>CM046395.1:19737500-22292500 GCA_025413875.1 Rhododendron molle
AATTGTTTGCTAATAGGTTACTATCATACTATTAATTGATTTTTCGGCTCCTGAGACATCTATGAAGAAGCATGGTCGAGGCTGCGCTAAGGGCATGAAGAAGTGAGGTAGTGGAGCCAAACTTTTGGTCATGTTCGATAATGTCTGTTGTTTATGACCTGACTTCTCTTTTATTTTGTTGTACTTTGGTGCAGGTGTGTCTTGGACTTAACAAGATCACTATGCAAGTATGGTAGGCCACTTGAGATTGAGCAAAGGCTAAGCTTTGAGATTGAACAGAGGCCCACGGAAGTGATTGAACAGAGGCTCACGAAACAGATTGAGCGTAGCCATGTTACAAGCTTCCCTGGCAGTTACTTTTTATATGGTTCCATATGTTTCATTCTCTGTCCTTTTTTTCTGAAACGCCTAATAAGCCTGCTATTTGACATCTTTACTTATCGTTTTATTGAGGCATTATTCTTGTATTTCAGGGTGACTTGGGGTACTTGTACCTTGATTTGAACTCGAGAACGGGCAAGTATCCTGGTTGTGCTCATTTTGCCATTAAAGGGGGGCGCTGCATCTCTGATTCAGAATACCAACTACCAGTACGTGATCAATCTACTTCTCCTTCATTTTGATTTGCTTTTTTCCAGAACAGTAAAGACATCATTTTCTGATTCTGGCACCTTTTATAAGCTGTAATGATTCACAATTTTGGTCATTCTTAGTTTATATGGGATTCGACTGTCATAGTTATTCTCCATAATCTTGCTTGCTACCTCGTAGTGCAGGTTGTAGCCCTAGTGTGCAATTTTGCGGGTTCACATAATTCGGCGACTGTGAGGCTTAATCATTGGGAAGTAGAAACTCTTTTTCATGAATTTGTACATGCCATTGCTCTCACGAACGGTATTTTGTTAATGTCTTGCTGCTATGTTTACAGTTGGCATTTTCCTTGTTTCACTATTTGAAGTCTTTTTTCCCCCGTAATTGTACTTGTAGGATTACCAACACTTTTCAGGTACAAGGGTGGCTATTGATTTGGCTGAAACACCTTCAAACCTCTTTGAGTGAGTAGATTTCCAACATCTACGTCCACCTTTTAGCTGTTTGAGATTCTCTACATAGTTGTTCTATAATATGCTAGTATTGCTCAATAACTTTCAGTCCCTACCTTAACATGATCAGCTGTTTCTGTACCTGAAAACTGGGTGAAGTGTAATGACTAAAATCTTGTCGGAAGTTACAGTGAGGCCGATCATCACTCGATCTGTGCCCTCATGGACCATTTCGTTGTTCTCTGCTACTTGTTTTCATTTCCTTATTGTGAATTTTATGAAGCTTCTATGATTCAGAAGTTAGGATTGCAATAGGTAAATCTCTTCTGCTATGTTACAGAGATGTCCAATATCATCTGAAATAAATTTAGACCAAGCATCTGGCCCAGTACACAAAATTTTAGATTGCCAATTTGCGAAGAGGAGTTATATTTCAAACCCAACTCTTCAAGCTGAAATTGGACGTGTTTCGGGCTCAGATTAAACAGGCCATCGGGCCTAATTCGAGGCGAATAGGAGCCCTTACTAACCGGATTGCAGCTTTTAAAACTTTTTCATACACTTAACACCTACTACAATTTACGAATCCGATGCTTTGGCAATGGAATCGTCCCGTGCCTTTTTGTTCTTTATGCCACATAATTCTGTGTTCTTGCGGGTCAGAGACCGTTATCCTCACTATATTTAGATGTTATGAGAATGTTTGTTGACATGCAAATGGAATTTTGCCTGCATGTTTGATCTTAAACCAGTCGTATCTGTGGTTAGTATTCATGGCAGCCAGCCCTTGTTCTTTGGTTATTCAGTTGTTTCACTTTCTCTGCCGTGGTCCATAGATACTATGTTTCTAGTTGGCAACTGGGTAGCATTTTGGATATGGCACATTCTCTGAAAAAGGAAAAGACTTTTTTGTTATGTTAATTTTGTTGTTGTCATGATGTTGATGTGAAGTGCTCTATTTGCCTACTGTTGGTTCTACTTCTCTTTATTTTGCTACTTTTTGCTTGGAGTTCTTGATGTTATATATGCTTGAGTTTGGTTCTAAAGATATGTTTTCTGCTGGATTAATTTAGGCATGCTCTGAGAATGACGAAGTGCTTGAAATTGGCTTCAAAGAATGACAAAGTGCTTGAAATTGGCTTTGGAGAATGACGAAGTGCTAGTCGTTGTAGCTTAGGACATAACTCCATGCTTGTGGTTCAAGTTTTCTTTGTCATTTTTCTTATTGAAGCTTTTGTTCTGCATTTTCAGAAATTTGATTGATCTTATATTGAAAGTAGGCTTTCTGGCACGATATTTATATCTATGATATGTTTTGGGCAAGATGTAGTATCATTTATGCATATTTCGTATGGCAATATCTTGTGTTTTGGAGAAAATAGTTACGGGCTGAATACTTATGTTACATGTATTTATTATTGGTTAGAGATTTAGACATTTAAAAAAAAAAGTATCTTTCAATCACGTTTCTAGATTGTGATGATAAAAACATTTAATCACGCTTTTAGATGAAAACCGTGATCTAAAAACCAGAAAAGATCACGCCTAACTATTTTCCATCTCATTTTTTAGACATGAAAGATCACAGTATTTGGTGGTGATTGTTATCTACATATAATCATGGTTTTTCAAGAAAAGTGTGATAAAAAACCCAGGATAGAACACGCGAGTAATTTTCCATCTCGGTTTTGCCTAGAAACGATCACGCTTTTTAGGTGTGATTGTTTCTATCTTTCTATCACGGCTTATAACAGTGATAAAAAAGAGTGACTTACAATCACACTCAAATCTATCACGGTAGCGCGAGTGTGATAAAAGACTTACAATCACTGTCAATAGCTGTGATTGTTATGCTTTATTGTAGTAGTGGAGGATGTTCTAATTAAGGTTGATAAATTCTATTTTCCAGCGGACCTCATAATTTTAGATACTCAGCCTGTTCATCACTCACGTGGACAAATTCCTGTAATCTTAGGACGTCCTTTCTTAGCTACCTCGAATGCTCAAATAAATTGTAGGGAAGGGGTGATGAAAATGTCATTTGGGAATGTTACTTTTGAACTTACTATCTTTGACACTAGCGAAAAATCTTTAGAGGAAGAAGTAAGTGCTGTTTGTATGAGAGACAGTGTTGCCAATGCTATGCTTAGCCAATTTGATTGTGAAGATCCACTGGAGTCTGACTTAGCTAATTTTGATTACAACTTTGATATTAATGTGACTAAGCAAGCAATTACTTTGGTAGACTCAGCTCCCTGGTCAAGTATCAAAGAGTGGATATCGAATGGGGAGTCCCCACAACTTTCTTCCTCACCAGCGCTCCCATGTGTTATAGAGCCACTTGATTGTGAGTTGAAACCTCTACCACCCGATCTTAGCGTTGAGCTTTTCGTGCCGATAAAGGTCAACCGCAATTTCTTTCCTTCACATTGTGATAATACTATAGAAGAAATGATAGTTGACAACAGTAGGGTTGGCACCAATGGAATTGAGTGGGATTTTGTATTCAGAATTTATCTCTTACCTTCTACTCGTAAGTTTTGTTTAAAAACATTGATTTTTAAACATGCATTCCCATGGTATGATGATGATCTTGCCTCTGTTTTTGCTATGTACATGACACATTTGTTTGCTCAATTTGCTAAATTAATTTTGTTTGTGTCGACTATATTTTGTTGGAAAGATCCACTCATCGTCAATTATAAAAAAAGGATAAAAGCAAATGACATAATTGTTCTTTCCAGGTGCTGCCATTAGTGTTTTAAATCTTCTCAGTCATTATTTATTTATTTATTTTCTCTCTTCATCTCATTCTTTGTTTTATTGGAGTATTATATTTTCCTTTTGTGCCACTAACCAATTGCAGGCAATCCTAGTAACAATTGTTCTTCATGTGAGGTAACTCCCTAAACTTTTATGTTTCTTATCCCTCTTTGCTACATTGAGGACAATGCATCATTTAGGTTTGGGGGAGGGACTATTATTTTTGAAAAAAAAATTCTTTTTAAGAAAATTGAAAGTTGTCGATACTTGATTATGACTTCCGACGTGGTTGTTGGTTTTTTATTAGTGCTAGTTTTGATTATTGCTCAAGTTGGAGTCTTGATATGATTTTATTGATAGAGTTAAACTCGTGAACATAGGTATTTATGAGAGGCACTTAGTTGGTTCAAATCACCTATGTTTGGATAGCGATTAATCACTTGTATACATGCCTTTGCATGAGCACTGTCACACTTAGAGTTGGATTTGATCTCGAGTATCATACATATATTTTTGGTGCCTCAGTAGGAGTCAAATGTCTTAGTAGAATTCTTAATGCCCTTTTCCCCACCAACGGAAAAAAATAATAAAAATGCATGCTTTTCGGGCTTTTCACTTAGTAACCGGGCCTCTTGCCTCAGTAAGCAGTGAGTGTTTGCGTCAAACGGTGGGGAGTTCCGCGATTGTCATGTGTGGTTCGCTTGGGTTCGTAGCCTTTTTGACTCGAGTTATTAAGTCCGTTGGGGTGTTCTCTACATCTAGTGCCCTAAAGCTGTCTAGTTTGGATGTCACTGGCCTAAAGCTCGCTACAAGGGTCAATTAGAAAGCTTAAAGGACCAAGGCATTGCACAACCACAAGAAAGAAAGAAAAAACCAAAAAAAAAGAGAAAAAATGAATCAAGGGAGGGGCTATAATTTGATGTGAGTATTTTGATGAATATTGAGGCATCGAAGGTGCGTGTATTGTTTTCGAGGTGAATGAACATCTTTGTGTGACTTTTCACTTTACACGCATGCCTTGTGATTTCTTTCTATCCAAATATATGGGGGCGGAATAGTTTTTGTGCAAATTAGGATTAGAATGTTCAGTTGTTTAACTTTGTTAATGAATGTAGCATCTTGCCTCTAACTTGCGTTATACTCACACTAGTTACTATGAGAGGCCATAGAATATGTTTGGGATTCTAATCAAGTATCCATCATCTTTAGAATTTTGTGGGTATATTCACGGCAAACCCTCACGAGACTATAACTCGTCCACTAGGGTAACCTAGGGGTTTAAAGGCTTGTTGCATATGCTAAATGCAATCGAACTCCTCTGAAAAAGGATTAGTTAGTATTTTTCTTTTCTTTTGTTTATCTTATTTCTTTTGCTCGAGGACTAGCAAAATGTAGGTTTGGGGGTATTTGATGAGCACATCATATTGACACTTAAAGGCCCCAATATCATACGTTGCTAGTTATTAAATGTGCTTATTTGAGTACTACTATTATCTTTCTGATAATTTTTGTTATATTGTTTAATTTGCAGGAAAATATGAGAATAATAACTTTAACAACCGTTAAAAATATGAGAATAATAACTTTAACAACCGTTGAAATTACAAGTATCGAGCTTGACGTATAGAATTTCAAGGCAAGTGATGGTTGAAATAGTTCCACGTCATGGGGCCAGCTTACCCGTTGCTTTTATTCACTATGGCCAATTGGATTTTATAAGAAGTGTTACAGGGATTAGAGGCCAAGGAAAATTGGAGCCTGATTAGGCAATCTAAATCATTGCCTAAAATATAGGATTTGATTAGGGAAGGAAATTCCATTTGCATGAGAATTCCCAGCAGCCTATTTAAAGAAGGCAATAGGGTCTTTTGGAAGGAGGGACTTCGGCCAGAGGAGAGCACCAGTGGCAGTAGCAGCATCATCATCTCGGAGATCTCGAGTGAGCACAACTAGGAGAGAAAAATAAAGGAGCAAAAGAAATTATTGTAAGCGTATTATTTTCATGGATTCTAGTCGAATGCTTGATTTGTTTTCATCTATGAGAGGCTAAAATCCTCAACTAGGGTTGAGGATGAAACCCCATGAATTTTATTGGTTGGTTTTATGCACTTGATTTTTCCTATGTGCTCTCATAGTTTATTGTTCTGATCTCATTAATTAATTTGGTCGAAACTCGGATATGGATTCAATCGGAATGGGTTTTTTCCATGATTTGATATCACCATATTAATCGAATTGCTTGGGTTGTCATTGTTAATATTTAAGTGCGGGATATCTACTGTGATTTGTTTTACGCGGATACAGTTGATGATTTTGACTTAACCTCGCGGAGCAGAGGAGGAACATATTTTTGTTATAAATAAAAGGGCTTAACGATACATTATCCATGGTGCTTAAGATTAGCTTCTAAATCATTATGCAAAAATAAAAGGAAAAATCATTGCATAAGATTAGTTGATAAATATTTGTGGGTGTGGATTCCGAAACCTTAGTTACTTTTCTCAACCGGCAATCTCACTATTTTTCCATGCTAGTTTAATTATTATTTTGTCATTGCTTTATTTAAATTCTTAGTTTAAAAATCAATCACACGTTTGTTAACTAGGTTAGGGTTTAATCAATTTAAGTTTATCTAGTTTTCCTATAAAAAAATCAAAAGTCCCTGTGGGTTCGACCTCGCACTTGCATAACTATACTTCGATACGATTCGTGCGCTTGCGAGTACATTAAAATTTCACAATAGGTTTCTAGCCGAGAATTTGAATGTCACGATCTCGTATTGAATATTCTAGCGTTCTTATAACTACCTTAGCATTTAAGGATATATCTAGGTTTATCGGCAATGAAATTTCAACTTATGAATATCGAATCTAATTAAGACGGATTATAGGAATTTAAAAGGAAATTTAAATACGATTTTCGATTAAACAACGAGATTTTTATTTACTAAAAATCGGAGTTGTTACAACCTATCTCTCTTAAACAATTTGTTCCTCGAAATTAGGTGTACGCTCGGATTCGAATAGATGAGGATAGTTTGCCTTCATGGTTTCTTCCCTCTCCCAAGTGGTTTCTCCAGCTCCGCAGTGTTTCCACAAAACTTGGACTAGCTTGATGGTCTTGTTCCGGATGATCTTCTCACTCCGGTCTTGGATCTCAATCGGTTCCTCTTCATACGTCGCATCCTCTTCGATGATGATGTCCTCCCAATTGAGAACATGGGTCGGTAAGGTGAGATACTTGCGAAGCATCGAAACGTGAAACACGTTATGCACTCTATCTAGCTGCGATGGTAGGGCTAAACGGTATGCAACCTTCCCAATTTTCTCCACAATGTCGAAAGGTCCGATGTAGCGTGGTGATAGTTTTCCTTTCTTCCCAAATCTGATAACTCCTTTCTTTGGTTGGATCTTCAAGAACACGTGGTCTCCCACTTCAAAGCTTAATGGTCGGTTCCTTTTGTTCGCATAACTCTTTTGTCAGTTTTGAGCGGTTTGGATCCTTTGCCTAATAACCTTAACCTTCTCGGTAGTATCTCGTACTATGTCAGGTCTAATCAATCCTGTTTCTCCAGCATCCGTCCAGCAGACGGGAAATCGACAGGGTCGTCCGTACAGGGCTTCATACGGTGCCATTTCAATACTCGCCTGGTAACTGTTATTGTAAGTGAACTCCACCAAAGGTAGATGTTGCTCCCAGTTCCTAGAGTAATCTAAGGCACAAGCTCTTAGCATGTCTTCCAATGTCTGGATTGTCCTCTCCGTTTGCCCATCTGTCTGAGGGTGGAAGGCTGTGCTAAGCCTTACGTCTGTTCCCAATGCCTTCTGCAATCCCTTCCAGAAATGCGATACAAAACGTGGGTCTCTGTCAGACACTATCAAGATAGGGACTCCGTGTAGTCGTACGATCTCTCTAATGTACAACAGGCTCAATTGTTCCACGTTCTCTGTCATCTTGACAGGCAGGAAATGCGCAGACTTGGTGAGTCGATCCACGATCAGCCAAATAGCGGTGTTGGACTTGGCAGATCTTGGTAAGCCAGTCACGAAATCCATCGAGATATGTTCCCATTTCCAAGTAGGAATCAGTAAGGGTTGAAGACCTCCTCCTGGTTTCTAATGCTCGGCTTTGACTTGCTAACACACCAGGCAGGTTGATACGAATTGAGCTACGTCCTTTTTCATTCCCTCCCACCGGTACGTCCTTCGTAGATCATGATACATCTTAGTACCGCCGGGGTGAACTGCGAAGTTTGAATGGTGTGCTTCTCGAAGTACAGCTTCTCTGAGAGCTCCGATGTTAGGTACGAATACCTTTCCCTGGAATCTCAGACTGTTGTCCTTCTCGATCGTCCATCCCGGTAACGCCTTTCCTTCTCGGATTCGATACCGGATGAATTCGCAATCTTGCTTGGAAGTCTGAGCCAGAAAAATCTCTTGGTGAAGCGCCGGTTCTGCTACTAGGGCATACAGACGTGCATTCCCATTCTCCGACGATGGTCACAAGTTGAACTCATTGAGGGTGTTCACCATTTCCCATTCCTTAATGGCAGTCTTGGCCTTCTATGCCATGTCCTTTCGACTCAGAGCGTCAGCTACCACATTAGCTTTGCCCGGGTGATATTGAAGCTTAAACTTGTAATCCTCCAAGTATTCCATCCATCGACGCTGCCTTAAGTTCAACTCCTTCTGAGTGAAAAGGTACTTGAGGCTCTTGTGGTCCATAAAAACTTTGAATTGTTCTCCCCACAAATAGTAACGCCAAGATTTGAGAGCGAATACTACTGCGGCCAATTCTAAGTCATGAGTGGGGTAGTTCTTCTCGTGAGGTCGAAGTTGTCGGGATCCGTAAGCCACAACTTTTCCATTCTGCATCAGCACGCATCCCAAACCATCTCTTGATGCGTCGCAGTAGACCGTATAGTCTACACCCCTCTCAGGATTGATAAGTATCGACGCACTGGTCAGTCTCTTCTTCAGCTCCTGAAAGGACTTATCACAAGCTTCATTCCAATCCAGCTTCACTCCTTTCTGCGTCAGTTTCATCATAGGCTTGGCGAGGATAGAGAAGTCAGGTATGAACCTTCAGTAGTATCCGGCCAATCCTAGGAAACTTCTGATTTCAAACACAGAGGTTGGCTGTTTCCATTTCAGCACTGCTTCAACCTTGTCTTCGTTTACTGCTATTCCATCCTTGGATACTACGTGCCCCAAGGACTTAACCACTTCCAGCCAAAACTCGCATTTACTTGCTTTGGCGTAGAGTTGGTTATCTCGGAGTACTTGTAGTGCGATCCGCAGGTGTCCCTCATGCTCCTCCTTGTTGGCAGAGTATATCAAGATGTCATCAATGAACACCACTACAAACTTATCTAGGTAGGGTTGGAAAATCTTGTTCTTGAGACACATGAATACTGCCGGAGCATTCGTCAGCCCAAATGGCATCACTACAAACTCGTAATGTCCATATATGGTACGGAAGGCTGTCTTGGCGATGTCCTCGTCCTGGATCCTCAATTGGTGATAACCAGACCGAAGATCGATTTTCGAGAAGCAGGTTGCTCCTCTCAATTGATCAAAAAGGTCATCGATCCAAGGCAAGGGATACCGGTTCTTGATCGTGACTTGATTTAGCTTCCGGTAGTCGATGCATAGTCGAAGGGTTCCTTCATTCTTCTTCACGAACAGTGCAGGCACTCCCCATGGTGACATACTAGGGCTAATATACCCTTTGTCCAATAGTTCCTGCAATTGGGTCTTGAGCTCCTTTAGCTCCGCAGGGGCCATTCTGTTGGGTGCCATAGAGATCGGTGCAGTTCCGGGTTGGAGTTCTATGGTAAAGTCTATCTCTCTTTGGGGTGGTAAGCCAGGAATTTCTTCAGGGAAAACATCGGCGTATTCGCACACGATGTGTGGTAATCCCAACTCCATCCTGTCGGTTTCTTCCATTTAGAGACTAGCTAGCCATCCAAATAGTTGATTCTACCACCTAGACCTTTTCGATGTCAAACTTGCCGTCTGTCTATCCCTCTTAAAACAGAAACGAGTTCCCTCTGGGGTATAAGCTGTTACTGTCTTCTGATGACAGTCTATGACCGGTCGGTGTGCTGATAACCAATCCATTCCTAGGATTACGTCAAAATCCGCCATGTCGATTATTCTGAGATCGCAGGTCAGGCACAGATTGGCTACTTCTAACTCGCACCCTCTACACACTAGACTAACAGTTATACTCCCCCCAAAGGCGATGTTACTTTCGTACTCGTATTAAGGGGTTCTGTTTCTAGTGCTAACGCAGTTACGCAGGCAGAAGATATAAACGAATGCGATGCTCCAGAATCAAACAATGTGTAGACACCCCAATTTGGACATTTTGAATTTCCTTAATTTGTGGCCCGGAGGCTCCCCGATGATGAATTTGGATTAAAACGAGCCCTAGACTAGTCAGGACCATGCTTCTTGGAAGATTTTGAAAGGGAAAACAAAATGTCAAAAATCAGTCCCAAGTGCTCTGGATCACTCCCAAGCGCTCCAAACCATTTTCAAAACCTGGGATTTGACAGACTCTCGAGCGCTCAAGAGTAAAGTCCCAAGCGCTCGAGAGCGCTCCCGAGCGCTCGAGACTTCTGTACTGCCTAATGGATGCTAGGGCTTCCCCACTTCCCATGCAGGCCATCATTGCAGCCGTTCTGGCCGGTTCAAACCTCAGGCAACACTCCACCTCAGTCAGAGGTGAGTCAGGCCTGATGGATTTTCAAAGATTTCATATTATATTTTCTAAAATGAGACTATATGCTATATTGCCTATATAAGGCCTCATCCCAGCTCAAACCAGGACGAACTCCCTCTCTCTAGAATCCCCTTTGACTGTTCAAAAACCAGACTATTCTCTATCTCTTTCAAAAGTTTGATTTTCAAAGGTAAAGCCACCAAAAACTCAAGGCATCAAAGACGTGCAAGGAGTTCAGAGTACCCTAAAGCTCTGATCTTCTTGGTCTCTCTTCCTCTTTCATCTCTCAAACTCTTCCAATAGGCAAACTCCTCAACCAAAGGTAGCAGTTCTCTACCTTAGTGTCAAAAAGCAACAAAAACAGGGCTGTCATTTCCTTTCTGAGGGAGACCTCTCAGCCCTCTTAGTCTTTAATACTGAGTATGGGTTGAAAGACTTTGGCGTAAAAGCAAGAGCAAAGGGGTACAGATGTGTTTTCTGTGTTCAGCCTACTGGAAACACTCCCAAGCGCTCGGGACTGCTCCCAAGCGCTCGAGAGTGACTCCAGTTCTGCTTCCTTTCTTTTGAGTGTCTAAATGGACATGCATGGGTAGGGTGTGTTTTAAAACTATTTTTGACTCTTTTTAAGGTGTGTTGGTACAAATGATCTGCTGTTTTCAGAGAAAAATAAAATAAATCATTTGCATTAAGGCATGCAAAAGAGTTTTGGTATGGATCTAAAAAGGAAAATCCTTTTTCACACTTTGAAATGTAAAATCCAGTGTACCAGCATACTGCATTTAATGGATTAGTTGGTTGACATCAGTCCTGGGGTGTGGAACACTCCCGAGCGCTCGAGTTTACTCCCAAGCGCTCGAGAGTGTTTGCATGCAAGCTTAGTGTATTTTTCTTCCAGTTTGACCCCCCCCCCCCCCCCATTTACTGCCCTTGCATGGCCATGCATGTGTCCCTCTTTGTCTCTCGTAACTGTTAAACCACTTTCCAGAAAAGCAGGGTTACATGGCTTAGGAGAATGGGGTTCGACCTCAGTCTACTGAGTCATTTGCCAAGCTTATAATGCGTTTGATGTTACTCCTGTTTGTATTTCCAGTATTGTGCTCTGCTATATTCTGTTGTGCTAACATGATCTCCAGGCAGGAAATACAACACTCTCAAGCACTCGGGAGTGCTTCCGAGCGCTCGGGAGTGCTTCCGAGCGCTCGAGAGTGAATCAGTGACAGGGTCTCCCAGCTTCTAACATCTTTGCATTTCATTACCATTCCTCATTTACTCATTGTACACATGCATGCACTCCTCTGTACCTGATGTATCTGTAAATAAATGCTAGCTGTCTAATGAAATAAAATCTTTTGAAAAATCCCACAAATGTTTAGTAGAGACCGATTTCAAATCGGGTGAGGGGGGTGCCGTAAAACCCTTCCCCCCTTGTAACGTGGCTCCCGAACCCTTTTCCTAAATCTCTGGTTTTCAAATTCAATCAATCAATTTTCAATCAAAACGGTTTCTCGGGTGGCAAACCATAAATCCGGGTGGCGACTCTTCAAAAATTTTCAAATCGATTAAAAAATGAGGCGTTTCTTTTCCGCTGCCCGAAACCACCCGGCTGTGGTAGCCTCACGATGGCGACTACCGGGATAATGGTTTAATTAATACTTGAGAAAAATCAGTACGTTGACAAAATGGCTTGATTTCCTTACGCATTGATTAAATTAGTGAGCCAAGCTTGAAAAACATTTGTGGGATTTTCAAATGATTTTATTTCACTTTTTATTTCTTATATATATCTTGTGCAGCCCCGCTGTTGTGTTTCGGCAATCCTACCCGGCTTGCCGGTGATAGGGAATCCCGGAATGCTCAGCAACCCTCGACCGTGATGAGTCATCCCTACCGGTTGTTATCGGGTGTACGCTCAATAACGGGAGGTATACTTTGACTCTAGTCCGGGGAACCCTCTTCAAGCCAAAACCCAGCCTTTGTACATGTTTAGCAAGCCGTAGAGCCTTCCAAACTAGGACAGGAGCCTACAAGGTAGGATTACGTGCTATATTCTGTTTACATGCTGCATCGCATTTTGCATTGTCGTGCTGTCAGCCACGATTCTCGAGACTCGCTCGCGCGGTCTTCGGAAAGTTGCCAAGACCCGATGAAGAGTCACGCACCCTAATGCGTGTTGCTAAATCACATGAGTCCTCGAACTCGAACCTAGAGGAAACTAAAATTTTGCTAAGTCCTTGACTAGTGTTTAATCGAGATTTAACCAAAGGAAAGGAATGATAGGGGAGCAGAACATTGTGATGCCAACACCATCCAGGCTAAAAGCAAGTGTACCGCTTACGCCACTTCGGTTATCGTATCACATCGTTCACCCCGAGCCATTCCGAACCAACGGTCAAATTGTCGATGGAATATTAGCCAAATACTTAGCTTATTTTAGCATCTTTTGGGAATCGACCGTTCCTAAATGAGGATACACCGCAAAAATCCGAGGATCAAGGCAACCTCTCGTAAGTCGATTGTTCAAAAAAATCGGAGTCGATGACGGTGACGATGAGGCACTCATTTTTCAAAAAATCATGCACAAATTTCATAAAAATGCAAGCAGGAACCGCGTCTGAGCACAAGTTTTTGCTTTGCTGTCAGTTCTAAGCAATTGGGCCGAAAAAGAAGATCATCATACCCTCCTGGAACAGACCCTTGGGGCAGAGATTGGAACGGCTCCAACTGCAAGCAGACTCCGTCAGTGCATCAGATTTGGGGGTGGAAAAGGATCTATTGATTGGAGGCTTAAACCCAAGCCCGAACCCCACGCTAAACCCAAACGGAGGTAACCTAAACCCGAATCCTAACCCAAGTGTCAACCCAAACGGAGGTAACCCAAATCCAAACGGAGGCGAGCCAAATCCGAATCCAAATCCTGTTCCCAACCCTCATCCAAATCCTAACCCGAACCCGGGAAATCTGTACGAAGAAATGGGACAAATCAGAGAGGGTATCCAATGCCTGGGCGAACGCACCGACAACCAAATTGCCCAACTTATGATGACGACTATTGGAGTTGCAAGATGCCTTCCACCTCAAAATCCAAATCCGATCCCAAACCCTAACCCAATTCTTAATCCAATTCCAGTTCCTAACCCGAATCCAATTCCAAATCCAAACCCAATTCCCAACTTAAACTTCAATCCTAACCCTAACTCGAATCCGAACCAAGAGCAGCTGGTATTTGATTTGGAAACTCCGCAAAACCCCGAGATGGCAGCGGTGTTGGCAAAGCTCACCCAACTAGAGGAATCCGTCGCAAGAAATGAGAAGATAGCATTGACAGGTTTTGACATCAATAAGCTTTGCCTGTTTCCTAACACAAAGCTTCCGGATAAGTTCAGGCCAATCGACTTCGCTAAGTTTGACGGAACAGGAGATCCAAAAGCACACCTGACGGGATACATTGGGGCACTTTCCATGTGGGGAGTCGAGAAGGATGCTATGGCACAGATGTTCTCACAGACTTTGGTAGGACATGCTCTGCACTGGTTCACTTCACTGGATGAGAGAAAGAAGCGTTCTTGGGAGGATATATGCGCGGCTTTTGTGGCGCAGTACGACTACAACATTCAGTTGGAGGTAACCACTCGTGAATTGGAATCAACGAAGATGGAAGCAAAGGAGGCCTTCGCCGATTTCGTGAAGAGATGGAGGGCAAAGGCGGCACAGATGAAAGATAGACCGAGCGACAGGGACCAAATCCGGATGATTGTCCGTAACCTTGAACCCACTCTTGCGAGGCACATGGTTATGGCCCAAGCATGCTCAGACTTTAAAACATTCTTCGATACAGGCTTAGCCGTCGAAGAAGCAGTTCAATTGGGGATCCTCGACAAGCCCGAGCCTACTCCCAAGCCCAAGAAGGTTTACTCCGGAAATAGCAACGCTCTGTTTGGCAACTCAAATTACACCAACCTTCCCAACACCTCCACAAACACAACCCAAACCGAGCCGGTGAACCAAATAGCCACCCAAACCAGTCAACCGCGTACCCAACCCCGCACTTTTGCGCAATTCTCAGCACCTCTTTCCGCCGTGCTCGAGAAATTGGTCGAAAGCGGCACCCTCAAGCCACTTACCCCTACTCCCTTACCTCAAAAGCTACCCGCATCCCACAACCCTAATGCCTATTGTGCCTATCATCAGAATGTGGGCCACCTAACCGACAACTGCTTCCGTCTCCGCCATGCAATCCAAGATCTGATCGATAACAAAACCCTCCATATGCCACCACAAAAACCAAACACTGTCTCAAAACCGCTCCCAAAGCACTCCAATGCCCGCACCAACCTTATCTCCATAAGCCAACCTTTTAACCCCAGCCTTTACATCATTCCTGCCACCCAATCGAAGCCAACCGTCGAGCTACCAGTTGAGGATACAGTCTGCGCGCTTGAGACCGTGGAATGGGACTTTCAAAGAAGGTGGGAAGACCTGGCACAAGATTTCTTGGCAGTGGAAGACAGGGCTCTTATCACTGGAGTATGGCCCGTGGCACTTAACCCCAGCCAAGTTGAAGAATTGGAACATGGAGAATGGAGGCAGGACTGGGAAGAGATGATGGCCGATCCCTTGGATGGGTATTCCCTGTTTGCACTGTTCACTGAACCTGAACCTGTCGAGAAGGAAGATGAATGGGAATGGGAGCCCGAGCCCAACGGATGGCACTGGATGGACGATTTTGATCCTCTGGATGAAACATCTTTGGCATACCTTTTTCAAGAAGAGGAAGTGGTAGAAGAAATGGATCTGACGAATCCCCGTATGTTCTCAGGGCTCACCGTCAGAACCATTGTTAACCTCACTCGAGATTCCGATGCTCTGGAACGTGCCATGGACTATCTTTTCCTCCCGCAGGAATACATTATTGAGGAGTTCTTCCCCCAACCCGCAGTTCAAATCCCTGATGAGCTCAGCATTGGCGTATTGGATCCAGAAGATCTATGGGGAAAGTCTGAATTGGTGAGTGTATGGATGAACGGTGAGGAACTGACTGTCAATAAGGCCATGTTGGATGAAGGATCTCTGCAGATTAGCAATGGCAACAGCAGCAACAATGCCAACTTCTGGAATTCTTTGGAAGAGGACAGCATCTAGCACGCCCTGGAAATGGAAACTCTCAATGAAACTTTCGAGAAGACGGCACTTGACAAAGGAAAACGTAAGGCGGACGACTGTGACTTTGACTTCTCCGATTTCTGGGAAGGTACTTGGTGGGAACCCATTCCCAAAACAGTTAGCAACCTTACCAGGAGTGGAAGAGTCTACCAGCCTACCAATCTCCAGCAGGGTAGCTCATCCCGAGCCCCTCCGCCGCAGCAGAATGCCCCTGTTAACCCCACAAACCTGAACACCCCCGTCCCGCAAGCTCCACAAAACAACCCTCCTAGCTCCACTAAACCTAACCCGCCTTCTCAGCCCAAACTGTCCATTGACCTCAACTCCCTCCCTGAATCTGACCCTGAAGCCTTCACTAAGCCCATTATCCGACAACTCCAGGAAACCCTCGCTCGCATGTCTATGTGGGGAGTGTTAGCTGCCTCCCGCGAGCACTGTCACAGGCTTGTGAACACCCTTTCCAGATTCGAAGTCCCCTCCGATATTGCTCCAGAAGCCCTCATCGCCCTTATAACCCCGAACTTCACCTAGCACACCTTATCCTTCACCGAGAAAGATCTGCCGCCCAAAGGAATTGACCACAACAAGCCCCTTCACATCACCATGAAGTGCCTGGGAAAGTGGGTCCCAGCAATCCTTGTTGATAATGGCTCCGCCATTTACGTGTGTCCACTCCGCACTGCTTATTGCTTGGGCCTCAAGAACAAGGACTTTGCGCCGTCGAATTTGGGCGTCTGTGCTTATGATAATACGCGCCGTGATGTTTTGGGGACAATCAACTTGGAACTCGCAACTAGCAAGTTTAAGACCACCGTCGAATTCTGTGTGTTGGAAATACTTGCATCATTCAATCTCCTGTTAGGAAGGCCTTGGCTACATCATCCGGACGTCATCAGAAACTCATTTTAGGTTTGGAATCTGGAACCCTTATCATCTATGGAGACTCAGGTATCCGTCCGCACTCCGAGGACAATGCCCCGCTGCTAGAGATTATGCATGGAGAGGAAGATATCGCCATGGGAGGCTTTGCAGTTATGACCTCGAAAGTGTGCACCATTCGGGCCGAAGACGATTTCTTGGTGAGTTCCGCGGCGCTGGAAATTATGAAACGGATGAAGTATCTACCAGGCATGGGCTTGGGACTTTATGCTCAAGGAGTCCCTGAGTTCCCTGACTTCCCTGGAAGTAACGAACGTTTTGGTCTAGGATATGAGGCCAAGAAAAGCGATTCAGCAAAGAAATGGCGCAATCGCGCCCGGGGCCGTGCAACGGAGATGAAATTGAAAGAGAAGGAGGCGCTGTACCAAGGGGAACCTGAGCCCTTTGTGGACCTCGAAACGAAAATGAAGTATCCTGGCTTCGAGATCTTCGCCAATGATACATGGGAGAGTGATGAAGAGGTTGCAAAGGTAGAAGAGCTATTTGAGGCATTTGACTGGCTGGAGGCTTTTAGTTTGGGCAGTCTCCAATTCCTGTTTGAGGGCGAGGAATCAGGGGGTATGATGGAAGATCCTACTGTGCTGATCCTCGGAGATGAAGAAGAAATTGAAGACCCTTCCAAACTCATTGTGGAGGCTGTAGGCATTTATGATAATTGCACTTTTGTACCACATGTAACTCGCACTCACAGCACCTGCACTGAGTCTCAGTCTGAGTCCGAGTCCAACACTGACTTGTCGTCTAGTACCGAGTCGGAGTTTGTGCCCATCGGCCCTCCACATCGTAGCTTTTACTTTGAATTCGAGTCAACCGCTGGATTCCCCCCGTCTGATGAACTGGTTAATGGAACGGATGATGTTTTCGCTTACTTGCCGATTTTTGAAATAAATTGTTTGGATCCCGACGATGAAGGAATAGATCTCGATGGGGACATTCCCAAGGAGATCCGTTCCCTCATCGATCGCAAAAATGAAAGGCATGCTCAGCCTTTAAAAGAAGAAATAATCTCCATAAACTTGGGTGATGAGGAGAACCCTCGATTGGTTCAGGTAGGTTCCGGGCTGTCTCCCACTGAGCTTCAAGAGCTCACAGATTTACTAAAAGAATTCAAGGAAGTTTTCGCTTGGTCCCACGCAGACATGCCCGGAATCGACCCGGAGATAGTCGAGCACAAAATCCCTCTCTACCCCGACGCCAAACCTGTTAAGCAAAAACTAAGAAAAATGCGGCTTGATTGGGTACTAAAAATATAAAAAGAACTCACGAAGCAAATCGACGCCAGTTTTCTAATCGTAACGGAGTACCCCACTTGGGTAGCCAACATCGTTCCTGTCCCCAAAAAGGACGGAAAAATCAGAGTGTGTGTCGATTTCAGAGATTTGAACAAAGCGAGCCCTAAGGACGATTTTCCATTGCCGCATATAGACGTGCTTGTTGATAACACTGCAGGACACGCCCTACTATCCTTCATGGACGGCTTCTCGGGGTACAATCAGATTCTCCTAGCTCCGGAAGACAGGGAAAAGACCACGTTCATCACTGAGTGGGGGACATATTGCTATCGGGTTATGCCTTTTGGGTTGAAAAATGCCGGTCCTACATATCAGAGGGGTGCCACCACATTGTTGCATGACATGATTCACAAGGAGCTTGAGGTATACGTCGATAACGTGATAGTGAAAGGAAAGGAAAGGAAGGACCATCTCCCAGCACTGAGAAAGTTCTTTGAGAGAATTCAGAAGTACAAGATGCGTCTTAATCCGCAAAAGTGCACTTTCGGGGTCACTGCTGGCAAAATGCTCGGGTTCATGATCACAACCAGGGGGATCGAGGTGGATCCTTCTAAGATTAAAGCCATTCTTGAGATGAAGCCACCTCAATCCGAGAAGGAAGTCCGGTGTTTCTTAGGAAAGATTCAGTTTATCAGTCGATTCATCGCCAAGCTGACTCTGACCTGTGAACCGTTGTTTCGTCTGCTCAAGAAGGATGTGAAATTCGAGTGGAATGACAAGTGTCAAAAGGCTTTTGAAGCAGTACGAACTTACCTTCAGAATCCGCCAATCTTGATGCCACCCATTCCGGGAAAACCTTTGATCCTATACTTGTCTGTCACGCCCTCATCAATGGGGTGCATGCTCGCGCAAGAAGGAGATGATGGGGTTGAAAGGGCGATCTACTACCTGAGCAAGAAGATGGTCGGAAGCGAAGAGCGGTACACTTCATTGGAGAAGACGTGCTGGGCGCTCGTTTGGGCCACAAAGAAATTGAGACACTACATGCTGTCTTATTCGATGATACTGATTTCTCGGATGGACCCCCTCAAATATCTATTTGAGAAGCCAGCACTTACCGGTAAGTTAGCACGTTGGTTGCTCTTATTAGCCGAGTTCGAAATCAAGTACGTCACCCGCAAGTCAGTGAAAGGGAGAGCAGTAGCAGAGTTTTTGGCAGATCGTCCGATCGAGGGGCCAGAACACACTGAGTTTCAATTCCCTGACGAGGATGTAATGACTACTGTCGACGAAACATGGATGTTGTACTTCGACGGAGCTGCTAACCAGAAGGGCTTCGGTATTGGCATACTGCTGGTCTTGCCCGAAGGGTCGCATATTCCCCTTGCTTTCAAGCTGAACTTTGAGGTCACGAATAATGAGGCAGAGTACGAAGCGTGTATCATTGGAATGGAAGCCGCACTGGAAAATGGAGTCAAAGTACTAGAAGTTGTGGGGGACTCCAACTTGGTTGTATCACAAGCAAACGGGGAATGGAGGGTTAAAGACGAGAAGATGAAGCCGTATCATCAGCAGCTCGACGAGCTTATCCCGAATTTTCAAAAGGTGACTTTCATGCACGTCCCGAGGATGAAGAATCGCTTCGCCGATGCACTCGCTACCTTGGCATCCATGCTAGAACTTCCGATTGGGGTGAAATTGAGGCCTGTCATGATTGAGCAAAGAGGCAAGCACGTGTACGACTACGTCATGAACATCGACGAGCCTGATGATGGACTCCCTTGGTTTCACGATATTTGGAATCTCGTCGAAAAGGGAGAGTTCCCTGCAGATTCTACCAAGAAGGATCGGATCGCTTTACAACGACTGGCGTCTCAGTACATTATTTGTAGTGGACAATTGTACCGACGATCTCCGTGCAGAGTTCACAAGTTGTGTATTCATGGTAACAACACGAGAGCTGTAATGGAAGAGGTGCATGAAGGAGTCTGTGGGCCGCACATGAATGGGATGATGCTGGCTAAAAAAGTTTTGAGGTTGGGTTACTATTGGTCGACTATGGAGACAGATTGCATCGAGTATGTGCGCCGGTGTCATAAGTGCCAGACTCATGCTAATCTTATCCACATCCCACCTTCGGAATTACATTCAATGGCGACGCCATGGCCATTCTCCGCCTGGGGCATCGACGTCATCGGAAGGATCACGCCTGCGGCTTCTAACGATCACAGGTTCATCTTGGTAGCGGTCGATTACTTCACCAAATGGGTCGAAGTAGCTTCGTACAAGACTTTGACGGCAGTTCAAGTGGCTCACTTTATCAGGCAAAACATCATTTATCGGTATGGAGTCCCTCAAGCCTTCGTATCTGATAATGGTGTCCACTTCAAGGGGAAAGTTTTAGAACTCTTTGACGAATTTAAGATTCAAGTGCATCATTCGACCACTTATCGACCGCAAACGAATTGGGCAGTCGAAGCAGCCAATAAGACTATCAAGTCAATTCTCGAGAGGACCGTTGAATCAGCTAGGAATTGGCACGAACAGCTACCGCTAGCTTTGTGGGGATACCGGACGTCTATCCACACACCGACAGGGGCAACACCCTATTCTTTGGTGTACGGTATGGAAGTCGTTCTCCCCATCGAGCTAGAAGTTCCATCGCTCAGAGTCATGGCTGAACAAGGAATAGATGAGGCCAATTGGGTCAGTGGAAGGTTCGAAGAGCTCATGTTGTTTGACAAAAGGAGACTTTGAGCATTGTACCACATTCAGGGTTATCAGCGGAGAATCGCCCGAGCATTCAACAAGAAGGTGAAGTCGAGGGACCTGCAAGAGGGGGACATGGTAGTCAAGGAAATTCGTGCTTCGGTTTTCGATTTGCGAGGGAAGTTCCGACCAAAGTGGGCGGGACCGTACATCGTCAAGTCTATCCTTTCCGGAGGAGCAGCATCGATCATCGACCTCGATGGCAATGAATTTTCGAACCTTGTCAATTTGGATCAGCTTAAACGGTATTACCCTTGAGAGAGCTCGCTGGGCCGAAAACCGCAAGGGCGGGCGGTCCTAGGCAAAAATTAGAGCAAGCCTGCTAGGTCGAAAACCCGCAAGGGCGGCCTAGGCAACAGTTAAGGCAAAAAGTCGAAAAAGAGCTCGCTAGGCCGAAGACCCGAAAGGGCGGTACTAGGCAAAATTCAGGGCATAAAAAGGAGAGTGTTAATACCTGAGCGAACCCTAGCCCGAACTACGTATGGGCCTGATTCCCTTTCTTAAGGGATACGTAAGCAATCTCACTCTGAGGTTCGGTTCTAAATCTCAAAAATCAAATCCAAATTGACAAATCAAGGTACTTTCTTTCAAGGCGCATGCGATTAACGAACCGAGAGGGGGAAACCCTTAATCAATCGATTTTATTCAGATTACTTCTTTATTACAAGCTGAGCATGAAAAAGAAAAACGTGCAGCGAGACCTAACTTTTATTTCAAAAAAAAAAAACGGCAAAGGAAGCTTTTAACCCCTCCTTGCTTCCACATCTCTCCTCAGCCACTTCCGGTACCTGCCGGTCAAAGCAATGGAATAAAGAGGATCGCTTGGCTCAGTCCTGCGAGCCTCCCACGTTCGAACATAGTTCCGAAGGCCCGGAATGGTGAAGGGAGGGAGACGAAGCACTTCTGAACCCGGGGGCGGCACCTTCTGGCTGAGTCCAAGCTGACGTAGAATGCGGAATGGTGAATAGAAAGTGAACCCAGCCAAGCCTACCACGAACACCTGTGACAAGCCCATGTTGCTCACAGTCATTGTAGGAAGCCTCAGCCAGTGACATCGCTAAGCAATGTCATCATCATCCATGGAAGCGAAGAAATCAGCCCAGTCATCTTCACTGCCGTACATCACTTGGAAAGGACGATTCCATCCGCTAGCACGGTACCACCAATCATTGGCCGGAGGAGTCAGCAGGTTCAGCTTATCACAAAGCCACACCTGTCAAAAAGAAGAAGAGAGAGAAAATAAGTAAGGAGCCAGATAAAACCTAAACCGAGTGTCGGGGTAAAATGAATGTGAGAAACAGAAAAAGGAGAGCTGAGTGAGGTCCCTAACCTGCAGCAATAGCGGGCTACCACCAAAAACCCTCGTGCGACCGGCATGGACAGCATCCAACCCCATCAAGGTTTCTGCAAGGACCAAAGGCGCAACATCCTTGCGAGCCTAAATCTGAACAGCGACTCCAATCAATAGAGAACTGGGCTGACCAACAGGCGAAACCAGCAGGAAGGCCGCTAAGAGGCAGATACAACAGGCCATCATCCGGCGACCTTGATACTCGAAGTTTGTTAAGTCTCTAGGTGGACTGAATCTCTCATACAGCTGCACGATGTTGATAGCGTTACCCCGGGTCAAGAACTCAGCAATGTTCCCGCTAACGCCTAGCTTGGTTTTTAGGATATTCTTCATGCTCTCCCTAAGCATTGGAACAATTGGCTCGGTGGAGTCGTGGCTCCCCAGGTAGGCATGGAACTCCTCGACTGTGGGACATAGCTCTTGAGAACCAAAGCGAAAGGCATGCACTTCGGGATCCCAAAAGCGTACAGCTGCGTGCAGCAGGATAGGACGGATGGCGATTTCACGAAGGTACTTCAAGGCATGAAGGCGATGCCCTCGGAAGTTCAGCCAATCGATGCCTTCAAGGCTGTCCAACCAAGGCTGGAGCAAAGCTTGGTTCAACAAGCCATGAGAAAGGAAATTTTGGAAAGAAAAGTGATGGATGAGATGGGAAAGAAGTGACAAAGCAACTCTTGGTATTTATAGAGGGCTGGACCAGGTAATCCCTCTCACACTAGCCTTGAAACTCAGCAACTTGACATTTTCAAGCCATTCTCTTGTATTTTCAAAGTTTTAAACTTTGGAAATTTGGAAAAGCATTGGAAAGGCACAAGTCTAGCCTTGGGAAATTGTTTTCCCTGGGGAAGCAGCTGGTGTAAGGCCACTGAGACACCTTGAAAACATACAGGCATAAGAAAGGGACATAAGGGTAGCTAGTGAGTGGCATGGGGAAGCAACACTGATCTGCCAATGACAGAAGTCCCGAGCGCTCGGGAATGAAGTCCCAAGCGCTCGAGACCACTCTCGAGCGCTCGGGAGTGCTGCTATTTTCTGTAGTTTCTGATTCTCAGCATTCCAGCCTCAATTCAATGCTACAAACACCTTCAGCTCAAATCAGAAGGCTCCCAACATGTTCCCAGGGGATACAGCGGTTTTCGTCGTGGATTCTCTCGTGTATTTGTCCTTGTTCTTCAAAAAATACCAAAATTCCCAACATTTTTGACCCTCGGGTATGTCGAATTCCATGTAGCATGTGTTTTATTGGATCCAGCGATGCGTATAAGTCACAATGTGCATTAGTGACTGTTTGGCGTATTCAAGCGCGCATTGGCGATCTTGGTTCAAATTTTTGTCGTCCAATCGGCCTGAAATCATCGTTTTCAGGTGTATGTGTATGTCAACCATCGTGTCAAGACCATTTTCATAATTCTAGCAATCCTCGCAGGTCACGGCGCTCACCGCCAACTATACAATGCACTGGTTTATGATCAAAAGCTCGAAAATTGGCGGTTGTGTGTCGATGTCAAGTTTGCGTTCTTACTTTGAGAGTATCGGTTGAAATCCGCGTGCTCTTTGCTTTCTTTCAAACCTAGACGAACATATTTCATAAAATACAATTCTTGAAGGGAGTGCAAATGAATGCAAATGGTGAAAAGCGCAAATTTTCATAAAACAAATACAGCATCTACAATGAATAAAGAGGGAAGTACATGAGCTGGGGCAAACACATGCCCAATCCTATTTACCCGGGGCACGCAGGCCCAAACCAAACAAAACCAAGGCACGCAGGCCTGGGAACTACAACTGTGTTGGCACGCAGGCCCATGCACAAGAAAAGACTAACAAAGCAAAAACCTAAAGCTCGGCCCAGGCGAATCCTCTTCTGCTGGTGTCCCTCAGACTCGCTGCTCTCAACCTCGTCGCCACCGTCACCGTCATCGTCATCATCGGAAGGGCTTGATGCAGTACTCGAGTCCGTAGACCCTAAAGCTCGTGACTCGAGCGACTCCTCCGTCTCCTCCTCCGACTCCTCGTGAGCGGCTCTCACGGGCGCCGCCTCAGAACCACCTCAAACCGCCCAACCCTCAGAAGGACCGTGACACCCTCTCGTGTACCCCGACCTCGTGGCCGCAAAGCCGGGTGCTCGTGGTACCCGTGGTCGTGTCTTGGTCGAAAGGCCGTGGTTGCACTCGCACATCATAAACATTCATTCATTCCATTTATATTTTAAATCCAACAAAAAGAACATTGCATGCATTTTCATACCTAAGCAACAGTAAAGGTGCTCGAGTGGACAGGTCTAGTCTGGAGCATGCTCCCCTTAGCGCAGTCCTTTAGCAACTGCCGCATCCCCACCATCAGCATAATGGCCTTCTCCGCCCATTCTCGCGGCACCTGTACAATAATTCAAGAATCAAGAACAACAAATGTAGGGACAAGAAACATTTGAAGTATGGAAAGAAACAAAGTTGTGGTATACCTGCGCAGGAAGCTGCATCCGCAGCTGCGGAAGGCGTGGAATGTCCAACAACGCACGTGCTCCAGAGGGATCCCTCACCCCTATCACCCAGTCCAACGTAGGCAGCCCAGCTGGAGTAGACGCCTCAGCTGTCTCCGGAACCCACGATCCACCCTCACCTCGGCCCGAGGAGCTAACACCTCTCCCACTAGCAGGAGGCCTGGCACCCCGACCTTTACCACATGGAGGGCGACCGCCGCGACCCCGCCCTCCGGTCTCAGCTCCAGCCTCATCTCCAACTTCACCGACAGCCTCGCCCCTGGCCCTCCTGGCCTCAGACTCTGCTATGCGCCGCTTCAGCTCCCTCTCCATGCCCAAGCTGGTGGCCAGGTACTTGTCTCTGTAGGATACGTAGTCCAGCGTGCGCCGCAGATGCCGCTCCAGATCAATGTCAGGCACCGTATACCGCTCCAGCTCAGCTCGTGTATAAGTCTCGGTCCGCTGCACCCGTGGAGGGTGTGGCCTCGGCACGACGAACTCTGCAAGACCGAGTGATTGTCGCGTCACCCGATCCCCCAGGTACCACTGCCAGCCCAGCGGGCACTCCAGCAGAACTCGGCTCCTAGTCACCTCCCGGCTCCTCGGAAGGAAGTCAGCCTCTAGCCTCGCCCATCGATCCCAGTGAACCTGCATCCAGTCGATTATACATTAATGATCAAATTTCATAAAGGAAAGCATAGGCATGAAAAGAAAGAAAGGTCGATGTTTGTACCGTAACCCCAGTGATGTTATCCAGCCAGCGCCGAAAAGTCATCACTTGCCCCCGTCGCTCCTTGGCTCTCCTGTACTCCTTGCCCCATTCAAGTGCACGTGGAAGCAAGTGTGGATTCGTGCAAGTGTTCTCGGGCGGGAACATGCCCAAGACCTCGTAAGCCCAAAGCTTCATATTTTGGAAGTCGATTCAATTCAAGTCAGACACATGTTCAATTCAATTCAATTCAATCAATCAAAGCAATTCAAAGCAATGGTTCGAGTCATACCTCAATCACCCTCCAGTATCCGCCTATGGTGTCCCCCACTCCGCCTGAGGAGGCTCTCGAGCGATGAGCGTGCACAGAGCAAAGATCGCTACCGAACCGTCCCGCCTGCCTCGGATCCACCAAGCCCGCCAGTAGCCGAAGTGAACCGGGATCGTCTAGCGGGAACGAGAAGCCCCGGAACAGATCTGACAAGTAAGCCACCTGGCCATCTGGGCCGCCTCGGCCATCGTCTGGCGGCTCGTGATCCCAAGACGTCAGAATCGCCTGCATTCTGCTACCCCTCCGCTGGCGCGGGACCCGCCCAAGGAACCACCTCAAAGCCGCATCGTCCCAGATCTATGCTCGTGTCGTATGGAATCGGCTCGCTTCCAACCCGGAGAGCCCCGTGATCGCCGCGAAGTCAAGAGGCGTCACCGTTCTCCCGAAGCGGAAGTGGAACGTGTTGGTGGTGTCCCACCACCGCTCGGCCAGAGTGTTGTCATAACGGCACGATCCACCCTCACCGACGTCAGCAGCTGAATGAATGGCCCAAAACCAGCCTCCTCCACCAACTCGCGCACCCTCCGAGGCAGCTCTCTGAAATACTTCAATGAGTGGCCTGAGCCTCCGTGGCCGTAAATATCTTTGGTACGCTGTTTCAACAGAGCAAAGAAATAGCATCAGTAAGTAACACAATAATTCAAGGAAGCAAGTCTAATGCAGAAAGTAAAACATTAAAATCATACCGCGGTCCATCCAGAAGAAATGTGTGTGGCCCGATCTCGAAGAAGTAAGTCCTCAGGATAGTCATCCTGGGCTGGAACGTAGCCGGTCATCCCCGTCGGCTCAAAGAAGTGCGACCGTGGAGTGTAAGTCCCCGACTCAAACCCAGGACGTGCGCTGGCCAGGTAGGCCTTCGCCACGTCGACCGCTGTAACGCGCTCCTCGATCACCACCTCCTCCTCCTGCCCCAAATCAGCCATCTTTGGCCACCCCGTATCTGCCGCCGTCCCCGCACCGCTGAGCATCACTCCTAGCAGCAGTGCTGAAGTCTGATCCTCAGAGGTCCTTGCACCCCTCAGCACCTCTCTCACCCCAGCATCGAGGCCAAGTGCATCTAGAATATCTTGCGGCCTCGCCGTGTCTAAGAAATCCCCCTCCGTGAATGGGACTGGATGTGAAGCACCGATCCCGCTGTCCCCGACCCTCGGCTCAGCAGCCGTCGCCCTCAGTACCGGCGTCGCGATGACTCGCCCGGCTATCACCACCTCGTCCCGGCCCGCTCCGCGGCCACAAGCAAATCCTCTACTGTAGGAGTATGAGGAGTGCCCGTAGCACCTCCCCCACTACTCGTACCGCCTCTCCCGCTACTCGTCCCATCTCCTCCACCACCCAACGCACCTCTGCTGCTCGTGGCTAGCTCACCTCCCTCTCCTCGTACGTCCCACTATCACTGATTTCTTCTACCGCCGCCAAACCCCCACTAGTACTCTCTACTACAGCAAGACCCTCCCCAGCACACCTCACCGCCGTCAAATCCTCACTGACCACCCCCTCCTGAGTGGGCGTAGCAACTCTGCTACTGGTCTCCTCGGTCGCCACCATAGCCGCTGCCTCCTTGCGGCTGGGCAGCCCCTCATCGCCTTCACCAGCGTCATCCCTCGCCTCTTGAACCTCACCAGCATCAATCACCGCCGCCGCGTCCTCGCCCCTGACCCTACTCACCTCCTCGATTGCCGCCGCCTCGCGGCTGGGCGTCTCCCTGTCACCACCGCTCGCCATCGCTGTTTCTTCCAATCCCCAACCCTTTCTTCTTCTCTTTATCCGCACCTCCTGGCACACAACAGCCCAGTGGAAGATCGTAGAGATCTCAAGGTCTCGAGCTCGATTTGTTTTGGGGGAATGAGAGAGTCTGAGATGGAGAGAAGAGAGAGAGATCAGTCAAGTGAGGGAGAGAGATCACCTGAGAGAGGAGAGTGAGAACGATCGAGTTCAGAGCGTGCCGTACTCTGGCTCTCGAGCGCTCAGGTTTGAATTTAAACCCCAAAATCAGCTCGAGAAGATGAAAAGGACAGTGGACCCCGCCGCAGTCTCGAGCGCTCGAGACCACTCCCGAGCGCTTAGGAGTGGTTCTGAGCACTGAGGTCTATCCTCAGCCCCTGAGCCAATCCTCCGTCGTCCCGTGCATTTCCCGCTTCCGAGACTTCCTTGGCTTTCCCCTTTGCTTTTACAAAATCAATCTCAGTCCTGGCTTTGTCCGCGCCGAACGAGACTGTGGGAGGCAATCTTTAGTCGATAAATGTGTTTTTGGGTTCACGCTCCGCGATTTTGTATCTTACTTGGTTAATAGTCGATTGAAAATTTGTCTATTTATACTAATTTCAACAGGTTTGCAGTTATTTCTACCCTACAGGTGCTATTTTATCCTCGTATGTCCGCCAAACAGAGCAACAGGTGGACCCCTGCACGTATTTTATCAAACTCGTGTCGATCACTTTTCATGCATGCATCACACGTGCTTGCATTTGCCGTCTGCTAAACAGAGCAACAGGTGGACCCTTTATGCATTTTATCAAAGTCGTGTCGATCACTTTTCGTGCATGCATCACACGTGCTTGCATTTGCTGTCCGCTAAACAGAGCAACAGGTGGACCCTTTATGCATTTTATCAAAGTCGTGTTGATCACTTTTCGTGCATGCGTCACACGTGCTTGCATTTGATGTCCGCCAAATAGAGCAACAGGTGGGCCCTTTTATGCATTTTATCAAAATTGTGTCGATCATTTCTCGTGCATGCGTCACACGTGCCTGCACTTTCCGTTCGCCAAACAGAGTAACAGGTGGACCCCTTTTACATATTTACCTTGTCAAGGTCCTATCAATCTTTTTAGTGCATGCATTACATGTGTTTGCACCTGCCCCAAAGAACTACGCTGGTCTGATCCCTGCAGAAAAGGGTACGTAGGCAGTATGAAAGGACGCGACCGCATGCATCAAGCACTTTCACTTGCATTTGTGATTGAAATTAAGGGTTTGACTTGGCTCGAATTGGGCTGTCTCAATCTTTGAATGTCACTCGCATCCAGACATGATGTCGAGCGCCATCCAAAGAGGGGCAACTGTAGACACCCCAATTTGGACATTTCGAATTTCCTTAATTTGTGGCCCGGAGCTTCCCCGATGATGAATTTGGATTAAAACAAGCCCTAGACTAGTCAGGACCATGCTTCTTGGAAGATTTTGAAAGGGAAAATAAAATGTCAAAAATCAGTCCCAAGTGCTCTGGATCACTCCCAAGCCCTCCAAACCATTTTCAAAACCTGGGATTTGACAGACTCTCGAGCGCTCGAGAGTAAAGTCCCAAGCGCTCGAGAGTGCTTCCGAGCGCTCAAGACTTCTGTACTACCCAATGGATGCTGAGGCTTCCCCACTTCCCATGCAGGCCATCATTGCAGCCGTTCTGGCCGGTTCAAACCTCAGGCAACACTCGACCTCAGTCACAGGTGAGTCAGGCCTGATGGATTTTCAAAGATTCCATATTATATTTTCTAAAATGAGACTATATGCTATATTGCCTATATAAGGCCTCATCCCAGCTCAAACCAGGACGAACTCCCTCTCTCTAGAATCCCCTTTGACTGTTCAAAAACCAGACTATTCTCTATCTCTTTCAAAAGTTTGATTTTCAAAGGCAAAGCCACCAAAAACTCAAGGCATCAAAGACATGCAAGGAGTTCAGAGTACCCTAAAGCTCTGATCTTCCTGGTCTCTCTTCCTCTTTCATCTCTCAAACTCTTCCAAGAGGCAAACTCCTCAACCAAAGGTAGAAGTTCTCTACCTTAGTGTCAAAAAGCAACAAAAACAGGGCTGTCATTTCCTTTCTGAGGGAGACCTCTCAGCCCTCTCAGTCTTTAATACTGAGTATGGGTTGAGAGACTTTGGCGTAAAAGCAAGAGCAAAGGGGTACAAATGTGTTTTCTGTGTTCAGCCTACTGGAAACACTCCCAAGCGCTCGGGACTGCTCCCAAGCGCTCGAGAGTGACTCCAGTTCTGCTTCCTTTCTTTTGAGTGTCTAAATGGACATGCATGGGTAGGGTGTGTTTTAAAACTGTTTTTGACTCTTTTTAAGGTGTGTTGGTACAAATGATCTGCTGTTTTCAGAGAAAAATAAAATAAATCATTTGCATTTAAGGCATGCAAAAGAGTTTTGGTCTGGATCTAAAAAGGAAAATCCTTTTTCACACTTTGAAATGTAAAATCCAGTGTACCAGCATACTGCATTTAATGGATTAGTTGGTTGACATCAGTCCTGGGGTGTGGAACACTCCCGAGCGCTCGAGTTTACTCCCAAGCGCTCGAGAGTGTTTGCATGCAAGCTTGGTCTATTTTTCTTCCAGTTTGACCCCCCCCCTTTACTGCCCTTGCATGGCCATGCATGTGTCCCTCTTTGTCTCTCGTAACTGTTAAACCACTTTCCAGAAAAGCAGGGTTACATGGCTTAGGAGAATGGGGTTCGACCTCAGTCTACTGAGTCATTTGCCAAGCTTATAATGCGTTTGATGTTACTCCTGTTTGTATTTCCAGTATTGTACTCTGCTATATTCTGTTGTGCTAACATGATCTGCAGGCAGGAACATACAACACTCCCAAGCGCTCGGGAGTGCTTCCGAGCGCTCGGGAGTGCTTCCGAGCGCTCGAGAGTGAATCAGTGACAGGGTCTCCCAGCTTCTAACATCTTTGCATTTCATTACCATTCCTCATTTACTCATTGTACACATGCATGCACTCCTCTGTACCTGATGTATCTGTAAATAAATGCTAGCTGTCTAATGAAATAAAATCTTTTGAAAAATCCCACAAATGTTTAGTAGAGACCGATTTCAAATCGGGCGAGGGGGGTGCCGTAAAACCCTTCCCCCCTCGTAACGTGGCTCCCGAACCCTTTTCCTAAATCTCTGGTTTTCAAATTCAATCAATCAATTTTCAATCAAAACGGTTTCTCGGGTGGCAAACCATAAATCCGGGTGGCGACTCTTCAAAAATTTTCAAATCGATTCAAAAATGAGGCGTTTCTTTTCGGGCCGCCCCGAAACCACCCGGGGCTGTGGTAGCCCACACAATGCTTGCACGCAGGTACTAAATAACAGTAGCATACCTTGGATCACAGAGGGATCCAACTCCTGCTCCTCAGTTTGCAGTGCAAAGATACGCCCTCCCGTGTTCTGCTGGTTTCCCACGGGTTGCTTTCCTTTGTTATGCCCATTCTGCTGCTGAGATGGGCCTCCAGGGTTCTGCTTCACGAAGCTAGCCTGCCCAGATGGTTAAGCTCTCTGCCCAAAGTTTCCACTCCTCTCCTTCAGGGGTTAGGGGCACTCACGCTTGTAGTGACCCATGGCCTGGCAGTTGAAGCACTGCACAATGGCTTTGTCTTGACCACCTCTCTGTGGTCCGCCGTGCCCAGACGTAGCAGTTTTCCAGGGTTGGTTGTTTTGGGGTGGGACAGGGTTTCTGGTGGGGTAAGGTCCACGGTTATTGTTGGAGCATTGGGTTTAGCTTGGCCCGCCGGTGTTGCCAGTTGCCTTCCTCCAGCGGGTTTTGAAGTCCGCCTCTTCACTCTCCAACCGAAGAGCACACTTGACAATGCCGGAATCGGTGGGAAAGGCTTGCGCCACCATGACCCTTCGAGCAGTCGTCAGTCCCCACTCAAATCTTCTTGCTTTCTTATCCTATAACGCCCCCAAAATCGGGTTTGTTAAATAAACATTTTATTGGATAAACTAGGTAGAGTCTGGCTCCTTATTACATCATAATCCCCTCAGGGAGTACTTATATTACACAAAAGGGAAGGACATCTAAGGTTATCTACAGTTCCGTCTCTTGTTCCATCCTAGCAAGCTCCTCAGCTCCAAATGCCTCCAAGGTATACATCCCTCCTTGCTCATCTAAAAGATCTGACACATTATACCAACGTCGCCACCAGCATAATATGTCAGGGTCACCAAAGGTAACACCGTGAGCTACAAAGCTCAGTAGAATAATCCAAAACCCACTAACCCTTAACTTACACAAAACAAGTCATGCATATATCATAAAGGGTTATAAACAGCACATGAAAATCATCGACAATAATAAGAACAATGACAGATCCGCATTCGCTATCTATCGTTGGTGTCCATATCATCAGAGTTTTCCTACGCAGCGTTTCGTAGTATGTTTCTCGTTTTCACTTTACCAAAACATTTTAAAATCGGTTTTAACACACACAGCCTCACAATGGTTCCGCCACCACGGATTCCCATTGGAACACACGCAGCCTCACAATGGTTCTACCACCACGGATTCCCATTGGAACACACGCAGCCTCACAATGGTTCCGCCACCACGGATTCCCATTGGAACACACGCAGCCTCACAATGGTTCCGCCACCACGGATTCCCATTGGACCACACGCAGCCTCACAATGGTTCCGCCACCACGGATTCCCATTGGAACACACGCAACCTCACAATGGTTCCGCCACTACGGATTCCCATTGGAACACACACACACACACCACATAATGATTATCACACTTGATCATTAGGTGGTTTCAAAAATATTTTATCCTTTGTAGTCACTTCTCCACAATGGGCAAGTCCGGCCATTATGTAGTTTCAAAAGTATTTTTATCCATGTTAACCACACCCTAGTTGTCATGTTTCTACTTTCCAATTTCATGTTTCACGTATTCATGCATAGACTCCGCAGTAGACTTCACAAGTATGTACAACTCATTCCTAGTAATCTTAAAACTAAACTAGTAAGATCATCCAACTCCATCTTAGATTGCATGCTCATACTATCACATCATCATTCTCGACATTTAACGCAAAAAGTAAGGCAAGTAACAACTACCAACCAAATCATGCAATCAAGTATTCTTTAAGATCAAAGTGAACTACGTAAAACAAGTTCATACTAACATATAGCTTTCTAAGTTCGATTCAACATGCATACAAACTATACTTAGGGTAGAGATGTGGGCTACCACAGCCCCGGGTGGAATCGGGGCGGCCCGAAAAGAAACGCCTCGCTTTTGGATTTTTGAGAATAATTTTGAAGAGTCGCCTCCCGGATTTATGGTTTGTCACCCGAGAAATCGTTTTATTCGAAAAAAAGGTTGATTTGAATTGAAAACCGGAGATTTAGGAAAAGGGTTCAGGAGCCACGTTACGAGGGGGAAGGGTTTTACGGCACCCCCCCTCGCCCAATTTGAAATTAGTCCCTACTAGATATTTGTGGGATTTTCCAAAGGATTTTATTTCATTAAACAGTTAGCATGCATTTACAGATATATCAAGTACAGAGGGTGCATGCATGTGCATGTGTACAGTGAAAGAATGAAAAATAGTAATGAAGTGCAAGATGCTAGAAACTGGAGGATCCTGTCACTGATCCACTCTCGAGCGCTCGGAAGAACTCCCGAGCGCTTGGGAGTACCACACACTCAACCTGCACATCTTGTTAGTACAACAGGATACAATAGAATACAATGCTGAAGGTATAAACTGGAATAACATTAAATACACTATAGGCTTGACAGATGACTCAGTAGACTGAGGATAGGTCTCATTCTTCTAAGCCATACAACCTAGCCCTTCTGGAAAGTGGTTTAACAATTATAAGAGGCAAAGAGAGACACATGCATGGCCATGCAAGGACAATAATAGGATCAAACTGAGAGAAAGATGGGCTGGAGTTGCATGCAACCACTCTCAAGCGCTTGGGAGTGATCCCGAGCGCTTGGGAGTGATCTGTACCCCAGAACTGGTTTCAACTGCCTCACCCACTCATCTTAGCATGCTGGTACATCGGATCTTACACTTCTGAAATATGAAATTTGCCTTTTCAAATTCTGAACAAAAACCTTCTGCATGTCTTTAAATAAGAATATCTTTCTTTGTTTCTTTCTGAGAAATGAAGATCTTTTGTACCAACAAATCCCAAGAGGATTGATCTGCATGAAAACACTTTTTTTTCTACTGCCCATGCACATCCATTTAAATGCTTAAAAGAAGGAGACTGGACTGTAACCACTCTTGAGCGCTCGGGAGTGCTTCCAGTAAACTGGAACAGAAAATGTATTTGTACCCCTTTGCTCTTGTTTTAACACTGAGGTCACTCAACCCATGCTCAGTATTAAAGACTGAGAGGGCTGAGGGACCTCCCTCAGAAAGGAAAACAGCCCTGTTTTGCTTGACACTAAGGTAAAAAAAAGCTTCTACCTTTTGGTTTGAACCTTGCTCCTTGGAAAATCTTGGAAAGATGAATGAGGTGAAGGAGATCAGGAGGATCAGAACTTGGGGGTGATCTGAACTCCTTGCATGTTTTTGGGTACCTTGTGTTTTTGGTTATTTTGTTTTTTTTAAAAATGGAATTTTGAGAGAGATGGAGAGCAGCTCTGTTTGAACAGTCAAAGAGGTGTTTAGAGAGAGAGCCCTTCGTGCCTATTCTGAACTGGAATGGCCTATATATAGGGAAAATAGTATATGGTCTCATTTTGGCAAAATGAAATTTGGAATCTTTGAAAATCCTCAGGCCTGACTCTTCCTGACTGAGGTTGAGTGTTGTCTGAGGTTTGAATGAGCTGAAGACGGCTGTGATGAGGGCTTGCATGGGAAGTGGGGAAGCTCCATTACCCATTGGGCAGCACAGAAGTCTCGAGCGCTCGGGAGCACTCTTGAGCGCTTGAGAGTTCATTCTCGAGCGCTCGAGAATTTGTCAGATCCCAAGTTATGAAAGTTGTTTGGAGCGCTTGAGACTGATTTTGACATTTTATTTTCCGTTTTAAAGCCTTCCAAGGAGCATTGTCCTGACTGTCTAGGGCTTGTTTCAATCCAAATTCATCATCGGGGAGCCTCCGGGCCACAAATTAAGGAAATTCGAAGAGTCCAAATTGGGGTGTCTACAAGAGAGTAAGGACAATCTACCGTTCTTCTTACGGAAGGTACGACGGAAAGAAAGTCGGCGGTCGAACGGAGTAACGGCTTACGGTAAGCTTCCGGTAGCTTCGAAATAGAATGGTTTCTCTCGAAACTAGATCTTAACTACAACTACTACTACTTTTGGATCGAGGTGGTGGTCGAGTGGTGGTTTAGTGGTGGCACTAGAAGAGTTTCTTGAAGAACTAGAAAGAAGACTTCAAGAACAAGAAGAAATCAACAAGAACACTTATGCTTTCAAGAGAGAAGTGAGAGAATGGGATGAAGGTGTGAGTTCAAAGCACAATGAGGTGGGTATTTATAGGCCAAGGCTCCTCTCTCTCCCCCTCTCACCCGAATTCTCTCTCTCTCTCCATATCTATTTTTTTAACACTTTTTGGTTATGCTTTCTTGCAAGCTTAAGGCCTAGAACTAGGTATGCATGGCTACGAAGATATTACTTTGCTTGTACTCCAAGAACTAGGACAAATCTAGTTTATTCAATTGGGTTTCTAGTCTAGTCTTAGTACTTGAAAGAATAAGAAATCTAGATATGGTTGTCCTTGGATGATCAAGTGCAAGAAAAACTAGATTTTGCTTGGTCAAGGAAGAATCCATAGATTTGTATGCTTTCAAAGTACAATGGAAGATTGAAAGCACAAGAAGTAATCTAGCAAGGTACACCTCTCTCTCTCTTTCCTTCTCTCTCTCTCTCTCTCGAGTCTCTCTTCTCTCTCTCGGGTCTCTCTCTCTCTCTCTATCTCCCTTGTACTTCTATGGAAGTATATACATATATTAGTATATATATAAGTACTTTGGGTACTTTAAAATCTAGGGTTTTACAAGTAACTTGATTTTCCAATTATAATATACAAATACACACATGTGTACTTACAATATAATATATATATATATATATATATATATATATATATATATATATATATATATATAACCATGTACTACAATATCTATACTAGATTTGTCAATATCTAATATCTAATAAACTATGGTATACTTTCAAAGTACCAAGTACGATAATATTTAACCTAGTGTACTAATTATAGTTTAATTAAATATCACACATGGAAAATCTAGTCTTTTTATATAATAATAAGAGAATCCCATTGGAAATTAAATAATAAACCTTGTACTTTTGGCAAGACTAAGCTATTGTCCATTGGTTAATAAATCTCTTAACATTTATTGTCCAATGGGTAAAAGAAATAAAGTACCTTACAAGATTTCTTAAATAAATAATTCAATTGCTCACATGTTCTTTATTAAAATACTAGATAAGAAGTACTTAGAAAATCTAATATTTTAAGACTTAGTACTTGTACAATATATATTTTAGTCATAAAATCTTATGGGAATATCTAGAATTTCATAAACTATTAAATCCTAGTACTTTTGAAAGATTGACCCTATTATCCAATGGATAATAATTTCCCCAGCGGTTATTAACCAATGGGTAACGAAGGTAAGGGTTTTAACCTATCGTCCAATGGGTAATGATTCTCCTAGTGGTTATTATCCAACGGGTAATACTCGAAAGTGTAATCCTTGCACTAATACCATAATTAAGGACTAAACCAACCTAATCCCGTACTTTGGAAGATTAACCAAGGTCTTTCTATTGTCTAATAGGTAAAGATAACCCTAACGTTATCGTCCAACAGTCAATAGCGCAAAGGTTAAAAAGGTTCACAAAGTTAATCTAGGGTTACAAGCGCAAGGGTTTCAAAAGTTTCATAAGTCACGAGGGTCATAAGATTTACTTAGCAGACGGTAACTAGGTTAAACGATCGCTAGGTCAACCTAATCGGCTCGAAACTAGCTAGACTTACTAGGTAGGATTTCCGGCCATGAAATGGGCTCTTAAGACTTAATCCTCGAAACGACGAGAAAACGGTAGTGAAACGACGATTAAAACCTTTCAAGCATAATTTAAAGATTTTTGAATTACAACGAGGTTTTTATTAGTCAGCAACGACCGATTTTTGGTTATGGAAATAAAATCCAAGTAATTAAAATAAAATTTAAATTTTTAACGAAATTTTTATTTACCAAAAATCGGGGTCGTTACAACCTATCCCCCTTAAAATAATTTCATCCTTGAAATCCGTGCGTGACTACGGGTTAGGCTTAGTTACTATACTAGCCTCGGAATCGTCGTCTATCCCTCTTAAAATAGAAGCAAGCCACTCTTAATCCCTTACGAATGTGATGTCAAGAAATGAAAGAGACGCCCGAAACGATGCGGCATATACGACTACTGTCTAAAGGTTCTGGTAGGTCCTATGGGTATGACGGTGTTTAAGGCGATTCTCTACATGTTCTGTTAATCGAATTAAGCCTCATCACTTGCCTACGAGACGGGGTTTAGGTGGCTTCTGCTGTCGAACCGCTTGTCTCGTTATCGACCTTTGATAACGTTTCCTTGTGAATACCAACGCCAAATGCAAAACCTCTATCAAATCATCATGCGGACTCGTACCCTACAGATGTTTCCTTAACACGACCCTCTTTTAGCTTGGCAGGGCTTTTTGGTATCGAGATTGGTGCCTTTCTCGGTTAGAGTTCTATGGAGAAGTCTATCTCTCCTTTGGGGTGATAAGCCAGGAAGTTCTTCAGGGAAAACATCGCCGCACTCGCAACGATGTGTGGAAATCCCACTTTCATTCTATTGGCTTCTTCCAATTGGGGACTAACTAGCCATCCAACTAGTTGATTCTGCCACCTTGACCTCTTTGTCAAAGAACTCACGGTCTGTCTATCTATCCCCCTTAAATTAGGGTTGAGTCCCCTCGAGGTTATATGCCGTCACCATTTACGAGTTGGATTCGAAAGGGGATTGTTTAGTCTACTTTAAGCGATTGTCTATTGCAATTAGGGTCTTAACTACTAAAGCAAAATATCAAATAGTAAGCAACAGCACTCTTTTTAAACAAAGCAAGCTTTTCACATATAAGCAGAGAATTTCAATCATAAGCATAGAGTTCTATTACAACGACAATTTAGAGACCTAAAATTCTTACAAGTTGAAACGATACTATGTACTCTTACTACGGGGTTCTATAGGTTATCAAGCTCTAACCTACACCGCTAGTACTCCACTCTAGGGTAAAACAATTCCTATAAATCTCTCTCAACCATTTCATGCAGTTCTAGCTAACAGGTTGACTAACTTGTTCATCTACAAGGAAAGATTTTAACCTCAAGTAGTAGCATCTTTAAGACAAGGGTTTTCTTAACTCTAAAGAACTTCCAGTTTCTAAATTCCACATTCGATCCTTGATTTAAGTCATCACCCAATTGTTTGGGAATTCCCAGCTCGGTGATACTGCCAATTTCCACACCTTGCTTCAATCCGAAGATTGTTTTGTCAAAATTCCACCCAATTTGGGACGGTAAACTTAAACTCGAATTCACGTTTGTGCAACGGTCAACTTATCTTATGGTTCTACCCATTCTACCCATCGCCAAGTGTTGAGCCTAGAGCTCTGATACCATGTTGTAAAGCCCCCAAAATCAGGTTTGTTAAACAAACATTTTATTGGATAAACTAGGTAGAGTCTGGCTCCTTATTACATCATAATCCCCTCAGGGAGTACTTATATTACACAAAAGGGAAGGACATCTAAGGTTATCTGCAGCTCCGTCTCTTGTTCCATCCTAGCAAGCTCCTCAGCTCCAAATGCCTCCAAGGTATACATCCCTCCTTGCTCATCTAAAAGGTCTAACACATTATACAAGCGTCGCCACCAGCATAATATGTCAGGGTCACCAAAGGTAACCCCGTGAGGTACAGAGCTCAGTAGAATAATCCAAAACCCACTAACCCTTAACTTACACATAACAAGTCATGCATATATCATAAAGGGTTATAAACAGCACATGCAAATCATTGACAATAATAAGAACAATGACACATCCGCATTCGCTATCTATCATTGGAGTCCATATCATCAGAGTTTTCCTACGCAGCGTTTCGTAGTATGTTTCTCGTTTTCACTTTACCAAAACATTTCAAAATCGTTTTTAACACACACAGCCTCACAATGGTTCCGCCACCACGGATTCCCATTGGAACACACACAGCCTTGCAATGGTTCCGCCACCACGGATTCCCATTGGAACACACACAGCCTCACAATGGTTCCGCCACCACGGATTCCCATTGGAACACACGCAGCCTCACAATGGTTCCGCCACCACGGATTCCCATTGGAACACACGCAGCCTCACAATGGTTCCGCCACCACGGATTCCCATTGGAACACACGCAGCCTTACAATGGTTCCGCCACCACGGATTCCTATTGGAACACACACAGCCTTACAATGGTTCCGCCACCACGGATTCCCATTGGAACACACGCCGCCTCACAATGGTCCCGCCACCACGGATTCCCATTGGAACACACACAGCCTCACAGTGGTTCCGCCACCACGGATTCCCATTGGAACACACGCAGCCTCACAATGGTCCCGCCACCACGGATTCCCATTGGAACACACACACACACACCACATAATGATTATCACACTTGATCATTAGGTGGTTTCAAAAATATTTTATGCTTTGTAGTCACATCTCCACAATGGGCAAGTCCGGCCATTATGTAGTTTCAAAAGTATTTTTATCCATGTTAACCACACCCTAGTTGTTATGTTTCTACTTTCCAATTTCATGTGTCACGTATTCATGCATAGACTCCGCGGTAGACTTCACAAGTAAGTACAACTCATTCCTAGTAATCTTGAAACTAAACTAGTAAGATCATCCAACTCCATCTTAGATTGCATGCTCATACTATCACATCATCATTCTCGGCATTTAACGCAAAAAGTAAGGCAAGTAACAACTACCAACCAAATCATGCAGTCAAGTATTCTTTAAGATCAAAGTGAATTACGTAAAACAAGTTCGTACTAACATATAGCTTTCGAAGTTCGATTCAACATGCATACAAACTATACTTAGGGTAGAGAGTATGGACACTCTACCGTTCTTCTTACGAAATGTACGACGGAAAGAAAGTCGGCGGTCGAACGGAGTAACGGCTTACGGTAAGCTTCCGGTAGCTTCGAAATAGAATGGTTTCTCTCGAAACTAGATCTTAACTACAACTACTACTACTTTTGGATCGAGGTGGTGGTCGAGTGGTGCTTTAGTGGCGGCACTAGAAGAGTTTCCTGAAGAACTAAAAAGAAGACTTCAAGAACAAGAAGAAATCAACAAGAACAAGCAAGAACACTTATGCTTTCAAGAGAGAAGTGAGAGAATGGGATGAAGGTGTGAGTTCAAAGCACAATGAGGTGGGTATTTATAGGCCAAGGCTCCCCTCTCTCTCGCTCTCACCCGAATTCTCTCTCTCTCTCCATATCTATTTTTTTAACACTTTTTGGTTATGCTTTCTTGCAAGCTTAAGGCCTAGAACTAGGTATGCATGGCTATGAAGATATTGCTTTGCTTGTACTCCAAGAACTAGGACAAATCTAGTTTATTCAATTGGGTTTCTAGTCTAGTCTTAGTACTTGAAAGAATAAGAAATCTAGATATGGTTGTCCTTGGATGATCAAGTGCAAGAAAAACTAGATTTTGCTTGGTCAAGGAAGAATCCATCGATTTGTTTGCTTTCAAAGTACAATGGAAGATTAAAAAGCACAAGAAGTAATCTAGCAAGGTACACCTCTCTCTCTCTCTTTCCTTCTCTCTCTCTCTCTCGGGTCTCTCTCCTCTCTCTCAGCTCTCTCTCTCTCTCTCTCTCTCTCTCTCTCTCTCTATCTCCCTTGTATATCTATGGAAGTATATACATATATTAGTATATATATAAGTACTTTGGGTACTTTAAAATCTAGGGTTTTACAAGTAACTTGATTTACCAATTATAATATACAAATACACACATGTGTACTTCCAATATAATATATATATATATATATACATACATACAAGTATATATATATATATATATATATATATAACCATGTACTACAATATCTATACTAGATTTGCCAAAATCTAATATCTAATAAACTATGGTATACTTTCAAAGTACCAAGTACTATAATATTTAACCTAGTGTACTAATTATAGTTTAATTAAATATCACACATGGAAAATCTAGTCTTTTTATATAATAATAAGAGAATCCCATGGGAAATTAAATAATAAACCTTGTACTTTTGGCAAGACTAAGCTATTGTCCATTGGTTAATAAATCTTCTAACATTTGTTGTCCAATGGGTAAAAGAAATAAAGTACCTTACAAGATTTCTTAAATAAATAATTCAATTGTTCACATGTTCTTTATTAAAATACTAGATAAGAAGTACTTAGAAAATCTAATATTTTAAGACTTAGTACTTGTACAATATATATTTTAGTCATAAAATCTCATGGGAAAATCTAGAATTTCATAAACTATTAAATCCTAGTACTTTTGAAAGATTGACCCTATTATCCAATGGATTATGATTTCCCTAGCGGTTATTAACCAATGGGTAACGAAGGTAAGGGTTTTAACCTATCATCTAATGGGTAATGATTCTCCTAGCGGTTATTATCCAACGGGTAATAATCGAAAGTATAATCCTTGCACTAATACCATAATTAAGAACTAAACCAACCTAATCCTGTACTTTGGAAGATTAACCAAGGTCTTTCTATTGTCCAATGGGTAAAGATAACCCTAACATTATCGTCCAACAGTCAATAGCGCAAAGGTTAAAAAGGTTCACAAAGTTAATCTAGGGTTACAAGCTCAAGGGTTTTAAAAGGTTCATAAGTCACGAGGGTCATAAGATTTACTTAGCAGACGGTAACTAGGTTAAACAATCGTTAGGTCAACCTAATCGGCTCGAAGCTAACTAGACTTACTAGGTAGGATTTCTGACAAAGAAATGGGGTCTTAAGACTTAATCCTAGAAACGACGGGAAAACGGTAGTTAAACGACGATTAAAACCTTTCAAGCATAATTAAAAGATTTTCGAATAACAACGAGGTTTTTATTAGTCAGTAACGACCGATTTTTGGTTATGGAAACAAAAATCCAAGTAATTAAAATAAAATTTAACTTTTTAACGAAATTTTTATTTACCAAAAATCAAGGTCGTTACATATCCTCAGTTGCTACAGCGTTCGGGGCGTAGCGAGACAGCTCCTCGAACTTTGCCACGTACTAGGTAACAGTCATGGTTCCTTGCTTAAGGTTCATGAATTCTCGTTCCTTGGCTAGGCGAATGGGCGTGGGAAAGTACTTGTCAAGGAACAGGGTCTCGAGTTCGTCAAATGTCATGGTGGCTACGTTATGGTTGCTTCCATCAACTCCCACCTATAACGGGCTTCTCCCTTCAGCTGGTATGTGGCGAGGGCCACACGATCCCCATTCCGGGTGATCTCCAAGGTGTCCAGGATCACCTTGGTTTCTTTCAGCCATGCTTTGGCTACAGTGGGGTTAGGGTCTCCATTGAAAGTTGGGGGTCGGCGTCTGCAGAACTCGTTCATCGCTCGGGTTCAGGTCATCGGTTCATTATCACGGTTTTGCTTTTGGCGGTTGGCATTCAAAACAGCCACGAAAGCTTGCATGATCTGGGTTATGTTGGGGTTAGCGTTAGAGGTTTCTCCCGTTTCAAATCCCAGTCCGCTGCGTCGGTTCACCATCTATGAGTTGAAATCGAAAGAGGGAGGTTTAGTCTATATTAAACTATTGTTTTTCGTAAACAACGTTTCAACTATTAAAGCAAAATATCGAGTAGTAAGCAACAGTACTCTTTTATTCAAAGCATGTTTTTCATAGATAAAAGAGAGATACAATTCTAAGCATAGGATTCTACTACAAAAGGCAGATAAGAACCTAAGACAAGGTTTCCTAGTACAACTGGAATAATACTACGCACTACTACCACATGATCTTATCGACCAATAGGTTTATTCTACATTGTTACTACAATCTAGGGAAGGACAATTCCGAACATCTCTCTCAGCCAGTTTTTGTAGTTCTTCTCGGCCTCGGTTTCAGCTTTCTGAAAATACTCTCGCTTTTGCTTAAGTATTTCCTCCCAAGTCAGGACGGGTGGTTCTTCCAATGGTTCTGGGTAGTATTGGGAGAATTCTAGCATCGCCATCTCAAGCTCTGGGTCAGTCTCCAAACCAAAGGTAGAAAAGCTAAATGGTTGCTCGAAGTTCTCGATAGGTGGTGCAGGGACTTGGGTAGGTGGAAGGTTCTCAGGAATTGCAACGGGCGGAGGTTCCTCCCAAGTGATTGGGACTTCATAAAGTTCCATGTCATCCACATGTGGGAGTGTTGGTCCGGTGTACTCGGGTGCCAGCAGTGATCGGTAGTTGGCTCGGGTTCGCGGGGTGAAAGGTCGGCATCCTCTTCGGCGTGGGTTCAACATCTATAACAATAAAAGAGTTATATATTAGACTTAACAGCGTAAGGCGGACATACCATAAAAGTAGGTATACACATAAACAGTGATCATACTTAGGAAAGAAACACATAATTTTCATTACTTAATAGAAACAGTTACATCATAGACGGCTTATACTAGCCTTACGCTTCCTACTATATGCACACCAAAAGTCCTACTACTTCCTATTTTACATTAAAAGCCTAAGCAACAGAGTTCCTAGTTTAACAATCCTAATCCCAAAGGATTACAACTATTGCTAGGTTTATTTAGGTATGCCTAAGTAGCATCCTTGGCTTAACAGGTTGTCTAGAACCTCATCTTCCTCGGGTTCATCCTTGCTTCCACTAGCTTCTCCCTCCTTAGTCGCCTTATCGGTAACCTTCTCATCTCCGATTTCTTCTTCACCGTACGTAAAGTTTTCCATCGGGGGTAGGACTCTAAAGAATCCATATAAGACACACAGGATTGGGAACATCATAGGAAACCAGGGGTCATCTTCCACGGGGGTAGGGGTATGACGCTGCGGATTTCTGCGAGTATAGTGATAATGTAGTCAGGCTTCTCCATCATTTGGATGGTCATAGTTTCTAGGGTGACCTCGAGTTGGTGAGCTCCAATTGTCAAGTTGGTTAGGTGATCCATCTACAAGGAAAAGTTTTAAACCTCAATTAGCAACGTTTTAAGACAAAGTTTGCCAGTGCTAAAGAAACATTGAAATTTCTATGCTCCACATTCAATTCTTGATTTAAGTCATCATCCAATTGTTCAGGAATTCCCAGCTCAGTGGTACTGCCAATTTCCACACCTTGCTTCAATCCGAAGATTGTTTTGTCAGAATTCCACCCAATTTGGGATGGTAAACTTAAACTCAATTCTTGTTTGTGCAACAGTCAAACTTATCTTATAGGCTACCCATTCTACCCAAGGCTGAGGTTTTGAACCTAAAGCTTTGATACCAAGCTTTAACGCCCCCATTTTCGAGTTCGTTAAATAAACATATTTATTGAATTAAAACGGAGAGTCAGGCTCATTATTACAACATCAACCTACAAGAGTACTTTTATTACATCAGGAAAGGGAACTCTAGGGTTTAACACTACTCTGCCTCTTCCTCCATCCTTGCTAGCTCTTCGGCTCCAAAGGCCTCCACGGTGTACTATTCGACCTGCTCATCTATCAACTCTGACACATTATACCAGCTTCGCCCCCAGTATAATATGTCAGGGTCACCAAAAGGTAACACCATGAGCTACAGAAGCTCAATAGAATAAACCAATTCCACTAACCCTTAACTTACAATCAAATAAACATATAGGTACGATTTTCCAAACTTAACATGTTCATATAACAATTACGCATGCGCATTCACTAACTATCGTTGGTGTCATGTTTTTCGGGTTTCTCCTACGCGACTCATCGTATAACGTGTCTCATTTTCATTTCCAAATCAACATTTTGAAAATCACATTTTAACACACCCAACCTCGGTTCCGCCGTTCCGGTCTCCCAAGTATCCTCACAATGGTTCCGCCGTCCCGGGTTCCCATTGGCACACATTGCATTGGCTCCTCTCCCCGGATAACCAAGCCACACACCCAACCTTGATTCTGCCGTTCCGGTCTCCCGAGTATCCTCACAATGGTTCCGCCATCCCGGGTTCCCATTGGCACACACACAATGCACCCACATTTGGTCATTATGTAGTCTCAAAATCCTTTTTATCCATATCAACCACACCCTAGGTGTCATGTTTCTACTTTCCAATTTCACGTGTCTCGTATCATGCATAGACTCCGCGGTAGGACTTTTCACGTGAATCATGCATTCACAACTAACAAGATCATCCAACTCTATCTTATCATGCTTGTTCATAACCACAAGTAAGGCAAGCAACATACAAACAAACTTATGATCATCTAAAAGATCAAACTACGAATACTTCTTTTTGAAACAACACTTTATCTTTAAAGTAAGAATGTATTTCCTTCTTGTTGGAAGCTCAATAAAACAACATATGTTTATCAAGTGACTTCATTTATCAAAAGCAAGTAACTAGCATCAAGATCATGCTTTCATTTCAAGAACATAGGCAACATAACTAGAGTTATACTAGGGAAAATGAGTAGAGATTAATCTACATATATTTAGAGATAGCGAGGTCGGAGTATTCTACCGTTCTTCTTGGCGGTAGGGTGACTACGGAAGAAAGATAGCACGTCGAGCAGAGTAACGGCTTACGGATGAGTTTCGGTAGCTTCGAAAGAGAAGGATTCTCTCGAAACTAGATCTTGACCTAAAACTACTTGGCTTTATGGATTGAAAAGGTGTTTTGGGATGAGTTTCTTGAAGAACAAATGAAGAACTTCAAGAACAACTCAAGAACAAAGCAAGAATAAAGTAAGAACACTAGACTTTCTTAGAGAGAAAAGTTAGAGAATGGAGGTGTGAGTTGAATGGTATGGGATGGAAGTATTTATAGGCAAACTTTGGGCTCTCCCTCTCCTCCCTTGGCCGGCCCCCCTCTCTCTCCTTTTCTCTCATTAATTAGCTCCATGGTCTTGTCATTTCAAGCCTTTCAAGCATGCCATGCCTTGTCATTTCAATCTTTCAAGCATGCCATGCCTTGTCAATTCAATCTTTCAAGCTAAAACTAGGTTATCATGAAGGGTTTATAGACTTGTCTTGTCCTAGGATGGGCTTTGCTTGGAAGAAAGCACAAAATCATTAGCTAGGTAGTACTTTGGAAGGCTAGTAATGGGTTGGAAAGGAGATAATAGACTTAGGGCTATTAGATAGCTTGTGTAAGTATCCAAGCTCATGCACACACCTCACCTTCTCCCTCTCATTTTCGGCCCCTCTCCCTCTCCCTCTCCCTCCCCCTTGGCCGAAATCTCTCCTCTCTCTCCTCCTCTCATTGTTTTGTCCCATCATGCTTTGAAAGCATGCAAACTTTCTCCTTCATGGGTCAATCATTGTACTTTAGGCATGCCAAGAGTTGTCGCTTCCATTTTAGGCTAAGTCCTAGGTTATCATGAGGGGTTTTATGAGTTGTCTAGTCCTAGATAGGTTTTGCTTGTGAAAGCACAAGAAAGAAAACATCATTGGTTGTACTTTGGTTGAGAAAATGCAAGGAAGGTGGCTTGTTGGAGTGGCCAAAACACTAGCACACACACTCACTCTCTTTCTCTCTCTCTCGGCCTCCCTCCTCTCTCTCCTCTCGGCTTTCTCTCTCTCTCTCTCTTTCTCTCTCCTATTTGGACTAAAGTACAAGAGTGTGTGTATATATATATATATATATATATATATAGGTAGACTAGAAAAAGTAAGCTTTCAAAAAGAAAGGGTAATGATTTCCTAGAAAGGGAATCTTGTCATAACGGTAATGATTACCAAGCCAAAACTAATTACTTTTGGAATCTCATGATTGTTTTCTATCGTCCAATGGTCCTAGGATGTTAAGAGGATGTAACTAAGTTAGTAAGACTTAGGTTAGGCCAACTAACTAGTTAGAAACTAGTTCCACTCACCGATTAGGGTTTCTAGCCAAGAATTTGAATGTCACGGTCTCGTATTGAATATTCTAGCATTCTTATAACTACCTTAGCATTTAAGAATATATCTAGGTTTATCGGCGATGAAATTTCAACTTACGAATATCGAATCTAATTAAGACGGATTATAGGAATTTAAAACGAAATTTAAATACGATTTTCGATTAAACAACGAGATTTTTATTTACTAAAAATCGGAGTTGTTACATAAATAGGCAAGAATCAAAAGCTCGCAAGGCCGAAAACCCGAAAGGGCGACACTAGGCAAAAATTTGAGCGCAAAAGGAGAGCTAAAATACACGAGCGAACCTTAGCTTGAACTATGTTTTGACATGATTCCTTGAAAAGGATACGTAGGCAATCTCTCAGTGAGATTCGGTCATAATCAATCAACTTGATTCAGGGTTGCTTACTCCGAGATGCGTTTTCGGTGTGCAGCGCGACGTTCAACACTTGAGCCAATAGGGGAAAGTTCTTAAATCTTTCAATTTTATTCAAATTACTACTTCTATTATACAGGCTAGGCAGAGTCTTTAAAATAGTTAAAGTCTAAAAATAGAATAAAATGCTAGAGGCCTCCACAGGCTCACAGTTTATTCTAGATCATCAGAGTTGTGTCAGGAGTCAGTTTGCATTTTGTCTTCTTGTAACCTCTCTTCCTAGCCATGATTTATAACGGTTTGTTAGCTCTGGTCTGAAGTTCGGATCTGCTCCGCCGAGCTCCCTCAATCCCCAGTTGTGCTCATACCCCGTCAAGTTTTGGGCAGTAATTGCAGGAATATGAAAGGTCTTTACTCCGGCTCGGTGTGATCCCTAACTTATCCCTAACTGCCGAAGGATGTGACCTGGAATATAGAACGTGAAGCTGGGCAGCCCAGTAATCACCATTCTTTCGAAACCTGCAGAGTTTACAGCCATATCCGGATTGTCCAGTGCTTCGTGCCTCCAGATGATTTCTTGTGGCGACAGCTCATTCATGAACCTAATCCATTCCTCCGTGGACATCTCCGGATACAGCACTTCTCTTTGGTGCATTCGCCCGGGTAAGTGGGGCTATTTTGCTTCTGGAGCTCCAATCAGTCCGAGTTTGTTTGACAGCCACAACTGCATGAGCGAAAAGACAAGTAAGGAGCCATATAAAACTTGAGCGGGAAAACAAGTAAGGAGCCCTGATGTTAGCTTTAGCTAAGTGTTGCGTAAAAGCAAAATGTGCGAAAACCAAAAAAAGATGAGCTGAGTGAGAGTTTACCAGCAATAGGAGGGGACTGCCGCCAAATATCATTATTTGGCCAGTGGATGCCAAATCCAACCCTATGAGCGTCTCGGCAAGAACCATGGGCACTACGTTCGTTCGGGCGCCCAGCTGCATGGCAACACTCACCAAAGAGGGGTTGATCTATCCAGTCGGGGATACTAATAAGTATGCGGCGAGCATGCTGATTACCAGGGTAAAGCGGCGACGAGCTTGCAGAGCCATATCTCCGGTGTCGCCTTTAGGCCCGTACCATTCCATCACGCGCAGGATGTTTATCTGTCCACCGCTTAGCAGACTTTCTGCTGCACCAGTCGTAATGTTCAGGCTGGTTTCAGACGTTTGGACATGCCTTTTCGGTACGGAGGCACAACGATCACACTGGAGGCGAAGCCTTGGAGATAAGCTTGAAACTCCTCCACCATCAGGCACAGCTCGTTGTCTCCAAACCTGAACACATGGACGTCCGAGTCCCAGAACTGCAAGGCTGACCACAAGATTTGGGGGCGAAGCCATACGCTTTGAAGACAGCAAAATGCGGCCAACCCGTGCGTTTGAAAGGATAGCCAATCGCTTGCGATAAATGCTTCTAGCCATGGACCAATTAAGGTTGGAAGGTGGTTTGCCATTCTGAATGGTTTACGGAGAGTCTTCTACTGAAGGGATGCTTTGCATTCACAAGCACTTGCCCTTTTATGCTAAAAAGGATGAAAAGATCCCTGCCATCATGACAAATATCTAGGTGAGGTGTCTTGCTCCCTTCAATTCAAGGGTACCTTTAAGGGACATCCCAGAGACCCCTTTGACGGACAAAAGTGATGGCATGGGCTGCAAGTTCTCACTTTCCGAATGGGTCAAAAGTGGCAACTGTTTCAGGGAGGGACCATCGCGCGATGGTTTTGATATGTCGCGCTATGGAGTCAGTTCCTCGCGCGAGGGTTCATCTTTTTATGGGCCATAAGGGCAGTCTACTGACTTTTGGGGTTGGTTTTTTCATTATCAACTGGCGTCCATTTTCAAGACAGGGTTTCATTGGAACAAAGTGGCATTATGTGGATGATTGCACCAAGCGAAACGTTCTTTTTATTAGACATGCCAGGCTTAAAGGCCATACAGCGAAGTTCGAAGCAAACTACCAAAGCAAGGGAAAATGCTCGAGCAACCCATCGGCTTTTGAGCTTATGTTTCAAACAAACAGGGTTCTCCCCGGGACTTCAGCAGTATCCCCCTGATCTTGCTTTGACCTCTTTGTGAAGCACTTCACGTAACGGCAATCAAGAAGAAGCCCCTCCAATTCCCTGTTATTCCAGCTATATTAATAGACCTGCAGGTTATGATCATTGAATGTGGGGAGCTTGAAGCATTCTCTCCCAAAGCGTATGTTCCCTTGGTTAATGGCAAATTGACGAAGTGTCCGTCCTGGAATATAGAACGTGAAGGTGGACAGTCCAGCGAGTACCACTCGTTTGAACCCTGCAGAGCTTACAGTCATCTCTAGCAAATTCAGCCATGGGCACCTCCAGACAATGCCTTCCGACTGCATGTCATTCAGGAAAGCGTACCATTCCTCCATCAACAGCTCAGGGTACACCATCGGTCTCTCGACCAATTGCCTTGGGAAGTGTTCAAAGCCAATCTGCGGTGCTTCGAGCACACCCACTTTGTTTGAAAGCCAAAGCTGAGTGTAAAAACAAGTAAGTAGTCAGATATAGCCAGAGTGAAAAGACAAGTAAGGTTTGTCGAGTGATCCTAGCCTGAGTGACGAGGTAAAACGAGAAAGTGTGCAAATAAGGAAAAGGTGAGCTGAGTGAAAACCTACCTGGAGCAGGAGAGGGCATCCGCTGAACCAACTCGCTTGGCTGCTTTTGACCAAGTCCAAGCCTATGATAGTTTCTGCTAGAACGACAGGCATGATATTCTTTCGAGCATCCATTTGCAAGGCAATGCTCACTATGCTAGCGCAAACCCCTTCTTCAGTGGGAATCAGCATGTAAGCAGCCAATGCATATATTGACAGCACAAAGCGTCTGGCCTGCCCGATGTAATCTCCCAGGGCTCCCTCTGGACCGTACAGTTCAATGAGACGGACAATGTTGAGTTCGCCGTTTTGGATTATACTTGTTGATAGCTCTTCGGGTATGTTGAGTTGTGTCTCTAGGAGTTGACTCATGTCCTTTTGGAACGGAGGAATGGCAAGAGTTTCACAGTCGGTGAATCCTCAGAGGTAGGCTTGAAACTCCTCCACTGTCGGGCACATCTCATCGTTACGGAAACGGAAAACATGCATGACAGGATCCCAATACACCATCGCAGCTTGAAGTAGCTCAGAGCGTGGCTCCATGGATCGGAGATCACGAATGGAAGCTAGGCATTGGGAACGGGGACTTTCCCAATCAATGGTTTCGGGCCGCGTTAGCCATGGATTGAGTATGGCAGCTAGCGAACTTTCCATCTTGAGTAATGTGAGAGTTTCTATGCTTGTAAAAGAAGGATGATTCCTACATTGCTTCAAAGGCATTCTATTTATAGGCGAGGTTTTGGAAATATCGCCCTCGGTTTTCATGTCAAGTGACAAACACCAAGTAAGGTGTTGGGACACCTTGCCATGCAAGGACACCTTCCTCCGTAAACTTCAGAATGGCCTACAAAACGTTTGGGGGGATCACAAGGCCTCTGGTGCCTCCAAGGGTTGGTCTAGTCAAAAAAGGGCAGCTTAGCAGAATCATACCATCGTGCGAGCATTCCAAACCATCGCGCGAGAGAGAGTTAGTCACGCGACAGATCCAAACAATCGCACGAGGGTTTGTCTGCAGTTTTGATAGTTTCTAGCAGCTACTGACCAAGTTTTGTCAAATTTCATTCTAAAGGGTTTTTGGCACTTCTATTGGTTCCAGCAAGTCATAATGGGTATAGGTGATTATGTCCAAGCATCGGATTTGAAATGTCGGGCTTAACGAAGATTTTGGACCCTCGGTGTCCCATTTCAAGTAAAAACCGAGGTTTCAGGAGGTCGAAATCCGTTCCAAGAGTTTTGACCAAGTTCTACCATGCCGTACAGGTCATATGGACCTAATGTGACTGTGCGAAGGTGTCGGTTCCAGTCCAGGACATAATTGAGTCATGTTTTGTATCTTGTGTCCTTTTTTGTGATATTTCCGGTATCTTCCGGTATAAATGTTGTACTAGGACGTTTTTCTCAGTTCTGTGGGTTCGCGCAAGTCATCTTATGCGTGTCAGAGCTTATAGAAGTGTCGGTATTATCAGAGTTGAAGTATTTTGAATTTTGGCCTATTAATGCCCAAAAGTTCATTATATTTCCCGTATCCTCGTATCTTGGCCGTATCCTGGGTATATTTCGTGTTTTCTTTCGAGCTAGTCACACCTATACATACTTGTCTGTGTATGGTCTCAATATGTTGTCAATGCAAGTTTGGTTTTAGTGGTTGATTCTACTTTCTCTTATCCATAATGAGGAACAATAACCGTGAAAATGCAAATTTTGATAGCTAAACCATGCTTTATCCATGTCAAAAGGAAACTACTGTATCTGTGGCACTTCGGCCAAGTAAAAACCATCAAAGCCAGTTCAGGCACATCCGCCCATCAAGCAAAAGGCACGCAGGCCCTCAAAAACCTATCAGTATCAGCTAGGGCACATCTGCCCTCCATCTACCTACTTGGGCACGCAGGCCCCTACAACAAAATCAAAGTGCAGAAACTAAAAGAGGCTCCGCCGTGAACCTCAGCTCTCCTTTCCGAGCCAGTCTCCCTGGCCACTGTCATCACCGTCATCATCATCATCGTCATCAGCCCTCTCCATGGGATCTTTCTTGTATGGAGGATCATCAACAGAATCGTCAGAGTCGCTACGGGTGAAAGAATGCCCCTCCTCTTTTTCTCCCTCTTCCTCTTCTCCATCATCTTCTTCCTCTTCAGATGCCTCGGGTAGGATCAATCTTGGCGTCTTTTAAGCTTGCCCCTCCTTCTGTACTGGCCTCTTGCGCATCTTGATTTGGTATTGTAGCTCAGCACGTGCCACAGCTTTTCTAGCTGCCTCTTCGCTTGCAGGAGTTGGCAGCGAACTCCTGGTCTGTCGCCGTGTAGTAACCGGTGGTGTGGGCGTCCTTGCTGATATCTTCTTTTGCGGAGGCGAGCGTGTCCTCTTACTCCTAGAAGCCGCCCGTCCCTGTGCCTGCATTGTCATATTATTTAAGGCATTAATATGCATGTTGCATATTGCATATATCAAATGTTTGAACATAGGTACTTTCTATTCTATATCAAAGGCTGTCAACACAGGAATGTATCAAGGCATGTATATATTGAAAGCAGAAGCATATCATCAAGTATCGAAAGCAGGAATGTATTGTTGTGTATACCCGAGGTCTCTTGGCAGCAACTCGCTGAGCTCGTGGTAGGGATGGTGCTGGGTAACGCCGCTCTAATGGAAGGCCACTTGCTGCCCTCCTGATCACAATCTCCATCGCTAGCATACGGCGGATGGCTTCATTCACCCACTCATTAGGCACCTGTGAAGGCAATTCAATATCATTCAGCTATTCAACAATGGTGTATGTTTATCGAAAATATAATGGAAGCAAGTGTCATACCGGAACAGTCATGGATGGTGGCTCGACTCTGGCAGGAACCAAGTGTATCTCTGCTGGGCTGCCCTGTGTGTCCACCACTGGGATCTTCCATGACAGCTCTGGTGGCCCACCTACCACGGGTCCACTCAAACTCCGCCTAACATGACCTTCGATGCCTCTCGACCTCTCTCCAGCAGCTCTCCTCTCCTCAGCAGCTCCACGGACCTGACTCCTCACATCTCTGAAGGCCCGAATACCAAGCGGTCCCGCCAAGCGATCTCTCTGGTAAGCAGCATAGTCCATCTCAGGGCGCAAGAAGCATGTCAGCTCAGTATCGGGCTGCGTGAGCCTCTCCAGCTTAGCTCGGGTGTACGTGGTCGTATGTGAAGCTCGGGGTGGAAGTGGCCCTGGCACCTGGAACTCTACATAGCCAAGTGACTGGCGCGTCACCCGGTCTCCAAAGTACCACTGCCAGCCACAGGCCGACTCAAGTAGCACTCTACTGGCTGTAACAGCCCTACTCCTGGCCAAGTACTCGGGCTCGGCCCCTGCAACTCTCCAAGGGTCCCATTTGATCTGCACACAGGTCAAACAAAGAGTGTATACAATTGATCAGTGATAGCATTAAGGAAATTAAAGGAATGCATGTTTGACTATGAGGGTTTTGTGGTATACCTGTGAGGCTCTAAGATCGTCCAAGTACAGTCTGAAGGCGTTGAGATCGCCTCTACCTTCCTTTCTCCCCATATTCTTCTTGCTCCATATCAGTGCACGGGGGAGGTTGCTCAAGTCGGGATGCTTGCACTTTGGCGGATACATCCGCAGGACTTCATTAGCCCAGAGCTAATCAAAATTCAAGTATATATGCATCAGTCACAAGATATTCGATTATGCAGATATATATTCAAACAAGCTATTCTAAACGAATGATACGAGTATAACATAAGCTGTATTGTGTTATCATACCTCCCAGGCTCTCCAGTAGCCAGCAGTGCTTTGCTCTGTCCTCGACGAGTCTCCCAGAAAGGCGTAAGCCATACCAAGTGCTGCTCCACCCCAGTCGAAGCGTGAAGCTGTCCTCAAGTCTCTCAATGTAGGCAAATAGGATAAGTGCACCTTACTACGCCTGCCTGGATACAGGGTAGCTCCAAAGAGGTAAAAAAGGTATGCTCTGGCCATCTGCTCTTCTTCCCGCTCTGTGGTCGCCTTCTTCTTCAGATACCCGGTGAATTGCTTGTACCTCGCCATCCCCTCTTCAATTTTGGGCGCCTCACCCAGAAACCACTCCAGTGCAGCTCAGTCATTTTGAATGCCCGAGTCAAAAGGGATGGGCTCCCCTCCGACCCTCAGCCCTGTGATCGCCGCGAAGTCTGTGGGCGTCACTGTCATCCCCCCAACTGGCAGGTGGAAGGTATTGGTAGTATCCCACCATCTCTCTGCAAGCGCCACCAACACGGCATGGTCATTCCTGCTCGAGGTGAGAGTTCGAATGAACTCCCCAAAACCCGCTGCATCTACCAACTCTCTCACCCTCGGGGGTAAGGCCTCATACAGTGCCAGGGACTTGCACGCGCCCCTAAAGCCGCGGATATCCCTCTGTTATGCTCTCTCCTGTTTCAAGTACACAGACAAGCAACGGGGCAAATGCCCGCATTCATGGCATTCATTTTCAAGTTCTAGGTAATCAATGCAGCGGTGTAACAACGGTTCTTTGGTTCGTATTATTGCATGCATGGTTTACCAGGGTTATGTCTTCGCAATATTGCTTCAATGCAGTTGATGCTAACATGGTTGGTTCAAGTTATTATTTTGCATGGCATATAATTCAATGGTTCAGTTATCGTCACTTGGTTATATTCAAGGTGTTGTTTCATGCTCTACTATACAACGTACTAGACATGCAAGTGAAAAGAATTTAATTACAAAAGGGGTTTTCAGAAATTACCTCAGACCAAGTGTTCGCAATATGAGGCCCGGGGTCTCTCAGCACTATCTCGTCATCGTACTCTGTCCGCTGTGGCACATAGGCTGCAAAGCCCGACGGCGCGAACCGGTGTGGTGTATGAGGCACATACGCCTCTGATGAACAGTTAGGCCGCCCCACGGCTCCTGCCTCTGCCACGGCTGTCAGCCTAGGCCACTGTACCTCTACTCCGGCCCTCTCCTCGGTCTCCACATCCCTCAAAAGCTCATCTCTCTCTTTTTGCTCTCTCTAGGTCCTCTCCGCTGCCTCTGCTACAGCAATGGCCCATGCCCGCTCCTCCTTTGCTTTCAACACAATCTCTCCAATCAGGGGATTGTCCTCAAGAAGCTTTGCCAGCATCTCATTGGGCAAGTGTCCGGCGACATCGTATTTTGTAATCGGTATGTGGCTCGACGATGTCGCCGCTGGCCGGAACAGCATGTCCTCCTCCCGATATGTAACAGGAGCCTCTATCGTCTCTTCCTCCTCAACAGCAGCCCCTTTGCCTCTCGCCGGATCCCTCGGTGAAGACCCGGTCGGCCCGAGATCATCGCCCGTGGCACCACTGCCTCCGGCACCAACTGAACTCCCTTCAACTATGGGCGAGCCCTCTACCACTGCACCCAAGCCCACTGGCTCAACGCTGGGCCCAGCGGCCTTAGCCTCCTCTGTCGCGCAAGGCTCTGCCTCTGTCGCTCAACGGTCTTCTCCACCACCAACCTCCTGCTACTGGCCTTCCCCGCCATTGCCGCTACACTGACGTTCACGGCCCCTTCTGTCGCTGTTTGATCCCCTTGACCGATCTCCATGGGCCCTCCTCGATTCTCCTCCGATCGATCAACTACCCCGCCTTCGCCACCACTATTGCCGTGATCCGCCATGGGTTTTGTTGTTTTTGTTTGATTTTGATTGATTTTCAGAAGAAATCAAATGTTGGTGTTTAAGGGTTTGAGGGAGTTTGAGGGAGAGGAGAGTTGTACGATGTTTGAAACTGCCATGAGCGGCTTTTGAAACATCCTTGTTGATATAAACACGAAAACGGGCGTGGGTCAGGTCTGGGCTGCTTCAGAAGCCAAGCCCAGGAAAAACTTCCCTCGCGCGACAGAGTCGTTCCATCGCGCGATGGTTTGTTTGGGCCTCAGGCCCAATCATGGATATCCCTATTATTTTAGCCCATGATGTCTTACTATAGTCTCAAGACATTTTTAGGGGGTCATTTTGAATTGATATCTCCGAAATTCAAGTTATTTTGTGTCCCCAGCGGTGGTCCGCCCGTGCACGCCTGAGGAAATTTCAATTCAGCGACGATCTATCCGTCCAATCTCAATTCAGCAACGGTCCGTCCGTCCAATTTCAATTCAGCGACAATTTATCCATCCAATCAATTCAGCGACGATCTATCCGTCCAATCTCAATTCAGCGACGATCTATCTGTCCAAGTTCAATATAGCAACAGTCAGTCCGTCCAATTTCAATTTAGCGACGATTTATCTGTCCAATCAATTCAGCGACGATCCATCCGTCCAAGTTCAATTCAGCGACGATCTATCCGTCCAATCTCATTTCAGTGATGATCTTTCCGTCCAAGTTCAATACAGCGACGGTCTGTCCGTCCAATTTGCGACGATCTATCCGTCCAATCAATTTTCAGCGACAATCCATTCGTCCAATTTCAATCAATTCAGAGACAATCTATCCGTTCAATCTCAATTCAGCGATGATCTATCCGTCCAATTTCAATTCAGTGACGGTCTGTTCGTCCAATATCAATCGGCGACGATCTACCCGTCCCACACTTCCACTCCCGACGATCTATCCGTCCGATCAGCATTCCCCAGGGGAGTTTGCTTCGATCAGCTCTACACTCCTTCGGTGCACGGTATTTTACATACTTGTCTACATCTTCTTTTTTTTAATCGGCTTTCAGGTGGAAGTGATGGGTGTCTAGAAATCTTTGACGTTACCTGTACCAGTCAATGGTGCTCTGCGTGCCGTCAAAGAGGGACTACTGTAGACACCCCAATCTGAATCTCCTGATCGTTTTACGGTTTCTTGTTTCCCCGGTGATGAAATCGGATCAAAAATAGACTTGAGAATGGAATGGATTGAGCTTGGAGTGTTTGGAACCCTTCTTAAACCTTTTGAACCTCAAAAACCCTAGGTCAAAAACCCTAGCCAAGGTTTGACCAGCGCGCGTGGGTTTGGAACCCTCACGCGGCGGACAAATTGCCAGATGTGGGTTAAAGTCAAAGTGTTGACTGTTGACCCTCACGCAATTGTTTGAACACTCGCGTGATAGTCCCACTCCATCGCGCGATGGTTTGAGACTGTCTCCATCACCTTTTTCCAGCTGGATTTTGTGATCATCATGGGGCCTGTAAGCCTGTGGAACCCCGTTTTCCACCAGAACAGCTGTTGTGGACTGCATGGTTGGCACCTCCTAATGTAACCACTCCCCCACCTTGTTGGCCACCTTCTTCACCAAGTTAGGCTGGCCAGGCTTGTTGGCTGGCTTTTAGGCCTAGTTCTTCATCACCCCTTGGCCTCCCATTGTCCTATAAATACCCCCCATGCTTCCAAAGCTAAAAGATTACCAAAAATCAAGCAAAAAGCTCACAAACCCTTAACCACACTTGTTATTCGCTCACTCTTGTGTTCTCCATACGCTCATTCTTCAAGCTACACCACCTTGTTCAATCCATTTCAAAAACAACTCAAGCAAAGGTATAAGTTTATTACCTGTCCACTATTTTAATCCCTGAGGGGGGCTGGCAAGGCCAAGGCTGGTAATCAATACCAGTCCTAGCCCTAAAGTCAGCAGGGTTACAAGAAGCTGAGGATTAACAAACCCACGCGCAATGGTCCAAAACACTCGCGCGATAGTTCTGTCTGTTTGAGAATGGACCACGTGGGGATGGGATGTTGATCATTTCTTATTTTATTCATGTCCATAATTGTTGTGAAGCATGTTTAGGTCTAAACTCACTGCCTTGCATGCTAAAACTCATAGACTAGCTTAGCTTGCTATTTACTTTGGTCTGGAATGCTCTTGGGTTGCTTCTGACTATGTAACAGAGCCCCAAGCATGCAAAGTAATTCCTGGAAGTCCAATCAGAACCCTCGCACGAGGGAGTCTCTCTGTCGCGCGAGGTTCTCTAATTTCCAATGACTACCCTTGCATGGCAACTAGGGTTTAAACCCCTATTAATTCACCCCCACTGTTTAGAGGTTGTGTTCCAATTTAGTTCACTATGTTTGTAATAGTTATTTACATTCCAGTACACATAAAACTGCTTGGTTTGCCCCCTGGGTGAGCACTGGTCCTTCCAAAGCCCAAAAGGGGATAAAATTCAACCTGTGGTGAGACATGAACACTCGCGCGAGGGAGTGAGAGTGTCGCGCGATGGTTCCTTTGCATGTACGTAGATCCATGAATGGAAAGTTGGCCATAGTGCATGGCACACTCATTTTTATGAGCCACTTTGTTTATTTCTGATCAGAGGGTTAAGTTTTATCCTATTTTCATAGTATTTCATCCATCCATGTCTCAATTCAAAATCACATTTTGCAAAGTGTCATCGTTTAATCCCCGATTAACTATTCCCCTGCCCTAACTGGCTAAAATTGGTTAAATAAAAGAAGAATCATAAAACATTTTTACAAAATGCCTAAGTAGAGACCGATCTCCGAATTGGGCGAGAGAGGTGCCTTAAAACCCTTCTCCTCTCGTAACCTGGCTCCCAAACCCAGATATGGTTATGACGGACTGGTTTCCTTCACTTTTTCAAATCAAACAGCGCGGCAAGTGCTTCGAAGTACGGTTCCTTGGGGCTCATATTGCGAACACTTGGTCTGAGGTAATTTCTGGAAAAAAAAACCCCTTTGTACTTAAATTCTTTTCACTTGCATGTCTAATAGGTTGTATAGCAGAGCATGAAACAAACCCTGAATAAAACCAAGTCACGATAATAGAACCGTTGAATTGCATGCCATGCAGAATAATAAATTGAACCAACCATCTTAGTATCAACTGCACCGAAGTAATCTCACAATGGCATAACCCTAGTAGGCCATGCATGTAATAGTACGAACCAAAGAACCGTTATAGCACTGCTACATTGATTACCTAGAACTTGAAAATGAAAGCCATGAATGCTGACATTTGCCCTATTGCTTGTCTGTGTACTTGAAACAGGAGAGAGCAGGATAGAGGGATATCCGCGGCTTTGGGGGCGCGTGCAAGTCCCTGGCACTGTATGAGGCCTTACCCCCGAGGGTGAGAGAGTTGGTGGATGCACCGCTTTTGGGGAGTTCATCCAAACTCTCACCGCGAGCAGGAACGACCATGCCTGGTGGCGCTTGCAGAGAGATGGAGGGATACTACCAATACCTTCCACCTACCAATTGGGGAGATGACAGTGACACCCGCGGACTTCGGGGCGATCACAGGGCTGAGGGTCGGAGGAGAGCCCATCCTTTTGACTCGGGCATTCAAAATGACCAAGCTGCACTGGAATGGTTTCTGGGTGAGGCGCCCAAAATTGAAGAGGGGATGGCAAGATACCAACAATTTACCGCGTATCTGAAGAAGAAGGCAACCACAGAACGGGAAGAAGAGCAGATGGCCAGAGCATACCTTCTGTACCTCTTTGGTGCTACCCTGTATCCAGGCAAGCGTAGCAAAGTGCACCTATCCTATTTGCCTGCACTGAGAGACCTGAGGACAGCTTCACGCTTCGACTGGGGTAGAGCAGCACTTGGTACAGCCTACGCCTTTCTGGGAGACTCGTCGAGGACAGAGTAGAGCACTGCTTGCTACTGGAGAGTCTGGGAGGTATCATAACACAATACAACTTATGTTATACTCATATCATTCGTTTAGCATAGCCTGTTTGAATATATATCTGCATAATCGTATATCCTGAGACTGATGCATATATACTTGAATTTTGAACAACTTTGGGCTTATGAGGTCCTACGGATGTATCCGCCAAAGTGCAAGCATCCCGACTTGAGCACCCTCCCCCGTTCACTGATGCATATATACGTGAATTGGGACCCTTGGAGAGTTGCAGGGTCCAAGCTTGAGTACTTGGCCAGGAGCAGGGTTGTCACAGCCAGTAGGGTACTACTTAAGTCGGCCTTTGGCTGGCAGTGGTGCCTCGGAGACCGGGTGACACGCCAGTCACTTGGCTATGCAGAGTTCCAGGTGCCAGGGCCATTTCCACCCCGAGCTTCACATACGAGCACATACACCCGGGCTGAGTTGGAGAGGTTCACGCAACCTAATATTGAGCTGACATGCTACCTTCGTACTGAGATGGACTATGCTGCTTACTAGAGGGATCGTTTGGCAGGACCGCTTGGTATTCGGGCTTGCAGAGACGTGCGGAGTCAGGCTTGAGGAGTTGCTGAGGAGAGGAGAGCTGCAAGAGAGAGAGAGAGAGAGGTGGCGAGGGCCGTGTCAGGTGGAGCCTAAGCAGACCTGTGATAGGTGGGCCACCAGAACTATTATGGAAGATCCCAGTGGTGGACACACAGGGCAACCCAACGGAGATACACTTGGTTCCTGCTAGAGTCGAGCCACCATCCGAGACTGTTCCGGTATGACACTTGGTTCCATTATATTTTCGATAAACATACACCATTGTTGAATAGCTGAATGTTACCGAATTGCCTTCACAAGTGCCCAATGAGTGGGTGAATGAAGCCATCCGCCGTATGCTGGCAATGGAGAATGTGATCAGGAGGGCAGCAAGTGGCCTTCCATTAGAGCTGTGTTACCCAGCACCATCCCCACCACGAGCTCAGCGAGCTGCAGCCAAGAGACCTCAGGTATATATATAACAATACATTCCTGTTTTCGATACATGATGATATACTTCTGCTTTCAATACATATATGCCTTGATACATTCCTGTGTTGACAGCCATTGATAGAATAGAAAGTACCTGTTGTTCAAACATTTGATATATGCAACATGCAACATATATATTAATGCGTTAAATAATATGACCACGCAGGCACAGGGACGAGCGACTTCTAGGAGTAAGAAGACACGATCGCCTCCACAAAAGAAGATAGCAGCAAGGACGCCCACACCACCGGTCACTACACGGCGACAGACCAGGAGCTCGCAGCCAGCTACTGCAAGTGAGGAGGCAGCGAGAAAAGCCGTGGCACGTGCTGAGCTTCAATACCAAATCAAGATGCGCGAGAGACCAGCACAGGAGAAGGGGCAAGCTCAAAAGAAACCAAGACTGATCCTGCCTGAGAGCTGCGAGGAGGAAGAAGATGAGGGAGAAGAGGAGGAGGGAGAAGAAGAGGAGGAGAGTTCTTCTGCCCGCAGCGACTCTGACGATTCTGCTGATGACCTTCCTGTGGGCTACCACAGCCCCGGGTCGGGTGGATCGAATTGAAAAATTTGAAGAGTCGCCACCCGGATTTATGGTTCGCCACCCGAGAAACCGTTTTAATTGAAAATGATTGATTTGAATTGAAAACCAAAGATTTGAAAAAGGGTTCGGAAGCCACGTTACGAGGGGGGAAGGGTTTTACAGCACCCCCCTCGCCTGACGCGATGTCGGTCTCTTCTCAATGTTTGTGGGACTTTGTCGAAAGTATTTTATTTCATTAAACAGTTAGCACGTATCCTGGAATATATCAAGAAAAATGGTGCATGCATGTGCATATGTACAGAGAGTGATGAAGAATGGCCATGCAAGATATACAAGTTATGATAAAATGAAGCCCTGTCATGCATGTGCATATGTACAGAGAGTGATGAAGAATGGCCATGCAAGATATACAAGTTATGATAAAATGAAGCCCTGTCACTGGATTCACTCTCGAGCACTCGGGAGTGGTCCCAAGCACTTGGGAGTATCCATGCCCAATCCTGCAAGTTCTGTTAGGACCAACAAAATATAATGCTAAACTGTAAACTCAAATAAATTTAAGCATGTTATAGGCTCAACAGAGGTTTTGACAGACTATGACGGGGCCTCAATCTCTCAAACCATGCATCCCTGCCACTGACAAGATTAGATATGCAACTTTGGAAGAACAAAAAGATACATTCGTGCATGCAGAGAGTCAGGAAATACAGCAAACTGGGGGAAATGGGATGTAATGGCATGCATGCACTCCCGAGCGCTCGGGATCGGTTCCAAGCGCTTGGGAGTGAGCTGCACACCAGCTTGGTTTCAAACAAGAAATGGCACTGTTTTGACATGCGAACGCCCTTGTTTTAAAGAAAATCATCTTTTAAGTTTAAAGAAACCTTATTCTTGCATGAAAATTTGTGAGAGATGTTTCTGTCTTGGGAAAAATTGATTTCATGTGCATGCATGTCAAGATGAAATCATTTTACTGAAGAATGCAACTCACCCCCAGCCTGTTGTGTGCCAAAGTGCCATGCATGGGACTGGAAACAGTCCCGAGCGCTCGGGAGCACTCTCGAGCGCTCGAGAGTGTTTCCAGTAGGGGTTTTAAGAAAACATTTTTTTTCGTGCACCCATTGCTCTTGTTGTTAAACTTGAGATCAAAGGAACTCACGACCAGTATGAAGAAGTGGTATGAACCCTTGATCCCCCTCAGAAAACAGAAAGGCTTGAAAAGCCTTGTATTATACCTTTTTCTTGTTGCTTGGACTATGCTTCTTGGTCTGTGCTTCTTGGACTGATTTGGATGCTTGAAAATGCTTAGAAAACAGTAGGAAAATGGAGTAGATGAACTAGAGATTTGAGGCTCTTGAAGCACTTGAAGATTGTTTGAAAATTTCCTTTGAAAACACAAGTTTTTGAGAATATTTAAGAGAGGTTTAGAGACTGGTTTTTGGCAGCAGAATGGGGAGAGAGAGAGACTGATTTCGTGCCCCTTTTACATGTGGAATGGAGGGGTATATATAGGGGAGGGAAAATTAGGATTTTAGCTTGAAAATCAAATGAAAATGAAAAGAAAAAATGTTTTGGGGAGGGCAAAAGGCATCATGAGATTCCTGCTGGCTCAGGCAGGCCTGGGATATGCAGGTTTGAATGTTGAACGGACTAAAAAGTCTGAAAAGCCATGGTCAAAGCCAAGCTCAACATGCATTGGCCTGTCAGCACTCCCAAGCGCTCTAGAGTGGTCCCAAGCGCTCTAGAGTGGCAGCCTAACTTTAGAAGGGCGCCACGGACACTCCCGAACTTGGTTTTGGGTGTTTTTCAAAGCGTTGGAAAGCTCGTTGAGTCCTCTTTCTAACCCAATTGGTTTCATTCAAAGTTATTTTATATGCCAAAAAGTGTGCCAATTTTACCCTCAGGGTTTCGGGGAAAAGGAATGTTTTGATTTTGGAAAAGTCCAAGAAGCATTGTCCAAGTTCGTCCAAGGCCTGTTTTGATTCATTTTCATCATCGGGGAGCCTCGAGGGCACAAATTAAGGATAATTAATAGGTCCAAATTGGGGTGTCTACACTTCCATATAAGAAAGATCCCATAGAGAGAGTCGACGACGATGATGATGATGATGGTGATGACGACGGCGAGGGAGACTGGCTTGCAGAAGAAGAGTGAGGTCCACAGTGGAGCCTCTTTACTTTTCTGCATTTGGATTTTGCTTTTGGGGCCTGCGCGCCCAAGTAGATAGATAGCGGGCAGATGTGCCCTAGTTGACATTAACATAGGTTTTGAGGGCCTGCGTGCCTTTTGATTGATGGGCGGATGTGCCCGAACTGCTTTAATGGTTTTTGCTTGGCCGGAGTGCCACAGATATAGTAGTTCCATTTGCTTTGATATGGATAGAAGATGGTTTTAGCTATCAAAATTTGCATTTTCACGGTTTATTGTTTCTCATTATCGATAAGAGAAAGTAAAAACCAAACTTGCATTCACAACATACTGAGACCATACACAGACACATATGTATGTACAGGTGTGACTAGCTCGAAATAAAACACAAAATATACCCAGGATGCGAGGATACAGGAAATATAATGAATTTTTGGGCATTAATAGGCCAAAATTCAAAACACTGCAACTCTAACCAAACCGACACTTCTGTAAGCCCTGGCATGCATAAGATGACTTGCACGAACTGACAGAACTAAGAAAAACACCCTAGTACAACATTTATACTAGAATATGCTCGAAATACCACAAAAACGGACACAAAACACAAAACATGACTCAATTATGTCCCGGACTGAAACCGACACCTCCACATAGTCACATTAGATCCATATGACCTGTACGGCATGGTAGAACTTGGCCAAAACTCTTGGAATGGATTTCGACCTCCCGAAACCTCGATTTTAACTTGAAATGGGCCACCGAGGGTCCAAAATCTTCGCTGAGCGCGACATTTCGAATCCGATGCTTGGACATAGTCACATATACCCATTATGACCTGCTAGAACAAATAGAAGTGCCAAAAACCCTCTGGAATGAATTTTGGCAAAACTTGGTCAGTAGTTGCTGGAAACTGTCAAAACTGCAGACAAACCCTGGCGCGATGGTTTGGAACTGTCGCGCGACTAACCCTCTCTTGTGCGATGGTTTGGAATGCTCGCACGACTTTATGATCTTGCTAAGCTGCCCCTTTTTTACCAGATTTTGAAAGCACCAGAGGCCTTGTCATCACCCTAAACGTCTTGCAAACCATTCTGAAGTTTGTAGAGGAGGGTGTTCTTGCATGGCAAGGTGTCCTAACACCTTGTTTAACACTTGACACGAAAACCGAGGTTGATGTTTCCGAAATCCTGCCTATAAGAAGAAAGCCTTTGAAGCAATGTAGGAAACATGCCCCTTTTACAAGCATAGAAACTCTCACATTAATCAAGATGGAAAGTCCGCTAGCTGCCATACTCGATCCATGGCTAACACGAGCTGAAACCATTGATTGGGAAAGTCCCCGTTCCCAATGCCTAGCTTCCATTTGTGATCTCCGATTCATGGAGCCATGTGCTGAGCTACTTCAAGCTGCGATGGTGTATTGGGATTCTGTCATGCATGTTTTCCGTTTCCATAACGACGAGATATGCCCGACAGTAGAGGAGTTTCAAGCCTACCTCCAGGATTCACCGACTGTGAAATTCTTGCCATTCCTCCATTCCAAGAGGACATGAGTCAACTCCTACAGACGAAACTCAACATACCCAAAGAGTTATCAACAAGTATAATCCAAAATGGCGAACTCAACATTGTCCGTCTCATTGAACTGTACGGTCCAGAGGGAGCCCTGGGAGATTATGTCGGGCAGGCCCACAGACGCTTAGTGCTGTCAATCTGTGCATTGGCTGCTTACATGCTGATTCCCGCTGAAGAAGGGGTTTGCCCTAGCATAGTGAGCATTGCCTTGCAAATGGATGCTCGAAAGAATATCATGCCCATCGTTCTGACAGAAACTCTCATTGGCTTGGACTTGGTCAAAAGCGGCCAAGCGAGTTGGTTCAGCGGATGTCCTCTCCTGCTCCAGGTAGGTTCTCACTCAACACACATTTTCCTTATTTGCACACTTTTCTCGTTTTACCTCGACACTCAGGCTAGGATCACTTAACAAACCTTACTTGTCTTCTCACTCTGGCTATATCTGACTTCTTACTTGTTTTCACACTCAGCTTTGGCTCTAAGACAAAGTGGGTGTGCTCGAAGCACCGCAGGCTGGCTTTGAACACTTCCCAAGGCAATTGGTCGAGAGACTGATGGTGTACCCTGAGCTGCTGATTGAGGAATGGTATGCCTTTCTGAATGACATGCAGTCAGAAGACATTGTCTGGAGATGCCCATGGCTGAATTTGCCAAAGATGACTGTAAGCTCTGTACGGTTCAAACGAGTGGTGCTCGCCGGACTGACAAGTTTCATGTTCTACATTCCAGGGCAGACACTTCGTCAATTGGGCATGAGCCAAGAGAGTAAATGCTTCGGGAGAGAGCACTTCGAACTTCCCACGTTTGATGACCATAACCTGCAGGCCTATGAGTACAGCTGGAACAACAGGGAATTGGAGGAGCCTCTTCTTGATCCCATCACATGGTTGGAGAGCCGCTACGTGAAGTGGCTTCACAGAGAGGTCAAAGCCAGATTAGAAGGATACTTCTAAAGTCTCGGGGAGAATCTTGTTTGTTAAAACATAAGCTCGAAAGCCGATGGGTTGCTCGAGCATTTTTCCTTGCTTTGGTAGTTTGCTTTGAACTTGTTGTATGGCCCTAAGCCTAGCACGTCTAATAAAAGAACATTTCGCTTGATGCAATCATCCACATAATGCCACTTTGTTCCAAAGAAAATCCTTCCTCTTCTGAAAACAGACGCCAGTTGATAATGAAAAATCAACCGCTAAAAGTCAGTAGACTGCCCTTTTGCCCAGTAAAAAGACGAACCCTAGCGCGAGGAACTGACTCCATCGCGCGACATATCAAAACCATCGCGCGATGGTCCTTCCCTGACACAGTTGCCACTTTTGACCCATTCGGAAAGTGAGAACTTGTAGGTCATGTCATCACCCTTGTAAGTCAAAGGGGTCTCTGAGATGTCCCTTAAAGGTAACCTTGAATTGAAGGGAGCAAGACACCTCACCTAGATATTTGTCATGATGGCAGGGATCTTTTCATCCTTTTAGCATAAAAGGGCAAGTGCCTGTGAATGTAAAGCACCCCTTCAGTAGAAAACTCTCTATATACCATTTAGAATGGCAAACCACCTGCCAACCTTAATTGGTCCATGGCTAGAAGCATTTATCGCCAGCGATTGGCTATCCTTTCGAACGTACGGGTTGGCCGCATTTCGCTACCTTCGAAGCGTACGGCTTTGCCCCCAAATCTTGTGGTCAGCCTTGCTGTTCTGGGACCCAGACGTCCATGTGTTCAGGTTTGGAGACAAAGAGTTGTGCCCGACAGTGGAGGAGTTTCAAGCTTATCTCCAAGGCTTTGCCTCCAGCGTGATCGTTGTGCCTCCGTACCGGAAAAGCATGTCCAAACTTCTGAAAACTAGCATAAACATTACAACTAGTGCAGCAGAAAGCCTGCTAAGCGGCGCACAGATAAACATCATGCGCCTGATGGAATGGTACGGGCCCGAAGGCGACACCAGAGATATGGCTCTGCAAGCTCGTCGCCACTTTGCCCTGGTAATCAGCATGCTCGCCGCATACTTATTAGTATCCCTTACTGGACAAGTCAACCCCTCTCTAGTGAGTGTTGCCGCACAGCTGGGCGCCCAAAGGAACGTAGTGCCCATGGTTCTTGCCGAGACGCTCATAGGGTTGGATTTGGCATCCACTGGCCAAACAATGATATTTGGCGACAGTCCCTTTCTGTTGCAGGTAAACTCTCACTCAGCTCACCTTTTTCTGGTTTTCACACATTTTGCTTGTACCTCAACACTTAGCTAAGGCTATGTCAGAGCTCTTTACTTGTTTTGCCGCTCAAGTTTTAAATGGCTCCTTACTTATTTTTTTGCTCATGCAGTTGTGGCTATCAGACAAACTCGGACTGATTGGAGCTCCAGAAGCAAACTGGCCCCACTTACCCAGGCGGATGCACCAAAGAGAGATGCTGTATCCGGAGATGACCACGGAGGAATGGCATAGGTTCATGAATGAGATATCACCACAAGAAATCACCTGGAGGCATGAAGCGCTGGACATCCCGGATATGGCCATAAACTCTACGGGTTTCGAAAGAATGGTGATTGTTGGGCTGTCCAGCTTCACATTCTATATTCCAGGTCGCATCCTTCGGCAGTTAGGGATAAGTCAGGGATCACACCAAGCCAGAGTAGAGACCTTTCATATTCCTGCATTTACTGCCCCAAAACTTGACAAGGTACGAGCACAACTGGGGATTGAGGGAGCTCGGCGGAGCAGATCCAGACTTCAGCACAGAGCTAACAAGCCGTTATAAAGCATGGCTAAGAAGAGAGGTTATTAGAAGACAAAATGCAGACTGACTCCTGACGCAACTCTGATGATCTAGAATAAACTGTGAGCCTGTGAAGGCCTCTAGCATTTTATTCTGTTTTTATGCTTTAACTATTTTTAAAGACTACTCAGCCTGTGTAATAGAAGCAGTAGTTTGAAATAAAATTGAAAGATTTAAGAACTTTCCCCTCTTGGCTCAAGTGTTGAACACCGCGCTGCACACTAAAAACGCACCTTGGAGTAAGCAACCCTGGATCAAATTGATTGATTGTGACCGAATCTCACTGAGAGATTGCCTATGTATCCTTTTCAAGGAATCAGGTCAAAACGTAGTTTAGGCTAAAGTTCGCTCATGTATTTTAGCTCTCCTTTTGCGCTCTAATTTTTGCCAAGTGTCACCCCTTCGGGTTTTCGATCTAGCGAGCTTTTGAATCTTGCCTATTTATTTTTGCCTAGACCGCCTCCTTAGGTTTTCGGTCTAGTAAGCCTGCTCTGAATTTTGCCTGGAACCTCCCACCCTTGTGGTTTTCGGCCCAACAAGCTTCTCTCAAGGATAGTAACGCTTTAGTTGATCCAGGTTGACCAGAGTGTTGAACTCGTTGCTGTCCAGATCAATGAGTTGAGCTGCCCCACCCGAAAGGATGGTCTTGATGATGTAAGGTCCTGAGTGCTTCGGACGGAATTTACCACGAGGATCAAAAATAGGAGCCCGGATCTCCTTTGTAACTATATCCCCTTCGACCAAATTGCAAGACTTCACTTTCTTGTTAAAACCCCGAGCGATCCTTCGCTGATACCCCTATACGTGATACAAGGCACGGAGCCTCCTCTTATCAAAAAGCATAAGTTCAACGAACCTCCCATTGAGCCACTCAAATTCCACGAGTTCACATTCTGGCATGACCCTCAATGACGGCACCTCAAGCTTGATAGGGAGTACTGCTTCCATCCCGTAAACTAGAGAGTAGGGAGTTGCCCCTGTTGATGTTCGAATTGACGTTTGATACCCCCAAAGAGCCAGAGGTAGCTGCTCGTGTCAGTACCTGGCGGACTCTACTGGTTTCTTGATGATTGTCTCAATGTTCTTGCTGGCCGCTTCAACGGCCCCATTTGTTTGAGGGCGATAAACTGTTGAATGGTGTATTTGGATTTTGAATTCTTCGCAAAAGCTCCAAAACCCTGCCTTTGAAATGAGACCCATTATCTGACACAAATGCCTGCAGAACACCGTATCGATAGATAATGTTATTCCCTGATGAATTGGGCCACCTAAACTGTGGTCAGGGTTTTATAAGATTCAGCCTCCACCCACTTAGTGAAATAGTCTATCGCCACAAGAATAAAGCGATGACCGTTCGAAGCAGACGGCTTGATCATGCCGATGACATCAATGCCCCATGCAGCAAAGGGCCAAGGCGAAGTCGTACCAAACAGATTGGAGGGAGGAACATGCATAAGATTGGCATGGATCTAGCACTTATGACAGCGGCGAACATAGTCCATGCACTGTGATTCCATAGTGGACCAAAAGTATCCTTGCCGTAAAATCTTCCTAGCGAGCATGACACCACTCATGTGAGGACCGCAAACTCCCTCATGAATCTCCTCCATTATTAGGGTGGCTTCAGTGCCGTTACCACAGAGTTTATGCATTCCGCAATGGGATCTCCTGTAAAGCTTTCCTCCACAAATGATGTATTGGGCAGCCAATCTTCGTAACGCGAGTTGATCCTTTTTAGAGGCTTCCGCGGGATATTCGCCCCTTTCTACTAAATTCCATATATCATTATACCAAGGCAGGCCGTCATTGATATCGTCAATGGTGCTAACATACTAATATGCAGGGCAGTCCCGCTATTCGATTAGTATTGGGCGGAGTTTGACTCCCAGAGGAAGCTCAACCATGGAGGCCAAAGTTGCCAAGGCATCGGCGAATTGATTTTTCAAGCGGGGGATGTGAGTGAAAGTCACCTTGTTGGAACGAGGAATGAGATCTTTCAAGTCCTGATGATAAGGCTTCAATTTTTCCACACAGACCTTCCAGTCCCCGCTGGCTTGAGATACAAACAAGATTAGAATCGCCGATGACCTCGAGCTTTTCAACGCTGAGTGTTATGGCGGCTTCCATGCCAACAATGCAGGCCTCATATTCGGCTTGGTTATTAGTGACATCAAAATTGAGCTTCAATGCCAGCGGAATATGTGAGCCATCGGGTGTTATTAACAAAACCCCGATTCCATATCCCTTCTGATTGGCTGCCCCATCAAAATAGAGAGTCCACACATCTTCTACAACTATTAGCACTGCCACATCTGGGAAGACAAAGTCCGAGTCTTCTGGCCCATCCATTGGTGATCAGCCAAAAATTCTGCCACTGCACGCCACTTAACGGACTTCCTCGTGACATATTCAAGATCGAATTCTGCCAGCAAGAGCAACCAACGTGCTAACTTACCAGTAAGTGCTGATTTCTCAAATAGATACTAGAGAGGATCCATTCGAGAAATCAGCTTCACTGGGTAAGCCAGTATGTAGTGTCTCAATTTCTTGGATGCCCAAACAAGAGCCCAACATGTCTTTCAAGAGCGATGTATCGCTCCTCACAACCCACCATCTTCTTACTTAAGTAATAAATTGCCTTCTCGACTCCCTTATCTCCTTCCTGAGCTAGTAAGCATCCCATAGAGGAGGGGTTTACAGACAAGTAAAGTATCAAGGGCTTCCCAAGCACTTATGGCATTAAAACCGGTGGATTCTGCAGATAATTTTGGATTGACGTGAAAGCCGCTTGACACTTATCTGACCATACAAACGGGGTATCCTTATTGAGTAGACGAAACATCGGCTCACAAGTTAAAGTCAAGTTGGCGATGAATCTGCTAATAAACTGAACTTTCCCTAAAAAGCTCCGCACTCCCTTTTCAGACTCTGGTGGCTTCACCTCAAGAACTGCCTTGATCTTTGACGGGTCAACCTCTATTCCACGAGATGTGATCATGAAACCAAGCATCTTGCTAGCTATGACCCCAAAAGTGCACTTCTGTGGATTGAGACGCATACAAAACTTACGGAGCCTCTCGAAAAACTTCCTAAGCACAGGAATGTGTCCCTCTCGAGTCTTAGATTTGGCAATCATATCATCCACATTGACCTCAACCTCTTTGTGCATCATATCATGCAGGATGGTCGTGGCAGCTTGTTGATAGGTAGGTCCAGCATTCTTCAACCCAAACGGCATGACCAAGTAAGAGTACGTTCCCCACTCAATGATGAACGTGGTTTTCTCACGGTCTTCTGGTGCCATAAGAATCTGATTATAACCTGAAAAACCATCCATGAACGAAAGCAAAGCATGCCCTGCGGTGTTATCCACAAGTACATCGATGTGTGGCAAGGGAAAATCGTCTTTGGGGCTTGCTTTGTTTAAGTCCCTGAAATCAACACAGACCCGGATCTGTCCATTCTTTTTAGGAACAGGAACAATGTTGGCCACCCAAGTAGGATACTGAGAAACCATGAGAAAACCGACGTCAATCTGCTTAGTGACCTCATCTTTGATCTTCCATACCCAATCCGGTCTCATCCACTTGAGCTTCTGTTTGACAGGTTCAGCATCCAGTAGCAGGGGAATCCGATGCTCCACTATCTCAGGATTGATGCCAGGCATGTCTTGATGAGACCATGCGAAGACATCACTGTACTCAGTGAACAACTCCTTGAAGTCACGATGCTCCTCTTGCGAAAGCATGGAGCCCACTTGAACCATTCGGGGATCGTTCTCATCTTTCAAGTTTATAGAAATTACTTCCTCTTTTAATGGCTGAGCATGCCTTTCGTCTTCCCTTTCGATGAGAGCACGAATTTCCTTGGAAATGTCCCCATCGAAATCTATCCCTTCATCGTCAGGGTCAACACAGTTTATATAAAGATCATGTAAGTAGTCAGAAGATGAGTCCTTCATTTCACAAAACCCCTCAGGGTTGCCAAGTACAAGAGAGTCAAACTCAAAGTAAAAGCTATGACGTGGAGGGCCCAGAGGCACAAACTCTGACTCAGAGCTAGACCTAGACAACTCACTGGACTTTGACTCAGACATAGACGCAGACGCAGACTCAGACTCAGATGTGTCATCAATGCAAGTTAAGCGTGGCTTGAAAATGCAATTTTTAAGGCTACCCTTGGCTTCCACAATAAGAGAGGTAGGATCTTCGAGCGTATCGGGTCTGAGCATGAGCACTTCAGCTTCTCCAGCTTCCTCGGCCAAACCCACTTGGGAGAATTCATGGAACATCAGCTCCAGGCTCCTCTGATCAAAAGTTCCCAGCTAGTCAGTCTTCAACTTTGGCTGATTAAGCTTCCTCTTGAATTCTGCCTTTGCTGGCTCCTCATCACTAGATGACCAGGTGTCATCAGCAAAAACCTCGAAACCAGGCAACAGCTCCCCAGTCCCAGCATCAATAAACGGCTCAGCCTGTCCAGTGTAAGCAGCGTTCCCAACTTCGCGGACGAAATAGCTATCAGGATCACCATATAGGGTACGAGGTTTTCCCGTACATTTCCTTCTTTTGGCATCTTTGGCAGAGGCAACATACCCCAAACCAAAGCGGCCCTCACAGGAAAGAAAGGTAGGGAACTCCACGACTCCTTGCTAGCGAATCCCTAAGCCCAGGCTAGGAAAGAAGGACATCCTCCTCATAATGTCCATTACGATAGAGCTTATGATGAAGTCCACATCCACATTGATAGCCAAAACAGAACCGGAGGTATTGAACGAGAAGCCCCCAAGGTCAACGTCTTCTTCACCATGCAAGATCCCCAAAATAGGAGTCTCATCTTCTTTGAGCAGGCGAATGCCTGAATCTCCACAGATGGTAAAGGTGCTACTGGGAAGTCCCAGAATGACTTTTTGGGGGAGAGTTGACAGCACAGCCATGATGTCCGACCGATGGAGCCACGGCCTGCCCAACAGCAGGTTGAAGGTAGCGGGAATGTCAACAAAATGGAACTCAACGTCCATTTCAAATCCCTCTTCGTCGAGTTTGAGCATTAAGGTGCCCTCGACCATACGACGTGTCCCGTCATATGCTTTGACAGCCAAGCTGGAAGGCGCAAAATCCTTTTTAGCCAATCCCAGGCGATAAGCCACCCTCGTAGGGCAAACATTGATAGCCGAGCCGTTATCAATGAAGACAGTAGGGATCCAGAGTCCTCGACATTTGACAGTAATATGCAAGGGGCGGTTATGATCGACCCCTTCAATTGGCAGGTCCTTGTCAGTAAAGACCATGGTGTGCTTGGAAGTAGTCGGGAGGATGAGAGACACCATTGCCTCAGGAGTGGTGTCAGCTTGAATTTCGAGGCGGGAGAGAGCATGGCACAACTTTTGACAGTGCTCACGGGAGGAACAGATCAGCCCCCAAATAGATATAGCAGCGGGAATCCGCCCAAGCTGTCGTTGAACCAGATCAGCAGCTGGTGAGCCAGTTGATCCCTCAAGAGGTGCAGACTTCGGGAAAGCGATGGGTTCGTTCCTTTGGTTAGAAGGGTTGGACGAATTCCCAGCTTGCAGATTAGCAGGTTGAAATATCCGTCCACTCCTCGTAACATTATGCACATTCCCCGAAGAAGGCACGACCTGAGGATCTTCATTCACATCCCAGAGATCAACAGGGACTTCCCCCAGTTTACGTTTCACTTTGTCAGTGGCCGTTGTAGATTCAGGTACCTCCATGTCCAAACCCAAATCCTCAGCCAGGTCTTTCAGCAGGAGTGAGTCCCAGAAACTTAGATCTGTGACCGCCGCAACTTCAGTAACAGATTTCGGGTTAGCGGTGAATGGAACATCCCACAGTCCACCTTCTATGAGGTAGCGGTTAACTACCCAGACTTCGGTCCCCACCTGAATATCAACTACCTCATCAACATCCCACAGATTGGCTAGCAGAACGAGATCTGTGACCATAATGTTGCAGTCCCTGTTACTCGGATAAGGGACCTCAGGGCGTGGGCACTCCTCGTTAACAATGTAAGAGCAGGGATCATGATCAGCATCACAGACTGAATCAAAGATCGAGGTGAAAGTGGAAACATGGTCTCCCAAAACCCGAGGGTCTTCCTGAACCAAGTCATCCTCCATGTAATGTTGCATGTAATCCGGTATAACATAGCCTTGAAGAGGGTTAGGATCCAAATCCATGGGATCTTGCCAAATCGGCTCGGGGTCCCAATTGTACTCTTCTTCAAGGATGACAGGTTCAGCCCGCCGAAACAGCATATATAAGGAAAAGCCATCCAAAGGATCGAGCATGGCCGCTTCATGGCCAGCCATCCAGCCATCATACTAGGCTTGATCGAATGGGAGATATTCAGGCTGTTGAGGGAATCCATCTAACTCAAAACCTGACCACTCGTTGATTATTGGAGTGGCATAATCCATGTTGTCAGCCATGGCCCAACCCACTGCTTGCATGTCGATTGCTGAAGGAGATACATTGGATTGGAACCGGTCTGTCAGATTGGGAGATGGGTTAGGATCCATCACGTTGAAGTAAGGGCTGTCAAGAGAAAAGGTAGAATTGAGCTGCACAGCGGGGATTGACTGATGGAAGAGATCACTAATAGATGCTCCGAGGACAAAAACCCCATTCTGCAACCGTCCCAAAGGTACATCAGTGTCAGTAAGCTGACCATCCTCTATACGTATGTATGAAACTTCTGCACCAGGTTCAGGTGGAGAAGATGTAACCGGCCTAGGTTGATCTATAGAGATTATTTGGCTAGTAGGGTCAAATGTGGTAGAGTTGGGGTTGATTTCAGTGGAGCTGAGGGATATTTGGCTGATATATGGGACAGCTTTGTGGTTAGGCATGGAATTAGAGAGTATGTTTGGCTTTTGGGATGGTGGAGGTGGAGCTTGGAGAGTCCCTTCATCTATAAGATCCTGAATCGCATGCCGAAGGCGGAAACAGGAATCTGTAAGATGACCGGCTCCCTGATGGTAAGCACAGTACAGGTTGGCTTTGAAGTTTGCCGGAGGATTTTTGGGTAGGGGAGTTGGATCAAGAGGCTTCAGATGCCCTGACTTGACTAGCTTCTCCATAACCAAGGACAAAGGTGCCTCGAATGCGGAGAAACTGCGGGGCTGACCGCGAGGTCGGTTATTCTACGGTGTTTGCACTTGGTTGACATCATAGATGTGGTTCGTGGTGTTGGAGAAAGTGGCGTTAGTGCCACTGGTTGCTGTGCTGGAGTAAGTCCCACCTCCAAACAATGCATTAGTATTCCCAGAATAAGCACGAGGCTTTGCTTTCGGGGGGTTAGCAGATTCCCCCTTTGATAATATTCCGCTCTGCAGTGCATTCTCGATGGCCAGGCCAGAGTCAAAGAAGGTTTCAAAGTTAGCAGACGCTTGAGCAAGAACCAGATGCCTAGCATAATCTGGCTGGAGGTTACGAGAGATGATACGGAGTTGGTCCTTCTCACTAGGGCGCTCGGTCATTAGTGCAACCTTGGCTCTCCACCTTTTGATGAAGTCAGCGAAGGACTCTTTTGCTTCCATTTGGTGGATTCCAACTCCCGAGTTGTCATCTCCAGCTGAGAGTTATAACTGTACTGCGAAATAAACGCAGTTCCAATGTCTTCCCAAGTCCTCCTTTTAGCAATGTCGAGTGACAAAAACCAATGAAAAGCAGGGCCTGAGAGGGTCTAAGGGAAGAGCTGTGACATGGCCTCGGGCTCAACTAACAAAAATTTCATGGCGGCATGGTAACTGTAAAGGTGAGTTCTGGTGTAGAGAACGGTGTCTAAATTTATTTATTTAATATTTTCTTAATGTGAAATGTGTTACTTTAAATACTTTGAATTTTATGAGCCTTGAATTTTTTTTCTTTCTTTTTTTTTTGAATATAGTTGTGCAGGTGCATGTGTAGGCATTTTCTTGACCGTGTCGAATTCATTGGTCCTTTGATCGAGTGTGTTGGGAGGCTCCCATGTGTTGTTCAATTAGTGTTAGAAATTTTTTTTAGAGCTAATTACTTGTTTAAGTGTTGGTTGAGGGGCTCTAGTGCAAGAAGTTATAACATGCAAGTGCTAGGCCATAATCTAGAGACTTGAGGGGGAAAGGGTGTAATTCTTTTACACCTTAAATCCAATTGCCAAGAGAAACCGAGAGAACTAGTGTTCTCTGTTTTCTTTTTTCTTTTTCTCTCTATTTCCATTTCCAGTGCAGTGCCGATCTCTCTCTCTCCCAGTGACGTGTCTCTCTCTCTCTCTCTCTCTCTCTCTCTCTCTCTCTCTCTCTCTCTCACTCAAACTCACACAGCCATCATCTTCCATCTCCTTTTGCTTGGGTATTTTGGGTCTACATCAAGAATCTTGGAAGGATCTAGCGATTTCAAGCTTGTGGGCTCTCCTTCATCACCATCTCACTCATCTCTCTTGTGTGCTAGTATTTGAGGTAGGGTTTTCTACTAGATGCCTTAAAAATGCAAGTATTGTGTTTGAGAATTGATTATTTTCATGCATTTAAGTAGTAAGTTGCTCTATGGAAGAAAAACCCCAATTTGAGTGATTGTGTATATTTCATATTTTTAGTTGTATATTGAAATTGATGGATTTAGTGTTTGATTGGGTGTGGAGAGAATATTATGCCTAGGGAATTTGTGGTGTCTAATATAGGCTTATATTTATTTGGGTTGATAATGGATACACTAGTTAGGATAATTGGATTAATTGTTGGCATTTTGTGAAGAGCACATTACTTTTTTTGTATTTGATATGGATTTTCTCTTGTTGACATGATTGATGAATATTTTTGAGGGATGGGGTTGAAAAAGTACAGACACTTGTATATCTATGATTAGTGCTTCTTGGATTTGAAAGTAAAGATTGATACTTATGTTGATACAAGTTGTTTTACTTATTGGAATTGATTTGGGATTGATACTTGTTATTTGGGCTAGTGAGCCATGTATTGGCGGTTGAGTTGGCCATTTTATGCTCGTTGTGTAGCCGGAAACATATGGATAATGAGTTATCCGTCGGTGTATAGTCTGTAAACCCGCGCGGGATAAGGTGCCCCATAGGCCTTTGGGTTAGTAGCCCATAAATTTGGATGATTTAGGGACCTGATCAGTCGCCTAGGATTGGTACACAACTGTGATAACTTGGACCTTGGTTTTATGTGCTCTTATTTTCTCGTATTTAGTTTAACGTGCTGACTTGATTTTTGTTTGAGGAATTTTGGTTTCATCTTTTCGAGCTTATTATATTCATTAAGAGTTGTGTCTAGCTAGCATGAGCATTCATATTTTCAAACATGTCACCTGCATCTTTTAGTTTCTAGTAGATTATGTGTGAGCGGTCGTGCTCACCCCTACCTTACAGGTTCGAAAGGCAAGGATACGCTTTGATGGCACGGTGATGGTGATATCTTTTGTGCTTTGGCGAGTCGATCTACGTGATATTTTGTTGGGTCTTGAAGGCCATCTTTTGACTACATGTATATGTTTTTTACTTTGGGAATGTAATGATGAATGTTAAACTCTTCTCTAGAAATGCTTTGTTATTAATGGTGAGCCTGACTATTGAGTGACTAATGGAGAAAGCGGAGAGTCTTCCGTGGTGACTGACTGGGATTCAAGCCTGACGAGTCGTTGCACCAGATTCAGTTGCAGACGTTCCCAAGCGGGTTTCCCCTTTGGCTTCGATACTTTCCTTGGCGGTGCAATGGCTCAGATCCTTGCTTGCAAAGTAAACGAACATCATAAATAAGGGTCCTACAGCCACTTTAATCTAAATAAAAGACTAAAGCGGAGATACAGCCAGCGTCGTTCGCGTCCCCTAGACTCTAGAACTGAAAGACGAGTCTGTCTCAAACCATTTGGACACTTCCAGAATCCTCAGAATTCTTTGCGAATGTATATCCTTGCTAGAGGCAAACAAGGCTAGAGGATGCCAAAAAAATCCTAAACCTTTGACCATTCCGCTGATCAGGGTTTCAACTTTTGAAGTAAGAACAACTCGGTATGAATGTCATGATACTATAACCATAATGGCATGAGCGGCACAGCGCTGTTAGTCGGGCGGTGTAAGTGACGAGGCACTTGTGACCTTTTGGTGTAAGCATCATGGCATCCTCTCTATTGTTCCTTGTTTTCTGTTTGAAACCTTGAGCAGGTATATAGACAAGGGCGAAGAAGTTTCTGATTTCCTAAAGTCCCTTTTCTCTAAGAATCTTGAAACTTTGAAAACATGCACCGCCGAGATGCACGACTCCTCATCGAGTCATAGTAATGTCCCAACGTTTGTTAAGACAGACTCGTCTTTAAAAGAGAACCTAGAAGCCGCCCTATAACATGCTTCTACGCAAAAGGGTATGTATGAGCAGTACATGCGGTAGGAAAAGCAGTAACACGTAGACATTATATGGTGGTTAGATGCAAGTAGATCTTACCCTGTAGGTACTTGTCCCAATTTTAGAGAGTTCTAATGCTTTGTATATGCAAAGGCCGGTTTTGGTTTGTAACAGGTTCCTTGGACTAGGGCAACAGATATACCTCCCGTTGCCCGCGATATTGCTGAGCAACAGTCAAACGGTAGCATGACCCATCATCGTCGAAGGTTGTTGGTCATTTGGGGTCCCCAGGCTCCGGTAAACCATGCCGGATTACCAAAACGACCCAACGAGGCTTATCCCACATCGATGCAAATGAGATGCTAGAATTTGACTAAGAAGAAGAAGAATTATAAAATCACAAAATGCCTTTTCAAATTTGGCTCACTTTATTTAGTTCATCTTTAAAGGAAACTACACAAGTGAACAAATGAAAAAGTCCCAGATTAGATTGGCCAGACACAGTGTCCTGTTAAATCACCATTCCAACCTTCGGCAGCGCGAATCTCACCGTTTTGACAGACTTTTAAGAATTTGTTCACAAGCGTATTAAACTCTAAGTATGAATTAATATTGGTTTGATCCCCAGCAGAGTCGCCACTGTGGGCAGCATGCCCTTGGAAAAAAGGATTTCGTTCCTTTTTGCCAAAGCGGCCCGGAAATCGAGGAAGCGCGAACGGAGAAGCAAGCGCTCAGAATACAGAGTCGCCACTCGGGTTTGAAGGTCCGACACCCAAGGAACCGTACTTTGAAGCACCTGTCGCGCTGTTTGATTTGAAAAAGTGAAGAAAACCAATCCGTCATAACCATATCTGGGTTCGAGAGCCAGGTTACGAGAGGAGAAGGGTTTAAGGCACCCCTCTTGCCCAATCCGGAGATCAGTCTCTACTTAGGCATTTTGTGAAAATGTTTGTGATTCTTCTTTTATTAACCAATTTTTAGCCAATTAGGGCGGGGGAACAGTTCAATTGGGGATAAAAACTGTAACACTTTGCAAGTTGTGATTGTATTTAGCATGGATGAATGGAATATTATGAAAACGGGATAAAACTGAACCCACTGATCAGAAACAAACCAAGCTGCTCATGAAATAAGTGTGCCATGCACTATGGCCAACTTTGCATGCATGGATCTATGTACATGCAAAGGAACCATCGCACGACACACCCCCTTCTGGGCTCTGAAAGGACCAGTGCTCACCCAGTGGCAAGCCAAGCAGTTTTATTCGTACTGGAATGTAAATAATTATTACAAACAGAGTGAATTAACTTGAAACACAACCCCTATACAGTGGGGGTGAATAAACAGGGGCCCAAGCCCTAGTTGCCATGCAAGGGCAGTTACTAGAAATTAGGGAACCATCGCGCGACAGAGAGACTCCCTCGCGCTAGGGTTCTGACTGGACATCCAGGAATTGTTTTGCACGCTTTGGGCTCTAATACATATTCAACAGCAACCTAAGGGCATTCCAAACCAAACAAAACAGCAAACTAAGCTAAACTATGTATTTTAGCATGCAACACAGTGATCCTATACGTAAACATGCTTCAAATATAGTGAAAGCAATATATAAAACTTAAAGACCAGCAACCCCTTCTCCACGTGGTCCATTCTCACACAGACAGAACTGTCACGCGAGTGTTCGGGACCATCGCGCGAGGGTTTGGTTGGTCACAGCTTCTTGTAACCCTGCTGACTTTAGGGCCAGGACTGGTATTGATTACCAGCCTTGGCCCTGCCAGCCCCCCTCAGGGATCAAACAGAGGACAGGTAATAAACTTATACCTTTGCTTGAGTTGTTTTTGAAATGGATTGAACAAGGTGGTGTAGCTTGGAGAATGAGTATATGTAGAACACAAGAGTGAGAGAATAACAAGTGTGGTTAAGGGTTTGTGAGCTTTTTGCTTGATATTTGGTAACCCTTTAGCTTTGATAGCATGAGGGGTATTTATAAGACAATGGGAGGCCAAGGGGTGATGAAGGACTAGGCCTAAAAGCCAGCCAACAAGGCTGGCTAGCCAAGCTTGGTGGAGAAGGTGGGCAACAAGGTAGGGGAGTGGTTACATTGGGAGGTGCCAACCATGCAATCTACAACAGCTGTTCTGGTGGAAACGGGGTTCCACAGGCTTACAGGCCCCCTGATGATCACAAAATCCAGCTGGAAAAAGGTGATGGGGACAGTCTCAAACCATCGCGCGATGGAGTGGGACTGTCGCGCGCGGGTTCAAACCATCATGCGAGGGTCAACATTGACTTTGACCCACACTTAGCAATCTGTCCATCGCGCGAGGGTTCCATACCCACGCGCGCTGGTCAAATCTTGGCTGGGGTTTTGACCAAGGGTTTTTGAGGTTTAAAAGGTTCAAAAGGGGTTCCAAACACTCCAAGCTCAATCCATTCCAAACTCAAGTCCGTTTCGATCCAATTCATCATCGGGGAAACAAGAAACCGTAAAACAATCAGGAGATTCAGATTGGGGTGTCTACACAGGCCTATACGAGTCATCATTTGCGTCATATGTCCATTTTTGCGGCATTTTTCTAGTTTTGACAGTCCTTTGTCATGTCGGGACGCCTTTCTCGATTTTGTTGGTACGTACAGGTCAATGTACATTTGTTTGACCTTGCGCAATTGTCAGTTTCATCTGTTTAGAAGATATTTGGGTTTTGGCTCATTAATGCCCAAAATTTCATTTTTTTTCCATGTGCCTAAGAGTCTGTGTCACATCCAAGGGCTCTTCTTTCTTTTCGTTCGAGCTAGACAAGTCTGTACATATGCGCATGACTGAGTGTGGATTCAGTTCACATGTCAATGCAAATTAGATATTAGTGGTTGGTTTATGCGTTCTTTTAGACATTCTCAAAAGTGAATTGATAAACTGAAAAATGCAATTTTTACATTACTACCCTATCATCTGTAATTCGCAAGCAGTGGAATCTCGTGAACGGCAAGGGCACACGTCAGCCCAAGGCCAAGCAAAGCGTATCTATGAAGCACATCCGCCCAAGCATCAAGGAAAGGGACATGCAGACCCAATGTCATTACTAATGCCAACTGGGACACGTCGGCCCACTCAACGTCTCTCTTGGCACGCAAGCCCGAATCTCAAAAGCAGAAGACAGTAAAGTAATAAGGCTCAGTGGTAGTCCTCAGGCGTTGTCATCGTCCTAGGAGCCGCCCTTAGCTTGCATCTACATTTTCAATCTGTGCATTCAATTTAGTATACATATCATTGCATATTGTATATCAAATGTTGAAAGCAGGAAAAGTCTATCAAGTGCCAAAGCATGCCTATCCAGTATCGAAAGAGCAAGTAACCAAGATTTCAGGGGTTCATACCTGGATCTATTCACTACTAGAACTGGAGCTGGGGCCACTGCTCTGGGATAGTGCAATTGTAAAAGGGGTGCCACACGCCGTTCTCCCTATCCATTTCTTCATGGCAAATGTCAAGCACACAGCCTCTCTATTCCACTCCGTTAGCACCTAGAGCACACTTTGGTGATCAGAATACAACTTAAAGCAGCAATGGCTTCTGCTATCCAAATCCAAGTTCACAAATGGCACGTTCATCATGAAGAATGATCCGCCCATTCCTTCAATGACAGCTGGTCCTGTCCAATCCCCAAAACAGCACGTTCATCCTGAAAAATGATCCTCTGATCCTATCCGATTCAACAACGATCAACCATGTCGTCCTTTCAATCAATCAATGGTGATCAGAATATCGTCCGCTTCAATCCATCAACGACGATCAATCATGTCGTCCCTTCAATTCAATCAACGACGATCAGCCATGTCGTCCCTCAAATCAATGACGATCTACTCGTCCTTCAAATCAATTCAATCAACGACGATTAGTCATGTCGTCCCTTCAGTCCATCAATGCCGATCAGTCATGTCGTCCTTTCAATCAATCAACGACGATCAGGCATGTCGTCCTTCAAATCAATGATGGTCTACTTGTCCTTCAAATCAATTCAATAAACGACGATCAACCATGTCATCCTTCAAATCAACGACGGTCTACCCGTCCTTCAAATGAATTCAATCAACGACGATCAGTCATGTTGTCCTTTCAATCCATAACAATGATCAGTCATGTCGTCCTTTCAATCAATCAACGGCAATCAGGATATCGTCTGCTTCAATCCATCAACGGCGATCAGAATATCGTCCGCTTCAATCCATCAACGACAATCAGTCATGTCGTCCCTTCAGTCCATCAATGATGATCTGTCATGTCGTCCTTTCAATCAATCAACGACGATCAGCCATGTCGTCCTTCAAATCAACGACGGTCTACCCGTCCTTCAAATCAATTCAATCTATGACGATCGACCATGTTGTCCTTCAAATCAACGACGGTCTACCCGTCCTTCAAATCAATTCAATCAATGACAATCAGTCATGTTGTCCTTTCAATCCATCAACGATGATCAGTCATGTCGTCCTTTCAATCAATCAATGGTGATCAGGATTTCGTCTGCTTCAATCCATCAACGGTGATCACAATATCGTCTGCTTCAATCCATCAACGGTGATCAGTCATGTCATCCTTTCAATCAATCAAAGGTGATCAGAATATCATTCGCTTCAATCAATCAACGACAATCAGCCATGTCGTTCGTGTCAATCATTCAATGACGATTAGCCATGTCGTCCGTGTCAATCTTTCAATGACGATCAACCATATTGTCCGTGTCAATCTTTCAACGACAATCAGCTATATCGTTCGCTTCAATTCTACAACGACAATTAGAATATCATCTGATCGATCCACAATGACGGTCCGCCCGTCCAATCAGTCTACAAAAATCGTCCGCCTGTCCTAATCCACTTCGGTCTTAAGTTAGCGTAGCTTCTAGCAGTTTTATTGCTCTGTCTCGGATGGTCTTTGATAAGGAGATTGGCTCTGATTCCCAACAGATGAAATTTAACCTACCTGACGCGACCTACCCGTGATTGTTGGAGCTCTTTATGCCGAAGAAGGTTTTGTAACACCCCCAAAATCGGGTGCGTTAAATAGACATTTTATTAATCAAACTAGGTCGAGTCTGGGCCGTTATTACATCACAAACCCCCAGAGGGTACTTATACTACAAGGGAAAGGACATCTAAGGTTATCTACAGCTCCGTCTCTTCTTCCATTCTAGCAAGCTCTTCAGCTCCAGATGCCCCCAAGGCGTTCAGCTCTCCCTGCTTATCTATAAGGTCTGACACATTATACCAACGTCGCCACCAGCATAATATGTCAGGGTCACATAAAGCAACACCGTGAGCTTATAAAGCCCAATAGAATAACCCAAACCCACTAACCCTTAACTTACAAGTCAAAGATAATATAGCAAACGATTTTCCAAACTTAACATGCTTTCAAATAAACACATACAATTACACATGCACATTCAATAACTTCGCATACAATAACACATGCACATTCATTACTCATCTAGCGTAAGCGTCATCAGAGTTTCTCCCACGCAGCGTTTCTTAGACCGTGTCATCGTTTTACTTTTCATTTCCGAATTAACATTTCAAAAGTCGTTTCTTTCACACACGCACACTACACACGATGGGCTATCATGTCCGGCCACAACGCGGTTTTTAAAACACACACACAACCTCGGTTCCGCCGCTCCGGGTTCCCGAGTAATCGCACAATGGTTCCGCCGCTCCGGGTTCCCATTGGCACACAATTTGCATTGGCTCCTCTCCACGGATAACCAAGCCACACCTCACAATGGTTCCACCGCTCCGGGTTCCCATTGGAGTACACACACCCTCACAAGGGTTCCGCCGCTCCGGGTTCCCATTGGACACACACACCCTCACAATGGTTCCGCCGCTCCGAGTTCCCATTGGAGTACACACACACCCTCACAATGGCTCCGCCGCTCCAGGTTCCCATTGGAGTACACACACCCTCGCAATGGTTCCGCCGCTCCGGGTTCCCATTGGAGTACACACACACCCTCACAATGGTTCCGCCGCTCTGGGTTCCCATTGGACACACACACACACCATATAATGATCCTCACACTTGGTCTATATGTAGTTTCAAAAGTATTTTTATCCAGGTTAACCACAAGTACGGCAAGCCACGCACAAACAAGCTTACGATCCTTTAAAAGGTCAAAATACGAATACTTCGTTTATCTTTAGGTCAAAACGTATTTCCTTTGAGAAGTTCCAAACAACACATGTTTATTGATGAGTTCATACAAACACGTAGCAATCATGACATCAAGCAATCAAGTAGCCATAAGATCAAAATAAACTACGCACTCTTAACAAGAAAGTTCTACAAGCTTAATACCACATCTAACTTTATTTTTAGAGAAAATAGGTTCGAACATGCATTCAACTATTCAAGTACTACATATATTTAGAGATAGCAGGTCGGAGTATTCTACCATTCTTCTTAGCGGTAGAAAAGTCTACAAAAAGTACGGCGGAAAGAAAGTCGGCGATCGAACGAAGTAACAGCTTACGGTAAGCTTCCGGTAGCTTCGAAAGAGAATGGTTTCTCTCGAAACTAGATCTTAACTATAACTACTACTACTTTTGGATCGAGGTGGTGGTTGAGTGGTGGTTTAGTGGCGGCGATGGAAAGTTTCTAGAAAAACTAGTAAGAAACCTCAAGAACAAAGAAGAACAAAGCAAGAACACTTATGCTTTCAAAGAGAGAAGTTGGAGAATGGAGAGGTGTGAGTTGAAATGGTGAGAATGGCTTGGTATTTATAGGCAAAACCTTGGCTCTCTCTCCTCCCATGGCCGGCCTCTCTCTCCCTCTTTATCCAATGGATTTTTGCTCCAAAATCTAGTCCTTTGATGGCTTGAAAGACTACCAAGATATTGCTTTCCTTGCACTCCAAGAACTAGGACAAGTCTAGGTTATTCTAATGGGGTTTTGGTCTAGTCTTAGTACTTTAAAGCATAGAAATCTAGATATGGTTGTCCTAGGATTTGATTATGGAAACTTGGCCAGGGAATGGAGATTTGATTCAAGTAAAGAATTAGGGTTTTGTACAAGGAAGGACAAGATTGGATTGCATTGGTTATGCTTTCACTTGAAAGCATATCAAAATAGGACAAGGATGACCAAGCAAGGTCAATCAAGGAAGCACACACATCACTCTCTCTCCCTCTCTCTCCATCCGAATCTCTCGCTCTCTCAATCTCTCTCCTCCTCTCTCTCTCTCTCTCTCTCTCTCTCTCTCTCCTTGGTACATTGTACAATATATATATATATATATATATATATAAGGACAAGATTTGGTGGATGAATAAGGAAGGAGTATGGACTTGGTTTTGGTAAGAGATTTGGTCAAGACATAAGCTTACAAGGTTAAGCTTTCAAAGGTACAATAGAATCCCAAGCAAAGGGTACCAAGAAAGCACAAGAAAATCTAGGAAGGTACCATCTCTCTCCCTCTCTTTCCTTCTCTTTCTCTCTCTCTCTCCCCCTCTCTCTCGGATTCTCTCTCTCTCTCTCTCTCTCGGCATTCTCTCTCTCTCTCTCCTTCTCTCTCTCTCTCTCCCACTTGTACTCTCTTGGAAGAAGTATATATATACTAATATATACCTAAGTACTATGGGTCTTTCATAAAATCTATATTTTCAAGTATTATAGATTTACTAAATAAAATATTCAATAACACACATGCTATATACAATATAATATATATATATATATACACACATGTACCACACAATATCTATACTAGATTTGACCTAGGACCAATATCTAATATAGTATTCTACTACTTTCAAAGTACTAAGTATAATAATACTAACTAATGTACTAATTATACTTTAATAGATTTAACCCACATGGCAATCTAATATTTTAATCAACCTAGTCTTGGTTGGCAAGTAAAGCTATTATCCAATGGATAATAGTTTCCCTAGCGGTTAATAACCAATGGTTAAGGATGGCAAGGTCCAAGGGTTATCGTCCAACGGATAATAATTCTCCTAGCGGTTATTATCCAACGGTTAATGCTATAAAGTCTAATACTTTCAATTAAGCACTAAACTAATCTAATCTCGTACTTAGGAAGGTTAACCGAGGTTTACCTATTGACCAATGGGTAAAGAAGTCCCTAACGCTATTGTCCAATGGTCGATAGCAAAAAGGTTCAAACGGTTCAAAGGGTTAATCTAGGGTTACCAAACTCAAGGGTTTCAAAAGGTTCACGAGTCAAGGGTTTGTAAGGTTCGCGGAGGTTTAGGAACGATCGGTGATTAGGTTAAACGATGGCTAAGTCGAAACGTCGGTTAAAATCTAGCTAGGGTTGCTAGATAGGATTTCCAGCCGATATGTGAAATCTTAGGGCTTTATCCTAGAAACGACGGGAAGATCGGTGGTTAAACGATGATTAAAACCTTCCAGGCATAATTAAAAGATTTTCGAATAATCGAATAGATTTTTATTAGACAGTAACGACCGATTTTTGGTTATGGAAATAAAAATCCAAGTAATAAAATAAAATTCAAAATTTTAACGAAATTTTTATTGACAAAAAATCAGGGTCGTTACAACCTATCCCCCTTAAAATAATTTCGTCCTCGAAATTCGTACGCAACTACGGGTTAGTCTTAGTCGCTATACTGGTTTCGTAATCGTCGTCTATCCCCCTTAAAAATTGAAGCAAGCCACTCTTAATGCCTTACAAGTGTGATGGCAAGAAATGAAAGAGACGCTTGAAACGATGCGGCGTATACGGCTACTGTCTAAAGGCTCTGGTAGGTCCTATAGGTATGATGGGGTTTAAGGCAATTGTGGTTAATCGAACTAGGCCTCATTACTCGCTTAACGAGACGGGGTTGAAATTGCTCTAGCCGTCGAACTGCTTGCCTCGTTATCGACCCTAGATAACGTTTCCTTATAAGCACCAACGCCAAATGCAAAACCTCTATCAAATCATCATGCGGATGCGTACCCTACAGATGTTTCCTTAACACGACCCTCCTTTACCTTGGCAGGGCTTATAGTGGCGTACCTCAGGTCATATAGGGATCCTGCTCTTGTTCCAGTGCCAAGATACGCCCTCCAGTGCCTTGCTGGTTCCCCATGGGCTGTTTTCTCTCATTTTGGCCATTTTGTTGTTGCCATGGACCTCCAAAGTTTTGCTTCACAAAACTAACTTATCCAGGTTGTTGGGTTTTCTGATTTTCAAAGCTCCCATCCTTTTCTCTTCGAAGTAGAGGGCAGTCACACTTATAGTGACCCATAGCTTGGCAGTGGTAGCACTGAACCGTTGCTATGTCCCGACCACCTCTTTTTGGTTCACCACTTCTAAGGTTAGCAGTCCTCCAGGGTTGGTTGCTTGGAGGCGAGTTAGATGGTTTGGCGAAGTAAGGTCCGTGGTGGTGGTTAAGTGGTTGGGTTCGAATAGGTCCACCGGTGCTGCCAGTCGCCCTCTTCCAGCGGGTTTTAAAATCGGCCTCCTCGCTCTCTAGCCAGAGCGCACACTTTACCACCTCAGCATAGGTGGTGAAAGCTTGAGCTACCACAGCCCTTCGGGCGGTTGTCAGCCCCCACTCGAACCTCCTCGCTTTCTTGTCCTCAGTGGCTACAGCCTCTGGGGCATAACGAGATAGTTCTTCGAACTTAGCCGCGTACTGGGTAACAGTCATGGTTCCTTGTTTTAGGGTCGTGAATTCTTGCTCCTTGATCAGGCGAAGGGGTGTGGGAAAGTATTTATCGAGAAATAGGGTCTCGAATTCGGCAAAGGTCATGGTGGCTATGGTATGGGTTGCTTCCATCAAGTCCCACCAATAGCGGGCTTCTCCCTTCAATTGGTAGGTGGCTAAGGCTACTCGATCTCTGTCTAGGTTAATTCCTAAGGTGTCCAGAATCACCTTGACTTCCTTCAGCCAGGTTTCAGCTACAGTGGGGTTAGGGTCTCCACTAAAGGTTGGGGGTCGATGTTTACAGAATTCATTCATTGCACGGGTTCGGGTCATTGGTTCATCGTCGCGATTAGGGTTTCGGCGGTTGGCATTCAAAGCAGCCACTAACGCTTGCATGATTTGGGTCAGGTCGGGATTAGGATTAGAGGATTCTCCAGTTTCGTGACCTAATCCGCTTCGTCAGGTTACCATCTATGCGTTTAAGACTACTTAGACACGATTGTCTATTGCAATTAGGGTCTTAACTACTAAAGCAAAATATCGAATAGTAAGCAACAGTACTCTTTTAAGGCAGAATAGGCTTTTCATAGATAAACCAAGGTTACAAACATAAACATAGAATTCTACTACAAAGCAAATAGAGACCTAGGATTCTTCCTAATTCAAGTTGAAACGATATGGTCTTACATACCCCTACTACATCGAAGTCTAACTATCACGAAGCTTATTCTAACTAGCCCGGAAGATGTCCAGGTAACGAAACACCTACACGCCTATGTCGGTTTCGTATGGTGGTGGTGGAACATCACCAGAGTCAAAGAGTATATCCATAACTTCTGGTTCTTGCACAGGTTCTATTTCCCCTACAGGCTCTATCTCCCATTCCTCGGGATCCTCTTCCTCCATTGGTTGCTTCTCGAGATTTCCCTCGGGTTCCTCTCCAACTTCCTTAATTATAAACTCAGCATCAACGGAGGGTGCTATTTGGACTAGGACGGATACTGCTTCATCAACATCTTCCTCCTCATTTTCGGGGTGTGGAATGGCACCATGCTTCTGATAGAAGTCAAGAAGGTAGGGAAAATAGGGGTCCTCCACTAGTTGGGCCATCATGGTTTCTATGGTGTTTCTGAATTGGCGAGCTTCCACCAGTAGGTTGACTTGGTAGGGATTCAGTTGGTTCATCTATAAGGAAATAGTTTAAACCTCAATTAGTAACGTCTTAAGACAGAGTTTTATTTAGCACTAAGGAACTCGGGATTGCTAAGTTCCACATTCGATCCTTGATTTAAGTCATCATCCAATTGTTCGGGAATTCCCAGTTCGGTGGTACTGCCAATTTCCACACCTTACTTCAATCCGAAGATTGTTTTGTTAGAATTCCACCCAATTTGGGACGGTAAACTTAAACCCAAATTCACGTTTGTGCAACGGTCAACTTATCTTATGGTTCTACCCATTCTACCCATGGCCGAGTGTTGAGCCTAGAGCTCTAATACCATGTTGTAACGCCCCAAAAATCGGGTGCGTTAAATAGACATTTTATTAATTAAACTAGGTCGAGTCTGCCCCGTTATTACATCACAAACTCCCAGAGGGTACTTATACTACAAGGGAAAGGACATCTAAGGTCATCTACAGCTCCGTCTCTTCTTCCATCCTAGCAAGCTCTTCAGCTCCAGACACATTATACCAACATCGCCACCAGCATAATATGTCAGGGTCACATAAAGCAACACCGTGAGCTTATAAAGCCCAATAGAATAACCCAAACCCACTAACCCTTAACTTACAAGTCAAAGATAATATAGTAAACGACTTTCCAAACTTAACATGCTTTCAAATAAACACATACAATTACACATGCACATTCAATAACTTCGCATACAATAACACATGCACATTCATTACTCATCTAGCGTAAGCGTCATCAGAGTTTCTCCCATGCAGCGTTTCTTAGACCGTGTCATCGTTTTACTTTTCATTTCCGAATTAACATTTCAAAAGTCATTTCTTTCACACATGCACACTACACACGATGGGCTACCATGTCCGGCCACAACGCGGTTTTTAAAACACACACACAACCTCGGTTCCGCCGCTCCAGGTTCCCGAGTAATCGCACAATGGTTCCGCCGCTCCGGGTTCCCATTGGCACACAATTTGCATTGGCTCCTCTCCACGGATAACCAAGCCACACCTCACAATGGTTCCGCCGCTCCGGGTTCCCATTGGAGTACACACACACCCTCACAATGGTTCCGCCGCTCCGGGTTCCCATTGGAGTACACACACCCTCGCAATGGTTCCGCCGCTCCGGGTTCCCATTGGAGTACACACACACCCTCACAATGGTTCCGCCGCTCCGGGTTCCCATTGGACACACACACACACCATATAATGATCCTCACACTTGGTCATTATGTAGTTTCAAAAGTATTTTTATCCAGGTTAACCACAAGTACGGCAAGCCACGCACAAACAAGCTTACGATCCTTTAAAAGGTCAAAATACGAATACTTCGTTTATCTTTAGGTCAAAACGTATTTCCTTTGAGAAGTTCCAAACAACACATGTTTATTGATGAGTTCATACAAACACGTAGCAATCATGACATCAAGCAATCAAGTAGCCATAAGATCAAAATAAACTACGCACTCTTAACAAGAAAGTTCTACAAGCTTAATACCACATCTAACTTTATTTTTAGAGAAAATAGGTTCGAACATGCATTCAACTATTCAAGTACTACATATAGTTAGAGATAGCAGGTCGGAGTATTCTACCGTTCTTCTTAGCGGTAGAAAAGACTACAGAAAGTACGGCGGAAAGAAAGTCGGCGATCGAACGAAGTAACAGCTTACGGTAAGCTTCCGGTAGCTTCGAAAGAGAATGGTTTCTCTCGAAACTAGAACTTAACTATAACTACTACTACTTTTGGATCGAGGTGGTGGTTGAGTGGTGGTTTAGTGGCGGCGATGGAAAGTTTCTAGAAAAACTAGTAAGAAACCTCAAGAACAAAGAAGAACAAAGCAAGAACACTTTTGCTTTCAAAGAGAGAAGTTGGAGAATGGAGAGGTGTGAGTTGAAATGGTGAGAATGGCTTGGTATTTATAGGCAAAACCTTGGCTCTCTCTCCTCCCATGGCCGGCCTCTCTCTCCCTCTTTATCCAATGGATTTTTGCTCCAAAATCTAGTCCTTTGATGGCTTGAAAGACTACCAAGATATTGCTTTCCTTGCACTCCAAGAACTAGGACAAGTCTAGGTTATTCTAATGGGGTTTTGGTCTAGTCTTAGTACTTTAAAGCATAGAAATCTAGATATGGTTATCCTAGGATTTGATTATGGAAACTTGGCCAGGGAATGGAGATTTGATTCAAGTAAAGAATTAGGGTTTTGTACAAGGAAGGACAAGATTGGATTGCATTGGTTATGCTTTCACTTGAAAGCATATCAAAATAGGACAAGGATGACCAAGCAAGGTCAATCAAGGAAGCACACACATCACTCTCTCTCCCTCTCTCTCCATCCGCATCTCTCTCTCTCTCAATCTCTCTCTCTCGGCCTCTCTCTCTCTCTCTCTCTCTCTCTCTCTCCTTGGTACATTGTACAATATATATATATATATATAAGGACAAGATTTGGTGGATGAATAAGGAAGGAGTATGGACTTGGTTTTGGTAAGAGATTTGGTCAAGACATAAGCTTACAAGGTTAAGCTTTTAAAGGTACAATAGAATCCCAAGCAAAGGGTACCAAGAAAGCACAAGAAAATCTAGGAAGGTACCATCTCTCTCCCTCTCTTTCCTTCTCTTTCTCTCTCTCTCTCCCTCTCTCTCGGATTCTCTCTCTCTCTCTCTCTCTCGGCATTCTCTCTCTCTCTCTCCCTCTCCCTCTCTCTCTCCCTCTCTCTCCCACTTGTACTCTCTTGGAAGAAGTATATATATACTAATATATACCTAAGTACTATGGGTCTTTCATAAAATCTATATTTTCAAGTATTATAGATTTACTAAATAAAATATTCAATAACACACATGCTATATACAATATAATATATATACACATACAAGTACATACATATATATATATATATACACACACACATGTACCACACAATATCTATACTAGATTTGACCTAGGACCAATATCTAATATAGTATTCTACTACTTTCAAAGTACTAAGTATAATAATACTAACTAATGTACTAATTATACTTTACTAGATTTAACCCACATGGCAATCTAATATTTTAATCAACCTAGTCTTGGTTGGCAAGTAAAGCTATTATCCAATGGATAATAGTTTCCCTAGCGGTTAATAACCAATGGTTAAGGATGGCAAGGTCCAAGGGTTATCGTCCAACGGATAATAATTCTCCTAGCGGTTATTATCCAACGGTTAATGCTAGAAAGTCTAATACTTTCAATTAAGCACTAAACTAATCTAATCTCGTACTTAGGAAGGTTAACCGAGGTTTACCTATTGACCAATGGGTAAAGAAATCCCTAACGCTATTGTCCAATGGTCGATAGCAAAAAGGTTCAGACGGTTCAAAGGGTTAATCTAGGGTTACCAAACTCAAGGGTTTCAAAAGGTTCACGAGTCAAGGGTTCGTAAGGTTCGCAGAGGTTTAGGAATGATCGGTGATTAGGTTAAACGATGGCTAAGTCGAAATGTCGGTTAAAAGCTAGCTAGGGTTGCTAGATAGGATTTCCAGCCGAGATGTGAAATCTTAGGGCTTTATCCTAGAAACGACGGGAAGATCGGTGGTTAAATGATGATTAAAACCTTCCAGGCATAATTAAAAGATTTTTGAATAATCGAATAGATTTTTATTAGACAGTAACGACCGATTTTTGGTTATGGAAATAAAAATCCAAGTAATAAAATAAAATTCAAAATTTTAACGAAATTTTTATTGACCAAAAATCAGGGTCGTTACAGGTTTGATCCCCAGCGGCAAGGATTTGTCCACGACTGATTATTCCCCAGGAGAGTCCACATTGGCATTCAGTGATGGTCCACCCATCCCCGTTTCCCAACAGAGTTCAAACTGTTTTCCAACGGTCTTGAGATGGTCCGCCCATCTTCAATCTCTCAATGGATGGTATTTTTATATACATGTCCGCATTTTCTAGTTTCTTCTGGATAGCCTTGAGAGGGTGTCTAGAAAACCTTTGACATTACTTGCACCAAGTCAATGGTATTCCAAGTGCTGTCAAAGGGGGGCTACTGTAGACACCCTATTCTAGACTGTCCAGATTAGTTTACTTACGGTCTTTGATTCCCCAATGATGATTAAGGTCAAGAACATCCCGAGATTGTTGGTGTGTTTGAGCTTTAATCATTTTGAACCTCATTCGAACCCTTTCAAAATCCATTTCAAACACTTCCAGCCAGAACCAAACGACCTCAGCAAAACCTTAATGGCTTACATTGGTACAGTGGTGGCGTGTGCTGGTAGGTTGCCACGTGTCAGTCATCGGTCGTTGACCCAGCTGTCACTGGAGCACGCTAGTCACTTGGTGGCATACGCATGTAAAATTCAGTCAAATCAACTTTATTCAACCATGTGCACGAGACTTTTAAGGCCACTAGTACACTCCATAGTCTCCTGATGATTGAAAACATGCAGTGCTGCTCCCCCTTCTCTCCTACACCTTCCATCAAGCCAAGTCCCATGCATTTAATGCATGGAGACTTCCTTGCCAACCAAACCAGCCCCTAACCAGCTGGTTACTGCCCTCTCTCAGTCCCTCCACCTCCTATAAATACCCCCTTGCATTTATATGCAAAGGGTTACCACCATTAAGACTTCAAGCCTCTCCTTCTCCCTCTCTCTCTTGTTTTCTTTGTTTCTTCTTTCATCTATTGAAAGAGTAAGCAAGAGAACATAATCTCACATATCACAACACCCCTTTACATTCATCATCCAACCCTCAAACTTCAAGCTTAAGCTCCAAACACTCCATCAACCTCAAAACCAAAGGTATACCAACTTTTGTAACCTTCTGTTATGACCTCTAGGGAGGGGGGGGGGGGGCTGGCAAGGTCAAGGCTGGTAATCAATACCCCTAAAGCTGGCAAAGATTCAATGATCGTTGTAGGTGCAGGAAAACGAAACAGGCCTTCGAACAGCACGAAACTGTAACGGCTACTTTTCTCTCTACACCGGAACCCTAGCACACCGCCGGTATTGATCCTACAAAACAAACAAAAGGTGAGCGCACCTTTGCCGTCTCGTGGCAAAGGCCCTCCGATGCCAAAGTTAGTATCTTGTACTAGCAAAACCTTAATTCTCAGTAAGTAATAAGCCAATAGCCAAGAATTGCGTACCTTTACCTCTAGGTTTACCTCATATTTATAGACCCATGTCTACTTGCTGTCCAAGCCATCTTGCTGCCCTAAGTTTCCTTTCTCGTAAAGGGAACCTAGAATATCAGGGATTCTCATTCCCATAACTGCGTATTTCCTTTTAGACCATTTAGGAACTCTTCCCAAAGCTGACCGTTCATCCCATTCTCGTTGGGTATCTCCTCCAGATCTCGTTTCCTTACTGGATATTTCCATTTCTGGACCACTCTGGAGCGCCCCATGGCACCTTCTCCAGATTGCTGCTACTGTTCGGCCTTCTCGTTGCCGAACAGACCCTCTGGACTAATGATTTCTCATACCACTGGACCCCTTACCACGAGACTGGTCCAACTACTACCCTTGCTCTTTGGACCATACCCCTGCTCGGGTATCTTGGACCTGGGACCTCTCGTATCCCCGGTCCTTATGCCGTTCACCTCACTGCACGGCGGATATTCTGACTGTATTTATTCTGGACCCCACGTACCACCTGTTCGGGCCTCTTTGGTACCTGTTCGGGATTACCTCCCTACAATGGCTCCCCAGCTTTACTCGTTATTTCCTTTTAATATGACGAGCAAAGCTTCTGAACACCGAGCAAGGTTCTCGTCCTTTGCTCCTGCACCCATGTTTCTCGTATTTGGTGCAGACTCATCATTAACTCAACCCAAACGTCTCGTCGTTTGGTCTGGACAGGCTTTTCCAGCTAACACCTTTACACGCGGCGTGCCCTGTACTGCCCACATTCAATGCGAGCAGACGTTTTGGGGAACGGAACGCCCAAACGGCGTCTGGGGTGACATTTCTCATACGTCACCCCCTTTGCCGGGGTATACTTGGATTTTCGTCCCATTTTCAAACCCCACTTGTTCTCTAAGTTCCCTCTGCAGAAAGACGGTTCGAGCATTCCGCCATTGAAGCACTATTCACCATCTCGAGGTTCTCCCTTTCTGCATCTAGGGTCTTCGATCGTTGCTCTCATAAGTCATCATTCCCCCTTTTTCTCCATCTCTTTTCTTAAGTTCTAGGGCTATCTTGATCGATTTAGGATCTCCACAGTCACTTCAGGGCTTTTTCGTACCCATCTCCTTCTTAAAACCCAAACCCACAGTTCTCGGTATGGGTCGATTTTGTAGACACTGCGACACTCCTCAAAGGATGGTTGAGTTTAGATCTCGTTACGAGATCCCTGACAATGTGGCCATCACATTGGCCTCTGAAAACGCCATCCGTGAGAGTTTCGACAACGATACTCTGCACATCCCTGTCGTCGCCGTCGTTGAGGGCGGCGTCAGGTTTCCCCTGGCACCGTTACTCCGCCAGGTTTTAGCCCATTATAGACTGTCCCCGATGCAGGTCTCAGCCAACTTTTTTAGGGTTGTCATGGGCATCAATGCCCTGAACCAAATGCTTGTCACATCCTTAGGTTTACACGACATCCACCACCTCTATAGCATATCCAGGACCAAAGACGCCTTAACCTACTATCTTAAGAGTAGGGATTCCAGGAAAAGGTTGGTGCTCGAATTGCCCAATTCTGCCAGAGGGGACGACGACGACTTCCTCATCGTCACGGGGAACTTTGAGCCCAGAGACGAGGACGGTAGAGTCGTCGGCTTTCACGCACCCCACAGATTTGGCACTTCACATTAGTTCTCTTTCTCGTAGAACTTTATACCGAGCAATATTTCGTACTGCATTACATGTTTTGCTAACTGCCAATTTTTCTCGTATTTGCAGCCACGAACGTCAACCAGGGGCACGCCATTATCACCCCTCAGGTTCACGTCACTGATATCAACCGTGCCCTTGCATTCAACGGGCAAGGCACGTGCTTGGCTGGCAGAGCAAGAGCAGCTCAGATTTTCCTGAGCTACAGGGCATCATACGGGGGTTTCATTGACCTGCGGATCCTAGCAGCGGACAATCCTATCCTCCCAGATCCTCCTGTTCAACCACCCGAGCAGCAGGAAGAGAGGCGCTCTCGGACCCCCCCCCCCCCCCCCCACTTCCCAACGAACCAATCCAGCTTGCCGAAGAAGCTTCCACATCTTCGAGTGGATACTCCCCATCTCCCCCACCTCGAGAGATGGACCAGCCGATCAATCTCAGCAATTTGCTCACTATTGGCCGTGGAAGGGGTCACGGCACCGCTTGTAGCCGCGGTCGTACTCAGAGCCCGGCACCATCTCATGGCCGCCGTGGCCCAGCCCAATTGGACGTTCCTCCAGGCTTCTCTCCCGAGGAGATCGAAGCCAGTCATAGGGACAAATGCCAACGGCTTGATACCTCCTCGATTGAGCAGCCTCCTCAACTCACAGCTCCTCCAACCCCCATTTGGGCTCCCCAGTTTACGCACGGCGGGCGGCTAGTCACCGTCCGTGACAGTGTTGATTCTGAGGGGACAGCCCTCGCACTATCCCAGGCTTTCCTGTTGCCTGGGGATATGCAAAAAGAAGTCTCCTGCTCCCCGGACAATCTCCTTGGCTCATTCATGAGCCACAATGCCAAGGTAACCACGCGGCGTTTTCCTTTGCAATAATGTCAGTCTTGTATACCTGTTTTGTGCCTAATGCTGCTTTTTGTGTTCAAAATCTCTAGAAAATGCAGAAGATGGTGGCCATAGCACGTAAGCTTGGCGGTCTGAGCCCCAACATGCGGTTGGCAAGCGAGAATGCCAAGCTACAGAATACCGTAGTGAGGCTAGAGAGAGAGAAACCAAGCCCGCGGGCTTACGGATGAGCTGAGAAACAGCTGGAGGGTGCCGAGGACAATCTGAATCAAACTTTGACTGAGTTGGAGGAAAAACGAAGCCAAGGCCTCCTACCAGCAAGGCTACAATGAAGGGATTCGTGTGGCTACTGAGAGCTACACGGATCAAATGCCTGGGATTCAAGACCAGGTCTTCAAGGCTGGCTGGTTGGCGTGCCTCAAAAAGTCTGGTGCACCAAATTCTTCTCCCCTCTGGACGGAGATTGATCTTCCGAGCACCCAGGCCGCTGAGGAGCAGGATGAGGTGGAGGAAGGAAACGTCGTGGAGGGAACACAAGACGCTCAAATCAACGAGCAGGCAGAGAACGAAGCTGCTGCTACTATGGAAGCTGGTGGCGGCGTCCCTGAATCGTCCACAGTAGTGGAGGACACAACCGCTCCATCCTCTTCTCAAAATGCTCCAACTTCCCCTGTCATCGAAGATTTGACAATTGAAGAGTAAGTTGGTTTCTCTCTTCTCCTGATGACATCATTTGGAACCTATGGATTAGTTCCTGCTGGCCCTGCGTGGCCATTGGCATCGCCCTGCGTGGCACCTAATACATTTTCAAATACTTTAGTTTTGCTAGTTCTGGCCCTTCGTGGCCTTTTATGTTTTGGGATGGCCCTGTTTGGCCTAAACTTTAGTTTGCCTGGCCCTTCGTGGCATGAACATGTTTGGCTGGCCCTTCGTGGCCGTTCTTCAATACAGGTGGCCGTCTCATGGCCAGTACTTAGCTTCATGCATTTCCACGCATGCTTCCCAAGTCTCATCGTGCCCGCTGATGATTTAGCTGTATTCTCATTCATACTGCTACAGGTTTTTCGTCCCTTAGAGTAAATGCTAGTTGCACTCGCAGCTTGTCTACTAGTACATGTACTCATATGTATCCAAGGTCTGTTCGTACCCGAGCATGCTGTTTGACCATACTTGTATAACATTGAATATGCTCGCGCTTAAAGCTTGTTCATACCTGAGCAATCTTCAAGTTTTCTCGAACTTAGATACTGCTGCATGTTCACGTATGCAGCCCATACGTTTCGTGCTCGGAAACTTTCCCTAGTATATTCGTACTTAGGTCACCCAAATGTACTCGTATTTGGCCACAGTAATCCTGAGTTTATTTATACCCAGATTATGTTACAAGTTCATGTGGGCGTGCACCCGTTCAAGTAAACAAATCTATTTATACTTGAAATTATTCCAAACATATTCGTGTTTGAGGACAGTGTGCATACTCTCGTATGCATTCTGGGCGTATTCGTGCCCGAGCAACTGCTCAAGTACATTTATACTTGGCTCACCTGCGTACGTCGCACCGAGCAAACGCATGGTATATCCGCACTTAGCTCAATTGCAGGTGTATTCGCATCTGAGCAAGCAGACAAGTATATCCGCATTTAGCTCAGTGTAGGTGTATTCGTACCTGAGCAAGCAGACAAGTATATTCGCACTTGGCTCAATTCAGTGTATTCGTACCCGAGCAAACAGACAAGTATATTCGTACTTGGTTCAATTCTGGGTGTATTCGCACCCGAGCAAACAGACAAGTATATTCGTACTTGGTTCGATTTTGGGTGTATTCGTACCCGAGCAAACAGACAAGTATATTCGTACTTGGTTCAATTCTGGGTGTATTCGTACCCGAGCAAACAGACAAGTATATTCGTACTTGGTTCAATTTTTAAATAATCGAAATTCCATTTAGTTACCCTTTACCTCTGCTCCCCAATACAAAGTGAGGACTAAGGACTAAGCTTGACTTCGTATTCCAAGCATAATAAAAGCAAAACTCGTAAAAATAGAATTTGTGTTACCAAAAATTCGCGAATTTTATTCATAATTCGAAAAACTCAAGGGGGCGTTACGCATACCCCTTGCAACTAGTAAAAGAAAACACAAGGGAATTTTATTCGTAATTCCCACACAATCACGATGTGCATCTAAAACAGAATAGAAACGAAGTCGAAGTTCTTTACACGTAGAACTTCCTCAAGTTGTGAACATTCCAGGGCCTTGGTACCGGGTTCCCGTCCAGGTCTGCCAATCGATATGCCCCAATGCCCACAACCTCTGTCACTCTATACGGGCCCTCCCAATTGGCCCCCAACTTGCCCTCGTTGGCCACCTTGGTGTTGCCGAGCACCTTTCGTAGCACAAGGTCTCCAACACCAAACTCTCGTGGGTGGACATGCTTGTTGTAACTTTTCATCAATTGCTCCTGGTACGAAGGGTACGAAGCCTTCGTTCTCTCCTCTCCTCGGCGAGGTCCACTCAATTTCCAGGGCTCTGTCATTGCCCCCACTCTCCACCAATGTTATCCCGTTGGTCGGCAAACCAACCTCCAATGGAATCACAGCCTCTGTTCCATATGCTAGCGAATAGGGGGTCTCTCCGTAGACCTCCTAGGAGTTGTTCGGTGTGCCCACAGGACCAATGGCAATTCGTCAGGCCACTTGCCTTTTGCTTTGTCCAACCTTTTCTTGATCCCGTCAAGTATAGCCTTGTTGGTATGGCGGTGTGGAATAGTAGTTCTTTATTCCATATTGGGCGCAAAAAGCCTTGAACTTTTTCTGGAACTGCGACCCATTATCAGTGATCAAGGAATAAGGAACTCCAAATCGAGTGATGATAATCTTCCACACGAACCTTTCTATCATAGGTTCTGTGATTTTTGCCAGTGGTTCTGCTTCAATCCACTTGGTAAAGTAGTCCGTTGCTACCAACAGAAACTTCCTGTTCCCAGTAGCCTTGTGGAGCGGACCCACGATGTCCATACCCCACTGCTCAAACGGCCAAGGACTTGTCAGGGGCACCAGATCTTCAGCTGGTGTTCGGATCATAGGTGAGAATTTCGACACTTCTCAGATTTTCACATACACCTTTGCATCTTCTTTGCATATGTGGCCACCAATATCCCTGGGTAATTGCACTGTGAGCAATGGACCTGCCCCTAGCATGACTCCCACACGTTCCCTCGTGTATTTCATGGAGGAATTTTTGCACCATCTCGGGATGCACACAAAGCAAGTACGGTCCAATGAAGGACTTTCTGTACAACTTCCCCTCTGGTGATAGCCAAAATCTTGCAGATTTTGTCTTTATCTTATGAGCTTCTTTTTTATCTGTGTGGAGTGTCCCATCTCGTAGGAACTCCACTATTGGATCCATCCAACTTGGTCCTTGGTTCACGCCCAGGACCAATTCCACACTTCTCCCAATGCTCGGTTCAAGGAAGATAGTCCACTGCTACCTTCCTTTTGAACTCTGTTGGCACAGCCACCAAGCCAATGAGTCAGCGTGGGCATTCTGTCCAGCTTATCCGCTCGATGTGTACCTTCTCAAAGGTATCAAGCAAATCCTTGGTTGCCTCCACGTGGGCCGCCATCTTTTCACTCCGGGCCTCGTATTCTCCGGACAATTGATTCACCACGAGTTGTGAATCACGAATACTCGAATTCTTTTACTTTCAATGTTCTTGCGCTCCATAACCCGGCCAGAAGTGTCTCATACTCCGCCACGTTATTCGACGCACTGAACCCAGGCGCAGGATAATTCGATCATAACTCCTTCATGAGGGAAAAGCACCACCCCAATTCCAGATCCGGTGTTGCATGCGGATCCATCTACAAAAAGCTTCCATTCCAATGGGTCACCTTTCGGCGGGTGCCCTCGCTTCTCGGCCAGGCGGCTCGTCAAGCGCTTCTTTCGTAGGAGGCCGTGGAGCTACTGTGGGAGAGAACTCTGCCACGAAATCTGCCAAAACTTGTCCTTTGACTGTCGTGCGCGGCTGATAATCAATATCATACTGGCTCAATTCCACCGACCAAGTTAATATTCGTCCTGAGAAATCGGCCTTTCAAAGCAATGACTTCAACGGGAACTCCGTGTAAACGACCACTTTGTGACTTTGGAAGTAGTGGGGCAACTTCCTAGCGGCCGTCCTCAGTGCCAGGACCAACTTCTCAAGAGGCAGATATCTCGTTTCTGCGTCCAATAGCGTCTTGCTTACGTAATAGACAGGGATTTGCTTAGATCCCTTGTCCCTCAGTAAGACCGCACTTACAGCATGTTCGGATACTGCTAAGTATAGGGTCAGGACCTCGCCAGGCTCAGGAGTAGACAGAAGTGGGGCTGCTGCCAAGTACTTCTTCAGGTCTTGGAACGCTTGCTCACACTCTGCTCCCCATTCGTAACCTTCTCTCTTTTTTAACAACTGAAAGAAAGGTCTACACGTATCACTCGAACGACTTAGGAACCTGTTAAGGGCTGCTGCCATCCCTGTTAACCGCTGGACCTCCTTCGTGGTCCTCGGACTCTGCAGCTTCTGCAAAGCTATTATTTGATCGGGATTCGCCTCTATCCCTCTAATGGTCACTAAGTGACCCAGGAACTTCCCAGAACTTACCCCAAACGCACATTTTGAGGCGTTGAGCTTCAGCTTATACTCTCTCAGTATCTCAAAAGCTTCTTTCAGATCAGCGATGTGGTTTCATTTCTCCTTGCTTTTCACCACCATATCGTCTATGTACACCTCCATGGTCTTGCCGAGCAGCTTCTTTAGCATAATCGTTGCTAGTCTCTGGTAAGTTGCTCCAGCATTCCTCAGACCAAAGGGCATAACATTGTAACAGTACAACCCCCATGGTGTGATGAAGGACGTCTTCTCCTGATCGGGGCCGTACATAGCTATTTGGTGATATCCTCGATAAGCGTCGAGAAAACTCATACGCCCGTAACCAACTATTGCATCAACCAACTAATCTATCCTGGGCAGGGGAAAACTGTCTTTCGGACAAGCCTTGTTTAGATCCGTGAAATCGATGCATACCCGCCATTTCCCACTCTTCTTTTTTACCACCACTGTGTTAGACAACCATTCGGGGTAGTATACCTCTCGGATCGCCTTTGCTTCGAGCAAACGGTCGACCTCCTCGATAACAGCATCCACATGCTGTACGGCAAACCTTCTTTTCTTCTGCATCACCGGTTTGTGCTGCGGGTCCACATTCAGGTGGTGGCAAATCACGCTTGCATCCACCCCAGGCATCTCCTCGGGCACCCAAGCAAACACATCAATGTGCTCTTTGAGAAATTTCACCAACTCTTCCTCCTCTTCTTTGCGCAGGTTTTCCTCAATCAGGAAATATCTTTCAGGATCATTCTCGTTGATCTGGATTTTCTTCAATCCTTCCACCACTTTCTCGGCGGGATCCCCTCCGACATCCTCGATGGTCGGCTGGTTGGTAACCTCGACTGTTTGCACCAACTGTGCCTTGGGTGCCTTCTTGATTATGGAAACCAAGCAATCATGGGTCTGTCTTTTGGTTCCCCCTTATTTTCTTGATTCCAGTGGATCCTGGAAACTTCACCATCTGATGGTAGGTGGATGAAACTGCCCTCATCTTATGCAACCAAGTCCTTCCTATAATCGTGTTATAGGAAGATGGCACATCCACTACCAAAAAATCGGTTCTGAGTACCACTGTTCCTGCCCGAACAGGGAGGGTCACCTTACCCAACGGCCAAACTGCCCCTGCACTGAACCCAACCAACGGAGTTACTGACTGTACCAAGTCCGCTTGTGCCAATCCCAGCTTTTTGAATGCATCGTAATAAAGCACCTCAGTGCAACTTCCTGAATCTACCAGGATCCTTTCCATGTCATATTCCCCAATTCGTAGGGTTATGACAAGAGCATCGTTGTGCGGCACCTGGACTCCTCCCAGGTCCTCATCCGTGAAGACGATGCCCTCGTTGCACCCTTCCCCTTCACGTCCCCGTTTCTTTCCTAACCGCATCACGTGTTGGTCGTGTTTCACCTGCCTCTGGAGCAACCTCACCTCATTTCTCGTATAAGGTGTGGCCAATCCATGTATCATATGGATCACGCCCCTTGGATTCTGCTCGTAATCCAGTTCCGTCGCTTTTTCCGCACCCTTGTGCTCCTCTTGGATGAACTCTTTCAGATACCCACGTGAGACCAGGTCATCAAGGTGCTGCTTAAACATCTCGCAGTCTTCCGTCATGTGACCCCAATCCTTGTGGTAACTGCAGTGCTGACTCGTAGCCCTTTTTGCGTCTTTATCTCCCTCCAGCCTTAGGGGCCACTTGAAGTACGGACGGTTCCTTATTCAATAAAGAACCCGATAAATTGGTTCTTTCCAAACCGTTGTCACTGAGAAGAAAGACTTTGGGTCAGGGGCATGCTTTTCCCGGTATGACTCTTTCTTAGCTTGCCCATGCTCCTTCCTCTCTCTATAAGTTTGGGCTCGGGCTTATCTGCCTTCTTCGCAGGGCCCTTGACTTGCTCGGCACTCAGTTTGCCATCCTCCCGTAGTATGTCATCCTCATTCCTGGCATGCTGCTCAATTCGCTCCATTAGTTTGCCAGTGTGCTCACTGGGCTCATGTTTAGGGACTTTCGTAGCTCCCCCCAAACAGGTAGCCCAGTCTTGAACGTCGCTATTGCATACTCCTCACTGCAACTTTCAATCTCATTGAAAGTCTCCCAATACTTCTTGGCGTAGTCCCTGATCGGCTCACTCTCTCCTTGCTTCATAACTGAGAGACTCTCAAAAGTTTTGGGTGGTTTCCTGCTCGTCAGGAACCGAGCAGTGAATTCCTCGGCCAACTGTCTCCACCCTCGTATGGTGTTCGGCCCCAACTTATGGAACCATGATAGGGCCACTTTTCCCAAACTAGATGGGAACATCTTGCACATGATTGCGTCATCACCGTCGTGCATAAACATCGCCTGCTGGTAATGCTGTATGTGCGCCACTGGGTCTGCATTGCTCGTACAGGATAAACGTCCCGTGCTTAACCCTGCTCCGCAGCCTTGCCTCCTGCAATCTCTTTGCAAAAGGAGAAGTTGCTATGTTGCTAAGGGCTCTCCGTGTTGCTTCTCGTGCAGACATGGTCCCTCCTCCGATACCTTCGCAGCCTCGCATTATTCCTTTCCTACCGGAATCAGGTCTCTCGCACTGTCCTGTGGTGCTTCCTCGCTCCTCCTTCCTGGGAGGAGCTCCGCCTCGCTTCTCCTTTTCGTGAAGAAGCCCTCGGTCGTTTCGGAGTGAGGCTCCTGCTTCTTTTTTTTCGTAAAGAAGCTCTCCTGTACTCCACCATATCCAACCTTTCTTTTCTGGATTTCCTTCGTGAAAGCCCAGAATCCTCCGGATGTTCTTGTATCCGCTGCAGCTGTTGAATCTCATATTCTCGTCTTTTAATCAGACGAGCGTATTCCTCTATTTCCTGTCTCTTTTTGTCCAGGATGTCTTCCCTGCTGTGCACGCTTTTCAAACGCGCCACTGACTCCCTCCCACAGCGGGACTTACTCCTTATTGTGGATCTTGTGGCCGTCCGTCCGTCCCTATTTCTGGAGTCGCCATGGGTTGCCAGGGGGCGGTCCTTGCTCGTGGTTCTCCCCGCACGCCCACCGTCGGGCTTTCTCGGTGGATCTGGTGGGGATTTGTCAGCTCCCCCACCCAGCTGATTGTTTGCATCAAGTGGAGTCTTTGGATCTTCTTCCGCCATGGTCGTTTTTTCAAAGGGATCTCTTTCATTTCCCACAGACGGCGCCAATTGTAGGTGCAGGAAAACGAAACAGGCCTTCGAACAGCACGAAACTGTAACGGCTACTTTTCTCTCTACACCGGAACCCTAGCACACCGCCGGTATTGATCCTACAAAACAAACAGAAGGTGAGCGCACCTTTGTCGTCTCATGGCAAAGGCCCTCCGATGCCAAAGTTAGTATCTCGTACTAGTCAAACCTTAATTCTCAGTAAGTAATAAGCCAATAGCCAGGAATGCGTACGTTTACCTCTAGGTTTACCTCATATTTATAGACCCATGTCTACTTGCTGTCCAAGCCATCTTGCTGCCCTAAGTTTCCTTTCTCGTAAAGGGAACCTAGAATATCAGGGATTCTCATCCCATAACTGCGTATTTCCTTTTAGACCATTTAGGAACTCTTCCCAAAGCTGGCCATTCATCCCATTCTCGTTGGGTATCTCCTCCAGATCTCGTTTCCTTACTGGATATTTCCATTGCTCGACCACTCTGGAGCGCCCCCTGGCACCTTCTCCAGATTGCTGCTACTGTTCGGCCTTCTCGTTGCCGAACAGACCCTCTGGACCAATGATTTCTCATACCACTAGACCCCTTACCACGAGACTGGTCCAACTACTACCCTTGCTCTTTGGACCATACCCCTGCTCGGGTATCTTGGACCTGGGACCTCTCGTATCCCCGGTCCTGGTGCCGTTCACCTCACTGCACAGCGGATATTCCGACTGTATTTATTCTGGACCCCACGTACCACCTGTTCGGGCCTCTTTGGTACCTGTTCGGGATTACCTCCCTACAATCGTGCATGAAGATTAGTGGCGCACTGATAGGCGCGTAAATGTTCACATACGCGCCCCTTAATTTATCATTGCTAAGTCCATTTATATTATTACTTGAGATGTCGTAGGATAGAGGTTTTGACATTTTAAATGGGCTTTGTTTAGTTACTGAGAAGCATGGATTGTGTCCTATAATTTTTCCTCCTTCGAGTCTGCTCCCGTGTACGTGGTACTGGAAGTGGAATGAGTTATCAAGAATAATACAAGTTGTAAGTGTTTTGTTGGGCCCCCTAAGCAATACTAATTGAATGTACAATTGGTTGGGCCTAATGTTTAATTGTTATTCTAACTAAGGTTGGGCCCAAGTTACCGATATTACTACGGGGGCTTTTGCAAGGAAAGGGCGCTGCCACCGAGGTCGGCTACAACGAGCTATAAAAAGACAAGAAGCACAAGAGAGAGCGGACTTTTGGACGCACGCATTACAGTGGAGAAAACATGAGGGCTGCAGATATCGATCAGAGGATTTTCGAAGCACGTTGTGCTGCATATCACGGACGAACAGAACAATAACAGCGTGATGTTCTCGTTTCCGATGTCCGGCTAATCCATTTTCTAGGGAGTAGATGAAGCTCGAACCTAAAGTAATAATGTTTATATTTTGATTTAGTGTTATATTATTCGAATCGTGGTTGTATGACTTCGGGATTTATTTACAGTATTAATTTTCTCTATCAAATCGTGTGTATGATTTTCTAGATTTTTATGCACGTTCATACAACGGTTCTTAATTGTTTTGTGATAACTGAGTAAGATGGGTTATGCTCTGTAAGACGCGTCGTGCTATTAGACGGTCCGTGCAATAGAGACGGATCGTACTAGTAAGACGGTTCGTGCTAAGCGGCAATACCCCATGCTATTCGGTAATTCATAGAAATCTTTTGGCGATACCATGAGGGCCTGCGAACCCTAACGATATCTGGATTGATTCGAATAATAGACCTTTATCATCGTATAGAAATTGTTACAACGGATCAAGTGGATTCGAAACCCTAGATCTTTTCTCCCATAAACTCTCTTTACTTTTGATTGCTTTATATCACTTTTGTTAGCATAATTTAGGAAATCGAACAATCAAATTCTTTTCCGAATTAATTTAGAAATCGATTGAAATAACTGCAATTCAGCGTTCGTAATCCCTGAGGACGATACTCGGAGTACTTACCGCTATCTTTTTGGTAGTAGTAATTATTCTGTTTATCATTTATTTTTGATACAGAAACGACACGATCACGCACGTTGGTTATGTTGTGCCGTACGCCAATCATGGCTGTGTGGCAAAATTGGCGTGGGGATCACCGATCATCATTTTTCTTGTTTTATTTCCTTTTGATCATCTTACTGCATGTTAATAACCAGTTAACATCTTTCTGTATTTAGAACTGTGTAGTTGTTTATCTATTATTTCTACATTTCATGTTCCAGATCTCAGATGGTGCAAAGCCAAGCACTGGAAGATTGAGGTAACTGGCGTACGATCCCTGGTGATTGGCATACAACAGTTATTTCAAAGTCTAGTGGCTGGCCCTTACATGGCAGCTAAGCCATGGCCTCTATTTATTCCCCCACACTATTTATGGGGTGTTCTGTTCATTTTGTTTCTATTTGATTTGTTGCTGCTGTCTATATCTATATATATCCTACCTTATAAATTGAGTGGTTTACCCTAGGTGTGCACTGGTCCTTCTAGAGCCCAGAGGGTTGAGAGCAAGGATTGTGATTTTGAACTTACTGGAGTATGCCAGTTGATGTGTGGCGTGTGCAGGTAATCCGCATGCAGTGGTTTGGCTAGTGCAAGCAGATTTCTTCCCGCGTATGGCACCCTGGGCAAATGTGTTCAGTTTGATCAAAGTACTCACAGGTGCTTGTCAACCTATTATACTTGTTTAGATCAATCATACATCATTTTTGTCACGCAAATGCAACTTGTCACATATTTATTCCCCTTTTATTGTTCCCAGCCCTAATTGGCTAAAAAATGATTAATGAGAGAAAAACGCAAATGTTTTATTAAAATGCCCGAGTAGAGACCAATCTCCGAATTGGGCGAGAGGGGTGCCATAAAATCCTTCCCCTCTCGTAATCTGGCTCCCGAATCTCAGATACTGAAGGTGACGACGGTCTAGTCTACAAGTCTTTTTCAAATCAAAACGTAGCAAACGTTTCAAGTTCGGTTCCGTGGGTATTTTCTGCAAAACCCGAGTGGCAACTTTGAATTGTAAGTGTTTCACCGCGCTTTCTAAAAAGGGCGCACTCGATTTTATAACCAAAATATAGAATTTTTCGGGGCGTGTGCCCACAACTGTTCAATGGCCTGTTGTCAAATTTGAAATGCATTATTCAAAAAATCTGCTACCTATATCATATATGTACTTCTCATAATGACTTGTCTAGTCACTGTCACTCCTGACTTGTCCAATTACACTGTTTAATGTCCTTTTTTCACAATTCAAATGAAAAAAAACTCATAGTTTGAAAAATAGTTTGAAAATCAGAGCACTTCGACCAATTGTTTTTTAAAAGAGATTAGTTTGATAAGAAAAAAAAAATTCTCTCTCCCATTCAAACTCAATCTTCTTTGGGCAAAAAAAGGTCACGTCAAAAAATGAAATAGACTTTATGTTTTATTGAAAAAGACCATTATGTTGATTGAAACACACCAAGTCATATAGGTTTCCAGGAACGTCAAAAAATCAAACAGACTTTATTACTCCCTCCGTCCCAAAATGTTTATTGATTTGTGAAAAAGTTTTGAATTTTTTCTTTCAAAAATTGCATTATTTTTATGTTATCGTTTTGCGAACCGGACAAACAATTTGAGACGAAGGGACTATAGTGAATGGGAGATGGCAATTTTCAATATAACAAAAAGTAATATATGGAATCAAAATCTGTTTGGCTATTCATTTCCATTCGAAAAAGTGTGAAAATGTGTTGGGGTCCCAGTCCATACATACATTTCATACATACATTTACAGTAGGTTATATAATTGAAATACAACAATCTCTTCGTCATCTTAGGTAGCTGAGGCACAACCATTATAATATGACAAGGTCTCAATCCATTACATTCAACAAAATTCAAAGTCAGAGGCAACAACAGTTCCATACATTAGATTTAAAATACAGAGTACCGCTTAGATTGCATACCAAAAAAAACCCTAAAGGTTCAACCAAAGTAGCTAAAGTTTCGATTAGATTTCCAACGCTCACCCAAGCAATGGAGACTTGCACATGCTTCGATTGTGTCCAAGCTCATGGCAAAGCCCACAAAAAATAGTTTGTTTTCTTGGAATTGTGACTCAAGCCTCTTTTTCTTCGGCTTTCCAGCCAGTCGCTTTGTAGCAGGAGGTCAAAGCGCTTCCATGGCTGTGGAAGAAGTGGTGGCTATGTCAAGGTCTTCACAACCGTACTGGATCTCAGCAACTTGTGGTACGATATCAATCGAAGAAGGCATGTCATTCAAAGGAATGGGAGACATTACGATCGCATAAATAAGAAGTTATGCCTCCACCCTATAGAAACGATCTACAGGGTTATATATATTGTACGACGAACCTTGTATTGCACGCACCGCATGCTTGCAAGGGATGCCTTTCATCTGCCAACACAAACAACTGCAGTAAAAAGGATGGAGCTTGACCGCATGAGATTTCCAGTCAGATGTAGACACGATGAACTCTGTGGGAGAACTTGTTCGACAAGTGAAACCCCGAGATTTTTCCTGAGATTCCTTAATCATTTTGTCGATATTACGACCAACCGTCAAGGGATGCCATTTACCCGCCTCCATCTTATGCCTATATAACATGTCAGTGGTGACGGTGATGTGCCCTTTCATGAATTGGACGACGTCCAAGTCTCTCAATTTCAATATTCAATTGTTGAAGCTTTCTGCAATGTTGGTGTACAATTTGTCCCACCTCCGATACGAAAATCGCGCATTCGACCAGTGTTGTGGACCATTTTCTTCAACCCACTTCGACAACTCAGGTGACAGCCCAAACAATTTTGTCAAGTACACCCCATATATGCGCTCATCACATGCGTAGGCAATTTTTGTGAAAAGATGCAATGTCGTCTTCTTGGGGTTCCCCTTCATTCCTTTCCCGATGGCGAACTTGCTAAAATTTTCCTTCACATGGCGAACATACCATTCATTGCATTCTTGGCCAAACAATTTCTTAATTGCCCTCAACAATCCAGGATTACAGTATGTCACAAGCACGACTTCTTTTTCGGCAACAATTTCCTTCAAGTTATGCATGAACCATAACCAATCGTCATAGTTCTCTGATGATACAATAGCATATGTAAGAGGGTACAATTGATCATTCGCATTATAGGAGACTGCAGACAAACAACTACCGCGATATAGACCAGTCAAGAACCATGCATCAATAAACAACATTGGGCGACATCCCGCCAAGAACCCCGTAATGCTGCAACCATAAGCGACAAAAAGTTGATTGAACTTACCATCCTCAGAAGAACTCCAAACTGTCTTTGTGTTGGGAATCGATTCTATAAGCCGTTGACACATCCACGACACTAAGTGATACGTCATGGATACCAGCCCACTTATCAACTCACGGGCACGTTCCCTAGTCCTCCATCCTTGCGAGTAAGTTAGGGGAGTATGGAACGCAAGCTCGAAGTCTTTGCATATGCTCCTTGGGAGGAAATTGGGCTGCCTATTTTCTCCATGAATATCATACCCATCTCTTTTGCCCGAATCCTCGGCTTGAAATTAGTGTTGTCTTGTGCAGTATGGCAATGTTCATTCTTCATCTTGATGACTCTAATGAGTTCGGACTTGCCCTGCGCTCTAGCTGTTAACTTCCACGGACAATCATCAACCACACAAGCTAACCTATAATAATGACGATTATTGTCCAAATATTTGAAAGTGAACTTGTTCAATGCTGCAAAAAGAATAACAGCCTTCTTAAATAGCCTATGGTTGTCAAAAAACTGGCCATCCCCACTTAGAATGTGTAGACACCCCAATCTGGGCTTCCAGATTAGTTTACTTACAGTTTCTTGTTTCCCCGATGATGAACTAGATCAGAAAGCAGTCTTCAGGTTTGAAAGGTTTGAACTCGGTGTGTGTGGAACCCCCTTTAAACCCTTTGAACCCTTAAACCAAGAAATTAAAGATGGTCAACACTGGGTCTGGAGTCAACCCTCGCACGAGGGAGTGATTGCCTCGCGCAAGAGTCTGCTTTGCCAGGTGTGGTCAAAGTCAAACATTTGACTGTTGACCCACGCGCGACAGGTGGAACCCTCGCGTGCGAGTCTCACTGTCTCGCGCGATGGTCCTGGGCTATCCCTTTCACCTTTTGCCAGCCACTTGGTTGCTTGCCTGGGGGTCTACAGGGCTAGTTGAACCCCGTTTTTCTCCTCAGGCCTGTGGCAGTGCAGGCTTTGGGCTCTCCACCCTCACACAACCCTTCCCATCACCTTTTCACCAAGCTTAGTCACCAAGTTTGGTCCTAAAGGGGTGTTTGCCACCACCTTTGGCCCTTGGCTTCCCCTATAAATACCCCCCTTGTTCTTCCTTTGAAAGGGTCACTAAGTCACAAAAATTCACCAACTTTGAAAGTTTAGGAGATTGAGAACCCTTGCAAGCACAAAGGCTCTCAACCCTAGCTCACATCCTATACCTTTCTTCACTCTATTTTCCATCACAAGCTTCTCCAATTTGTTCAAACCTTTCCAAAACTTTCCAAGCAAAGGTATACACACCTTTACTGCTTACTGTTTTGATCCCTGAGGGGGGCTGTCAGGGCCAGGATTGGTAATCAATACCAGTTCTGGTCCTAAAGTCAGCAGAGTTACAAGAAATTGGTTCAAGCATACCCTCGCGCGAGTGACTCACACTCACGCGCGACAGTCCACTGTCTCGCGCGACAGTCCTCGTGGGGTTTGGGGATGCTAGGTTTTCTTGTTTTTCATGTTGTTATTTATTTTACAGCTTTGTAAGCCTTTTAGATCACTGTTTTGCATGTTAAAACACATAGACTAGACTTTTATTGCTTACTTGTCCTGTTGGAATGCTTCTGGCTTGCTTCTGGACATGTACCAGAGCCCAGAGCATGCAAAGCAATTCCTAGAAGTCCAGTCAGGACACTCGCGCGAGGGACTCAGTGTCTCGCGCGAGGGTTCTCCTGAGACCAGAAACTGCCCTTGCATGAACAGCTTAGCCCTTGGCCTCTGTTTTAACACCCCCACTGTTTAGGGGTTGTATTTCAATTAAATTGGCTTCTGTTTGTAATAATTAGGGATATTTATTTACTTCCAGTCCTTATAAACTGCTTGGTTTGCCTCCTGGGTGTGCACTGGTCCTTCCAGAGCCCAGAAGAGGGTTAAAATTCAGCCTGGGGTGAGTTAGCTCCCTCGCGCGAGTGTGTGAGTGTGTCGCGCGATGGTCGGCTTTGCATACACGTTGATCCATGCATGCAAAGGTGGCCATGGTGTATGGCACATTCATTTCCTGGACAGCCTGGTTCCTTTCTCATCAGGGGGTTGGATTTTCCCCTATTTCCTTTTATTTCATCCATCCATGGCATATTTGAACACATCTTGCTAAATTGTGTTACAGTTTTAATCCCCGATTAACTGTTCCCCCGCCCTAACTGGCTTAAAATTGGTTAAAGAAGAAAACGAATCACAAATATTTTTACAAAATGCCTAAGTAGAGACCGATCTCCGGATTGGGCGAGAGGGGTGCCTTAAAACCCTTCCCCTTTCGTAACCTGGCTCCCGAACCCAGATATGGTTATGACGGACTGGTGCCTTCACTTTTTCAAATCAAACAGCGCGGCAGGTGCTTCGAAATACGGTTCCTTGGGTGTCGGACCTTCAAATCCGAGTGGCGACTCTGTATTCCGAGCGCTTGCCTCTTTCCGCTCGCGCTCCCTCTATCTGGGCCCTTGCATTTGGAATCCGGAAATTCTAGGGCATGCTGCCCACAGAATGTCTTCACCTCGCCGTTGCGAATACGACACCAAACCCATTTCATGGCAAATAGTCAAACTATCTTTGCTAGTCGAAGGTGGTTCTCCCGTGGCAGTGGATGGACTGCTACTCAACAAGTTCGACTCCCTACAAGAAAAACGTCTCAATACAACACTTGACTAGGGAACTTATTCTGTAAATCATAGAGGAGAGCACTTGCCAATGAAATGCATATATGGAGCACATACATGTTATGCAAAAACCAAGTCAGTTAATGAAAAAGTTGAAAACAGTAACCTCTTCTTCAAAACCATATGTTACCCATGTGTAACCTCTTGAAAACAATAACTATTTCAAAACAGTATCACTATTCACCCAAACATAAACATGTAAAATCCTAATATATGTATGTATGTATGTATATATATATATATATGTCATATTTAAAAAAAAAACACTTATACCTGCTACTTATGTTACATTCTTTTGGTGCGTTAGCAAGGGTCTCTTCTTCCACAAATATGTCAACCTCATCCTCATTCAAATAGAACATCATAGAAACACCATCTACATCCCTCTTATGCAAATGCTTCAACTTGTCCCTGCTTGTACTATAAAATAATGACTTCCCATCGTGGCTCATATCCATGCGAAATCAAACTTTGACGATTAACTCCTTAAACGATATGCCCTCTTCAATGACTGTGGCTTCAGATACACCACCCATATACTTCCCTAAGCTACCATCCGCAGTTGCCATGCGCTCACCACCTGAATAACAAAAACACATCAACTTTTGAGGAGTCGTTGACATGGTTGGACAACATCAACCAAATATATAAGCATTACGCAATTCATACTCAATTACATGATACAAGGGACGTTCGTTGAGTGCAATTTTGTTCACCCTCCTTAAAAGAGGGTGAACATTACCCTCCTTCCTATTTGTTGAAATGGTATGGGTCCCACCACAAAATTGATGTCATGCTTACCATTAAGGGTCATCATCGGGCTGAGCAGGGCCGGCCCAGCCCGCCAAGTCGCTGCCCAAGCCCACCCATGGGTCGGGCCGACCGGGCTTTTTCTTTTTGGCGGGCCGGGCTACCTACCATAAATTGAAGCCTAAGCTCGGCCCACGGGCTAGCCCAATTGGCGGGCCGACGGGCCAAAAGCTGGGCGGGTCACCGAGCGGGCTTAAATTTCCTTGGGCAAAACTAAACCAAGTGAAAAAAGAAAGGGTTTTGTGGGATTTTGGCAAATAGGCGGGCCCGTTGGCGGGCTTTTGGGCGGGTACCAAGGGCAGGCTGCCGGGCAGGCTGCCGGGCAGGCCGAGTAAAAATTCATAGGCCCGAGCCCGCCCATTACAAACTACGGGCCAGGCTAGCCTGCCCATTTTACGAGCTCGGGCCGGGTAAAAGCTCGACGAGCCAGGCGGGCTTTGGGCGGGTCGCGGGCCTTCGGGCTAAATGATGACCCTTACTTACCATGCAATACACTTTTTGGTAAGCATGACATCACTTTGTGGTGGAATCCACACCATTTCAACCAATAGGAAGGAGGGTAATGTTCACCCTCTTAAGTGGAGGGTGAACAAAACTCAACTCACGTTCAATTGTTCGACAAGTCCAAATAAATAAGTACATATACCCATGTAACCCTTTAACCTAGACCAACAACACTTATCTAGAAAAGGTAATCTGTAAATCACATAGGACTACAATAGAAGTCAAATATTTGTAGTAGCAACTACAATGCTATGCAAAAACCACGTCATTTAATCAAAAAGATTAAACCACTAAACTCTTGTAAACCATATGCTACACTCCATCTACAAAATCAATTGGATTAAGAGGATAAGTAAAGGGAAAATTACGGGTCAGAGGTGTTGGCATTGTTTAATGCAAATTTTATATTTTAATACTAATACTATTACATAGCACCCACAAATTTAATATTCATGTACAACACATTAAATTTAGTTACAAATTGTCCGCAAAATGTTAGATGCCAGAAATATATTACATTGGGAGTCCTTCAAATTGTGTTCATATATTACATATAATGACTCGCCTTGGATTACATATCACTACAACACGAAAGGGCTATAGCGAGGATTCAGTTTCCTTGCCAAAACACCTGATTTCCTTGTAAAATGTATTACCGAGGAAAATTTTCCTTGCCAGTTTTCCTCGCCTAAACATTGTCGCAAAAGGTATTAGCGAGGAAAAAATATTTCCATGCCTATTCTGACACAATTGCGAGGAATGTTGTCGTCACTAAAGGCTATGAATTTACTATTACCAACAACAATTGGCGAGGAAAAAATTTCCTCGTTAAACAAATTGAAATCCAAAAAAATTCTTCCGTTCTCGGGATTTGAACCTTGGTTCTCTTGAATAAGTCATGTAACACCTATCAACTGCACCATGTTGCACTTCTGAGTACATTGAGAACTTTTTTTTATATATATATATTACGTTTTAGCATCTCTTTCACTTCTCCAAATTAGTTTCTTCAATATTAATTTTGGCCTTTCAACATTTTGTATTCTTATAGTGTCAGGAATTTATTTGATCCAAGTTTAATTTTTTGCTAGCACAACAATTTTTTTGGTTGAAACATGTTATATTTGGTATCTGATAGCAACTTTTGAAGGACTAATAATATGTGTCATTATTCTAATTTTTTGATGGAATTATCCTTAGCTTTTATTGAATGAGATTTTTGTCGTCATAAGCTTGAGATATATTTTAATATTAGATTATGAATGACAAGAGGCATCAATGTCATATTTTTTTTTTATTTTAAGAGTGAATTTGACATTCTTCTCTTTTCCAAATACAAAGTATTATAGATTCACAATTATTCTTTAAAGGTTTTTTCATCATCGCTATAATAGATAACGATAAATTTATTAGAAGAATATTCCATTTACCTTTTAAAAAAGAAATAATTCGATGGCTATAAATTTAAACATGAAGTGATCCAACGGTTGTAGATGTTACTCTTGTTTACATTCCTAGACATTTTTCAACTGAAACCGATCTGTTTATAATATAGATATATAAAAATATGCATGACACTTACAAAATTGCATTTGAAATTAATGTTTAACATATTTATCTGTTTATAAAGGAATGCAATTAGAATCACCTAAGTTGGTTTAAATAAAAATCAATAATGTTTCACAAAAAAAATTCTTTACAGCATGGACGCACAACAGCTTTGAAAAAATGTATTTTTTTTTTGTGAAATACTGTATTTTACGTAGATGTTTTGAAAATAGATTTGTGATGATCTAATTAACTTTGAGATATTTTCAATACAACACCACTTCAAGATGTTTTTAACTTTATTTTTTGTTGAGCTTTTCATTACTATGAAATAAATTCTTGATACCTATATGCACTTCAAGATATCTTTCATTGCTAATTAGAATAACAAAAGTGACAAATATGAGGTTTTTCCACCAATACAATGCGATATGCGAGGAAACTATTTTTTCCCATTTATCACATTTTTATTTTAAGAAATTTGATAATGGTATTGAATTATGTAGTTGATTATGTCTTACCATACATTGTGATATTACAAATAAATATAAACTGAATAAACAATGACTTATATATAAAAATTAATAAGTCCTAAAAAAGGTGACGAAATATTTCATCGCCAAAAGACCATTTCTAGCGAGGGAAACAATTTTCCTCGCCAAATATAAACTTTTGGCGAGGAAATCTGTTTTCCTTGCTGGAAATGGTCTTTCGGCGAGGAAACTGAATTCTTCACTAGAAAAGACGACGAAATTGAATTTTCTCGCAGATAATGTACTTTAAGCGATGAAATCCATTTTTCTCGCTATAGCCCTTTTCGTGTTATAGTGTATGTTTTTTTACAAAAAGGAACCAACCACTAGCATATACCATTTCAAGTCGAAGCATCAGCTTCGATTACATTGTCTTCTTACAAAAAGGAACTACCTACTAGTCCCACTTCCTAGAATTCTAAAACCAAAGCATTTAACCGCTCCTATAGGTCCAAGCCTACTATAGGTCCCCATTATAGCAAGAAGAATAACAACCAAAATGGAACAAGCAACCCACGCTGCCCACATTAGTCCATTGGTTTTCCTCACGTTTGCCTTAAATTCTTTGTTCTTTTTCTCGCATTCTTCGATCCTCCTCCCATATTCATTGTTTTCTTCTCACATTTTTCGATCTTCCTCCCATATACCTTAGATTTTTCCTCTTGTTCCTTACACTTCATCTATTTCTTCCATCTTCTTCTCATATTCCACAATACACTGTTTGAGTGGCCTTATGTCCCTCTTGGATTGGAGAACCACTTTCTCTTGCTCACCAATGGAACCATCCAACCATTCAAAGTATTCACAGTGTGCACCACCAGTTTTTGGTGCACCGGGATACCAATAAAGGCACCCGAAGAACCTTCTACCTGGATTCTTATCCGTCCACGAAGTGTGCAAGACCGCTTGCTCACTATGCTCGCAAAGTCGTATCCTCACAGGACTTCCAGTCGTTCCACTGCTTGAATTAGATTCCATGCCTCCTCTAACCAAAACCAAAATATGTAACTGTCATATAACATAAATAACAAGTGCATCGAGTATGTGACTTTGTTCCCATGATTATAAGAATTACATTATACGAGTTGGTTGAAATAAAACATGAGTAGTCTCATTCTGTAGAGTCCAAACATACACGAAAGATTCCCATTTAACTTACAAGACTTATCTGCCAAAGTTAATCAAAATTCTAACGGGACAACAGTGCCAAGTGAAATATTTATATGGACTAAACTACATGTTCTGTACAAACCAAGTCATGTAATCAAACAGACCAAATAATCAACAAAAATGGAAACAACAAAGGGACAACAAACTGATCCAACCAACAATCTACCAGTACAACTGTTATAGGTAATTATCAGTCACATGCCAAACAAGAGCAAGCCAATAATCACCAATGTGAGCCAGATCTTGTGTAGAACAACCAAAAACTAGGGTTCAATGGTCCACATTCGCTCTATCAATCAATTTATAAGCTAAATAAGAACAACCACAAAAAAAATTAAAAAGTTGTAGCTTCTTAACCCATCCTCGACTTGGACAGAACAAGCGTGTCTTTTCTGTATGTGTGTGTATGTGTGTGTGTGAGAGAGAAGAGCGAGGAAAAGAGAGAGAGACAGAGAGATACCAGAGTGAGAGACCGAGTGAGAGAGGAGTCGCTGTCGCCTGGTGTGAGGAGTCGAGAGAGACCGAGTGAGAAGATGAGTCGTCGTCGCCTGGTGTGGGGAACAAATGGGAGATTGGGGAAGGAATGAATTTTAGGGCTTATAAGTGATCTATAAAGGAGGGTAAAATAGACATTTCAAGTGGGCACACCATGTATTTGTTAATATTTTTCCTCCTGTCATGTGAGTGGTAGTTTCAAGACTGCAGACCATGATTTTCGAATTATTTCGGGTCAACACGTCTGACCCGTAATTTTCCCTTTCCAAAAGCATCCTTGGATCAAACAAAAGGGAGGGAAACCCGAGGAATATACTTATGCTCAAAAACCAAATAGAGAGATAGAGAGAGAAGGCAGGCGAAATGTAACGACCCTGATTTTTTGTCAATAAAAATTTCGCTAAAAATTTGAATTTTATTTTAATACTTGGATTTCATTTTTAACATCCAAAAATCGGTCGTTATTGACTTATAAAATTTTGTTATTATATTTGAAAATTCTTTATTTATTTTATAAATCCCTTTTAGCGATTAATAATCCGTCGTAATTAGGTTTAATGACTTAGGAGATTGGTATTCATCGCCCGGGCATTAAGGTCATTTTCTAAAGACGAGTATGCCTATTAAGACCTTGGTATAGTTACTTGGCAATTGTAGTAAAATCCTAGAATTATATTTCTCGACTGGAAATCCTACATGGCAAGTATAGTTAGTTTTAACCGATTAGTTAGCAAACCCTAACTACCGTTTGGCTTAGTTACATTTCCCTAACCTAGAGTGATGCATCGATGCCGAAGTGGTTAGTAGAAATTTTTGGTCTTTGCCTTGACCGTTGACTTGACTGTCTTGCTTTGGCTTGGCTAGGCTGCCTTGGCGTCGGGTCGCCGTCGAGCCTGCCTTGCCTTGGCATCGGGTCGCTGTCGCGCCTTGCTTTCGCCTTGGCATCGGGCCTGCCTCGCCTAGGCGTCGGGTCACTGTCGGGTTGCTCTGCCTTGGCTGCAATCGGGTTCTGCCTTGGCGTCGGGTCACGCCTTGCTTTTGCCTTGGCGTTGCTGGGCTGCCTTGCTCTGGCCTTGCCTGGGCTACGCCTTGGCCACTGCTTTGCTAGCGGGCCACCTTGGCCACCGCTTGGCCACTGCTTGGCTAGCGGGCCACCTTGGCCACCGCTTGGCCACTGCTTGGCTAGCGGGCCACCTTGGCCCAGCGGCATTTGGCAGCTAGCCACCGCTTGGCCATTGCTTTGCTAGCGGGCCACCTTGACCGCGCAGCTGGCCGACCACCTTAGCCGCCAGCCATTGCTTGGCAGCTAGCGGGCGCCAGCCCTTACTTTGCTAGTGGGCCACCTTAGCCTTGCTTTGCTAGCGGTAGCCTTGTGCCAGCTTTCTTTAGCGGGCTGCGCCAGCCCTGTTGCCTTAGCCCGCTTTGCTAATGGGCGCCTTGGCCTTTGCTTTGCCAGCGCGCCAGCCTTTAACTTCAGCCCTGTAGCCCTTTGCTAGCAACCCAGCTTTGCTAGCGGCTGCCTTGCCAGCAGCCCTTGCCAGAGTGCCTTACCACTTTGCTAATGGTACGCCTTAGCCACCTCACGCCTTGCCTTGGCGTTTTGCACCGTCGGGCTTTAATATTCCGTTATTAGGCGATTTCCTACTAAATAAAACCAAAATACCACTCGAGCAATGAAAGCCTAGATTAAGTATCGTTAGTCTTTAACCGATTAGTTAGAATAGCCTAATGCCCATTTAGCCTAATCACTTCTCCCTAACCCTTGATTAACCCTTTGAACCGTTTGAACCTTTTAGCCATCGACCATTGGACAATAGCATTAGGGTTATCTTTACCCATTGGATAATAGGAGAACCTTGGTTAATCTCCCTAAGTACGAGATTAGATTAGTTTAGTGCTTAATTGCAAAGTATTATACTTTTTGGTATTAACCGTTGGATAATAACCATTAGGAGATTCTTTACCCTTTGGGCGATAGACTAGAATCCTAGCCATCATTACCCATTGGTTATTGACCGCTAGGGAAACCATTATCCAATGGATAATAGTTAGTCTTGACAATCATGTACTAGGTAGATTAAAATATTAGATTTGTCATGTGTGGTAATTGAATTAATTATAATTAGTTCATTAGATTAGTACATAGTACTTTGAAAGTATTAGAATACTTTATTAGATATTGGCATGTGGTATATCTAGCCTAGATTGTGCGTACTTGCTTGTATATATATTATATATGTACTTGTATGTATATATATATGTATATATATATTATATTGTATTGTGCATGTGTGCATTAGAATATTTTAATTAGAAAATTTAAATTACTTGGAAACTTGGATTTTATTAAAGACCCATAGTACATATATATATTAGTATATATATACATCTTCCATGCAAGTACAAGTGGGAGAGAGAGAGAGGGAGAGAGAGAGAGAGAGGAGAGAGATCCGAGAGAGAGAGGAGGAGAGAGAGAGAGAGAGAGAGAGAGAGAGAGAAAGAAAGAGAGGGAGAGAAATGTACCTTTGATCTCTTGTACTTCCATTGACCTTTGCTTGATTTCTTGGAGATTTCTTCCTAGCAAATCTATGTACCAAAATGTCCTAAATGCATTTTCAATTAGGGTAAATCTTGTACAATCCTTACAAGCCTAAATCTTCACTCTTCCAATCCAACCACCTTTGTCCTTCCATATCTTATATATATATATATATATACATATAGTTATATATATATATCTAGTGTACCATTGTACCAAGGAGAGAGAGAGAGAGAAGAGAGAGAGGTCGAGAGAGATTGAGAGAGGGAGAGAGAGATCGGATGGAGAGAGAGAGAGAGAGAGAGTGATGTGTTGCTTCCTTGATTGACCTTGCTTGGTCATCCTTGTCCTAGTTTGTGTATGCTTTCAAGTGAAAGCATAACCAATGCCATCCAATCTTGTCCTTCTTTGTACAAACCCCATTTCTTTACTTGATTCAAATCCCTTTACTTGATCAATCTTCCATGATCAAATCCATGGTACACACCATAGCCATGCAAGCCTAGGTTTTTAGGATGTTTCTTGCAAGGAAGCAAGATTTGCTTGGAATTAAAAATTGAGAATAAGAGAGAGAGAGGGCAGCCGGCCAAAGAGGGAGAGGGAGAGCCCATTTGCCTATAAATAGGATCTCACACTTCTCATTCAACTCACACCAAACCCTTCTCCAAGTTCTCTCCTTGAAAGCATAAGAATTCTTAGTGTTCTTGAGTAGTTCTAGCTTGTTCTTGAGCTTTCTTTTCATCTCCGCCACTAAACCACTATACGACCACCACCTCGATCCTAAAGTAGTAGTAGTATAGGTTACGATCTAGTTTCGAGAGAAACCTTTCTCTTTCGAAGCTATCGGAAGCTTATCGTAAGCCGTTACTCCGTCCGTCCGCCGACTTTCTTTCCGTCGATCTTTCGTAGTCTTTTTCTACCGCCGAGAAGAAAGGTAGAGTGTCCTTACTCTCTACCCCTAAGTATAATTGTATGCATGTTTGAATTAAATGTAGTTAATCCCTAACTACTTCCTCTAAGTATATTGTATTGTATGAGCATGAAGCCATATGTGTAGTATGATTTGTTTTACGTAGTTTACTTTGATCTTATGACTACTTGATTGCTCGATCTCGTGATAGTTGCTTGTTCATGTATGAACTCGTCAATAAACATATGTTGTTTTGAAAATTCCACAAAGGAAGAAAGAACGGATTTTGGTAATATATTATTGTCTTGAGGATGATTATGAGCATGTATGTATATTTGCTTGCATTACTTGTTGTTGATAAAGCATAAGTGGCTTTCCACTCCAAGGGCGTTCGTACATGTGGCGTTATGCTTTAAGTAATAATTTGAGTACGATGAGGTAATATAGAATTGGATGATCTTGCTAGTTTGGTTTCAAGATTACTTTAAAGTGATTTGTCCCGCCGCGGAGTCTATGCATGATTACGAGACACGAAAATCGAGAAAGTAGAAACATGTCACCTAGGGTGTGGATAAAGGAAATAATTGGACTTGGTAAAATATTTTAGAAACTACGTAATAGCCGGACTTGGTAGCCTTACGTTGGTTTGCGTTGCCAATGGAGCCGGACTTGGTAGCTTCATTTGGAGATGAGTATGTGACACAATGTGGCGGACTTAGTAGCCATTGTGGCCTATAAGCCGGACTTGGTAGCTTATTGATTGTGTGCGTTCATAATGTGCCGGACTTGGTAGCCCATTGTGTAGATTGTTAACGGAGCCGGACGTGGTAGTTTCATTTTTTGATTGGGCTTGGTTATCCGCGGAGAGGAGCCAATGCAAGATTTGATAACGTGGCCGGACTTGGTAGCCATTGTGGCCAATAAACCGGACTTAGTAGCTTATTGGTTATGTGCGTTCACAATGTGCCGGACTTGGTAGCCATTGTGGCCAATTAGCCGGGCCTGGTAGCTCATTGGTGTGTGCGTGTGATTTTTGGAAATGATAGACGAGACATAAAACGATGAGTCACGTAGGAGAAACACACGGAAACATGACACCAACGATAGATAGTGAATGCGGATGTGTCATTGTTGTTGTTATTGTTATATTAATGCATGTGCTGTTATGACTCTTTATGATATATGCATGACTTACTTTTTGTAAGTTAAGGGTTAGTGGGTTTTGAATTATTCTATTGAGCTTTCAAGCTCATGGTGTTGCTTTATGTGACCCTGACATATTATACTGGTGGCGACGCTGGTATAATGTGTCAGACTTGTTAGATGAACAAGGGGAGCTGTATACCTTGGAGGCCTTTGGAGCTGAGGAACTTGCTAGGATGGAAGAAGAGAAGGAGCTGTAAATAACCTTAGATATCCATCCCTTTTGTGTAATATAAGAACCCTTTGGGAGTTTATGATGTAATAAAGAGCCAGATTCTCTTTTGTTGTTCAATAAAATGTTATTTAACGTACCCAAAATTCGGGGCGTTACACGAAACGTAAATCAGTTTCTTCTCAAATGAAACCCTAGCGGATCATCATTCTCAATCGAAAACCTAGGCACATTATCGTCGTCTTCTCCACTGTCTACCTTATCCAATCATCGTTCTCCACTGTTTTACGCCATTAAAGGATGGAATCGGGGAGTTGATTCTCATCTTCTTCATTTCCTTCTCATTTAGGGCTTTCAGCACATAGGGCTCGTTTGGATGCCACACTGTGAAGGGGGATTGTAACATCCACCCTTCTAATCCATGGGCCCGGTTGTACGACGTGCTTTAGGAAGTCAATAACATGGGGGATTTGATAATACCTCCTCCTCCATAACCCCCCCTAATACCCCCTGAGGGGGGCTTACATATGGCTAGGGTTTGAGCCGGCATTGTGGAATCCCCCCGGATAATACCCATCTCTCTTCCATTTCAACTACAAAATAATATTATCCCTCCATTTTATCTCTCATCCAAACCAAGTATTATTTAATCCACCGTTACATTAATGTGGACCCATCCTTCTTACATTGTATTCCCTACTATCCAATCCCCCTTCTTACATAATATTTCCAAATCTAATCTCGCATCCAATCGAGCCTCCAAGTCGTTGCTTCATGGAAACCGGAAGCATAATGTACACATGTAAAATTATTTATGTTCTTATTATGGCATAAACCCCTGTACTATGGACTCCATGCAAAGCTCCCGGTAAAATAAACAAAACTTTTAAACAAAACTTTTGAGCACGGTTTTAATAAATTTTCTCTCCTCTTGTTGCTTTAAAAATCTTCCGCAAAATCCAAACCAAACATACTTAACCGGGGGAAAATACTTTTACCCTATAGCGGCGGTGCTGTTACTTCTTCCAAGAGATGTGTTGCAGTAAAGGGCAGCCCTGGTGTATCTGGTGGGCGGGCGACCAATTCCATTCCATATGCTGGGAAAGCGTAGAAAGGAAGAGTTAGCAGAGGAAAATGGTGTTCAAAGGCAGGTTCTTCTCATCGAAGAAATCGGACCCATCGAGCCCAGAAGGATCGAATAGCCCTCGATCGCTGGGCTCCAACTCCCCCAGTACCAGATCTGAGAAGAAGAAGGCCAAATCCACCAAAAACGATCCGCCACCGATCAATTCTACTACTAATAGTACTGGTACTAGTACCAGTACTGCCGTTAGGTTCAGTGCCAAACAACAACAGCAACAACAATCATCAGCATCAGTAAAGAAGAAGGATAATAATAAGGATGCGAAGGGCAAAGAGTCGTTCGAGGAGACTACTAGTCAAGGTCCAGCTCCTCATTCCGGTTTGAAAGTGTCACCGATTGTGGCGTCGTCGCTGGGACTGAATCGCATCAAGACGCGGTCGGGGCCTCTGCCTCAGGAGAGCTTTTTCGTGTTTAGTAAGGGCCAGGGTGGGTCTAGTAATCTTTCCAAGCCTCCTGTTGCTTCTGGTGCTGGCGATGATGCCGCCGTCGCGTGGTCGTCTTCGTCTTTGGGTTCTTGTTCGGGGGTTAGTCGAAAAAAGAAGATGGGTTCTGAAGAGGAGAAAGATGTTAAATTTGGGGGATATAGTGTTATTGATCATAATATCAATGGAAGCAATTCACACAGAATGTCTTCGGAGAGTGGACCAACGTCTACAGACCATAGTCCCCTTATTCAGACCAGGTCTAGGCTCCGCGATGCTGAATCTTCCTCTGAAGCTGCTGGTAAGTACCTATCATCAACCATGGTTCACAATGGTTTAATTATGTGGGTGAAACTTAATCGAACATAAGCCGTGAAGATGGCTTTTGCCCAGAATCCTTGACCAGGCAACTGGCTTGTGTTTGGTTTTCCTGTATCATTATCAGTATTGAGTTCCAATAAAAGTGGTATCTGCAGTTAGGGTTCATGTTTTTATTGACACAAAAACTGTGTTAAACATGATTGAATGGAGATGAGGCAAAAACAAGTTGATACTTTGTATGTGAATTGGGCGAGCCTTGATTTACCCAGGAAGTGGACGCATATGCAAGCAAATTGGGCAAGTGTAATGATGAAACTAGTGGTAATCTTGCATTTGCAGGCAGTTGCTTGTACAGTATCCAATGTTCGAAAAATCGCTAGGTGCTAGTTGGGTGGAAAAGGGGCGCCTAGCGCCTAGGCGGGGACTAATCGGCCTAGGTGGCTGCCTTTTAGAACACTGGCAGTATCACATTTTTGGATTTAGCATTTCTACCAAGGGGCTAATGTCGTCATGGGTTTGTTTGGAAAATTGGTTTTTGTCACTTTTATCTGGCATCGCTTTCCTAAACAAAATGATATGGTGAATTTTGAATTTTTATGCCAATGCGGGATGTCTTTGTAAAGCGTGTTGGGGTCACCTCCCCCGTCTCACCTCGGAAGTCTACATTGGTGATCTTAAGATAAATAAGTACAGGCAGTGAATCTAATTCTCAGCCACTTTAGCTAGCCCTATGTGGTTCTCGTGGTTGTCTTTATGTTTATGGTTGGATCTTTTCCTTGACTGAGTGCACAGTCCCCGAGCCCACAGTCAGGTACGTGGGTTTGCTCTTGTATAAAAAAGAACGACGACGGGAATTACACTAAAAGGCTAGCCAATGAGGTTGACAAATTTGTGCGACAAGGTGTTAAATAAGTAACAAACGAAGATTTGTAAAGCAAAGGATGCCGATACAATTTTGTTGACTCCATTGAGCATTACGTTCATGTCTAAATGAAAGAAACAAAAGACGTTGCTGGTGCAATTTGATTTAGACACAATGCAAGCCTACTATAGGAGTCAACGATTCTTATGTTTTGGTTAGGACAAAGATAAGGAGTCGAATTCCTTTTCTATTGGCAAAGAGTCGAAGTCTTTTTCTATTGGAAATTATTATCATCAGTGCACAAGCCTTTGGGCTACTCGAAAAAAGTAGATATCTTTTCTACGCATGATTCACTTCCTCTAAAACATCATCCCCATGCAAGGAGTCATGAACTGCAGTGTTAATATGAGATGATTGTTTCATGCTGGAAGGACGAAAAAACCTACTAGGGTGTTGGTCCATGTCCGACACATGTTAAACAATGTCATTTGTCGAAACCAAGTTGATGGCATGTGCTTGTTGCACCATGATGGAGTATTATATTACTGCAAAGTTTGTAATTACTATGATGTCTAGGAGACATTGACAAAAGGGTACTAATTTTTTTTCCAGACACAGTTTCTCAGCTTAAGTTTTGGTGAGAATGAAGAGGCTAAAGAGTATAAGGCTAAAAAAAATCTAGATTTCTATTTACGCATAAGGTTCACAACTCTTTCGATACATTTAGTGTTGGTGGGTAGCACCTTTCATATAGATTAAACTTTGGCCTCTGTTAATGGTACCGGTTAAAGATTTTGATACTTTTAACTCGTAACTGGTTGGCAGTTTGTATTTATTCCTTGCTTGGATTTCCTGAATTACCCTCAGGGCAACGCAACTCATCTTGGCGCCATTCTGGAGGCTTGAGAAGTTCAGATTTTTGTACTCCTGAGATGAAGGTGATTTTATTTGTTGCTAACAGTACATTCACGTAGTATAAATTGCTGCACTTTTGCTAATTTATCATTTGTCTTGTGTATTCTTATGGTTGGAATCTGAATGTTTACTAGGCGCCATATGATTGTGAAAATCCCAAGGAGTCTGAATCTCCTCGGTTTCAAGCTATACTTCGTGTCACAAGTGCACCTAGAAAGAGATTTCCTGGTGATATAAAAAGTTTCTCCCATGAATTGAATTCCAAAGGTGTACGGCCATTCCCATTTTGGAAGCCTCGAGGTTTAAACAACTTGGAGGTAGTTAAGTTCTGGTGATATTTTTGTTTCCTTGCTACTGTCATATGTCGCGTTTATTAATGCCACTTTTCTTGATTAGTATGCTTTATTATACAGGAGGTTTTGGTAATGATAAGGGCTAAATTTGACAAAGCAAAGGAAGAAGTGGACTCTGATCTGCACGTATTTGCAGCAGATCTGGTTGGGATTCTGGAGAAGAATACGGAAAATAATCCCGAATGGCAAGAGAACTTGGAAGATTTACTAGTTTTGGCTCGCAATTGTGCTATGACATCTCCTGGAGAGTTTTGGCTTCAGTGTGAAGGCATAGTTCAAGAATTGGATGATAGGCGTCAAGAACTCCCCATGGGTATGCTGAAGCAGCTTCATACTCGTATGCTTTTTATTCTCACAAGGTGTACGAGGTTGTTGCAGTTCCACAAGGAAAGCGGGTTTCCTGAGGATGAAAACGTTTTTCCGCTCCGTCAATCTCTGCATTCTGTTGGTAATAAGCAAATTCCTCATGGCATCTCAAGGGATGGGAAAAGTGACAGTGCTGCAAAGACTTCAAAAGTGCCATCAACAAGGAAGTTTTTCAGTCAGGAACAACATGGATTAGATTGGAAGAGAGACCATGATGTTATGCAGCCTGGAAAGTCGCTCTCTCCAGCTTCTGCTGCTGATACATCAAAGAATTTGGGCTCTCCTTCTGGCAGGGATCGGATGGCTTCGTGGAAAAAACTCCCATCGCCTGCTGGAAAGAGCACAAAAGAAGCTGCTCCGGTGAAAGGGGAGAAGAATGGCATTAAAGTGGAATCGAAGATTCTTAAAAACAGGAGAGAAGCTTCAGATGAGGATTTGGCTATTTCTAAGTCTCCGGAGCTTGCTCCTGTTAAAGATTCTCATGTGCATTCAATAATTCCTTCTAAGCACCAGCACAAAGTATCTTGGGGTTACTGGGGAGATCAACCTAATGTATCTGATGACAGTTCAATAATTTGTCGTATATGTGAGGAAGAGGTTCCGACATTGCATGTGGAAGAACACTTGAGAATCTGTGCAATTGCCGATCGATGTGATCAGAAAGGTCTACGTGTCAATGAGCGCCTTGTTAGAATTGCTGAAACTCTTGACAAGTTGGTCGAGTCTTTTTCACAGAAGGATTTCCAACATGTCGTAGGAAGCCCAGATGGTGCTAAGGTAGCAAACTCTAGTGTTACAGAAGAGTCTGATCTTGCATCTCCCAAATTCAGCGATTGGTCCCGCCGAGGCTCAGTGGACATGCTTGATTTTTGCCCTGAAGCTGATAATTCTGTTTTCATGGATGATGCCAAGGGGTTACCGTCCATGTCATGTAGAACACGTTTTGGTCCGAAGTCTGATCAAGGAATGACAACTTCTTCTGCGGGTAGCATAACTCCTAGGTCTCCGTTATTGACCCCGAGGACCAGCCAGATAGACTTGCTATTGGCAGGGAAAGGTGCCTACTCTGAGCATGATGATATTCCTCAGGTAGTTTTATGTCTCATCTGTTAAAAGTCTTGCTCTTCTTCCCCTCCGTTGTTTCCATGTTTCTTGTTTTGGTCTTAATCCATCTTTCGCTCGACGGTGTCGATATGCACAAGGGGACAACGTGACATTATTGGATTTTGAATGAAGAAGCAAAGTAATGAGTACAGAAATTGAATCCGGGCCTAGGCCTGCCCTTTTTGATGCTTTCTGGTTTTGGTTTGGGGGCATGGTTATATTGTATAACGTTCCTGAGTGCCTCGAATTTCTGAGTTATTGGGGAGCCTCTACTTTTGTGGCAAAACTTTCTGAGAGGAGTCACTTTGTGAGTATATTGTCAGAGGTTAGGTTTGTCTCCAGTCCTTCCCGCCTATACCCCCATCAATTTTGGATTTGTTATTGTGTTGACATGAATTCTGAAGCAGGTAGGACATGGATAGTGAAACACAGTAAAATACATGTACATCTCCTAGCAAATTATAATATAAATACTGCTTAATAATGTTAAATTTGGAAAGTAAAACGCAGAACATATCATGGGTTTAGTGCCCTACTCCCTAATAATCTACTTACCATATACATACATACATGTATATATATATGTATGTATTTTTTTGTTTCAATATTCTTTTCCTATATGGTACGGAGTGTAGGGCTACTAAGAATCAACAGGCAAGTTAGATTGAGTGTAGTAGAAATGAGACTGATGAGATGGAATTAGAATCGAAAACCTTCATAGGATGGTAGGGGTAGCACTGATAGAAGATAAGATGAGAATAGATTAAGGTGGTTTGGACATGTCTAGTCTTAGATCGGTCAATGTGGTAGCTAGGAGTGATATAGCTCCGGTAGATGGCAGCATTAAGGGGGAGGGGTGGACCAAAATTGATTTTAGAGGCGGAAGTTTTGGAAAATCTAGGTTTCTTGGATATTGCGGAGCAATATGCCCTCAATAGAACTCAATGGAGACAGCATATTCATGTATCCGACCCAAAAAATTGATTGGTCATGTATCCGACCCCAATTGATTGGGACTTGAAGCTCAGTTTGGTTTGGTTTACTTGTCCATTTCATGTGTTACTTGATTCATGAGTATGATGTAATTTCTCTGATCATTGTGGAACATATTTGGATGGTGTAAGTTGCATTGCCACGGATGATGGATGTTGGTCACATAGATTGTGTTGGGAGGGGTCCAGTAGTGTCACCAAAGATTCCTAGAATTTTGATCATATTGTTAATTGGCATATCCAATAGAACTTATAAGTGCTCGTGCAACTATGTAGCCAGCAGTGCTGAATTTCGATTTCAAGTCTTACACGTGTGTTATTTGTTGTAATTAGTGTCCCACTTATGTATAATAGATAGGTAAAGGGGTTCTAGTTTTTGAAAATCACCGAAAGGATGCAATCTTGTGCATTAACATAAGCACAAAATATGTACCAATATCGTAAAAGGAGAAAGCTTTTAGTCACCTATATGTGAATCTCTGCTGCAAAAGCAGTTGGGATAAAGGATCTCTTTGAATAGGGAATGTATCCTCCACTTCACATTAGGGTTTTCCACTTTCTTGGAGTTGTATACACCTATTCTACTTCAGCTTTAGGCACCGATGTGCTAAGAAGCTGCTAAGAAGCACGGACGGATCTACCTGCCTCATGTATTTGTGTTGAACAAGACACTCTAGACACGTGTTGGGTGTGCCTAAATACTCTTCAGTTTTTTTGTTTTATATGATTTACTCGGAGATGTTGTTTACACTCTGGGACACTTTTGGATATTCTTGGGACATGTTAAGGACACATTAGGAGGTTAAAATGCAACTTTTAAACCTTGGCCCTTAGTCAAAATTTCCATGTTTGTTTGATTCATGAGTACTTATGCGGTGACTGTTGATTTGTATCTTCTATAGGTTCATACCATATTTGATTCTTCATTATGTTTATAGTATTTGTGGTTTTTTATCTTAACTTGTATAGAAATAAATTTTTTGACTTACTATGAATTTGTAAGATACCTCTAGAATATGAATGGTTCCATATCAGATGTCACGACGCGAACATGTATGTACCCCAATTGAAATGCAGTGCCCGTGTCTATCCCATATCCATATTCGTGCTTCTTAGCCACCAAGGATACGATGGTGACACCTGTTAAACTGTATATTGTTTTTTACTGATGCATCTCGTGTAACTTTAGGTCTTTCCCGCGCCCTAGCAGTTCCATTAACATTAAACTTATCACTATTGTTGACTATTGCTTCTACTGGTCAAGATCTTCTCACAAACTGTTCATGGAGCACTGCTCAAAACTTCTTCTTCCTCTTTTTTTTTTTTTTGGAAGCTGGCCATATCAGCGACCCTCTATATTCCCTTTAAAGCATACTACTACACTGTATAGGAACCTAGGAAAAGCAACATGTGGTGTGGCATGATCTAAGTTTGCGTTGGTCTCTTAATCTTCCAAAACTACTTCTCTGTGAGTCATCGTTACATAAGTTATTTGTGAACGGCGAGAGCAGTATACTATATGCTACCAAATTTGATTAGTGTTGTTGAGAGCCTGGTTCGAACTTAACAGCAAATGTAACAACCCTGATTTTTACTAAATAAAAATCTTGTTGTTAGTGCTTGAAAATCTTAATTAAGGTTTTAATCGACTTCTAACCGCTAGATTTTTCCGTCGTTCCTAGAGTTAAGTCTTAAACCTTCCATCTTGACTGGAAATCCTATCTAGCAACCCTAGCTAACTTTTAACCAACTCGTTCACCTATTGACCGTAACCTAATCGTCGTTTGTTTCCCAAACCTCGGTGAACCTCGTGAACCCTGGCCGTGAACCTTTTGAAACCCTTGAGCTTCGTAAACCTAGAATGAACCTTTTGGATCTTTCGAACCTTTGAGCTATTAACCGTTGGACGATAACGTTAGGGTTATCTTTACCCATTGGATAATAGGAGAACCTCAGTTAATCCATCTAGGTACGAGATTAGATTAGTTTAGTACTTAAGTATGGTATTTAATCAAGTATTAGACTTTTTGGTATTATCCATTGGTTAACAACCGTTAGGAGATTCTTTACCCATTGGACGATAGATTAGAATCCTAGCCATCTTTACCCATTGGTTATTACCCGCTAGGGAAACTATTATCCATTGGATAATAGCTTTACTTGCCAATCAAGTACTAGGTGTATTAAAATACTAGATTTGCCATGTGTGTTATTTGATTAAAATAGGATTAGTACCATAGGTTAATATTTTAGTACTTAGTACTTTGAAAGACTCGTATTAGTTAATTAGATATAGGATTTGGTCATATCTAGCCTAGATTGTGAAGTACATGGCTTGTATATATTATATGTGTACTTGTATATATATATATATATATATATATGTAGATATATATATTATATTGTATATAGCATGTGTGTATTACAATATTTTAATAAGAAAATCTAATTTTGGTTTAAAATACAAGATTTTAAAGGACCCAAAGTACTTATATATATACTAATATATATGTATTCTTCCATGAGAGTACAAGTGGGAGAGAGAGAGAGAATGAGAAGGAAAGAGAGAGAGAGAGGGATTGTACCTAGATCTTCCTTGTGCTTTCATTGACCCTTGCTTGATCTCTTTGTGATTCTTTTGTACCTTTGGAAGCTCAAAATCTTGTCAAATCTCTTACAAACCAAAATCCTTACTCTTCCAATCACCAACCCTTTGTCCTTCCATATCTTGTTATATCTATATATATATGTACATGTAGTACATTGTACCAAGGAGAGAGAGAGGGAGAGAGAGAGAGATTTGGAGAGAGAGGCCGAGAGAGAGATTGGGAGAGAGAGAGAGAGAGAGATCGGATGGAGAGAGGGAGAGAGAGTATGATGTGTTTACTTACCTCTTGGCCATTTTTGTATCAAATCCTAGTACTACTAAATCTAGGGTTTTTCTTACTCTTTCAAATCCAAGGACAATCAAATCTAGTCCTTCTTTGTACAAACCCTAGTTCTTTACTTGATCAAATCTTCCTTCCTTGATTAGTCTTCCAAAATCCAATCCAAAGGACACATCATAGCCATGCAAGCCTAAGTTTTAGGTTGTTTCTTCCAAGCAAACAAGATTTGCTTGAATAAAAAATGAGATATAGGAGAGAGAGAGAGGCCGGCTAGGGAGAGAGAGAGAGAGGGTGCCTTGCCTATAAATACCAAGCTCTTGGTGCTTTGAACTCACACCTTCACCTCATTCTCCAACTTCTCTCTAGAAAAAGTTTAGTGTTCTTGCTTGTTCTTGCTTACTTTCTTTCTAGTTTTCAAGAGACTTTCCATCGCCGCCACTAAACCACCACTCGACCACCACCTCGATCCAAAAGTAGTAGTAGTTATAGTTAGGATCTAGTTTCGAGAGAAACCAATCTCTTTCGAAGCTATCGGAAACTTACCGTAAGCTGTTACGATCACCGACTTTCTTTCCGCCGTACCTTTCGTAGCCTACTACCGCCAAGAAGAACGGTAGAGTTCTTCGAACCTACTTACTCTAAGTATAATTGTTTGTATGTTTGAATTGAGTATAGATTCCCCAATACCTTCTAGTCCTAAGTATATGTAGTATACTTTACTAGTTGATCGCATGATTTCGAAGTATAGCAAGCTATGTATTAGTATGATTGCTTTACGTAGTTTACTTTGATCTTATGAGTGCTTGAAGGCATGAGAATGATTGATTACATGACTTTATGAACTCATTAATAAACATGTGTTGTTTGAACTTCTAAAGAAAGGATAAACGTTTTCATTTTAAAGATAAAGTGTTGTTTTAAATGAAGTATTGGTATTTTGACCTTTTTCGAAGATTGTAAGCGTTATAGCATATTGCTTGCCTTACTTGTGGTTAAATAGAGTTGGATGATCTTGCTAGTTTAGTTTCAAGATTTCGATGAATGTGTTGTACTTGTTGCGAAGTCCCGCCGCGGAGTCAATGCATGATACGAGACACATGAAATTGGAAAGTAGAGACATGACACGTAAGATGTGGTTGATATGGATAAAAATACTTTTGAAACTACATAATGGCCGGACTTGGTAGCCTTATGTTGGTGTGCGTTGCCAATGGAGCCGGACTTGGTAGCTTCATTGGAGGTGTGTGACTTGGTTATCCGCGGAGAGGAGCCAAGGATGTGACACAATGTGCCGGACTTGGTAGCCATTGTGGCCAATAAGCCGGACTTGGTAGCTTATTGGTTGTGTGTGTTCACAATGTGCCGGACTTGGTAGCCATTGTGGCCAATGAGCCGGACTTGGTAGCTCATTGGTGTGTGCGTGTGTGTTTTTGGAAATGATGTTAAAAGATGAGACACAAAACGATGAGTCGCGTAGAAGAAACACACGGAACATGACACCAACGCTCGTTAGTGAATGCGCATGTGTAATTGCTATGTGTTCTTGTTTAAGCATGTCAAGTTTAAAAACCCCGTATCTATACTATCTTTGACTTGTATGTTAAGAGTTAGTGGGTTTTGGGTTACTCTATTGAGCTTTCAAGCTCACGGTGTTGCTTTATGTGACTCTGACATATTATACTGGTGGCGATACTGGTATAATGTGTCAGACTTATTAGATGAGCAAGGAGATACCTTGGAGGCCTTTGGAGCTGAGGAGCTTCTAGGATGGAAGAAGAGAAGGAGCTGTAGATAACCTTAGATGTCCATTCCTTTTGTGTAATATAAGAACCTTTTGGGAGCTTATGATGTAATAAAGAGCTAGACTCGACCTTGTTTATCTAATAAATGTTTAACTTAACGAACCCGATTTTGGGGGCGTTACAGCAAAAGCCTCCTTCAGCCTAGACACATAGGGCAAATTGTGTGCCTGATTGATGTAAATGATTTCTTGACAATGGATCATATGTAATAATCTATATATAGTAAAAAAGCAAGCAAGACAGATATTTGCATGCTAAATTTTTGGAATCTTCTCGCACAGTTATGTTGGTCTGCTATATTATGATGAAATTAAATCTTTGTAGGCCAGATTTCAAATTATTGCTATAGTGACCCATGTTCAGGCTAAATTACTTTAATCTTCATTTTTCATATCTCAGGAAAATTTTCTTGATCATTAATTGTGTGAAGTAAATAGTGTACGTCTCGTTATGCCTTTTATTGGTGCAGTGTTATTTCTTTTTTTAAGTTTCTATCTCTTTTTTTTTTTTTGGGTGTGTAAGTTTCTATGTCTTTTATGTGCAATATAAGACCCTTTCTTGTTCAAGGTTTCGTATTGTTGCCGTCAATCTTTTAAAACTTTTGCTGATGATGTAGATGAATGAACTTGCCGATATTGCTCGATGTGTGGCAAATACGCCCTTGGATGATGATCGCTCTTTATCATACTTACTGTCTTGTCTTGAGGACTTGAGGGTTGTTATTGATAGAAGAAAGTTGGATGCACTTACAGTTGAGACTTTTGGAGCTCGTATAGAGAAGCTGATTCGGTGAGTCTAATCTGCAAGATGAGTAATAGCCTTTTAACTTTTACCGGACAATTTTCTTTTGATGCTTCCATAATACTTCTGCTTTGTTTGTATTTGGAAACAAGGACGGGAGGGAATATTTTTATTATTTCTTTTTCTTCTATATACATTTAGAATTTAAAAGTGAAATAATGAAATAGAGCTGCTTTGAGGTTCCCTATGAAATGAGGCATGGAAGGGAGCCACTACGAAGAAGTTCCTATAAATCAAGGGTTATTGTGTTTATTTTTCTTTTTGCTCTATATAGCTAGGTTTGGGGGAAAAAAGATGTATGACGTATTGAGGGACAAATGTGACTTACCTTGAAATTGTGAGCAATCTGTTTTATCTTCTTTCTCTTAATCCTTCTCCCAAAAACCAAACAAACAAGGTCCTTTGTAAATGTTTAATATCATTTTTCAAATTCTTCTACCTTGAAAATCTAACACTGTATAAATACACTTTCTTGTCATTTCGTGTTCCCTTTTTTTGTTTGTCATTTCCCTGTGACTGTTCTGAGGAACAAGTTGGTTATAATTGAATGGAACATATTCCCAAGTCCTTGCACTTCCTGTACTTTAGTCAAAAAAAAATAACAAGCAGTTATTCTTTAGGGAGAAGTACCTACAGCTTTGTGAGCTTGTTGACGATGAGAAGGTTGATATAACAAGTACCGTCATTGATGAAGATGCACCTATGGAAGATGATGTTGTACGGAGCTTGAGAACCAGCCCAGTTCATTCTTCTAAGGATAGAACATCCATAGATGACTTTGAAATCATAAAACCTATTAGTCGTGGGGCATTTGGCCGAGTTTTTTTGGCCAAAAAGAGAACAACCGGGGACCTCTTTGCTATAAAGGTACCTTCTTCATAGCGATCTCTCTTCTTTTCTGAGATGACTTTTGCTATCTATACTTGGTATTAAACATGATTTTCCAACTTAGCTACACCTCTCAAGCATGATTTAAGTCAGTCTAGTTTCCAAATTCGTTGGTGTTGCTTAATGAACAGATACTTTTGTTTTATTGATGTTGTGATGTTCTTTTTCCATGTCAATTACTATGATTACTATGTCGTATTCTTTTTGTGTCAATTACTATGGTTACTATGTGATATTCTTGTTTCTTTGAGAAATTTTCTTGCCTGTAACATGTGCAATAAAGAAGTTGGATTATTTAGGTGGAAGTTTCTTGAAACTTCTGTGTTGATTCTGTCCATTTCATTTACGGTAAATGTTATTACCTGCATAAGACATATTTGCATTAAGAGGCTCATGATTTGGATGCTCTAGATCTGAGTTTATTGGTTGCAGTAACTCAGTCATGTGTTATGCGAGTATGTGCTTCCATTTTCTTCAGCGCTCAACTTGATTATTTCAAATCTTAGTACTTCTCAATTCAAAGGTTGCATCATTTAATAGTAACTTGGCCTGTTATATGTTGACATTATGCTTAGATTGAGTGGTTATGATCACCTAGGGATGAAAATATTAACCGAAAAACCGAACCAACCGACCGAACCGAGTGGTTTTTCTTGATTTCGGTTGGTTTTGAAAGTAATTCGGTTCGGTTCAGTTTCAAAATTTGGAAATACTTTAATGTCGGTTCGGTTTTGGTTTTTGAGTGAAATAGACCGAATGCAACCGATCCGAACTGAAGAACCATTGAATTCTCATGGACTACGGTACATTCATTATTTATCCCATCCCTTCATTTGCAAGGAGCAGAGAACATCTAGCCATCCACGTGCTCACTGTCCAACCCAATGAAAGAGTAAAAAAATAAACCTAATATCTTGCCTCCCTCCCTGTGTTGCCTCTCTCTCTCTCTCTCTCTCTCTCTCTCTCTCTCTGCCATCCATGGCGGCGACCTGCAATCTCTTCTCTCTGAAGGTGACGACGTTGCAATTAAATACGGGAAAATCTTAGCTATTCAGTCATTCATATTGATCTTTAGTTTGAAGCACAATAAAGATCAGCTATTTCTCACCATTAGAAGACCAGATGTGTATGGAGGTTTAGCTGGTTCAGAGCCTGTGGTTTTGTCTCACCGGGGTTCGAGTTTTATCTTCTTCTTCTTGTTTGTGAAAACCAAAACAGCGAACCGACAAAACCGACCGCCTTAGGGAACACCAAACCGAGCGGTTTTCTTCACAGAGCAGTCAGTGTCGGTTTCCAATTTTCTCAAACCGATTAGTTCGGTTCCGTGGAAAAATAGGCAAAAAACCGACCGAATCGAACTGATTTCATCCCTATAATCACCTAACAGAATGTACCCGATCACTTTTAGACCTTGAAATTCATTCGTCTTCTTGAGATCTAGTTAGTTGGGATACTCGAAATTGTTAGACTAGCTACTTAACTTGTACACTAGTCAAAATCGATTCGACATGGATATCCTCAACCTATGGTATGAACCTACAAACTTAATTTCATCATCTGATCTGGTGCATGGATACCCTCAATGTTGCAAATCTACCCCTCCCGAATCTCCTTGTCTCTCCACCCACCCTCTCTCTCTCTCTTTCCCCTTTCTCCCATCCTATCCACCACCAGAGAGTGGGCAACAACAGTGGAGGGAGGGGTTTCAAAGGGATGCAAAAGTTGAGAGTTTTGAAGAAGAGTTTTTCTGTATTGTTTTGTAAAGGTGGGTGGGTGTTGGGGTTATAGGGTAGCAGCTACAGGATGGGAATGGGATGCCACGAGAGAAGTTGGGGATCGCGTCAAAGGGCTGTAGAGGGCGGGGTATAGGCATAAGGCAGGGGAGTGAAGGGGTTGGTGGGTGGTCTGAATATTTTAGTTTTCAGGTTGAGAAGTGTTTAGTCGTTAATTTAATTACGAACGGGCGTAATGATGGTGAAAATTTTCATTTTCGACCAGAGAGAAGAATGGATTTGTTTTCATAGATACTTGCACATTATAGAGGTGAATGTAGCCTTGTGCGGACACTTGCATTATAACAACCCGCCCTAGGAGGATTAGCTTAACCAATCCAAAATAAATTACCTGATATATCAACCAGCTTCTAAGACAAAATAAACAAAAGAGGGCTATACAAGATGTGTTATGCGTCCACAAAAATATATCACAGTATGTCCAAGGCCAAAGGAACACCAAGTCAACTCCTATCTCAACTTTTAAAGCCTGTTAGACGAGTAGTGGACCAAACCTCTACCTCATTCACCTGAAATGGTATTGTGAGAACGCACTAGGAAAAACCAAGTCCCACATTGGGAAACTTGGAAAGTGTTGAATGATATAAAATTGATTTAGACTAGCTACTGTATAACCTGAGGTTAACCTTTTGAGCCACGTGGTTAGGCTAAGGGTAAGTAGGTTAGTCACAGGTGGTATAAGAGTTATGGCACGCTTTTGAAATAAAAAACACGTTCAGCAAACTTTTCAAGCACCTTGATCCATATAGTGGGTTTAGTCCACATCGATATCTTGGAGTAGCATGAGGCATAACAACAGTTATAAAAGTATATGGATGTGTTAGGGTTTTAATTAACCCTAATACGACTACTATTTATATTATGTCATTATTCATTACAAGATTACATTTACCAATGTGGGACAAAACATTGTCAACCAATAATACTCTTAACACTCCCCTTCAAGCTCGAGAATAGATATCACAGAGTCCTAGCTTGTTACATTACAATCCTAACCGTGGCTTGAACAATGCCTTAGTAAACATGTTAGCCAATTGAGCGCCCGTAGACACAATGAACTAGCTATCACACCGCCAGCTAACTTCTCACGCACCAGATGACAATCAACTTCAATATGCTTAGTCCTCTCATGATGCAAATTCTTGCTTGATCATCATGGTACAAATTCGTAGGCAATTGCACACTAAATCCTATTCGAGAAAAGATCCCAACCATACAAGTTCACTTGTCGTGTGAGTCATGGCTCTATACTCTGCATCTGCACTAGACCGCGCAACCAATGTTTGCTTCGTACTCTTCCAATTGATGATATTTCCACTACGAAGACACAATATCCATGGTCCTCCTGCCCAATCGAAATCAGTGAAAGCCTCAACACGTAGGTGTCCACTGGCTCGATAAAATAGACGACATCTTGGATGTGATTTGAGATACTTCACAATTCTAGGAACAATCTCCCTATGTGGAAGATCGAGTAGACACCTCCTTGTCTCAACAAGTCTAGTCCCCAACAAACCAGTCTCCTTGAGAATATCCAGTACATACTTTCTTTGAGATAAGCTAATACCATCTTTGGATCATGCCACCTCAATTCCCTAGAAGTATCGCTGTTTTCCCAAATCCTTGGTATGAAGCTGTTGATGGAGGTAAGTTTTCAACTCATAAATACCTCTCTGATCATCATCCGTAATGATAATGTTGTCGACGTAGAAAATCAACAATACCTCCCCCTCAGTCCGATGTGAGTGAGAATTCAAAATGATCCCTGACTGACTACGATGCATGCCAAACCTCAATACTGTAGCATTGAACTTGCCAAACCTTGCCCTAGGAGACTGCTTAAGCCCATAGAGTGCTTTGCAAAGATGGCACACCTGATTACGCTCTCCCTGAGCAACAAACCCCGATGGTTGCTCCATATAGACTTCTTCCTGAAGATTCCCATGAAGGCATGCATTTTTAACATCCAACGGAAACAATGGCCAACCAAGATTGGCCGCAAGAAAAATAAGTACCCAAACTAAAGAAGAAAGAAACCATTCTAACTCGGGGCTATTAAAATAATGAGGTTGATAAAAATAAAATTTCCTTTCGAAGCATTCTCCTTAGTGAGTGCATTGGAGTCATTGGTCCAAACAATAGGGAACAAGCTAATTGAATTGGGAATAGACAGAATAGTTAGGAAAAGAAGAATTAAACAAAATACTACAAGGGTGTAGGAAAGGAGGAAATAGCAAAAGTCACCAAGAGGGGAGGGAAGGTGCAAGCCTCTTGATCACCAGACTGTGTATCTGTTGCACAAGAGGATTTTAGTGATGCTATCTTCTTTCGATATTACTATAACTTGAGAAGGGGGGGAAAAAAAATAAGGTGACCAAAAGATGAGGAGAGAGTAAGGGTGAATGGTGAATGGTGCAGGACAAGCTTACAAAACGGTAATTAAATGTTGTCCCTTCGCATGATTGTTTATCTCTTGAAGCCATAATCTCCCAATCAAGCTTATAATATTCGTTCAGAGCTTCGTCTTGTTAGCGTCTTGTCTTACCCAATGGGGTATCCGTTGCTATATGTTTCTGTTTCCCTCCATATTAGCATTTGTGGTTTGTCGGGCTATATTCAAATTTTAAATTTTTGTGCAGCCAAGGAGAATTTTTTCTAATCATATTGCACATGAATGATAAATTCTGCAGGTTCTGAAAAAGGCAGATATGATTCGTAAAAATGCCGTGGAGAGTATTTTGGCAGAACGTGACATTCTAATATCAGTTCGCAATCCTTTTGTGGTGAGCAGTTTAGCTAGTAAACATCACTCACTAATGGTTATCTTATGTTAACTTCATTGTGCAATGTATCAGGTTCGCTTCTTCTACTCGTTCACTTGTCGTGAAAATTTGTATCTTGTGATGGAGTACTTGAATGGAGGAGATTTGTATTCACTGTTGAGAAATCTAGGCTGCTTAGATGAAGATGTTGCTCGAGTATATATTGCAGAAGTTGTAAGATTTGTTGGCTCTTTGTATGTAGTTTTACCTATTCCAATATCCTTGCTGTTAATCTGAGATTTTATGATAAGCAGGTACTTGCTTTGGACTATTTACATTCACTCCGGGTGGTTCATCGTGATCTAAAGCCTGACAATTTGTTAATTGCACATGATGGTCATATCAAGGTGAACATGTTTTGCCTCCCTTTCATTGTCATTTGAATGAGTCAAGAAATCGAGACGCTTTTTAAGGGGGGCCAAGGCCCATATCAGTGTCCGACCATATCAGTGTCCGACAAGTTTTGCACGTGTCCGAAAGGCATTGTTCTAAAAGTCGCTAGGCGCTAGTCGGGCGGTCAGCCACCTTGGAGCGATTAATCGGATTTATCGGCGATTAATCGTTAGTTGGACCTAATTGGATAGGCCCCGTTAGCGATTAATTGCCGATTAATTCCTTGTTTTAGAACACTTACACTGCTTAAGCAAGCTAAGCTTCTCAAGGCCCTGAAGCCAAAAGACCCTCTCGGCCAAAGGCTTCGCGACACGTTGGAGAGCTTTTAGATCCATTTAAGCATGGCACTCCTGTGAGACAGTTAACCAAGGCCTATTCCGAATTCAGCACAATTCATCACCCAACTTACTTAAAGCTTCATGTCAGGTGTGTCCTATTTATTTCAACTTGAACACTTGTTGAACATTAATAGGGCAATTCCCCACACAAAATTAAGGGAGCCATTGCAAAGTCGTATCTCTTTGGTCAATAAGAATAAGATCCAAACGATTCATCGATCGTTATTTGGTGCATCTCTTAATGGGAAGTCCTGCATTCTTATATATCAAAAATGATTCATCGATCGTTATTTGGTGCATCTCTTAATGGGAAGTCCTGCATTCTTATGTATCAAAAACTGAGAAGGGACCCTGCACTTTCTTGGAAAAAAAGGTCACCTTTCTCCAAAATAGTTCGAACATTTTAACAAGATTACATTATGTGGACCGATTAGGAGAACGTAAGATGTGCAATGGACTTCTGTAATTGGGTTTACTTGTGGCAAGAGTTTGGATTATGTAAGTGAAAAGTTTTCAGCTTCATCTGTCACATTTTGCATCTATTAGTATAGGTACGTCGATTATATGTCATCAATATACATTCACATTCACGTCCTTGCCATGTCTGTGCTGTTGACTGGTGTGAACATCTCCATATCGTATTCTGTCCACGTCTCGTTTCCATGTCTATTCTACATGTCTCAGTAATTTTAGCTTTTCTGGTCCTTGGTAAAGAACAAATGATTTTTAGTTTCTGAAACCACGAGGCGACTGCATTTAACCGAAACATCAGGGGAGGTGATTGTCATGTGGTTTAGCTTACAAGGCATTTGTGTTTTATGCACAGTTAACAGATTTTGGGCTTTCAAAGGTTGGTCTCATCAACAGCACAGATGATTTATCTGGTCCAGCAGCTAGTGGGACTGCGCTACTGGGAGAAGATGAAACTCAGTTATCTATATCTGAGCATCAACGAGACAGGCAAAAGAAACGATCTGCTGTCGGAACACCTGACTATTTGGCACCTGAGATTCTATTGGGGACAGGACATGGTTCGTTTGGCTCTTTTTCTCAGTAGTGGTGCTATAATTGCAAAAATCCATTCATTTGTTCGTGCAGAGCTTAGTATTTATTACGAGTTCAATCTTATTTAGTGTTGCTGTTACTACCGCTATGAGTTGACAGTTTGGGGCTAATATGTGGAGTGATAATCCAGCATAACCTTTTTTCATTGTCTTCTTTACATTATTTATTTGACTAGGGTTTTTCTTTGTTCTTTGTCAAGTGATAATTGGTAGGACTCACCATGATGTACTGTGCCATTTTCCTCAGGCGCATCTGCGGATTGGTGGTCAGTAGGTGTGATTCTATTTGAGTTGATTGTTGGTATTCCGCCTTTCAATGCGGAGCATCCTCAGGTTACAATTTCTCACCTATTTCTATTGTCTGTTAAAAAGTGTAATTTGAAGGTTAAGAGATTTTGAGTCAAGACCTCTGATAGGTTGTTTTGCTCACCGTAAAAAAAGCAGTATTCTAAACAAAGTTATCAATCTCGTACTGGCCTTATGAGGTTATGTTGGATAGTTTATTGCCTTATGAGGTTAAGAGAGAGGACAGAGAAAATGGGTGTCTTAAATGGTTTTGCACAGGTGTCGAGTTATGAGGGGAAGGGATACCACTTTGGCTCTTGTACCTGTTTCATGAGAAACTTTCTCCAGAGCCATCGTGGTTCAATAGTCATCTTTCATCGCGGAGTCATCGTTCTCAAAGAAACCCAGCCTTTTGGAAAAAAACCTAACCTACCACGAACCTCAATCCACGATTGGAACCCCAAATAACCTCTAATTCATCACTAAAAACCCTGAATCCCAGCCTATACATACCAAATCAAACCCGTAGAAGAGCAAAGACATTCTGAGGAGCCCAAATCGAAGAACGTGAAGGTGAAGCTGAAACTGAAACTGAAGAAGGTTAAATCGCAGCTTTTTCTCCCTTATTTTCGCCTAGATCGAAGCTATTTGGTAAGACCCAGTGGAAGCTTTTCTCCTTTGAAGTTTTTTTCCCCCCCATCTCTTTGTTCTGTTTGCTGGAACTGTGTAACAGTGTGTAACAGCCCTTACACCCCGATTCCCATTACGTAACGGCCGTTACTCCTGTGATTTATTTGTTCCCGTAACCGTACCGGGCCTTCCCAAATACCTAATGGCCATTTTTTAGAACCATGGGCTGCAGTAACTTAAGCGTTTGGTGGTACCACAGAAGTCGATTTCGTTGGCTGTTCGATTTGCTGCAACTTCCTCCATTAAAGAGAGGTCAACCCAGATCAAAGAAAGCTTGACATTGTTTCTGTACTGTCAGAACTACAGAACGGGACTGAAATATGCCGGAATCACCCGGAATAGCTGAAACAGTCCAAAAAATGCCGAAATTTTTCCCGCAACAGAACAGAGTGTCTACTATCTCGTTTTCTTGCCAGAACAGGATGTACCAGCCGGTACGGTATGAGATCAATAACTATGGTTCTAAAAGTCACTAGGCGCTAGTCGGATGACCGGGCACCGCCTAGTGCCTAGGCCGATTAATTAATTGGCGCTTAGAGATTAGTCGTTTTTTAAAAATATTCTCCACCCCTCCCAAAAATGACAGTGATAACAAGAATAATACTGAGCACTTTAATTTGGTGCAAGAAAAAAAGAAGTAGAAATGTTTTTTTGGGTTTGAAAATGCACGAATTCCCGTAGGGGACATTTAAAGCGGGACGGAGGGAGTAAGTGTTATGCAATATTATTGGTGAACGCATAATCCATAATGTAAGCCATATACAACCTATCTTAACCTCAAAGAAGTTGCAGAACTTAGTTAACAGTTCCTTTTTTTCCAATACATTGATCAAATCGATTAGGCTTCGACAATATTTTTTTTTTTTTTGAACACAGATCGACGAGTATACGTATATATGTTATAAACTATACTCTAACCCTTATTGTACATTAACTAAACTAACCCCCTCAAATCAGAAAAGTTTTGCACCCCCAATTAATACCGATTAATTTTGCCTGGGGGTCAATTAATCGGCCTGGCACCTAGATCAACGCCTAATGGATGCCTAGGCTGTTTTTAAGAACACTAAAAATAAGTGATGGAACCAAAACATCTCAATTCAAACAAGATATTGGTTTGAATCCAGATATTATTCTGCCGGGATCAATAGGCTAAGTTATTGTATTCTCAAGGCTAATTCTCAAACAATAGAGTGAAATATTATCAAACTCATGTTAAATCGAACAATGCCTATCTAAAGTGATTAGGGTTTCAAGGTGAAGAAGACTTTGGTTGAATCCACTCTACCCTTGAACTATAAAATTGCATTAGTTTAAGGATTTTAAGGGTTAATTAATTATTGATGCGCGATGGCCACTAAGAATGCTCTAAGGTGGCAAGGTTTGGTTATACAATTTTGATTAGGCCACTAAAAATGCTCTTAGGATATTAAATAGTCTTTAATAGGTAGTAATTGATAAGATTTGCTAATTGAAGAGGTAATTATTTAAATATGCAACTATACTCATACCTATGTACATATACATATATGGTATAGTATATGTAGTATGTATAGTTGGGTTCGGGACAGGTTTGGCGTTGGTACGGGTATTCAGGGGTGGGGATTACAAAATCATGCCGCTCCATATCGCGGGTTTTCTTTCAATCCCACTGATGTAGTATGTAGTAAGGGTATTTATGTCTTTTTGTATTGGGTCTATATGTGAGTGTTGGAGTCCTTTCTTTTGGTAGTGTTTATCATTTTGAACAAATATTATCAAGAGCTAGTCTCTTTTGTATCCCATCTGGGAGTTTCTCTCTCTACATTATCTATGGATGCAACCAAAGATATCCATAGATAATGTAGAGAGAGAAACTCCCAAATGGGATACAAAATAGGCTAGCTCTTGATAATATTTGTTCACAATGATAACAACTATCAAAAGAAAGGACTCCAACACTCACATATAGACCCAATACAAAAAGACATAAATACCCTTGCTACATACTACATCATACTCCCCTACTAAAAAGAAACTTGTCCTCGAGTTACGGTAGTGTCCTCCGGCAAATAGGGTACCAAGTGTTGCACGTTGAATGTGTTGGAGATGCTCAAATGAGAGGGTAAGCGGACTTGATAAGCGTTGTCATCTATCTTGCGCAAAACTTCACAAGGACCCACTTTCCAATCGTTCAACTTCATGTAAGCACCGTGAGGATGCCTCATGCTCAAGATAACCCAAACAAGATCCCCTTCTTTGAACAAAACCTCCCTTTTGTGTGCATCAACGGCCGCCTTATACTTCGCATTAGGCTTCTCAATGTTGAGCTTAACTTGAGTGTGGATATTCTTCATAAACGTAGCCATATCTTCCGCCTTGGAGTGTCCCTTCTTAGGGGTTGGCAAAAGAACGAGGTCAGCCACACTAGAATGTTTCAACCTGTAAACCGATTCAAATGGGGAAGTGTGGATGGTGCGGTTTAGAAAAGAATTGTAAGCAAACTCCACCAGGGAAGAATTCCATCCCAACTTTTTGGATGTTCACCAACTAAGCATCGTAACAAATTTTCAAGACTCCGATTTACCACTTCTGTTTGACCATCGGTTTGAGGGTGAAATGAATTACTAAAGCATAAGCTGATGCCAATCTTCCTCCACAAGGTCCTCCAAAAGTGGGTAAGGAACTTAGCATCTCTATCGGAGACAATAGAAGTAAGGACGCCATGCAACTTGTAGACCTCCTTGAAATAGGGATTGGCAATGTTAGTCGCATCCATAGTCTTCTTACAAGGTATGAAATGAGCCATTTTTGAGAACTGATCCACTACCACCATGATAGAATCACTCCGCCTTTGCATAAGAGGAAGCCCCAAAACAAAATCCATACTCGCGCACTTCCAAGGACTTTTCAGCACCAGTAAAGGCAAATACAACCCCGCATTAGTTGCTGTCCCCTTACTCCGTTGGCAAGTTTGGCACCTTTGCACATAGCCCCCCACATCTTTACTCATCCCCGGCTAATAGTATGTATCTCGAAGCAACGCTAGAGTCTTATCCTTGCCAAAATGACCCAACTTGTGACTTTTGGCCAACAATTGCTCCCTTAAAGAGTATGTAGGGACGCACAACTTGAGTTCTTAGAAGAGAAATCCATCCTTCAACATGAAACTTGGATCCATAACCTTATCACCTCTTTGCAAAGCATCGATTATCTTAACTACAGTAAGGATCTTCATCATAGAAAGTGCGAAATTCTTCAAACCCAACAACCTTGTTCTTCATTTTCACCAAGAGAGCCACTCTTCTACTCAAACCATCAGCCACTTTGTTGAGAATCCCCGATTTGTGCTCAAAAAGAATGTGAATTGTTGTAGATAAGCCACCCACTTGGCATTCCGTTTATTGAGGTGTTGTTGGCTATTGATGTACTTAAGGGCTTGGACAATGACATAGAATTCCAAGTCATAAGTAAAGTACTTGAGTTTAGCACCGTTCAACTTCTCGCTAGAAAAAGCAATAGGTTGACCGCCTTGGCTTAAGACCCACCAATTTCCACTCCCGAAGCATCGCAATCAAGCTCAAAAGTTTTGTCATTGTTGGGTAAGGCCAAGATAGGAGCTTCGGTAAGCTTGGACTTCAACAATTTGAAGCTCTCGACGGCTTTTTTGGACCATATGAACACCCTTTGCTTGAGGCAATCGGTAAGAGGAGACGCGATACTGCTAAAGTTGGCAATGAACCTTCGGTAGAAACTAGCTAACCCATGAAAACTCCGAACTTCATGAACACTTGTAGGCGATGGCCATTCCACAATATCCTTAATCTTGTCTTCATCCATGTGAACCCCTTTTGAAGACACCACATACCCCAAAAATACCACCTTATCAACGACAAAACTACATTTCTTCAAGTTCCCATAAAATTTCTCTTCCCAAGATTTCAAAGATTTGTTGGGGGTGGGATGAGTGGTCTTCAAAACACTGACTATACACCAAGATATCATCAAAGTACACAACTACAAATGTACCCAATAGAGGTTGAAGCATTTGAGTCATTACCCACTTAAAAGTGCTTGGAGCATTGGTAAGACCAAAAGGCATCACAAGCCATTCAAAGAGGCTATGTGGGGTCTTGAAAGCCGTTTTCCATTCATCTCCCGGGCGAACTCGAATTTGATGATAACCACTTCTTAGATCAATCTTTGAGAAGACCTTTGAACCGGCAAGGCAATCTAACATATCATCTAGCCTCAGAATGGGAAAGCGGTACTTGATAGTGATCCTGTTGATAGCTCTACTATCCACACACATCCTCCACGAACCATCCTTCTTTGGAGTCAAAAGAGTCGGCACCGCACAAGGGCTAAGGCTTGGCCTTATGTAGTATTTCTCTAGAAGTTCCTTAAGTTGCCTTTGAATCTCTTCCCTCTTCCTTGGAGACATTCTATATGCGGGCTTGTTCGGAAGGGGCGCCCCGGGTACCAAGTCGATAAAATGTTGAATATCTCGCTGAGGAGGCAATTCGGGAGGCAACTCTTGAGGAAACATATCAACATACTCCTTCAAAAGTTTAGAAATCGCCTCGGGAACGTCTGACACACCCATATCCTCCATAGGAACCAACTCTAGAACATACCCGGTTTCATGACTTTCCTTGAGAAATCCTTTACAAGCAAGCAACGTAGTGGGAGGAGGCTTTGTAGTCACCTTTTCCTTCATAGGTGACAAAGTGAATTGTCGCTTCTTCTTAAGGATGGTGTAGGTATTCTTCTTTCCATCATTGATGGAATGCCTATCATATTGCCACAGGCGACCAAGTAGTATATGACAAACATCCATAGGAACCACATCGCACCAAGCTTCATCAAAGTACTTTTGCCGAAAGGAGCAAGATACCAAACACCTTTTAGTCACCTTGATTTCATTGCCCCTTCTTGAACCGAGAAAGGGTATAACCGTATAAGGATGGAGATGCTCCTCCACTTTGAGTTGTAACTTGTCCACCACCTCTTGAGAGACTACATTCTCACAACTGCCGTTATCAATAATCATGTTGCAAACTCTACCGCCAACATTGCAAGTGGTGTAAAAGATATTGGTACGTAACCAATCTTCATTACTAGCATCCTTAGGAGTAAGGAGTTTTTTATCATCAACGCATAGCCTTCTTCTTCCTCATTATCACCTCCAATATCTTCACATATTTCTTCGTTATAAATGGGAATATCATCCTCACAACCTTGTTCCGTAACCTCCTCAATGAAAAGTGCCTTGTTATGACCTCCGGAAGCCTTACGACAATCCGAAGACTTGTGACCCGGTTCCCCACACTTGAAACACTTAAAACCCTCACTTTCGAATTGATTTCGAGCTCCCGAAGCATCGGATTGAGGCTGATTTTGAGCGGGTGTTGAAGCCTTATCCGCTCGGTTTTGAGTACCAACCCAGGAAAAAGCACGTTGGCCACCACTAGAGGAAGAACCACCCCTACCATAAAAGTAAAAGGGCTGCCCAGACTAGAACCACCTTGATATTGTTGTCCGGATCTCGAAAATTTCCTCTTTTCTTACTTTTCGGCCACCAAGGCCCGATTGTAAGCTTCCGAAACTGTCCACAAAGTTTGCATAGCAAGGATATCTTGGATTGTGATTGTCAACCCACTTTTGTACCTTGCAATCATTTGATCTTCACTTTCATTCAAATCAACTCTAGCAACAAGTTGATGGAAAGTCTTTGTGTACTCATCAACACTTCCAACTTGTTTGAGATTATGCAAATTCTTGTAGAGGTTTTGCATATAGTTGAAAGGTAAGAATTGCTCATTGAGTTTCTTCTTCATTTTCTCCCATTCTCTAATCTTTCCCTTTCCTTTTCGTAGCCTTGTTCCTTGCAATTGCTCCCACCAAGCGGAAGTTCTTCCTTTGAGACGGTTAGCCACTAACTTCACCTTCTTCTTCTCGGAGACATCTCCATAATCAAACACTCTTTCAACGGTATTTATCCAATCGACGAACTCATCCGGGTTAAGACTTCCATTGAACTCGAGAAGTTCAATCTTGATGTTCTTCTCCCATCTATAAGGAGAGCGAGTGGAACGTGGCCTACGCCAATTTGGATCACCAAAAGGATTGTCAAAGTGACTTTGAGAGTCCTCGGACCCTCCACTACCCACACGCGACACTTGCAAGCCTTGTACCATCGCCGCTAGGGTAGCAACTTGTTGTCTCAACTCTTGAATCTCATGGTTTTGTGTTGCCAAACTCAATTCTCTTCACCCTTGTTCACCACAAAGCTTGTACCTCTACCTCCTCTTCTACCTCTAGCCCGAAAAGCCATGACAATACCCAAATTCGACTCCAAACAAGTAAATCCACCCCAAATAATGAAAACCCAGCCAAATCAGTACACAAACAGCCTCAAATCACAATCAATCGACACAAATAGTGACAACCCAATAGCAAACTGCAAGAAATCGAAGCAAATAGCAACAAACGAGATAAATCCAGCTGAAATTGAACACAAAAACGTAGATTCAAGTGCCAAAAGAGCAGTTCGGAATCTCTTACCCCTGTTTCGAGTTTGGAAATGGTGCTGTCAGCCTTGAATCATTGATTCGAGGTCCGAAAATAGCAGATCGGGGGTTGTAACGCCCCCAATTTTGGGTACGTTAAATAAACATTTTATTGATAAATCTAAATAGAGTCTAGCTCATTATTACAACATAACTTCCAAGAGAGTGCTTAGATTACACAAAAGAAGGGGAAATCTAAGGTTATCTACTGCTCCGCCTCTTCCTCCATCCTAGCAAGCTCCTCGACTCCGAAAGCCTCCAAAGTGTACTATTCATCCTGCTTATCTATAAACTCTGACACATTATACCAGCGTTGCCACAAGTATAATATGTCAGGGTCACCAAAAGGTAACACCATGAGCTACAGGAGCTCAATAGAATAAACCATACCCACTAACCCTTAACTTACAATCAATAGAACATATAGGTAATGAATTTTAGATAGAACATGCATCTTTAACAAAACAGTTAACAATTACACATCCACATTCACTGTTCCTCGAGGGTTGGTGTCATAAGTTCTGTGTTTCTCCTACGCGACTCATCGTAGACTGTCTTGTTTCACTTTAACAAATCAACATTTCGATACGCATTCCAAAACCTCGTTACCAATGAGGCTACCACGTCCGGCTCTATTGGCAACGCACACAATGCGCTACCAAGTCCGGCCACATTGCGGTTTTCACAAACCATTCAAATCTTGCATTGGCTTCTTTCCGCGGATAACCAAGCCATATCACCAATGAGACTACCACGTCCGGCCCCATTGGCAATCTTCACAATGGGTTACCAAGTCTGGCCACATTGCAGTTTTCGCAAGTCCACACAATGGGCTACCAAGTCCGGCCACATTGCGGGTTTTCCATACACACAATGGGCTACCATGTCCGGCCACATTGCAGTTTCAAAACACATCTTTTCATTAACCATACCCTAGGTGTCATGTTTCTAACTTTCTCGATTTCCGTGTCTCGTTTTCATGCATAGACTCCGTGGTAGGACTTCACATATAAGTAATCATAAACCATTCATCGTAATCTTGAAACTAAACTAGCAAGATCATCCTACTCTATACACTTATCATGCTCAAATAATCACATAAAGCATAACGCCACATGTACAGACGCCTTTGGAGTGATGATCACTTATGCTTTTTCAAACAACCACAAGTAATGCAAGTAACAAGTAAGCAAACTCACAACCATCTAAAAGATCAAAATACGAATACTTCTAATCAAGCGTTCATTTCTTAATTTTCAATATACACATTTCTAATCATACTTAGGTAGGGATAAGACTAATCTACAAGATCATACAATTAACTATACTTAAGGTTAGAGTGTAGGTAAATCTACCGTTCTTCTTGGCGGTAGGGCGGTTACGGAAAGTACGTCGGTGATTGGGCGGAGTAACTTCCTATTGCGAGCTTCTGGTAGCTTCGAAAGAGAAAGGTTTCTTTTGAAACTAGATCTTGACTAACACTACTAAAACTTTTGGATCGAGAGGGTGGTCGAGTGGCGGTTTATCGGCGGTCTTGGATGAGTTTCTTCGAATAACTAGGAAGAACTTCAAGAACAAGGAAGAACAACCAAGAACAAGTAAGAACACAAGACTTTCTAGAGAGAGAAGTTGAAGTATGGAAAGGTGTGAGTTGAATGCTTGGAATGGCTTGCTATTTATAGCAAAAGCTTGGCTTATTATCCAATGGATAAATTTTCCCCTAACAATTATTGTCCAATGGATAAAGCTTTGCTTGTACAACTTTTACCTAGTTTTAGGCATGTAAGGCTAGGTTTTGGTACTTTGGATGGGATTATGGAAGATTTTGGTGGAAGAAAGGAGGGATTGTACAAGATTTAGAATTGGCAAATGTACAATTAAGGACAATTGTACAAGGATTTGCTTAGAAAGTATACAACCATATATTGAAAAGATCATGGAAGGTCAAGGTACAACCAAATCTCTCTACTTCCTTTCTCTTTCTCTCTCTCCCCGTCTCTCTCTCGGCCACTCCCTCTCTCTCTCGGGTTTCTCTCTCTCTCTAGTACATATATATATAAAACTAGGTACAAGTAATAGATATAAGAAAGTACTTATGAAATCTAATAGATTGCTAGTAAAATAGATTTTCCTATTAAACCATTCAATTGAGCACATTTTTTTAATTAAATAATTATATATATGTACACATGTCCAAGTATTCAAATATATATATAGGTACTTTTAGATACCATATAATCTAAGCGAGGATTTTCAAGTATCAAACAAAAATATAAGGCCAAGATTTTCTTTTAAAATAATTCAAGAAGTACTAGTACTTTTATATTTATCAGTGTACTTAGAAATCTAGGAAATTAGATATACACATTTCTTTAATGCATATAAACACATGGGAAAATCTAGGAAGTAAATTATTTAATAAATCCTAGTACTAGTTAGTAAGACTAACTTATTATCCAATGGGTAATAATTCTCCTAACGGTTATTGACCAATGGTTAAAAGGGTGAGGTACTTTTTATACCTAAATAATACTTATATACTTTAAACATGTGTATTTATATTTATATATAACTATATCTATGTACTTTTAACCAAATCTAGTAAGGTACCTTTGGTAGAAAATCTAGGTTTTCTATTGTCCAATGGGTAAAGATTTCCTTAGCATTTATCGACCAATGGATAAAGCTAAAGGTCCAAAGGGTTCTCATTGGAAGATTCAGAAGGTTCATCTAGGGTTGAGAGGTTCACGAGGTTCAAAGGGTTCAAGGAGTTCACCGAGGGATAGGAGAAAGTAACAAGATGAAATGGTAGTTAGGTTACTCCAACTAATTGGTTAAAAACTAACTATACTAGTCTAGTAGGATTTCCAGCCAAGAATCGTAATTAGAAGGCTTCAATCTAATTATGACGGATCGTCAGCAATTAGAAGGGATTTATAAACCATCCAAGTATAATCAAAAAATTTCCAAATATAACAACGAAATTTTTATTTAGTAAAAATCAGAGTTGTTACAGGGGTCAAAACTCTGATTCTAGAGTAGAAATGGACATTCAAACTCAGAAATGATAGATTCGAGTTGGGAAATAGTGTTGACAGCCTTGAATCACTAATTTGAGGTCCGAAATTAACAGGCCTCGAAATATTGGATTAGGGCTTGAAATGGGTGGGCCTTGCTCAAAATGCAAAACCTAGTGCTGTATGGGGTCCTAACAGGCTCGAAAATTGTTGAACAGTACTTGAAATGCTCCAAATCAGGTCGAAATAGGGTTTTGCTTGCTCGAAATGGGTTTTAGTTGCTCGATAAGGGAAGAACAGCTCCGAAAACTCATGAAATGTGGATCTCAAGCTCGAAATCAAGTTGTAGGGCCGTGGGTTGTGCAGATCTGTGAGTTTCGAGTGAAATGGTGTCTCTGGCGAGATTTTCCGGCGCCGTTTCAGGGTTCCGGCTAGATGAAGGGTCAGGATCTGAGTTCAGGTGCTCTTATACCGAATGATGCAATCAAAGATATCCATAGATAATGTAGAGAGAGAAACTCCGTAATAGGATACAAAAGAGAATAGCTCTTGATAATATTTGTTCAAAATGATAAAAGCTACCAAAAGAAAGGACTCAAACACTTATATATAGACCCAATACAAAAAGACATAAATACCCTTACTACATACTACATCACCCACCATACCCGCTACTATTGGGGAAATGTTTTGGGTAAACCCCGCCTCCATATGGGCGGGGCGGGCATTGATTGGATATGGGGAAGTTGCCATCCCTAGCAGCAGCGCTTTGAGGGTTTCAATCGAGGGCTTTGGGGGCTGTGATATTGGCACTGGATAGGTGTTTTGTGGGGTTTTGAATGGGTTCGGTTGAGGGGTTTTGGGGGCTTGTGGTTTGAGGGATTTGATTGAGAAGGGGGGTGCGATTTGGTGCTAGATAGGTGTTTTAGGGGCTTTGAGGGGGGTTCTGGGCCAGTAAATTGGGTGATTTAATGGCTTTCGGGTTGAGGAGCTCGATTTTGGGGGTTTTGGGGGTTTGATAGAGGCGTTTGTGTGCTGCAGCGGTGGCTGTGGTTTAGGATATAATGGCGACTGTGGCGTAGTTTCCAGCTACAAAGGTGATTTCTGGCGACAAATCGTGCAGGGGTTTTTCTGGCGGACTGCAGGGGTTTTGGTGACTTTGGTGGGCGCACCTATCTTATTGGAAAGGGGCTAATTTATCAGTTAATGCACCTATTTTTCTGAGAGCGTGCAAATTTAAAGAGGACATGGGAATGTCTGATCAGCTTTGTATTTGTTGGCACCTTGTCTACAATGTTGTGTTTATTTCCTTTTGTTCTGTTTTTTCTGTTTTAAAAATAAAAAATTGAATGGCTAGGAGGTAGGTTAAGTTTTTTTTAGTAGCAGGCTAGCAGCAGTAGAATAGTCTTTGGACTCTTTGATGCTCTCTCAATGCATTTCTTTTCACGTTTTATTGATTTCATCTTTTGATCTTTATGATTGATGAAATTTCCTTGGGCATTTAAAAAAAAAAAGGACTTTGCTAGATCTTGTGAGAAACGGCAAAAGGCAAATGAAGACAAGGATAAAGGAAATTAAATTAAATTAAGATAGGCCTCTTTCATAGGATTATTGATTACACTTAACATGCCCAACAAGCCTTTAAAATCCCTAGACGGCCCTAATAGGACAAGTCAAGTTTAGTGAAAGTTTCTAGTGATGATACCTACAAACATCAAGAACGCTGAACCACAAGTTTAATTTGTGTACATCATCTAATAGACCTGATTGGTAGCATCTGGAAAATTAGGTGTGCCATCTATTTGAAAACTTCAACTTTGCACTACAAAATTCAGGCCAATTAGCACGTGTGTCAAGTTAAGGTCAACTTTCTTGGCTCATTGCCCGTTATGCATGGTACGTAGGTAGTGATGGAGAAGTTTTGGTGGATAGATGGCAGTTTCATGTTTTTAGGAAGAATATCTCTAGTTGTCTCATAAAACTTAATTAGGATGCTGTTATTAGGCACTAATAGTGGTTGTGTGTATATCCTCTGAATTAGTTCTTTCATATTCCAAAATTATGTCTCTTGCTGAAATTTTTAGATTCATATTATTTTTTGGTAATGTTCATTATTATTTTCATTAAGTTCCCTCATATGGTCTTCTTCGTTTCTGCTGTAGTCAATATTTGATAATATTCTCAACCGAAAAATACCTTGGCCGCGGGTACCTGAAGAAATGAGCTATGAAGCACAGGACCTTATTGATCAGTAAGAAAACACTTTTGGTTGCATGAATCACTGTATTTGAATTAGTCATTTAGGTGTTTATTGTAAGAGAATTGTTGGGTTTTTTGTTCTGCCATTATAGGCAATTATATATGGGGTACTTAAGTGTTTGCCGATGCATTTGTTTTCTAGGTTATTGACAGAAGATCCTCAGCAGAGGCTAGGAGCAAGAGGTGCATCAGAGGTGATATTGATTCTTCATACAGCTTGATTATCTTTAACTTCATCTTCTGGTAGGCTTGGTCTAATTTTGATATGGGTGTTATTTGGGACAAAACTTCTTATCCAGGTAAAACAACATCCATTTTTCCGAGATATTAACTGGGACACCCTTGCGAGGCAGAAGGTATGTTGTCTTTGTCATAAATTTAGATTCTGGTTGAGTGAAGAAATAGAGAATATATTCCATTTTCTTTGACCCTTAGAAAGACACTTTGGAGTTCAAGATTCAGCTGAAAGAAAAGGAAACTAATAAAGGAAACACGAATAAAAGAAAGAGATGTGAATAATTGAAGTATATTAATAAGGAGAATGCTAACAGAAGCGTTGGGTGTCCGTTAATTGCATCGAGTTTCCGTCTTTTTCTGAGCAGTTAGTTTCATTAATAAAAAGCAATTTTACACCATTTGATGACTTTGCTGCCAACTTCTATACTTTTAGCTCAAAATTGCCCTCAAATCACATCTCCTTCTCTGCCTCTCTCTGTGTAATTGACTCACTCTCTCCAATCACCCATCAAACCCTATTTCTCTCTCTTCTCTGTAATTTTGCACACTCAATTCAATCTCCCTTCTTCGCGGACATCATTGAATCGGATTTCAGCCTCCGAGCATTCTAAACCCTAGCTTTTCTGCCCTTTCCCTTTCAATCAATTGAATCATCACTCTGAGGTAGGCACACCATAACTGAAGGTTTAAAAAGCTGAAGGGCTTTGATGGCTGAAAGCAGAGAGATTGTTAATGAGACAGCTGAAGGTTCTTAGTGGTCTGAGTTGAGTCCCGAATCCTGATATCCCATCGAGTGTTAAGGGTTCAACGATGAGAGTTTAACTTGTTTCCAATTTATAGATCTAGTAATGCAGGAATTTTTTTAATGGTTCATATTGTATGAATTCTACCTTCACATTTTTTTTTGAACGGCATTTTTTTTTTATTAATCCTTGAAAATGTTCCAAAGATTAAAATGACAAGGAATGATGACATCAAATCCTAAGCAGAGCTAAGAACTATCATCTGCCCACCCGAGACCAAAATCCTAGGTTGGCAAGAAATCAAACCCAGGAAACAACAATTGGGCCAAGCCCCGAAACCTATGGGCCTCAAACCCAGATTTACAACAGCCCCACACCTATCACCCTAACCCTAAGCAGATCAGTCGCTGCTGAAACACCCAACAACCAGGAGAAAACACTCCTGGCAGCCCAAACCACCACCGAAAACCCCATGGCCTTGAACCCAATCCACCAGACGACGAGAGCCACGCTGTCGCGATCCTCAAGCATTTCTGGACCGTCTGAATGTCCGCCGAGCAACTGCCGATTCAGCCCTCACAAACGGACAGAGTCCGGCAACCTGGCAACGTCATCTCCCACAAAAAGCATGAGCAGATCACTGCCTAGTTCCATTGCTGTCCCAAGATGCTTGCCGTAATGTCTTCGCTTGCCGTTAGGCCAGACCGAAATACACCCCGGAGTGCAGAACTTGGTGGGAGAACATCACAAACCTTGCCCCAACAACTGCCAACCCACACTTCGCAGTTAGACCGAACTAGCGACACCAAGGAAAGAAGCCAGCGGGCGATCAAGGAGAGAGGCAAGGCAGGAGGAGAAATCGGCAGGAGTGAGGCGACGGAGAAAAGATCTGCAAAAAAAGGAAAGAGAAAGAAGAAAAAAGAAGAGGAGGGAGAGAAGAGAGAAGAGGGAGAGGAGCAACTCCCGGGGGAGCCCCCCTAGCTGGCAAAACCCTAGCCGAAGAGAAGAGATGAGAGGGAGGTGAAAGGGTCAGAGAGAGAGAGAAGGGAGGAGCTGTTGGTACTACCCACCTTCGAGGTGCTAATTCTACGTATACATGGTTTCACACTATAACAGAGGAAGGATGGCCGGCAGTGATAAAAATTGGTTGGGGATGTTGCCATACTGGAGAATGAGGGGGAAAAGAGAGAAAAATGGGTAAAGAGGAGGAACAAGTGAGAGGGATGGCAATGGGTACCGAACCGATGGCTAACCGAACCGTAACTGCTTTTTTCCCCTGAACCATAACCGAAAAATTCCCCCCACGGGTGCGGGTATGGTGGAGGATATGATATAACCAAACGGGTTCGGTTCGGTTCGGTTGTGGTTTCACTGATACACGAACTGATATCCGAATTGAACCGAACCGAACCAAGTATAATTACAAAAATACCCTTTATATATAAATACATAAAGTTTTAGGGTTAGGTTGCAAACTCTCATTTCTCAAACAGCAGCCAGAGCTGCGATCTCTTTGGGCTCTCCCTCTCTCTCTCTCATCCGTGAATACGAGAAGAATCAGAAGATCTTTCTCTGGTCTCTCTCTCTCTCACACCTCATCTCTCTCTGTCGTCTCCGGTTACTAGAAGAATCAGTCTGATCGTCCGATTTGAAGCTCAACAGTCTGATCGTCTCTCGCCGTCTATCATCCTCAACCCTCTCGCCATCACTCATCACACCGTCGATCATCATCACTCCTCTCGCAGGCGATGGAGATCTCGTCAACCAACCTCTCCTCTCCTCGACGAAGGCAATACCCAAGATCTCACCCAGTTGCAGTGGAGCGAAAGCATCTTTCTTCCCATTGTTATCTGCTTCTGTCTCTATTAATTATGTACAACCATTTTTTGTAGCAAAGTTTTAGATTATGGGTTTCTTATATCAGTTGAGAATGACGGATTTGTGAAAAAAATCTTTTGGTATTTTTATGTGTTGATTTGCTTTGGCGTTCTGTTTCTAGTGATTTTTCTGGAGCCCAAATTTGATCGAACCCTAGATTTGTATTTCTCTTGTTGTCTGCAATTGCAAGTGTTTTTTTTCGGTTCGGTTCGGTTCGGGGTGGGTACAAGTTGGGTAAACAGATTTTGTCATCCAATTCGGTCACCCAATCGGTTCGGGGATTACCCGAACCCCGATTGGTTCGGTTATGGTTCCTTCTTCCTCTCCCCGTTCTGGTATCGGGGCGGATATGGGAAGGCATTTGGTTTCGGGTACAGAAATCCCCATATCCTCACCGAATGCCATCCCTAGGGAGAGGTGAAAGGGTAGAACTGCCATTTAAAAATTAAGATAGGACAATGAACAAGAAGTTTTATTTTTATGTTGAAAAGGAAATAATATTAAAAATTACAAAAGTATTTATCACGTCAATCCACGTTGAGGAAAGATGAGCAAAAAAAATTGTTGGCGCACTAGGTAGACAAACAGTATTAATAATAACATTTGTGAGAGTGAGACTATATTAGCATTATGCAGATCCGTAGCACTAAAAGTTGGTTGGGATTACTGATGCAATTTGTTGTTATTCTTTTCTCCCAGGCTGCATTTGTTCCTTCCTCAGAAAGTGTTCTTGACACCAGCTACTTTACAAGTCGCTTCTCGTGGAATCCTTCAGATGAACACGTTTATGCAGCCAGTGAGTATGATGACAGTGAAAGTGGTTCCACAAGCGGTAGCAGTAGTTGCTTAAGCAACCGACATGATGAACTGGTACTATACTGCAGAATTTTACCAGTTTTACAAAGTCAAGAGAGGGCTTTTAAATTGGTTATTTTTTAATACATTGAGTTATTTTATTTGTTGATGAAATAATGATCAGGGAGACGAATGTCGGGGTCTTGCAGAATTCGATTCAGGCTCTTCTGTCAACTACTCCTTTAGCAATTTCTCCTTTAAGGTATCTTTGAACAGAGTTGTCTGGACAAGCTTTTTTCTTGTTTGCACTCTAGTTACACCAGCTATTCTTCGACTGTGGCACAATGCAGAGAGATTTTTAATTTCTGTTTTCCCTTTATACCCTCGGGTTTTGTTGTTATTGTCACTTGTTGAACAGGAAAGCTGGCAAATTTATAGTTGCTATGCTTGGAACAAACTCATTCAATTGGATCAGCAGTATAGCCGTTTGCTTTTACCATTTACTGACTATTACTTTTCTCTGAACAAAATTTTGTTTAGCAAAAACTATTGTTTTCTGTTTTGCTCTGATTCTGTTGCTTGTCCTCTTCAGAATCTATCCCAGCTTGCATCAATCAACTACGATTTGCTGAGTAAAGGTTGGAGGGATGATCCTCCGTCAAATCATAATGTATAACTACCCTGACAGAACGCAAGATTGGGTTTTTGCAATTTCTCAACGTCACCTTATCAAGGAGTCAAATCACCGGATTGATTTTCATACACCCTGTAAATGTATGTTCCTAATGTTCCTTGACTCGATTGTTATCAAATATCGGGTAAAAGACTGGGACTAACTTGGCTTTGTTTACTGACGTTGCAGATGTAACAGAAGAAAGCTTGAGCTTGAAAATGCCCATAATTTACTCTTAGTTTGTCTGGCGACAGCCCCACAATCTGGGGTTAAAGTTTTATGATTCAGTAATTTCTGTATCTTTAATGTAACAGTTCTCTTTACTGAGCAAGAAAAGGGTAGAAAGAGGTAAAAGAGCTCGTACCCACTCTAGGGAGTTGGAGAAGAGGGGCTAACAAATGTATCTTTGATTTGAATGCCTTGTTGTATGAGGTTGGTTGTATACTGCTTTTATCTTTTTCGTAAGAAATGGAGAAACATGTCTTTGTCTCAGATGATCAATTTGTTGGGTGATACTTTTCGAGTATCCATACCCTGATAAGGCATCGTAGCAGGTGATGTGTTTGTTCGGCGTGAATCCTGATAGCCAAGATGTCAGAATATACCCCAAGCTTCCCACGGAACTCAATGTACATACTCATCAGGTAAGTTCCACTGACCTCTCTTATAAAAACAAGCGGGGTCTGACGTTTCCGACATTATCAAACATATACTCCCTCCGTCCCTTTTTTAGAGTCCGGTATTCCATTTTGAGCTGTCCCTTAATAAGTGTTCATTTTGTAAAGTTAGTGGGTAAAAGTTGGTGAATTTTCCATTTTGCCCCTAAAAATAGATTCTATTTTGAAAAATTAGTGAGTAAAAGTGTAATAATGATGGGTAAGTAGGAAAAATGGATAAAAAAGTTGATGTGAAAGGTATGTCTTTTTAATAAGTTAGAATTACGAAATAGGACACTTAAAAAAGGACGGAGGGAGTACCTCCTTTGGTTAATTTGTCTGTCTGTAAACGGTGTTTACTTTGTCGGTAAACTGACAAAGATACGTTTGCCCTTCTATCTCTATTTGCCTCTGCCCTTTCTCTTCTTTTATTTTTTATTCTTCTCACTTTCTAGTGTTGCCTCATGCCTGATTGCTCGCACAACTTGCCTCCACCACAATCATTGATCTACTGGCAGGTGCCGATTTGATGGTAGCACTTAGAGAGAGCAATCTCAACTTATTTTTTTTAATCCGTCCAAATTCGTCCACTTATAATCCAACTCAATCCACCCATATTTACATAAGTTTAAATGAGTTAAAAATGGGTTTAATATGGGTTGGAATCAAAAGACCCATAAGAGTGAACTTCTGTTTACCTTTTGTGTCGGGCTTGCCTTCTGTTTACCTTCTGTTGATTTCGTGTTACTGCCTGCCATAATTGGATGAATGGGGCCATAGGAATTATCCTTATACGAAACGAACTCTAATTATAGATCAAGTTTAGATTCAATCAACTAAACTCGTGCTTTGATTATATATTTGTGAATCGTGACATTTAATTCATGTTGGATAACATTGTTGTAAGCATTATGCAACGCAACAAGACCACCGAACCCATGGCGGTGCTGTGCAATCTCAATCATCCAAAAGTGTTGGATGATCCAGATTTAAAATCGGACCATTGATTGTCGAGACGGACAGTTCGAATAGTGCACAACAATGGTCTAAATTTTAAAAAACCTCTTCTAGGAAAGTTAACAAAAATTCAGAAAAGATGAAAAAAAACCACAAAAAAAAGTAGGAAAAAAAAAGTTTACAAGAATGAATCTTCGTATCAAAGCACAAGAAATCAACAACCATCATATAATAATCAAGCTCAGTATTCTTCGAATTCCGAATTCTTCAAGCATAGACATGCGCAAGTATTCAATAAACAATACCAATTGGAATCAATACCAATTGGAATCACGATGAAGGAAAATACTATGTCGAATGGAGTGGAAATGATAAATCAAGCAAATCAAATCAAGAGTAAAATTCCGACATTCAGTTCATCCATTGGCTACTGAAAGTTCATAATATGATTATTTGAATCAAATGAACACAAAATAGCGAAGAGAGAGAGATATTCAAGTCGCCTAAGATGAGGGAAGCCGATGGCTTGGTTGAAATGCATTTTATTTATTTATTTATTATTATTACTATCATCTGCTGGGTTATATTTGAAAAGGGAGAACAAGAAGGAAGACGGGTCAGGTTTGTGTATTTACCCATATTTGACCCAATCCATTTTAACCTGTTTTAATCTGCACAAATTCGTTCATTTACCACCTCTAGTACTAGTAGCCACATAGCTGGCTGTTGCTAACTGGGAGGAGAAAATAAAGCCGTGAGAGACTGAAAGTTTCCAAAGCGAGCTACCAAAGGAAGGTCAACTAGAAGATCACGTAAAGCTCGAACAAATGCTCGACACAGAATTGTTGATATACCAGATAAGCTGACCGATGAAATGAACACTCTGTCGGACCGTGAAGTGCAGTTCCGATCGTCACCAAATTCAGGTCGATACTAGAAAACGCGTGCCGGCCACCTTCCATTACGGGAATGTGCATGCTAATGATAGGGGTGCTCGCGGTCTGGTTCGGTTCGGATTTCTAAGAATTCGAAGACCGAACCGCTAGTTACGGTTTTTACAAATTAAAATCCGTGTCCGGACTAAAAGTCTTACGATTCGGTTCCAATCCAATCTGTGACTCGCGGATCGGTTACGATGTTGTCTACGGATTTTAGCAAAAATAAAACTCAAGCTTATATCCTGTAAAGACCCGTAATTTTAGAAATTGTTAAAAAGGTTTATAAGTTATTATAGATGGGAAAATATGGAATTTGTTGAGTTTAAATGAGTTGGGTTAATGTGATAACTTTATGGGGGAATTACCGGACAGTGGCTCTTGGGGCAAATATTTCGAAACTTATGAATGGGTTTTCATAAAATTGCTCTTGGTATGAAAGGGAGAAAAGTAATTGAAAAAACATGGAATGTGCCAGGTAAAATGTCTAATATAACCTCCCTTTTTTTCTTTTCCCCTGCCGCGCCGCCATGACCTCTGCACCACACCCCATCAATCCCCTTCCCTCTCTAAAAACTTCTCCCAAACCCAAAACCCAGTGAACTCAGGCACCACCACCACCGTCTATGGCAACCGGAATTTCCGTCTTGCTCCGTTTGACCCGGTTCGAATTTATCGGCCCAAAACCCAACTCTGTTACCCTGCCCACGTGTCTACTCTCCCTGTTGATTCGCTGCGGCGACGCGACGCGTCGGTTCGGTCGGAGGAAAACGACGACGGTTCTGTCCTTTTGTGATGGCGACCGCTACAGCTACCAGAGCAATGGTGGTTCTTGTGGAGGAGTGGGTTTTGCTCTGGCTGGGCTAAAGAAAAACCCAAATCTGTTTGAATTTGTGTTCTTATTTGTGGGTTTATATTGGCTGATTTGTGGGTTTAGTAGCTAGGAATTTGTGTGAGAGTTTCAATTTGTAGGTTTAGTAGTAATCGTCATTGGTTTTAATTGTCCATGGGGGAATTTGATTTGGGATGGGAAAATCTAGAACCAACTTGGGTTCAGTTTGGAAAAAATTTTGATCTGGGTTTTGATTTCACAGCTGCTCTACTAATTTGAGTTTTATTTGTCGGTAAATATTTGGGTTTTATTTGGGTTTGCCGATAGGTTTGTGTAAAATAACGCCTTGTAAAGCCCACCCACAAAATGAAGATTTGGGATTGGATCGTGGTGTTATCGATTTCCTTGTGCTTATTCGCATCTGGGTCATTCTCGATTGATGATTTCCGTAGACCGTAAGTGATTTCTTGATCCCTGTGTAGACCGTAAGTGGGTCGGAGGAGATGGCCTACGGTAGATGAAAGGTGTTTGGTAGGGATGTAATGGTGTTTTGCTGAAAATGCATGGATTTCTCTTTCTAGAATGGGGAAAATGGATTTCTCTTTCTAGTTGCTCCTTGTATCAAAATATATTATTTCACAGAAGTTGTTCCTTGTATCAAAATATGTTGCTTCTTATTTCACAAACGTTGTTTCTTGTATCAAAATATGTTGCTCCTTATTTCACAGAAGTTGCCCTTGAATCTGAGTTTGCGAATGAGATTTTTAGAACTTCAAAGGGTATATTGCCCCCAGTAGAATTTGAGTGGCGGTGGTGGGAGATGGGTTTTTTGAAAAATATAAGTATTGCTCCATCAGTCACATAATGTTGCACCTTGAGTGAATTGGGTTTTCGATAATATAAAAAATCTGGATGTTTATTTGTGAACTACGTTGGTTGTTGTCCGTGTGTACCAAGCTTGGGCAAGTTGGGGATGCTTGTGAGGTGTTTGAAAAATTATCCCGTGTATGAACTTAAATTGCCCACTAAGTTGCCCTATGTATGAACTTAAGTTACCCCATAAGTTGTCTCGTGTATGAACCTAAGTTGCCCCGCGTATGAACCTAAGTTGCTCCGTTTATGAACCTAAGTTACCCTAGAAGTTGTCTCGTGTATGAACTTAGGTTGCCCCGTGTATGAACCTAAGTTGCCCCATTTATAAACCTAAATTGCCCAAGAAGTTGTCTCGTTTATTAACCTAAGTTGCTCCGTGTATGAACCTTAGTTGCCCTATGTATGAACCTAAGTTGTCCCGTGTATGAACCTAAGTTGCTCCGTTTATGAACCTAAGTTACCCCAGAAGTTGTCTCGTGTATAAACCTAAGTTGCCCCGTTTATAAACCTAAGCTGTCCCAGAAGTTGTTTCGTTTATGAACCTAAGTTGCTCCGTGTATGAATCTTAGTTGCTTCATGTATGAACCTAAATTGCCCCGTGTATGAACCTAAGTTGCTCCGTTTATGAACCTAAGTTGCCTCAGAAGTTGTCTCGTGTATGAACCTAAGTTGCTCCGTATATGAACCTAAGTTGCCCCAGAAGTTGTCTCGTTTATGAACCTAAGTTGCTCCGTGTATGAACCTTAGTTGCCCCAGAAGTTGCCCCGTGTATGAACCTAAGTTGCCCCGTGTATGAACCTAAGTTGCCCCGTATATGAACCTAAGTTGCGCCTGATTCAAGACATGAGGGAGGAATATTTTTGTCTTCAATACCATGGCTTGGGAATTATTGTTTTCCTTCTCATGACTTGAGAATTCCGAAAAACTGGTCCATGAGTAGGGAGTTTTTTACCCCTCTTACCACTTAAATGCAATTCCCCCTAACTTTATTTGTGGAAGGGTGCTAGTGAAATTAATGTGTGTGCATGTATAGATGTGTGGGTGAGTAGTAGGGAAGTATTTTTTCCCCCTTTTCTTTTTCCAGATCAGTCGGCACACACACACACGACCCTCATTCCCTCTCTCTCCTCCGAACTATCTCTCTCTCGGTTTTCTCATCCTCACCCAAATTTCTCCAAACCAACACAAAACCCATACAATACACCTTTCAATCTTCCATCCTTGCGCGTATTGAAGCTCGAATCGCGTTCGTAGGAGCTCGGTGACCCGTATCTGGTTTGGTTCGGAGTTTGGAGTTCTAGGGCTTGGGTGATCTTTGAAAATCGGCTTTCATCCTCGAGGTAGGGATTTCTCTCACTCTTTATATGTTCTTGAATTGGTTTTGTGCGTGAAATCGTGCCTACGGCTGTTGTGATTGTTGTTGTAGTTGAAATCCATGAAAAGTCTGCTTAGAATCTGCTCGAACAGCCTTGTCATCGATACCATTTGAAATCGTCATCGATACCTCTACGTTACCAAACCCAGAAAATCAATTGTTATCGATACCTTTGGCCTCTGTAATCGCTACCCTTGCGTCTGGAATGAGTTTAATCCTGAAGTTATCGATACCCGCTATTTGTTATCGATAACGTTGTGAATTTTACCGTAAGTATCGATACCTTTTTTATTTGTTATCGATAACGTCACGCAACCACTGATCCCGATCATTGTTATTGATACCTCCTACTTTTTGTTATTGATTACTATTCCAAATTGCATTCTTTATTCACCTTTAATTCTTATTCCATTTTTCTTTTAAGTCTCGATTATCCCTAATCTATTCCGGTCACCTCCTGGGTGATTCTTAATTTGGCTCCTAGTCATTAACAAAATTGTTGGATGTTCTCATGAATTTTAATTTTCGTTTGGGCATGACTTTTCTTTCACAAAGAACGAACTATTGTCCTAATGTTTTATTGGTGTGCGTGTTTAGCGATTAGAGATATTGTGAAGTGTTTAGATAAATCATGAGACGAAATACGAGAACTCGACCCTTGATGCCATGTAGTATGAGGAGTGAGTCGGGATGATTAGTCTGGTAATAAAAATGGAAATATGAATTAGTAGAAAGATCGTTTACTTAATTTCAACCTCTTTCTTTATTTGCACTTGTTCAATCAAAGCCTTTGAACATGTTTGAAGAGAAGTAATAGAAATGAGCTGCAATCTGATGTACGGGGTCATGAGCACCCGGAACTCGAATTGGATGTACGGGGTCATGAGTACCCGGAATGTAAAACGGATGTACGGGGTCACGAGTACCCGGAAACGTAACATGGGTATATGGGGCCTTAAGACCTGGAAAATGTTTTAAGCACACTGTTTGGTATGTTAATGGAGGAAGAGTTACTTGAGCTCATATTGGAGATCGACGGGAGATGTACGGGGTCCTTAAGACCCGGAATGTAAGTCGTTCAATGTAAAAGTGTGCGAGATGGAAATTTGATTATCAAGGATACATATATGATAGATGATTAGTAGAGTGATTAATGACAAATGAAATACTCTTTAAGTCTTGAGCTTCCGGCATGAGGTTACCGTTCATCGCATTCTCTTCTATTGTCTCAGACTTTATTCTTTTTTTTTTTTATGTCCAAAATCTGTTCACTTGCATACAAGGTTTGTAGAGACTTTCCTACTGGGCGCGTGTTTGCTCAACCCTTCATTTTTTTCAGGTATACATTGGGAGCTGTAGCATGGAGTGCTGTGCATGTATTGGTTTGGAAATCTTTTTGAAAGCTGACGTGAAGAAATGGCATTACCACTCTTTTGGATTTCATTTAAAAGACGAAATTGTAACTTCACTTTAGTTATTTATTAAATGAGTATTTGTAAATTATTGAATTTCCCCTTCACTCTTTTTGATTTCAAGTTATTGGGCCGACGTGCCTTGGGTAATACTCTTTTGGGGTCATGATGTATGTTATTGGGAGGATTTTAATTATGAAAAGTTATTTATATTTATGATGAGAAATCGAGGGCGTGACATATCCCACACTAAAAGGGAAGAAGGTTACATTAAGAATTAAGTTTAACACCAACCACCAGAAAGTACTTGTTACTTTGAAGAAACAGAGAGAGAGAGAGGAGGAGGAGGAAGAGACGAAGAAGTAAGAACGGTGCGGTGGCGACTTGAACAAGGAATGGAAATTAGGAAAACTGGAAAAGAAACCAACTAGTGAAACTAAACTAGAGTTATCCATAACCTATATAAAAAAAACTATGGTTTACCCCCTATATTTTATGTATATCTACACTATATCCTATTATTAAGATAAAATATTAAATTAGTAGAAAAAAGTTTTTTAATATTACCAACAATTAATTATATACATACACTTATATATTTATATATTTATTTATTATTTATATAAGATAAATATCTCACGATCTAGTTCGGTTAATCTATGGTTTCGTAATGAAAATCCTTGGACCAAACCGCGAGTCACGGTTTTTAAATTTTTCAATCCATGTCCGAACCATTAATCCACGGACAAAATCCAAAAGATACGAATCGGTTCAGTCCGGACCGGTTTCACGGCTCACCGGATTTTTTGAGCAGCCCTACTAATGATCTTGTGAAGTCAAATCAACCACTCTGGTGAGAAAAATAAGCACTCGAATACAGGGTGATGATTCATCCAAAAACTTAATGTTCGGAAACGATTATTTTTCCCTCGTTGTGCAAAAAGATAATAGGCTAAATATTGCAAACCACAACAAACAAACCACAAGCAACCTAAGAGCCGAAAATAAAATAAGAAACAAGCAAGCAAACCACGAGACACCAAATTTTTACGTGGTTTTCCCTAAATTAGAGGTACGTCCACAGGAGCATAATCGCTACCAAATCTTCCATTACAAGAGTTCTTCCCTAGCAAGCAACTAGAGGCATACAAACATCACCCTAAGGTGAATTTCAACAAAATCAACAAAATACAAGTTTAAATCTCACCAAATGTGGATATCCCGAATTCCTAGATGCCGAGAGAAACTACACAATCCACTCCGATCAACACGTAGAACTCAACGAAGTGAAGAACATACCAGAATCTCATCAAAATCATACTTCAAATGTGTACCCGATCAGCTTGGACCAGAACCCTTAACCCCATATCTTCTTGAACCAGCAAACAAGTCCCATGTGGAATCCCCCATTTAAGGAGGGACCCACCCAACACTTATAGACAGGTAGGGCTGTCCATCGGGCGGGTTTGGTCGGGTTCGGGTCGGGTTGCACCCGACCCGACTTTTGTCGGATTAGTTAAATGGCCACCCGAGCCCGACCGAAACACTGGTCGGGTCACAACCGAACCGAGTGCTAATGAGTTCGGTCGGATTTGGTCGGGTTTGGTCACTCGAAAATTCCATACACAACAAAAAAAAAACCAGATCAAATTGTGTAACATCATCAGACATCAACCTTCTCCAGATCAACATTTCCAGCCAACCCAAAGTTTGGGTCCCAAACAGCAGCCATAAAAAAAAAAAAAAAAAAAAAACCAAGCAACTACTCCCTTGTTTTCCAGAAATCAAGCTCTCTCCTCCCCTTTTTTCATGGCTTCTGACTGCTGTTGGTGTAATTTGGGCAGCCACCATTGTCCATTGCCCCAATTTTCTTGTTCCTATTTCGGAACACAGAGAGAGAGAGAGCGAGAGAGAAATGGTATCATGAGCGGATCTCGATCTGAGAGAGAGAGAGAGAGAGAGAGAGAGAGAGAGAGAGAGAGACGTACCATTGGGTGTACATATCACTGAGACCTAGAGTGGACTGTGGGGAGCAGGAGAGGAGAGGACTTGCCGGAGATCTGGTTGCCGGTCGGAGAGAATGAGAGAATGGAGTGGGGTGGGGTGGGGCTGGGTGGGAGTGGGAGTGGGAGTGGGAGTGGGCTGGGCTGGGCGTCGGCGGAGAGACCGAGAGTTGAGAGGAGAAGAGACTGAAGACTGAAACCTAAATGGGAAAATCCCTAATTTTTTTGCTTTTATAGGGGTAAACTTTGGTCGGGTCGGGTGACCCGACTTCACATATTCGTAACCCGAAACCCGACCGACAAGTTGTCGGGTCTTAACCAGTCAACCCGAACCCGACCGACTGTCTGTTTCGAAACCGTCCGAGGCCAAATTTTCGGGTCGGGTCGGGTCGGGTGGTCGGGCGGGCGGGTCTAAGACAGGGGTGGATCCAGGAATTGAAGGTGGAGGTGGCACTAAGAAGATTATTATATTGAATACTAGGAAAAAAAATGTACGTGTTCTAACATTAACCATATATCAGTATGGGAAAATTTAAAAAAAGCCCCTAAACTTTCAGGAACTTAAAAAAAAACGCCTCGACTTCAACTAATAACAAAAAAACACCTGAACTTACAATTCTGTTAACAAAAAAGCCCCACTATCCAATTCAGTCAATTTATAATGGATGGAGGTAACGGAAGTCGTTAACTTACCCTTTTTTTTTTTACTTTTTACTTCAAAAATTACTTTTAACTACTTTTTTAAGTAATAAATAAATATACAATAAAAAATTTCTTACTATTTATCATAAATTATTTTAACCCCATTTTTTACAATTTACAAAAAATAAATCCCCCCCTCTAGCCCCAAGTTCGGAATTTTGAAATTACTTTTTTTGGGAGATTATTTTCACACCTTTTTTGATAACCACAATCCTTTTATGTCTTTTAGCAAAAAAAAAATTCATACACTTTCAACAATAAAAAAAAATAAGAAAGAGTGTGTCGCTATCAAAAAGGAGAGTGTGAAAATCACTCCCTTTTTTAACCTTTATTTTATTTTTTACTTTCAAAAATTACTTTTAACTCTTTCTTTTTTAGTAATAAATAAACATGCAATAAAAAAAATTTCTTACTATTTTTTAAAAATTACTTCACCACCATTTTTTTTTAACTATTTATGATATTGGGGCTATGGCTTTGGCGGTTGGTTGTAAGGTTGATTGGTGGTATGATTGGTGGTATGAGGTTGAAATTCTAAAACAGAGAGAGAGAGAGAGAGAGAGAGAGAGAGAGAGAGAGGAAAAATTTGAAAGTTAAAAAAAAGGAGGGTTAAAGTTATTTTAGTAAATAGTAAAAAATGGGGTTAAAGTAATTTTTGATAAATGTAAGGAAAAAATAATTTTATTGTATATATATTTATTACTTAAAAAAAGAGTTAAAAATATTTTTTTGAAGTAAAAAGTAAAAAAAAGAAGGAAGGTTAACGCCTTTCGTTAGCTCCATCCGTTACAACTTGACAGAATTGGACGGTGGGGGCTTTTTTGTTAATGGAATGGTAAGTTCAGGTGTTTTTTTGTCATTAGTTGAAGTCCAGGTGTTTTTTCGTAAAGTTTCTGAAAGTTCAAGGGCTTTTTTGAAATTTAAAAATACATGTTTCATAGGTTAATCGTCCTTTAATAAAGTAACAAAAATAGTTACCAAAAAATATTGAAATCTATGGAATGTGGACATCATAGCATGAATCAACAAAAAATAATTTGTGCAAAACAATTAAAAATGGTCTTAGATTTAGAGCATTTTCCGATCTCCACTCATTCAAACTCAAATAAACACAAGTCTTTGATAGAAACTCTGGTTTGAATGATAACAAAAAATCCGTGGGTGTGATTTTTGAAGAATAAATAATAATGATAGAAGTATGAAAAATCAAAATATTCATGAATTCACTCTATATGTCTATTCACATTCATTATAAACCGTAAAGAAACATGCAGTAATAATATTAAATTTGTGAAAAAAAAATGTACAATAGAAATACTAAACTTGCGGAAGAAAACTTAATGTCCAAATGGGTCGTGTTCCTCTCCAATTGGTGAAAAAAATCAACTTTTGTGAAAATTTATGCGCAGAGAGAGAGAGAGAGAGAGAGAGAGATTCAAAGAAGCAGTTGGGTTTAGTGCCTGTTTTGTGAAAATTGGAAAATAGATGGAGGAGAATGAGAGTGCTTGGGATTCAAACTCCCACGTGGAGGGATAGGCAGTGGCGTAGCCAGGAATATACATCACTGGAGGCATTATAAGAACAAAATCTCTGACGATAGCCAACTCCCGACGACATCCCACCGATCAATGACATTATGGTTGTTGGTGATGCGGCGTGATTTTTGTGTTGGTTGTTAAATCATGTTACAAAGGAGAGTTTTCAAGTTTTGGAGTACTATTTTGTTCACCCATATACCTAAACACTAGGTGAATATATGCGTATTACTCACTGTCCATATTGGATAAAAATTACTCACTCTTCAATAAATTCACTGAATCTTTACTTTGATATGATTGCAGACATTGATTTTGTGGAGCTCATTTATGTAACAATTCAAACAAGTCACTTGTATTTTAACAAGTATTTAATCTAATAACATGTGCCTTGATTTAAATATTGGGTAAACTCAAACTACCAATTTCAAAAAAAAAAAAAAAAAAAAGGGGGTGGTTTGATATCAGCAAAGCATTGCTTTGGTAGAGCCAAGTACGAGATAATATTTACAACCTCTCTATGTAATTTTTATTTTTATTTTTTGTATTTTTTGGAATGGGGTGGCACGTGCCACACCCCCCACTACACACCTCCGCCCTTGCTTAGAGAGTCCATGCAATACAGAAGTCGTGGTAATAGCTCATACCAAAACATTAGCATTGTTCTTAGCAAAAAATAAAATCCCTTAGGCCCCATTCTAGAACACTTTCTTAAAAAATAAGTACTCCCTTCGTCCCCTTTTTTAGAGTCCAGTATTCTATTTTGGGCTGTCCTTTAATAAGTATCCATTTTGTAAAGTTAGTGGGTAAAAATTGGTAAATTTTTTTATTTTGCTCCTAATAGTAGATTCTATTTTAAAAAGTTAGTGAGTAAAAATGTAATGATAATGTTTTCATAGAGGGTAAGGAGAGAAAGTAGAGGTAGAAGTTAATGTGAAAGTTGTAATGATGATGTCTTTTTAATAAGTTGGAATTACGAAGTAGGACACTTAAAAGGGAACGGAGGGAGTACTTATTTCACATTTTCAAACTCAAAAATGATGTAAATGAAAAATAAATTTTCAATTTTTTTTTGCACCATATAAAAGATCTCAATGAGATCTATCAAAAAAGATCCATATTGATAGAAAAATTATTTGCGTAAGCACATAATTTTTAAGTTTGAAATTGTCTTCTTAAAAAATAAGTACTTATTTCCCTTTCGAGAATGGGAAAGGAGTTGAACCCATGTCCTCCTTTCTCCTGACACCCAAGTGAATCTTTGATGCCGTTAGGCCAAAGCTTCTTGGCACCGATAATATTATTGGTGGGATCAACTTGTCAAATGACGCCACCTTGTGCTCGGCAGACTTGTAACGATCTTGATTTTTGGTAAGTAAAAATTTCGTTAAATATTTAAAATTTATAAAATTCTTATTTTAAATCCTAGATTACCCTATAAAATTTTCTTTAACTTTATAATCCGTCATAATTAGATTGGAGACTTATAAAACTATATTTCTTTGCATCGGACAATCTAGTCCTTTTCCAAAAGACAAGTATACTTGTAAAAACACTTGTGTATTTTCCTAGTAAGTTAATAACATATTTCTTGGCTAGAAATCTTACTTGGCAAGTTGAATTAGTTTCCAACCAATTGGTTAGCCAAACCTAAGTACCATTTAACTTAGTTACATTTCCCTAACATTTAAGAGCCATTGGACCAAAGGTAGTCATCATTATGCTTCCAAAAGTAGTATTCTTAGCCTTACCATGCATGCAAGCCGAAGATTAATAGCCCTAAACCTAATTACCCACCAAGTTACTTTCCTAGATTTCCTAAGTACATATATATACATATATATAGGTATATATACCCCATAGCCTATTTTAAGCATGCCTATATATGCATAGGTACACTTTTTAGGAAACTATTACCCAATGGATAATGTTTTTGTTATTGGAAGCCACCTTTAATCATTACCCTTTCCCCCTAGGCCGAATAGGACTAATTAGTACCTAAGTATACTTAGCTATATATATAGATATATGTATATATACTTTCTAGGAAATGTATTAACCATTAGGTTTTAACTTGTCATTAAGAGCCTTAACCTTTAATCATTACTTTTTTCTAGACTTATAAGGCTACTTAGACCTAAATATGCTTAGTCTTACACACATATACATATCTATATATACATACATAAGCACATGGGATATAGGAAGAGAGAGAGAGAGAGAGAGAGAGAGAGAGAGAGAGAGAGAGAGAGAGAAAGAGAGAGAGGAAAGTGTGAGGTGTGTGCATGTGTTTGTACACTTACACAAGCTACCATTTAGCCTTAAGCCTAATTACCACTTGACAACCCATTTCTAGTCTACTTTAAGCATAAAATCCTAGCCCTAATCATCCTAGATTTACTTCCAACCTAGCCTTTAATCAACCTAGAAATTGACTTACAATCTAAGCCTAGGATTGACTAAACATGGAAGGCTATTCTTTAGCCTAATCATCCATATCTTTAGACTTGTAAGACTTGCTTAGCTAGGATATAATTACCAAGGATTTTCCCTAAAAAGCCTTAAGATCCTACTTAGTTTTATAGCCTTATGCCTAAAGATTTGGATTGACAAGTGAGAGGTAGACTTAGCATGCTTCAAAGCATGATTTGACAACACAATGAGAGGAAGAGAGAGAGAGAGGGGTGGCCGGCCAAGAGAGGGAGGGATAGAGCCCAACATTTTGCTATAAATAGGACCCCTCACTTGCCATTCAACTTACACCTTCACCCTTCAACTTCTCTCTCTAGAAATCCTTGTGTTATTGCCTTGTTCTTCATTGTTCTTGAGTTCTTCAAAAAACTCATCCAAGGCCACCACTAAACCACTACTCGACCACCCTTTCGATCCAAAAAGTTTAGTAGTTTAGTCAAAAACTAGTTTCGAGAGAAACCTTTTCTCTTTCGAAGCTATCGTAAGCTTACCGTAGCAAGTCACTCCGTCCGATAGCTGACTTACTTTCCGTAGCTGCCCTACTGCCAAGAAGAATGATAGAATGCCCTTACTCTCTAAGTTTAAGTATAAGTAGAATACCTCTACTCATTAACTCGAAGTATAGTAGAGTCCCGTATGTGTCATCCTTAAGTATACGTAGATTAATCTTAACCACTATCTGTAAGTATAAATAGAAACTTGTATGATGCTTGTATATTGAAATGCATGAGAACTTGAAAAGTATTTTTTTTTCTAAAGATTGAAAAGGAAGGGGAGTATATTGAATATATCGACTCTAATTTTCGAAAAAACATACTCCCTATGTCCCGCAAAGTTTGGCACTTTTGGAAATTTCAACTTTTAAGAGAAAAAAATGATGTACAATTGAAATGCAATTTTTCCAATATTACCCTTGTGTACTTTCACCAGTACTTGAAGATTTCAAATTTGCTTCCCAAAATTATGTTTTGGCGCTAAAAATTGTTAGCCTTTGCCTTCAATTGATTACTGTACTTTGCACTCAGTAGACACATGGTGGCAAACTACCCTGAAAAGTGCACTTTTCTCTTCTTCAATTGATGCTTTTCTACTGTGCAAGAGAAAAAGGGTAAAATGGGAAGTTCACCACACTTTGCTATTGACTTTTCAAAATAGACAAATGTTATGGGACAAGGAAAAGCACCAAAATGCCAAACTTTGCGGGATGGAGGGAGTATGTTGTTTTGAACTTCCCTAAAAGGAAGAATGAACGGATTTTGGAAACATAAACCCGATTGAAAGTATTCGTATTTTGATCTTAAGAACGGTTGTGAGCATGTGTATGTAATTGTTTGAATCACTTGTTTGATGTGTGATAAAGCATAAGTGGTTTCCACTCCAAGGTGTCCGTCCATGTGACACTATGATTTATATTGTGTGCTAAATGTTTGAGCATGAATTCGTGATAATATGCGCATGATAAGTAATATAGAATTGGATGATCTTGTTAGTTTAGTTTCAAGATTACCATGAATGATTTATGTGTACTTGCGTGAAAAGTCCTACCGTGGAATCTATGCATGAAAACGTGACACAGAAATTGGGAAAGTTAGAGACATGACACCTAGGGTGTGTTAATGACAAGATATGTTTTGAAACCGCAATGTGGCCGGACTTGGTAGCCCATTGTGTGTATGAAAACCCGCAATGTGGCCGGATTTGGTAGCTCTTTGTGTGGACTTGCGAAAACCGCAATATGGCCGGACTTGGTAGCCCATTGTGAAGATTGCCAATGGGGCTGGACTTGGTAGGCTCCTTGGTAATATGGCTTGGTTATCCGTGGAGAGGAGCTAATGCAACTTTTGTGTGCCAATGGGACCGGACGTGGTAGTCTCATTGGAGGTGTGGCTTGGTTATCCGCAGAGAGGAGCCAAGAATGAAAAATGTTGTGAAACCACAATGTGGCCGGATGTGGTAGCCCATTGTGTGTATTGCCAATGGAGCCAAACGTGGTAGCCTCATTGGTAACGAGGTTTGGAATGCTTTTTGAAATGTTGATTTGGAAAGTCAAAGGTGAAAATGGTGACACGGTCTACGAAATGTCGTGTAGGAGAAACTCAGATTTCACAGACACCAACGTTAGTAGAAAAGTGAATGTGGATGTGTCATTGTTAACTGCTTATCCGAAAGATGGTTGAACATGCATGTGCTATTTAGAATCCGCTGATTGTACATGAGCTAGTATACTACTTCCTTGCACTGTTATTTGTAAGTTATGGTTAGCGGTATGGAATTATTCTGTTGAGCTTTTGTAGCTCATAGTGTTACTTTTGGTAACCCTGACATATTATACGGGGGGCGACGCTGGTATAGTGTGTTAGACCTTGTAGAGGAGCAGGGTGAACTCTACACCTTGGAGGCTTTCGAAGCCGAGGAGCTGGCTAGGATGGAGGAGCAGGCGGAGCAGTAGTTAGGGACCCTAGTCTTCCCTCCCTTGTGTAATTAATGAACTTTTGTGGGAGTAATGATGTAATAATGAGCCAGACTCTCTTTAGATTTTAAATAAAAAAAATGTCTATTTAACGTACCCTAAATTTGGGGTGTTACAAGACTTAAATCTTGTCCGGGCTCATTGCTCCAAAAACAAACTTAAGAGGTCAAGCACTAATGGTCGGAGTTCTTGTGACCGGTTGCCCTTCTTCCCACCAAGAAGGGAAAGCAGGCCAAGGCTCCAACAACACGTGGTGTAGTTGGAATTTGGCCTGCTTTAATTGGTAGCCATAGTGGAAGATCGTAATTGGTTGCCATGGAAGTTGAGGAACCCCGCCCTAAGAGTTATGTACTTTCCTTTCCTTCTACAAAGGACGGACTTAGTCGTTAAAGTGCCTCTCGGTCGTCACCAGTTGGTCAGGTATTGATGGTGGTTCTCTGCCTTGCAATTCTAGGTCAAAGATGGGGCCCAGGTCCGAATCTGAATGGGGGACCCATTTGAGAGAATCTGGTCAAACACCACCCTGCAGTTGGCAACTCAGATGAGGAACTACCACTATTTAATCTCTTCCATTTGTAGTGACGCAAAATTTTTTTAATTTTTGAAATGATTATTAAATGACTAATTGGAAAAATATGTTTATTTGGTTGATATTTGAATGGAGGACTAGAATGAAGGAATTGAGACTTGAGGGAGTGTGGGTGTAATATATAGATATAGGGGTATAAAAGTGGAGTGTGTGGTTGTTTACATCCTAAAATATGCCACCCAATGAGAAAATTACACGTGGCATCGAACAGTGTTTTGCCCAATCAGAACTTGTCTCATTTAGACATGAGATGTAGAGGATCGGAAGGTTTAATGATGATGTTATTTTAGTGCTACACGGTATCGTTTTGATTGGAAACGACCACGTTTAGATGTCGAACAAGGGTAATTAAGATGATAATTGAGCTCAGCCGTTGATTAACCATCAAATGGTGCCATTAACTCTTTGTTTCATGAAGGGTATCAATCATGGTTATAGTGAATCATCTGGATAGCCAATTCTATAGCACTAAATCATGTTGCGTGAAAATAGGAACCCCATTACCTAGAAAACAACCATGATCAACATCAATAAACGTGGAAGGAGAAGAATTCTGAGGAGACCAATTCAAGCAACCGTTTGAAGGCTCCTCTTAACCGTTTTTTGGAGGGAACAGTGAGTAGTTCAAACAAGGATGTGGGTATCAATTGAGTACGTGGAGAATGAAGCTCGAAGGCGGACTCATTGTCTATAAATAGAAGAAGCAAGTAAAGAGAGAGCCCTCGACAAAAAAATTCATCATCTGACAACTCATACAAAATGATTGCTCAGAGATCTATCATAGCTTAGGATTTAGATTAGATTAGTTTAGTAATTTGTAAGTTGAAGGCTCATTTGCATGTAAGACTACTTTCGATTAAATTCAAGTTATCTTATTTCTTTTGGTCTTTTTCTTACTAAAGAGTAGTTGATTATAGGTTCACTTTTGATTAAATTCAGTGCGCTTATATTTCTACATTATTCTTGTCGAAATCTCAAGAGTATTTGTATATAAACTTGCCTTTGATTAAATTCAGGTTTGTATATGTTCAATTATCTTTTTTGATTGAAGAGCGTTAATCCAATGTTTGATTGATACCTTAAGGAAAATCCTCTTAGTTGAGGTAAGCGAACGGATAACACAGTTGCCTGACTTAAATTAGTTGTTTTTCAATCAATCTGAAAAGAATATTTTCTTTTCTGAAGTTAGTTCTTTTCTGGCACTCTTGCACACAATTATATGCCATAGATTGAACTAATTTAGCCCAAACAATTTTTTGGCACGCCCGGTGGGACTTAAAGGTGTCAAAAATGCCAAGGCTTAGGAAACAAATATGGACACCAATCTGTGGTCCAGAGCCAGAGGAACAAGCTGAGCCAGAGCAGATTGCAGAACCAGATACACCTATTAACCTTAGGTTTCCTCAATTGGCTTTAGAAGTGGAAGAGCCTCTTTATGAAGGGCCTCCTTTTGAAGTACCTCTGAATTCCAAGAGGGGCAAGCTAGTGGTAAGGACCATGATAACGAGGATACGTTTAGAGAAATGATGATCTCTTTTAGAGAAATGGCTCAAACTCAAAGAGCCATGATCAAAAGCATAAAAAGTAGATTACCCTACCAAGAGTCAGCAAGGAATAGTCCAGGGAATATTGGACTAAATGACCATGCTAACTCAAGCACTCACCAAAGCCCCATCAAAGGAAGGCTTGGAGAGGAAGTTGGGTCGGGTAAAATGAAGTCTAGACTAGGCAAAGAGAAAATGTACTCAGAGGAAGTACCACGATCCTGATATGAGCCAGTGAAGCCAATGAAACCTATTCATGAAATCCCAAAGAACCTTTTAGTATTAGTCTTAGAGTCCCTAGGGATACTAGGAATAGGCAGAGTGTGAATCCTCTCTTCGAACCAACACTTGTGGGATGAGAGAATGACACAGAGCTAGAGTGAGGGTATAGACCAGAGAGAAGGGGTAATAACCCTCAAGACCCTCGTCAAAGGTTGCCCACTTATGGGCAGCATTAAAAAGGATCTCGTTCTTTCTAAAGCAAGGGCCCGGATCGAGGGAGCGCGAGCGGGGAAGCAAGCGCTCAGAATACAGAGTCGCCATTCGGGTTTTGAAGGTCCGACACCCAAGGAACCGTATTTTGAAGCACCTGCCGCGCTGTTTGATTTGAAAAAGTGAAGGAACCAGTCCGTCATAACCATATCTTGGTTTGGGAGCCAAGTTACGAGAGGGGAAGGGTTTTAAGGCACCCATCTCGCCCAATCCGGAGATCGGTCTCTATTTAGGCATTTTGTGAAAATAACGTAATTCTTCTTTTATTAATCGATTTTTAGCCAATTAGGGCGGGGGAACACTTAATTGAGGATTAAAACTGTAACAGTTTTCAACATTGGAAGAGCATGGATGGATGAGATGATAAACAATAAATGGAACAAAACCCAACACTGTGATCGAACATCAAAATAGTGCTTTGTATGAATTTGACGTGAACAGTGGCCAACTTGCATGCATGGATCTACGTGCATGCAAGCTCTCTAGCACGCGCCATACCCAAACACACGCACGTGTGTTGATGTTCCACAAACAGATTGAATTTTATCCCCGTCTGGGCTCTGGAAAGACCAGTGCTCACCCAAGAGGCAAACCATGCAGTTTATATGTACTGAAAGTAAATAATATTACAACAGAATGAATTAAATTAAAGAATGACCCCTAAACAGTAGGGGTAGTAAAACAAAGGCCAAGGGCCAAGTTGCCCATGCAAGGGCAGTCATTGGAATCAAGCTGACCAGCGCGCATGACACTAGGATAGGCGCGCGTGAGTCATGACTGGACTTCCAGGAATTACTTTGCATGCCTGGGCTCTGAGACATATTCAGAAGCAACCCAGGGGCATTCTAAAGTAAACAGAAAAGCATGCTGAGCTAATCTATGAATTTTAACATGCAAAACAGTGGATCAGTTTTAAACATGCTCCACAGTGATTTATAACACCATAAAAAAAGAAACAAACTAACATCCCAACCCCATGGGACCATCGCGTGCAACCCATGATTGGCGCGCGTGTGGGAGTGCCAATTCATGGTTCTTGTAACCCTGCTAACCTTAAGGCCAGGACTGGTATTGATTACCGCCCTTGGCCCTGCCAGCCCCCCTCAGGGATCAAACATGAAATAGGTAATAAAATTATACCTTTGCTTGAGTGGTTTTGAAATGGATTGAGCATGGTGGTAGTACTTAGAAAATGAGTGTATGGAAGTGGTTTGAATGAGGGAGTATCAAGTGTATTAAAGGTTGTATAGCCTTTTTTGCTTGAATTTTGGTAACCCTTGGACTTGGAAGTGCAATGAGGTATTTATAGGAGGTTAGAGGCCAAAGGTTGATGGAAAACTAGGCTTAGCAACCAGCCAACAAGACTGGCCAGCCTCCCTTGGTGGAAAAATAGGTCAACAAGGTGATGGGAGTGGTTGTGTGGGTGGAGCAACCCATGAAGCCTGCAATAGTTGATCTGGTGGAAAACGGGGTTCCACAGCCCTGAAGACCCCCTGATGATCACAAAATCCAGCTAGAAAAAGGTGATGGGGACAGGCGTTGAACTGCTCGCGTGGAAGTGGCATACGCGCGCGAGTGAGCTAACAATCGCACGATGGTGAACAGTCAATGCTTTGACTTTGACCAACACCTGGCAATCTCACAAGCGCGCGTGTGAGCCATAGCAACGCACGCTGGTCAAACCTTGGCTTAGGGTTTTGACTTAGGGTTTTGGGGTTCAAAAGGTTCAAGAGGGGTTCCAATCACTCCAAGCTCAATCCTTTCCATTCTCAAGACTATTTTCGATCCGATTCATCATCGGGGAAACAAGAAACCGAAAAACAAAGTAAAACAATTGGGAGATCCAGATTAGGGTGTCTACAGTAGTCCCTCTTTGACGGCACGCGGAACACCATTGACTGGTACAGGTAACGTCAAAGATTTCTAGACACCCATCAAATTTACCCAAGAGCCGATTAAATGGAAAATGCAGACAAGTATGTAAAAATACCTTGCACCAATGGAGCGAAGAGCTGATCAATCATTGAAGCAAACTTTGCTGGGGAATGAATGATAATCGGACGGATAGATCGTCACTAATTGGTAGAACGGAGGGATGGATCGTTGTTGATTTGATAATTGGACGGATGGATCGTCCTTGATTGATAACTGGATGGATGGATCATCGTTGATTGATAACTAGACAAATGGATCATTGTTGATTGATAACTGGACGGATGGATCATTGCTGATTTGAAGATTGGACGGATAGATCGTCGTTGATTTGATAATTGGACGGATGGATCGTCGTTGATTGAAGATTGGACAAATAGATCGTCGCTGATTTGATAATTAGACGGATGGATTGTCGTTGATTGATAATTGGACGGATGGATCGTCGCTGATTGATAACTAGATGGATGGATCGTCACTGATTTGATGATTGGACAGATAGATCGTCGTTGATTGAAAATTGGACAGATGGATCGTCGCTGATTTGATAATACTTGAGTGTGTGCGGGCAGACCACAGCTGGGGACAAAAAAATGTTCTGGATTGAAGACATTGATTCAAAATGACCCCAAGAATTGTTATAAGGCCATAACAAAAACTCTTGGGCTGAATAAAAGGAACAATCGAGATTGGGCCTGACCAAAAACTGGATTGGGCCTGAGGCCCAACTGAGTGTCACGCGAAGGAGCCACTCCCGCGAGCATGTGTCCCCTTTTAGGGCTTGGATCCAGATCAGGCCCAGACCCGGCCCATGCCTGTCACACAGCTTTAAACTTCCCGGGGACGCTTCAGAAACAATTCCCGAACGGTTTCGAAGTTTCAAAACTCCACTCAAACCTTGAACACTCTCAATCTCTCTCAAACCCTAGATTTCCTCCAAAATCAAGAAACCCAAACTCACCCACACGTCCATGGCAGACCACGGCATCGGTGGTGGCGAGGGAGAAGTGGTCGATCGACCAAAGGATATAGGAGAGCCAATGAAGATCGAAGCAGGAAATCAACAGCCAGAGGGGGCTATCACAGACCAAGGTGCAATGGTAGCAGGCCATGGCGGAACTGATCAAGGCCGCGAGCAGAAGGTAGGTGGTGAATCGGTCCGGCGTACGGCAGAGGGGGAGGAGCGCGCGACGGAGAATACAGGGGCAGTTGATCGTGTCGCTTCCGTATCAAAAATAATTAATAAAACAGACTAATTACTACTACCTAAAAGATAGCGGTAAGTACTCCGAGTATCGTCCTCAGGGATTACGAAGGCTAAGTTGCGAATGCTTCAATTGATTTCTAAATTAATTCGGAAAGAGATTTGATTGTTGGATTTCGACAATATTAAAAGCTAAATTAAATAAAGCAATTAAGAAGTAGAGAGAATTTAAGGGAGAAAAGATCTAGGGTTTCGAATCCACTCGACCCGTTCTAACAATATTTATGCCATGACAAAGGTTAATTACTCGAATCAATATTCGGATATCGTTAGGATTCGCGGGCCCTTACGGTATCGCCTAAAGATATTTATGAATCACCAAATAGCATGGGGTATCGCCGCCTAGCACGAACCGTCTTACTAGTACGACCCGTCTCTATGGCACGGATCGTCTAATAGCACGACGCGTCTTACGGAGCATAACCCAGTCATCACAAGCAATTAAGAACCGTTGTATGAACGTGCATAAAAATCTAGAAAATTATACACAAGATTTGATAGAGAAAGTTAATATCGCAAATAAATCCTCAAGTCATACAACCACGATTCGAATAATAAAACACTAAATCAAAACATAAATATTATTACTCAGAGTTCGAGTTTCATCTATACCCTAGAAAAGAAATTTAGCCGGACATCGGAAGAGAAATCATCGAACTGATTTTCTTGTTGACTGCCGTGACTAGGAACCACGTATGGGTAAATGGACTGCTCCCAGCCGTGATGTGCAACACCGTGATTGGGAGAGTATACTGATCAATATGCGCAGCCCCCTCTTCTGTTCTGTCCACGTATCTCCCTTCTCCTTTTTCTCCTCTGTAATGCGTGATGGCCTCTCCTTTTATAAGCGGCTGTAGCCGACTTTACCACAAACCCTTATTTTTCCTTCCTTTTTAATTCCCCAGCCGACTTACACTTGACTGCAAGCCCATGTCCACGTGCTGGCCATCACATAGGAATTAGATTGGGTGCTTCTCGCTTCAGTTTATTCATCACCAACTTTTGGCCCATCGTATATTGTAAAATTGACCACAGGCTTTGTTTCAATACAGAGTAAAATCCAAAATTCTACTTTATTTTGTATCAAAGCCTCTAAATACCTGCAACACAAGAATAAAGCATAAAATTCCAAGTAACAAAACAAATCGACTTAGCAATGATAAATTAGGGGCACATATGTGAACATTTATGCGCCTATCACACCCCTCAACTTACACTTTGCTAGTCCCGAGCAAAGAAAAGAAAATGCAACTAAAGAAAGTAAATTAAAATTGATAGTTCTTTTAAACCCCCGGGCAGCCCCGGTAGGACGAGTGAAGTCTCGTGAGGGTTTTCAGCAATGATCACCCACAAAACACCGTGAATCCTCTTACACGGAACTTACAATCTGCAAGTAACTCATCAGTCTCTCAAGCCAAGGCACAAAGTCATTGCATAAGTATAATGGGTACAACTAGTTCAAAATGCTATCAAGACATGCATATAAACTATGGCACCTAATTTAGTGTGTGTGAACATTTGGACTTAGTCACTGATGAAATGCCACTCAAAGTTCTCTCTGGACCGAGCTTTGACTTCAATTCTCACAGTGTCATGCACTCACAAATAAAATCGCTCGAAACAAGGTGCATTATGAACTCTCAAGTGTACGGTTTGGAAGTTATGTAAATGAAAGCAAAATACTTCGCACACTATGACACGAAAAGAACGCTTTATGCGGTGAACACACGGTCTCATGAATGGAACAATAAGCATTGGAACTCTCTCTCATATCCATCAATCCACTTTCCATCACCCCAAGGATCAAATAGGACTTTAATTTGGTTATAACGTTGGGTAAAGGGAAGTGTGTAAAGGCTAGGGTAAAACATCAAGTGTCCAAGAATAGGCAAACAACGTAGGGCTAATTTAACAATGTGCGCCCATTTGTTTTTCTCTTTTCAACTCCACTTTATCTCTCCTTCTAACCTTTCAGCATTTTTCAACCATAAAGCAACAATTCCTCCTTTTCAACATATTGGTGTCCCTTTTTATTTTTGTCTTCTGCTTTTTTTTTACTTCTTTTTTTTTTTTTGAGGGACACCACCCATTCAAGCACAAAATTTCACAATCTATCCAAAAATTTCACCTTTATATTTTTGCCTTTCTCCAAACACAATATGGAAGGTGGAGCTAACAAAAAAAAAAAAAGAGCTAAGTACAAAAGGCTCAAAGCGGCTCGCAAGGGATAAATGTGAAAATAAAGGAACGAATAGGCCCAAACATCAAGATGGCCTATAATCCTCTCCCAGGGGTGAATCGTCCATATGACAAACCAAATCCCAAGAGAAATTGTCATGCATTCAAGTTCCAACATTCAGTAATCAAGAATAATGAGACCATCAACAAATATATTCTTTTCATTGACAAACTGAGAAGTTACGTGACACCAGTCCAACAAAAAGGTAAGGCACGAAAGCTCACTAGGGCATTAGTCTCCACTAATCTAGCCATCGAGAACATTCAAACGACACCCACAGGCAAACTAAGTCCAAATAGACATGCAGTACCGAGATGCAAGTGCCATAGCTACAGACATTAACAAGATAGCATGAAGAACTAACAGTCCACAAAATACCCAAACAATGCCAACATGCCTCAACTCAAGCAACCAATAAATACCTCGCAAATTTTAAGTTCCATGCAAGAAAGATCCCACTATTTTTGAACTTTTTAAAATTTTCAATGTTTTTTTTGGATTTTTAAGAGTCTAAGACAAAACAAACTACGAAGTAGTCCCTCCCCCCAACTTGAACCAATCGATGCCCTCATTGAAAAGAATAAACATGAAAAAATAGGACATAAACGTAAAAGAGAGGAAAGGTAGCACCTCGAAAAGGAGGAATATCGCAGACTAATATAACAAGAGAGGGACCCCCCCCAACTTAGATCGAACAACCTGCAAAATGTTAGCCTCCAAAACAACAAAATATATACAAGGAAAACAACTAAAGAACATAAACAAATGCAAGAAGTAAAATATATAAATAAAATAAAATAAAACCATCCACTTTCTTCACGCGAAAGACACGGGTACTACTTTTCTCCCTAGCCAAAGACTGTGGTTCCCTATTTGTTGGAAGAACAGTATGCATAGGATTCAACGATATCTTGAGAAGTGGTGCCATCGTCTAATAGGCTGTCACTCCCTCTGGGGCTGCCAGATCCCTTACCCACCACTCTGTTTGTGAAGCAATCTCCACAAAGTTGGACACTAAAGTCAGATGGTTCAGGCAGAATTCTCGCTGCTAACTACGCGCCTGTCGCCAGACCCAACCTCCTAGGTACTACATACATAGCTTTGACCAGGTGGCTATACCAGACCATTGGAAACCGTTCGAGCACGGCAAACACTGGAGGTATCACAAACTCCATGGATTTTAAGTCTCCTGGACTTCTAATGAAAGCACTAATCTATATAAATTGGGTCCATCAAAGTAATGGACTCCACCGTGGCACCATCCACCACACCATCACCAATTCCTTCCACGTAAGGTTTAAGCCTTTGGCCATTGACCTTGAAAACATTACCAACACGTGGATCCTTAATCTCTATCGTCCCATGGGGGAACACACGGGTAACAACATATGGACCATCCCACCGTGACCTCAACTTTCCCGGGAAAAGTTTAAGTCTAGAGTTAAAGAGTCACACTTTTTGACCAACTTCAAAGGACTTCCTAACAATGTGTTTATCATGAAATGCCTTAGTCCTATCCTTATAAATACGTGCACTCTCGTATGCGTCATTGCGCAACTCTTCCAATTCAGCAAGCTGGAGCTTACGATTCAACCCGGCAGCGGCCATATCGAAGTTAAACTTCTTAATGGCCCACATAGCTCTATGCTCCAACTCAACAGGCAAATGACACGCCTTACCAAAAACTAATCGGTAAGGAGACATGCCAATAGGAGTCTTATAAGCTATACGGTAGGCCCATAAAGCATCATCGAGCCTTAAAGACCAATCTTTTCGATCAGGCCTAACCGTCTTTTCAAGTATACGTTTAATCTCCCTATTTGACACTTCAACCTGCCCACTAGTCTGAGGATGATAAGGTGTTGCCACCTTATGAGTGATAGAATACTTTCGCACAAGGGCGGCGAAGTGTTTATTGAGAAAATGGGTGCCCTCATCACTAATAATTGCCCGCGGATAGCCAAAACGAGTAAAAATATTACTTTGAAGAAACTTGACCACAACTTTGTGGTCATTGGTCTTGGTGGCTACCGCTTCCACCCACTTGGACACGTAGTCCACTGCCACAAGAATATACTCGTTCCCATGCGAACAAGGAAACGGACCCATGAAGTCTATCCCCCAAACATCAAACATCTCCACAACCAGCATGGAGGACAATGGCATCATATCACGGCGCGAAATATTGCCGGTTTTCTGGCACTTAAGGCATGCCTTGCAAAACAAATATGCATCCTTAAATAGAGTGGGCCAGTAAAAACCGCTTTGTAAAACCTTCTCTGCCGTCTTCTTCCCACTAAAATGCCCTCCGCTCTCAAGCGAGTGACAGAAGGTGAGAATGCTATGGTGCTCAATCTCAGGAACACACCTCCTAATCACCTGGTCCAAACACAACTTAAAGAGTTCCGGATCCTCCCAAAAATAGTGCCTAACCTGCACAAAGAATCGGTCCTTGTCCTGCTTGGACCAATGAGAGGGAAGCGCGCCTATGGCTAGGTAATTGACGATGTGTGCATACCATGGGGGTCGCACCTGTGACACCTCAAAGAGTTGCTCATCGGGGAATGAGTCCTTAAGGGGCAAGGTGTCACCAGAGGCATCTACTAGGATCCTCGATAAGTGGTCTGCTACAGAATTTTCAGATCCTTTCTTGTCTCGAATCTCCACATCAAACTCTTGGAGGAGCAGAATCCACCTAATCAACCTAGGTTTGGTCTCCTTCTCCTTAGACCTCTTATCAACGTTAGACCTCTCAGCGACAGGTGGAGACACTGTCTCCTTCGCTTTGATCTCCTTTGGTCGGGTCTCTACTTCTCTCCCATTTCTGAGGGTGACAACTAATTTCGCTTGTTCGTGACCTTGCGAATTGTCAATGTGGTGCATCCCTCGTGGGTTAGCCACTGGCTGACTCAGTAATCTACCCTCATCCCGGCGGTTAAGAGCATTAGCTAACGACCCATTTGGGTTTCCATCTTGGCAATGGATTGAGAGTGGGAGTGAAGCAATTGGGAGTCAGCTTTCATTTGTTGGCAATCGGCTCTCATTTCAGCCATGGCCTTCAACATTTGCTCCTCAAAATTTGGTGTCCTTTGGGAGGACGCAGAAGGTTGTTGGAACTGGGGTGGTGCAGGTGGTGGACAATAGGCCTGTGTGTTGGAAGTATTAGGAAATGAAGGCCTCATAGGTTGGGCAAATGGTTGCCCTTGGTCTGGCTGTCGCCATCCAAAGTTGGGATGCTTCTTCCAGCCGGGGTTGTAAGTATGAGAATAGGGGTCATTCGCTGGCCTACCAAACCCCTGGGCCGAGTTCACGTGCTCTTGAAGAAATTCTGGAAATTAAGATGCCATGTGGCACTCATTTATTTGATGGCATGGACTGGAGCACAACTGACAGACCTCTGCAACAGCAGCAGGAGATGAAGAATGTGAGGGACCATGACCCAAAGATAAGAAAGTGTCTAGCTTACGGGTCAATGCATCTGCCTTGTAGGAAAGATTGTCAGAGTGGCCCACCTCATAAAGGCCACTCTGTTTTGAAGAGGTAGAAGTTGTCCTATTTGTGCGGGCTGATGCGGCTCGGTGCCGTGAATTCTCCGCTAACTGCTCAAACAAGTCCCACCCCTGATTCTCATTCTTAAGCATAAATGTGCCTCCACATGAGGCATCCACCATATATCGGTGTTGTTTGCATAGTCCATTGTAGAAACATTGGACTAATTGCCATTTAGGAACTTGGTGGTGTGGGCAACTCCTGATGATATCATTAAGTCTCTCCCATGCTTGATGAAATTGTTTGCCTTCTTTTTGATAAAAACTAGTGAGTTCTTGGCGAATTTCTTTTGTTTTGCCTATGGAAAAGTACTTTTTCAAAAATTCATTTTTCATTTGCTCCTAAGAGGTGATGCTATTCGGTGTTAAAGTATTAAGCCAGTATTTGGCTTTATCTTTAAGCGAGAACGGGAATAACTTCAACCTAAGGGCATTATCAGTGAAGTGCTGAATTTTAACAGTGGAGCAAATCTCTTCAAAGTCCCCTAAATGCCGATATGGGTCCTCGTTATCAAGTCCATAGAATGATGGGAGTGTTTGTAACAAACTGGACTTGATTTCAAATTGTGTTGAGGCAGTGGTAGGCAATGTTATGCATGATGGTGAGGTATAGGCGGATGGGAGAAAGTACTCCCCGATCGCAGGTGGATTCTCAGCCTCTATTCTTTCAATCATTGTAACAAGTGAAGTGGGTAAAGGCCAAGGGTTACGAGACGCTGCTCGATTAGCTCTAAAGGTCCGTTCGATCTCTGGGTCAAAATTATCAAGTAAAGGGTCCAGTGATCGATGACCAAACATACAATGCAAAAATGTCCCTAACTCAAATAAAAATAAAAACAAATAACCAAAACACTAAAACTTAGAAAAATAAGAAAACTCACAGCGTCAGAAAAGCCAATTGACTTGCACTGTTAAGCTGCAATGTTGCCGCTTACGTCTTGCTCCTGTGCGCAACAATTTCTCAATTCCTGTGCTTGACACAATAGAATGCTAACAAAGAAAGAATGCAATTAAACAAATATGAGGTATAGTAAAAAAAACTAAAAAAATACCTAAACTAGGAATTAAAATAAAAATCAACTAAACAACGCAACCGTGCTTGTAATCCCCGGCAACGGCGCCAAAATTTGATCGTGTCGCTTCCGTATCAAAAATAATTAATAAAACAGACTAATTACTACTACCTAAAAGATAGCGGTAAGTACTCCGAGTATTGTCCTCAGGGATTACGAAGGCTAAGTTGCGAATGCTTCAATTGATTTCTAAATTAATTCGGAAAGAGATTTAATTGTTGGATTTCGACAATATTAAAAGCTAAATTAAATAAAGCAATTAAGAAGTAGAGAGAATTTACGGGAGAAAAGATCTAGGGTTTCAAATCCACTCGACCCGTTGTAACAATATTTATGCTACGACAAAGGTTCATTACTCGAATCAATATTCGGATATCGTTAGGGTTCGCGGGCCCTTACGGTATCGCCTAAAGATATTTATGAATCACCAAATAGCATGGGGTATCGCCGCCTAGCACGAACCGTCTTACTAGTACGACCCGTCTTTATGGCACGGATCGTCTAATAGCACGACGCGTCTTACGGAGCATAACCCAGTCATCACAAGCAATTAAGAACCGTTGTATGAACGTGCATAAAAATCTAGAAAATTATACACAAGATTTGATAGAGAAAGTTAATATCGCAAATAAATCCTCAAGTCATACAACCACGATTCAAATAATAAAACACTAAATCAAAACATAAATATTATTACTCAGAGTTCGAGTTTCATCTATACCCTAGAAAAGAAATTTAGCCGGACATTGGAAGAGAAATCATCGAACTGATTTTCTTGTTGACTGCCGTGACTAGGAACCACGTATGGGTAAATGGACTGCTCCCAGCCGTGATGTGCAACGCCGTGATTCGGAGAGTATACTGACCAATATGCGCAGCCCCCTCTTCTGTTCTGTCCACGTATCTCCCTTCTCCTTTTTCTCCTCTGTAATGCGTGATGGCCTCTCCTTTTATAAGCGGCTGTAGCTGACTTTACCACAAACCCTTATTTTTCCTTCCTTTTTAATTCCCCAGCCGACTTACACTTGACTGCAAGCCCATGTCCACGTGCTGGCCATCACAAAGGAATTAGATTGGGTGCTTTTCGCTTCAGTTTATTCATCACCAACTTTTGGCCCATCGTATATTGTAAAATTGACCACAGGCTTTGTTTCAATACAGAGTAAAATCCAAAATTCTACTTTATTTTGTATCAAAGCCTCTAAATACCTGCAACACAAGAATAAAGCATAAAACTTCAAGTAACAAAACAAATGGACTTAGCAATGATAAATTAGGGGCACATATGTGAACATTTATGCGCCTATCAGCAGTGGAGCCCGTTGTCGAGCCAGTAGGCTCGAGTATAGTGGCAGGGGACTCGCCTATAGTTGGGGGAAGTTCGGGCAGTGCCGACTGTAGGGAGGTTTTCCCAAACAGAGGAAAAATAGCTTGAGCACGTGCATAACAGATGAGCACATCGGAGCACTAAGCAAGGGTGCACGGTACAGCCTAACAGGTGCACTGATAGGCGACACCCTGTTGGTAGGCAAAAGGTGCTAGGTGATAATGCCTAACAGGTGCGCTGGTAGGCAAAAGGTGCTCGTTGGTATAGCCGAACACGTGGTATGTGGGACCATGGTATAAATATGATAGGGGCAATCGCCATGCAAGACGGTGGTCGGCAATATGGACCAGTGACATGTGAAGTCATTGGTCCACGAAGGTTGTACGGGGTCTTGGTCCAGTAAACATGAGAAGTTATTGGACCAAGAGACTAATTAAGGACAGTGACATGAGAAGTCACTGGTCCAAGTAGTTTGGTCCAAGAGGTTTGGTCCAAGTAGTTTGGTCCAAGCAGTTGATAAAGGACCAGTAACATGAGAGGTCATTGGTTCAAGTTATCCGAGCAGGGGCCTGATCCAATAAACACGAGGAGCTATTGGACCAGGAGTCTAGTAGCAGACAGTGACATGTGAAGTCGCTGGTCCAGATGGTCTGTTCGGCAATGAGAGGGCCGAATAGGAGCAGCATTCTGGAGTAGTCAGCAGATGACGCTCCAGAAGGATCCAGAAATGGTAATACCCAGTTAGGAAACGAGATCTGGAGAGGATACCCAACGGGAATGGGGTAAACAGCCAATTAAGGAAGAGGTTCCTAAATGGTCTATAAGGTAAATATACAGTTAAGGGAATGAGAATCCCTGGTATTCTGGGTTTCCTATACGAGAAAGGAAACTTAGGCCAACGAGATGGCTTGGAAAGCAAGCATATGTGGATCTATAAATATGAGGTAAACCTAGAGGTAAAGGTATGCAATTCTTGGCTATTCGCGCATTACCTACTGATAATTAGAGTTTTCACTAGTACGAGATACTAACTTTGGCATCGGAGGGCCTTTGCCACGAGAAGGCAAAGGTGCGCTCACCCCTATTTGTTTTGCAGTTAGGATTCTGGCGGAAGGCTAGGATTCCGGCGAGGAGGCACGTGAAGCTGTTCACCAAAAAGCTAGAGTTAGCACTAAGTAGATTTTTTCCCCTTACAATTGGCGCCGTCTGTGGGAAACGATAGAATTCCCATTGAAACCGTGGTGGAAGAAGAGCCATAAGACCTAAAGAACACGTGTGGTCCTGAGTGGGTCGTGACAAAGCTACTGGTAAAGAAAAAGAAGGGCGCGGCGAGTATGAGCCACTCGTTGGCTCAATCCTAGAGTTCTAAGGATAATATGGTAGGCGATCGCGTGAAGCAGTCCGAATCTGCTAGGTGATTGCAAGAGCAATTCAAATTTGATAGACAATCACGAAGAGCAACCTGTACTCGTTATGCGCTCAAAAAGCCCATAAGGAGCAGTCTGAATCTGCTGGGAAGCAGCAGCGAAGCGTCTGAATCTGCTAAGCGATCTTAAGGAAGCGATCGATCTGCTTTGGGGGAAGCGTATGAAGCGAAACGAACCTACTAAGCGATCTTAAGTAGCGATCCCTGAATCTGCTTTCGGGAAGCTTGTATGAAGCGATCCAGAATCTGTAAGCGATCTTAAGGAAGCGATCTGAATGCTCAGACACCTTTGAGCTTGATCAGAATCTGCTAAGCGATCTTAAGGAGCAGTCTGAAAAGAATGGGAAGCAGCAGAGGAGTCGAATCTGCTAAGCGATCTTAAGGAAGCGATCTGAATCTGCTGGGAAGCGTATGAAGCGATCGAATCTCTAAGCGATCTTAAGGAAGCGATCTGAATCTGCTTTCGGGGCGTATGAGCGATCCGAATCAACTAAGCGATCTTAAGTAGCGATCTGAATCTGTTTGGGAAGCACCATGAAGCGATCCAGAATCTGCTAAGCGATCTTAAGGAAGCGATCTGAATCTGTTGAGGCTTGGTATGAAGCGATCCAGAATCTGGCTAAGCGATCTTAAAGCGATCTGAATCTGCTCGGGAGTAGCCAGGCGATCCGAATCTGATGGCGATCTTAAATGCTTGATCTGAATCTGCTCGGGGCGACCTGAAGCGATCGAATCTGCTCAGCGATCTTAAGGAAGCGATCTGAATCTATTTAGGAAGCACCCATGAGCTTGATCCAGAATCTGCTAAGCGATCTTAAGGAAGCGATCTGAATCTGGCGAGGAAGCGTATGAGCGATCCGAATTTACTAAGCGATCTTAAGGAAGCGATCTGAATCTGCTTTCGGGGCTTGTATGAAGCGATCCGAATCTGCTAAGCGATCTTAAAGAGCAGTTTGAATCTGCTTGCGGGGCGTATGAAGCGATCCGAGATCTGCTAAGCGATCTTAAGGAAGCGATCTGAATCTGCTTTCGGGAGCACATGAGCGATCTGAATCTGCTAAGCGATCTTAAAGAGCAGTTTGAATCTGCTGGAAGCAATGGAGAGCAGTCCGAATCTACTAAGCGATCTTAAGGGGTAGTCTGGATCTACTCTGGGAGCAGCGCAGAGCAGTCCAAATCTGCTAAGCGATCTTAAGGAAGCCCGATCTGAATCTGGCAGGGGAAGCCTGAAGCCGATCCGAATCGCTAAGCGATCTTAAGGAAGCGATCTGAATCTGCTTTCGGGGAAGCGTATGAAGCGATCCAGAATCTGCTAGCGATCTTAAGGAAGCGTCTGAATCTCTTTGGGAAACAGCGAGCGATCCGAGATCTACTAAGCGATCTAAAGGAAGCGATCTGAATCTATTTGAGGAAGCTTGTATGAAGCGATCGAATCTGCTATCACGATCTTAAGGAAGCGATCTGAATCTGCTCGGGGCGTATGAAGCGATTCGAATCTGCTAGCGATCTTAAGGAGCAATATGAATCTGCTTTCGGGAAGCGGTATGAAGCGATCCGAATACCTTAGCAATCTTAAGGTGCGATCTGAATCTGCTAGGAAGCAATGCAGAGCAGAGTCCGAATCTACTAAGCGATCTTAAGGGGTAGTCTGGATCTACTCGGGAGCAACGCAGAGCAGTCCAAATCTGCTAAGCGATCTTAAGGAAGCGATCTGAATCTATTTGAGGAACAACGCCTGGCGATCCAGAATCAACTAAGCGATCTTAAGGAAGCGATCTTATCTATTTGAGAAGCAATGCGGAGCGATCCAGAATCTACTAAGCGATCTTAAGGGGTAGTCTGGAGCAGCGCAGAGCAGTCCAAATCTGCTAAGCGATCTTAAGGAGTAGTCTGAATCTGCTCAGGGGCGGAGAGCAGTCCGAATCTGCTAAGCGATCTTATGGAAGCGATCTGAATCTGCTTTCGGGAAGCGTATGAGCGATCCGAATCTGCTAAGCGATCTTAAGGAAGCGATCTGAATCTGCTCGGGAGCAGCGCAGAGCAATCCAAATCTGGTAGGGGATCTTTAGGAGCAATCTGAATCTGCTTTGGGGCTTGTATGAGCGAAACGAATCTGCTAAGCGATCTTAAGGAAGCGATCTGAATCTCTGAGGGGCTGTATGAAGCGATCCAGAATCTGCTAAGCGATCTTAGGAAGCGATCTGAATCTGCTTTCGGGAGCACCATGAGCGATCCGAATCTGCTAAGCGATCTTAAGGAAGCTTGATCTGAATCTGGCAGGGGCGGCGTATAAAGCATTCGAATCTGCTATCACGATCTTAAGAAGTGTCTGAATCTGCTCGGGAAGCGTATGAAGCGATCCAGAATCTGCTAAGCGATCTTAAGGAGCAATATGAATCTGCTCGGGAGCGTAGAGCAATCCGAATCTGCTAGGCAATCTTAAGGTCTGATCTGAATCTGGCAGGGAAGCGTATGAGCAGTCCGAATCTGCTATGCGATCTTAAGGAGCAGTCTGAATCTGCTCGGGAGCAGCGCAGAGCAGTTCGAATCTGCTAGGCGATCTTAAGGAGCAATATGAATCTGCTCGGGAGCAGCGCAGAGCAGTCCGAATCTGCTTGGCAATCTTAAGGTGCAGTCTGAATCTGCTGGGAAGCAATGCAGAGCAGTCCGAATCTACTAGGCGATCTTAAGGAGCAGTCTGAATCTGCTGGGGAGCAACGCAGAGCAGAACAAATCTGCTAGGCGATCTTAAGGAAGCGATCTGAATCTGGCAGAACAGCATGAAGCGGTCAGAATCTTCTAAGCGATCTTAAGGAAGCGATCTTAATCTATTTGAGAAGCAATGCGAAGCGATCCGAATCTACTAAGCGATCTTAAGGGGTAGTCTGGATCTACTCTAGCAGCGCAGAGCAGTCCAAATCTGCTAAGCGATCTTAAGGAGCAGTCTGATGCTAAGCAGTGGCGTAGAGAAGTCCGAATCTGCTAAGCGATCTTAAGGAAGGCGATCTGAATCTGCTTTCGGGGCGTATGAAGCGATCCGAATCTGCTAAGCGATCTTAAGGAAGCGATCTGAATCTGCTCGGGAGAACAGCGAAGCGATCGAATCTGCTAAGCGATCTTAAGGAAGCGATCACGAATCTCTTTGGGGGCTTGTATGAAGCGAAACGAATCTGCTAAGCGATCTTAAGGAAGCGATCTGAATCTCTTGGGAAGCGTATGAGAAACGAATCTCGCTAAGCGATCTTAAGGCTTGATCTGAATCTCGGGAGCTTGGCGAAGCGATCCGAATCTGCTAAGCGATCTTAAAGAGCGTCTGAATCTGCTCGGGAGCATCGCGCAATCCGAATCTGCTAGGCGATCTTAAGGAGCGGTCTGAATCTGCTCGGAGGAAGCAGCGAAGCGATCCGAATCTGCTAAGCGATCTTAAGGCGATCTGAATCTATTTGGCAGGGCGTATGAGCATTCGAATCTGCTATCACGATCTTAGGAAGCTGATCTGAATCTGCTTTCGGGAAGCGTATGAAGCGATCCGAATACTGCTAAGCGATCTTAAGGAGCAATATGAATCTGCTCGGGGCGCGAAGCGATCCGAATCTGCTAGAGCAATCTTAAGGTGCGATCCCGAATCTGCTCGGGAAGCTTGTATGAGCGATCGAATCTACTAAGCGATCTTAAGGGGTAGTCTGGATCTACTAAGCGAGTCAGAAGCGATCCGAATCTACTAGGCGATCTTAAGGTGCGATTTGAATCTTCTAAGCGACAGAAGCGATCCGAATCGCTAGGCGATCTTAAGGTGCGATTTGAATCGCTAAGCGGCCCGTGCCTGATCCGAATCTGCTAAGCGATCTTAGGGGCGATGCAGAATCTGCTTCGGTAGCAGTGCAGCAAAGTCTGAATCTGTTAAGCGATTGGGTGGAGCAGTTTGGATCTGCTCAGTCTTCGAATAATGTCGCATAATACATAGCCTTCTTGGTCAGGCTACGAAGTGCCCAAAGTACTGAAGGCTAAGAAACTAAGAAAGTTTTGAATGAGATCCCATGAATGGGAAGCTTGGTCCAAGCTGGGGGAGACCATACAAGGTTACAGAGATAGCTGAGATTGAAGCTTATCGCCTCAAAGTCTTGGATGAGAATTCAATGCATATGCTATGAAATATACAGATAAGTAGTCGAATTACTTATTGCAATTTATATTTTTGCTATGAGTTGCTATAGGAGAATTATGAACAGAATTCCGTGAAAACTATTGCAATTTATATTTTTGCTATGAGTTGCTATAGGAGAATTATGAACAGAATTCCGTGAAAACTATTGCTAATTGTGATTTATTAGCTACGAGTCGCTATAGGGGAATTATGATTAGAATTCCATAGAAATTATTTAGCTACGAGTACCTTTCTGACAGAATTATAAAAATTTTATTTGTGTTCGATCCTAGCACGAATAAGCTAAGTATGGATCAAAAGTCATGTAATTTGCCTCCATATTGGGGAGCAGGGAGAGTGTGCATCCAAATACGAATAAACTTGGAATGAAAACAATGAAACAAAATTTGGAAAATTGTTGTTGTTTTTCAAGTTTAAGTATGAATACGATGAAGAAACTTGAGAACCCAACGAAGTATGAGAAGCTCAAAATTCGATTGAGTATGATTATACTCCGAATTTGGCTAAGTATGAATAAACTTAGGCCATGGCAACGAATAATGCCAAAATTCGGTTGAGTACGATAATACTCCGAATTTGGCTAAGTATGAATAAACTTAGGCCATGGCAATGAATAATGCCAAAACCCGATCGAGTACGATCAAACTCGAAATTGGGCTAAGTACGAAAAAACTTAGGCCATGGCAACGAATAATGCCAAAACCCGATCGAGTACGATCAAACTCGAAATTGGGCTAAGTATGAATAAACTTAGGCCATGTCAACGAATAATGCCAAAATTCGATCGAGTACGATTAAACTCGAAATTTGGCTACGCACGAATAAACTTAGGCCATGGCAACGAATAATGCCAAAATTCGGTTGAGTACGATAATACTCCGAATTTGGCTAAGTACGAATAAACTTAGGCCATGGCAACGAATAATGCCAAAATCTGATCGAGTACGATCAAACTCGAAATTTGGCTAAGTATGAATAAACTTAGGCCATGACAACGAATAATGCCAAAACCCGATCGAGTACGATCAAACTCGAATTTGGCTAGGTACGAATAAACTTAGGCCATGGCAATGAATAGTGCCAAAATCCGATCGAGTACGATCGAACTCGAAATTTTGCTAAGTATGAATAAACTTAGGCCATGACAATGAATAATGCCAAAACCCGATCGAGTACGATCAAACTCGAAATTGGGCTAAGTATGAATAAACTTAGGCCATGGCAACGAATAATGCCGAAATTCGATTGAGTACGATTATACTCTGAATTTGGCTAAGTACGAATAAACTTAGGCCATGGCAACGAATAATGCCAAAATCTGATCGAGTACGATCAAACTCGAAATTTGGCTAAGTATGAATAAACTTAGGCCATGGCAACGAATAATGCCAAAACCCGATCGAGTACGATCAAACTCGAATTTGGCTAAGTACGAATAAACTTAGGCCATGGCAATGAATAGTGCCAAAATCCGATCGAGTACGATCGAACTCGATATTTGGCTAAGTATGAATAAACTTAGGCCATGGCAACGAATAATGCCAAAATTCGATTGAGTACGATTATACTCTGAATTTGGCTAAGTACGAATAAACTTAGGCCATGGCAACGAATAATGCCAAAATCTGATCGAGTACGATCAAACTCGAAATTTGGCTAAGTATGAATAAACTTAGGCCATGGCAACGAATAATGCCAAAACCGATCGAGTACGATCAAACTCGAATTTGGCTAAGTACGAATAAACTTAGGCCATGACAATGAATAGTGCCAAAATCCGATCGAGTACGATCGAACTCGAAATTTGGCTTAAGTATGAATAAACTTAGGCCGTGGCAATGGATAATGCCAAAATTCGATTGAGTACGATTATACTCCGAATTTGGCTAAGTATGAATAAACTTAGGTTATGGCAATGAATAATGCCAAAGTCCGATCGAGTATGATCGAACTCAAAATTTTAGCTAAGTCTGAAACACTTAGGTGCGTACGAATAAATGCACTAATTTGCTAAGTCCGAGAAACTTAGGTGCGTATGAACAGACGCACAAATTTGCTAAGTCTGAAACACTTAGGTGCGTACGAACAAACGTACAAATTTGCAAAGTTTGAGAAACTTAAGTGCGTATGAATAGACACACAAATTTGCTAAGTTTGAGAAACTTAAGTGTGTATGAATGAACGTACGAGATTGGCCAGGCACGAAGGGCCTAGGTCTTTATTTAAATCTGGTAAGGATTGAGTACGGTTGAGGTGTACGAAGATACATACAAACCCGACTAGGTACGAATGATTAGATGTGTATGAATAAACACACGAAACTAGGGAGTGTGCATATAAGCACAACAATACTAAGTATGAGAAACTTAGGAACTCACTGAGTATGAATACACTTAGTCTGAAAGCAACGGTTGGCTAAGTAGGAAGACACTTAGGCCAAAAGAAATGAATAATACTAAAAGGAAGCTAAGTACGGACAAACTTAGATAGTTCCACCGTGTTTGAACAAGTACGAGCAGAACCTAAGTGTGCATATACTTAGGCATACCAAGTGTGAACAAGCTTGGATAATGGCTAAAACATTTATGCTAGAGCAATAAAGATTGCTAAGTATCTGCTTAGTGTGAAAGAGCTTGACCACAAATAGGGCAACCAAAAGTGATTAAAGCCAACGAATAATGTTAAGATTTGGCTAAAGTACACTCATAGCAACGAATAATGCTGAGAAAAGCCAAGTACGAATACACTTGGGCTATTACCTAAGTACGAATGAACTTAGAAGATTCGCTAACATGGATAGGCTCAAACAGAGAGAGTACAAAAAAACTTCATTGTATTTGGTTGTGTTGAGCATAAACAATGACAGAGTTAAGAGCCTGGAATTGAGAACGCAACCAAGCACGAAACAACTTAGGATATGGGTGCGACGTGCATAAACTAAGATCCGAACGTGAAGTGGTTTGAGGTTCGAGCAGCGAACATTGCTCGAATCGTGACAAGCGAAGATTGTCAGACAAAGGCCCAAGCACGAAGAAGTTTGGGGCCCGAACGATGAACATCGCTCTGATACGAGCAAAACCAGAGATAAGTGAGGATTACTGAATGAAGCTTTACCCATTGCCACCGAATAATGGCAAAAGGCAAAGCTGGGGAGCAATTGTAGGGAGGTTTTCCCAAACAGAGGAAAAATAGCTTGAGCACATGCATAACACATGAGCACATCGGAGCACTAAGCAAGGGTGCACGGTACAGCCTAACAGGTGCACTGATAGGCGGCACCCTGTTGGTAGGTAAAAGGTGCTCGTTGGTATAGCCGAACACGTGGTATGTGGGACCATGGTATAAATATGGTAGGGGCAATCGCCATGCAAGACGGTGGTCGGCAATATGGACCAGCGACATGTGAAGTCATTGGTCCAGGAAGGTTGTACGGGGTCTTGGTCCAGTAAACATGAGAAGTTATTGGACCAAGAGACTAATTAAGGACAGTGACATGAGAAGTCACTGGTCCAAGTAGTTTGGTCCAAGAAGTTTGGTCCAAGTAGTTTGGTCCAAGCAGTTGGTAAAGGACCAGTAACATGAGAGGTCATTGGTTCAAGTTATCCGAGCAGGGGCCTGATCCAATAAACACGAGGAGCTATTGGACCAGGAGTCTGGTAGGGGACAGTGACATGTGAAGTCGCTGGTCCAGATGGTCTGTTCGGCAATGAGAGGGCCGAACAGGAGCAGCATTCTGGAATAGTTAGCAGATGATGCTCCAGAAGGATCCAGAAACGGTAATACCCAGTTAGGAAACGAGATCTGGAGAAGATACCCAACGGGAATGGGGTGAACGGCCAATTAAGGAAGAGGTTCCTAAATGGTCTATAAGGTAAATATACAGTTAAGGGAATGAGAATCCCTGATATTCTGGGTTTCCTATACGAGAAAGGAAACTTAGGACAACGAGATGGCTTGGAAAGCAAGCATATGTGGATCTATAAATATGAGGTAAACCTAGAGGTAAAGGTATGCAATTCTTGGCTATTCGCTCATTACCTACTGATAATTAGGGTTTTCACTAGTACGAGATACTAACTTTGGCATCGGAGGGCCTTTGCCACGAGAAGGCAAAGGTGCGCTCACCCCTGTTTGTTTTGCAGTTAGGATTCCGACGAAAGGCTAGGATTCCGGCGAGAAGGCATATGAAGCTGTTCACCAAAAAGCTAGAGTTAGCACTAAGTAGATTTTTTCCCCTTACACCGACGGCAGTGGAGCCGTGGGCGGTGATGTTGAGCTGATCGGGTCTCCACTGAGAGACTCGGCGAGAGTCAAGGGGGCTGTTGTTGACAAGGAGGAGACCACGGAGGTTCCTATTGAGTATCGGCAAGATGACGTACTGTTTTTGCCGGCGGCGACATTTTCGTGCCATAGGCTGATTACCAAGGATGACATCACTGAGTACTTGAGCGACAAGGCGTTGGCGAAGCTCCTCGAGGAGAACTTCGCGATTGGGATCACGGTCTTAGAGGCCAAGGAAGAGCGGGCGAGGGCAATAGCAGCCTTGGAAGCGGCGGAGAGGGCCGAGAGGCAGCGAAAGGAGAGAGAGGAGCCCCTAAAAGATGTGGAGGCCAAGGAAAGGGCCGGTGCTAAGGCGATGATGCCTAGAGTGACGGTAATGGAGGAGGTGGGAGCCATGACATGCCCTGACTTTTTGGAGGAGGCATACATGCCATCCACACTACACTTGTTTATGCTGTCGGGCCTTGCGGCCTACATGCCACAGCGGTCAGAGTACGATGCCAAGCTTGTGTTGAGAGACCCCACATCTCAAACACCTGAACTGAGGTATATTCTTGGAAACCCCCCTTTGTAATTCAATTTCCTATTCGCTTGCATATCTTGTATTTGAACCAATAGCATGAAATAAACCTCGAGCAGAACTATCCCATGATGATAAAATCCTTTTATTGTAAGTCATGCATGTAATAACTTGAACCAACCATCTGTTGTGGGCTACATTGATTACCTAGAACTTGGAAATGAAAGCCATGCCTGTGACATTGTCCCCCTGTCGCTTGTCTGTGTGCTTGAAACATGAGAGAGCAAGGCAAAGGGATATTCGCGGCTTTGGAGGCGCGAGTAGGTCCCTAGAGTTATACGAGGCCCTGCCGCTGAGGGTGAGGCAACTGGTAGACGAGGCAGGCTTTGGTGAGTTCATACGAACTCTTTCCCCGGTCAAAAATGACCATGCTGTCTTAATAGCACTTGTAGAGAGGTGGAGGGATACAACCAATACCTTCCACCTGCCACTTGGGGAGATGACAGTGACGCCTGCAGACTTTGCGGCGATCACAGGGCTGAGGGTTGGAGGAGAGCCCATCCCTTTTGACTCGGGCATCCACAATGACCGGGCGATACTGAAGTGGTTTCTGGGGAAGGTGCCGAAGATTGAGGAGGGAATGAGGAGGTATGACCAGTTCACAGGGTACCTACAGAGGGAAGTGACCATAGAGCGAGAGGTAGAGTAGATGGCCAGGGCGTACTTGCTATACCTCTTCGGTGCTTCCCTGTACTCGAGCAGACGTAGCAAAGTGCACCTGGCTTACTTGCCAGCGCTGAGGGATCTAAGGACGGCCTCGTGCTTTGACTGGGATGGAGCAGCGCTCAGAGTAGCCTACGGCTTCCTGGGTGACTCGTCAAGGCCAGAGCAGGGCACCGTTGGCTATTTGAGGATCTGGGAGGTATAATTTCAATATAGCAAAGTACAATTCCCATTACACTTGCATCATTGGGTTGCATAGTCTGCTTGAATATATAACTACATAATTGTATATCCTTTGGCTGACGCATATGCATGTTTGAACATTGTACAGCTCTAGGCCTATGAAGTGTTGTAGATGCATCCGCCGATGTGCAAGCATCCTAACTTGAGCACCCTCCCCCATGTGCTGATCTGGAGTAAGGAAAACATGGGGATGAAGGAAGGAAGAGACGACCTTAATGCCTTCAGACTGTACTTTGACGAGCTCAGGGCCTCACATGTATACAGTAAACCCTCATGTTTAAACATGCATTCCTTTTATTGCTTTAATGCTGTCGCTGATCAATTGTCTGCATTTTCTGTTTGTCTTATTCACGGATCAACTGGGACCCTTGGAGAGTAGCAGGGCCAGAGCTTGAGTACTTGGCTAGGAGCAGAGCTCTCACAACCAGTAGGGTGCTACTAGAGTCGGCCTTTGGTTGGCAGTGGTACCTAGGCAACCAAACGACACACCAGTTACTTGGTTACGCAGAGTTCCAAGTGCCAGGGCCACTGCCACCTCGAGCTTCGCACAGAGGCTAGTACACGCGGGCTAAGATGGAGAGGTTCACACAACCGGACACCGAACTGTCACACTACCTGCGGCTTGAGATGGACTATGCCGCTTACCAGAGAGACCGCTTAGCAGGACCGCTTGGCATTCGGGTTTTCAGGGAGATGCAGAGTCAGACTCGTGGAGCTGCTGAGGAGAGGAAAGCTACAGGAGAGAGACAGAAAGGAGGTGAGGGTCATGTGAGGCGGAGTCTGAGCAGACCAGTGCGAGGTGGACCACCGGAGCTGTTTTGGAAAATAGCAGTGGTGGACACTCAGGGCAATTCGGCTGAGATACACTTGGTTCTTGCTAGAGCCGAGCCGAGCCGAGCCAGCGTCTGTGACTATTTTGGTAAGACTTAGATGCCATTATTTCAACACACTTGAATCATGGTTGAATTGCTGTATGAAGTTGAACTGTCTATGCAGGTGCCCAATGAGTGGGTGAACGAGGCTATCCGTCGCATGCTGGCGATGGAGAATGTGATCAGAAGGGCAGCAAGTGGCATGCCACTGGAGTTGCACTACCCAACACCGACTCCGCCACCGGCTCAGCGAGTTGCTACTCAGAGGCCTTAGGTATATAAAACGATGCATTCCTACTTTCGATACTCGTAATATGCACCAACATTCAATACATATATGCTTTGATAGCCTTTGATAGAATGTACCTGTGTTCAAACACTTGATATACAATATGCACAATGTATACTAATGCTTTAAACAAAATGACGATGCAGGCACAGGGACGAGCGGCTTCTAGGAGTAAAAGAACACGGTCGTCACCGCAGAAGAAGATAGCGGCGAGGACCCTTACACCTCTTATCACCATACGACGGCAGACTAGGAGCTTGCTGCCAGTAGGTGCCAGCCAGGAGGGTCGTGGCATGTGCAGAGATGCAGTACTAGATGAAGATGCGTGAGAAGCCGACACAAGAGGAATCGTCCTGCAAGAAACGGCTGATCTTGCCTGAGGTCTCCGAGGAGGAGGGTGAGGAGGAAGAAGAGGAAGGAGAAGAAGAGGAGCGCTCGTCCACTAGCAGCGGCTTCGATGAATCTATAAATGATCTAGGGTATAAGAGAGATCCCAGGGAGAGGGATGACAATGACAACGATGATGGCGACGAGGGTGACTGGCTCAGAGAGGAGTGAGGGCAATCAGAGAGCCTCATTTACTTTCTGCATTTTGATTTTTGCTTTTTGGGCCTGCGTGCCTAAGTAGATGTAGCTGGAGAGCCGGCATGCCCTAGTTGACTTGGATACAAGTTTTTGGAGGCCTGTGTGCCTTTTGATTGACGGGTGTATGTGCCCTGGCTGACATGATGGTTTTTGATTGGCTAAGGTGCCACACATACAGTACTTTTCACCGTTTTGACATGGATAGATCATGGTTTAGCTATAAAAGTTGCATTTTCTAGTTTATTGATTCTTGTTATGGATAAGAGAAAGTAAAACCAACCGCTAATACCAAACTTGCATTGATAACGTACTGAGACTATTCACAGACACGTATACATGTACAGGTGGGACTATGTAGACACCTCCCAAACGGGGCATCGCCATACAGATCGATCACGTTTGTTTGCTCGATTGGTTGCTTGTTTCATAAACCAAGATCGTGGACATTCCCACGGCTAGGAACATCGCCACACGATAGCGGTTATCATCAAAACAGAGTTGCCACCCAGTTTATTAAAACTAGGAAAATAGATAAAGATTCTGGATACAGAAGGCAAAAGAACAGTAAGGGGAAGGTGTTAGGCACCCCTATCTACCTAGCCGTGATGCTAGCCTATAATCGTTCAACATAAGACATATAGATGCTTTATGTAATTCGAAACACGTCGTCTGATTTTATGCCTTTAAATAGTAAATAAGGTGAGTCAAGACGATAAGTAAAACATGCATCAGAAAGCAAAACACAACAAAGCTATCCCAGGGGATGGATCTCGCGGCCGGTGAATAGATATCACGGCCGAGGGATCCTCTTGGATCAATGTACAGGCCGAGGGATCGAAGCCCTGGTTGATGTTCTTCCTCACACCAAACAGAAAAGTTAAAAGATGATTAAAAGCTACGATTAAACAAGAAAACGATAAATAAACCGAACCAGAGGCCCCTGGGCCTCACCACCTTGATCCCTCAGTAGCTTGATTGCTTCGGATTTGATTGGGATTGACTGATTGCTTCTTGGGAAACCCTAGGGTTAGGGTTTGAAACTTCGGGGTTTGATCGCCGGATTGATGGCTGCCTTTGGGAGGTTAGGGCTTTTGTAGAGAGGGTTTGAGAGGGTAATTCTGCAGAGTTTCGTGGTTTGAGGGGGGATCAATCTTATTAATTTCATTGTGTAAGGTCCCCTTTATATAGACCGAGGGATGACTCACTCGGTCCAATCAAATCACCCGATTGCAATTGCAATTGCAATGTAATTCAAACTCCTCGTTGTGATCTCTGAATGTGGCCCGAATGCATCAGAGAAGTAGTGCGATCGGATCAAACAATCGCCAGAACGTTCCAGAGTGTGGAAAATAGACAATCTGGCGGCCGTAGAAAGGATGTGGCGGTCGAGATATGGATTGAGCGGCCAAGGAAATGATCTTGCGGCCGAGGGATGGATCTCTCAGGGAGATGTTTGGTGCAACAGGTTGCTCGGGTGAGGAAAAGATGTTAAGGCCGTGAGATCAATGTCACGGCCGACAGATAGATTCTCCTAGGATTCTGTTCTTCTGTCTGAAAAGCTATTTGGCTCTGAATTGGGTCCTTTAAGTGGCTCAAAGTTCTTACCGAAAGTTCTAAGGTTCTCAAGAAGTCAATCAGCAATCATCGTTTCCATTTCATCATTGGGATGGTCCCTAAGGTGGGACCTGAAATAATTGTTAGGCCAAATTGGGGTGTCTACAGATGCCCCTCTTTGACTGAGCTCAGACGGATCGCGAGACATGTTTGAGTAAAAGTCAAAGCTGTAAAAGCAACTTAATTTGGTCCAACCACTATTCTAAGGGTTTTTAGGAAAAAGGTTTTGTTGTGGTCGGGCCGGGAGGCTGCCTACGTATTCCACAGGGGAAATTCAAACCAACCGTAGTTCGGGGGCAATAAAGAAAAGTAAAAAGTTTGGAGGGTTAGAGACAAAAGACGTACCTTCGGGCTTTAAAAGCCGTAGTGCGACGTACCTAGACTGAGCCAGGATTTTGGCAGAGAGTAGTTGAAGGAGCGCGTGGCTGCCGGGGATGTTTTTGCGGAGAGCGTCCTTAGTATTTTGGGGTAGATCAATACACGGCGGGTGTATTTGCTTTTCTTGATCATCCTGACTTTAATTGAGGGAAACTCGGTAGAGTAGCCTATCCTTGTGAATGAGCTGGAAGGAATTGATGTAATGGTGGGGAATCCAAGCCATCTGTTAGGATGAATTGGACGCCGGGTTTTGAGATACGGGGTGGAACCCAAGCCATCTTCCGGAGATGAGTTGGATGCCGTTTCTTGAGATATGGAGGTGCAGGGCCAGTAACTTAAGCACGGAGCATTGGGATGAAGGAACCGAGGCACGGAGCCGGTAGAGCTTTTTGAGGAAACCGAAGCACGGAGCTGGCTTTGATCACAAGGCGAGAGACTGGAGAGATAGAACCGAAGCACGGAGCTGGTGTTTAATCACAAGGCGAGAGCCTGAGGTGTTGAAGCTTTGATGGGACTGAGGCTCGGGGCCGATTGATAGTTCAAGGAGCTTTGCCTTCATAAATTTTGGCGTGGAGCCAAAGGATCGAGGTTCTGGATCGATCAAGTAAAAACTGAGGCGCGGAGCTGGTTGATTGCAGGATTGACCTGTTTCATGAATGAGAGAGATGTGCAGAATATGTATGTGATGATATTGGTTAGATGTGAATAGATATGATGATGCAGACTCGATGTGATTGTGGTGATGCAATTGATGCAAATGTGCACGGGCCCGTGCGTGTGTGTTTGATTTAAGCATGGAGCTTCTATCAAGTTTTGGACTTGAGCATTCAGAGCTTAGAGCTCGAGCATTCGGACGGGAGAATCCGAGCATTCAAAGTATAGGCTTTAAGCATCCAGTACCCAGTGGTTGGGCATCCAGGCATAGAGCTTGAGCATTCAAGTGTAGAACTGAGCATCCAGTACACAGTGGTTGGGCATTCGAAAGCTTCGAGCATTCAAAATGTTGGATTTTGAGCATTCAAGCGTGGAGCTTGAGAATTGATAATATCTTGTTGATTGGCTTGGCGTAGAGCTTGTTGAGAGTTGTTACAGCTTTGAGCCAGTTGAGTTGGTTACGGCTTCGAGCCAGTTGAGATAGTGGGCTTGGAGCCGCTGAGGGGTGGGCTTAGAGCCGCTGAGTCGATAACATGCGTAGAGCCGCTGAAATAATGGGCTTAGAGCTGCTAGGTTGATGATTGTTGATTGGGGCGGCGTAGAGCCTGTGGGGATAATTACGGCTTAGAGCCAGTTGAGCGAGCGTAGAACGGGCGTAGAGCCGCTATGATAATGGGCTTGGAGCTGCTGAATTTGCGGGCTTGGAGCCGTTGGGTGAGCATAGTGCTGCTGATAGCGAACTTGAGCTTGGAGCTGCTGATATGATGTATAGAGGCGTAGAGCCACTGAGATGGTGGGCTTAGAGCCATTGTGATAGTGAGCTCGGGGCTTGCCAGAGCTGCTAGTGATTGTTGCTTGAGTTTGATAAGATAGCAGGCATAAAGCTTGACCTTCGTAGGTAGTCATGAAGCTGCTGAAGTGTTTTGAGCACAGGTGTCGAGCCATTGGGTAAGTGAGATAGTGAGTGTAAGGCATTTGAGCCGTTTTGAAGTGTGATGGCGAGCTTGGAGCTGCTGATGGTGATAAGAGTTCTGGATTTCGGTAATCCTTAGTGGCCAAGTGACCAGCATCTGGTGAGTTTTATTGCTATGGAGAGAGGACTTCTTCATGCTCGGGCGTGCCCCCGAGGCTAATTCTGATCACATTGCATTTGCTCAGAAATGCCCCCAAGGCTGACTTGATTTTGCTTCATTGGTATGGGTTTGAGCCTTCTGGGGCTTGGATCCTCAGAGCGCTTCTAAACTCGGGGTGAAGCTTCAAATGACCTACTCAAAGTTTGTTGGATAGGGGCACGGAGCTGCCGGAGTATGGCTATACTCAGATGTAAGAACAACGTTGCTGAAGAGCGGCAATTTGGTGTGAATAGGTTAAGAGACTTAGCACATCAAGAGATGTAACGCCAATAAGTATAGTGGTTGAAAGACCCAACACATCGAGAGATGCAATGCCAAGAGGCACAGTGGTCGAGAGACCCAATACATCGAGAGATGCAATGCCAAGAGGCATAGTGGTCGAGAGACTTAGTACATCGAGAGATGCAATGCCAAGAGGCATAGTGGTTGAGAGACCCAATGTATCAAGAGATAACATATGATGGTGAAAGCATCAGGCTATGAGCACTGCAAGGCTTGAGCGTGGCATAGAGCTGCAGAGGATGCAAACTTTATGAGTGTAGAGGCATTTGAGCTTGAGCGCAGGGCTGCTGAATTTATGCAAGAAGGCCCACCAGATGGCTTTTGAGGTCGTTTCTATTGGTAGCCCTTACAAGGTTTTGATTGACAAGCTTGGGAATGCTTCCAAGGCTAGTTTCCTCATGCTCAGAATGATTGTGAGGCTAGACTGAGTGGTTCTGGCAGACATTTGACAACCTATGCAAGGCTTCTGACGCTGGTGCTCGGTATCATGCACGCTTAGGGATGCTCCAAGGCTGGATTTGATTATAAATTCTATTGGCCGTGGGCCCAGAATATTGTGAATGCTTTTGTTGGTGCCTGGATTTAAATCGATTGCCTTTGAAAGGGGAGATTTTGCAGAAGGATGCAGCAGCTGAGAGGTTGATTTTTCGGGCGCGGGAATGCCAGGAGTCAGAGGATTGGTTCCACGTGCTTGGGGTGCTCCCAAGGCTAGCTTCCATATGCTTAGGATTGCCCTCAAGGCTATTCTTGATTATTTTCCACACGCTTGGGAATGTCTTTCAGGGGCTGAACGTTTTCTATCGACACAACCGTTTTGTTGGTGGCTGGACGCTTTCTGCAAGCTGGTAACACAAACGCTTTCTGGAAGCTAGCAATATAAGCCTTCTGGAGGGCTTTAGTAACACGGATGCCTTTTGTAGGGCTGAAGTGTGCACTAGGTTATTGTAAGCTTCATGCAGGTGCTTTTTCTTGTTGGTTGTTGACTGCATTGAGTGGGAGCCATAGGATTGTTTCACCGGCTTGGGAGTGGTGAGGCTGCTTTTCTTCAAGATGTGAGCTCTACACTGTTGAGATGGGATCTGCTGAGCGCGAGGCTGTGAATATGGCAAGGCCTGAGTGTAGAGTTGCTCGGAGTTCTTGAAGCTGCTGGATATGGAGATGTTGAGGTAATGATGATGGAGTTTGCTGAGTGACTTAGGCATGGAGCTTTTAAGCGCGGGGATGAGCGTAGAACTGTTGAACGGCTTGAAAAGTGAGCACATGGTGCTGCTGAGTGACCTGATGGTGTAAGAGGTATGATGCTTGCAGAGACGATGTTTTCATGGGCGTTTGAGCCACTGAGTTGAATACCAGAGAGTTGCTGAGTTATGATGTTGTCTGAGATGGCGAGCAAGGAGTACATGGTGTTGCCAGGTGGCTACTTAGAGCTACTGAATGAGCCTAACTGTTGGGAGTGATGAGCTTGAGGTTGCCAGGTGAGTGAGGCCATTAAATGATTGTGGTTATAGAACTGCTGAGCTGGTTGGCGTAGAGCTACTTGACTTGCTTGATGATAACACGAAGCAAGAAGCCATGGAGATGCGAAGCCACTTTAATGTTGTTGACATGGTGTCAATTGTAGAGTTTGCTCAAGACTAGTTACGAGGCTATCTTTCAACCTCTTTGACTTGGCTTTGTCGGTTATAGATACCAAGCTTGGTATGGTCGGTTCAAGGACCGAAATCCAGGAGAATCCTGCAATCCACATTTGAATAGTTTAGAAAATAGTAACAACATGTGACAAGCTTGGAATCGACCACGGGTCAAAGTCCTTTTATGCTGACTGCTAGGGGCAGGACCACCACACTTAAAGAACCCTAGTTCAAGGGCTTGAACGATTGCGGGTAACATGGATTGCAACGTGACATCTATGCATATTAATTTGAGTATTTTAAAAAGAAACGCAAGCCCCCTGTTTAGGCCATGAATGCTTGACCCTAGCTAAATTGTGCATGATGACAAAGATCTAATTGCCCCTAGCATAGAAACATGCGATGCAAATAACAATGAAAGTGAGTGCGATGTTTCTGTTCGGCAGAGATCTCGGCATGCCCTTGACAATGCTGTGTGACAGCATTCCACAAAAGAGTTGAAGCGCTTCTTAGGCTGAGCTTTCTTCAAGTGTGTTGACAGGGAGGTAGACTTTGCAGTACATCCCTTTGTTGCCCTTTATCCCTTGTATAAAGATGATGGCCATGATGCCTTGATGAACCTGCCTTGCTTGAGCATAAGAACACCTCATATTTGGGTTTAGCTCGCTCAACAAAGAAAAGTACTTTTGCGAAGCAAACATAAGGATGTACACATAGGGTCAAAAGATCAATGCAAAACATAGGGTGATAATGATATGCATGTAAATTAGCAATGCATTCTGGACATCTCAACTTTTGCGTATTTGATAATGGCTTATTGCTTATACTAGCCAGGTGTTTTAAAAGACCGCAAAACTCTTGCGGCACCACCGAAAACTTTGTTTGGCCAAGGGACCATATTGTTGCACTCCTCATGAGAGACCCATGTTATTTCCTCATAAATTTGCAAAAAGTGACTGCGCTTGTATTTGCTGTGTTAAGAATGCTTAGGATAAAATCATCTTTGAAAGTTTTTCCATGAGGATTTCAAAGTCATATCATTCCATCCATATGTCGCACACACACGCCATTCAATCGTCAAAAGACAAACTATTTTACAAACCCATGCTTTTAGTCAATTAAGTGAGTTTGTTGCTTCGAGTTTGATTTGGGTGGCTTGAGTTGGATTGATAAGCGCCTACTAAGACCCTTATAAGAGGTTGGATACCTTCAAGAGAAGTGCATAAAGGGGGACTTAGTGATGCCCCTTGTTTTACGTAACTCTCCATGTTATGTGATTTGCCATGCAAGATGATGTATACTCTAGGATTCTTGTCCTTCGTGTTAAGTCCACATTAGTGATGCCCCTAGTGTCTAGGACCTTGCTACGTAGTCGTACTTTTCAATCCAAGAGGACTTTATGACGGACCATATTGTAGGCTAGGGTTGTAGCTTTAAGAAAGAAAGGATATAATGGCTCAAACCTATTTTCTAATCATGCTTGGGTTTTAAAGGCTAGCAGCCATCTCATCGACTCTTACTACTTCTTGTTTAATTTTGCTATGAAAGAGTTGTTTCCTAAAAAGGTCCCCTTGTTTTCTTCTTTGGATTGGAAGAGATGTTTTCTGCAATGTGCCCCTGATACGACGGGGTATTTTCAATTCGATTGATTTTTCCTTTTTCCCTAATGCGGGGGATGGCTTTTTCAAAGAAGTTATCCAGAGGCTCAACATGGCTAGCAAGGGATAAGTGTTTGGATAGATGAAATGAATGCCTCTCTTCATTTTGAAACACACGACAAAGTGACAAAGGTCCTAACCAAAAGATTAGGGGCTTTGATGTTTAACTAAGTGGAGATTGAGGACAATCCTTTGAGACACATAGTAGATGCATGGAGATGTGGCTAATTTCTCACTTTCTTTGTGCTCTAACTTTTGCATAGGCCACCCTTGCGGGTTTTCAATCTAGCGAGCTCATTCTTTTTTTCTTTTCATTTTCCTCTCTTCTCTTTTTTCCTACTCTTTATCTTCAACAGCATGATTTGCTTACAAGCAATCTCTGCGAGGGTGCAGAAATGTTTCAACTCCTTAGCTCAACAAAAATGACGTGGGTCATGGTTTTGAAAAACTCATTTTGTGCTTTTGACAATTCAAGTGATTATGATGTGTTCCAAAAGATGCCATAAGATTCTTTGAAACCCTTGTGGATTGTTTTCAACGTCCGACGTTGTCATGAGTATTCTATGGCAGCAAACTAGCACAGAAGGGAAAATTTTTAAAATTGTGGCCGACCGAAAGGTGCCTACGTATCCCAACAGAGTATCAGGCCATTCGTAGTTCATAACAAAGGAGACTCAAATTTAAGATCCGTACTTCATGCTGAGTGCGACAATTGGTCATAAACCATGATAAGCAAAATGACATTTAATTCAACAATCAATTTTTCAAGAGAAGCAAAAGATGGACCAAAATGGCGGCGAAGGCTAGCTAGGCAGGATTTCCACAAAAAGATTGTTTTAAAATCTAGAAGAAGCAGAAATCTAATCATGCTCAAGTTGAGATGTCTAAAATCGAGGGTGTATGCAATGCGCACACTTATTGCCCTAAATATGCTGATGTGATCATGCAGTGTGTTTATGAGAAGAAAGGAGGGTGATGGATCCCTCTTTTGGTTTAGTCCCCTGCATGCTTAGAGAAAGGCAAACAAAATGATAATACATAACACCACACTTATTTGCACAGATTATGGGTGAGTCATGTATGGCAATTTGTTTGTATGCATGAGTTTATCGGATACTATAGATAGTTAGCCATTTTTGATATGGATGATTCTTAAGACTCGTTGCTGTAACTTAAGATCCCACTTCCAAGCCAATCCATATTATGAAAAGGTTGAGCATATGACTACAACAGAAAGTAGAATCGGAGTCCATCGCTGTGCTAGCGGCTATTTGAATGTTTTAGAAAAACTTGTCATTAGACGAGGCATTGCAAAAAGTTTTGAAAGTTCTTTCAATTCTTGGTTAGGGAAGATTCTTTCTCAAAACGTGATTGAGGTAATTGAAATCCACTTGATTATTTGCTAGCACATTGACAACTTTCTGACTTTTACCAACTCGTTGAGGTAAGCATGCCCAAAATTTTGAATTTTGAAAGATGGGTTGCTAGGCCGATTTGAAAATAGGAACCAAAGTCCTACACTTGTCATGCTGAATCATCCATGGAGAAATAAGTATTGCAAATTCTATCTATAATATCCTTGACTTAATCATCCATAACCTGCTCTACTACTCTACACTCCCTCTTTCCTTTAGCCTCGCAAGGCAAAGATTGGTAGAGCAACCCCTAGTTCAATTGCCGACGGGGCAGCCAGTGTTTGATTTCGTTCTAGAAATCCATGCTTCGCGGTGCTTTAAGTAAAGCGGGAGTGTTAAGTAAGCAATGATGGTTTTAACTTACCAAAAACATACCTTGCAGGCAATGCTATGCCTTTGTGCTTAGCCATGAAGAGTTAGAGTTAGGGCTCTTAGTTCATGCCCCAACCCTTCTGCACAGAAAGTGATATTACAACAACATATACAGGGTGTGAGGAAGAACTTTTATAAGTAAATGCAAATAGGTCCCTAGACTGTAGGTTCATGTCTTAGTTTGATAAGTTCTATGGCTTTCTAAAACATGTAAGGTTTAGGTAGTCTTAGGGGTGCTCCGTTGTCAAAAGGCACCAGTCCTTTCACCAACCCATCATAGGCGGTAATTGGGTGATTCCCTTTTTGATATACCACTAGGTACAAGTGACTGTGGAGTTTGCTGGAACCCATAACATAGCCCGTGACATGCTGGGATATCAGGTGAACTCAACGAGGTTGCCCACTCGATGCATAGGATAAATGAATTAAATAAGGCATGTGTTAGTCTTATATTGAACTTTCCGGTTATGGCTCTCAATTCCCCAGCAGAGTCACCAAAAACTGTAGACACCTCCCAAACGGGGCATCGCCATACAGATTGATCACGTTTGTTTGCTCGATTGGTTGCTTGTTTCATAAACCAAGGTCGTGGACATTCCCACGGCTAGGAACATCGCCACATGATAGCGGTTATCATCAAAACAGAGTCGCCACCCAGTTTATTAAAACTAGGAAAATAGATAGAGATTCTAGATACAGAAGCCAAAAGTACAGTAAGGGGAAGGTGTTAGGCACCCCTCTCTGCCTAGCCGTGATGCTAGCCCATAATCGTTCAACAAAAGACATATAGATGCTTTATCTAATTCTAAACACGTAGTCTGATTTTATGTCTTTAAACAGTAAATAAGGTGAGTCGAGATGATAAGTAAAACATGCATCAGAAAGCAAAACACAACAAAGCTGTCCCAGGGGATGGATCTCGCGGCCGGTGAATAGATATCAAGGCCGAGGGATCCTCTTGGATCGATGTACCTGTAAGTGCAGGAAAACAAAAAGGCCTTCGAACAGCACCAAGATCCAACGGCTACTTCCTTCTCCACGCCGGAACCCTAGCGCTCTGCCGGAGTTGAACCTGTAAAACAGACAAAGGTGAGCGCACCTTTGCCTTCTCGTGGCAAAGGCCCTCCGATGCCAAAGTTAGTATCTCGTACCAGTGAAAACCCTAATTCTCAGTAGGTAATAAGCAGATAACCAGGAATTGCGTACCTTTACCTCTAGGTTCACCTTATATTTATAGATCCACATATGCTTGCTGTCCAAGCCATCTCGTTGCCCTAAGTTTCCTTTCTCGTAAAGGGAACCCAAAATATCAGGGATTCTCATTCCCATAACTGCATATTTCCTTACAGACCATTTAGGAACTCTTTCCTTAATTGGCCGTTCACCCCATTCCCGTTGGGTATCTTCTCCAGATATTGTTTCCTTATTGGGTATTTGCCACCTATGGACCCCTCTGGAGCGCCTCCTGGCACCTCCTCCGGATTGCTGCTCCTGTTCGGCCCTCTCATAGCCAAACAGACTATCTGGACCAGTGATCTCTCGTATCATTGGTCCCCTTATCATGAGACTGGTCCAACAATTCCCCTTGCTCTTTGGACCATACCCCTGCTCGGGTATTTTGGACCTGGGACCTCTCGTGTCCCCGGTCCTTACTGCCGTTCACTGTACTGCACGGCGGATACTCCGACTATATTGATTCTGGGCCCCACGTGCCACGTGTTCGAGCCGCTCTTTGCACCTATTCGGGATTACCTCCCTACAGTACCGGCCGAGGGATCGAAGCCCCGGTCGATGTTCTTCCTCACACCAAATAGAAAAGTTAGCAGACGATTAAAAGCTATGATTAAACAAGAAAACGATAAATAAACCGAACAAGAGGCCCCTGGGCCTCACCACCTTGAACCCTCAGTAGCTTGATTGCTTCGGATTTGATCGGGATTGACTGATTGCCTCTTGGGAACCCAAGGGTTAGGGTTTGAAACTTCGGGGTTTGATCGCCGGATTGATGGCTGCTTTCGGGAGGTTAGGGATTTTGTAGAGAGGGTTTGAGAGAGTAATTTTGCAGAGTTTCGTGGTTTGAGGGGGGATCAATCTTATTAATTTCGTTGCGTAAGGTCCTCTTTATATAGGCCAAGGGATGACTCACTCTGTCTAATCAAATCGCACGATTGCAATTGCAATGTAATTCAAACTCCTTGTTGTGATCTCTGAACGTGGCCCGAACGCATCGGAGAAGTAGTGCGATCAGATCAAACAATCGACAAAACGTTCCAGAGTGTGGAAAAGAGACAATCTGGCAGCCGTAGAAAGGATGTGGCGGCCGAGATATGGATTGAGCGGCCAAGGAAATGATCCTGCGGCCGAGGGATGGATCTCTCAGGGAGATGTTTGGTGCAACAGGTTGCTCGGGTGAGGAAAAGATGTTAAGGCCGTGAGATCAATGTCACAGCCGGCAGATAGATTCTCCTAGGATTCTGTACTTCTGTCTGAAAGGCTATTTGGCTTTGAATTGGGTCCTCTAAGTGGCTCAAAGTTCTTATCGAAAGGCCTAAGGTTCTCAAGAAGTCAATCAGCAATCATCTTATCCATTTCATCATCGGGATGGTCCCCAAGGTGGGACCTGAAATAATCGTTAGGCCAAATTGGGGTGTCTACAAACTAGTTCGAAAGAAAACAGGAAATATACCCTAGGACACGACACGGCCAAGATACGAGGATACGGGAAATATAATGAAATTTTGGGCATTAGTAGGCCAAAACTCAAAATACGTCAAACAAGACGAAACTGACACTTCTGTAAGGTCAAATACATAAAACACGACCTGTACAAATTGACGGACTGAGAAAAATGTCCCGGAACAAGATTTAGACCGAAAAAAAGCTTAAAATGTCACAAAAACGGACAAAAGATGCAAAGTACGACTCGATTATGTCCCGGACTGAAACCAACAACTCCGTACAGTCGCATGAGGTCCATATGACCTGTACAGCATGAAAGAACCTGGCAAAAACCCCTAAAACGGATTTTGACCTAACGGAACCTCAATTTGAACTTGAAATGGGCCGCCGAAGGTCTAAAATCTTCGTTAAGCGAGATATTTCGAATCCGATGCTTGGACACAGTCTCATATACTTATAATGACTTGCTGGGACCATTAAACCTGTAAAAAGGTCTTTGGAACGGAAAATGGCAAAATTTGGACAGTAGCTGTCACAAACTGTGCAAATGCAGATTGCAGCAACGCGCGAGGGATTGGGTCAAACGCGCGATGGAAAGCTCCTTTGCGCGATGAAGTGGATCAGGTGCATGACGATCAGTCTCTGATAAGGTGTCTTTGGTTGACCGAATCACTCCTTTAAGGCATAAGAAACCTTGGTGGCCCTTCAGACGATTTGGAAACAGTCTTGAAGCTGTAGGAGGGGTGTCCTTTGCTTGCTAGGTGGTAGGACACCTATGCCTTTAAACCTATTCCTCAGCACGAGAACCGAGGACGATATTTTCAAGCATTTGCTTATAAATGGGAAGCATTTGCAGCAATGTAGGGTATACCCTTCCCTTGTAAGCACCAAAAACTTTCCCATTACCTGAAATGGAAAGTCTGTTAGCTGTCACACTCTATCCCTGGCTAATGTGGTTTGAAACCATTGATGGGAAAGTCCCCGATCCCGATGCCTAGCTTCAATCTGTGATCTCTGATATGTGGGGCCACGCCCTGAGCTTCTTCAAGCTGCCATGGTCTATTAGGACCCAACCATGCACGTCTTTCGGTTCTATGAAGATGAGATGTGTCCAACGGTGGAGGAATTCCAAGCATAACTCTGAGGTTTCACCGATGCTCATGTCCTTGCGGTCCCTCCGTTCCAAGAGGATATGGAGCATCTCTTACGGATGACACTCAACATATCAGAAGAGCTGTCAGCAAGTATAATTGAGGACGACGAACTTAACATCGTTCGTCTCATTGAGCTGTATGGTCCGAAGGGAGCCCTAAGGGATTATGTCAGGCAGGCCCACAGGCACTTGGTGCTTTCAATTTATGCGCTGGCCACTTACATGCTGATTCCTGCTGACGAAAGGGTTAGCCCTTGCTTGGTGAGCGTTGCCTTACAGATGGGCAGCTGAAAAAATATCATGCCCATAGTCCTGGCAGAAACTCTCATGGGCTTAGATTTGGTAAAAAACGGCCGAGCAGATTCGTTCAGCGGATGTCCTCTCCTGCTCCAGGTAGGTTCTCATTCAACTCACCTTTTTATGAGTTACACACTTTTATTTTACCTTGACGCTTAGGCAGGGATTACTCTAAAACCTTACTTGTTTTCACTCAGGTCGTATCTGGCTCCTTACTTGTTTTTTACGCTCGTGCAGCTTTGGCTTTCAGACAAAGTAGGCGTGCTCGAAGCACCAAAAGCGGGTTTCGATCACTTTCCCAGGTGTCTGGTCGAGAGACCAATGTTGTACCCGAAATTGCTGATGGTGGAGTGGTACGCTTTCCTAAACAACATGCATTTTGAAGACATCATCTGGAGGTGTCCCTGGTTGAACTTGATGGAAATGAATGTCCACTCTTCAGTATTCGAAAGAGTGGTAATTGCCGAATTGATGAGTTTCACTTTTTACATTCTCGGGCGCATACTCTGTCAACTTGGCATAGGCCGGGGGAACGAACGTTTCCGGAGAACAATTCAGGATTCCTGATTTTAATGCTTGGAGCTTACATAGCTACAAGTGTAGCTGGAATAACAGGGAGATGAAGGGACCCCTCTCGGTCCTCATCACATGGTTGGAGAGTTGCTATGTGACGTGGCTTCACAAGGAAGTCATGGCAAGATCAAGGGGATACTACTGAAATCCCGAAGACAGTCCTACTTGTATTGAGAATAAGCTCGAGAGCCGTTGGGCCATCCGAGCATTTTCTTTGCCTTTGTTATTTGCTTTGATCTCGTTGTATGGCCTTTAAGCCTGACATGTCCAATAAAAGAATATCCTGTAGAGCACATAAGCTTGCAAAACCACTTTACAACAAGGAAATTTCGATTTTGCTTGAAAAACTCTTCGGCAAGTCGGAATCCTTCATTAAACGCAAGAATCGCAGAACCTATACTTCGACACAGCCATATATACCTGTAATGACCTATTGGAAGTATTAAAAATTGAAAACCTAGCCCAGAACAAAAAGTGAAAAATCACCCTTGAAAAGGCAGTAGGATGGTTTTCCGGCAAGAAAAAGATGGACTATCGCGCGCTGAAATGACTCAAGCTGTAACGACCTTGATTTTTCGTAAACAAAAATTTTGTTAAAAATTTGAATTTTATTTTAATTACTTGGATTTTTATTTTCATAACAAAAAATCCGTCGTTACTGACTAATAAAACTTTTGTTGAAATCTTAATTAGGTTTTAATCATCGTTTAACCGCCAATTTCTTCCGTCATCTTTAGGGTTAAGACTTAAGATTTCATCTTGGCTAGAAATCCTATCTAGCAACCCTAGCTAACTTTTAGCCAACTCGTTCACCTATTGACCGTAACCTAATCGTCGTTTGTTTCCTAAACCTCGGTGAACCTCGTGAACCTTAACCATGAACCTTTTGAAACCCTTGAGTCTTGAAACCCTAGACGAACCTTTTGAACCTTTGAGCCAGCGACCATTGGACGATAATGTTAGGGATATCTTTACCCATTGGATAATAGGAGAACCTTAGTTAATCCACTTAAGTACAAGATTAGATTAGATTAGTACTTAAGTATCGTATTTAATCAAGTATTAGACTTTTTGGTATTATCCATTGGTTAATAACCGTTAGGAGATTCTTTACCCATTGGACGATAGATTAGAATCCTAGCCATCTTTACCCATTGGTTATTACCCGCTAGGGAAACTATTATCCATTGGATAATAGCTTTACTTGCCAATCAAGTACTAGGTGTATTAAAATACTAGATTTGCCATGTGTGTTATTTGATTAAAATAGGATTAGTACCATAGGTTAATATTTTAGTACTTAGTACTTTGAAAGACTCGTATTAGTTAATTAGATATAGGATTTGGTCATATCTAGCCTAGATTATGTGTACTTGCTTGTATATATTATATATTTACTTGTATATATATATATATATATATATAGATGTATATTATATTGTATACTACATGTTTGTATTACAATATTTTAATAAGAAAATCTAATTATGGTTTAAAATACAAGATTTTAAAGGACCCAAAGTACTTATATCTATAATAGTATATATGTATTCTTTCATGTAAGTACAAGTGGGAGAGAGAAAGAGAGAGAGGGAGAGAGAGAGAGAGAGAATTGCCGAGAGAGAGAGAGAGAAGGAAAGAGAGGAGAGAGATGGTACCTTGTTAGTCTTGACTTGATCTTCCATTGTACTTTGAAAGCATACAAATCTATGGGATTCTTCCTTGACCAAGCAAAATCTAGTCTTTCTTGCACTTGATCATCCAAGGACAACCATATCTAGACTTCTTATTCTTTCAAGTACTAGACAAGACCAAAACCCCATTAGAATAACCTAGTTTTGCCCTAGTTCTTGGAGTGCAAAGAAAGCAAAATCTTTGGTAGCCATGCAAGCCTAGGTTTTAGGGTTTTTCTTGCAAGCAAGCAAGATTTGATGAAATAAAAAATTGAGATATTGGGAGAGGGAGAGTGGCTGGCCAAGAGAGGAGAGAGGAGGAGGCCTTGCCTATAAATAGCAACCTCATTTGAGCTTTGAACTCACACCTCTTCTTGGTCCAACTTCTCTCTAGAAAAAGCTTAGTGTTCTTGTTGTTCTTGCTTAGTTCTAGCTTGTTCTTGAAGTCTTTTCTTTTAGTTCTTCAAGAAACACTTCCATCGCCGCCACTAAACCACCACTCGACCCCCACCTCGATCCAAAAGTAGTAGTAGTTGTAGTTAAGATCTAGTTTCGAGAGAAACCATTCTCTTTCGAAGCTACCGGAAGCTTACCGTAAGCCGTTACTCCGTTCGACCGCCGACTCTCTTTCCGTCGTACCTTCCGTAGCTTACTACCGCCAAGAAGAACGGTAGAGTGTCCTTACTCTCTACCCTAAGTATAGTTTGTATGCATGTTGAATCGAACTTAGAAAGCTATATGTTAGTATGAACTTGTTTTACGTAGTTTACTTTGATCTTAAAGAGTACTTGACTGCGTGATTTGGTTGGTAGTTGATTATTTGTTACTTGCCTTACTTTTTGCGTTAAATGTTGAGAATGATGATGTGATAGTATGAGCATGCAATCTAAGATTGAGTTCGATGATCTTGCTAGTTTAGTTTCAAGATTACTAGGAATGAGTTGTACTTACTTGTGAAGTCTACCGTGGAGTCTATGCATGAATACGTGACACGGAAATCGGGAAAGTAGAAACATGACGTCTAGGGTGTATTAATAATAAGAAGCGTTTTGAAACCCGCAATGTGGCCGGACTTGCCCATTGTGGAGATGTGTTTGCAAAGGATAAAATATTTTCGAAACTACATAATGACCATGTGTGAAGATCATTATGTGGTGTGTGTGTGTGTCCAATGGAAACCCGGAGCAGCGGAACCATTGTGAGGGTGTGTGTGTCCAATGAGAACCCGGAGCAGCGGAACCATTGTGAGGGTGTGTGTGTCCAATGGGAACCCGGAGCAGCGGAACCATTGTGAGTGTGTGTGTACTCCCATGGGAACCCGGAGCGGCGGAACCATGGTGAGGTATGGCTTAGTTATCCGTGGAGAGGAGCCAATGCTAATTGTGCGCCAATGGGAACCCGGAGCGGCGGAACCGAGGTTGTGTGTTAAAACTGATTTTTGAAATGTGCGCCAAAGGGAACCCGGGGCGGCGGAACCATTGTGTGTATACTCGGGAACCCGGAGCGGCGGAACCGAGGTTGTGTGTGTTAAAACTGATTTTTGAAATGTGTGCCAATAGAAACCCGGAGCGGCGGAACCATTGTGCATATACTCGGGAACCCGGAGCGGCAGAACCGAGTTTGTTTATGTTAAAACTGATTTTTGAAATGTGCGCCAATGGGAACTCGGAGCAGCAGAACCATTGTGCGTATACTCGGGAACCCGGAGCGGCGGAACCGAGGTCGTGTGTGTTAAAATGGATTTTTGAAAAGTTTTGGTAAAGTGAAAACGAGACACGTTCTACGAAACGCTGCGTAGGAGAAACTCTGATGACATGGACACTAACGATAGATAGTGAGTACGGATGTGTCATTGTTGGTATCTATATCCTGTATTGCATGTGCTGTTTATGGCCCTTTTATGATATATGCATGACTTGCTATGCGTAAGTTAAGGGTTAGTGGGTTTTTGGTTACTCTATTGAGCTTTCAAGCTCACGGTGTTGCTTTAAGTGACCCTGACATATTATACTGGTTGCGACGCTGGTATAATGTGTCAGACCTTTTAGATGAACAAGGAGAGCTGTATACCTTGGAGGCATTTGGAGCTGAGGAGCTTGCTAGGATGGAAGAGGAAACAGAGCTGTAGATAACCTTAGCTGTCCTTCTCTTTTATGTATATGGGTACTCCCTGAGGGGATTATGATGTAATAAAGAGCCAGACTCTACCTAGTTTATCTAATAAAATGATTATTTAACGAACCCGATTTTGGGGGCATTACACAAGCGTACGCGCTCCACTCACGTGCGCACGGCTCCCACTTTGGGGCGTGCTGGTTATGTCCCGTTATAGTTGCCACTTTTGACCCATTCGGAAATTAAGAGGTTGCAGGCTTTGTCATCACCCCTGGCCGTCCAAGTGGCCTTTGGGAGATCCCTTAGGTGTACCCTTGGTTTGAAGGGAATAGGACACCTTGCTTGGATATTTTCCTTGGAAAGGGGGATATGTAGACTCCCCAATTTGGCCTAACGATTATTTCAAGTCCCACCTTGGGACCATCCCGATGGTGAAATGGATTCGATGATTGCTGATTGCCTTCTTGTGAAACCGATGGACTTATGGTAAGAACTTTGAGCCACTTAGAGAACCCAATCCAGAGCCAAATAGCCTTTCAGATAGAAACACAGTGTTCTAGGAAAATCCATCAGTCGGCCATAACATCGATCTCACGGCCTTAACATCCAGTCCTCACTCGAGCAACCTGTTGCTAAGCAAATCTCCCTGAGAGATCAAAGCCTCGGCCGCCAGATCAATGGCTCGGCCGCCCAAACCATTCCTCGGCCACCAGTTCCTTTCTACGGCCGCCAGATCGACCTTTTCCAGACTCTCGAATGTTCTGTCGATTGTTTGATCCAACCACGATACCTTTCCGATGCGTTCGGGCTACGTTCAGAGATCACAACGAGGAGTTCGAATTGCATTACAATTGCAATTGCAATCGCGTGAGTTGATTGGACCGAGTGAGTCATCAAAATTGCCTATATATAGAGGCCTTTGCACCACGAAATTGATATACTTTCACACCCTCTCCAGCCACGAAACTCTGCAGAAATACTCACATAAACCCTCTCTACAAAGCCCTAACCTCCCGAAGGTAGCCATCAATCCGACGATCAAACCCCGGAATTCAAACCCTAACCCTAGGGTTTCGTTCAAGAAGCAATCAATCAGTCAATCCCAATCAATCCGAAGCAATCAAGCAACTGAGGGATCAAGGTGGTAAGGCCTAACGGTCTCTGGTTTGGTTTATTTACTGCTATTTTTACTAATCGTAGCATTTTAGTCATTTGTTAAAGTTTCTGTCTGGTGTGAGGAAGAACACCAGCCGGGGCTTCGATGCCTCGGCCGGTACATTGAATCAGCATGATTACTCAGCCGTGACATCCATTCACTAGCCGAGTAATCGATCTGTTGGCACAGCTTTGTTTTGTCCTGCTTTCTGATGCATGTTTATTTGTAGTCTCGGCTCACCTTATTTACTGTTTAAAGGCATAAAAATAGATTACGTGTTAGGGTTAAATAAAGTATCAACATGTCTTATGTTGAATGATTATGGGCTAGCCTCACGGCTAGGCAGAGAGGGGTGCCTAACACCTTCCCCGTACTGTACTTTTGGCTTCCGTACCTAGAATATCTATCTATTTTCCTAGTTTTAATAAACTGGGTGGCGACTCTGTTTTGATGATAACCGCTATCATGTGGCGATGTTCCTAGCCATGGGAATGTCCATGATTTTGGTTTATGAAGCAAGGAGCCAAACGAGCAAAACAAACATATCAAACTGTATGGCAATGCCCCGTCCGGTAGGTGTCTACAGTTTTCTGGCGACTCTGCTGGGGATATGAGAGCCATAACCGGAAAGTTCAACATAAGACTAATACATGCCTTATTTAATTCATTTATCATATGCATCGAGCGGGCAAATCTCGTTGAGTTCACCTAATACCCCGGCATGACACGGGCTATGTTAGGGGTTCCAGCAAACTCCACAGTCACTTGTACCTAGTGGTATATCAAAAAGGAAATCACCCAATCACCGCCTATGATGGGTTGGTGAAAGGACTGGTGCCCTTTGACAACGGAGCACCCTGAGACTACCCAAACCTTACATGTGTTAGAAAGCCATAGAACCTATCAAAATAGGATAGGATCCTGCAAGTTAGGAACTTACTTGCATTTTTACAGAAGTTCTTCCTCACACCTTGTATATGTTGTTTTAATATCTCTTTCTGTGCAGAAGGGTTGGGGCATGAACTAAAAGCCCTAACTCTAAGTCTTTATAGCTAAGCACTGAGGCATGCCATTGCCTGCAAGGTATCTTTTTGGTAAGTTGAAAGCATCATTGCTTACTTAACACTCCCGCTTTACTTAAAGCACCGCAAAGCATGGATTTCTAGAACGAAATCAGACACTGGCCGCCTCGTCGGTAATTGAACTAGGGATTGCTCTAGGCCTTGCAAGGGTAAAGGAAAGCAAGAGTGTGAGGTGTTAGAGCAAGTATTGTTAGTTCAACTCGTCGGCAATTGAACTAACAATACTTATTTCCCGATGGATGATTCAACATGACAAGTTTAGAACTTTGATTCCTATTTTCAAATCAACCTAGCAACCCATCTTTTAAAATTCAAAATTGTGAGCATGCTTTCCACAACGAGTTGGTAAGATTTAGGAGTTTGTCAATGTGCTGGCAAATAATCAAGTGGATTTCAATTACCTCAATCACGTTTTGAGAAAGAATCTTCCCTAACCAAGAATTGAAAGAATTTTAAAAATTTTTTGCAATGCCTGATCTAATTCTCAAATGACAAGTTTTTCTGAAACATTCAAATAGCCGCTAGCACAGTGATGGACTCCGAGTCTACTTTCTGTGGTAGTCATATGCTCAACCTTTTCGGTTTGTCTCATAATATGGATTGGCTTGGAAGTAGGATCTTAAGTGGCTGCAACGAGTCTTAAGAATCATCCATATCAAAAATTGCTGGCTATCAATAGTATCCAATAAACTCATGCATAGAAACGAATTGCTATACATGACTCATCCATAATCTGTGAAAATAGCTATGGTGCTTTGTATATCATTTTGTTTGCTTTTCTCTAACCATGCAGGGGACTAAACCAAAGGAGGAGTCCATCACCCTCATTTCTTCCTATAGCACATTGCATGATCACGTGTCAACATCTATTATCATTTGGTTAAGCCCCCCATCATGCTAGATTTGCATTTTAAAGGCAATAAGTGTTTTAGATGTGTGCATTGCATAGACACTTGATTTTGGACATCTCAACTTGAACGTAGCTAAGTTCTTGCTTTTCCTAAATTTTGGGTTTGGTCTTAGACGTGACAACAATGGTTGATGAGAAGATTGAAGCTCTGTGTGGGCAGCATGCCCTGGAATTTTCGGATTCCAAAGCGAGGGCCCGTGATTGAGGGAGCGCAAGTGGAGAAGCAGGCGCTCGCAAAAACACAGAGTCGCCACTCGGGTTTGAAGGTCCGACACCCAAGGAACCGTATTTCGAAGCACCTGCCGCGCTATTTGATTTGAAAATGTGAAAGAACCAGTCCGTCATAACCATATCTGGGTTCGGGAGCCAGGTTACGAGAGGGGAAGGGTTTTAAGGCACCCCTCTCGCCCAATCCGGAGATCGGTCTCTACTTAGGCATTTTGAAAATGATTGTGATTCGTCTTCTTATTTAACCAATTTTAAGCCAATTAGGGCGGGGGAACAGTTAATCGGGGATTAAAACTGTAACATGTTTGCAAGATGTGTTATATTCGAGCATGGATGGATGAAATACTATAAAAATGGGATAAAGGCTCAACCTTCTGATTAAAACAACAGAACCACACAAGGTTTCGAATTTGTGAGACACAACGGCCACCTTTGCATGCATGGATTTGCGTGCATGTAAAGAACCATCGCGCAACAAATACAAACCCTCGCGCGCGTGTTTGCTTCTACCACAGGTTGGGTTTTGATCACCTTCTGGGTTCTGGAAGGACCAGTGCTCACCCAAGAAGCAAACCAAGCAGTTTATATGTACTGGAAAGTAACTAATTATTACAGATTAAATCAAACAGAAGCCAAATGAATTGAAATACAACCCCTAAACAGTGGGGGGTGAATAAACAGAGGCTTTGAACCTTGGTTTCCATGTAAGGGCCACTACTGGAACATCACGAACCAGCGCGCGAGCATTAAGAACACGCGCGTGATTGTTCTTGACTGGACGTCCAGGAATTGCTTTGCATGTTTGGGGCTCTGAAACATACTCCGGGGCTTCCCAAAGGCATTACAAACTAAATAATACTGTAAAATAGGTTAGCTATGGCTTTTTTTTTATGCAACACAGTGATCTAAAATAGCCCTAACATGCTTTAAAACTGTAATAACAGTATATAAGCTGAAAAACTAGGATACCCTTCCCCACGATGTTCATCATCACACAGACAAGAAACGTCGCGTGAGTTTAAAGAACAGTCGCGCGAGGGTTCGTAGTTGCATGCTCCTTGTAACTTTGCTGGCTTTAAGGCCAGAACTGGTATTGATTACCAGTCTTGGCCCTGACAGCCCCCCTCAGGGATCAAAACAGAAAGCAGGTAAATGTTTATACCTTTGCTTGAGTTGTTTTGAATTGGTTTGAACAAGGTGGTGTAGCTTTGAAAATGAGTGTATGTATCACACAAGAGTGAGAGAATAACTAGAGTGGTTGAGGTTTTTATGAGCTTTGTGCTTGATTTGGTGCAATTTTTGTAACCCTTTAGCTTTTGGAAGCATGGGGGATATATATAGGCAAACGGTGGCCAAGGAATGGATGGCAAACTTGGCCTACAAGCCAGCCAGCCAACAAGGCTGGCCAACCAAGCTTGGTGGAGAAGATGGCCAACAAGGTGGGGGGGGGGGGGGGGTACATGTGGAAGGTTCCAACCACGCAGCCACCAACAGCTGTGCCCCATAGACCCCCTGCTGATTAAGAAATCCAGCTGGAAAAAGGTGAAAGGGACAGGAGAGAAACCTCGCGTGAGGGTTCTCAATACGCGCGCGAGTGTTCTCAAAATCACGCGAGGGTCAATGGTCAACAATTTGACTTTGACCCACACCTGGCACAGAATACTCGCGTGAGGGTTCCAAACCCACGCGCGATGGTCAACCCTGGCCTTAGGGTTTTGACTTAGGGTTTCTAAGGCTCAAAAGGCTTAAGGAGGGATCCACACATACACCAAGTTCAAACCATTCCAATCTTAAGTCTGTTTTTAATCCGATTTCATCATCGGGGAATCAAATACCGTAAGTAAACTAATCTGGAAGCCCAGATTGGGGTGTCTACAGTAGCCCCCCTTTGACGGCACTTGGAGCACCATCGACTTGGTACAAGTATATAACGTCAAAGGTTTCTAGACACCCCTCAAGGCAATCTAGAACAAAGCATACTAACAAAGTAGACACAAATACTTAAAGAACCTGATTGGTGGAATGGACGGATGGACAGTCGCTGGGAATGGAAGTAGAAGTGGACGATTGCATCGCCGCTTGTTGATCGAATTTGGACAGGACAGGCTGTCGCTGCAGATTTGGACGGGACAGGCCGTCGTTGCTGGGGATCAAGCTATCGTCGGCACAAAGTATTCCAACAAACACGGGTAGGTCGTGTCAGGCAGGTTGAATTCCATCCGTTGGGAATCAGAGCCAATCTCCTTATCAAAGACCATCCGAGACAGAGCAATAAGCCTACTGGAAGATGCATTTGTGGCTAGACTGAGGGTGATTGTCGTTCGGGACAGGCCAAGACGGACTCTCCTGGGGAACAATCAGTTGCGGATGAACAGACCATTGGACGATAATCTGATCGTCGTTGTGGCTGAATGCGGACGATACAATGATCGCCATCGACGGATTTGACAGGACTGGCTGCCATGAAGGCGGACGGGAAGATCAATGTGCTGATTGATCAAACTGCCGGGGAACTTTGACAGGACCGGCTGTCGTGAATGTGAACGGGAAGATCAATGTGCTGATTGATCAAACCGCTGGGGAACTTTCAGATCGGTACCGTGAATGCGGACGGGAAGATCAATGTGCTGATTGATCAAACCGCTGGGGAACTTTGACAGGACCGGCTGTCGTGAATGCGGACGGGAAGATCAATGTGCTGATTGATCAAACCGCTGGGGAACTTTGACAGGACCGGCTGTCGTTGAAGCGGCTCCGCAGGATAGCATCCTTTGGTTTACGAACAGAGATTAGGGAGATTTCCATTGCTTCTGCTGACAAATTGAACCAAAACCGCAGGAGATTGCATCGCATCTTTGGGCAAACAAATCGAGAGTCAGGGAGATTTCCATCGTATCCACTGACCAACGAGAATCAATACCGTAGGAGATTGCATCGCATCCTTCGGCAAACCAAATCGAGAGTTAGGGAGATTTCCATCGCATCCACTAACCAACGATAACAAGACCGCAGGAGATTGCATCGCATCCTTCGGCAAACAAATCATATGACGGCAACCTTGCTGGCCATCTTCCTGCTAAAAACATTTAATATACACAATATGCGATGATGTATACGAAATTGAAAAGGCAGATGCAAGCTAAGGGCCGCTCCTAGGAGGACAACGACGCCTAAAGACTACCACCGAGCCTCATTATTGTACTGTCTGTTACTTTTGAGATGCGCACCCAGATAGAGAGACATTGAACGGGCTGGCATGCCCCAGTTGACGAATTTGGGCTTGTGTGCCCTCTCTTCGATGCTTGGGCAGATGTGCCAGACAGATATACTTTGCTTGGCCTTGGGCTGACGTGCCCTTGCTGCTTATGAGATTCCACAACTTGTGGATTACTGGAGCTAGGGTAGCACATGTAAAAATTGCACTTTCTAGCCGCTAATATCTAATTTGCATTGACAAGTGACCTGAATTGACACAGACATCCGCACATGTACAGACTCGCCTAGCTCAAACGAAAAGGGGGAAAGAGTCCCAGGGTACAATGCGAACCCTTAGACACACAGAACACAATGAAATTTTGGGCATTAAGCGGCCAAAACTCACAACATTCCTTAGATAGGTGAAACTGACACTTACGAAAGCGCAAAAAGTACAAAGACCTGTACAAACAAAATTGAGAAAAGTATATCAACATGACAATTGATTGAAAAACTAGAAAAATGCCGCAAAGATGGACATAAGACGCAAAAGATGACTCATATAGGCCCGGACTGAAACCGACACCCCCGTGCAGTCACATTAAGTCCATATGACTCGCATGGTATGACAAGACTTGGCGAAAGCCCCTGGAACGACATTCGAGGGCAGTAGCAGGCTACCGCTGGAATTGAAAAAGCACGTATAGGACTGAAACCAACGCGAATCACTTTGAACAAATGCGCGTGGTTGCTTACACCAGACTTCGCTGAACTTAGAATAAACTGTGAGCCATTAGGCTTTTAGCATTTCGTTCTGTTTTTGATGCTTCAAATATTTTTAAGACTTATGCTCAGCCCGTAATAGAAATAGCAGTTTGCAATAAAATTGAAAGACAAAGGTTTTCCCCCTTCTGGTTCCTCCAATTCAGCTTGATCTGACCTTTGATCCTCTTCGACCTTTGATGTGTACCAAAATGTCAACCATGGATCCACTTTGATAGAGTGTGACCGAGTCTCGAAGAGAGACTGCCTACGTATCCCAAGCTAGGGAATCAGGTCAAAACGTAGTTCAGGCTAAGGTTCACTCGTGTGTTTACCTCTCCTTTTGCGCTCTAACTTTTGCCTAGTACCGCCCGTTCGGGTCTTTGGTCTAGCGAGCTTTCGAATATTGCCTATTACTTTTGCCTAGACCCCCTTTATAGGTTTTTAGGCTAGCAGGCTGCTCTAACTTTTGCTTGGAACTGCCCACCCTTGGGGTTTTCAGCCCAACGAGCTTCTCTCAGGGAAAAGTAACTGTTTGAATTGATCCAGGTTGACCAAGGTATTGAATTTGTTGCCATCGAGGTCGACAATCTGGCTACAGCCTCAGATAAAACGGCTTTGATGACACAAAGTCAAAAGTGCTTCGGTTGGAAGTGCCTTGCTCCGGGCCATTTTGTACACTATCTCATTTGTACTTGGCGGAACGTCACTGTTGCTGTTTTTGAACATGGTATGAGGCTTGGAGCCTTCTGAGCCTCTATTTTCTGGCTTGGCACCTGGTAACGGGGGATTTGATACTTTTTATCTCAAAATCAACGCCAGGCGTGTCTTTGTGAGACCACGCCAAGACGTTTGATGAATTCTTTGAGTTTGCCTGACCGGGCACAATGCTTTTCTGGGGGCGGCGCTTGGATCAACTTTGAACCTTTCGGGAGGTTATAGTTGTCTTTCAAGTTTATTGAAACTACTTCTTCTTTTAATTGGCTAAGCACGCCTTTTATCTTCCTTTTCGGCGAGGGAACTCATTTCCTTGGGGATGATCCCATCGAAATCTATCCTTTTGTCGCCAGGGTTGACACAGTTTATTCAAAAGCCAACGAAGTACTAAGAAGCAAGATAATGCATATCATAAAAAAACCCTCGGTGTTTGCCAAGTACAGCAGACTCAAGACTTTAAACAAAAGCTACGACGTGGAGGGCCAAGAGGCACAACCTCCGACTTAGAGCTAGACTTTAGACAAACGCAAAAGACTCTGTGTCAGACTCAGACATATCGCCAATGCAAACTAGACGCAGTTTTGAAAAATGCAAAATTTAAAAAGCTACCCATAGCTTCCAAAAAAAGAGGTAGGATTCAGCAAGTGTCAGGCCCAAGCAACAGCACTTCGGCTTCCTCAGCTTGTTCGACCAAACCTACTCGATGCTCCTTTGATCAATGGACCTCAGCCAAATAGTCTTCTTCTGTGTAAGCCCCTCATTACTGTCAATCCAGATGTCAGCAGTGAAAACCTTGATTGCCCAACCTACAGCCATCATGTTAACCTTTGGTTCAGACGGGATGGATACGATGGGTTTGGGTTGATGTGCTGGGACGATGTAGTGGCTAGGGTTGAATATGGTGGAGCTTGGGTTAATTTGAGTGGAGGTGATAGATACCTGACCAACCAGAGGGTCAGACCCGTGTTGAGGCAAAGAGTTGGTAACGATGTTGGGCTTTGGCGGAACTTGGACCGTGCCATCATCAATAAGATCTTGAATCTCATGTCGAAGACGATAACACTTGTCAGTGTGATGGCCAGGCATTTGGTGGAAGGCACAGAAGAGGTTAGGATTGTAACCAGCAGGTAAGACTTTAGGAGGGGAAGTAGGGGTCAAAGGTTTGAGATGCCCAGACTTGACAAGTTTCTCCATCACTGCGGACAGAGATGCCTCAAATGCAGAGAAACTCCGAGGTTGGGTTCGGGCCCGATAGCTTTTGGCGTTTTGAACCTGATTAATGTCGGTTGTATGATTAGGGGAAGCAGCAGCGTTATCCCCACTTGTAGCCGTACTGGTGTAGTTGCTAGTGCCAAACAGTGTGCTACTGTTTCCGGAGTAAGCCTTCAGCTTTGATTTCTGAGGATTGGAAAAAGAGGACTCCCCTCTTGGCAGAATCCCGCTTTGCAGCGCATCCTCGATGGCCAGGCCAGCGTCAAAGAAGGTTTCAAAGTTGGCGGACGCTTGAGCAAGCACCAGGTGCCTAGCGTAGTCTGGCTGGAGATTGCAGGAAATGATGCGGAGTTGGTCTCTCTCGCTGGGGCGCTCAGTCATTAGAGCGGCTTTGGCTCTCCACCGCTTGACAAAGTCTGCAAAAGACTCCTTAGCTTCCATCTTCGTGGATTCTAACTCCCGAGTAGTCATCTTGAGCTGAGAGTTGTAGTTGTATTGAGCGATGAAGGCAGCCCCAATGTCTTCCCAAGTTCTTCTTTTGGAGATGTCGAGCGACAGAAACCAATGGAAGGCAGGCCCAGAGAGAGTTTGAGGGAAGAGCTGAGACATGGCCTCACTTTCTACTTTGAGTAGCTTCATGGCAGCATGATAGCCATAGAGATGAGTCTTGGGATCACCGCTCCCATCGAACTTGACCAAGTCAGGCATTTTGAATTTGTCTGGCAGTTTAGCATTAGGGTACAGGCAGAGACGATCCAAATCAATCCCTCCTGCACTGATCTTCCCAGATTTTGAGATAACCTCTTCTAGCTTAGCCATCTTAGCCATAAGAGCTACCATATCAGGATTCAAAACAGGCCTACCACCTGCCGGATCTGGCTTTACAACAAGTGCGTGAACCTCCCTAGGGTTGGGCTGAATAATGAGACGCCCCTCGTGATTCGGATCTGGGACCATGACAGGCTGCTCCTGGTCGTCCTCATCGCCCTCACCTTCCTCTTCGAGTGGAGGTGGAAGATGAGTGTTGATAAGGTCATTGAGACGGGTAATGTTAGCATCGGTCTGGATGGCCCTCTGCTGCATAGTGGTAATGCTGTTCTGAAGGTTTGTGAGCATGGTCTCTAGACTGAGCAGTTGATCTGCCATGACAGGTTTTGACAATGTTGGAGAAGGGGAAGCCGACGGCGTGGCTTTTTGCAAAATTGATGGCGAACCCCGACTGTAGGGCAGCCAATAATGAACCTGGAGAAGCCTCTGTTGCAACTGACTGAGCTTCTAGCCTGACAAGTCTTTGAACCGGATTCTGAAGACGTTCCCAAGTAGGTTTGGCTCTTCCTTTCGGTACTCTCTTGCTCGGTGCAATGGCTATGAACTAGACAGTAAAATAAGTGAAAGCTCAGTGGTGTTCCTGCAGCAATTGGAATGCAACGTACACGTCGTTGTCGGTGTCAACCCTAGACTCTAGAACTAGAGACAATTCTGTCTCATGATGTTCAGACACTGCCAAAATCCTCAGATTTCTTTTCGAGGGTGTATCCTTTGAATAGATCAAACTGATCCTAAGAGATGCCAAAACAGACTAAATCTTTGATTAGTCCCTTTTGAAGATTCGACTTTGAACTTGGAACAATTCGGTATTGATGGCGTGACACCTTTACCGGGGTGGCTTCAGCGACAACGCGTGTTAGCTGGGGCGGTGTACGTGCTTAGCACGATAACCAAAATGACATCAATATCACGACATCAACACTTTGTGGTTCCTTATTTTTGGTTGGATCTTCAACCGGGCATGAGCCAAGGATTTAATAAGGTTTGATTTCCCAAAGTCTCGCTGATCTAAGGACTTGAAAAATTTACAACATGCACCATCGAAATGCGCGACTCTTCATCGGGTCTAGCAGCGTCCAAATTAGCATAAGACAGACTCGAAAGCGAGAGACAACCTAGAAGCCGCCCTAAACATGCTCCTACGCAAAACGACATGTATGTATGTAGAGTTCCAGAGACAAGTTTGTCTCATGAATTTCAGACGTTGCTGGAATCCTCAGAATTCTTTTCAGCGATGTGCCCCGATGTAGATCGACAGATCCTAAAAGATGTCAAAAATAGACTAAATCTTCGTCTAGTTCCTTTTGAAGATTCAACTTTGAATTAGAAACAACTTGACATTGATGACATGGCACCTTAACCTTGAACAACGTGGTGTATAGTGACAACGCACTTCAACCTGGGTGGCGCCAATGACACAGCATCAATACTTTGTTGTTCCTAATTGTCGGTTGAATCCTCAATTAGGCATGAGCTGAGGATTTAGCAAATTTTGATTTCTAAAAGTCTCATTGAACTAAGGACTTTGAAATTGATAACGAACATTCGACAGAATGAACGACTCCTCATCGGGTCCAGCAACGTCTTAGACAACGTAAGACAAACTCGAAAGAAAGAACTGCCTAAAGCATGCTCCTATGCAAAACCTTGTATGCACAGTGCATGCGATAGGGAAAGCAGTAACACATAAACAGTTACGGGGGTTAGATACAAATAGATCTTACCCTGTAGGTACCTATCTTAATTTGGAGAGTTCTAGAGCTTTGTATATGCAAAGGCTGGTTTTGGTTCGTAACGGGTTCCTCGGACTAGGGCCACAGATATACCTCCCGCTGTTCGCGATACGCTGAACAACAGTCAAACGGTAGCATGGCCCATCATCGTCGAAGGTTGTTAGTCATTCGGGGTCCCCGGTCTCCGGTAAACCGTGCCGGATTGCCAAAACGATCCAACGAGGCTTATCCCACATCGATGCAAATGAATGCTATAATTTGATAAAGAAGAAGAAGAATCACAAAATCGCAAAATGCCTTTTCAAATTTGGCTCACTTTATTTAGTCCATCTTTAGAGGAAACTACGGAAGTGATCAATCGAAAAAGTCCCAGATCACCATTCCAACCTTCGGCAGCGCGAAGCTCACCGTTTTGACAGACTTTTTAGGGATTGTTCACAAACGTATTAAACTCTAAGAATAGATTAATATTGGTTCGATTATCCCCAGCAGAGTCGCCACTGTGGGCAGCATGCCCTGGAATTTTCGGATTCCAAAGCGAGGGCCCGTGATCGAGGGAGCACGAGCGGAGAAGCAGGCACTCGCAAAAACACAGAGTCGCCACTCGGGTTTGAAGGTCCGACACCCAAGGAACTGTAGAGACCCGTAAATTTCTTTAATTAGTTTTGATAATTGTAGTAGAAAAGAAAAGAAAAGGGAAAGGGGTGAAATTGTCATGAATGCAAAGGTGGGGTTTAATGTGCGAGGGCTTGGAAAAAAATATGGATTCTTGTGTAATTAGTGCATGTGTGTCGTGTGTATACCTGGGAAACCTTTTTTTTTCTTTTTCCATTTTGTTCCTCTCAGCTCTCTCTCGTCCCTCACAGCTCTCTCCCGATCTCTCTCACTTTTCACCCAAAAACTCACCACTAAACTCGAAACCCACAACAATCAACCTCAACTCCATCACCTATTTGCGTTTTCAGACTCGTATCGCATTGGATAAAGCTTCGTTTGGAGTATTTTAGTTCGATTTGGATTCCGGAGACTAGGGCTTGCTCAACTGCTTCATTTTCGGCTTGGATACCCGAGGTAGGAAATTCTACCTCTCTTTATATGTTATTTGAGTGTATTTGTTCCCTTATTAGACTTGAAATGGCTGTTATTGGGCTTGGAATCGAGATCTGCTGTTGCTGAGGAATCGCCTGTTTTTCCTGAATTTCTACCGGTAGGCCCGTTCTTTCTACCGGTAGAACGTTGTTGTGTTGCCAGAAATTTTGCTTCCTACCGGTAGAATTTTTCTTCTACCGGTAGATTGTATAAATTTTTTTCCTCGCACAAAAATGGTGGCCTCTCTGATCAGCTCTACCGGTAGATTCCTAATTCCTACCGGTAGATTACCCGAAAATTTTCAAAATCTTCTCTGCCGTGGGAATCTCTTCTTTTCCTAACTTTGACTATTCAAAAGGGGTATTTACATCCTTTATGTACACAAAATAATGGGCCATGCATTCATGCCATGGATAATATGATCATACATACAAAAAAAAAAAGAATTGACAGCCATGCTTGTTACCACGATTAACGTGAAATGCACCTGGGATTATTCGAATGGTTGGGATTATGGAATGAAAAGTATGAGCCTTTTTGCACGATACTTATACGAACGGAACACTTGAGCTTGTGAACGACGCGCGAACACTCAGGACCCATCGACGGGTGGGTGCCTGGCAGGGGGTATCGGGATCCCATAATTGGCCCGGCAGGAGTTAATGCTCAAATTGAACACTCAAGGCCTAACCTACATGGTAGGCGCTTGGCAGGGGGTATCGGGATCCCGTAACTGGCCCGGCAGGAGCTTCGGCTCAGACACACAAAGGATACGACATGTTGGGACACAAATTGGATGAGCACGATTTATTAGTTTAACTAAAGAAGGATTTGAGATATTGGAGCATTTGTTCATGATAATTGTGCTTCCTCTGTTGTCATTTGACTTCCCTTCATCTGTTCGTTTGTCCTGCTCATTTGCATATAGAGTTTGCGTAGACTTTTCTACTGGGCTAGTGTAGCTCAAGCTTTATATCAATTTCAGGTGCTAACCCGGAACCATAGCTTGAATGCTTGAAGTGCTTGGATTGTGGACACTTCTTTTGAGATCTAACATCGACAAGTTACATAGGCATCTTTGTAAATTTCTTTTGGAGATGTATTTGTAACTTTGGTCGTAAACTCTAAATTCTCTTTTGATATTCGGGACTTATGTTAATTTGGGTCCGTCGAGCCGAAGTTGTAATATTTTGGAACTATGATTATTTGGAAGTTTGGTTATGGGAATGAAAATACAGTAATCTTTTGGGTATCGCAGGGAATATCGTGAGGACTTGTTTATGGAAAATCGATTATATTTATGTTAAAAATCCAGGGCGTGACAACTTGGTATCAAAGCATAGGTTTAGAACACCCAGAGACCGTGGGGAGACGTTTCGTCTCATGGGTTCAAAATGTCGCGCCTTCTAACATAACTTGTGCATGCTTGTGTGACTAACATTCATGTGGTTACTTGGCATTGCATTTTCGATATTGTAGAGTGGCGTAGAGTTGTTATTGACCCGTGTTGGGAAGTTGAGGGCTTCGACCTCATAGTTATACTGTTGTGGTTAATAGTTTACCCTTCTTATATCATGTAGTATGCCTCCGAGGACGCGAGTTAGACGAGGAGGGGTTGGAAATCGGGTTGGTCGAGGCCGTGGTCGTGGTCGTGGAATACCTCCTGAGGATGAGGTGAGTCAGCATGGGGAGAACCCTGGTGGGAATCTGGGGGCTGGGATCGGTCGAGGTGCAGGAGTACCTCAAGCTCAGACTCAATTTGCTAGGGACCTCGTTGCGGCACTCACAGCTGCAAATCTCTTAAACCAAACTCCGAGGGAGAATGTCGAGGATCGAGCCATGGTAGCAATGCGGGAGTTTAGTCGTAGGAATCCTCCGACATTTGACGGGACTAGTAGTGATCCATTGGTGGCCGACCATTGGCTAACTCAAATCCGTAAACTCTTCAGAGCCCTTAATATCACTGAGGACAACATCCGAGTGGGCATTGTGGCCGTTCAGCTAGTCGGGGAAGCCGGCGAGTGGTGGGAATCGGTATTGGAAAGCAGGAAGGATGCAAGAAGAGCGGCAAGGACTGCGACTCAAGTGGATGAGCCAGATGTTGAAAATTTGACATGGGCCGAGTTTGAGGCGCTCTTTGAGGAGCAGTACTTCCCTGAAACCTCACGTGACGCTATGAGAGACCAATTTGAGAAACTAGAGCAGGGTAATATGACTGTCTCAGAGTACGTACTAAAGTTTCAATCCTTGTCTCGCTTTGCTCCAGAATTGGTGGCGACTGAGGAGAGGAGATGTCGACGATTCGAGAAGGGGCTGAATAACACCTTGAGGAGGATGTTGACTGTCCAACGTAGGACAAAGTTTTCTGAGGTTGTGGAATGCGCAAGGAGCATTGAGATACCGAAAGAAGCGCAACGGAATAGGGGAGTTTGGGAACCGCGACAACCAATCGTGAATGCAAGCTCTTCGTCGGGAAGTTATGGGAGTCAAGGACGAAAAAGGCAGAGGGAACCATCTCAAGCACCCCAGGGTAATTCATCGAACTTTAGGTCGCCGCCTACCCCTTTTGGAAACCGGGGAGCTTTGTCTAGACCTCCGTCTGTGTGCTTCAAATGCAACCAATCTGGACACGTTCGTGCCCAGTGTCCGCACCTCTCGAAAGCTTGCTATGCTTGTGGGAAGACCGATCACCTTGCTAGGAATTGTCCTCAGGGGTCGGGGATGCTTAGTGAGTCGGGTTCCGTGCAGCAGCCGGGAACGGGGCAAAGTGTGGGCCAGCAATTTAGGGGCACTCAGAGGCAGCAGCAACCTCACTTCCGCCAGACTACGTCAGCTCAGAGTTCCGGGGTTGATAGGGGAGCGAGTTCTTCCGCACCTACTCAAGGTTCCGGTCAGAGGGGAGGTTTTGTGCAGGGTCAGGGTACCCAGGGGCGAGTTTTCAACATCACTTCTACTATTCCACCTACTACTACTCAGGCTCCAGAGACTTCTGTTGTGAGGGGTACATTTCTTTTGTTCAACTCCTTTGCTAAAGTACTCTTTGATTCTGGAGCATCGCATTCTTTCATTGCTACATCATTTGTGTGTGCCTTGGAACTAGAAACGGAAGCTATTTGTCCTCCTTTATTCGTTGAGACACCTTTAGGGGGTAGAACGCCTCTTGATCGTATTTGTCGAGATTGTGTGTTGGTTATTCGTGATCGTCGCTTCGTGTTCGACTTCATTGTCTTGGGAATGTCGGGGTTTGATCTTATTCTGGGAATGGATTGGCTGTCCACCTTTCATGCTACTATCGATTGTTTCAAACGTCGGGTTCGCATTTGTCCGCCTGACGGTCCTTGTTTTGAATTCTTTGGGGAGCGTCGGGAACCGTTGGAACCATATCTATGTGGACCTCAAGAACGCGAGTCGATCTATTCCTTGTTGGCGAGTTTGACGTTAGATGAGGATGCCTCCGTGCGTGGGGAGTTAACCTTAGTGGTTCGCGACTTCCCGGATGTGTTTCCGGAAGAGTTACCTGGCTTACCTCCAGAGAGAGAGATTGAGTTCACAATTGATTTACTTCCTGGTACCGCTCCTATCTCCATACCTCCGTATCGTTTCGCGCCCGCCGAATTGAGAGAGTTAAAGACTCAATTGCAAGAATTGGAAAACTTAGGATTCATTCGTCCAAGTACGTCTCCGTGGGGAGCGCCGGCTCTTTTTGCGCAAAAGAAAGATGGCTCACTCCGTTTGTGTATAGATTATCGTAAGCTAAACCGAGTCACCATTAAGAACAAGTATCCTATGCCTAGAATTGACGATTTGTTTGATCAACTTCGGGGTGCCACTTGTTTTTCTAAAATCGACTTGAGGTCCGGCTATCATCAGTTGAGGGTTCGGAGAGAGGATATCCCGAAGACCGCGTTTCGTACCCGTTATGGCCATTACGAGTTCGTTGTTATGCCTTTTGGATTGACGAATGCTCCAGCCACTTTCATGGACTTAATGAATCGTATTTTCCGTGCTTACCTTGATCGGTTTGTTGTCATTTTTGTGGATGACATCCTTATCTATTCGACCACGGAGGAGGAACATCAATCCCATCTTACCATCGTTCTTGAACTCTTGAGAGAGCACCAATTGTATGCCAAACTTAGTAAGTGCGAGTTTTGGTTATCCGAAGTCAAATTTTTGGGTCATGTGGTTTCGAAGGGTGGTGTGTCTGTTGATCCGGGGAAGATAGAGTCGGTTATGAATTGGCAGCGACCAAAGAATGTGTTTGAAATCCGTAGTTTCTTGGGTTTGGCCGGGTACTACCGCCGTTTTGTTCTCGACTTTTCTCGTTTAGCGGCACCGATGACTAGATTGACGCGTAAGGGAACCCGATTTGTTTGGAGTGGCTCGTGTGAGACGGCCTTTCAGGAGTTAAAGAAGCGATTGACTACCGCGCCGGTTTTGATTGTGCCAAAACGTGGAGTTGGTTATTCCGTGTATTGTGATGCGTCTAAGGAAGGGTTGGGATGCGTGTTGATGCAAGCGGGGCGAGTAGTAGCGTATGGGTCATGACAATTGAAAACTCACGAGCGAAATTACCCGACACATGATCTAGAACTTGCGGCCGTCGTATTTGCTTTAAAAAGTTGGCGTCACTATTTGTACGGTGAAAAGTTTGAAGTCTTTTCCGATCATAAAAGTTTGAAATACTTGTTCTCCCAAAAAGAACTTAACCTACGTCAACGCCGTTGGATGGAGCACTTGGAAGATTATGATTTTGAATTGCACTACCACCCGGGGAAAGCAAACGTCGTAGCGGATGCGTTGAGTAGAAAACCGACACACCTTGCGAGCTTAGCAATTCATAAGTGGAAAGCAATGAACGACTTGGGCTCCTATGCCATGCACTTTGAGGAAGTTCGGGAAGGGGTCACGTTGTGTAACTTGACGGTACAATCGACTTTATCGACTCGAGTAATTGAGGCTCAACAACACGATGAGGAAGCAAAGGAACTTCGTGCTAAATTCCTTAGTGGAAATGCTCAAGAAGGGTGGATGATACACGCCGATCAAAGCTTGCGCTACCAAGGAAAGTTGTTCGTACCCGTTTCATGTCGGGAGGAAATTTTGCGAGAGTTCCATCATTCTCCATTAGCCGTCCATCCGGGAGGAACGAAAATGTATCATGATTTACGTAGACAATTTTGGTGGTCCGGAATGAAGAGGGACGTTGTGAGTTTTGTGTCCAAGTGTCTCACGTGCCAACAAGTGAAAGCCGAACATCAACGATCTGCGGGGGTGTTACAACCATTGCCGGTGGCCGAGTGGAAATGGGAGAACGTGACCATGGATTTTGTTACGGGTTTACCGAGGTCGCCGAAGGGACACGACGCTATTTGGGTGATTGTGGATCGTTTGACCAAAACCGCGCCCTTCTTGCCTATCCATGTTACCGATTCCGTAGAAACGCTTAGCCGTGTGTATATTCGAGAGATTATTCGACTTCATGGGATTCCCGTATCCATTGTGTCCGATCGAGATCCGAGATTCACTGCACGTTTTTGGCAAAGTTTGCAAGCCGCATTGGGCACGAACCTTTTGTTTAGTACCGCGTATCATCCTCAAACCGACGGACAATCCGAAAGAACGATTCAGATTTTGGAAGATATGCTTCGGGCTTGCGTTATGGATTTCCAGGGTAGTTGGGAGAATCACTTGCCGTTAGTCGAGTTCGCGTACAACAATAGCTATCAGTCTAGTATCGAGATGGCACCGTATGAGGCTTTGTATGGGAGACCGTGCCGATCGCCTGTGTGTTGGACCGAACTTGGAGAGGCTACGCTTGTAGGACCGGATATGATTAAGGAGACCTCCGAGAGCATGAAAGCAATTCGTCAACGCCTTGAAGAAGCTCAAGAGAGAACGATCGAACAGGTTAAGGTGATTCGCCAACGATTGTTGACCGCGCAAAGTAGGCAAAAGAGTTATGCCGATCGTCGTCGTCGCCCGTTGTCTTTTGAAGAGGGGGATCATGTATTCCTCAAGGTATCGCCGCGTAGAGGTTTGTCTCATTTCGGGAAAAAGGGGAAGCTATCGCCGCGTTATATCGGGCCGTTTGACATCATCGAGAAAATTGGAGAGGTGGCATACCGTTTGGCTTTACCACCGAGGTTATCGGGCATCCATGATGTGTTCCACGTGTCAATGTTGAGGAAATACGAACCGGATCCTTCACATGTGTTAGAGTGGTCCGAACTCGAGTTAGAAGTCGATGCGTCTTATGAGGAAGAACCAGTCCGTATCCTAGATTCGCGCGATCAAGTGTTGAGAGGTAAGACGATACCATTGGTGCGGGTCTTATCGAGAAGTCAGGGTAGCGAGGAATCGACGTGGGAAAGGGAAGACGAGGTTAGAGAGAAGTATCCACACTTGTTCTCGGCATAAGTACCAATGTGAGTACTAGAGACTAAAGTGTTTTGACGTTTAATTTGTTGCATGATATTGATGGTAACACTTGTTGCATATATAAGTGATGTATTACTTAGTGAGCATGGTTGTTTAAATTTCGAGGACGAAATTTCTTTAAGGAGGGTAGAATGTAGAGACCCGTAAATTTCTTTAATTAGTTTTGATAATTGTAGTAGAAAAGAAAAGAAAAGGGAAAGGGGTGAAATTGTCATGAATGCAAAGGTGGGGTTTAATGTGCGAGGGCTTGGAAAAAAATATGGATTCTTGTGTAATTAGTGCATGTGTGTCGTGTGTATACCTGGGAAACCTTTTTTTTTCTTTTTCCATTTTGTTCCTCTCAGCTCTCTCTCGTCCCTCACAGCTCTCTCCCGATCTCTCTCACTTTTCACCCAAAAACTCACCACTAAACTCGAAACCCACAACAATCAACCTCAACTCCATCATCTATTTGCGTTTTCGGACTCGTATCGCATTGGATAAAGCTTCGTTTGGAGTATTTTAGTTCGATTTGGATTCCGGAGACTAGGGCTTGCTCAACCGCTTCATTTTCGGCTTGGATACCCGAGGTAGGAAATTCTACCTCTCTTTATATGTTATTTGAGTGTATTTGTTCCCTTATTAGACTTGAAATGGCTGTTATTGGGCTTGGAATCGAAATCTGCTGTTGCTGAGGAATCGCCTGTTTTTCCTGAATTTCTACCGGTAGGCCCGTTCTTTCTACCGGTAGAACGTTGTTGTGTTGCCAGAAATTTTGCTTCCTACCGGTAGAATTTTTCTCCTACCGGTAGATTATTTAAATTTTTCCTCGCACAAAAATGGTGGCCTCTCTGATCAGCTTTTCTACCGGTAGACTCCTAATTCCTACCGGTAGATTACCCGAAAATTTTCAAAATCTTCTCTGCCGTGGGAATCTCTTCTTTTCCTAACTTTGACTATTCAAAAGGGGTATTTACATCCTTTATGTACACAAAATAATGGGCCATGCATTCATGCCATGGATAATATGATCATACATACAAAAAAAAAAAGAATTGACAGCCATGCTTGTTACCACGATTAACGTGAAATGCACCTGGGATTATTCGAATGGTTGGGATTATGGAATGAAAAGTATGAGCCTTTTTGCACGATACTTGTATGAATGGAACACTTGAGCTTGTGAACGACGCGCGAACACTCAGGACCCATCGACGGGTGGGTGCCTGGCAGGGGGTATCGGGTTCCCATAATTGGCCCGGCAGGAGTTAATGCTCAAATTGAACACTCAAGGCCTAACCTACATGGTAGGCGCTTGGCAGGGGGTATCGGGATCCCATAACTGGCCCGGCAAGAGCTTCGGCTCAGACACACAAAGGATACGACATGTTGGGACACAAATTGGATGAGCACGATTTATTAGTTTAACTAAAGAAGGATTTGAGATATTGGAGCATTTGTTCATGATAATTGTGCTTCCTCTGTTGTCATTTGACTTCCCTTCATCTGTTCGTTTGTCCTGCTCATTTGCATATAGAGTTTGCGTAGACTTTTCTACTGGGCTAGTGTAGCTCAAGCTTTATATCAATTTCAGGTGCTAACCCGGAACCATAGCTTGCATGCTTGAAGTGCTTGGATTGTGGACACTTCTTTTGAGATCTAACATCGACAAGTTACATAGGCATCTTTGTAAATTTCTTTTGGAGATGTATTTGTAACTTTGGTTGTAAACTCAAAATTCTCTTTTGATATTCGGGACTTATGTTAATTTGGGGCCGTCGAGCCGAAGTTGTAATATTTTGGAACTATGATTATTTGGAAGTTTGGTTATGGGAATGAAAATACAGTAATCTTTTGGGTATCGCAGGGAATATCGTGAGGACTTGTTTATGGAAAATCGATTATATTTATGTTAAAAATCCAGGGCGTGACAGGAACCGTATTTCGAAGCACCTGCCGCGCTATTTGATTTGAAAATGTGAAGGAACCAGTCCGTCATAACCATATCTGGGTTCGGGAGCCAGGTTACGAGAGGGGAAGGGTTTTAAGGCACCCCTCTCGCCCAATCCGGAGATCGGTCTCTACTTAGGCATTTTGAAAATGATTGTGATTCGTCTTCTTCTTTAACCAATTTTAAGCCAATTAGGGCGGGGGAACAGTTAATCGGGGATTAAAACTGTAACATGTTTGCAAGATGTGTTATATTCGAGCATGGATGGATGAAATACTATAAAAATGGGATAAAGGCTCAACCTTCTGATTAAAACAACAGAACCACACAAGGTTTCGAATTTGTGAGACACAACGGCCACCTTTGCATGCATGGATTTGCATGCATGTAAAGAACCATCGCGCAACAAATACAAACCCTCGCGCGCGTGTTTGCTTCTACCACAGGTTGGGTTTTGATCACCTTCTGAGTTCTGGAAGGACCAGTGCTCACCCAAGAAGCAAACCAAGCAGTTTATATGTACTGGAAAGTAACTAATTATTACAGATTAAATCAAACAGAAGCCAAATGAATTGAAATACAACCCCTAAACAGTGGGGGGTGAATAAACAGAGGCTTTGAACCTTGGTTTCCATGCAAGGGCCACTACTGGAACATCACGAACCAGCGCGCGAGCATTAAGAATACGCGCGCGATTGTTCTTGACTGGACGTCCAGGAGTTGCTTTGCATGTTTGGGGCTTTGAAACATACTCAGGGGCTTCCCAAAGGCATTACAAACTAAATAATACTGTAAAATAGGTTAGCTATGGCTTTTTTTATGCAACACAGTGTTCTAAAATAGCCCTAACATGCTTTAAAACTGTAATAACAGTATATAAGCTGAAAAACTAGGATACCCTTCCCCATGATGTTCATCATCACACAGACAAGAAACGTCGCGTGAGTTTAAAGAACAATCGCGCGAGGGTTCGTAGTTGCATGCGTCTTGTAACTTTGCTGGCTTTAGGGCCAGAATCGTATTGATTGCCAGCCTTGGCCCCCCGTCAGGGATCAAAACAGAAAGCAGGTAAATGTTTATACCTTTGCTTGAGTTGTTTTGAATTGGTTTGAACAAGGTGGTGTAGCTTTGAAAATGAGTGTATGTATCACACAAGAGTGAGAGAATAACTAGAGTGGTTGAGGTTTTTATGAGCTTTGTGCTTGATTTGGTGCAATTTTTGTAACCCTTTAGCTTTTGGAAGCATGGGGGATATATATAGGCAAACGGTGGCCAAGGAATGGATGGCAAACTTGGCCTACAAGCCAGCCAGCCAACAAGGCTGGCCAACCAAGCTTGGTGGAGAAGATGGCCAACAAGGTGGGGGGGGGTTTACATGTGGAAGGTTCCAACCACGCAGCCACCAACAGCTGTGCTGGAGGAAAACGGGGTTCTACTGCCCCATAGACCCCCTGCTGATTAAGAAATCCAGCTGGAAAAAGGTGAAAGGGACAGGAGAGAAACCTCGCGTGAGGATTCTCAATACGCGCGCGAGTGTTCTCAAAATCACGCGAGGGTCAATGGTCAACAATTTGACTTTGACCCACACCTGGCACAGAATACTCGCGTGAGGGTTCCAAACCCACGCGCGATGGTCAACCCTGGCCTTAGGGTTTTGACTTAGGGGTTCTGAGGCTCAAAAGGCTTAAGGAGGGATCCACACATACACCAAGTTCAAACCATTCCAATCTCAAGTCTGTTTTTAATCCGATTTCATCATCGGGGAATCAAATACCGTAAGTAAACTACTCTGGAAGCCCAGATTGGGGTGTCTACACTCTGGCTGCTAAAGTTAATGTATTGGCTGAATCAGTGGCTACCCTAGCCACCATTGTTCACAACTTGCAAAGAAGTCTTCCACAAGCTCCACCTCCACCTCTCCCTACTAGATGGATGAAAAGGGCAACTCAGAAAGAAACTTATCCCATTAAGGACAACCAAATTGAAATGGTGGTGGACGATGTGCAGCTGCAACATGAGAAGCAACTTTTTCTTGATATCGTCGATCTAAACCAGGAATCTCCCAAAGAGAAAGACAGCTGTAAGATGAACATAAGCACTAGTAGCGATAAACCGGTGGGATCTCATCTCGATCGTAGGCAAAAGCGAAACTTTGCTCCTCTTGGAGTGAACTTGGGAAAGGTGTTCTGTATCTTGGAAGCAAAAGGGGTATTGAAGCCATTGCAGCCAAAATTTCCAAACTCTATACAAAAAGGCGGAGAATATTGCAAGTACCACCAAGTAAATGGTCACTCTATCAGAGGATGCGGGGCTCTCAAGAATGCAATCCAAGATCTCATCGATCAAAAGAAGATTGATCCAGCTGAGTTTGATCACTGGGCAGCAGCGACATCCGTGCCTGTCACGTCTTAGGCTGAGAGTCAATCTTTTAAGGAGTCTTATCTAGCTATTTTTGGCTACTATTTTGGTCCATATTTGTTTCCTTTTTAAAAAGGTCTATGTCTTGAGTTTATTTTGGTCATAAGTCAGCTTGTTGCACCTAGCTTGAAATGTGAATCTCTTCCAGAATGTGAATCTCCTTAGACTTGAACTATGAATGGCCTGATTCTCTGTTGGGATACGTAGGCACCTTTTGGTCGGCCACAATTTTGAAAATGTTTTCTCCTGTGCTAGTTCGCTGCCATAGAATACTCATGATAACATCAAACGTTGAAAACAATCCATAAGGGTTTCAAAGTAATCTTACAACATCTTTTGGAACACATCATAATCACTTGAATTGTCAAAAGCGCAAAACGAGTTTTTCAAAGCTATGACCCGCGTCATTTCTGTTGAGCCAGGAAGGAGTTGACACATCTCTGCACCCTCACAAAGACCACTTGTAAGCGAAACAAACTGTTGAAGATGAAAAGAGAGGAAAAATGAAGAGAGAAGAAAAAAAAAAGATGAGCTCGCTAGATTGAAAACCCGTAAGGGCGGTCTAGGCAAAAGTTAGAGCACGAACAAAGTGAGAAATCAGCCATGTCTCCATACATCTACTATGTGTTTCGAAGGATTGTCTTCAATCTTAGAAAATTTACTTGGTTAAACATCAAAGCTCTTAATCTCTTGGCTAGGATTCCTGTCACTTTGTCGTATGTTTCAAGATGAAGAAAGGCATTCATTTTTCTATCCCAAACACTTATCCCTTGTTAGCCACGTCGAGCCTCTGGATAATTTCTTGGAAAAGCCTGCTAGGCAGCCATCCCCTACACTGGGGCAAATACAAAAAAAATACAAGGAGTGATGAAAGAAAAATCAATGAAAAAATGAGCACCCTGTCATACAAGGGGCATTTTGAAGGAAACATTTCTTCCAATCCATACAAAGGACATTCTTGAGGAAACCAACTCTTTCACATAAAAGTAAGGCTAGTGACAACAAGAGTTGATAAAAATGTTGAAGATGGCTGCTAGCTTTTAAAACCCAAGCGTGAGTAGAAATTAGGTTTGAGCCTTTACATCCGCTTCTTTCTCAAGCCAAAACCCAAGCCTACATTATGGTCCATAACAAAGTCCTTTCAGATTGAGAAATACAACTTGGTAGCAAGGTCCAAGACACTAGGGGGCATCACCAATGTGGAACTTAACACGAAGGGCAAGAATCCTGAAATTTGCATCATCTTGGCAAATCAAACAAAACAACATGGAGAGTTACGTGAGACAAGGGGTTTGCCTATGTTTCCCTTTATGCACCTCTCTCAAAAGTATCCAACCTCTTATGTGGGTCTCAGTAGGCACTTATCAATCCAACTCAAGTCAACCAAATCAAACTCAAAGCAACAAACTCACCTAATTGACTAGGGGCATGGGTTTGCAGAATAGTTCTATGTCCTTTGATGATTGAATGACGTGAGTGTGGAACATGGATGGAGTGATATGACTTTGAAATCCTCGAGGAAAAGTTTTCAATGTTAATTTTATCCTAAACATTCTTGACACAGCAATACAAGCACAATTGCTTTTACAAAAGATAAAATGAGCTTCTCATTTCATGAGTGGTACAGCTAGATGGGCCCTGGGTCAAACAATATTTTCAGCAGTGTCGCTAGGGTATTGTAGTCTGTCTTGTCATAATAACTTAACTAGTTTAAAGTCATTATTAGTCTCCCTAGGGCAAGGGAAACAATTGATCAAGTGCGCGAAAGTTGAGATGTCCAGAATACATTGTAGATTCACATGCATATCATTATCACCCTGTCTTGTGCATTGGTCTTTTGACCCTAGTACTCCATGTGTACATCCTTATGTTTGCTTAGCAAAAGTAGTTGTCTTGGTTGCACGAGCTAACCCCAAGTATGAGGTGTTCTTATGATCAAGTAAGGCAGATTCATCAAGGCATCATGGTCGTCACCTCTATACAAGGAATGAAGGGCAAACAAAGGGATGCACTGTAAAGTCTACCTCCCTGTCAATACACTTGAAGAAAGCTCAGCCTGAGAAGCGTCATATCCTGGGGGAACACCTCAACTCTTTTGTTGAATGCTGTCACACAGCACTATCAAGAGCATGCCAAGATTTTTGCCGAACAGAAACATTGCACTCACATTCATTGTTATTTACATTGCATGTTTCTATGCTTGGGGCAATTAGTTCATTGTCATCACACATGGTTAAGCTAGAATCAAGCATCCATTGCCTAAACAGGGGGCTTGCATTTCTTTCTAAATACTCAAATTAACATGCATATGTGTTGCATTGCAATCTATGTCACCCAAAATCGTTCAAGCTTTTGAACTAGGGTTCTTCGAGTGAAGTGGTCCTGCCCCTGGCAGTCAGCATAAAAGGACTTCGGCCCGTGGTCGACTCCAAGCCTGTTGCATGATATTTTCCTATCCATTGCTGTTTTCTAAACTATTCAAATGTGGATTGTAGGATTCTCTTGGATTTCTGTCTTTGAAGCTATCAGGATCAACCACATCAAGCTGTGTGTCTATGACTGACAAAGCCAAGTCAAAGAAGCTGGAAGATAGCCTCGTAACTAGTCCTGAGCCAACTCTACGATTGGCACCATATCAGCAACATTAAAGTGGCTTCGCACTTTGCATCTCCAAAGCTCCTTGCTTCATGCTTTCATCTCCCTATCAGCAGCTCTGCCTTCATAACTCAGAAGCCTCACACTTACTCTTCAAATAGCACCATGCACATGCCTTGTCATATTCACGACCATGTCGGGTTTCATGAACTTCGAGCAACTCTACATTCAGGCAGCCTCGCGCTCAGCAGTTGTGAGTCAACAGCCAACAAGAAAAAGCACCTGTAGGAAGCTTACAATAACCTGGTACACACTTTAGCTCTTCAAAAGGCATCCGTGTTACTAAAGCTCTCCAAAAGGCGTTTGTGTAGCCAGCTTCCAGAAAGCATTCAACCTTCGGAAGGTACCCCGTTAATGGAGGCGATGGAAATCTCCTAGAGCGTATGTGTGAATCACCCTGTCAGTCAAGGTGATGGAAATCTGTGAAGGCCATAATAGCCGAAGCATTTCACAAGCCTTATGGCATTTTGGGTCAACAAGTCGACATAATCGAAGTGGAATAGGGTCAAGATCTAGCCTTAGGGGGAGTCCCGAGCATACTCAGAACTAGCCTTGGGGGGAGTCCCGAGCATACTCAAAACTAGCCTTGGGGAGAGTTTCGAGCATACTCAGATCTAGCCTTGGGGGGGAGTCCCGAGCATACTCAGAACTAGCCTTGGGGGGAGTCCCGAGCATACTCAGAACTAGCCTTGGGGGGGAGTCCCGAGCATACTCAGATCTAGCCTTGGGGGGAGTCCCGAGCATACTCAGAACTAGCCTTGGAAACATCCTGAGCATGTGGAATCTAGCCTTGGGGGCAATCCCGAGCATGTGGAAACTAGCCTTGGAAGCATTCCAAGCAAGAAGAACGAATCAAACCCCGTGGAAGATGGAAGATGGAATACTCAACAGCTCAGTAGTTCTACAAACTCACTACTCAACAAAGTCATACAACAAGATATCATCTACTCTCAAAACCTGTACTTTGAATGCTCAAGCCTGTACTTGAATGCACAAGCTTTACGTTTAGATGCCCAACCACTGTGTACTGGACGCTTGAACTCGATGTTCGAATGCTTAAGGTTTATACCGTGAATGCACAAGCTCTACGTTTGGATGCCCAACCACTGCGTACAGGATGCTCAAAGCCATTGTACCCTTCGAATGCTCGAGCTCTATGCTCCGAGTGCTCAAGTCCGGAACTTGAAAGAAGCTTTATGCTAAATCAAACACACACGCACGGGCCCGTGCACATTAGCATCAATTGCATCACCATTGTTATCATCGAGTCTGCATCATCATATCTGCTCATATCTAACCACTATCATCATATACATATTCTGCATATCTTTTATTCATGAAACAGGTCAATCCTGCAAATCAACCGGCTCTAAGCCTCAGTTTTATTGATCGGCCTGGCGCCTCGATCCTTTGGCTCGAAGTCAAAATTTATGATGAGAAAGCTCCGTGCATAGACCATCAGAATGCAACCGATTCTACACCTCGGTTCAAATCACGTCAAGCTCTAAGTGCCGACTCCTCAGGCTCTCACCTTACCGGCTCCGCCCTTCAGTTCCATCAAGCTCATTTGTAAGGATAGGCTATTGTACCGAGCTCCCCTTAGTCAAAGTAAGGATGATCAAGAAAAGCAAACACACCTGTCGTGTATTGATCTACCCCAAAATACTAAAGAAGCTCTCCGCCAGCATACAATTGATCCCCAGCAGATGGTTTGGACTCCACCCAATTACATCAGTTCCATCAAGTTGATTCGAAAGGATGAACTACTCTACTGAGCTCCCCTCAGTCAAAGCAAGGATGATCAAGAAGAGCCAACGCACCCGTTGTGTACTGATTTACCCCCAAAAACTAAGGGCGTTCTCCGCAACAATTTCCTTGGCAGCCCCGCGCTCCTTCAACTACTCTCCGCCAAAATCCTGGCACCACCTAGGTACGTCGCACTACGGCTTTTAAAGCCCGAACGTACGTCTTTTATCTTTAACCCTCCAAACTTTGCATTTTCTTTATTGCCCCAGAACTATGGTTGGTCTGAATTTTCCCTGTGGAATACGTAGGCAGCCTCCCGGCCCGACCATAACAAAACCTTTTTTCAAAAATCCTTGGAATAGTGGTTGGACCAAATTGAGTTGCTTTTACAGCTTTGACTTTTACTCAAACATGTCTCGCGATCCGTCTGAGCTCAGTCAAAGAGGGGCATCAGTAGACATCCCAATTTGGTCTAATGATTATTTCAAATCCCACCTTGGGACCATCCCGATGATGAAATGGATTCGATGACTGTTGATTGCCTTCTTGTGAAACCTATGGACTTATGGTAAGAACTTTGAGCCACTTAGAGAACCCAATCCAAAGCCAAATAGCCTTTCAGACAGAAACACACTGTTCTAGGAAAATCCATCGGTCGGCCGTAACATCGATCTCGCGGCCTTAACATCCATTCCTCACCCGGGCGGCCTGTTGCTAAGCAAATCTCCCTGAGAGATCAAAGCCTCGGCCGCCCAAACCATTCCTCGGCCGCCAGTTCCTTTCTACGGCCGCCAAATTGACCTTTTTCCAGACTCTCGAATGTTCTGTCGGTTGTTTGATCCAACCACGATACCTTTCCGATGCGTTCGGGCTACGTTCAGAGATCACAACGAGGAGTTCGAATTGCATTGCAATCGCGTGATTTGATTGGACCGAGTGAGTCATCAAAATTGCCTATATATAGAGGCCTTTGCACCATGAAATTGATATACTTTCACACCCTCTTCAGCCATGAAACTCTACAGAAATACTCAAATAAACCCTCTCTACAAAAGCCCTAACCTCCCGAAGGTAGCCATCAATCCGACGATCAAACCCCGGAGTTCAAACCCTAACCCTAGGGTTTCGTTCAAGAAGCAATCAATCAGTTAATCCCAATCAATCCGAAGCAATCAAGCAACTGAGGGATCAAGGTGGTTAGGCCCACGGCCTCTGGTTTGGTTTATTTACTGCTATTTTTACTAATCGTAGCGTTTTAGTCATCTGTTGAACTTTCTGTCTGGTGTGAGGAAGAACACCAGCCGGGACTTCGATGCCTCGGCCGGTACATTGAGTCAGCATGATTACTCAGGCGTGACATCCATTCACCGCCCGAGTAATCGATTTGCTGGCACAGCTTTGTTTTGTCCTGCTTTCTGATGGATGTTTATTTGTAGTCTCGGCTCACCTTATTTACTATTTAAAGGCATAAAAACAGATTACGTGTTAGGGTTAAATAAAGCATCTACATGTCTTATGTTGAATGATTATGGGCTAGCCTCATGGCTAGGCAGAGAGGGGTGCCTAACACCTTCCCCTTACTGTACTTTTGGCTTCCGTACCTAGAATCTCTATCTATTTTTCTAGTTTTAATAAACTGGGTGGCGACTCTGTTTTGATGATAACCGCTATCATGTGGCGATGTTCCTAGCCATGGGAATGTCCATGATCTTGATTTATGAAGCAAGGAACCAAACGAGCAAAATAAACATATCAAACTGTATGGCGATGTCCCGTCCGGGAGGTGTCTACAGGATATTTCCCATGCTTTTGCCTATATAAAGGGCAATGTCCCAGTGAGAGTAAGGCATCCCTTCAAAAGCAAAGCCCCACATATCACCCAAAGATAGCAGACCACCTACCAACCCTAATCGGTCCATGGTTAAAAGCATTTATGGCAAGTGATTGGCTATCATTTCGGACTCAGGGGCTGGTCGCCTTCTGCTTTCTTCGAAGCATAAGGCTTTGCCCTGTAATCCTGTGGTCGGCCCTGCAGTTCTGGGACCCAGACGTCCACGTGTTCAGATTCAGAGACAACGAGTAGTGTTCGACGGTGGAGGAATTCCAAGCATACCTCCAAGGCTTCGCCTCCAGCTTGATTGTCATACCTCTTTACAGGAAAAGCATGTCAAACCTCTTGAAAGCCAGCTTGAACATCTCAAATGGTGTAGCAAAAAGTCTGCTAAGTGGTGGGCAAATGAACAACATGCGCCTGATGGAGTGGTATGGGCCCGAAGGTGATACCGGGGATACGGCCTTGCAAGCCCGTCGTCGATTGGCTGTGGTAATCAGCGTGCTTGCTACGTACTTATTGGTGTCCCCAAACGGACGGGTTGATCCTTCTGTGGTGAGTGTCATCGCCCAGCTGGGCGCTCGAAGGAATGTGGTGCCAATGGTTCTTGCGGAAATGCTCATAGGTTTGGATTTGGTGTCTATAGACCAAAAAAACATATTTAGCGGTAGTCCACTCCTGTTGCAGGTAAACTCTCACTTAGCTCACCTTTTTCTGGCTTTCACACATTCTATTTTTACCTCGACACTCAGCAAAGGTTATATCAGAGCTCCTCACTTGTTTTTTTTTTCGCTCAAGTTTTATATAGCTCCTTACTTGTCTTTTCGCTCATGTAGTTATGGCTGTCAGGCAAACTCGAGCAGATTGCAGCTCCTAAAGCGAATTGGCCCCATTTACCCGGGCAGATGCATCAAAGAGGGATGCTGTACCCGGAGATGTCCATAGAGGAGTGGATACATTCATGAATGAGATGTCGCCGCATGAAATTGTCTGGAGGCATGAAGCGCTGAATATCCCGAATATGGCCACAAATTCAGTGGGTTTCGAGAGAACGGTGATTGCGGGGCTGTTGAATTTCACATTCTATATTCCAGGCCATATCCTTCGTCAGCTAGGCACGAGCCAAGGCTTGCACTGAGGCGGGATAGAAAGCTTCCACATTCCTGCATTCACTACCCAAAACCTGACCGGATATGAGCACAACTGGGGTCTGAGACAACTCAGTGGAACAGATCCTGATTTCGACACAGAGCTCAAGCATCGCTACAAAGCATGGCTAAGGAAAGAAATTGCAAGAAGACAAAATGCAGACTGACTCCTGCTAAGACTCCAATAATCTAGAATAAACTGTGTGCCCATTAAGGCCTCTAGCATTTTATTCTATTTTTATGTTTTAATTGTTTTAAAGACTCTGCTCAGCCTGTGTAATAGAAATAGTAGTTTGAATAAAATCGAAAGGTTAAAAACTTTCTCCTTTTGGTCCAAATGTTGAACACCGCGCCACTTTGGGCATTGAGATGCACCCTAGAGTAGGCAACCATGGATCAAGTTGATTGATTGTGACCGAATCTCACGGACAGACTGCCTACGTATCCATTTTTAAGAAATCAGGTCAAAATGTAGTTCAGGCTAATGTTCACTCGTGTGTTTTAGCTTTTCTTTTGTGCTCTAATTTTTGCCTAGAGCCGCCACTTCGGGTTTTCGGCCTAGCGATCTTTTGATTTTGCCTATCTATTTTTGCCTAGACCGCCTCCTTAGGTTTTCGGTCTAGCAGGCTTGCTCTAATTTTTGCTTGGAACTGCCCACCCTCGTGGTTTTCGGTCCAACAAGCATCTTTCAGGGATAGTAATGTTTTAGTTGATCTAGGTTGACCAGAGTGTTGAACTCCTTGCCGTCCATATCAATGAGCTGAGCCACTCCACCCGAGAGGATGGTTTTGATAATGTAAAGTCCTGAGCGCTTTGGACGGAACTTACCATGAGGGTCGAAGACAAGAGCTCGGATCTCCTTTGTAACCATATCCCCTTCGACCAAGTCTCGAGACTTCACCTTCTTGTTGAAAGCCTGAGCAATTCTTCACTGATACCCCGGAACATGATACAAGGCACAGAGCCTCCTCTCATCAAAAAGCTTGAGTTCAACAAACCTCCCACTGAGCCACTCAGATTCCGTGAGTCCAGATTCTGCCATAACCCTTAACGACGGCACCTCAAGCTCGATAAGGGGTATTGCTTCCATCCCGTAAACTTGGGAGTAAGGAGCTGCTCCTGTTGATGTTCGAATTGACGTTCGATACCCCCAAAGAGCTAGAGGTTGTTGCTCGTGCCAGTCCCTAGCGGACTCTGCAGACTTCTTGATGATTGTCTCGAAGTTCTTGTTGGCCGCTTCAACAGCCCCATTTGTTTGAGGGCGATAGACTGTTGAATGATGTATCTGAATCTTGAATTCCTCAAAGAGTTCCAAAACCCTGCCTTTGAAATGAGTCCCATTATCTGACACTAATGCTTGCGGAACTCCGTATCGATAGATAATGTTCTTTCTGATGAACTGAGCCACCTGAACTGCAGTTAGGGTTTTGTAAGACTCAGCCTCCACCCATTTGGTGAAGTACTCTATTGCCACCAAGATGAAGCAATGACCATTCAAAGTAGATGGCCTGATCATGCCAATGACGTCGATGCCCCACACAGCGAAAGGCCAAGGTGAAGTCATGCCAAATAAATTGGAAGGAGGGACGTGCATAAGATTGACATGTATCTGGCACTTGTGACAGCGGTGTACATAATTCACACACTGCTATTCCATAGTGGACCAAAAGTACCCCTACCATAAAATCTTCCTGGCGAGCATGACACCACTCATATGAGGACCACAGACTCCCTCATGAATCTCTTCCATTATTCTGGTGGCCTCAGCACCATTGACACAGAGTTTGTGCATCTCACAATGTGATCTCCGGTAAAGCTGTCCTCCACAGATGATGTATTGAGAAGCCAGTCTCCATAACGCGAGTTGATCCTTATTGGAGGCCTCAACCGGATACTCCCCGCGTTCTATGAAGTTCCATATATTATGGTACCAGGGTAGGCCATCATTGAGATCATCGATGGCGTTGACATACTGATAAGTGGGGTAGTCCCACTGTTCAATTAGTATAGGGCGGAGTTTGACACCCAAAGGAAGTTCGACCATGGAAGCCAAAGTTGCCAAGGCATCGGCAAATTGATTTTTCAAGCAGGGAATGTGCGTGAAAGTTACCTTGTTAAAACAAGGAATAAGGTCTTCCAAGTCTTGATGATAAGGTTTCAGTCTTTCTTCAAGCACTTTCCAGTTCCCATTGGCTTGAGACACGACTAGATTAGAATCGCCAATGACCTCGAGCTTTTCAACACCGAGAGTTAGAGCAGGTTCCATGCCAACAATGCAAGCCTCATGCAGCTTGGTTATTTGTGACATCGAAATTGAGTTTAAACGCAAGCGGAATATGAGAGCCATCGGGCGTTATCAGCAAAACCCCGATTCCATATCCTTTCTGATTGGCCGCCCCATCAAAATAGAGAGTCCACACGTCTTCGATGACCGTCAGCACCTCCTCGTCTGGGAACACAAAACTGAATCCTCCAGCCCATCCACAGGATGGTCAGCCAAGAATTCTACAACTGCACGCCCTTTGACGAACTTCCTCGTGACATATTCAAGATCGAATTCTGTCAGTAACAGCAACCAACGTGTTAACTTACCAATAAGTGCTGGCTTCTCAAATAGATACTTGAGAGGATCCATTCGAGAGATCAACTTCATCGGGTAAGCCAACATGTAGTGTCTCAATTTCTTAGAAGCCCAAATAAGGGCCCAACACGTCTTTTCAAGAGCAGTGTAGCACTCTTCACATCCGACCATCTTCTTACTGAAGTAATAAATGGCCTTCTCGACTCCCTTATCTCCTTCCTGAGCTAGTTAACATCCCATAGAGGATGGGTTTACAGACAAGTACAATATCAAGGGCTTTCCGGGCAATGGCAACATTAAAACCGGCGGGTTCTGCAAGTAATTCTTGAATGGACATAAAAGCCGCTTGACGCTTGTTTGTCCATACAAACAGGGTGTCCTTCTTAAGTAGACGAAACATCGACTCGCAAGTTAAAGTCAACTTGGCGATGAATCTGCTGATGAACTGAACCTTTCCCAAAAAGCTTCGCACTCCCTTTTCAGACTTTGGTGGCTTCATCTCAAGCACTACCTTGATTTTCGACGGATCGACCTCGATTCCACGAGAAGTGATCATGAAACCAAGCATTTTGCCGGCAGTGATCCCGAAAGTACATTTCTGCGGATTGAGTCGCATACGGAACTTACGGAGCCTCTCAAAGAATTTCCTAAGCACAGGAATGTGTCCCTCTCGAGTTTTGGATTTGGTGGTTACGTCGAAACCTTGCCTTCAAATATAAGGTCGATAGAAATCGGAAGCGTAGGGCTAGGCCGTCAGTAGCATAATATCCGGAAGTCCGGGATCGTACCCACAGAGAATCGAATATAGCTTAATTGGAATTGTACGTTTTATATGGTAGGATTTCGGCGTTTAAGACGGCCAACTTGGTTTTGCTTTAAACGGTAGAAATACTCAGGAAAAAGAGTAGAAATGTTCTTATTAAACTAAAAGAGGCAAGTCTAGGGATCGTCTTTCCCTTAACAAAGACCGTTACCGGTTCCCGATTATAACTCAGGCGAGAGTCACGACCGCGTGCTCACGCCCGGAGAATTTAGCTTTAATGACTACAATAATTGAAAGATGTGATTAAACGGAGGCAAACTAACTTGTTTTTAACATTTATCAAATCCATAGGAGGCCACGAGCCTTTGATATAACGCTTGCCAAGATTGCTTGACTAAACATCATACTGAGGAGTTAACACCCCTTTGTTTAGACCAAAATTGCAAGACAAGTTCTATCCCGAAAACCATGCTTTTAGGCCCGATGACTCGAGAACCAAATAACCGCCTAAGTCCTCGGGAAAGAGTATCCTGAGACTTAGCCAAACGACTACTCACACATACTTAAAGCAACAAACAAAGCATAAAAACTAGGCATAACTTTTAACCGATGAAAACGGAAATAAACTTGATATTAGTAACAATCTTAACCGTAGCTACAACATTAATGAATAAGAAAACAAGAAACAAGAAAGACTTACCAGTGTTCTTGAAGGACTTAGACTAAGAAAGCTTAAAAGCCATTAATGGAGTCCTAAAACTAAAAAGACTTAAAGTATCTAATGAACTAGCTATCAACATGAAAGAGGAGAGGGGTATATATACAAAGCCTTCCTCTCTTTCAAAATATCTCAGAAAATTTCCCAAAAGAGGCTAGAAATGGAAAATATCCCAAAAGTAGAAAGCTGGAAAAAGTAACAAAACGTGCATAGATTTTGCAACTTGAACCGGTACAGTCAAAACCCCGTACCGGTTCAAGCCTTGAAAAGTCTACTAAAAACAATGTTCTGAACAACATGAACTGGTACAGCCAAAACTCCGTACCGGTACAAGCTTGCCAGACAGATTTTTGGGCAAACTTTGCGGGCTCGCTCCGGACACTCCCGAACTCGGATTTGAGTGTTCTTTGGACTGGTGGAAAGCTCGTCGAGTCTAATTTCTAACCTAAGTGGTTTGGATCAAAAGTAGTTTGTACATCAAAAGATATGACAATTCTACCCTCAGCTAGTCAGAAAAAGAGTAGCTTTGGTAAAATCCTTATTTCTCCTTCAATTCTTTTGACACTTGGGCATCCCGAACGACCTCTATACCATCTTTTCATGACTCTTTGGGCACCACAACGGGGTGGCATGTGGCCTTGAGTACTTGGTTGCACCTGGAGCATTCCTTGGCCTTCAAAACCGCCTTATTAGCACGTTTTACCTGAAATACTAAAAAACCTACCTTACGAGTAATATCACTATAAAAACTAAACAAACGTAAGATAATACAATATAAAATGGGACTAGTCGCACCAAATATCTACAATATTTGGTGCTCATCACACCCCCCAACTTGAACTTTGCTAGTCCCTAGCAAACTAAAACAAAATGTATTTAACTAAACTATGCAACCTTCTCGAAAAATTCAAAACACAAAAACTATGCTCAACTACTACAACTAGGCAAGAGTCCAAAACATCCCTTCAAATCCGATCATATGCAGTCCACGCACAAACATGCCATGAACTAGGACGAACAAATTATGCCATATTAGAGTTGCCAAGCATGAATGCACCACAACGAGTTTCGACTCCAAAACTCACAAGGATACGCTCTTATTCGACTTTTCACACATTAAGATATAAGATACATCCCATGACAAGCGCTAGCGAGTAATGCAATAGCCAGAGACAAAAAGCTACGCATGCTATCAAAAGAGCGCTAAGAACGAAAGGAAAGCCAATTATTGGGAAGTATGGAACGACTAGGAATATCACAACTTAAGTAATAATAGATATCAACCATGCATCAAATGGAGTTAATTCGCGTACAAAAGATCAACGGAGGGCTTTATTAGCTTATAACGACCTTGGATACAAAGAGAAAGGGACTACAAAAATGTAGTGGCCATATGCTTGCACGGTTCATCTACCATTAGCCATTACCGACCCTAAACTACCCAAGGCATGGCCACATAACCGCCAAACACCAAACAAAGATACGAACAAGAAATAAAGAAAAACTACTAGATATGTCCTACTAAAATTACTACCACCGACTCTACCACACATAGTCGTCATCCACATCCGACTCCTCATGGTATTGAGCATCGAGCTCCCCCTTCCTCATCGGACTCTTTCTCATCCGGAATGTATGCTAGCCCATATGTCTAACCAATTCTCTCATCATAATATTCACCCCACTTTCGGATATGATTTTGCTCTTTCCTAGCATTTCTTTGATTTTCTTTTCTTTGAGGAATATGGTCATTTGAGGTAAGATTGTAGTGAGAGAGATTGAGGGGCCAATATTGAGGGCTTTGGAGAAGGAGATGAAAATTTGGAGCTTTAGCTTTTGTAGTGGGAGAGGAGAGATAAGGATTCATGTACCAAAATCTTGGCCTTTTTACATCCCAACCACTTCTATTACATGCACAACACCCCCAAAACTCCTTGAAACATTGAAAACTATAGACACATAACCCTTCGAACATCCGGTTACCTAGGTTTGAACACTGGAAGAGACTCGGACTATGGTTCAAAATAAGGACGAGGTGACTCTTATGTGGTTTAATCAAGCAAAAATGCCTTGAATCATTTCCTAAGTACACCAACAACTCCAACAAGATGCAAGAAAGATATATACACTACTCAAGCATGAACAAAATATATTATTTATGCAAGTGCGGAAAATGAGAACAAAAAGCATGGGATGCTTAAGAAATGAATCTCTACTCTAAGCGATGCACACTACTTGACTTGACTTTTAGGCTCAATGTGTTCATCAATGTTCATGTATATGCATGTGACATGGATTCAGACACGCAATTGAATTCGACGGGATACATTACTCTTGCCATATTGATACAATTGAGCATAATTAAAGTATCTAGCACACGAACACGGGAGGATTGCAAGTAAAAGCAAAAAAATTTAACAAAAACAAAAAGAGACAAGTCTCAAAAACATATATATAGCATATATATACCTCCCCCAAACTTAAACGATGCTATGTACTCATAGCATGGAGAACAACAGAATAGAGAAGGGATAACAAAAGATTGTACCTCCGAGGTGGAATGTCAACCACCCTATACCTCGACCAAGTTGGAGGCTTTCTTGTCATTGCTTCCCTTCGTCATTGGAACTACTTCCAAGTCTCACTCTTTCGGCTCCTCCATCGAAACCGCAGTTAGTCACACAAGGTCATCGCGGGAGCTTTCTTGGTCTTACAACCGCGACACATAGCCGCACCCATGCTTAGGGCTCATGAATGCCTCACTCACTCTAGCTTTTTATACCTAAACCACCAAGACTGGTGTGGTAGCATACTGACCCTGCAAAAGACTAAAGAACCAACTACCTACTAAGAAGCAAATGACATTAGAACCGCCCGACTCGTGTTATCCGGGCTCAAACGTAACCGAAAGTAAAACACAACCAAATCTTCACGCGATTACACGGGAACTACTTTTCTTCCCATTTCCCATGAGAGAAACGGGTGGCTATACCGGACCATCAAAAGAGGAAAAGAAAAGAAAAAGAAAAAGAAAGAGTTTATGTACATGCAGCCAAACGCGGGCTCCGAACATTTAACATGCCAACTAGAGCTAATAAAATGAACATCGCACTCCACTCCACACTTTGCTTCAAAAATTGAATCCGACCATGACACAAGAAAAGATATTTAGAGTAGCGCATTTGCCGAATTCGTTTCAAAAATTTGAGTTCCACTAAGTGCATAGCCCAAACAAAATCAATTTTCAAACTGTTGAGAAATTCTACTATAAGAGGATTGTAAACCAAGTCAACATTCTCAACAGCAAGAAAATCAATTAGTTCTATGATTGGTAACTTCTCAAGATGAGGCCCACATGCATCTTGTTTATTTAACAAAGAGTGTAAGGATTCTACCTTGCCATCCATGTCCTTAGCGCTGTGAAGATCATGGCACAGAAAATTCGAAGAGACAATTGTAGCTCCCATGGGCTCTAACTCTTCAAAGATTGGTTTAGACGCATCCTGTTTAGCCAACAACGAATACAAGTAATCCACTTCGGCATCCATTTCCTTAGCAGTGAGAGGTTTTTCCAACGGATCGTCATAGTAGATGCCCGATGTGTCAAGCATGTTCATCTCGTGAGCAAGAAGTAATTCCTCTGGGGAAGTATCAAGATACGGGAGATCGGAAGAGACAACCTTAGCTGTGAGGCATTTCTCTCCCGGATCATCACAAAGAGGGGGATCCATAAGAGGAGAACTCTAGACCTCAGCTTCATCAATAGGCTTATCACTCCATGCAGACTCTGAGAAGCTATCACAATCTAAACTAACATTTTCAACAAAGCTATGTGGCTTAATTCCCTCTTCCATGGCATTTGAGTTGGACTATCGACAATGTTGAACATAAACCCGAGATTGTAAAATTGCGGCCAAACGATCAAAGAAATCTAAGGCTTGAGCGGGTTCTTTTTCAAAAAGTTTGCCATCGCACATCTTGTTTAAGAATCGTTGACTCGTTGGAGAAAGTCCATCATAAAAAGAGTTAGCAATTTGGAAATTTTCAAAGCCATGATTCGGGATTGCAATGAGCAAATCCTTGTATCTTCCCCAACATGCATAAAATGACTCATTCTTTCCTTCCAACAAAAGTTAGAATTTGTTTCTTGCGAACCCCCGGATAATACATGGGAAGGAACTTTTTGTAGAATTCATTTAGTAAATCAACCCAAGTTAGCACGAATTGAGGGTTCAAGGAATTGAGCCAAGTGTTGGCCCTATCCCTTAAAGAGAGAGAAAAGAATTTCACCCACGCGGACTCTGATGTCACAACGGCAGTAAGGGTACCAAGTTTGCCTTTGAAAGACGCAACATGTTTGTAAGGGTGTTCGTGATCCATGCCATGAAAGCGGGGCAACCAATTGGAAATGTTCATTTCTATCCTAAATACATTGATGGGAGGAGTAGTGGGGGCAACTATGCGAGAATATGGATAAGTATAAGCGGGATAAAAGTATTCCCCATTTGCCGCCATTCTATTAGATAGATAAGACATAAAATAAATAGGCTAGAGGGGCTATGCCACCGCCTTTTGCTCAATACAGTTCCGTGGGGTTAAGCCACCGCCACGCTATATAATAAAAACAGGATAAAGGCAATTGATGCTCAAATTAGCTTTGTTATACCTCTAGTCGAATTGGTGGCTCAGTTAGAGGTATCCACTAAGTTTAGTTCAAATTACACAAAAGAAAAATAAATGGAGTACTTACAGTGGTTTGTCGAACCTCCAAATAAGCTATATAAGAATCCCCGGCAACGGCACCAAAAAATGCTTACGTCGAAACCTTGCCTTCAAATATAAGGTTGATAGAAACCCGAAGCGTAGGGCTAGGTCGTCAGTAGCATAATATCCGGAAGTCCGGGATCGTACCCACAAAGAATCGAATATAGCTTAATTGGAATTGTAGGTTTTATATGGTAGGATTTCGGCGTTTAAGACGGCCAACTTGGTTTTGTTTTAAACGGTAGAAATACTACGGAAAGAGACTAGAAATGTTCTTCATAAACTAAAAGAGGCAAGTCTAGGGATCATCTTTCCCTTGACAAAGACCGTTAACGGTTCCCGATTATAACTCAGGCGAGAGTCACGACCGCGTGCTCACGCCAGGAGAATTTAGATTTAATGACTACAATAATTGAAAGATGTGATTAAACGGAGGCAAACTAACTTGTTTTTAACATTTATCAAATCCATAGGAGGCCATGAGCCCTCGATATAACGCTTGCCAAGACCGCTTGACTAAACATCATACTGAGGAGTTAACACCCCTTTGTTTAGACCAAAATTGCAAGACAAGTCCTATCTTGAAAACCATGCTTTTAAGCCCGATGGCTCGAGAACCAAATAAACGCCTAAGTCCTTGGGAAAGAGTATCCCGAGACTTAGCCAAATGACTACTCACACATACTTAAAGCAACAAACAAAGCATAAAAACTAGGCATAACTTTTAACCGATGAAAACAGAAATAAACTTGATATTAATAACAATCTTAACCGTAGCTACAGCATTAATGAATAAGAAAACAAGAAACGAGAAAGACTTACAAGTGTTCTTGAAGGAATTAGACTAAGAAAGCTTAAAAGCCATTAATGGAGTCCTAAAACTGAAAAGACTTAAAGTAACTAATGAACTAGCTATCAACATGAAAGAGGAGAGGGGTATATATACAAAGCCTTCCTCTCTCTCAAAATATCACAGAAAATATCCCAAAAGAGGCTAGAAATGGAAAATTTCTCAAAAGTAGAAAGTTGAAAAAAGTAACAAAACGTGCACAGATTTTACAACATGAACCGGTACAGCCAAAACCCCGTACCGGTTCAAGCCTTGAAAAGTCTGCCAAAAATAATGTTCTGAACAACATGAACCGCTATAGCCAAAACCCCGTACCGGTACAAGCTTGCCAGATAGATTTTTGGGCAAACTTCGTGGGCTCGCTCTGGACACTCCCAAACTCGGATTTGGGTGTTCTTTGGACCGTTGGAAAGCTCGTCGAGTCTAATTTCTAACCTAAGTGGTTTGGATCAAAAGTAGTTTGTACATCAAAAGATATGACAATTCTACCCTCAGCTAGTCAGAAAAAGAGTAGCTTTGGTAAAATCCTCATTTCTCCTTCAATTCTCTTGACCCTTGGGCATCCCGAACGACCTCTAAACCATCTTTTCATGACTCTTTGGGCACCACAACGGGGTGGCATGTGGCCTTGAGTACTTGGTTGCACCCGGAGCATTCCTTGGCGTTCAAAACAGCTTTATTAGCACGTTTCACCTGAAATACTAAAAAACCTACCTTACAGGTAATATCACTATAAAAACTAAACAAACGTAAGATAATACAATATAAAATGGGACTAGTCGCACCAAATATCTACAATATTGGGTGCTCATCATTTGGCAATCATGTCATCCACGTAGACTTCAACCTCTTTGTGCATCATGTCATTCAAGATAGGTACGACTAGCATTCTTTAAGCCAAACGGCATGACCAGGTAGCAATAAGTCCTCCACTCAGTGATAAACGTAGTTTTCTCACAGTCCTCTGATGCCATAAGAATCTGATTATAGCCTGAGAAGCCATCCATGAACGAGAGTAGAACATGCCCCGCAGTATTATCCGCAAGCACATCGATGTGTGGCAAGGGAAAATCGTCTTTGGGGCTTGCTTTGTTCAAGTCCCTGAAATCGATGCAGACTCGAATTTGTCCATTCTTTTTGGGAACTGGAACAATATTGGCCACCTAGGTGGGATACTGAGAAACCATGAGAAAACCAGCGTCAATATGCTTGGTGACCTCGTCTTTGATTTTTTGTACCCAATTCAGCCTCATTCGTTTGAGCTTTTATTTGACAGGTTTAGCATCTGGCAACAGGTGAATCCGATGCTCCACTATCTCAGGATCGATGCCAGGCATGTCTTGATGAGACCATGCGAAGACATCGCTGTACTCGGTGAGCAGCTCCTTGAAATCACAATGCTCCTCTAGAGAAAGCATGGAGCCCACTAGAACCATCCGGGGATCGTTCTCATCTTTTAAGTTTATAGAAACTACTTCTTTTAATGGCTGAGCATGCCTTTCGTCTTCCCTCTCGATGAGGACACGGATTTCTTTGGAAATGTCCCTATTGAAATCTATCACTTTATCGTCGGGGTCGACACAGTTTATATAAAGATCATTGAAGTAGTCAGAAGATGATTCATTCATTTCACAAAACTCATCAGGGTTGCCATGTACAAAGGAATCAAACTCGAAATAGAAGCTATGATGTGGAGGGCCAAGAGGCACAAAATCTTACTCAGAGCTAGATTTAGACGACTCAACAGACTCTGTGTTAGACTCAGACTCAGATGTGTCATCAATGCAAGCTAAGCGTGGCTTGAAGATGCAATTTTTAAGGCTACCCTTGGCTTCCATGATAAGAGAGGTGGGATCCTCGAGGGCGTCGTGCCTGAGCATGTGCACTTCGGCTCCTTCAACTTCCTCAGCCAAACCCACTTGGGAGAATTCGTGAAACAGCAGCTCCACGCTCCCCTGATCAAAAGTTCCTAGCCAGTCAGTCTTCACCCATGACTGATCAAGCTTCCCCTTGAATTCTACACTTGATAGCTCTTCGTCGCTGTTTGACCAGGTATCATCAGCAAAAACCTCAAAACCAGGCAATAGCTCCCCGGTCTCTAAATCGATAAACAGTTCTGCCTGTCCGGTGTAAGCACCATTCCCCACCTCGCGCATGAAATAGCTATTAGGATCACCATAGAGAGTTCGAGGTTTTCCAATACATTTCCTTCTTTTGGCATCTTTGGTAGAGGCGATGTACCCCAAGCCAAAGCGGCCCTCACAGGATGGAAAGGTCGGGAACTCTGAGATTCCTTGTTGGTAAATCCCTAAGCCCAAGCCAGGTAGAAAGGACATCCTCCTCATAATGTCCAGTGCGATAGAGCTTATGATGAAGTCCCTGTCCACGTTGATGGCCAAAACAGAACCGGAAGTGTTAAACGAGAAACCTCTGAGATCAACATGTTTTTCGCTGTGCATGATCCCCAGAACAGAAGTCCCATCTTCCTTGAGCGGGCGAACGCCTGAGTCCCCGCAGATGGTGAGTGTACCAGTAGGAAGTCCCAGAATGACTTTTTGGTGGAGAGTAGATGGGATAGCCATGATGTCAGATCGATGGAGCCACGCCCTGCCCAGCAGCAAATTGAAAGTAGCAGGAATGTCGACGACATGGAACTCAACGTCCATCTCGAAGCCCTCAGCATCGAGCTTGAGCACCAGAGTGCCCTTGACAATACGACGCATGCCGTCATATGCCTTAACAGCCAAGTTGGAAGGTGCAAAGTCCTTCATAGCCAGTCCTAGGCGATAAGCCACCCTCATTGGGCAAACATTGATTGCTGAGCCATTGTCGATGAGGAGAACCCAGAGTCCTCAGCACTTGACAGTGATATGTAAAAGGCGGTTGTGGTCGACCCTTTCGGTTGGCAAGTCCTTATCAGTAAAAACCATAGTGTGCTTGGAGGTAGGAGGGAGGATAAAAAACACCATCGCCTCAAGAGTGACGTCAGCCTAAACTTCAAGACAAGAGAGAATGTGGCACAACTTCTGACGGTGCTCCCGGGAGGAATAGATTAGTCCCTAGATTGATATGGCAGCGGGAATTTGCTCAAGTTGTCTTTGAATCAGATCAGCACTTGGCAGGCCAGCTGGTACCTCAAGTGGTGCAGACCTTGGGAAAGTAGAGGGTTCGTTCCTTTGGTTAGAAGGGTTGGACGAACTCCCAGCTTACAGATTAGCAGGGTCTTCATTTGTGTCCCAGAGATCAGTGGGCACCTATCTCAGTTTATGCTTCCCTTTGTCAGCATTTAGTGGCGATAGGCACTTCCACGTCTAAACCCAAATCATCGGCCAGGTCTTGCAACAATAATGAATCCCAGAAACTCAAATACTTGACTGTCACAATCTCTGCAACAGGCTCTGGATCCGTGATGAAAGGAACGTCCCAAAGTCCGTCATCTGCCAAAGAACGATTAACTACCCAAACTTCTGTCCCTAATTGGACATCGACTATCTCATCGACGTCCCAAAGATTGGTTAGCGGGACAAGGTCCGTGACCATGATATTGCAATCCTTGTTACTAGGATAAGGAATATCGGGGCGCAGAAATTCCTCATTAAGAACAAGGGTCGTGATTGGCATCAGAAACTGAGTCAAAAATTGAGTTGAAGGCAGAAACATGATCCCCTAAAACTCGAGGATCCTCTTGAAGAAGATCATCCTCCGCAAAGTGTGTCATGTAATCTAGTATAGCATAGCCTTGGAGAGGATTAGGATCCAAATCCATGGGAGCCTGCCACGTCGGCTTAGGGTCCCAGTAGTATTCTTCTTCGGGGACCAAGGGGTCAGCCTGCTGAAAAATAATGTATAAAGAGATGTCATCCAAGGGATCGAGCATCGCCTCATCATGATCGACGATCCATCCATCGTACCAAGCTTGATGGAATGGGAGATACTTAGGCTATAGCGGGAATCCATCTAGCTCGAGTCTTGCCCATTCGTTGATTATAGGAGTGGCATAGTCCATATTGTCAGCCATGGCCTAACCTACAGCTTGCATGTTGACTTCTGGAAGAGGCATATCAGACCGAAATCGGTCCAACAGACTAGGAGATGGGTTAGGATTAGTTATATTGATGTATGGGTTGTCAATGGAAGAGGCAGAATTGAGCTGCACAGCGGGAATTGATTGATGGAAGAGGTCACTGATAGACGCGTTAAAAACAAACACCCCATTCTGCAAGCATCCTGAAGGTGTGTTAGCATTAGAAGATTGACCCTCCTCTAAATGTATGTAAGAAACTTCGGCTCCGGGCTCAAATGGGAGAGGTACAACCTGCCTAGGTTGATTGACTGGGATAATATGGTCAATGGGGTTGAATACGGTGGAGTTAGAGTTGATATAAGTGGAGCTGAAGGATATCTGGCTGATATGTGGGACAGCTTTATGATTGGGCATGGAGTTAGAAAGGATGTTTGGCTTTTGAGATGGTGGAGGCAGAGCTTGCACAGTCCCCTCATCTATGAGATCTTGAATCGCGTGACGGAGACGGAAACATGAGTCTGGAAGATGACCAGCTCCCTGATGGTAGGCACAGTAAAGGTTAGCTTTGAAGTTAGCTGAAGGGTTTTTGGGTAGAGGAGTTGGATCGAGGGGTTAGCTCCCTGATGCCTTGACTTGATTAACTTCTCCATAATCGAGGACAAAGTTTCCAGTTCCAAAAAAGAATGGGAGTATTAGAATCTGTGTTGATTTTCGAAATCTGAATATTCCAACTCCTAAAGATGAGTATCCAATGCCTAATGTGGACATGCTTATAGACAGTTCAGCTGGGCACAAGATGTTATCCATTTTAGATGGACATTCAAGATACAATCAAATCTGCATAGCAGAGGAGGATGTGCATAAAACAGCATTTGCCTGCCCTGGTAATATTGGTATTTTTGAATGGGTTAAAATGCCATTTGGGTTAAAAAATGCTGGTGCCACATATCAAAGGGTCATGAGTACTATTTTTCATGACTTAGTTGGAAGTTTTCTGGAATGTTACATAGATGATATCATTGTGAAATCAAATTCCGATGATGATCACTTAGAACATTTGGAAAGGCATTTCGACAAATGAAACACTATCAACTGAAATTAAATCCAGAGAAGTGTGCTTTTGGAGTATCAGCTGGTAAATTTCTAGGGTATTTAGTCCACAATAAGGGGATATAGGTTGACAAGAACAAAGCAAAGACTATTATTGATGCCAAACCACCTTCCAACAAGAAGGAATTGCAAAGGTTCCTTGCTCAATTAAATTTCCTTCAAAGATTTATATCCAAGACTGCAGGAAAAACTAAAATTTTGTCTTCTTTGTTAAAACTGAAGGAGGGAAAAGAATTCAAGTGGTCCAAAGAGCATGATGATGCCTTCGAAGCCATCAAGAAGTATCTAGCCAACCCACCAGTGCTGGTACCTCCTATCAAAGGGAAGCTAGTGAAATTGTACTTAGCAGCAACTCAAGACTCAATAGGAGTATTGTTGGCTCAAGACAATGAAGATGGCAAGGAACGAGCAGTTTATTATCTTAGTAGGTTTTTAAACTCCTGTGAATGCAAGTATGCAGCAGTAGAGAAATTATGTATAGCTTTATTTTATGCTTCCAAGAAACTCAAGCATTATCTGTTACCCAGAGTAACTTATGTTATTTCTTAAGCTGATGTAATTAAACACATGCTTTCTAAGCCAGTGCTTAGTGGGAAGATTGGGAAATGGATTGTGTCTTTAATTGAGTTTTGTCTAGAGTACATACCTCAAAAGTCAGTGAAGGGGCAAGCATTGGCCAATTTTTTGGTTGATCATCCCAGTGAGATTAAAGCATCAGAAACATTGGAAGCCGTTGTGGTTGAAGTCAAATCATGGAATTTATGGTTTGATGGATAAAAAACTGCTTAAATGGCTGGAGTTGGGATAATTTTAGATCCCCTCAAGGTTTGAAAACCAAATATGGATTTCGACTCAATGAAGGACAGTGTTCTAACAATGAAGTAGAATATGAAGCCCTTATCATAGGACTAGAAATTTTTCTTAAGCTAAAAGTTAATATTGCTAAAATCTTTGGGGATTCTCAGTTGGTAATTAACCAGTTGAATGGGCAATTTCGATGTACCAGTCCAGCTTTAGTAATTTTTTCCCAACATGCCAAAAAGATTGATGGACCAATTTTTTATGATTAATCTAACCTATATTCCTAGATTCTTCAGTGAAGAAGCTGATGAAATAGCTCAAAGGGCATATGGTTATAAGGCCCTGTCAGAAAATGAAAGGGAATTTTGTCAATTGACTTTGGGAAAATCCTTACCTATGGTAAGCACTAGGTTGACTGACTTCGAAGTATTAAAGGTTGATGTCCCTTCAAATCCTTCGAACCAGAATGAGGATTGGAGGCAAACATTAATTGATTACTTAACCAAACCTGATGCTATTGTTGATAAATCAACCAAGTTAAGGGCAATAAATTACATTATGTACAATAATGAGTTATTTAAAAGAGGAATGGATGGTCTTCTTTTAAAGTGTTAAACAAGGTAAATGCATTCAAAGTAAGCTAAGGTCCATGAAGGAATTTGTGGAGCCCATCTAGCTGGCATAAAAATGAGGTGATTAGTAAGGATGTATGGGTATTATTGGCCTACTATCCTTAAAGACTGCATAGATTATGGGAAAGGATGTCAAGCTTGTCAAAGAACAGGGCCATTTAAACATTTACCAGTCACAGATTTACAGTATGTGATAAAACCATGGCCTTTTAGAGGATGGGCTATGGACATGATCGGGATGATTTACCCTCCTTCAATAGAAAAGCATAAGTTCATCTTGGTAGCTACTAATGTAGGGAGGTGCTCCCGAACAGGTGCACGAGAGGCCCGAACACGTGGTAGGTGTGACCACGGCTTAAACGGTAATAATGACAGTCGCAGTGCAAGACGGTGGACGCCAGCATGGGCAAATGGCATGAGAAGTTAGTGGTCCAAGTAATCGGAACAAGGGCATGGTCCAATAAGCACGAAGGGTTATTGGACCAGGAATCTGTAGAGGACAGTAACGTGAGAAGCTACTGGTCCAGGGGGTCTGCTCGGCAACGTGAGGGCCGAACAGGAGCAGCATTCTAGAAAGCGGCCTTAGCTGCAAGGAACGCTCTGGAAGGTTCCAAGGCGGAGACATCCAGTAAGGAAATAGGATCTTAATTAAATAAGATCCAGAGAAAATACCCAACGGGAATGGGATGTTCGGCCAGTTATGGAAAAGAGTCCAAAATGGTCTAAAGTAATGAACGGTTAAGGGAACGAGAATCCAGAACATTCTGGGTTTCCAATATGAGAAAGGAAACTTAGGGCAACAAGGAAGCTTGGACAGCAGGCGTTTGTGAATCTATAAATACGAGGTAAACCAAGAGGTAAAGGTACGCACTATGCAATAGACTGCACTACAATTTACCTACTGATAATTAGGGTTCTCTTCTAGTACGAGATACTAACTTTGGCATTGGAGGGCCTTTGCCACGAGAGGCAAAGGTGGGCTCACCCCTTGTCTGTTTTGCATATAAGGATTCCGACGATGTGCTAGGGTTCATGTGAGAGGCGCGAGGCAGCCGTTACTTTTTTGTGCTGTTTAAAGCTCTCTTCGTTTTTTCTACACTCACAATTGGCGCCGTCTGTGGGAAACGAAAGAGATCCCTTTGAAAAAGTGACCATGGTGGAAGAAGATCCAAAAATCCCACTTGATCCAAATAATCAGCTGGGTGGGGGAGGTGATAAGTCCCTACCGGGTCCACCGAGAAAGCTCGATGATGGGCATTCAAGGAGGACCACGAGCAAGGACCGCCCCTTGACTGTCCATGGCGGCTCTAGAAATAAAGACGGAAGGACGGCCACGGAGTCCACGAGAAAGAGCAAGTCCCATCATGGGAGAGAGTCAGTTGCACATTCGAAAAATGTGCACAACAATGAGGATATCCTGGACAAGAAGAGACAGGAAATAGAGGGATATGCTCGTCTGATTAAGAGACGAGAATACGAGATTCAACAACTGCAACGGATACGAGAACATCCAGAAGATTCTGGGCTTTCACAAGGAAAGTCCAGAGGAGGAAGGCTGGCTGTGGTGGAGTATAAGAAAGCTTTTTCACGAAAAAGAAGGAGCAGAAGTCTCACTCCAAAACGACTAAGGGCTTCTTCACGAAAGAGGAAAAGTAGGAGCAAAAGTCCCACCCCTGAGGAAGGAGGGACCAGGAAGCACCACAGGGACAGGTACGAGAGACCTGATTCCGATTGGGAAAGGAATGCCATCATGACTACAAAGGGACAAGAAGAGGGGACCATGTCTGCACGAGAAGCGGCACGGAAGGCCCTTAGCAACATGGCATCTTCCCCTTTTGCAAAGAGATTATAGGAGGCGAGGTTGCCAAGCAGGGTGAAACACGGGACGTTTATCCTGTACGAGACTAATGCTGACCCAGTGGCACACATGCAGCATTACCAGCAGGTGATGTTTATGCATGATGGCGATGACGCGATCATGTGCAAGATGTTCCCATCCAATTTGGGAAAGGTGGCCTTGTCTTGGTTCCATAAGTTGGGGCCGAACACCATACGAGGATGGAGGCAACTGGCCGAGGAATTCACTGCTTGGTTCCTGACGAGCAGAAAACCACCCAAAACTTTTGAGAGTCTCTCAGTTATGCAACAAGGAGAGAATGAGCCGATCAGGGATTATGCCAAGAAGTATTGGGAGACTTTCAACGAGATAGAAAGTTTCAGTCAGGAGTATGCAATAGCGACGTTCAAGACTGGGTTACCTATTCGGGGGGAGCTACAAAAGTCCCTGAATATGAGTCCAGTGAGCACACTGGCAAAGCTGATGGAACGAATTGAGCTGTACGCCAGGAACGAGGATGACATATTGCGAGAAGACAACAAGGTGGTTGCCGAGCAAGCCAAAAGTCCTGCAAAGAAAGCGGATAAGCCAGAGCCCAAGACTTACCGAGAAAGACAGGAATATGGGCAGGCCAAGAAAGAGCCGTACAAGGAGAAGCATGCCCTGGATCCCAAGTCTTTCTCAGTGACGACGGTTTGGAAAGAACCAATCTATCGGATTCTTTATCGAATAAAGAACCGTCCGTATTTTAAGTGGCCCCCAAGGCTGGAGGGAGATAAGGATGCAAAAAGAGCTATGAGTCAGCACTGCAATTATCACAAGGATTGGGGTCACATGACAGAGGATTGCGAGATGTTCAAGCAACACCTCGACAACTTGGTTTCGAGAGGTTATTTGAAAGAATTCATTCAAGAGGAGCATAGGGGTGCAGAGAAGGCAATGGAGCTGGATTTTGAACAAAATCCAAGAGGCGTGATCCATATGATACATGGATTGGCCACACCTTATACGAGAAATGAGGTGAGGTTGCTCCAAAGGCAAATAAAGCACGACCAGCACGTGATGCGTCTGGGAAAGAAACGAGGACGAGAGGCCAAAGAATGCAATGAAAGCAGAGTCTTCACGGACGAGGACCTGGGCGGAGTTCAGGTACCTCGCAACAATGCCCTATTCATACCCTTACGAATCGGGGAGTATGACATGGAGAGAATCCTAGTAGATTCGGGCAGTTGCACAGAAATGCTGTATTATGATGCATTCAAGAAGTTAGGACTGACACAGGCGGACTTGGCGCAGTCTATAACTCCTTTGGTCGGGTTCAGTGCATGAGCAGTTTGGCCCTTGGGCAAGGTTACTCTTCCTGTTCGGGCAGGGACGGTGGTGCTACGAACAGACTTCCTGGTGGTAGATGTACCATCTTCCTATAACGCGATTATAGGGAGAACTTGGTTGCACAAGATGAAGGCAGTATCCTCCACTTACCATCAGATGGTAAAATTTCCAGGCTCCAACGACATAGAGAGGATTAGAGGAAACCAAAAGGTTGCCCAGCAGTGCCTGATTTCCATAATCAAGAAGGACCAAAAGCACAGTTAGTTCAAGCAATCGAGCTCCCAAATCAGCCGACCATCGAGGACGTCGGAGGGGATACCGCTGAGAAAGTGGTGGAAGGTTTGAAGAAAATCCAGATCAACGAGAATGATCTGGAAAGGTATTTCCTCATCGGGGAAAACCTAACTAAGCAAGAGGAAGAAGAGTTGGTGGGATTCTTGAAGGAGCACGTTGATGTGTTCGCATGGATTCCCGAGGAGATGCTTGGGGTGGACGCAAACGTGATTTGCCACCACCTGAATGTGGACCCCCAACATAAGCCCGTAATGCAGAAGAAACGACGATCGGCCGCACAACACGCAGACGCTGTGATTGAGGAAGTTGATCGTTTGTTGGAAGCAAAGGCTATACGAGAAGTCTACTACCCGGAATGGCTATCCAACACTGTGGTAGTAAAAAAGAAGAACGGGAAATGGCGAGTGTGCATCGACTTCATCGATTTGAATAAAGCATGTCCAAAAGACAGTTTCCCCTTCCCAGAATAGATCAATTGGTAAATGCAACAACTAGGTATGGGCGAATGAGTTTTCTTGATGCGTATCGAGGATATCACCAGATCGCTATGTACGGACCCGATCAAGAAAAGACATCCTTTATCAGTCCAAAAGGGTTGTATTGTTACAACGTCGTGCCTTTTGGTTTGACAAATGCTGGAGCAACGTATCAGAGGTTAGCAATGATTATGCTAAAGAAGTTGCTCGGCAAGACCATGGAGGTGTACATAGACGATATGGTGGTTAAGAGCAAGGAGAAGCAAGACCACATAGCTGATTTAAAGGAGGCCTTTGAAATACTGAGGGAATACAAATTGAAGCTCAATGCCTTGAAGTGTGCGTTCGAAGTAGGCTCAGGGAAGTTTTTGGGTCACCTTGTGACCGTAAGAGGAATCGAGGCAAACCCCGACCAGATAACAGCCTTGCAGAAGCTTCAAAGTCCAAGAACCACAAAAAAGGTTCAATGACTAAATGGAATGGCAGCAGCCCTTAACCGATTTATTAGCTTGTCCAATGACAAGTGTAGGCCTTTCTTTCAATTGCTAAAAAAGAGAGAGGGATATGAATGGGGAGCAGAATGTAAGCAAGCGTTCCAAGATTTGAAGAAATACTTGGCAGCAACTCCGCTCTTATCCACACCTGAACCGGTTGAGCCCTTGACTTTGTACTTAGTAGTTTCAGAACATGCTATCACTGCAGTACTTTTGCGGGACAAGGGATCCGAGCATATCCCTGTCTACTACGTGAGCAAGACGTTACTAGATGCAGAGATGAGATATCTGCCCCTCGAAAAGTTGGTCCTAGCATTAAGGACAGTAGCAAGAAAGCTGCCCCATTATTTTCAGAGTCACAAAATTGTGGTTTACACTGAGTTTCCTCTGAAATCTCTGCTACGAAAGGCAGATTTCTCGGGACGAATTTCGTCTTGGTCGGTTGAGTTGAGTCAATATGACATCGACTACCAGCCGCGCACCGCAATAAAGGGCCAAGTTCTTGCAGACTTTGTGGCAGAGTTCTCACCTTCAGTAGTTCCCCAGCCTCCTATGAGAAAGGAGTAGCCAATTGAGCCAATGGCCCAGAAAGGCAAATCGCCAGCCGAACAGGACCCCTTGGAATGGAAACTGTTTGTGGACAGCTCCGCCTGCAACACCGGATTAGGAATTGGAATCGTGCTTTTCCCCCCTGAGGGAGTAATGATAGAATTGTCTATTCGGCTGGGTTTTAGTGCTTCAAACAACGTGGCGGAGTACGAGGCACTCTTGGCAGAGTTAAGAAGTGCAAAGACCCTGAAAGTGAGGAGAATACGAGTATTCTATGATTCACAACTCGTGGTAAATCAGTTGTCCGGTGAGTACAAGGCTCGAAATGAAAAGATGGCAGCCTACATGGAGGCCGCCAAGGATCTGCTTGACACTTTTGAGAAGGTGTACATTGAGCAAATAAGTTCTGGGCAGAACGCCCATGCAGATTCGCTGGCTTGGTTGGCAGCGGCTGTGCCAACCGAGTTTAAGCGAAAGGGGGCAGTAGATTATCTTGCTGAGCCAAGTATCGGAAGGAGGCATGGAATTGGTCTTGGACGTGACCCAAGGACCAAGCTGGATGGATCCAATAGTGGAATTCCTACAAGATGAGACACTCCCCACTGATAAAAAGGAGGCTCACAAGATTAAAACAAAATCTGCACGGTTCTGGCTGTCGCCTGAAGGAAAGTTGTGCAGAAAGTCCTTTACTGGACCGTACTTACTTTGTGCGCATCCCGAGATGGTGCAGAAGTTTCTCCACGAGATTCATGAAGGGACATGTGGGAGTCATGCTGGTGGCAGGTCTATTGCCCACCGAGCAATTACCCAGGGTTACTGGTGGCCGCACATGCAAGAGGATGCAAAGGTGTACGTAAAGATATGTGAGAAGTGTCAGAAGTTCTCACCTATGATCCGAACACCAGTCGAGGATCTGGTATCGTTAACAAGTCCTTGGCCATTCGTGCAATGGGGGATGGATATCGTGGGCCCACTCCACAAGGCGACGGGCAACAGGAAAATTCTGTTGGTGGCAACAGATTATTTCACCAAGTGGATTGAGGCAGAGCCATTGGCGAAATCACTGAACCCATGATAGAGAGGTTCGTGTGGAAAAGCATCATTACGAAGTTTGGGGTCCCTTATTCACTGATTACGGATAACGGGTCCCAATTCCAGAAAAAATTCAAAGCTTTTTGTTTCCAGAATGGGATAAGGAACTACTACTCGACCCCAACCTACCCGCAGAGCAATGGGCAGGCGGAAGCATCCAACAAAACCATACTTGACGGGATCAAGAAAAGGTTGGACAAGGCCAAGGGGAAGTGGCCCGATGAATTACCATTGGTCCTGTGGGCATACCGAACAACTCCTGGGAGGTCTACGGGAGAGACCCCCTATTCATTGGCATATGGAACAGAGGTTGTTATTCCATTAGAAGTTGGTTTGCCGGCCAACAGGACCGCTCTGGTTGAAAGTGGAGGCAATGACAGAGCCCTAGAGGTTGAACTGGACCTAGCCGAGGAACGGAGAGAGAGGGCTCTGGTGCACTTGGCCTCATACTAGGAACAGCTGATGAAAAGCTATAACAAGAATGTTCACCCACGAGAGTTCGGTATTGGACACCTTGTACTTCGTAAGGTGCTCGGCAATACCAAGGTGGCCAACGAGGGTAAGTTGGGAGCCAATTGGGAAGGCCCATATTGAGTTACTGAAATTGTGGGCATAGGGGCTTACAGATTGGCAGACCTGGACGGGGACCCGGTGCCAAGGCCTTGGAATGCCCATAATCTGAGGAAATTCTTTGTTTAAAAGAACCCAGTTTGTTTATTTTTCGATTCACATCGTGATTGTGTGGGAGTTATGAATAAAATTCCCTTGTGTTTGCTTTTGTTTGTTGCAAGGGGTACGCATAACGTCCCATTGAGTTCTTGAGTTATGAATAAAATTCTCAAATTTTGATAAAACAACACTGTTTTTCGCAATTTTTCTTTTACCATGCTTTAAATACGAAGTCAGGCTTTGTCCTTAATCCTCACTTCGTATTGGGGAGCAGAGGTGTATGGTAATTGTGTAGAATTTCGAGCAATTCAAAAGCTTGCAAGTACGAATATACTTGGTCAGGTATACGGGTATGAATAAACCTGGCATGCATACGCGAACATGCAACATAGTCTGAGTATGAACAAACTCAGGATTATTATGGCCAAATATGAACACATTTGGGCAAGTAAATAAGTATGAGAAACTTACAAGCGTAGTCTAAGTATGAATACACTTAGGATTATTTCCAAGTTCGAGGAAACTTGGGAGGAATACGAAAACATGCGCAAATACGATAACACCTGGTGTGCATACGAGAACATGCACCCTAAGTATGAATAAACTTAGGAGAATATTCAGGTACGAACGAACCTAGATTGCATACGAGAACATATGAAAAATTTAGGTACTTGCCCAAGTACGTGAAACCTAGAGCATATGACCTGAGTACGAATAGGAATATCCTCCGAGTACGAGTACAACTTGGGAAGCATACGAGTATGTGCAAAACATCAGCTGAGTGCGAGAACACTTGGGTTGCACGCATACGCAACATCACAAACTTAATCGTTTTCCCAGGAGTGTGCAATCCTGGGGAGCATACGAGAATTTGCAAGGAGAAATACACTTAGGAGATCTAACCAAGCAATTGGACTGCATGCAGGAGCAGTAAAAAAAGAGGGTTACGTATAAAACCCAGATATAGGAACAACTAAGTACAACAACACTTAGCCCATGAAGGACTGGCCATGAGACGACCACCTGCACAGTTAAAGGCCACGAAGGGCCGAGCAAACTAAATATTCAGGCCAAACAGGGCCACCAAACCCAAACAATGCCACGAAGGGCCAAAATACCAGCATAAGATGTCTGGAAATAAACTAAAAGCCATGCAGGGCAGTATCAATGGCCACGTAGGGCCAGCAGATCGATTTCAAAATTCGATTGTTCAAAGGTGAGATTCGACTTACTCTTCAATCGCGAGGTCTTGAATGGCAGGGGATGAGGTTGGTGAAGCAGCGTTCCCTGTTGCAGCATCTCCTTCAGGTTGACCACCACTGGCTTCTTTTTGGGCAGGGTTGGTCGTCCCTTCGGTCTGGACGGCAGCGGCATTAGGTTGCTCTGAGTCCTGAGCGTTAGATTCTCCCTCCAGGATATCCTCCTCCTTCTCAACTTCCGGATCCTCAGCAGTAATTTGAGAGCTTAGCAGGTCCATGTTGGTCCAGAGGGGGCTGGACTCAGGAGCATTGATCTTGGTGAGGCATGCTGTCCAAGCAGTACCCTGATCTGGTCCTGAATAACCGGAATTTGAGATTTATAGCTCTCTGTAGCAACATTGATTCCTGCGTTATACCCCCGTTGGTAGGCGTCCTTGGTTTCGTTCTTGCTCGCCTCCAGCTCCGTCAGGGTTTGGCTCAGGCTGTCTTCGGCCCCTTCCAACTTACCTGTTAGCTCATCCACGACTCTGCGGGCTTGATTTCTCTCTCTTTCTCGAGCCTGATGATAGTGTTTTGAAGTTGGACGTTCTCACTGGCAAGCTTTGCACATTGAGGCTCAGAATGACCTAGTTTTGGGGCCATAACCACCATTTTTCGCATCGCCTGAAAGAGCCAATGATGTTAATCGATGACATAAACAAGCCTTGAGAATAGGAGTTAAAAAGAGAAGTACCTTGGCGCTGTGAACCACGAAAGACCCAAGGAGGTTGTCCGGGGAGCTGGCCACTTCCTTTTGCATATCCCTAGGCAAAAGGAAGGCTTGAGAAAGAGCAAGGGCAGTTCCCTCGGACTCCACACTATCTCGGACAGTGACTGGCCGGCCGCCATGTGTGAGTTGAGGGGCCCAGATAGCGGTTAAGGTTGCGGAAGGATGAGCTGGGGACCCCTCATTCAAAGATGCATCCAACCGTTGACGCTTGTCCCGGTGGCTGGCTTCGATTTCTTCGGGAGAAAACCCGGGAGGAGTGTCTAGTTGAGCAGGTCCTCGACGGCCATGAGATGGTAGCGGACCCTGAGAGCGTCCACGACCACGACCACGGGTGGCACCGCGGCCTCTACCACGGCCTGCACCTGGGATGGTAAGTATGTCGCTGAGGTTGATCAGTTGATCCATTGCCTGAGGTGGGGGAGATGGAGAACAACCACTTGAAGATGTGGAGGCCTCTTCGGCAAGTTGAATGGGTTCGTCGGGGAGTGGAGGAGTCTGTGAACGCCTCGCTCCTTCTTTCTCGGGTAGCGGAATAGGAGGATTAGGGATTATTGGGTTGTTGGCTGCACAGATTTGCCGATCAATAAACCCGCCGTTTGATGCCCTATAGCTCAAAAGAACCTGGGCTACTCTTGCTCGACCCACCAGGAAGGTCCCTTGTCCGTTAAAGGCAAGTGCACGATTGATATCTGCTACATGAACTTGGGGGGTAATGATGTTATGCCCCTGGTTGACGTTTGTGGCTACAAAACACGAGAAAGTTAACAATCAAGTGAAACGAACAATAAGCGGTGCAATACAAAATTTTGCTCAGCAAAGAAGTTCTCTGAGAAAAAGAACTAACATGGAGTGCCAAATCTGTGGGGCGCGTAAAAGCCAATGACTCTACCGTCCTCGTCTCTGGGCTCGAAATTCTCCGTGACGATGAGGAAGTCATCGTCATCCCCACGAGCGGAGTCAGGCAGTTCAAGCACGAGTCTCTTCCTGGAGTCCCTACTCTTTAAATAGTTGGTTAAGGCGTCTCCGGTACGGGAGACACTGTAAAGATGGTGGATGTCGTGCAGGCCTAGTGATGTGCCTAGCATCTGGTTCAGGGCATGTACACCCATAACAACCCTAAAAAAGTTGGCAGACACCTGCATAGAGGAAAGCCTATAATGGGCTAGAACTTGGTGGAGTAAGGGGGCCAGAGGAAATCTAACGCCACCTTCTATAATGGCCACAATCGGGATGTGGAGAGTGTCGTCATCTGGGCACTCTCGAAGAGCGTCCTCAGGGGCGAGTGTAGTAGCCACATTGTCAGGGATCTCGTAACGAGATCTAAAATTGGTCATGGCTTAGGGGGGTGTTGTAGTGGCGTCTAAATCTTCCCATTGTAAACAGGAGTAATACAGACAAGGGCCACGGGTACGAAGAAACCCTAGATGCAAATCAGAGAAAGCTTAAATCAACGAGAAAGATCGGCCAAATGGGGCGCAGTGACTTACGATTGTGATAATAAGGAATCCTAAAGATTGCAGAAAGGAAAGGACCTTGAGACGAGAACGTTGATGGCGGGAGTGCTCAAAGCCTTCTTTCTGCAGAGGGAACTTGGAGAGAGGATGAGCATTCAAAATGGGATGGAAACCCAAATATACCCTAAAATTGAGTGGGGTAATTAGGAACGTCACCCCAGATGCCGTTTGGGCATCCCGTTCCCAAAGGATGTCCATTCGCATTTACTGCGGGCGGTACGAAGCACACTGCCTGTAAAGTTAAGCTTGCCTAGCCCGAACGATGTGATGTTTAGCCTGGACTAGTGATGAAAGTTGCACCAAATACGAGGGATGAGGTGCAAGAGCAAAAATGAGAATTTTGCTCGGTGCTTAAAAGCTTTGCTCGTCGTATCAAGAGAACATAACAAGTAAAATTGGGGAGCAATTGTAGGGAGGTGTTCCCGAATAGGTGCACGAGAGGCCCGAACACGTGGTACGTGGGACCACGGCTTAAACGGTAATAATGATAGTCGTTGTGCAAGACGGTGGACGGCGGCATGGGCCAATGGCATGAGAAGTCAGTGGTCCAGGTAATCTGAACAAGGGCATGGTGCAATAAGCACGAGGGGTTATTGGACTAGGAATCTGGTAGAGGACAGTAACGTGAGAAGCTACTGGTCCAAGGGGTCTGCTCGGCAACGTGAGGGCCGAACAGGAGCAGTATTCTAGAAAGCGACCTCAGTTGCAAGGAATGCTCTGGAAGGTTCCAAGGCGGAGACATCCAATAAGGAAATAGGATCTTAATGAAATAAGATCCAGAGAAAATACCCAACGGGAATGGGATGTTTGGCCAGTTATGGGAAAGTGTCCAAAATGGTCTAAAGTAATGAACGGTTAAGGGAACGAGAATCCAGGATATTCTGGGTTTCCAATATGAGAAAGGAAACTTAGGGCAACAAGGAAGCTTGGACAGCAGGCATTTGTGAATATATAAATACAAGGTAAACCAAGAGGTAAAGGTATGCACTACGCAATAGACTGCACTACGATTTACCTACTGATAATTAGGGTTCTCTTCTAGTATGAGATACTAACTTTGGCATCGGAGGGCCTTTGCCACAAGAGGCAAAGGTGCGCTCACCCCTTGTCTGTTTTGCAGATATGGATTCCGACGACGTGCTAGGGTTCAGGTGAGAGGCGAGAGGCGCGAGGCAACTGTTACTTTTTTGTGCTGTTCAAAGCTCTCTTCGTTTTTCTGCACTCACAACTAATTATTTCACTAAATGGGTAGAAGATCTTGGTAACTACTGATTATTTCACTAAATGGGTAGAAGCTCAAGCTTATGAGGAGGTTAAGCAAACTCATGTTATTGATTTTATAAAGGGGATCATATATAGATTTGGAATCCCTCAAACCATAACAGTGGATAATGGTTCTATATGCGAAGGAAAGTTGGTTAAAGCCTTTGCTACTAACCATGGAATTTCTTTAATATATATATACTAGAACATATTATGCTCAGTCTAATGGTCAAGTGGAATCAACTAACAAGATTACCAAAAAGGGAATCCAACGTATGGTGAATAAAAACCCAAAGGTTTGGCATGACTAGTTATTAGACATAGTATGGGCATAGAGAAACACAAAGAGAACTAGCACGGGCACTACTCCATTTGCTTTGATTTAAGGACACGATGTTGTGTTACCTATGGAAATCACTGTGAGATCTCAAAGGATAGACACATAGTCAAGCCATCAAGCTATGCACATGGAATTAGAAGACATAGATGAAGCCAGGGTGAAGGCTTTTATGGGCAGCATGCCCTTGGAAAATAGGGATTTCGTTCCCCGTTTTGCCAAAGCAGCCCAGAAATCGAGGGAGCGCAAGCGGAGAAGCAGGCGCTCGTAAATACAGAGTCGCCACTCGGGTTTGAAGGTCCGACACCCAAGGAACCGTATTTCGAAGCACCTGCCGTGCTATTTGATTTGAAAAAGTGACGGAACGAGTCCGTCTTAACCATATCTGGGTTCGGGAGCCAGGTTACGAGAGTGGAAGGGTTTTAAGGCACCCCTCTCGCCCAATCCGGTGATCGGTCTCTACTTAAATATTTTGTAAAAAACATTGTGATTCATTTTCTTCTTTAATAAATTTTAAGCCAGTTAGGGCGGGGGAGCAGTTAATCGGGGATTAGACTGTAACATGTTTGCAAGATGTGATATATGACATGAATGTATGGAATACTATGAAAATGGGATAAAAGCCAACTCTCTGATCGGAAATGAACCCTACTGCTCATAAAATGAATGCGTTGTACACCATGGCCACCTTTGCATGCATGGACCTACGTGCATGCAAAAATGACCATCACGCGACACACCCACTCTCTCGCGCGAGGGTCCACGACTCACCACAGGTTGGATTTTATCCCCTTCTAGGCTCTGGAAGGACCAGTGCACACCCAGGAGGCAAACCAAGCAGTTAAAAGGGCACCGTAAGTAACTAATTATTACAATTTAAAATAAACAGAAACTAAAATAAATGAAATAAAACCCCTAAACAGTGGGGGTAACAAAACAGAGACCAAGGGCCAAGCTGCTCATGCAAGGGTAGCAACTGGACTCAGGAGGACCATGGCGCGAGACAATGACTCCATCGCGCGAGGGTCCTGACTGGACTTCCAGAAATTGCTTTGCATACTTTGTGCTCTGGTATGGGTCCAGAAGCAACCCAGGAGCATTCCAACAAGAGAAATAAGCAATGAAAGCTAGTCTATGTATTTTATCATGCAAGACAGTGAGCTAAAAGGTCTAACATACTTTAAAACAAAGAATAATATGAGAAAACAAGAAAGACCAGCATCCCAAACCCCATGTGGACTGTCGCGCGAGACAGTGGATTGTCGCGCGTGATAGTGAGTCCATCGTGCGAGGGTCTGCTGGATCCCAGTTTCTTGTAACTCTGCTAACTTTAGGACCAGAACTGGTATTGATTACCAGTCTTGGCCCTGACAGCCCCCCTCATGGATCAAAACAATAAGCAGAATAAGGTGTTTATACCTTTGCTTGAAAGGTTTTGGAAAAGATTGAACAAGGTTGTGAAGCTTGTGATGGAAAATGGAGTGAAGAAAGGAAGAGCAAGTGTGCTAGGGCTGAGAGCCTTAGTGTGCTTGGTATTCTTCTTAACCTTTTGGAACTTGAAAATTGATCACCTTTTTAATGAAAGACCAAGGGGGGTATTTATAGAAGGCTTAGAAGGTGCAAGAGGGTGGCAAACAAGACCTTAGGGCTAAACTTGGTGGAAAGTTGATGGGAAGGGTTGTGTGAGGGTGTAATCCCAAGGACTGCACTGCCACTGTCCTGTGGAGAAAAACGGGTTTCAAATAGCCCTGTAAACCCCTAGGCAAGCAACCAACTGGCTGGAAAAGGTGAAAGGGACAGGAGTGGACCATCGCGCGATGGACTGGGATTGTTGCGCGAGGGTAACAGCTGTCGCGTGTGAGTCAACAGTCAAACATTTGACTTTGGCCACACTCGGAAAGGCATACCCTCGCGTGAGGGAGTGACATCCTCGCGCGATGGTCAAACCTCAGGTTAGGGTTTTGACTGGTTTTCTATTTCTTTCATCTAAGGGTTTAAGAGGTCCAAAGGGGTTCCAAAACACCGAGCTCAAATCTTTCCACCCTCAAGCTTGCTTTTTGATCTGGTTCATCATCGGGGAAACAAGAATCCGTAAAACGATCGGGAGATCCAGATTGAGGTGCCTGCTCCTTGATGGTCGGCACAGTAAAGGTTGGCCTTGAAGCTGGCCGGAGGGTTCTTGGGTAAAGGAGTTGGATCCAAGGGCTTGAGATGCCCTGACTTAACCAACTTCTCCAAAACTGAGGACAGAGGTGCCTCAATTGTAGAGAAGCTGCAGGGCTGACCGCGTGGCCGGTTGTTCTGCGGTGACTGAACCTGATTGACGTCTACTATGTGGTTTGTAGTATTGGAGGCAGAGGCATTGGTGCCACTGGTTGCCATGTTGGAATAAGACCCACTCCCAAATAGAGCGTTGGTGTTCCTAGAGTAAGCACGGGGCTTTGCTTTCGGGGGGTTAGAAGATTCCCCTTTTGACAGAATTCCGCTTTGCAGTGCATCCTCGATGACCAGGCCAGAATCGAAGAAGGTTTCAAAGTTTGCAGACGCTTGAGCGAGGACCAGATGCTTAGCATAGTCTAGCTGGAGATTCCGAGAGATGATGCGGGGTTGGTCTTTCTCGCTGGGGCGATCAGTCATTAGAGCAGCCTTGGCCCTCCACCTCTTGACAAAATCAGCAAAGCTCTCCTTTGCTTCCATTTTAGTAGATTCCAACTCCCGTGTGGTCATCTTCAATTGAGAGTTATAACTGTACTGCGAAATAAACGCAGTCCCGATATCCTCCCAAGTTCTCCTTTCGGCGATGTCGAGTGACAAAACCAATGAAAAACAGGGCCTGAAAGGGTTTGAGGAAAGAGCTGTGACATGGCCTCAGGCTCAATTGAAAGCAGCTTCATTGTGGCATGGTAACTGTAAAGATGGGTCCGAGGGTCACCACTTCCATCGAATTTTGCTAAGTCTAGCCTTTTAAATTTCTCAAGAAGCCTGGCATTGGGATATAGGCAGAGACGATCCAAGTCAATGCCTCCAGCTTTGACTTTCTCCGCTTTGGCAATGGATTCTTCAAGTTTGGCCATCTTGGCCACGAGAGCAGTAATGTCCGGGTTTGCAGGGGGTGCCCCGCCTACTGGATTTGGATTTGCAACAGGTGCATGAACAATCCGGGGGTTGTGCTAAACAATGACGCGCCCTGGATTGTTTGGATCTTCAATCATAACAGGCTGTGCATGCGGATCTTCTTCGGCCTCGCTTTCCTCTTCAAGTGGTGGTGGAATGCGAGTGTCGAAGAGTTCGTTCAAATGGGTAATGTTAGCATCGGTCTGAGCAGCCCTCTGCTGCATTGCAGTGATGCTAGTTTGAAGGTTCATGAGCATTTGTTCCACAGTCAGTGGCTGGCGTTCTGCCTGTTCTGTCATGTCGGGAGTTTCTGAAGTGCTTGACGCTAAAGAAAGCTTCGGAGATGCTGGCTGTAAGACCTCTTCCAAGATTGGTGATGAGCTTGTCCCTAAGGCGGCCAATGAAGAAAGCGGAGAGTCTTCCGTTGCGACTGACTGGGATTGCAACCTGACTAGCCTTTGACTCGGAGTCCGTTGCAAACGTTCCCAAGCGGGTTTGCCAACTTGCCTCGATACTTTCCTTGGCGGTGCAATGGCTTAGAACTTTGCTTGACAAATAAAAGAAGGCTCAGTAGGGATCCTGCAGTAACTTTAATCAAAATAAAAGACTAAAGTAATGCCGCCAGCATCGTTAGTGTTGCCCTAGACTTTAAGACTAGAAAGCAAGCCTGTCTCAAGCTATTTGGGCACTGCCAGAGTCCTCAGAATTCTTTCCGGAGGTGCATCCTTGTTCAAAACAAAGGAGACTAAAAGATGTCAAAAGAAAACTAAACCTTTGGCTATTCCGTTGACCGGAGTCTCAACTTTTGAAGTTGGAACAACTTGGAATGCATGTCATGATACTATAACTAGAATGGCGTGAGCGGCACTGCGCTGTTAGCCGGGCGGTGTAAGTGAGGAGACACTTGTTGTTACCTGACTGGTGTAAACATCATGACATGTTCTCTGTTGTTCCTCATTTTCTGTATCCTGACCAGGTATAATAGACAAGGGCACAGAAAACTTGTGATTTCCAGAAGTCTCTACTATTTTAAGGATTTGAAAAAGCTAAAAACGTGCACCACCTAGATGCTCGACTCGTCATTAGGCCATGATAATGCCCTAAACAGCCGAAGACATACTTGTAAGGACAAGAACCTAGAAGCTGCCCTAAACATGCTCCTACGCAAGACGGTATGATGTACAATGCATGCGATAGGGAAAGCAGTAACACATAGACAGTCTATGGGGGTTAGATGCAAATAAATCTTACCCTGTAAGTACCTGTCCTAGTTTGGAAAGTGCTAGTGCTTTGTATATGCAAAGGCTGGTTTTGGCTTGTACAGGTTCCTCGGACTAGGGCCACAGATATACCTCTCATTGCCCGCGATATCGTTGAGCAACAGTCAAATGGTAGCATGACCCATCATCGTCGAAGGTTGTTGGCCATTCGGGGTCCCTGGGCTCCAGTAAACCATGCCGGATTGCCAAAACAATCCAACGAGGCTTATCCCACATCGATGCAAATGATATGCTAGAAATTGATTAAGAAGAGGAAGAATTACAAAATCACAAAATGCCTTTTCAAGCTTGGCTCACTTTATTTAGTCCATCTTTAGAGGAAACTACGTAAGTGAACAATTGAAAAAGTCCCAGAGCAGATTGGCTGGACACGAGGTCCTGTTAAATCACCAATCCAACCTTCGGCAGCGCGAAGCTCACCGTTTTGACAGACTTTTTAAGGAATTGTTCGCAAACGTATTTAAACTCTAAGTATGAATTAATATTGGTTCGATTATCCCCAGCGGAGTTGCCACTGTGGGTAGCATGCCCTTGGAAAATAGGGATTTCGTTCCCTGTTTTGCCAAAGCGGCCCGAAAATCGAGGGAGCGCGAGCGGAGAAGCAGGCGCTCGTAAATACAGAGTCGCCACTTGGGTTTGAAGATCCGACACCCAAGGAATCGTATTTCGAAGCACCTGTCGCACTATTTGATTTGAAAAAGTGAAGGAACCAGTCCGTCTTAACGATATCTGGGTTCGGGAGCCAGGTTACGAGAGGGGAAGGGTTTTAAGGCACCCATCTTGCCCAATCCAGAGATCGGTCTCTACTTAAATATTTTGTAAAAAATATTGTGATTCATTTTCTTCTTTAATCAATTTTAAGCCAGTTAGGGCGGGGGAACAGTTAATCGGGGATTAGACTGTAACATGTTTGCAAGATGTGATATATGACATGTATGTATGGAATACTATGAAATGGGATAAAATCCAACTCTCTGATCGAAAATGAACCCTACTGCTTATAAAATGAATGCGCTGTACACCATGGCCACCTTTGCATGCATGGACCTACGTGCATGCAAAAATGACCATCGCGCGACACACCCACTCTCTCGCGCGAGGGTCCACGGCTCACCACAGGTTGGATTTTATCCCCTTCTGGGCTCTGGAAGGACTAGTGCACATCCAGGAGGCAAACCAAGTAGTTAAAAGGGCACTTTAAGTAACTAATTATTACAATTTAAAATAAACAGAAGCTGAAATAAATGAAATACAACCCCTAGACAGTGGGGTTAATAGAATAGAGACCAAGGGCCAAGCTGTTCATGCAAGGGCAGCGCGAGACAGTGACTCCATCGCGCGAGGGTCCTGATTGGACTTCCAGGAATTGCTTTGCATACTCTGTGCTCTGGTACAGGTCCAGAAGCAACCCAGGAGCATTCCAACAAGAAAAATAAGCAATGAAAGCTAGTCTATGTATTTTATCATGCAAGACAGTGAGCTAAAAGGTCTAACATACTTTAAAACAAATAATAATATGATAAAACAAGAAAGACCAGCATCCCAAACCCCATGTGGACTGTCGCGCGAGACAGTGGATTGTCGCGCGTGATAGTGAGTCCATCGTGCGAGGGTCTGCTGGATCCCAGTTTCTTGTAACTCTGCTAACTTTAGGACCAGAACTGGTATTGATTACCAGTCTTGGCCCTGACAGCCCCCCTCATGGATCAAAACAGTAAGCAGAATAAGGTGTTTATACCTTTGCTTGAAAGGTTTTGGAAAAGATTGAACAAGGTTGTGAAGCTTGTGATGGAAAATGGAGTGAAGAAAGGAAGAGCAAGTGTGCTAGGGTTGAGAGCCTTAGTGTGCTGGGTATTCTTCTTAACCTTTTAGAACTTGAAAATTGATCACCTTTTTAATGAAAGACCAAGGGGGTATTTGTAGGAGGCTTAGAAGGTGCAAGAGGGTGGCAAACAAGACCTTAGGGCTAAACTTGGTGGTGAAGCTTCGTGGAAAGTTGATGGGAAGGGTTGTGTGAGGGTGTAATCCCAAGGCCTGCACTGCCACTGTCCTGTGGAGAAAAACGAGGTTCAAATAGCCCTGTAGACCCCCAGGCAAGCAACCAACTGGCTGGAAAAGGTGAAAGGGACAGGAGTGGACCATCGCGCGATGGACTGGGACCGTCGTGCGAGGGTAACAGCTGTCGCGCGTGAGTCGACAGTCAAACATTTGACTTTGACCACACTTAGAAAGGCATACCCTCGCGCGAGGGAGTGACATCCTCGCGCGATGGTCAAACCTCAGGTTAGGGTTTTGACTGGTTTTCTATTTATTTTCTTCTAAGGGTTTAAGAGGTCCAAAGGGGTTCTAACACACCCAGCTCAAATCTTTCCACCCTCAAGCCTGCTTTTTGATCCGGTTCATCATCGGGGAAACAAGAAATCGTAAAACTATCGGGAGATCCAGATTGGGGTGTCTACAGCTTTAAATCAAATCATGTTACAAAAAGCAAGAATAGCTAGAAGTTATAAGAAAAGAGTAGCTCTTCGAAACTTTGATGAGGGGGATCTTGTGTGGAAAGTTATCTTACCCCTCAAAGATAAAAGGGTTAGAATGGATGGATTAGGAAAATGGGCTCTAACATGGGATGGTTCTTTTCAAATCCATAGAGTTCTGAAAGGGGGAGCATATCATTTAAAGAATTTAAATGGTTATGTTCAAAGAAGAAAGATAAATGGGAGACATTTAAAGTCTTATATCCCTTCGATATGAGAATCATTTCATAAAATGTAACCTTTTTCGAAGAGTTGGACCTTTCCTTTCTTTCAGGGCAAAGACAAGATAATCCGAAGAATTACAGGACAAGAGCAAGTAAAAAGTATAAATTCACATATATAATGCACCTCACGGAGACGGGAGGTGCATCCCTTCACAAAGGTGTGTCAGACCGCTTTTCCACCTGTGGGCAGCATGCCCTTGGAAAAGAGGATTTCGTTCCTCATTTTGCCAAAGCGGCCCAGAAATCGAGGGAGCGCGAGCGGAGAAGCAAGCGCTCGTAAATACAGAGTCGCCACTCGGGTTTGAAGGTCCGACACCCAAGGAACCGTATTTCGAAGCACCTACCGCGCTATTTGAAAAAGTGAAGGAACCAGTTCGTCATAACCATATCTGGGTTCGAGAGCCAGGTTACGAGAGGGGAAAGGTTTTAAGGCACCCCTCTCGCCCAATCCAGAGATCGGTCTCTACTTAGGCATTTTGAAAACATTGCGATTCTTCTTTTATTTAATCAATTCTTAGCCAGTTAGGGCGGGGGAACAGTTAATCGGGGATTAAACTGTAACACAATTTGCAAGATGTGATTGTATTTAGCATGGATGGATGGAACGATGGAAAATAAATAGGATAAAATCCAACACTATGATCAAGCATCAAAATAATGCTTTTGTATGAATTTGGCACGAACAATGGCCAACTTGCATGCATGAATCTATGTACATGCAAGCTGACTATCGCGCGACAAACCCATACACTCACGCGAGTGTTGATGTTTTTCCACAGGTTGAGCTTTATCCTCTTCTAGGCTCTGGAAAGACCAGTGCTCACCCAGGAGGCAAACCAAGCAGTTTATTGCAGTTGTAATATAGAGTTTAAAGGCAGTTTGAATGGGCTACAAAGCCACAAAATGATTAAAACACCCCATAAATAGTGTGGGGACACAACAGAGGCTGAGGCCTAGTTACCCGTGCAAAATTAGTCACTGGAAATAGACTGACCATCGCGCAATGGAGTGAGTCTGGCGCGTGATGGTGTGAGCCAATTTTCCAATGTCTGGTTTTCCACGTTTCTGGGTTCTGGGACAAGTCCAGAATGATCCCAGGGTACTCCAACAGAACAGAACGAAGTATTGAAGTGTAAGCTAGCAGTTTTTAACATTTTAGAAAGCAGTAAACTAGTTTTGAGCATGCTTGCAGTGATGTATATAAACAAGAAGACATAAAACAGCAAGACACCAATCCCCACGCTGTCCAGCGCACGCAGCAACGGAGTGTCGCATGCGAGAGTGGGACCGTCGCGCGCTGGTTCCTACCATGATGGTTTTTGAAACCCTGCCAGCTTTAGGGCCAGGACTGAAATTAATTACCAGCCTTGACCCTACTAGCCCCCCTCAGGGATCAGAACAGAGAGCGGAACCAAGGTAAGCTATACCTTTGGCTTTTGAGTTTGAATGGTGTTGAGCTTTGAGTTTTGAAGGCTTGATTGAAGTGTTTGAAAAGGTTAAGATGGAAGAACAAGCTTTGTTTTTGGATGCTTATTGTTCGGCTTTGGAACCCCAAGGTGTATGGGTATTCTAACCCTTCAGTTTTATGAACCCTTATAATGGATGAACAAAGGGGGTATTTATAGGGAGAAGAGGGAGAGTAGTTGGGTCTGGTCCAAAGAGTGGAAGCCAGCCAGCCACGAGGCTGGCTGGGGGTTACTTTGTGGCTAAGTTTTCCCGGCTGATAAAGGTGATGGGGATAGATGTTGACCATCGCGCGAAGGAGTCAGTTTGTCACGCGAGGGTGCGCCCTGGCGCGCGATGGTCAACGGTTTTTGACCATCGCGCGATGGAGTCAGACCGTCGCGCGACGGTGCGCCCTGGCATGCGATGGTTGCGCCCTGTCGCGCGCCCTGGCGCGGATCAGTAGGGTTTTTGGCTTTTGGAAGTGGCTTAGGCTAGGCTAGGTTCAAAGGTTTTGCAAACACTCAAAGCTCAAACACTCGACATTCCCTAGGTGTTCTTGATCCGTTTCATCATTGGGGAGTCAAAAATCGTAAGTAAAGTAATCTAGAAGCCCAGATTGGCGTGTCTAGAGTAGCTCCCCTTTGACGGCACTTGGAGCACCATTGAGTTGGTACAAGTAACGTCAAAGGTTTCTAGACACCCCTCAAAGCAATCCAGAGCAAAGTAGACATGAATACTTAAAGAACCTGATTGATGGAATGGACGGGCTGTAACGACCCTGATTTTTGGTAAATAAAAAATTTCGCTAAAAATTTGAATTTTATTTTAATACTTCAATTTCATTTTTAACATCCAAAAATCGGTCGTTATCGACTTATAAATTTTTTTTATTATATTAGAAAATTCTTTATTTGTTTTATAAATCCCTTTTAGCGATTAATAATCCGTCGTAATTAGGTTTAATGACTTAGGAGATTGGTATTCATCGCCCGGGCATTAAGGTCATTTTCTAAAGACGAGTATGCCTATTAAGACCTTGGTATAGTTACTTGGTAATTGTAGTAAAATTCTAGAATTATATTTCTCGGCTGGAAATCCCACGTGGCAACCGATTAGTTAGCAAACCCTGACTACCATTTGGCTTAGTTACATTTCCCCTAACCTAGAGCGTTGCATCGATGCCAAAATGGTTAATGTTTAGTCTTTGCCTTGACCGTTAACTTGACTGCCTTGCTTTGGCTTGGCTAGGTTGCCTTGGCGTTGGGTCGCTGTCGGGCCTGTCTCGCCTAGGCGTCGGGTCGCTGTCGGGTTGCTCTGCCTTGGCTGCCATCGGGTTCTGCTTTGGCGTCGGGTCGCGCCTTGCTTTTGCCTTGGCGTTGCTGGGCCGCCTCGCCTTGGCTACGCCTTAGCCACCGATTGGCTAGCGGGCTACCTTGGCCACGCTCACGCCTCACCTTAGCCACTGCTTTGCTAGCTGGCCGCCTTGGCCACCGCCTTGCTTGCAGGCCGCCTTGGCCGCCGCCTTGCTTGCAGGCCACCTTGGCCACCACTTTGCTTGTAGGCTACCTTGGCCACCGCCTTGCTTGTAGGCCGCCTTGGTCATTGCTTTGCTAGCGGGCCGCCTTGGCCACTGCTCTGCTAGCGGGCAGCCGCTTGCTACGCTGGCGCGGGCCTGACTACGCTAGCGGGCCGCTGAGCCTTTGCTTTGCTAGCGGGCCACCTTGGCCACTGCTTTGCTAGCGGGCTGCCTTGGCCACGCTCACGCTTTGCCTTGGCGTTTGGCACCATCGGGCTTTAATATTCCGTTATTAGGCGATTTTCTACAAAATAATATGTTACTTTCCTAGATTATCCTAACCCTTGTATGCTTTCTAGGAAGTCATTGGTCTAGCCTTTTCATTGACAAGTCACTTGAAAGCTCATAATACTTGCTTCCTTCCTAGACCTTCCATGTAAGTGTACTTAGTACTTGAGAGAGAGAGAGAGAGAGAGAGAGAGGCCAAATGGGAGAGAGGGAGAGTGAGTGTGTGCTTGTGTTTGACAACTCAATCAAGTCATCTTCCTTGTCTTTACTCAACCAAAGTACAACCATTATTACTTCTGTCTTGTACTTTTGCAAGCAAAACTTTTCTAGGATTTGGACAACTCATAGAATCCCTCATGATAATCTAGAACTTGGCCAAAAATAGGAATGACAACCCTTGGCATGCTTGAAGTACATTGATTGACCCATGAAGGAGAAAGGTTGCATGCTTTCAAGCATGATGGGACAAAACAAAGAGAGGGGAAGAGAGGGAGAGGGCTGGCCGAATTTTAGAGGGAGGGAGAGTGTGCTAGTGTGTGGTACACTCCAACAAGGTACAATATAGCCCTTAAAGCCTAGACTTCACTTTACAACCATTTCTAGTCTTCCAAAGTACAATCTAGCCAATGATGTTTTGCTTTCCCCTTGCAAGCAAGCCTACCCTAGACAAGACCAGCCCAAAACCCTTCATGATAACCTAGGTTGTTAGCCTTAAAGCCTAAAAAGTTTGAACAAGACAAGTCATGGAAGCATGCCATGCTTTCAAGCATGATTTGACAATACAATGGAGCTAACCAATGAGAGAGGTGGAGGGAGAGGGGGGCCGGCCTTGAGATAGGAGAAGGGAGCTCAGTTTTGCCTATAAATAGCATCCATCCCATGCCATTCAACTCACACCTTCAAGCATTGCTCCATCTCTCTCTAAAACCCATTCTGTTTTGCCCAGGCAGCCTACTGTCCTCTGAAAAACTCCATTTTTTCTCCGGGCGAAAGTTGTTTCTAGGAACAACGTCCTCCACAAAAGTCGTAGAACACTTCGAGAGCTTCAGTTTAGACCCAAGAACCACCCCAAACGGTCAAGAAATGGCCAAGATATCAACCTCCAAAGTTCAGTAAAAATCTGGGAATTCCAGTTCCAAACAGCACACTGTCCCCTTCTTTATCACCATTTTTCTTCGGGCGAAAGTCATTTCTAGGAACAACGTCCTACACGGAAGTTGTAGAAAACTTCGAGATCTTCAGTTTAGACTCAAGGACGACCTCATTCGGCCAAATATCAACCTAGTTATCGCCATCCAAAGTCTGGACCAGATTGAGAGTTCACAATTTCCAAGTTTCAACTAGCTTATTCGGCCCCGGCTAGTTCCGGATCAAGGTAGAATATTCTTATACCTCTAACTCTAAGTCGTTTATCCCTTACTCTTCAATCTTAAGCATATGAAGCATTCTACTTACTTTAAAGGTTTGAAATGCACGAAAGAAAAACGATGTTTGTTTTTCATAAAGTACCAACTTAGTTGGAAAAGAGTATACTTTGATCTTTATTACGAGCTTTAAGGCATGTTTTGAGTATTTGTGAAAGTTTGAAAGCATAAGAAAAGATTTCTTCGAGAGCATCCTTACATGTAGCCATATTCGTTAGTAATAATTTGAGTACGATTAAGTAATATAGAGTTGAATGATCTTGCTAGATAGATTACAATGAATGATTTAAGTCGATTATGGGTGAAAGTCCTACCGCGGAGTCGATGCATGAAAACGAGACACAAAAATCGAGAAAATAGAAACATGACACCTAGGGTGTGGTTGATATGGATAAAAAGGGTTAAAGACAAGGTGTGTTTTGAAAACGCAATGTGGCCGGACTTGCCTATTGTGGGAATGCGTGTTACAAATGATGAAATATTTTCGAAACTACATAATGACCAAATGTGGGGTGCATTATGTGAGTGTGTGTGTGTTGTGTGCCAATGGGAACCCGGCGCGGCGGAACCATTGTGAGGATACTCGGGAACCCGGCGCGGCGGAACCGAGGTTGGGTGTGTGGCTTGGTTATCCGCGGAGAGGAGCCAATGCAAATGTGTGCCAATGGGAACCCGGCGCGGCGGAACCATTGTGAGGATACTCGGGAACCCGGCGCAGCGGAACCGAGGTTGGGTGTGTTAAAAATGATTTTTTTAAATGTGTGCCAATGGGAACCCGGCGCGGCGGAACCATTGTGAGGATACTCGGGAACCCGGCGCGGCGGAACCGAGGTTGGGTGTGCTAAAGGTGATTTTCAAAATGTTGATTTACAAGTGAAAAGGATTTTCAGAATTTATGATGAATATGAGACACGTTCTACGATGAGTCCCGTAGGAGAAACACATACAATGCAGACACCAACGTTAGACTAAGGAATGAGGATGTGTCATTGATAATGCCTTGTTAAAGATGTATGTATTATTCTGCTGCTTGTGCAAGAGTCAGTATGCTACTCTTATACTCTGATATTGGTAAGTTATGGGTTAGTGGATATAGGATTATTCTGTTGTGCTCTTGTAGCTCACGGTGTTACCTTTGGTGACCCTGACATATTATATCAGTGGCGACGCTGGTATAATGTGTCAGACTTCGTAGATGATCAAGATAAACAGTACACCTTGGAGGCTTTTGGAGCTGAGGAGTTGGCTAGGATGAAGCCGCAGGCGGAGCTGTAGTTAGGAACCCTAGAACCCTTCATTTGTATAAATATGGAACCGTAGTGGGAGTTATGATGTAATAATGAGTCAGACTCCATTTGATTTATCAATGAAATGTTTATTTAACGTACCCAAAAATCGGGGGTGTTACAGAGTGGTATCAGAGCTCTAGGTTCAAAACCTCGGCCATGGGTAGAACGGGTAGCCTATAAGATAAGTTTGACCGTTGCACAAACGTGAATTGAGTTTAAGTTTACCATCCCAACCTGGGTGGAATTCTGACAAAACAATCTTCGGATTGAAGCAAGGTGGAAACTGGCAGTACCACTGAACTGGGAATTCCCGAACATCTGGATGATGACTTAAATCAAGGATCGAATGTGGAACTTAAAACCTCAAAAGCTTTCCTTAGAGTTTATCAAAACTCTGTCTTAAAACGTTACTAATTAAGGTTTAAAACTTTTCCTTGTAGATGAATCACATAGTCAACCGAGCAGCTGGAGCTCACCAATTTAAGATCACCATAGAGTCCATGACTACCTTACTGATGGAGAAGTCTGACTATATTGTCATGATACTCGCTGAAATCCGCGATTTCAAAAGAGTACAACGCCAGACCCCAACTTCCGTGGTGGATGACCCTTGGTTTCCGGTGATGTTTCCCATCTTATGTTCCTTCTATGGATTCTTTGGAGCCCTGCCCCCAATGGAAGACTTCATGTATGGTGAAGAAGAAACCGTAGATGAGAAGGTTGCCAACAAGGTGACTGAGGAGGGAGAAGTCAGTGGAAGTAAGGATGTCAAGGAAGGGAATCTCGAAGAGGACGAGACCCCAAAAGCAGAGGATACCAATTAGGTGTATCTTAGATAAGTCTAGTAATTGTAATCCTTCGGGATGTAGGAAGTTGGAAAATTAGGATCACCCTTGTCTGTTTAAGAGTCCATCTGGGTTGTATGCATTTCTGTTTCAATAAAGACTTGTAAGATTATCTATGTGTACTTGCTTCCATTTAATGAAAGACTTGTATTTTCCTATCAATACATGATCACTGTTTATGTGCATGCTTGTAATTACCCTTCACGCCGTTAAGCCTAATATATAATTTTTCTATTTTAGATATGGATAGCCGTACTCCTGCTGCCCAGACCACCGTTGCAGACCTGCTATACTATAAAGCCTTACTAGCACCCGAGAGTCTTATCCCTATACCTCACCTGGGTATATGTGACCCCGGCACCAGTTACCAACTATACGAATACGTCGTAATGACACCCCTTACCAACAAGGACCAACACATGGAAGTGGAGACCCAGCATGTAGCACTCGAGGAGTTAGCCAAAGAAATTTGCCGAAAGGGAGAGCGTTTGCTTGAAATAAGAGAGAAGGAGTGGATGGAGCAGTTAAGAGAGTTCTTTGGACTAGTTCCACCCCGTCAGGCGGGTAGTAGTACTAGAATAAGGTCCCGAGAGTTGTAGTTGCACTTACGGTGCATTACGACAGATTGGATCACGTGGTTGAAGTATGTAGAATCGTTTCAACTGGTATTAGGGAGAAGCTTAGGTTGCTATTTGCCATTATAGTAAGAAGCTTGGTAGTAGTGGACTTTTGATGTAGTAGGAAAGTCTTATCTTTTGTCTTGTAATAGAACTCTATGCTTATGTTTGTAATCCTTTGCTTATCTATGAAAAACCTATTTTCTTAAAATAAAGAGTACTGTTGTGTGCTATTCAATATTTTGCTTTAGTAAATGAAACCCTTATTACAAAGGACAATTATTTTAGTTGACGCAAGTTGCTAAATGAAAGTAATCTTTTTGCTTATCTATGAAAAGTTCCGTTGTTACGGGTACTGTAGCACTACCATTAGACATTTTATTTAAGTTCGATGAGAGCGCCAAGTGTCGGCCATAACCCAAAAGGGGGGCCCAGTAAACTGCCACCCTCAACCTCCCCCAAAATTCAAATTCAAACTTTTCCCTCCTCCACACCCCTCACCCAACCCTAAATATACCCCACTCCTCTCCCCTTTTCTTCACCCCTCTTCCCATATCTTTCTTACCATCTTAACCCCTCCAAACCACTATCCAATCAAACCGAGCCATGGCGGCGATCTACCGACGAGGATTCCCGGAGGACGCCCAGTTCCGAGAGATCGAGCGAATCGAGCTCACCTCGACGATCCAAGCACTACAGTTGCTGCCCTTCACCTTCGTCCTGTTCTGTGCCGTGCTTACTTTGGGCATGTCACGGTGGTTCGATAGGAATAACCGCCTCACCACCTTCTGGTACTGGGTTCCCGTCGTGGCCGTCGCACTCGCGGCGTTCGCAACGGAATACGAACGCCGTGCGCTCCAAGCTTTCGACGATCGATGGCGGCTCGAGGCGTAGCAATGGCACCCTAGCCATTATTATCTGCTTTTACTTTTATTTTCTTGTATCTAATGATGCCGTTAGGCGTGTAATATAGTGACCTTTTCGAACTCAAATTTTAATTGCTTGTTTGCATCAATCTGTCGTGTTCATTATACACTTGCACCCAAAACAAAACCCCTAAGTTCGAATAATAGAGTAACATCACCATTTCGGGAAAGTATAGCCGTTAGTCTAAATGTGTAGTGAGTACAGACTAGAAGTAGCCAACCTACGCTTAAGCGCAACCTTAGAGTAATCAACGTGATAGATTTCAACGAAATCCGAAAAGAGACTGACTATCAGCACATCGAGCGGTCATAGATTACCACCAACAGATAGTGACAGCTTAATACCTTGGAAGGGACTCGTCTCCAATTTAAGGGGGATAGACGATGGTTCCGAGACCGGCATAGCAACTACGTCTAATCCTTAGCCACCCACCAATTTCGAGGACGAAATTATTTTTAAGGGGGATAAATTATAACGACCCTGATTTTTGGTAAATAAAAAATTTCGCTAAAAATTTGAATTTTATTTTAATACTTCGATTTCATTTTTAACATCCAAAAATCGGTCGTTATCGACTTATAAATTTTTTTTATTATATTTGAAAATTCTTTATTTGTTTTATAAATCCCTTTTAGCGATTAATAATCCATCGTAATTAGGTTTAATGACTTAGGAGATTGGTATTCATCGCCCGGGCATTAAGGTCATTTTCTAAAGACGAGTATGCCTATTAAGACCTTGGTATAGTTACTTGGTAATTGTAGTAAAATCCTAGAATTATATTTCTCGGCTGGAAATCCAACATGGCAACCGATTAGTTAGCAAACCCTGACTACCATTTGGCTTAGTTACATTTCCCCCAACCTAGAGCGTTGCATCGATGCCAAAATGGTTAATGTTTAGTCTTTGCCTTGACCGTTAACTTGACTGCCTTGCTTTGGCTTGGCTAGGCTGCCTTGGCGTCGGGTCGCTGTCGGGCCTGTCTCGCCTAGGCGTCGGGTCGCTGTCGGGCCTGTCTCGCCTAGGCGTCGGGTCGCTGTCGGGTTGATCTGCCTTGGCTGCCATCGGGTTCTGCTTTGGCATCGGGTCGCGCCTTGCTTTTGCCTTGGCGTTGCTGGGCCGCCTTGCTCATGCCGCCTTGGCCACCGATTAGCTAGCGGGCTGCCTGGTCACGCTCACGCCTCACCTTGGCCATTGCTTTGCTAGCAGGCCGCCTCACCGCCTTGCTTGTAGGCCGCCTTGGCCGCCGCCGCTGGTAGGCCGCCTTAGCCACCACTTTGCTTGTAGGCCGCCTTGCTTGTAGGCCGCCTTGGTCACTGCTTTGCTAGCGGGCCGCCTTGGCCACTGCTCTGCTAGCGGGCCGCCTGGGCCACTGCTGTGCTAGCGGGCCACCTTGGCCACTGCTTTGCTAGTGGGCTGCCTTGGCCACGCTCACGCTTTGCCTTTGCATTTGGCACCGTCAGGCTTTAATATTCCGTTATTAGGCGATTTCCTACAAAATAAAACCAAAATACCACTCGAGCAATGAAAGCCTAGATTAAGTATCGTTAGCCTTTAACCGATTAGTTAGAATAGCCTAATGTCCATTTAGCCTAATCATTTATCCCTAACCCTAGATGGACCATTTTACCCTTTTTGTCTTTATCCATTGGACGATAAGTTCTAGGGAAATCCTTAACCATTGGTTATTAACCGCTAGGGGAACTATTATCCAAAATAGCTTTACTTGCCAACCAAGATTAGGTTGATTAAAATAATAGATTTGGTCATGTGTGATAATCCATTAAACTAAGATTAGTATATTAGATTATTAGTTTAGTACATAGTACTTTGGATGAAGTAGATTAGTTAATTGGATATGGGATTCTTCCATATCTAGCCTAGATTATGTGTACTTGGCTTGTGTATATTATATGTATGTACTTGTATGCATATATATATATATATATATAATATTGTATATAACATGTGTGTATTACAATATTATATTAAGAAAATCTAAATTACTTGGAAACTTGGATTTTATTAAAGACCCATAGTGCATATATATATATTAGTATATATATACATCTTCCATGCAAGTACAAGTGGGAGAGAGAGAGAGAGGAGAGAGATCTGAGAGAGAGAGGGGGAGAGAGAGAGAGAGAGAGAGAGAGAAAGAAAGAGAGGGAGAGAAATGTACCTTTGATCTCTTGTGCTTCCATTGACCTTTGCTTGATTTCTTGGAGATTTCTTCCTAGCAAATCTATGTACCAAATTGTCCTAAATACATTTTCTACTAGGGTAAATCTTGTACAAACCCTAGCTTGCCAAATCTTTACTCTTCCAATCCATCAACCTTTGTCCTTCCATATCTTATATATATAGTTATATATATCTATTGTACCATTGTATCAAGGAGAGAGAGAGAGAGGGAGAGAGGAGGAGAGAGAGGCCGAGAGAGAGATTAAGAGAGAGAGAGATTCGGATGGAGAGAGAGGGAGAGAGTGTGATGTGTGTGCAAGTTGATTGACCTAGCTTAGCTCATCTTGTCCTTCTTTGATATGCTTTCAAAGTGAAAGCATGACCTTTGTAAGCAAATCTAGTCCTTCTTTGTACAAACCCTAATTGAATACTTGAATCAAATCCAATTCCTTGGCCAATCTTCCAAAATCCAATCCATGGTATACACCATAGCCATGCAACCCTAGGATTCTAGGTTGTTTCTTGCAAGGAAGCAAGATTGCTTGGAATAAAAAAAATGAGAGATAGGAGAGAGAGAGAGAATTCGGCCATGAGAGGAGAGAGGAGAGGCTTGCCTATAAATACCAAGCCATTTGGTGCTTTGAACTCACACCTCATTCCATTCTCCAACTTCTTTCTTGAAAGCATAACTTGTTCTTGATGTTCTTGGCTTGTTCTTGAAGTTTCTTTCTAGTTCTTTCAAGAAACTTTCCATCTCCGCCACTAAACCACCATACGACCTCCACCTCGATCCTAAAGTAGTAGTAGTATAAGTCACGATCTAGTTTCGAGAGAAACCTTTCTCTTTCGAAGCTATCAGAAGCTTACCGTAAGACCGTTACTCCGTTCGTTTACCGACTTTCTTTCCGTCGTATTTCCGTAGTCTTTTCTACCGCCAAGAAGAAAGGTAGAGTTCTTCGAACCTACTCACCCTAAGTATAATTTGTGTGCCTAATAAGTTGTTTGTAGATTCCCCGATCTACTTTCTCTACGTATATGTAGAGTTCTTCGAACCAACTTATCCTAAGTATAGTTGTATGCATGTTTGAATTAAATGTAGACTTTTCTTAACTACTTCCTCTAAGTATATTGTATTGTATGAGCATGAAGCCATATGTGTAGTATGATTTGTTTTACGTAGTTTTCTTTGATCTTATGACTACTTGATTGCTCGATCTCGTGATAGTTGCTTGTTTATGTATGAACTCGTCAATAAACATGTGTTGTTTTGAACTTCCAAAAAGATGGCTATACGTTATCGTTTTAAAAGATAAAGTGTTGTTTTAAACGAAGTATTCGTATTTTGACTTTTTAAACTATTGTGAGCATGATAGCATGTTGCTTGCCTTACTTGCGGTTGTAAACAAGCATGATTAAATAGAGTTGGATGATCTTGCTAGTTTAGTTTCAAGATTACTTTAAAGTGATTCGTCCCGCCGCGGAGTCTATGCATGATTACGAGACACGAGAATCGAAAAGTAGAAACATGACACTTAGGGAGTGGTTGATATGGATAAAAAGGATTTTTGAAACTACATAATGGCCGGACTTGGTAGCCCTTTGTGTAGACTTGCGAAAACCGCAATGAGGCTGGACTTGGTAGTCCATTGTGTAGATTGCTAACGGAGCCGGACGTGGTAGCTTCATTGGTAATTGGGCTTGGTTATCCGCGGAGAGGAGCCAATGCAAGATTTGATAACGTGGCTGGACTTGGTAGCCCGTTGGTAACAAAAAATGAGAAATGATTTTCAAAAGGTTGATTTGGAAATGGTGACACGGTTTACGATGAGTCGCGTAGGAGAAACAAAGAAAGGCATGACACCAACGTAGGCAAGATAATGAATGCGGATGTGTCATTGTTAATTATGTTGTTGAATGAGCATGTGTAATTGCCTATGTACCTTCGTGTTATAAGTTATGGGTTAGCGGGTTGGATTATTCTATTGAGCTTCTGTAGCTCACGGTGTTACCTTTTTGGTGACCCTGACATATTATACTGGGGGCGACGCTGGTATAATGTGTCAGATTTTATAGATGAGCAGCATGAACAGTACACCTTGGAGGCCTTCGGAGCCGAGGAGCTTGCAAGGATGGAGGAAGAGGCAGAGCAGTAGTTAACCTTAGATTATCCCCTCTTTTGTTGAATAAAAGTACTCTTGTGAGAATTATGTTGTAATAATGAGCTAGACTCTCCTTAATTTATTCAATAAAAATGTTTATTTAACGTACCCAAAATTCGGGGCGTTACAAATTTGCATCGACAAGTGACCTGAATTGACACACAGACGCGCACACATATGTACAGACTCACCTAGCTCAAACGAAAGGGAGACAGAGTCCCAGGATACAATGCGAATCCTTAAACACAAGGAATATAATGAAATTTTGGGCATTAAGCAGCCAAAACTCACAACATTCCTTAGACAGGTGAAACTGGCACTTACGAAAGACGCAAAAAGGCACAAAGACCTGTACAAACAAAACCGAGAAAAGCATCCCGATATGACAGTTGGTTGAAAAACTAGAAAAATGTCGCAAAGATGGACATACGACGCAGACAAAGACTCGTGTAGGCCCGGACTGAAACCGACACCCCCGTGCAGTCACATTTAGTCCATATAACTTGCATGGTATGACAAGACTTGGCAAAAGCCCTTGGAATGATATTCGAGGATAGTAGCAGGCTACCGCTGGAACTGAAAGAGCGCGCACAGGACTGAGACCAACGCGAATCACTTTGAACAAACGCGCGTGACTAACAAGCTAGCGCACAAGGCTGCAACTGCTCAGACCAGACTTCGATGAACTTAGAATAAACTGTGAGCCATTAGGCTTCTAGCATTTCGTTCTGTTTTTTATGCTTCAAGTATTTTAAGACTTATGCTCAGCCCGCAAATTGAAGAAGTAGTTTGAAATAAAATTGAAAGACAAAGGGTTTCCACCAATGCAGCTTGATCTGATCTTCGATCATCTTCGAACTTTGATGTGTACCAAAACATCAACCATGGATCCAATTTGATAGATTGTGGCCGAGTCTCGAAGAGAGACTGCCTACGTATCCCATGCTAGGGAATCAGGTCAAAACATAGTTCAGGCTAAGGTTCACTCGTGTGTTTTACCTCTCCTTTTACGCTCTAACTTTTGCCTAGTACCGCCCATTCGGGTCTTTGGTCTAGCGAGCTTTTGAATATTGCCTATTACTTTTGCCTAGACCCCCTTCATAGGTTTTCGGTCTAGCAGGTTGCTCTAACTTTTGCTTGGAACTACCCACCCTTGGGGTTTTCAGCCCAACAAGCTTCTCTCAGGGAAAAGTAGCTTTTGAATTGATTCAGGTTGACCAAGGTATTCAATTTATTGCCATCGAGGTTGAAGACCTTTGGCCACAGCCCTAGATAGAATGGCTTTGATGACGCAGGGTCAAGAGTGCTTCGGTTGACATGCCTCGCTCCAGGCCATTTTGTACACTTTCTCATTTGTGCTTGGCGGAACACCGCTGTTGTTGTTTTGAACATGGTACGAGGCCCGAAGCCTTCTGCTTCTGTTTTCTGGATTGGCACCCGGTAGTAGGGGATTTGACTCTTCTTTATCTCAGGACTAACGCTAGACGTGACTTGATGAGACAACGCCAAGACGTTTGATGAATTCTTCGAGCCTGTTTGACCGAGTGCAATGCTCCTCTGGGAATAGCTTAGAACCAACTGAATCATTCAGGGTTATCCTTGTCTTTCAAGTTTATAGAAACTACTTTTTCTTTTAATAAGCTGAGCACGCCTTTTGTCTTCCCTTTCGGCGAGGGAACACATTTCCTTAGGAATGATCCCATCGAAATCTATCCCTTCGTCACTGGGGTCGACATAGTTTATATAAAAGCCAGCAAAGTACTTGGAAGCAGAATAATGCATATCATAAAAACCCACGGGGTTCGCCAAGTACAGCAGACTCAAAACGTGAAACAAAAGCTACGTCGTGGAGGGCCAAGAGGCACGAACTTCGACTCAGAGTGAGATTTTAGACAAACGCAAAAGACTCCATGTCAGACTTAGACAAAATGCCAATGCAAACTAGACGCGGTTTTGAAAACGCAATATTTTAAAAGCTACCCGTAGCTTTTACAAAAGAGGTAGGATCCAGCGGGCGTCAGGCCCAAGCAACAGCACTTCGGTTTCCTCAGCTTCTTCGACCAAACCTACTTGATGCTCCTTTGATCAACGGACCTCAGCCAGTCTGTCTTCTTCTGTGTAAGCCCCTCATCACTATCAAGCCAGATGTCAGCAGTGAAAACCTCGATTGCCCAACCTACAGCCATCTTGTTAACCTCTGGTTCAGACGGGATGGATACGTTGGGTTTGGGTTGATTTGTTGGGATGATATAGTGGCTAGGGTTGAATATGGTGGAGCTCGGGTTGATTTGAGTGGATGTGATAGATACCTGACCAACCAGAGGGTCAAACCTGTGTTGAGGCAAGGAGTTGGAAATGATGTTGGGCTTTGGTGGAACTTGCACCGTGCCATCGTCAATAAGATCTTGAATCTCATGTCAAAGATGATAGCACTTGTTAGTGTGATGGCCAGTCATTTGGTGGAAGGCACAGAAGAGGTTAGGATTGTAACCGGCAGGTAAGACTTTGGGAGGAAGAGTTGGAGTCAAGGGTTTAAAATGCCCAGACTTGACAAGTTTTTCCATCACTGCGGATAGAGATGCCTGAAAGACAGAGAAACTCCGAGGTTGGGTTCGGGCCCGGTAGCTTTGCGCGTTTTGAACCTGATTGATGTCGGCTATAGGATTAGGGGAAGGAGCAGCGTTGTCCCCACTTGTAGCCGTGCTGGCGTAATTGCTACCACCAAACAGTGCGCTACTGTTTGCAGAGTAAGCCCTCGACTTTGATTTTTGAGGATTGGAAGAAGAGGACTCCCCTCTTGGCAGAATCCCACTTTGCAGCGCATCCTCGATGGCCAGGCCAGATTCAAAGAAAGTCTCGAAATTGGCAGATGCTTGAACAAGCACGAGATGCTAAGCATAGTCGAGATGTAGGTTGCAGGAGATAATGCGGAGTTGATCCCTCTCGCTCGGGCGCTCAGTCATTAGAGCGGCTTTGGCTCTCCACCTTTTAAAAAAGTCCGCAAAGGACTCCTTAGCTTCCATCTTCGTGGATTCCAACTCTCGAGTAGTCATCTTGAGCTGAGAGTTGTGTAGACACCTCCCGTGCGGGGCATCGCCATACAGTTGATCATCGTTTGTTTGCTCGATTGGTTGCTCGCTTCATAAATCAAGATCGTGGATACTTCCATGGCTAGAAGTATCGCCACACGATAGCGGTTATCATCAAAACAGAGTCGCCACCCAGTTTATTAAAACTATGAAAATAGATAGAGATTTTGGATACGGAAGCCAAAAGTACAGTAAGGGGAAGGTGTTAGGCACCCCTCTCTACCTAGCCGTGAGCCTAGCCCATAATTGCTCAACATAAGATGTATAGATGTTTTATTTACCCCTAGCACATAATTTGTTTTTATGCCTTTAAATAGTAAATAAGGTGAGCCAAGACGATGAATGAACATGCATCAGAAAGTAGAACAAAACAAAGTTGTTCCAGCAGATCGATTACTCGGCCGGTGAATGGATGTCACGGCCGAGTAATCACGCTGGATTGATGTACCGGTCGAGGCATCGAAGCCCCGGCTGGTGTTCTTCCTCACACCAGATAGAAAGCTTAACAGACGATGAGAACGCTACAATTAGTAAAATAAACAGTAATTAAACCAAACCAGAGGCCGTTGGGCCTCACCACCTTGATCCCTCAGTTGCTTGATTGCTTCGGATCGATTGGGATTGACTGATTGATTGTTTCTTGAATGAAACCCTAGGGTTAGGGTTTGAACTCCAGGGTTTGATCGTCAGATTGATGGCCGCCTTCGGGAGGTTAGGGCTTTTGTAGAGAGGGTTTGAGAGAGTATATGGGTAGAGTTTCGTGGCTGATGAGGGAGTGAATCTGATTAATTTCGTTGTTGTATTTCAGAGTCCGAGGGCCTCTTTATATAGGCAAAGGGATGACTCACTCGGTCCAATCAAATCACGCGATTGCAATTGCAATGCAATTCTAACTCTTCGTTGCAATCTCTGAACGTGGCCCGAACCCATCGGAAAGTATCGGGATTGGATCAAACAACCGACAGAACATTCGAGAGTCTAGAAAAGGTCGATCTGGCGGCCAAGCAAAGGAACTCGAGGCCGAGGAATGGATTGAGTGGCCGAGAAAAGGATCCAGCGGCTGAGGTATTGATCTCTCAGGGATATTTTGCTAGCAACAGGTTGCTGGGGTGAAGAATGGATGTTAAGGCCATGAGATCGATGTTGCGGCCGACCGATGGATTTTCCTAGAACACTGTGTTTCTGTCTGAAAGACTATTTGGCTATGGATTGGGTCCTCTAAGTGGCTCAAAGTTCCTACCATAAGTCCATGGGTTTCATAAGAAGGCAATCAACAATCATCGAATCCGAATCATCATCGGGATGGTCCCAAGGTGGGACTTGAAATAATCGTTAGGCCAAATTGGGGTGTCTACAGATGCCCCTCTTTGACTGAGCTCAGACGGATCGCGAGACATGTTTAAGTAATAAGCTGTAAAAGCAACTCAATTTGGTCCAAGCACTATTCCAAGGGTTTTTCAAAAAAGGTTTTGTTATGGTCGGGCCGGGAGGCTGCCTACGTATTCCACAAGGAAAATTCAGACCAACCGTAGTTCTGGGGCAATAAAAAAGAAAAAGTTTGGAGGGTTAGAGATAGAAGACGTACCTTCGGGCTTTTAAAGCCGTAGTATGACGTACCTAGGCGATGCCAGGGTTTTGGCGGAGAGTAGTTGAAGGAGCGCGAGGCTGCCGGGGGAAGTTTTTGTGGAGAGTTACTTTAGTATTTCGGGGTAGATTAGTACACGGCAGGTATGTTTGCTTTTCTTGACCATCCTTACTTTAACTGAGAGAAGCTCGGTAGAGCAGCCTATCCTTGCGAGTGAGCTGGAAGGAATTGATATAATTGGGGTGGGATCCAAGCCATCTTCCGGAGACGAGTTGGATGCCATTTCTTGAGATATGGGAGGCGCAGGGGCCAGTAACTTGAGCACGGAGCATGGGAATGAAGGAACCGAGGCACGGAGTCGGTTGCAATCATGAGGCGAGAGCCTGAGGTGTTGGAGCTTTGAGCTTGATCGGACCGAAGCGCGGAGCTGGCATTGATCATAAGGCGAGAGCCTGAGGTGATAGAACCGAAGCGCAGAGCTAGTGTTGATAGTTCAAAGAGCTTTGCCTTCTGGAGGTGAGAACTTGAAATATCGGAGCTTTGAGCTTGATGTGATTAAACCGAGGCGTAGAGCCGATTGTATTTTGATGGTCTGTGCGCGGAGCTTTCTCATCATAAAATTTGGCATAGAGCCAAAGGATCGAGGTTCTGGACCGATCAATAAAACCGAGGCATGGAGCCGATTGATTGCAGGATTGACCTGTTGCATGAATAAGAGAGATATGTAAAACATAGAATGTATGTATGATGATTTGTTAGATATGAGCAGAAATGGTGATAGTGATGGTTATGCAGACTCGATGTGCTTGATGCAATATGTGCACAGGCCTGTGCGTGTGTGTTTTGATATAAGCTTAGAGCTTTTTTCAAGTTCCGGACTTGAGCATTCAGAGCGTAGAGCTCGAGCATTCGGACGGCAGAATCCGAGCATTCAAAGTACAGGCTTTGAGCATCCAGTACGCAGTGGTTGGGCATCCAAGCATAGAGCTTGAGCATTCAAGTGTAGAACTTGAGCATCCAGTACACAGAGGTTGGGCATTCGAGGAGCTTCGAGCATTCAAAATGTTGGATTTTGAGCATTCAGGCGTAGAGCCCGAGAATTGACGATATCTTGATTGAGGCGGCATGGAGCCTGTTGAGAGCTGTTACGGCATAGAGCCAGCTGAGATAGTTACGGCGTAGAGCTAGTTGAGTTGGTTACGGCTTTGAGCCCGTTGAGCTTGTGGGCATAGGCGTATAACCTCTTGAGCGAGCGTAGAGCTGCTGGTAGTGAATACAGGCACAGAGCTGCTGAGCTGATAGGCTTGGAGCCGCTGAGTTTGATGATTGTTGATTGGGGCGGCGTGGAGCCTGTGGGGATAATTACAGCGTAGAGCCAGTTGAGCGAGCGTAGAGCCGCTGATATTGAATGAGGGCGTGGAGCTGCTATGATAATGGGCTTCAAGCCACTGAATTTGATAATAGGCGTGGAGCCGCTGAGGTGATGGGCTTAGAGCCGCTGAATAGCTTGAACATGGGCTTTGAGCCGCTTGATTGGCGAATACGGGCGTTAAGCCGCTGAGATAATAGGCAAGAAGCCTGTTTTGAAAATGGGCTTAGAGCCGCTGATGATAGGTAATAGGCGTAGAGCCGCTGAGGTAATGGGCCTGGGGCCGTTGAGTGGCTTAGAGGGGTTGGCAGTGAGCATGGCGGTAGAGCCAGTTGAATTGATGGGATAGCGGGCATAGAGCCGCTAAGCGGCGAACATAGAGCGGCCAGGTGATAGTGAGCTTTGATGGTGGTTGTTGAGATGATTAGGGGCATGAGCCGCTTTGCTGGGTGATGAATTACTGATGAAGAGCTCGGGGCTGATAAATAGAAGAAATCTTGACAGTGCTTGATCTTTTCTCGTGCTCGGGCATGCCCCCAAGGCTGGTTTAATCAATGGTTTTGTTGGTCATGGACTCAAAACTTCATAATAGCTTGAGTTAGTGCACTGAGCAAAATCCACTGGGGTTGAAGGAAATTGATTGGAGGGCCAAGAGATCGATATCTCGGCTGGATAACTGATGTCTCGGCCGAGCTATAGATCCGTCGATCGTTTAATCGCTTCGTTTCCAGAGTGTTATAAAAGCCGAGCCCTCAGCGTTTCATTTTCATTCTCTTCCTTCTTTCTTTCTTCGTTCTCTTTTCTCCGAGAACTCCACCGAAGACCTATCGCCTCCCTTTCTTTGCCTCGTTCTCGTTGGGTTCGAGGGATGGACGATGCGTGGCCAGCGATCGCGGAGGGAGTCCGCGTTGTTTTTGGCTCTGTCTTGTTGCTTGATTAGAGACCCTTGTATGGGTGGCTTGCTTCCGTGACGTGGAACTTCCGGGGTGGCGCTTGTACGCGGCATGATGATTTTTCTGGGCTGCGTGATGTCTCTTCTGCACCGCAGTGCTTCTTTGGTACACGTTGCCTCGGGAGGTTTCCTTTTCTTTTTTGCAGCTGGTCTCTGGCGTTTGGACCGTCAGAGAGTTCGGTATCCTTTTCTCCTTCTTTTATTTTCCTGCATAGGTTAGTTTGACAGGAAATCGATGTATGGCTTTGTTTAGGAAATGTGGGATGATTCACCTTGTGATGTAAAAAGTTTTTGTTATATGAAACACAATCTTTTGCTCTGCTATATGATTGTATATGCTGTTGTTCACCGTCTGTGTATGATAAAATTGATATTTTGTTGGAAATCTAGCGAAATGGACAGAATCGTGGGAGGGCTGTGGAAAACAGTTGTTTTGGCGGCTGAGCCATTGATTTTAGGTCAACCTTGATTTTCATGGGCCTGGGGATCGATCCTGCGGCCGTTTATTCGAATCATCGGCGGAGATACTGACTAAGTTTATGACGAGTTTAGAACCCGATTTCGATTCGAACTAGGACTCATCCTAGCCTATAAGTATACGTTCTACGAACTCGATGGTATTTGTCAGCAACGATTTCATGGCACAACCAGTCCTTGATCAGTGGTTGAACTTCTTTAACGGCCTCGACCGTTTGCACTTTAGGTCCTTTGGCATGGACTTCATCTTCTCCCTTCGCCAAATTCCCGTGAATTTTGCTTTCCTTCGGGGAGCCACTAGCTTGTGGGACCCTGCTTTCCATGTCTTTCAATTTAAAAGAGAGGAACTGTGTCCTACTATCGAGGAATTTGCAACTATCATGGGTCATTCGGATAGAGAAGGTCTCATTGTTCCTAACCTTTGTTTAATCGGGGCAATCTCTTGAAGGATTTGGTCCAAATTCAGAAACATGAAGTTAGGTTTTTCATGGTAAATGGAAGGTTGGAAACCTTACAGCTTGTTCAGCGCTGTGGTACCGCTGAAGCTCGTCATCAGATTCCTCAACAGAAGGCATGCTTTCATGCGCTGTGCATTTGTCTTCTTCATTACTACTTGCTTGGACCTTCCTCTGGCCATGCTGATTCTATGCTGCTTGACTTTGCCCAACAGATGGGAAACCGTGTAGGTTTTACTTTGCCCAATAGGTAATGCCTTAGTTTCTTCGTGGCCCATACTAGCCCCCAGCAGGTTTTCTCGAGGGGAGTGTACCTTGCTTCATAGTCCATCATCTTTTTACTGAGGTAGTATATGGCGCACTCTACTTTGGCGTCGTCTTCTTGTGCTAGCATGCATCCCATGGACGTGTCTGTTACTGAGAGGTACAGAATCAATGGCTTCCCAGGGATGGGTGGTGACAACACAGGCGGGTTTTGAAGATACTCTTTGATTGCCTCGAAAGCTAGCTGACAGTCTTGATTCCATTCAAAATCAGTACCCTTCTTCAGGAGCTTAAAGAGAGGCTCACAGATGGGTGTGAGTTTAGAAATAAACCTGCTAATGAACTGCACCTTTCCCAGAAAACTCCTTACTTCCTTCTCTGTCTTTGGTGATGATATCTCTATGATAGCCTGTATCTTGGAAGGGTCTACTTCAATTCCTCTTTGAGTGATGAGAAATCCCAACATTTTGCCAGTTGTAACCCCAAAAGTGCATTTTTGAGGATTAAGACGTAGCTTGTATTGCCTAATCCTCTCAAAGAACTTTTGAAGTGCTTCATAGTGTCCTTCCCTTTCCCTTGATTTGACTATCATATCGTCGACATATACCTCAACCTCTTTGTGCATCATGTCGTGCAGCAGGGTTGTTGCCATCCTTTGGTAGGTAGCTCCAGCATTTTTCAGTCCGAATGGCATCACTCGGTAGCAATAGGTTCCCCATGGTGTAGTGAAGGTGGTCTTCTCTCTATCCTCAGGAGACATCAGAATCTGATTATACCCAGAAAACCCATCCATGAAAGACAGCAGTGCGTGCCCTGCAGTGCTGTCCACAAGCTCGTCTATGTGCGGTAATGGAAAATCATCCTTTGGACTGGCCTTGTTGAGATCTCGGAAATCTACACAGACCCTGATACCCCCAGTTTTCTTTTGTAACGCCCCTGATTTTTGGGTACGTTTAATAAACATTTCATTGATAAAATCAAATGGAGTCTGGCTCTTTATTACAACATAACTCCCACTAGGGTTCAATATTTGTACAAATGAAGGGTTCTAGGGTTTCTAACTATAGCTCTGCCTGCTGCTCCGTCCTAGCCAGCTCCTCAGCTCCAAAAGCTTCCAAGGTGTACTGTTCATCTTGATCATCTACAAAATCTGACACATTATACCAGCGTCGCCACCGATATAATATGTCAGGGTCACCAAAGGTAACACCATGAGCCACAAGAGTTCAGCAGAATAATCCTATACCCGCTAACCCATACATTTCCAATATCAGAGTATAAGAGTAGCATACCGACTCTTGCACAAGCAGGGGAATAATACATACATGTTTAACAAGGCATTAACAATGACACATTCTCATTCCTTAGTCCAACGTTGGTGTCTGCATTGTATGTGTTTCTCCTACGCGACTCATCGTAGAACGTGTCTCATATTCACCATAAATTCTAAAATCCTTTTTACTTCCAAATCAACATTTTGAAAATCACCTTTAACACACCCAACCTCGGTTCCGCCGCGCCGGGTTCCCGAGTATCCTCACAATGGTTCCGCCGCGCCGGGTTCCCATTGGCACACAAAACCTTAAGCCACATTACCAATGAGGCTACCACATCCGGCCACATTGGCAATCTTCACGATGAGCTACCACGTTCGGCCACATCGTGGTTTTCACAACATTTAAATCACCTCCAATGAGACTACCACGTCCGGTCCCATTGGCAACACACACCGCACAATGGGCTACCAAGTCTGGCCACATTGCGGTTTTTAACATCTCTTTACACAATGAGCTACCACGTCCGGCCACATTGTGATTTCAAAACTTTTTCTCCTTTTCAATAACCACACCCTAGGTGTCATGTTTCTACTTTCTCGATTGTTGTGTCTCGTTATCATGCATAGACTCCGCGGTAGGACTTTCTCATCATAAACCATTTAAATCATTCATTGTAATCTAAACTAGCAAGATCCTGCAAGCAATCCTATAAACAAGCTCATCACCATCCTTATACAACCACAAGTAATGCAACAACATGTAAACAAACTCATAACTTTCTAAAAGATCAAAATACGAATACTTTGAATAAAGCTTCTGATTTCTCTTGTTTTGAAATCCGTTCTTTCTTTCTTTGTGGAAAGTTCAAAAAGACCACATATGTTTATTGATGTGGAAATCATTTGTTCAACATGTCATACTTTCAAAAGCAAGATAGGTTTATTTTTAACATTCATTCGACGTCAAGCTTCGTACCATATTTTTAAAGTTCAAGACAATCTACGTTTTAACATAACTATACATAGAGATAGAGATTAGGAACTTTCTACATATACTTAGAGATAGTGGGGACGGAAAATTCTACCTCATGCATCTCAAACAAACATCGTACAATATACTTAGAGTTAACGGTTACGAATAATCTACAAGATCATGCTTTCATTTCAAGAACATAAGCAACATAACTAGAGTTATACTAGGGAAAGTAGATAGGAAAATCTACGTATACTTAAGGTTAGGAAGTATAGGAAAAATCTACCTTGATCCAAAACTAGTCGGGGCCGAATAAGCTAGTTGGAAACTTCTACGGGCGTTGAAACTCGCAAATCTGGACCAGAATTTGGATGGCCGTAACTCGGTTAATACTTGGCCGAATAGGATCATTCTTGAGTCTAAAACGAAGATCTCGAAGTTCTCTACGACTTTTGTGGAGGACGTTGTTCCTAGAAACGACTTTCGCCCGGAGAAAAATGGTGATAAAGAGGGTGACAGTAAGCTGTCTGGACTGGAAATCCGAGAATTTTCACTGAACTTCGGAGGTCGATATCTTTGTCGTTTCTTAACCAATTGGGGTGGTTCTTGGGTCTAACTTGAAGGTTTTGAAGTGCTCTACAACTTTCTCCAAAGAAGTTAGTCCTAAAAACTACCTTAAGCAGGAGAAAAATGGGGATTTACGAAGGGCAGTAAGCTGCCAGGAAAACAGAAAATGGTTTCTAGAGAGAAGTTGGAGCAAGGGGTGAAGGTGTGAGTTGTTTGGCAAGTGCAAGGGTCCTATTCATAGCACAATGGAGCTTTTCTCTCTCCCTCTATGGCCGGCCTCCCTCCTCTCTCCTCTCCCATCAACTTTTGCTCCAATGTGTTGTCCAATCCCACCTTTAATCATGCCCTAGTCTTCCATGGCTTGTCAATCCATCTTTTTAGGCTTAAAGCTATGTGATCATGAAGGGTTTTGGGTCAAGTCTAGTCTAAGAAAGTCTTCTTGCAAGAAAGAATAATATAATTAGCTAGGATCATGCTTAAAGTTGGCTAGAATGGGTTGGCATGGTCATAAATAGGCTTAAGGCTATATGGTGACTTGTGTAAGTGGACAAAACACATGTATACACTCCATCTTTCTCCCTCCCCCAACCGGCCAGCCCTCTCTCTCTCCTTCCTCATGGATTTTACTCCTTTGTATTGTCCAATCATACCTTTAAACAAGCTAAAGCCTTGTCAATCCATCCTAGGTGTGATCATGGAGATTTTCTAAGGCTTGAAAGGCAATTCTAGGTGATTAAGGGCTAGGATTCTATGCTTGAGAAAGACTAGAAATGGGTTGTCAACTTGTACTTGGGTTGAGTGTGAAGTTGGTTAAAGCAAAAGTAAAGGCGGTGGCTTATTTGAGTGGCCAAAAACGCAAGCACACACCTCACTTTCTTCCCTCCTTGGCCGAATTCTACTCTCTCTCATTGTTTTGTCCCATCATGCTTGAAAGCATGCAATCTTTCTCCTTCATGGGTCAATCAATGTACTTCAAGCATGCCAAGGGTTTTCAAGTGACTTGTCAATAAAAGGTGTAGACTAATACTTTCCTAGAAAGTATACAAGGGCTAGGATAATCTAGGAAAATAATATAATATTTTGTAGAAAATCGCCTAATAACGGAATATTAAAGCCTAACGGTGCCAAATGCCAAGGCAAGGCGTGAGTGTGGCCAAGGCATCCCACTAGCCAAGCGGTGGCCAAGGCGTAGCCAAGGCGAGGCGTGAGCATGGCCAAGGCAGCCCGCTAGCACAGCGGTGGCCAAACGGTAGGCGCGACCCAACGCCAAGGCAGAGCAACCCGACAACGACCCGATGCTTAGGCGAGTCAGGCCTGATAGCGACTCGACGCCAAGGCAGCCTAGCTAAGCCAAAGCAAGGCAGTCAAGTCAACGGTCAAGGCAAAGACCAAAAATTTTGTACTAACCACTTCGGCATCGATGCATCACTCCAAGTTAGGGAAATGTAACTAAGCTAGATGGTAGTTAGGGTTTGCTAACTAATCGGTTAAAACTAACTATACTTGCCATGTAGGATTTCCAGCCGAGAAATATAATTTAAAGATATTATTTACTTACTAGGAAAAATATACGAGTACGTTTACAAGTATACTAGTCATGGGAGAAGGACTAGATTGTCCGGAGTGAAAGAATTCAATTTTACAAGTTTCAAATCTAATTATGACGGATTATTAGAATTTAAAAGAAATTTTTAAAGCAATCCAAGTAATTAAAAGAAAATTCAAATATTTAACGAAATTTTTATTTATCAAAAATCAGGGTCGTTACATCTTTGGTACTGGAACGATATTGGCTACCCATTGTGGATACTCGGTGACTATGAGGAAACCGACGTTGATTTGTTTGGTGACTTCTTCTTTTACCTTTAAGACCCAATTAGGGCGCATGCGTCTTAGCTTTTGTTTAACAGGTTTTGCATCAGGATGGAGGGGAATTTTGTGCTGAACAATTTCGGGGTCTATACCAGGCATGTCCTCGTAAGACCAGGAAAAAACATCTTTGTATTCTTTTAGCAAAAGGATTAGTTTTTCACTTTCATGAGAAGATAGTGTTGTGCCAATTTTAACCATCTTAGGCTCGTCTTCAGAGCCCACATTTGCCTTGATTATTTCCTCAGAAAAAGGTTTAGCGTGCCTCTCTTCTTCTCTCTCGATGAATTCTAGAATTTCTTTCGGAATTTCTTCCTCGAAAATTGGATTGCCAGAATCCATGCAGTTAATCATAGACAAAGTGAAATACTCTAAATCTTCCTTCTTATTGCTAGAATTGTCAAAAGACATTTCAGAATCGAACTCAAAACAAATGTTATGCTTTGGTGCTTTAACCAGGTTTTCCTCAGTAGTTTGGAAAGATGAAAAACTAGACTCGGATTGAGTTGATTCGGAGTCGGAATCAGAATCGGAACTAAGATCAGAATCAGCATTTTTTACTTTGTATATTAAAGTGTGTTCCACGGTCCAGTTAGGGTAAGCCCCTTTTTCAGCATCTACAATCAGCTCAGAGCAATCTTTTTCATCACCAAGGTTGATCATCAGCACTTCACAGTTGCTTTGATTCACACTTTCATCACTGTCACCCTGCAAGTCTTGGAGGGCCATTTGATTTGCTATCGCTGTTATTTCTTCTAATTGAGCTTCAATTTCTGCTTCGTCGCTATTGTCAACTCTTCATGTGCCAACAAATCCCCACCAATTACCAAACCTATCTGTGATGGGGTGGATCACCCTTATTTCGTTGTTAGTGACCCTTTCATCAAAGAGTAGGTTTAGTGATACTTTGTCTAGTGGATCATTGTCGGCAGATTCTTCTTCCATTGCTTCTTCAGATTCAGAGTTATTCACCTCATCGACTGGCCAATAGCCATCGGTGGGTGCATATGGGTCATAGAAATAGATTGGAACCCTGCCAAGCCCTTCTTCTTCAATTATGTCTTCTACTTCCTCTTCATAAACAAAGTGGGGCGAACATGACATGGTTGTCTTCAATGATGGCTACCATGGGCCTTGGTTGATCCGCCGGAGTGATGTATTTGGCGGGGTTGAAATCCTTGACAACAAAGTGGGGCGGACCAGACAGCTTTGTGACAGCTTGAAAGTGTGAATCGAACATGAACAGTGATGTGGCCATTTTTTCCTGAAAAGATTTTTGCTTAAGTTAGATTAGTTTAGCTTACCCATTTTCATTTGATGAAAGACTCCTAAGGTTTGACCTACAGAAGAAAACTTACAACATACATATATGCAATGGGTGTGAGGAAGAACTTTCACAAATAAATGCAAGTAGGTTCCTAGCCTGTAGGTTCCTATCTTAGTTTTGATAGGTTCTATGGCTTTCAAATTGGGTGGCGACTCTGTTTTGATGATAACCGCTATCGTGTGGCGATACTTCTAGCCATGGAAGTATCCCGTGCGGGGCATCGCCATACAGTTGATCATCGTTTGTTTGCTCGATTGGTTGCTCGCTTCATAAACCAAGATCGTGGATACTTCCATGGCTAGAAGTATCGCCACACGATAGCGGTTATCATCAAAATAGAGTCGCCACCCAGTTTATTAAAACTAGGAAAATAGATAGAGATTCTGGATACGGAAGCCAAAAGTACAGTAAGGGGAAGGTGTTAGGCACCCCTCTCTACCTAGCCGTGAGGCTAGCCCATAATTGCTCAACATAAGACATACAGATGCTTTGTTTAACCCTAGCACGTAATCTATTTTTATGCCTTTAAACAGTAAATAAGGTGAGCCAGGACGATGAATGAACATGCATCAGAAAGCAGAACAAAACAAAGTTGTTCCAGCAGATCGATTACTCGGTTGGTGAATGGATGTCACGGCCGAGTAATCAAGCTGGATTGATGTACCGATCGAGGCATCGAAGCCCCGACTGGTGTTCTTCCTCACACCAGACAGAAAGCTTAACAGACGATCAGAATGCTACGATTAGTAAAATAAACAGTAATTAAACCAAACAAGAGGCCATTGGACCTCACCACCTTGATCTCTTAGTTGCTTGATTGCTTCGGATCGATTGGGATTGACTGATTGATTGCCTATTGAATGAAACCCTAGGGTTAGGGTTTGAACTCCGGGGTTTGATCGTCGGATTGATGGCCGCCTTCGGGAGGTTAGGGCTTTTGTAGAGAGGGTTTGAGAGAGTATATGGGCAGAGTTTCGTGGCTGATGAGGGAGTGAATCTGATTAATTTCGTTGTTGTATTTCGGAGTCCGAGGGCCTCTTTATATAGGCAAAGGGATGACTCACTCGGTCCAATCAAATCACGCGATTGCAATTGCAATGCAATTCTAACTATTCGTTGCAATCTCTGAACGTGGCCCGAACGCATCGGAAAGGTATCGGGATTGGATCAAACAACCGACAGAACATTCGAGAGTCTGGAAAAAGGTCGATTTGGCAACCGAGCAAAGGAACTCGCGGTCGAGGAACGGATTGAGCAGCCGAGGAAAGGATCCAGCACCCAAGGTATTGATCTCTCAGGGAGATTTTGCTAGCAACAAGTTGCTCAGGTGAAGAATGGATGTTAAGGCCGTGAGATCGATGTTGCGGTCGACCGATGGATTTTCCTAGAACACTGTATTTTTGTCTGAAAGGCTATTTGGCTATGGATTGGGTCCTCTAAGTGGCTCAAAGTTCCTACCATAAGTCCATGGGTTTCACAAGAAGGCAATCAACAATCATCGAATCCGTATCATCATCGGGATGGTCCCAAGGTGGGACTTGAAATAATCGTTAGGCCAAATTGGGGTGTCTACAAGTTGTTGTTGTATTGAGCAATGAAAGCAGCCCCTATATCTTCCCAAGTCTTTCTCTTGGAGATGTCAAGCGACAGAAACCAATGGAAGGCAAGCCCAGAGAGAGTTTGCAGGAAAACTGAGACATGGCCTCACCTTCTACTTTGAGTAACTTCATGGCAGCATGGTAGTCGTAGAGATGAGTTTTGGGATCACCGCTCCCATCATATTTGACCAAATCAGGCATCTTGAATTTGTCTGGTAGCTTAGCATTAGGATACAGGCAAAGGCAATCCTACTCAGTGCCCCCTGCGTTGATCTTTTCAGATTTGGAGACTGCTTCCTCAAGCTTAGTCATCTTGGCCATGAGAGCTGCCATATCAGGATTCAAAATAGGCCTGCCACCTGCCGGATTTGGGTTCACAACAGGTGCGCGAACCTCCCTAGGGTTGGGTTGAACAATGAGACGCCCCTCATGGTTCGGATCTGGGACCAAGATAGGTTGTTCCTGGTCGTCCTCATCATCCTCGCCTTCCTCTTCGAGCGGAGGTGGAAGACGAGTGTTGATAAGGTCATTGAAATGAGTGATGTTAGCATCGGTCTGAGTGGCCCTCTGCTGCATTGCAGTGATACTGTTCTGGAGGTTCATGAGCATGGTTTCCAGGGTGAGCGGTTGATCTGCCATTGCAGGTTTTCCTGAGGAGCCTGCTGAAGATGTTGAAGACAAGGAAGCCGACGGCATGGCTTTTTACACAAACGATGGCGAACCCGACTACAGGGCAGCCAACAGTGAACCTGGAGAAGTCTCCGTTGCAACTGACTGGGTTTCTAGCCTGACAAGTCTCTGAACCGGATTCTGAAGACGTTCCCAAATAGGTTTGACTCTTCCTTTTGGTACTCTCTTGCCCGGTGCAATGGCTCAAAGCTTTATTGCAAAGTAATTGAAAGCTCAGTGGCGTTCCCGCAGAAACTATTTGCAAGAAGAAATGCAATGCACATATCATCATCGTCGGTGTCCTCCTAGACTCTACAACTAAAACGAGTCTGTCTCATGACGTTCAGATGCTGCCAGAATCCTCAGATTTCTTTTCGAGGGTGTATCCTTTGAATAGATCAAACTGATCCTAAGAGATGTCAAAACAGACTAAGTCTTCGACTAGTCCCGTCTGAAATTTCAACTTTGAATTAGAAACAACTCGGTATTGATGGCGTGATACCTTAAACGGGGTGGCGTCAGCGACAACGCGCTTTAGCCGGGGTGGTGTATGTGCTGCGCACGATAACCAAAATGATTTCAATGTCACGACATCAATACTTTGTGGTCCCTTATTTTCCTTGAAACCTCAATCGGGCATGAGCCAAGGATTTAGTAAATTTTGATTTCCCAAAGTCTCGCTGATCTAAGGACTTTGAAAAATTAACAACGTGCACCAATGAGATGCACAACTCTTCATTGGGTCCAGCAGCGTCAAAATTACCATAAGATAGACTCAAAAATGAGAGACAACCTAGAAGCCACCCTAAACATGCTCCTACGCAAAACGACATGTATGTATGTATGTATAGTTCCAGAGACAGGTTTGCCTCATGAATTTCAGACGTTGCCGGAATCCTCAAAATTCTTTTCGGCGATGTGTCCCTGAGTAGATCGACAGATCCTAAAAGATGTCAAAATAGACTAAATCCTTGGCTAGTCCCTTTTGAAGACTAGACTTTGAATTTGGAACAACTCGGTATTGATGGCATGGCACCTTAACCTTGCACGCCGCGGTGTATAGTGACAACGCACTTCAACCTGGGTGGCGCCAGTGACACGGCATCAATACTTTGTTGTTCCTTATTGTCGATTGAATCTTTAGTCAGGCATGAGCTGAAGATATAGCAAATTTTGATTTCTCAAAGTCTCATTGAACTAAGGACTTTGCAATTGATAACGAACATTCGACAGAATGAACGACTCTTCATCGGGTCCAACAACGTCTTAGACAGCGTAAGACAAACTTGAAAGAAAGAACTGCCTTAAGCATGCTCCTGTGCAAAACAATGTATGTACTGTGCATGCGATAGGGAAAGCAGTAACACATAAACAGTTACGGGGTTAGATGCAAATAGATCTTACCCTGCAGGTACCTGTCCTAGTTTGGAGAGTTATAGTGCTTTGTATATGCAAAGGTCGGTTTTGGTTTGTAACAGGTTCCTCGGACTAGGGCCACAGATATACCTCTTGTTGCCCGCGATATTGCTGAGCAACAGTCAAACGGTAGCAAGACCCATCATCAGCAAAGGTTGTTGGTCATTCGGGGTCCCCGGGCTCCGGTAAACCGTGCCGGATTGCCAAAACGATCCAACGAGGCTTATCCCACATCGATGCAAGTGAGATGCTAGAATTTGATTAAGAAGAAGAAGAATCACAAAATCGCAAAATGCCATTTCAAATTTGGCTCACTTTTATTTAGTCCATCTTTAGAGGAAACTACGCAAGTGATCAATTGAAAAAGTCCTAGATTAGATTGGCCGGACACGGGGTCCTGTTAAATCACCATTCCAGCCTTCGGCAGCGCGAAGCTCACCGTTTTGATAGACTTTTAAGGAATTGTTCACAAACGTATTAAACTCTAAGTATGAATTAATATTGGTTCGATTATCCCCAGCAGAGTCGCCACTGTGGGTAGCATGCCCTTGGAAAAGAGGATTTTGTTCCTCGTTTTGCCAAAGCGGCCTGGAAATCGAGGGAGCGTGAGCGGAGAAGCAAGCGCTCGTAAATACAGAGTCGCCACTCGGGTTTGAAGGTCCGACACCCAAGGAACCGTATTTCGAAGCACCTGCCGCGCTATTTGAAAAAGTGAAGGAACCAGTCCATCATAACCATATCTGGGTTCGAGAGCCAGGTTACGAGAGGGGAAAGGTTTTAAGGCACCCTTCTCGCCCAATCCAGAGATCGGTCTCTACTTAGGCATTTTGAAAACATTGCGATTCTTCTTTTATTTAATCATTTCTTAGCCAGTTAGGGCGGGGGAACAGTAAATCGAGGATTAAACTGTAACACGATTTGCAAGATGTGATTGTATTTAGCATGGATGGATGGAACGATGGAAAAGAAATAGGATAAAATCCAACACTATGATCGAGCATCAAAACAGTGCTTTTGTATGAATTTGGCACGAACAATGGCCAACTTGCATGCATGAATCTATATACATGCAAGCTGACTATCGCGCGACAAACCCATACACTCACGCAAGTGTTGATGTTTGTCCACAGGTTGAGCTTTATCCTCTTCTGGGCTCTGGAAGGACCAGTGCTCACCCAGGAGGGAAACCAAACAGTTTATTGCAGTTGTAATATAGAGTTTAAAGGCAGTTTGAATGGGCTACAAAGCCCCAAAATGATTAAAACACCCCATAAATAGTGTGGGGACACAACAGAGGCTGAGGCCTAGTTACCCGTGCAAAATCAGTCACTGGAAATAGGCTGACCATCGCGCGATAGAGTGAGTCTGGCGCGCGATGGTGCGAGCCAATATTCCAGTGTCTGGTTTTCCACGTTTCTGGGTTCTGGGACAAGTCCAGAATGATCCCAGGGTCCTCCAACAGAACAGAACGAAGTATTGAAGTGCAAGCTAGCAGTTTTTAACATTTTAGAAAGCAAAAAACTAGTTTTTAGCATGCTTGCAGTGATGTATATAAACAAGAAGACATAAAACAGCAAGACACCAATCCCCACGTGGTCCAGCGCACGCAGCAACAGAGTGTCGCGCGCGAGAGTGGGACCGTCGCGCGCTGGTTCCTACCATGATGGTTTTTGAAACCTTGCCAGCTTTAGGGCCAAGACTGGAATTGATTACCAGCCTTGACCCTGCCAGCCCCCCTCAGGGATCTGAACAGAGAGCGGAACCAAGGTGAGCTATACCTTTGGCTTTTGAGTTTGAATGGTGTTGAGCTTTGAGTTTTGAAGACTTGATTGAAGTGTTCGAAAAGGTTGAGATGGAAGAACAAGCTTTGTTCTTGGATGCTTATTGTTCGGCTTTGGAACCCCAAGGTGTATGGGTATTCTAACCCTTCAATTTTATGAACCCTTTTAATGGATGAACAAAGGGGGTATTTATAGGGAGAAGAGGGAGAGTAGTTAGGTCTGGTCCAAAGAGTGGAAGCCAGCCAGCCACGAGGCTGGCTGTGGGTTACTTCGTGGCTAAGTTTTCCCAGCTGATAAAGGTGATGGGGACAGATGTTGACCATCGCGCGATGGTGTCCGTCTGTCGCGCAAGGGTGCCCCCTGGCGCGCGATGGTCAACGGTCTTTGACCATCGCGCGATGGAGTCAGACCATCGTGCGACGGTGCGCCTTGGCGCGCGATGGTTGGGCCCTGGCATGCGACGGTTGCGCCCTGGCGCGGGTCAGTAAGGTTTTTGGCTTTTGGAAATGGCTTAGGCTACGCTAGGTTCAAGGGTTTTGCAAACACTCAAAGCTCAAACACTTGACATTCCCGGGGTGTTCTTGATCCGTTTCATCATTAGGGAATCAAAAACCGTAAATAAGTAATCTCGAAGCCCAGATTGAGGTGTCTACGCCACCATCTCTCCTAAAACCAATTTGTGGTAGGAATGGTTTCAATTAAGTCTTTTATGGAATTCGGCATCGCACCCGCAAGTCTATTTTTAGAGCGGTCGCAGGGATTGGCATTGTGTAACCAAATCCATGGGGGCACTCCGGGCCCAACAATCCCTCCCTCACGATGACGCTCCCTCGACTCGAACCCATGACTTCCTGGCTCTGATACCACTTATCGGACCACTTTTCCACCATATCTCCTAAAACCAATTGGTGGTAGGAAGGGTTTCAATTAAGTCTTTTATCGCATTTAACATTGCACCGGTAAGTCTATTTTTAGAGCAGTCGCAGGGAGTGGCATTGTGTAACCAAATCCATGGTGGCACTCCCGGCCCAACAAGGTGGTCATGTAGGACCATAGACAAAAGGAAGAGAGACAAATAATTAAACCAGAAGTGATCTACTTCGAATGCTTCTCAAGAGATTCCTTCGAAGAGTCAGGGGTTGGAGTTTTGTTTTCTTGAAGCTGACTCTCTGAACCTTCAGATTCATTGAAGAACTTAGCAATGTTAATTGGAGTCGACTTAAAGGGGTCTGACATCCTTGTAAGGCAAGAGTGAGAATGAACTTTATATTTTGGTTCATTCTCTACCCTATACAACGACTGTCTGATGAGACCCATTGCAAGCATGACAAGCTCGAGAGTGAGTTTTCTCAAGGCGTTTCTTCCATTTTGGGAGCTATTTGTTTCTCAGCCATGGCGTCATTAGAAATAAGGAGAATGGAGAGAAAAGCAGTTGAGATGTTTAAACTTCCAAGGGATTGATGTTTACATCGTGAAGCACAATAGATAAGCGTTAAAAAGTGGCAGTCCTTATCAATTAAGAGTCCCAAGGAAATAAATGATGACGGGGTAAGTAGGCATTAACTCGTTCATTCATTGTTTACTCCAAGTTAACCTGTGAGTTTACTCAAAATAGAACTCAAGTTACTTTAGGAATGTAAAGGGACAGTCAGTTTATTCCTTTTGTCCTTAGCCTGATGGTTTGAGTCATAGTTGGTTTGTGTTCAAAGACTCATTTGGAATTAGTCAATACAGCTATTTCAAGCCATGAATCAGGATAGTAAAAATACTGAAGAAAGATTCTTTTTTTTTAATCATTTCATTTAATTTACATTTACAAAAAAAAAAAAAAGAAGAGAGAGCACCCTAGCAGATGCTGCTACTAAAAAAAAGAAACAGACCCAAAATGGATCTAAACAAAAACGAACAAAAAATGATCTACTATGATCTTCACAAAAAAAACGGCCCATCCTAGGCCCGGAAACCAGAATGACGATCATCTCTGATCTTCATAGTCCCAAAGGCAAGTCTCTATGGAGACCCACCCTCCGGAGGACTTTTCGCCTCGTGAGCTGAGAGGACAGCCGTGCGCTCATCCCAGGTCCTAGCCAAATAGAGACGTGAAGTTGTTTCCACGTCCAGCAATTGAGCTCGAAGCTGGCGGATCTCGCTTCGAAGGGCCTGAAGCTCGGCCTTGTGGTCTTTCTTGAGCTCTGCTATGATTTTTGCCATCCTTCTGGCAAACTCGTCCATGAGATTAGTAGGTGGAGGAGCTTGTTGATTGTCAGCCATGTTGTGGCTAGCAGAAATGAGAGGGAGAGGAAGAAGAGATTTGACGGGTACTGACAGCTCCTGCTGAGTATTTATAATCCAAGAGGCGTCGGGGGTTCACCCCTAATTATTATGGTTATTAATTAAAGGACAGATGTAGAGGCCTCGAAGATGAAAAGACTGAGAGTAGTAGCTGCCATACATCATAAGTAATAAGTTGTATATAGCTCACGAGGAGACTGTTGAGAAGCCTCTGGAAATAAATAAATTGGTTGAAAAGAGTGATGACCAAATTTACTGACCTTCGAAGTTTAACGCGCTTCAAAGCACTTGGTTAGGTTTCAAATCACTCATGAGCAATTTTTTCATCTATAATGGGCTTCGAAGTAATAAGCAAATTGTAGACACCTCCCAGACGGGGCATCGCCATACAGTTGTATCATCACTGTGTTTGCTCGATTGGTTGCTCGCTTCATAAACCAAGATCGTGGATACTTCCATGGCTAGAGGTATCGCCACACGATAGCGGTTATCATCAAAACAGAGTCGCTACCTAGTTTGTTAAAGCTAGAAAAACAGATAGAGATTCTGGATACGGAAGCAAAAAGTACAGTAAGGGGAAGGTGTTAGGCACCCCTCTCTGCCTAGCCGTGAAGCCAGCCCATAATCATTCAACATAAGACATATAGATGCTTTATTCAATTCCATACACGCAGTCTATTTTTATGCCTTAAACAGTTAATAAGGTGAGTCGAGACTGTAAATAAGCATGCATCAGAAAGCAAGAAACAAAACAAAGCTATGCCAACAAATCGATCACTCGGCCAGCGAATGGAAGTCGCGGCCGAAGGATCACACTGGGTCAATGTACTGGCCGAGGCATCGAAGCCCCGGCTGGTGTTCTTCCTCACACCAGACAGAAAACTAACAGACGATCAGAAAGCTACGATTAACGACATAAAACATTAAATAAACCAAACCAGAGGCCGTTGGGCCTCACCACCTTGATCCCTCAGTTGCTTGATTGCTTCGGATCGATAGGGATCGACTGATTGATTGCTACTTGGACGAAACCCTAGGGCTAGGGTTTGGAACTCCGGGGTTGGATCGTCAGATTGATGGCTGCCTTCGGGAGGTTAGGGCTTTTGTAGAGAGGGATTTTGGGAGTATATAGCCAAAGTTTCATGGCTTGAATGTATATGGATCTCAGGAATTTTTTGTGTCTATTTGGGTGTACCCGAGGGTCTCTTTATATAGGCAAGGGGGTGACTCACTCGGTCCAATCAAATCGCGGGGTTGCAATTGCATTTGCATTGCAACTCAAACTCTTCATTGCAATCTCTGAACGTGGCCCGAACGCATCGGAGAGGCGGCGGGATTGGATCAAACAACCGACAGAAGGTTCGAGAGTCTGGAAAAAGGCCGATCTGGCGGCCGAGCAAAGGATGTGGCGGCCTGGAAATGGATGTGGCAGCCGAGCCATTGATCTGGCGGCCGAGGCTTCGATCTCTCAGGGAGATTTTTGGTGCAACAGGTTGCTCGGGTGAGGAATGGATGTTGAGGCCGTGATATCGATGTTACGACCGTCCGATGGATTTTCCTAACACACTATCTTTCTGTCTGAAAGGCTATTTGGCTCCGGATTAGGTCCTCTAAGTGGCTCAAAGTTCGAACCATAAGTCCAGGGGTTTCACAAGAAAGCAATCAGCAATCATCGAATCCGTATCATCATCGGGATGGTCCCAAGGTGGGAGTTGAAATAATCGTTAGGCCAAATTGGGGTGTCTACACAAATGATAAAAATGGGTACCATCGTGAGTATAACAACAAAAAGAATACCTTTAAGGAAAATTTCTACTCGTTATATTCCTATGTTTCTTATAAACCCACTTCATATTTGTCCTCCCCTCATTATGGTGCAATTTCTTCCATATGAATTGGTTCTTAGAATATATATTGGACCAGCAAGAAAGGACTAATTGATGAATCATCAATTTATTGATCAAACCACACAACAATATGGATGTACAGCAATGAATAGAAAAGTAATATTTACTATATTCATTACATTCATAGAGAAAGTTACATTCAAAACATCCATCCAGGAAATGGTGCAAAAGGAAAACCTAATTAATGCCTAAATGTATCATAAGAGTGGATCTGTTAGGATCGGACAACTGAGATACAAAGACTTGAGCTAAGCTCCATTGGTAGGTAGATAAGCCCGAAGACCATTTTCATTAGATTCTTTGGTCTTCGAAGTGTCAGCCCAACATGTAAACATCATGAGAGCTGATGTGTCTATACCTAGGAGTCATAGCCCAAGAGAAGAGCATCATGAGAACTGATGTGGCTATGTTTCGAAGTTATTCTTCAGAAACTCTGGTGGAATCATCATGGTATATACTTTCTGTGTTATGGATCTCGAAACCTAACCAAGTGATTTGGAATGGGAGTCTTTAGGGATTAAGAGAAAGGAATGCGGGAAAGAAGGATAGGTTGCAAGTTTTTCTTTCCTCAAAGACCCCTATTTATACCAATAAGCTTGAGGATAGTCATTAATGTCCCTGGGAGAGGTAGATGAGGCGTAAGCATATCAAGTTTTTCTTTGAGAGAGAAACAATGTCCAAATTAATGCCATTGTATTTATCCAGCAAGTAGGCAGAAATACTATTGTACTAGCATCAAACAGGTTGTTGAGAGTCACAAGTAAGAGTTAATTACACCACAAATACTGGATAGTACTTTATGAAGAGAATAGATATTGGTATCCAAAAGTGAAGTTTGGGCAACCTTTTTTTTTCTTTACTGTTGTAAGCACCCTAATTTGGCCTAACAATTATTTCAAGTCCCACCTTGAGGACCATCCCGATGATGAATAGGATATGTGGTTGTTGTGGTTGACTTCATGAAAGACTTAGAAACTTTGTGGAACTCTTAAGGGATTAAAGAACACTTTGGAATAGGTGATAGGAGTGCCAAGCGACACTTATAGTGGATAGAAATGTGTTAACATGTGTTTTAGCCTTGGTAGCATCGTCGATCTTTAATTAAGTCTGCTTTCAGCCCATTTTTCATAAACTAAACTTCCTTATTTTTGTGGTTGGATTCCACCATCTTGTAGTACTTTCAAAACCCTCTTTATTGATATATAATAAGCCTTAAACCAATTTGAAACGAGGGAGATACGAGAATTTTACCAAAACAATCCATTTTCCGACCCACTAAGGGTAAAATCATCATATCTTTTGATGTACTAAATATATTTGATCCAAACCACTTGGGTTAGAAAGTAAACTTAACAAGCTTTCCAACGGTCTAAAGAACACGCAAAACCGAGTTTGGGAGTGTCCGGAGCGAGCCCGCGAAGTTTGGCCTATTGCTGAAGAATCCTTTTCATGGTCGCGAAATCTATTGAGCGGCCGTGACATCCATCTGTCGGCCGTAACATTGATCTCACAGCGTCAACATCATTTCTTCACCCGAGCAACCTGTTGCTTGAAAATCTCCCTAAGAGATCAATCCATCGGCTGCAAGATCTATCCTCCGGCCGCAACATCATTTATTCGGCCGCCAGATCGTCCTTTTTCCAGATTCTGGAATGTTCTGTCATACATTTGATCCGTTCACCCAAACCCTCGCAGCTACGAACCATTACTTCGGGGCTATGAATACACTTACCATAGAGGTCTTGAAGCACTAAACTTCCACATCAATTGGGTTAATCTCGTCCGTTTGATCGATCTTTCAAAACCCTATAAATAAGGGTCCTCTAGAGCTCCGAAATACACATCTCTCCACTCCATGATCCGCCCCCTTACTCTACAGAAATCATCTTGTAGACACCCCAATTTGGACGTATTAAAAATCCTTAATTTGTGCCCCCGAGGCTCCCCGATGATGAAATTGAATCAAAATGGGACTTGGCTAAAGCTTGAACGATGCTTTTTGGACTTTTTCAAACCAAAACCATCATTTTTAAACCAAAACCATCATTTTTTTTTGACACCCTGAGGGCAAAATGGGCACACATTTTAGCACATAAAATATATTTGAATGAAACCAATTGGGTTAGAAAAAGGACTCAACGAGCTTTCCAACGCTTCAAAAAACACCCAAAACCGAGTTCGGGAGTGTCCCTGGCGGCCCGCTGAAGTTGGACAGCCACTCCCAAGCGCTCGGGACCACTCTAGAGCGCTCGAGAGTGCCACTCCCAAGCGCTTGGGAGTGCTGACAGGCCAATGCATGTTGAGCTTGACCTTTGACCATGGCTTTTCAGGTTTTCAAACCTTCCATTCAAACCTGCACGAAGCAGAAGCATGCCTGAGCCAGCAGAGCATCTCATGATGCCTTTTCTTCTCCCCAAAATATTTTCTTTTCATTTTTATTTGATTTTCAAAGCAAAACCATGATTTTTGGCCCCCCTATAAATACCCCTTCATTACCAGCTGAAAGGGGAACGAAAATTGAGTCTTTCCCTCCCCCTTTTGCTGTCAAAAACCAGCCTCTAAACTTCTCTCTCAAGCTCTTTCAAAACAATCTCCATCTCTAAGAGAAATTACTAACTCTCAAGGAAAATCTCTTAGAGAAATGGAGGCCTAAATTCCCCCTCTTCAAACTGTTTTCTAACCATTCTCAAGCACCAAAATCAGTCCAAGAAGCTAAGTTCAAGTCAAGCATAGGTATAAAATCTCATTTTATACTTAAAGTCTGCTGTTTTTCTACTTCTGAGGGAGATCAGGGGCTCATACCAGTTCTTCATACTGGTTGTGAGTTCCTTTGATCTTAGTTTAACAACAAGAGCAAAGGGGCATAAAGTGTTAAGCTCACTAGAAGCACTCCCGAGCGCTCGGGACTATTCCCAAGCACTCGAGAATGACTCCAGCCCCATTTTCTTTCTTTTGGGTATTTAAATGGACATGCAAGGGGAGTGAAACGTGTTTTCAAGCAGATTAGTTCTTTTTAAGTGTGTTGGTACAGATGATCTTCTTCTTTTGAGAAAAATAACGAAAATCATTTTTATTTAAAGACATGCAGAAGAGTTTGTTCAGAACTTAAAAGGAGATATTTTCATACTTCAAAAATACAAGAACTGGTGTACCAGCATACTACAATGAGTGCATTAGTCGGTTGAAACCAGTTCTGGAGTGCAGATCACTCCCAAGCGCTCGGGATCACTCCCAAGCGCTCGAGAGTGTCTGCATGCAACTTTAGTCCATCTTTCTTCCAGCTTGATCCTCCTACTGCCTTTGGATGTCCATGCATGCATCCCCTTTTGTCTCTTATAACTGTTAAACCACTTTTTAGAAGGGCAAGGATGCATGGCTTGGAAGAATGGAATCTGATCCCAGTCTACTAAGTCCTTTGTTGAGCCTGTAACATGCTTGAGATTCTTCAGCTTGTATTTTTAGCACTGTATCGTGTTGTACTAACATGACTTGCAGGTTAAGCATGCAATACTCCCAAGCACTCGGGAGTGCTCCCGAGCGCTCGAGAGTGGATTCTGTGACAGGGTTTTAGCTTCTGTTATTTTGTATTTTGTCATCACTCTCATTACTTCCTGTACATATGCACATGCATGCACGCCTTTATTTGCTATGTTTCTGAATACCTGCTATTTGTTTGATGAAACAAAATCTTTTTGAAAAATCCCACAAACGTTTAGTAGAGACCGATCTCGCATCAAGCGAGGGGGGTGCCGTAAAACCCTTCCCCCTCGTAACGTGGCTTCCAAACCCTTTTCGAATCTCTGGTTTTCAATTCAAAAATCATTTTCAATCAAAACGGTTTCTCGGGGTGCGAACCATAAATCCGGGTGGCGACTCTTCAAAATTTTTCAAGTTCAAAAACGTTTGTGTCTTTCGGGCCGCCCCGATCCACCCGGGGCTGTGGTAGCCCATAGTGGCGACTCTGCTGGGGATCGTGTTTAATTGATACTTTAGAAAAAGTTGGTATGTTGACAAAACGGCCCGCTTTCCTTAACTATTAATTAATCAAGAGAGCCAAGTTTGAAAAATGTTTATGGGATTTTCAAAACATTTTGTTTCATTTTCTATCTTTTGTATATATATCTTGTTCATCCTCGCTGTTGTGTTCTGGCAATCTTGCCCGGCTTGCCGGTGACAAGGAATCCCAGAATGCTCGGCAACCCTTGACCGTGATGAGTCATATCTGCCGTTTGTACCCTTATTGGGTGTACGCTCGATAATCGGGAGGCATACCTCGACTCTAGTCCGGGGAACCCTTTCTAAACCAAAACCCGGCCTCTATACATGTGTAGAAAGCAATAGAACTATCCAAATTAGGACAGGAAGCTGCAAAGTAGGACTATGTGCTATATCCTGCCTACATGTTACTGTTTTCTGCATCTCATCGTGCATCTTATCCATGCCATGCCATCATGTTGTCTGTTTCAAGTGTTGTGCTTCGTAAGCTTGCTCGCGCCGTCTATAGAAGGTTGCTGAGACCCGATGAAGAGTCGTGCACCCCAGTGTACGTTGTCTAAACTATATGAGTCCTTAGAACAATGAGACTTTGGAAAATCAAAACATACTAAGTCTTTGACTAACGCCTAATCGAAGATTCAACAGAGAATAAGGAATAGCAAGGAAACGATGCTGTGACGCCACGTCACTTACACCATTTCGGCTAATGGCGCCAAGCCATTGACGCCACTTTGGTTATGGTATCACGTCATCTATACTAAGCTATTTCAAGTTCAAAATTGAAACTTCGAATGAGGACTAGTTGAATAGTTAGTTCATTTTGACATCTCTTCGAACTTGTTGTTCTAAACAAAGGATACACCCTAAAAAAATTCTGAGGAATGAGGCAACTTTCAAAAGACCATAATCTTATCCCGCTTGCACATCGCACCTTGCATCTTGTGCTGTCCGTTTGCTTTTGGGTAGAACTCTTAGACTCGCTCGCGCGGCTTGTTTAGGATTGCCTAGACCGATGAAGAGTCGTGCTTTTTAAGGGCATGTTGCCGAAATTAATTATTCCTTGGAACAATGAGGTTTCGGAGATATCAAAATTCATTAAGTCTTTAATCCAATTTTCAATCAAGGATTCAATGAAAATCAACAAAACAATTAGGCTACAATGTTGTGATACCCACACCACTTAGGTTATAGTGCGAAGCCACTTACACCGCTTAGGCTAATGGTGCCCTGCCACCTTCACCACCCCGGTTACGGTATCATGTCATTTACGCCAAACAGTTTTTGAAACCAAAACAAAAACTTCGGATGAAAATGTTAAAGACTTAACTTGTCTTGATATCTCCCAAGTCTTGTCATTCCTAATCAAAGGATACACATTCAAAAGAAGCTCTGAGGACTAAGGCAATCCTTCATAGGTTGTCATTTCTTGAGTCGAGGTCTAGGAGACCATAAATCCGTGGAGTTTGAGATACCTCCGGTGTTCGCCATGCCCGAACGGCTTCCTCAAATTCAGTCTAGCCTTAGTGCATCTGCTAGCAGTCTTATTGCTCTGTCTCGGATGGTCTTAGATAAGGAGATTGGCTCTGATTCCCAACGTATAGAATTTAACCTACCTGACAATGACCCACCCGTGACTGTTGGAACTATCCGTAAAGTTTGATCCCTTGAGTCGATGATGACAACACGTGAATAACAACTCTTTTATTCATACACGTTTTTTTTTCAATAAATCACAACAGGGGCACATTCTGAGTCCGCTTCTTACTTTACTGTCAGCACTGGGCCATCCATCCTACAACAAAACCATACCTTCATAGACTCAGAATTTGTGGGGAAGATATGGAACAACCGGTGGAAAATTTGAATGGGGAGCATTCGAACAGGGAACAGCCAATAGGGAATCTGAATGAGTTGGATCAAATCCGAACCTCTATCCAGCAGATGGGTGAACGAATAGACAATCAGATTACCCAATTGATGCTCATGATAACCGGGGTTGCCAGACGACTTCCACCTCCACAAAACACAGAAACACCCCTCAAAAATAACCATGAACCACCCCCTGAACCAAACCCCCAAAGCCCAGAAATGGCCGCCATCAAAGCCAAATTAGCCCAACTTGAGCAGTCCTTAGCCAGAAGCGAAAGAATCACCTCAATTGGTTTCGACATCGACGAACTCTGCCTCTTTCCAAATGCCAAACTACCCAAGAAATTCAAGCCAATTGTCTTTGCTAAGTTCGACGGAATCGGTGATCCAAAAACACACTTGACCAGCTACATTGGGGCACTTTCCATGTGCGGAGTGGAGAAAGACGCCATGGCCCAAATATTCCCTCAAACACTGATTGGGCATGCCATGCACTGGTTCACTGCCTTGGAAATAACAAAGAAGAAATCTTGGAAAGACATCTGTGAGGCTTTCGTGACCCAATTCGACTATAACATCCAACTTGAGGTCACCATCCGAGAGTTGGAATCAACAAAGATGGAACCGAAGGAGTCTTTTATGGATTTTGTCAGAAGATGGAGAGCAAAGACTGTTCAGATGAAGGACAAACCCTCTGAGAAGGATCAGATTCGGATGGTTGTCCGAAATCTCCAGCCTGCACTTGCAAAGCACATGATCCTAGCTCAAGCCTCTTCCGACTTCAAGACATTTTTCGAAACAGGCCTGGCCATCGAAGAAGCTGTTCAGTTGGGCATCCTCGAAGATGTTGATTCCTTCCCAGAGACGAAAAATGTGGACCCCGACAGCAGCAGCACACTGCATGGCTACACCAACCTACCATCTAACCCTGCAAATACCATCCCAATGCCGGACCTTAGATTTGGAGGAGGATTTTGAGTGCAATAAAGTCAATCCATGAATGGAATTTCTCACTGAGTTTGGAAAGCTTTTAAGTTTCAAGTCAAGTCTTCTTCAAGTCAGTTTCGGGTCAGTTTGTACCTCGAGTCTTTCATGCTTGCGTGTCTGTATGTTTTTCAAATTCAAGTTTGTAGTCAAAGAAGAAAAATAAAAAAGAAAGATAGCTTTGTAGTCCCGAACTACATTATGACCTGATTCCTTTGCAAGAAGGATACGTAGGCAGCCTCATCCTGAGGCCCGGTCATGTTCATTCAAGTCAATCCCAAAATTCGATCACAATCTTTTGAGTCCATCCTTTGTTGGTCCGTCCCGTCTTTCAAAATCAATGTTAAGCTTCTTGTGTCGAAATTGTGATAGTAAACTCGCGTTTTTATGATAATCCCTTAACTTGGAATTGTTTTTCACCATCAATTGGGAAGTTGAAACACAAAATAGTTGTCGATCGAACCTTCGCTCTTGCAAGAAGAAGAATTTCATGGGGCCACTCCCTAGCACCGTCAAGGAGGAACGCCTTCGCCCGAGAAAAAGCTCGCTAGATCAAAACCTCAAAATGTGATCTACCCAAAAGCTTGCATCTAGGATCTAGTTATCAAGTTGTGCAATTTCAAATGACGAAATGCATTCTTTTCTTTTATCAAACGCTTGAAGATATATATCCATTGATAACCCCTTTGAGCTTAAATTGATTTCTTTGGAAGAACCCAGCTAGGCAGCTATCCCCCACACTGGGGTGAAATGAGGAGGACAAATGTGCCAAACACATGGTTATCATCGGCGCATCTGGATTCAAAGCATGAAAGTGCCAAATACATGGGCACAATGAGATGCAAAACTTCAAAGAAAAATTAGAGAAACCTCAAAATTCAAAGAATAAAGAATGAAAGTGCCGAACACATCGACACAACAAAAGGCAAAGCAAATCAAGTGAATGAAGGTGCCCATCAAAAGCAAATATGGCACAAAAACGTTCAAGATGGCTGCTAGCTCTCGAAACCCAAAGAAAATGAAATTTTCTTGAGCCTATTATCCTTTCTTTGTTAAGCCAAACCTTGGCCACGTTAAAACCCGGATAAAGTCTTTTCAGATTGAAAAATGCAACTTGATAACAAGAATCCTAGGCACTGGGAGAAAACAAGAAGAAGCGGTAAGCAAGACGTTTCACGAATCCCACAAAATCCAAGTAGGGGCATTTTCAAAATTCATGGATTGTCATCAGCAACCTGGGGCACAGTTCGTGGTAAAAATTCTCGTGTTTTTGACAAAACAAGATCAAAGAGAATCCTAAATGAGCATCACTTGATGGAGCTAAAACTATTTCAAAACCCCAGATGGGAAAATCATCGAAACTTGATTTTATCATGACAATTTCAAACGTCAATTGTGGGGCATGCTTGTCGTTTTTCGAACCCTCAAATAATCAAGTTTCTCGTCGAGTCAAATCAAACTCCTCGTCCAGTTAAGATCATCATGGAGAGTTAGTCCTCTCATAAATGGTCTTTCTTGTCTTTTGAGTCATCTAAGCCTTGTCCAAATTCACACAAGGTCATCTATCTAGTCAAGTCATATTGATCTTGAGGTCCCAACTCATGAGAGAAATTCCAATACATGGAAGAACCCGCGCTTGCACTCATGATAAAACTAGTTGCCGAAACTATCAGTGGAATCAAGGAAAAAAATCAGAATTGAGATCTGTCACTGGGGCATGCACATTAGGCCAATGTCATCGATCATAGCAAGCACATCAAGACTGGGGCCTGAATACTCAAAACTCAAGCCCTGATCAAAGTCAAACTCAAACCAACTCCAGCTCAAGCCTTGGGTCCAACTCAAACCCAATTTTCATCCAAAGACAAACTCCATCCCGAATCCCAAGGTCCTGAAAATACCAGCCCGCTGGCCAAAAATAGTAAAGCAGAAAGGGTACTCGGACATGTCCTTTGTTATTTTCAAATAAATAAAAAATCATCGTTGTTGTCAGATGTCGAAACACGGGTCTCACTTTCTAGCCTCGACCTCTTATGGTCGCCTTCATCATATTTGTTAACTTGACTACATGACATGTTGGACATCATCCAATCATCTTTTGCCATTGATTTGGCATCGTCCTTCGGGACATCTTTCAATCATTTTCTGCCATAGATTTGGCATCGTCCTTCGAGACATCTTTCAATCAACTCCCGCCATAGATTTGGCATCATCCTGAGGGACACCTTTCAATCAACTCCCGCCATAGATTTGGCATCGTCCTGAGGGACACCTTTCAATCAACTCCCGCTATAGATTTGGCATCGTCCTGAGGGACACCTTTCAATCAACTCCCGCCATAGATTTGGCATTGTCCTGGGGGACATCTTTCAATCAACTCCCGCCATAGATTTGGCAACGTCCTGAGGGACATCTTTCAATCACCTTCTACCATAGATTTGGTTTTATCCCTTCGAGACAAACTAACTTGTTCCGTTGGATGACACCCCTCGCGGTGTATTTTATGTTACGTTTATAATCTTTCCGCCTGTTTAATTATTCCACCCACTGAGACTGAGCAATCGGTGGGGCGCTCCTCAATCAACCTATCTTGCCGAGTATTTGCTTGCATGTTTTCATGTCTTCTACAACATGCATGTTTGCATTGGCCCCAAAGAACTACACTGGTCTGATCCTTACAAACGGGGTACGTAGGCAGCTCGAAAGAGCACGACCTCATGTTTCGAATGCTTGTACATCTTTACTTGCATTTGATTTTGAATTAAGGATTTAGTAGGGCTCGAATTGGGCTGTCTCAATCTTTCGATGTCACTCGTATCCAGACATGATGCCAAGCGCCATCCAAAGAGGGGCAACTCTAGACACCCCAATTTGGACTTATTAAATATCCTTAACTTGTGCCCTCAAGGCTCCCCGATGATGAAATTGAATCAAAATGGGACTTGGCTAAAGCTTGAATGATGCTTTTTGGACTTTTTCAAACAAAACCATCATTTTTCCGACACCCTGAGGGCAAAATGGGCACACATTTTAGCACATAAAATATATTTGAATGAAACCAATTGGGTTAGAAAGAGGACTCAACGAGCTTTCCAACGCTTTAAAAAACACCCAAAACCGAGTTCGGGAGTGTCCCTGGCGGCCCGCTGAAGTTGGGCAGCCACTCCCAAGCGCTCGAGACCACTCTAGAGCGCTCGGGAGTGCCACTCCCAAGCGCTTGGGAGTGCTGACAGGCCAATGCATGTTGAGCTTGACCTTTGACCATGGCTTTTTCAGGTTTTCAAACCTTCCATTCAAACTTGCACGAAGCAGAAGCATGCCTGAGCCAACAGAGCATCTCATGATGCCTTTTCTTCTCCCCAAAATATTTTCTTTTCATTTTTATTTTATTTTCAAAGCAAAACTATGATTTTTGGCCCCCCTATAAATACCCCTTCATTACCGGCTGAAAGGGGGACAAAAATTGAGTCTTTCCCTCCCCCTTTTGCTGTCAAAAACCAGCCTCTAAACTTCTCTCTCAAGCTCTTTCAAAACAATCTCCATCTCTAAGACAAATTACCAACTCTCAAGGAAAATCTCTTAGAGAAATGGAGGCCTAAATTCCCCCTCTTCAAATTGTTTTCTAACCATTCTCAAGCACCAAAATCAGTCCAAGATGCTAAGTTCAAGTCAAGCATAGGTATAAAATCTCATTTTATACTTAAAGTCTGCTATTTTTCTACTTCTGAGGGAGATCAGGGGCTCATACCAGTTCTTCATACTGGTTGTGAGTTCCTTCGATCTTAGTTTAACAACAAGAGCAAAGGGGCATAAAGTGTTAAGCTCACTAGAAGCACTCTCGAGCGCTCGGGACTATTCCCAAGCACTCGAGAATGACTCCAGCCCCATTTTCTTTCTTTTGGGTATTTAAATGGACATGCAAGGGGAGTGAAACGTGTTTTCAAGCAGATTAGTTCTTTTTAAGTGTGTTGGTACAGATGATCTTCTTCTTTTGAGAAAAATAACGAAAATCATTTTTATTTAAAGACATGTAGAAGAGTTTGTTCAGAACTTAAAAGGAGATATTTTCATACTTCAAAAATACAAGAACTGGTGTACCAGCATACTGCAATGAGCGCATTAGTCGGTTGAAACCAGTTCTGGAGTGCAGATCACTCCCAAGCGCTCGGGATCACTCCCAAGCGCTCGAGAGTGTCTGCATGCAACTTCAGTCCATCTTTCTTCCAGCTTGATCCTCCTACTGCCTTTGGATGTCCATGCATGCATCCCCTTTTGTCACTTATAACTGTTAAACCACTTTTTAGAAGGGCAAGGATGCATGGCTTGGAAGAATGGAATCTGATCCCAGTCTACTAAGTCCTTTGTTGAGCCTGTAACATGCTTGAGATTCTTCAGCTTGTATTTTAGCACTGTATCGTGTTGTACTAACATGACTTGTAGGTTAAGCGTGCAATACTCCCAAGCGCTCGAGAGTGGATTCTGTGACAGGGTTTCAGCTTCTGTTATTTTGTATTTTGTCATCACTCTTATTACTTCCTGTACATATGCACATGCATACACACCTTTATTTGCTATGTTTCTGAATACCTGCTATTTGTTTGATGAAATAAAATCTTTTTGAAAAATCCCACAAACGTTTAGTAGAGACCGATCTTGCATCGGGCGAGGGGGGTGCCGTAAAACCCTTCCCCCCTCGTAACGTGGCTTTCGAACCCTTTTCGAATCTCTGGTTTTCAATTCAAAAATCATTGTCAATCAAAACGGTTTCTCGGGTGGTGAACCATAAATCCGGGTGGCGACTCTTCAAAAATTTTCAAGTTCAAAAACGTTTGCGTCTCTCGGGCCTCCCCGATCCACCTGGGGCTGTGGTAGCCCACACATCTCCTATCAATCCTCTACAAAAGCCTTAACCTCCCGTGAGTAGCCGCATCCGAGAGTAACAACTCCCAAAGAACTCACTTTGTTCTAGGGTTTTGTGAAGTTGACCACCACAATCAACCACTATTGCCTACAATCAATCGCAATCCAAGCAATCAATCTCTAAGGGATCAAGGTGGTGAGGCCCAGGGGCCTATGGTTTGATTTAATTTCCGTCTCTCGCTTTTAATTAGTTCTTTCTATTAATTATTCGTATTCTGGTGTGAGGAAGAACATCGACTGGGGAATCAATCCTTCGGCCGATACATCGATCCAGTGGGATTCCTCGGCCGTGACATCAATTCACCGGCCGAGGGATCTATTCGCTCGGACATATTTGTTTTCTGCTTATCCTGATGCATGCTTTCATTTATCGTACTGGCTCACCTCTTCAACTGTTAAAGGCTAAAAACTAGATCATGTGTTAGAATTAAATAAAGCAATTATACATTGTATGTTGAACGATTATGGGCTAGCCTTATGAATGGGCAAAGAGGGGTGCCTAATACCTTCCCCTTATTATACTCTTAGCTCCCATACCTGGAATCTCTGTCTATTTTCCTAGTTTTAGTAAACTAGGTGGCGACTCTATTTTGATGATAATTGTTATCGTGTGGCGATGTTCCTAACCATGGGAATATCCACGATCTTGGCTTATGAAGTAGAACCAAACAAACATGATCAATTTGTATGGTGATGCCCCATTTGGGAGGTGTCTACAACTGCTCAAAGTGAGGGAATGAGCAGTGGAAGTACCGATTGACCTCTCAAGGCCTCATCTTCAAGTGCTTGGAAATCAGTTGAAACTTCATAAATCTCGTCTCTGACCCTTTGCATCTCTTCCTTTAACCATTTCATCCTTTTGTTAAGTTCTTCAAGCTTATCTCTTCGAGTTTGAAAAAGTGAAAGATGAGAAGCAGTTTTGAAGGCTCGAGCTTCCAACTTTTCTACTTTCAAGGTGGTTTTTCCAATACTCTCATATAGGAATTGGTTATGAGCAAGCAACTCACTAAGCTGATCAATATATTCTTGGAGAGTAGAGTTAACAGGGGAAGGGAGCTCATTAGACAGAAACAAAGCTTGATAGCACACTTTGAAATGATAAATCAAACCATGTTCAAGAAGAATAGGAAGTCCTAAATGGTTTAAAGCTTTTAGATGGCTTTTTAACACCAGAACTTCCTCTTCTATGGGAACATGTTTAATTTTGAAAGAGGGGGAATCTGAAAGCTTGGAGGGACTTAAAAGTTGTTCAAGATTCTCCAATGGGTTAGAAGAAACAAAGGGAATGGGGTCAGCAATTTGATCACAAAACTCCATTAGTTGGCTTTTAAAGAATGACAGATCAAAAGCCACCAAGGACAGGTTAGTCAAAGGAGGAGGTTCATTAGGGGATATCAATGAGCTAGATTCCAATTATTGAACTATGTCAATGTCATTGGTAGTTTTGGCTCCCTACAGAAGAACAAAATTTAAGGTTGAGTGGAACAAGTAGTAAAAGCATAGGAGTATGCTTTGACATAGGGTTACCTGATCTGATGAAGAGGTGATCATATTAGAATCTCGTCTCCCAAAGCCTCTTGCAGGGAAGACTGTCGAAGCAGGAACAGATACACTTGGCAAAGAACCTTGTTCCAAAACTTGTAAGGGATTTGGAAAGGGATCTTTCTTTGAAATTTGCATATGCTCTTTGGCCCTCGATTGAGCCAAAGTTGCCACAATATTGGCAAAGGTAGGTAGCTCTATTGAAATTGAAAATTCCTGCAGCAATCCAATAAAAGTTAGTATCCAAAGCAGCAAATGATGTGTAAATGACACAAGAGATCCGCATCACCTGAAAAGGAATTGGTGGGATAGGTTCAGTAAAAATTGACAATAGAGCTGGTATGTCAAGATCTTCTTTAACAATACTCTTCGTTAGAAAAAGAGACAAAACAGGAAAAACAAAGGTCTCCTGAACAGGAGGAGGTTCTAGAACCTCTTGATGAGAGAAAGAGGTGATAGACAAGTCTGGCGTTTTCTCAGGGAGTGTTTCCTGAACCTATAGGGAAACTAATAGTAAGGTATATTCACATATGGAATACATGAACATGTGTATACATTCAAGGTATGTACAGTCTACCTTATCAGAAGGGGAAAGCTCATCCAAGGTCTTGGTTTTCCTTATTGTTTTCTCTTTCCATTCATAGAAAAGAGCCTCTTTTGGTGTCTCTTTTGCTTTGCCTAGACAAGGGTTAAAGGTCAAATTCATAAAGATGTTCTTAAGAAAATTCTTTTCAGAATAAGAGGAAGAGAGCTTGCTCCTGGAAATTAGAGCCTCTATGTCAGTTTCAGTTTCCTCATCACTAGAAGTAGGCTCAAGCCTTAGCTTTCTAGTGACTCGAGCCCTTTTTAGGGCTACAGAGAAGTGAAACAAGAAAATAGTGTTAAGATTGGGAAGGGGCATGGAATAGAAAGACAATTGGTCGAAAAGAAGCAAACTTGGTGATTCAGCTGAAGGCTTAAGGTAATGCTTAGTAGGGATACCCTTCTCAGGCTAAGGAACAGTTTTACTCCTCTTTGAAGCCGTTTCTAGAGGAGAAGTAGTACCTATAGGTCTGTATACCATTAGAATTTCCTCTCTGGAACAAAAATAAGATGTTCAAAGTGGGATACCTCTTTTTTGTGATACCCTCAAAGACTGTCTTCTTAAAAGAGGAGGATGGACGATCATAGAAAAAGGAGAGGCTTCGCTGGGAGTCATTTCTTGGTTAACCTCATCTTCAGTAGCATCTTCAATGCCTCCACCCACTCCAAACCCACCATCCAAAGAGGAAGAGGATGAATCATTATGATTTTTATGTCAAAACTCAAAATTCTCAAAGCCAATGTGTTTGAGAAATTTCTTGAAGGGGGTGCATCCAAAAAGGAATGAGCAATTTGTATGCCACCAATTGTAATAACTCCGTGTAGGGAGGTATTCCCGAACAAAAGCAAGAGAAGCCTGAACACGTGGTGCGCGGGACCACGGTATGACAGTAATAATGACAGTCATCGTGCAAGACGATGGACGGCGGCATGGACTAAAGGCATTAGAGGTCATTGGTCCAAGTAATCCGAACAAGGGCATGATCCAATAAACACGAGGAGTTATTGGACCAGGAATTTGGTAAGAGATAGTGACATGTGAAGTCACTGGTCCAGGTGGTCTGTTCGGCAACGAGAGGGCCGAACATGAGCAGTATTCTGGGGGAAGCAGCCTCAGTGGCGGGGAACGCTTTGGAAGGTTCTAGAACGGTGACATCCCGTAAGGAAATAAGGATCTGGAAGAGATACCCAATGAGAATGGAATGTTCAACCAGCTGTAGGAAATGAGTACTAAATGGTCTAAAGTAATGAATTAATAAGGAAACATGCAAGGATCCATGATATACTGGGTTTCCTATACGAGGTAGGAAACTTAGGGCAACAAGGATACTTGGGTAGTAAGCATCTGTGAATCTATAAATTTGAGGTAAACCTAAAGGCTAGGGGTATGCATTCTATGGCAATTTTGTCGTTTACCTTCCGATAATTAGGGTTTCTTGCTAGTACGTGGTACTAACTTAGGCATCGGAGGGCCTTTTCCACGAGAGGCAAAGGTATGCTCACCCCTTGTTTGTTTTGCAGATAAAGGTTCCCGACGACGTGCTAGGGTTCCGGCGAGGAGTCACGAGTAGCCGTTACTTTCTTGTGCTGTTCAAAGCTTCTTTCGTTTTTCTGCACCTACAATTGGCGTTGTCTGTGGGAAACGAAATAGATCCCTTTGAAAAAACGACCATGGTGGAAGAAGATCGGAAAACATCGCTGGATCCAAAAAACTAGCTGGGTGGGGAAGGTGATAGATCCCCACCAGACCCTCTAAGAAAGCCCGATGGCAGGCATGCTAGAAAGACCACGAGCAAGGACTGCCCCATGGCTGTCCATGGTGACTCCAAGAATAGGGAAGGCAGGACAACCATGGAATCCATGAGAAGGAGTAAGTCCCATTGTGCGAGGGAGTCAGTTGCGCATTCGAAAAGCGTGCACAACAATGAAGATATCATGGATAAGAAAAGGCAGAAAATTGATGAGTATGCTCGTCTGATTAAGAAACGAGAGTACGAGGGTCAAGAATTGCAATGGATACGAAAACATCTTGAGGATTCTGGACTTTCACGGAGAAATTCCAGAGGAGATAGGCTGGTTCTGGTGGAGTACGAGAAGGCTCCATCACGAGGAAGGAGGAGCAAGAGCAGGAGCCCCACTCCGAGACGAAAGAGGGCTTTTTCACGAAAAAGAAGGAGCAAGAGTTAGAGTCCCACCCCCGAGGAAGAAAAGACCAGGAAGCATCACAGGGATAGGTACAAGAGACCAGATTCCGATTGGGAAAGGAATGCTCCCAAAAAGACAAAAGAAAGAGAGGAAGGGACCATGTCTACATGAGAGGCAGCACAGAAAGCCCTTAGCAACATAGCGTCCTCCCCTTTTGCAAGGAGGCTGCAAGAGGCAAAGTTGCCGAGCAGGGTAAACCATGGGGCATTCATCCTCTATGAAACGAATGCTGACCCAATGGCACACATACAACATTACCAGCAAGCAATGTTTATGCACGGTGGGGATGATGCAATCATGTGCAAGATGTTCCCGTCGAGTCTGAGGAAAGTGGCTCTATCCTAGTTCCATAAGCTGGAGCCGAACACCATACGAGGATGGAGGCAATTAGCCGAGGAATTCCCTGCTCAGTTTCTAACGAGCAGGAAGCCACCGAAGACTTTTGAGAGTCTCTCCATTATGCGACAAAGAGAGAATGAGTCGATCAGGGATTATGCTAAAAAGTATTGGGAAACTTTCAACGAGATAGAAAGTTGCAGTAAGGAATACGCCATAGCCACTTTCAAGACTGGGTTGCCTGTTCGGGGGGAACTAGTAAGTCCTTAAACATGAATCCAGTCGGCACACTGGCAAAACTAATGGAACGAATAGAGCCACATGCCAGAAACGAGGATGACATACTGTGGGAGGACGGCAAAGTGATTGCCGAGCAAACTAAGGGTTCTGCAAAGAGGGCGGACAAACCAGAGCCCAGAACTTACAAAGAGAGAAAGGAACATGGGCAAGCCAAGAAAGAGCCATACAGGGAGAAGCACACCCCGGACCCCAAGTCTTTCTTCTCAGTAACGACAGTTTGGAAAGAACCAATCTATCTGATTCTTTACCAAATAAAGAATCGCCCATATTTTAAGTGGCCCCCAAGACTGGAAGATGACAAGGATGCAAAAAGAGCTACGAGTCAGCATTGCAGCTATCACAAGGATTGGGGTCACATGACGGAGGATTGCGAGATGTTCAAACAGCATCTCGACGACTTGGTTTTCAGATGTTATTTGAAAGAATTCATTCAGGAAGAGTACAAGGGTGCAGAGAAAGTAATGGAGTTGGATTTCGAGTAAAATCCAAGGGGCGTAATCCGTATGATACATGGATTGGCCACACCTTATACGAAAAATGAGGTGAGATTGCTCCAAAGGCAAGTGAAGCACGACCAGCATGTGATGCAGTTGGGAAAGAAACGAGGACATGAAACGGAAGAATGCAACGAAGGCATAGTTTTCACGGATGAGGACCTGGGAGGCATCCAGGTGCCACACAATGATGCCTTGGGCATAACCCTACGAATTGGGGACTATGACCTGGAGAGAATCTTGGTGGATTCAGGGAGCTGCACCGAAGTGCTATACTATGACGCGTTTAAGAAGTTGGGACTGACGCAGGCCGATCTAGTGTAGTCAGTAACCCCTTTGGTCGGATTCAGTGCAGATGCAGTCTGGCCATTGGGCAAAGTAATTATTCCTGTTCGGGTAGGAACAGTGGTATTAAAAACCGACTTCCTAGTGGTGGATGTACCATCTTCGCGATTATAGGGAGAACATGGCTGCACAAGATGAGAGTAGTTTCCTCCACTTACCATCAGATGGTAAAATTCCCCGAATCCAATGGTATTGAGAGGATTAGAGGAAACCAGAAGATTGCCCTATAGTGCTTGATCTCCATAATCAAGAAGGCATCTAAGGCGCAGTTAGTTCAGGCAATCGAGGTTCCAGACCAGCCAACCATCGAGGACGTCGGAGGGAACCCAGCCGAGAAAGTGGTGGAAGGTTTGAAGAAAATCCAGATCAATGAGAATGATCTGGAAAGGTATTTCCCGATTGGGGAAAACCTAAACAAGCAAGAAGAAGAAGAGTTGGTGAGATTCCTAAAGGAGCACATTGATGTGTTTGCATGGGTCCCCGAATAGATGCCTGGGGTGGACGCAAACGTGATTTGCCACCACCTGAATGTGAATCCCCAACATAAACCCTTGATGCAAAAGAAATGACGATCGGCCGCACAGCACGTAGACGCTATGATTGAGGAGGTTGACCATTTGTTGGAAGAAAAAGCTATACGAGAAGTGTACTACCCAGAATGGCTATCCAACACAATGGTGGTAAAAAAGAAGAACGTGAAGTGGCGAGTGTCCGAAAGACAGTTTCCCCCTCCCCAGGATAGATCAATTGGTGGACGCAACAGTTGGATATGGGAGAATGAGTTTCCTCTACACTTATCGAGGATACCACCAAATTCCCATGTATGGGCCTGATCAAGAGAAGACATCTTTTATCACACAAAGGGGGCTGTATTGTTATAGCGTCATGCCTTTTGGTCTGAGGAATGCAGGAGCAACGTACCAGAGGTTAGCAACGATTATGCTAAAGAAGTTACTCGGCAAGACCATGGAGGTATACATAGACGACATGGTGGTCAAGAGCAAGGAGAAGCAAGACCACATTGCTGATTTGAACGAGGCCTTCGAGATATTTAGGGGGTACAAGTTAAAGCTTAACGCCTCGAAATGTGTGTTCGGAGTAAGTTCAGGGAAGTTTTTGGGTCACCTTGTGACCATAAGAGGGATCAAAGCAAACCTCGATCAGATAATAGCCTTGCAGTAGCTTCAAAGTCCAAGGACAACGAATAAGGTCCAACGATTGACTGGAATGGCTGCAGGCCTTAACCAATTTATCAGCCGGTCCAGTGATAAGTGTAGGCCTTTCTTTCAATTGTTGAAAAAGAGAGAAGGATATGAATGGGGAGCAGAATGTGAACAGGCATTCCAAGACCTGAAGAAATACTTGGCAACAGCCCCGCTTCTGTCCACCCCTGAACCAGGTGAGTCCCTAACTTTGTACTTAGCAGTCTCTGAACATGCTGTCAATGCAGTGTTACTAAGAGACAAGGGATCTGAGCAAATCCCTATCTACTACGTCAGCAAGACGTTGTTAGAAGCAGAGACAAGATATCTGCCCCTCGAAAAATTGGTCCTAGCATTGAGGACAACGGCAAGGAAGTTGCCCCATTATTTCCAGAGTCACAAAATTGTGGTTTACACCAAGTTTCCGATGAAATCTTTGCTATGAAAGGCAGAATTCTCGGGACGTATCTCAACCTGGTCGGTTGAGTTGAGCCAATACGACATCGACTACCAGCCGCGCACTGCAATAAAAGGGCAAGTGCTGGTAGATTTTATAGTAGAGTTTTCTCCTGCAGTGGCACCTCAACCTCCTATGAGAAAAGAGCAACCAGTCGAGCCAACAGTCAGTAAAGGCAAGGCACCTGCCGAGCAAGATCCCTCAGAATGGAAACTATTCATGGATGGTTCCACATGCAACACCGGATCAGGGATTGGAATCGTGCTTTTTCCCCCTGAATGAGCAATGATGGAGTTGTCCCTTTGACTGGGTTTCAGCGCTTCCAACAATGTGGCAGAGTACGAGGCACTTCGGGCAGGATTGAGAAGTGCAAAAACCTTGAAAGTAAAGAGGATACGAATACATTGTGATTCACAACTCGTAGTGAACCAATTGTCCGGGGAATACGAAGCCTGGAATGAGAAAATGACAGCTTACGTGGAGACCGCCAAGGATTTGCTCGACACTTTCGAAAAAGTGTATATTGAGCAAATAAGTTTCGGGTAGAACGCCCATGCAGACTCCCTAGCATGGTTGGCCGCAGCTATGCCGACTGAGTTCAAAAGAAGGGTGGCAGTAGACTACCTTGTTGAGCTGAGCATTGGAATGAGCGTGGAGTTGGTCTTGGACGTGAACCAAGGACCAAGTTGGATGGACCCAATAGTGGAGTTCTTACGAGATGGGACACTCCCCAGTGATAAAAACAAAATCTGCACGGTTTTGGCTGTCACCTGAAGGAAAGTTGTACAGAAAGTCCTTCACTGAACCGTAGTTACTTTGTGTGCATCCAGAGATGGTGCAGAAGTTTCTTCATGAGATTCATAAGGGAACATTTGGAAATCACGCTGGTGGCAGGTCTATTGCCCACCGAGCAATTACTCAAAGTTACTGGTGCCCGCACATGCAAGAGGATGCAAAGGTGTACGTAAAGATTTGTGAGAAGTGTCAGAAATTCTCGCCCATGATCCGTACACCAGCCGAGGATTTGGTGCCGTTGACAAGTCCTTGGCCATTTGCACAATGGGGAATGGATATTGTAGGTCCACTCCACAAGGCAACAGGGAATAGAAAATTCCTATTAGTAGCAACGGATTATTTCACCAAATGGATTGAGGCAGAACCACTAGCAAAAATCACTAAACCTATGATAGAAAGGTTCATGTGGAAGAATATCATAACCCGATTTGGAGTTCCTTATTCGTTGATTACGGATAATGGATCTCAGTTCTAGAAAAAGTTCAAAGCTTTCTGTGCCCAGTATGGGATACGAAACTATTACTCAACCCTAGCCTACCCTCAGAGCAATGGGCAGGCAGAGGCGTCCAACAAAACTATACTTGACGGGATCAAGAACGGGTTAGACAAGGCAAACGGGAAGTGGCTCGACGAATTGCCACTGGTCCTGTGGGCACACTGAACAACTCCTAGGAGGTCTACGGGAGAGACCCCCTACTCATTGGCGTACTAAACAGAGGTTGTAATCCCACTAGAGGTTGGTCTGCCGACCAACAGGACCGCTTTGGTTGAAAGTGGAGGCAACGATAGAGCCTTGGAAATTGAATTGGATCTCGCCGAGGAACGGAGAGAAAGGGCTTTGGTGCACCTGGCCTCATATCAAGAACAGCTGATGAAAAGCTATGACAAGCACGTCCACCCACGAGGGTTTGGTGTTGGAGACTTGGTGCTTTGTAAGGTGCTCGGCAACACCAAGGTGGCCGACGAGGACAAGTTGGGGGCCAACTGGGAAGGCCCATATCGAGTTAAAAAGATAGTGGGCATTGGGGATTATCGATTGGCAGACCTGGATGGGAACCCGGTGCCAAGGCCTTGGAATGCCCATAATCTGAGGAAGTTCTTTGTCTAAACGACTTCGATTTATTTTATTTTTCATTCTGTTTTAGGATACACATCGTGATTGTGTGGGAATTACGAATACAATTCCCTTGTTTTTACTCTTTTTTAGTTGGAAGGGGTACGCGTAATGACCCCTTGAGTTTTGGATTATGAATAAAATTCTGAGATTTTTGGTGAAAAAATTTCGTTGCAAACCTTTTTTACACCTGAATACGAAGTCAGGCCTCATCCTCATTCCTCACTTCGTATTGGGGAGCAAAGCGTTATGGTGAATATAAAATTATGAGCAATTCAAAACTTTGCAAATATGAATACATTTGGGTACGATAACACCTGGTGTGCATACGATGAACACATGCACGGAATACATTCGGGTACAATAACGCCTGGTTTGCATATGAATACATGCACTGATATGCCAAATAGGAATATATTTGGGTAACCTAAGACGAATACACTTAGGAATGTTTCCGAGTATGAAACACTCGGGTTGCATATGTGGACATGCAACATTATTAAAGTACGAACCAACTTAGGCATTTTTGGGATGCACTCGATAATATGCATGATATGCGACATATGAAAATGTTTGGGCATACAAATACATGCACTATTTTGCCAAAATATGAATACATTTGGCATCTAAGTATAAGATACTTAAAAACAATATATAACCCGAGTACGAATAAACTTAGGGCCTTACCAAGGTACGTGGAATCTTGGGGAGCATACGAGCGTATGCACGAATTTGCCCAAGTACGAAACACTTGAAGTGCATATAAACACATGCACTGTTTTGCCACACATACATATGGTGCCAGTCTAAGTACGAAACACTTAACACTTACGTGAAATTAACTAAGTACGAAAATACTTAGCAACTGAGACATAAATGGTTGGCCTCGAAGGACCACATCACCCAAACCAATGCCATGAAAGGGCCAAAAACCCGTCTAAAGTGTATAAGAGATGTACCAATGCCACGCAGGGCCAGCAACTGAGACTTAAGAGAAAAGGGAATGTCTTTCAAATAGGAGGTCATACCTAGTCATTCGTGGTGAGATCTTGAAAGGCAGGGAGAGAGGCTGGCACAGATGTGTCACCCGCAGTAGTCCCTTCTTTAGGTGGGCCACCACTGACTTCCTTTGGGCCAGGGTTTGTCCCTTCAACACTTTGATTAGCACCTCCATTCTATTGCTCGAAGACATTAGCATTGTAGACACCCCAATCTGGATCTCCTGATCGTTTTACGGTTTCTTGTTTCCCCAATGATGATATCAGATTAAAAACAGACTTGAGTTTGGAATGGTTTGAGCTTCGTGCGTGTAAAACTCTCCCTAAACCTTTTGAGCCCTAAAACCCTAATTCAAAACCCTAAACCAGAAGAACCATCGCGCATGGGTTTGGAACCCTCACGCGAGCTTTCTATGCCAGGTGTGGGTCAAAGTCAATCTTTTTACCGTTGACCCTCGGGCGCGGGAGCCCACAAACACTCGCGCGACGTTTCTCTCCTGTCCCCATCCTTAATTTCCAGCTAGATTTTGTGATGATTAGAGGTCTAGTAAGCCTAGGGAATCCCGTTTTCCACCAGCACAGTTGTTGTAGATTGCATGGTTGGCTCTTCCCAATACAACCACTCCCATCACCTTGTTGGAGGTACTCTTCACCAAGCTTGGCTGGCCAGCCTTGTTGGCTGGCTTATGGGCCATGTTTGCCATCACCCCTTGGCCTCCCTTTGGCCTATAAATACCCCCCTTGCTTCCAAAGCTAGGTGTGACTAAGATATCAAGCAAAAGAGGCTCTAAAACCCCAACCTCACTTCTAATCCGCTTATGTTTGTGCTCTACATACACTCATATTCCAAGCTACACCACCTTGTTCAAACCAATTCAAAACAACTCAAGCAAAGGTATAAACATTTGCCTGCTTTCTGTTCAGATCCCTGAGGGGGGGCTGACAGGGCCAAGGCTGGTAATCAATACCAGTCCTGGCCCTAAAGCCAGTAAAGTTACAAAAAGCAGTGGCCATGGAACCCTCGCGTGAGGATTTAGAACACTCATGCGACACTTTGTGTCTCTGTGAGATGCAACCGTGTGGGGAAGGGTATCCTAGTTTTTCAGCTTTGTACACTGCTATTATTGTTTTGAAGCATGTTTAGGCTTTTAGATCACTGTGTTGCATGAAAAAAGCCATAGTTAGCTTATTTTACTGTTTTATTTAGTTTGGAATGCCTTTGGGAAGCTTCTGAGTATGTTTCAGAGCCCCAAACATGAAAAGCAATTCCTGGAAGTCCAGCCAGAACACTCGCGCGTGTTTCCAAAAACTCGCGCGATGGTTCTCCATTTTCCAGTAATTGCCCTTGCATGGCAACTAAGGCTTAAAGCCTCTGTTTATTCACCCCCACTATTTAGGGGCTGTATTTTAATTCATTTGGCTTCTGTTTGCCCCCTGGGTGAGCACTGGTCCTTCCAGAGCCCAGAAGAGGATCAAAATTCAACCTGTGGTAGGAACAAACACTCACGCGAGGATTTAGAATTGTTGCGCGATGGTTCTTTGCATGTACGTAGATCGATGCATGCAAAGTTGGCCATGGTGCATGACATGCCTAAACCTTGTGCAGTTTTGAGGTTTCTGATCAAAGGGTTGGGTTTTATCCCATTTTTCATAGTATGCCATCCATCCATGCTCAATACAATCACATCTTTCAAATCGTGTTACAGTTTTAAATCCCGATTAACTGTTCCCCCGCCCTAAATGGCTAAAAATTGGTTAAAGAAGAAGACAAATCACAATCATTTTCAAAATGCCTAAGTAGAGACCGATCTCCGGATTGGGCGAGAGGGGTGCCTTAAAACCCTTCCCCTCTCGTAACCGGGCTCCCGAACCCAGATATGGTTATGACGGACTAGTTCCTTCACTTTTTCAAATCAAATAGCGCGGCAGGTGCTTCGAAATACGGTTCCTTGGGTGTCGGACCTTCAAATCCGAGTGGCGACTCTATATTCCAAGCGCTTGCCTGCTTCTCCGCTCGCGCTCCCTCGATTTTTGGGCCCGTGCATTTTGGAATCCGAAAATTCCAGGGCATGCTGCCCACAGTGGCAACTCTGCTGGGGATCGAACCAATATTAATTCATACTTAGAGTTTAATACGTTTGTGAACAATCCCTTAAAAGTCTGTCAAAACGGTGAGCTTCGCGCTGCCAAAGGTTGGAATGGTGATTTAACAGGACCTCGTGTCCGGCCAATCTGATCTGGGGCTTTTTCGATTGTTCACTTGCGTAGTTTCCTCTAAAGATGGAATAAATAAAGTGAGCCAAATTTGAAAAGGAATTTTGCGATTTTGTGATTCTTCTTCTTCTTAAGCAATTTCTAGCATTCTCATTTGCATCGATGTGGGATAAGCCTCGTTGGATCGTTTTGGCAATCCGGCACGGTTTATCGGAGCCCAGGGACCCCGAATGACTAACAACCTGATGATGGGTCATGCTACCGTTTGACTGTTGCTCAGCGAATCGCGGGCAACGGGAGGTATATCTGTGGCCCTAGTCCGAGGAACCCGTTACGAACCAAAACCGGCCTTTTCATATACAAAGCATTAGAACTTTCCAAACTAAGACAGGTACCTGTAGGGTAGGATCTACTTGCATCTAACCCCATATACCGTCTATGTGTTACTGCTTTCTCTATTGCATGCTCTGTCCATTCACACCATTCTGCGTAGAAGCATGTTTAGGGCGACTTCTAGGTTCTCGTATAAAAACGAGTCTGTTTTAGAATTATCGGGACACTGCTGGACCCGATGAAGAGTCGTGCATCTCGATGGTGCACGTTTTCAAATCAAATCCTTAGGGAAAATGGGACTTTAGGAAATCAAAAATTTCTACACTCTTGTCTTTATGCCTGCTTAAGGTTTCAAATAGAGAACAAAGAACAATAGAGAGAATGCCATGATGCCTACACCAAAAGGTAACAAGTGCCTCGTCACTTACACCGCCTGGCTAACAGCGCTATGCCGCTCACGCCATTCTATGGTTATGGCATCATGACATTCATACCGAGTTGTTCCAAACTTCAAAAGTTGAAACCCTAATCACTGAAAATGTCGAAGGTTTAGGATTCTTTTGGCATCCTTTAGCCTCGCTTGCCTCAAGTAGGGATATATATCTGAAAAGAATTCTGAGGATTCTCGCAGTGTTCGGATGATTTAAGACAGACTCGTCTTTTAGTGCTAGAGTCTAGGGGACACGGACGACACAGGCTGCATTTACGCTTTAGTCTTTTATTTAGATTAAAAGTAGCAGCAGGACCCTTATCTTGGTATTCTCTTTCTCTGCAAGCAAAGGTTCTGAGGCATTGCACCTCCAAGGAAAGTATCGAGGCAAGTTCGCAAACCCGCTTGGGAACATCTGCAACGGAATCCGAGTCAGAGGCTTGTTAGGTTGCAACCCCAGTCAGTCACAACGGAAGACTCTCCGCTTTCTTCATTGGCCGCTTTACGGGCAAGCTCAACATCGATCTTCGAAGAGCCAGTGACTCCAACTCCTTCTTTTGCTGCAAGCACTCCCGGAAATCCCAACATGGCTAGAACACCGCCCCATCAGCCGCTCACTATTGAAGACATGCTCATGAATCTCCAGAATAGCATTGCCACAATGCAACAGTGATTAGTGCAGACTGATGCCAACATTACCCGTCTCAATGACCTTATCAACACTCGTCTTCCACCTCCACTCGAAGAGGAAGGCGAGGACGATGAGGACGACCAAGAACAGCCTATCATGGTCCCGGATCCAAACCATGAGGGGCGTCTCATTGTACAGCACAACCCCCGGATTGTTCATGCACCTGTTCCAAACCCAAACCTGACAGGCGGGGTACCCACTGCCAATCTGGATATAGCTGCTCTTACGGCCAAGATGACCCAGCTCGAGGAATCAATTGCCAAAGCAGAAAAAGTTAAAGCTGGGGGGATCGACTTGGATCGTCTCTGTCTTTACCCCAATGCCAAACTCCCTGAGAAGTTTAAAATGCCAGACCTGGCAAAATTTGATGGAAGTGGTGACCCTCGGACTCATCTTTACAGTTACCATGCGGCTATGAAACTCCTATCAGTTGAACCCGAGGCTATGTCACAGCTCTTTCCTCAGACCCTCTCGGGCCCTGCCTTCCAATGGTTTTTGTCACTCGACATCGCCAAAAGGAAGATTTGGGAGGATATTGGGACCGCATTTATTTTGCAGTACAGTTACAACTCTCAACTCAAGATGACCACACGGGAGCTGGAATCCACAAAGATGGAAGCAAAGGAGTCCTTTGCCGACTTTGTCAAGAGATGGAGAGCTAAGGCTGCTCTAATGATTGATCGCCCCAGTGAGAAAGACCAACTCTGCATCATCTCTCGAAACCTCCAGCCAGACTATGCTAAGCATCTGGTTCTCGCTCAGGCATCTGCAAACTTTGAAACTTTCTTCGATTCTGGCCTGGCCATCGAAGATGCACTGCAGAGTGGGATACTGTCAAGCGGGGAATCTTCTAACCCTCCAAAAGTAAAGCCTCGTGCTTACTCTGGGAACACCAATGCTCTGTTTCGGAGTGGGACTTACTCCAATACGGCAACCAGTGGTACCAACGCCTCTGCCTCCAATACTACAAACCATATTGCTGATGTCAATCAGGTGCAGACACCATAGAACAGCCGGCCCCGCGGTCAGCCCCGCAGCTTCTCTACAATTGAGGCGTCTCTATCCTCAGTTTTGGAGAAGTTAGTCAAGTCAGGGCACCTGAAGCCCCTTAACCCAATGCCTTTACCCAAAAATCCTCCGGCAAACTTCAAGCCCAACCTGTACTGTGCCTACCATCAACGAGCTGGTCATCTTACGGATTCTTGCTTTCGCCTCTGACACGCGATTCAGGATCTTATAGATGACGGGACTCTCCAGGCTCCACCACCGCCTTCTCAAAAACCAAATATCCTCTCCAATTCCTTGCCAAACCACAAAGCTATCCCGCATGTCAGCCAGATATCCCTCAGCTCCACTCAAATCAATCCCAACTCTACCTCATTTGACCCCACTAACCATATAGTCTCCACAGATCAACCCAAACCGGTCGTATCTTCTCCACCCGAGCTCTATACCGAGGTCTCATATTTACGCGTAGAGGAAGGCCAGATTACTGATACTGATGTGCCTTTAGCACGGTTACAGAATGGGGCCTTTGTGCTGACCGCATCTGTTAGTGATCTTTCTCACCAGCCGATTCCTACTATGCGGCTCAGTTCTGCCTCTTCCCTTAACAGTCCATACTTCACAGCAACGGACCCTAACCCATCTCCTAGTTTGACAGACTGGTTGCCATTTAGTGCACCTCTTCCAGAAGCTAACATGCGAGCTATAAGTTGGGCCATCGCTGACAACATGGATTATGCTACTCCAATAATCAACGAGTGGTCAGCACTCAAGCTTGATGGGTTCTCGCAGCAGCCTGAATATCTCCCGTTTGATCAGGCCTGGTATGATGGCTGGATGGCTGGTCATGACGCCGCTATGGCCGATCCTTTGGACGAATTCTCTCTTTACATGTTGTTCCATCAGGTTGAACCTGTCGTCCCTCAAGAAGAGTACAATTGGGACCCCGAGCCAATCTGGCAGGATCCTGTGGTCTTGGATCCTAACCCTCAGCAAGGCTATGCTATACCTGCCTATCTGCAGCATTACGTAGAGGACGACTTGGTTCAGGAAGAGCCTCGGGTCTTGCGAGATCATGTCTCCTCTTTCAACTCAGTCTTCGACTCGGTCTGTGATGCTGATCACGACCCTTGCTCCTACATCACTGATGTGAGACTCCCCCGTCCTGTGGTTCCTTATCCCAGCAATAAAGACTGCAGTATCATGGTAACCGATCTTGTTCCTCCTGCTAACTTGTGGGACGTCGATGAGGTTATCGATGTCCAAGTCGGGAATGAAGCCTGGGCAGTTAACCGCTCCTTGGCAGAGGGTGGACTGTGGGATGTTCCATTTATGGCCAATCCGGAGCCTGTTACCGAGGTAGCAACAGTCGCTGATTTGAATTTCTGGGACTCACTCTTAATGAAAGACCTAGCCGAAGACTTGGGGCTAGACATGGAAGTGCCGAAATCTGCAACAGCCACTGATAAAGGGAAGCGTAAACTAGGGGAGGTTCCTGCTGATCTCTGGGATGTGAACGAAGACCCTCAGGTTGTGCCTACTTCGGGAAACATGCACAATGTTACGAGGAGTGGACGGATTTTCCAACCTGCAAATCTGCAAACTGGGACTTCGTCTAACCCTTCTAACCCAAGGAATGATCCCATTCCTTTCCCAAGGTCTGCGCCACTTGAGTTGCCAAGCACGGATCTTATTCAGAAGCAGCTTGAGCGAATTCTTGCCGCTATATCCATCTGGGGACTGATCTGTTCCTCCCGAGAACACCGTTAGATGTTATGCCATGCTCTTTCCCGTCTCAAGATTCAAGCCGACATCACTCCTGAGGCAATGATGTCTCTCATTCTCCCTCCTACTTCTAAGCACACCGTGGTTTTTACTGACTAGGATCTGCCAGTTGAAGGGGTTGATCACAACCGCCCCCTCCACATTACGGTTAAATGCCGCGGACTCTGGGTCCCGACTGTCCTCATTGACAATGGCTCTGCCATCAATGTCTGTCCTATGAGGGTGGCCTATCATTTGGGTTTCGCCAAGAAAGACTTTGCACCTTCTAACCTGGCTGTCAAGGCATATGACGGCACCCGCCGCATGGTCGAGGGTACTTTAATGCTTAAGCTCGATGCAGAGGGCTTTGAAATGGACATTGAGTTCCATGTAGTTGACATCCCTGCCACTTTCAACCTGCTGCTGGGCAGGCCATGGCTCCATCGGTCAGACATCATGGCTGTGCCGTCAACTCTCCATCAAAAAGTCATGTTGGGACTACCTACTGGCACACTAACCATTTGCGGGGACTCTGGAATCCGCCTCCTCAAAGAGGATGGAACTCCTGTTTTGGGGATCATGCACGATGAAGAAGATGTTGACCTTGGGGGCTTCTCGTTCGACACTTCTGGGTCTGTCTTGGCTATCAATGTGGATGGGGACTTCCTCATCAGCTCTGTTGTGATGGACATCATGCTGAGAATGTCTTACTTTCCAGGCCTAGGTTTAGGGGTTCGTCAGCAGGGAGTCCCGGAGTTCCCTGTCTTTCCTTTTTGCGAAGGGCGTTTTGGTTTGGGGTACACTGCCTCTGCCAACAATGCCAAAAGAAGGAAATATACGGGAAAATCTCGTACTCTCTATGGCGATCCTGACAGCTATTTCGTGCGCGAAGTTAGGAACACAGCTTACACTGGACAGGCGAAGCCGTTTATCAATCCTGAGACGGGCGAGTTGCTGCCTGGTTTCGAGGTTTTTGCTGATGACACCTGGTCGTCTACTGATGAGGAGCCAGAGAAGGTGGAATTCAAGAGGAAGCTCGCTCAGCCCAAGTTGAAATCTGACTGGCTGGGCATTTTTGATTAGGGGAGCTTGGAGCTGTTATTCCAGGAATTCTCCCAAGCGGGTTTAGCTGAGGAAGTTGAGGAGGCTGAAGTGTTCATGCTCGGGTCAAATGCTCTGAAGGATCCAACATTGCTCATTGTAGAAGCCAAGGGCAGTCTTAAAAATTTCATTTTCAAACCACGCTTAACTTGCATTGATGACACTTCTGAGTCAGAGTCAGAGTCAGAGTCAGAGTCAGAATCCAGTGAGTCGTCTAAGTCTAGCTCTGAGTCGGAGTTTGTGCCTTTGGGCCCTCCACGTCATAGCTGTTATTTCGAGTTTGATTCACTTGTACTTGGCAACCCAAAGGGGTTTTGTGAAATGAATGACTTGTCTTCTGACTACTTGCATGATCTTTATATAAACTGTGTTGACCCCGACGATGAAGGGATGGATTTCGAAGGGAATATTCCCAAGGAAATCCGTGCCCTCATCGAGAGGGAAGATGAAAGGCATGCTCAGCCATTAAAAAGAAGAAGTAGTTTCAATAAACTTGAAAGATGAGAACGATCCCCAAATGGTTCAAGTGGGCTCGACGCTTTCACCAGAGGAGCATCGCGACTTCAAGGATTTGCTCACCGAGTATAGTGATGTCTTTGCATGGTCTCATCAAGACATGCCTGGCATTGATCCCGAGATAGTGGAGCATCGAATCCCCCTGTTGCCAGATGCTAAACCTGTGAAACAGAAGCTCAGGCGAATGAGGCCGGATTGGGTACAGAAGATCAAGGATGAGGTTACTAAGCAGATCGACGCTGGTTTTCTCATGGTTTCTCAGTATCCTACTTGGGTTGCCAACATTGTTCCTGTTCCTAAAAAGAATGGGCAAATACAGGTCTGTGTTGATTTCAGGGACTTGAACAAAGCAAGCCCCAAGGATGATTTTCCCTTGCCACACATTGATGTGCTCGTGGATAATACTGCAGGGCATGCTTTGCTTTCATTCATGGATGGTTTTTCAGGCTATAACCAAATTCTTATGGCACCCGAGGACCGCGAGAAGACGACATTCATCACTGAGTGAGGAACTTACTGCTACTTGGTCATGCCGTTTGGGTTGAAGAACGCTGGACCTACCTATCAAAGGGCTGCTACGACCATCCTGCATGACATGATGCATAAGGAAGTTGAGGTCTATGTCGATGACATGATCGCCAAATCAAAGACTCGAGAGGGGCACATTCCTGTTCTCAGGAAGTTCTTTGACAGACTCCGTAAGTTTCGTATGCGGCTCAACCCGTAGAAATCCACCTTTGGGGTCACAGCTGGCAAGATGCTCGGCTTCCTGATCACTACTCGAGGCATCGAAGTTGATCCGTCGAAAATCAAGGCAGTACTATAGATGAAGCCGCCGGAGTCTGAGAAGGGAGTGCGGAGCTTTTTGGGAAAGGTGCAATTCATCAGCAGATTCATCGCCAAGTTGACTTTAACTTGCGAGCCGATGTTTCGTCTACTCAAGAAGAACACGCCATTTGTATGGTCCGACAAGTGTCAAGCAGCTTTTGAGTCTATTCAGAACTACCTACAGAATCCTCCGGTTCTGATGCCGCCCGTACCAGGGAAGCCATTGATACTTTATCTGTCTGTGAATCCTTCATCTATGGGATGCTTGCTAGCTCAGGAAGGGGATAAAGGTGTCGAAAAAGCCATTTATTACCTGAGTAAGAAGATGGTAAGCTTTGAGGAACGTTACACCGCTCTTGAAAAGACGTGTTGGGCTCTTGTCTAGGCTTCTAAGAAGTTAAGACACTACATGCTGGCTTATCCAGTGAAGCTGATTTCTCGAATGGATCCTCTCAAGTATCTATTTGAGAAGCCAGCGCTTACTGGTAAGTTAGCACGATGGTTGCTCTTGCTGGCGGAGTTCGATCTCGAGTATGTTACGAGGATGTCCGTCAAGGGACGTGCAGTGGCAGAATTCCTAGCTGATCATCCTGTCGATGGGCCAGAAGATACAGACTTTGTGTTTCCAGATGAAGAGGTGCTAACAGTAGTCGACGACGTCTGGACTCTCTACTTCGATGGGGCTGCCAATCAGAAAGGATATGGAATCGGCATTTTGTTGATAACACCTGAAGTTCCCATATTTCGCTTGCTTTCAAACTCAATTTTGATGTCACTAATAACCAAGTGGAATACGAGGCTTGTATTGTTGGCATGGAGGCCGCCTTAACACTCGGTGTTGAAAAACTCGAAGTTATCGGTGATTCTAATCTTGTTGTATCTCAAGCCAACGGGGACTAGAAGGTTCGTGAGGAGAGATTGAAGCCTTGTCATCAGGACTTGGAAGATCTTATTCCTCGTTTTAACAAGGTGACTTTTACTCACATTCCCCGCCTGAAAAATCAATTTGCTGATGCCTTGGCAACTTTGGCCTCCATGGTTGAACTCCTATTGGGTGTTAAGCTCCGTCCTATCCTGATTGAACAACGGGACTGCCCCGCTTATCAGTATGTTAGCACTATCGATGATGTCGGTGATGGCCTACCCTAGTACCATGACATATGGAACTTCGTTGAAAGGGGTGAGTATCCAGCCGAGGCTTCGAAAAAGGATCAGCTTGCATTGCGAAGGTTAGCGACCCAATACATCATTTGTGGGGGGAAGCTTTACAAGAGATCACATTGCGGGATGCACAAGCTTTATGTCAGTGGTGCTGAAGCCGCCAAGATAATGGAAGACATCCATGAAGGAGTCTGCGGTCCTCACATGAGTGGTGTCATGCACACTAGAAAGATCTTACGGCAGGGTTATTTCTGGTCTACTATGGAATCACAGTGTGTGGATTATGTTCGCCATTGTTGTAACGCCCCGAATTTTGGGTACGTTAAATAAACATTTTTATTGAATAAATTAAGGAGAGTCTAGCTCATTATTACAACATATGTCTCACAAGAGTACTTTTATTCAAAAGAGGGGATAATCTAAGGTTATCTACAGCTCCTTCTCTTCTTCCATCCTAGCAAGTTCCTCAGCTCCAAAAGCCTCCAAGGTGTACTGTTCATGCTGCTCATCTATAACAAGTCTGACACATTATACCAGCGTCGCCACCAGTATAATATGTCAGGGTCACATAAAGCAACACCGTGAGCTTGAAAGCTCAATAGAGTAATCCAAACCCACTAACCCTTAACATACACATGAAAGATAGTATACGATTTTAACATGCTTTCAAACAACTCATACAATTACACATGCGCATTCACTAACGAGCGTTGGTGTCATGTTTTCCGTGTGTCTCCCCTAGGCGACTCATCGTTTTGTGTCTCATCTTTCATCATCAATTCCGAAAACACGCACGCACATAACCATGGGTTACAAGTACCTTGAGTCGCACAACAATGAGCTACCAAGTCCGGCTCATTGCCACAAGGTTACCAATGCACGGCCACAATGGCTACCAAGTCCGGCACATTGTGTCACACACACACACAACCATGAGCATCCAAGACCGGCACCTTGTGTCGCACAACAATGAGCTACCAAGTCCGGCTCATTGCCACAAAGGCTACCAAATCTGACTCATGGCCATAATGGCTACCAAGTCCGGCCATTATGCATTTCCAAAACACTTTTTATCCGTATCAACCACATCTTAGGTGTCATATCTCTACTTTTCCAATTCCATGTGTCTCGTAACATGCATCGACTCCGCGGTGGGACTATTCACATAACTCATGCGATATCATGCTCGTTAAAAGGTCAAAATACAAATACTTCGTTTCAAACGATACTTTATCTTTAAAATGCATTTCCTTCGAGAGGTTCAATAAAGCAACACATGTTTATTGACGAGTTCATACAATCGCGTGGTAACTAGGCGATCAAGCAATCAAGTAGTCATAAGATCAAAGTAAACTACGTACTTAACAAGAAAGTTCTACAAGCTAAATTCAAGTCAAACGTGCATATAACTATTCAAGTACCACATATACTTAGAGATAGCGGGGTCGGAGTATTCTACCTTAATCCGAAACTAGTCGGGGCCGAATAAGCTAGTTGGAAAGTGCTACGGGCGTCGAATGCTCACAATCTGGATCAAACTTTGAATGGCAGTAACTCGGTCAATACTTGGCTGAATAGGATCGTTCTTGAGTCTAGAACGAAGATCTCGAAGTTCTCTACGACTTTCGTGAAGGACGTTATTCCTAAAAACGACTTTCGCCCGGAGAAAAATGGGGATAAGAAAGAGGACAGTGAGCTGTCTGGAATGGAATTTCCAGATTTTTCACTGAACTTTGGAGGTCGATATTTTGGTCATCTCTTGACCGTTTGGGGTGGTTCTTGGGTCTAAACTGAAGCTCTCGAAGTGTTCTACGACTTTCGTGGAGGTCGTTGTTCCTAGAAACGACTTTCGCCCGGAGAAAAAATGGAGTTTTTCAGAGGACAGTAGGCTGTCCAGAAACTGGTTTCTTAGAGATTTTTAGAGAGAAGTGAGAGCTATGCTTGGAGGTGTGAGTTGAAAGCACCAAATGGCTTGGTATTTATAGGCAAGCCTCTCCTCTCTCCTCTCATGGCCGAACTCTCTCTCTCTCTCTCCTATTTCTCATTTTTTTTATTCAAGCAAATCTTGTTTGCTTGCAAGTTTAACCCTAGAACTATGCATGCAAGGCTAGGATGTGTCCTTTGGATTGGACTATGGAAGACTAGGCAAGCAAATGGGATTTGATTCAAGTAAAGAAATGGGGTTTGTACAAGAAGGACAAGATTTGATAGTCCTTGGTCATGCTTCCACTTGCTAGCATATCTAACTAGGACAAAGATGATCTAAGCTAGGTCAATTCAAGATGACACACATCACACTCTCCCTCTCTCTCTCCATCCGAACTCTCTCTCTCTCTCAATCTCTCTCTCGGCCAATCTCTCTCTCTCTCTCCCACTTGTACTCTCTTGGAAGAAGTATATATATACTAATATATATATATGTACTATGGGTCTTTAATAAAATCCAAGCTTTCAAGCAAAATAGATTTTATAGATATAATATTACAATACACACATGCTATATACAATATAATATATATATACATATATATATATATATACAAGTACATATATAATATATACAAGCCATGTACTACTCAATCTAGGCTAGATATGAAAGAATCCCAGAGCTAATAAATTAATGTAAGTCTTTCAAAGTACTAAGTAATTAAATAATAACCCTAATGTACTAATTATAATTAATTCAATTACCACACATGGCAAATCTAGTATTTTATTAACCCTAGTACTTGGTGGCAAGTAAAGCTTTTATCCAATGGATAATGGTTTCCCTAGCGGTTAATAACCAATGGTTAAAGATGGTTAGGATTCTAGTCTATCGTCCAATGGTTAATAAAACTCCTAACGGTTATTATCCAACGGTTAATACCAAAAGTATAATACTTTGCAATTAAGCACTAAACTAATCTAATCTCGTACTTAGGAAGATTAACCAAGGTTTACCTATTGACTAATGGGTAAAGATTACTCTAGCATCTATCGTCCAACGGATAAATATTATCCTAGGTCAAACGCCAAGGCAAAGCGTGAGCGTGGCCAAGGCAGCCTGGTGGCAAGGCGGTGGCCAAGCGGTGGCCAAAGCAGCCCGGTGGCCAAACAGTGGCCAAGGCAGCCTGGTGGCAAAGCGGTGGTCAAGCGGTGGCCAAAGCAGCCTGGTGGCCAAACAGTGGCCAAGTGGTGGCCAAAGCAGCCCGGTGGCCAAACAGTGGCCAAGGCAGCCCGGTGGCCAAGCAGTGGCCAAGTGGCGGCCAAAGCAGCCTGGTGGCCAAACAGTGGTCATGGCAGCCCGGTGGCCAAGCAGTGGCCAAGCGGCGGCCAAAGCAGCCTGGTGGCCAAACAGTGGCCAAGTGGTGGCCAAAGCAGCCCGGTGGCCAAACAGTGGCCAAGGCAGCCCGGTGGCCAAGCAGTGGCCAAGTGGTGGCCAAGGCGTAGCCAAGGCAAGGCCAGAGCAAGGCAGCCCAGCAACGCCAAGTCAAAAGCAAGGCGCGACCCGACGCCAAGGCAGAACCCGATGGCAGCCAGGGCAGAGCAACCCGATAGTGACCCGACGCCTAGGCGAGGCAGGCCCGACAGCGAGCCGACGCCAAGGCAAGGCAGGCTTGTCAGTGAGCTGACGCCAAGGCAAGGCAGGCTTGTCAGTGAGCTGACGCCAAGGCAAGGCAGTCAAGTTAACGGTCAAGGCAAAGACTAAACATTAACCATTTTGGCATCGATGCAACGCTCTAGGTTAGGAAAATGTAACTAAGCTAAACGGTAGTTAGGGTTGCTAGCTAATCGGTTGCCATGTAGGATTTCCAGCCGAGAAAATAAATTCTAGGATTTTACTACAATTACCAAGTAACTATACCAAGGTCTTAATAGACATACTCGTCTTTAGAAAATGACCTTAATGCCCGGGCGATAAATTCCAATCTCCTAAGTCATAAACCTAATTATGACGGATGATTAAACGCTCAAAGGGATTTATAAAATAAAAAAAAAAAATTTCAAATATAATAACAAAATTTTATAAGTCGATAACGACCGATTTTTGGATGTTAGAAATGAAATCCAAGTATTAAAATAAAATTCAAATTTTTAGCGAAATTTTTATTGACCAAAAATCAGGGTCGTTACAATTGTCATAGGTGTCAGATTCACGCCAATCTTATGCATGTTCCCCCTTCCAAGCTGTTTGGCATGACATCACCTTGGCCCTTTGCTATGTGGGGTATTGATGTCATCGGCATGATCAGGCCATCTGCTTCAAACGGTCACCGATTCATCTTGGTCGCGATAGACTATTTCACCAAGTGGGTGGAGGCCGAATCTTATAAAACCCTGACTGCTGTTCAGGTAGCTCAATTCATCAGGAGGAACATTATCTATCGATATGGTGTCCCGCAGGCATTTGTGTCAGATAACGGAGTTCACTTTAAGGGCAGGGTTTTGGAGCTCTTCTGTAACGCCCCGAATTTTGGGTACGTTAAATAAACATTTTATTGAACAACAAAAGAGAGTCTGGCTCTTTATTACATCATAAACTCCCAAAGGGTTCGTTTATTACACAAAAGGGATGGATATCTAAGGTTATCCACAGCTCCTTCTCTTTTTCCATCCTAGCAATTTCCTCAGCTCCAAAAGCCTCCAAGGTGTACAGCTCCCCTTGTTCATCCAACAAGTCTGACACATTATACCAGCGTCGCCACCAGTATAATATGTCAGGGTCACATAAAGCAACACCATGAGCTTGAAAGCTCAATGGAATAATCCAAAGATCCACTAACCCTTAACTTACAAATAGCAAGTCATGCATATATCATAAAGAGTCATAACAGCACATGCATTAATATAACAATAACAACAACAATGACACATCCGCATTTGCTATCTATCGTTGGTGTCATGCCTTTCTTGGTTTCTCCTACGCGACTCATCGTTCTGTGTCTCATCTTTCAACATCATTTCCAAAAATCACACGCACACACCAATGAGCTACCAAGTCCGGCTCATTGGCCACAATGGCTACCAAGTCCGGCACATTGTGAACGCACACAACCAATAAGCATCCAAGCCCGGCACCTTGTGTCGCACAACAATGAGCTACCAAGTCCGGCTCATTGCCACAAAGGCTACCAAAGCTGACTTATTGGCCACAATGGCTACCAAGTCCGGCACATTGTGTCACATCTTAGCTCCTCTCCGCGGATAACCAAGTCACACACCTCCAATGAAGCTACCAAGTTTGGCTCCATTGGTCAACGCACACCAACGTAAGGCTACCAAGTCCGGCCATTACATAGTTTCCAAAATCTTTTTTATCCATATCAACCACTCCCTAAGTGTCATGTTTCTATTTTTCGATTTTCGTGTCTCGTAATCATGCATAGACTCCGCGGCGGGACGAATCACTTTAAAGTAATCTTGAAACCAAACTAGCAAGATCATCCAATTCTAAATTACCTAATCGTACTAAAATTATTACTTAAAGCATAACGCCACATGTACGGACGCCCTTGGAGTGGAAAGCCACTTATGCTTTATCAACAACAAGTAATGCAAGTAAATATACATACATGCTCATAATCATCCTCAAGACAATAATATATTACAAGAATCCGTTCTTTCTTCCTTGGTGGAATTTTCAAAACAACATATGTTTATTGACGAGTTCATACATGAACAAGCAACTATTACGAGATCGAGCAATCAAGTGGTCATAAGATCAAAGTAAACTACGTACTTAACAAGAAAGTTCTACAAGCTAAATTCAAGTCAAACATGCATATAACTATTCAAGTACCACATATACTTAGAGATAGCGGGGTCGGAGTATTCTACCTTAATCCGAAACTAGTCGGGGACGAATAAGCTAGTTGGAAAGTGCTACGGGCGTCGAATGCTCACAATCTGGACCAAACTTTGAATGGCAGTAACTCGGTCAATACTTGGCCGAATAGGATCGTTCTTGAGTCTAGAACGAAGATCTCGAAGTTCTCTACGACTTTTGTGAAGGACGTTATTCCTAAAAACGACTTTCGCCCGGAGAAAAATGGGGATAAGAAAGAGGACAGTGAGCTGTCTGGAATGGAATTTCCAGATTTTTCACTGAACTTTGGAGGTCGATATTTTGGTCATCTCTTGACCGTTTGGAGTGGTTCTTGGGTCTAAACTGAAGCTCTCGAAGTGTTCTACGACTTTTGTGGAGGTCATTGTTCCTAGAAACGACTTTCGCCCGGAGAAAAAATGGAGTTTTTCAGAGGACAGTAGGCTGTCCAGAAACTGGTTTCTTAGAGATTTTTAGAGAGAAGTGAGAGCTATGCTTGGAGGTGTGAGTTGAAAGCACCAAATGGCTTGGTATTTATAGGCAAGCCTCTCCTCTCTCCTCTCATGGCCGAACTCTCTCTCTCTCTCCTATATCTCATTTTTTTTTATTCAAGCAAATCTTGTTTGCTTGCAAGTTTAACCCTAGAACTAGGCATGCAAGGCTAGGATGTGTCCTTTGGATTGGACTATGGAAGACTAGGCAAGCAAATGGGATTTGATTCAAGTAAAGAAATGGGGTTTGTACAAGAAGGACTAGATTTGATAGTCCTTGGTCATGCTTCCACTTGCTAGCATATCTAACTAGGACAAAGATGATCTAAGCTAGGTCAATTCAAGATGACACACATCACACTCTCCCTCTCTCTCTCCATCCGAACTCTCTCTCTCTCTCAATCTCTCTCTCGGCCAATCTCTCTCTCTCTCTCCCTCTCTCTCTCTCTCTCTCTCCCACTTGTACTCTCTTGGAAGAAGTATATATATACTAATATATATATGTACTATGGGTCTTTAATAAAATCCAAGCTTTCAAGCAAAATAGATTTTATAGATATAATATTACAATACACACATGCTATATACAATATAATATATATATACATATATATATATATATACAAGTACATATATAATATATACAAGCCATGTACTACTCAATCTAGGCTAGATATGAAAGAATCCCAGAGCTAATAAATTAATGTAAGTCTTTCAAAGTACTAAGTAATTAAATAATAACCCTAATGTACTAATTATAATTAATTCAATTACCACACATGGCAAATCTAGTATTTTATTAACCCTAGTACTTGGTGGCAAGTAAAGCTTTTATCCAATGGATAATGGTTTCCCTAGCGGTTAATAACCAATGGTTAAAGATGGCTAGGATTCTAGTCTATCATCCAATGGTTAATAAAACTCCTAACGGTTATTATCCAACGGTTAATACCAAAAGTATAATACTTTGCAATTAAGCACTAAACTAATCTAATCTCGTACTTAGGAAGATTAACCAAGGTTTACCTATTGACTAATGGGTAAAGATTACTCTAGCATCTATCGTCCAACGGATAAATATTATCCTAGGTCAAACGCCAAGGCAAAGCGTGAGCGTGGCCAAGGCAGCCTGGTGGCAAGGCGGTGGCCAAAGCAGCCCGGTGGCCAAACAGTGGCCAAGGCAGCCTGGTGGCAAAGCGGTGGTCAAGCGGTGGCCAAAGCAGCCTGGTGGCCAAACAGTGGCCAAGTGGTGGCCAAAGCAGCCCGGTGGCCAAACAGTGGCCAAGGCAGCCCGGTGGCCAAGCAGTGGCCAAGTGGCGGCCAAAGCAGCCTGGTGGCCAAACAAAGGGTCATGGCAGTTGGCCAACCAACGAGCGGCGCCAGCGACTGGTGGCCAAACAAAGGCTGGCCAAGTGGTGGCTAAGTCGCCCGGTGGCCAAACAAAGGCCAAGGCAGCCCGGCAAGCGGTGGCCATGGCGTAGCCAAGGCAAGGCCAGAGCAAGGCAGCCCAGCAACGCCAAGTCAAAAGCAAGGCGCGACCCGACGCCAAGGCAGAACCCGATGGCAGCCAGGGCAGAGCAACCCGATAGTGACCCGACGCCTAGGCGAGGCAGGCCCGACAGCGAGCCGACGCCAAGGCAAGGCAGGCTTGTCAGTGAGCTGACGCCAAGGCAAGGCAGTCAAGTTAACGGTCAAGGCAAAGACTAAACATTAACCATTTTGGCATCGATGCAACGCTCTAGGTTAGGAAAATGTAACTAAGCTAAACGGTAGTTAGGGTTGCTAGCTAATCGGTTGCCATGTAGGATTTCCAGCCGAGAAAATAAATTCTAGGATTTTACTACAATTACCAAGTAACTATACCAAGGTCTTAATAGACATACTCGTCTTTAGAAAATGACCTTAATGCCCGGGCGATAAATTCCAATCTCCTAAGTCATAAACCTAATTATGACGGATTATTAAACGCTCAAAGGGATTTATAAAATAAATAAAAAAATTTTCAAATATAATAACAAAATTTTATAAGTCGATAACGACCGATTTTTGGATGTTAGAAATGAAATCCAAGTATTAAAATAAAATTCAAATTTTTAGCGAAATTTTTATTGACCAAAAATCAGGGTCGTTACATCTTCGACGAGTTCAAGATTCAAATACACCATTCAACGGTCTATCGCCCGCAGGCCAATGGGGTGGTTGAGGCTGCCAACAAGAACATTGAGACAATCATCAAGAAGTCTGCAGAGTCCGCCAGGGACTGGCACGAACAGTTACCTCTGGCTCTTTGCGGGTATCGAACATCAATTCGAACATCAACGGGGGCAACTCCTTACTCTCTGGTTTATGGGATGGAGGCAGTACTCCCTATTGAGCTTGAGGTACCATCTTTAAGGGTCATGGCAGAATCGGAACTCACCGAATCAGAGTGGCTCAGCGGGAGGTTTGTTGAACTCATGCTCTTTGACGAGAGGAGGCTCCGTGCCTTGTATCATGTTTAGGGGTATCAACGTCGGATCGCTCGGGCTTTCAACAAGAAGGTGAAGTCTCGCAACTTAGTCGAAGGGGATATGGTTACAAAGGAAATCCGGGCTCCCATCTTCGATCTTCACGGTAAGTTCCGTCCGAAGCGCTCGGGGCCTTACCTCATCAAAACTATCCTCTCCGGTGGAGCAGTTCAACTTATGGATCTGGACGACAACGAGTTCAATACTCTAGTCAACCTGGATCAACTCAAGCGTTACTATCCTTGAGAGAAGCTCGCTGGGCCAAAAACCACAAGGGTGGGCGGTTCCAGGCAAAAATTAGAGCGTGCCTGCTAGACTGAAAACCTAAGGAGGCAGTGTAGGCAAAAATAAATAGGCCAAAAATCAAGAGCTCGCTAGGCCGAAAACCCGAATGGGCGGTCCTAGGCAAAAATTAGAGCGCAAAAAGGAGAGCCAAAATACATGAGCGAACCTTAACCTAAACTACATTTTGACCTGTTTCCTTGGAAAGGATACGTAGGCAATCTCTCTGTGAGATTCGGTCATAATCAACTTGATCCAGGGTTCTTTATTCCGAAGGGTGTTTTCAGCATGCGGCACGCTGTTCAACATTTGAGCCAGAGGGGAAAGTTCTTGATCTTTTGATTTTATTTCAAAACTACTATTTTTATTACATAGGCTGAGCAGCCTTTAAAAGCCACTTAAAGCACGAAAACAAAATAAATTGCTAGTGGCCCTCATGGGCTCACAGTTTATTTTAGATCATCAGGGTTGTGTCGGGAGTCAGTTCGCATTTTGTCTGCTAACAATCTCTCTTTTTAACCATGCTTTGTAACGGTTTGTTAGCTCTGTGCTGAAGCCTGGGTCGGGTCCGCCGAGCTCCCTCAAACCCCAATTATGTTCATACCCGAGCAGGTTTTGTGCAGTAAGAGCAGGAACATGAAAGGTCTCCACTCCGGCTTTGTGTGATCCTTGACTTATTCTGAACTGCCGGAGGATACGGCCAGGGATGTAGAAGGTAAAATTGGACAGTCCAGCAATTACCATTCTCTCATAGCCTGCAGATTTTACAGCCATGTCAGGAATGTCCAGCACTTCGTGCCTCCAAGCGATTTCATCGGGTGACAATTCATCCATGAACCTAATCCACTCCTCTGTGGACATTTCCGGGTACAACATCTCTCTCTGGTGCATTTGCCCGGGTAGACGGGGCCAGTTCGCCTCCGGAGCTGCAATCAACCCAAGCTTATCCGACAACCACAACTGCATGAGCGGCAAAACAAGTGAGGAACCATAAAAAGACTTGAGCGGAAAAACAAGTAAGGAGTTCTGATACAACCTTAGCTGAGTGTTGAGGTAAAAGCAAAATGTCTGAAGACCGAAAAAAGGTGAGCTGAGTGAGAGTTTTACCTGTAATAATAGTGGACTGCCGCCGAATACCATGGTTTGCCCGCTTGCTACTAAATCTAGCCCCATGAGTGTCTCAGCGAGAACCATTGGCACCACGTTCTTTCGATCGCCCAGCTGTGTGGCCACGCTCACCAGAGTAGGTTTGACCTATCCAATCGGGGATACCAACAGATACGCGGCAAGAACATTGATCACCAGTGCAAATCGGCGATGAGCCTGCCAAGCCATATCCTCGGTATCGCCTTCAGGCCCATACCATTCCATTATGCGCATGATGTTTATCTGCCCGCCGCTCAGCAGGCTTTCTGCTGCACCTGTGGTGATGTTTAGGCAGGTTTTTAGGAGTTTGGACATGCTTTGCCGGTATGGTGGTATGACGAGCATATGGGAGGCGAAGCCTTGGAGGTATGCTTGGAATTCTTCAACAGTTGGACACAGCTCGTTGTCTCCAAACCTGAACACGTGGACATCCGGGTCCCAGAACCGTGCGGCTAACTGCAAGATCGTGGGGCGAAGCTGTATGCATCGGAGGAAACGAACGGCGGCTAACCCATGAGTTCGGAAGGATACCCAATCGGTTGCAACAAAGGCTTCTAGCCATGGATCAATTAGGGCTGGAAGATGGTTTGTCATTTCCCTGTGTTTTGCAAGGTTTTCTGTGGGAGAATTGCCTTGTATTCTTCCGGGGAGTCTTCTTTTGTAGCCAAATGAAGGGAAAATATCCCTGTGCCCATGCAGGATATCAGGCAAGGTGGCATAATCTTGCACCCTGTAGACACCCCAATCTGGGCTTCCAGATTACTTTACTTTCGGTTTTTGACTCCCCGATGATGAAACGGATCGAGAACACCTCGGGAATGATAGGTGTTTGAGCTTTGAGTGTTTGAAGCCCTTGAACCTAACCTAACCTAAGCCACTTCCAAAAGCCAAACCCTACTGACCCGCGCCAGGGTGCAATCATCCTGCGCCAGGGCGCAACCGTCCCGCGCCAGGGCGCACCATCGCGCGAGACTCTGACTCCATCGCGCGATGGTGCGCACCCTCGCGCGACAGACTGACTCCCTCGCGCGAGAGTCAGCCTGGGTCAAAGTCAAAGATTTGACCGTTGACCCACGCGCGACAGCTGTCACACTCGCGCGATGGTCCCATTCCATCGCGCGACAGTCCCAAACCTGATCACCTTTATCAGCTGGGAAAACTTAGCCATGAAGTAACCCACAACCTGACGTCTCTTTGCACCATATCTACCTCCCCTCTCCATTTATGGAAGGTGCTAACTTTATAAATACCCCCATTTGTTCACTTTCAAAGGGTTAACAAAAATTGGCATTCAAAGGCTTACACCTCAAGAACAAAGGTTGTTCTTCCTCCTCCATCACTCAAATCCCCTTTTCACCTCAACTCAACTCAAAGTTCAAACACTTTTCAAACCAAAAGCCGAAGGTATAGCTTACCTTTGTTCTCTCTGTTCTGATCTCTGAGGGGAACTGGCAGAGCCAAGGCTGGTAATCAATACTAGTCCTGGCCCTAAAGTCAGCAGAAATACAAGAAACCGTGGCCTAGCATTCCCTCGCGCGACGGACTCATTCTCCCGCGCGACAGTCCTCTGTCTCGCGCGATAGTCCTCGTGGGGTTTGGGGATGCTGGCCTTTTCTTGTTTTATCATGTTATTATTTATTTTTGAAGTATGTTAGGTTTTAGCTCACTGTTGTGCATGTTAAAATACATAGTTTAGCTTTTCTTGCTTATTTACTTTGTTGGAATGCTTCTGGGTTGTATCTGGATCTGTGCCAGAGCTCAGAACATGCAAAGCAATTCCTGGAAATCCAGTCAGGACACTCGCGCGAGGGACTCACTGTCTCGCGCGACGGTCCTCTGATTTCCAGTAGCTGCCTTTGCATGAGCAGCTTGGCCCTTGGCCTTTGTTTTGGTACCCCCTCTGTTTAGGGGTTATATTTCATTCATTTAAGTTCCTGTTTGTAATAATTAGTCTTAATTATTTACTTTCAGTCTATATAAACTGCTTGGTTTGCCCCCTGGGTGTGCACTGGTCCTTCCAGAGCCCAGAAGGGGATAAAATTCAACCTGTGGTGAGGCATGAACCCTCGCGCGAGGGAGTAGGTGTATCGCGCGATGGTCCTCTTTGCATGCTCGTAGATCCATGCATGCAAAGGTGGCTGTCATGTGTGATACACTCATTCCATGAGCAGCTTGGTTTATTTCTGATCAGGGGTTAAGTTTTATCCCATTTTCATAGTATTCCATCCATTCATGCCATATTCAATCACATCCTGCAAACATGTTACATTTTTAATCCCTGATTAACTGTTCCCTCGCCCTAATTGGCTTAAAATTGATCAAAGAAGAAATCGAATCACAAACATTTGCAAAATGCCTAAGTAGAGACCGATCTCCGGATTAGGCGAGAGGGGTGCCTTAAAACCCTTCCCCTCTCGTAACCTGGCTCCCGAACCCAGATATGGTTATGACGGACTGGTGCCTTCACTTTTTTCAAATCAAACAGCGCGGCAGGTGCTTCGAAATACGGTTCCTTGGGTGTCGGACCTTCGAACCCGAGTGGCGACTCTGTATTCCGAGCGCTTGCCTGCTTCTCCGCTCGCGCTCCCTCGATCTGGGCCCTTGCGTTTTGGAATCCGGAAATTCCAGGGCATGCTGCCCACAGTGGCGACTCTGCTGGGGATAATCGAACCGATATTAATCCATACTTAGAGTTTAATACACTTGTGAACAATTCCTTAAAAGTCTGTCAAAACGGTGAGCTTCGCGCTGCCGAAGGCTGGAATGGTGATTTAACAGGACCCCGTGTCCGGCCAATCTGATCTGGGACTTTTTCGATTGTTCACTTGCGTAGTTTCCTCTAAAGATGGACTAAATAAAGTGAGCCGAGCTTGAAAAGGTATTTTGCGATTTTGTGATTTTTCTTCTTCTTAATCAATTTCTAGCATCTCATTTGCATCAATGTGGGATAAGCCTCGTTGGATCGTTTTGGCAATCCCGCACGGTCCGGAGCCCGGGGACCCGAATGACCAACAACCTTCGACGATGATGGGTCATGCTACCGTTTGACTGTTGCTCAGCGATACCGACGGGAGGTATATCTGTGGCCCTAGTCCGAGGAACCCGTTACGAACCAAAACCGGCCTTTGCATATACAAAGCATTAGAACTCTCCAAACTAGGACAGTTACCTGTGTGGGCAGCATGCACTTGGAAAAAGGATTTCGTTCCTTTTGTGCCAAAGCGGCCCGATAGATCGAGGGAGCATAGGAGCATGCTTAGCGCAGTTCTTTCTTTCGAGTTTGTCTTACGCTGTCTAAGACGTTGTTGGACCCGATGAGGAGTCGTTCATTCTGTCGAATGTTCGTTGTCATTTCAAAGTCCTTAGTTCAATGAGACTTTGAGAAATCAAAATTTGCTAAATCCTCAGCTCATGCCTAATTGAGGATTCAACCGACAATTAGGAATAACAAAGTATTGATGCTATGTCACTGGCGCCACCCAGGTTGAAGTGCGTTGTCACTATACACCACGTTGTTCGAGGTTAAGGTGCCATGTCATCAATGCCGAGTTGTTCCAAGTTCAAAGTTGAAACTTCAAAAGGGACTAGTCGAAGACTTAGTCTGTTTTGACATCTCTTAGGATCAGTTTGATCCTTTCAAAGGATACACCCTCGAAAAGAAATCTGAGGATTTTGGCAGCGTCCGAACATCATGAGACAGATTTGTCTCTAGTTCTAGAGTCTAGGGTTGACACCGACAACGACGCATGCATTGCATTCTAATTGCTGCAGGAACACCACTGAGCTTTCACTTATTTTACTGTCTAGTTCTGAGCCATTGCACCGAGCAAGAGAGTACCGAAAGGAAGAGCCAAACCTACTTGGGAACGTCTTCAGAATCCGAGTCAAAGGTTGGTCAGGTTACAATCCCAATCAGTCACAATGGAAGGCTCTCCGCGCTCTTTATTGGCTGCTCTACAGTCAGGGTCACCACCGGTTATACAGGAAGGGCAACCAGCATCCCCATCTTCTGCATCGAGCACTTCTGAATCACCTAGATTTGACACCAGAGGTTCAACCACTTTCTCCGGAAGACATGCTCATGAACCTCCAAAACAGTATCACTCGATGCAGCAAAAGGCCATCCAAACCGATGCTAACATCACTCGCCTCAATGACCTTATCAACACTCGTCTTCCACCTCCACTCGAAGAGGAAGGCGAGGGCGATGAGGACGACCAGGAGCAGCCTGTCTTGGTTGATCCGAATCACGAGGGGCGTCTCATTATTCAGCCCAACCCTAGGAAGGCTCGTGCGCCTGCTGCAAACCTGAATCTTGCGGGTAGGGAACTTGTTCAAAACCCTGACATAGCTGCTCTTATGGCCAAGATGGCAAAGCTAGAAGAATCCGTCACAAAATCTGAAAAGATCAACACAGGCGGAATAGACTTGGATCGTCTTTGCCTGTATCCTAATGCTAAGCTGCCAGACAAATTCAAGATGCCTGACTTGGTCAAGTTCGATGCGAGCGGTGATCCCAAGACTCATCTCTATGGCTATCATGCCGCCATGAAGCTACTCAAAGTAGAAAGTGAGGCCATGTCTCAGCTTTTCCCTCAAACTCTCTCAGGGCCTGCCTTCCACTGGTTTCTGTCGCTCGACATTTCCAAGAGAAAGACTTGGGAAGACATTGGGGCTGCCTTCATTGCTCAATACAACTACAACTCCCAGCTCAAGATGACTATTCGAGAGTTAGAATCCACGAAGATGGAAGCCAAAGAGTCCTTTGCGGATTTTGTTAAAAGGTGGAGAGCCAAGGCCGCTCTAATGATTGAGCGCCCGAGCGAGAGGGATCAACTCCGCATTATCTCCCGCAACCTGCATCTCGACTATGCTAAGCATCTCGTGCTGGTTCAAGCATCTGCCAACTTCGAGACTTTCTTTGAATCTGGCCTGGCCATCGAGGATGCGCTGCAAAGTGGGATTTTGCCAAGAGGGGAGTCTTTTTCTTCCAATCCTCAGAAACCAAAGTCGAAGGCTTACTCTGGAAACAGTAGCACACTGTTTGGCGGTAGCAATTATGCCAGCACGGCTACAAGTGGGGATAACGCTGCTGCGTCCCCTAATCATACAACCGATGTCAATCAGGTTCAGAACACCCAAAGCTACCAGGCCCGAACCCAACCTCGGAGTTTCTCTGCTTTTGAGGCATCTCTATCCGCGGTGATGGAGAAACTTGTCAAGTCTGGGCATCTCAAACCTTTGACCCCAACTTCCCCTCCCAAAGTCTTACCTGCTGGTTATAATCCTAACCTCTTCTGTGCCTTCCACCAAATGCCTGGCCATCACACTGACAAGTGCTATCGTCTTTGACATGAGATTCAAGATCTTATTGATGATGGCACGGTCCAAGTTCCGCCAAAGCCCAACATTATTTCCAACTCCTTGCTTCAACACGGGTCTGACCCTCTGGTTGGTCAGGTATCTATCAGCTCCACTCGAATCAACCCGAACTCCACCATATTCAACCCTAGCCACTATATCATCCCAGTAAATCAACCCAAACCCATCGTATCCATCCCGTCCGAGCCGGAGGTTAACATGATGGTTGTAAGTTGGGCAATAGAGGTTTTCACTGCCGACATCTGGTTTGATAGTGATGAGGGGCTTACAAATGAGAAGATTGACTAGCTGAGGTCCATTGATCAAAGGAGCATCGCGTAGGTTTGGTCGAGAAGCCAAAGGAAGCCGAAGTGCTGTTGCTTGGGCCTGACGCCCGCTGGATCCTACCTCTTTTGTAAAAGCTATGGGTAGCTTTTTAAATATTGCGTTTTCAAAACCGCGTCTAGTTTGCATTGGCGATATGTTTGAGTCTGACACAGAGTCTTTTGCGTTTGTCTAAAAACTAGCTCTGAGTCGGAGTTCGTGCCTTTTGGCCCTCCACATCGTAGCTTTTGTTTCAAGTCTTGAGTCTGCTGTACTTGGCAAACCCCGAGGGTTTTTATGATATGCATTGTCTTGTTTCTTAGTACTTCGCTGGCTTTTATATAAACTGTGTCGACCCTGACGATGAAGGGATAGATTTCGATGGGATCATCCCCAAGGAAATGTGTTCCCTCGCCGAAAGGGAAGATAAAAGGCATGCTCAGCCTATTAAAAGAAGAAGTAATTTTCAATAAACTTGAAAGACAAGTATAACCTCCTGAAAGGTTCAAAGTTGGTCCAAGAACTGTTCCCAGAGGAGCATCAGACCCGGTCAGACAAGCGTCAACGTCTTGGCGTGGTCTCATCAAAGATTCGCTTGGCGTTAATCCTGAGATAAAAAAGCATCAAACCCCGTGCTACCGGGTGCCAATCCAGAAAACAGAAGCTCAAGAAGGCTCCGGGCCTCATACCATGTTCAAAAGCAACAACAGTGGCGTTCCGCCGAGTACAAATGAGAAAATGCACAAAACGGCCCGGAGTAAGGCATGTCAACTGAAGCACTTTTGACTCTATGTCATTAAAGCCGTTGTACCTGGGGTGGCGGCCAAAGATCGATGACCTCGACGGCAACAAATTCAATACCATGGTCAACCTGGATCAATTCAAAAGCAACTTTTCCCTGAGAGAAGCTCGTTGGGCTGAAAACCCCGAGGGTGGGCAGTTCCAAGCAAAAGTTAGAGCAGCCTGCTAGACCGAAAACCTATGAAGGCGGTTTAGGCAAAAGTAATAGGCAATATTCAAAGCTCGCTAGACCAAAAACCCGAATGGGCGGTACTAGGCAAAAGTTAGAGCACAAAAGGAGAGGTAAACACACGAGTGAACCTTAGCCTGAACTACGTTTTGACCTGATTCCCTAGCTTGGGATACGTAGGCAGTCTCTCTTTGAGACTCGGTCACAAATCTATCAATTGGATCCGTGGTTGACATTTTAGTACACATCAAAGGTTGGAGAGGATCGAAGATCAGATCAAGCTGCGATGAAGGAATCAGAAGGGGGAAAACCTTTGCCTTTCAATTTTATTGCAAACTGCTTCTTCAAATTTACAGGCTGAGCATAAGTCTTAAAATATTTGAAGCATAAAAAACAGAATGAAATGCTAGAAGCCTAATAGCTCACGATTTATTCTAAGTTCAGTGAGGTCTGGTATGAGCAGTTGCAGCCTCGCGTGCGTGCTTTTTCAACTCCAGCGGTACTGCCCTCGAATGACGTTCCAAGGGCTTTTGCCTAGTCTTGTCATACCATGCAAGTCATATGGACTTAATGTGACTGCACGGGGGTGTCGGTTTCAGTCCGGGCCCATATGAGTCATCTTTTGCGTCTTATGTCCATCTTTGCGGCATTTTTCTAGTTTTTCAATCAATTGTAATATCGGGATGCTTTTCTCGGTTTTGTTTGTACAGGTCTTTGTACTTTTTGCGCTTTCGTAAGTGTCAGTTTCACCTGTCTAAGGAATGTTGTGAATTTTAGCCCTTTAATGCCCAAAATTTCATTGTGTTCTGTGTGCCTAAGGGTTCGCATTGTACCCTGGGACTCTTTCCCCTTTTTCATTTGAGCTAGGTGAGTCTGTACATGTGCGCATGTCTGTGTCAATTCAGGTCACCTGTCAATGCAAATTAGATACTAGCGGCTAGAAAGTGCATTTTTTACATGCGCTACCCTAGCTCCTGTAATCCACAAGCTGTGGAAATCTCATAAGCAGCAAGGGTATCTCGGCCCAAGGCCAAACAAAGCATTTCTAGGGCACGTCCGCCCAAGCATTGAAGAGAGGGCACACAAGCCCAAATTCGTCAACTGGGGCATGCCAGCCCATTCAGCGTCTATCTATCTGGGTGCGCATCTTAGAAGTAACTGACAGTACAGTAATGGCGCTCAGTGGTAGTCCTTAGGCATCGTTGTCCTCCTAGGAGCCGCCCTTAGCTTGCATCTGCATTTTCAATTTCGTATACATCATTGCATATTGTGTATATTAAATGTTGAAGCAGGAAGATGGTCCAGCATGGTTGCCGTCATACAGATTTGGTTTGCCGAAGGATGCGATGCAATCTCCTGCGGTTTTGTTATCGTTGGTTAGTGGATGCGATGGAAATCTCCCTAACTCTCGATTTGGTTTGCCAAAGGATGCGATGCGATCTCCTGCGGTTTTGTTATCGTTGGTTAGTGGATGCGATGGAAATCTCCCTAACTCTCGATTTGGTTTGCCAAAGGATGCGATGCGATCTCCTGCGGTTTTGTTATCATTGGTCAGCGGATGCGATGGAAATCTCTCCTGTCCAATTCTCGGTTCGTAAACCAAAGGATGCTATCCTGCGGAGCCGTTTCAACGACAGCCGATCCTGTCAAAGTTCCCCAGCGGTTTGATCAATCAGCACATTGATCTTCCCGTCCGCATTCACGACAGCCAATCCTGTCAAAGTTCCCTAGCGGTTTGATTAATCAGCACATTGATCTTCTCGTCCGCATTCACGACAGCCGATCCTGTCAAAGTTCCCCAGCGGTTTGATCAATCAGCACATTGATCTTCCCGTCCGCCTTCATGGCAGCCAGTCCTGTCAAATCCATCGATGGCGATCATTGTATCGTCCGCATTTAGCCACAACGACGATCAGATTATCGTCCAATGGTCTGTTCATCCGCAATTGTTTGTTCCCCAGGAGAGTCCGTCTTGGCCTAACCCGAACGACAATCACCCTCAGTCTAGCCGCAAGTGCATCTTCCAGCAGGCTTATTGCTCTGTCTCGGATGGTCTTTGATAAGGAGATTGGCTCTAATTCCCAACAGATGGAATTCAACCTACCTGACACGACCTACCCGTGTTTGTTGGAATACTTTGTGCCGAGGATAGCTTGATCCCCAGCAACGACGGCCTGTCCCGTCCAAATCTGCAGCGACAGCCTGTCCTGTCCAAAATCGATCAACAAGCGGCGATGCAATCGTCCAATTCTACTTCCATCCCCAGCGACGGTCCGTCCGTCCGTTCAACCAATCAGGTTCTATAAGTATGCTTGTGTACTTTACTGTTCTGCTCTGGATTGCCTTGAGGGGTGTCTAGAATTCTTTGACGTTACTTGTACCAACTCAATGGTGCTCCAAGTACTGTCAAAGAGGGGCTACTGTAGACACCCCAATCTGGGCTTCCAGATTAGTTTACTTACGATTTTTGATTCCCCGATGATGAAACGGATCAAGAACACCTCGGGAATGATAGGTGTTTGAGCTTTGAGTGTTTGAAGCCCTTGAACCTAACCTAACCTAAGCCACTTCCAAAAGCCAAACCCTACTGACCCGCGCCAGGGCGCAATCATCCTGCGCCAGGGCGCAACCGTCCCGCGCCAGGGCGCACCATCGCGACGGTCTGACACCATCGCTCGATGATGCGCCAGGGGCGCACCATCGCGCGCCAGACTCACTCCATCGCGCGCCAGAGCGCTACTAGCGCGTTGCGCGAGAGTCAGCCTGGGTCAAAGTCAAAGATTTGACCGTTGACCCACGCGCGACAGCTGTCACACTCGCGCGATGGTCCCATTCCATCGCGCGACAGTCCCAAACCTGTCACAGTCACCTTTATCAGCTGGGAAAACTTAGCCATGAAGTAACCCACAACCTGCACGTCTCTTTGCACCATATCTACCTCCCCCTCTCCATTTATGGAAGGTGCTAACTTTATAAATACCCCCCATTTGTTCACTTTCAAAGGGTTAACAAAAATTGGCATTCAAAGGCTTACACCTCAAGAACAAAGGTTGTTCTTCCTCCTCCATCACTCAAATCCCCCTTTTCACCTCAACTCAACTCAAAGTTCAAACACTTTTCAAACCAAAAGCCGAAGGTATAGCTTACCTTTGTTCTGCTCTCTGTTCTGATCTCTGAGGGGAACTGGCAGGGCCAAGGCTGGTAATCAATACCAGTCCTGGCCCTAAAGTTAGCAGAAATACAAGAAACCGTGGCCTAGCATTCCCTCGCGCGACGGACTCATTCTCCCGCGCGACAGTCCTCTGTCTCGCGCGACAGTCCTCGTGGGGTTTGGGGATGCTGGCCTTTTCTTGTTTCATCATGTTATTATTTATTTTTGAAGTATGTTAGGTTTTAGCTCACTGTTGTGCATGTTAAAATACATAGTTTAGCTTTTATTGCATATTTACTTTGTTGGAATGCTTCTGGGTTGTATCTGGATCTGTGCCAGAGCTTAGAACATGCAAAGCAATTCCTGGAAATCCAGTCAGGACACTCGCGCGAGGGACTCACTATCTCGCGCGACGGTCCTCTGATTTCTAGTAGCTGCCTTTGCATGAGCAGCTTGGCCCTTGGCCTTTGTTTTGGTACCCCCTCTGTTTAGGGGTTATATTTCATTCATTTAAGTTCCTGTTTGTAATAATTAGTCTTAATTATTTACTTTCAGTCTATATAAACTGCTTGGTTTGCCCCCTGGGTGTGCACTGGTCCTTCCAGAGCCCAGAAGGGGATAAAATTCAACCTGTGGTGAGGCATGAACCCTCGCGCGAGGGAGTAGGTGTATCGCGCGATGGTTCTCTTTGCATGCGCGTAGATCCATGCATGCAAAGGTGGCTGTCATGTGTGATACACTCATTCCATGAGCAGCTTGGTTTATTTCTGATCAGGGGTTTAGTTTTATCCCATTTTCATAGTATTCCATCCATTCATGCCATATTCAATCATATCCTGCAAACATGTTACAGTTTTAATCCCTGATTAACTGTTCCCTCGCCCTAATTGGCTTAAAATTGATCAAAGAAGAAATCGAATCACAAACATTTGCAAAATGCCTAAGTAGAGACCGATCTCCGGATTGGGCGAGAGGGGTGCCTTAAAACCCTTCCCCTCTCATAACCTGGCTCCCGAACCCAGATATGGTTATGACGGACTGGTGCCTTCACTTTTTCAAATCAAACAGCGCGGCCGGTGCTTCGAAATACGGTTCCTTGGGTGTCGGACCTTCAAACCCGAGTGGGAACTCTGTATTCCGAGCGCTTGCCTGCTTCTCCGCTCGCGCTCCCTCGATCTGGGCCCTTGCATTTGGAATCCAGAAATTCCAGGGCATGCTGCCCACACACCCCAAGGTCACACTTATTAGAGCATCCCTGAACCTCCAGGACGACCAAAGTAGTGTTAGGGCCTACATTCCCTTACTTTTTGAATAAGTCAAAACTGGCGATTGTGGCTGAGGCGAACCCTCGCGCGACGGTTTTGAATCCTCGCGCGATGGTTTGGCCTCTCTTGGTCGGAAATGAGCAGCCTACTGACTTTTGGAGGTTGGTTTTTCGCATTTTGGCCTGGGCCTATTTTCGGATGCTGAATGTTTTCAACAGGCCATTATGGGTGTTTATGGTCATAGGGAAGGCTCGGTTGCTTACTATGCATTTTTATGATGGATTTCGGGCTTATAGAAATGGCATTTGCGCTTTGTCGGTATACGAATCTTTATTTCATTAAACAAGCCAAGCTTAAAGGCCATACAGCTTACATAAACAAGCATACAAAAGCATGGAACATGACTCAAACAATCCAACGACGTGGAGCTTATTTCTGGTATAAACTTGGTTTCGGCGGACCTCAGAAGTATCCCCCTAATCTGGCAGTAATCTCTCTGTGAAGCCACTTCACGTAACAACTCTCCAACCATGTGATGGGATCGGGAAGAGGCTCCTCCAATTCCCTATTGGTCCAGCTATACCATAGGCCTGCAGGTTGTGGCTGTCAAACGTGGGAAGCCTGAAACGTTCCCTCCCAAAGCATCTCCTCTCTTGGTTTCTACCTAATTGTCGAAGTGTCCGTCCTAGGATGTAGAAGGTGAAGCTCGTTAGTCCGGCAAGGATCACTCTTTTGAACCCTGCAGATTTTACGGACATCGCCGGCAGGTTCAGCCATAGGCACCTCCAGACAATGTCTTTCGAATGCATGTCATTCAGAAAGGCATACCATTCATCGATCATCAGCTCAAGGTACACCATCGGTCTCTCGACCAGTTGCCTTGGGAAATGTTCAAAGCCGGCCTCCAGAGCCTCAAGTATACCCACTTTGTCAGAAAGCCAAAGCTGAGTGTAAAAACAAGTAAGAAGTCAGATATAGCCAAAGCGAAAAGACACGTAAGGCTTGTCGAGTGATCCTAGCCTGAGGGTTGAGGTAAGATGAGAAAGTGTGTGCATAAGAAAAAGGTGAGTTGAGTGAGAACCTACCTGGAGCAGGAGAGGACATCCGCTGAACCAACTTGCCTAGCCGCTTTTGACCAAGTCCAAGCCTATAAGGGTTTCCGCCAAAACGACGGGCATGATGTTCTTTCGGGCGGCATCCATTTGCAGAGCCATGCTCACTATGCTTGGGCTAACTTCTCCGTTAGCGGGGATCAGTATGTAGGCAGCCAGTGCGCAGATTGAGAGTACAAGGCGTCTGTGAGCCTGTCCCACGTAATCGCCCAGGGTTTCTTCGGGACCATACAGCTCGATGAGACGGACAATGTTCAGATTGCTGTTTTCGATTATGCTTGCTGATATTTCTTCAGGAATGTTGAGCTCTGCTTTTATGAGTTGGCTCATGTTCTCCTGGAACGAAGGGATGGCAAGAACTTCACAATCGGTGAATCCTCGAAGGTAGGCTTGGATTTCTTCTACTGTCGGACACATCTCGTCGTTGTAAAAACGGAAAACATGCATGACGGGATCCCAATACACCATCGCAGCTTCAAGAAACTCAGATCGTGCTTCCATAAATCGGAGGTCACGAATGGAAGACAGGCATTGGGAACGAGGACTTTCCCAATCGATGGTTTCGGGCCGTGTCAGCCACAGATCGAGTATGGCAGCTAGCGGACTTTCCATTTTGAGTAATGTGGGTGTTCCTGGGCTTCAGGGGAAGGGATGTTCTTTGTGTTGCTATGCATGCCATGCTTTTATAGGCAAAGTCTCCAAAAGTATCGTCCTCGGTTTTCATACCAAGGCTTAAAGCTTCATGAAAAGTTAGGACACCTCGCCATGCAAGGACACTCACCTCTGCAATTTCCGAACGTTTGGGGATGATGACAGGGCCTCTGGTGCCTTCAAAAGTTGGTTTGGTCAAAAAAGGGTGGCCTGGCAGGGACAGACCCTCGCGCGAGCATCCAAGAAAACTCGCGCGAGAGAGAAATGTCGCGCAACAATTCCAAACCGTCGCTCGTCGGTTCTTCTGTAGTTTTGACAGTTTCTGGCTGCTACTGTCCGATTTTTGGTCGTTTTCTGTTCTAAGGGGTTTTTGGCCACTTGTTTGATTCCAGCAAGTCATAATGGGCATATATGACTGTGTGCAAGCAGCAGATTTGAAATGTCGCGCTTAACGAAGATCTCGGACACTCGGCGGCCCGTTTTAAGCAAAAATCAAGGTTTTGAGAGGTTAAAATTCGTTCTATGCTTTTTTCGCAAGTTCTATCATGCCATACAGGCCATGTGGTCTTAACGTGGCTGTATGGAGGTGTCTGTTTCAGTCCGGGACATAATTGAGTCATGTTTCTGTGTCGCGTGTCCCTTTTGTGTCTGTTGGGTACTTTTCGGTTTAAAATCCATTTCGGAGTGTTTTTCTTCATTCCGTCGAATTGCGCAAGTCATGTTATACGTGTTTAACCTTGCAGAAGTGTTGTTTTGTTCGGTTTTGAAGTATTTGGAATTTTGGCCTATTAACGCCTGAAAATTCATTATATTTCCCGTGTCCTCGTGTCCTAGCCGTGTCCTGGGGGTATTTTTCTTCTTTTCTTTCAAACTGGTCACTCTTGTACATACGTGTGTGTCTGTGTCTAGTCTTGGTGTGTTAACAATGCGAGTTCGGTATTAGCGGTTGGTATTCATTCTCTTTTATGCATAATAGAAGCTGAATAAACCACGAAAATGCAACTTTTATAAACTAGCTATATGCTATCCAAATCCAAGTATCCAAAACAGAGGAGACTATTGTGTCTGTGGCACATCTGCCAAGCAAAATCATCAAGAGTAATTTGGGCACATCCGCCCATCCATCAAAAAGGCACGCAGGCCTCCCAAATCCATATCAAGTATCAAGTACTAAGGCACATCCGCCCTCTATCTACCTACTCGGGCACGCAGGCCCCCGAAACTAAACTAAATGCAGGAAATAAAAAGGTCCCACTCTGAACCTCAGTCCTCGCCTCCAAACCAGTCCTTCAGGCCAGTATTGCCACCGTCATCATCGCCGTCGTCATCATCATCGTCAGCTCCATCCTTGGGATCCTCCTGGTACGCCGAATCATCAACTGAGTCATCGGAATCGCTGCGGGCAGATGAGCGCTCCTCCTCCTCTTCTCCCTCCTCTTCATCTTCCTCCTCGTCTTCACCATCTTCCTCTTCATCCTCTGAGGTTGGAAGCAATACCAGCTTGGGTCTCTTTTGGGCTCGTTGCTCCTCTGATGATGGCCTCTTGCGCACCGCAATCCTGAATTGCTCCTCAGCACGTGCTGCGGCCTGTCTAGCTGGCTCTTTCCCTGCAGCAGCTGGCTGTGAACTCCTAGTCTGTCGTTGTAATATGGCCAGTGGTGCGGGTGGCCTAGCTGCTAGCTTCTTCTGTGGGGGCGAACGTGTCCTTTTACTCCTAGAAGTCGCCTGTCCCTGTGCTTGCATTGTCATATTATGTAAAGCATTTAGCATACATTGTGCATGTTGTATATTGTATATATCAAGTGTTTGAATGACAGGTACACTTTATTAAAAGCAATCAAAGCATGTGTATCAAAAACAAAGGTACATCATCTAGTATCAAAAGCAGGAATGTATTGCTATATACCTGAGGCTTCTTGGCAGCAGCTCGCTGAGCCTGTGGGGGATGGGGTGCTGGATAGCGCAGCTCTAATTGAAAGCCACCTGCTGCTCGTCTAACCAGGTTCTCCAAGGCCAACATCCGGCGAATGGCTTCATTCACCCACTCAGTCGGCACCTGCAAAGGCAATTCAGCATCATCAAGTATATTCAATAATGGTACAGATATGGACGTCTAAACAAAGGTCATACCGGAACGGTCACGGGCGGTGGCTCGACTCTAGCAGGCACCAAATGTATCTCAGCTGGATTTCCCTGTGCATCCGCGACTGGAACTATCCATGACATCTCTGGGGGTCCGCCTCTCACGGGTGCGCGTGCATGGTGCCTGATACAGCCTTCGCCGCCTCTCGCTCTCTCACCAGCAGCTCTCCTCTCTTCCGCAGCTCCCCGTGCCTGACTCCGCACGTCTCTGAGGGCTCGAATATCTAGTGGCCTCGCCAAGCGGTTTCTCTGGTACTCTGCATAGTCCATCTCCGGGCGCAGGAAGCATCTCAGCTCTGTGTCTGGCTGTGTGAATCTCTCCAGCTCAGCCCGCCTGTAGGTGCTCGTATGAGAGGCTCGAGGCGGAAGAGGCCCTGGCACCTGGAACGCTCTATAGCTAAGTGACTGACGTGTCACTCGATCTCCAAGGTACCACTGCCAGCCAAAGGCCGACTCAAGTAGTACCCTACTTGCAATAATGGTCCTGCTCCTGGCCAGGTACCCAGGCTCTGCTCCTGCCGCTCTCCAAGGGTTCCAATTGATCTGCACACAGGTCAATAGACAATTAAGACAATTGGTTAGCGACAGCATTAAAGCAATTGAAGGACGTGCATATTATAAGTTATGAGGGTTTTATGGTATACCTGTGAGGCTCTGAGCTCGTCTAAGTACAGCCTATAGGCGTCGAGGCTGTCTCTACCTTCTTTTGGCCCTATGTATTTCTTACTCCATATCGGTGCACGGGGGAGAGTGCTTAAGTCGGGATGTTTGCATTGTGGCGGATACATCCGTAGGACCTCGTAAGCCCAGAGCTGTTCAAATTCAAGCATATGCATGCGTTAATCACAAGATATTATGCAGATATGTATTCAAGCAGGCTATAGTAAATGGTAAGCAAGTAATGCAAGTGCAATAGAATTTGTGCTATGTTATTTTTACCTCCCAGACTCGCCAATAGTCTGCAGTACTCTTCCCTGTCCCCGATGAGTCGCCCAGGAAAGCATAGGCTGTGCCAAGCGCAGCTCCACCCCAGTCGAAGCGTGAAGCTGTCCTCAGGTCTCTCAGGGCTGGCAGATAAGACATGTGTACTCTGCTACGCCTATTTGGATACAGGGTAGCGCCAAAGAGATACAACAGATATGCTCTAGCCATTTGCTCCGCCTCCCGCTCTGTGGTCACTTCCTTCTTCAGGCACTTCTTGAACTGCTCGTACTTCACCATCCCCTCCTCAATCTTGGGTGCATCGCCCAGAAACCACTCCAGCGCGACCCGGTCATCCTGAATGCTCGAGTCAAAAGGAATGGGCTCTCCTTCAACTCTCAGTCCTGTAATCGCTGCAAAGTCTGCAGGCGTCACTGTCATCTCTCCAGGGGGAAGGTGGAAGGTATTAGTGGTGTCCCTCCATCTCTCTGCAAACGCTACCAACACGGCATGGTCGATCTTGCTCCGAGTAAGAGTCTGTATGAACTCCCCGAAGCCTGCGGCATCCACTAAATCCCTCACTCTCTGAGGTAAGCCCTCGTACAGTACCAGGGATTTGCATGCACCCCCAAAGCCTCGAATGTCCCTCTGAGTTGCTCCCTCCTGTTTCAAGTACACAGACAAGCAACAGGGTAACTGTTAGCATACATGGCTTTCATTTTCAAGTTCTAGGTAATCAATGCAGCGGTACAACAGTGGCTCTTCAGTTCATCCTATTGCATGCGTGGTCTATCGGGGTTATATCTTCGTGATTCTGGCTTAGGTGCAGGCAGTATTCGGATGGTTGGTTCAAGTTATTGTTTTACATGACATGCATTCTACATAACGTGCAGTTCAGCGGTTCTATTATCATAGCTGAGCTTCTACATGGGTTATGTCATACAATCTACTGAACATGCAAGTAAGATTGGAAATTGAAGTACAAAGGGGGGGGTTTGCAGATATTACCTCGGCCCAAGTGTTTGCAATGTGAATTAGAGGGTCTCTCAACACTGTCTCGTCGTCGTACTCTGACCGCTGGGGTGTGTACGCTGAAAAACCCGACGGTACGAACAAGTGTGGTACAGGGGGTGTGTATGGCTCTGCTGCGTAGTCTGGCCGTCTCACTGTTGTCGCCTCTGCCACAGCTGTCACCCTAGGTCCCAGTGCCTCCTCTGCAGCCCTTTCCTCGGCCTCCATGTCTCTCAAAGGCTCCTCTCTATCCTTTCTCTCTCTCTCGGCCCTCTCCGCGGCCTCGGCAGCCTCAACGGCTCGTGCCCGATCCTCCTTGGCTTTCAAAACAATCTCACCAATATCGGGACGCTCCTCCAAAAGCCTTGCTAGTATCTCGTCAGGCTTGTGCTTGGCAATATCATCATAGGTGATCGGCATGTGACGCGACGATGTGGCCGCTGTCACCGGAGGCCTGAACGCGATGTCCTCTTCACGGATCTCGATGGGGGGAGCCTCTGTGGTCTGCTCTTCCCCAGTGGGCCTCTCATCCTCTGCAATAACAGCACTCTTGCCTTTCGCCGGGTCTCTCGGCGGAGACCCGTTCGGCCCGGGAATGTCGCTCATGGCTCCATTGCTCCCTCCATCTCCTGAACTACCACCAACCATGGGCGGGCCCTCTACTACTGCGCCCGAGCCTTCTGCTTCAGAAATGGACCCCACGGCCCCGGACAGAACCCTCGCACGTGGATTCTCCTCAAGCGCGCGATCCTTCTCTCCGTCTCCAATCTCCTGCTCTTGGCCCTGTGCGCCATCTCCGCCGCCCTCCACCACTGCACCAGTGTTTGCGACGGCCTCGGCTGGCTGTTGATCCTCTTGTTCGACTGCCATAGGCTCTCCCCGGCCTTCCGGCCGATCAACTACTTCCCCGGTGCCTCCATTACCACCGTGATCCGCCATGGATGGTTGCACGTGCGTGGGTTTGTGGATTTCGGAACCAAATCTAAGGTTTTTGTTGAGTTCGAGAAAGAGTAGGAGTTGCAAGAGTTTGAGAGATTTCGAAACTGCTGTGGAGCAGTTTTGAAACGTCCGCAGACGTTTAAAAGCGTGGCACAGCATTGGGCCGGGTCTGGGCCGGTTCAGATCCAAGCCCTAAGAAGCAAACCCTCGCGCGCCGATTCAAAACCCTCGCGCGATGGTTCTTTTGGGCCTCAAGCCCATTTCCCCAGCAGTGCAAGCCCAATCATGCATATCCCTACTGTTGTGGCTCATAGGGTGTTGTTATGCTTTTGAATCATGATCAGGAGTTATTTGGGATTAAGCCCGTCAAAATTCGAGTTATTTTCTATCCCCAGCAGCGGTCCGCTCGCGCACACCTGAGCAAAAATTTCAAATCCAGCGATGATCCATCCGTCCACTTTCAAAACCAGCGACGATCCATCCGTCCAATTTCAAGTCAGCGACGATCCATCCGTCCAATCGTCAATTCAGCGACGATCCATCCTTCCAATTTCAATTCAGCGACAATCCATCCGTCCAATTTCAATTCAGCGACGATCCATCGGTCCAATTTCAATTCAACGACGATCCATCCGTCAAATTTCAATTCAGCGACGACCCATCCGTCCAATTTCAATTCAGCGACTATCCATCCGTCCAATTTCAATTCAGTGACGATCTATCTGTCCAAATTCAAATTCAGCGACGATCTATCCGTCCAAAGTTTATGTTTTTCCCCAGGAGAGTCCGCAGCGGTAATGGCTCCATTCCTCCTTTCCTCGGTGCATGGTATTTTTGTATACTTGCTTGCAGCTCTCTTTTAATCGGCTTTCGGGTAAACTGGTTGGGTGTCTAGAAACCTTTGACGTTACCCGTACCAGTCCATGGTGCTCCGTGTGCCGTCAAAGGGGGACTACTGTAGACACCCCAATCTGGATCTCCTGATCGTTTTACGGTTTCTTGTTTCCCCAATGATGATATCAGATTAAAAACAGACTTGAGTTTGGAATGGTTTGAGCTTCGTGCGTGTAAAACTCTCCCTGAACCTTTTGAGCCCTAAAACCCTAATTCAAAACCCTAAACCAGAAGAACCATCGCGCGTGGGTTTGGAACCCTCACGCGAGCTTTCTGTGCCAGGTGTGGGTCAAAGTCAATCTTTTGACCTGTAACGACCCTGATTTTTGGTAAATAAAAATTTTGTTAAAAATTTGAATTTTATTTTATTACTTGGATTTTTATTTCCATAACCAAAAATCGGTCATTACTAAATTCGTTGGACAATCTTAATCAAGTTTTAATCGCCATTAGACCGTCATTTTTCCCGTCGTTTCTAGGATTAGATCTTGAATCCTTCGTCATGGCTAGAAATCCTATCTAACAACTCTAGCTAGATTTTAATCGATGTTTCGACTTAGCTATCGTTTAACCTAGCCACCGATCGTTCCTAAACCTCCGTGAATCGTATGAGCCTTGATTCACGAACCTTTTGAAACCCTTGAGTTCGGTAACCCTAGATTAACCCTTTGAACCGTTTGAACCTTTTAGCCATCGACCATTGGACGATAGCGTTAGGAATTCCTTTACCCATTGGTCAATAGGTAAACCTTGGTTAATCTTCCTAAGTACGAGATTAGATTAGCTTAGTGCTTAATTGCAAGTATTAGACTTTCTAGCATTAACCGTTGGATAATAACCGCTAGAAGATTTATTAACCATTGGACGATAACCCTTGGACCTTACCTTCACTAACCATTGGTTATTAACCGCTAGGGAAACTATTATCCATTAGATAATAGTTTTACTTGCCAACCAAGTACTAGGTTTATTAAAATACTAGATTTGGCCATGTGTGTAATGGATTAAAATAGAATTTAGGACTTGGTACTTGAAAGTAGTAGATTAATTTAATAGATATTGGATTTTGGTATATTTAGACTAGATATTGTAGTGCTTGTTTGTATATATTATATGTGTACTTGTATATATATATATATATATAGGTATATATATTTTATTGTAAGTAACACATGTGTATTGTGTTATTTTAATTAGAAAATCTTGTAAAGTACTTTAATTCTTTTATCCATTGGATAAAGAAGGTTAGGGGAATTATTACCCCTTGGATAATAGCTATACTTGCCAATCAAGTATTAGGGTTAATAAAATAATAAGATCTTCCATGTGTGTCAATTGAATAAACTAGAATTAATACATTAGGTTAATATTATAAGGACTTGTACTTTGAAAGCATTAGAATAGTTAATTAGATATAGGATTTGGCAATATCTATCCTAGATTGTGTGGTACATGTGTATATATATATTTATATGTACTTGTATGCATATATATATATATATATGCATATATATATATATATATATATATATATATTATATTGCAATGTGCATGTGTGTTATTGTATATTATAATTAGAAAATCTATTTTGCTTGAAAATATAGATTTTATGATTGACCCATTGTACTTATATATATATTAGTTTATATATACTACTTCCAAGAATGTACAAGTGGGAGAGAGAGAGAGGGAGAGAGAGAGAGATTGCCGAGAGAGAGAGGAGAGAGAGAGCCGAGAGAGATGGGAGAGATAGGAGAGAGGGAGAGAAAGATATGTTGTACTTTCTAGGATTTTCTTCTACCAAATCTAAGTTATATATATATGTACTTTGTACCAAGGAGAGAGAGAGAGAGGGAGAGAGGTGGAGAGAGAGGCCGAGAGAGAGATTGAGAGAGAGAGAGATTCGGATGGAGAGAGAGAGAGAGAGTGTGATGTGTGTGCAAGTTGATTGACCTAGCTTAGCTCATCTTGTCCTTCTTTGAGCATGACCTTTGTAAGCAAATCTAGTCCTTCTTTGTACAAACCCTAATTGAATACTTGAATCAAATCCAATTCCTTGGCCAATCTTCCAAAATCCAATCCATGGTACACACCATAGCCATGCAACCCTAGGATTCTAGGTTGTTTCTTGCAAGGAAGCAAGATTTCTTGGAATAAAAAAATGAGAGATAGGAGAGAGAGAGAGAGAATTCGGCCATGAGAGGAGAGAGGAGAGGCTTGCCTATAAATACCAAGCCATTTGGTGCTTTGAACTCACACCTCATTCCATTCTCCAAGTTCTCTCCTTGAAAGCATAAGAGTTCTTAGTGTTCTTGAGTAGTTCTAGCTTGTTCTTGAGCTTTCTTTCCATCTCCGCCACTAAACCACCATACGACCACCACCTCGATCCTAAAGTAGTAGTAGTATAGGTTACGATCTAGTTTCGAGAGAAACCTTTCTCTTTCGAAGCTATCGGAAGCTTATCGTAAGCCGTTACGCCGTTCGAGTGCCGACTTTCTTTCCGTCGTATTTCCGTAGTTTTTTTCTACCGCCGAGAAGAAAGGTAGATTTTTCTGATCTACTCTTCCTAAGTATACCTGATTTTATGTTAGTGTAGAGTTCTTCGAACCTACTTATCCTAAGTATAGTTGTATGCATGTTTGAATTAAATGTAGACTTTTCTTAACTACTTTCTCTAAGTATATAGTAGTGTATGCGCATGATAATGTAGTTAATCCTTAACTACTTTCTCCAAGTATATGTAGTACTTGTATTATTGTTTGCATGATCTTATTCTTCGAACCATTTTCTCTAAAAAAGTAAAGTTAGTTGTGGTATTTAGCTTGTAGAACTTTCTTGTTTAAAGTACGTAGTTACTTTGATCTTATGGCTACTTGATTGCTTGATTGCCTAATTGCTACGTGTTTGTATGAACTCGTCAATAAACATATGTTGTCTTGAAAAGAGGATTAAACGTTTTCTCTTAAAGATAAAGTGTTGTTTCAAAACCAAGTATTTGTATTTTGACCTTTCAAAGGATATAAGCTTGATGGCATGTTGATTGCTTTACTTGCGGAATGAACAAGCATGACTAAATAGAGTTGGATGATCTTGCTAGTTTAGTTTCAAGATTTCTTTGAATGAGTTGTACTTGTTGCGAAGTCCCGCAGCGGAGTCTATGCATGATTACGAGACACAAAAATCGAGAAAGTAGAAACATGTCACCTAGGGTGTGGATAAAGGAAATAATTGGACTTGGTAAAAAGGATTTTGGAAACTACGTAATGGCCAGACTTGGTAGCCTTACGTTGGTGTGCGTTGCCACTGGAGCCGGACTTGGTAGCTTCATTGGTGAGGTGGGCTTGGTTATCCACGGAGAGGAGCCAATGCAAGAGTTGATGTGATAACATGGCCGGACTTGGTAGCTTATTGGTTATGTGCGTTCACAATGTGTCGGACTTGGTAGCCATTGTGGCCAATGAGCCGGACTTGGTAGCTCATTGGTGTGTGCGTGTGATTTTTGGAAATGATAGATGAGACACAAAACGATGAGTCACGTAGGAGAAACACACGGAAACATGACACCAACAATAGATAGCGAATGCGGATGTGTCATTGTTGTTGTTATTGTTATATTAATGCATGTGCTGTTATGACTCATTATGATATTTGCATGACTTGCTATTTGTAAGTTAAGGGTTAGTGGGTTTTGGATTATTCTATTGAGCTTTCAAGCTCATTGTGTTGCTTTATATGACCCTGACATATTATACTGGTGGCGACGCTGGTATAATGTGTCAGACTTGTTAGATGAATAAGGGGAGCTGTATACCTTGGAGGCCTTTGGAGCTGAGGAACTTGCTAGGATGGAAGAAGAGAAGGAGTTGTAGATAACCTTAGATATCCATCCCTTTTGTGTAATATAAGAACCCTTTGGGAGTTTATGATGTAATAAAGAGCCAGACTCTCTTTTGTTGTTCAATAAAATGTTATTTAACGTTACCCAAAATTCGGGGCGTTACATGACCGTTGACCCTCGCGTGACCTTTCGAACCCTCGCGCGCGTGTCCTAAACACTCGTGCGACGTTTCTCTCCTGTCCCCATCCTTAATTTCCAGCTGGATTTTGTGATGATTAGAGGTCTAGTAAGCCTGAGGAACCCCGTTTTCTACCAGCACAGCTATTGTAGACTGCATGGTTGGCTCTTCCCAATACAACCACTCCCATCACCTTGTTGGAGGCACTCTCCACCAAGCTTGGCTGGCCAGCCTTGTTGGCTGGCTTATGGGCCATGTTTGCCATCACCCCTTGGCCTCCCTTTGGCATATAAATACCCCCTTGCTTCCAAAGCTAGGTGTGACTAAGATATCAAGCAAAAGAGGCTCTAAAACCCTAACCTCACTTCTAATCCACTTATGTTTGTGCTCTACATACACTCATATTCCAAGCTACACCACCTTGTTCAAACCAATTCAAAACAACTCAAGCAAAGGTAGAAACATTTACTATTTTCTGTTCAGATCCCTGAGGGGGGCTGACAGGGCCAAGGCTGGTAATCAATACCAGTCCTGGCCCTAAAGCCAGTAAAGTTACAAAAAGCAGTGGCCATGGAACCCTCGCGCGAGGATTTAGAACACTCACGCGACACTTTGTGTCTCTGTGAGATGCAACCTTGTGGGGAAGGGTATCCTGGTTTTTCAGCTTTGTACACTGCTATTACTGTTTTGAAGCATGTTTAGGCTTTTAGATCACTGTGTTGCATGAAAAAAGCCATAGTTAGCTTATTTTACTGTTTTATTTAGTTTGGAATGCCTTTGGGAAGCTTCTGAGTATGTTTCAGAGCCCCAAACATGAAAAGCAATTCCTGGAAGTCCAGCTAGAACACTCGCGCGTGTCTTCCAAAAACTCGCGCGATGGTTCTCCATTTTCCATTAATTGCCCTTGCATGGCAACTAAGGCTTAAACCTCTGTTTATTCACCCCCACTGTTTAGGGGCTGTATTTTAATTCATTTGGCTTCTGTTTGTCTTAATTTGTAATAAGTAGTTACATTTCAGTACATATTAAACTGCTTGGTTTACCCCCTGGGTGAGCACTGGTCCTTCCAGAGCCCAGAAGGGGATCAAAATTCAACCTGTGGTAGGAACAAACACTCGCGCGAGGATTTAGAATTATTGCGCGATGGTTCTTTGCATGTACATAGATCCATGCACGCAAAGTTGGCCATGGTGCATGACATGCCTAAACCTTGTGCAGTTTTGAGGTTTTTGATTAGAGGGTTGGGTTTTATCCCATTTTTCATAGTATGCCATCCATCCATGCTCAATACAATCACATCTTGCAAATCGTGTTACAGTTTTAAATCCTAATTAACTGTTCCCCCGCCCTAAATGGCTAAAAATTGGTTAAAGAAGAAGACAAATCACAATCATTTTCAAAATGCCTAAGTAGAGACCGATCTCCGGATTGGGCGAGAGGGGTGCCTTAAAACCCTTCCCCTCTCATAACCTGGCTCCCGAACCCAGATATGGTTATGACGGATTGGTTCCTTCACTTTTTCAAATCAAATAGCGCGGCAGGTGCTTTGAAATACGGTTCCTTGGGTGTCGGACCTTCAAACCCGAGTGGCGACTCTGTATTCCGAGCGCTTGCCTGCTTCTCCGCTCGCGCTCCCTCGATTTTTGGGCCCGTGCATTTTGAAATCCGAAAATTCCAGGGCATGCTGCCCACAAGCATTTAGCTCCCTGTCTAGACTATCCTCCTCCTCCTCCACTTCTTCAGCAACAACTTGAGAACTCGGCAGGTACTTGTTGGTCCAGAGGGGGCTAGATTCAGGAGCACCAATCTTGGTGAGGCATGCTGTCCAAGCAGTACCCCAGATCTGGTCTTGAATTGCTGGTATCTGAGATTTGTAGCTCTCAGTAGCTACACTGATTCCTGCATTGTACCCTTGCTGATACACATCCTTGGCCTCGTTTTTGCTCATTTCCAGCTCCACAAGAGTTTGGTTCAGGCTATCCTTAGCACCTTCCAGCTTGCCTCTTAACTCGTCCGCAGCTCCGCAGGCCTGGTTTCTCTCTCTCTTAAGCCTAATGATCGTGTTCTGTAGTTTGGCATTCTCACTGGCAAGCTTAGCACGTTGGGGCTCAGACTGGCCTAGCTTCTGGGCCATGGCAACCATCTATTGCATTGCCTGGCAAACCATGGGGAATTAGTGGCACTAGTGACAGGGGTGAATATGTATTTGAATTTTATGACTAAATTTAAAGAAAGTATACCTTGGCGCTGTGAACCATAAACGACTCAAGGAGGTTGTCTAGGGAGCTGGCCACCTTTTTTTGCATATCCACAGGTAGCATGAAGGCCTGTGACAGGGCCATTGCAGTTCCTTCGGACTCCGCGCTGTCCCTAACATTCTCAAGCCGATTCCCATGAGAGAATTTGGGGGCCTAAACAAGGGATGCAGTTGTTGGATTCTGAGTTGATGAGTCCAGTACTAGATCCGAGTCTGGACGTTGACGTTTGTCCCAGTGACAGGCCTCGATTTCCTCATTCCTCAGGAGAGAAGCCAGGAGGGGTGTCTAGTTGGGCAGAACCACGGCGGCCATGAGATGCATAGGACTCTGAGAACGACCGCGGCCCCGAACACCGCCGCGGCCTCTTCCGCGGCCGGCTCTAGGAATGGTAAGAAGGTCGCTGAGATTAATTGGCTGATTCATGGCACGAGAATCTAGAGGAGATGGGGTGTAACCACTGGAAGAAGAAGTTAATACTTCCTCGGCCAAGAGAATTGGCTCGTCTGGGATGGGGGGCATTTGAGCGCGCCTTTCTTCTTCCTGTACGGGTGTGAGTTGGAAGGACCAAGGAGTGTTGGGTTGTCAGCTGCACGGGTACGCCGATCAATAAACATGTCGTACCAAGCCCTGTAGCTAAGGAGAACTTAGGCTGCTCTTGCTCGGCCTGCAAGGTGTCTTCCCAGCCCATTGAAAGCAAGTGCACGATTGATATCTACTACGTGGACTTGCGGGGTAATGATGTTGTGACCCTGGTTGACATTTATGGCCGCAAAACACAAAGATAACAGTCAATGAGTAATAAGTTAGAGATGCAATACGAAGAAATTGCTCAATAAACAAGATTCCACGAAAAGGACACAGTAAGCAAGAAACTAACGTGTCTGCCCAAATCGGTGAGGCGCGTGAAAGCCTATCACCCTGCCATCTTTGTCTCTGGGCGCGAAGTTCCCCGTGACGATGAGGAAATCATCATCATCCCCTCGAGCAGAGTCAGGCAATTCCAGTACAAGCTTTTTCCTAAAATCCCTACTCTTCAGGTAGTAGGTTAGAGCGTCTTTGGTCCTATAAATGCTGTATAAGTGGTGGATATCATGTAAACCAAAAGAGGTGCCCAACATTTGGTTCAAAGCATTTGTGCGCATAACTACGCGAAAAAAAGTTAGCAGAAACCTGCATCGAGGACAATCGGTAATGGGCAAGGACCTGACGAAGTAGGGGAGCCAGGGGAAACCTAACCCCGCCTTCTACGATGACAATGACAGGGATATGCAGAGTATCATTGTCTGGACTCTCTCGAACAACGTCCTTAGAAGCGAGTGCAGTGGCCACATTATCAGGAATCTCGTAACGAGATCCGAAATTGGCCATCGCTTGGGGAGTGTTATAGTGTCGTCTGAACCTCCCCATTTCTGATAGAACGAGTTTTACAGAGAAGAAAAGGGTTAAGGGTAAACCCTAAAAGGAAGGAGGTCCTAAATCAATGAAAATGGTAGGGAGAGATTGAAGTAGATACTTTTTTTTTGAAAGGCAAAGTAGAGACTTACGATGAGAAGATCGATGACCCTAGTGCAGAAAAAGGAGTGATGAATAATACTTCAATGCCGGGATGCTTGAGCCTTCTTTCTGTAGAGGGAGTTTAGAGTAAGGATGGGGGTTCAAATTGAGGGGAAAACCCAGAATACCCAAATGAGTGGGAGGCGTATGAAAGACGTCACCCAAATGCCGTTTGGACGATCGATTTCCCGAGGGACGTCTATTCGCATTTAATTCGGGCAATACGAAGTATGCCACGTATAAAGGTAGGGGCTGGAAAAGCACGTCCAGCCCAAACGATGGGACGTTTTGCCTGGACTAATGATGAACTATTGCACCAATTTTGAGGAACAAGGTGCAGGGGCGGAAAATACTGTATAAACATAAGTTTGCTTGATGTTTGGAGCTTTGCTCGTCATATTAAGAGAAAATGACGAGTAAAGCTAGGGACCAATTGTAGGGAGGTATTCCCGAACAGAAGCAAGAGAGGCCCGAACACGTGGTGTGCGGGACCACGATAGGACAGTAATATGTAGACACCCCAATCTGGATCTCCTGATCGTTTTACGGTTTCTTGTTTCCCCGATGATGAATTAGGCCGGTCAAGACAGACTTGAGTTTGGAATGGTTTGAACTTTGTGCGTGTGAAAACCTCCCTAAACCTTTTGAACCTCAAAAACCCAAAGTCAAAACCCTGAGCCAGGTTTGACCGTCACGCGTGCGTTTGAAATCCTCGCGCGAGGGTTGTGTGCCAGGTGTGGGTCAAAGTCAAACTGTTGACGGTCGACCCTCGCGTGACCTTTTGAACCATCGCACGCATGTTTGGAACCCTCGCGCGATGGTTCTCTCTTGTCCCCATCACCATTTTCCAGCTGGATTTTGTGATCATCAGGGGGTCTATGGGGCAGTAGAACCCCGTTTTCCTCCAAAACAGCTGTTGGTAACTGCATGGTTGGCACCCCCCAATGTAACCACCCCTCACCTTGTTGGCCACCTTCTCCACCAAGCTCTTGGCTGGCCAGCCTTGTTGGCTGGTGTTTGGGCCATGTTTGCCATCACCACTTGGCCTCCCTTTGGCCTATATATATCCCCCCATGCTTCCAAAGCTAAGGTGACAAAATATCAAGCAAAAAAGGCTTACAAACCCCAACCACACTTCCAATTCTCTCACTCTTGTGTTCTACATACACTCATTCTCCAAGCTACACCACCTTGTTCAAACCAATTCAAAACAACTCAAGCAAAGGTATAAACATTTACCTGCTTTCTATTCTGATCCCTAAGGGGGGCTGACAAGGCCAAGGCTGGTAATCAATACCAGTCCTGGCCCTAAAGTTAACAAAGTTACAAGAAGCAGTGGAGCAGGAACCCTCGCGCGATGGTTCCAAATACTCGCGCGACACTTCGTGTCTGCGTGATGATGAGCCACGTGGGGAGGGTATCCTGATCTTTGTGTTCCATACATAGTTCTTACTATTTTGAAGCATGTTTAGGCTTTTAGATCACTGTGCTGCATGAAAAAGCCATGGTCTTATTTAGTTTGGAATGCCCTTGGGATGTTTCTGAGTATGTTTCAGAACCCCAGGCATGCAAAGCAATTCCTGGAAGTCCAGTCAAGAACACTCGCGAGGTTTCTAAACACACGCGCGATGGTTCTTTACTTTCCAGTAATGGTCCTTGCATGGCAGCTTAGGTTTAAGCCTCTATTTATTCACCCCCACTGTTTAGGGGCTGTATTTTAATTCATTTGGCTTCTGTTTGTCTTAATTTGTAATAATTAGTTACATTCCAGTACATATTAGACTGCTTGGTTTGCCCCCTGGGTGAGCACTGGTCCTTCCAGAGCCCAGAAGGGGATAAAAACTCAACCCGTGGTGAGCCACAAATGCTCGCGTGATGGTTTAGAATTGTTGCGCGATCATTCTTTGCATGTACGTAGATCCATGCATGCAAAGTTGGCCATGGTGCATGGCATGTCTAAAACCTTGTACAGTTTTTTGAGGTTTCTGATCAGATGGTTGGGTTTTGTCCCATTTTCATAGTATTCCATCCATCCATGCTCAATACAAACACATTTTTCCAAATCATGTTACAGTTTTAGTCCCCGATTAACTGTTCCCCCGCCCTAATTGGCTAAAAATTGGTTAATAAAAGAAGAATCATAAAAGTTTTCACAAAATGCCTAAGTAGAGACCGATCTCCGGATTGGGCGAGAGGGGTGCCTTAAAACCCTTCCCCTCTCGTAACCTAGCTCCCGAACCCAGATATGGTTATGATGGACTGGTTCCTTCACTTTTTCAAATCAAATAGCACGGCAGGTGCTTCGAAATACAGTTCCTTGGGTGTCGGACCTTCAAAACCCGAGTGGCGACTCTGTATTTTGCGAGCACCTGCTTCTCTGCTCGCGCTCCCTCGATTTTCGGGCCGCTTTGGCAAAATGGGGAACGAAATCCCTACTTTTCCAAGGGCATGCTGCCCACAGTGGCGACTCTGCTGGGATAAACGAACCAATATTAGTTCATATTTAGAGTTTAAAACGCTTGTGAACAATTCCTTAAAAGTCTGTCAAAACAGTGAGCTTCGCGCTGCCGAAGGTTGGAATGGTGATTTAACAGTGCCCAGTGTCCGACCAATCTGATCTGGGACTTTTTTTCAATTGTTCACTTGCGTAGTTTCCTCTAAAGATGGATACTAATGCATTGTTTGGGGGCGGGACCTACTCAAACACAGCAACCAGCGGCACAAACGCCACTTCCTCCAACATCGCCAACCACATCTCTGATGTCAATCAGGTGCAAACACCACAGAACAATCGGCCTCGCGGTCAGCCCATCAGCTTCTCTGCAATTGAGGCACCTCTGTCCAAAGTTTTGGAGAAGTTGGTTAAGTCAGGGCACCTGAAGCCCCTTGACCCAATGCCTTTACCCAAAAATCCCCCGGCAAACTTCAAGGCCAACCTATACTATGCCTACCATCAAGGAGCTGGTTATATTACGGATTCCTGCTTTCGCCTCCGACACGCGATTCAGGATCTCATAGATGACGGGACTCTCCAGGCTCCACCGCCGCCTTTTCAAAAGCCAAACATCCTCTCCAATTCCCTGCCTAACCATAAAGTTGTCCTGCATATTAGCCAGATATCTCTCAGCTCCACTCAAATCAACCCTAACTCTACCTCATTTGACCCCACTAGCCATATAGTCTCCACAGATCAACCCAAGCCGGTTGTAACTTCTCCAGCCGAGCCTTGTGTCGAAGTCTCGTATTTACGAGTGGAGGAAGGCCAGATTACTGATACTAATGTACCTTTGGCACGTTTACAGAATGGGGCCTTTGTGCTGAGCGCATCTGTCAGCGATCTTTTTCACCAGTCGATCCCCGCCGTGCAGCTCAGTTCTGCTTCTTCCCTTGACAGTCTGTATTTGAATGCAACAGACCCTAACCCGTCTCTCAGTTTGACAGACCAGTTGTCGTTCAGTGCACCTCCTCCAGAAGCTGACATGCGAGCTATAAGTTGGGCCATCGCCGATGACATAGATTATGCTACTCCGATAATCAACGAGTGGTCGGCACTTGAATTGGATGGGTTCCCACAGCAGCCCGAACACCTCCCGTTTGATCAGGCTTGGTAGGATGGTTGGGTGGCTGGTCATGAGGCCGCGATGGTCAATCCTTTGGATGAATTCTCCCTTTACATGTTGTTCCATCAGGCTGAACCTGTTGTCCTTGAGGAAGAGTACAATTGGGACCCCAAGCCGATCTGGCAGGATCCTGTGGTTTTAGATCCTAACCCTCAGCAAGGCTATACTATACCTGACTATCTGCAGCATTACGTAGAAGACGATTTGGTTCAAGAGGAACCTCGGGTCTTGGGAGATCACATCCCCACTTTCAACTCAGTCTTCGACTCGGTTTGTGATGCTGATCGCGACCCATGCTCTTACATCACTAATGGGGAACTTCCCCGTCCTGAGGTTCCCTACCCTAACAATAAGGACTGCAGTATTGTGGGCTACCACAGCCCCGGGTTTTGAATCGGGGCGGCCCGTAAAAGAAGTGCCTCGTTCGCTTTTTGAAAATCGATTTGAAAAATTTTTGAAGAGTCGCCACCCGGATTTATGGTTCACCACCCGAGAAACCGTTTTGATTGAAAATGATTGATTTGAATTGAAAACCAGAGATTGTTTTGGGTTCGGAAGCCACGTTACGAGGGGGGAAGGGTTTTACGGCACCCCCTCGCCCGACGCGAGATCGGTCTCTACTGAACATTTGTGGGATTTTTCAAAATGATTTTGCGTCAAAGGACAAATAGCAAGTATTTACAGTTATATCAAGTACAAAAAAAAGTACTTGCATGTGCATGTGAACAGTGAATAAATGAGGGAAATGGAAATGGAGTGCAAAGTGCTGGAGACTGGAAAATCCTGCCATTAAAATCACTCTCGAGCGCTCGGGAGCATTCCCGAGCGCTTGGGAATGTTGCATGTCCCAACCTGCAAATAATGTTAGTACAACAGAATACAATAGGATATGGTACTGGAAATGTAAACTAAAATAACTTTAAACATGACACAGGCTCGACAGAAGGCCTGGTGGATCATAGTCAGGCCTTCAACCCACCAAATCATGTATCCCATCCTTCCAAGAGCAATGGTTTTCCAGTTCGAAAGACCAAGAGGTCACATGCATGGCATGCAAGAGCAGTACAAGAGATAAGAAAGAAGGAGATTCAGATAGAATGACATGCAGACAACTCCCGAGCGCTCTGGAGTAGACTCGAGCGCTCGAGAGTGATCCACACTCCCAGACCAATTTCAACCAACAAAAGCCGTTACTTGAGTGTTTTGATGTAACTGATCTTACCCTTTTATCTTGCATTCAAGAGGTTTCTCTCTTAGGTCTACTAAGGAAAATGCTTTTGCATTTTCTTTCATATGAAAATGATTCTTATTCTCCTTCAAAAAAACCAGATCAAGTACATCAAAACACTTAAGAAGGCTCTCTTTGCTTGATACCTGTCCCTATCTCCCCTGCATGTTAGTCTAAATGCTACAGGAATGGAAAATGAAGCTGGCACCACTCTCGAGCGCTTCAGAGAAGTCCCGAGCGCTCGGGAGTGTTCCCAGTACTGCATGCATGGAAAGCATTCATGGCCCTTTGCTCTCGTTTTGATACTAAGGTCTTCCCTTCACACTCTCAGTATTGAGGACTGGAGTGAGCTGGGAAGCCTCCCTCAGAAGGGAAAACAACCCCACTTTTGTTTGAAATCAAGGTATGAGACTTATACCTTTTGTTTGGGACTTTGATCCTTGAGGAAAAACTTGGAAAGATGGAGGAGGAATGAAGATTTCAGAGGATCAGAGGTTTGTGATGGACTGAACTCCTTTCCTCTTCTTGAAATTCCTGGGTTATTTTGCTTTTGAAAAGGGGGTTTTTGCTTGAGAGAGAATGAAACTTGTTTTCTGCTTTTAAAAACCAGAGAGAGGGGTTCTAGAGAGAGGATTTCGTGCTTTCAAATGAAGGCTAAGCCTCCTTTTATAGGCAAAACATGAGCTATGGTTCAAAATGGGAAAATGTCATTTGGAATCCAAATCAGATCTCCCGCTCTGACTCCTCTGACTGAGATAGAGTGTATTTGAAGGCAAAGACCAGCCAAGAACGGCTGAAATGATGATTGCATGGATAGTGGGGAGGCTCCCCCATCCATTGGGCAGTACGAAAGTCTCGAGCGCTTGAGAGTTGTCTCGAGCGCTTGGGACTTCACTCTCGAGCGCTCGAGAGTTGACTGGTCAATGGTTTTGGAAAAGGTCTGGAGCGCTTGGGATTGATCCAGAGCGCTTGAAAATGATTTTTGACATTTTTATTTCCCTTTCAAAGTTTCTTCCAGAAGCATCGTTCCATTGGTACAAGGCTTGTTCGATCCCATATTCATCATTGGGGAGCCTCCGGGCCACGAATCAAGGAAATTCGAATCGTCCAAATTGGGGTGTCCACAGGTGCCCCTCTTTGGGCGTTGCTCGATATCATGTCTTGATATGAGTGACATCCAAAGATTGAGACAGCCCAATTCGAGCCAAGACAAATCCTTAATTCCAAAAACAAACATAAAACAGCACATTCAACGCATGAGGTCGCGTCCTTTCGGACTGCCTACGTACCCTTTTCTGTAGGGATCAAACCAGCGTAGCTCTTCGGGGCAAATGCACGCACGCGTAATGCATGCACGAGAAAGAATCGGCACAATTTTGATGCAAATGGCCCACCTGTTGCTCTGTTTGGTGAATGGAAAAGTGCAAACACGTGTGATGCATGCACGAGAAATGATCGACGCGAGTTTAATAAGATAAACATGCAAATGGTCCACCTGTTGCTCTGTTTGGTGAATGGAAAGGTGCAAACACGTGTGATGCATGCACGAGAAATGATCGACACGAGTTTAATAAGATAAACATGCAAATGGTCCACCTGTTGCTCTGTTTGGTGAATGGAAAGGTGCAAACACGTGTGATGCATGCACGAGAAATGATCGACGCGAGTATAATAAGATAAACATGCAAATGGTCCACCTGTTGCTCTGTTTGGCGGAAAGAACGATGATAAAGCAGCATCTGTAGGGTAGAAATACCTGTCAACATGTTGAGATTAGCATAAATAGACAAAATTTCGATCGACCACCAAGTAAAAACAGCCAGTTGAGGAGCGTGAGCTCAAAATCACAACACCGACTAGGACTCGCTTCCTCTAGTTCCGTTTGACGCGGCCAAAGCCAGGACTGAGATTGATTTTGTAAAAAGAGAGGGAAAAGCTAAGCAAGCCTCGTCGGCGGGAAGAGGCACGGGACGACGGGGGCCGGCACGAAGGCTGAGGAAAGATCCCAGTGCACAGAACCACTCCCAAGCGCTCGGGAGTGGTCTCGAGCGCTCAAGACCTTGGCTGGGGTCTACCGTCCTTACATCTTCTTCATCAGGTCTGGGGTGCAAAACCCCTTCTCGAGCGCTAGAGAACCAGGGCGATCCAGACCTTTCTGAAGCCCGATCGAACATCAACTCCTCTCAGGCAAACTCTCTCTCTCTCACTCAACCGATTTCTCTCTCCTCTTTGTCAACCTTTCTCCTGTTCAGACAGCCCTTCTCTCTCCCAATACGGATCGAGCTCAAGATCTTGACTTCTCCACGATCTTCCACTGGGCTGTTGTTTGCCAAGAGGCACGAATCAAGAGGAAGGAGAAGGCCTGGGGTGTAGAGGAACTAGCAATGGCGAGCGGTGGTGAAGGAGAGCAGCCCCACCGCGAGGAGGCGGTGGTGGCGACGGTTACGGCGGAGATGGAGGAAGGCAGCAGGGGTGCTGCTGTCACGGCAGCTCAGGAGGGGAACGGTGAGGGTACGGTGGCAGTGGATGGGGCTCCTGGTGCGAGCTTAGAGGCGGCAATGGAAGAAGCCCAAAGAGCCGGAGGTGTGGAGATGGCGGCAGTGGACGTGGCCAGCAGCAGCGCTGCTGTATCCGCTCGAGAGAGGGTCATTGGTGATGATTTAGTCAGAGGGGTCGAGGCTGGCGGGGGGTTAGCAGCAGTAGAGAGCATTAGCGGAGGTTTAGCGGGGGTAAGAGATACAGGTGTTAGTGAGGTGGTGCGAGGAGATGGTGACGAGCTGGCCATGGGCAGTCAGGGCACATCGGGTAGCGGGGGAGATGGTACGAGCAGCGGGGGAGGTGTGACGGGCACTCCCCATACTCCTACGATGGAGGAGCTACTCGCGGCCGCGGAGCGGGCCGGAGATGAGCGGAGGGACGGGGCTGGCAACAAGGTAGTGATAGCCGGTCGCGTTGCTGCGACACCAGTGCTGAGGACGGCGGTAGTGGAGTCGAGGGGAGGAGATAGTGGGATCAGCGCCTCACGGCCGGTCCCATTTACGGAGGGAGACTTATTGGACAGCGCGAGACCACAGGATATACTGGGTGTCCTTGGTCTCGACGCCGGGATGAGAGAGGTGCTGAGGGGAGCGAGGACTCCGGAGGACCAGGTTTCAGCGTTGTTGCTGGGAGCCTTGTTGAGTGGTGCCGGGGCTTCTGACACTGGAGGTCTTGGAGTGGAGTCGGAGATGGAGGATAGGGAGTTGGGGGAGGAGCCAGGGGCAGAGGAAGAGGTGATTATCGAGGAGCGGGTCACAGCGGCGGCCGAGGCGAAGGCCTACTTGAGCCGTGCACGTCCTGGGTTTACGGCAGATACTTATGCACCACAGTTACACTTCTTTGAGCCGACGGGGATGACTGGCTATACTCCTGCTCGGACGGACTACCCCGAGGACTTGCTCTTGCGAGATCGAGCCTCGCACATTTCTTCTAGCTGGACCACGGTATGACTTTAATGCTTTACTTTCCTGCATTTGTCTTGCTTTTCCTGAATCAATTGTTGCTTACTGATGCTATCTCTTTGCTTTGTTGAAACAGCGTACCAAGGACATTTATGGCCACGGAGGTTCAGGTCATTCATTGCAGTACTTCTTAGCGTTGCCCCAGAGTGCGGGAGCTGGTGGAGGAGATTGGTTTCGGGCCGTTCATGCTGACAGCGGTGAGGGTAGATCGTGCGGTGATGACGGTGTGGTGGAGCGTTGGTGGGACACCACCAACACGCTCCACTTCCGCTTCGGGAGATGACGGTGACTCCTCTCGACTTCGCAGACTACAGGGCTCCGGGTCGGAGGTGAGCCGATTCCATTTGACCCGAGTATAGCACTGGATGATGCAGCTTTGAGGTGGTTCCTTGGCCGGGTCCCACGCCGTAGCGGAGGTGTATCTGAGTACGGGCAGTTTACAGCGTACTGGGATCACGAGCCAGCGGATGACGTCGAGGCGGCCCAGATGGCCAGGGCCTATTTGCTGTACCTGTTCGGGGCTTCTCTGTTCCCGCTCAGGCGATCTCGGGTTCACCTGAGTTACCTCCTGGTTGATCTCGAGGCGGCGGGCCGATCTGATCGGGAGGTGCTTTGCTCTGTGCACTTCTCATCGCTTTCTCGAGCCGCCACACGCGGGGTGGGGGACACCATTGGCGGATACTGGAGGGTGATAGAGGTATGACTCGACGTTATTGCTTTGAATTGCTTTGATTGATTGATCGACTGGTTTGTTGAATTGAACTCGCATTGATTTGAATTGAATTGATCTTCATGACTTGCAGCTTTGGGCTTACGAGGTCTTGGGCATGTTCCCGCCCGAGAACACTTGTACAAATCCGAACCTGCTTCCGCGTGCACTCGCATGGAGTACGGAGTACCGAAGGGCCAAGGAGCGACGGGGACAGGTGATGACTTTCCGGCGCTGGCTGGATAGCATTACTGGGGTTACGGTACAAACATCGACCTTCTTTTCCTTTCTTGCTTGTGCTTTCCTTCATGAAACTTGATCATTAATGTATAATGACTGACTGCAGGTTCACTGAGACCGATGGGCGAGGCTGGAGGCTGACTTCCTTCCGAGGAGCCGAGAGGTGACGAGGAGTAGGGTCTTTGAGTGTCCCCCGGGTTGGCAAGTGGTACCTGGGGATCGGGTGACGCGACAGCCACTCGGTTCTCCGGAGTTCGTCGTGCGAGGCCACTCCGCAGTACAATGGATCGAGACTTACACCCGGCCGAAGCCGAGCAGCTTCACGCGCTGCGACATCGACTTGGAGCGTATCTGCGCGAGGACGCTGACTACGCCGCATACAGAGACAGTACTTGGCCACCGCCAGTGTAGAGCGAGCGCCGAGGCAACAAGGCGTACCGAGAGCGGGGCGTGGGTGAGGCCGAGGTGAGATTGGAGACAAGGCTGGAGCTGAGACCGGAGGTCGGGCCGCGCGGTCGCTTCTTCACGTGGTAGGGGCGAGGCGCTAGGCCTTCTAGGTGGGAGAGGTGCTAGCTCTTCGGGCCGAGGTATGGGCAGCACGGGGGTTCCTGAGACGGCTGAGGCGTCTGCTCCAGTCGGGTTGCCGACGCTGGAGTGGACGATAGGGTGAAAGATCCTGCTGGGGCACGGGCACTATTGGATATTCCACGCTTCCGCATCTACCAATGCGACTTCCAGCACAGGTATAATATGACTTTGCTTCTTTCCCTGCTTTAAATGCTCCTTATTCATGCACATGTTGTTTTGACCTTTGAACCATTGCAGGTGCCGCGAGAATGGGCTGAACAGGCCATTATGTCGATGGTGGGGATGCGGCTGTTGAAGGATTGCGCCAAGGGAAGGACCCTCCAGACTAGACCTGTTCTCGAGCCTGCTCCTCCTGTTGCTTCACAAGTACAAAATGCATACATATACATCTTATTGGGTTTTAAACATGTATCAAAATGAATGAATGCTCATGATATACAAAGCGCAGCTACGGCGCCGACCAGACATAGTCTCGTGGCACCACGAGCCTACCGCCTTCCGCCAAAGACGAGGGGCCAGGGTAGACAGAGAGCGGGGGCTGGACAGTTCGAGGTGGTTCCTAGGGCAGTGTCTCGGCGGAGACCCGCTCGCGAGGAGTCTGAGGAGGACACAGAGGAGTCGCTCGAGTCACGAGCCTTAGGGTCTACTGACTCGAGTAGCGCCTCAGGCCCTTCTGACGATGACGATGATGATGACGAGGTCGAGGTCGAGAGTTCAGAGTCCGAGGGACGTCAGCAGAAGAGGACTCGTCTGGGCTGAGCTTTCAGTTTTTTGCTTTGTCAGGCTTTTCTTTTGCATGGGCCTGTGTGCCAGCATAGTTGTAGTGCCTGGGGCCTGCGTGCCTTGATTTTGTTTGGGCCTGCGTGCCCTGGTAGATAGGATTGGGCGCGTGTCCTGGTAGATAGGATTGGGCGTGTGTTTGCCCCAGCTTATGCACTTCCTTCCTTACCCATTGTAGATGCCTTATTCATTTATGAAAATTTGCACTTTTATTCATTTGCATTCATTCGCGCTTCTTTTCAAGAATTGTATTTTATGAAATATGTTTGTCTAGCTTTAAAAGAAAGCAAAGAGCACGCGAATTTCGACCGATACTCTTAAAACGGGATAAAATTTGACATAATCGACTCGACTCATGGAAAACTGACTTGGGATGACGAGAATGCCCTCAATGTGGAATCCGCAAGCACTAAGGAAAGTAACGACTAAACTTGATCAAGATTGGACACGGGAATGGGACACGAGAGGATTTATTCGGGGGCGTGCTTCTAACACCACCATGAGCAATGAAATAGGGGCATTTGCGGGTGAAAATTGATTTTGTAAGCCACAGCACGTGTTTGATCATTTCACACGGTCACTAGCACGTATTAAGACTTGCGCATGCCACTGGAATTGAACAAATGTTCCCGACACGACTTTTGACACATCGACGGGAAGAAAATCATTGAACTTTTGAGGTTTTTCGAGGAATATGTTTGAGTATCGAGACAAATGGACAATTGGACGCGCTGTATTCCCTTGAGAATAGATTGAAACCTGTCATATTGGATGAACAAAGCTTGAGGTTTCATCCCAGGACCAACAACCAGGGAGCAAAACTTACTGTCAAAACTGCAGAACTCTCGAGCGCTTGAGAGTATTGTCGAGCGCTTGGGAGTTAATTCTCGAGCGCTCGAGACTTCTGTGGTTTGCAGATTTGTGTTATTTTCCAAGATGGTTTCTAGCTCTAGCATGTTGTTTTCTCCTGCATGCACCTCTCCTTAAGCTGGTTCCCAATGGTCAGTGATTTCCTAAGGCTAGACTAGTGCTTTTCCAACACTTTTTCAAGTTCCCAAAGCTTGAAATCTTGAAAATGTGAGAAAATGGTTTTGAAAAAGACATACTTGTTGAGTTTCAAGGCTGATGAGTGAAGTATTGCCCCACTCCAGCCTTCTATAAGTACTGAGCCCAGCCTTGGCAAATCTATTCACACTTCAAACCATCATCTTTGTTCCAAAACTTCGTTTCTCATGGCTTTGTTGAATCAAGCTTTGCTTCGGCCTTGGCTGGACAGCCTTGAAGGCATTGATTGGCTGAATTTCCGAGGGCATCGCCTTCATGCCCTGAAGTATCTCCGCGAGGTCACAATCCTCCCTGTCCTGCTGCAAGCGGCTGCACGCTCTTGGGATCCCGAAGTGCATGTCTTTTGCTTCGGTTCTCAAGAGCTATGCCCCACCGTCGAGGAATTTCATGCCTACCTGGGGAGCCATGACTCTGCCGAGCCAATTGTTCCGATGCTTAGAGAGAGTATGAAGAACATCCTAAAAGCCAAGCTGGGTGTTAGCGGGAACATTGCTGAGTTCTTGACCCGGGGTAATGCCATCAACATCGTGCAACTGTATGAGAGATTCAGTCCACCTGGAAACCTGACGGACTTTGAGCATCAAGGTCGTCGGATGACAGCCTGCTGCATTTGCCTCCTGACGGCTTTCTTGCTGGTTCCATCTGTTAGTCAGCCCAATTCTCTGTTGGTGGGAGTTGCTGCTCAGATCGAGGCTTGCAAAGGCGTTGCGCCCTTGGTTCTTGCGGAAACCTTGATGGGGTTGGATGCTGTTCGTGCGGGACGTACAAGGGTTTTTGGTGGTAGCCCGCTGTTGCTGCAGGTTAGGGACCTCACTCAGCTCTCCTTTTTCTATTTCTCACGTTCATTTTACCTCATCACTCAGTTTAGGCTTTATCTGGCTCCTTGCTTGTTTTCTCTCTTTTTGGGTAGATGTGGCTCTGTGACAAGTTGAATTTGCTAACGCCCCCGGCGAATGACTGGTGGTATCGAGCAAGCGGATGGAATCGTCCTTTCCAGGTGATGTACAGTAGTGGAGATGACTGGGCTGATTTCCTCGCGTCTGCAGAGGAAGATGATATTGCTTGGCGGTGCCATTGGCTGAGGCTGCCTGCGATGACCGTGAGCAACATGGGCTCAATGTATGTATTTGTGGCTGGTTTGGCAGGCTTCACTTTCTACTCGCCTTTCCGCATCCTTCGTCAGCTCGGACTTAGTCAAGAAGTGCCGCCGCAAGGATCTGAAGTGCTTCGTCTCCCTCCTTTCACCATTCCGGGCCTTCGGAGTTATGTTCGTACATGGGAGGCTCGCAGGACTGAGCCAAGTGATCCTCTTTACTCCATTGCTTCGACCGGAAGATACCGCAAATGGCTAAGGAGAGATGTGGAAGCAAGGATGGGTTGATTGCTTACTTTGTCGTCTTTTGGAATAAAAAGTGCTTTAGTTGTGCGTTTTCCGTTTTCATGCTCAGCTTGTAATAAAGAAATCATCGGAATAAAATTGACTGATTAAGGGTTTCCCCCTTTCGGTTCATTAATTGCATGTACTTTGAAAGAAAGAGCTTTGACTTGTCAATTTGGATTTGAGTTTTGAAATTTAGGACCGAACCTCAGAGTGAGATTGCCTACGTATCCCTTAAGAAAGGGAATCAGGCCCATACGTAGTTCGGGCTAGGGTTCGCTCGGGTATTGACACTCTCCTTTTGTGCTCTAAATTTTGCCTAGAGCCGCCCTTTCGGGTTTTCGGCCTAGCGAGCTCTTTTTCGACTTTTTGCCTTAACTTTTTCCTAGGCCGCCCTTGCGGGTTTTCGACCTAGCAGGCTTGCTCTAATTTTTGCCTGGTACCACCCGCCCTTGCGGTTTTCGGCCCAGCGAGCTCTCTCAGGGATAATATCGCTTGAGTTGGTCCAAATTGACAAGGTTTGAAAACTCGTTGCCATCGAGATCGATGATTGATGCAGCCCCCCCAGAAAGGATCGACTTGATGATGTACGGCCCAGCCCATTTCGGTCGAAACTTCCCTCGAAGATCAAAGATCGGGGCACGGATTTCTTTGACTACCATGTCCCCCTCTTGCAGGTCCCTCGACTTCACTTTCTTGTTGAATGCCCGGGCGATTCTTCGCTGATAGCCCTGAATGTGATACAACGCTCGCAGCCTCCTTTCGTCAAACAACATGAGTTCTTCGAACCTTCCACTAATCCATTCAGCCTCATCTATTCCTTGTTCAGCCCTGACTCTGAGCGATGGCACTTCTAGCTCGATAGGGAGAACGGCTTCCATACCGTACACCAAAGAATAGGGTGTTGCCCCCGTCGGTGTGCGAATAGACGTCCGGTATCCCCATAAAGCTAGTGGTAGCTGTTCATGCCAATCCCTAGCTGATTCGACAGTCCTCTCAAGAATCGACTTGATGGTTTTGTTGGCTGCTTCGACCGCCCCATTCGTCTGCGGGCGGTAAGTGGTTGAGTGATGCACTTGAATCTTGAATTCGTCAAAGAGCTCTAAAACCTTTCCTTTGAAGTGAACACCATTGTCAGATACGAAGGCTTGAGGAACTCCGTACCGATAAATGATGTTCTGCCTGATAAAGTGAGCCACTTGAACCGCCGTCAAGGTCTTGTACGAAGCTGCCTCAACCCACTTGGTGAAATAATCAACCACTACCAAGATGAACCTGTGCCCGTTAGAAGCTGCGGGCGTGATCCTTCCAATGACATCGATGCCCCGGGCAGAAAATGGCCATGGTGTCGCCATTGGGTGTAATTCCGAGGGTGGGACATGGATAAGATTAGCATGAGTCTGGCATTTGTGACATCGGCGCACATACTCGATGCAATCTGTCTCCATAGTCGACCAATAGTACCCTAATCTCAGAACTTTCTTTGCTAGCATCATTCCACTCATGTGAGGGCCACAGACTCCTTCATGAACTTCTTCCATTACCGCTCTCGTGACGTCCCCATGAATGCATAACTTGTGAACTCCGCATGGCGATCGCCGGTACAATTGCCCACCGCAAATGATGTATTGAGACGCCAATCTTTGTAATGCAATGCGATCCTTCTTGGTTGCATCTGCAGGGAAATCTCCTTTTTCCACAAAATTCCAAATGTCGTGGAACCACGGGAGTCCATCGTTTGGTTCGTCAATGTTCATGACGTAGTCGTACACGTGCTTTCCTATTTGTTCAATCATAAAAGGCCTTAACTTCACTCCGATCGGAAGTTCCAACATAGATGCCAAAGTAGCAAGCGCGTCTGCGAAGCGATTCTTCATCCTAGGTACATGCGTGAAAGTCACTTTTTGAAAATTCGGAATGAGCTCATCGAGTTGCTGATGATACGGCTTCATCTTTTCATCTTTGACCTTCCATTCCCCGTTTGCTTGTGACACAACCAAGTTAGAATCCCCCACGACCTCCAGTACTTTGACTCCAATTTCCAGTGCGGCTTCCATTCCAACAATACATGCTTCATACTCTGCCTCATAATTCATGACTTCGAAGTTCAATTTGAAGGCCAGGGGAATATGTGACCCCTCGGGCGAGACCAGCAGAATGCCGATCCCAAAGCCTTTTTGGTTAGCAGCTCCATCGAAGTATAACGTCCATGTTTCATTGACTGCAGTCATTACGTCTTCGTCGGGAAATTGAAACTCCATGTGTTCTGGACCCTCGATCGGGCGATCTGCCAAGAACTCTGCTACTGCTCTTCCTTTCACCGACTTGCGGGTGACATACTTGATTTCGAACTCGGCCAATAAGAGCAACCAACGTGCTAGCTTACTGGTAAGCGCTGGCTTCTCGAATAGATATTTGAGAGAAATCAGTATCACCGAATAAGACAGCATGTAGTGTCTCAATTTCTTTGTGGCCCAAACGAGCGCCCAACATGTCTTTTCCAATGAAGTGTATCGCTCCTCGCTTCCAACCATCTTCTTGCTTAGGTAGTAGATCGCCTTTTCAACCCCATCATCTCCTTCTTGTGCTAGCATGCACCCCATGGATGAGGGTGTGACAGACAAGTATAGGATCAAAGGTTTTCCCGGAACGGGTGGCATCAAGATCGGCGGATTCTGAAGATAGGTTCGCACTGCTTCGAAAGCCTTTTGACACTTGTCGTTCCATTCGAATTTCACATCTTTCTTGAGAAGTCGAAACAACGGTTCGCAGGTCAGGGTCAGCTTGGCGATGAACCAACTAATAAACTGAATCTTTCCCAAGAAACACCGAACTTCCTTCTCGGACTGAGGCGGCTTCATATCAAGAATGGCTTTAATCTTAGAAGGATCCACCTCGATTCCTCTGGTCGTGATCATGAATCCAAGCATCTTTCGGCCGTAACCCGAAAGTGCACTTCGCGGATTGAGTCGCATTCTCAGACTTTCAATCCTTTCAAAGAACTTTCTCAATGCTTTGGGAGATGGTCTTTCCTTTCCTTTCCCTTCACTATCATGTCATCGACGATACCTCGACCTCCTTGTGAATCATGTCGTACACAGTGTGGTAGCGCCCCTCCGATACGTTGGGACCGGCATTTTTCAATCCAAACGGCATGACCCGATAGCAATATGTCCCCACTCGGTGATGAACGTGGTCTTTTCCTTGTCCTCTGGAGCCAGGAGAATCTGATTGTCCCGAGAAGCCATCCATGAAAGATAGTAGAGCGTGCCCTGCAGTATTATCAACAAGTACGTCTATGTGTGGCAATGGAAAATCGTCCTTAGGGCTCGCTTTGTTTAGATCTCTGAAATCGACACACACTCTGATTCTGCCGTCCTTTTTGGGGACAGGAACGATGTTGGCTACCCAAGTGGGGTACTCCGTTACGATTAGAAAACCGGCGTCGATTTGTTTTGTGAGCTCTTCTTTTATTTTTAATACCCAATCAGGCCGCATTTTCCTTAGTTTTTGCCTAATGGGCTTTGCGTCAGGGTAGAGAGGGATTCTGTGCTCGACTATCTCCGGGTCGATTCCGGGCATGTCTGCGTGGGACCAAGCAAAAACTTCTTTGAATTCTTTTAACAAATCTGTGAGCTCTTGAAGCTCAGTGGGAGACAGCCCGGAACCTACCTGAACCAATCGAGGGTCATCCTCATCACCCAAGTTTATTGAGATTATTTCTTCTTTTAAAGGCTGAGCATGCCTTTCATTTTCGCGATCGATAAGGGAACGGATCTCCTTGGGAATGTCCCCATCGAGATCTATTCCTTCATCATCGGGATCTAAACAATTTATTTCAAAAATCGGCAAGTAAGCGAAAACGTCATTCATTTCATTAACCATTTCAGCAGACGGGGGGAATACAGCGGTTGACTCGAACTCAAAATGAAAGCTATGACGTGGAGGGCCGATACGCACAAACTCCGACTCCGTGCTAGACGACGAGTCAGTGTCGAACTCAGACTCAGACTCAGTGCAAGTGCTGTGAGTGTGAGTTACATGTGGAATGAAAGTGCAATTATCATAAGTGCCTATAGCCTCGACAATGAGCTTGGAAGGGTCTTCAATCTCTTCTTCATCTCCAAGCGCAAGCACAGCAGCATCTTCGACCATACCCTCCGGATCCTCGCCCTCGAACAGAAGTTGGAGACTGCCCAAACCAAAAGCTTCCAGCCAGTCGAGTGCCTCAAACAATTCTTCCACCTTTGGAACCTCTTCGTCACTCTCCCAGGTATCATTGGCAAAGATTTCGAAGCCAGGATACTTCTTTTTCGTCTCGATGTCCACAAATGGTTCAGGTTCTCCTTGGTACAGTGGTTCTTTCCCCTTTGACTTCATCTCAATTGCACGGGACCGGGCATGATTGCGCCACTTCTTTGCTGGATCACTCTTCTTGGCATCATAGCCTAGACCAAAACGTTCGTTACTCCCAGGGAAGTCAGGGAATTCGGGGACACCTTGAGCGTAAAGCCCCAAGCCCATGCCTGGCAGATACTTCATCCTTTTCATAATTTCCAGTGCTGCGGAGCTTACCAAGAAGCCGTCCTCGGCTCGGATAGTACACACCTTCGAAGTCATGACAGCAAAGCCTCCCATGGCAACATCTTCCTCTCCATGCATAATCTCAAGCAGCGGGGAATTGTCCTCGGAGTGCGGGCGAATGCCTGAGTCTCCATGAATGATGAGGGTTCCAGAGTCCAAACCCAAGATCAGTTTCTGGTGCAATGTTGAGGGTACACCCATAACATCCGGACGATGTAGCCAAGGCCTTCCCAATAGGAGATTGAAGGATGCAGGAATTTCCAGTACGCAGAATTCGACGGTGGTCTTGAACTTGCCAGTTGCGAGTTCCAGATTGATTGTCCCCAGAACATCTCGGCGCGTATTATCATAAGCGCGAACACCCAAATTCGATGGCGCGAAGTCTTTGTTCTTAAAGCCCAAGCAATAAGCAGTGCGGAGTGGACACACGTTAATGGCGGAGCCATTATCAACAAGGATTGCGGGAACCCACTTTCCGAGGCACTTCATGGTGATGTGAAGGGGCTTGTTGTGGTCAGCTCCTTCAGGCGGCAGATCTTTCTCGGTGAAGGATAAGGTGTGCTGGGTGAAGTTCGGGGTTATGAGAGCAATGAGAGCTTCTGGGGCAATATCAGAGGGGACCTCAAGTCTGGAGAGGGTGTTGACAAGCCTGCGACGGTGCTCGCGGGAGGCAACTAACACTCCCCACATAGACATGCGAGCAGGGGTTTCCTGGAGTTGACGGATAATAGGATCAGCGGAGGCTTCAGGGTCGGCTTCAGGGAGGGAGTTGAGGTCGATGGATAGTTTGGACTGGGTAGGTGGGTTAGATTTAGTGGAGCTAGAAGGGTTATTTTGTGGAGCTTGCGGGACGGAAGTGTTCGGGTTTGTAGGATTGACAGGGGTATTCTGCTGCGGTGGAGGGGCTCGGGATGAGCTACCCTGCTGGAGGTTGGTAGGCTGGTAAACTCTCCCACTTCTGGTAAGGTTGCTAACTGTTTTGGGAATGGGCTCCCACCAAGTACCTTCCCAGAAATCAGAGAAGTCCAAGTCATAGTCATCCGCCTTACGCTTCCCTTTGTCCAGTGCTGTCTTTTCCAACGTGTCATTTAGAGTTTCCATTTCCAAAGCATGCCAGATACTATCCTCCTCCAAAGAGTTCCAAAAGTTGTTGTTGTTGCTGCTGTTGTCATTGCTGATCTGCAGAGATCCTTCATCTAGCATGGCCTTACTAACAGTCAGCTCTTCATCATTCATCCATACATTCACCAGTTCAGATTTTCCCCATAGATCTTCTGGGTCCAATACGCAAATGCTGGGATCATCAGGGATTTGAACTATGGGTCTGGAAAAGAACTCCTCGATGATGTATTCCTGCGGGCAGAAAAAATAATCCGTGGCGTGCTCCAAAGCATCGGTGTCTCGAGTGAGGTTGACAATGGTCCTGGCATTGAGCCCTGAGAGCAAACGGGGGTTCATCAGGCCCATCTCTTCCACTACTTCATTTTCTTCTTGAAAGAGGTACACCAATGATGTCTCATCTAGAGGGTCGGAATCATCCATCCAATGCCATCCGTTGGGTTCAGGCTCCCATTCCCATTCATCTTCTTTTCTAACCGGTTCAGGTTCCAAGAACAGAGCAAACAGAGAGTACCCATCCAAAGGATCAGCCATCATCTCCTCCCAATCCTGCCTCCATTCTCCTTGTTCCAATTCCTCAACTTGCTGCGTATCAAGTGCCACAGGCCATGCTCCAGTGATGAGAGCTCTTTCTTCTACTGCCAAGAAATCTTGCACTAGGTCCTCCCACCTTACCTGAAAGTCCCATTCCACAGTTTCCAGTGCGTAGACGGTGTCTTCAATTGGCAACGGTCGGCTTGGGTTGAGAATCAGGAATGATGTAAAGGCTGGGGTTAAAGGGTTGGCTTGTGGAGATGAAGTTGGTGCGGGCATTGGAATGCTTTGGGAGTGGGTTTGAGACGGTGTTTGGTTTTTGTGGTGGCATGGGGAGGGTTTTGTTGTCTATCAGATCTTGGATTGCATGACGAAGGCGAAAGCAGTTGTCGGTAGGGTGGCCTACATTCTGATGATAGGCACAGTAGGCATTAGGGTTGTGGGATGGGGGTAGCTTTTGAGGTAAAGGAGTAGGGGCAAGTGGCTTGAAGGTGCCGCTCTCGACCAATTTCTCGAGCACGGCAGAGAGCGGTGCCGAGAACTGAGCAAAAGTACGGGGCTGGGTACGCGGCTGACTATTCCGAGTGGCTATTTGGTTCACCGGCTCGGCTTGGGTTGAATTTGTGGAGGTGTTGGGTAGGTTGGCGTAGTTGGCGTTACCAAACAGGTTGTTGTTTTCAGAGTAAACCTTCTTGGGCTTGGGAGCAGGCTCGGGCTTGTCAAGGATCCCCAATTGAACTGCTTCTTCGACGGCTAAGCCTGTATCGAAGAAAGTCTTAAAGTCTGAGCATGCTTGGGCCATAACCATGTGCCTTGCCAAGGTGGGTTGAAGGTTACGGACAATCATCCTGATTTGATCCCGGTCGCTCGGCCTATCTTTCATCTGTGCTGCCTTAGCCCTCCATCTCTTCACGAAGTCGGCGAAAGCCTCTTTTGCTTCCATCTTTGTCGACTCTAGCTCACGAGTGGTTACTTCCAACTGAATGTTGTAATCGTACTGCGCCACGAAAGCCGCGCATATGTCCTCCCAGGATCGCTTCTTTCTCTCATCCAACGAAGTGAACCAGTGTAGTGCATGTCCCACCAAGGTCTGTGAGAACATCTGTGCCATAGCGTCTTTCTCGACTCCCCACATAGACAGTGCCCCAATGTATCCCGTCAGGTGGGCCTTTGGATCCCCCGTTCCATCAAATTTGGCGAAATCGATTGGCCTAAACTTTTCTGGAAGCTTCGCATTAGGAAACAAGCAAAGCTTATTGATGTCGAAACCGGTCGATGCTACCTTCTCGTTCCTTGCAACAAATTCCTTTAGCTGAGTAAGTTTCGCCAATACTGCTGCCATTTCGGGATTCTGCGGGGTTTCCAAATCAAACACCAGCTGTTCTTGATTTAGATTCGGGTTAGGGTTAGGGTTGAAGTTTAGGTTGGGATTTGGATTTGGGTTTGGGATAGGAATTGGGTTAGGGACCGGATTCTGGGCTTGTGGTGGAAGGCATCGTGCAACTCCAGTGATCATCATCATGAGTTGGGCAATTTGGTTATCAGTACGTTCACCCAGGCGTTGAATATCTTCTCTAATCTGTGCCATTTCTCCATTCAGATTTCCCGGGTTCGGGTTAGGGTTAGCATGGGGATTGGAAACTGGATTTGGATTTGGATTCGGCTCGCCTCTGCTTGGGTTTGGATTCGGGTTGGGATTCGGATTTCCAGCGTTCGGGTTTGGATTGCCTCCGTTCGGGTTTGGACCGGGATTCAGGTTTGGGTTTAAGCCTCCGATCAACAGATCCATTCCGACCCCCAAATCTGATGCACTGACGGAGTCTGCTTGTAGTTGGAGCCGTTCCAATCTCTGTCCCAAAGGTCTGGTCCAAGAGGGTATGGTGCTCTTCTTCTTCGGCCCAATTGCTTAGAACTGACAGGAAAGCAAAAACTCGTGCTCAGACGCGGTTCCTGCTTGCATTTTTATGAAAATTCATGCATGATTTTGGAAAATGAGTGCACCGTCATCGTCACCGACTCCGAAAAGATTGGTTTACGAGAGGTTGCCTCGATCCTTAGATTTTTGGGGTGTATCCTCATTTTGGAACGGTCGATTCCCAAAAGATGCTAAAATAAGCTAAGTATTCGGCTAACATTCCATCGGCAATTCGACCATTGGTTCGGAATGACTTGGGGTGGACAATGTGATGCGATAACCGAGGTGGCGTAAGCGGTACACTTGCTTTTAGCCTGGATGGTGTTGGCATCACAATGTCCTGCTCCCCTATCGTTCCTTTCCTTTAGTTAAATCCTGATCAAATGCTTAGTCAAGGACTTAGCAAAATCTTAGTTTCCTTTAGGTTCAGGTTCGAGGACTGATGTAATTCAAACAACATGCACTGGAGCGCATGACTCTTCATCGGGTCTTGGCAACCTTCCGAAGACCGCGCGAGCGAGTCTCGAGCATCGTGGCTGACAGCGTGACAATGCAAGATGCAATGCGGCACGTAAATAGGCTATAACACATAATCCTGCCCTGTAGGTTCCTGTCCTAGTTTGGGAAGGTTCTATGGCTTGCTAAACATGTACAAAGGCCGGTTTTGGCTTGAAGGGGGTTCCCCGGACTAGAGTCAAAGTATACCTCCCGTTATTGAGCGTACACCGGTACGAACGGCAGATATGACTCATCACGGTCGAGGGTTGCTGAGCATTCCGGGATTTCTTGTCACCGGCAAGCCGGGCAAGATTGCCGAAACACAACAGCGGGGCTGAACACGATATAAACAAAGAATGGAAAAATGAAACAAAACAACTTTGAAAATCCCACAAACATCTTTCAAGCTTGGCTCACTAATTTAATTAATATTCAAGGAAAACAGACCGTTTTGAAAATATGCGAATTTTCTCTTAAGTATTAATTAAATTTCTCCTCAGCAGAGTCGCCACTGTGGGCTACCACAGCCCCGGGTTTTGAATCGGGGCGGCCCGTAAAAAAAGCGCCTCGTTCGCTTTTTGAAAATTGATTTGAAAAATTTTTGAATAGTCGCCACCCGGATTTATGGTTCACCACCCGAGAAACCGTTTTGATTGAAAATGATTGATTTGAATTGAAAACCAGAGATTGTTTTGGGTTCGGAAGCCACGTTACGAGGGGGGAAGGGTTTTACGGCACCCCCCTCGCCCGACGCGAGATCGGTCTCTACTGAACATTTGTGGGATTTTTGAAAATGATTTTGCTTCAAAGGACAAATAGCAAGTATTTACAGTTATATCAAGTACAAAAAAAAGTACATGCATGTGCATGTGAACAGTGAATAAATGAGGGAAATGGAAATGGAGTGCAAAGTGCTGGAGACTGGAAAATCCTGCCATTAAAATCACTCTCGAGCGCTCGGGAGCATTCCCGAGCGCTTGGGAATGTTGCATGTCCCAACCTGCAAATAATGTTAGTACAACAGAATACAGTAGGATATGGTACTGGAAATGTAAACTGAAATAACTTTAAACATGACACAGGCTCGACAGAAGGCCTGGTGGATCATAGTCAGGCCTTCAACCCACCAAATCATGTATCCCATCCTTCCAAGAGCAATGGTTTTCCAGTTCGAAAGACCAGAAGGTCACATGCATGGCATGCAAGAGCAGTACAAGAGATAAGAAAGAAGGAGATTCAGATAGAATGACATGCAGACAACTCCCGAGCGCTCTGGAGTAGACTCGAGCGCTCGAGAGTGATCCACACTCCCAGACCAATTTCAACCAACAAAAGCCGTTACTTGAGTGTTTTGATGTAACTGATCTTACCCTTTTATCTTGCATTCAAGAGGTTTCTCTCTTAGGTCTACTAAGGAAAATGCTTTTGCATTTTCTTTCATATGAAAACGATTCTTATTCTCCTTCAAAAAAACCAGATCAAGTACATCAAAACACTTAAGAAGGCTCTCTTTGCTTGATACCTGTCCCTATCTCCCCTGCATGTTAGTCTAAATGCTACAGGAATGGAAAATGAAGCTGGCACCACTCTCGAGCGCTTCAGAGAAGTCCCGAGCGCTCGGGAGTGTTCCCAGTACTGCATGCATGGAAAGCATTCATGGCCCTTTGCTCTTGTTTTGATACTAAGGTCTTCCCTTCACACTCTCAGTATTGAGGACTGGAGTGAGCTGGGAAGCCTCCCTCAGAAGGGAAAACAACCCCACTTTTGTTTGAAATCAAGGTATGAGACTTATACCTTTTGTTTGGGACTTTGATCCTTGAGGAAAAACTTGGAAAGATGGAAGAGGAATGAAGATTTCAGAGGATCAGAGGTTTGTGATGGACTGAACTCCTTTCCTCTTCTTGAAATTCCTGGGTTATTTTGCTTTTGAAAAGGGGGTTTTTGCTTGAGAGAGAATGAAACTTGTTTTCTGCTTTTAAATCAGAGAGAGGGGTTCTAGAGAGAGGATTTCGTGCTTTCAAATGAAGGCTAAGCCTCCTTTTATAGGCAAAACATGAGCTATGGTTCAAAATGGGAAAATGTCATTTGGAATCCAAATCAGATCTCCTGCTCTGACTCCTCTGACTGAGATAGAGTGTATTTGAAGGCAAAGACCAGCCAAGAACGGCTGAAATGATGATTGCATGGATAGTGGGGAGGCTCCCCCATCCATTGGGCAGTACGAAAGTCTCGAGCGCTTGAGAGTTGTCTCGAGCGCTTGGGACTTCACTCTCGAGCGCTCGAGAGTTGACTGGTCAATGGTTTTGGAAAAGGTCTGGAGCGCTTGGGATTGATCCAGAGCGCTTGAAAATGATTTTTGACATTTTTATTTCCCTTTCAAAGTTTCTTCCAGAAGCATCGTTCCATTGGTACAAGGCTTGTTCGATCCCATATTCATCATTGGGGAGCCTCCGGGCCACGAATCAAGGAAATTCGAATCGTCCAAATTGGGGTGTCTACAAGTATCATGGTAACCAATCTTGTTCCTCCTGCCAACCTATGGGACGTTGATGAGGTAGTTGACATCCAAGTAGGGACAGAAGTCTAGGCAGTTAACCGCTCCCTGGTAGAAGGTGGACTGTTGGATGTTCCATTTATGGCCAATCCTGAGCCTGTTACCGAAGTGGCAACGGTCGCTGATTTGAGTTTCTGGGACTCACTCTTGATGAAAGACCTGGCTGAAGACTTGGGGCTAGACATGGAGGTACCGAAATCTGCAACGGCCACTGATAAAAAGAAGCGTAAGTTAGGCGAAGTGCCTGCTGATCTCTAGGATGTGAATGAGGATCCTCAGGTTGTGCCTTCTTCGGGAAACGTCCATAATGTTATGAGGAGTGGACGGATTTTCCAACCTGCGAATCTGCAAGCTGGGACTTCGTTCAACCCTTCTAACCCAGGAATGAACCCATTTCTTTTCCAAAGTCTGCACCTCTGGAAGGATTGACTGGGTCATCTGCTACTGATTTGGTTCAGTGGCAGCTTGAGCGGATTCCCGCTGCTATATCCATCTGGGGACTGATCTGTTCCTCCCGAAAGCACCGTCAGATGTTATGCCACGCACTCTCCCGCCTCGAAATTCAGGCCGACATCACTCCTGAGGTGATGATGTCTCTCATCCTCCCTCCTACCTCCAAACACACCGTGGTATTTACTGATAAGGACCTGCCAATTAAAGGGGTTGATCACAACCGCCCCTCCATATTACAGTCAAATGCCGCGGACTCTGTGTCCCAACTGTCCTCATTGACAACGGTTTAGCCATCAACGTTTGTCCTATGAGGGTGGCCTATCGTTTGGGTTTTGCCAAGAAAGACTTTGCACCTTCTAACCTGGCTGTCAAGGCAAATGACGGCACCCGTCGTAAAGTCGAGGGTACTTTAATGCTTAAGCTCGATGCTGAGGGCTTTGAAATGGACGTTGAGTTCCATGTGGTTGACATTCCTGCCACTTTCAACCTGCTGCTGGGCAGGCCATGGCTCCATCGGTCAGACATCATGGCCGTACCGTCAACTCTCCATCAGAAAGTCAAGCTGGGACTACCTACTGGTACACTAACCATTTGCGGGGACTCTGGAATCCGCCCGCTCAAAGAATATGGAACTCCTGTTTTGGGGATCATGCACGGAGAAGAAGATGTTGACCTTGGGGGTTTCTCGTTCGACACTTCTGAATCTGTTCTGGCTATCAGCGTGGACGGGGATTTCCTCATCAGTTCTGTTGCAATGGACATCATGCTAAGGATGTCCTATTTTCCTGGTTTGGGTTTAGGGATTCACCAACAGGGAGTCCCGGAGTTCCCTACTTTTCCTTTTTGTGAAGGGCATTTTGGTTTGGGGTACACTGCCTCTACCAATAATGCCAAAAGAAGGAAACATACGGGAAAACCTTGTACTCTCTATGGCGATCCTGACAGCTATTTCGTGCGTGAAGTTGGGAATGCTGCTTACACTGGACAGGCAGAGCCGTTTATAAATCCTGAGACTGGAGAGCTGTTGCCTGGTTTCGAGGTTTTTGCTAATGACACCTGGTCATCTACTGATGAGGAGCCAAAGAAGGCGGAATTCAAGAGGAAGCTTACTCAGCCAAAGTTGAAGACTGACTGGCTAGGAACTTTTGATCAGGGGAGCTTAGAGCTGTTATTCCAGGAATTCTCCCAAGCGGGTTTAGCTGAGAAAGCTGAGGAAGCTGAAGTGTTCATGCTTGGGTTAGACGCTCTGGAGGATCCGACATCACTCATTGTGGAAGCCAAGGGCAGTCTTAAAAATTGCATTTTCAAACCGTGCTTAACTTGCATTGATGACACATCTGAGTCTGAGTCCGAGTCTGAGTCCAGTGAGTCGTCTAAGTCTAGCTCCGAGTCGGAGTTTGTGCCCCTGGGCCCTCCACGTCATAGCTTTTACTTTGAGTTTGATTCGCTCGTACTTGGTAACCCTGAGGGGTTTTGTGAAATGAATGACTCGTCTTCTGACTACTTGCATGATCTTTATATAAACTGTGTCGACCCCGACGATGAAGGGATAGATTTCGATGGAGACATTCTCAAGGAAATCCGTGCCCTCATCGAGAGGGAAGACGAAAGGCATGCTCAGCCATTAAAAGAAGAAGTAATTTTGATAAACTTGAAAGATGAGAACGATCCCCAAATGGTTCAAGTGGGCTCCACGCTTTCACCAAAGGAGCATCGTGACTTCAAGGAGTTGCTCACCGAGTATAGTGATGTTTTCACATGGTCTCATCAGGACATGCCAGGCATCGACCCCGAGATAGTGGAGCATCGGATTCCTCTACTACTAGATGCTAAACCTGTGAAACAGAAACTCAGGCGGATGAGGCTGGACTGGGTACAGAAGATCAAGGATGAGGTTACTAAGCAGATTGACGCTGGTTTTCTCATGGTTTCTCAGTATCCTACCTAGGTTGCCAATATTGTTCCTGTTCCTAAGAAGAATGGGCAAATACGAGTCTGTGTTGATTTCATTGAACAAAGCAAGCCCCAAAGATGATTTTCCCTTGCCGCACATCGATGTGCTTGTGGATAATACTGCGGGGCATGCCTTGCTCTCGTTCATGGATGGATTTTCAGGCTATAATCAAATTCTTATGGCACCCGAGGACCATGAGAAGACAACGTTCATCACTGAGTGGGGGACTTACTGCTACTTGGTCATGCCGTTTGGGTTGAAGAATGCTGGGCCTACCTATCAACGGGCTGCTATGACCATCCTGCATGACATGATGCATAAGGAAGTCGAGGTCTATGTCGACGACATGATTGCCAAATCTAAAACTCGAGAGGGACACATTCCTGTTCTTAGGAAGTTCTTCGAAAGGCCTCGCAAGTTTCGTATGCATCTCAACCCGCAGAAATGCACTTTTGGGGTCACAGCTGGCAAGATGCTTGGCTTCATGATTACTACTCGAGGCATTGAAGTCGATCCATCAAAAATCAAGGCAGTACTAGAGATGAAGCCACCGGAATCTGAAAAGGGAGTGCGGAGAGGAAGGTTCAGTTCATCAGCAGATTCATCGCCAAGTTAACCTTAACTTGCGAGCCGATGTTTCGTTTACTCAAGAAGAACACGCCATTCGTATGGTCCAACAAATGTCAAGCAGCTTTCGAGTCTATCCAGAACTACATGCAGAATCCTTCGGTTCTGATGCCACCTGTGCCAGGGAAGCCCTTGATACTTTATTTGTATGTGAATCCTTCATCTATGGGATGCTTGCTAGCTCAGAAAGGAGATAAGGGTGTCGAAAAGGCCATTTACTACCTGAGTAAGAAGATGGTAGGGTGTGAGGAACGCTACACCGCTTTTGAAAAGACGTGTTAGGCTCTTGTCTGGGCTTCTAAGAAGTTGAGACACTACATGCTGGCTTATCCAGTGAAGTTGATTTCTCGAATGGATCCTATCAAGTATCTATTTGAAAAGCCAGCTCTTACTGGTAAGTTAGCACGTTGGTTGCTCTTGCTGGCAGAGTTCGATCTCGAGTATGTCACAAGGAAGTCCGTCAAGGGACGCGCGGTGGCAGAATTCTTGGCTGATCATCCTGTCGATGGGCCAGAAGATACAGATTTTGTGTTTCCAGATGAAGAGTTGCTGGCAGTGGTCGATGACGTGTGGACTCTCTACTTCGATGGGGCAGCCAATCAGAAAGGATTTGGAATTGGTGTGTTGTTGATAACGCCTGACGGCTCCCATATTCCACTTGCTTTCAAACTCAATTTCGATGTCACTAATAACCAAGCGGAATATGAGGCTTGTATTGTTGGCATGGAAGCTGCTTTGACACTCGGCGTTGAAAAACTAATGGTCATTGGTGATTCTAATCTTGTTATATCGCAAGCCATTGGGGATTGAAAAGTTCGTGAGGAAAAGTTAAAGCCTTATCATCAGGACTTGGAAGATCTTATTCCTCGTTTTAACAAGGTGATTTTTACTTACATTCCTCGCTTGGAAAATCAATTTGCCGATGCCTTGGCCACTTTGGCTTCCATGGTTGAACTTCCGTTGGGCGTTAAACTTCGACCTATCCTGATTGAACAGTAGGACTACCCTGCTTATCAGTATGTTGGCGCTATCCATGATGTCTATGACGGCTTGCCCTGGTACCATGACATATGGAACTTTGTAGAAAGGGGTGAATATCCGGCTGCGGCCTCGAAAAAGGATCAACTTGCATTGGGAAGGTTAGCGGCCCAATACATCATTTACGGAGGGAAGCTTTACAGTAGGTCCCATTGTGGGATGCACAAGCTCTATGTCAGTGGTGCTGAGGCCACCAAAATCATGGAAGACATTCATGAAGGAGTCTGCGGCCCTCACATGAGTGATGTCATGCTTGCTAGAAAGATCTTATGACAGGGTTACTTTTGGTCTACCATGGAATCACAGTGCGTGGATTATGTTCGTCACTGTCATAGGTGCCAGATTTGTGCCAATCTTATGCATGTTCCCCCTTCCAAGCTGTTTGGCATGACTTCACCTTGGCCCTTTGCCGTATGGGGTATTGATGTCATCGGCATGATCAGGCCATCTGCTTCAAATGGTCACCGTTTTATCTTGGTCGCGATAGACAATTTCACCAAGTGGGTGGAGGCCGAATCTTATAACACCATGACTGCTGTTCAGGTAGCTCAGTTCATTAGGAAGAACATTATCTATCGATACGGTGTTCCGCAGGCATTCGTCTTTGATAATGGGTCTCACTTCAAAGGTAGGGTTTTGCACTACAACAAATATTGCATTTTACAGCGTTCGAAAAACGCTATTAAATGTCATAGATAGCGTTTTCCGGAACGCTGTATTAGCCGGCGCTAAAACTTTTAATAGCGTCTTCGGAACGTTGTCTTAGGTAAACTTTTAATAGCATTTTCTAAACGCTGTCTTAGAAAAACTTTTAATAGCATTTTTCGAACGCTGTCTTAGACAAACTTTTAATAGCGTTTTTCGAACGCTGTCTTAGATAAACTTTTAATAGCATTTTTTGCATGCTAATTTTGAGATTATTTCAATAGCGTGTTTGTCATTGCACAACTCATTTAATATTATTTTTTATTACATTCAATACTAATTGTAAAACAATTATTAGAAAAACACAAATATAATCTAAAACTTCAATGTTACCGATATAATTAACCAAATTCATTCAATCGGGCAAGTGTTCATTACACCGTTCGAAATAACTCGAAAACACAAATTAGATGAAAGAGTTGCAAGAATTATAATGGATTCATATAGTACCCAGGTGTCTAATGTTACCAAAGGTAGCCATAAACAAGCTAACCAACATATTACTTGAAAATTGCCTACGTTGCAAGCTTGTTGAAATTGATGCAATCTTTGAGCAATTTGGTCTCTCTTTCCTCCCAAAGCCAAGCACGTGGAATTGATGCAATCTTCTTAATTCCCTGTGGTGCAAAATTTTGGATCAATAGATGGGTGTAGAATAAGCTCATGATTCGCGAAAGTATTCATACTATAAAAGCACAAGCATTATTAAATAAGTAGATCACTACGGAAGTGCATCATCAAGACGCATAAAATAACTTAGAATTACCTAAGAAAACTGCTTAGTACCTACGTAAAAGCCGTCAAAGAGAAGTTCAATAAAGAAAAAAACCTCACATAACTCCTCTCACCCCATTAATTTGTATCTCAACCGAACCAATACTCTATCGAAAGTATAGGAAACAGCAAAGCCAGAAAATGCTATCGAACAGATAGTGCTTGGGAAAAAACGCTATCACCTAATGCTATAAAAAGGAACAACAAATGCAATTTACAGATCTACCCCACATATAACATTAGTTTATCGAGGAGTCAAGAGGACCAATCTATATCGAGTTCTAGTTATTGCACCAAAATCTCAGATCCAGCACAGACATCTTACCATATCTCGAATACCTTAAAATTGGTAAAGCAACCAGTAAAGATAGCCAATGTCCTAAGTCCTAACTATATCTCAGCCAACAAGGTACTATTTCCTTGTTCCAGCAACTAGAATATCCTCGTCAGGAACTACTACTACGATGAAAAATAGCAGTCGCAAGACAAAGTAACAAAACAAAATAAAACAGACCCTCATCGTGACTCACCTGCATTATCACTCTTGGCAGGCTAAACCCGCAAAAAGAAAAGAAATAGGTCGTATCATGCATTAGATATATGTTCTTCAATCAGTCAAAGTATTGAAGTACCATACAGTTGTTGAGTTTTCATGTAAAAAGTATTAATAGAGTCGATGCGGAAATACTCTTCGTAATAGTGATAGTGGTCTTTTCAGTAATTATAATCAGTAATACGCACACTAATTATGATGAGAAGATTCAGTATATGAGTAAGACATTATGGTTCGCCTTCAAATGTGGAAAGATGAGAAGACAAGTCTCATCATAAGAATAACTCAAATTCAACCTTTGTAACTGTTTGTGGTAAAAATACTGAGCCTTCTAACATCTAAGTAGTGAGTTCGAGTCCGAGAATACCCACTTAGTACAATGAATGCCAAAGTTTATGTCTTATGCAATGAACCTGTTCCAAACACCCATCAAGGATACTAATTGGGGTAATTATACACCAATTGACAATTAGCCCTCAGAGGTGAACTTAAATTCTCCTAGGAATAAAAGATTTGTACTTGAGGTTTGAGGATAGAGATCTACCATTGGTTATTCAGTAACCAACGTCCAAATACCTGTATGTGCACATAGTTTGACTACACTTATCTTTGACAATCACCAATTCTGTGAGAATTTAACATACAAAGCCTTCATGTCAACCTCCATAATGTAGGAAAAAGCTAGTGGTACACTCTACACAGTTGTCCAATTCCTATAGAATATCTGTTCGGCTCAATACCCCTTTTACCTCCACCCAGACTCGAGCCTATGTTTGCAGATTTTAATGCTTAAATCTAGAATAGAGCATGCTCCTCTACGTGGGTGATATTAAATATAGACTGTAGACATGCATTTTTACATGTTTAGAATTCAGGGAAAAGTGTCAAACCTTTAATTTTCTTAGAAATAAAAAGATAGTGCTTCTTATTTCCATATACCAAAATCCAATTCCAAAGATTCCAAATGTTTATGTATCATCAAATTTGGAAAGGACAAGCAGACGAGATGTTAAAGTTCATTCCTATACTGAAAGCTCTACAACATTCTAACCAATCCCCATTGGGACATTATTATGAATACCAAACTCATTGAAAGTTTATCATTTTCTCTAAATATATCCAGCACCACATTAGCAAAATCCATACCACACCATAGTAAATTTATGCTTCCCTGAAAAGGTTATATCTGGAGAATGCTCAAGCTAGCTTCCCAAGCAAGACGCGTACCTTATCGAGCATATTGACTTTTACCCTTCTTAGCAGTCTCCATATATCCGAATCATCAGAGATGGAAGCTCCAAGATTCTACTAGCTAGCTTTGATATCCGTGGGGTTTATGGTATGCTCACTTAAATGGCAAGATATATACCAAATCACATGTCATTTGGGAGATGCTGCAAGAGGAAATATCACAAATTAAATCAGTTTCGAATGCTTGACAAAAACCTATCTGACCAAAGCCTTAACTGTCACTAATTACTGGGTGTTGCCAAATTTGAACCATGCATCTACAAAAATATATATAATGCATGTAATTAGGTATGGGGGCAAATAGTAGTAACAACACAAGACGACCGAGCCAAAGTTCAAATGGGCAGCTCAGTTCACCTTCTTAGCAACAATATGTATGTAATACCCACACACGATTAGGAATAATATGCACATACATACACACAGTGAGAGAGAGAGAGAGAGACGCAGAGTCAGAGAGAAATTGAGCGAGAGACAAAGATAGACGCTATGTTGCCACTTTGGGCTAACGGTTAGAAGATTTTAGTTGCATGGGCTGAGTGGACTATAGTTAGAAGACGATCGAGTAAAAACAATGGGACAGGTCCTAGACAAACTTAGAAAGAGGGCAAAACTATTGGTGTGTATCCATGTCCTTCTACTTACAGATATATTATAGAATGTAGATTAGTGTTTCCTTTTTCCTTTTTTGTTTCATTGAAGTACTGTCCTCACATCGGAGGTAAAACTTCTTTTCCCAAGGCAAAAAAAAAGTGCTTGAACTTAACTATATTGACATCCATGTGTTCGACGAATAATAAAGCAATACTTATTAACTATCTGAATTACCATCTAAGCTAGCAAACTTCTTTAAGTTCGGCTCAAGTAGCACTGAACTTGCATCACAAATCATTAGTAGTCTCATGTTCACTGAATCTTGCACCACCAAAGTTCACTTTATTATTCTGCTATAAAGATTCTAGGGTCCAAGGAAAATATATATAATGATTATTAAGATTTCAAATACTGCTATCGAGGGACCAAAAGTGAACAGGGAAAAATGGTAGTACTATATGTTATCTAAATATACTGTGGGCATGCCGCCCGGAAAAATGGTTTTTTCCTTTTTATGGCTCCTTGTTGTATTTTTAGTGTTTACAAAAAATACATTCAAAGAAGATTGAATGGGCTCTAAACCAGGGTAGCCCCAACTTGATATCAAGGGATATCGAGAGTCAGTACAACAACCAAAACAAGAGAGCCCCAAATAGGAACCACTTCTTAATTCTACCCCAAGTGCTATCTATCTCAATGATACCTCAGAGAGCATCACCATGACATATTCTTCAATATCATCAGCTTCTGAAGGATACACAAACTCTCGAACCAATCACAGCAAGAGTAAAATTAAACCACCTTCAACTCATGAAATACAAGACCCCACTGATAATAACAACTCGATGAGATAGGTCGAGGAAAGCCCCATAACACCAAATTCTCTAAGAATTCCACAGAAACTAGGAATCTATCAAGCCTGCTATGAATAGCATTATCCTGAAAATTAGACCATGTAACTTGCCTTCCCATCATCAGTAAATCCTTTTATTCTAACTGATTGATTAATTCCTTGAAAACCTTCATGCTCTTCTCCATTCTACTGTTATTATTCCCCTAGATAGCTCCACAGCCCCAGACAAAGCATATTCAACATCGGGAGAACCCCACAATCTTTGAACAGCAGACACCTTAAATCTCTCAATTTTGGTTTCTTGTAACAGTAAAACATCAGGACTTCTATCTCGAATAAGCTTAGAAACAAACCTCTTTTTAAGAATTACCCAAACCCCTTACATTTCATGTAATGATCTTCATTAAGGCCTCATACTTGTTTCACAATGTTGTAAAATTATTGGTCCCTCATAAGAGGGGCAAAAGAATTGCTCCTCAACGACAGTTTCAATTCTTTATACTCTCTTTCTATCATCTTTTTCATTCTCAAAACACTAGAGTCACTTTACTTAATACGGAGAGTGTTACCTGTTGTGATGGTGTACTACAATTCCTTGTCCATTACACTTTGTTCCTGCTCTTGGGAGTCTATGATATACCCATCAATATCCTCTGCTTCAGTGCTCAGTGAGTCTTCAAACTTTTGACTCCTAATGCATGCTTCTTCTAACTGTACTTGGATTTAAATCTACATGGAGATTTAAATCACTGTTCTGCTTAGAGGCACAAAAAAAGAGGACATTTTTTTCCCTTTCACAGAAACCATCTTGTATCATGCTAATGTTTATGCTTAATCATAAAACTCGTGTGAATTAGAACCTAAATAATCTGTTATGCAGACATATTGTGAACATGATATATGTTAATTTACAACCTGCTAATTTCCGATACCTGCCAGATTAATTGTACTTCGGCCCCTAACTTAAGTACTACAATATTTAGCTCTAAATCTTCCTTATGCCAAAACCAGAAACCATGTATCACATTGCTATTGTCTTAGATAGTAAACTGTTTCGACAAATATGGGACAAACTAAAATAGAAACACAGCTTTGCTCCTTCAATTTGTTAGGGATATATATTACCAGTTCGAAGTATAGATTGCTATGAATAGTTTGGAATGAATCAACACAAAAGCCCCAAAATCTTTTCCAAATGAGTCTTTGCCTCAAGAGGCTAATATATATCCTCTTTCTGGGCAATAATCAAGAAAAAAAAAATCAAACAAACGAGTCTTTGCCTCAACAGGTGCAATAGGTCTAAATATAGCTTTGACTCATCTCTAACTACGGAATAAAGGAGTAGAAAAATGATGAAGTCGAGAGATTAGCAGAAAAACGATGAAGGGAGAATATTTAGAGCACATAGACCCAAAAAAAATCCCCCTAATTTCTAATAAACAATGCAGAATCACAAACCCCAAAATCCAACCCTAAAATTGCTTAACCGTACATATGTCTATTAAATATTTAAGATAATCCTTGTCGAAGTGGTTGGGTTTGTGCATGTTCGAAAGCTTCTCACTCAACAACTAGGGTTTGTGGTTGGGGTTTACTTAATCGTACACTCTAATTGCGAAGTGGCTGAGTTTTCTGCTGTTTGATGGCAGATCGATGTTGAAAGAGAGAGAGAGAGAGAGAGGAACAAACCCATTTAGATCAGATTTTTTGACAAACAGAGGAGAAAGACCAAACCTTAGGGTGGAACACAGAACGAAGTGGTCACCTCTTCAACCCCAAAGAAAACGACGATGTCCCTTCTACGATGTAGATTTTCCAGCGACGGCAGCATGGAATTTCAGCGATTGTCCATCTGATCATATAGATAGATCGATCAGTTGTCCATCTTCTGCTACGACATGTGTGTGTTGCTGTTGAAATTACAGAAGCTAAGTTCAGACAGAGAGAGACCAAGCGAGAGTGTTAGGGTTTGAACGAGGAAGAGATGGGGGGATTTCCTGTCAATTTTGGCTCTAAATATTTGGGAGAATGGCGCCATTCACTTGGTGAACGCTATAATTGAGTTGAACGCTATAATCAAGTTTAATGAAATGCTGTGAAACTTCTTCCGCTCCGCTACAGTACCATGAACGCTATGGTAGTCTCAATATGCAACTCTATTATAGCATTTTGAAAAGAACGCTATAAAATTATGCTATTGAAAGTCATTTGTGTTGTAGTGTTGGAGCTTTTCGAGGAGTTCAAGATTGAGATACAACATTCAACGGTCTATTGCCCGCAGGCCAATGGGGCAGTTGAGGCCGCCTACAAGAACATTGAAACAATTATCAAGAAGTCTGCAGAGTCCGCCAGGGACTGGCATGAGCAGCTACCTCTGGCTCTTTGGGGATACCGTACGTCAATTCAAACATCAACGGGGGCAACTCCCTACTCTCTGGTTTATGGGATGGAAGCAGTACTCCCTATTGAGCTTGAGGTACCATCTTTGAGAGTCATGACAGAATGTGAACTCACAGAATCCGAGTGGCTCAGTGGACAGTTCGTTGAACTCATGCTCTTTGATGAGAGGAGGCTCCGAGCTTTGTATCATGTTCAGGGGTATCAACGTCGGATTGCTCGGGCTTTCAACAAGAAGGTGAAGTCTCGCAACTTAGTTGAGGGGGATATGGTTACAAAGGAAATCCGAGCTCCCATCTTCGATCTCCGCGATAAATTCCATCCAAAACGCTCAGGGCCCTATCTCATCAAGACTATCCTCTCCAGTGGAGCAGTTTAACTCATGGATCTGGACGGCAACGAGTTCAACACTCTAGTCAAGCTGGATCAACTCAAGCGTTACTATCCCTGAGAGAAGCTCGCTAGGCCGAAAACCACAAGGGTGGGCGGTTCCAGGAAAAATTTAGAGCATGCCTGCTAGACTGAAAACCTAAGGAGGCGGTCTAGGCAAAAATAAATAGGCGAAAATCAAGAGCTCGCAAGGCCGAAAACCCGAATGGGCGGTGCTAGGCAAAAATGAGAGCGCAAAAGGAGAGCCAAAATACATGAGCGAACCTAAGCCTGAACTACGTTTTGACCTGATTCCTTGAAAAGGATACGTAGGCAATCTCTCAGTGAGATTCGGTCATAATCCATCAACCTGATCCGGGGTTCCTCATTTCGAAGGGTATTTTCAGCATGCAGCGCGGTGTTCAACACTTGAGCAAGAAGGGAAAGTTCTTGATCCTTCAATTTTATTTCAAAACTACTACTTCTATTACACAGGCTGAGCAGTCTTTCAAAACAGTTAAAGCATAAAAACAGAATAAAATGCTAGAGGCCCTCATGGGCTCACAGTTTATTCTAGATCATCGAGGTCGTGTCAGGAGTCAGTCCGCATTTTGTCTTCTGATATTCTCTCTTGTTAGCCATGCTTTGCCGAGCTCCCTCAATCCCCAGTTATGTTCATACCCAGTCAGGTTTTGTGTAGTAAAGGCAGGAACATGGAAGGACGCTATTCCGGCTCGATGTGATCCTTGACTTATCCCTAGCTGTCGAAGGATGTGGCTTGGGATGTAGAATGTGAAGCTGGACAGTCCAGCAATCACCACTCTCTCATAACCTGCAGATTTCACGGCCATATCTGGAATGTCCAGAGCCTCGTGCCTCCAGGTGATTTCTTCTGATGACAGCTCGTTCATGAACTTGATCCACTCTTCTGCGGACATCTCCGGATATAACATCTCTCTGGTGCATTCACCCGGGTAAGCAGGGCCAGTTCGCCTACGGGGTTGCAATCAACCCAAGTTTATCTAACAGCCACAGCTGCATTGAGAGAAAAGACAAGTAAGGAGCCACATAAAACTTGAGCAAAAAAACAAGTAAGGCCCTTCATGTAGCCTTAGCCGAGTGATGAGGTAAAAGCAGAATGTCTGAAAATCGAAAAAAGGTGAGCTGAGTGAGAGTTTACCTGCAATAGGAGCGGACTGCCGCCGAATGTCATGGTTTGGCCGTTTGCTACTTAATCCAGCCCTATGAGTGTCTCAGCGAGAACCATCGGCACCACGTTCCTTCGGCCGCCCAACTGTGCGGCCACGCTCACCAGAGAAGGGTTGACCTGTCCGGTCGGGGATACCAACAAATACGCGGCAAGCACACTGATCACCAGTGCAAACTGACGGCGAGCTGCAAGGCCATGTCCCCGGTATCGCCTTCGGGCCTGTACCATTCCATCAGGCGCATGACGTTTATCTGCCCGCCGCTCAACAGGCTTTCAACTGCACCCATCGTAATATTTAGGCTAGTTTTTAGAAGTTTGGACATGCTCTTCCGGTACGGTGGTATAACAATCATATGGGAGGCAAAGCCTTGGAGGTATGCTTGGAATTCCTCCACAGTCGGACATAGCTCATTGTCTCCAAATTTGAACACATGAACGGCTGGGTCCCAGAACCGCACAGCCGACTGCAAGATTTCGGGGCGAAGCCTTATGCTACGGAAGAAACGGAAAGCGGCTAGGCCGTGAGTTCGGAAGGACAGCCAATCAGTCGCGACAAAGGTTTCTAGCCACGTGTCAATTAAGGCTGGAAGGTGGTTTGCCATTTGTGTGGTATGGGAAGTGTTCTGTGAAAGAAGTGCCTTCTATTCTCTCGAGAAGTGCTCTTTTATAGCCAAATGAGTGGGAAATATCCCTGTACGCATGAAAAATGTCAAGCAAGGTGGCAATACGCCTTCACTCCAAAGGACACACTTATTGGAGCATCCCTAAAACTCCAGGACGGCCAAAGTGATGATAGCCCCCCCCCCCCCCCCCTACCTTTTGAATGAGTCAAGGCTGGCAGCTGTGCCTGGACTGAACCTTCGCGCGATGGTTTTAGTTCCTCGCGCGATGGTTTGGCCTCTCTTGGCCAGAAATAAACAGGCTACTGACTTCTTGGAGGGTGATTTTTCATATTTCGACCTGAGCCAGTTTTCAAACTTTAAACACTTCCAACAGGCCATTATGGATGTTTGTGACCGTATGGAAGTCTTGGTTTCCCAAATCACATTTTCGATGATAGGTTTCATGCCCTCGGAAGGGTCGTGTCTGCCCTTTGTCTTTGCACAAGTTTTTGTTTCATTGAACGAGTCAGGCTTAAAGGCCATACGACTTACATAACGAGCATTAAAAAGCAAGGAATAGTGCTCAGACAATCCAACGATGTGAAGCTTATTTCTAGTACAAACTTGGTTCCAACGGATTTCAGAAGTATCCCCCTAGTCTGGCTTGGACTTCTCTGTGAAGCCACTTCACGTAACGGCTCTCCAACCATGTGATGGGATTGGGAAGAGGCTTTTCCAGTTCTCTGCTGTTCTAACTGTACTCGTAGGCCTGCAAGTTGTGCTTGTCAAATGTAGGAAGCCCGAAGCGTTCTCTGCCCGTAACATCTACCCTCTTGGTTTCTGCCCAATTGTCGAAGCGTCCGTCCTGGGATATAAAAGGTGAAGCTTGTCAGTCTGGCGAGGATCACTCTTTTGAACCCTGCAGAATTTATAGTCATCGCCGGCAAGTTTAGCCATGGACACCTCCAGACAATGTCTTCTGACTGCATGTCATTCAAAAAGGTATACCATTCTTCAATCATTAGCTCAGGGTACACCATCAGTCTCTCGACCAGTTGCCTTGGGAAATGCTCAAAGCCGGCCCCGGAGCCTCAAGTACACCCACTTTGTCTGAAAGCCAAAGCTGAGCGTAAAAACAAGTAAGAAGCCAGATATAGCCGGAGTGAAAAGACAAGTAAAGTTTGTCAAGTGATCCTAGCTTGAGGGTTGAGGTAAAACGAGAAAGTGTGCACAAGGAAAAGGTGTGTTAAGTGAGAACCTACCTGGAGCAGGAGAGGACATCTGCTGAACCAACTTGTTTGGCCGCTTTTGACCGAATCCAAGCCCATGAGGGTTTCCTCCAGAACGACGGGCATGATATTCTTTCAAGCATCCATTTGCAGAGCCATGCTCACTATGCTAGGGCTAACTCCTTCGCTAGCAGGGATCAGCATTTAGGCAGCCAGCGCACAGACTAAGAGCACAAAGCGTCTGTGAGCCTGTCCAATGTAATCTCCCAGGGCTCCTTCGGGACCATACAGCTCGACAAGACGGACAATGTTGAGATTGCCGTTTTGGATTATGCTTGCTGACATTTCTTCGGGAATGTTGAGCTTCGCCTCTAAGAGTTGGCTCATGTCCTCTTGGAACGGAGGAATGGCAAGAATTTCACAGTCAGTGAACCCTCAGAGGTAGGCTTGAAACTCCTCTACTGTCGGGCACATCTCGTCGTTATGGAAGCGAAAAATGTGCATGACAGGGTCCCAATACACCATCGCAACTTCAAGCAACTCAGGTCGTGGTTCCATGAATCGCAGGTCACGAATGGAAGATAGACATTAGGAGCGAGGACTTTCCCAATCAATGGTTTTGGGCCATGTTAGCCATGGATCAAGTATGGCAGCCAGCGGACTTTCCAATTTGAGTAATGTGGGTGTTCCTAGGCTTGTGGAGCAGGGATGCTTTTTGCATTGCTATGCAAGCCATTCTTTTATAGGCAAAGTTTCCAAAAAAAATATCATCCTCGGTTCTCGTGCCAAGGGTTAAAGCTTCATGGAAGGTTAGGACACCTTGCCATGCAAGGACACTCAGCTCTGCAAACTTCAGGATGGTCTGCAGGACGTTTGTGGATGATGACAGGGCCTCTGGTGCCTTAAAAAGTTGGTTTGGTCAAGAAAGGGCAGCCTGGTAGGGACAAACCCTCGCGCAAGCATTCAAAAACCCTTGCGCGAGACAGAACACTCGCGCGCCTATTCCAAACCGTCGCGCGGCGGTTTGTCTGCCATTTTGACAGTTTCTGGCAGCTACTGACCAAATTTGGTCGTCTTTCGTTCCAGAGGGTTTTTGGCACTTTGGTTGGTTCCAGCAAGTCTTAATGGGTATTTATGACTGTGTGCAAGCATCGGATTCGAAATGTCGCGCTTAACGAAGATTTCGGACCCTCGGCGACCCATTTCAAGTGAAAATCAAGGTTTCGAGAGGTCAAGACTCATTCTATGCATTTTTGGCCAAGTTCTTTCGTGCTATACAGGTTGTATGGACCTAATGTGACTGTATGGAGGTGTCGGTTTCAGCCCGGGACATAATTGAGTCATGTTTTGCGTCGCGTGTCCCTTTTTGTGTCTTTTGGACACTTTTCGGTGAAAATCTCATTTTGGAGGGTCTTTCTTCATTCCGTCAACTTGTGCAAGTCACGTTACATGTGTTTGACCTTGCAGAGGCATCGGTTTCAATCAAAGTCAACTATTTTGAGTTTTGGGCCCATTAATGCCCAAAATTTCCCGTATCTTCGTATCCTGGCCGTGTCCTAGGGTATATTTTCTGTTTTCTTTCGAGCTAGTCACTCCTACATATTCGTGTGTCTGTGTATGGTCTCAGTGAGTTATCAATGCAAGTTCGGTTTTAGTGGTTGGTTTTATTTTCTTTATCCATGATAAGAATCAATAAACCATGAAAATGCAACTTTTATGATAAAACCATACGCTATCGAAATCCAAATATCAAAACAAAAGGGAACTGATGTATCTGTGGCACATCTGCCAGGCAAAACCATCAAAAGTAGTTTGGGCACATCTGCCCATCCATCAAAAAGGCGCGCAGGCCTCTAAAATCCATATCAGTCTCAGTACTAGGGCACACCTGCCCTCCATTTACCTATTTGGGCTCGCAGGCCCCAAAAGTAAAGCTAAATGCAGAAAATAAAAGAGGGTCCGCTATGAACCTCAATCCTCGCCTCCAAACCAGTCCTTCAGGCCAGTGTCACCACCGTCATCATCACCATCATCATTATCGTCGTCAGCTCTCTCCTTGGGATCATCCTTGTACGCCGGATCATCAACTAAGTCATCGGAATCGCTGCGGGCGGATGAATGCTCCTCCTCCTCTTCTCCCTCTTCCTCATCTTCCTCCTCTTCTCCATCATCTTCCTCTTCGTCCTTGGAGGTCGGAAGCAAAACCAGTTTGGGCTTCTTTTGGGCTCGCTGCTCCTCTAATGCTGGCCTCTTACGCACTGCAATCCGGAATTGCTCCTCAGCACGTACTGCGGCCTGCCTGGCTGCCACTTTGCTTACAGCAACTGGCTGCGAGCTCTTGGTCTGTCTCTGTGATGCAACTGGTGGTGCGAGTGTCCTAGCTGCTAGCTTCTTCTATGGAGGTGATCGTGCCCTCTTGCTCCTAGGAGTCGCCTGTCCCTGTGCCTGCATTGTCATATCATGTCAAGCATTAATATACATTATGCATATTGTATATATCAAATGTTTGGATACAGGTACATTCTACCAAAAGACTAACAAAGCATACGTATTGAAAGCAGAAGTGCATCATTAAGTATCGAAAGTAGGAATGTATCGTTGTATACCTGAGTCTTCTTGGCAGCAGCTCGCTGACCTCGTGGGGGAGACGGTGCTGGATAGCGCAACTCTAATGGAAAGCCACTTGCTGCTCACCTAACCACATTCTCCAACGCTAGCATGCGGCGAATGGCCTCGTTCACCCACTCGTTGGGCACCTGCAAAGGCAATTCTGTATCATCAAGCTATTCAATAATGGTGCATGTATCGTAATATAAACAAGGATCATACCGAAACAGTCACAGGCGCTGGCTCGACTCTGGCAGGCACCAGGTGTATTTCTGCTGGATATCCCTGTGCATCCACGACTGGAACTATCCCTGACATCTCTGGGGGTCTGCCTCTCACAGGTACACCCGCATGGTGCCTAACACGGCCTTTGCCGCCTCTCGACCGCTCTCCAGCAGCTCTCCTCTCCTCAGCAATTCCACGAGCCTGACTCCGCACATCTCTGAAAGCCCGAATACCCAGTGGCCTGGCCAAGCGGTCTCTCTGGTACTCCGCATAGTCCATCTCCGGGCGCAGGTAGCGTGTCAGCTCTGTGTCAGGCTCTGTGAACCTCTCTAGCGCAGCCCGGGTGTAGGTGCTCGTATGTGAGGCGCGGGGCGGAAGCGGCCCTGGCACCTGGAACGCTGTATAACCAAGTGACTGGCCCGACACCCGGTCTCCCAGGTACCACTGCCAACCAAAGGCCGACTCGAGTAGCACCCTGCTGGCAATAATGGCTCTGCTCCTAGGCATTGAGGCTGTGAGGCCCTGAGTTCGTCTAAGTACAATCTATAGGCATTGAGGCTACCTCTACCTTCCTTCGGCCCCATGTTTTTCTTACTCCATATCAGTGCACGGGGAAGAGTGCTCAAGTCAGGGTGCTTACATTAGGGCGGATACATCCGCAGGACCTCATAAGCCCAGAGCTGTTCACATTCAAGCATGTGCATGCGTCAATCAGAGGATATCATGCAGATATGTATGCAAACAAGCTATGGTAATTGGTAAACAAGTAATGCAAGTGCAATAGAAGTGGTGCTGTGTTATTTTACCTCCCAGACTCTCCAATAGCCAGCGGTGCTTTTCCCTGTCCTTGACGAGTCGCCTCGGAAAGCATAAGTTGCGCCAAGCGCAGCTCCACCCCAGTCAAAGCGTGAAGCTGACCTCAGATCCCTCAGGGCTGGCAAATAAGACAAGTGCACTCTGCTACGCCTGTTTGGATACAAGGTAGCGCCAAAGAGGTACAGTAGGTATGCTCTAGCCATTTGCTCTGCCTCCCTCTCCGTGGTCACCTTCTTCTTCAGGTATTTTTTGAACTGCTCGTACTTCGCCATCCCCTCCTCAATCTTGGGTGCATCACCCAGAAACCACTCCAGTGCAACTCGGTCATCCTGAATGCCTGAGTCAAAAGGGATGGGCTCTCTTCCAACTCTCAGCCCTGTAATCGCTGCAAAATCTGCAGGCGTCACTGTCATCTCTCCAAGAGGAAGGTGGAAGGTGTTGGTTGTATCCCTCCATCTCTCTGCAAGCGCTACCAACACGGCATGATCAATTCTGCTCCGAGTGAAAGTTCGTATGAACTCCCCGAAGCCTGCTGCATCCACTAAATCCTTCACCCTTTGGGGTAAAGCCTCGTACAATACCAGGGATCTGCATGCACCCCCAAAGCCACCGATATCCCTCAGTGCTGCTCCCTCCTGTTTCAAGTACACAGACAAGCAACATGGCAAAATGTTAGCATACATGGCTTTCATTTTCAAGTTCTAGGTGTGGGCACACGCCTCTAAAAATCCCGCATTTTTAGTTTGCGAAAAGTTCAGTTTGCAACCTTTTGTTTGAAAGCATGACGAAATGTTGTTTTGAAAGAGTCGCCACCCGGGTTTTGCGGAAAATACCCAAGGAACCGATTTTGAAAACGCTTTTGTTCACATTTGTTTGATTTGAGAAAGGCTTGTAGACTGGACCATCGTCACCTTCGATATCTGAGGTTCGGGAGCAAGGTTACGAGAGGGGAAGGGTTTTATGGCACCCCTCTCGCCCAATCCGGAGATCGGTCTCTACTCAGGCATTTTTGTAAAACGTTTGCATTTTCCTCTCTTTGATCATTTTCAGCCAGTTAGGGCGAGGGAACAGTTAATGGGGAATTAACGAAATGACAAATTGCATTTATATGACAAAATGTTGTGAATGGCATATGTAATGATAATAGATTGAGAACAAGCACTTCTGTGATCATTTTAAACAAACTGGAGTCCGCTGCCGGGAGTGACATGCACAAGGAAGGCACCAGCATGCACTGGCCACACCAGTGCATACTGCTACAACTGGCGCACGCCACCTATTGACGGGCGCACCTCAGTGAGCCCAAGCTCACAGCTTCTGTTTTCAACCTCCTGGGCTCTGGAATGGACCAGTGCACACCCAGGACAAACCACGCAGTTGATATCACAGGCTATATACAGTTACAGATTACAGTATTAACTCCAACAGACATAAATAGACTGAAAACCCCATAAACAGAGTGAGGGATCAAGCAGAGGCCAAGACTAAGCTGTGAAGCAAGGGCCAACCACTGGATCATGATACAAGTGGCGCACGTCGGTCAGTGAAGGCCGTGCGCCACTTGTTCCATTTGTCCAGTGCTTGGCTTTGCATCATCTGGATTCTGGAACACGATCAGAAGGATCCCAGGGGCTTTACTGAAACAGTTAAAACTGGTAACCAACTACATAGTTCTAAAATATAGAAAAGCAGTAAACTGGTTTTTAGCATGCTATCAGGTGATCAAAAAGGAAATAAAGTGAAATGAGGACGATCAGTGATCCCCACACCAGTCCTGCCATGTAGCCATGACTGGCGCACGCCTATGCATGACTGGCGTGCGCCACTGATCCTCCTACGACATTGCTTATCTACTAGCTTTGAGCCCAGGCTTGGTATTGATTACTAGCCTGAGTTCTGCTGGCTCCCCTCAGGGGTCGAAACAGTTTCCAGAACAAAAGGTGGTATACCTTTGGAGACGGAATGAAAGGTGGATTTGAGCTTGAGCTTATGGCTCGGTGGATGAGCAATGGATGAGAAAGGAGTACTACTGATCAGTGGAGGGGGGTGTTGCTAACTTGCTCTTGTAGACACCTCCCAGACGGGGCATCACCATACAGTTGTATCATCACTGTGTTTGCTCGATTGGTTGCTCGCTTCATAAACCAAGATCGTGGATACTTCCATGGCTAGAGGTATCACCACACGATAGCGGTTATCATCAAAACAGAGTCGCCACCTAGTTTGTTAAAGCTAGGAAAACAGATAGAGATTCTGGATACGGAAGCCAAAAGTACAGCAAGGGGAAGGTGTTAGGCACCCCTCTCTGCCTAGCCGCAAGGCTAGCCCATAATCATTCAACATAAGACATGTAGATGCTTTATCTAATCTATACACGTAGTCTGTTTTTATGCCTTAAATAGTCAATAAGTGTGCCAGGACTGTAAATAAATCATGCATCAGAAAGCAGAAAACAAATCAAAACTATGCCAGCAGATCGATCACTCGGCCGGCGAATGGATGTCGCGGCCGAGGGATCATGCTGATATCAATGTACTGGCCGAGGCATCGAAGCCCCGGCTGGTGTTCTTCCTCACACCAGACAGAAAGTTTAACAGACTATCAAAAGGCTACGATTAGTAAATTAAACATAAAATAAACCAAACCAGAGGCCGATGGGCCTCACCACCTTGATCCCTCAGTTGCTTGATTGCTTTGGATCGATGGAGATTGACTGATTGATTGCTTCTTGGACGAAACCCTAGGGCTAGGGTTTGAACTCCGGGGTTGGATCGTCTGATTGATGGCCGCCTATGGAAGGTTGGGGCTTTTGCAGAGAGGGTTTTTGGGAGTGTATAGCCAGAATTTCATGGCTTGAATGTGTATAGATCTGAGGATTTTCATTGTATTGTGGTGTGTATTTTCGGAGGCCAAAGGCCTCTTTATATAGGCAAAGGGATGACACACTTCGTCCAATCAAATCACGGGGTTACAATTGCATTTGGATTGTAACTCGAACTCTTCAACGTAATCCCTGAACGTAGCCCGAACGCATCGGAGAGGCGGTGGATCGATCAACCGACAGAAGGTTCGAGAGTCTGGAAAAAGGTCGATCTGGCGGCCGAGCAAAGGATGTCAAGGCCTGGAAATGGATGTAGCGACCGAGCCATTGATCTGGCGGCCGAGGCTTCGATCTCACAGGGAGATTTTGGGTGCAACAGGTTGCTCGGGTGAGGAATGGATGTTAAGGCCGTGAAATCGATGTTGCAGCCGGTCGATGGATTTTCCTAACACACTATATTTCTGTCTGAAAGGCTATTTGGCTCTGGATTGGGTCCTCTAAGTGGCTCAGAGTTCGTACCATAAGTCCATGGGTTTCATCAAAAAAGCAATCAGCAATCATCGAATCCGTATCATCATCGGGATGGTCCCAAGGTGGGAGTTGAAATAATCGTTAGGCCAAATTGGGGTGTCTACAGCTCTTTCAATGTATGAAAGAAGAAGGCAAGGAAAACTAGAGAAAGAAGGAAAGCTTGAGAGTATTGATGATGTTGAACCCCTTGCAAATAAATGCAAGGGGGTATTTATAGAATCAGAGGGAGGACTGATCAGCTGAGCCCTTAAGGCTTGTTTGGGGAGGCAAAGAGGAGGGAGCCTCCATGCATTAAATGCATGAGACTTGCCTTGATGGAGGGTGTAGGAGAGATGGGGAGACAGTTCTGGATGATATAATCATCAGAAGAGCTGTAGCTCACGTCAGTGTGGCACAAAAGTCTCGGGCAAGTGGTCCCGAAAAGGTGATTTGACTGGAAACAAGTGGCGTGTGCCAGTTGTGAGTGGCGTGCGCCGGTGGAGTGTGCTTTGATGCCCGATGACTGACACGTGGCAATGAACCAACGTGCGTCAGTCAATCACTGGCGTGCCGACGCAGGCCTGAGGCCATTTGGTTCTGGCTCGAAGGGTTTGAAATAGGTTTGACAATGGTTCTAAGAAGTTTGGAAAGCTCGGAGCTCAAACACACCAACAATCCCGGACTGTTCTTGACCGTAATCATCAATGAGGAATCAAAAGATCGTAAGTAAACTGATCTGGACAATCCAGAATAGGGTGTCTACAGTAGCCCCCCTTTGACAGCACTTGGGATACCATCGCTTTGGTACAAGTAATGTCAAAGGTCTTCTAGACACCCTTTCGAGGCTATTCAGAGCAGAACATACGAGTCAATGAAAGATGTGTAATCTTAAAGAACCTGGTTGATTAGGTGGACGGATAGATCGTCGCTTGCTGAGAATGGTACGGGCAACATGGATCATTGCATGATTGTGAAAAGGGCGGACTCTCCTGAGGAACGAAGAGTGGCTACCCGCTGGGGAAATAAGAGGTGGATGGACAGTCCATCGTTGATTTGAATTTGGATTCTCCCGAGGAATAATCCTTTGGAAGGAACCTGCAGTTGCTCGCTTGATTTGAAACTGGATGGCAGACCATCGTTGATTGTGAACTCAGACGGGGACGGACTCGTCTGGGGATAACTTGATCTTGAAGTTGATTGATTTGAAATTGGACGGATGGATCGTCGTTGATTTGAAATTGGACGGATAGATCGTCGTTGATTTGAAATTGGACGGGCGGATCGTCGTTGATTTAACATTTGAACGAGCGGATCGTTGTCGATTTGAAATTGGACGGATGGATCGTCGTTGATTTGAAATTGGACGGACGAATCGTCATTGATTTGAAATTGGACGGATGGATCGTCGTTGATTTGACATTGGACGAGCGAATCGTCGTTGATTTGAAATTGTACGGATGGATCGTCGTTGATTTGACATTGGACGAGCGAATCGTCGTTGATTTGAAATTGGACGGATGGATCGTCGTTGATTTGACATTTGGACGAGCGGATTGTCGTTGATTTGACAATGGACGAGATTCCGAATATCGTGAATCTGCAGGGAACTCTCCCTTTTCGACGAGATTCCAAATATCGTGAAACCAAGGGAGTCCATCATCAGGCTCGTCGATGTTCATGACGTAGTCGTACACGTGCTTGCCTCTTTGCTCAATCATGACAGGCCTCAATTTCACCCCAATCGGAAGTTCCAGCATGGATGCCAAGGTAGCGAGTGCATCGGCGAAGCGATTCTTCATCCTCGGGACGTGCGTGAAAGTCACCTTTCGAAAATTCGGAATAAGCTCATCGAGCCGCTGATGATACGGCTTCATCTTCTCGTCTTTAACCCTCCATTCCCCGTTTCCTTGCGATACAACCAAGTTGGAGTCCCCCACAACTTCTAGTACTATGACTCTAATTTCCACTGCGGCTTCCATTCCGACGATACACGCTTCGTACTCTGCCTCATTATTCGTGACCTCGAAGTTCAGCTTGAAAGCAAGGGGAATGTGCGACCCCTCGGGCGAGACCAGCAATATGCCAATCCCGAAGCCCTTCTGGTTAGCAGCTCCGTCGAAGTACAACATCCATGTCTCATCGACAGCGGTCATTACATCTTCGTCAGGGAATTGAAACTCATCGTGTTCTGGCCCCTCGATCGGACGATCTGCCAAAAACTCTACTACTGCTCTCCCTTTCACTGACTTGCGGGTGATGTACTTGATTTCGAACTCGGCCAACAAGAGCAACCAACGTGCTAACTTACCGGTAAGTGCTGGCTTCTCGAATAGGTATTTGAGGGGGTCCATCCGAGAAATCAGTATCACCGAATAAGATAGCATGTAGTGTCTCAATTTCTTTGTGGCCCAAACGAGCGCCCAACACGTCTTCTCCAATGAAGTGTACCGCTCTTCACTTCCGACCATCTTCTTGCTTAGATAGTAGATTCCCCTTTCAACCCCATCATCTCCTTCTTGCGCGAGCATGCACCCCATTGACGAGGGCGTGACAGACAAGTATAGGATCAAAGGTTTTCCCGGAATGGGTGGCATCAAGATCGGCGGATTCTGGAGATAAGTTCGTACTGCTTCAAAAGCCTTTTGACACTTGTCATTCCACTCGAATTTCACATCCTTCTTGAGCAGATGAAACAACGGTTCACAGGTCAGAGTCAGCTTGGCGATCAATCGACTGATAAACTGAATCTTTCCTAAGAAACACCGGACTTCCTTCTTGGATTGAGGTGGCTTCATCTCAAGAATCGCTTTATTCTTAGAAGGATCCACCTCGATCCCCCTGGTTGTGATCATGAACCCAAGCATCTTTCCAGCCGTGACCCCGAAAATGCACTTCTGCGGATTAAGACGCATCTTGTACTTTTGAATTCTTTCAAAGAACTTTCTCAGTGCTGGGAGGTGATCCTTTCGCTCTTTTCCTTTCACTATCATGTCATCGACGTATACCTCAACCTCCTTGTGAATCATGTCATGCAGCAGTGTGGTAGCACCCCTCTGATACGTGGGACCGGCATTTTTCAACCCAAATGGCATAACCCGATAGCAGTATGTCCCCCACTCGGTGATGAATGTGGTCTTTTCCCTGTCTTCCGGAGCTAGGAGAATCTGATTGTACCCCGAGAAGCCATCCATGAAGGAAAGTAGAGCGTGTCCTGCAATGTTATCAACAAGTACGTCTATATGCGGCAATGGAAAATCGTCCTTAGGGCTCGCTTTGTTCAAATCTCTGAAATCGACACACACTCTGATCTTTCCATCCTTTTTAAGGACAGGAACGATGTTGGCTACCCAAGTGGGGTACTCCGTTACGATTAGAAAACCGGCGTCAATTTGCTTTGTGAGTTCCTCTTTTATTTTCAGTACCCAGTCAGGCCACATTTTTCTCAGTTTTTGCTTAACAAGTTTGGCGTCAGGGTAGAGAGGGATTCTGTGCTCGACTATCTCCAGGTCGATTCCGGGCATGTCTGCGTGGGACCAAGCGAAAACTTCTTTGAATTCTTTTAGTAAATCTGTGAGCTCTTGAAGCTCAGTGGGAGACAGCCCGGAACCTACCTGAACCAATCGAGGGTTCTCCTCATCACCCAAGTTTATGGAGATTATTTCTTCTTTTAAAGGCTGAACATGCCTTTCATTTTCGCGATCGATGAGGGAACGGATCTCCTTGGGAATGTCCCCATCGAGATCTATTCCTTCATCGTCGGGGTCCAAACAGTTTATTTCAAAAATCAGCAAGTAAGCGAAAACATCATCCATTTCATTAACCAGTTCAGTAGACGGGGGGAATACAGCGGTTGACTCGAATTCAAAGTAAAAGTTACGATGTGGAGGGCCGATGGGCACAAACTCCGACTCGGTACTAGACGACGAGTCAGTGTCGGACTCGGACTCAGACTGAGACTCAGTGCATGTGCTGTGAGTGCGAGTTACATGTGGTACAAAAGTGTAATTATCATAAATGCCTACAGCCTCCACAATGAGTTTAGAAGGGTCTTCAATTTCTTCTTCATCTCCGAGCATCAGCACAGCAGGATCTTCCATCATACCCCCTGATCCCTTGCCCTCGAACAGGAATTGGAGACTGCCCAAACTAAAAGCCTCCAGCCAGTCAAATGCCTCAAATAGCTCCTCTACCTTTGCAGCCTCTTCATCACTCTCCCATGTATCATTGGCGAAGATCTCGAAGCCAAGATACTTCATTTTCGTTTCGAGGTCCACAAAGGGCTCAGGTTCCCCTTGGTACAGTGGCTCCTTCTCTTTCAATTTCATCTCCGTTGCACGGGCCCAGGCATGATTGCGCCATTTCTTTGCTGAGTCGCTTTTCTTGGCCTCATATCCTAGACCAAAACGCTCGTTACTTCCAGGGAAGTCAGGGAATTCAGGGACTCCTTGAGCATACAGTCCCAGGCCCATGCCCGGCAGATACTTCATCCGTTTCATGATTTCCAATGCTCCGGAACTCACCAGGAAACCGTCTTCGGCCCGAATGGTGCACACTTTCGAGGTCATAACTGCAAAGCCCCCCATGGCAATATCTTCCTCTCCATGCATAATCTCTAGTAGTGGGGAATTGTCCTCGGAGTGCGGACGGATACCTGAGTCTCCATGGATGATAAGGGTTCCAGATTCCAAACCCAAAATGAGTTTCTGATGCAACGTTGAAGGCACACCCATGACATCCGAACGATGTAGCCAAGGCCTCCCCAACAGGAGATTGAATGATGCAGGTATTTCCAACACACAGAATTCGACGGTGGTCTTAAACTTGCCAGTTGTGAGTTCCAAGTTGATTGTCCCCAAAACGTCATGGCGTGTATTATCATAAGCACGGACACCCAAATTCGACGGCGCGAAGTCCTTGTTCTTAAGGCCCAAGCAATAAGCAGTGCGGAGTGGACACACGTTAATGGCGGAGCCATTATCAACAAGGATTGCTAGGACCCACTTTCCCAGGCACTTCATGGTGATGTGAAGGGGCTTGTTGTGGTCAGCTCCTTCAGGCGGTCTTAGTGAAGGATAAGGTGTGTTGGGTGAAGTTCGGGTTATAAGGGCAATGAGAGCTTCAGGAGCAATATGAGGGAACCTTGAATCTGGAAAGGGTGTTCACAAGCCTGCGACGGTGCTCGCGGGAGGCAGCTAACACTCCCCACATAGAGATGCGAGCGGGGGTTTCCTGGAGTTGTCAGATAATGGGGTCAGTGAAGGCTTTAGGGTCAGATTCAGGGAGGGAGTTGAGGTCGATGGACAGTTTGGGCTGAGAAGGCGAGTTAGGTTTAGTGGAGCTAGGAGGGTTGTTTTGTGGAGCTTGCGGGACGGGGGTGTTAAGGTTTGTGGGGTTAACAGGGGCAGAACGGAGGGGTTCGAGACGAGCTACCCTGCTGGAGCTTGGTAGGCTGATAGACTCTTCCACTTCTGGTAAGATTGCTAACTGTTTTGGGAATGGGTTCCCACCAAGTACCTTCCCAGAAATCGGAGAAATCAAAATCACAGTCGTCCGCCTTACGTTTCCCTTTGTCCAATGCTGTCTTCTCCAAAGTTTCATTAAGGGTTTCCATTTCCAGGGCGTGCCAGATGCTGTCCTCTTCCAAAGAATTCCAGAAGTTGGCATTGTTGCTGCTGTTGCCATTGCTAATCTGTAGAGATCCTTCATCCAACATGGCCTTATTGACAGTCAGTTCCTCACCGTTCATCCACACATTCACCAATTCAGACTTTCCCCACAGATCTTCTGGATCCAATACGCAGATGCTAGGCTCATCAGGGATTTGAACTGCAGGTTGAGGGAAGAACTCCTCAATAATGTATTCCTGCGGGAGGAAAAGATAGTCCATGGCACGTTCCAGAGCATCGGAATCTCGAGTGAGGTTAACAATGGTTCTGACGGTGAGCCCTGAGAACATACGGGGATTCATCAGATCCATTTCTTCTACCACTTCCTCTTCTTGAAAAAGGTACGCCAAAGATGTTTCATCCAGAGGATCAGAATCGTCCATCCAGTGCCATCCATTGGGCTCGGGCTCCCATTCCCATTCATCTTCCTTCTCGACAGGTTCAGGTTCAGTGAACAGTGCAAACAGGGAATACCCATCCAAGGGATCGGCCATCATCTCTTCCCAGTCCTGCCTCCATTCTCCATGTTCCAATTCCTCAACTTGGCTAGGGTTAAGTGCCACGGGCCATACTCCAGTCATAAGAGCCCTGTCTTCCACTGCATAGAAATCTTGCGCCAGGTCTTCCCACCTTCTTTGAAAATCCCATTCCACGGTCTCAAGCGCGCAGACTGTATCCTCAACTGGTAGCTCGACGGTTGGCTTGGGTTGGGTGGCAGGAACGATGTAAAGGCTGGGGTTAAAAGGTTGGCTTATGGAGATAAGATTGGTGCGGGCATTGGAGTGCTTTGGGAGTGGGTTTGAGACGGTGTTTGGTTTTTGTGGTGGCATAGGGAGGGTTTTGTTGTCTATCAGGTCTTGGATTGCATGGCGGAGACGGAAGCAATTGTCGGTTAGGTGGTCCACATTCTGATGATAGGCACAGTATGCATTAGGGTTGTGGGATGCGGGGAGTTTTTGAGGTAAAGGAGTAGGGGTAAGTGGCTTGAGGGTGCCGCTTTCGACCAATTTCTCGAGCACGGCGGAAAGAGGTGCTGAGAATTGTGCAAAAGTGCGGAGTTGGGTACGCGGTTGACTGGTTTGGGTGGCTATTTGGTTCACCGGCTCGGCTTGGGCTGTGTTTGTGGAGGTGTTCGGCAGGTTGGCGTAGTTTGAGTTGCCAAACAGAGCGTTGCTGTTTCCAGAGTAAACCTTCTTGGGCTTGGGAGTAGGCTCGGGCTTGTCGAGGATCCACAATTGAACTGCTTCTTCGATGGCTAAGCCTGTGTCAAAGAATGTTTTAAAGTTTGAGCATGCTTGAGCCATAACCATGTGCCTCGCCAGAGTGGGTTGAAGGTTACGGATAATCATCCGAATTTGGTCCTTGTCGCTCGGTCTATCTTTCATCTGCGCCGCCTTTGCCCTCCACCTTTTCACGAAATCGGCGAAGGCCTCCTTTGCTTCCATCTTCGTTGACTCCAATTCACGAGTGGTCACCTCCAACTGAATGTTATAATCATACTGCGCCACAAAAGCCGCGCATATATCCTCCCAAGAACGCTTGTTTCTCTCATCCAGTGAAGTGAACCAGTGCAGAGCATTTCCCACCAAAGTCTGCGAGAACATCTGTGCCATAGCATCCTTCTCGACTCCCCACATGGAAAGTGCTCCAATGTATCCCGTCAGGTGTGCCTATGGATCTCCTATTCCGTCAAACTTAGCGACGTCGATTGGCCTGAACTTATCCGGAAGCTTTGCGTTAGGAAAAAGGCAAAGCTTGTTGATGTCAAAACCAGTCGACGCTATCTTCTCATTTCTTGCAACGGATTCCTCCAGTTGGGTGAGCTTTGCCAATACCGCTGTCATCTCGGGGTTTTGCGGAGTTTCCAAATCAAAGACCAGCTGCTCTTGGTTCGGATTCGGGTTAGGGTTAGGATTAAAGTTTAAGTTGGGAATTGGGTTTGGGTTTGGAATTGGATTTGGGTTAGGAATAGGAATTGGATTTAGGTTTGGGATTGGATTTGGGTTTGGATTCGGGTTTTGTGGTGGAAGACGTCGTGCTACCCCAGTAATCATCATCATGAGTTGGGCAATTTGGTTGTCGGTGCGTTCGCCCAGGCGTTGGATACCCTCTCTGATCTGTCCCATTTCTTCGTATAGATTTCCCGGGTTTGGGTTAGGATTTGGATGAGGATTGGGGACGGGATTTGGATTTGGATTTGGATTTGGATTTGGATTTGGATTTGGCTCGCTTCCGTTTGGGTTTGGGTTGCCTCCGTTTGGGTTGACACTTGGGTTAGGATTAAGGTTTGGATTGCCAGCATTCGGGCTTAGGTTACCTCCGTTTGGGTTTAGCGTGGGGTTCGGGTTTGGGTTTAAGCCTCCGATCAATAGATCCATTTCCACCCCCAAATCTGATGCACTAACGGAGTCTGCTTACAGTTGGAGCCGTTCCAATCTCTGCCCCAAGGGTCTGGTCCAGGAGGGTATGATGTTCTTCTTTCTCGGCCCAATTGCTTAGAACTGACAGCAAAGCAAAAACTTGTGCTCAAACGCAGTTCCTCCTTGCATTTTTATGAAATTTGTGCATGATTTTTGGAAAATAAGTGCCTCATCGTCACCGTCATCGACTCTAATTTTTCAAAAACGATTGACTTACGGGAGGTTGCCTTGATCCTCAAACTTTTGTGGTGTATCCTCATTTAGGAACGGCCGATTCCCAAAAGATGCTAAAATAAGCTAAGTATTTGGCTAATATTTCATCGACAATTTGACCGTTGGTTCGGAATGGCTCGGGGTGAACGATGTCATATGATAACCGAAGTGGCGTAAGCAGTACACTTGTTTTTAGCCTGGATGGTGTTGGTATCACAATATTCCGCTCCCCTATCATTCCTTTCCTGTGGTTAAATCTCGGTTAAACACTAGTCAAGGATTTAGCAAAATTTTAGTTTCCTCTAGGTTCGAGTTCAAGGACTCATGTGATTTAGCAACACGCATTAGGGTGCGTGACTCTTCATTGGGTCTTAGCAACCTTCCGAAGACCGCGCGAGCGAGTCTCGAGAATCGTGGCTGACAGCACGGCAATGCAAAATGCAATGCAGCACGTAAACAGAATATAGCACATAATCCTACCCTGTAGGCTCATGTCTTAGTTTGGAAGGTTCTACGGTTTGCTAAGCATGTATAAAGGCCGGGTTTTGGCTTGAAGATGGTTCCCCGGACTAGAGTCAAAGTATACCTCCCGTTATTGAGCGTACACCCAGTAACGGTACAAACGGTAGGGATGACTCATCACGGTCGAGGGTTGCTGAGCGTTCCGAGATTCCCTATCACCGGTAAGCCGAGTAGGATTGCCGAAACACAACAGCGGGGCTGCACAAGATATATATAAGAAATAAAAAGTGAAATAAAATCCTCTTGAAAATCCCACAAATGTTTTTCAAGTTTGGCTCACTAATTTAATCAATGCTTAAGGAAATCAGGCCATTTTGTCAACGTACTAATTTTTCTCAAGTATTAATTAAACAATTTATCCCCAGCAGAGTCGCCACTGTGGGCTACCACAGCCCCGGGTGGTTTCGGAGCGGCCCGAAAAGAAACGCCACATTGTAGAATCGATTTGAAAAATTTGAAGAGTCGCCACCCGGATTTATGGTTCGCCACCCGAGAAACCGTTTTGATTTGAAAATGATTGATTTGAATTGAAAACCAGAGATTTTTAAAAAGGTTCGGAAGCCACGTTACGAGGGGGGAAGGGTTTTACGGCACCCCCCTCGCCCGATTCGAAATCGGTCTTTACTAAACATTTGTGGAATTTTTCGAAGGATTTTATTTCATTAGAACAGTTAGCAAATATCCACAGGTATATGCCAAGTACAGGAAGTGCATGCATGTGTGTGTGTACAGTGAGTAAATGAGGAACGGAAATGAAATGCAAAAAACAATGCTGGAGGCTGGAAAACCCTGTCACTGATTCACTCTCGAGCGCTCGGAAGCACTCCCGAGCGCTTGGGAGTAATATATGTCCAACCTGCAAGTCTTATTAGCACAACAAAATATAGCAGAATATGATGCTGAAAATGTAAACTAGGATAACATTAATCATGTCGTAGGCTCAACAGAAGGCTTAGTAGAATGGGATCAGACCCCATTCTTCCAAACCATGCTTCCTTGTCTTTCTGAAAAATGATCTTACAGTTATAACAGACAAAAAGGGGGTGCATGCATGGACATGCAAAGATAGTAGAAGGACCAAACTGGAAGAAAGATGGACTGAGCTTGCATGCAAAAACTCTCGAGCGCTTGGAAGTGAACTCGAGCGCTCGGGAGTATTTTACATTCCAGGACTGATTTTAACCAAATAATGCCCTCATTGTAGTGTGCTGGTACACTGGATCTTCTGCTTTTGAAATATGAAAAGGATTTTTCTTTTCGAACTCTGACCAATACTCCTTTGCATGCCTTTAAATGAAGACCTTATTCCTTATTTTTTTCTTAAACAAAAAAGAAAAAGCAGATTGTTTGTACCAACACACTTCAAAGGAGCTAAAACAGCTGTAAAATACATCCCATCCCCCATGCATGTCCATTCAAACACTTTAAAAGAAGGAAAACAGATCTGGAGCCACTCTCGAGCGCTTGGGAATAGTCCCGAGCGCTTGGGAGTGCTTCCAGTAGGCTAGTGCAGAAAATGCGTTTTGTACCACTTTGCTCTTTGTTTTTTTTTTTTTTTACACTAAGGCCTCTCAACCCATACTCAGTATTGAAGACTGAGAGGGCTGAGGGACCTCCCTCAAAAAGGAAAACAGCCCTGCTTGATGTCAAGGTAAGAAAAGAGTTTCTACCTTTGAGTGGAACTTGACTTCTTTTAAGACTTTGGAAAAGATGGATGAAGGGAGAAGAATGCAAGAAATCAGAAGTAAGGAGTATTCTGGATCCCCTGTATCTCCTTGATGCTTTTGATCTTTGAAAGTTTGAAAAACTTTGTAATTGTAAAAAGGACTTTGAGTTTGGAACTTCTTTCTTTGTACCAGAGGGAGAGGGAGAGAGCTTAGAGTGAGAGCCCCCTTATTCTGTAGACATAAGGCCATATATATAGGCCAACATAACCTATGGTCCAAAAATGAAATATATTTAAAATAAAACATTTTTTAAACAGAAAAACTGCTGGCCTGACCTTCTCTGACTGAGGTTGAGTGTTGACTCAAGCCTTAGCTGGCTCAAGGAGATCGTAATGATGGATTGCATGGGTAGTGGGAAGGCCTGCCACCCATTGGTCAGCACAGAAGACTCGAGCGCTCGAGATTTGTCTCGAGCGCTTGGGACTTCATTCTCAAGCGCTCGAGAGTAAGCTCAGCCAGTGCTTTTTGAAAATGGTTTGGAGCGCTTGGGATTGCTCCCAAGCGCTTGGAAATGATTTTGACCAATTTATTCCTTTTTCAAATCCTTCAAGGAACCAAGTTTCGATTGACATCTCCAAACCCATCATTGGGGAGCCTCCGGGCCACAAATTAAGGAAGTTCAAAGCGTCCAAATTAGGGTGTCTACAATAAGGCAAGTTAAATTATTAGAAAGCTTGTTTTACAAAAATCTTGAAATGAAGATACAATCTTGTAGACTTTTACTATACTTCTTAATCCTAAGTATATTTCATTCCTTAAGTATATCTCAAGTTGGTATGATGCTTGTACATCAATAGGCTTGTTAGTTAATAAACTTGTCATGCTAATGGGAGTGCAACTTGTTGAATAAACGATTTTCTACGTCAATAAACATATGTTGTTTTTTTGAACTTTCCACAAAGGAAGAATGAACGGATTTCAAAGCAAGAGAAATCAGAAGCTTTATTCGAAGTATTCGTATTTTGATCTTTTGGAAAGTTATGAGTTTGTTTACATGTTGCATTACTTGTGGTTGTATAAGGATGGTTGTCACGACCCAAACCCATGGGTTAAAGGTCTAATGACCGGCCAGTGAATCTACGTCACCCTAGGCCTATCCTAAAAGTCAGTTTAGGGAATTCATAAAAATCCTCTCATCAAAATAGTTTTTCTTAAGAAATTCAGTAAGCTGCGAATGTACAATTTCAATAGTTCCAACATATTCCAGAGTTCTACGTGCGGAAATAAATATAATTACATAACAATACCAATACAAATAACTATAGCATAACTCGTCCGGGACAAACCGGTTATCAAAATTCGAAAGTCTACAAGTCAAGTCCTCACAGCTCTATACTCGCATCAAAACAGTACTACTCTATATACACATAAGATCTGATCACCAAAATGACTTCGGCTTGAGAGCTAAGCCAAGTCCATCTAATGCTGCTAACCTGAAAAGTATGATTTTTGAAAAACTCCATAAGCTAAAGCTCGTATGAAACATGGCATATTCAGTAAACACGTTAAATCATGGATACAAATAACATCTTATAAAAAGTGTAGTCATACTCTTCAGTTCCGAACATATAAAATGTAATTCCTTTCAAAGGTAATCAAATCTGAAGTCCATAATAGAATGAATTCAAATCTTTCAATTGACTTATGCTAAAAGCAATAATTCTCAGTTATCAGTTCATTCACAGAATGAAATCCAACTTTTCAGGATAAAGTAGAAAACCATCATGATATTAAAAATATCACATTTCATAACACTCGTCGATTTCGCACATCTTTCATGAACAAGTTTCAACCAGAATCTAGAGGAGCGACCTCTATATCATAAAAGGGAATGACGTCAAACCATCAAGATACCGGTTAATATCCCCCAACCTTATATCTCCAAATCCACTTTGTCTGTTTAAAGTCCTCAAGCACGGACACTTGTTCAGATGTATCGATAGGAAAAATATTCATTTCATCAAATCATTTAGCAAGTTAATCAATATCCATGATTCTATAGAAAACATTTCTAAAACATTTCAACAATGAAATATTTAAACAATACATGTAAACAAGATATGCATGTTTCACCTTGTCCCTGAAGACACAGCTAATCTCTACTCGAGTCTTCACGTATTTCATACTAACGATCACACAAACCTAATGAGAATATCATAAACGTCCAAATATGAGTACAATTAATGTACTAAGTCCGAATGATCCAATTCTAGTCATCTAAGTCATGGCTTAGAGCCGATCTGTTACTAGGGGTAAAACGGTCATTTTACATTCCACGGTCAATCTATCCAAGTACTATGAACTCAGATCTCTCATCTTATCCAAAAATCATAAATTACTCAAAACTCAAGTATAAAAATCAGTTTTAAAACATTTATGACTAAAAAGGTCATTTGAGCACACATTGAATCGCAAGGGCAAAATAGTCATTTTAAATCACTAAGTACGAAGTGAAAAATTCAAGTATCCTAATTATTCAAAAATTACAATCCTGTAATTTTTACAAAATCAATAAGATTTTATAAGAAGTCTATTTTTGGCTTAGAAACGCAACATAATGAATCGAAGGCTCAATAGCCTCTATTGGTAAAATGGTAAACACAATTTCACCTTAAGATCACATGAAATTTCTGGGTAAAAACTTAGTTTTGTCAAAACTCTCAAAAACCTATGCATGCAAAGTATTTTAAGATATAAAAACAATAGTTTGTTCAAAATCTGTCACCCTGTCTTTGAAAGATCATAACTTATTCATATAAGGTCCAAAACTACTTAAACCAGCGCCCAAACTTGCGTAACATCCATGCGTATCTACTGTAAAAATTTAAAGATTAGTTATCAACCAAATATTCTCCAGATTTTCAAAAGGACAAGCTGTTCTACCGAAAAACAGGGCAGTCAAACATGTTTTAGTAGAAAAACCATAACTAATTCATTTCAACTCCAAAAATGTTGAAACTAGCGCTAAAAGTTTCATAACGTAAATTATTATTCTCAGAAAAAATCTAAGATTCAGAAGTAAAAAGGATTTTCCTCGGCAAACAAAAGAAAACAGATCGATCACAGTTTATATCCCTGTCAGACAACTCTACTTTAAAAATTCACCAAATATTGTATATTTATCCAAGTGATTTGGTTCCAACGCCAAAATGTTTCCAACTTAAAGATCTAATCCCTGAAAAAAAATCCATAGCCATGCAAGTAGTGAAATTTCCCATAAATTTAAAAGAAGACAGACACAATCAAATTCGGACACACAGGAGGCAGTCAGTATTCAAAAATTCATAACTAATTCTGTGGGTGTCGGTTTTGCATGTTCTTGGTATCAAAATCTTCGTATTTAAACGTACTCTAAAAGTTATGAAGACTTCAAAAATTGAATCATAGCAGAAGGGTTCTCAAAATACGAATTTCCAAAAAAGACAGTAATCTGTCTTTAGAAATTAGAGTTGTTTCTCTTAATCTTTTGATGTTAATCAACTCCTAACACCTTAAAATCTTACACATCTGTTAAGAATATGATAATGGGTGTCCAAAATCAGAGGCTTATAGCTTCTTAATCAAAATTATTCACATAGAAAATGGCTAAAGAAACAATTACCTAGTTGATCTTGAAAGAGAAATCATGTCTTAAGAACTTGGAGGATACTAGCTTCTTCTTCTTCTTTTCCTCTCTCTCTCTCTCTCTCTCTCTCTCTCTCTCTCTCTCTCTCTCTCTCTCTTCTTCTCCTCCTCCAGCCGTATTCCCCCCTCTCTCTCTCTCTCTCTCTCTCTCTTTTCTTTGTATTTTATTGTAACTAATAACTAATATAATAATAATGATATATGTGTTATGTGCTAGTACACACTTGGCACATAACTAAGCTAATGGAGTTGCCAAGTGTTGGCTTGGTCTTGACACCTAGCCATGCATGCATGGCTAGTTCCGGAGTGCGCTCGCGTGCGGCTCGAAAAACTGTACGGATTCCGGACTCAGAAAAATATGAAATTCGCACAGTACCCTAAATAAATTATTCTAAGAATAACCCCATTCTCGAAATTTCAAGAAAAAAATCAAGAACACAGCGATTTGAAATGCCTAGCCGATTGACTTGTAAAATACGTTCGTGACTCCGTCCGCGACCAAAAATTAACGGTAGTGACGAATTATCATTGGACTAATATTTTTAACGTGAGGGCTCTCACAATGGTGATGAGCTTGTTTATAAGATTACTTGCATGATCTTGCTAGTTTAGATTACAATGAATGATTTATATGATTTGTGATGAGAAAAGTCCTACCGCGGAGTCTATGCATGAGAACGAGACACGGAAATCGAGAAATAGAAACATGACACCTAGGGTGTGGTTGATATGGATAAAAAGGGTTTAAGACAAGGTGTGTTTTGGAAACGCAATGTGGCCGGACTTGCCCATTGTGGGAATGCGTGTTACAAATGATGAAATATTTTCGAAACTACATAATGACCAAATGTGGGTGCATTATGTGAGTGTGTGTGTGTTGTGTGCCAATGGGAACCCGGCGGAACCATTGTGAGGATACTCGGGGAACCCGCGGCGGAACCGAGGTTAGGCGCGGCGGAACTATTGTGAGGATACTCGGGAACCCGGCGCGGCGGAACCGAGGTTGGGTGTGTTAAATGTGATTTTCAAAATGTTGATTTGGATAATGAAAAGGATTTCGGAAACGTTGATGAATATGGTGACACGGTCTATGATGAGTCGCGTAGGAGAAACACATACAATGCAGACACCAACGTTAGACTAAGGAATGTAGATATGTCGTTGTTAATGCCTTGTTAACTTGTGCCAGAGTTGGTATGCTACCCTTATACTCTGATATTGGTAGATTATGGGTTAGTGGGTATAAGATTATTCTGCTGAGCTCTTGTGGCTCATGGTGTTACCTTTGGTGACCCTGACATATTATATCGATGGCGACGCTAGTATAATATGTCAGATTTTGTAGATGATCAAGATGAACAGTACACCTTGGAGGCTTTTGGAGCTAAGGAGTTGGCTAGGATGAAGCCGCAGGCGGAGCTGCAGTTAGGAACCCTAGAACCCTTCATTTGTATAAATATGGAACCGTAGTGGGAGTTATGATGTAATAATGAGCCAGACTCCATTTGATTTTATCAATGAAATGTTTATTTAACGTACCCAAAAATCAGGGGCGTTACACAACGAGTATCTCTCAGGGATAGAAGCGCTTGAGTTGATCCAGGTTGACCAAAGTACTGAATTCGTTGCCGTCGAGGTCGATGAGCTTGGCGGCTCCTCCGGACAGGATAGTCTTGATAATGTAAGGTCCTGAACGCTTTGGTCGGAACTTCCCGCGGACATCAAACACCGGGGCCCGGATCTCCTTCGTAACCATATCTCCTTCGACTAAGCCCCTGGATTTCACCTTTTTGTCAAATGCACGGGCAATTCGACGTTGGTACCCTTGAACATGATACAGAGCCCGAAGCCTCCTCTCTTCAAATAGCAGCAGCTCTACAAACCTTCCGCTCAGCCATTCAGATTCCTCAAGACCACTCTCAACCATGACCCTCAAAGACGGAACCTCCAGCTCGATGGGGAGTACTGCCTCCATTCCGTAGACCAAGGAAAATGGAGTTGCCCCAGTTGAAGTGCGGATCGACGTTCGATATGCCCAGAGTGCCAGCGGTAGCTGCTCATGCCAATCCCTCGCGAACTCAGCAGTCTTCTTAATAATTGTTTCAACGTTCTTATTTGAGGCCTCGACTGCTCCGTTTGTCTGTGGACGGTTGGTGGTAGAATGATGGATCTCGATGCCGAACTCCTCAAAAAGCTCCAAGACCCTTCCTTTGAAATGACTTCTGTTATCTAACACAAAAGCCTGGGGAACACCGTACCGGTAGATGATGTTCTTTCGAATGAATTGCGCAACTTGAACCGTGGTCAGGGTTTTGTAGGACTCAGCTTCGACCCACTTAGTAAAATAATCTATGGCCACCAATATGAACTTATGACCATTCGAAGCAGACGGTGTGATCATGCCGATAACGTCGATCCCCCACACAGAGAACGGCCACGACGAGGTCATGCCAAACAGTTTAAATGCGGGAACATGCTGCAGATTGGCATGGATTTGACACTTGTAACAGCGCCGCACATAGTCAATGCATTGGGACTCCATGGTCGACCAAAAGTAACCCTGCCTGAGGATCTTCCTGGCAAGCATAACACCACTCATGTGAGGACCGCAGACTTCCTCGTGAATCTCCTCCATGATCCTTGTTGCTTCGGCACCATTGACACACAGCTTATGCATTCCACAGTGAGACCTTCGATACAGTTTTCCTCCACAAATGATGTATTGGGCAGCCAACCGCTGCAAAGCAACCCGATCTTTCCTAGTAGCTCCAGTAGGAAACTCCCCGCGCTAAACGAAATTCCAAATATCATGGTACCAGGGCAGGCCATCATCGATGGCGTTGACATACTCATCGGCGGGCAAGTCCCTCTGTTCAATCACAATCGGTCGCAGCCGGACCCCAATCGGAAGTTCGATCATTGAAGCCAAAGTCGCCACGGCGTCGGCGAACTGATTCCTCAAGCGTGGAATATGGGTGAAAGTCACTTTATTGAAACGAGGAATCAGTTCCTCCAACTCTTAGTGACAAGGTTTCAGCTTTTCCTCGCGAACCTTCCAATCTCCGTTAGCCTGAGAGACCACCAGGTTTGAATCCCCAATTACCTCTAGCTTCTCGACCCCAAGAGCAATGGCAGCCTCCATTCCGACGATACAGGCCTCATACTCAGCTTGATTGCTGGTAACATAGAAGTTTAACTTGAAAGCAAGCGGAATATGAGCACCGGCAAGCGTGATCAGCAACACTCCGATTCCAAATCCCTTCTGATTTGCAGCCCCATCAAAATAAAGCGACCACACTTCCTCGACCATCATTAGTACATCTTCATCAGGGAAAGCAAAGTCCACATCCTCCGATCCATCGATTGGGTGATCGGCCAGGAACTCAGCCACAGCACGGCCCTTCACAGACTTCCTCGTAACATATTGGAGATCGAACTCAGCCAGCAGAAGCAACCAATGTGCTAGCTTATGAGTGAGCGCCGGCTTCTCAAATAGATACTTAAGAGGATCCATCCGAGAAATCAGCTTCACTGATTAGGCTAGCATGTAGTGTCTAAGCTTTTTGGTAGCCCAAACTAGCGCCCAACATGTCTTTTCCAGAGAGGTGTAGCGTTCCTCACTACCCACCATCTTCTTGCTCAGATAGTAAATAGCCTTCTCGACTCCATTGTCCCCTTCTTGTGCCAGCAGACATCCCATAGCTGTCGGAGTGACTGACAAGTACAAAATCAGCGGTCAGCCGGGCGTAGGCGGCATTAACACAGGCGGGTTCCGCAGGTACTCCTTTATTGACTCGAAAGCAGCTTGACATTTGTCCGTCCATTCGAAACGAACATCCTTTTTGAGTAATCGAAACAGCGGCTCGCAAGTCAAAGTCAACTTAGCAATGAACCGGCTGATAAACTGAGCCTTCCCCAGAAAGCTTCGCACTCCCTTTTCTGACCGCGGTAGTTCCATCTCGAGAATAGCCTTGATCTTAGACGGATCTACTTCAATCCCTCTCGCCGTGATCAGGAACCCCAACATCTTGCCTGCTGTGACCCAAAACGTGCACTTCTGCGGGTTGAGACGCACGTTGTACTTCCGAAGCCTTTCCAGAAACTGCCGAAGTGCTGGAATAAAATCTTCCTTGTTCTTAGCCTTGACAATCATGTCATCCACGTAGACCTCAACTGTCTTGTGGATAAAGTCGTGTAACAGAGTTGTCTGTGCACGCTGAAAAGTGCACCCGGCATCTTGAGCCCAAACGGCATCATCACGTAGCAGTACGTCCCCCATTCAGTGACGAACGTTGTCTTCTCTTGATCCTCCGGTGCCACAAAGATCTGATTGTATCCCGAGAATCCATCGACAAAAGAGAGCAAGGCATGCCCCGCCATGTTGTCCACGAGCACGTTGATGTGAGGCAAGGGAAAACTGTCTTTGGGGCTAGCTTTGTTCAAGTCCCTAAAGTCGACACAGACTTGGATTCTCCCATCCTTCTTGGGAACTGGCACGTTATTAGCAACCCACTTCGGGTACTCAGCGACCCTCAGAAATCCTGCGTCAATCTGCTTAGTGACCTCCTCCTTGATTTTCTCAACCAAGTCCGGCCTCATCCTGCGGAGTTTCTGCTTAACTGGTATAGCCCCAGGCGCTAATGGAATTCGGTGCTGTACAATCTCGGGATCAATGCCGGGCATATCCTGATGTGACCATGCGAAGACCTCGAATTATTCCTTAAGTAGATCGACCAAAGCAGCACGGTCCTCGGGGGACAAGGTTGAACCAATTTGCATCATACGGGGGTCACTGTCGTCTTTCAAGTTTACAGAAATCACTTCTTCTTTTAGAGGCTGAGCATGCCTTTCGTCTTCCCTTTCGATGAGGGAACGCAACTCAGCCGGAATATCCTTGTCAAAGTCTGTTCCTTCATCGTCAGGGTCGACACAGTTTATATAGAAGTTAGCAAAATAATCAGAAGCAGGGTCGTTCATTTCATAAAACCCAGACGGGTTGCCAAGTATAGTAGACTCAAACTCGAAATAGAAGCTATGACGTGGAGGGCCGAGAGGCACAAACTCCGACTCTGAGCTAGACTTGGACTCAACAGACTCTGTGTCAGACTCAGACTTATCGTCAATGCATGTTAAGCGTGGAGTAAAAATGCAGTTATTAATACTGCCCTTAGCTTCGACGATATGGGTGGTTGGATCTTTGAGAGCATTTGAGGAGTCGGGCCCAAGCATCAGCACTTCAGCCTCTTCCTCTTTGCCAACCAAACCTACTTGGGAGAACAGCATCTCCAAACTCCCCTGATCGAAAGCCTTCAACCAGTCCATCCTTTCCTTGATCTTAGCCAACTGCCTCTTGAACTCTGCCTTAGCCAGCTCATCCTTTGCACTTTCTTCCTCGCTATCGGACCAGGTGTCACCAGCAAAAATCTCAAACCCAGGAAGCCAGGCACGAGTCTCCGGATCACAAAACGGCTCGACTTGGCCCACATAAGCATGACCTCCTCCCTCGCGAACGAAGTAGCTGTCAGGATTACGTTCAAAGTTTTCCCGTGCCTTTCCCAAGCTTGGCCTTTTTGGCAGGGGGAACAAATCCCAAACCAAACTGACCTTCGGTGAAAGGAAAGACAGGGAACTCAGTAATCCCTTGTTGGTTGATCCCAAGTCCAAAGCCAGGCATGAACGCCATCCTCCTCATGATCTCGAAGGCGGCAGAACTGATGATGAAATCGTCCACTACAGCAATGGCAAGGACTGATCCTGAAGTGTCAAACGAGAAGCCTCTAAAGTCTGAGTCCTCTTCTCCATGCATGATTCCTAACACAGGTTCATCCTCTTTGAGCGGGCGGATCCCAGAGTCCCCACAGATTGTTACCGTTGGAAGCCCCAGCATGACTTTCTGGTGCAGTGTAGAAGGTATAGCCATAATGTTCGGCCTATGCATCCATGGTCTACCCAGCAGTAGGTTAAAAGTAGCGAGGATGTCCACCACGTGAAACTCGACATCCATCTCAAAGCCCTCAGCGTAGAGCTTGAGCACAATGGTTCCCTCTACCACACGGCGAGTGCTATCGTAAGCTTTGACTGCTAAGTTAGACGGCACGAAGTTTTTCTTTGCAATTCCCAAACGGTATGCTACCCTCAGCGGGCAGACGTTTATGGCAGAGCTATTGTTGATGAGCTCAGTCGGGATCCAGAGTCCCTTGCACTTGACGGTAATGTGTAGCGGACGGTTGTGAGCAGTCCCTTCAACAGGCAGATCCCTCTCAGTAAAAGTAATAGAGTGTTTGGAAAGCAGAGGCAGGACGAGGGCGACCATTGCCTCAGGGGTGATGTCGATAGGCACGGTGAGATGAGACAAAGCTAAAGACAAACTCTCGCGATGCTCCTTTGATGACGCAATCAGACCCCAGACAGACACGGCGACGGAATCCTTTCGAGTTGTCGCTGAATAACATTCTCCACGGGAACCTCATTATGCACGGGCAGGACGTTCCTTTGAGCAGCAAGAAAAGCAGGCTTTTGAACCGGAGGATTGGATGAGCTGCCAGCCTGCAGGTTAGGTGGCTGAAAAACTCGGCCGCTCCTTGTGACGTTTGCTATATCCCACCAGGAGGTCGTGTTATCATCAAAATCCCAGAAGTCAGTAGGGATTTCCGCCATCTTGCGCTTTCCTTTATCGACAACCGGAGGATTGGACGAGCTGCTAGCCTGCAGGTTAGGTGGGTGAAAAACTCGGCCGCTCCTTGTGACGTTTGCTATATCCCACCAGGAGGTCGTGTTATCATCAAAAAGCGGGGTCTTGAGCTGCAGCTTCTTCGAAAGGCACCCCCGGATTCATGACGAATGGTGAGTCCCAGAAACCAGCATCAACCAAAGCAGAATTTACAGTCCATACCTCATTTCCCATCTGTATATCGACCACTTTGTCTACATCCCAGAGATCATCAGGCAACAGATTCGATTTAAGGTCCACAATTTCGTCGACATCCCACAAGTCAGCAGGTACTTCATCTATGGCCATGACGAGGCAGTCATCTTCCAGTGCAGCGTAAGGACGTAGCTCCTCTACAGGCACAATGTTGTCGGTGGGGTCACTCTCGTGATGGAACTTACGAACCACTTCCGACAGCTTGTCTACCAAAGGGTTGAAAGACCCAAGTTGGCGGCGCTCGTTGGGAATGACTTCCCCTTCGATGTAGAATCCCAAGTACGCCTCGTCAACATCATCCTTGGTGGTCTCCTATTCGAGGTGGAAGTTTTGATCCCAGGCCAGCTGAGCAGCAGTAGGTTGCGGATCCCAAACGTATTCCTCTTCCTCGGGACTGGCAAGCTCGGGTTGATAGAAAAGCATGAACAAAGAGAGACCATCCAGCGGATCTACTCGCGCTGCCTCCCATTCTGCCTCCAATTGGTCGACCCAAGCTTGGTCAATCTGCGGTGCTGCGGGAAATCCCAGATGATAGCACTCAGTCCAATCATTACCGAGCTTTGCCCATTCTGCCATCTTGCCCTCCATCTCCCATCCTACCGAGAGCATATTGACATCGGGTTCCACAGGGGCAGCTACAATAGGTTTAGGGTTAGTTTCTGAGGTTATATGGTCAGTGGGGTTGAATATGGTGGAGCTGGGAGATATAGTGGAGCTGAGGGATATCTGGTTTACTTGTTAGTTATGTTGGGGTAGGGAGTTGGAGATGACATTGGGTTTGGCAGGTGGGGTTGGAGGAGTGCCGTTTTCGACCAAATCCTGTATTGCATGACGAAGGCGAAAACAAGAGTCAGTGTGATGGCCGGGCATCTGGTGGTAAGCACAGAAGATGTAAGGGTTGTGACTAGGGGGTAAGTTTGGAGGAAGTGGAGTTGGTGTCAAGGGTCGAAGGTGACCAGACTTGACCAGCTTCTCCAAGACCGAGGAAGTGGAGCCTCGAAATTGGCGAAGACACGAGGCTGGCTGCGGTTTCGGGTCCTTTGAGGGGTTTGAACTTGGTTGATGTCAACAATGTGGTTGGAGGAACCCTGTGTGGCGGTGTTGTTGCTGGCAGCGGCTGCCCCGGCATAGCTGTTGGCAACGAAAAGGGCAATGCTGTTCCCGATGTAGGCACGGGGCTTGGCTTTCGGAGCTGCAGCTAAGGAAGATGCCTCCGTTCTTGTCAGAACCCCAGTTTGGAGAGCCTCTTCAACAGCTAAACTGGAATCAAATAAGGTTTCCCAATTTGCATCTTGCACCAGCACAAGGTTCTTGGCAAAGTCGGGCAGTAGGTTACGGGAGATGATGCGGATCTGGTCTTTCTCAGTAATATGGTCGGTCATGAGGGCTGCCTTGGTCCTCCATCGCTTGATGAAATCTGCAAAGGACTCCTTTGCAGTCATTTTGGTTGACTCAAGCTCTCGAATGGTCATCTTGAGCTGAGCGTTGTAGCTGTACTGAGAGTTGAATGCGGAACCAATGTCTTCCCAGGTCCTTCTTTTGGAAACGTCGAGAGACAAGAACCACTGAAATGTTGGTCCAACCAGAGTTTGAGGGAACAATTGAGCCATGGCATCCTCTTCCACCCCATGGAGTTTCATGGCACTGTGATAGGCCAGCAAGTGAGTCTTGGGGTCACCAGTTCCATCAAACTTTGCAAAATCGGGCATCTTGAATCGCTCGGGCAGGCGAGCATTCGGGAAAGGGCAGAGGTGATCCATGTCGAGGCCACCAGCACCCAGTCTCTTGGATTTAGTGACAGATTCCTCAAGCTTCGCCATCTTGGCGATCAGAGAAGCTATCTCGGGACTTTGAATAGGGTTCTCAACTCGGGGAATTTCCTCATCTTCGGCTTCAGGATTTGGCCCCTCACCACCACCACCAGCTGCAGCTGCTAGAGGAAGGCATTCTTCGATTAGAGCACGGAGATCAGTCATGGAGGCATCAGCTTGGTCAACCCTCCGCTGCATGGCAGCCATGTTTCGTTGGATGTCGGCTAAAACGGCGGCAAGAGTCGGAGGTGGAGTCTCGGCCATGACTATAGCTTCAATCTTGACAGGTTTCGGAGATGATGATGGAGATGGAGGTGGAGAGGCTTCGTGCGGAGTGGTCGGCGACGAATCCTCCCTTGACAGTGTACAACCCGGAGCTTCCGTTGTGATTGACTGAGCAACAGACCCACCCAAATGTTCGTCCAGACAGACCCGGTGGACGATCCCAAGTAGGTTTGGCTCTTGATTTCGGAACTCACATTTGACAGTGCACGGGCTAGACAGTAAAGTAGAAGAGCTCAGTGATAGCCTGCAGCAGTTTATTTTAAAAGAGATAAAAGATTGGAAAATGCTCGTCGTCTGTGTCCTCCTAGACTCTACAACTAGCAGACAAGTCCATCTCGTAACGTTTTAGGACGCCGCTGTGATCCTCAGATTTCTTTTCGACGGTGTATCCTTGCTCGAATCGACTAAAACCAAGAGATGTCGAAACAGCCTAAGTCTCGGCTTATTCCTTTCTCAAAGTTTCAAAATTTGGGAATGGAACAACTTTGATGCGAATGTCGTGATACCATGACCAAAGTGGCGTAAACAGCACTGTGCCGGAGCCTTGAATGGTGTAAGTGTTTAACACTTGTAACCGGGGCGATGTAAATATCACGTCATGCCTCTTGTTGTTCCTGGATTTCTATTTGAACCTTTTGGTTAGGTTTAGACAAGTACTTAGAAGGTCTCAATTTCTCAAAGTCTCGTTGACTCAAGGAAAATGAAAGATTGATAACGTGCATCATCACGGTGCACGACTCGTCATCGATCCAAACGTCATCCTAATAAGGACGAGATGGACTTACCAGAAAGACAGACCTAAAAGCCGCCCTAGCATACTCCTACGCAGATCGGGATGAATGTATGTACAGGCAGGCGATATGGAAAGCAGTAACACATAAACAGTTATGGGGGTTAGATGCAAATAATCCTACCCTGTAGGTTCCTGTCTTAGGTTGAAAGGTTCTAGTGCTTTGTACGCATGGAGAGGCCGGTTTTGGCTTAAGGGGGTCCCTCTGACTAGAGCCGCGATATACCTCCCGTTGCAATGCGTAAAGCTGAGCAACGGTCGAACGGTATTACGACTCATCATCGTCCAAGGTTGTTGGGCGTTCGAGGACCCCAGGCTCCAGTAAACTGTGCTGGTTACCCAAAACACCTCAACAAGGCTGAGTAACATCAATGCAAATGGAGAGTGCCAAAGAATTATCTTGAGAGAGAGAAATGCAATGTTTGAGAAAATGCCTTTTTCAAGCTTGGCTCACTTTTATTAATCAAAACTTGGAGAAAAACTACACAAGCGAACAATAGTAAAAGCCCCAGTTCGGATTGGTCGGATGTAGAATCCTGTTACATTACCATTCCGTTCTTCAGCAGCGCGGAGCGTACTGTTTTGACAGGCTTTTTGAAAATTGTTCAAGTATGTATTAATTTCCAAATTTCAATCAATGCAATGATCCCCAGCAGAGTCGCCACTGTGGGCACACGCCCCTAAAAATCCCGCATTTTTAGTTTGCGAAAAGTTCAGTTTGCGCCCTTTTGTTTGAAAGTATGACGAAATGCTGTTTTGAGAGAGTCACCACCCGGGTTTTGCGAAAAACACCCAAGGAACCGATTTTGAAAATGCTTTTGTTCACGTTTGTTTGATTTGAGAAAGGCTTGTAGACTGGACCATCGTCACCTTCGATATCTGAGGTTCGGGAGCCAGGTTACCAGAGGGGAAGGGTTTTATGGCACCCCTCTCGCCCAATCCGGAGATCGGTCTCTACTCAGGCATTTTTGTAAAACGTTTGCATTTTCCTCTCTTTGATAATTTTCAGCCAGTTAGGGCGGGGGAACAGTTAATGGGGAATTAACGAAATGACAAGTTGCATTTATATGACAAAATGTTGTGAATGGCATATGTAATGATAATAGATTGAGAACAAGCACTTCTGTGAGCATTTTGAACAAACTGGAGTGCGCTGCCGGGGAGTGACATGCACAAGGCACCGGCATGCCTTGGCGAGACCGGTGCATCTTTCTTAGCGCCACGCCACCTATTGACGAAGCGCACCTCGGTGAGCCCAAGCTCACGGCTTACATTTTCAACCCCTGGGCTCACTGGAATGGACGGTGCACACCGGGACAAACCACGTAGTTGATATCACGAGGCTATATACGATTCTGATTACGATGTGCTCAGCGAGAAATAAATAGACTGAAAACCCCATAAACAGAGTGGGGGATCAAGCAGAGGCCAAGACTAAGCTGTGAAGCAAGGGCCAGCCACTGGATCATGATACAAGTGGCGCAAGCCGGTCAGTGAAGGCCGTGCACCACTTGTTCCATTTGTCCAGTGCTTGGCTTTGCATCATCTGGGTTTTGGAACACGACCAGAAGGATCCCAGGGGCCTTACTGAAACAGTTAAAACTGGTAACCAACTACACAGTTCTAAAATATGGAAAAGCAGTAAACTAGTTTTTAGCATGCTATCAGGTGGTCAGAAAGGAAATAAAGTGAAATAAAGACGATCAGTGATCCCCACACCAGTCCTGCCATGCAGCCATGACTGGCGCACGCCTATGCATGATTGGCATGCGCCACTGATCCTCTTACGACATTGCTTATCTACTAGCTTTGAGCCCAGGCTTGGTATTGATTACTAGCCTGAGTTCTGTTGGCTCCCTTTAGGGGTCGAAACAGTTTCCAGAACAAAAGGTGGTATACCTTTGGAGATGGAATGAAAGGTGGATTTGAGCTTGAGCTTGTGGCTCGGTTGATGAGCAATGGATGAGAAAATAGTACTACTGATCAGTGGAGGGGGGTGTTGCTTGCTTGCTCTTTCAATGTATGAAAGAAGAAGGCAAGGAAAACTAGAGAGAGAGGGAGAGCTTGAGAGTATTGATGATGTTGAACCCCTTGCAAATAAATGCAAGGGGGTATTTATAGAATGAGAGGGAGGACTGATCAGCTGAGCCCTTAAGGCTTGTTTGGGGTGGCAAAGAGGAGGGAGCCTCCATGCATTAAATGCATGAGACTTGCCTTGATGGAGGGTGTAGGAGAGATGGGGAGACAATTCTGGACGATATAATTATCAAGAGAGCTGTAGCTCACGTCAGGGTGGCACAAAAGTCTCGGGCAAGTGGTCCCGAAAAGGTGATTTGACTGGAAACAAGTGGCGTGCGCCAGTTGTAAGTGGCGTGCGCCGGTGGAGTGTGCTTTGATGCCCGATGACTGACACGTGGCAATGAACCAGCGTGCGTCAGTCAATCACTAGCGTGCCGACGCATGGTTTTGCTGAGGCCATTTGGTTCTGGCTCGAAGGGTTTGAAATAGGTTCGACAATGGTTCTAAGAAGTTTGGAAAGCTCGGAGCTCAAACACACCAACAATCCCGGACTGTTCTTGACCGTAATCATCATTGAGGAATCAAAAGATTGTAAGTAAATTGATCTGGACAATCCAGAATAGGGTGTCTACACTAGGTAATCAATGCAGCGGTGCACCAACGGTTCTTTGATTCAACTTATTGCATGCATGGCCTATCAGGGTTATGTCATCGAGATTCTGGCTTCAGTGCAGTCAGTATTAAGATGGTTGGTTCAAGTTATTATTTTACATGGCATGCATTCTACTTGGCATGCAATTCAGCGGTTCTATTATTGTGACTGAGCTATTTCATGGTTAGTTCAAGGGTTATTTCATGCTCTTCTATACAATCTACTAAACATGCAAGTAAAGCGGAAATTGAAGTACAAAGGGGGTTTTCCAAGAATTACCTCGGCCCAAGTGTTCGCAATGTGAGTCTGAGGGTCCCTCAACACCGTCTCGTCGTCATACTCTGACCGCTGCGGCGTGTATGCTGAAAAGCCCGACGGGATTAACAGGTGTGGTGTAGAGGGAGTGTATGTCTCTGCTACATAGTTAGGTCGTCTCATGGTTGCCGCCTCTGCCACGGCTGTCACCCTAGGCCCCTGTGCTTCCTCTGCGGCCCTCTCCTTGGCCTCCACTTCTCGCAAAGGTTCCTCTCTATCCTTTCTCTCTCTCTTGGCCTTCTCCGCTGCCTCCCATGCAGCAATAGCCCGGGCTCGCTCCTCCTTTCCCTCCAGCACTATCTCACCAATATCGGGCTTCTCCTCCAACAGCCTTGTAAGCCGATCGTCGGCAAGTGCTTGGCAATATCTTGCTTTGTAACCGGTACATGGCGTGATGATGTGGCTGCCATCTCCGCTGGTCAGAATGCTACATCCTGCTCCCTATACTCGACAGGAACTTCCGTGGCCTTCTCTTCCTCTGCCATAACACCCTTGCCTCTCGCTAGGTCCCTCAGCAGAGACCCATTCGGCCCGGGATCGTCACCCACGGCTCCACTGCTACCACCACCACCTGACCTTCCACCAACCATGGGCAAGCCCTTCGCCACTGCGCCCGAGCCCGCAAACTCAATTCTGGGCCCCACGGTCTCGGTCAGAACCGTCGCGCGAGGGTTCCCCTCTCTCACGCGATCCTTCTCGGCATCTCCAGTCTCTTGCTGCTGGTCTTCCCCGCCATCGCCGCTATCTGCTGTAACTACACCTTGGCCCTCGATTGCCGTGGCTATGGTCTAATCGTCTATTTCGGGCTCCATACTTGCCCCTTCATCTCCCGATCGGTCAATCACAGCCCCGCTATCACCATTGCCGCCCTCCTCTGCCATGGAAGTCTCAGGATGCTTGGATTTCTTGGTTTGCGCACTTTCGGAGTAGGGTTTTGGAAGAGATCAATGTGGTTTGGGAGTTGAGAGTTTTGAACTTTCAGAAACCGCTGAAAACTGTGTTCTGAAGCATCCCTGACGTTTTGTATGGAAGATATGGGCACGGGCTGGGTCTGGGCTTGATCCAAAACCAGGCCCTGAAACCAAACTCTTGCGCTATGTTTCAGGACCCGCGCACGATGGTTCTTTTGGGCCACAGGCCCAATTCCCAGCAGGTCAGCCCAGTTTTGTTATTCCTGTTTGTTTTTGAATTCGGAGATTTTAATATTGACCCCGTAATGATTTTTGAGGGTCATGTTAAATTCGTACTCGCGATTCGGAGCAATTTCCTATCCCCAGCAGTGGTCCGCCCACACGAGCTTGAGCAAAATTTCAATCAGCGACGATCCATCCGTCTAATTTCAATTCAGCGACGATCTATCTGTCCAATTTCAAATCAGCGACGATCCATCCGTCTAATTTCAATTCAGCGACGATCTATCTGCCCAATTTCAAATCAGCGATGATCCATCCGTCCAATTTCGATTCAGCGACGATCTATCCGTCCAATTTCAAATCAGTGACGATCCATCCGTCCAATTTCGATTCAGCGACGATCCATCCGTCCAATTTCGATTCAGCGACGATCTATCCATCCAATTTCCATTCAGCAATGATCCATCCGTCCAATTTCGATTCAGCGACGATCCATCCGTCTGATTTCGATTCAGCGACGATCCATCCGTCCGATTTCAATTTAGCGACGATCTATCCGTCCAATTTCAAATCAGCGAAGATCCATCTGTCCAATTGGTGCACGGTATCTTTTACATATTCGTCTGCATCTTTCTTTTAAATCGGCTTTCGGGTGGATTTGATGGGTGTCTAGAAATCTTTGACATTACCCGTACCAGTCAATGGTGCTCCGTGTGCCGTCAAAGAGGGACTACTGTATACACCCCAATCTAGATCTCCTAATCGTTTTACGATTTCTTGTTTCCCCGATGATGAATTAGGTCGAGACAGACTTGAGTTTGGAATGGTTTGAACTTTGTGCGTGTGAAACCCTCCCTAAACCTTTTGAACCTCAAAAGCCCAAAGTCAAAACCCTGAGCTAGGTTTGACCGTCGTACGTGCGTTTGAAATACTCGCGCGAGGGTTGTGTGCCAGGTGTGGGTCAAAGTCAAACTATTGACGATTGACCCTCGCTTGACCTTTTGAACCATCACGCGCGTGTTTGGAACCCTCGCGCGATGGTTCTCTCCTGTCCCCATCACCATTTTCCAACTCGATTTTGTGATCATCAGGGGGTCTACGGGGTAGTAGAACCCCGTTTTCCCCCAAAACAACTGTTGGTAACTGCATGGTTGGCACCCCCCAATGTAACCACCCCTCACCTTGTTGGCCACCTTCTCCACCAAGCTCTTGGCTGGCCAGCCTTGTTGGCTGGTGTTTGGGCCATGTTTGCCATCGCCCCTTGGCCTCCCTTTGGCCTATATATATCCCCCCATGCTTCCAAAGCTAAGGTGACAAAATATCAAGCAAAAAAGGCTTACAAACCCTAACCACACTTCCAATTCTCACTCTTGTGTTCTACATACACTCGTTCTCCAAGCTACACCACCTTGTTCAAACCAATTCAAAACAACTCAAGCAAAGGTATAAACATTTACCTGCTTTCTGTTCTGATCCCTGAGGGGGGCTAACAGGGCCAAGGCTGGTAATCAATACCAATCCTGGCCCTAAAGTCAGCAAAGTTACAAGAAGCAGTGGAGCAGGAACCCTCGCGCGATGGTTCCAAATACTCGCGCGACACTTCTCGTCTACGTGATGATCAGCCACGTGGGGAAGGGTATCCTAATCTTTGTGTTCCATACATAGTTCTTACTGTTTTGAAGCATGTTTAGGCTTTTAGATCACTGTGCTGCATGAAAAAGCCATGGTTTAGCTTAGTTTGTTGTCTTATTTAGTTTGGAATGCCCTTGGGATGTTTCTGAGTATGTTTCAGAACCCCATGCATGCAAAGCAATTCCTGGAAGTCCAGTCAAGAACACTCGCGCGAGGGTTCTAAACACACGCGCGATGGTTCTTTACTTTCCAGTAATGGCCCTTGCATGGCAACTTAGGCTTAAGCCTCTGTTTATTCACCCCCAGTACATATTAGACTGCATGGTTTGCCCCCTGGGTGAGCACTGGTCCTTCTAGAGCCCAGAAGGGGATAAAAATTCAACCCGTGGTGAGCCACAAATGCTCGCGTGATGGTTTAAATTGTTGCGCGATGGTTCTTTGCATGTACGTAGATCCATGCATGCAAAGTTGGCCATGGTGCATGGCATGTCTAAAACCTCGTGCAGTTTTTTGAGGTTTCTGGTCAGAGGGTTGGGTTTTATCCCATTTTCATAGTATTCCATCCATCCATGCTCAATACAAACACATCTTGCAAATCATGTTACAGTTTTAGTCCCCGATTAACTGTTCCCCCGCCCTAATTGACTAAAAATTGGTTAATAAAAGAAGAATCATAAAAGTTTTCACAAAATGCCTAAGTAGAGACCGATCTCCGGATTGGGCGAGAGGGGTGCCTTAAAACCCCTCCCCTCTCATAACCTGGCTCTCAAACCCAGATATGGTTATGACGGACTGGTTCCTTCACTTTTTCAAATCAAATAGCACGGCAGGTGCTTCAAAATACGGTTCCTTGGGTGTCGGACCTTCAAAACCCGAGTGGCGACTCTGTATTTTACGAGCGCCTACTTCTCCGCTCGCACTCCCTCGATTTCCAGGCCGCTTTGGCAAAACGGGAACGAAATCCCTACTTTTCCAAGGGCATGCTGCCCACATAATAATGACAGTCGCCCTGCAAGACGATGGACGGCAGCATGGACCAAAGGCATTAGAGGTCATTGGTCCAAGTAATCCGAACAAGGGCATGATCCAATAAACACGATGAGTTATTGGACCAGGAATCTGGTAAGAGACAGTGACATGTGAAGTCACTGGTCGAGGTGGTCTGTTCGGCAATGAGAGGGCCGAACAGGAGCAGTATTCTAGGAGAAGCAGCCTCAGTAGCGGGGAACGCTTTTGAAGGTTTCAGAACGGTGACATCCCGTAAGGAAATAAGGATCTGGAGAAAATACTCAATGAGAATGGGATGTTCGGCCAGCTATAGGAAATGAATCCTAAATGGTCTAAAGTAATGAATTAATAAGGAAACAAGGATCCACGATATACCGGGTTTCCTATACGAGGTAGGAAACTTAGGGCAACAAGGATACTTGGGCAACAAGCATCCGTGAATCTATAAATATAAGGTAAACCTAGAGGCTAGAGGTATGCATTCTATGGCAATTGAGTCATTTACCAACCGATAATTAGGGTTTCTTGCTAGTACGTGATACTAACTTAGGCATCGGAGGGCCTTTGCCACGAGAGGCAAAGGTGCCCTCACCCCTTGTCTGTTTTGCAGATAAAGGTTCCCGACGACGTGCTAGGGTTTTGGCGAGGAGTCACGAGTAGCCGTTACTTTCTTGTGCTGTTCAAAGCTTCTTTCGTTTTTCTGCACCTACACTCCGATTTTAGTAAATAAAAATTTCGTTTAAATAATTGATGTTCCTATTTAAACTTTAATAATATGTCATAATTAGATTTGAGACTTATAAAATTAAATTTCTTCGCACCGGACAATCTAGTCATTTTCTAAATACAAGTATGATTGTAGAAGCAGTTGTATATTTTCCTAGTAAGTGAAATAAAATCTTAAAATTATATTTCTTGGCTAGAAATCCTACTTGGCATGTCTAGTTAAATTCCAACCAAGTAGTTGGATAATCCAATGACCATTTCAAATCTAATTATATCTAGTTGAGCCCTAACTAAGTACATGACTAGTATATATAATCATTTCACTTCCAAGTGTAGTCTTTTCAAGATTTTGCCATATCTCTCATCATTTTTTTTACTAGATTTACATGCATGCAAGCCTAGGGTTAGGCTAGAAAAAAATAAATAAATAAAAGAGGAGTGATGTTCGGCCAAATGGAGTAATCAATTACTAGTACCTTTTGTTGATATGTAAAATAAGCAACTTGATACATCACTTGACTTCTCAAAGACCAACTTTTATTTCTTTCCAAAAGTACATTAATGATTTTGTAGGTTACTTAAATTTGGTCTAGTGAACTCCCACCCATGCCTTGTACCTTGTTTTCTTCTAGACCAAATATTATATACATACATGTAGAGAGAGAAAGAGAGCCGAGAATGGGCAAGAGGGACAAATGGCGTGGGGGAGTGAGGGAGAGAGAAATGATGGCTTGCACTTTCTTAGTGTAAGTTACACACCTAACCCATGAGCTATCTAGTCAAGACAACCCATGTTATTTCCTAGAATAGTACTTCTAGTGCTAGAAAATGATGAGACCCTAGTTAGGAAAAGCAAGGTCTAACCCCTTTTTAGCCTATTACTTGCACAAATGGTTGACCTCACAGTTCACCACCCAATCAATCAAGTTGACAAAACAAGAAAAAAAATAAATGAAAGCATGGGAGAGGGAGATTCAACTATTTTGGGGGGAAAAGGAGGCCTTCATGCCCTCCTATAAATAGGACCCTTCACACTTCATATTTTCCACACCAATTCACTCTCCCACTCTTGCATTCTTGCTTTGTGTTTTTGTTGTTCTTTAGGTTTTCTTTTTTTTTTTTTAAGCAATGAAATCATCAACCTAAGCCGCCACTACACCACCACCCGACCACCCTCTCGATCCAAAAAGTTTAGTAGTTTAGTCAAGAACATGTTTCGAGAGAAACCTTCTCTTTCAAAGCTACCGTAGGCTTACCATAGGAGGTCATTCCGTTCGATAGCTGACATACTTACTTTGTAACGACCCTAATTTTTGGTAAAAAAAAATTTCGTTAAAAATTTGAATTTTATTTTAGTTACTTGGATTTTTACTTCCATAACCAAAAATCGGTCGTTACTGACTAATAAAAACCTCGTTGTTATTCGAAAATCTTTTAATTATGCTTGGAAGGTTTTAATAGTCGTTCAACTGCCGTTTTCCCGTCGTTTCTAGGATTAAGTCTTAAACCTTCCATATCGACTGGAAATCCTATCTAGCAACCCTAGCTAGCTTTTTACCGACTCGTTCACCTAGCAATCATTGACCTAATTACCAATCACTTCCTAATCCTCGATGAACCTTGTGAGCCTTGGCCGTGAACCTTTTGAAACCCTTGAGCTTCGTAACCCTAGTTGAATCTTTCGAACCTTTTGAACCTTTTAGCTATTAATCGTTGGACGATAACGTTAGGATTATCTTTACCCGTTGGATAATAGGAGAGCCTTAGCTAATCAAGATTAGATTAGTTTAGCACTTGATTATAGTATTATTGTAAGTATAATACTTCCTAGTTTTAACCGTTGGATAATAACCGCTAGGAGGATTATTACCCATTGGACGATAGACTATGGACCTTACCATCGTTACCCATTGGTTAATAACCGCTAGGGAAACCATTACCCATTGGACAATAGCTATACTTGCCAATCAAGTACTAGGTTTATTAAAATACTAGATTTGTCATGTGTGTTAATCCAATAAATTAGAATTTGTACATTAGATTAAATATTATAAGTACTTAGTACTTTGAAAGAATGACTTAGTTTATTAGGATATTAGATTTGATATATCTAGTAGGATTTGGAAGTACATACATGAATATATAATTAAGTGTACTTGTATATATATAAATATATAAGGTACCATGTGCTTATTTTAATAAGAAAATCTTATTTACTTGAAAGAGTATATTTATTTTATTGCATTATCCTTTGGTCCATAAAAGTTAGGGATTTTATTATCCATTGGATAAAAGAGTCAATCTTTCCAAAGTACTAGATATATTATTTTATGAAATCCTAGATTTGCCCATAAAGATTTTATGATTTATTTATATACCAAAGTCTTAAAATATTAGATTTTCCCATGTGCATGATTGAATTCTTTATTAAGAAAATCTAGTATAGTACCTTCCTCTCTTTTATCCATTGGTTAATGACCGCTAGGAGGATTATTGCACATTGGTCAATAGCTCATCTTGCCAACCAAGTACTAGTAAATAATAAAATAGTAGATTTTCCCATATGTGTTAAATGATTAAAATAGATTTTGTACACTAGTACTTTGAAAGTATATGACATTATGATTAGTTTATTAGGAAAGTTAGATTTGGAAGATATAGTGTAGATTAGGGAGTACATGCTTATATATATATATATATATATGTGTGTGTGTGTGTGTGTGTGTGTGGGAATTACCTTATTTTATTTGGAAAATCATTTTACTTGAAAGTATGAGATTTTCTAGTGTACCATTAAACTTTATTAGATAAGTATATATATGTACATTGTACTAGGAGAGAGAAAGAGAGAGAGAGAGAGAGAGGGGGGGGAGAGAGGCCGAGAGAGATAAAGAGAGAGAGAGAGGCCGGTTGGAGAGGGAGAGAGGGAGAGTGATGTGTGCTAATGTACTCTTCCAAATCTAGTCCAATCCTTGATCAATCTTCTTACCTCATCATGTACCACCATATCTAGGGTTTAATACTTACATATCTAGCCTAAATCTCCTAAGTACTAAACCTAGACTTTCTTATTAGATTCAAGGACTAGACAAGATCAAAACCCCATTAGAATAACCTAGTTTTGTCCTAGTTCTTGGAGTACAAGGAAAGCAAAATCTTTGGTAGCCATGCAAGCCTAGTTTTAGGCCTTGAGCTTTCAATCAAACTTGACACAAAGTAATAAAAAAATGATATATAGAGAGGGAGAGGGGAATTCAGCTAGAGAGAGAGAGGGAGTGCTTGCCTATAAATACCAAGGTCCATTGTGCTTTGAACTCACACCTTCACCTCATTCTTCAACTTCTCTCTAGAAAAAGTTTAGCGTTCTTGCTTGTTCTGGCTTACTTTCTTTCTAGTTTTCAAGAAACTTTCCATTGCCGCTACTAAACCACCACTCGACCCCCACCTCGATCCAAAAGCAGTAGTAGTTGTAGTTAAGATCTATTTTCGAGAGAAACCATTCTCTTTCGAAGCTACCGGAAGCTTACCGTAAGCCGTTACTCCTTTCGACCGCCGACTTTCTTTCCATCGTACCTTTTGTAGCTTACTACCGCCAAGAAGAACGGTAGAGTGTCCTTACTCTCTACCCTAAGTATAGTTTGTATGCATGTTGAATCGAACTTAATAAGCTATATGTTAGTATGAACTTGTTTACTTTGATCTTAAGAATACTTGACTGCATGATTTGGTTGGTAGTTTTTTATTTGTTACTTGCCTTACTTTTTGCGTTAAATGTTGAGAATGATGATGTGATAGTATGAACATGCAATCTAAGATGGAGTTGGATGATCTTGCTAGTTTAGTTTCAAGATTACTAGGAATGAGTTGTACTTACTTGTGAAGTCTACCGCGGAGTCTATGCATGAATACATGACACGGAAATCGAGAAAGTAGAAACATGACGTCTAGGGTGTATTAATAACAAGAAGTGTTTTGAAACCCGCAATGTGGCCAGACTTGCCCATTGTGGAGATGTGTTTGCAAAGGATAAAATATTTTTGAAACTACATAATGACCATGTGTGAAGATCATTATGTGGTGTGTGTGTGTGTGTCCAATGGGAACCCGGAGCAGCGGAACCATTGTGAGGGTGTGTGTGTCCAATGGGAACCCAGAGCAACGGAACCATTGTGAGTGTGTGTGTACTCCCATGGGAACCCGAAGCGGTGGAACCATGGTGAGGTATGGCTTGGTTATCCGTGGAGAGGAGCCAATGCTAATTGTGCGCCAATGGGAACCCGGAGCGGCGGAACCGAGGTTGTTTGTGTTAAAACTGATTTTGAAATGTGCGCCAATGGGAACTCGGAGCGGCGGAACCATTGTGCGTATACTCGGGAACCCGGAGCGGCAGAACCGAGGTTGTTTGTGTTAAAACTGATTTTTGAAATGTGTGCCAATGGGAACCTGGAGCGGCGGAACCATTGTGCGTATACTCGGGAACCCAGAGCGGCGGAACCGAGGTTGTGTGTGTTAAAACGGATTTTTGAAATGTTTTGGTAAAGTGAAGACGAGACACATTCTACGAAACACTGCGTAGGAAAAACTCTGATGACATGGACACTGACAATAGATAGCGAATGCGGATGTGTCATTGTTGATATCTATATCCTGTATTGTATGTGCTGTTTATGACCCTTTATGATATATGCATGGCTTGTTATGTGTAAGTTAAGGGTTAGTGGGTTTTGGGTTACTCTATTGAGTTTTCAAGCTCACGGTGTTGCTTTAAGTGACCCCAACATATTATACTGGTGGCGACGCTGGTATAATGTGTCAGACCTTTTAGATGAATAAGGAGAGCTGTATACCTTGGAGGCAGTTGGAGCTGAGGAGCTTGCTAGGATGGAAGAGGAGACAGAGCCGTAGATAACCTTAGTTGCCTTCCCTTTTATGTAATATAAGTACCCCTCTGAGGAGTTATGATGTAATAATGAGCCAGACTCTACCCTGTTTATCAAATAAAATGTTTATTTAACGAACCCGATTTTGGGGGCGTTACGTACTTTTTCCGTAGCTGTACACACCTCCAAGAAGAAAGGTAGAGTCCCATATACGCTATCTCTAAGTATAAAAAAAAAAGTGTATTACTTGTACATTTGAAACGCATGAAAGAAAATAACTAGCAAACTTGTTTTACTAAAATTTTGAAAAGAAGTATGATCCTGTTGAATAACTTGACTTTATTTTCCGGAAAAACATATGTTGTTTTGAACTTCTAGAAGCTGCAAGAGTTCCCCTAAGGTCCTTTTCTGGATTCGTCAGAAAGGAAGAAAGAGCGACTTTTGAAGGATAAAAGTTATAGATTGATTAAAAGTATTCATATTTTGATATTGAAATGGTTATGAGCATGTATACGTGATTACTAGGATTATTTGTCTTGATGTGTGATAAAGCATAAGTGGTTTCCACTCTAAAGGCGTCCGTACATGGGGCGTTATGCTTAAGTGGTGATTTAAGCTTGATTAATAATGTAGAGTTGGATGATCATGCTAGTTTACTTTCAAGATTACAATGAATGATTCATGATTATTTACGTGAACAAGTCCTACCCCGAAGTCTATACATAAAAATGAGACACAGAAATTGAGAAAGTTAGAAACATGGCACCTAGGGTGTGGATAATGAAAAGTCGTGTTTGAAAAACCGCAATGTGGCCGGACTTGGTAGCCCATTATAAGGTGTATGTGTGTGTGTGCCAATGGGAACTCGGAGTGACGGAACCATTTTGAGGATACTCGGGAACCTGGAGCAGCGGAATCGAGGTCTGGTGTAAAGCTTGGTTATCCACGGAGAGGAGCCAATGCAAAGTGAGTGCCAATGGGAACCCGGAGCGGCAGAACCATTGTGAGGATACTCGGGAACCCAGAGCGGCGGAACCGAGGTTGGGTTTCTTAAAAATGCTTTTCGAAATGTTGATTTGGTAAATGAAAATGGTAACACAGTCTATGAAAGGTCGTGTAGGAGAAATCCAGATATCACGGACACCAATGTTAGCTGAATAGTGAATGTGGATCTGTCATTGTTACCTATTTTGTTAAGTACGCATGTGCTAATTGAAAATCGCTAAAGCACTATGCCCTATTGTTGTAATTTATGGGTTAGCAGAAATGGGATTAATTTGCTGGGCCTTTGTAGCTCATGGTGTTACTGTTGTAACCCTGACATATTATACTAGGGGCGACGCCAGTATAATATGTCAGACCTTGTAGATGAGCAGGGTGAAGACTATACCTTGGAGGCTTTTAGAGCCGAAGAGCTGGCTAGGATGGGGGAGCAGGCGGAGCAGTAGATAGGAACCCTAGTTTACCCTTCCGTGTTTAATAAATGGACTCTTGTGAGAGTTATGATGTAATAATGAGCCAGACTCTATTTAGTTCTCAATAAAAATTGTCAATTTAACGTTCACAAAATTAGGGGCACTACACCAATAGTCAAATTCAAGAGTAGTATGCACTTTTGGCTCCTTAAAATCTTGGACAATGGTTCGTCTTTCGAGGTTATGAAAATTTCCCTACCTATGAGAATGTTGCTCCATTCTTGAAGGGCTAGAGAGGATTTTCCTTGTCTGTCTGCTAAAATGTCAAAGAGCCAAGATGGCCCAACTTGTGCTGAAAATGGATAGAACCATTCTCTATCCGAAGCAAGCCCAAAAAAGAAACAGAGAACGTATACTAAGGTGTGAGTTTCATTGGCCACGATTTGTATATAGTTGTCACCATGAACATTGGGTGCTTCAGAAATACCAGCAAGTGGCATGGGTGCTTTGAAAGGACCTAGTTCAGGGAAGTATGCATGAAGCCATAGTTGCACAAACCATTTGGGTCCTCCTTGAGAGTAGTTTAATAATTTCTGATGAAAATCAGAGCCAACTTTGTATACATGACCAAGGAAGTAAGAGGCAAAGTCAAACGTTTCACCTCTAGATAGCGCTAGAGCCAGTGTAATAAACTCACTCATTACCCTTTTTCCAGAGTGACAAAGAATGTATTTACAGGGGGTATAGAGTATGTAAGCAAAAAATTCTGTTTCAAAAACATCCCCTGATAATTTCTTCTCCCTGGATAGAAATGGGAGATAGCACTGTTTGAAGCAGTTGGATGGATAAAACCCCTCAGGAACGGTGTAATCCTTAGTAGGATCAAATTGAGGGCCATAAAGGGTAAGTCCCAGCATTTGGGTGACGTCCAAAACTATGGGTGCCATCATGAAATAGTTAAATCTGAAGAAATTAAATAAAGGGTCCCAAAAGGCTATGGCAACCTAAATCAAAGGCGGATTTTGGGAGATTCCCCTTCGAAGAAGAACGATGATATTCTTCAAACCAACTTTTTCGAGGTCATCTGATTTCTCGGCTAGCATTCTAGTAGTCCAAATCTTCCAATCTTTATCTAAGGTACGCCAACAAGGAAAGGATTTTCTAGGGAAATTTTGCCAATTGGTGGCCGAACAGGCTCGAATGTCAGCATCCCCTAATCGAGGATAATAGAGAGATAGTGAAGCAGGTATTTCTCCTATGAACTGAGGACCCAAAATGAAAGTACCTTTCTCCTCAGGGTTTGGGATAAAAACTCGGCTATCGGGGTAGGGACCTTCAATTGAACCCTGGGTTTTTCCCATTGTAAATCTCCTCAATGCAAGAGAAGGAGTTGGGTGCTCCCTGATTGTTTGGCTTGAAAAAGCCATTGATTCGATCAGAGGCGTTAGCAGTTTGAGTTTGAACAAGGGGAGTTCAGTTTTTAGGAAAGTTTGAATGTATAAAGCATAGAGTGTGATTTTGAATCATTTTCACTTTTATACTTTCGTGTTTGGGCCATTTATCGATATTGGGCCGCTGTGTAGCCTAATTTTTGGGTCAATAGGGTAAATATGTTGAAATTGGAAGGAGCTTGTTTCTATTTGAGCATTCTAAGCCAAAACTCATAATCAGAAATAATTCAAAGCCAGACAAACATAATTATGCAAAGGAAATTTCATTAAATAAATTGCCATTACAAAGATGAAATTTGTGTATCTACAGAAGGTGACAACAAAAGGGAAATACTAAGTCCTACTGGCAGAAAAACAACGAAGATAGATTAGGCCTTCAAAGGGCCTCGGTGTTGAGGAGTAGCCTTCTTATTCTCAAAATAGTGAGGAAACGATCAAGTACAAGGCTGTGAAACTTGTTCCAGGCAAATTGGAGAAATTGCAGCACCATTTTCCTCATGTCTTCCTTAGCATTTGACTCTAGTTTTTTCTCCATAAGAGGCCTAAAATTTAGCACCAAGGCTTTAGCTTTCCTTTGAAGTTGAGCTTCTTTCTTGGGGCATTTCCTCTGTTTCCTCTTGAAACACCTTCGAAGTTTTTTGTCAACATTGCAAGGCACCACTTCAAACGATTCAGCATTGAAGCTTAGAATCTGATTGTGCAGCTTCTCAATCCTTTCCTTGGCAAGAGCATAGTCTTAGAGGTCTTGGTTGAAGCAGTAGGCTGCAGCATTGGCTTCGAGCCACGTTCTGATCATTGGCAAAAAATTCAAAAAGCAATGGATTTGATATGAGACCACAGAAGGGATGGTGCAGAGAACAAGTGTCTCACAAGCCCATTTGAAGTTAGTCAATGGAACTTGTTCTTTTAGGATGGAAATATCCAAGAAAGAGAAAGCAACAAGGAGTTGTAGAGCTTTGCCCTTGTCAGAAGGGAAGATAGAGTAGCCATAATGCCATTGGAAGTAAGGTGGATTAATGGCAAGGTTGGTCATTTCACCAAACCAATCAGGCTCCTTTGGGAGAGCAACCAGCTTGTTTAACTCTTCGAAGTTAGCAGGGTAGAGTGCAATTTTTACCTCAGCAAGCTAGAGGGTTTTTTGGGTTTGGGCCAGGCATTTGAAGTCACAATAAAGAGCAGGCCCAAGGTAATTCTTCTCCTGTTTGAGATAATGAGCGAATTTGGGGAAGAATTGATTAATTCCAGCATTCCCATATGAACAGTATCCCTGCCAGTCAGAGGCAGGAATTGACTCGCAAATAGGGTTCAAAAGTGGTGAAACCTATTCGGGGTAGGATCAGGTCGATCGAACTTGACCAAAATGGTGCCAGTGTTGGTATTAACGGGTTTTTCCTCCCAAGAGCCCCAACCAAACTCCTTAACCGAATTTGAAAGGGTAGAGGAAGATTCCTAACCCGTAGGGGAGAGGTTAGGAGTGCAAAAGGTTCGGTCAGAAAGAATCATTCCGACCAACATTTGAGGGGAATTTGAGGGAGATGAATGAGGGGAGTTGGATTGGTGATCAAGGTTTTCTAGGACAAGATTAATTTCTGGGAGTGAATCCATGGCTAAAATTTTGCTAGTGGGTTGGGTGAGATCCGACTTCGAAGGGTTTAGAAGGAACAGTGTGATTTCTTAAACCCTATCATTAATCACTATTTATAGACGAGTTAATGACAGCCATCTTTGGGAAGCTCAAGAGATGTGCATGGAAACAAATCTTTCCCATGCCCCATGCATCCTTATTTGTAGGGAGACGTGGGCAGAAGACATGAGCCATTAACACTTATTTAATTACTTTAAATAAGATGTTAATGCGGAGGGTGTATTTACATCCTAAAATATGCCACCCAATGAGAAAATTACACGTGGCACCGAACAATGTTTTGCCCAATCAGAACATGTCTCATTTAGACCTGAGATTTAGACCTGAGATGTAGACGATGTTATTTTAGTGCTACACGGTATCGTTTTGATTGGAAACGACCACGTTTAGACGTCGAACAAGGGTAATTAAGATGATAATTAAGCTTAGCCATTGATTAACCATCAAACGGTGTCATTAACTCCTCTTTTCATGAAGGATATCAATCGTGGCTATAGTGAATCATCTGGATAGCCGATTCTATAGCACTAAACCATGTTGCGTGAAAACAGGAACCCCAATACCCAGAAAACAGTCATGATCAACATCAACAAACATGGAAGGAGAAGAATTCTGAGGAGACCAATTCAAGCAACCGTTCGAAGGCTCCTCTTAACCGTTTTTTGGAAGGAACAACGAGCAGTTCGAACAAGGACGTGGGTATCAGTTGAGAACGTGGAGAATGAAGATCGAAGGCAGACTCATTGTCTATAAATAGAATAAGCAAGTAAAGAGAGAGCCCCGACAAAAAAATTTCATCATCTGACAACTCATACAAAATGATTGCTCAGAGATCTATCATAGCTTAGGACTTAGATTAGATTAGTTTAGTAATTTGTAAGTTGAAGGGTCATTTGCATGTAAGACTACTTTCGATTAAATTCAAGTTATCTTATTTCTTTTGGTCTTTTTCTTACTAAAGAGTAGTCGATTATAGGTTCACTTTTGATTAAATTCAGTGTGCTTATATTTCTGCACTATTCTTGTCGAAATATCTAGAGTATTTGTATATAAACTTGCCTTTGATTAAATTCAGGTTTGTTTATGTTCAATTATCTTTTTTGATTGAAGTGCGTCAATCCATTGTTTGATTGATACCTTAAGGAAAAATCCTTTTAGTTGAGGTAAGCAAATGGATAACACAGTTGCCTGATTTAAATTAGTTGTTTTTCAATCAATCTGAAAAGAATAATTTCTTTTCTGAAGTTAGTTCTTTTCTGGCAAGCCCGCACACAATTATTTGCCATAGATTGAGCTAATTTAGCCCAAACAGTGGTGTAGGAGATCATTTTATCTCCCCTTGTATCTCTCTCTCCCGTTCTCTCTCTTTCTTTTTCTCTCTAGCCGACCCTCTCTCTCTTTTCTCCTCTCACTCAAAACTTCACTCCATCTTTCAAGAACTTCAAGAATCAACCTCCCTCCAGCCTTCAAATTGCGTTCTTGAGCTCAAAAATTCTTAGGTCAAGCTTGGAGCGAAGTTTTGAAGTTCGTAGAGGCTAGGGCTTGTTCCAACCGCTCAGATCTTGGTTATCATCACGAGGTAGGGATTTCTTTGCCTCTTATATGTGTTTTTATGTTGATTAGGTATAGAAATCATGCCTTAAATGGTTGGTTGTTGTGTTGTGCTTGCCTTTGAGTTTTTTGCACAAAATCACTGCTCGTAATGTCCTCATATCGACACAAGTTGTAACGACCCTGATTTTTGGTAAATAAAATTTTCGTTAAATATTTGAATTTTATATTTATTACTTGGATTGCTTTTAAAAATTCCTTTTAAATTCTAATAATCCGTCATAATTAGATTTGAAATTTGTAAAATTGAATCCTTTTACTCCAAACAATCTAGTCCTTCTCCCATGACTAGTATACATGTAAACGTACTTGTATATTTTCCTAGCGAGTAAAATAATATCTTTAAATTATATTTCTTGGTTAGAAATCTTACGTGGCAAGAAGAGTTAGACCTCACCTAGTTAGTTAACCAAATCATTTGGATTCCAAGTCTAGTTAGGTTGCCCTAACCCTAGACGGACCATTTGAACCTTTTGTCTTTATCCATTGGACGATAATTGCTAGGGAAAGTTTTATCCCTTGGACAATAGAAGTTAGTCTTGACAATATAAGCTTAAGATTTAGACTAGTCATTAGGAAACTTTTCAACCATAGGAACGCTAGTATAATTGGCATAAGGCTTTGAGAATATATTTCACGACTAAACCCTAATCGGTTAGTAGAATTAGTTCCCGACTATTTAATTAGCCTAGCCTAACTACCAATTGGCTTAGTTACATCTCCCTAACCAAAAGTAAACCCCATGAACGACTAAACCCCTATTGGACCCTTGAACCCTAGAAGTAATCATTATGCCCTTGATTTGACAAGCCATACTTTCCATGATAATCTTCCTTGGACCTTTGGTTATTACATGCAAGGGTAATCTTTATCCCTTGGTTATTACATGCTAGGGAAATTATTATCCCTTGGTTAATAAAGGAGTCTTGCCAAATAAGGTGACAAGACAAGTCATTAAGATTTTTCATCATTCTTGCTTCCAAAAGAAGCAACCTTAGCTTTGCATGCATGCAACCCTAGATTAAATAGCCCTAACCCTAATTATGTTACTTTTCTAGATTATCCTAGCCCTTGTATGCTTTCTAGGAAAGTATTAGTCTAGACTTTTGCATTTACAAGTCACTTGAAAACCCTTCGTACTTGATTCTTCCTAGACTTTCTTTTTATGCATACTTTGACCAAGAGAGAGAGGGAGAGAGAGAGAGATGGCCGGATAGAGAGAGAGAGAGAGAGAGGCCGAATGGGAGAGAGGGAGAGTGAGTGTGTGCTTGTATGTGGTACACTCCAACAAGGTACATTATAGCCCTTAAGCCTAGACTTCACTTTACAACCATTTCTAGTCTTTCAAAGTACAACATAACCAATCATTTTGCTTTCCCCTTGCAAGCAAGCCCTTTCTAGGATATGACAAGTCCAAAAACCCCTCATAATGACCTAGTCTTAGCTTGAAGATGAAATGACAATTGGATGACAAGGCATGGCATGCTTGGAAGACTTGATTGGACAATTCAATGGATCAACAAAGGAGAGAGGAAGAGAGAGAGAGGGCTGGCCGAAATTTTCAAGAGGAAGGAGAGGTGTGTGCTTGAGTGTAGTACACTCCATCAATCTACAAACTTAGCCTTAAGCCTATTACCTAATTGCCAACCCATTTCTAGCTTACTTTAAGTACAATCCTAGCCAATTATGTTCTTCTTTCTTGCAAGAGAACTTACCTAGACAAGACAAGACCAAACACCCTCATGATCACATAGCCTTAAGCCTAAAAAATTTGAATAAGACAAGTCATGGAAGCATGGCATGCTTTCAAGCATGATTTGACAATGCATTGGAGCAAATCCATGGGGAAGAGAGAGAGAGATATGGCTGGCCATGAGAGGGAGAGAGGAGGCTAGAATTTTGCCTATAAATAGCACCCAAAGCTTGCCATTCAACTCACACCTTCACCCCTTGCTCCAATTTCTCTCTAGAAACCATTGCTGTCTTTCCAGTCAGCTTACTGCCCTTCGTAAATCCCCAGTTTTCTCCTGCTTAAGGTAGTTTTTAGAACCAACTCCCTTCGAGAAAGTTGTAGAGCACTTTGAAACCTTCAAGTTAGACCCAAGAACCACCCCAATCGGTCAAGAAATGACCAAGATATTGCCATCCGAAGATCAGTGAAATTCTCAGATTTCCAGCCCAGACAGCTTACTGTCACTCCCTTTATCACCATTTTTCTCATACCTAAAGTTATTTCTAGGAACAACGTCCTCCACGAATGTTGTAGAAAACTTCGAGATCTTCGATTTAGACTCAAGAACAATCCTATTCGGCCAAGTATTGACTGAGTTACAGTCATCCAAAGATTAGTCCAGATTTAGGAGTTTCAACGCCCGTAGAATTTTCCAACTAGCTTATTCGGCCCCGACTAGTTTCGGATCAAGGTAGATTCTCCTTTACTTGTTAATCCTAAGTATAACTAGAAGTTCGTATATTATGCATGTTAAGTTAAGATACTAAGGATTTGTTAGCAAACTTGTTTTACTAAAACTTCGAAGGAAGTATGAACATGTTGAACAAACGATTTCCACGTCAATAAACATATGTTGTTTTGAACTTTCTGCAAAGGAAGAAAGAACGGATTTTGGTAATATAAACTTAAATGGAAGTATTCGTATTATTGTCTTGAGGATGATTATGAGCATGTATGTGATTGCATTACTTGTGGTATACGAAGTTTGTTACCTACTTAAAATGTTTGAAATGCATGATTCTTAGCAAACCTAAGTTGCTTATAGTGGCATTAACGTGTTGAATAAATGACTTTTAATCCTATAAACATATGTTGTCTTTTTGAACTTCCCACAAAGAAAGAAAGAACGGTTTTCGAAAAGTACTAACTTGAGTAGAAGTATTCGTATTTTGATCTCTAAATGGATTATGAGCTTTAATACATGTTTTGCTTGCATTACTTGGTTGTATGAAAGCATAAGGATGGTGATGAGCTTGTTTATAAAATTGCTTGCATTACTTGTGGTTGTTTGATAAAACATAAGTGGTTTTCACTCCAAAGGCGTCCGTACATGTGGCGTTATGCTTTAAGTAATAATTTGAGTACGATTAGGTGATATAGAGTTGGATGATCTTGCTAGATTACAATGAATGATTTAAATGATTTATGATGAGAAAGTCCTGCCGCGGAGTCTATGCATGAGAACGAGACACAAAAATCGAGAAAATAGAAACATGACACATAGGGTGTGGTTGATATGGATAAAAAGGGTTTTGAAACTACATAATGACCAAGTATGGGGTGCATTATGTGAGTGTGTGTGTGTTGTGTGCCAATGGGAACCCAGCGCGGCGGAACCATTGTGTGGATACTTGAGAACCCGGCGCGGCGGAACCGAGGTTGGGTGTGTGGCTTGGTTATCCGCGGAGAGGAGCCAATGCAAGTTTGTGTGCCAATGGGAACCCGGCGGGCAGAACCATTGTGAGGATACCCGAGAACCCGGCGCGGCGGAACCGAGGTTTGGTGTGTTAAAGGTGATTTTCAAAATGTTGATTTGGAAAGTGAAAAGGATTTCGGAAACGTTGATGAATATGGTGACACGGTCTACGACAAGTCGCGTAGGAGAAATTCGGATATCACCGACACCAACGTTAGAATAAGGAATGTGGATGTGTCATTGTTAATGCCTTGTTAAACATGTATGTATTATTCCGCTGCTTATGCAAGAGTTGGTATGCTACTCTTATACTCTGATATTGGTAAGTTATGGGTTAGTGGGTATAGAATTATTCTGCTGAGCTCTTGTAGCTCATGGTGTTACCTTTGGTGACCCTAACATATTATATCGGTGGCAACGCTGGTATAATGTGTCAGATTTTGTAGATGATTAAGATAAACAGTGCACCTTTGAGGCTTTTGGAGCTGAGGAGCTGGCTGGAATGAAGCAGCAAGCGGAGCTGTAGTTAGGAACCCTAGAATCCCTTCATTTGTATAAATATTAAACCTTAGTGGGAATTATGATGTAATAATGAGGCAGACTCCATTTGGTTTTATGAATAAAATGTTTATTTAACGTACCCAAAAATCAGGGGCGTTACACAAGTACTTGTGTATCAATATGTTGTAGAAATCTGCATTCCAGTAGTTTCAGAATCTATCGTAACGCCTCCGCATTATTGTATCGATACTCCAAACGTTTCTGTATCGATACAAAAACTTTTGTATGGATATTCCTTGGCTTTCTGGGCAGTTTTGCCCACTTTGCTTACGCTTCGACTGTTTTGATTCCGGATCACTTTTAACACCTCCTAAACGTCTTAAACCACTTCTAAGCTTGATTGCTCACACTCCAAGGACTCATTGATCTCTCCCCACCCTTGACTCTCATTGTGATTAAGTAAAGTGTAAAACTAAATGAATACGATACATGTTCCTTGTCTATGCATTCGGGTTATTATTGAATGATTGAGGCATACTTGTAGCATTGTTGGCATATCGTATGATGTCTCGTATGAGAATGTGATCATGAGAAAGTCTTAGTTTGCATATTGAGCAAGAAAGTAGGTGTGTGAGACAAATGTTGGGATGGGGAGTCTCGTAACGCAAGAGGTGGTAATACGAAGACTCAGGGGGATCTCGTAATGCTAGGGGTGGTAATACAGTGATCCGAGTTGTTAGGTTCTCCGTAACGCAAGGGGTGGCAATATGGTAACCCTCGTACTGTTATACTGTAACGCAAGGAGTGAAAATACAGATGGTAGATATTAGTGATGGCGAGTTGTGTCAAAATCATTAGAGTTACTTAAGTCTTGTGAACTATGTGGTTAATTGTGATAGCAGCTGGTGTTAGAACGATCGTAGTGAATGATTGGCATACCTATGAGTTGATTAATTGCTATTCATTGATTGAGCTATATTATCATATCTTCTTCCCTTTGCGCTTATCATCATATTTGTATATAAAATTGGTAAAGATTTTTCTACTGGGCTAGTGTAGCTCAATCTAATCTTTCTTTTCAGGTTCAAATACTGGACAGTAATTTGCATGCATTGTGTGCTTGGAAGTGAAAGGCCTTTTGGAAGCTATCTTCATTAGTTACTTAATCATCTTTGTAATCGACTTTTTTTTGACGATGGGTTTGTAACTATTTATTCTAGAATTTCATTTTGACTAAATCGTTTGTAACTTAAGTACTCATTCGTATTTGTACTTAAGCTTGTTTGGGGTCAGAGTGCTAAAGTTGTACATTATCTAAACTTGGGGACTTGTTTGTAAATTAATCAAGTGGTAAACTCTTTGGGGTATTAATTATGATATGTGAGGATCTTTATTTGAAAATGCTTATTAATTTATGTTAAAAATCGAGAGCGTGACACCATTCATCATTGGAACTGGAATTTCTGATCGTGAACCACAAAGGCAGTAATGGTCTAAGCGGTACCTTAACTGCCACACACTGCAACGGCCTGTGCAAACCACCATAGACTATGGTGGAAGCTCTGCCAAAACCGAATCCGAACCGTGTCTGAAGGTTCTAACTGTGAGCAAAACTAACAAGTGTAGATCCAAGTTTTCGAGAAACGCCTTGACGAGTAGGAGGCCTATCAAAGCCATCCAAGAGGAGATCCCAGAGCTAGATGCTCTGCTCTAGCTAACCACAACATCACGCTTCGGAGGAGCTCATTGCAAAGGGAACAAACTCCGCCACCGGTCGAAGGCTGATGTTAACATTGGAAGGACCACGACAAAAGGATCCCGACCAAGGAGAGCCTCAGTCCACTACACGCTGGTGACTAAACCTACATGCCGAATCGAAGCATTAATTTAACGCTTAGTCGGTGGAGAAACAAATTTGCATTCCCGTCCACCAGTGGTTGGCTGAACCAAAGCCTTTTGACACTAATTCGATGAAGTTGACCTTTGGATCTTTGAGAATTCCAACCTAAGGTTTAGGCTAATCTTCTAGCATGATGAACTCCAAAATGGAGCATAATATTATCCAGAGTTCGCGATTCGTATACATGCACATGCGCGCGCTCACACACACACTCTCTCTCTCTCTCCCTCTCTCTCACACACACACACACAAAAGCTATGCATTTATAAACTTACCATCATGTAAATATATTCGAGGGAAAGAAATTTGTATTGGCAATCTCAAAATGCAGAATTTATAGCTTGGATACCGTGGAAGATATGGAATGCAATCAAAAGTTATCAGAGAAATCTGTCCATGGGGTAATTTGGTGGCTCGGTGAAGGTGTATGTCCATTTAATGGTAGTGATGAACGTGGGGGTAATTGTCATTGTTTTTAGAATATAGGACTTACCATTGCATTGTTTACACTCTCCATTAATCTGATAGAAATATTGATGTTTCCACTTTATTTGCAAGTTTGAGGGATGTGTTTGTCTAGTAATGGAGTAGAATGGCTAGCATATGCTTTCCTTAGTTACTGATGCTGCTCCTTTGTAGCTCTAGCTGAACCCGTAAGACGCGTTAACTAGGGCTTCTATTGGCACAAAACTGCATTCACGCCTTTATTGAACGGGGCTAGATTGATTCGGATCTTGTTTCAGAGATATGGGGCAAGGATCGATCTATACAAATTGAATTGCCAAGAACACATGGACACTTTTTTTTTATTAGCGTTTCCGAGCCAATTCTGAGAGCTAAATTGCTGGGGGAGACCGTCCAAGTCATTTCAATATATAATACTATGCGAAAGCTGCTAGCAATACTTGATCGGATCTTGAAATAAGTACCCCGTACACTCAAGAAGGCAGGTTCGACTCCTGCTCGTCTCAGCCCCCATCGAACATTTACTAATCCTGATCCTAGTTTCGAGAGTTGCACGGTATCACATATATTAAGGTATCTCTCTTCTTGAGTTAATGACGATCAAAGTGCAGGGAATGTAAGTGAAAGTTCCCCAAATATCTCACCAATACAATCGGGGGCATGGCGGGTAAAAACAAAGCAGATACCTTTAAAACTCGTTTCCTTATCAGAGCGGAAAAAACCGATTGAATCGTGGTGACGAGGTCTGGGGCGGGGATGGGATGGAGGAAATTGACATGCATAAATGCAATTACAATTTAAATTTGAGTTAAAGGCGTGTTTTTAGGGATGTGATCTTCATTCTGGCCCAAATGTCGTGTCATATGTTTACACTTCTACGTGAATAGTATAGTTATAGTCTCCTGTATTTTGAAAGTGTTATCTCTTTCTATAAATACTTTTAGAAGTACTTATTTCTACAATTAGATTGCAACTTTGCTTTATGTTGAATAAAAAGCCAACCATCTTTCCCCCGATCTAGTCCATTTCTAAAGTTCTTAACTCCTCTAGTCCACTAGCTTAATAAAACAATACATGTGTGGCCCGAGATCTCCGATTCGAGTCCTTCCTCCGCTGGTTCGAGGTTGTCTAGCTTCTTCCACCTGACCTGCACCACGAAGCACGACTAAAGACCACACCGGAGGAGCCCCGGTATGGCCCTCCGGCGCAAGGATGAGAATGGTGCAGAGAAAGAGAGAAAGAGCTAGGGTTTTGAGTAGGGGAAGCTGTGTACCTTTTAGGGCTGCATCACTTGGTATTTATAGAACCTTCCTAGCTTGCTCTCCAAGTACGAACACGTGCTCCGCACAAGCTGCGTGATGTCATTGTGGTGTTACTGGAAAGATCTTTTGTAACCGTTTCAGCGTGAGCTGTCCTTTCCCATGTGCTTCCATTATTACCTTTTGTAACCGCTTCAGCACGTGGAAAGCAGACATGTCCCCGTGGGTGGCCGAGCCCGGCTAGTGGCCGAGCCCGCAATGGGCTGAGCCCAGCGTAGATCGTATGCAGATACCATCTGTTGAGAACCGTCGGCAAGGTCCGCCGTACGTGGAACGTCGTCGGCTGGAGCCGACTCTGATATAGCCGCGTGGGGTCGTCGATCTTCGGCAAAGTACCGATCGAACTGTGTTCGGCCTACTACAATAGCCCCTCGATCTCTGCCGAAGCCGAGCGCGAGGTAGGGATCGATACAGAGCTTTGGCCGAACGTGGAAAATGCCGAGGATGGATGAGTGATGATAGAAACGAGACAAAGCTGGGTTTAACCTGCCTTTAACACTTTCCAAGGAGTAACCGTCAGAGGCGCCTCCCAATGTAAGTATGCCAAGTGTCAGCGTGCAGCTGGGTACGGCTGGTGAAAGGACGGTTGGCGCAGGAGAGGTTCTGCAGGCTGTCACATCGACACCACGTGTCGCGTGCTGAGTGGACGCCTGTTCGGCGGTGTCATAATCGGGCGGGAACTTCAAATCCCTAACCCTAGCTCTATATAAAGGGAGGACGTGAGGAGAGAGAAGCTACCTTTGCTTTCTCTCTCTAAACCTTCATTGCCAGAGCTTACCTCCGCAGCTGTTCATCTTCTTGCCATCGATCTGCAGCAGATTCATCACCAAATCTCCTCGAAAACCACAGGTATGGGTTCGCTTTTCACTTCACTACGCGTTTTTACAGTTTTTGCACGCTTTTTTCTGCCATTTTCCTGGGTTTTTTGGTGTTTTTTGTCCTTTATGAACAGTGCAAGGCCTGGAGATGAACGAACTGTTCATTTTCGCCTTCAACCTGTTCTTCTGAGCACAGGTCCTCTTTGATCTTGGGCTTGGCTGATGTTTGGGTTGGCCGAGCCCCATGTAGGTAATAGAGGGTTTGGCCGACGGTAGGCTTGACCGAGCCCCACTTTTTTGTTTTGTTTAGGCCGAGCCCCCGCTGAATCCCAGAGTTTCCCGAGCTTGAGTCTTCATAGGATAGAAATGGTGGGCCAGTAGGTAGCCGAGCGTAGAGATCCTTGCCTTCTGGCCGACGACGAGGCTTCTCATTCCTTTTTCGCTTGTCTTGTTTAGGTCTGGCTCACCAGGTGATAGTGATGTCATCCGACTCTGAGAGCTCAGGAGACGGATCTGAGGAACTCTTCATCCGAGAGTATTTGGAGAGGCGACGCAGCCGACGCCAGAAATCCTCTATAGCGTCCAATATGTCCGACTCCGGTGATTCCAACGCCGAACGCGATTATGAGTACGACGGGGGGTTCATCACCGAACCTGAGATTACATTCTCCTCATCCACCCATTCCGACGCCGAGCACGAGTTAGGTCCCGAGGCTGAGTCTAGATTTCACTCAGGAGCCGAGGCTCAAGCCTCCTCCCGTTCCATGCCGAGTGAAGCGCCTTCCATAGATAGGGAAGTAGCCGACCTTTATGACAAAGGTCAGGTCTGTCCTCACGCTCACTTCTTCAGCGGGCAACCCGAGGAATACGAGGATTTTTGCCGTACCTATAATATTCCCGACAACGTCGTTGTTAGCCGCGTCGCCAGCAACCGTATTAGGGACAAGTTTGAAGATCGTCCCGAGCATATTACTGTCCCGCTTATGGCCATCTGCGAGGCCGGGCTCCGCTTCCCTCTTCACCCATTCCTGAGAGAGCTGCTCGCTAGGTTTAATCTGGTGCCTCACTTCTTTGCTATCAACAGTTATATGATAGTGATGACCGTAATTAAATTGAAGGAACTTCACAACCTGGATTTCACCATCTCCGACCTCTTCCACACATACATTATGTCTAGGCACGGTGTTACCGAGCGTAGGTACCTATCCACGAGAAGTGGGAAGCAGTCGCTTATAGACGGCCTTCAAGACACAAACAAGTGGGCGAATTTTTACGTCGAGGTGAGCGGAGAGTATGAGTTTGGTGATCAAACGTCTCGGCTTTACAGTGTGCCGAAGATAAAAGATTTTCAAGGTGGGCCGTTCTTCTTTTGTTTTGCCGAGCTTGATAATAAGCCGCTGTCACCCAGAGTTTGATTTTGACCTGGTTAATTCTCTTTTGCAGATCACCGAGCCATTACAAAGCGGGAGCAGTCGTTGGCTGTTGAGAAGCACGTGGAGATTCTGCTCGGACTAATCTGCCGAGACGCGCCGACGCTGCTTGGATACAAGCCTTCTTACAAAGGTAAGTTGAAAAGAAGGGAGAAAAAGAGTGGGCCGAGCGCGAAGACACAGGGCAAGAAGAAGGCTACCGAAGGAAAGGGAGAGAAGGAAATAAACCCCAAACCGAGTAAGGTAATGAAGGGCAAACGTGTCAAGTTCCCAACTTTGAAGAAGTCAGCCGACTTCTGGTTTCAGTAGAGTCAGCCTTCTGCGTTTGAAGGTATTGACATCGAACCCCTTCGAACCCTCATCCCCCAGTTTGCCGACGACATGGGCCGAAGAAATGTCGTAAAGATGAACATTAGGGACGGCGCCCTGGACAGACAGAAAGCGGCCGCGGACGCTGAGCGTGCTGCCAAAAAGCAAAAAACAACTCACGACTTCTTCCCTGCCAAGCCCCCAACGCCGCTTTCAAGGGATAAGGATCAGATAGAGTCGTCGGCGGCGGGTGGCTCCCAAGCGTTGGAGAGGGTATCTGGCTCGGGTAGCCAAGTGGCTGCGCAGGAGTTTGCTCCATCGTTCGCCATGGCCGAGGGTAGGGTCGTTTCTGTCAACGACAGTGTGAAGCTGGAGCCTGGCCTAGCCCCAACGATGCTGCAACGTTTGGCACTGCCAAACGATATGATGAAGGTGCCAAAAGAGCTTCAGCCGAGCCTGGTCCACGCTAGTGCATATATTGTTCAGGTACTTGTCTAAACTCAGTCTCCTTTTTAATCCTTCGAATCAAATTTATGAACTTGTATTTCTGCTGCTATGTAGGCTGGCCAGGCAATTCTCCGTGCATACAACCAAGCCACTCTCCTTTCTGCCGAGCGCAAACGCTATCATGCCGATCTGAAGGTCGAGCGTGAAAAATCAAGGAGTTATAAGGGGGACCTGCAGATGGCGAAGACCCAGATAGCGGAGCTGGAGAAGGAGGAGATGGCAGAGAAGCTGAAGAAGGCCGAGCGTGAGCTCGGCCAGGTTGTGAGGAGGGAGAAGAGAAAAATGAAGGAGGTTGACCAGAAGGCATATCAGGCTGGGTATGACCGAGCTGGGCAAGAGTACATGAGGGACGCGCGATCGATGGTCAACGACGCCGTTGAAGAGAGGGTCCCTAAGGCCTACCGACTGGGGTACAAGGCCGGCGTGTTGGCCGTTGGTGAGGCTATGAGCCTTGACCTTGATATGGGTAAGATCCCAGCAGCTGTCGTTCCCAAGCTTGAGCTCCCTTACACTGAAGAGGAGTGCGCTCCGCTTCCCCCGGAGGAGTTTCCCGAGAGCGAGGAAGATCTCGAGGACATGACAGTTGTTGATTTGTCTGAGGGTGACGCGGGCAAGAAGCTGGGAGATAGAGCTGATGAGACCGCTGCTAATGCTGAGAAGGATACAGAGGGAGAGCGAGTCAAAGTGGCCGAAGGAGAGGTTGCAGCCGACGCCGAAGACACCAATGCTCCAGCTTGATTTACCTTGTTCTTGTCTCTGTTTAATTCTCGTTCCTAGTTTTGTCAAATTTGAACTTTGAAGTACCTTTTGGACTGGACAGCGCCGAACATGGTGTTTGCCGTTCCAGATGTAATGATTTTAAGGAGTCGGCACCGAACGATTTACCACGCCGTACCTCCTGTTAGGAATTTCTGCAGCACTTGTGTTTTTCTTTCGTATGAATGAATCTGTTTTTCTTCATATCCGTGCCTGTGTATTTTGCCTTGTGAATTTTTTGAAGTCTTGTATGTTTGGATTAGATCTGTCCGTAGCCCCCACTTTGGTATAGGCTCGGCTGGGAAATAGAATGTGCTGGATGTATGCTGGCTAAAGCCGAGCCTAGACCAAAGTAGAAATGTAGTACCAGCGTAGAATAGTGACCGAATGCGAATAGGTGAGTGCGGCCAAAGTGGCTGCCCTGTTACCCAAGGTAAGATAATTGTTCAGTGGGTGGTTTGCTCACCAAAATGTGAGTGTAACCTGATTGTGGCCGACCTTATTGTCTTGCCAAGTCTAACCGAAGCCCACATTCCAGCCGTAATGTGTGTTATGGGCTTGGTGGACCATATGTCCTATTTTGCTTCTTTGGGCAGTATGGCCGAAGCAGACCCTGAGGGCCGTATGCGGGTGTGACCGAGGTCAGCATTTGTGGGTGGCAGAGTTTGCCGAGAGTAAAAATGTAAGCGAGATTTCGAAAAATTGCTAAAGTACATAACTGGAGATAAATGATTGTCGAACAAAAAGTGATTCTCATTAAGTTATTGAGACGAAAAGACAAGCAGTCAGTGGCCTAGGCCATTCTGTGAAATGAAAAAGACATAAAAACAGAAATGGGCGAGTAAATGATGTAGTGAAATGTCTAGGAAAACAGGCAGTATAGCCGAGCATGGATTTGAGTATCACATGTACGCCTTCTTGAGGTTCTGGGCGTTCCAAGGGTTGGTCAGTACCTTCCCATTCATGTCCTCCAGTATGTATGCTCCTTCGCCAGCAATCTTGACGATGCGGAAGGGACCTTCCCAGTTCGGCATGAATTTCTTTTTCTTAGTTGCCTGGACCACCTTTCACCAAACTAAGTCGTCATGCTTGAATTTCTTCATGCGGACACTGCGGTTATACCCCTTGGCCACTTGCTGTTGATAGTTTGCAAGCTTCAGCCGAGCGTCATCACGCTTTTCTTCGGCAAGGATGAGCTCCTGGGCAACAGCCTCGTCATTGGTGACTGGATCGAACGTCTCAGTCCGGAGGGTGGGGAACTTAGACTCCAAAGGGATGACGGCCTCCATGCCGAACGCCATGGAGAATGGGGTTTGGCCTGTAGAACGGCGAGGTGTAGAGCGGTAGGCCCAGAGAACCCTTGGCAGCTCCTCTGCCCATTTTCCTCGTTTTGATGTTAAGCGACGTTTAATCCCAGCACACACAATTTTGTTTGAGGCCTCGGCCTGGCCGTTCCCCTGAGGGTACGCTGGAGTAGAATTAAAGAATCGGATGCTGAACTCTGCAAGGAGACTTGACAGGCCGTTGCCAACAAATTGTGTGCCGTTGTCAGAAACAATTGCGTACGGAACGCCGAACCTTGTAATAATGTTCCTCCAAACAAACCGCCGAACGTCAGCCTCGGTTGTGGTTACCAAAGGTTCAGCCTCCACCCATTTGGAGAAGTAATCCGTAGCTGTGATGAGGAACTTGAAGCCCCCAGGGGCAGTTGGCAACTTCCCGACGATGTCGAGCCCCCATTGGGCGAATGGCCATGGACTTGTTATGGGGGAGAGGTTCTGAGCGGGCTGCTTGGGTATTGGGGAGAACAATTGGCATGGTCGGCATTTGCGGACAACCTCTTCGCAATCTTTCTTCATATTCTTCCAGAAATAGCCTTGACTTAGCGCCCTATGGCATAAGGAACGTCCGCCAGAATGGCAGCCGCAGCTGCCTGAGTGAAGCTCGTTGAGGATCGTTGGGACCTGCGTAGGGTGGACGACGAGTAGGTACGGCCCAGAGATGGACTTTCGATAGAGTTGGCCGCTGTCAGATAACCAGTAGTATGCAGCCTTATTCCGGATTCGGTATGCTTCCTTTTTGTCATCAGGTAGAGTGTTGGTACTGAGGAAGTCCACGATCTCATCCATCCAGCTTGGGCCGAGCTCGATGTTCAGCACTTCTGGGGGTTTGTCAAAGCTTGGTTGACTGATGCTGCCGAAGTTGATAGTGCGGAATCCTGAAACCTTGGAGGCCGATGCCAAACCAGCGAGAGCGTCGGCGTGGGCGTTGTGTTCCCGGCTTATCTGCTCGATTTTGAAACTTTTGAACGTGGTGATAAGCTCTGCTGCCGTCGTCTGATACTTCATCATTCTTGGGTCCCTGGCTTTGTAGTCCCCTAACACTTGATTCACAATCAGTTGTGAATCGCAGTAAACAACAAGGTTATCGGCTTGCATTGCGGAAGCCGAACGTAGTCCTGCGAGGAGGGCTTCATACTCGGCCTCATTGTTAGTGGCGGGGAAGTCAATGATGATAGAACTTTCATGCATTGTCCCACATGGGGAGACTAAGACTACACCCGCGCCTGCTCCGTTACTGTTTGAGGCACCGTCGACGTGCAGTCTCCAGGAGTCGCCCTGAAAAAGTAGCCAGGGTTTCTCAGCATCTATTGGTCCGGCCGTAGCTGGTAGAGCAGGCGTATTAAACTCTGCGGCATCTTCAGGGGTGAGTTCGGCAATGAAGTCGGCGAGGACCTGTCCTTTGATTGCCGTACGAGGCTCAAAGTGGATGTCGAAATTGGCAAGTTCGACGGCCCACTTGGAAACTCGATTGGAGAGGTCGGCCTTTCGAAAGAGAGCTTTGAGGGGGTACTCTGTTAAGAACGTGATGGTATGGGACTGAAAATAGGGAAGTAGCTTCCTTGCGGCCGAGACGAGAGCTAGAGCCAATTTCTCCAGAGGGAGATAGCGCGTTTGTGCGGGAAGGAGTGTCTTGCTGGTAAAGTAAATGGGCATGTCATCGGCTCCCTGTCGTCGGACGAGAGCGGAGCTGACGGCATGGGCTGAGACTGCCAAATATAGATAGAGCGTTTCGAATTCTGTCGGCTTCACTAATAGAGGTGCGGAACACAGGTAGCTCTTGAGCTCGGCTAGCGCCTTGTCGCACTCTTCCGTCCATTTGAAACTTCGCCTACTTTTCCCTCTCAAAGCATGAAAGAAGGCGTGGCATTTGTCCGAAGACTTGCTGATGAAGCGGTTGAGAGCAGCGGCCATGCCGGTGAGTCTCTGAACCTCTTTGACCATGCGTGGTGGGCGCAGGTCTGCTACAGCTTTGATCTGGTTGGGGTCAGCTTCAATACCTCGTCGGTTGACAAGATGTCCAAGAAACTTACCGGCGCTCACACCGAAGGCACACTTCTCTGGGTTAAGGCGGAGCTTGTGGAGTTTGAGGATGTCGAACACCTCTTTCAGCTCGGCAAGGTGGTTACCCTCCCTCTGGCTCTTGACGACTAGGTCGTCAATATATGCCTCCAAAATATGGCCAATCTGTTCGTGGAGCATTTTGTAGATTGCTCGGTTGAAGGTGGCGCCTGAGTTTTTGAGCCCAAATGGCATGACTCGGTAGCAAAAGATGCCGTGCGGAGTGATGAAGGCGGTTTTTTCCATGTCATCGGGGTCCATGGCTATCTGATGATAACCACGGTAGGCATCGAGGAAGCTGAAACGAGCGTGGCCGGCGGTGGCGTCGACTAACTGATCGATTTTTGCCAGAGGGAACCAATCTTTAGGACAAGCATCGTTGAGGTTGGTGTAGTCGACACAGACTCGCCACTTGTCATTTTTCTTTTTGACTACCACCGTGTTGGAAAGCCAAGTGGGGTACTGTACCTCCTGGATTGCATTGGCTTTGAGTAAGCGATTGACTTCCTCAATGACGGCATCGGCATGCTCGGGAGCTGAACGTCGAGCCTTCTGGACTACCGGCTTGGAATCCTTCTTGATGTTGAGCGAGTGGCAGATGAAATTAGGGTCGACACCAGGCATCTCGTTGGGCGTCCAAGCGAAGACCTCCATATTTTCTTTCAGGAATTGAAACATTTCTTCGCGCTCGGCGTTGCTCAGGGAAGAGCCAAGCAAGAAGAAACGAGATCCGTCCTCATTTACGGGCATTTGAACCAATTCTTCTTCAGCTTTATCTTCGGCCCTGTGGCCGACGTCTTCGATGACGGCCATGTCCGGGACTTCAACCCATTGGACTTGTTTTGCCTTGGAGGACGTGTGTACAGCTGAGATGTAGCATTTTTTAGAGGCAACCTGGTCGCCTCTCAGATCCTCTTGTCGGCCGTTGGTGCCAATGAAGCGGACGACCTGGTGGTAAGTGGCGGCAATGGCCTGCATGCTGTGCAACCATGCTCGGCCGAGGATGGCGTTGTACGGGCTTGGAGCATTGACGACGATGAACTCGACGGAGACGGTCCTCGAGCCGACGATGACAGGAAGATGGATTTTGCCAATTGGCCAGACGGGAGCTCCGTTGAATCCGATGACAGGAACCTCTGTGTCTTGTAGGGCTGACTCTGGGAGATCAAGCTTTTTGAAAAGGTCATAATACATGACCTCTGCCGAGCTACCCTGGTCGATGAGGACACGTTTGACGTCGTGGACACCAATTTGAACAGTGACAACAAGTGCATCAGAGTGGGGGGTTTGCACATGCTCAAGGTCACGCTCGGTAAAGGTAATCGTCCATTTGGGAACATCCTGCGGATACGGTCGTTTGGATCCACAGCCGACAGAGAGTATCTGTTTGGAGGACGAGGCTTGAGTGATGTCGGCTCGGAGAGTACCTTCGAGTTCCTTTGTTACTGGACCGTGGATAACGTGTATCATCGGCCTTGGTTCGTTGGGATTGGGATCGCCGGTTGGCTGTCGTGCTGGTGTTTTTGCTCGGTCGATGTACTGATCGAGATGGCCCTGAGCGGCAAGTCTCTCAAGGAGTGCTTTGTATGGTGCGCAGGCTGTCGTGTAATGGCCGAGCTCGTTGTGGTAGGAGCATTTCTTCCTTGGGTTCTGATCTGGTTGACCAGTATCTGTGCCGAGCTTACCATTTGGCCATTCGAACCACGGCTGTCTCATGATTTCTTTCAAGAATGACCAAATGGGTTCCTTGAAGTATGTGGTCTCGGCGACGTAGTCATGCACCTTCGGCTGGCGCTTATTGCCGTCTTTGATGTTATTCACATGTTTCTTTGAATGGGGTTGCTGGGTGATGGCTGGGGCAGAAAGCTGTTGGGTGGATGCGGGCACGGTCGTGATTGCGTTTGGCATCCCCTGTGCCGCCCTATCAGCGTAGAATTCTTCCAGTGCGCAAAATCGTTCAACGACACGCATGAGTTCGCCCATGCCGTGGGGCGGGCGGATGGCGAGTTCGTCAAGTATCTTGCTGCCCGTTTCCAGGCCATTCTTGAATGTACGCGCAGCCCAGTATTCGTCGATCCCAGGTATTTCGTTGAAGAGCTGCCAGTAACGTTCGGTGTATTGCCTGAGGGTCTCGGCTGGGAGCTTCCTCATCTGGGACAAGGACTCAGGCTCCTTGGCAGTCTTGTTGCTAGTGATGAAGCAGGTATTGAATGCGCGCTCGAGGTCGGCAAGATTCCGAATGGATCCAGCGGGCAATTTGTTGAACCACTGGAGTCCAAGGGAGCCGAGGCTGGAGGGAAACGCCTTGCACTTAATCTCATCCTTCTGGGTACAGAGCTCGATTGTTTGGCGGAAGTGGATGAGATGGGTGTAGGCTTCACAAGTGGAGGGGTCGAATTTGGTGAATTTAGGCAAGTGAAATGTAGATTCAGGTGAAGTGTTGATTATATGGGAAGTGAAAGGTGAAACACCGAGATCCTTCAGCTGCCTCTCAAACCCAGGATGTGGAGGTTTGCCGAGCTCATCCGTCTTCGTTCTTTTTGATTCTCGTCCTTTGGCAGTTGCCTTCCCATCTTCTCTGAGCCTAAGTTTGTCCCTCAAGTCCGTTGTTGTTCGGCGTGGGCCGTCGATAGATTTCTCCCGTTCATGACGAGTTTTGTTATCGTCATGTGCCCCTTCATTTCTTACGCCCTTTCCGTGCCTTCGGCGACGGTGCTCGGCGGTTTTGTTTTCGGGGGGGATCTCGCCGAGGCGCTCAGAGACGTGGCGCCTGGTTTGTACGGAATCTCGGCTTTGGTGCGAGACCGTGGTGCGAGAGAATTCCGCACGACCAGTTGAGTACGTGCTCGTGAATGACTCGGTGTCTCCCGTCCTTGTTCGCTCTTGGTAGTTTCTGAAACGGTGCGTTCCAGATGCGGTTGGTTGCTTGTACAGAATAATTTCTCTGGCGTCGCCAGGTGCTGGTGTGAAGCTAAGGCGGTCCTTAACGGAGCCTCGCTGGCCTACTTCGAGCGGACGCTCCAGCGGTGGAGGTGGAGGCGGTGGGGGTGTGTTCTGGTTCCTTTGCCTCGCGCTCCCACCGGATCTGGATGTGGTTGGAATAGCGGTCTGTTGTATGTGCTGCTTCATTTGAGCAACCTCTGCTCTTAGTGCCGCAAGCTCGTTGTCTCGTTCGTCGTCCCGACGTTGTAACAGACGGATGTAGGACGCCGTGACTTCCTCCGCGGCTGGTGATAGCCCGGAGCTGGCGGGGAATGAGATTGACATGTGTCTCTCCGGGGGTGGAAGGATGATGTTTCCACTGGCGTCCTTGGCCCCAGAGATAGCTGCGTTTGTGAGATCACCGCCCATTGTGGTTGGATTTGAGGTTGTTTGTGGAGGAAGGGAGAGGTGTTTGAGAGAGGAATGAGCCGTTTGAATCAGAAGCGTTTCACGTCGGGTTCACCAATTGTGTGGCCCGAGATCTCCGATTCGAGTCCTTCCTCCGCTGGTTCGAGGTTGTCTAGCTTCTTCCACCTGACCTGCACCACGAAGCACGACTAAAGACCACACCGGAGGAGCCCCGGTATGGCCCTCCGGCGCAAGGATGAGAATGGTGCAGAGAAAGAGAGAAAGAGCTAGGGTTTTGAGTAGGGGAAGCTGTGTACCTTTTAGGGCTGCATCACTTGGTATTTATAGAACCTTCCTAGCTTGCTCTCTAAGTACGAACACGTGCTCCGCACAAGCTGCGTGATGTCATTGTGGTGCTACTGGAAAGATCTTTTGTAACCGTTTCAGCGTGAGCTGTCCTTTCCCATGTGCTTCCATTATTACCTTTTGTAACCGCTTCAGCACGTGGAAAGCAGACATGTCCCCGTGGGTGGCCGAGCCCGGCTAGTGGCCGAGCCCGCAATGGGCTGAGCCCAGCGTAGATCGTATGCAGATACCATCTGTTGAGAACCGTCGGCAAGGTCCGCCGTACGTGGAACGTCGTCGGCTGGAGCCGACTCTGATATAGCCGCGTGGGGTCGTCGATCTTCGGCAAAGTACCGATCGAACTGTGTTCGGCCTACTACAATAGCCCCTCGATCTCTGCCGAAGCCGAGCGCGAGGTAGGGATCGATACAGAGCTTTGGCCGAACGTGGAAAATGCCGAGGATGGATGAGTGATGATAGAAACGAGACAAAGCTGGGTTTAACCTGCCTTTAACACTTTCCAAGGAGTAACCGTCAGAGGCGCCTCCCAACGTAAGTATGCCAAGTGTCAGCGTGCAGCTGGGTACGGCTGGTGAAAGGACGGTTAGCGCAGGAGAGGTTCTGCAGGCTGTCACATCGACGCCACGTGTCGCGTGCTGAGTGGACGCCTGTTCGGCGGTGTCATAATCGGGCGGGAACTTCAAATCCCTAACGCTAGCTCTATATAAAGGGAGGACGTGAGGAGAGAGAAGCTACCTTTGCTTTCTCTCTCTAAACCTTCATTGCCAGAGCTTACCTCCGCAGCTGTTCATCTTCTTGCCATCGATCTGCAGCAGATTCATCACCAAATCTCCTCGAAAACCACAGGTATGGGTTCGCTTTTCACTTCACTACACGTTTTTATAGTTTTTGCACGCTTTTTTCTGCAATTTTCCTGGGTTTTTTGGTGTTTTTTGTCCTTTAAGAACAGTGCAAGGCCTGGAGATGAACGAACTGTTCATATTCGCCTTCAACCTGTTCTTCTGAGCACAGGTCCTCTTTGATCTTGGGCTTGGCTGATGTTTGGGTTGGCCGAGCCCCATGTAGGTAATAGAGGGTTTGGCCGACGGTAGGCTTGGCCGAGCCCCACTTTTTTGTTTTGTTTAGGCCGAGGTCCCGGAGTTTCCCGAGCTTGAGTCTTCATAGGATAGAAATGGTGGGCCAGTAGGCAGCCGAGCGTAGAGATCCTTGCCTTCTGGCCGACGACGAGGCTTCTCATTCCTTTTTCGCTTGTCTTGTTTAGGTTTGGCTCACCAGGTGATAGTGATATCATCCGACTCTGAGAGCTCAGGAGACGGATCTGAGGAACTCTTCATCCGAGAGTATTTGGAGAGGCGACGCAGCCGACGCCAGACATCCTCTATAGCGTCCAATATGTCCGACTCCGGTGATTCCAACGCCGAACGCGATTATGAGTACGACGGGGGGTTCATCACCGAACCTGAGATTACATTCTCCTCATCCACCCATTCCGACGCCGAGCACGAGTTAGGTCCCGAGGCTGAGTCTAGATTTCACTCAGGAGCCGAGGCTCAAGCCTCCTCCCGTTCCATGCCGAGTGAAGCGCCTTCCATAGATAGGGAAGTAGCCGACCTTTATGACAAAGGTCAGGTCTGTCCTCACGCTCACTTCTTCAGCGGGCAACCCGAGGAATACGAGGATTTTTGCCGTACCTATAATATTCCCGACAACGTCGTTGTTAGCCGCGTCGCCAGCAACCGTATTAGGGACAAGCTTGAAGATCGTCCCGAGCATATTACTGTCCCGCTTATGGCCATCTGCGAGGCCGGGCTCCGCTTCCCTCTTCACCCATTCCTGAGAGAGCTGCTCGCTAGGTTTAATCTGGTGCCTCACTTCTTTGCTATCAACAGTTATAGGATAGTGATGACCGTAATTAAATTGAAGGAACTTCACTACCTGGATTTCACCATCTCCGACCTCTTCCACACATACATTATGTCTAGGCACGGTGTTACCGAGCGTAGGTACCTATCCACGAGAAGTGGGAAGCAGTCGCTTATAGACGGCCTTCAAGACACAAACAAGTGGGCGAATTTTTACGTCGAGGTGAGCGGAGAGTATGAGTTTGGTGATCAAACGTCTCGGCTTTACAGTGTGCCGAAGATAAAAGATTTCCGAGGTGGGCCGTTCTTCTTTTGTTTTGCCGAGCTTGATAATAAGCCGCTGTCACCCAGAGTTTGATTTTGACCTGGTTAATTCTCTTTTGCAGATCACCGAGCCATTACAAAGCGGGAGCAGTCGTTGGCTGTTGAGAAGCACGTGGAGATTCTGCTCGCACTAATCTGCCGAGACGCGCCGACGCTGCTTGGATACGAGCCTTCTTACAAAGGTAAGTTGAAAAGAAGGGAGAGCAAGCTATATGAACTGTGTTCGGCCTACTACAATACATATGACTAAAATACTCATCCTATATAACCACACATAAAGAGAGAAACCCTAAAAAATAATTCCAGACCCCCCCCCCCCCCCCCGACGATTACTTGCTACAGGTGCACTCCTCCTCCCGCCGCACTATCGGTGTACCCATCCTCCTCGTCGGCGCCGCCCCTCATCATGTCGTTCCAAGGGAGCAGTCCAGGGCCGGCGATGGGGGAGCGGGTTATTATCAGGCCGAGGATGGTGCCGGACTTGGTTGTAGGTGGGAGGGGAGTGAGCAGTGTGGTGAAAGAGGAGCGATGGCCGAGGCTGACGAAGTTGTTTTTCAACGTGACAATCCAAAGGAGTCCCGGTGCTGTGCAGGTGGTGATGTCGCTAGAACCTGCTGGTGGTGATTTGATTGCAGCCGCGCTACAATAGTATGCGAAGGAAGGACGGCGGATGGGGGAGAATGATTAAACCCTATACTGTTAGATGCTTGTTCACATCTCGCCGTTCACGTCATCGTTCACGCCGCGCTTCTTCACGCCGCCCTTTGTCGCCCTCCATGGTCGCTACCACCGTGGCTAAGTTCCCGCCCTCCATCGCCGCTACCATCGCCGCCGACACCTTCATCATCATGTATCAGTTCAAAACATCGGGTGCCCTTCCAAATAGTAACAAATCACTCGATCTCCGTCGCCGTCGTGTCCCTCGATATGGTTCTTTGCATTTGAAGGGCTTATACGACAGTAAAAGCATAAGAATCCTTCTCTTACTTTCTTTATCCTTCTCTATGAATATGTAACGTTATATGTCAATTTGTTATAGTTTGGTTAGGTTCCGGCTTGGTCATATATGGTTATTTATCAATTCCGTTATGTGGTTAGGGTTTGTCCTAGTTAGGGTTTTGTGTTTTTGTACTTTTGTTTAGTTGTTGTTGGGTAACATATATGGTCATATGTTCAATTCTGCTAGGCCGTTGTGCGGACCAATTCATATAAGGTTGTCTATGGTTATATATGGTTATGGTAACATATATTGTTATGGTTATATATTTATGCATATATATGTTCAAGTTTGAACATGCTTTATTATTCTTTGATAGGGTTCTATGTCCAAGTTTGATCATGCTTTATTATTGTATATAGGGTTATATGTCTTAGCTTCAACATGCTTTATTATTTTGATAGATGTGGTTTTCTTTTATTGATATAACCATGGAATGACTGGAGTCGTTTAAAGTGGAGTTAGGTGCTTTATAAATGACTTTCTATTTCAGTAATGGTAGTCCAATTACACTGAAACTATTTTTTTTGCTGGCTTTGGAATGTTTTTTGTACTTTTGTTTAGCTACTGTTGGGTAACAAATATGGTTATATGTTCAGGTGTGTTAGACCGCTACGTGGACCAATTCATATATGGTTGTCTATTGTTATATATAGTTATGTTTACATATACAGCTATATTTGAATGCTAGTGTTTAGGTTATACATGATTCTTGAATCTATTTTATTACAATGCAAGAACATATAATGGTATATGTTTGCATTTGTTTAACTCTATGCATATGTGCAGGAATGACAAAACCAAAATAGAAAAGGTAAAAGTTGGTACCTGTGGTACAAAATATAATGTCCAGCCAATAGCAAGGAAAGGCTGTAACAACCCTGATTTTTGATAAATAAAAATTTTGTTAAATATTTGAATTTTATTTTAATTACTTGGATTGCTTCTAAATTTTTTTTTTAAATCTTAATAATCCGTCAAAATTAGATTTGAGATTTATAAAATTATATCTTTTCGCACCGGACCATCTAGTCATTTTCTAAAGACAAGTATGCTTATAGAAGCACTTGTATATCTTCCTAATAAATGAAATAAAGTCTTAAAATTATATTTTCTTGACTAAAAATCTTACATGGCAAGTAGAATTAGCTTCCAACCTATTAGTTGGAGAAACCTAACTACCAATTCATCTAGTTATTTTTTCCTAACCCTAGATGAGCCCTTTCAACCCTCCTTGAACCTTATGAACTTTCCAAACCCTAATGGAGTCCTTCGGACCAAAGTAGTAATCATTATACTTCCATGACTAGTCATTTCAAGACCTTATTTCTCATCATTACATCTTCCAAGTATATCTTTATCTCTTTACCCAATGAGTAATAGTTCGTAGGGAAATGGTTATCCTTTGAGTAATAAAAATAAGACTTTCCATAACCCAATGAGTACATAGATTTGACAAGACAACTCATTATAACCCTTCATCCACTACACCAAATTTTTGCATTAACGGCATTAAAAAACTGCCGGTAATAGTCCAAAAACCGCCGGTAAAAGTATAATACCGCCGGTAAAAGTAAATTACCGCCGGTAAATTACCGCCGGTAAAAGTTTCGGACTATTAACGGCGGTTTTACTGCCGCCAGTAAAAGTTTCGGAAAAAATAATGACATTGCCGAGATTCGAACCCGCGACCCGTTGATTAATACCCGAGCACTTAACCACTGAGCTACCTAAAATTATGTGTTTTATTAGAAGAATAAAAATATTTATATTATATGAAGATTATTACCGGCGGTTTTTGATTACCGCCGTTAATAGGAAGTTTTACCGGCGGTTTTACATTACCGCCGGTAATAGTTAGTTTTACCGGCGGTTTTACTCATGCCGTTAATAAACGGCGTTTATAGTTACCTTTTGCGGCGGTTTGTTATTACCGCCGGTAATAGCACCCTTTACCGACGGTTTTATTACCGCCGGTAAAAAAACCGTCGGCAAAGGCAATTTTTGGCGTAGTGATCATGACTTCTATGCCTAGGTGCACTTTCTAGGAAACCTTTAACCATTGGACAATGTTCTTGTCAATGAAAGCCATCTTTAATCATTACCCTTTCCTTGGACCTATTAGGACTACTTAGACCTATGTATACCTAGTTATATATATATATATAGATATAGATATATATAGATATATATATATATATGTGTATGCTTGCTGGGAGAAATATTATCCATTGGATACTAACTAGTCATTAAAGAATCTCACATTTAATCATTACTCTTCCTAGCCTTGTAAGGCTACTCAAGTCTAGCGATGCTTAGTCTTGCACATCCACACACACACACACACACACACACACACACACACATATATATATATATATAAAATCACATGGGAAAAAGAGAGAGAGAGAGAGAGAGAGAAAGCCGAGAGGAAGAGAGGAGAGAGAGGCCGAGAGAGAGATGTGTGTATTCTTTCACAAGCTACTCCTTGGCCCTATTTTAGCCTTAAGCCTAATTGACATGCCAACCCATTTCTAGTCTTTTTCAAGCACACAATCTAACCTTTAATCATCCTAGAACCTAGCCTTAATTACCCTAGATTTTGACTACAACCTAGACTAGGATTGACTACACATGGAAAGTCTACTTCATTTAGCATCATTAGACTTGTAAGTCTTGCACCCTAGACTATGATTACCTAGATTTACCTAGAAAGCATAAGATCTTTCCTAGTTTATTGCCTTAAGCCTAAAAATTGGACAAGACAAGTCATGGAAGGCTTTCAAGCGTGATGTGACAAGACCATGGAACAAATCCATGGGAGAGAGAGAGAGAAAGATATGGCCAGCCATGAGGGAGGGAGAGAGAGACAAGATTTTTGCTATAAATAGCTCCCCATTCTCACCATTCAACTCACACCTTCATCATACAACTTCTCTCTCTAGAATTTCTAGTGTTCTTGCTTGTTCTTCCCTTTTTCTTGAGTTCTTCTTGAGTTCTTCAAAAAACTCATCCAAGGCTGCCACTAAACCACCACTCGACCACCCTTTCAATCCAAAAAGTTCAGTAGTGAAGTCAAGATCTAGTTTTGAGAGAAACCTTTCTCTTTCGAAGCTATCGTAAGCTTTTCGTAGGGAGTTACTCCGTTCGATTGCCGAGTTACTTTTCGTAGCCGCCCTACTGCCAAGAAGAGCGGTGGACTTTTCCTATACTTTCTAACATTAAATATAGAAAGGTTATATGTTACGTGTGTATATTGTTTGAATATTTGCAATGCATGAGAATTTGAGAAGTGTTTACTAAAGTTTTGAAAAGGAAGGGGAGTATGTTGAATATCCCGACTTTATTTTTCGGAAAAACATATGTTATTTTGAAACTATGCTAAAAGGAGGAAAGAATGGATTTTGGAAACATAAACTTAAATGAAAGTACTCGTATTTTGATCTTAGGATAGTTATGAGCATGTATACGTGTCTACTTGAATTACTTGTGGTTGTATGATGAAGCATAAGTAGTTTTTCACCCCAAAGGTGTCCGTCCATGTGACATTATGCTTCTAATTGTGTACTTGATGTTTAAGCATGACTATGTGAAACTAAAGGAGTATAACATGGTATCAATAATATAGAGTTGGATGATCTTGCAAGTTCAGTTTTAAGATTTCAAAGAATGACTTATGTGTACGCGAAAAGTCCTACCGCGGAGTCTATGCATGTGACGAGACACAAAATCAAGGAAGATGGAAACATGACACCGAGGGTGTGTTAATGACAAGATGTGTTTTGAAATTGCAATGTGGCCGGACTTGCCCATTGTGGGAATGTGTGTTCCAATGGGAATCAAGAACGGCGGAACCATTGTGAGGATGTGTGTGTTCCAGTGGGAATCTAGAACGGCGGAACCATGGTGAGGATGAGGATGTGTGTGTCCATGTGACATTATCCATTTACTCCCATCAACTCTCAACCACATCATTTACTTTAGCCATTTACTCTCCACTCTCAACTACACCATTTATTTCAGTCATTTACTCTCATCCACTCTTAACTACACCATTTACTTAAACCATCTATATATAGACCTAGCCTCCCCATTATCCATTCTCACACTCAAACCTATATACAGCCTTCTCTTTCAAAAAAAATTCATCATGAGTAGTTAAACCCAAAGAATACTACTGGGAGAATTTGACGGATCTTCCTCCGATGACGAGGAGATTGCAATGGCGCAATTGATCATGGCCAGGCAGTACCGAAAAATGCAAAGAAAATGCCAACAAGGAGGTCATGTTGGTTCAACAAGCGGTCAAGCCTGGATCCCCTGTGACTAAGTTACTGCTTTTTTGGTCTTCAATAGTTTTACATTTGATGCCTAACATCCAGGAGGCCTCTTTCTTGGAGACTGAACACTACCTCCACTCGTGGGATTGCTATCTTCCAATGTGGTCGCTGTGTTTGGAACTTGAGAGAAATCATGAGACTCTGTGTTTAGAATTTGAGAGAAATCAAGAGATAGAGTGACCGAACTCGTATCCATTTGTGAAGATCTTGGGTCAAACCGGGCGGGGGTTAAATCCGCCCACTTCATACTGTGTTCTAAGATTACCCAGTAACAATCCAAATTGGCGAAAGTTTTCTTCTCAATTTCTTTGTAATGTTTCCTCGCTAGATCAATCTATACACATGATAACAAAATAATTTGATTAATTATCAAAATAATAATATTAACAAATTATTATCAAAATAACAATAATAATAATATCCTCTGTTTGTTACCTCATTTTGTTCTGTCATTCCACTTTGATGTTGTCTTCGAATTTGCCTTAAATATCCATGATATTTGTTGCAAGCCTACTGGATGACTTGCCATCGAGACTTGATAGAAGCATCCGTTCATACATCGCCTTTTGTGAATTCGGTGTATTTTGTTGCAACCCAATCCCATAATTACGATCGTGCTTGGTTGGTACCGACAATCGGGTCTTAACTAACACACAAGCAAGTATGGCAAATTGCTTCATCTTGATCGGAATTGAATGATTTTCTTCTCACACTACGATTTCCCTCTATCATAATTGATACACTAATTTTTTTGGAGGGTGTTTGTGGAGAAGGGAGGAAATTTTTGTTGTGTAAAATCCTATTAAAAACACACACATTTATAGGTAGGGAAAAAAGACGGTTGCTATTTTTTTTTATCATTAAAAGATCCATTGGGTCAGTCAACGGTCAGATCCGGATTAAAAAAAAAAAAACCAACGGCCGGATCAAAAGATCCATTGGCTGAGAACACCATTCCAACTTTACTCTCTCTCTCTCTCTCTCTCTCTCTCTCTCTCTCTCTACGAATAAAAGAAACTAGACGGTCCAGACCCCTCTCTCTCTTTTTTCTGTTCGATATGATCAAGGAAAAAAGGAGCGACTGAAACCTAACTCCCCTATATCTCTCACCAAGTGTTCCCGTTGATCTCTATTTTAGATTCACCAATGAGATCCCTCTCTCTCCCTCTCTCACCTCTTTCTCTCTCCCCCATTGGATTCCGGCGTGTTTTGGTCACTCTGGCGCAAATTTGGGGAAACCAGCGATCCATTATAAATTCCGGCCAACTTTTTGGCGAATAGAGGTAACTCCGATCATCCATTTTTTGGTAATTGCAGTTGGGTTTGATGATGTTTGATGACCTGTCAATTATACCTGCAGCCAAAAAGAGGATGGAAATATTCATCTCCTTTTCCATCTCTGCAATTTTACATCCTGATTTGTGCCATTTTACACCCCCATTGGAGCATGTTTTTTCGCATATGGGTTGTATTATATTATAAGTATAGAACCTGGTTTCCATCCCCCATTGGGGATGCTCTAAGGGCTGACTTTAAATCCACCTAGAAAACCAAGGGCCTAAGCATATAGAAATCACTCAGGGGCATCACAGTCTAACCCCTTACGGAGAGAGAGAGAGAGATTCATTCTAGGACACATGTATCTAGTTGCTTTTGTCTACACAAAGACACGCGAGAGAGAGAGAGAGAGAGAGAGGTAATTCGACAAGAGATGCTGCAACGAGAGAGAGAGAGAGAGGGGCTCTACCATGACTAGAGAAGCAAAGCAGAAGCAAGGAGAGATGCTGTGAAGGAGCTGTCGTGGAGGATCTGCATGCCGTGGAGGAGACAGAGGCATGAGGTAGTCGCAGAACTAAAGAGGCGACAAAAGAGAGAGAGTGAGAGACCACCCAAATTTTTTAGGGCTTTCAAAAAATTTCAACTAGTGGAATTGGTAATACTCCCAAATTGAGTGTCCTTTTGGAGATTCCAACTATTTAAGGAAACATGCAATGATTATACCTATAATGCCTATCATTTCCACCATTACTTCTATATTCTACCTACTTTATAACACTCATATTCACCCGTGAGAGACACTTTTGGAAAATAAACAAATTTTCCTTCCATTTTTTGAAAATGGCCATCAATTTGGAAGAACTTAGAATGGAATAATGGACTCTCAATTTGGAACGGACGAAGTAAGAGAGAGAGGGGCTCAACCAATGGTTGAGATTACAAAGAATTTAGATCCAATGGTTCAGAGCCTTAATACCACTCTGGGGCACCATAGTCGAACAAGGATGGTCATTTAATTTCTTACATATATAATTTTTTTTTTCTTCCTTCATTTTCATAAGTTCCAAACAAGCCATTAATCTTTTTAAGCTACTAATAATTAGAAAAGCTACCACCCAGTTCGTTTAAGAGTTTTGGATTTTAATCATTATCTTATTTATCTCAAATCATTACTCTCATTTTTTTTCTCCCTCTCTACAATCATTACCCATATTTTCAATCATTAATGCTTTCTTTGGTTTGTGATTTGAGTAGTGTTTTTGGATAATGAGTGGAGAGAGAAATAAGAGTAATGATTGGAGAGAGGTAAAAAGTAGATAGATAGAGTGATGCAGCAGAATTCACGAGAGACTAGTTAGCGTACTAGTCCAAACGAGATAAACAACTCGTCGCAACGAGCAAATCTTGCGCACAAGAAAGAAAGAGAGAATCTCTGCAATATTATTAATTAACAGTTGCATAAACTCTAGGTTACAAACCCTTATATAGACCAGAACCCTAGAAACCCTAAAAATAAACTTGGAAAATAAAAAGTCCTAGAATTTGGGGCTTTTCCTAAAATTGAAAACGGGAAAGAAAAACAAGACTTTTCCAAAAAGAATCAACTTAAAAGGAATTACGGTCTAAGAGTTATTAACGAAGAAAATCTTTCCCAAAATGGCAAAATAATGCAATTGAAGGCCTAAACGAAGGAATTAGGCCGAAAAGCACCATTGATCATCAACCTAGGGTTTATGCGTATCGACCGGAGCACGAAAATAAGTCAGCCGCTCATCCAAATTTTGCCAATTTGGGTAATCTGAAATTAAACACCGTTGGGCTTCTGGGGCTTGGCTCGGTCCAGTTGATCATCGAATTGGGCTTCCACATGTTCTACATCAGTTTCCTCTTCTTCGAAAGAATTCGACCTCAAGTTCAAATTTGGATACAGCGGCTCCTCAGCATGATACTCAAATAAATCAGCAACATTGAAAACCTTTGAAATCTTCATGGAATTAGGAAGATCAATCACATAAGCATTGTCGCCAATCTTCTTCAGAACTTCATACGGACCTTACTTCCTGGGCTTCAGCTTGTTATAGGTCCCCACTGGAAACCATTCCTTGCACAAGAACACCATCAAAAAATCCCCTTCCTTGAACAATTTCTCACGCCTGTGCTTGTCTGCAGCCCTCTTGTATTTCGCATTAGTCTCAGCTAACTTCTGTTTTACTTGCTCATGCACCTCTTGAGCCTACTTAGCCATTGCCTCAATAGCAACACTAACCCTGGGACCCCGCGAGAGATGAACCAAATCCACTGTATGCTTTGGAGATGTCACATATACCAAGGAAAAAGGTGATTTTCCCATGGCACTTTGAACTGCACTATTGAGAGCAAACTCAATCTACGGCAAAGCGTGATCCCACTACTTCAGCTTGTCACCACAGATACTGCGAATCAAATTCCCCAAACTCCGATTAGTCACCTCGGTATGTCTGTCAGTTTGCGGATGTGCAATAGAACTCCTCTTCAGCGAAGTTCCAAAAATCCTCCACAGAGTCACCCAAAAATTGCTAAGGAACTTCACATCCCGATCAGAGGTAATAGACTGTGGCGCCCCATGCAACCGAACTACCTCTCGAAATAACAACCGAACTACATGTGAGGTTGTAGACACCCCAATTTGGACAATTCAAATTTCCTTGATTCGTGGCCCGGAGGCTCCCCGATGATGAATATGGGATCGAACAAGCCTTAGACCAATGGAACGATGCTCCTTGAAGGACTTTAAAAGGGAAATAAAATGTCAAAAATCATTTTCAAGCGCTCTAGATCAATCCCAAGCGCTCCAGACCTTTTCCAAAACCATTGACCAGTCAACTCTCGAGCGCTCGAGAGTAAAGTCCCAAGCGCTCGAGATCACTCTCAAGCGCTCGAGACTTTTGTACTGCCCAATGGATGAGGGAGCTTCCCCACTATCCATGCAGTCATCATTTCAAACGTTCAAGCTGGTCTTTGACTTAGACCATACTCAATCTCAGTCAGAGATGAGTCAGGGCTGAAGATTCCAAATGATATTTTTCCAAATTGAACCATAGGCTATGTTTTGCTATAAAAGGAGCTCTTCAGCTCAGAACCTGAGAGAACGAACTCTCTCTCTCTCTAGACCTCTTCTCTGAGATTTCAAAGTAGAAAAATCAGTTCTCACCCTTTTGCAAGTAAAAATCCCATTTTCAAAAGCAAAAATAAGCCAAAAACCCAAGGTATCAAGAAGATGGAAGGGGTTCTGATCATCTCCACCTTCTGATCTTCTGAGGCTTCCATCCCTCTCCCATTTTCCAAGCCCTTCTTTCAAGGAGCAAGGTTCCAAGTTAAAAGGTAAAAGCCTCACACTTTGGTGTCAACCAAAAGCAAGGCTGCTTCTTTCCTTCTGAGGGAGGCTTCCCAGCTCGCTCTAGTCCTCAATACTGGAAGTGAGAAGGAAATGCCTTAGTGTTAAAACAAGAGCAAAGGGTCACAAGTGTTTTCCATGCATGCAGCACTGAAAACACTCCCGAGCACTCGGGACAACTCTAGAGCGCTCGAGAGTAATGCCAATCCCATTTTTCTACTTTTCTAGCATTTGAACTATCATGCAGGGGAGATAGAGACAGGTCTCAAGCAAAGGGAGCCTTCTTAAGTGTTTTGATGTATTTGATCTGATTTTCAAAGGAAAATAAGAATCGTTTTCATATGAAAGAAATGCAAAAGCATCTTTTTCAGTAGATCTAAAGGAGAAACCTTCTGCATGCAAGATAAGAGGGTAGATTTGTTACATCAAAACACTGGAGCAAGGGCTTTAGTTGGTCGAAATCAGTCTGAGAGTGTGGATCACTCCCGAGCGCTCGAGTCTACTCCAGAGCGCTCGGGAGTTTTCTGCATGTCATCCTATCTAAATCTCCCTCTGTTTTGTGTTGCTCTTGCATGTCCTGCATGTGATCCTTTAGTCTCTTAAATTGTAAAACCACTTTTCAGAAGGGCAAGGATGTGTGGCTTGGAAGAATGGGGCCTCATCCCAGTCTTTTAAGTCTTCTGTTTAGTCTGTGACTTATTTTATGTTACTCAAGTTTATATTTTTCAGTATGGTACTCTGTTATATTCTGTTGAACTAACAAAGCTTGCAGGTTGGGCACGCAATGCTCCCAAGCGCTCGGGAGTACTCCCGAGCGCTCGAAAGTGAAATCTTTGACAGGGTTTCCAATTCTGGCCATCTTGCATTCCTTTATCACACACTGCCATGTTGCACTCTCTTACCATTATCAGCCATACACTGCTCACTGGCACATGCATGCACTGTTTTAACTGTTAACTTTGTAAATACTTGCTAATTGTCCATTGAAATAAAATTCTTTGAAAAATCCCACGAATGTCCAGTAGAGACCGATTTCGAATCGGGCGAGGGGGGTGCCGTAAAACCCTTCCCCCTCGTAACGTGGCTTCCGAACCCTCAACGAATCTCTGGTTTTCAATTCAAGTCAATCATTTTCAAATCAAAAACAGTTTCTCAGATGGCGAACCACAAATCCGGGTGGCGACTCTTCAAATTTTTCAAATCGATTTTCAAAAAGGCGAGGCGCTTCTTTTACGGGCCGCCCCGATATCCACCCGGGGCTGTGGTAGCCCACAGTGGCGACTCTGCTGGGGACGTTTAATTGATACTTGAGAAAAAGTTGGTTTGTTGATAAAACGGCCCGCTTTTCTTGAATATCAATTAAACTTGTGAGCCGAGCTTGAAAAACGTTTGTGGGATTTTCAAAATCATTTTGTTTCATTTTCTATTTCTTGTGTATATATCTTGTGCAGCCCCGCTGTTGTGTTTCGGCAATCCTACCCGGCTTGCCGGTGATGGGGAATCCCGGAATGCTCAGCAACTCTCGACCGTGACGAGTCATCCCTACCGTTTGTACCATTACTGGGTGTACGCTCAATAGTGGGAGGTATACTTTGACTCTAGTCCGGGGAACCCTCTTCAAGCCAAAACCGGCCTCTGTACATGTGTAGAAAGCAATAGAACCTTCCAAACTAGGATAGGGACCCGCAGGGTAGGAATTATGTGCTATATCCTGCCTTCATCTCACTGCTTTCTGCATCTCACCATGCATCTCATCCGAGTCATGCCATCATGCTGTCGATCTATTCAATTTCAAGTCATGTGCTCTTAAACTCGCTCGCGCGGTCTGTAGAAGGTTGCCAAGACCCGATGAAGAATCGTGCACTCCAGTGTGCGTTGTCTAAACTACATGAGTCCTTAGAACAATATGACTTTGGGAAATCAAAACATACTAAGTCCTTGACTAACGCCTAATCGAAAATTCAATAAAGAATAAGGAATAACAGGAAACGACGCCGTGATGTCACTTTACTTACACCACTTTGGCTAATGGCACCATGCCACTGACACCACTTTGGTTGTGGTTTCACGTTGTCTATACTAAGCTATTCCAAGTTCAAAATTGAAACTTCGAATGAGGACTAGTTGAATACTTAGTTCATTTTGACATCTCTTAGAACTTGTTGTTCTAAACAAAGGATACACCCTAAAAGAAATTCTGAGGATTGAGGCAACCTTCGAAAGACCGTAATCTTACCCCGCTTGCACATCGCACCTTGCATCTTATGCTGTCCGTTTGCTTTCGAGTAGAACTCTTAGACTCGCTCGCGCGGCTTGTTTAGGATTGCCTGGACCAATGAAGAGTCGTGCTTTTTAAAGGCACGTTGTCGAAATTAATTAGTCCTTAGAACGATGAGGTTTCAGGGATATCAAAATTCATTAAGTCTTCAATACATTTTTCAATCATCGATTCAATGTAAATCAACGAAACAATTAGGCTACAATGCCGTGATACCCACACCACTCAGGTTATAGTGCGAAGTCACTTACACCGCTTAGGCTAATGGCGCCATGCCACCTACGCCACCCCGGTTACGGTATCATGTCATTTACGCCAAACGGTTTTTGAAACCAAAACGGAAATTTCTGGTGAAAAATGTTGAAGACTTAATTTGTCTTGATATCTCCCAAGTCTTGTTATTCCTAATCAAAGGATACACATTCAAAAGAATCTCTGAGGACTAAGGCAGTCCTTCATAGGTTGTCATTTCTTGAGTTGAGGTCTAGGAGACCATAAATCCATGGAGTTTGGGATAACTCCGGTGTTCGCCGTGCCCGAACGGCTCCCTCTTATTCAGTCTATCCTTAGGTGCATCTTCCAGCAGTCTTATTGCTCTGTCTCGGATGGTCTTAGATAAGGAGATTGGCTCTGATTCCCAACGTGAGGAATTTAACCTGCCTGACGTCGACCTACCCGTGACTGTTGGAACTGTCTATAGAGTTTGATCCCTTGAGTCGACAATGACAACATGTCAGCAACAATTCTTTCATACACGTTCCTTTTCAAAAAATCATAACAATGGCACACTCTGAGCTCATTTTCTGCTTTACTGTCAGTGCTGGGCCAACCATCCTATTCAAAGCCATACCACCTCCTTCAACCACCTCAAAATGACAGGGCAAGCAGAACTGGTTGAACTGAAAAAGGCTATAGAGGAAATGAATCAGAAAATGGATGAGCAGACGATTCTGTTGCAAGGGCTGATGGACCTTCTCACCCCCGCCATGTCAAATCTGGATCCGGGACGGAATGCTGGTAAGGCCAGGATCGAAGAAACTCCACAAACCTACTACCCTCCAACAGTCGGTGCCAAGCCAGGCTCAAAAGGGAAGCTCTCTGACATGCTCAAAGACTTAGCCGAATTCCATGATGTCAGAGCTTACTCAAATGAGAATATCGGAGCCTCATATGAAGCTAGTGCTGAAGGGCAAGGTGTGTACGTTGATGGGGTCGACCCCAAAAACAAAGGAGCGTCATGCAGTTGCAAAGCAGGCAAAGCTTCTTCCCAACGTCCAATCAGCACCCCCATGAACCCTCAACCCAGCCACAAAACCCCACCAAGGATCCTCTCTCGTTTTCCGGTACCCCTGTCCTCAATGTATGAGATGCTCCTCGAACTTGGCCTCATCAAGCCACTCCCTCCAACTCCCCTACCTCAGAAGCTCTCCTCTTCTCATAACCCAAACGCCTATTGTGCCTTTCACCAAATGCCCGGTCATGCTACCAACAGCTGCTTCCGTCTCCGTCACACGATCCAAGACTTGGTCGACAACGGGACCATTGCAGTGCCGGACCACCGATTCGGAAGAGGGTTTTGAGTACAGTAGGGAATCAATGGAACTTCTCACGAGTTTGGTAAGCTTTTGAGTTTCGAGTCGAGTCGAGTCGTTCAATTTCGAGTCAGTTTGTATCATCGAGTCTTTCATGCTTTCGTGTCTGTATGCTTTCAAGTTCAAGTTTGTGGTCAAAGAAGAAAATCAAAAAAAAAAAACAAACAAACAAACAAAAACCAAAAAGAGAGTCAGTTTCGTAGTCCTGAACTACGTTATGACCTGATTCCTTTGCAAGAAGGATACGTAGGCAGCCTCGTCCTGAGGCCCGGTCACGTTCATTCGAGTCAATCCCAAAGTTCGGTCATGATCTTTTGAGTCAATCCTTCGTCGGTCCGTCCCGTCTTTCAAAATCAATCTCAAACTTCTCGTGTCGAAATTGTGATGATAAACTGGCGTTTTGTGATAATCCCATAACTTGGAATTGTTTCTCACCATCAATTGAGAAATCAAGACACGAGAAACTTTGCCCTTGCAAGAAGATGAATTTCACGGGACCACTCCCTCACGCCATCACTACGCCAAATTTTTGCATTAACGGCATTAAAAAACTGCCGGTAATAGTCCAAAAACCGCCGGTAAAAGTATAATACTGCCGGTAAAAGTAAATTACCGCCGGTAAAAGTTCCGTCGGCAAAACAATTGTCGGAAATACAAAAACGGCGGTAAATTACCGCCGGTAAAAGTTTCGGACTATTAACGGCGGTTTTACTACCGCCGGTAAAAGTTTCGGAAAAAATAATGACATTGCCGAGATTCGAACCCGCGACCCGTTGATTAATACCCAAGCACTTACCCACTGAGCTACCTAAAATTATGTGTTTTATTAGAAGAATAAAAATATTTATATTATATGAAGATTATTACCGGCGGTTTTTGATTACCGCCGTTAATAGGAAGTTTTACCGGCGGTTTTACATTACCGCCGGTAATAGTTAGTTTTACCGGCGGTTTTACTCATGCCGTTAATAAACGGCGTTTATAGTTACCTTTCGCGGCGGTTTGTTATTACCGCCGGTAATAGCACCCTTTACCGACGGTTTTATTACCGCCGGTAAAAAAACCGTCGGCAAAGGCAATTTTTGGCGTAGTGCGTCGAGAAGCAACACCTTGGTTCGAGAAAAGGCTCGCTAGATCAAAACCTCAAAATGTGATCTAGGCAAAAGTTAGAGTACACAAATCTCTTAGTTTGCATCAAGGATCCGGTTATCAAGTTGTGCAATTCAAAATGAAGAAAGGCATTCTTTTCTTTTTTATCAAACGCTGGAAGATATATATCCATTGATATCCCCTTTGAGCTTAAATTGATTTCTTTGAAATGACCCAGCTAGGCAGCTATCCCCCACACTGGGGTGAAATGAGGAAGACAAAAGTGTCAAATTCATCGACGCATCAAAATTCGGAGTGCAAAAGTGCCGAACACATGGTTATCATTGGCACATCAGAATTCAAAGAAAATGCCAAATGCATGGGCACAATGTGATGCAAAACTTCAAAGAAAAATCAGAGAAAGCTCAAGGTCAACGAAAGTACCAAACACATCGGCACAACAAAAGGCAAAGCAAATCAAGTGAATGAAGGCGCCCATCAAAAGCCAAAAAGGGCACAAAAATGTTCATGATGGCTGCTAGCTCTCGAAACCCAAAGAAAATGAAAATTTTTGAGCCTATTATCCTTCCTTTGTTAAGCCAAACCTTGGCCACGTTACAACCCGAAAAAAAGCCCTTTCAGATTGAAAAACTCAACTTGATAAGGAAAATCCTAAGCACTAAGAGGAAAACAAGAAGAAGCGGCAAGGAAAGACGTTTTGTCGATCCCGCAAAATCTAAGCTGGGGTATTTTCAATATTCATGAGTTATCATCAGCAACATGGGGCACGGTTCATGGTAAAACCCTCGTGGTTTTGGCAAAACATGATCAAAGAGCCCCGAACAAACATCACTTGATGGGTCTGAAATAATTTCAAAACCTCGAATGGGAAAATCATCAAAACTCGATTTTATCATGACAATTTCAAACCCCCAAACAATCAAGTTTCTCGTCGAGTCAAATCAAGCTCCTCGTCCAGTCAAGGTCATCATGGAGAGTCAGTCCTCTCATAAATGGGCTTTCTTGTCTTTTGAGTCATCTAAGCCTTGTCCAAATTCACACAAGGTCATCTACCGAGTCAAGTCATATTGATCTTAAGGTCCCAACTCGTGAGAAAAATTCCAATACAAGGGAAACCCGCCCTTGCACTCATGATAAAACTGGTTGCCGAAACTATCTGTGGAATCAATGAAAAGAACCAGAACTAAGGTTCGTCGCTAAAAGGGGCACAGCGACCCGATACCATCAATTATTGCAAGCATTCAGCCAACGTCGAGAATGCTCAAAACTCAAACCCTGATCAAAGTCAAACTCAAACCAACTCCAGCCCTGGATCCAGCTCAAACCCAATTTTCATCCAAAGACAAGCTCCATCCCAAATCCCAAGGTCCTGAGAATACCAACCCGTTGGCCAAAAACAGTAAAGCAGAAAGGGTACTCGGACATGTCCTTTGTTTTTCAGGAATAAAAATAAAAAATAATAATAATAATAATAATATCATCATTGTTGTCAGATGTCGAAACACGGGTCTCACTTTCCAGCCTCGGCCTTTTATGGTCACCTTCATATTCCGTCATCATGGCCACTTGGCATGGTCCTCTTGGACATCGTTCAATCGTCTATCGCCATGGACTTGGCATCGTCCTCTTCGAATCAAATCTAGCCATAGATTTTGGCACCACCTTTCAACTGTTTGCTGCCATAGAGGGTCATTTTCAACCCAAATAGGGGACTGCAGTTATCAGCAGACATCAGCAGTCCCGAGCGCTCAGGAGTAAAGTCCCAAGCGCTCGACACCACTCTCGAGCGCTCGAGAGTTCTGCTATTTTCAGCAGATTCTGGATTTCAGTCTTACAGTCTCATTTCAGCATGTTAACTGCATGCCACCTCCTTCAGAAGGTTCCTAGCATGTTCATAAGGGAGCACGGAGGTTTTGCTCGTCTGTTTTGCAGGTATTTAAGCGTATTTCTCGAAAAATCTCAAAATATCCAAGATTTTCATCCCTCAGGTATGTCGAAATCCTCGTTAAGCGTGTTTCTTTAGGTCCAGCAGTGTGTATAAGTCACGACGTGCAATCGAATGCGCATTTACACTTTAGTTCAAGTTTTCATCATCAATGTGTACCAAAATCATCATTTTCGAGCGTGATTGGAATTCGATCTTTGTGTCAAGGGTATTTTGGTAGTTCTAACGGTTCTCGTAGGTCACGACACTTAGCGTCAACTGTATAGTACACTCAGTCAAATGCCCTTAAGTTCAAGTTTCACGATCAATCGCTCAAAAATTCGCCGTTATATGTCAGTGGCTAAGTTTTCGCTCGTACCTTGAGAATGTCGATTGAGATTTGCATGCCATTTACTTTCTTTCAAAGCTAAACAAACATATTTCATAAAATACAATTCTATAAAGGATGTGCGAACCAAGGGAAGGAATAAAAGTGCGGACTCTCATAAATAAATACAGCGTTTACAGTAAGTATGGAATGAAGTGCAAAAGCTAGGGCAAACACACGCCCGATCCTACCTACCAGGGCGCGCAGGCCCAAACAAAACCAAAGCACGCAGGCCTGGAAGCTTAACTACGTCGGAACGCAGGCCCATGCAAAAGGAAAAACTAGCAAAGCAAAAACCTAAGGCTCAGGCCCGACGAGTCCTCTTCTGCTGGTGTCCCTCGGACTCAGAGCTCTCAACCTCGTCCTCATCGCCGTCATCGTCATCATCGTCATCAGAAGGACCTGAGGCAGTGCTCGAGTCTGTAGGCCCTAAAGCTCGCGACTCGAGTGACTCCTCTGTATCCTCCTCAGACTCCTCTCGAGCATGTCTCCGCTGAGATGCAACCCTAGGGACTACCTCGAACTATCTCGTTCCCGTTGTGGATCGTGACGCCCTCTGTGTACCCTGGCCTCGTGTGCCGGTGGGAGCTAAAACGCTCGTGGTACCCTATGGCTGTACCCTAGCCGAACGCCGTGGCTGTGCCTGCATGACATGTACATACATTCTTTCATTTGTTCTATAAGAATTGCTACTTTCGATGAATTAAGTGTGCAGTATCATACCTGAGGAACAACAGCTCGAACAGGCGCCGGAGCGGGCCTAGTCTGCAGGGCTCGCCCCTTCGCACAATCCTTCAAGAGGTGGCGCATCCCCACCATCAGCATGATGGCCTGCTCTGCCCATTCCCGTGGCACCTACACAATGATTCAGAAAACAGAAATAATGCATGAACAGAAAGCAAATGGAACGTCGAAAGAAATAAAGTGGTATTGTACCTGAGAGGGTAGTCGCATCGGCCGATGCGGGAGGCGTGGAATGTCCAGCAACGCACAGGCTCCAGAAGGGTCCCTCACCCCTATCACCCAGTCTAACGTCGGCAACCCGGCTGGAGCAGACACCTCAGCTGCCTCCGGAACCTGCGAGCTGCCCTCGCCCCGACCTAAAGAGCTAGCACCTCGCCCTCTAGCGGGAGGTCTAGCACCTCGTCCCTTGCCACGTGAAGAGCGACCGCCACGGCCCCGCTCGCCAGCCTCATCTCCGGCCTCGCCACCAGTCTCACCCCTGGCCCTCCTAGCCTCGGCCTCTGCGATCTGCCTCTCCAGCTCCTGCTCTACACCCAAGCTGGTAGCCAAGTACCTGTCTCTGTATGCGGCATAGTCCAGCGTCCTCCGCAGATACCGCTCCAGATCGGTATCAGGCACCGTATACCACTCCAGCTCAGCGCGGGTATAGGTCTCTGTCCTCTGCACCCGTGGTGGAAGTGGCCTCGGCACAATGAACTCTGGAGAACCGAGTGACTGTCGTGTCACCCGATCCCCCAGATACCACTGCCAGCCTAAGGGACACTCCAACAGGACCTGGCTTCGTGGGACCTCTCGGCTCCTCGGAAGGAAGTCAGCCTCCAACCCAGCCCACCGGTCCCAGTAAACCTGCATTCAGATTTCTTGCATCAGTAACCAAGATTTACCAAGAAAAGCATAAACATAAATCAAGGAAAGCAAGGCTAATGTTTGTACCATCACTTCAGTGATGTTATCCAGCCAACGCCGGAAAGTCATCACCTGTCCTCGCCGCTCCTTTGCCCTCCGGTACTCTGGACTCTAGGCAAGCGCGCGTGGAAGTAGGCTCGGATTTGTGCAAGTATTCTCGGGCGGGAACATGCCCAAGACCTCGTAAGCCCAGAGCTACACGTTTTGGAAATCGATTCGATTCAAGTCAGACACAGGTTCAATTCAATTCAATCCAATCAATCAAAGCAGTGCAAAGCAAGGTTCAGGTCATACCTCGACGACCCTCCAGTATCCGCCGACGGTGTTGCCCACTCCGCGTGAGGCAGCTCCAAGGAAGCAGTACAAAGTGCACAAAGCAGCACCGCCCCAGTCGAACCGCCCAGCCTGCCTGAGGTCAGCTAACCCTCCCAAATAGCTGAGGTGAACCCGTGAACGCCTGCTCGGAAACAGAGAAGCCCCGAACAGGTATAGAAGATAAGCTCTGGCCATATGAGCTGCCTCAACATCATCCGCTGGCTCATGATTCCAGTACCTCACAAACTGACCGTACTCCGCCTGCCCGCCGCTCTGACGCAGGACCCGTCCGAGGAACCACCGCAGAGCCTCGTCCTCGAGCACTAGACTCTGGTCGTAGGGAATCGGCGCCTCCAACCCTCAACCCTGTGATGGCCGCAAAGTCCAGAGGAGTCACCGTCATCTCCCCGAAGCGGAGGTGGAAGGTGTTGGTGGTGTCCCACCACCGCTCCGTCAGCGCCGTCAGCACCGCGCGGTCTACTCTAACTGAGGTCAACAGCTGGATAAATCGTCCAAAGCCTGCCTCCACCACCAGCTCTCGTACTCTCCTGGGCAGCGCCTTGAAGTACTTCAGCGAGCTAGCTGAGCCCCCGTGGCCGTATATGTCAGTGGTACCCTGTTTCAACAGAGCAAAGAAATGGCATCAGTATCAATAATTTTGGAATTAATCAGCAAGTATGGAATCAATCATTCGGAAACTTAAAAATCGAAGTTGTCGAAGCTTACCATAGTCCATCTAGAAGAGATGTGGGAGGCTCGATCTCGGAGGAGCATGTCCTCGGGATAGTCTGCCCGGGCTGGAGCGTAGCCGATCATCCCTGTCGACTCAAAGAGATGCAAGCGTGGAGCGTAAGTTGCTGCCTCAAATCCAGGGCGTGCCCTAGCCAAGTCGGCCTTCGCCTCTGCCGCCGCCGTAATCCGCTCCTCAATCACTACCTCCTCCTTTAGCTCCCTCATCTTTGCCCCCACATCCTCCGCGCCCTCCATCTCCGACTCCACTTCGACTCCTCCGGTGTCGGATGCCCCGGCACCACTGAGCAACGCTTCTAACAGCAGTGCTAATGTCTGATCCTCCGGGGTCCTCGCGCCCCTCAGCACCTCTCTGATCCCAGCATCGAGACCAAGGGCATCCAGTAAATCCTGTGGCCTCGCGCTGTCCAAGAAGTCTCCCTCCACAAGCGGGACTGGCTGCGAAGCCCCGATCCCACTGTCACCAACCCTCGGCTCAACCGCTGTCGCCCTTAGCACCGATGTAGCGACGACGCTCCCGCCTATCACTACCTCCTCACTAACATCCTCCCCCAGCTCGCCACCCCATCCTCACACGGTCTCACTATCAACCCCACCACTCCTGGCCAGCTGACCGTCACCTCCGCGCGTGACCTTATCACCACTCACACCCTCTACCGCTGCCACGTCTACGCTGGCACTTACCGCTGCCTCCGAACCGTCTCCAGCCTCAATCGCAGCAGCCATATCCTCCCCGGCAGCCCTCTCGTTGGCTGGTGTGACAGCGCTGCTGCTGTCTACCTCCATTGCCGCCGCAGCCTCGACCACCGCCGCTGCCTCCTCGCGGCTGGGCAGCTCGCCATTGCCGTCACCGGCCATAGCTTGCCCTATTCCTTCCCAAGTGTTCTTTTTCCTCTCAACGCGTACCTCCTGGCACACGACAACCCACTGCCAGATCGAAGGGATCTCGAGATCTCCGATTCGATCCGTGACTGTGAGGATGGGTTCGATTTGACTAGGGTTTTGTTCGAGAGGGAAAGATTGGCTATGAAAGTGAGAGAAAGAGATCGAGTGAGAGAGAGAAAAGGCTCGTACGAGAATCGTCGCCTGTACGGCTGCTCTGGTTCTCAAGCGCTCGAGAATGGGATTTTACCCCAAATCAGTCGAAGAGGGTGAACAGAGTAGTGGACCCCAGTTGTGGTCTCGAGCGCTCGAGACCACTCCCGAGCGCTTGGGAGTGGTTCTGAGCGCTAAGATCTATCCTCAACCTCCGGGCCAGCCCACCGTCGTCCCGTGTTTTTCTTGCTTCCGAGGCTTGCTTAGCTCCCCCCTTCCTTTTACAAAATCAAGCTCAGCCCTGACTTCATCCGAGTCGAGCGATGCTCTAAATTTCAAAACCGCGTCTAGTTTGTATTGGCAATATGTCTGAGTCTGACACAGAGTCTTTTGCATTTGTCTAAGTCTAGCTCTGAGTCGGAGTTCATGCCTCTTGGCCCTCCACGTCGTAGCTTTTATTTCAAGTTTTAAGTCTACTGTACTTGGCAAATCCCGAGGGTTCTTATGATATGCTTTATCTTGTTTCTAAGTACTTTGCTGGCTTTTATATAAACTATGTCGACCATGATGACAAAGGGATAGATTTTGACGGGATCATCCCAAGGAAATGTGTTCCCTCGCCGAAAGGGAAGACGAAAGGCACGCTCAGGCTCAGCTTGTTAAAAGAAGAAGTAATTTCAATAAATTTGAAAGATGAGGTAGACCCCTGGATGGTTCAAACATTGGTTCAAAGCTGTCACCAGAGGAGCATGGTGCCCGATCAACCAGACTCAAAGAATTCATCGATGACTTGGCACGGTCTCTCAAAGACACTCCTGGCGTTGATCTTGAGATAAAAAAAGCATCAAATCCTCTGTTATTAGATGTTAAGCCATAAAGTAGAAGCACAGAAGGCTCCAGGCCATGGGTCATGTTCAAAAGCAGCAATAGCGGCGTTCCGCCAAGTACAAAGAAGAAAGTGTAAAATGGCCCGGAGCAAGGCATTTCTAGCCGAACTGCTCTGGATCCTTCATTACCAAAGCCATTTTATCTGGGGTTGCGGCCAAAGATCATCGACTTCGACGGCAACAAATTCAATACCTTCGTCAACTTGGATCAATTAAAAACCTACTTTTCCCTGAGAGAAGCTCGTTGGGCTGAAAACCCCAAGGGTGGGCAGTTCTAAGCAAAAGTTAGAGCAGCCTGCTAGACCGAAAACCTATGAAGGCGGTTTAGGAAAAATTAAATAGGCAATATTTGAAAGCTTGCTAGACTGAAGACCTGAATGGGTGGTACTTGGCAAAAGTTAGAGCGTAAAAGGTGAGGTAAAAAACACGAGTGAACCTTTGCCTGAACTACGTTTTGACCTGATTCACCAGAATGGGATACGTAGGCAGTCTCTCTTCGAGATTCAGTCATAATCTAGCAATTCTATCAATTGGATCCACGATTGACGTTTTGGTACACATCAAAGGTCGAAGAGGATCGAGAAACATGACAAGTTTCGTTGGAGAATCAGAAGGGGAAAACCTTTCATCATTCAATTTTATTGCAAACTACCTCTTCAATTTACAAGCTGAGCATAAAGCCTTAAAAATAGATGAAGCATAAAAAATAGAACAAAATGCTTGCGAGGCCTAACGGCTCCCAGCTTATTCTAAGTTCAGCGAAGTCTAGTGTAAGCAGTTGCAGAGACTTGTATTCACGGGCGCTAGTTCGAGGTTCACGTATGCTTATTCAAAGTTATGCGCGTAGGTCTCAAACCTGCGCATGCTTCTTCAATTCCAACAGCAGACAGAAGCAATCAGCATGTCATTCAAGGGGCTTGTGCCAAGTTTTGTCATGCCGTGCATGTCATATGGACCTAATGTGACTATACGGGGGTGTCGGTTTCAGTCCGGGCCTGTACGAGTCATCATCTGCGTCTTATGTCCGTTTTCAAGACATTTTTCCAATTTTTCAATCCATTGTCATGTCGGGATGTTTTTCTCGATTTTGTTGGTTCGTACGAGTCATTGTACATCTATTTGACCTTATGCAACTGTCAGTTTCACCTGTTTAGGGATATTGTGAGTTTTGGCTCATTAATGCCCAAAATTTCTATTTTTCATGTGTCTAAGAGTTTGTGTCGCATTCTGGGGCTCTTTCTCCCTTTTCATTCGAGCTATGCGAGTTTGTACATGTGCACATGTCTGTTTGTCAATTGAGTTCACTTGTCAATGCAAATTGGATTTTAGTGGTTAGTTTTTGCATTCTCTTAGATACTTGCAAAAGGAATCAATAAACTGGAAAATGCAATTTTTGCATTGCCACCCTAACCTCTGTAATCCACAAGTAGTGGAATCTCGTGAGCGGCAAGGGAACATCAGCCTAAGGCCAAGCAAAGCATCTCTGGGGCACATCCGCCCAAACATTAAAGAAAGGGCACGCAGGCCCAATGCCACTACTAAATGTCAACAAGGGGCACGCCGGCCTGCTCAACGTCTATCTATCTGGGTGCGCATCTCAAAAGCATAAGATAGTAAAGTAATGGGGCTCAGTGGTAGTCCTTAGGCGTCGTTGTCCTCCTAGGAGCCGCCCTTAGCTTGTGTCTGCATTTTCAATTTGTGCATTCAAATAGTATACATCATTGCATACTGTGTATATCAAATGTTGAAAGTAGGAAAAGTTTGTCAAGTATCAAAAGCAGGACAGTAGCCGGCTTATGGGAGTTATGCCCAAGTGGTTACCATTCTGTCTTTGTTTGCCGACGGATGCGATTGAGAAATGCAATTTCCAAGGACACCAGTTTGTCTTTGTTAAAGTTTGCAAGATGTGATAGATAGCATGGATGCACAGTTATTATAGGATGAGATCAAACTCCTGTGGGAGTTTAAACAGACTAGGAGGCCCCTGTTTTGGAGTGACGTGCGCAGGAAGAAACCAGCATGCACTGAACAAGTCACTACATGTTGACACAACCCGCGTGTGCCACTACAAGACATGCGCGCGCCAGTGAGCTTAAGCCCACAGCTTTTATTTTCAACCCTCTGGGCTCTGAAAGGACCAGTGCACACTCAGGACAAACCAAGCAGTTTATAGTAGTTACATTACACAGTTTAAAAGTTGAAAAGCCCTACAAATTAACAAAACACCCCACAAACAGTGTGGGATAAAAACAGAGACCAACAACCTAGTTAACCATGCAAGGTCAGCCACTGGTCAGAGACAGACCTACGCGCGCGGGTATGGCACTGGGGCACATGGGTCTGAGCCACTTAACCAGTACTTGGTTTACATGCTTCAAGGTTCTGGGACATGCCCAGAAAGACCTTAGGAGTACTTTACAGCAGCAAATATGCATATTGAAATATAGCTAGCATTTTAACTAAGGAAATCAGTAAATTGGTTATTTACATGCTTGCAGTGATCTATATGCAAAATAAAACATAAAAGGGCAACACCCATGTCCCCACACAGGTTTGCGCGTGCAGCCACAGAGTGGCGCGCACGTATAGAGTAGTAGTGCGTGCAGGTGTGTTGATCACTCGATTTTGAAACCTTGCCAGCCTTAGGGTCAGGGCATGGTATTGATTACCAGCCTTGACCCTACCGGGATCAGAACAGAATAATACAAAGTTGTTATACCTTTGGTTTTTGGGTTTGAATACTGTTTGAGCTTTGATGTGTGTGAGGCTTTATTGAGTGGTGTTGGATTAGAAGCTTAGTAGTTGCTTGAGTGATAGTAGGATGTATTTGCTTGACTTGAGAGAGTTAGGGTTGAAAAATAATTGCTTCTTTTGTTCACTTGGTAACCCTTGGCAAGGAATAACCGTGGGGGTATTTATAGGAGGAAGAAATAATGGTGAATGGAGGTGTAACCAGCCAACAAGGGCTGGTTTGAGTTGCATTAGTGGCTAAGTTTCCTCCATTGGTAAGGTTGGTGGGAGATATGGGGGATGTGGACAGCTCCAGTCCTGATACTGCTTTTCCAACAAAATGGAAGCTTCAACTGCACTGTACTCCACTAATCATGACTTTTGCATGCTAAATAAAGCAAGTTTGACCAGACGCTAACCAGCGCGCGCGAGTCTGGGACATGTGCACGAGAGCCAATGCCAAAGGTTGACCAGTGCGCGCCCGTTGTGGACTAGTGCGCGAGAGTCCAAGCCACCCAAAGCTGGTCCATGTTCAAACCTGACCATTTGACCAATACCTGGCACTTTGACCCACGCGCACTGGGTCTCAACCAGTGCGTGCTAATAGGGTTTTGGGGGTTTTGAAAGGCTTAAGGTAGGTTCAAGGGTTCAAAAGGGTATCAAACACTCGAAACTCAAACACTTGACATTCCTGGGGTGTTCTTGATCCATTTCATCATTGGGGAATCAAAAACCGAAAGTAAACTAATCTAGGGCCCAGATTGGGGTGTCTACAGTAGCCCCTCTTTGACAGCACTTGAAGCACCATCGACTTAGTACAAGTAATGTCAAAGATTTCTAGACACTCCTCAAGGCAATCCAGAGCAGAACATACTAGCGAAGTAGACAAGTAAACTTTAAGGAACCTGATTGGAGAAATGGACGAACTACCCATTGCTAGGGACGGAAGTTGAGGTGGACGATTGCATCGCCGCTTGTTGATCGAATTTGGACAGGACAGGCTGTCGCTACAGATGTGGATGTGGCACGCCGTCGTTGTTGGGGATCAAACTATCCTCGGCACAAAGCATTCCAACAAACACGGGTAAGTCATGTCAGGTAGGTTGAATTCCATCTATTGGGAATCAGAGCCAATCTCCTTATCAAAGACCATTCGAGACAAAGCAATAAGGCTGCTGGAAGATGCGCTTATGGCTAGACTGAAGGTGGTTGTTCGGGACTGGCCAAGGCAGACTCTCCTGGGGAACGATGATATGACTGATCATCGCTGAATGACTGAAACAGACGATATGGCCAACCGTCGTTGATGATATGGCTAATCATCATTGAATGACTAAGATGGACGATATGGCTGATCGTCATTTGATGATATGACTGATCATCACTGAATGACTGAGACGGACAATATGGCTGACCATCATTTGATGATATGACTGATCATCGCTGAATGACTAAGACGAATGATATGGCTTATCGTCGTTTGACGATATGGCTGATCATCGTTGAATTGGTTCCATAGAAGATTGCATCGCATCCTTTGGCAAACAAATCGAGGATGAGGGAGACTTCGAACTCCTTCGTGAACAAACAACTTCTGGCTCCACAGGATCGCATCCATTGGTTTACAAACCGAGATTAAGGAGATTTCCATTGCCTCTGCTAACAAACCACACCAGCTCTGCAGGATAGCATCTTTTGGTTTACAAATCGAGATTAGGGAGATTTCCATTGCCTCCACTAAACAAATTGAAACAAAATCGCAGGAGACTGGATCGTATCCTTCGGCAAACAAATCAAGAGTTAGGGAGATTTCCATTGCCTCCACTAAACAAACGATAACAATACCATAGGAGATTTTTCAATCACATCTGTCGGTAAACAAAGACAGAATGGTAACCACTAGGGCATAACTCCCACAACCCGGCTACTGTCCTGCTTTTGATACTTGACGGACTTTTCCTGCTTTCAACATTTGATATACACGATATGCAATGATGTATATTATTTGAATGCACAAATTGAAAATGCAGACACAAACTAAGGGCGGTTCCTAGGAGGACAACAATGCCTAAGGACTACCACTGTGCCCTATTACTTTACTATCTTTTGCTTCTGAGATGCGCACCCAGATAGACGTTGAGCTGGTCGGCGTGTCCCTTGTTGACATTTAGTAGTGGCATTGGGCCTGCATGCCCTATCTTTAATGCTTGGGCGGATGTGCCCCAGAGATGCTTTGCTTGGCTTTTGGGCTGACATGCCCTTGTCGCTCACGAGATTCCACTGCTTGTGGATTATAGAGGTTAGGATGGCAATGTAAAAATTGCATTTTCCAGTTTATTAATTCCATTTGCAAGTATCTAAGAGAATGCAAAAACTAACCACTAATATCCAATTTGCATTGACAAGCGAGCTGAATTGACAAACAGACATGCGCACATGTACATACTCGACTTGCTCGAATGAAAAGGGAGAAAGAGCCCCCGGATGCGACACAAACTCTTAGACACAAGAAAAATAATGAAATTTTAGGCATTAATAAGCCAAAACTCACAATATCCCTAAACAGGTGAAACTGACAGTTGCATAAGGTCAAATAGATGTACAATGACTCGTTCGAACCAACAAAATCAAGAAAAACATCCCGACATGACAATGGATTGAAAAACTGGAAAAATGTCATGAAAATGGACATAAGACTCAGATGATGACTCGTACAGGTCCGGACTGAAACCGACACCCCTGTGTAGTCACATTAGGTCCATATGACCTGCACGGCATGACAAAACTTGGCACAAGCCCCTTGAACGACATTCAAGGTACTTTGAACTTGAGACAGAAAAATGATTAGTTGGAGGCAGTAGTTGACTGCTTCTGTCTACTACTGGAATTGAAGAAGCACGCGCAGGTTTGAGACCAACACGCATAACTTTGAACAAGCGCACACGAACCTCACACTAGTGCTCGTGAATACAAGTCTATTGCAACTGCTTACACCAGACTTCTTTGAACTTAGAATAAGCTGTGAACCATTAGGCCTCGCAAGCATTTCATTCTATTTTTGATGTTTCATCTATTTTTAAGGCTTTATGCTCAGCTTGTAAATTGAAGAGGTAGTTTGCAATAAAACTGAAAGATGAAAGGTTTCCCCTTCTGATTCTCCAACGAAACTTGTCTTGTTTCTCGATCCTCTTCGACCTTTGATGTGTACCAAAACGTCAACCGTTGATCCAATTGATAGAATTGCTAGATTATGACCAAGTCTCGAAGAGAGACTGCCTACGTATCCCATTCTGGGGAATCAGGTCTATAGCGACCCTGATTTTTGGTAAATAAAAATTTCGTTAAACATTTGAATTACTTGGATTTGCTCTTAAAATTCCTTTTTAATTTCCAATAAACCATCATAATTAAATTTGAAACTTATAAAAAATTGAATCTTTTAACCCCGGCCAATATAGTCATTTCTAAAGACAAGTATGTTTGTAAAAACACTTGTGCATTTTCCTAAGTGAGTAAATGATATCTTTAAACTATGTTTCTTGCCTAGAAATCCTACTTGGCAAGTAGCATTAGGTTCTAACCAATTAGTTAGAGAAACCTAACTACCAATTCATCTAGTTACTTGCTCCTAACCCTAGATGAGCCTTTTAAACCTCCTTGAACCTTATGAACCTTCCTAGAACCCTTTGCACCTTTAACCTTTACCCACTGGACGATAAAAGTTAGGGAAACTTTTATCCATTGGACAATAGATCTTTCATCCAAGATCTTTTGGTAGATTTGTTAAAGTACATAGATACACTTATATATAGTTATATATATACACATGTCTAAAGTGCATAGGGTATTATTTGTATATAGTACCTTATCCTCTTTACCCATTGGTCGATAATTGCTAGGGAAAATATTACCCATTGGGTAATAGAGTAGTCTTACCAATAAGTACTAGGATTTATTAGATAAATCATTTCCTAGATTTCCCATGTGATTATATACTTAAAGATATAGATATAGATGTACCATGTAGATTTATTACCCTAGATTTCCTAAGTACTCTAGTTCAATATTTTAATGAGAACATGTGCCAATTTAGACTATTTTCATAAGGAATTTTGACTTGAAAATCTACCTAGATTGCATAGTACGTATATATATATATATATATATATATATATATATATATATATATATATATATATATATATATATATATATATATATATTACTACAAAGTACACATGTGCTTAATAGATTTGTTTATTAGGAAAAATCTTGGCCTAGCAAATCTTAGAAGATTATATAGTACCCTAAGTACATTCTTATATATTACTTGTACATAGGAGTGTGTGTGTGTGTATATATATATATATATATATGTACTAGTAAGAGAGAGAGAGAGAGATTATCGAGAGAGGGAGAGAGAGAGAGGAAGAAAGGGAGATTTGGTGTGTACTTGACTTGATCTTTCCATGGTACTTTGACTAGATTGCAAGCCATGGTTATATACCTCTTCAAGCATAAATCTATCTCCCATTGTCCTTATTTGTACATTTACCAATTTTTAACTTTGTACCACCCTCCTTTTTTCCACAAAATCTTCTCAAATCCAATCCAAAGTACTAAAATCTAGTCATGCAAGCCTAGAACTAGATAGAAGTGTGCAAGCAACCACATGATCTTCAATCAAAGCATGACAAAGTGAGATATAGAGAGAGAGAGAGAGAGAGAAATTTCGGGTGAGAGAGGGAGGGAGGGAGCTCTTGCCTATAAACTGGGAGCCATTCCAAGCTCAAACTCACACCTTCTCCATATGCTCCAACTTCTCTCTAGAATTTCTAAGCGTTCTAAGTCCCAAAGTTCAAGTTTCTTGTGTTTTCTTTGGAGTTCTTGAGAGCTACCACCAAACCACCTCCAAAACCACCCCTAGGTCTTTAAAGTAGTCTAGTTTAGTTAGCAAAGTTGTTTCTAGGGAGAGAAAATCCATCTTTCTTCCTTTCGAAGCAATCCGGAGCCGTTACGCCGCCAATTCGCAAAATCGACGACTGATTCTCAAAACCAACCAACCGCCTAGAAGAACGGTAGATTTTCCCTATCTACTATCCCTAAGTATATGTAGAATACCTCTACTTACTTACTCTAAGTTTTTGTATGAAGTTTGTACGTTGAAATGCATGTTAGTTATTAAACTTAATTTGTGCTATTGGAAGTATGAACATGTTTAATAATCACTCAAGTACGGATTTTGAAAGATACAAAATGTATCACTTGAATGGAAGTATTTGTATTTTTATCTTTAAGAAGGTTATGAGTTTGTTTACATGATTGCTTGCATTACTTGTGGTTGTTTGAGAAAGCATAAGTGGTTTCCATTCCAAAGGCTTCCGTACATGTGGCGTTATGCTTTAAGTGGTTATTTGAGCATGATAAATAATTTAGAGTTGGATGATCTTGCTAGTTTAGTTTCAAGATTTCAATGAATGATTTATGCGTACGTGAGAAATCCTGCCGCGGAGTCTATGCATGAAAATGAGACACGAAAATTGAGAAAGTTGGAGACATGACACCTAGGGTGTGGTTAATGGAAAGACGTGTTGAAATGGTAAAATATTTTTGAAACTACATAATGGCCGAACATGGTAACCATTGTGTGTGTGGGTTTGTGTTTGTGTTCCTATGGGAACCATTATGAGGATGTGTGTGTTCCAATGGGAATCCGGAGCGGCGGAACCATTGTGAAGACGTGTGTGTTCCAATGGGAATCCGAAGTGGCGAAACCACTATGAGGATGTGTATGTTCCAATGGGAATCTGGAGCGGTGGAACCATTGTGAGGATATGTGTGTGTTCCAATGGGAATCCGGAGCGGCGGAATCATTGTGAGGATGTGTGTGTTCCAATGGGAATCCGGAATAGTGGAACCATAATGAGGTTGTGTGCGTTCCCATGGGAATCCGGAGCGGCGGAACCATGGTGAGGTATGACTTGGTTATCCGTGGAGAGGAGCCAATGCAAATTGTGTGCCAATGGGAACCCGGTGCGGCGGAACCATTGTGAGGATACTCAAGAGACGGGAACGGCAGAACCAAGTTTGGGTGTGTTAAAAATGCGTTTCGAAATGTTGATTTGTTAAAGTGAAAACGAGACACAATTTACGACGAGTTGAGTAGGAGAAACTCATATATCACAGACACCAACGTTAGATTAAGAAATGTGGATGAGTCATTGTTATCGATTTATCGAATATACCTGTGCTATGCGAATTTATGATATATGGATGACTTGCTGTTTGTAAGTTAGGGGTTAGTGGGTATAAGATTACTCTGCTGAGCTCTTGTAGCTCATGGCGTTACCTTTGGTGACCCTGACATATTATACTGGTGGTGACGCTGGTATAATGTGTCAGACTTTATAGATAATCAAGGCAAGCTGTACACCTTGGAGACCTTTGGAACTGAAGCGCTGGCTAGGATGGAGGAGCAGACGAAGCTGTAGATAGGAACCCTAGTTTCCCTCCTTGTGTAATTATGAATTCTTGTGGGAGTTATGATGTAATAAAGAGCCAGACTCTACTTAGTTTTATCAATAAAATGTTTATTTAACATACCCAAAATTCGGGGCGTTACAAGGTCAAAACGTTGTTCAGGCAAAGGTTCACTCATGTGTTTTACCTCACATTTTACGCTCTAACTATTGCCTAGTACCACCCATTTGAGTCTTCTGTCTAGCAAGCTTTCAACTATTGCCTAAACCGCCTTCATAGGCTTTCGGTCTAGCCGGCTGATCTAACTTTTGCTTAGAACTGCCCACCGTTGGGGTTTTCAGCCCAACGAGTTTCTCTCAAGGAAAAGTAAGTTTTTAATTGATCCAGGTTGACGAAGGTATTGAATTTGTTGCCGTCGAAGTCGATGATCTTTGGCTGCAGCCCCAGATAAAATGTGTAACGACCCTGATTTTTTGTCAATAAAAATTTCGTTAAAAATTTGAATTTTATTTTAATACTTGGATTTCATTTTTAACATCCAAAAATCGGTCGTTATTGACTTATAAAAATTTTGTTGTTATATTTGAAAATTCTTTATTTGTTTTATAAATCCCTTTTAGCGATTAATAATCCGTCATAATTAGATTTGAAACTTGTAAAATTGAATCATTTTACTCCGGACAATTTAGTCCTTCTCCCATGACTAGTATACTTGTAAACGTACTCGTATATTTTTCCTAATAAGTAAATAATATCTTTAAATTATATTTCTCGGCTGGAAATCCTACTTAGCAAGCATAGTTAGCTTTTAACCGATTAGTTAGCAAACCCTAACTACCGGTTGGCTTAGTGATGCATCGATGCTGTAGTAGTTAGTGGAAATTTTTGGTCTTTGCCTTAACCGTCGGCTTGACCGCCTTGCTTTGGCTTGGCTAGGTCGCTAGGCATCGGTCGCCGTTAGACTGCCGCCAAGCATCGGGCCTCTGGGCTTGCTCGCCGGGCGCTCGCTCATTGTCGCGCTGCTTTGGCATCGGCTCATTGTCGCGCCGCTTCACCTAGGCGCTGGGTCGCCATCGAAGTTCGCTTGGCGTCGGTCGCGCCTTGCTTTTGCCTTGGCGTTGCTGGCCTGCCTTGCTCTGCCTTGCTTGGGTTCTGCCTTGGCAGCGGGTCGCGCCTTGCTTTTGCCTTGGCGTTGCTGGTCGCCTTGCTCGCAGCCTTTGCTACGCTTTGCCACCGCTGGCCATCGCTTTATCGGTCGCTTTGGCCATCGCTTGGCTACCGGGTTGCCTTGCCACCGCTTGGCCACCGCTATTATCGGGCCGCTTTGGCCATCGCTTATTACCATGCTCACGCCGCCTTGGCCACCGCTTTGCCACCAAGCTGCCTTGGCCACGCTCACGCCTTGCCTTGGCGTTTGGCACCGTCGGGCTTTAATATTTCGTAACCCAAGATACCACTCGAGCAATGAAAGCCTAGATTAAGTATCGTTAGTCTTTAACCGATTAGTTAGAATAGCCTAATGCCCATTTAACCTAATCACTTGGATTCCAAACCTAATTAGGTTGCCCTAACCCTAGATGGACCATTTTACCCTTTTTAATGTTTATCCATTGGTTATTACATGCTAGGAAGATCTTTGACCATTGGACAATAGTTGTTAGGGAGAAGACCAAGTTTGACTAGTAGTTGGAATAGTCTAGTCAAAAGCAAACATTGTACTTCATGATGACTTTCCTTGGACCATTGGTTATTACATGCTAGGGTAATCTTTATCCATTTGACGATAGATGCTAGGGTGATCTTTATCCATTGGTTATTACATGCTAGGAAGATCTTTGACCATTGGACAATAGTTGTTAGGGAGAAGACCAAGTTTGACTAGTAGTTGGAATAGTCTAGCATTGTACTTCATGATGACTTTCCTTGGACCATTCGTTATTACATGCTAGGAAAAGCTTTACCCATTGGACAATAGATGTTAGGATTGCCAAATAGGATGACAAGACAAGTCATGTGTTCCTTCATCATTACTTCTTTGGACCATTGGTTATTACATGCTAGGGTAATTGTTAGACCCTTGGACAATAACCATTAGGGAAATCATTATCCCTTGGATAATAGCATTGTCCAATATTCCCATGGGATTCTTGGTGAAAGATATGATAGTACTTTCTCCTACAAATAGAATAATCATTAGCCATGTGTGCATTTAAGTAGTCTTGTCCTTACCTTCCTTGTTGTTTCCATAAATGTGCATATAGATATATATATATATATGTACATGATAGTACTTTGACCAAGAGAGAGAGAGAGGGACGGATGAGAGGAGAGAATGAGGTGCATGCATTGTACTTTGACAACTATTGAACAAGTTGCACTTGTTGTTGTACTTTGGCTTGACAAGACAAGACTATGAAACAAAACTATGGGAGAGGAGAGAGAGAGAGTGGCCGAATAGGAAGAGGGAGAGTGAGGTGTGTGTGAGTTGTATTTTGACATGTGGGTGTACTTGGAACACTATTAACCTAGTTGGTAATTGGTTGGAGTACTATAGCATGACAAGACTAGTCATGTGTCCTTTCTCCTACAAAAAGAACAATCTTAGCCATGTGTGCATTTAAGTGAGTTTGTCCTCACTTTCCTTGTTCTTTCCATAAATGTGCATATAGATATATATATATATATATGTACATGACAGTACTTTGACCAAGAGAGAGAGAGAGGGCCGAATGAGAGGGAGAGGGAGAGTAAGGTGCAAGTGTGTTGTACTTGGACATGTGCATTGTACTTTGACACTATTGACCAAGTTGCACTTGTTGTTGTACTTTGGCTTGACAAGACAAGACCATGGAACAAATCCATGGGAGAGAGAGAGAGAGATGGCCGAATAGGAGGGAGAGAGAGAGAGAGAAAGGACGGTTGGGAGAGAGGGAGAATGAAGTGTATGTGTGTTGTACTTTGACATGTGGGAGTACTTGAACACTATTTGACCAAGTTGCACTTGTTGTTGTGCTTTGGCTTGACAAGACAAGACCATGGAACAAATCCATGGAAGAGAGAGGGAGAGAGATGGCCGAATGAGAGAGAGGGAGAGAGTGAAGTGCATGTGAGTTGTACTTTGACATGTGGGTTGTACTTGAACACTATTTGACCTATGGCACTTGGTTGGAGTACTATTGATTGACAAGACTAGACCATGGAGCAAATCCATGGGGGAGAGAGAGAGAGATAGTGGCCGGCCAAGTGGAGTGAGGGGGAAGCTCCATTTTGCCTATAAATAGCATCCATTCCATGCCTTTCAACTCACACCTTCACCATTCAACTTCTCTCTCTAGAAAGCTTAGTGTTCTTGCTTGTTCTTGCTTTGTTCTTGAGTGTTCTTGAAGTTCTTCTCTTGTTCTTCAAGAAACTCATCCTAAGCCGCCACTAAACCACCACTCCACCACCCTTCGATCCATAAGAGTTTAATAGTATAGTCAAGACTTAGTTTCGAGAGAAACCTTTCTCTTTCGAAGCTACCGGAAGTCCACCGTAAGCCGTTACTCCGACGAAATTCCCGTAGCCACCCTACCGCCAAGAAGAACGGTAGAGTTCTTCGAACCTACTTATCCTAAGTATAGTTGGATGCATGTTTGAATTAAATGTAGTTAATCCCTAACTACTTCCTCCAAGCATATTGTATTGTATGAGCATGAAACCATATGTGTAGTATGACTTGTTTTACGTAGTTTACTTTGATCTTATGACTACTTGATTGCTCGATCTCGTGATAATTGCTTGTTCATGTATGAACTCGTCAATAAACATATGTTGCTTTGAAAATTCCACAAAGGAAGAAAGAACGGATTTTGGTAATATGTTATTGTCTTGAGGATGATTATGAGCATGTATGTATATTTGCTTGCACTACTTGTTGTTGATAAAGCATAAGTGGCTTCCCACTCCAAGGGCGTCCGTACATGTGGCGTTATGCTTTAAGGAATAATTTGAGTACGATTAGGTAATATAGAATTGGATGATCTTGCTAATTTGGTTTCAAGATTACTTTAAAGTGATTTGTTCCGCCGCGGAGTCTATGCATGATTACGAGACACGAAAATCGAGAAAGTAGAAACATGTCACCTAGGGTGTGGATAAAGGAAATAATTGGACTTGGTAAAATATTTTTGAAACTACATAATGGCCGGACTTGGTAGCCCTTTGTGTAGACTTGCGAAAACCGCAATGAGGCCGGAATTGGTAGCCCATTGTGTAGATTGCTAACGGAGCCGGACGTGGTAGCTTCATTGGTAATTGGGCTTGGTTATCCGCGGAGAGGAGCCAAAGCAAGATTTGATAACGTGGCTGGACTTGGTAGCCCGTTGGTAACAAAGAATGAGAAATGATTTTCAAAATGTTGATTTGGAAATGGTGACACGGTTTACGATGAGTCGCGTAGGAGAAACAAAGGAAGGCATGACACCAACGTAGGCAAGATAATGAATGCGGATGTGTCATTGTTAATTATGTTGTTGAATGAGCATGTGTAATTGCCTATGTACTTTCGTGTTATAAGTTATGGTTTAGCGGGTTGGATTATTCTATTGAGCTTCTGTAGCTCACGGTGTTACCTTTGTGGTGACCCTGACATATTCTACTGGGGGCGACGCTGGTATAATGTGTCAAATTTTATAGATGAGCAGCATGAACAGTACACTTTGGAGGCCTTCGGAGCCGAGGAGCTTGCAAGGATGGAGGAAGAGGCGGAGCAGTAGATAACCTTAGATTATCCCCTCTTTTGTTGAATAAAAGTACTCTTGTGAAAATTATGTTGTAATAATGAGCTAGACTCTCTTTAGTTTATTCAATAAAAATGTTTATTTAACGTACCCAAAATTCGGGGCGTTACAAAATGGCTTTGATAATGAAGGATCCAGAGCACTTCGGTTGGAAATGCCTTGCTCCGGGCCATTTATACACTTTCTTCTTTGTACTTGGTGAAACACCGTTGTTGTTGCTTTTGAACATGACACGACGTCTGCAGCCTTCTATGCTTTTGCTTTCTGGCTTAACATCTGATAGCAAAGGATTTGATGCTTCTTTATCTCAAGATCAACGCCATGAGTGTCTTTGTGAGACCGTGCCAAGTCATCAATGAATTCTTCGAGCCTGGTTGACCGGGCGCCATGCTCCTCTGGTGACAGCTTTGAACCAATGTTTGAACTATCCAGGGGTCTACCTCATCTTTCAAGTTTATTGAAATTACTTCTTCTTTTAACAAGCTGAGCATGCCTTTCGTCTTCCCTTTCGGCGAGGGAACACATTTCCTTAGGATGATCCCATCGAAAGCTATCCATTCATCGTCATGGCCAACACAGTTTATATAAAAGCCAGCGAAGTACTTAGAAACAAGATAAATCATATCATAAGAACCCTCGGGATTTGCCAAGTACAACAAACTCAAAACTTGAAATAAAAGCTACGACGTGGTGGGCCAAGAGGCACGAACTCCAACTCAGAGCTAGACTTAGACAAACACAAAAGACTTTGTGTCAGATTCAGACATATCGCTAATGCAAATTGTGGGCAGCATGCCCTTGGAAATTTCATTTTCCAAAGCAAGGGCCCGGATCGAGGGAGCGCGAGCGGGACAACAAGCGCTCGAATACAGAGTCGCCACTCGGGTTTGAAGGTCCGACACCCAAGGAACCGATTTTGAAGCACCTGCCGCGCTATTTGATTTGAAAAAGTGAGAGAACCAGTCCGTCATAACCATATCTAGGTTCGGGAGCCAAGTTACGAGAGGAAAAGGGTTTTAAGGCACCCTTTCTCTTGCCCAATTCGGAGATTGGTCTCTACTTAGACATTTTGTGAAAACTATTGTGATTCTTCTTTTATTAATCGATTTTTAGCCAATTAGGGTTGGGGAACGGTTTAAAGGGGATTAAAGCTATAACAGTTTACAAGATGTGATAGATAGCATGGATGCACAGTTAGTATAGGATGAGAACAGACTCCTGTGGGAGTTTAAACAGACTAGGAAGCCCCTGTTTTGGAGTGACATGTGCAGGAAGAAACCAGCATGCATTGAACAAGTCACTGCATGCTGACACAACCTGCGCACACCACTACAAGACATGCGTGCGCTAGTGAGCTTAAGCCCACAGCTCTTACTTTCAACCCTCTAGGCTCTAAAAGGACCAGTGCACACCCAGGACAAACCAAGCAGTTTATAGTAGTTACACTACACAGTTTAAAGGCTGAAAAGCCCTACAAATTAACAAAACACCCCATAAACAGTGTGGGATAAAAACAGAGACCAACAGCCTAGTTAACCATGCAAGGCTAGCCACTGGTCAAAGACAGACCTGCGCGCACGGGTATGGCACTAGCGCACGCGGGTCTGAGCCACTTAACCAGTGCTTGGTTTACATGCTTCTAAGTTCTGGGACATGCCCAGAAAGACCCCAGGAGTACTCCACAGTAGCAGATATGCATATTGAAATACAACTAACATTTTAACTAAGGAAATGAGTAAACTGGTTATTTACATGCTTGCAGTGATCTATATGCAAAATAAAACATAAAAGGGCAACCCTCTTGTCCCCACGCAGGTTTGTGTGCGCAGCCATGGAGTGGCGCGCGCATACCGACTACCAGCATGCACAGGTGTGTTGATCACTCGATTTTTGAAACCTTGCTAGCCTTAGGGTCAGGGCATGGTATTGATTACCAGCCTTGACCCTGCCAGCCCCCCTCAGGGATCTAAATAGTAAGCAGTTCAAAGGTGTTATACCTTTGGTTTTTGAGTTTGAAAGGTGTTTGATTTTAAGGTTATTTGAGGTGTGTTAGGGGATGAAGAACAAGGTGGCTTGTTGAGATCCTTCTTTGACAAAGAAGAGATGAAAAAGGAATTAGGGTTAGAACCTTATGCTTAGGGCTTTTGAACTTGGAACCCTTTTCTTGGTGGAGTATAAGGGGTATATATAGGAAGAAGAGAAAATGGTGTATGGAGGAGATACAACCAGCCAACAAGGGTTGCCTTGGCTTGGTGGCTAGGTTTCCACCTTTGGAAAGGTTGGTGGGAGATATGAGGGATATGGACACCTCCAGTCCGGATGCTACTTTTCCGGCAAAATGGAAGCTTCCAATGCATTATACTCCTCTGATAATGACTTCTGCATACTGAATAAAGCAAGTTTGACCAGACACTGACCTGCGTGCGCAAGTCTGGGACACGTGCGCGTGTGTCAATGCCAAAGGTTGACCAGCGCGCACCAGTTGTGGACTAGCGTGCGGAGTCCAAGCCACCCAGAACTGGTCCATGGTTAAACCTGACCATTTGACCAATACTTGGCACTTTGACCCACACGCACTAGGTCTCAACCAACGCATGCTAGTAGGGTTTTGGGAGGTTTAAGGGTTAGGTTAGGTTCAAAAGGGGTGTCAAACACTCAAAGCTTAAACATGCTATCATTCCCGGGGTGTTCTTGATCCGTTTCATCATCGGGGAATCAAAAACCGAAAGTAAACTAATCTGGAAGCCCAGATTGGGGTGTCTACAATAACTTCAGATCTATAAATTTTTCCAATTGAAAGAGGAAGTTTACAGATTTCAGTTACCTTTACCGTAAGGCCTTTCTTTATCCAACCGATGCTGTATGGGGAGGGATGAGGTTCGATTGGCAACTTCAGATGGTCCACCAGTCTTTTTGCCACAAAATTCTCATAACTCCCACTGTCCACGATTAAGTCACATACTTTCTGATTGATGGAACAACTTGACGGAAAGATGTTATGACGCTGACCAAAATCTTCTGCTCTCGGCGCGAACAACACCCGTTGCACCACACAATTCACTCGTCTCCCGTCCTCCTCTGCATAATATATATCATAAGAATTTTCTTCTGGCCAATCCTCTTCAGGCCCATCGTCTTCGCCACCCTCTTCTACCAGGCGCACCTTCCGATCTGGACACTCATTGGAGCAGTGTCCGGACTTGCTACACCGAAAGCACTTATCCCTAAAGGGCTTAGCATATGGATTAGGGGCTTTGGGCACGTTTCTGTTATTGGAGCTACCTGCCTGATTAGCTCCTCTAAACTTAGAACCACCACTAACTGCAACCTTAGGTTGAAACGCAGGCACTGCTGGCTGTTTCTCTTTTCTCTTATCAGCAGTAGGAACAAACAACTCTCAACAGTACCCTGAATTGGCTGGTTTACACTCCATCTGTTCGGCCTTAATTGCCAAGTTAAGAGTTTCGTCAACTTCCCAAACAGGCTGCAATTCTATCCTCTCCTGAATTGAAGGCTTCAACCTGTTCATGTACCTCGCTACCCGCTGACCTTTAGTCTCACTCAGATTATTACGATATGAGAGTCGATTGAATTCAATTGTGTAATAAAAAACAAACCTGGATCCCTGCGAACAGTTCTGGTATGACCAAAATAGATGTTGGTCATAGTCAAACGACAAGAACCTCTCCATCATAAGTTGTTTTATCCCGCGCCATGTTGCCACAGACTCCTTTCCTTACCTCTGTCGTTTCGTCTGCAATTGGTCCCACCAAACTACAACACCGCTCTTTAGTTTATAAGTGACCATCTTTACTTGCTTCGACTCAGGAACCTCCATCATAGCAAGGAGCCTCTCAACCTCTGAAATCCAGTTAAGAAACTCCTCCATCTGCTTATTACCGTTGAACATGGGAAGGTCCTCCTTCATGCGGTAATTATCAAACCGATGTTGTTGTTGCCCGACAAGACGGTCTTCTTGTTCTTCATTATCCTCAGGTTCGAATTCTTCACTCTCCGCATGATTATTCCAACATATTACCTTCTGACGACAACCGGTTAGGCCTTGGGCAAATCCTCCAGCACAATTTCGATCCTGGTTACGAGGTTGGCGATGGGCAAATCCCAATGCGCAATCCTCCTCAACCCTCTCTGGCCTTTGGCGGATTTGTAGAGTCAGCCCCTGTAGCATCTCATGGATCTCAATGAACTGAGTGTGGGTATCCTGACGAATCTCGATCAATTGTGCTTGTTGATCCTCCACCATTCTCCTTAGGTCAGTAAGCCCACGACCTACGTCAATGGTGTGTCTTCTTTTGTGTTCGGTGGCATCGAACCAGGAAAAGCGTGGCTCTAATACCCCTTGACACAGCGGAATTCATGAGAGGCTAGTTAGCATAAACAAATGAGATAAACAACTCGTCACAACGAGCAAATCTTGCGTACAAGAAAGAAAGAGAGAATCTCTTCAATATTATTGATTAAAAGCTGCATAAACTCTAGGTTACAAACCCTTATATACGCCGGAACCCTAGAAACCCTAAAGATAAACTTGGAAAATAAAAAGTCCTAAAATTTGGGGTTTTTCCTAAAATTGAAAACGTGAAAGAAAAAAAAACATTCCCAAAAAGAATCAACTTAAAAGGAATTACGGTCTAAGAGTTATTAATGAAGCAAATCTTTCCCAAAACAGCAAAATAATGCAATCGAAGGCCTAAACGAAGGAATTAGGCCAAAAAACACCATTGATCATCAACCTAAGGTTCATGAGTATTGACTGGAGTGCGAAAATAAGTCAGCCCTCCAAGTTTGGGTCTATTCCAAGCTCATCTGAATTTTGCCAATTTGGGTAATCTGAACGTGCTCTACATCATAGAATGAGAAATGAGAATAATGATTGAAAAGTTAGAGAGAGAAATAACAGTAAGTCTACTAGTACAGAAAATAGATTTTTTGTACAGATTTGTTGTGGGGCCCAATATAGGTCCCACACAAATTATTTGAGTCGTTCATTAAATGTAAAACAGTTTTTCAAAGGCTCCCGCAAAAAATCAGTTCAATCCGATACTTATAGATGGTCGATCCAATCATATAATGTTTTATTATCTGGGAATCTAAATCAAAAGTTAGATGATTGGATCGAGTAACTACAAGTATCAGATTGAACTGATTTTTAGCGAAGACCCTTGAAAAACTGTTTTACATTTAATGAACAGCTCAGATCATTTGTATGGGACCCGTAGTTGGCCCCATAACAAATCTGTACTAGTAGACTTACTGGAGAAATAAGGCTCCATTCCAAAACACTTTCTTAAAAAATAAGTATTTATTTCATATTTTTAAACTCAAAAATAATATAAATGAAAAATAAGTTTTCAATTTTTTTTGCAAGGTATTAAAGATTTTAATGAGATCTATTAAATAAAAACTATTTGCGTAAGCATATAATTTTTGAGTTTGAAATTACCTTCTTAAAAATAAGTATTTATTTCTCTTTTGAGAAGGGAGCCTAAAAATAATGATTATTTATTTTTTAAATAAAATAAAAATAATGATTATTTTATTTTTTAAATAAAATAATGATTATGTTGAAAAATATTTCTCTCCACACTGTTACCTACATATTGAAATCTTAAGGCTCTGTTTGGAACTTGAAGAAAAGAAAGGAAAGGAAAAGAAAATAAAGTGGGAGGAAAATGAGAGGAAAATGGGAGGGAAAATGTACTGTTCATTACCCTTAAAATCTTTATTTTCTTTACACTTTCTCTTCCAACCAAACAATGGGAAGGAAATTTTTTTTATTTTCCTTTCCTTTCCTTTCCTTTCCATGGGTTCCAAACAGACCCTAAATCGTAAAACGAGGTGTTACCAAAACCGGCCAAAGTTCAGCCAAAGCTTGAGTTTCGGCGTGTCGTCCTCCTCGCTATCCTATCGCACTCAGTTATATATCTGGACTGGGCGGGCCGGGTGGTGGTTTTGTGAGTTTGGATGTAATAATGGCTTTGTTGTGAGTTTGGATGTAAATGCGAATCATCATCATCATTAGGGTAGTAGTAAAGTCTCATTTGTTTTTTTGGTTCCTTGGCGATGGTGGTGTTGGTTACGCTCCTTTTTGGGTTCCTGGCTGGGGCGTTGACTACTATTGTCGTTGAATTTGTAGCACTTGTTCTTGTCATTCGCCGATTAAATCGAAGAGTCCAAAATGAAGCAGAAGAACGATCTGCTCCAGGAATCTCCCAACTCCACGACGACTCCTTCCTTCCCTCCTCTTATTACAACAAGGAGGTTAGTTGCATCCACAGTTCTTGTCCTAGTTCCACCGAGCTGGTTTTGATATACGTCTTGATTACGATAGTTGCTTTTCTATTTCTCCGACTGATCTTTATTGTTATTGTCTTTTCAAGGATGGGTTGGGGTTAGTTCTAGTATGCTCGAAAATTCAGGTAACTAACATATGTGCTATTGAATTTAGCCTTAACTGCAGTTCGATAAGGAGTTTCAACCAAAACTACATTAATACCCTTACACATTTCCTGCTCGATCGGTTGGGGCACAGGCCCTGCTTGATTATGTAAAACTACATTAATACCCTTACACATTTCAATACATTTACTCGAAATTCCCTTTATGTGGATATTTGTCACTTTTTCATAGAGTGCTAAATTTTCACACCCTCTTTTTTTGCAAATACACCCCTTTCTGTTAATTATAAGGTGAAATTACATTTGTAGTCATCACTATGTAATATTTTGATTTTACTGATATATTTTTGTATTATGTTGAGAAATTATATACATATGGATATGGTTTAGTTTAATTAAACAGGACAAGAAATAACAACTGTACAATGATAGGTGAGATTCATCATTCCTTTTGAAAACAATTGCACTGTTGTAACTTGTAATATGTGCCCCCACTAATCCAAATTCATGGGTCTGCCACTGGAGTTGTGAACACTATCTATGAACTTTTCTTTGGAGATTTAGGCCTTGTGTGCGAAATCGTAGTTATCGTGTCATGTTTGTATCAGGCTTTGTTTTTCGGGTGGGGCAGGGGAAGAAGGGTACGAGGTGTAGGCCAAGTTAATCATATTCGGTTCTGAGTTTTGGCTAATAGGTGCAAAAATTACTTATGAAGAAAAAGTTTTAGTGACGCAGGGAAGCGTATAAGAATTTGACAACGGAACAGCAAGGACAATCACAAACTCAATAGTTAGAGAAACTTTCTCTCTAGACTCTTTTTTTATTAATCAATAATCAACTCCCCCAACGAGAGGCGAACAAAATGAATTTATAAGCCAAAACCCTAACCCTAGAAAACATCAAGAAATCCTACTAACATTATTGCGGACCCACAAAATAGAGGAAGAAATAAGAATTCTGAAAAAAGAACGGGCTGAAACGGACGTTCCTACTAAAAGATATAAGCGAGCGAAAAATAGCCCAAAACGATCGGAGGCCCGTTTGGAGGCCTAAACGGCCTCAGAAGGCTAAAATCCACACGGCACACGGCCGGAGGCGGTGTGTTCTGACCGTCGGCCCAATTTGGATCGAACCCAGGTGGGCCCAACGCCAAATTCTTCGATCAGTTAATTACGAAAAAATCGGCTAGTAGAAATCATTTTTGAAGTGAAACTCCTCCTCTTTGGCCACTGCATCATCCTCCCCTTCTAAAAAGAAATTCGCCCTCGAATTTGGCTCATCATCAGACGAATTGTCTCCTTTGAAAGGCATTCGGATTGATCTTTTCTATAACCTCGACGGGACCAATTTTGCGGGCAGCAAGCTTGTTATAATCATGGGCAGAATAGCAGTCCTTAGTGAGGACAGCGTAGACGAAGTCGCCAACTTCAAATTCCACAAACCTCCGCTTTTTGTCAGCCGTGTGCTTATACCGAGCAGTAGAATCGCGCAGGTGCTGCTCAGTCTCCTTATGAATGCGCTGCAACTGTTGAACGAAATCGTCGGCTTTCCCATGGATCCGCTTCAAGTCCGGGACCGGAGCCAAATCAATGGGAGAACGGGGATTGAACCCATAGACTACCTGGAAAGGAGAAAAACCGGTGCTCCGATTAACCGTATGGTTGAATGCAAATTCAGCTTGACTCAACTTGTGATCCCAACTTCGGAGGTATTCACCCACCAAACTACGGAGTAGGTTGCCCAAAGAACGATTCACCACCTCAGTCTCCCATTGGTCTGGGGGTGATAGGCCGTGCAGAAATCCAGTTTGGTGTTGGCTAGTCGCCAAAGGCAGCGCTAGAAATGGCTCAAGAACCGGGTGTCACGGTCAGAAACAATAGAACTCGGTAGCCCATGCAAACGATACACTCCAGAAAAATAAAGCTCAGCAACCTTCACTGCATCCGTGGTCTTTTTACATGGAATAAAATGGGACATCTTGGAAAAACGATCGACCACCACATAAATAGAATCGTTACCTCGTTGGGTGCGAGGTAAGCCCAGCACGAAGTCCATACTCACGTCTGCCCATGGTTGCGACGGAACTGGCAGAGGCATGTACAATCCCGCGTTGTTTGCTGTTCCTTTGGATACTTGACAAATGTGGCAGCGCTCCACAAACTTATAGATATCTTTGCGCATGGAAGGCCAGAAATAAGCCTCGGACACCAAAGCAAAGGTCTTGTCACGTCCCACATGGCCCTCATTGTGCAACTCCTTAATAATTTTTAGCCGAAGCTAAAATCTGGTACGCATAACCGGTTTCCTTTGAATAGGTAGCCATCCTACATATGGAAGTCGGACTCGACCCCGCTAGCCACGTCTGCCAAAACACCTGAGAAATAAGAATCTACAGCCAATAGTTCACGGAACGCTTCAAAGCCCATGACCTTAGTGCGCATGACTGTGAGAAAGCTAGAACGGCGGCTAAGAGCATCCGCCACACGATTGAGGACTCCAGACTTATGTTTAATGACGAATGAGAATTGCTGAATGTAACCAGCCCACTTAGCATGCCGATCCGACAATTTATCCTGAGTATGAATGTGCTTCAGCGCTTCATGATCGGAATACCGGATAAAGTCACTGTGAATAAGGTAGTGGTACCAATGCTTAAGGGCTTGCACGAGGGCGTAAAATTCCACATCATAAGTACTGTACTTCAACTTAGCCCCGTTCAATTTTTCGCTGAAAAATGCTACTGGTTTGGATTGCTGGCTGAGAACAGCCCCTATTCCCACCTTAGAAGCATCGCAATGCAGTTCGAAAGGCTGCGAAAAATCTGGTAAAACCAAAACTGGTGCAGACGTCAGCTTCTGGTTAATCAACTGAAATGCCTTTGTTGCCTCATCTGTCCACGTAAAACGGCCACCCTTCATACAATCTGTAATTGGTGCCATGATAGTGCTGAAGTGGGGAATAAAGCGCCGGTAAAAAGCTGCCAGCCCATGAAAACTACGAATGTCAAATAAGGTCTTTGGTTGAGGCCAACTTCGAATGGCCTCGACTTTGGCCTCATCAACTGAAATCCCGTCCTTTGAGACCCTCTCGTAGAGACCCTCTCGCTTTTTGAAGGCTGTCTTCCACTCGTCTCCAGGCCTAATACAAAGCTGGTGATAGCCACTTTTTAGATCTAGCTTTGTAAAGACCCGTGCCTCAACCAATTGATCCAATAAATCATCGAGACGCGGAATGGGAAACCGATACTTAACTGTTATTTTGTTGACTTCCTGGCTATCGACACACATCCGCCACGTTCCATCTTTCGTAGGAATCAATAACGCTGGTACAGCACATGGACTAAGACTTTCTCTAATGAAGCCCTTAGACAGCAGCTCTTCCACTTGTCTATGCAACTCCTCGTGCTCCCTCGGGCTCATCCGGTAGTGGGGGCGGTTTGGCAAGCTGGAACTCGGAACTAAGTCAATCTGGTGTTGGATGTCTCGCAGGGGTGGGAGCCCATCCGGCAACTCCAGTGGAAACACGTCCTGAAATTCCTCAAGAAGAGGTTGGATAATAGATGGAACATCCTGGTCAAGCATCACCTGTGGGTTTTCCTTTCCAACAAGAACAAACACCACCTTTGTTAATGAAATTTCATCCTCAAACTGCGCTCTTGTCAAAAGATTGGCACCCGCCCTAGCTTGTGGCTTGGGCACAATCTCCTTTGCTGGCACCAAAACAATCTTCGTATCCCCAAACATGAGGGAATAAGTATTGGCAGCCCTATCATGAATCACCCTGCGATCAAATTGCCACGGCCTTCCCAACAAAATGTGGCAGACATCCATGGCAACAACATCACACCAAATCTGGTCCCTGTACGTAGAACCAATAGAAAAAGAAACTAAACATCTTTTAGTAACTTTAACTTCAGTACCTCTTTCAACCATGCCAGCTTATAAGGATTAGGATGAAGCTCCGTCTTCAGTCCCAGCTTTTTCACTGCCTCTTCGGATACAACATTTTCACAACTCCCAGAATCAATCACAAATCGGCACACCTTTTCTCCAATCGTGCAAGTAGACTGGAAAACATTGCTTCGCAGCCATGAATCTCCATCTGCTTCACGAGGAGCATAACATGATCACCGAACCACCAGCATCGGTCCGACATCCCCCGCAACTTCTTCCACGTTCTCTTCTAGAAGTTCTGTATCAAACACTGGTTCATGCGCATACAAACCAACCGGATTATCTTTAGCCTCATCACATTCCAGGAACAAGGCCTTGCCATTGCGGTCACCTTTTCGACATTCAACTGCACGATGGCCTGGCTCACCACATTTAAAACACTTGAACCCCGGGCTGCCCGTTGCACGACCGGCGGATGGGGCAGCCGGTGGCGGGAGGGCCGCTGGTTTGGTGGGGGTAGGAGTTGTGGTCCTTCCCGCACCACCCCAAGTAGCCGGTGGCTTATGACTCGCCTGCTTCTCCAATTGTAATGCCCGTTGATGGGCATCCGACACAGAATACAAATCGAGCATATTCAACGAATATTGGAAAGATTGTCGCAAACCACCCACATACCTCGATATCAACTGTTCATCTGTCTCGGCTATGTCGTTTCGTGCCACCAACTGATAGAATTCCATGGTATAATCATCCACGGAGCGAGTATTTTGCCGGAGATTCTGGAGGCGTTGATACATCATACGGCTGTAGTTGTGTGGGAGGAAAGCAACCCGCATCTTTTTCTTCATCTTTTCCCACGAAGTAATCCTCTCTTTTCCCTACCTCAGTCGGGTCAACTTTAACTGCTGCCACCAAGCAGCAGCCCTACCCCGGAACCTTGTGGCAATTAACGAAACCCGCCTATTTTCCAGAACCTCTTTGAAATCCATGGTTTCCTCAATAGCAGCAACCCAATCCAAAAATTCTTTTGGCGTCAATCCTCCGTTGAACTCAGGAAGTTCAACCTTCAAACCAACCTCCCATCGGCGAGAATCATGGCGCTCAACCACAACCTCCCGATCCCTGGGATGGTAGCGACCAGTCCGACCACTATTAGCAAAGGGGTTAGCATAAGACTCATCATCTGAGAACCTGTCCTCCTCCTGAGGATGGTGGTTCACAGGTCGATGGCGAGGGGGGTTACCCACCGTCATGGCAGCGATTTGTTCGGATAGGGCTCCGAACGCATCTTCCACCCGCTGCTCAAGCCGCTGGAACCTCTCCTCTGTTCGTGCTTCTCGCGCAACGTCATCACGCTCATAAACTTCTTCCACAAAAGCCGCACGGCCTCCTCCCCTTCGACCTCCAGCACATCTTGCGGCCATAGTCGAGATCGGAACCGGTGCTCTGATGCCAACTGACGCAGGGAAGCGTATAAGAATTTGACAACGGAACAGCAAGGACAATCATAAACTCAATAGTTAGAGAAACTTTCTCTCTAGACTCTTTTTTTATTAATCAATAATCAACTCCCCCAACGAGAGGCGAACAAAACGAATTTATAAGCCAAAACCCTAACCCTAGAAAACATCAAGAAACCCTACTAACATTATTGCGGACCCACAAAATAGAGGAAAAAATAAGAATTCTGAAAAAAGAACGGGCTGAAACGGACGTTCCTACTAAAAGATATAAGCGAGCGAAAAATAGCCCAAAACGATCGGAGGCCCGTTTGGAGGCCTAAACGGCCTCAGAAGGCTAAAATCCACATGGCACACAGCCGAAGGCAGTGTGTTCTGACCGTCGGCCCAATTCGGATCGAACCCAGGTGGGCCCAACGCCAAATTCTTCGGTCAGTTAATTACGAAAAAACCGGCTAGTAGAAATCGTTTTTGAAGTGAAACTCCTCCTCTTTGGCCACTGCATCATTTAGGATGTTAAAACTTTGAAATAAGTTAACTTTCTTTTGTTGCAATTCCTTGGTTCTCGGTTCAGAAGCCTTCTTTGCATATATTTCCAGCAATTCACTTCAAACTCTACAACAAAACATGAATTTTTTCGCAAATACTCCCTCCGTCCCAATTTAAGTGTCCACTACAATTCTGCATGCCATTTTCAGTGGCTTATGTCTCTCAGCATATATTATGTTTGATGTTTTTAAAATCATTATTTATACAAATAATTGAGATCTATCAAACAAGATCCATATTACATATTTTTAATAAATATACATTTAGAGATATAAACAATTGAAAATGGCACGCAGAACCGTAGTAGACACTTAAATTGGGACGGAGGGAGTACTGTATTAACATTCGTGGTACCTAAAAAGATGATTATACCTTTTCACCCAATGTGTGAAACCATTCTTTGTTGGTTTTTTGATATGCAAAGTTCTCTTGCCCCCTATTTGCTTGAAAACACAATAGATCAATAGTTCTACAATAACAATCAAGTAGTTGAATATCCTATTTCCTATCATTGAAACGTGATTTACAGAGAAGTAGCTTCTTTGACTTATCCTATTGTATAGTTGGGTAATAAGATTCAGAACTAGGCCCAAAACAGTAGTTAAGCCTTGATGGTAGTGTACTGGTCAGAAAAACACGACGGGTAATCTCTTTTTGCGCTCAGTGTTACTTTAATTTGATGTAATTGAGATCTTTCAGGGTGTCATTCTATTCATAAAACATCTGCCCATTATGTTCGGTAAGAAATATGGAGTGGAGGCGGGAGTGGAATGGTTAGGATTGTTGGATAACTTGATATACATTATTGGACTAATTTCCTAATACCTTGAGCTCTTTGGAGTGTCAGCGATGCAATAAGGTATCAAAGCTTGGGTTTCTGGGAAGTCTTGGGTTTTAGTCTCTTTCCTAGGGGCATTTTGTTTCTCTTCTTTTTCTTGGTAGACATGGCTCTTCTTTCCACGTGTAGATGTTTGAATGTCCACGTGCAAGAAAGGGTTGCACTCTTGGAGGGCATGGGAAAAAAATTAGACTCCTAATAGCTTAAGCTTTTGTGACAGTTAGTGGTCTAACAGGTTGAGCGCCTATTGTCCCTTCTCAAGATCCTTTCAAATGCATTAGTTAGAGCATCTCCAGCTGAACATCCTTTATTGCTCCATTTGAGAGGATGGAATTAATATTTTTCAAGAAAAAAGTGGATAGAGAATTTTAATATTCATACAAACTCCAATCAGAAACCTCTATATCTCTATATTCATCTCTCTTTCAAAAACTTCCTCACTTTTCCTCCAATCATTATTCCCCATCAATGCAAATCTAATACTTTTTGCATTTTAGGAGGATCCTCTATTCCTTTTTCCCATACTCTATATATGGAGTATCAAATTTTATCCTCCAAAATACAGGAGAAAATAGAGGATGGGTTGGAGGAGTAGTGATTTCCTCCAAAATATAGAAATAGAGGAAGAAATGGAGGACTAGAGGAGGCGTTGGAGATGCTCTTAAGGCATGGTGAGATGCTTTGTTTCAGCGACGGTTGAAGTCTAAAAAAAGGTCAAATGAAGTTGCGTTGGTCCTTGGAAGGCTACTTGGGTTCTAAAGCCCCTTCTAAAGTGTTGTTTTTAATGGGGATAATGTCTCATGGAAGAGTTCTTAGTATTTGTAATCTCATTATGAGGAAACAAGTCCATGTGAATTGGTGTTGCACGTGCAATGTGGACGGCCTCCTTATCCATTTCTTGTGGGTTGAGCCTTGGAGGGCCTTGGTCTTCATTCATCTCTTTAGTTGAGATGTAATGTGGTTCTTTTTTTGTTTTTTCCTTTCTTGTGTGATGGGGCTTCGATTGGTTTGGAGAGGGCTAGAATTGGGAAGAGGAAGAAAAAGGCATGTTGATTTGGCCCGTTGTTTTAATGTACCACCCTCTCTTTTGGCTGCACTTGAGCTCCTTAATATTTGCACTAAAAAGCAGACCCCCTCTTGCGAACTATTTACCTGTATCCCTCCGTCTTGGCCCAACTAAAACAAATTGTATCTCTCTGAAATTATGTTTGTGAATCTGTAAAGGTATTGGTAGAATTTTGTGGGTAGATAGAAGATGGGCTTTGATGCTAGGCAAATTGGCTGCATAATTGTGTTTGATTTGTTGGATTAGGCACAAGTAAGGCTTCGATTTTGGGCTAGGGCTGAAAGTGGTGGCGCCTAAAGTTAGGGTTGATGGTGGGGATTACTTCAATGTCATTTTGGGTAAAGAGGAAGAAGGGTACTGTTGTCTTCTAACATAAAAGTTCAACTTTATTTATTTGACTTTCTCAAAATAACTCTCATAATAGGCTTGTGTACTATACCTTTTATCAATTTGGAAGGAAAAAATAATGGTAGCACTTTAGTTCGAAACCATGAGGAAGTGGAATGGTCATTTCGAAATGTGAGGGAGGTGATATGCCAAAGCCCTAAACCACAAGGAGGTAATCTATACTTTACCCTAACTCCATTATTAGGTTTGTTTAGTATAAATTTGTGGTCTTAGGGAAACTTTTAAAGGAACAAATAGGAAGAACTTCGAGATCGCTTATGATCGCTAAGTTCACTAGTTTTGCTAGGGCATAAGCAATTTTTGGTCACACTCTTGATGAGTATGTTAGCAGTGTTATTTTCTTTTGCACCTTTCGATGTATATGGGAGGACACCTTTTGGTGCCTATTTGTATTATATGATGCATCTTACATCTCACTAAAAGACCATGTTTTTGTTTGCATTCTAGTGAAAAATAATTTTCAACCTGTGAAGTTGCATTATTTAGTTTGCTTTACTTTGATTTTCAAGTTCTTCTTATCATGGGAATGAGTTTGGTGTCTCAGGGTGCAGTCTGGGTTCTAGAACCAGAAAAGGTTCCAAAGTCATGGTCTATGGACAAAGTACCAAGAGATCAAAAGCGGAGGAAAGATATCTTTGAGGTCACCCCGGTTCGAAAGAACGCAAAAGTCAAGGATCACTCCCTTATTTTTACAGAATCAGATGGCTCTCACAGAGAAATTCAGCTAAAAGGTTGCTCAATAGCAGCTGTTTCTGCGACATCATTGTCCTCTAGGAAATGGTACGGTAGCATTTGCAAGACATTTTTCTTTTCATGTCATTAACTTATTCGACAAAGTATTGACTTGTTTGGGGAAATGCTTTTTTGTTAGTTTTTCGTTTGTCTAAGGTTTTCAGCATGGGGAGCACCCCTCTCTAACACTAAAACAGCAGCCACACTTCCTCTTCTCTTTCCCCTCCTTCCCCCTTGGGTTTATACCCTAATTTGGCGGCGGGAGGGGAGGGAACAATCCATGCCTTCAGATCTGGTTTCCCTTTCCCCTTCTCTGCCAAAATCGCATACTGTTCGCCGCCGCACCGCTTCTGGGTTTGTAGCTGCGTGGTCGCTGGTGGCTTCTTGAGTCGCTGGCTTGGGAGCTTGATCGGTAGGGCAGGGGGCTAGGCAAGAGAAGGGCCGCTCAATGACTAAGAGGAGTGTATTTTTTGCTTTATTTCGTTTTTATCCGGACTTAGTCCGGTTTCTGTCCAGATTTAGTTCGATTTATGTCTGGATTTAGTCTGGTGGTTTGTTGATCATGTGCTTGGTATTAGTTTTATTTTATGCGAACCTGATCTCCCTAGGCGAGTTTGAAATAGGGCTGCACATACTGTGCTCTGATTGACCTCTCTAATGGTTTGTCCAGTCTATGGATGCCCATTTGTCCCCATGGGGTTCCTTTATGTGTTGTAGGCTTTCGCCTCACAATTGAATACAACTTCTCACATTTGCTAAAAAAAAAAAAAGAGGGTTTTCAGCATGGATTTTTATCTAATGTTGTGTTTCGAAAGCAAACCCTATCCTCTCACTGTGTACGCTTCCAACTTGGTAAAGTTCAACCCGACCTAACCATAACTTAAAAGTGTTTAGTCCCATGTCCAGATTGGTATTACCGTATGATCTCAGCCTAGACCTTGTTTCAGATTGGCATTGGGTTGAAGTTCTGAGAACTTAGTCCTGTCTGAAACCACCACCGCGTTTATGTAATGTTTGTTTTTAACTAATGTCAATTCATTTGATTCTTAGTAGTAGTTCTAATGTAAACTATGATTTGGACTTTCTGTATTTCCCACCCATAGTCTTTACTTCAATATTATGCAGAAAGGCTTAACCTAATTGCCACAACCGCTTTATATTAAAGTATTTTTTGTTTGGAATTTACCTCCTCGATGAATACTTGACAACGTAAGATTACTTAATCAAAAGCCATTCTACACAATTTTGATGAATTAGACTCAATATGAAAAGCTGATTTTTATTGGTTGTTCAGTTTAGCTCGGTTTAAACAAATTGGGGTGCATTTGGGCCATGAAGAGAAGCTATTATACCTTGGTTCAAGCTGACATCTAATGTGGTAACGTGGCTGACATATTGATGAAATCGAAAGCCAAGGCCACTTTAGGCAAAAAGGGTCGATATTATACTTGGAGAAAATGGAACAAAAACATGATAGGAGGAGTTGGATTTTTCATTTGATTTAGTTTCGAGTGCATGATATATGTTTGGGTGTGGTTCTTAGATTGTTATTACAAGTTTCGCTAGCCTTATGGTGACCTCAAGAGGGATACATTTTTGTATGCGGCTTTTGATGTCCGTTTGAGAGAGTTGTTGCGTGGAACCCACTTCCATTTTTATTGACTGAGTGCATGGACTCAATCAAAAGCTGGTCGTTATTGGCTGTTCAGTTAAGTTCTGTTTGAACAATTTGGGTTTCAGTTGGGCCATGAGGAGAAGCTATTATACCTTGATTGGTTTAAGCTCACATATGATCTGATAACTTGGCTAACCCATTGATGACATAGAAAGCCAAGGCTACTTTAGGCAGAGAGGGTCATTATTATACTTGGAGAAATGGGATCACAAATATATGATAAGAGTTACTTGATTTAGTTTTGATTGCATGATATATGTTTGGGGTGGGCATGCCTGACACGAAAAATAAAATAAATCGATATAATTGAGTTAAAAGTAAACATTTTTATGAGTAACTTTATTCATTAGACATTAATTTGGTGAACTGTTAATAAATAACAATAAAAATTTAGCTAAAAGTAGGACTTTTTGGCATGACACGACTCGACACAAACAAAGACACGTAAGATTAGGTGAGTTGAGAAAATATGGTGGGAATTCATAAATAAGATTTTAGAGACATAACACGAAAATGACACGAAATACCTGTATGCCCACCTTTGGGTGTGGTTCTGAGATTGTTGTTAAAAGTTTCGCTAGCCTTAAGGTGACCCTAGCTGGGATGAATATTTTTATGTGGCTTTTGATCACCATTTGAGAATGTTGTTGCATGCAACCCACCTCCATTTTCGATATTGACCGAGTGCATGCGAGTCATGTGAAGTAGTCACCTAATTGTAGATTTCTCTATTTCTTGATACTTCATCAGTAGATCCCTATAAAAAGCTCTTATGCAGAGCTATATTCTCTTTCAAAACAGTTTTTTAAATAATAAAACCTTGACTATGGCTATATTTTACTTTCTTATTGTTCTTCTTCTTAGGCCTTGGTTTTGACTTTTTGGCCCAAAAGTTGCCTTCAAAATGAGTTTCAATTGGTTTTGGCCTTGATTTGGGTGTTAATAATGACGGTCACTAATCACAGCAAATGTTTGGCAACTTGGGGCTTGAGTGCATTACTCGCTATTACTAGAAAGGAAAAATAATTCATGAACTTCCTTGTGTATATGATGTGTCAATTCAAAAGAGTGGATCAGAGAAGAAAAGCCATCGAGTGGCTGAAGGATGTACTAATCTGGCCTCATTGAAAAACCACTCTGAACTTTACTCTTGCAAGGGTTATCCACATTGATGAACGAGATTGGACTCTAGCTGTCATCAAATCAGTAGCTTGCTATTCACAGATGGATTATTTTTTGGATGAATAGATATTTTCATAAATAGTTTCAGTGGATGTGGGATGAATATTGCTATTGGCCCAAAATGATACAAAGATAACAAGGTTTATATAGCAATTGAAAGACTACGCTACCCTGACAATGAAAATTAAAACCTAGTGCCTACCATCTAGCAGTCAATTCTCTCTAAATTCGTCTACACACCCTACAGTCTGCAGTGACTGACCTTCATCCCCCTTTGTCCTTGGACTCAATAAAGTTCGAACTAGACAGGAACTTCTTGTTTCTTTGATCAACCACTTGACCGTCATGTGCTCTTTTTATAGGTTTCATAAAATTAATTTCAGGGAACTCAACAAGCTTTTATGCCAAATACTTGGGTTCGCTGCATCCACTTCAAGTAGTTGATTCAATGGGCCCAGATTTGACTCTTACAGTGTCCAAATTATGAAAAGAAGAATTAATAAACACATTATTGTATATTCTGCAGTTTAAATATTGAATAAAGTATCAAAGTCTTGTACTTGGTCATGGATACTAACTATGGATGAATGCTTATGGAGTAGAGAATGTGGGACACTTGAATTTTGTTTGCTCATGTAAGTGGCATATTACTTACAGAAATTAAATGGTCCTCCTCCGTGTTCAAGCTTTATTGCTGTTCTAAAGGAAAAGGAATAATATGTATTTTCTGTTTACATAAATTTCATAATATTGCAGGGCCAAAAAATACCCAATCAAAGTGGAGAGCAAGACCTCAATGTTATACAATGGAAGTAAAACTATTTACATTTATCTTGAGACGTCTATAGAGAAGGAGTCCTGGTGTAAAGCCCTCCGTCTTGCTTCTTGTAATGACACAGAAACACTCGAGTGGTTTTCCAAGTTGTGTCTAGAGTTTCAGAGTTACATGGCAACCTTAAATGAGGGACATCTTTCATTGTTGAAACCATCTGGTTTCTATGCTGGGCCTGTGGACAGGTCAGTCAAGCTTGATGGTTCATCAAAGGTTCGGCACTTTCTAAAAAAAATTGCAAAGAAGGCATCTAAGAGTGGTGTAGAAAATAAGACAAGCTGGACCTTGGCATCAATCCGTGAAGAGACAAAGATCAATGAGAAATGTCATTCACCCCAAGATTCAGTTTTGGGCACTGGTGTGGTAAAGACTGCTTCGATACAGGAGGCGCCTAACCTTTCAGCGGAGGAAAAAATTGGTCCATCATCAACATTAGCTCCCTCGGGCAGCAGAAGTCATACCTCTGTGTTTTCTGATGTAGATTCCGATGAAAGGATTGGTAGTGATGAGGGAATACCTTGTTGGAATTTGCTTACATCACGTTTGTTTTTTGACGCCAAAAGCAATCTAGGGATTAGAAGTTTTATTCAAGCAAGAATTCAGGTATGTAATGTTGCATAAATTTTTGTTACCATATATGTATTTTTGTATTGTGCATACCGATGCTCTGGACTATCAATGAAGAAAGCATGATAATGTGCGCATAAATTGAATTGGGTCTCAGGTCTCTAGGCCTGCCCTCTCTGATGCCATTCGGCTTTAATTTGGGGGCATGATTCTGCAGCAAAACAGGTATAGGGGGGCACTGTTTCAATGGTATTTTGAGAGCAACCACTTTGTGCATATTGCCAAAGGTTAGGTCTGTCTCCAATCCCCCCGCCTATACCTCCAATGATTGGGGACTACATGAGTTCTGATGTTGTATATATGTATTTTTGCAAATCAGGACATTGTTGCGTGCTGCCTATTATTTGCTGAAGTAGGCTTTGGTTTTCTCACTTGTTGAACTGTCCCACTTACTTTTGTGTTGTTTTATAATTTTTTTAATAAGGAATATTATAATTAAAATGCATTAAGGGAATGCCGTCCGTATACAAAGAGGCCACAGAACAATTGGAAAAGCTCAAACTAGTCTAAAAATTTGTAAAGAGAAGGATTGCATTCTCTCTTGTCCCAACTATACAAGCTATTGACTTGAATACCGTTGATGCTAGATAACGACTTTTGTCTTATTTTCATGCATTGGGTTCTTGTAGGGAATCCAGGGGACTGAAAAATTACATTAGTAATAACATGAGCCCCATTCCGAAAACTAATACTCCCTCTGTCCCAAAAAGTTGGACACTTCTGAGATAGCGTGCCATTTTCAATTGCCTATATTTTTCAATGTGAATGTCATAAAATATGCAATATGGATCTTGTTTGATAGATTTTAATTAATTCTATTAAACAAAGTCTTCAAAATCACATATAACTTTATAAATCGAAATATATAAACAATCTAAAATGGCACGTAGTTCCAAAAGTGTAACTTTTTGGGACAGAGGGAGTAATATTCTTTATTTTGTGCAAGGTTCACGATTGAAATTGTGTCATTTGTAGTAAGTGATGGAAGCCTGATATGTAGCCCATTAATCCAGGTGTAGTACATTCACCTCCATAGGATCACATGTCCGTGTCAGTGGATGGTCCACAGTCCACACCACATCATTGCCCCATCGAAAGCCACTGTTGGCTGAGCCAAATGGACTTGGAGGATGAATAGTCTTTCTCGCATGAGCCACGCTGTGTATGGTAATAACATGAGCCCCATTCCAAAAAGTAATAATACTCTTTGTTTTGTGCAAGGTTCACGATTGAAATTGCGTCATTTATAGTAAGTGATGGAAGCTGAGATATGTAACCCTTTAGTTCTCTATAACTTGGTGATGTGGGATCCAGGTGTGGTACATTCACCTCCATAAGATCATGCGTCCCTGTTGGTAGATGGTCCACGGTCCACACCTGCATCATCGCCCCGTTGAAAGCCACTGTTGGCTGAGCCAAGTGGACTTGGAGGATGAATAGTCTTTCTTGCATGAGCCACACACAGCGTGGCAAATCTCATGCTTATACTAACTCTACGTACTTCACTAGTACCACCAGCATGTGCGTGACACGTCTTCCTGACCTCTTTGATGCCTTCCAGTTGATTTGGGGGCATGCTTCCACAGCATGTCCCTCAAGTTCCTCGATTGTTGGAGGTGTGAGGGGCCATTATTTTAGTGGTAAAGCTTTCTGAAAGCAGTCACTTTATGCATATATTGCCCGATGTTAGGTCCGGCTCCAGTCCACTCCCTCCCTTACCTACATCATTTGGAGATTACATGAATACTGTTAACATTGGAGTACTTACTAAATTCCATGATGATAGATCTGTGATGTCTATATTTTCCAGAACCTGTTTCTGGAAATGCTAATAATTGATTTGGTATTTCAAATCAAACACATCAATTTCTGTTTGTTGATAACTGTTCTGGAGGTGGTAAAATTGTTTGGGATGGGCAGCTTAATTGTAGCTCAATGAAGTAGTCTAAAATCATCAACCCAAAGCTTGTATAAGAAAACATCCTGAGCACAGGCTGCCGGCTGGGTATGGTTTTCACCGAACAGGCCAATCATGGTCTTGGGCTTGGCCTTTTTACTTCAGCTTGAGGTTGGATGTTTGTGGGCCTGACCTGAATAGCTGGCCTATGTGGTACTAGGAAGCTTCATCATTGGAACAGTTGAACTGTTCTCACAAGTTAGGGCCTGGAATGATCAACTTGTGATTGTAAGCTATACAAGACTGTCGTCATCAATTCTGTCTTTCTACATAACCTTTTTTTAGGCATGTTCAACTATTTTCTACATTGTATGGCATATTTACAATTGATGACTGGAAGCGATATGTTTTCATGTTATTTGTTTTATGGAATGTGCTTATGACCCTGACGCAGATTTTTCTCTGTGCAATAGAGAACACTGTCCAATATGAAGAAACCCAGTTACATAGGTGAACTAACCTGTATTGGCATTGATCTTGGGAATCTTCCTCCATATATCAGTGGTATGAGGCTTCTTCCCTCAGACATGAATGAAGTATGGGCCATGGAAATTGACATACAGTATTCTGGTGGCGTTGTGTTAGATGTTGCAACAAGGCTTGAAGTTAGTGAGCTAGAATTTGAGGAACGCATAGTGGATACGAATTTAGAACCAAGCCCTGTCGAGGAGATAAAAAAAGATCTTTTAGAAGGTTTTGAGTCTTTTGGAAAGCAATTAGAGCTTTCTGAAGGTGCAGATGGTGCAACAGAGCGAATGGATGAAGCAGATCCAAAACAAGGTATTCAGTGAAACCTTCTTCGTTCGATACTATGTGCAGAGTAGCAATACGAACATGCTTGTGAGTGTCATTGCAATGTGAAATATTGAGACTGCAGTAAAGTAATTCTGATTATTATTTTTGAGTACTTAATTCAACCAAAGAATTTCACCTGAGGGATAGACAATAAAAGACGGACACAGGCGCACTCCAAAGTTTTGCTTGTATGTATTATTAAGGAGGAAGTTGTTTTCGATATGGATCTAAAATTTGTACTGAAGGAAAAGCGTTACCTCGTCTATTTTCTAAATCTTCTGAGTTATCCACTTAATCTAACATGATTTGATGTATTTGATCACAAGTCCATGGCTAACTTTGTTCTGCCTGGAAATACTACCAATTGAATTTTCTAAATTCAATTATTCATCACTTCCTTGTTTCATGGTAAGAAATACTTGATCACAACAAGGCAATCAGAGTGAGGAAGGAGATGAAATAAGAACTCTATTTAATTTGCTTATTTATTCGATCCCTGCTTTCATGCTTTCAAAGGCCCTCTGTCGCTAGTCCCTATGAAAAAAGGTGTTTGGCCCAGCATGTTCTTTTAGTCTGTGGTTGGATGGTCGTGTTACACCGGGATTGTTGGGATTAGATCACTCCGCGTTATTGTTTCGTTTCTAGTGCCATTTTGTTAGGAGGATTTGGTGTGGTCCTTATTAAGGGAACTTTTGGGATTTTGAATGGCATCATTGATGGAATTCAAAGTTAATTTTATTCTTTTTTTGTGTGTTATTAAGTACAGAGCTATCATGATTCATTATATTTATGGTATCCTAGGTTAGCAGTGAAAGGACATTTAGTCAACAATCAGATCTGCTGGTCAGATTGAATTTGAATCCATAGAATCTACCATGGATCTTATTTAAGACCGGTTTTACTGGGTTGTTCTTCAGAAGTCAAATGATGGTCAGCATGTTCGGCTTTGCTATATATACATCTGACACAATCGGTGTTTTACGCAGCCTTACCTCAAAGATTGATTACTAAAGAGTCATACATGGGATTCCCAGTTTCTTCTACATAGGAGTTCAGTTCATGCAAATTCTATTCTTTAGTTACTTCACAGCAATAGAAAGTTCTAGTTTGATCTTTTTACTCAAGAAACCACTCTAGTTTGGATGTTCCCCTTCTTTTTCCGCAAACCATTAAACTTTCATTCAAACCTATTTTCAAGAAGTCAACTCTGCGGCTGCCAATGGATGGGCATTACTAGCCAAGCCCAGTTCTCGTAGATAGGGGCTGGTGCCTCGCTCATAGAAAATAAATTAATATTGAGACAGGTCTAGGTTGGATGTGAGGGTGTGGCATGGGATAGTAATTTGTTTGGTTTTAGGGTAATCGAGATAGGGAGAAAACCCATTAGGGTTAATTTCATTCAACGCAAAATATATATACAAGCTGTATAATAATTGCACTACGGTCCTAGATACTTAGGCTGATTACATAGTAAGACACATAATTACATTAGATACAAAATAGACTCATCATCTAACACTCCCCCTCAAGTTGGTGCGAAGATATCAATCAAGCCCAACTTGAACACAATAGGATGAAAACTCTTGCTATCCAGCCCTTTTGTGAATATATCAGCTAACTGATCTCCATATCTCACAAACGGCATACATATCAAACCCTCATTCAACTTCTCCTTGATAAAGTGTCGATCAATCTCTATGTGTTTCGTTCTGTCATGCTGAACGGGATAATGAGCAATGTTGATGGCAGCTTTATTATCGCAGTAAAGTTTCATCGAAACACTGTCAGCAAACCCCAAATCATGTAACAAGGTTTGGAGCCACAAGAGCTCATAAACACCATGAGCCATAGCTCTATATTCAGCTTCTGCACTAGACCTGGCGACTACCGATTGCTTCTTACTTCGCCAGGTAATCAGATTACCCCCAAGGAAAGTGCAATAGCCAGAAGTAGAGCGTCTATCATCGACCATGATTAGAGAACAAAATGCCTTTCCCTGGAGCGGATTTCAGATACCTCAAAATACGATAAACTGCATCTAGATGTGAAGTACAAGGATCATGCATAAACTGACAAACAACACCCACTGCATAAGTAACATTTGGTCGAGTGTGGGCCAAGTATATTAGTCGACCCACAAGTCGCTGATACCTCTCCTTATCTGTACGCTCCCCCACATCTCCACTAAGATGATGATTCGCCTCAATAGGAGAATCCGCAGGTTTACAGCCCAACATACCTGCTTCTTCCAAAAGATCAAGTATATACTTGCGTTGGGAAATAAAGCTACCTCCATCAGACCTTGCTACTTCCATTCCAAGGAAGTATCTCAATGATCCTAAATCCTTAATCTCGAACTCTTGAGCTAGACGAGTCTTAAGGTTATGAATCTCACTCACATCATTGCCTGTCATTATTATGTCATTAACATAAACAATAAGGACGGCAATCTTACCATTACTTCGCCGGATGAACATCGTATGATCTGCATGACTCTGCTTGTAACCAAAACTCAACATAGCCTTAGAAAACTTGCCAAACCAGGCTCTAGGTGATTGCTTCAACCCATAAAGTGCCTTCTTCAATCTACACACATTTCCCTCACTTGCAGAAGAAGAGAAACCTGGTGGAATATCCATATAATCTTCCTCCTCTAAATCACCATGGAGGAATGCATTTTTCACATCGAACTATTGAAGAGGCCAATTTAAGTGGGTAGCACACGAGAGGAAAGCTCGCACATAATTCATCTTCGCTACCGGAGTAAATGTCTCCTCATAGTCAATACCATAAGTTTGAGTAAAACCTCTGGCAACAAGCCTTGCCTTATATCTCTCAACGGTACCATCAGCTTTTTGCTTAATAGTGAACACCCACTTGCAGCCTACTGGCTTCTTCCTGCTTGGAAGTGACACTAGATCTCAGGTGCCATTCTTTTTCAAAGTTGTCATCTCTTCTACCATAGCTCCTTTCCACTTAGGTATCCTGAATGCATCCTGCCAATTCTGTGGAATAGATATAGAGGAAAGAGAAGAAACAAAAGCATAGTACGAAGGAGACAAACGGCCATAAGAAACAAATTGTGAGATAGGATGTTGAGTACAAGATCTAACTCCTTTTCGAATAGCAATAGGTAGATTGTCAGGATTCATAGGAGGAGGTTCATGAAGAGATGAATCATTACCAGAAGAGTCAGCTGAGGAATCTGAATCAAGAACTGGAGTGGATGATTGTGATTGACAAGGTGGTAATGCACATGAAGACCTTCCATTTTTCCGTCTAGCATACCTCTGTAATCCAGCTCCCTGCAGTCGTGCAGGTAGTTGTTCCTCAATGTCACCACCAATATCATGTGTTTCCCTTTCAACAGATACTAGTCCTTCTTCAGTGTTTTCCTTCTCCCCTCATTATGATCACAGAACAATTTCTCCCCCTCATTATGATTATAAAAGGTAAACATCTCTTCCTCCTGCTGATGCTCCCCCTAAAGAGATGGTTTGGAGGGAGAAAAAAAAAACCTCTTTTTCCCAAAAAGTAACATCCATAAAGACTAACATCTTCCTAGATAAGGATCATAACACTTATAACCTTTCTGGGTAGGAGAGTACCCAACAAAAATACACTTATGAGTTTTATGGCCCAGCTTGCCTCCAGAAGGTTTGGGGGCATGAACAAAATACACACAACCAAACACCCTTAGGTGGAAGAGTCGTAACTCGACAATTGCTTGGTAGACACTTAATGGGTGTTTTAAAATTAAGGACACTGGATGGCATACGATTGATAAGATATGTGACAGTTAAAATAGCTTCTCCCCGTAAGTATTTGGGAACATTCATAATGAACAAAAGAGATCGAGCGACCCAGCAAGATGACGACTTTTACGTTCAGCGACTCCATTTTGTTGTGGAGTGTCAACGCAAGTCGTCTAAAAAATAATACCATTATCATTTAGATATGTCCGAAACAACTTATCAATATACTCAATCCCATTATCACTCCGAAGAATTTTAATACGTGTATCAAACTGAGTGCACACCATCTTATGAAAAGATTTGAAATAGGAAAATACTTCATTTTTTGACTTGAGTAAGTATACCCATGTGACACGAGAATAACAATCAATAAAAGTAACAAACCATTGATAGCCCTTTAAAGAAGTAACAGGAGAAGGACTCCAAACATCAGAATGAATAACCATAAATGGAGAATCACTCCGTTTATTAATAGCTGCATAAAAAGAGCGTTTATGTTTCCCAAACTCACAGGCTTCACAAAAAAATTGATCTCTAGGACAATGTTTAACTAAGGTAGGAAAGAGTTTCTCTAATATCTCAAAAGAAGGATGACCCAATCTATGGTGCCACCGATGTGACAAAGAAAGAGGGGAACTCAAATCTGCCAGCCCACATGATAAAGAGGGCTGAGATGGATGAGGTGCATGCTCCAGATAATAGATACCACCATGTGCTTTACCACTGCCAATCACCTTCCCCGTTTCCAGTTCCTGAAAGACACAGTGAGTAGGAAAAAATGTCACAGAACAGTTTGCAGAATGGGTAAAACTACTAACTGAAAGAAGGTTAGTTGCAAAGTTTGGAATATGTAGAACTGAAGAAAGAGAGATAGAGGGAGAATAGCGAACGGAACCTTTCCCTGAAATAGCAGAGAACGATCCATCGGCAATTCGAACCTTATCCTTACCAGAACAAGTAGAATAGAAATAAAAAACAGAGGAACAACCTGTCATATGATCTGAAGCACCAGAATCGATAATCCAATGAATACCGGAAGAGGTAGTAAATGCACTAGCTGGAATACCTGAATGAGCAAAATAGGATGCAGTAGGACCTGTTATGGAAGTAGGAGCTATAGTAGAGGAAGAATCAGCCCGAGCCATAAGACGCCTGAGAGCTTGCATCTCCCCTTGAGAGAAACCGCCAATAGAATCAGAAGGTGACTGAACTCCTGTACCGAACCCAGAATCAGGCAAGACATCAAACTCTAAAACGTGTGCTTGTGCCTAAGAGCGCCCGGAACCACGACCTCGACCTCCACGTCCACTGCCTCGCCCACGAAAAAGACGACCTTTTAACTTCCAACAAAAATCCTTGGTATGTCCAGTGTTGTGGCAATGACCACTCTGGAGTGACATGCGGTCTATGGTCCCACTGCTAGTACCAGACTGAGACTTTCCACTGCCAGATCCAAACTGTCCCTGCGGAATAGCAATCAAGGCAGAACGATCAGGAGTAGGACCTTGCAACATAGCACCCCTCCTGTTGAACAATGGCATAGGCCTCTCCCAAAGATGGAAACGCAACACGACCCAACACTTGCACTCTAATTGGATCATATTCCACATCAAGACCAGCAAGAAAGTCATACACACGCTCTTTCTCTATTCTCTTTAACCAAGCGGTAGCATCAATGGAACAGACTGCCTGAAACCCCTGATAATAATCAAATTCTTGCCATGGCCCACTGAGATCAGCAAACTAAACAGCAACAGATCGATTGTGTTGATCCAAAGTACGAAGTCTCTTCCTCAACTCAAAACACTGAGCATCATTGCCCTGCTGAGAATAAGTTTGTTTGGCAACAGTCCAAATATGATATGGGGTATCAAGAAGCAAAAAAGGACAACGAATATCAGCTTTCATAGAATTAAACAACCAGGTCATGACTAAAGATCGATGAGACTTAAACGTCTTGAGTTCAGCAGCACTAGTAGGCTCAGTAATAGGGCTTTCAATGAATTCAGACATCCTTTTAGCTTCAATAGCTAATGTAAACGTACGAGACCAAAGTAAATAATTTGTGCCATCCAGTTTGAAGGGACAAATATCCAGTGGAGAGTTATCAAGAGTCCCTACACGACTCAACTTATCCTTGCCAATAGCGGAAGGTTTTTGTTTTTCCTTTGACATTTTGACAGCAGAACAGGAATTCCCTAAATACACACTAACACAGTAAATGGGAAAAAAAAAATGTACGAACTTGAAGCCAACAGATCCAGTCTCTGGAAGATAAGAACAAGCCTATTCAACCTCTGATAACACAAAAACCTGTACCTGCACGTGAGCTAGCGGATATACTTCGTTCTATCTTTTTCTTTCTCTTCTCCTTCGACGGCTTTAGGGTAGCTCAAGTTCCAAATAGTGATTGAAAAAAACAGCAGATGCAACGTAGCATGTTGAAAAGCAAGAACGTGACGTCGGAAAGCAAGAACGACATCGGAAGCTGGCCGGCGAGGCTCCTACGAGTATGGGTGATGTCGGAAGAAGGTTGATCTCAGGATCTGAGTTTGGCGAGGCTCCGACAGAGTTCGTTTGTGATCAGAAAGGAGGAACGACGCCGAAAAAAGGTGAGTGAGTCTCCGGCGAGGCCAGACGACGTCGGGAATGGCCAGTGACTCTCCGGCAGTTATGGGTGACGTCGGAAAACGAACAGAACTCAAGATCTGAGTTCGCCGGAGGTAACAAATCTACTATGTCTTTAAATATAATGTCAGAAATTGAAGGAGAACAGATCTGTCGTTGTTGGTCACTAGATCGGTTGCTTTGATACCATGTTTGGTTTTAGGGTAATCGAGATAGGGAGAAAAATCATTAGGGTTAATTTCATTCAACGTAAAATATATATACAAGCTGTATAATAATTGCACTACGGTCCTAGATACTTAGGCTGATTACATAGTAAGACACATAATTACATTAGATACAAAATAGACTCATCATCTTACATAATTAGTTCGATGAAGTCTTCTCGTTGGTGCTTTTACATGATGAATCGCTTCATATTTGTCAGAATACTGTGAATGGGTTTATCCTTGGAGGACATAGTGTATGGAAATCCTAAGAACTCTAGAGTACTTCTATTTACGCAAGGTGGGGAGACAAAATGGGCGGGCATTACTAACCAAGCCAAGCCGAGTTCTCGCAGATATGCACTGTTGGCTTACTCAGAGAGAGAAAATTGTGGCAGAATTTGGGTTGAGGTGTGAGGCTGTGGCATGGGATGGTATTTAGTTTAATGAATCCTTCTCATTGCTGATTTTAGATGATGAACAAGATTTGGCATTTGATATTTGTCAAATCATTGTGAATGGGTTAACCCTAGGAGGGCAATTGTGTGTCTGGGATTCCTAAGCATTTCGGAGTACTTCCATGAAAAGCATCGAAGATACTCTTTGTGTTGTCGTTATGCAGCTTTCCATTCTTTGCAGGGTGTATTCATTGAGGTAGATGGGTGAGAGTTCATCTAGGCCGTAGGTACCTTATATGATTGAGGCTCATTCACATACATATGAACTAGATAGGTATAATTTAGGTTTCTATTCATTGAGCAATATTATGCAACTTTCTAATCGTCGAAATCATTTTCTTGGCCAGTTTGTGGCCATACCTTCTTTTTTTGTGTGTGTGTGTGTAAACAGATTGTTGAAAATGTTCGCAAGGGTACTTTTGGGATCTGCACTGGAAATTGAAGACTTGTTGCAGTTTTAGTTGAATTCTAGAATGGTCTCTTGATAATTGACACTATGATTTTGAGTTCGATCCATTTTGTTTGCAGATGGGGTGAAGACCTATAAGACCACCAAAAGTGGCTCATCTTCTGCATCTAAGTGGAAATCTATTGTTAATTCCATTGCCAAACAGGTTTCACAGGTTTGTAAGCTTGTATCCGTTTTTTTGCTCCATAAGATGTTCTTGAGAGAAGTTTCCTATTATCTTGTATGTCTCAATATTGAAAGATGTTGAAATATATGTCACTTCGGATGGTGTATGATGGAGTGTGTTCCTAGGTTTAGTTCAAAACATAGTAGCAATAATTGGTGAAATTACATGTAGACCCCCTCACCTATACATTTTGGACACGAACACCACCTAACCTTTAAAAATGCCCAAAAGCACCCCCTCATCTATAATCGTTAACCAATTAGCACCCTTCTGTCATAAGGCCGTCAAGATGAAGGGGTCAGTGTGGACAATTTTTCATAGATCAAGGGGTCAGTGTGGGCAATTTTTAAGTGTTAGAATCTTGATTTCCTCTCAGTCCGTTACAAGGAAAGACAATTTTTTATTTCATATAGATGAGGGGGTCTGAATGGGCAGTTTGAAACGTTAGGGGATTTCTATGTCCTAAAGGTATAGATGAGGGGGTCTCCGCATAATTTCACTGCAATATTTAATCATTTTTTTAGAGAATAGAGAAAGTGTTTAGGGTGACACAGACCGGACGCTTGGATTATTTATGTAGTAGTAGTAGTAGTAGTAGTAGTGGTAAAACAATACAATGACTGATGCTCTTTCTTACCATTCTCAACATATATAACTCTACACTCCCTTCAAGCTGGAGATAAATATCAGGTTGGTACCGTTAAGTTACCAATTGGCTCAAAAGCTTAAGCTATTTGGAAATGGGTCCAACAATGTATATCAAGCTATCTAACACCCTCCCTCACGTGCAACCCGTCTTGCACTTGGAGATGCAAATTTTCATAGATTAAGCGAAACATAATACAAGGGGGAGAAGTAGAATGCAAATGGTGACATACAGAGAGACTTGAACCCTAGATCTCTTGCTACTTGAGCTCTGATTCCAATTTTTTTTTGGGGGTAACTTTCTGATACCATGTTACACGGTCTTGGATGGAACTCAAATCCAAAAGCTAGTTGTTGAAGTGAGAGTGCCCTCATGCTTATAAACTTCATATTATTTTTGGTACCCAGGCAATATGGTACTTCGCTTCACTGCGGTACGCAGTAGAAACCCAACAACCAGCAAGAAACCAACAATTGACAACCAATCAATGCGCAAGACAAACAACATCGAAAACAAACAATAACATATATGACGAACGTGAACTTCATTACCCAACATGACACAACGAAATCAACAACCAACATGATGAACATAGGGCAAATAATTCTAATATAGTAAATCAAGTGAACCAACTCCACAACCACTCACCAATAATAGAAAATCATCAACATGAGACTGAGATCAACGGACTGTGATGTTGTGAGAAGACGAGGGTGGGTGCGATGAGGATCGATGAACATGGGGCTCGACGATTGCAATGAACAAGATCGACGAGGGTTGACAAGGCTAATAGCGATCATAGAGGTCGTGACGGAAGGTGGGTGGCAATCGATGAGTTGATTGGCAAAAGTTGGCAAATAAGGATGACTAAAAGGTCTGATACCATGTTTTGAGAGAGATACAATGTTGTTTAGGGTGACGAATCCTAACACAAGCATATTATACAAGGAGGAGTAAAACAATACATGAATAATGTGTCCTCTCTTTCTACTCTCAAGGCACGTAGTTCCTAACAATTGTTTTCTCGTGTTTACCTGGAGTAACTTGTTATTAAGCTCTGTTGGGCCATCATGTCTGACAGTAGGGGTTTGACTTTTGAGGATATCCATTATGTCTATTTATGAGGCCAACGGTTATGTCTATACCCAATTTACCCCTAGAAAGTCCGCTTCGTCTTCATTTTTTGGTGGTGTAGATGCCACTAATTCACTTTTAGATCTTTCGTTTGCTTTGAAAGAATGAATTTGGATGAGTAAATTACTGGTACTGAAGTTCATGACAATGTAATTGGAGATCAAAAGGTCCACGTATAGACTTATTAATTGGATGAGAATCATGAATTTATAAAGAAGCCAGAGCAAGACCTAATTGAAAATGAATTGAATTATTGATTGTGTCATAAAGACCCTTATGGCCACGCCCCAATCCTCCTGCCGGAGGAATATGTGCATCTAAAAGATCTTTCATGTTGTTCCCAATCCCGAAGTTTGTTCTATACATATGACGTCGAACGGCCGGCGTGCTTAAAGAAAAGAAAGGAAGCCAAAATAAAAAGAAAATCTTAATCCCAATAATCTTTTTTTCTCGATATCAAAACGTACCATATGAATGTAACAAGCCTAGTATTTATAGGCTAGTCACAATGTTTCCAAACTTGAATTAAACATGTTTAAAAATAAAATAAGCAATATGTCCTAAATAGCATATTCGTTTCCTAAAATTAAATAAATCGAAGACTAATAAATATTAATGGTTTCCTCCACGCCTCATGTACGCGTGAGTGATCTTGGGCCTTATGCGATCCCCATCGACATATGACACAAGGAAAAAAAATACAATAGCTAAATGATGATGATCAATATCAGTCAGCCATAAACTTTGCGTTTGAGGATGGAATTGTTAGAAGTTAATTTTCTAAAAGGAAGTTTGAAGAGTCTTGTAGAATTGTCTAGAAGTTGTTGTAGTTAAATTTAATCCTATCTAGAAGTCAAGATTTAGTCCTATCTAGAAGTCGGAAGGTCAAGAGTCAGTCTTATCTAGTTTTACCTTAAAGTATAAATTGGGTCAGTGTGGCAAGTACCCAAGATTAAAATTTCAGAAAAATACTTCTCTTGCTGCACCTAAGTACCAGTAAATCTTGGCAAATCCATCTATAGCTTTTGTTACGCCAACAGGAATCCCTTGAGAAGGTTTAAAATAGCAGTTCCTGCTCCTTGGGAAGTACCAAATAAATGACTACTTGAATCAGTGTTTTGAGCATAAAGATCCACTGACCAGTAAACAGTGGACCTAACCCTTGCAGTAATACATCTAAGAAATTATTCCATCGGGATTCTCACAAATTCTCTTTGACAAGCGTTTTTTGTTATCCTTTTTAAGTTCTCACCCATGCTCATACATTAATGCGCCACAATTTACAATTTAACTTTTGCGGGAAAAATGGTACAATATAGATTACACCTTTCATTAAATTTATTGGTCTACTTTTTTCAACATTTGTAATGTTCATCAACGGGAAAGTTGATGCAGAAAACTTGACTGAACTATCCCCTATTAGTTGAAAGTGCGTGCATTGTAGGATGTGTACAGTGGTAATTTTTAGTTTGTTCGCATGTTATCTATGGGCGCTGTAAATGGTTTCTACTCAAAATAGAGCTTTCTGGATTGGAATAACATTATGGGACGGGATAGGAAATCTTTATTTAACAGAGAAGCCTTTTTATTTTAACTTTACTGTTTTGATTATGTATCATTACAAATTTGCAATATCTGCATGAAGGACTATGGCATAATCTCTTCTTCTTCTTTTTTTGGCTCAATGAATTGATCTTTTTGGTTAAAGGTGCCTCTTGCATTGGCAATAAAAGTTACGTCACTTAAAGGGACACTGCGGTTGCATATAAAGCCACCTCCGTCTGATCATGTATGGTTTGGGTTCACATCCATGCCTGATATTGCTTTTAACTTGGAGTCTTCCGTGGGAGAACACAAGATTAATAGTGGACGTATTGCTTTATTACTGATCAGTCGGGTCAAGGTGAGATTATGTCTTTGTAGCATTCATATTAGTCCATTGATGTTTATTTGCTTATCTTTGTGGAAGTTTGTTGAAAGTCAACTTAAACGCTTTAATCTGATATCTAGAAATGACCATGATTTAATGGTAATTCTAAGGAGTCTATTCTCTGCTCCCTTTTAATCTTTCTCACATCTATTTTTGTTTGGGTTTGAATATAGTGAGTATAATATAAAATTGTACATAATTGGAGATGGGGTTTATTTGTTTATAATGTTAATATAGTTGGTAGATAGGAAAATTGAACATATTCTGCAATAGTGTGTTTGTGTACGGTGTACCATGCTTTTATTTGTGTTGATCCTGGTTTGATGGGAAGAATTTGTGCTAGTTAGTATTTTCTTTGTAAGAGGATCATGGATACTACAATTTTCACAATGTGGACAGTAGGAAAAAATGCATATATGGAAAATACTGCAGAAGATACAGACTAAGACTAACAAAACAAGGTACAATGGAGTCAGAACATGATTCAAAATAACAGCTCCTACGTTCCAGAAATGTCCGCAAGAGAAGCGGATCGTAGACCGATCATATATAAAACGGTGGATGGTAGATTGCCTGAGGATTTAATCCTTGCTTAATGCAACCCCTGATCCATATATCTAAAGTAAGTACCTGACAGAGGTTCTTGGGATAAGGACTCACTGTACAGTCTACTATGAACAAAGTCATGTTGGGAGCTGCACCGCTTTAAGAGTAAGAGGAGAAGTCCCCTTGCCGAATGTTGTCCTTTGCAAGGCATCTAACAAATTTCCCGAACTCCGATTCACTACCTGACTGTCTGTTTGAGGGTGATAAGCACTGCTATATTGTAACTTAGTCGCCAGCAATTTCCACAAACTTCTCCAAAAATGGCCAAGAAACTTTGTATCTCGATTGGAGGTGATAATCTTGGGAACACCATGTAGTCTAACCACTTCCTGAAAGAAAAGAGTCATGTAAGTTGCATCTTAAGTCTTCTTACTTGCAAAGAAATGAGCCATTTTAGAGAAACGATCAGCAACAACAAAAATAGAATCCAGACCCCTTGCTGTCCGAGGCAAACCCAAAACAAAATCCATGCTCACTTCCTCCCATGGAGAAGTACGAATTCGTAAAGGAGTATAGAGGCCAATATTTTGCTGCTGCTTTTTTGAAGCTTGACAAATATGGCACCTTTCCACTTGTCGATATGCATCCCTTCTTATAGTTGGCCAAAAGTACCTTTCTGCCACTAAACTTAGCGTTTTATCCCTGCCAAATGACCTCCAAGGCCACCTCCATGCAGCTCGGCAATCAACATTTACCTCAAGGAGCCTTCAGGTATGCAGAACTTATCTCCCTTGAACGAAAACCATCAGTTACAATAAATTCTGCCCTTGTCTTGCTGTCTTGGGCTGCATGTTTCTCAAGCAATTCCTTAAAATAAGGATCTTCATTGTATTGTGTCTTCACCACCTCTAGCCCAACAACAGTATTAGACATGATGTTTAGCAAATAAACCCTCCTACCTAAAGCATCCGCTACCTTATTTTGCAATCCAGCTTTATGCCGCAAGGAAAACATATAATGTTGTAGGAACGCCACCTATTTTGCATGCCTATGGCTAAACTTGTTTTTGTGAATTAAGATACCGCAAGGCTTCATGATCTGAATTCAATAGGGGTAGCGTAACTATTCTTTGGTTTTCCTCCATATTGTATAAATGTGGTGGAGATGTACTAATGTATCTATGTTATTATGGGACCTCCAATGAGTAGGGGAGAAAATGATCCAAATTATTAATCTCCAGAAAAAATAAAAAGAAAAATCAGATCTTTGAATGCCATGACTGATAATTGCATAATAACGGATTTAACCAGGAAGAATTATACATACCTCCCAAACACCCATAATTGCCAATATGCCATTATTTCCGGTAAGACTTACCTGTCCAACTGTACGGAGGTGCATGAATTTGAGGTCCATCAAGCCACTTGAATCAATAATGAAGTGTCGACTTCCTGGGTGATTGGGTAACACACCGACCCAACTTCTCGGTCCCTGTTAAGACTTGAATGTGATCCCATAAGTTAATGGTGGGCTAATAGACCACTTCACATCATATGTTCTATTCACGAGGACCCTACCAAAGTCATATTACCAGTACAGACATAGTTCACCAATGGTTTGAAGCAGATGATATGAGGGGACACAAAGCAAGATGACGTCATAGGAGTTCTCCACCCCACCTAAACTCGTCTTTTTGGAACCATAAGGGCAAGCACCATGATATTGAGAGAACCATACCGATAATAAGTGGCGCACTATCAAGAGCTACCCACATTTCTAACTTATGCTACTGGGATTTTTGTTTGTGTCGAGTGTGGGTATGTATCTAGGGGTTGGGTGCATTAAACACCTAAGTCCAAGGATGTGCGTGAGAAAATATTTGAAATGGTGTTTACAAGGTGCAATAGAGCAACTATGTATGCTATAAGAATTTTAGATGGGGCTATAGATGAGCCGAGCCGTGATCTGAAACGAGTTCTAATCGGGTCAATCATGGATCAAACTCTATTAGTTTTGTTCTTAAAACCAGAACAAGCTTATCGAGCTTGGTTTATGAACTGTTCAAAAAATGTGTTCGAGTTTGTTTTGTTTATGTAGCACTTTACCTTGAAGGAGCTTTTAAGGGTCTATATCTGGTCCTAATTTTAGGTTGTAGGTGTATGCAAATTCCAGTTACTATGCTTACTAGTTTAATGTAAAATCACCTCTTTTCAGAAACTCGTCCACACTACTTACTAAATATACAACATAGGTTGGTACCTAATATTTCATGGGACATGGGGCTGTGGGACACCCTCTGAGCTGTTCCTGGCGATTGTTGCATGTCACTTTTATGTTCCAAAACAACCATTAAATGTTCCTGGAGTGAAATTATACAGTAGTCCGGACCCCACAGGAATGTGTGATTGTAAAGTTGTCTGGAATACCACGTGGTAGTACTCTTGGGCTATTGAATAATTACTCCTTCCTAGAGGTAATGTTTTAGGTCTGTCCACAGTGGTCATCCTAGATCTTTTGGTTTATTTGTATTAGTTCAAGTCAAACTGCGCATTATATTCTGGAATTGCTCAGCTACTGTCCTGATGGTAGTAGTTTGATTTCCGCAGGCAGCCATTCGGGAAAATCTAGTACTTCCAAATTGTGAAGGTGTATGCATTCCATGGATGCTAGCAGAAAAGGATGACTGGATCCCACGGGAAGTTGCTCCATTCATTTGGATTAAGCAAGAATCTGTTATTGATTCCTCCCAACCTGGTGTAGTAACAGCCATAACCAATGCTTGTAGGCAAACTACGAGTGATGTCCAAGAAGCTGGGAATGGAAAGGGAAGTAAAGTTGAACATATTCAGCGACAAATCAGTGAATCCTCTGGTGCACATGCTCCTTCATCAGATCCAGCCATTCATTCTGCTTGGCACAGCAAGTCACTGCAAGAGTTGAGCGCTCCTCTATTGAGTAGTGACAAATCAATTGCTGCTTGTGAGGGCAGGAAAGAGGACAGCCCACATTGTCAATCACCATCTCGGTCAATGGTTTTGGCAGGGGAGCCTATTCAGGTTATGGAAGGAGATGATCTCAGGCCCAAGAGAGTTGGGACAAGAGCAAGGATGCTTGGTTTGGGGAAGAAGATGGCGGAAAAGCTTGAAGAGAAAAGAAGAACCGTTGAAGACAAGGGGAGGCATATAGTTGATAGAATGAGAGGACCGTGAGGTGGAGAATATATACAAGGACTGGTCTACAAATTAGAGCTGGGAGAGGCTGAGGGAGGAAATATATGCCTAGTGTTTGTGACGCACATTTTTTCGGAGGTCCCGATAATTCTGTATGTATAGGATATTGAGATGTAGATTCTGTCAGTTAATGTAATATGCGTACAGTCGAATGTGAATTTATTTGTGGGATTTTTCTATGGTACACCAAATTGGTTTTGGTGTACTATGTTTAATCATTGGATCAACCTTTAGTCAAAATTTGACCATTGGATTTGTAATGATGAAAATCGGGTACAAACAACGAAATAATTTTGCACAAAACAAGTTGTTATTTTATTAACCATTTAAGATGAACGCAGAGTTACGAGTTTTCTTTTCTTCCTATTTTTTGAACTGAACATAGTTACGAGTTTGTTAGGGGAGTCTTTGCCATAAAAACTCGATATACACCACCAAATGGTTAGCCGAATAACAGGTTACCTGTTAGAAAGCAATTTCGGCCGTTCCCACCAAAAACTTTGGTTATTTGCCTCCAAAAATTTTCATTCAGGACTGATAGTTGGCCTCCGGGGGATTTGAATATGCGACCTTATGGTCAAACACTTATTGCTTTTTTTGACTACTTTTCCAATCGTTTGGGCTTTCTCATTAAGTTTTGACCAATTAAAGTCTCGTTTATTTTTCTTAAAAAAGAGCCAATATGAAGCAAAACAAGGGGAAAGAAAAATATATAATTCATTAAGGAAGGTTCCCCTCTCTCGATCTCTATGCTGATGAAGACCACTGAAAACTAGACGCGGAATTTAACAAGGGTAGATTGGGGTCCCTTTGGCTCATTCGGCTCAGGGTTCAGATAGGAACCAACATGATCCATAGAGGAAATCTGTTTAACGTAAACTTAACCGTTTGACCATGTACATCATTCTAGCTCGTCGACAGCCCTTATATATTACCTTCATTTCTCACATCTTACCAACGTGGGACTAACTTTTTGCCCAAGATGGGCAATAAGCTCAATCAATTTTTATTGTTTATTTATAAATTCAAGTCAAACTTGAGGACAGAGATGTTTGGCTTGATAGACTCGTGAATGATGTGTCATTCTATAATATCGCAAAGATAGAGGTAATTGAACAAATAACCTAAATCCCTCCAATTTACATCTTTTCCCCATGTCCCCTACTCTTGCATTCATGTTAGAAGCTTCTTAAGTGAGATGAAAATTTAGGGCTTCATCAAATCTTACAAAATTTTTTTGGAACATCTTGAGTTAAAACTCAGGCTTGAGAACTCGAAATTCACGAGCTTAAGCCCAGACAAAGCTTGAGTTGACTTGCATATTTCACGAGCCAAACTAACTTAGCATTTTACAATCACAAAACTCTAAATGTGAGCCGAGCTTGAGTCAATTTAGTAAGGATGGCAAGTATGGGTTGATGAACCCCAATCTACCCCAATCCCCAATTAGTGAAATTCCTTTCCATCTTGGCCTCCTTACCAATGGGGTTATTGAACAACCTACCATATCTCCCGTTATTGGGGATCGAGTTTATTCGGATAAACCGATCTCCAAATTCTTGAACAAGTAAAATCGATAGAATCTAAACAAAAATAGTTTGTGTGCTAAAACACCAAAAAATATCATTTACTCGCAAAATAAAATAGAACGTAACAAAGAAATATCATATGCAAACAAGTAGTTATTTAAAATTTTAGAAATAACATTCACGAATTTTTTTTTTTAACTCTAGAGCTATTAACAACCACATATGCGTATATTTAGCATAAGGTGTGTAGGAATGGCCATCTCGGCCGACCCGTCCTTATCTGATCCGTTACCCGTTCCAAACGGATCGGATTTGGATATCAGGGCGGATTCAGATTTATTTTTTTTAAAAAAAATTCAGAGATCGGATCAGATTCGGATGTAAGTCTGTCTCCGCCCCGCCCCGCCCCGAATCCAATATCTGATCCGTATCCGATCCACCTCTGAATACCCGACTATATAAATACCTCTTATTTAGGGTTAGTCAATAGTCAGTCTCTTACCCACCTCCTCTCTCTAGAAAACCCTCCGGCAGCGGAGAGATGCGGCAATCTCCCCTCAGGAACAGCGGTGGCAAGACTCCCTCCCCTCCCCCCCGAATCCAACAAAACACTCCTCCTCTCCACCACTTCCACTCCACCATCTTCGTACAGAAGCTACGCTGCTTCAACACCCTGATCCTCGTCTTCCGATTCGCTGCATTCTGGTCCTTTGCCGCGCTTCCGTTTTCATGCTCATTAACCCTAAGGGCCCCGATTCCCCTCGTTGGTACGACTTTGATGCCATCACGTATGCATACACACACATGTTAGTTTTATTTGTGTTTTTTTTTTCAAATTGTTAGTTTTTTTTTAATCAAGTTCCAATATGTTTTTTTTTTTTTCAAATTTGGATTTGGATACCCGATCGGATCTCCGTTTTGCGTTCGGAGCGGGGACGGAGACCAAAATATATATTCGTTCATAATTCGGGGCGGATGGAAAGTTCGGACTTATTGGCACTTTTGGTCCCCAAAGTAATCAACCTGTGCCGTTTTGGTCCCCAACGTATCAATTGCACAGATTTAGTCCCCAATGTTCGGTTTTTGAGTTTAAAAGGTCCCTACCGTTAGCTCCGTTAGCCTTTTCCGTTAAAAAAATTACAATGTCACCCTTAATGTTTATATCGACATATCAGTTAAGCCCCTACCCTATATTTGTAAAGTTTATTGAAATATTTTTTGCATTTGTTTGTTTTGCGTCATTTTTTTTTTGAATTTTTGCATTACGTTTTGCATTCATCATTTTTTTTTTAACTCCGACGTTGCCAAGCCCCCCTCTCCCTCAGTCATTGCTCTATCTTTATATAGACACTTGAACTTACCATTCCATTAACAATTAGGACTCCACCATCCAATTCTGTCAATTTGTAACAGATGGAGCAATCAAAAGGCGCTAACCATCCTCTTTTTTTTTTTTTTACTTGCAAAATTACTTTTAACTCTTTCTTTTTTAAGTAATAAATAAATATGCAAAAAATTCTTTTTTCTTACTTTTAGAATTTTAGAATTTTGAAATTACTTTTAACCTCCTTTTTTTTAACCTTCATTTTGCTTTTTACTTTTTTTAATCCAACAAATAGAGTCAAAGTAATTTTTGATAAATAGTACTTTTTTGAATAATTACAAATAAAACCCAGCAAAATTTTGTACACCACTTTTGTTTGTGCGGCAGTGGATTAAAAAAAGTAAAAAGCAAAATGAAGGTTAAAAAAAAGGAGGTTAAAAGTAATTTCAAAATTCTAAAATTCTAAAAGTAAGAAAAAAGAATTTTTTTGCATATTTATTTATTACTTAAAAAAGAAAGAGTTAAAAGTAATTTTTGCAAGTAAAAAAAAAAAGAGGATGGTTAGCGCCTTTTGATTGCTCCATCTGTTACAATTGACAGAATTGGATGGTAGAGGCCTAATTGTTAATGGAATGGTAAGTTCAAGTGTCTATATAAAGATAGAGCAATGATTGAGGGAGAGGGGGGCTTGGCCACGTCGGAGTTAAAAAAAAAATAATGAATGCAAAACGTGATGCAAAAATCCAAAAAAAAAATGACGCAAAACAAACAAATGCAAAAAATATTTCAATAAACTTTACAAATATAGGGTAGGGGTTTAACTGATATGCCGATATAAACATTAAGGGTGACATTGTAATTTTTTTAACGGAAAAGGCTAACGGAGCTAACGGTAGGGACCTTTTAAACTCAAAATCAGAACATTAGGGACTAAATCTATGCAATTGATACGTTGGGAACCAAAACGGCACAAGTTGATTACTTTGGGGATCAAAAGTGTCAATTAGCCAAATTCAAATATTGCAAATCCGCATCCGATCCGATCCGTTGTCATCCTGAAAGGTGTGTGTTGGATTAGATACAGGTATTTCGGGACAGGCATCGGGTACGATCCCAAATTGCATCCCTACAGTGTTGCGCCGCATACTTGTGTGCGCTACACGTAATATACACGCGCACGATAAATAAATGTCATACATATACGGTGTTTTTACTCGACTTTTCATCACCACCGTACATGGCGGTTCAAATCGCTGACAAACGTGACGGTCGGGGACCCGGACTTGAGCACCAAGCCAGCTCTCCCCCCCGGCCTCTCTCTCTCTCTCCAGTTTAAATACTGCCCGAACGACGATTTTCTCAGGCATCGCCTCCTTGCGATTGACAAATCAGGCGTTTTACAGAACCTGAGGGATTGCATTCCTTCACAGAATACACACACACAATAGAGAGAGAGGGAGACCTAATCAGTGGAATTCTCATCCTTTTTGGGAATCGTCGATTTATCATTTAATCAGGTACTTTTTCTATTTGTCTGTTCATTTATTCTGTTTCCATATGTTTATGCTATTTCTCTACATCTACATGAATGAATAGGTGAACGTTTATACAGTGCGAGTAAGTGTTTAGGGTTTGAATTTTGATCTTGTATTTTTATTTTAAGAACATTACTCTCTGTGTATGTATTTGTATTGGGAACAGGATTTACCCTCTTCTATGAATCTGCACCTCTTCCTTTCGATTATTTTTTTTGAAATTGGTCTTCCTTTCGATTTACAGACGAAGGGAATTGAAGCTAGGGTTTCCTTTTTGTGTAACCCTGTTCTTTATATTCATTCAATCAAGCTCGAGCTAGTGGACAGTCATTTGAGTTGGGTGTTGTACTTACGTCTTAGAATCAGAATGAGCTCTCAAGAAAGAAACGATCTAAGGGATAATAACAATAGGTTGAGATTTCCTGCCCAAAGCAGCCGCCGAGAGTGGTTCCCCAGAGGATCCACCACCATTACAACCGCCTATAGCCCTGCAGCAGTTGTGAACTCACTGTCGAGTTTCAACTCTAATCGCAACGGAAATGGTGGGGATTTGAATTCCAAAATTCTGATCAGTGACAATTTGGGTCGGCCTTTGTATCAGAGGGGAGGGAAGGCGAGGGCTAGTCATCATCAGAATGAAAAAGGGTTGAAGGGTGTGAATTTGCGTAATCAAGAGCAGAAAGTGCCGGAGGATACAAGTTTGCCTCAGCTTTTTCAAGAAATTCAGGACAAACTTATGAAGGGCACTGTGGAGTGCATGATTTGTTATGACATGGTGAGGAGGTCTGCGCCCATTTGGTCCTGCTCAAGCTGTTATTCCATTTTCCATTTGAATTGCGTAAAGAAATGGGCCCGTGCTCCCTACTTCTGTTGATTTGTCAGCTGAGAAGAATCAGGCTTTCAATTGGCGGTGCCCAGGATGTGCAGCTTGCGGCAACAAAGGAGATTCGGTATCTTTGCTTCTATGGAAAGAGGCCGGAACCTTCTTCTGATTTATATCTGACACCACATTCCTGTGGAGAACCGTGTGGGAAGCCACTTGAGAATGATGCTCCCGGTGCTGAAGGGAGTAAAAGGGATGTTTGTCCTCATGTTTGTGTTCTGCAGTGCCATCCTGGTCCATGCCCTCCTTGCAAGGCGTTTGCCCCACCACGGTTGTGCCCCTGCGGGAAAAAGATTGTCTCTACACGATGTTCTGACGGGAGCTCTGTTATTACATGTGGTCAGCAGTGCAAAAAGCGCATTGACTGTTGGCGTCACCATTGTGAACGAGTTTGCCATGTGGGACCGTGCGATGTTTGCAGGTGATGGTCAATGCCTCTTGTTTCTGCAAGAAGAAAATGGAGGTTGTTCTTTGTGGTGAGATTGCCATGAAGGGAGAAGTGAAAGTAGAAGATGGTGTTTTTCATGCAATTCCATTTGTGGAAAACAGCTTAGATGTGAAAATCATGTTTGCAATGAAATTTGCCATCCTGGTCCATGTGGGGATTGTAACTTGTTGCCAGGAAGGATTAAAGCGTGCTATTGTGGTAAAACAAGCTTACATGAGGAACAGCAGAGCTGTCTGGATCCTATACCGACCTGTTCCCAGGTCTGTGGCAAAACTCTCCTCTGTGGGTTGCATCAATGTAAAGAGAAGTGCCATGCTGGGATCTGTGCACCTTGTACAGTTTCTGTCACCCAAAAATGCCGTTGCAGATCAACTTCTCAAACAGTGGAATGCCACAAAACAGTGATGGAAGTGGAGAAATTTGAATGTGACAAACCTTGTGGGTAGAAGAAGAACTGTGGGAGGCACCGGTGCAGTGAGAATGTAGCCCACTTTCTAATTCCAGCATTTCTCTCTCTGGCGATTGGGACCCCCACGTATGCCCAATGCGCTGTGGGAAGAAGTTGAGGTGTGGGCAGCATGCTTGCGAATCTCTTTGTCACAGTGGGCACTGCCCTCCGTGTCTCGAAACAATCTTCACTGATTTGACTTGCGCATGTGGGAAAACTTCAATTCCTCCTCCACAGCCTTGTGGTACACCTCCTCCATCCTGCCAGTATTCGTGCTCCGTTTCTCAGCCTTGTGGCCATTCATCTTCTCACAGCTGCCACTTTGGAGACTGCCCTCCTTGTTCAGTTCCTGTGGCAAAGGAGTGCAGTGGTTGATGCAGGACAGGTTTGGAATAGGGCTAAGTATGGTCAAACACGAGGGAAAGAGACTGTTTTTGGGGCTGTGAACAGTAGACGTGAACAGTATTTTGTAAGAAGTACGAGATGAAGGGTAAGAGAAGGATAGGTCTAGGCATCACACCTAGAAAACCCAAGGCATCACACCTAGGGGCTCTTTAGCATCACACCAAAGAAAAGATTGCATCACACAATCTAATAGCTTAAAGCTAATTTTTTCATTCATTCAATCATGATTTGCCATAAGGCTTACAATCTTATTTATAACCATTTCAACTTGACTCTAGAACTTCCTAACATAAATAACCTTCAACTAACTTTAGACTTCCAAAGACACATTGAACATAGACTCTTTGACTACATTAATGACATGGAAAAACTTATGACTCTTAGATCAACTAATTGACTCTTCAACTACACTTAACATTAATGACATGGAAAACCCAAATGACTCTTTGATCAACTAATTAACTCTAAAGACTTTGACTAGATATTAAATAGATATTTGACTTGACTAAAACCCAAAAGACACTCCTAAGAATCCAGCCCATGTCTAGCCAATATCCCAAGTAGACCCATGGACAATCCTAACCCTCAAAAATCTGATAATAGTTAAATTACTGGAATACCCTTGGCCACCTTTTCTGGACCGCATCAGTGGTGGACATGTGGTTATCAGAAACATACCATGCGGGTCAAAGGATATCAGATGTGACAAACTATGCGGCAAGACCAGGCAATGTGGGAGGCATGCATGTGCAAGAACTTGTCACCCTCCACCTTGTGATTCTTCTTGCGGACCTAGTTTTTTCTAGTTTGAAGGCCTCTTGCATGCAGACGTGTGGTGCTCCCAGGAGAGATTGCAGACATACATGTACTGCTCTTTGTCACCCTTCCTCTCCATGTCCTGATGTAAGATGTGGATTTCAGGTCACAATAACATGTTCTTGTGGCCGAATAACTGCTACTGTTCCTTGTGATGCTGGGGGCAACATTGGTGGGCCTAACATAGATACCATTTTTGAAGCTTTTGTAATGCAAAAATTGCCTGTACCACTTCAACCTGTTGAAGCAAATGGCAAGATACCACCTGGACAGAGGAAGCTTACCTGTGATGATGAATGTGCTAAGACAGAGCGTACCCGGGTTCTTGCTGATGCTTTTAGGGTCGCCACCCAAAAGTTAGATGCGCTTCATTTTGGTGAAAATGCTGTCATTTCTGAAGTTCCTGCTGATCTGCTTCGGCGGGACCCCAAGTGGGTTTTGGCTGTGGAAGAGAGGTGCAAGTTCTTAGTCCTTGGCAGGGTCAGAGGAGGAAGTGGTGCTTTCCGGGTTCATGTATTTTGTCCGATGTTGAAGGAGAAGAGAGATGGGCTGAGGCTAATAGCAGAGAGGTGGAAACTTTCAGTTAATGCTACTGGGTGGGAGCCAAAGCGTTTCATTGTGGTACATGTTACACCAAAGTCCAAAGCCCCAGCTCGTGTGCTTGGTGCCAAAGGTTCTAGCCCTGTGAATATGCTGCATGCACTGTTTTTTGATCCTTTGACAGATATGGGTCCCAAGCTTGTTGTCGCTCTGTTCGATTTGCCAAGGGGTGTTGATATTAGTGCGTTGGTCCTTAGGTTTGGTGGTGAATGTGAGTTAGTGTGGTTGAATGACAAGAATGCACTTGCTGTTTTTAGTGACCCTGCGCGGGCATCAACTGCTATGAGGAGATTAGAGCAAGGCTCTGTGTACTACGGTGCTGTTGTGGTTCCTCAAAATGGTGGGGTGTCAACGGCGTCATCCGGTGCTAACAGTTGGGGAGGCACAGGACTGGCCAAAGATGGAGGGCCGTCGCCCATCTCTTTGAAGGGGAATCCATGGATGAAAGCTGTGGTGCAGGAGCACAAGTTGGGCGAGAGTTCATGGGGTAGTGGGGAGTGGTTTGGTGATTCTGCCAAAATAGAGCCATCCTTGTGGAAGGGGAGGGATGCTCCAATTGCAACTGCAGCAAATTGGTGGAGTGTTCTAGACTCTGCAACCACTGTGAGTTCCTCATATGCATCTGCTGGAATTGAAGATCCTAGAAAATTGACAGTAACTCAAATGGTTTCAGACTTCGAACCACAAACAAGCTGTTCAAATATGACAGGGCAGCAAGAAAGCAACCTTGAGGAGATGTCTGATGTAGATGACTGGGAGAAGGCATATGAGTTGAAAGGGAATGGGCAAGGCAATTGATGGTTTTCTATCTAATCATGTATTTGCATGGGAAGAAGTAAAATTGATACCTTTTTTTGAGCGGCAGATGTAAAATTCATACTCATGTATCGGGGAGAAGTGAAATTTATCATCTCCTATGTCTTTTTTTTTGTTTTCTCAACTGCTATGGGATCCAAGTTTGTGGTGTTTTGGGTCAGGCGACCCATGGCTTCCGTAGGCTTTAATATTGACCTTTTTAACTTTGCTTCTCATGCAATCAAAATGCGAGAAAACTTCAATTCTCGCTCCATTGAAGAGTTCTTGTGCTGTAAAAAGTTGAGTTATTTTTCTTCTTTTTTTCCCGATGGTCAGGAGTGTCCAAGCCAATCTACGCGCACCTCACTTAAAGTGATCCAGTCAAAGGTAGTCCATCCACGCCGGGATTAAAGCATCTCCAATAGACTCAATGGGATCCTAAGCAATTTGTTTAGAAAAAGTGTACATTTTAACTTTGTCTAGCCACCAAATATTTTTACTACCCAATAGCCTGGACAAATCGCTACCCAAATTCCAAAACTCCCTTGATTTATAGAAAAAGAAAAAGAAAAACTCACCTCCACCACCATCCCTCATCTCCGACACCTCCATAGCTGCCGCAACCCACCACCAGCTATACCCATCTCTCTCTCTCTCTCTGAAATCGCAAAACCCAGATGGAACCCAATGATTTTGCACCGCTGTTGCCCAAATTGGAAACCCCAACTGACTGACCAAATCAAAATTCCACAAACTGAAATTGGAAGACCCATAAATTAAACTCAACCACAACAAACTGAAATCGAGTTCGATTGCGGATTCCGTCGTCGTGGAGTTTGATTTTTCCATCGTCGAGCTCGTTTCCGCCATCTATCCGATCCCAAGTTCGATTTTGCCGTCGTCGAAACCAATTCCGCCGTCATGGAGCATCTCTTCTGACCTTGAGATCTCAATTATTTGGAGATACAAAACAAGACTTTGTTTTTCTTCTTCCTCCACGAAGAAAGACAGAGATGCTCCATGTGGCCAATTGTGGGACGTGCTGCAAGAAACACAGAGGAAATGATACAATAATTTGGCCCGAGTGAATAGTACCTCGTTGGTCCAAGCGAGGTACTGTAGCAATATGGCAAGAGGCGAGCCTTTTCTTGAGGCTGTTGGGACTTGATTTGGGGTTCATCCTATTCAAAATAGATAAAAGGAGTATTTGCTTAGCCTGTTGGAGATGCTCTTGGAAGATTCAGAAGAATTTACTTTCTTGCGGGTTGATTCCTGGCATCGAACCCTAGTAAAAAAAAGGGGAATTTGCACTTACACCCCCTGTACTTACACGGTTTGGCAGATACACCCCTTGTACTTTAAATTTAGGCACTTACACCCCTTGTACTGTGCAGTACCGTTAAATTGGATGGAAAAGTGAGTGGCGGGAGTTTTCCCTCCAAAATGACCCCCGTCCGGTACGTGTAAGTGCCCGCTTTTGGGTGATTTCTCATGAGTCCCACTCGGTTATTTTTTAAAAAATTATTGAACGACTCGGATTATCCGTGTGGGGCTCGGATTGTCCATTCGGAGGGCTCGGATTACCCATTTTGGGGCGGAGCTAGTATGTGGGGGAGGTGGCACGTGCCACCTTCGGTTTCAAAAATATCAACAAAAAAAAAAACACATAATAAGGTTAAATAAATTTTTTTTGAAGAATTGTACATGAATAGTACTCCCTCTGTCCGGATTTAATAGTTTTTTTTGGAGTACGTGCTATTTTTCAATCGATTATATCTTCCAATTTATAATGTTTTACGTGATTTTGAAAACATTGTATTATAAAACTAATCGAGATCTATCAAGCAAGACTCATATTCGATATGAAAAATTTATTATCGATTCAAAGATATAACTCATTTTTTAACCGGTTAGAAGAAGTTTCTTGGTAGAGTGGCAAAGTGTTCTGTTGCCTGGTGCCTTGCGCCACGGTTCGTAAGAATCGAAACCCCTGGCACCCGATGTGCTTTCTTTTTTCAAAAATAGACACACACACACTCTCTCTCTTGTGGCACAAGTTTTTATTAACAAGATTTGTAATTTTTTTCCCACAAAATGGAAACGAACGTAACCCATTTGGAAATTAAATTTTTTCCCACAAAAAAAAAGTTAATACTTTATGCAAATACTGTAAAAAAGTCCACGACATAACCTAATTATATGACTTCACAATGAATTTAAATTTTTTCCCACAAAAAAAAAGTTAATACTTTATACAAATACTGTAAAAAAGTCCACGACATAACCTAATTATACGACTTCACAATTAATTTGTTTTTCATATTTTTTCGCATAACATGTAATTAGATTTTCATTGAACGGTGCCACCCCCGCCTCCGAATCCCGACTCCGCCTTGCTCACAATGGCTTCTAGGGGTATTTTAGGCATTTTTTCAGTCATTTCGGAGGGAAAACTCCTGCCACTCACTTTTCCATACAATTTAACGGTACTGCACAGTATAAGGGGTGTAAGTGCCTAAATTTAAAGTACGAGGGGTGTATCTGCCAAACCGTGTAAGTACAGGGGGTGTAAGTGCAAATTCCCCTAAAAAAAAAAAGAACAACTTCATTGTAGTGGTTATAGACGAAAAACACTCATTATGGTTCGATTTAGTAAAGGGCGCGACGAAAGAGGAACTTGCACAAGGCATTGGGTCCAGGGAGCAGATTGCTACCTTCTCTCTTTTAATTTTCTGGAAGGATGTTCACCTCATTGGTGCCCCATATTGATTAAGCAAGGTATATCCAAAAATTAACCGATAGATGAATTTGTAAGGGGGCCCAGTATTCGCAACCCTTTATTTTTTCTATTAGCTCACTTCCTTCATTTACTCCATATAATTCATTAATTTCCCTTTATTTACTCCATATAACCCATTAATTTCTCCAAATCTTCCTATTATATCCCTCTCCTCCCAAAACACCAAATCTCCATAGCTACCACCACCAAAGTTAAGAACACTGCCCCACCACCACCACTCCCTCCCCTCCTCTCTTCAAGGTTACTCTCTCTCTCTCTCTCAAAACGAAACCCACTTGGGAGCCGATCGAGCACTGTGTTTTTTTCGACGCATAATTTTCAATTTTTTGAACCAGATTTTCGGCGTTTCAGGTCCAAAAAAATGTAATGTTTTCGACATTTGAATACCATAATATTTAAATAATTACGACAGTTAGTTACCGAAACCTTTGTATATATTTGGCAGTCAATTACTGAAAGTCCTAATATATATTAGGCCTTTTCTAATCTTCAGTAATATAATATTGTCAAATAAATTTTCGGTAACCTAATACCGAAGTATATACCAGAATTCGACAGTTAATTACCAAATTATATATATATTTTTTCAACAGTTAGTTATCGAAACATATATATATATATATATATATATATATGTTTTCGACAGTTAGTTACCAAAATTGTTTTCAAAATGGTCACAGTGTGGTGATTCAATGGCGACTATACCGAGAAAGAGAGGAGTGGCGGAGATGCGGCGGTGTTCTTGATCGAGTGGTGGTGGCTATGGCGAGCTATGGAGATGGAGAACGCGTGAGCTGACTGAGGGAAGAGAGGAAGATGATGATGATGGGTTGTGTCTAAAAAGTTAGAAGGGCAAGTAGGACATTTTGCATTGGGGGCTCATGGTGTAATTATTTAAAAAAATTAAATGGGTTAATGGAGAAAATAAGGGGTTGCGAGTCGCCCACATTTGTAAGTGTGCTCGTTAATAAGAAGGGTAAGGTTTACAAATGGTCCCTTTAGTTTATATGAATTCTCATTTTCATCTCCCTCATAATAATTGCGTCATTTTTAACCCTATTGTTTACATTCCGTCTCAATTTTGTCCTTTTTGTTGACGCCGTCAATAAAACAAATGGAATTGAAGGGAAAAATTGTCATTTTTTCTCATAGAGGGACAAAATTGAGATTTTATGTAAACTAGAGGGACAAAATTTATATGGAATATGATAAAAGCTTTAAATTTTTCAACATATTTTTGGTTATTCAATAAAAATATGGGGTGAGAAACATAATACGTATGGTGTCTTTTTATTTTATTTGCAAAACCAAAAGTACAAAGTAAATTCTAGAAGTAATTCCTCTAGTTTGCATAAAATCTCAATTTAGTCTCTCTATGAAGAGATGAAAATTTTGCCCTTTAATTTTGTTTGTTTCATTGACAGTTTGACACAGTAAGCAAGAGTGACGAAATTCAGACGAAATGTAAATATAGTGTTAAAATTGACAGAATGAATACTAAATGGACGAAAATAAGAACTCATACAAACTAAAGGAACCTTTTATTAAATTTACCCTAAGAAGAATACAATTGTTATTGATTTTGGGTACTTATGCTCTTAAATGATTGTAATGACTTCCATATCATTTTTTTTAAACTTAAGTACTTTACTATGCCAAGTAGATTGAGGGTCCCGATTGAAAATGTTTGCTTTAGGCCTCACAAATATCAGAGCCGGTCCTGATCGAACCATCTACGTATCCCAGATTCCTAACATACCCTGGCTAGCTGGCCTACTACAAAATTCTCCATCGCTTCTGACCATGTAGAGTAGCTATTGCCACTCAAATGAATACTAATAGCATGCATTTCATCGTCGACGTATCCTGAGAGAGTCAAAATATGAGCTCTTTCTGAAAGATAAGATCGAAGAAGCACTAAGGCACCTATGTATCCCGAAAGAGAATCAGGCCACTTATAGTTCAAGGTTCAAGGAGATTTACATTCCGGAAGTGATTCACATTTCTTTCTAGGTGCAACAAGTTGATCAAAAAACCATGATAAATAAAATGACTTTAATTCCAAGAGAAAATAAACTCAAACCTCTAAAAGAAAACAAACTCAAGACTCAAATTCTAAGAAACAGCAAATATGGGCCAAAAGAAAGGCCTAAAACTAGCTAATTGAGAGTCATAAAAAAAATTGACTCAAGACTCATGCTAAAACAAGAAAGACTTTGATCGCTGATTCTCAATCATTCAACTTGGTTGGGTAACCTTTCCCTGAGTCGATGAGATTCTGGACCGTATTCTTGAGAGCCCCACATTCTTCAATGGAATGACCTGTCACTCGGTGATACTTGGAATACTCTCCACCTTTTTATGCAAGGTTACTAGGGAATTTTGTTTGCAACGACTTCAGATCGCCTAGCCTTTTGCTTCTAAAATATGGAACACATCTTCTAAATTCATTCCAAGAGGAACAAAATCCCTCTTACCCTTGTGATTGATGTCACGCCCTCGATTTTCAACATAAATAAATATTCTATTTTTAATAAAGTCTCTCGCATATCATACATAATACCCAAAAAAGTCTTCCACCTGTTTAAATTAAAAACGAGTCCCCATTCTTAAAGAAATACAACCTTGGCACCATAGCCCAAATTAACTTAGATACAAATACAACATGTTCAGAATGTTACAAACTTTAGTCAAAAGATAATTCAAGAACAAACTAGTTACAAAGCCATCTTTAGCCAAAAGTAAGTCTATTACAAAGATGAATAGGTAACTAAATGTAATTAGCTTCCAAAAATCTTCATGTCCAAGCACACCATAGCATGCAATCTATTGCCTGACATTTGAACCTGAAAAGAAGGATTTGTTGAGCTACACTAGCCCAGTAGGAAAATCTTTACCAATTTTATGTATAAATATGAAATCAAGTGCAAAGACGAGATGAAAAGGAGATGTAGTTCAATCACGAGATAACAATGTACTCTTGGGTGTATCAACATTCATTACAATTGCTCAAAGATATGCCATTATCACGAACGCCATACGATTCACAAGACTCATGCCCTCTACCAACTCAACACGACTCGCTATCCAAATTCCCACCGTTGGTATTTCCACCTGTTGCGTTACCGTATAACACTACGAGGATTATCGTTGTGGGCTCCCGTGCCCTCGTTCGAAAGAGTCGCCACCCGGATTTTTGAGATGGATCATCCAAGAAACCGAGGAGTCGTTTGGAAAAGGCTTTTGGTCTAGCGAGAACGTTGAGATTTCGGGTTCGGGAGCCACATTACGAATGGGGAAGGTTTTTCTTTAAAAAGCACCCCACTCGCCCGGTAAAACCGGTCTCTAGTTAGTGTTTTCAAAAGGGGAAATCCTCAAGTATCATTTGAAAGATTAAGTTCCTTAATAAGAGCACATAGCGGGGAAGGGACATGGGGAATATATCACGTTGACGTGCATGTGGTGCTATCTGTGTAGTGGTGGTAAAATGATATGAACAAAAGAAATAAACAATTATCAAACTGTCTGGACCTCAGCCGTACTGTTCACGACACCTTGAGATGCCGCGCGCGGCACCTCAACACGCCGTGCGGGGTATCTGCTCTGCTGTCAGACTGTTGCGGACTTTCAATACATCATCTAGCTTATTTCTATCTTTGGATGTCTCTTGGAAAACTCATCAGAAGCCTCGTAATAGTCAGATTATCCCAAAGATATTGTTATCTTTCGCAAAACAAGGTTTTAAAACGGTTTTTTTGACATACTTGATCATTTGGGATGATCTAGGAAAGCTTTTGAATAGCCAAAACATGGTTTGTAGATATGGTCTTATTTTAAAAACAATAGAAACAGTGAACAGAGGATACAGATAGCCACAACAGAGGAAAACTCAGATCCAGACAGCCTGTCTAAGATAACACCAACGTGTAAGGTGCCGTGCGATGGGGGTCAGGGTGCCGCGCGCCTGATACACAGGTCGCGCGGTTCCTGGCCTCAGCACAGTACTGGTTTTTATTTTGTGAAAATGGATTTTAAGTCAGGATCTAACCAAAAGGGGTTAGATCTGCTGATAGGAGAGCCCCCTCAGAACCAGAACAGGGTCTAGTCCGAGAAAACTAGTTTTTACCTTTGGTTTTGAGCTTTGATCAAGGATCGTAGGTGCGAGGATGTGGATGGACCGTCACGGATGTAGATGGAGGAGGTTATATAAGACAAAAGGGGTATGGGTGTGAGTGAAGGTTAGGTATTTTGGATGGTGGGGGCTTTGAAGTTGATGAGAGATCAACTTCATTGATGAGGAGGGAGTGAGTGGAAGCACTTAAAGAATGTCTTTTGGGAATGGCATTCTTCAAGACTTGGAAATGGACATGGAAATGAAGAAAGTGGGTATGAAAACTAGAGAGAGAATGCTTATGGAGTGAGAATGCCCAAAACAAAAGAAGCCAAAAGGAAGGCCAAGAGGGACTCAAAAGAAGGGCCTCTTTCTCCTTGAGTGGAGGGGTCAGTTTATAGGCAAAGGCCAAGGATTTTGAATTTCAAGTGGTGGAGGTATTTTCTGGGCGGGCCAGAAGTGCATTTTCGGCTGAGCCAGTCATCAGCTGTGGCTCAAACTGGCGTGGCCGACAGCTTTCTGAGCTAGTCAGCCTTTTTGCTCAAGATGCCGTGCGGCTTAGTTTTGCCGCGCACGGTCACTTGAATTTCCAAGGTGCCGTGCGCTCTATTGCCCATCCGCACGGTACCTCTTCCTTCGGTCCAGAGTCTTTTGGGCTTTGTCTGGGCTTTATCTGGGCCTGTCAGGTTTTTTGGGTTTTTGGGTTTTTGGGCTTAGGGAGATCCCTTTTCAAGCTCGCAAAAGGTACCGTTTCCTCTGTTTCATCATCGGGGTGGACAAAGAACCTCAAAGATCCGTATTGGGGTGTCTACAACCGTGTTACCACCCCTTGCGTCACAGTGATCCCTAACGACTCGGGTTACCGTATTACCACATCTTGCGTTACGAAACCCGTCTACGTCTCCGTATTACCACCCCTTGTGTTACGAGACTCCCTACACCAACTTCCGACCCATTCAACTACTTTCTCACATACAATATGCAAGTTATGACTCCCCCATGATCACATTCATAAATGAAACATCATACAATACGCCAATGCTATCATGATTGCGCCATGAACAATCACAAGTACCAACAATAAATGAAAATGCACTTAACGACGTTATAACCAAGTGATTCCTCATTCGTTCCACACTAACGCAAGACCAATGGAACGATGATAGCATTGAATAATCAAAGGAAGTCAATTAGACAAGCTTAAGATAGGTTAGGAGGAGTTCAAGAGGGTTTACAAGTGATCGGGGGTCAAAACAATCTACAGAGGAACAACAGGAGCAAAACTGGAGTTAAGCTCCTGGTATCGATAGGCACAAAATCCGTATCGATACAATATTCATTGTCCAAAAAGATAAGCTTACTGTATCGATACGCCACAAAATCTGTATCCATACCACGGGGCTTCGGGTAGCGATTTCAGTTGATTTTCAAGGCATGTTCAACAACCAAAATCTAATAACCCAAGGCACGAATCTACACCAAATCAACATATAAACACATAGAAGAGGTAAATAAGTCCCTTCCTCGCAACAATGGCCGAGATTCAAACGTTTTTGAGCGAACCTTAGCCTCTTGAACTCTGAAACTCCGATTCAAGCTCGACCCAAGGATCTCCGAGCTTAAGAACTTGAATGGGAGGCCGGAAGGAGGTTGGTTCTTGAAGATTTTTGTCACACCCTCGATTTTTAAACATAAATATCTAAATCATTTCGATAAAAGATCCTCGCATAAAACAGATAATACCCAAAATGAGTTTCCCACATGCTTAATTACAAACAAGTCCTCAAGTTTTTAATTTACATCTTTGGCATCATGGCCCAAATTAAGTTAACTACAAATACAACTGAGTTTCGAATATTTCAAGCTTTAGTCAAAAGATAATTCAAGAGTAGAACTAGTTACAAGGCCATCATTGATCAAAAAATTAAGTCTAATCTGAGATGAGCAAGTAACTAAATCAAATAAGGTTCCAAAATAGTCTTCGTTTCCAACTATGTTGAGTCATGCAACCTATTGCCCTGCGTTCGAACCTGAAAAGAAGGATTTTGTTGAGCTACTAGAGCCCAGTAGGAAATTCTCTACAAAATCTACATGCAGTGAGATGATAAGCATGAAAATGAAAGTGGATCAAATTAAATGACAAATCGTAACAATGCACACCAACACCCATTTTAAAATATCATAACAATTCCCAATCACAACCCATACGTACACACACATGCACACACTTCTTCCAACGAATTTCCACCCCTTGCGAGATTGTGTTCCCACCCCTTGCTTCATAATAGACTCCACCCCTTGCGTCACACCAACCCCTATTCACTTCACAACAACAACAACCATACAATCGTCACAATGAATACCATTGCCATAGGCTCATTCCACTCACATCGACATTATCAAATACGACACATTTCGTGTAACGCCCCTAGAATCGGGTTCGTTAAATAAACATTTTATTGGATAAACTAGGTAGAGTCTGGCTCCTTATTACATCATAATCCCCTCAGGGAGTACTTATATTACACAAAAGGGAAGGACATCTAAGGTTATCTACAGCTCCGTCTCTTGTTCCATCCTAGCAAGCTCCTCAGCTCCAAATACCTCCAAGGTATACATCCCTCCTTGCTCATCTACAAGGTCTGACACATTATACCAGTGTCGCCACCAGCATAATATTTCAGGGTCACCAAAGGTAACACCGTGAGCTACAAAGCTCAGTAGAATAATCCAAACCCACTAACCCTTAACTTACACATAGCAAGTCATGCATTCAATCATTCATAAAGGGTCATAAACAACACATACAATACAGGATATAGATATCAACAATGACACATCCACATTCGCTATCTATCGTTAGTGTCCATGTCATCAGAGTTTCTCCTACGCAGCGTTTCGTGTCTCGTTTTCATTTTACCAAACTTTTCAAAAATCAGTTTTAACACACACAACCTCGGTTTCGCCGCTCCGGGTTCCCATTGGCACACAATTTTGCATTGGCTCCTCTCCGCGGATAACCAAGCCATACCTCACCATGGAACTACCACGTTCGGCTCCATGGGAACGCACACAACCTCACAATGGTTCCGCCGCCACGGATTCCCATTGGAACACACACAGCCTCACAATGGTTCCACCACCACGGATTCCCATTGGAACACACACACCCATCACATAATGATTATCACACTTGATCATTATGTAGTTTCAAAAATATTTCATCCATGTTAACCACACCCTAAGTGTCATGTTTCTACTTCTCGGTTTTTGTGTCTCGTAGTCAGGCATAGACTCCACGATAGGACTTCGTAACCAAGTACGACTCATTCTTAGAAATCTTGAAACTAAGCTAGCAAGATCATCTAACTCTATTTAATCATGCTCATTCATAACCACTAGTACGGCAAGCAATCATGCGTTCAAGTTCGCAATCCTTGAAAAAGGTCAAAATACAAATACTTCCTTTAAAGCAACACTTTATCTTTAAAATAAAAGCGTATAACTTTCTTTTTGGAAATTCAAAACAACATATGTTTATTGATGAGTTAATCAAGTTGGAAAGATTCTATAAAGTCATGCGATCAATCATTCTCAAGTTCATGCTTTCAAGTATTCTTAAGATCAAAGTAAACTACGTAAAATAAAATCATACTAACTCATAGCTTTCGATACTTAGGAAATCATGCTTATAACTTCTATTATACTTAGGAAAAGTAGATCAGGATATCTACATACAACTCAAATAAACACACAACATATAATTCCTTATACTTAGAGAAAGTAGGTTCGAAGAACTCTACCGTTCTTCTTGGCGGTAGTAAGCTACGGAAGGTACGACGGAAAGAAAGTCGGCAGTCGAACGGAGTAATGGCTTATGGTAAGCTTCGAAAGAGAATGGTTTCTCTCGAAACTAGATCTTATCTACAACTACTACTACTTTTGGATTGAGGTGGTGGTCGAGTGGTGGTTTAGTGGTGGCGTTGGAAGTGTTTCTTGAAAACAAGAAGAAAGTAAGCAAGAACAAGCAAGAACACTTATACTTTCTAGAGAGAAGTTGGAGAATGGAATGAAGATGTGAGTTCAAAGCACAAATGGGCTTGCTATTTATAGGCAAAGCTCTCCCTCTCCCTCTCTCTAGCCGAAATCTCTCTCTCTCTATATCTATTTTTTTTTTTATCTTTTTAAGTCATGCTTTCTTACAAGATCACACCAAAATCTAGTCACCTCATGCATTGGAAACCCACCAAGATCTTACTTTCCTTGCACTCAAAGTTCTAGGACAATTTTAGGTTATTCAATTGGGTTTCTAGTCTAGTCTTAGTACTTGAAAGCATAGAAAATCTAGATTTGGTTGTACTAGGATGGGATTATGGAAGATTGAGTGGAAGAAAGGAGGATTTGGTCAAGTAATAAAATGAAAAATGTACAAGTGGTACAAGATTTGCTCAATTGGTAATTCATTTAGGACAATTGGTACAAAGATTTGCTAGGTAGAATACAATCCAAGGTGATGTGCATATCTAAGTACAAAGGAAGATCAAAGATGGCCAAGGTACAACCAAATCTTCCTTCTTCTTTCTATTTCTCTCTCTCTCTCTCTCGGATTCTCTCTCCCTCTCTCTCTCTCAAGTACTATATATATACACACACACTAGAAAGTATACATATATAATAATATAGATATGGGTACCATATAATCTAATACTTTAAAAGTAATTTAGATTTTCAAATTTTAAAATCCAAATACCCACATGTGTACTTACAATATATATATATATATATATATATATATATATATATATATATATATATATGTAAGTACTTTCAAAAATCCTACTAGATATGTCAAAATCTAATATCCTAATAAACTAAGTTATACTTTCAAAGTACTAAGACCTTAACTTATTTAATTAATGTACAAAATCTATTTTAATGGATTTAACACACATGGAAAATCTATTATTTTATTAAATCTAGTACTTGGTTGGCAAGTATAGCTATTGTCCAATGGATAATGGTTTCCCTAGCGGTTATTAACCAATGGGTAAAGATGGCAAATACTATAACCTATCGTCCAATGGGTAATAATTCTCCTAACGGTTATTATCCAATGGGTAAAGGATTGTACTTGTAATAAAGTATATATATACTTTTAGTCATGTGCATATATCCTGTATAATACTAGATTCAAGTACTAATGAAATCTAGGTAAGTACTTTAATGAATAAACAAAGGTTTTTCTCTTTTGTCCAATGGGTAAAGATAACCCTAACAATTATTGTCCAATGGTTAATAGCTCAGAGGTTCAAAAGGTTCATCTAGGGTTATGAAGCTCAAGGGTTTCAAAAGGTTCAAGAGTCACAAGGTTCATCAATGGGTTAGGGAGTAGACGGTGATTAGGTTAAACGATCGACAAGCTAACTATTTGGATAAAAGCTAGCTAAGCTTGCTAAGTAGGATTTCCAGCTGAGATGTGAAATCTTAAGACTTAACCTAGAGATGACGGGAAAAATCGGCGGTTAGAAGACGATTAGAACCAACCAAGAGTAGTGAAAGAATTTTCGGATAAACAACAAGATTTTTATTAGACAGTAACGACGGATTTTCGGTTATGAAAATAAAAATCCAAGTAATTTTAAAAAAAAATCAAATTTTTAACGAAATTTTTATTTACCAAAAATCAGGGTCGTTACATTTCGTTCATAGACCATGGCACTCGTCACTACAATACCACTATAAAAAAATGCAATATTTGAACCATAAAACATTCTATTCAATCACGTATCACAAATACACACCAAAATCACACATAATCACCTCAAAACATGTAGTGGAAGAGAGGAATCCCTACCAAAGTGGGTTTTGAGCAAAACCCTAGGTCTAACAAGTGGATTGAACTCGAATCCTCCAAAAACATGCCTCACCCGAGCTTGGATGCAAGATCTAGAGTGAATAAAGTCCAAAAACACGAATAACGAGCAAAGATCAACCAATAATCGAGAGGAGAGAGAGAAAAATGTGGGTAGGCCTCAAAGTGTGAGAACAAGAACATAAAACTCACAATTGGTTCACCAAATGCAAGAATCTTGTGAATTTGAGGAAGAAAACCTTTGGATCTTGGAGATTCGAGCTTGAAATTGAGAGTTTTGGGTGAGATTGGAGTGGGGTGGGTGAAAGAGGGTGTTGAGATCTAATTTCGTGGCCTTTGGGTGTGGGAAATGACATAAAGGGGTATTTATAGTGGTCCAAAAAGCGTGCTGAAAAAGTGCAGAAAACACAGCATGTACCGGTACGGGGAAAAGGCTGTACCGGTACATGAACCTTCAAAATGTCAAAAACACTACTTCTGGACACTATGTACCGGTACGAAAAAAAGGCTGTACCGGTACAAGCTGGGTAGAAAATGAATTTTTTTGCAACGGTCACCGAATCAAACCCCACTTGCTACCAACACTTCCAAACATCATTACAACCTCAAACTAACATTTTACCATCCTCCGAGAGTCCGATACACACCCAAATACGTATCTCCATACACCCCACAACATACGAGTGATTTTACTAACAACACAACTACTTTACGCAATAAACGATTTCCGAAATTTAATAAATTCACAAGTCTCCACAATTTTGGGAGATGAAGTGGGGTTTTGAGTGAGAGGAGAGGAGATAGAGAGAGAGATCAGCAGGGAGAGGGAGAGAGATAGAGAAAAATGATCTCCTACAATACATATACCCCTATATATACTCACACACAAGTATATCATACTCTCACCCCCTCCAATCTCTATCATTTAACTTCTATCCCCAATCCAATTAACCACAATTAAACCATACTTTCTCAATTTAGGCATTTTAACAATAATTTCAATAATTAAAAATTTACGGGTCTCTACAGTTGAAATGAGATCTCACCACATTAATACCACTATCATTGTTGGGATTTGTGCTTGTCTTCATCTTGTGGCTAAACTCTCCCTTATCAAGCAATCCTTGATTAAGGTCATCTTTGACTTGCATTCCCATAACTTAGAGGCACTTAAAAGTATAGATTGTTTGGGGGTACAGGTGCTTTAGGTACTGTGGTTGCAAGTTTCTTACCACCATTCTGACTTGGTCCTCTTGTAAGGGACGAGTTTTCATTTGTGTGGCTTTCTTTCTTCACTTAGCGGGAAAGTGGCAAAAGTCTCTTTTTGCCTTTTGTTTGATCATCTTCGAATCTCGGGTGGTTACCTCAATCTGAACATTCTAGGCATATTGGTTGATGAAGGCGTTGACAATTTCTTACCACCCCTTGTACTTGGTTAAGTCCAGAGTGAGAAACCAGACAAGTGTGCTGTAAGGAGGTTTTCCTGAACAATAAAGACTAGTGGCCGAACACGTGTTATACGGGGTCCGTGCAATGAGAAAAGTAATATAAGATGCCACGTAAGATGGTGGACGACAATATGAACCGATGATGTGAGGGGTCATTGGACCAGACCATTTGTTCGGCAGAGAATGACCAAAGATATGGCAAATCGAATAATTAGTATAGTCTGTTCGGCAATGAGAATGCCAGACAGATAGAATTATCTGGAAAAACATAGTCTTTAGAGATATGACGGTAGGAGTGTTCCAGAAGAAGAACTCAAAGTCCAATCAAGATAAGTAAAAAGACAGTCCTGTTATGGAATGAGTCCCATAAAGGGAAGAGTCCCTATGAGTTAGGGATCTCGGTGGATTGGGCAAGAGGATCCCCGGAAAGGACAAGTTTCTTGTACGAAGCAGAAAACCTTGGCAACGAAGATGCTTGGAGAACAAGCAAACGTATATCTATAAATACAAAGCTAAACCTAGGGAAAGAGGTACGCAATAAGTTGCATTCACTCCACACTTTCCTACGGCTAATTAGGGTTTCATACAGTACAAGCCACTAACTTAGGCATCGGAGGGCCTTTGCCACGAAAGGCAAAGGTGTGCTCACCCTTTGTCTATTTTGCAGATTAGGGTTCCGGCGAATGCATTAGGGTTCCGACCGAGTAGCACGAGGAGTCGTTGCAAGCCAGTGCTGTTCAAGGTATTGTTTGTTTTTTCCCACCTACAATTGACGCCATCTGTGGGAAACGAAAGAGATCCCTTTGAAAAATTGTGGGCAGCATGCCCTTAAAAAGGATTTCGTTCCTTTCTAAAAAATGCAAGGGCCCGGATCGAGGGAGCGCGAGCGCGGATGGCAAGCACTCAAAATATAGAGTCGCCACTCGGGTTTGAAGGTCCGACACCCAAAGAACCGTATTTTGAAACACCTGCCATGCTGTTTGATTTGAAAAAGTGAAAGCACTAATCCATCATAACCATATCTGGGTTCGGGAGCCAGGTTACGAGAGGGGAAGGGTTTTGAGGCACCCATCTCGCCCAATCCGGAGATCGGTCTCTACTTAGGCATTTTATGACAATATTGTGATTCTTCTTTTTATTAATCAATTTTTAGCCAATTAAGGTGGGGAAATAGTTTAATCAGGATGTGATCAAAATAGCATGGATGGATGAAATGTTGAAAAATAAATGGGATAAAACCCAACACTGTGATCAGACATCAAAATAGTGCCTTGTATGCATTTGATGTGAACAGTGGTCAACTTGCATGCATGGATCTACGCGCATCCAAGTCCACTAGCGCGTGCCATACCCATACACAGGCGCGTGTGTCAACATCCAACCAACAGATTGAATTTTATCCCCTTCTGGGCTCTGGAAGGACCTGTGCTCACCCAGAGGGCAAACCTAGCAGTTTATATGTACTAACCAAACCAAACCAAACCGAGCCTTATGTCCCAATCACTTGGGGTCGGCTACATGAATTCGTTTCTGCCATTGAGCTCTGTCAAGGGCCACTTGCTCACACTGACTTAAAATACTCATATCTTTGCACACCACAGCATCTAATGTTAATTTCGGTCTACCTCTCCCCGTAGCATTGCTATCCAAAGCTATTTTATCCGCCCTTTTAACCACCGCATCTTCTGGTCTATGGTAGACATGCCCAAACCACCCCTAAACAATGGGGGTATTAAAACAAAGGCCAAGGGCAGCCACTAGAAACAGACTGACCAGCACGCGTGACAACAGCATAGTCGCACGTGGGTCATGACTTGACTTCCAGGAATTGCTTTACATGCCTAGGCTCTGAAACATGTTCAGAAGCAACCCAGGCGCATTCCAAAGTAAACAGAAAAGCATGCTGAGCTAAACTATGGATTTTAACATGCAAGATAGTGAACCGGTTTGAATCATGACTCACAACGATCCATAACTCCATAGAAACAGAAAATAACTAGCATCCCTACCCCACGTGGACTATCACGTGTAGCCTATAACAGGTGCGCGTGCATGTGGGTCCGACGCGCGCGGGTGTGCCAGTTGTATGGTTCTTGTAACCCTGCCAACTTTAGGGCCATAATTGGTATTGATTACCAGCCTTGGCCCTGCCAACCCCCTTCAGGGATCAAACAATAAACAGGTAGTAAGTTTATACCTTTACTTGAGTGGTTTAGAAATGGATTGAACAAGGTGGTAGTGCTTGGAAAATGAGTGTATGGAAGTGGCTTGAGTGGTGAGGTATCAAGGGTATTAGGGTTTGGTAACTTTTTTTGCATGATTTTTGGTAACCCTTGGCCTTAAAAGACCAATGGGGTATTTATAGGAGGTGGGAGAGTGCTTGGTTGGTGGTAAACTAGGCTAAGCAACCAGCCAACAAGGCTGGTTGACCTTACTTGGTGGAGAAACAACCCAACAAGGTGATAGGAGTGGTTGTGTGGGTGGAGCAACCCATGCAGTCTGCAACAGCTGTGTTGGTGATGAAAATGGGGATCTACAGCCCTGTAGACCCCCTGATTACAAAATCCAGCTGGAAAAAGGTGACGGGGACAGCTGTTGAATCGCACGCGTGGGAGTGGCATAGGCGCGCGAGTGAGCTAGCAATCGCATGATGGTCAACAGTCATTGTTTTGACTTTGACCAACACCTGGCAATCTCACAAGTGCGCGAGGGAGCCATAGCAACGCACGCTGGTCAAACCTTGGTTAGGGTTTTGGGGTTCAAAAGGTTCAAGAGGGGTTCCAATCACTCCAAGCTCAATCCTTTCCATTCTCAAGACTGTTTTTGATCTGATTCATCATCAGGGAAACAAGAATTTGAAAAACGAAGTAAAACAATCGGGAGATCTAGATTGGGGTGTCTACAATAGTCTTTCTTTGACGGCACGTGGAGCACCATTGACTGGTACGGGTAACGTCAAAGATTTCTAGACACCCATCAAATCTGCCCAAAAGCTGACTAAATGGAAAATGCAGATGAGTATGTAAAATTACCGTGCACCAAAGGAATGGAGAGCGAATCGATTGTTGATGCGAACTCTCCTGATGATCAAATGGGATTGGATGGATTGATCATCGATTGTAGAACGGACGGATAGACCTTCGCTGATTGATAAATTGGACGGATAGATCATCGCTGATTTGCAAGTCAGACGAATGGATCGTCGCTGATTGATGATCGGACGGATAGATCGTCGCTGATTAATGATCGAACGGATGGATCATCGCTGATTGATGGTCAGATGGATAGGTAGTCGCTGATTGATAATCGGACAAACAGATCGTCGCTGATTGATGATCGGACAGATGGATCGTCGCTGATTGATGGTCAGACGGATAGATCGTCGCTGACTTGAAAGTCGGACAGATGGATCGTCCCTGATTGATGATCGGACAGATGGATCGTCTCTAATTGATGGTTACACGGATGGATCGTCTCTAATTGATGGTCACACGGATGGATCGTCGCTGACTTGAAAGTCGGACGGATGGATCGTCGCTGAATGATGAAGGCTTTAAGTGTGCGCGGGCGAACCACTGCTGGGGACACAAAAATGCTCCGGATTGAAAGTATCAATTCAAAATGACCCCCAAAATTGTTGTGAGGCCATAATAAGAACCCATGGGCTGTTTGTAGGAGAGGTAAACATGATTGGGCCTGGTTAGAGAATGAATTAGGCTTGAGGCCAGGCGGATCATCGCGCGACTATCCCACTCTCGCGCACGCGGAACGTTTGTCAGGGCTTGGATATGGAAAAGGCGCAGACCCGACCCAAACCTATTTCACTCCTTTAAACTTCCCAGGGACGTTTACAGAAACAGTTCTCAGACGGTTCCAAGTTCAAAACAACACAAACCCTCTCAATCCTCTCCCCAAAACCCTTGATTTCTTCTAAAAATCAACAAACCCGCTCACAACCATACACCCATGGCGGATCACGACAATGGAGGCGGTGGAGGAGAGGTTGTTGATCGATTGGAGGACCGAGGAGGCCCAACCAGGAGATCATATGGTAACACAGATCGTCGGAGTCGAGGGTGCAGTGGTAGGAGGAGGCGACAATGGCGATGGTGACCCTGAGCAAAAGGTTGGTGGTGGAGGCGAACGGCGCACACCGGAGCCAGAGCCTCGAGCGACGGAGGAGACTGGGGCCATGAGGAGTGCTGAGCTAGTGAGCTCGAGCACGGCCGTGGGAGGCCCGTCTGTAGTTGGTAGGGGCACTAGAGGCGGCGGTGGCGGCAGTGGTGCCGGTGGAGATGATACGGGACCGAGAGGATCCCTGCCGAGGGACTCGACGAAGGGCAAGGGCGCCATGACTGAGGAGGAAGAGACCACAGAGGTTCCGTTTGTGTATCGGGAGGAGGATGTATTGTTTTGGCCAGCGGCAACGTCGTCCAGTCATAGGCCAATAACCAAGGATGACGTTGCCGAATACTTGAGCGACGAGGCTTTAACGAAGCTCCTCGAGGAGAACCCTGTGATTGGGATCGCGGTCTTAGAGGCCAAGGAAGAGCGAACGAAGGCAATAGCGGCCTTGGAGGTGGCGGAGAGGACCGAGAGGGAGCGAAAGGAGAGAGAGGAGCCCTTGAGAGATATAGAGGCCGAGGAGAGGGCCGGAGCGGAGGCACAGGGGGCCTAGAGTAACAGCGGTGGCTGAGGCGAAAAAGTTGAAACATCCTGACTTTTTGGCGGAGGCGTATGTGCCACCCACACCACACTTGTGCCGTCGGGCTTCGCGGCTTACATGCCACAGCAGATTGAGTACGACGCCGAGCTTGTGCTGAGAGACCCTGAGACTCACATTTCAAACACCTGGACAGAGGTATATTCTTGGAAACCCCCTTTGTAATTCAACTTCATATTCGCTTGCATGTCTTGTATTTGAAAGAATAGCATAAAACAATCCCAAGTTGAAACACGCCATGACGATATGATCCTTGTATTGTATGTCATGTATGTAATAACTTGAACCAACCATCTGTTGTAGGCTGCATTGATTTGACTTGAAAATGAAAGCCATGCATGCTGACATTATCCCCTTGTTGCTTGTCTTTGTGTTTAAAACAAGAGAGAGCGAGGCAGAGGGATATTTGCGGCTTCGGAGGTGTGAGTAGGTCCCTGGAGCTGTACGAGGTCCTGCTGCCGAGAGTGAGGCAGCTGGTAGACGAGGCAGGCTTTGGTGAGTTCATACGTACTCTTTCCTCGGTCAGAAATGACCATGCTATCTTGGTAACGCTTGTAGAGAGGTAGAGGGATACCACCAATGCCTTCCACCTACCACTTGGGGAGATGACAGTGACGCCTACAGACTTTGCGGCGATCACAAGGCTGAGGGTTGGAGGAGAGCCCATTCCTTTTGACTTAGGCATCCATAATGACCAGGCGGCGCTGAAGTGGTTTCTGGGGAAGGTACCCAAGATTGAGGAGGGGAATGGTGAGGTACGACCAGTTCATGAGGTACCTGCAGAGAGAGGTGACCACGGAGCGAGAGGCGGAACAGATGGCCAGAGCGTACCTACTGTACCTCTTCGGTGCTTCCCTGTACCCGAGCAGGCGGAGCAAGGTGCACCTGTCCTACTTGCCGGCGCTGAGGGACCTGAGGACAGCCTCGCACTTTTACTAGGGTGGAGCAATGCTCGGTGCAGCCTACGGCTTCCTGGGTGACTCGTCGAGGACAATGCAGGGCACCGTTGGCTATTGGAGGATATGGGAGGTATGATTTCAATATAGCAAAGTACAATTTCCATTATACCTGTATCATTTGATTGCATAGCCTACTTGAATACGTAATTGCATAATTGTATATCCTGTGACTGACGCAAATGCATGTTTGAACACTGTACAGCTCTGGGCCTATGAAGTGTTGCGGATGTATCCGTCGATGTGTAAACATCCTAACTTGAGCACCCTCCTCCGCGCGCTGATTTGGAGCAAGGAGAACATGGGGACGAAGGAAGGAAGAGGCAACCTTAATGCCTTCAGGCTGTACTTGGACGAGCTCAGGGTCTTGCAAGTATACCGTAAACCCTCATAGTTAAACATGCATTCTGTAACGACCCTGATTTTTGGTCAATAAAAATTTCGTTAAAATTTAAATTTTATTTTAATAACATGGATTTTTATTTCCATAACCAAAAATCCGTCATTACTGACTAATAAAATTTCGTTGTTATTATTCGAAAATCTTTAATTAGGTTTTAATCGTCGTTTAACCGTCATTTTCGCGTTGTTTCTAGGATTAGGTCTTGAACCTTTCATCTTGGCTGGAAATCCTACTTAGCAAGCTTGGCTAGCTTTTAACCGACTAGTCAACCTAACGATCGTTTACCCTAATCGCCGCTTGTTTCTTAAACCTTACGAACCTTGTGGCTCTTGAACCTTTTGAACCCCTTGAGCTTGTAAACTCTAGATGAACCTTTTAAACCCTTTGAACCTTTTGACTATTAATCGTTGGACGATAAAAGTTAGGGTTATCTTTACCCATCGGACAAAAGAGGAAACCTTAGTTTATTCCTTAAAGTACATTTCTAGATGTCTTTAATACTTAGATACAGTATTAAATGGGTTATATACACATGTTTAAAGTGCTTAGGTATTAATTAAGTGTAGAAAGTACCTCACCCTTTTATCCATTGGACGACAATGGTCAGGGAAAATATCACCCATTGGTCAATAGCATTAGTCTTGCTATCAAGTACAAGATCCATTAGTTTAATAGATTCACCATGTGTTGAAATACTTATATATATTGTGAAAGCATAGTACTATCCGTCTTGGACCATTGGATAATAACTGTTAGGAGAATTATGATTCATTGGATAATAAGGTCAAGTCAAGCCAAAGTACTAGGCTTTAATAGTTTAATTGCTTATTAGATCTTCCTTGTACCTATTTGCTTAAAGTATTAGATATGTATATCTACCCGAGGATTCTATGTACTACTATATAATTTTATAAAACAACATGTGCCAATTTGACATTGTTTAATTAGAAAATCTAGTATAGTACTTTATTCTCTTTTATCCATTGGATAATAACCGTTAGGAGAATCTTTACCCATTGGACGATAGGTTAAAGTCCTTGCCATCCTTACCCATTGGTTATTAACCGCTAGGGAAAACATTATCCATTGGATAATAGTTAGTCTTGACAATCAAGTAATAGTATAAAATAAAATACTAGATTTTCCATGTGTGTTAAATCCATTAAAATAGAATTAGTCCATTAGGTTAATATTATAGGACTTAGTACTTTGAAAGTATAGAATAGATTATTAGATATTGGATTTGGACATATCTAGTAGGATTTCAAAGTACATGGTTATATATATATATATATATATATATATATATGTATGTATGTATGTATGTATGTATATATATATATTTTATATTTGGAAAGTACCATGTGTGTATTTGTATATTTTATTTGGAAAATCAAGTTTACTTGTAAAACCCTAGATTTCAAAGTACCCATAGTACTTAGGTATATATTAGTATATGTATATACTTTCAAGAAAGTACAAGAGAGAGAGAGAGAGAGAGAGAGAGAGAGAGAGAGAGAGGGAGAGAGAACCCGAGAGAAAGAGAGAGAAGGAAAGAGAGGGAGAGATTGTACCTTGATTAACCTTGCTTGATTTTCCTTGTGCTTTCAATCTTCCATTGTACCATTGGAAGCACACAATCCGTTGGGATTTCATCCTTACAAGCCAAATCTTGTACAATTGTACACTCTCCAATTCTTTACTTGATCAAATCCTCCCTTGCCTTGCTCAATCTTCCATAATCCAATCAAAAGGATTACATCATAGCCATGCAAGCCTAGTTCTAGGGTTTATCTTGCAATAAACCAAGATTGATGGAATAAAAAAGTGAGAGAAAGAGGGAGAGGGAGAGGCAGAGAGAGATGGGAGGGAGAGAGAGAGAGATGGCCGGTTGAGAGCGAGAGAGAGAGTGATGTGTGTGCAAGTGTACTCTTCCAAATCTAGTCCAATCCTTGGCCAATCTTCATACCTCATCATGTACCACCAAATCTAGAATTTTATACGTTCATATCTAGCCTAAATCTCCTAAGTACTAAACCAAGAATTTCTTATTTGATTCAAGGACTAGACAAGACCAAAAACCCATTAGAATAACCTATTTTTGTCCTAGTTTTTGGAGTCCAAGCAAAGCAATATCTTTAGTAGTCTTTCAAGCCATCAAATGACTTGATTTTGAGCATTATCCATTGGATAATGGAGGGAGAGAGAGCCGGCCAAAGGAGAGAGAGAGAGGGCCAATCCTTGCCTAGAAATAGCAAGCCAATCCTTCATTTCATTCACACCTCTTCTTGCTCCAACTTCTCTTTAGAAAAACTTAGTGTTCTTGTTGTTCTTGCTCAGTTTCTTGCTTATTCTTGAGGTTCTCTCTAGTTCTTCAAGAAATACTTCCATCACCACCACTCGACCACCACCTCGATCCAAAAGTAGTAGTAGTGGTAGTTAAGATCTAGTTTCGAGAGAAACCATTTTCTTTCGAAGCTACCGGAAGCTTACCGTAAGACGTTACTCTGCCCGATCACCAACTTTTTTTCCGACGTACCTTCCGTAGCCTTTACTACCGCCGAGAAGAACGGTAGAGTGTCCTTACTCTCTACCCCTAAGTATAGTTTGTATGCATGGTGAATTGAACTTAGAAAGCTATATGTTAGTATGAACTTGCTTTACGTAGTTTACTTTGATCTTGTGAATACTTGAAAGCATGATATTGAGAATGATTGATTGCATGACTTATCGAATCTATTTGACTTGATTTACTCGTCAATAAACATATGTTGTTTTGAATTTCCAAAAGAAAGGTTATACGCTTTTTAAAGATAAAGTGATGTTTTGAAACGAAGTATTCGTATTTTGACTTACTTGTGGTTATGAACGAGCATGATAGAATAGAGTTGGATGATCTTGCGAGCATGATACATGTGAAAAGTCCCGCTGCGGAGTCTATGCATGATACGAGGCACCTCATTGAGCTGTACGGTCTGGAGGGAGCCCTAAGGGACTATGTTGGGCAGGCTCACAAGTGCTTTGTAATTTCAATTTATGCGCTGGCCGCCTATATGCTGATTCCTACTGACAGAATGGTTAACCCCAGTTTGGTGAGCGTTGCCTCATAGATGGGAGCTCGGAAAAATATTATGCCTATAGTCCTGGCAGAAACCCTGATGGGCTAAGATTTGGTCAAAAGCGGCCAAGTAGATTTGTTCAGCAGATGCCCTCTTCTACTCCAGGTAGGTTCTCAGTCAACTCACCTTTTCCTCATTAGCGCACGTTTTCATTTTACCTCAACACTCAGATAAGGATCGCTCTAAAACCTTACTTGTCTTTTCACTCAGGGCCTTATCTGGTTCCTTACTTGTTTTTATGCTCATGCAACTTTGGCTTTCGGACAAAGTGGGCGTGCTTGAAGCACCACAAGCGGGTTTCGACCACTTTCCTAGGCGTCTGGTCGAGAGACCAATGTTGTACCCGGAGTTACTGGTAGTGGAGTGGCATGCTTTTCTGAACGACATGCAATCTGAAGACATTGTCTGGAGATGTCCCTGGCTGAACCTTCAGGAGATGACTGTTAACTCTGCAGGATTCGAGCAAGTGGTAATTGCTGGACTGGGAAGTTTCACCTTTTACATTCCAAGGCGCATACTCTGTCAACTTGGCATGAGCCAAGGGAATCAACGTTTCGGGAGAGAACACTTCGAACCTCCTGATTTCAATGCTCGAAGCTTGCATACCTACTGGTGCAGCTGGAATGACAGAAAATTAGAGGGACCCTTCCCAGACTTCATCACATTGTTGGAGGGTCGTTACGTGAAGTGGCTTCATGAGGTTGTCAAGGCCAGATCAGGGGGATACTATTGAGATTCCAAGGGAAGCCCTGCCTGTATTGAGAATAAGCTTAAGGGCCGTTGGGCCATCCGAGCATTTTTCTTTGCCTTTGTTGCTTGCTTTGATTTCGCTGTATGGCCTTTAAGCTTGGCATGTCCAATAAAAGATTGTCTTGTGTAGCACACAAGCTTTGCAACGCCACTTTGAAATAATGAAACTTCGATTTTGCATAAAAACTCTCTGGCAGGACCGAATCCCTTATTAAGCGCAAAAACACAGAACCATCACTTCGACACAGTCATTTATGCTTGTAATGACCTGTTGGAAGTGTAAAGAGTTCAAAATCTAGCTCGAGACAAAAAGTGAAAAATCATCCCAAAAAGTTAGCAGGCTGTTTTTCTGGCAGGAAAAGGGGTAATCCACGCGCGTTGAAGTGACTCAAGGTGTACGTGCTCCACTCACGCGCGCGCAGGTTCCATTATAGCGTGTGTTGGTTCTGTCCACTTATAGTTGCCAACTTTGACCCATTCGAAAATTGAAGTGTTGAGGCAATGTCATCACCCTTGGCCGTCCAGAAGACCTCTGGGACAAACTCATAGGTGTGCCCTTAAATTGAATGGGCATTGCCACCTTGCTTGGATATTTCCCCTGGAAAAAGGGGATATTTTCCGTCCTTTTGCTATAAAAGGGCAAAGCCCCTGTGAGTGTAAGGTACCCCCTCTAGAAGCAAAGCTCCATATATCACTTTCAATGGCAAATCACTTGCCAACCCTAATCGGCCCATGGTTGGAAGCATTTATTGCAAGTGATTGGTTATCCTTCCGGACTCACGGGTTGGCTGCCTTCCGCTTCCTTCGAAGCATGAGGCTTTGCCTTAAAATCCTGTGGGCGGCCCTATGGTTCTGGAACCCAGATATCCACGTCTTCAGATTCGGAGACAATGAGCTATGTCTGACGGTGGAGGAATTCCAAGCATACCTCCAAGGCTTCGCCTCTAGCCTGATTGTCATACCTCCTTATAGAAAAAGCATGGCAAAGCTCTTGAAAACCAGCCTGAACATCTCAAATGTGCAGTAGAAAGTCTGTTAAGTGGCAGACAAATAAACATCATGCGCCTGATGGAGTGGTATGGGCTCGAAGGTGATACAGAAGATACAGCCCTACAAGCCCGACGCCGATTTCTCTCTAGTAATCAACGTGCTTGCTGCGTACTTGTTGGTGTCTCCAGATAGACAGGTTGAACTGTCACGCCCTCGATTTCAAATATAAATAATAATAACATTTGCTAATTTAAATCCTCACAGGAGTTACAACTAATAACCCAAAAGATAGTTCAGTCTCCAAATTCTAAAAAAATTGCTCAATAAATTACAGAGTCCTAAAGTAGATAAAAATAGTACAACGCGGATTATTTTACAAAGATAATGAAGTACTCTCCAAAATAGCTTTAATCAATAACAACAGCATGCACTCCATGACGGTGACCTGCAAAACATCTGAAAATGATAGATTGAGCTACACTAGCCCAGTAGAAAAGTCTACGCAAACTCTATATGCAAATGAGATGAATCAAGCACCATGAGTGAGTGAACATTAACAAATACGCCCAATGCACAAGTGACTACCAATAGGCTGCAAGCTATAGTCTAAGGGTCCTCGACTTCACATAAATGTCACTAACCGTTTTCTTCTTTAACTAAATACATTAATAAACTCACGTCGTTCCACATTTGTCTATAATCAATTCAAAACATCTTACTAATCTTCGTAGGGTATTACAATTTCTCTCATGTCCACATTTATCATCCCAAAACCCCTTTATTGCAAAACCTTTCCATTCTTTTTATTAGGTGTTTCCCATCGATAATTGCTAGGGTCACCTTGGGTCTAGTTCCCTCGAGCGCAGGGTCACCCCAAGTCTATTCCCTCAATAACAATAATCATTTGGGTTACCTCGGGTCTAGTTCCCTCGAGCGCAGGGTCACCTCGAGTCTTTTCCCTCAATAATAATAATCACTTGGGTCACCTCCGATCTAGTTCCCTCAAGCGCAGGGTCACCCCGAGTCTTTTCCGTCCATAACGATCACTTGGGTCACCTCTCACACTTTTCATAGTCGTCATCATTTCATAATCAACTTCAGTTCAACCAACCATTACTTAACTCCCCTAATGTATATATTCATGCCCTTTTATTAGTTTCTACACTTGAACCTCATAAGAAATGTGCCCAAAGGATTGAAAGACTTGACGAGTCGTGAGGATACAAGTTATTATATTATCTCAAACAGTTCTTTTACAACATCGATTTCACTTCAAGTATCCTAAACAATCTACCAATCCTCACATTGTTTACGTTTCAAAATGTTCCAAACTGTCAACCATGTCAAGACTCCGACGAATTAATTAATACACGCTTTACCCTTTAACCATACCACAATACCACACGTCCTCACCGTACCTCTAAGTATACCCCCGTACCTTCACATACCACATATCAACCCACGACTAGACTCTGCAATGCCCGGTCTTCTAGTTTCTAAACTTGGAGTTCGTAAAACATATACTAAAGGAATCTAAGGAGTTCTACAAGTCGAGAGAAAACGAATTGCAATACTACCCATTGGATCCCTAGACATATTCAGGTGTATCGTTCATATTTCAATGTATAATAACGTTCATTCCTCATTTCCTAAGATAACGAGTTCACTCTAGTCTACTGAATACCAGTCCAAGTGAGAAACAAGTAATACTCTCCAAAACGCTTGAAAGAATGAGCAAACAAACCCATTAGAGTCGATGAGAAGCTTCAAAATGTGATTTGGAAGGTATAGGAAAACAGGTGAAAGATACTGCAGCAGCTCAATCTACCTACCGGTAGGTATTCAATTCCTCTCGGTAGAAATTGCAAATAGAAGAGCCAACATTTTGAATGAAAGAACTTTGTACTTGACCTACCGGTAGGTATTCAATTCCTACCGGTAGAGATTAAAAACGCACTTGACCTACCGGTAGGTATTCAATTCCTACCGGTAGACATTGAATACGTTCAACAGCTTTTGAGCTGCTGCTGTACGTTTGAGCTAGTTATATAGGAATTTCTTAACCAACCTACCGGTAGGTATTCAATTCCTACCGGTAGACAGAGTAACCCACAGACGATTTTTGACAGACAATTTCCAGTTTCGATCCAACCTCAATAACAACAAACACAAACTCGAACAAGGCATGGAAATACTCAAATAACATATAAAGAGAGGTAGAATTTCCTACCTAGAGTCGAAAGGTGAAATCCAAGCGATTTGAACGAGCCCTAGCTTCCGGAACCTCAAAATCAATTGAATGCTCCTCTCCAAGCTAAACCCAATTGAATACAAGCTCAAGATCGCGTTCGGAGGGAGGAATGAAGGCCAATCTTCATGGGTTTTGAGGTTGGAGGTGAAATTTGAGAGTGGGAGGGAGAGGAGTGGAGAGAGCCGAGAGAGGGAGAGAGAACGGGAGTGAGAAAGAGAATGGAGTGAGGGGAAATTATTCCCTTGCCTCACACACCACACATTTATATACCAGCACCCACACAAATCACATTTGCACTCACCCAAATAGCAATCCTAACACATTAACCCCAAATAAAAATAAACTCAATAAATTTCACATATTTCTCAATTTCTAATATTCATAAAACACTTAAATAATATCCGAAAAAATATGGGTCCTTACATGAACCTTCACTGGTGAGTGTCGTCGCTTAGTTGGGGGCTAAAAGGAATCTGGCGCCAATGGTTCGTGCGGAAACACTCATAGGTTTGAATTTGGTTTCTACCGGCCAAACAAACATATTCAGCAGTAGTCCACTCCTATTGTAGGTAAACTCTCACTTAGCACACCTTTTTTCGGCTTTCACACATTCTGTTTTTACCTCAACTATCAGCTAAGGCTATATCGGAGCTCCTTACTTGTTTTACCGCTCAAGTTTTATATGGCTCCTTACTTGTCTTTTCGCTCATGTAGTTATAGCTATCAGACAAACTCGGGTTGATTGCAGCTCCTGAAGCAAGCTGGCCCCATTTTCCCGAGCAAATGCATCAAAAAGGGATGTTGTACCCAGAGATGTCCATAGAGGAGTGGTATACGTTCATGAACGAGATGTCGCCGCATGAAATTGTCTGAAGGCATAACGCGCTAAACATCTCGGATATGGCCACGAATTCTGTAGGTTTCGAGAGAATGATGATTGCTGGGCTGTCCAGCTTCACTTTCTATATTCCAGGTCATATCCTTCATCAATTAGGCATGAGCCAGGGGCTACACCGAGCCGGAGTGGACACCTTTTTCATTCCTGCGTACACTGCCCAAAATTTGATCGAGTATGCACACAACTGGGGCCGGAGGCAACTTGACGGAGCAGATCCAGATTTCAGCACAAAACTCAAGCATCGCTACAAAGCATGGCTAAGGAAAGAAATTGCAAAGAGACAAAATGTAGGCCGACTTCCGACAAGACTCCAATGACCTAGAATAAACTGTGAGCCTGTGAAGGCCTCTAGCATTTCATTCTATTTTTATGCTTAACTATTTTAAAGACTCTACTCAGCCTATGTAATAGAAGTAGTAGTTTGAATAAAATCGAAAGATTAAGAACTTTCTCCTTTTGGTCCAAATGTTCAACACCGCGCCGCTTTAAAGTGATGGGAAACCATGGATCAAGTTGATTGATTGTGACCGAATCTCTCGGAGAGACTGCCTACGTTTCCCTTTTCAAGGAATCAGGTCAAGACGTAGTTCAGGCTAAGGTTTACTCGTGTATTTTAGCTCTCCTTTTTACGCTCTAATTTTTGCCTAGTGCTGCCACTTCGGGTTTTCTGCCTAAGGAGCTTTTAATTTTTGCCTATTTATTTTTGCCTAGACTACCTCTTTAGGTTTTCAGTTTAGCAGGCTTGCTCTAATTTTTGCTTGCACCTGCCCACCCTTGTGGTTTTCAGCCCAACGAGCTTCTCTCAGGGATAAGAACGTTTGAGTTGATCCATGTTGACTAGAGTGTTGAACTCATTGTCGTCCAGATCAATGAGCTGAGCCGCTCCACCCGAGAGGATGGTCTTGATGATGTAAGGTCCCGAGCGCTTCGGATGGAACTTACCATGAGGATAAAAGATAGGAGCCTGGATTTTCTTTATAACCATATCCCCTTCGACCAAGTCTTGAGACTTCACCTTCTTGTTGAAAGTCCGAGCAATCCTGATACCCTTGAACGTGATACAAGGCACAGAGCCTCCTCTCATCAAAGAGCATGAGTTCAACGAATCTCCCACTGAGCCACTCAGATTCCATGAGTTCGCATTCTGCCATGACCCTCAGTGACGGAACCTCAAGGTCGATAGGGAGTTTTCACCAACTTCCAACTCAAGAGATGATTCCCCAAGCTTGAAGCATTTGAATATTCCACTAGGTGACAAATTTCTAGCCTCCAACGTACCTATTAAAGGTTGATTTTCAATTGGGACAGCCCCTAAGGACTTGCTCTTACTAAAACTAGTCAAGGAATCGGCATTGGGATGTTGATGGAAAGGTAAGAATTCCTCCTTGAGTAATCTTTTGTTTGCCTCTCCTTTGTCGACTAACTTTGAGTTGTGTCCACCAATCTGAAGCTCTTTCCCTTAAGGCAAGTAGATACCAATTTCATCTTCTTTTCTTCGGTAACACAACAATATTTGAAAACACTCTCAGTGGTGTTCAACCAACCAAAAAACTCTAGTGAGTTTCCATAAAACATGGGAAGTCCATTATCATCATCATTCACCGATATGTATTTAAATCTAACCAAATTTGCTCTACGCCAATGTGGAGCACCATAACGATTTTCCAATGGAATGCAATCCATTCTTTTCATCGGATGTTGCAAACGTCGCACCCTTTCACCAAGTTAGTTACTTCTTCACTCAAATCTTTAATCTCATTTTGATTATCTTTCAAATTGCAATCATTTGGCCTTCCACATTGTGGAATAACATTCAACTTTTCACCATTCTTCACCACACCTTCCCTACCTATAGCCCATAGTCTTCCTCTACCTTTTTGAGCCATTTCAATACAAACAATCAACTCCAAACAAGTAAATCAACCCCAAAGAACCTGGACCCAGTCGACACTACTCGTAAATTGCAATCTCGTATGGCTGGCCCTTTCGCAATTTTCAAAGAGTCTGGTAATAGTGCATAAGTTCTAGACCTTCCACCAGACTATGACAATAGCTCTGCTTGTGTCATAGAGGATTTGGTAACTTATTAGGCATCAGCCTCGTGTTTATATTCCTCCCGCTTCTTTGTTGAGTCACCCAACCCACATACTACTGCCCTATTTCCTTACTTGTTCCCTCAACACAAGCTAATACTATTGATGCTTTCTTAGATGATGAGATTGTCCCAACTGTGGAAGGTGGTCTCTAGTGTTTCCTTGCTTGTTGGTCCAACTGGCCTATGTCAAACTCTGGTTGGATTACTAGAGACAAGTTACAATAGGTGGCACCTAATTTGCTTGAGTAATACCAGAGCGATATGAGACCATACTCAATTAAGCTGCATTTTGCTCACCCCGGGAGAGTTGGTGTGGACACCAGATACCAAGTTAGATTTATTCTTAATGATTTATCAATGTCTTTCTCGTGTAGGATCCACAAACAATGAATTAATAAAGCTCTGCTAGTTTATCTTGCATTAATGTGGATTCTAATACCCCAGTAGGTGTAGATTCCTAGGGGTAATATTTAGGTCTTACTTCATTCATTTTCCAACAAAGTTTCATAAGCCACACATAGCTAAACCCCATACAATTGGTGAAAATAAAAAATCTAAACCTATTCAAACAGAGCCTCAAGGTAATACCTGAGTTAGATACATGCTGTAAAGGATAGTCCATCACGGGACGATAAAACAACGCAATCATCTGTCATCCAAGCCCAACATTTTTAAAACTCCCTCTTTATACCACTCTTCGTTGACCAGCAATCAATCAGTCCATTAAATCATGAATGCTAAGACAAACTTAAACATGTCCCAAGGCCACCTAAATTTTGCATCCCCGTGATTAAAACGTCTTTCGGTATATGTCTAATGGTCCTAAATCCTAATGCATTTCACTGGTTAATCAATCTTTTGAAGCAAATCTGCATTTTGAAAGTAATTCTCCTAGTTCAATCTTCGTATAATGGTTATTGGACAACAACAGATGTGTATAAAAAAAATAAGCTTGTATTAACGAAAAAGACATGGTGGCCAAGTAAATTCATAACTGTACAAGTCGACAAAATGCATGCCACTTTAAACTGACATTACTGTAACCTAAATTTAAAAGAGATGCCATGTTAATTGACTGGGCTAAAGTAAAATAAAAAACAAATTAGCTTACATTTGTTAAAAATAATGCCCTCATACTAAGCAAACAGGACAACATATAAGGATTCAAGAAGTTATGCAAATAGAAAATTCCATGGAGACTATTTGGGGGCTTGTTGATGGGCAGAGTGTATTGAACCCCATCGAGTGTAAACTTTCCGTCCTTGACCCGACCCACGATGCAGCCAAAGAAAGGTGAAGCACCATTCTGACAAAAAAGGAAACACTCCACATATCACAAATTATCACAAAATGAAATTCTAACTATCCAGGGGGTGACTTCCACATTCCATCTCTTGAATAGTTGAATACAAACTACTATTTTTGTTTGCTTTTTCTTTAGTTTATGGGACACATACAAGTATTTTAAGCTAAGAAGCACTACACATCTGTCGGCCTCACCTATCTGTGTCCAATATGAGTCAGGTACATACATGACACAACACTCTCGACACGTATTGGACACACGATACGAATTCGACTTTTTTGTTACATTTTTTACGTAGGATAAGTGAAGGACAGATTAGAACACGACTTTTGAAGAAGTTGAGCAGTCGTCAAAGTTGCCTTGATGTTTCATGAATAATTAGTAGTGAGTAGTGTTTTATAATCTTGATAACATCAATTTATGCACGTCTCTTTTCCTAATTTGATAGAAAACATGTTTAGTAGACAAGGGTAGTTAGGTAATGCAGAGCTCCTAATCAAGGGCAGCATTGGTGTTCAAGGTCATCACATCGGTCTACTAGTTACATGAACTTAGATAAAGACATATTCACCACATGTTACATCATTGCATGTAGCTATTGTTAGGTTCAATATATTCATTTATAAGTAGGGGCATGCTCAAGTCCTACTCAATGTATTCATCTATTGCCGGATTCACTAAAACACATTTAGGTATGTTCTATCTAGACATCTAGGAATTAGAATAGCTTTGGATGGCTTATAAATTTGAATGTGATCTTTCCTTTTAAGGCATAGAGTTGATTATTGAATTTGAGTAAACAAGGCTACAGTTTTCATGATTGGCACTACGGTCCTTATAGATATAAACGCCTATTTTTAGATCTCTTTTCGATACCTTTCTTCGAGTCTCAGAAGGTCTTCGGGATCCGCAATCAAAGATCGAATAATAGGTCCATCTCTGGCCCTAGCAAAGGTGAAGCACCTATTTCTCTCTCTTCTCCTTCTCATTCTCTTCTTCTTTGCACATTCAACCCAAGTTCTTCTCTTGCTTCCAAACAGAAGCCATTGCGATTCCTATTGTAGGCGGTAAGACTCAAGTGTCCCAAAATCTTCATACATCAGTTCGATATTATAGCGTAACGCCGTAATCTTGCATTCTAATAATGGTGACCACTAACAAACTAAATTCCAACATTGAATCTCTTTTCAAAGGCCTTCATGCTACCCAGGAAGGTGTTAGAAGTTTGAAAAGTGATGTTACAACATTAAATAGTGATGTCTATACGTTAAAAATTGGTGTTGCAACGTTAGTAGGTGATCAATATAAAATGAAAGCATTACAAGAGGTTGGTAATTGCTCTCTAGGAGAATATCATAAAAAGAACGATGTAACTGAAGAAAACAGCAAACCAGACATTAACCATGTTACATGGGACATAAACAAAGTCAATGATGAAATATTTGTCAAAAGTGAAGCAAGTCAGCAACAACATTGCAATCATAATTTGCACATCAGGGAAGTAACAGCAGTGGTTTGTACAAATGCGAAACTCTACGCTTTGTCAGCAACAGAAGATGTTCACATTGAATTTATTATTCTCAATATTCGATGGAACCCATAGTGTGACATAAAGTTTGACCATTTGGTCTTTCTCATCGTTGCTTCAAAAGGATCTATTTGGATGGTTGACTCTGACGCTCTTCAATTTTCATACTTACAAAAAACGTAACTCAAGGTTGAGTTTTTTCCAACCACGGGAGAATGATGAAGTCAACAAAATTGGTAGTATCATAGATGAGGGTATGTTGGTAATTGCAGAGATCCTAATCAGGGGCAGCATCGGTCATTCACACAGATCTACTAGTTACATGAATTTCAGATACATTCACCACATGTAATTCATTGCATATAGTAATTCTTATGCATTTATAACTAGGAGCATCCACAAGTCTTCTTTAATGTATTCATCCATTATAAGATTCTTTTGTAACACAATTACATTCATTCTATGAAGACATCTAAGATTAAAATAGCATTTTCAAAGCTTATAATTTGGATTTCATTTTAAGGAATAGAGTTAACAATTGAATTTGATTAAACGAGGTTGTGGTCACCATGATTGGAGTTTCCGTTCTTGAAGAAATTCCCTAACTCTTGCGTGGGTGGAGCATCTTTTTCTCTATCTTCTCCTCTTCTTTCTTAGCACACCTAACCCAAGTTCTATTCATGCTTCTTATCAAAAACCACAACGATTTCTCCTAAAATCACCCTACATCATTTAGTTTATATGAATTTGAAGTACTATACAAGTATATATCAATACAATTTATGCTCAACGTGTCCGTAACTTGTATATGTCCCACATGTGTCATGTGTCATATTCACGCTTTACAAATCACAAGAATTTTATCAACGAGACAAAACACTCAAGAAAGCCCATAATGAGGCAGAAAAATCAAACCTTCGACAATGTTAAAGCATCCAAATCAAAACCAATTGGCAATGAGTGGAGAGACCACTCAGGCTCATATACTAGTTTTTAAGGAGATAATTAACTGATGTGGGACAATTTCCAACACTCCCCCTCACGTGCAACCCCCGACTTGCACGTGGAGAGGTCAATAAAGGATCCGGAACACATGGATCACAACAAAACAAAGTGCAACTATAGCACAAACAAGGGGGAAAAGCCTCTGAAAACCTAACTCAGATACCATGTTGAAGCATCCAACTTAAAACCAATTGGCAATGAGTGGAGAGGCCGTCCAGGCTCATATACTAGTTTTGGAGGAGATAATTAACCGATGTGGGACACTTTTCAATGGGCAATATTGACTTCCTAGTTGGTAGTATACCACAGTTGGTTTCTTAGTTTTCGTCTTCAATATGCAAATAAACTGTAACGCCCCCAAAATCGGGTTCGTTAAATAAACATTTTATTCCATAAACGGGGTCGAGTCTAGCTCATTATTACAACATAATCCCCTCATGGAGTACTTATATTACACAAAAGGAAGGAGATAATTAACCGATGTGGGATACTAGTTTTGGAGGAGATAATTAACCGATGTGGGACACTTTTCAATGGGCAATATTGACTTCCTAGTTGGTAGTATACCACAGTTGGTTTCTTAGTTTTCGTCTTCAATATGCAAATAAACTGTAACGCCCCCAAAATCGGGTTCGTTAAATAAACATTTTATTCCATAAACGGGGTCGAGTCTAGCTCATTATTACAACATAATCCCCTCATGGAGTACTTATATTACACAAAAGGAAGGACATCTAAGGTTATCTACAGCTTCGTCTCCTCTTCCATCCTAGCAAGCTCCTCAGCTCCAAATGCCTCCAAGGTATACATCCCTCCTTGCTCATCTAAAAGGTCTGACACATTATACCAGCGTCGCCACCAGCATAATATGTCAGGGTCACCAAAGGTAACACCATGAGCTACAAAGCTCAGCAGAATAATCCAAACCCACTAACCCTTAACTTGCACATAGCAAGTCATGCATATATCATAAAGGGTCATAAACAGCACATATAATATAGGATATAAATATCAACAATGACACATCCGCATTCGCTATCTATCATTAGTGTCCATGTCATTAGAGTTTTTCCTACGCAGCGTTTCGTAGAACGTGTCTCATTTTTACTTTACCAAAACTTTCCAAAAATCAGTTTTAACACATACAACCTCGGTTCCGCCGCTCCGGGTTCCCGAGTATACGCACAATGGTTCCGCCGCTCCGGGTTCCCATTGGCACACATTTCAAAAATTAGTTTTAACACACACAACCTCGGTTCCGCTGCTCCGGGTTCCTGAGTATACGCACAATGGTTCCGCCGCTCTGAGTTCCCATTGGCGCACATTTCAAAAATCAGTTTTAACACACACAACCTCGGTTTCGCCGCTCCGGGTTCCCATTGGCACACAATTAGCATTGGCTCCTCTCCGCGGATAACCAAGCCATACCTCACCATGGTTCCGCCGCTCTGGGTTCCCATGGGAGTACACACACACTCACAATGGTTCCGCTGCTCTTGGTTCCCATTGGACACACACACCCTCACAATGGTTCTGCTGCTCCAGGTTCCCATTGGATTGGACACACACACCCTCACAATGGTTCCGCTGCTCCGGGTTCCCATTGGACACACACACACACACCACATAATGATCTTCACACATGGTCATTATGTAGTTTCGAAAATATTTTATCCTTTGCAAACACATCTCCACAATGGGCAAGTCCGGCCACATTGCGGTTTCAAAATGCTTCTTGTTATTAATACACCCTAGACGTCATGTTTCTACTTTCTCGATTTCTGTGTCACGTATTCATGCATAGACTCCGCAGTAGACTTCACAAGTACAACTCATTCCTAGTAATCTTGAAACTAAACTAGCAAGATCATCCAACTCTATCTTAGATTGCATACTCATACTATCACATCATCATTCTCAACATTTAACACAAAAAGTAAGGCAAGTAACAAATAAACAACTACCAACCAAATCATGCAGTCAAGTATTCTTTAAGATCAAAGTAAACTACGTAAAACAAGTTCATACTAACATATAGCTTTCTAAGTTCGATTCAACATGCATACAAACTATACTTAGGGTAGAGAGTAAGGACACTCTACCGTTCTTCTTGGCGGTAGTAAGCTACGGAAGGTACGACGGAAAGAAAGTCGGCGGTCGAACGGAGTAACGGCTTACGGTAAGCTTCCGGTAGCTTCGAAAGAGAATGGTTTCTCTCGAAACTAGATCTTAACTACAACTACTACTACTTTTGGATCGAGGTGGTGGTTGAGTGGTGGTTTAGTGGCGGCACTAGAAGAGTTTCTTGAAGAACTAGAAAGAAGACTTCAAGAACAAGAAGAAATCAACAAGAACAAGCAAGAACACTTATGCTTTCAAGAGAGAAGTGAGAGAATGGGATGAAGGTGTGAGTTCAAAGCACAATGAGGTGGGTATTTATAGGCCAAGGCTCCTCTCTCTCTCCCTCTCACCCGAATTCTCTCTCTCTCTCCATATCTATTTTTTTTTAACACTTTTTGGTTATGCTTTCTTGCAAGCTTAAGGCCTAGGACTAGGTATGCATGGCTATGAAGATATTGCTTTGCTTGTACTCCAAGAACTAGGACAAATCTAGTTTATTCAATTGGGTTTCTAGTCTAGTCTTAGTACTTGAAAGCATAGAAAAACTAGATTTGGTTGTACTAGGATAGGATTATGGAAGATTGAGTAAGAAAAGGAGGATTTGGTCAATTATAAAATTGGGAAATGTACAAATTGTACAAGATTTGCTTGGTCAAGGAAGAATCCCCATAGATTTGTATTCTTTCAAAGTACAATGGAAGATTGGAAGCACAAGATCACCTAAACAAGGTACATCTCTCTCCTTCCTTCTCTCTCTCTCTCTCTCTCTCTCTCTCTCTTTCTCTCTATAATATATATACATAAAAGCAAACAAATATAATATATAGATATGGGTACTTCACAATCCTATACTTTCAAGCAACTAAGATTTTCCAAATTAAATATTAAAATACACACATGGTACTTTCCCATTATATATATATATATATATACAAGTACACATATAAATATATATAACCGTGTACTACAAAATCCTACTAGATATGTAAGGATACTATAAACTAATCTAAGTCTTTCAAAGTACTAAGTACTAATCTAATATCCTAATGTACAAATCCTATTTTAATCAATTATCACACATGACCAAATCTATTATTTTAATAACCTAGTACTTGGTTGGCAAGTAAAGCTATTATCCAATGGATAATAGTTTCTCTAGCGGTAAATAACCAATGGATAATGATGGCAAGGGTTTTAGCCTATCGTCCAATGGGTAATAAATCTCCTAGCGGTTATTATCCAACGGTTAATACTCGAAAGTATAATCCTTGCACTAATACCATGATTAAGGACTAAACTAATCTAATCTCGTACTTTGAAAGATTAACTAAGATTCTCCTATTGTCCAATGGATAAAGATGACCCTAACGTTATTGACCAACGGTTAATAGTTTAATGGTTCAAACGGTTCAAAAGGTCAATCTAGGGTTACAAGCTCAAGGGTTTCAAAAGGTTCATAAGTCACGAGGGTCATAAGGTTTACTTAGCAGACGGTAACTAGGTTAAACGATCGTTAGGTTAACCTAATTGGTTCGAAGCTAACGAGGCTTGCTAGGTAGGATTTCCAGCCAAGAAATGGGGTCTTAAGACTTACGACGGAAAGAATCGGCAGTGAACGATGATTAAAACCTACCAAGCACAATTAAAAGATTTTCGAATACACAAACGAGTTTTTTATTAGTCAGTAAAGACCGATTTTTGGTTATGAAAATAAAAATCCAAGTAATTAAAATAAAATTCAAATTTTTAACGAAATTTTTGTTTACTAAAAATCGGGGTCGTTACATAAACAATCACTCTAACATTTGAGCTGTCTATCCATCAACACTCCTAGCCTACTTATGGTCACAAACCTATCATTTAAGCAAAAAGTATCAGAAATTTCCATAATCTATTTTATTTGAATAGGAGATAGTGTATTTTCAATACAAGATTGAAGTGCCTAGTCAAAAATCCAACAATTACTCCAATCAAATGTGTCTCCCAAACACCCCTTAGAAAAATGTTAATCCTATGAGGTCAAAGCCTCCTACGTCCATTATTGGAAAAATGTTACTGCGTCTCGGAGGCATCTTACTACACTGATATAAGAGAAAGGAGCTATTAACCACAACAGTATCCTATGAGGTCAAAGCCTCCAATTCCCAATACACGATAACAACTCTACGCCACTCTACATTAACAAGGATGTAATACCACATAGCTCCATGAATGCCAAGCACACAAGCACACACAAGTCATGTAAAAAAAAGATGCGTTGATTTTTGAACCCATGAGACTAAGTCTCCCCACGGTCTCGAGGTATTCTAAACTTATGCTCTGATACCAAGTTGTCACATCCTGGATTTTTAACATAAAAATAATAGTATTTCCAATAATGGTCCATCACAATAATACACCATAATACTTCCCATAATCCACCCAATAGTACAATTAGGTCCAAAGCTTACGATAGTGGCACACCGGCCCCAAAAGCCATAGTTGAACAAAAGACAACAAGTTTAGAGATTACATCGTTTTCAAGTCAAAAGATTAGCTCAAAATTACAATTACATCTCCCAAAAGAATTTTACAAAGATGTCAAAGTAATTCTTCCAAGTTAGCTTTCAAAATGGTGAAGTCGTATGCACATCAAGCACTCCACTTCAATGCCCTTGGGGTGTACCTGAAAATAATAATAGGTTGAGCTACACTAGCCCAGTAGAAAAATCTTTGTCCTACCTATATGCATATGAGATGATTTATGCACCGGAAGAACAATGACAACAATAAGGTTTCCCACATGAATAAGAGCAAGAATATACGACATGACAATCGACACCATTCAAATGCAAGAAGCTAAACAATTCCTAAGTTCTCTGATTTCATTAAGCCAAGTGTTTCCGATTTCCTTTCCGGGCATTTTGGACCCCGTGCGTCCCGTTCCGGCATCTCACCATGCGGTGGATCCGTGGCTTTCTTGTGCACTTCCGGGCATTAGGGACCCCGTGCGTCCCGTTCCGGCATCTCACCGTGCGGTGGATCCGTGGCTTTCTTCGTAACGTTCTATCGCTCTAAGTCGTGATTTTTCATTCCACAAGTCTCGAGTCATGAAGCATAATTTGTGTCGAGTCCATCTCATTCATAAAACATGTCACAATACTCGCATAACAACCCGAGCGCCTAGACAAACAAACAAGTTTCATTTTCATTTAGTTTGACACCTTTCTTCGTCATAACGGGAGCCAAATGAGTGGGGACGAACAACGAACTATTGGAACGTGAGTAATCAAGTTTAGAGATGATTAGAACGTGAGAGGGGAGTGCTAGAAGTGGTCGGGGATCAATACCATCGATGGACAATCAACGGGGTTCAAAACAGTTTTTCTGAGCCAAAGGTAGCGCTACCTCAAAAATGAGGTATCGCTACCTAACCATTCCAGAGAGCAATCAGAGATCAAGGTAGCGCTACCTCGAAAACAAGGTATCGCTACCTAAGGTATCGCTACCTCAAAAATGAGGTATCGCTACCTCTGCCTGACAGCGGGCGATTTTGCAGATTTTGACAGATTTCGATTTGGACCAAAAACAAGGCTAAGGAACGATTCTTACACCATATTCAACACATATACATATAAGAGAGGTAAAGAAATCCCTACCTCAACTTGGAGAACGAAACCCAACGAGATTGATCGAGCCCTAGCTTTGGGATTTGAAATCCTTCGAGAATACTCCCCTCCGAGCTTGCTCCAACGAAACCCAAGGTCGAGAGCCCGAGAGGATGATGATTTGGTGAAGGGTCTTGGTGGGTTTTGAACTTGGAGTGGGATTTTTGGGTGAGAGTGTGAAAGAGAGAAGAGAGAGCCGAAGGAGAGAGAGGCGTGGGGTGTGTGGGTGTGTTTGGGAAAATTTGTTTCTCTACACCACACACTCCTATATATATACCCATACATATACACCTTACACTAGCACCCCTTCCACTTATAATTCTATCACATTAACCCCAAAGCAATTAAACTCCCCAAATTTCTTATTCTAGCATTTATAAAACTTTTAAACGATTTTTTTTTTTTTTGAAAATACGGGGCTCCACATATTTCCTGGTCTTTTCCTTGTGGGAGCCTTGGGTTTGAGCCCCCTCAAGGGCGTTGACAGCCTTTAGACCCCTGGGCACTAACCGCTTGGAAAAAAAAAATAGTGAAAGGGAACTAACCTGATAGGGTTCTAGAGAGTCGAATTCGAGAACAACATCAGCTAGTTTTCCTAGAAAAGTTGAGACAATACATTCGTGAATTAGATAAATTAGATCTCAATAAAAAAAGAAGCGAACAAAACTGGGATCCATATTACCATGTTTGTCGGGTACGGACAAGGAGGCGATGGTGCAGCCATAGTTTAAGACCTTGATTTGCATGGTTCCATTGTTGAGTTCAAAGAGCTTTGGTTTCTTCAAGGGAGAATCGGCCATGGAATTCTAAAAAATGACTAGAAAGATAGTAGGGATGACATCTTCACTTTATAGAAAGGGGGGTAAGTCCATGATCGAGAGAGCGTGCGAAAGCGCGCGCGTGAGAGAGAGAGAGAGTCCTTACGTGGCGGAGGGATTGGATGCTTGTGGTGGTCCGATGAGATCGCCCACGCTTACAGGGCACGCAAATGAATTGGCAATTTGGCATAATAATTGGATCAAATCCAACCAAATGTAATTACACAAGCCAATGAAAGTTACTGGGCGGATGGGTCACCGATTCAACCGTGAGTGAACTTGAGTTGAACCATCACGTCATATATGCTACTAGTGGATGTGACGCAACACATTCTAAATATAGTCGAAATAAAAACATGTACGTAGTTTTCATACCATTTTTCTTGCCTCTTAATTGTCTCTCCACAAATTCATAGATGAATCATATTCTGAAAAGAGAAGCTATCTAGTAGTTAGAACACCCATACTATTAAGAAAAGATTGAATCCATTACAATGGCGCATTAACTGAACATGAAAATCTAAAATTTAACATGCTTCTTGAACCCAACAAAACCCAATTGATTGAAGTACGGAAAAAATATTAAAATAAAAGAATATTATTAATATCTCACCTTCAAGTGCAGATGAGCCATTGAACCTACTTTTTCCGACCTCTCTTTTACTATCTCTGAATGTGAGATTTGGTCGATTTTGAATATGCATTTGTGTTTTAATAATCAAATACAAATAAATGAGCAGAGAGATTTCAAATATGAAATTGAGCAAAGTTTATAAATTTAAAATTTCGAAAGATATATAGAATATCGGACAAAAAGTACCTCACTAAGCAATATTATGACTTATTATCCTTCCTTTCAAGACGTTTCCTAATTTAATTAGAGTTTAAGGTAAGAAAATTATACAAAATTGTAGAATCAATTTTGGACATTCTATCCTCGCAGAGTAATTGGCTAGTTTGCTATGAGGATGTGAATGAAATCGATGAATTAGTATATCTTATGTTCAAGAATAATTTATTGTCATCCGTTCCATTTCAACCAACATAATTAGCACAAATCATGGGATCACCGTAATCACGTGTGACTTCTTCTTCTTTGTTTTTTTTAAACGTTAGTGTAGGTTTATATATTAGGAAATATTATTTATTGAATCCAATGACTAAAACCTTATCAAAAAGTACAATCGAATGATTGTAGAGGCTGCTCTGTTTGTATGCATAGACGTTTTGGTGGAAAACCGTTGTATTTTGTAATATAGATTATACATGCATAAGTAAACATTACATAATCTACTCTATTTAGTATATAATTGTTGTTCTTTTTTAAATTAACACCCTCACGTTATATTTGAACTCCAAATGTAATATATAATATGAAGTATTGTTGAGCATAAGATCACATATTTAATGTGCGATTTTTCAAGTGTCCTGGTTGCTCTTTCAAAAGTCGAGAAAGAATGAAATGCTCAAAAGGATTGTTTCAATCCAATCCCATATTAGAATTGAAACACAAACAAAAGCCAAGGCTTCCCCTATTTTTTCAAAAGTGTATGCCATTCGTGGAATTCAAAAGTGTATGCCATCCGTTTTCCAAGAAACAAACAGGCTGATAGAGCAATAAATGCACCTTGCCTTGACCCACGACTTAAATTTTTTCCACCATTTGGGTCAAAAAAACTGGAACAGTTTTACCGGTTCTTCGATTCAACCGAAATTCTAAAGATGTTTAAAAGTGATGGTTTTTGGGTCGAATCAGGCCGGACGAGGGACAGGTTGGGCCAACCAATTGAACCAACCGGTCTGGTTTGGTTTTTAAAATAATGACACAAGTGTCATTCGATTATCTCATTTTCTCATGTCAAATCACTTAAATTTTAGTCTTTCCAGCTAGAGTAGGTTTATGTTTTAATCTTAGTGGTTTTTTGTGGTTATTATTTCATCACAAAATTCAAATAACCCCCGAATTGTCTTTGTTTTAATTATTTTTGTGATGTATTTGAGCCTTATACATGACAGACTTTTGGGATGAAATCTTAAAGTTGAAGGTCCTTGTCGTTATTATGAGATATGGTTTGGGTAACAACTAACAAATCCCATAACACATCTATATAGGATTGGTTTTGAATCCAAAAGACAACCAACGCTCCAGATTTGTCTTTTGCATAAATCTCTACCTTTCATTCTACAAAATGGCATACCCGTAAATACTTAACATTTTTTGAGCATTCTCAATCACACATTCCTGTGCCTAATTTAGAAATTTGATTTCCAAACATCTCTCTCTCTCTCTCTCTCTCTCTCTCTCCATACCTACCTATGGAATTCAATGTTTTTAATAGAATACATGCTTTTTCCATAATGGAACGTTACAAACCGTTCTTATTATTATTAAGTAAAAATGGTTAGGCACGGGAATTAATTTGATGTTTTAGGAAAGCATCAAATTTAACTAAGGAAACAATTATCGTAAAGGAAACAATTGATTGATCGATTTCAAATTTCGAAATGAATTTGATGCTTTAAGAAAGCTCTCAAGATAAGGGACAAAAATAGTCAATCAACTAATTTTGAATTCCAAATACTTTTCAAGTGAAATTATACAATAGTCCGGAAGTACCCTACGTTGTACTCTGGACCATTTTACAATAACACATTCTTGTGGGGTCTACCACTAAGTGTATAGACCCCACAGAAACGTGTGAAACGTGTGGTTGTAAAGTGGTCCGGAGTACCACGTGGCGGTACTCCCGGACTATTGAATAATTACTCATGTTTCAATTAGTATACACTGTGGAAGGAATAACTGATGAGTAAATTTTAAATTTCAATAGCATTTTAAAATTCGAAACTTTGGATGGAAAGGTTTTAACTTTCAATACAATCTTAGTAGTAAGTAAAGCACCCCTAAATTACGGGGAAACATACCACTTTTCCATAAAAAAATAGTTGTTGTAGATGAGATTTTTAAATTACAGCGAACAACTTTTCCATGAAACAGTTGTATGTGAGATTTTTAAAAGTTCACAATTTTCTTCAATTGATCTTGATCATTTTCCAAAAACTTGAGAGGTAAGGATTTCTCTCTCAATTTTGGGTTTAGTTCTAAAAGTTGGATTGATTGATCAAACTCGACAACCGTAATCAACTGTATCGGTAAGAAAATCCATTGCTCTTTCTGTGATACCTTTTTCTTTTTGGTTAAGATTTTTCCCATTTTCTTTGTTTGGCTGCGCATTGGGTGAATCATATTGAGGTTGGGCGTGCAGATGAGCAACTCATGATTTCGTGGTGTTTTCAGGAAAAAAAAGAGAGATATTTAATCTGAATTTTTTTGAACTGGAACTTTTTTCTCTGGGCCGTACTGAAAATTAATTTACCCATGTTTGATGCCCACTTCCTCTTATATCGTCTTTTGTACTCCCTCCGTATCATTTTAAATGCTCCCTATAGAAATATGTGCAATTTCAAAACAATATATATATATATATATATATTTCTACATATTATTTGTTTAATTTTCTTACACCAAATTAATGTATTCAATTAGTACTTTAATTCGGTGTAAGAAACTAAAAATAATAATATGTGCTAATAATTTTTTTTGGGTTCAAAATTGCACGAATTTTCATCAGGGACATTTAAATTGTGACGGGAGAGTAGTATTTACCTTCACAATAATGTTAACGCACCCTTTTTCCTAGCACACAATCAGATTATGGACTGCGTTGGTTTCATTTTCTGTATATCGTATTTTCTTTAATTAGCTTGATGGAATTTATTAGATCGGCCCTATTTGACTTCATTGAAAAAAATAGAGTTTGGGAGGAGTTGGGTGTGCGGGTGAGTATAATTATCAGGGAATGATACTTTATTTATACTGTGTCGTGCTTTCAGGCATGGACAATTACTAGATTTTCTTTCTACTTTTTTGGGCATACTTTGTTAATTGGGTGTTTAGATTTTATGAAACGTTAATTGAGAGTTGTTGGGTTTGATTTGTATTTCATCTCTAAACCAAGGGTTATAATTTCTACTATGTCAAATTTTTTTATCATACTATGTCAATTGGGTGTTTAGATTTTTTGAAACTTGATGGAATTGTTTTTTGAAAAGTTGAAATCGTTGGTCAGGGGTTGAGATAATGCATGTGAGCACATAATTGATTGCTCAAACCACGCCTTCAGGCAAGGGCATGCACTATTAATCAATTAGTGTTTAATTATGCACAATTTAACCATCCATGACCATGTGAGTTGATCCGTTTACTTTTATTCCTTGGTCGCAGGTTATTAAATTAGTATTTGTTTCATATGTCTTTCATTGAATTCTTTATTTTCTTATGCAGCTCAATGGGGACTTCAAGAAAACTATAAGATCAACTTTGTAGACACCCCAATTTGGCCTAACGATTATTTCAAGTCTCACATTGGGGACCATCCCGATGATGAAATAGATACAGTGATTGCTGATTGACTTCCTATGAATCTTAGGACTTTCGGTAAGAACTTTTAGCCAATTAGAGGACCCAATTCAGAGCCAAATAACCTTTCAGACAGAAAAACAGTATCCCAGGAGAATCCATCTGTCGGCCGTAACATTGATCTCACGGCCTCAACATCTCCCTGAAAGATCAATCCCTCGGCCGCAAGATCTATCCTTTGGCTGCAACATCTTTTCCTCGGCCGCCAGATCCTTTCTGCGGCCGCCAGATTGTCAATTTTCCAGATTCTGGAACATTCTGTCAATCGTTTGATCCAACTACGATACCTCCCCGATGCGTTCGGGCTACGTTCAGAGATCACCATGAAGAGTTTGTATTGCATTGCAACTCCAATTCCTACCGTGCATTTTGATTGGACATAGTGAGTTACCAATTGCCTATATAAAGGGCCTTAGAGACACGCGAAATTCATATACTTACTCACCCTCTCAAGCCACAAAACTCTGTACAAATACACTCTCAAATCCCCTCTGCAAAAGCCCTAACCTCCCGAAGGCAGCCACTAATCCAACGATCAAACCCCGAAGTTCAAACCCTAACCCCAGGGTTTTCAAGGAGCAAATCAGTCAATCACAATCAATCCGAAGCAATCAAGCTACTGAGGGATCAAGGTGGTGAGGCCCAAGGGCCTCTGGTTTGATTTATTTACTGTCTTTTTGCTTAAATCGTAGCGTTTGGATTGTCTGCTAACTTCTCTGTCTAGTGTGAGGAAGAACATCGGCTGGGACTTCGATCCCTCGGCCGATACATCCAAACCAGGAGGATCTCTCGGCCATGACATCTATTCACCGGCCGCGAGATCTATCTCCCTGAGACATGACTATTTTATTCTGCTTTCTGATGCATATTTTCAATTACTGTCTCGGCTCACCTTTAACTATTTAAAGGCTAAAATCAATTTACGTGTTTGAATCAAATAAAGCATGTGTTAATCTTATGTCGAATGACTATGGGCCAGTCTCACAACTGGGCAGAGAGGGGTGCCTAACACCTTCCCTTTACTGTACCTTTGGCTCCCGTACCCGGAATCTCTATCTAATTTCCTAGTTTTAATAAACTAGGTGGCGACTCTGTTTTGATGATAACCGCTATCGTGGGGCGATGTTCCTAGCCGTGGGAATATCCACGATCTTGGTTTATGAAGTGGAAAGCAAACAAACAACGATGATCAATCTGTATGGCGATGCCCCGCTCCAGGGAGGTGTCTACAAGCTTACTCAATTCCATGCTTAATCCGTAATTATGTATACATTTTGATTTGCATTCTTTTATTGTTATTTTTTGGTATAATGGTTAAACAGCGTTTTACTCTTTAGGTGTACTTTGTGAGGGGGTAAATCAACTGATAACAAGGATGTGGTCCCTTACAATGCATATCTTACTAGACTATTCAATCCCCAAATCAATGTGAAAGTTTTTGCTGGAATGAGATGTGTTAAGTATATTCACAGGTACATCTACAAAAGAAATGATCGTACCAAAATAGTGTTCGGACGAATAGACGAGATCGATGACTAAGGTAACTTATTTGAGTTACTATTTAACTTTTACAAGAGGGGATTCATTGGCTAACCAATAATAGATATCGAGTTGGTTGGAGCTTAAAATTTAGAAAGTCTACAACTTCGTTATCAATGATTCAGTAGAAGTAGAATTGCATTTTCATTTTCAATTGAAGGGTTGATTATGTTTTCTCTTTTCTTCTTGATTTTAGAGAACTTGATGAATAAAAGCTAGATGTTGCTATATTATCATCAAATTTTATTACTAGTTTTGTATTCTTCAAGCTTGATTGTTTTTAAGCACATAAAGTGGATTTTGTGATTAAAGTTGGGTTTGTCCAGTTGTGATCCGGAGTTTGTAGTGTGGTCGAACTGGCTGTGAATTTAAATGGTTGGCGATAAGTGTCTTCAGGTACAAGCACTACAACTATTAGTTTCTTTATATGTTGATTCAAGTTAACTAGTGGATATACTTGGGCTATTGTTTTCTGTTTTTTGTGTAGTTAGAATTTTGCAAATGGGGCCTTGGCCTTCAAAATTGGATATGTGTTGAATATCGATTTCGAGCTGCACCTTCAGGCTAGCATTCGCTAGTTTATTTATATAATAAGGGAGAACAGTTTTTGAACTTTATGTCCTACATAAATCCTAACCATTAATTTGCCCTATAAATCCTACGGCTCTCTCTGTCTCTCTCTCTCAAACAATTGCGCAATTGAGATATATATATATATATCTCTCTCTCTCCTCTTCTTCTACTTTCCCTTTCTGGCTCTCCGCTCCCAAAGTCGACACCCCTCCTCAACCCTGTGATTTTCTTCGAGAATGAATACTCTTTCTAGATCAGTTTTGGTCACAAATCCAAGGGTAGATCAATGACTCCTCCTCCTCTTCTTCTCTCTCTACACACACTCCCAATCGCAACCAATTTGAAACTAGGTTGACTCCATTTTTTTCCTCAATTTAAATGGCTATTTCGATTGCAAAGCTCCCACTACTATTCAATCTATCACGAGATTGTTGAACTTTGGGTCAAGGTTTGATTTTGCAATTTTGTTTTGATTTTAGATTTATGTACATTGTAGTCCTCTGTGATTCCCCCCCCCAAAAAAAAAAAAAAAAAAAAAAAAAAAAACAAACAAACAAACAAAAACAAAAAACAAAAAACAAAAACAAAAAAATGAAGAAGAAGATCAACCTTCCACATTCTCTGTGCTATTAAGATCAAAGAATTTCAAGTTTCTACGCTGGATTCTATCCTATGGGTATATTTTCATTTAACAGTTATTTGTAACATCTTCTCGTATGGGGTGTTGAATCATATGTCCTACATAAATCCTAACCATTAATTTGCCCCATAAATCCTACGGCTCTCCCTCTCCCTCTTTCACTCCCTCTCCCTCTCAAATAGTGGTAATTGCACAATTGCTACTAATCTGATCTTACATTCAAAATTGAGATCTCTCTCTCTCTCTCTCTCCTCTTCTTCTTCTACGTTCCCTTTCTGGCTCTCCGCTCCTAAAGCCGACACCCTTCCTTAGCCCTATGATTTTCTTCAAGTATGAATACTTTTTCTAGATCAGTTTTAGTCACAAATCCAAGGGTAGATCAATGACTCCTCCTCCTCCTCTCTCTACACACACTTCCAACCGCACCTGATTTGAAACCAGGTTGACTCCATTTTTTCCCTCAATTTAAATGGCTATTTTGATTGCAAAGCTTCCACCATTGTTCAATCTATCATGGGATTGTTTAACTTTGGGTCAAGGTTTGATTTTGCAATTTTGTTTTATTTTCAAATTTATTTACATTGTAGTCCTGTGTGATTTTCTCACCCAAAATAAAAAAAAAGAAAAAAGAAGACCAACCTTCTATATTCTCTGTGCTATTTTTAAATTTTGACGTTACAAAGAGAGGAACAAAATCAAAGGTTTTCAAGTTTTTACGTTGGCTTCTATCATATGGGCACATTTTCATTTAACAGTTATTTGTAACGTCCTCTCATATGGGGTGGGACATACACATACACAGAATTCACCCTATATGAGACAGAGTTAAAAACAACTGTTGTATCCAAAACAATTTGAAAAAGTGGTTTTTTTTTTTAATCCAAAAACAACTAGTGTTTGATACTTCATTTAGATTGTGTGTGTTTAGTAAGCATTGCGCCAACCGGTGTTTGATACTTCATTTAGATTGTGTTTAGTAAGCATTGTGTCGTGCCTTCAGGCATAAACATGCACCAGTTCACCCATAATATAACAACCCATTCCAAACAAGCTTCGCTAAAGACGACAACAATTCAATCGTCCACCCCATCATTCGGCCTACTTGTTTGTTGCCATCACCCTCTCCACAAAACCATTCGAAATGTTAGCTCGGTCACCATTCCCCTATTGCCATTGTCCATTGCACCGAAAAACACTAAAACTACTGAGAAGAAGAAGACTCAACATGGCCCGAATTCATAAGTGTATATAAGTTCCAAGGAATTATTTTTTCCTATTTATTTGGTAAAGTTAATCGGTTGTTGCATGCAAGTTATTTTGTGCTAATTCCTTTAATATTTTCTGATTGTTTGGATTTTTAGGTGGCCTGGAGGTTCGGCTAGGTTGGGGCTTCAATTGGGTTGGGTAATTTCCAGTGGGTGGGAGTTTCAGCTGGGTTCAAAAGGGGATGCAAAGAACGATGGTGAGATCTAAATAGTTTACCATCTTTACTAATTATGGTAGATTTTCGATGTCGAAATAGTTTACCATAATTCTATAGTTTCGGTCTGTGGGTATGTTGACCTGGGGGGTCCGTGCTCGGGCGGTGGGTTCCTCTGCTATCTTAGTTTGTTCACATGCAATAGGCGGTCTCGTCATCTCTTTTCCAGAGGCATCTCTTCTTCAAAGGTCATCGCTTGTTCAACGGATGCTTTCAGCGAATTAATGGCGTTCAACCCTTATTCAGCGGATAGTCTCAACACGTTGTCATTTCTTTTCTAGAAGCATCTCTAGTTCAGAGGTCATTGCCTGGATTCCAAGCGGATTTATACCATCTTTTTTCTAGAGGCATATCTTTTTAGAGGTCGTCGCCTGGATTCCAAGCGGACACTATCAGCAAATTACAATACATGCCATGTTTTCTATGCTAGCTTAAACTCCCTATCTGGGAACTTCGTATTCCAAAACACTTCAAATCTTTTTCCAAAAAGAAAAATTGAAGCGTATGTTCTGTGGTTGCCTCTTAAGGATCCTTCACATCAGAAACTTCACTAACTATTTTGATTGAAAAATTTCTGTATCAGTGGGTTAAAAGTACCTTGAGACTTTGGCTATTGAGCGGTGTGTCTCGGTAGTCGCAACCCAAGTTAGAGGTAAACCTGAGAAACCACCGCGAGGCATCAGTCTATTATCCAGAGATTCATTTTGAGTTCAGAAGCTAAGGTATGAGGTGGGAATGTATTAGGCACCCACCTCGCCCAACCTTCTAGTTGGTCTCTAAGCAGTGTTCATGAGAATATTCAAAAATAATTTTGATTTTGGCCATTCTTGTGATAAACAAAACAGTGCAGCAAATACATGCGTAAAACAACATGATCTCCCGTAAACTACTTCAGGAAGGGATTATGCCTTATGGAGGCAAAATGGCGCAAGCGCCGTGAACAATGGGCTGCGCTGGAATCTCTCGCAGTCGAGATACTACTTCATAAGAACACCAATTAGCTTACGAGAAGCCACAAAATAGCACGAAAACACATAATAAACACATATCCTGCACTTTCAGTGGATCTGGGTACGCCACAAGGAGTCCGGCTCACGCCAGAGGTGTGTAGTGCACGTCAATGGACAATGGCGCACGTTGCACCCCACTGGGTTACAACTTCGGCCAACAGTCGGACTTGTTCCCGAAAGGCTATTGGGCTCAGGTAATAGCATTAGTTGTTGTCCTGGCCTAGACGGCTCCCTTCGGGGCTACATTGAGAATACAAGGTAGTTTATACTTCTTAACGGGATACGCGCAAACTTGCTTTCCTTCCTTTCACCTTCTAAAACCGCCTCCTTGTGTAACACCTAAGATTTTTTATTATGGTAATCATGCTTATTTAAGTATAAGTTAGGGCAAAGTCCACATTCCCCCTGTGGTTATCGCCATGTGCGGATATCCCCTTCATGGTTCAAAACTGACCACATAACCTACCTGTGGTTTTGAAAATGTGCGGATCGGATAGACCCATTGCCGTCATGTTTTCCATCCATATTAACGAAGATGTATCTCACATGCCTCTAGAATGTAATCTGAGTCGTTCATAATGTATTAAATAAAGAATAGAGTATCTGTAAAAAATCATCTCGATCAGGCATCAATAACTTAGTAATCTAATTTTTAGTAAATTTAAATTTGAAAATTTAATTTCATAACAAAATCGATTCGACCATGAGCTTTTTACTTTTTGATTGACTTGAATTTTGGCATAGATGTAATACTCGTCAAAATTTACAATATCAACAGTTTGGATTCAATTTTTGATATAAGGGATGGTGTGGTTAGATTTAAAAAAGAAAAAGAATCAAGGGACATGATGAGGGTATATCGGTCTTTTAATATTGTGACCGTTAATATGGATGGAAAACATGACGGTAGGGGATTTATCTGCACATTTTCAAAACCACATGTAGGTTATGTGGTCAGTTTTGAACCATGAGGGGAGTATCCACACATGACAATAACCACAAGGGGTGAAAGTGGATTTTGCCCTATAAGTTAATCATAAATATTAAATATACCGTATTAAGTGCTTACGTGTTCTGTATATGCTATGTGATACACAAATTATGTTCGCATCATATGTCTTATGCATGATTTATGGGTTATGTGTCTCTATGTGGTGAGAATTTAATGCGGGGAATAATAGTAATTAACCAAATTCATGCATTGTGCCACATGGAACATTTTAGTCCACAACTCATAGGATAATTTTCACTCTTAAGTGAGATAAAAATTAGCCCCCCACTCTTTTCTCTCATTACCATTAATCTCTCTCTCCACCCATCTTTCTCTTCTTCTCAAGAAGTCTAGAAAGCTCCATATCTTCCTATTTCTAGGGTTTCTAATTAGGGAGAAATCAAGTTCCTAGAGCAAGATTAAGTCTCAATTCCATCTCTCATCTAAGTATTTGAAGATCTCAATTCATGATCTAAACCAAGTGGTGGTGATTTTTCTTGTGTTGAGTGAATCTTCAAGTATGTTCATATAGTCATGTAAAAATTGCTTATGCATCCTTGAGATTAAGGTATTTTGCTTCAAATCATGATAGAACAATGGTTGTAAGATGTATTTGTTAAATTTTAGTTGGTATAGAAGAGGGATAAATCCTAGTTTCGAAGAAAGGTAGTTTGAAGAAAATTCATCTAAGAGTTTCACTTGATTACCTCAAGCCGCGAATTTTTAGACATAATAAATCATCTTGTAATTTTATGAAACTTGTATGGGATGTTCCTCTACGAGTCTTTTAGGTTGTGTAAATATTTCAGGTTCAAATTCCTTAAAACGAAGTCTACAAAATTCACGCACTAAGATGCACTATATGTTTTTGCTGTTACTGTTGAATTTGTGTTTTTAGTCTTCAGTTTTGGGTTTGTTCGACCTAGTTCCTCACCTTATTATCTTCTATAATTTTTATGTGAGATACCCATATGGGTCTATTAGTTTGTGCCCAAAATTTGGAGTAAAATTCAAAGAGAATAATTTTAAACAATTCTTTTACTAAGTTGTGTTCTGTTACTCAAGATGTTGAATTCTGCACTTTTGGTCTTGGTTCCTCTAATTTGTAAGCATAGTTCTTGACCTCATAAATTCATGAATAATTTTGATAGCATATGCTTATATGGTAAAATTATCAAGATCTAGTTCCTTATGGTTTGTTCTCAAGAATTCTTCAAGTAAATGTATGTTGAATTGTCATTTTTAAGGATCATGCATGTGCATTTTTGTTTTTAGGAATTCTTTAGGTAAATGATACATCTGCATATACATATGTAGGATTTGGTGATCAAGGGAAGCATATAATGGATACAAGTTGAGTTGACTTAAAGTGCAAAGAAATGTGAGTAACCTCATACTTTGAAATGAAATTTTTGGTGAATTCTCTTTTTTGTGAAATGTGATTTGGTTTTTTGATGTTTTGAAGTGATATGTCGATGTTTTGAGCAATATGTTATAATGAAAATGTTTCTTAATATGTTTCCTAAGATGTCAAAAGTCTATGTATTTTACAAATTTTGGTTACAAAGTATGTACGCTATGCCCTTGCTTTACCGTATGTGCCCCGCTGGTGGGTTCTGAAAAATCCTAGCTTCCCTAGGTTTATAGATTTGCTATATGTAGACACCTCCCGAGCGGGGCATCGCCACACAGTTTGATATCGTTTATTTGCTTGATTGGTTGTTTGCTTCATAAACCAAGATCGTAGATACTTCCATGGCTAGAAGTATCGCTACACAATAGTGGTTATCATCAAAACAGAGTCACCACCCAGTTTATTACAACTAGGAAAACAGATAGAGATTCTGGGTACGGAAACCAAAAGTACAGTAAGAGTAAGGGTAAGGTGTTAGGCACCCCTCTCTGCCTAGCCGTGAAGCTAGCCCATAATTGCTCAACATAAGACGTATAGATGCTTTATTCAATTCTAAACAAGTAGTCTATTTTTATGCCTTAAACAGTAAATAAGGTGAGCCGAGACAATAAATGAACATGCGTCAGAAAGCAGAACAAAACAAAGTTGTGCCAGCAGATCGATTACTCGGCCGGTGAATGGATGTCACGGCCGAGTAATCGTACTGATTCAATGTACCGGCCGAGGCATCGAAGCCCCGGTTGGTGTTCTTCCTCACACCACACAGAAAATTTGACAGATGACTAAAACGCTACGATTAGTAAAACAAACAGTAAATAAACCAAACAAGAGGCCGTTGGGCCTCACCACCTTGATCCCTTAGTTGCTTGATTGGTTCGGATTGATCGGGATTGACTGATTGATTGCTTCTTGATTGAAACCCTAGGGTTAGGGTTTGAACTCCGGGGTTTGATCGTCGAATTGATGGTTGCCTTCGGGAGGTTAGGGCTTCTGTAGAGAGGGTTTGTGTGAGTATATGGGGCAGAGTTTCGTGGCTGATGAGGGTGTGAATCTCTGTTTATTTCGTGGTGCAAAGGCCTCTTTATATAGGCAAAGGGATGACTCACTCGGTCCAATCAAAGCACGCGATTGCAATTGCAATGCAATTTGAACTCTTCATTGTGATCTCTGAACGTGGCCCGAACGCATCGAAAAGGTATCGTGATTGGATCAAACAACCGACAGAACATTCGAGAGTCTGGAAAAAGGCCGATCTGGCGGCCGAGCAAAGGATCTCGCGGCCGAGGAATGTTTGTGGCGGCCGAGGTTTTGATCTCTCAGGGAGATTTTGCTAGCAACAGGTTGCTCGGGTGAAGGATGGATATTAAGGCCGTGAGATCGATGTTACGACCGGCAGACAGATTCTCCTAGGATTCTGTATTTCTGTCTGAAAGGCTATTTGGCTTTTGATTGGGTCCTCTAAGTGGCTCGAAGTTCTTACCATAAGTCCATGGATTTCAAAAGAAGGCAATCAACAATCATCGAATCCATTTCTTCATCGAGATGGTCCCAAGGTTGGACTTGAAATAATCGTTAGGCCAAATTGGGGTGTCTACAAATGCCCCTCTTTGACTGAGCTCAGACGAATCGCGAGACATGTTTGAGTAAAAGTCAAAACTGTAAAAGCAACTCAATTTGGTCCAACCACTATTCCAAGGGTTTTTTGAAAAAAGGTTTTATTATGGTCGGGCCGGGAGGCTGCCTACGTATTCCACAGGGGAAATTCAGACCAACTGTAGTTCGGAGGCAATAAAGAAAAGTAAAAAGTTTGGAGGGTTAGAGACAGAAGACGTACCTCCGGGCTTTAAAAGCTGTAGTGTGATGTACCTAGGTGGAGCCAGGATTTTTGGCGGAGAGTAGTTGAAGGAGCGCGGGGCTGCCGGGGAAGTTTTTTGGGAGAGTTACCTTAGTATTTTGGGGTAGATCAGTACACGACAGGTGTGTTTGCTTTTCTTGATCATCCTTACTTTGACTGAGGGGAGCTCGGTAGAATAGCCTATCCTTGCGAATGAGCTGGAAGGAATTGATGTAATTGGGGTGGAATCCAAGCCATCTGTCAGAGATGAATTGGATGCCAGTTTTGAGATAGGGGTGGAACCCAAGTCATCTTCCGGAGACGAGTTGGATGCCGCAGGGCCAGTAACTGGAGCACGGGGCATTTGAATGAAGGAACCGAGGCATGGAGTAGGTTGCAATCATGAGGTGAGAGCCTGAGGTGTTGGAGCTTTGAGCTTTTGATCGGACAGAAGCGCGGAGCTGGTTTTGATCACAAGGTGAGAGCCTAAGCTGACATGGATCGAACCGAAGCGTGGAGCTGGTGTTGATCATAAAGTGAGTGCCTGGAGAGACAGAACCGAAGCGCGGAGCTGGTTGTATTCTGATGGTTTGTGCACGGAGCTTTCTCATCATAAAATTTGGCGTAAAGCCAAGGGATCGAGGTTCTGGACCGATCAATAAAATCGAGGCGCGGAGCCGGTTGATTGCAGGATAGACCTGTGAATGAGAGATATGCAGAAATGTGTATATGATGATAATTGGTTAGATGTGAATAGATATGGTGATGCAGACTCGATGTGATAATGGTGATGCAATATGTGCACGGGCCCGTGCGTGTGTGTTTGATGTAAGCTTAGAGCTTCTTTCAAGTTCTGGACTTGAGCATTCAGAGCGTAGAGCTCGAGCATTCGGACGGCAGAATCCGAGCATTCAAAGTACAGGTTTTGAGCATCCAGTACGCAGTGGTTGGGCATCCAAGCATAGAGCTTGCGCATTCAAGTGTAGAACTTGAGCATCCAGTACACAGTGGTTGGGCTTAAGAATTGATAATTGTTGCTGATTGGGACGACGTAGAGCCTGTTGAGAGTTGTTAAGGCTTTGAGCCAGTTGAGTTGGTTATGGCTTCAAGCCAGTTGAGATAGTGGGCTTAGAGCCGCTGAGTGGTGGGCTTGAAGCCGCTGAGTTGATAACAGGCGTGGAGCCGTTGAGTAGTATCGTGGCATGGAGCCAGTTGAGATAATGGGCTTTGAGCCTCTGAGTTGTGGGCTTAAAGCCGCTGAGTTGATAATAGGCGTGGAGCCTTTAAGAATGGGCTTAGAGCCGCTGAGTCGACGATTGTTGATTGGGGCAGCGTAGAGCCTGTGGGGATAATTACGGCGTAGAGCCAGTTGAGCGAGCGTAGAGCCACTATGATAATGGGCTTCGAGCCGCTAAAATGATTGGCTTGAAGCCTGTTGAGCTGATTGTGAGCATGGGCATAGAGCTGCCATGATAATGGGCCTCGGGTCGCTGAGGTAATAGGCGTGGAGCCATTGAATGGTTTGGCTAGCTTGGAGCTGTTGAATGATAGTGGGTTTGAGCTCGGAGCCGCTGGGTGGATAATAGGCGTAGAGCCGCTGAAATAATGGGCTTGGAGCCGCTGAGGTGATGGGCCTGGGGCCGCTGAATGGCTTAGAGCTGTTGGCAGTGAGCACGGGTGTAGAGCCACTGAATGGTTGCAAGCTTGGAGCTGCGGAGATATGATTGGTACGGGTGCGGAGCCGCTGGATTTATTAGATGGTATTTGGCATTGAGCCGTTGATGATGGCAAGCGCAGAGCCGTGGTTGAATGGTTTGATAGTGAGTATGGAGTGAGAGCTTGAGCTTAATAATCCTTGGCAATCGACCGTGAGTTTGCTACTTATGGCGGGGAGAGAGCTTCTTTGTGCTTGGGTATGCCCCCAAGGCTCGTTATGATCATTATCTCCAGTGCTTCATAATGGCTTGAATTGTTGCACTGGGCAAGGTCTGATGCTGCTGAGAAGAATGGATTGGGGGGCCTGGGGATCGATATCTCGGCCGATTAATGAATGTCGCGGCCGCGGAATCGATGTCTCGGCTGTGAGAACGCCAAAAGTCAGAAAATCGATTTAAGTTCGGTTTAATCGATCTCGCGGTCCATTTAATCTTTTCTTCTCTTCCTTGTTTCTTCCCCACTCCTCTCGTCCGAGTCCCTCCAGCGACCACCACCGTGCACCGCCGCCTTCCCCCCTTCATCACCGTCGTTCGACTACCATCTCACCATTTGGCAGCCATTATCTCCACCGGTCTCTGCTGCCATTGTTTGCTTTCTTTTTCTTTTGTTTCAAATGTGATGGCCACGCCACCTTCGGATGTCGCGGGTTCCTCTTCACACCCTCCATGCAAATGTGAGTACCCTTCGTCGGACGAGGAGGCGATTGAGGAGCCCGGCATGTTTGACACTGCTACCTACGTCCTCCCTTTGCGTCGATTGGGCTTTGGCGGTTTCTTGCAGTACCGCCCTCCCGTTGGTGGCCCAGAGGCCGCGATAGTCTGTAGAGAGCCTGAGCAGCACTTGAGCGTTCTCAATGCCTCGGTAAGTTTTTCCTGAAAAGTAAAAAAAAATTACTTTAGTTCAATATTCACTTTTGTGTTACCTAAAGATAAATTCCATTTTCGGGATAAAATCCCTTTCAGCCAGGGGCATAGATGAGGGAGACCTATGTTTAGGTCGTTATTGCTTTTTAAAAAAGATTAAAATAAACGTGCCCCCTGTTTAGGCAATGCATGCTTTTAGATATTTTTAATTTGATGCCCCTGCTGGTTTTGAGGCATTCATTCTAGGCGTCAACCTTCCGAACGTTGATTGGTCGTTGATGACCTCGTTGGTGGAGAGATGGTGGGACACCACCAGTACATTCCACTTCCCCTCTGCTGGTGAGATGACTATTACGCCTGGAGATTTCTCTCTCCTGACTGGTTTGCGAGTAGGCGGGATTCCTCTTCGAGTTGATCCCCGGATCTGGGAGCGAGCAGGTGCTTTGGAGTGGTTCTTGGGCAAGGTGCCCCCTCTTCATTCTCGAGGCCATATTGATCTAGCTTGGCTGATCAAGAATTATATGAAAGCTGACATTCTGACCCAAGTGAGCGTGGAGCAGCTAGCACGGGCTTTTCTCCTCTATGTCCTTGGGCAAATGTTGTTTGCCAACAAGGATAGTTCGGTGCATACACAGTTTCTAGCTCTCCTGCAGCACTTAGAGATTGTTAGGGATTTCGATTGGGGAGCTTCTGCTTTGGCCACTTTGTATGGAAACCTTGGGGCCTGTCTCGGGACAAGAGTCCCATCCTTGGAGGTCACTACCGGGTGCTCGAGGTACATATATTTCTTTTTCACTTCCTTTTCTGTTTTGCTTTTCTGCATAGTATTGAACTTGTTCTGGTTAATTCTGCTTTTCAGCTCTGGGCTTTCGAGCATCTTCTTCCGTTTCCCACCAATACTTGACATGGGAATGCGAATTGCGTTCCTCGCTACCGGCGATGGCTGACGGGGTATCGGAAGCTGCGGTCACCTATTTTGACCCTTCCGGAGTGGCGACGAGTCTTGGACCGATTGACGGTTGATCAGGTACCTTTCTTCTCTCCTTTCCTTGTTCTTTAGATTTCCATATCTTTATGCTATAGCTGATTTGACCTTGTTTGTTGGTACGGTTTGACCCTTGGAGCGGTGTTCCAGAGGATGCTCTTCTTGCACGTTCCAGGGTTCTGGATCGTACTCACAGCTTGCTCGAGGGTCCCTTTTGTCGAGCCTGGTACTTAGGTGATTGAGTAGCCAGCCAGTGGCGTTCGCGTGCTGAGGCTCTTCAGTTCGTGCCTCCTCCACCTCCAGTATCGATGAGGTCTACTTCCTCAATGTCCAAGGAAGATTTGAAGAATGCTCGTCTTAGAGACTGGGCGGGCTTGCTTCTCCTGGCGGGTGACTACACAGAGTACTGCCGCCTTTTCTTGGCTCCTGCTGCTGCAGCTCCTCCTGCTGCTCCTGTTTGGCCCCGGGCTCCCTCTTTTATCTCCTTCCATTCTGATGATGGAGAGGAGCGTTTGGCGCTTACTCCTTGCACGACCTAGCTTTATACGCCGCCAGCTGGGGTTTTACAGGTATTTCTGGTTTTGTTTCCCTGTTTTACTATTGTATTTCACATTCCAGCGTTTGAGTTGCACAGTTTGCTTCCATAGGTGCCTGCTGAGGTAGCACAAGGATGGTTAGATGCTTATCAGAGTGCAGAGGCTTTGGTTCGGAGGCAACGCCGTTGGATCCTCGAGGTATGGCTTTCTCCATGTATTTCATTTGCCTTGCATCATTCCTTGAGTCTGAATGTTTGCATCTTCTTTTTGCTGTAGCTTGAGGCCGAGCGAGTTCCAGCTACTGGTGGCACGGGTGCCAATGAGCAGTCCTTGCCTTCTTCCCAGAGATCACCTAGCTTTTAGGGCTTTTCTTTTTCCTGTTCATAGTTAGTGGAAGATAGGCAAAGACTATGTTTATACAGTGAAAGCGACCACAACAATGATTTTATAAATAAGTTTTTGTCTATGAAATGAGAAATGCTTTTCGTGTTCCTGAATGCTTTGCGCTATGCATGCGAAAGCATGGCTCTGAACAAGTATTTACTGATAGACAGTAATTTGTGTAAAATGAAATACTGGCCGAAGAATCAATTACTCGGCTGGAGGATCATTGTCGCGGCCGAGGTATTGATTATTCGGCCGTTATTTCTATTTTTCCAAGGAAGCTAGGTTTTGTTTTAGCCAAGTGGCCTTCCCGTTCTACCTTTCTTCTTATGCTTAGTCTTTGATTTTCTGTCTTTTGCTTTTGCCATGTTCTATAGTCCGTTTGCCAAACTCGAAAGTTTTCGAGGTTTCTTGCTCATTGTATCAATGACCTTCAAGTTGGAGAGGATGAACAGCAATTCTCGTGCCCTTTGGTTTTTGCCAATTCCTTGGAAAAAGTATACTTATCTTTCACGAGCTCAATACGCAGGGTTAGCTGTGCCTATCATTGGGTACAAATTGTTTTGACGCTTTTCCTCATTTCCTAAGGTTTGGGCCGCATCTCAAGGAGAGATTGCCTACGTATTCCGATCAGGGAATCAGGCCATAAACGTAGTTCCAAGATTATAATCTTTAAGGCTAGGTTTCCTCTCTTGGTGTTTCTCCTCACATGCTCTAAGTTTTGCCTAGGTTACCTGAGGGAGGTTGAGTCCCTAGCAAGCTTTTGAATGCCTTAATTTTTGCTTAGGCTGCATTTTTGCGTTTTCTTGCCCTAGCAGGCTTTGCTCTTACTTTTGCTTGGGCTACTTGGTCACCCAACGAGCATTTTTCTCACGAGAAGTTCTTGTATTTGACGGAGACGCTTTCATGAATCTCGCTTAGGGAAGGAATTTGGTGGGGATGTTTTTCTGAATTTCCCCTGTATTTTGTACCTTCGTAATGGGCAAGCTAACCATAAGTGTTCTCACGGAGATAGCATATTCCTTCTAAGTTTTGAGAAACACCTAGTTTCTTAAGTAACCAAGGTTCATCCCTTCTTTCTTTCGACATTGATTCAAGGAACTTGATTCCTTGAGATTCCCCTTGGTTGGCAAAGAGACTATAATGTACTGGCAATTGCAATTTAGAATTTCAAACCATCGAATAAGCACAGTTTTAGAAGATAAAACAGAAATTCACTTAGCAGAAATAAAATGCCCAAACAGGGGCCCAAAATATGTCCTAGCGATTCGGAAAATAAAAGCAATGTTTTAATGTTCTTTGCCATGTTGTAACTGCAGCATTCAGGGGCCACCCTCCTTTGCTTTGACTTCCTCAATTTTATACTCTTTTCCACCCTCTTCTTTGCCAAACAGAGCCTTCGGGCTGGATCCATTTGTGATGCTTGCGCAGTAACTATTTCTTCGAGACATGAGTAGTCCCCAAATGGAAATGTCAGCTTGGATTTTCACCTCTTCGTCTTCTTCGTTGGCTGTGTGAAGGAAATCAGTTATCTCCTCTTGGTTGAATAGTGATGCTAAGGAGATCCCATCGGGCAGATCATCGTATTCCTCTTCCATTTCATCAAAGTCATCCTCCCCTGCTTTGTATGGATCAAGACATATGAAATCCAGATCTTCTCTTTCTTCTATCCACTGGCTGTAATTGCATTCATCATAGGGATTGATCCATGGTTGCATTTGGAATTCCTCCACCTTTTCTATGAGATTGATTGTCTCCCAGACAATGGGAGGCGTCGGAATTTTAGGACGGTTAATGGGTACCACTATTTGGGCAGACTCGAAGCGGGCAAGCCTCCTCATCATAATGACCCTTTCTTTTTCCTTCTTCCTGTTCGCAAACTAGATACGTAGCCATTCGTCATCTTCTACAAATGGGATGTCAGGATCCTCTAAATTGTGTTTCGCCCAAGAATGTTCCTTCCATTTCCTTAGTTTTTCCTCCTTTGCTCGCTCCTCTCCATCACTCATATCAGGATCAATTACTTCAGATTGATCAGATTCAACATCCTCTTCTTCCTCCATCATGAAGCACTCATCCTCCTCTGGGAAGGTTAGGGTTGGTTTGGTTTGGTTGTTTTGGACAATGTATTGGCTTGGGTTATATGTGGGATTGTGAGATAAGTTTATGAGGTTGACATTCTGAGGTGGTTCAGTATTGGGTGTTTTGGTATCAGGTTGTGGAGGTTTTATGGTTCGACTATCAATGAGATCTTGAATGTCATGGCGAAGACGTATGCAATTGTCTATTTCGTGCCCGGAATGTTGATGGTAGGCCCACTGCTTGTTAGGATCATGGTTTGGGCCATAGGGTGGTGGAGGAAGTGGTTTGTTCAAGGGTTTGAGATGTCCTTGACGGCTTAGAATGGTTAAGGCTTGGGAGAGGGTCATATAGAGAGGGCTAAAATTACGACGGGGCCGGTTTGGGTTTCGAGATGGGCTAGCTTGGAAAGGGTCTTATGGTGAGGCTGAATTAAGATTGTTGACAGAGGCATGAGATGTACGAGTCGAGAAGGTTTTCTTAGGTGAAGGAGTTTCCTCTTTCCCAATGAGGCCTAGCTTGAGCTCTTCTTCAATCTGCAGCCCAGTAGCATGCAAGCGTTTGAAATCAGTGATAGCCTGTGTGTAGATATGCTTGAGCTACTTGTATTGCAGATTTTTGACGACTATCCTTACTTGATCTTCCTCAGAGGGGCGATTCTTCATCTTGGCAGCCTTTTCCCTCCACCTAGCCACGAAAGTGACAAAGTCCTCATTTGACTCTTGTTTGGTCATCTCCAAATCTCGAGTAGTCAGCTCAACTTGGACGCTGTATGCATATTGCTTAATGAAAGCATTGGCGATTTCAGGCCGAGTGTGAAAGTGTTCAAACTCCAAAGTGAGGAACCAATCGAGAGCACTTCCAATGAGAGTTCTTTGAAATAGTTGAGCGATGAGCTCATCATTTAGACCCATCGGCTTTAGGGTATTGATGACATGGCGGACATGACTGGTAGGGTTGCCAGTTCCATTGAATTTCTCGATGTTTGGCATTTTGAACTTCTCGAGCAGTTGAGAATCAGGGAAGAGACAAAGTCCTTCAAAGTCCAGAATTTGATCTCATTGTGAACGGGCCAAGGCGTGCTTGATTTCTTTGACTTGCTTGGCTAACTCAGGATTTTCGGGTCTATTCTCGTTTGCCATTGATCTTTTTTCATCTTCAGCATCTCTTGCTGCTTTTTCTGCTAGCAAAGTGGCGATTTGAGCCTGCAGTTCAACGATAGTGGCGTCATTGTTTGCCATGGAAACAAGAGGATTGTTTGGCGTAGCTTGGGATTTGGTAGATGGTCGGTGTTGCTGAGAAGATGACCGCGAAGTCCCAGGAAGTGATTGGGACCGTTGCGGTGAAGGAGTTTTGACAGGTGAAGACGACAGGCAAGATGGCTGCAACGGCCTCTGTTTGGTGTGGCTTCGGGTGTTGTAAGAGTATAAACTTGGATGCGGTTGCTTTCTTGGCCTACCTATTGTGCTTGCTTTGTAAAAGTAAAATACATGCAAGTTAGCACTTGGCTGCTGTTTTTTTTAGGGTTAGGATTTGGGCTGAAAATCCCAACCCTTCTGCACAGAAAGAGTTAATACAATAATGAATGATACAGGGTGTGAGGAAGAACTTGGAAACAAAATGCAGGAAATTTCCTTAACCTGCAGGTTCCTGTCTTAGTTTGATAGGTTCTATGGCTTTCTAACACATGTAAGGTTTAGGTAGTCTCAGAGTGCTCCGTTGTCAAAGGGCACCAGCCTTTTCGCCAGCCCATCAAAGGCGGCGATTAGGCGATTCCCTTTTTGATATACCAATAGGTACAAGTGACTGTGGAGTTTGCTGGAACCCCTAACATAGCCCGTGTCATGCCGGGATATTAGGTGAATTCAACGAGGCTTGTCTGCTCGATGCATATGATAAATGAATTAAACAAGGCATGTATTAGTCTTATGTTGAACTTTTTGGTTATGGCTCTCATTTCCCCAGCAGAGTCGCCAGAAAACTGTAGACACCTCCTGAGCGGGGCATCGCCACACAGTTTGATATCGTTTATTTGCTCGATTGGTTGCTTGCTTCATAAACCAAGATTGTGGATACTTCCATGGCTAAAAGTATCACTACACGATAGTGGTTATCATCAAAACAGAGTCGCCACCCAGTTTATTAAAACTAGAAAAACAGATAGAGATTCTAGGTACGAAAACCAGAAGTACAGTAAGGGGAAGGTATTAGGCAACCCTCTCTGCCTAGCCGTGAAACTAGCCCATAATTGCTCAACATAAGATGTATAGATGTTTTATTCAATTCTAAACAAGTAGTCTATTTCTATGCCTTAAACAGTAAATAAGGTGAGCCGAGACAATAAATGAACATGCATCAGAAAGCAGAACAAAACAAAGCTGTGCCAGCAGATCGATTACTCGGCCGGTGAATGGATGTCACGGCCGAGTAATCGTACTGATTCAATGTACCGACCAAGGCATCGAAGCCCCGGCTGGTGTTTTTCCTCACACCAGACAGAAAATTTGACAGATGACTAAAACGCTACGATTAGTAAAACAAACAGTAAATGAACCAAACCAGAGGCCGTTGGGCCTCACCACCTTGATCCCTCAGTTGCTTGATTGCTTCGGATTGATCGGTATTGACTGATTGATTGCTTCTTGATTGAAACCCTAGGGTTAGGGTTTGAACTTCGGGGTTTGATCGTCAGATTGATGGCTGCCTTCGGGAGGTTAGGGCTTCCGTAGAAAGGGTTTGTGTGAGTATATGGGCAGAGTTTCGTGGCTGATGAGGGTGTGAATCTCTGTTTATTTTGTGGTGCAAAGGCCTCTTTATATAGGCAAAGGGATCACTCACTCGGTCCAATCAAAGCACGCGATTGCAATTGCAATGCAATTCGAACTCTTCGTTGTGATCTCTGAACGTGGCCCGAACGCATCGGAAAGGTATCGTGATTGGATCAAACAACCGACAGAACATTCGAGAGTCTGAAAAAAGGCCGATCTGGCGGCCGAGCAAAGGATCTCGCGGCTGAGGAATGTTTGTGGCGGCCGAGGTTTTGATCTCTCAGGGAGATTTTGCTAGCAACAGGTTGCTCGGTGAAGGATGGATGTTAAGGCCGTGAAATCGATGTTACGGCCGACAGATAGATTCTCCTAGGATTCTGTATTTCTGTTTGAAAGACTATTTGGCTCTGAATTGGGTCCTCTATGTGGCTCAAAGTTCTTACCATAAGTCCATGAGTTTCATAAGAAGGCAATCAGCAATCATCGAATCCATTTCATCATCGGGATGATCCCAAAGTGGGACTTGAAATAATCGTTAGACCGAATTGGGGTGTCTACACTATAGATAATCTATTAATCAAAAACTCATCAATCAATATATCAACTCAATCGCACAATGAAGAGCAATAAAAAGAATAACACCAAATATATGTGTGAAAACCCGTAGATGGGTAAAAACCACGGGAATGAATTATGTACTAAAAACATTGTACGATTACAAATTGGCTGCTGATTTTGCCACTCCCTTTTTTGTTAACGTCACTCCCCTGCAAGTGTATTTTATTTTCCTTACAAATATTCTTACTAAATGACTGTGTATCCTCACGAGTCCTAAGAACTATTTGCCAAATCCACGTTCATCGTACCCTTGCATGATCGCCGAATCCTGAATCCTTTCAAACTCCTCGAAAGAATGTCACACAGATGTTGAATATGTTGAAGTAGGAAAAAGAACAGCCTTTCCAAGAACACCTTTTAGCCCCAAGTATTTATGAAACTGTTGTAATCTTCGAGAACTCGGAAAAAGAACAGCCTTTCCAAGAACACCTTTTAGCCCCAAGTATTTATGAAACTGTTGTAATCTTCGAGAACTCACGATACTCGCCTTTAAAGGAGTTTTATATCAGAGGTATATCACTAGGCTGAAGAAGAGCACTCTGCCTTTATTTTTTTTCTATCACCATATGGGTTGATACTTTTAAGGCCCCAAAACACATCCGAGCAAAAAACGAACCAGCCCAATATGAACTTGACTCTGCTTGAGCAAAATACCCTATTTTTCAACTGTTTCGTGAACCGGCCCAATAAAAACTTGACTAACATTTACCGCACTCAACTACAAAAATTGAGATTTCTTTCCGTACTCTAGCACCGACTCTTTATCAAAGTGTACAAGAAAAGTACAACTTGATTAAAAACAATTCATGCAAATATGTGTTTTTGTCATGAACGTGCAAAACCAAAAAGGAAACTCAGCCTATGTATTAAAACACATTAAAAAAACATAATGGTGTGGTTACTTTTACCACAATAAGTTTGGGCCGTGGAAAACTCAAGGAAGGTCCTGCCGTTCACATATGTTGATCACGGCTTTGTAAACCTCAAAAGCAACGTGGAAATTGGAGTTTGCAAAGTAGGATCAGTTCTGGCAGCAAAACGGCACAAACAACTACAGGGTGTAACAGAACCGGATTAATAAATAATGTTTCAACTTATGGCAGCTAGAGAACACCACGCTAGTATAGGTGGTTTGTTCTCCTCTCTCCCTAGTGGTGACCAAGGTTTGAGTCCCACGGGGAGCAAGTTTAGGATTTCAGGGCTATAAATAGCCTCTAAGCCCCCAGTTGACTAACATACTAACACCCTACTAATGTATATCGTTTGGCAAAAAAAAAAAAAAAACTTATAGCAGCTAAAAGCAACCAAAATACAAGCATAATCTAAAAAACACAACTACTGAAACCTACGATAATCAGTTTTTTCAATTTATGTTGAGCGCTTGTGAAGCAAGGGCTATGACAAACAATCAGGCATGAATACACACCATAACAAGGCCATAAGCAATCCTTATAGGCTGTAACAAACAGGAATACTCATCATTCATAAGCATATCTTTTGCACATCACAAGAAAATGAGAATTGTTGTTCAACAGACTTCAAGCGGTAGGAAAAGCTTGAAAGTCCAACATAGGATTTTTAGCACGCTTTTCTAGCAGAGCCAAATAGATGCATCTTTTGAGCAACAACTAGTTTCATGGCTTCCTTTGTGGATGCCATAACATGGACGAGGTCGTTTTGGGGGCAGCTTATGGAGTCCATGTAAGCCCTCCTCACCTCAGTATTCACATTGAACTTCCTCACACCCCGCTCTATGCATTCCTGTCAAGATAGTAATCAGCATTGTCAAGGTAGGCCTTAGTTAAGTGTAATCTAAAAATGCACAGGAAACTCCTCAAGAGTTAATGCATCGTTTGTTTCGGCAGCCAATATTCTCCGAATATTTTTCCCCATAAAAAATGTTTCCTCGCGTTCACTGAAAATGATAGTGCTAGTGGTTGCACAGGGGTAGTTTGGGTGGTAGTCGTAGGTGTTATGGCATTGATGATGGGGGTAAGATGTGGTGGTGGAATGGTAGCAGTGTGCTGATGACATTGGTGGTTGCATTGGCAAGACCCTGGTTTGTCTTGTTATGCCTGGAAACAGTTTGCTACATTTTAAAGAAAAAAATTCCACGAAAGCAACTCATTTTCCCTTGATCACTGATAACATTGTCTGTTGACTTTCATTTTTCATTGTGTTAACCATCAGAATTCAGTAAAGGTATTATTCAAAACTAACACAGCACAACAAGAGAAACTCAGAAAATCAAACACATTTGAGACATAATAACCACTATTATCAAGTGGTGCACCTTGACAAGTTCCCTGGGCAATCCAGAAGCTCCATGAAGAACAAGATGGACTCCCTTCTTTGCGCTTAAGACGTGAAGATCCTGGACAAAGCATGTGCTCAGATTAAAAGTTAATATGGATATCAGTCTGACGGTTTCCTAAGCAACATTCCAATGAAGAAATATAAGATCCACTTGAAAATCACAAACTGTGTATGTCAGCAAGGAACTCCATGAATGAGTGTGACAATACCATTTAACAAAACCAAGTTTCAACAAATAAATAATAGCCACCATGAAATTGGAGTTTCCTTTCAGTTTTCTTGAACTTGTATGGCATTTCCTGAAACGCAGATATACAATTCCTGGCTATGTATTTATATGTTATGTAATCTGGAGAATCAACATAGCTACTAAAAATACAGAGCAGGTGTAGTGCCAAAAATCTATACCACATAACTCCACTCGGCATTCCCTTTTTTTTTGTTTTTTGTTATTTAACCAAAAACCAAGAAAAATCAGCTAAAAAAGCAAATGTTCATTCCCCTCCTTTCCCAAGCCTCATACGTTTCCCTCCTCACCGTGCACGCTACCTCATGAAAATGAAATACAAAAGATTTTTTAATAAAATAGTTAAAAACGGAAGATACTTGCAGAAATTTGAGGTATGGTTAAACATAATATTACCCTTGGATTAAAACTAATTTGATTTTCCCTCTTCTCCATGTATCAGGGAAAAGCATAGATATTGCGGAATTTGACTATTTATTTAGATGATTTGTAGTATTAATGGAATATTCTAAAACACGGCCCTTAAGTCTTAATCTTTCCGAAAATATGAATTGGTGGGCATAGTAAGCAAATCCAACTCAACAGAGGAAAAGTTTATACTTAATAAAACTCAAGGTTCTCTTTGTCTGTGTTCCACCCTTAGCATTTAAATGAAAATCTCATAAAGTAAAACCCTAGAACCCTCTTCCAACAGTTGCTTCATCTAGTTATTCCAGCTAATTCATTAACTATAAAATTTAGCCCAAAAACCCTATACCAAGCATTGTGACAGTATCTACACGTTCTCACTCTTCATCAAAAAGTCATACTTCATCCACCCAGATATATTATTCACGTATAATAAGACTTACAGACTATGAAGCACCGACACTCCAAAAGGGCGCCGTATCCACGTATTGGACACAGGGACACAGCTTGGGGACACGGGGACATGTATTGGACACGCCATATGGCGTGTCCAATAATTTTTATTATTTTTTGATAGGGGACACGCCGAGGACACAGCTGGGGACACGGCTGGGGGTCAAAATATAATATTTTTAATTTTTTAGGGGTTAACATGAAATTATTAAAAAAAATGGTGTCAACTGTAATTATGCCTTTGAAAAAAAATTATACAATTAGTCAAATTATTCATATACAATGATGGTTCATTAAAAAAAAAAAAACAATTAGTGAAATTATTCATATATAATGATGGTTCATCAAAAAAAAAAATTATGAACGATAATATATATTTTTTATTTATTATACGTGGCGTGTCCCCCGCCGTATCCGTATCCCCATTTTTTTAGAATTGCCATGTCCCGTATCTGTGTTCATGTCCTACATAGCTTATAGAAAAGAACGGAGAAAGAAGAAGAAACTGTATTGTATTATTGATTCAAGTTAATACAAATGCAAAGCTAACACATGCCTAAGATGGAAAATATTACAAGATGCGAGGTATGATCACGATATCATGCCTAAATAGAAGATTACACGGATATACAATCCCCCCAAGATGGAAAATATTACAAGATACGCTCACGATATCATGCCTAAAATAGAAGATTACAAGGATACCCATTACCCAATCAACCAAGGAGGAAGCGAAAACGAGCTGCAGTGTGGGTCTTCGTGAAAAAGTCCACCAACTGCAACGTAGACGAATCGAAGGGTGGAGTAATGGGGTAGAGTAATGGTGCCGGACTGAAGATGCACAATAGAGATATGTAGGAGAAGAAACAGAGATATCCATGTCGAATAGAAGCCAATGAAGTCACACTATTTCTGAGGTAGCGTGGGCCATAGCACGATATTCAACTTCAGCAGTGAAATGGGCATCAGCAGATTGCTTTTTACTCTACTCGCATGTTGTTTCTTACTACGCCAAACATTGTGTCCTATAACATGGCTAGTCCTATAGCAGCGGTACAGTAGAATTTCTCCTTCAACTTTGTGGGTATCTAGCGGTCCACTCCGCCACTTGCCCCATGCAACTTCTACTCTGATGATGTTCTTTGTAATTCCTCCATCCTTACTAACAATTGAGCTGAGCCAAGATGATAAAAAACGCTTGCTTCTTGGCAGTGTTCTAAAAGGGGGAATTAATCGCCGATTAATCGGAAATTTACCCTCTCCGATAAGATTAATGCCTAGGCGGTTGGATTTGGCACTCGGGAGATTATTCGGCATTAGTCGGCGATTAATCGCCAATTAATCGGTTAATCGCCGATTAATCGGTCGGCATCTAATTGGCGATAAGCCGATTAATCGGTTAAAAGGCGATTAATCGATTAAAAGGGGAAAAATCAGTATTTTTGGAAAATTTGTTTTTATTTTGATTCTTTGAAAGTCCATACCCATATCCATATGGCCACCACTCCACCAGGCCACGTCTGGACATTGTGTACAGTATCAAAGTGTAGTAAATTTTTTTTTTTTAGATCTTAAAACAAAGTGTTACGTAACTTACGTGTAGTATTGTTTGGTGTTAACAGTTAACACAAAGTGTAGTACTTTACTACTTTTTCATAAGGGTTGTCATTGGGGAGTATGCAAGTGTGTGTGTGTGTGTGTATATATATATATAACCGATTAATTGCTACAAGGCCGATTAATCGGCAATTAAAAGGCCTTGAAGCTTGAAAGTGGTCGACCGAGCGACAAACGCCGAGCGATTTTTAGAACATTGCTTCTTGGTAACTCTTGATTTTGGAGGGCCACTCTATAAACACGACCACTTTAACTAACACTAAAAAAACCCATTTGTATGGAACGTAATAAAAAAATAAGAACAAGGGAAAAAATGACAGACCATATTATTAAAAGCTTGGGTAAGAATGGATTTCATTTGGAAATGCATGCATTTCTTATGCATTTGCAAGGTGGCCCTTGTTGATTCACATGGGATTCCACATGTCAAAATTAAAAAATTTGAATATAAATTTCATAATTAATTCGATTTTATATTATTTGATATTAACTTCAAATTATTAATTCTACTATTATAATTGTTACAAGATATTCGAGGGGGATTAGAGACCCCAGTAGTCCTAGTCGTAAACAATGGATACTAGGTGTAGTATGTATTCACCCGTGCAGTGTTGTGGCTACTTATATCTTTTTATCAAAGGTTGAATCGATCATCAGAAGAAGAATTAGGCCAAAAATATATATGCTTCTGCTGGATCGAGCGAGTGAACTAGCAGCAGAGCTAGCATCTGCAACAGTATCTAGAATCTATGGAGATCCATTATTTTATTTTATAGTTCTAATTATAATAAAAAATAGTCACTTCGTAATGACAGATCACGACCATATTATTAAAAGCTTGGGGTAAGAATGGACACTCCACGTATTCCATTTTACTCCTACTAATCCTAATGCTTCTCTCCAAGCTTCTAGTTTAGTATTAACACCTCTCACAGTTTCATCTACTTAGAAATTATCATTTGCCAACTACATACACCGTGGAATATCATCCAAAATAAGAATAGTCAATTCATCCGCAACTAAAGCAAAGAGGTAAGGACTCAAAGCAAACTCTTGGTGTAATCCTAATCTGATTGGTGGTTTGCTTGTTTACCCACTAGGGATCGAATAGCAGTGGCAGCACCCTCATACACTATGTAGCATGGACACGGACACGGGAATTCTAATACAACGGGGACACGGTCACAGGAGCTAACTGCTATTCACTCGAATTCAACTTCAATGCAGCACATGTGCCAACAGATATCTCCGTGGAAAATCTCCAGCATCTGGTAGGGCAAGTCTTGGCAGCCAACACCATTACTTTCAGTGATGAGGGGCTCCCTCCAGAGGTTACTAAGCATAATAATAAGGCACTGCATATCCAGGTGAAATGGTAGTGGCACGGGTACTGATTGACAATGGCTCGGCGCTCAACATCTGCCCACTCTTCACCATTATGAAACTTGGAATGAGCAAAGCAAATCCAGGTGAAATGGTAGTGGCACGGGTACTGATTGACAATGGCTCGGCGCTCAACATCTGCCCACTCTTCACCATTATGAAACTTGGAATGAGCAAAGCTGACATCCAACCCAGTTATATGACTATCCGAGCTTTTGATGCTCCAAGAAAGAAGTTTAAGGGGAAATAATTCTCACAGTAGAAATCAGACCATACACTTTCGGTGTGTTGTTCCAGGGTCTGGATGTTCGCCATATATTTAAGATATATACACTGATATAGTGATACACATTTAAGACTTAAATCCCGATACATGCTAAAATGTACAACATACTCCCTCTGTTCCTAAATGATAGTCGACCACGAAAAGACGTGCAATTTTATTGACGCCACCTTAAAGAACTAATTGACATTTAATTTAATGTCAACAAATTTAAAAAATTGCACAGAAGTACTTTATCTTTTTATCCGAAAAAGTGCATGTCTTTTCATAGTGGACTATTATTTAAAAATGGAGAGAGTACTAAAATATACAAAGATGTATATACTGTCATGTATATATTTGAAAATATACAGAGATATAAGCTTATATATGCTGATATACATATACACCAACACATATCTATGTACAGCGCCTCCGCGCGCTCGAGTGAGAGAGAGAGAGATGATCCATCGATCTAGGGATCTAACAGGCTTTTTAACGTGTTGGTTGTCAGCAACCGAACCCACAACAAGGGAATAAAAGTAACATTAGTACTTTCACTATCACTAAAGGTTCTTAACGAAAATCAATCAGAAAATCCTAATACCGTTCAAAAAAAAAATTTCAGAAAATCCTAATACACCGAAATCCCTAAAATCATGGGATTGGTTTCCTTCTCCTAATAAGCTAGGCCAAACAACTCCTTGTTCCTTGTCAACAGGTTATCATGACCAGCATATTTCAGACATGGATAATATTCTCACCGTTAGATACCCACGAAGTAACTTGTCAATCCATAAGTAAAAGATAGATGTGAACAGACAATGAAAATGTGGTTAAAACAAAACACGATCAAAATTGACCTTAAGCAAGTCAAGTCTGAGATTAGGGCCACTTGGAGGGTATTTTCCATGGACATTGCCGATGCAAACTGCCAAGGCATCTATACCAGTCTCATCAATGAATTGCTCAGCCTGAAATTCATATAGAGCCATATCAACTGATGTCGGGAAGGAAAGTATAAAGGAGAAGAATATTTAACCAGCTGAGTAAGAAAATTGGAAGACCTGCTCAACATCAGTCATCTTCCCTTCATAGTCTTCAATAGTCAAGTCATCTTCAGTTCCTGATAACCTCCCTAATTCAGCCTCCACCATCATACTTTTTGAGTGAGCCAAGAATGAAATGAACTTTGTGTACGAAATATTGTCCTTGAAGGGAAGGTGCGAACCATCAACCATTACAGAATCAAATCCCTGGCAAGATAAAAAATGGAAAGTACATATGTTTGGTAAATTACTGTTTTAATGCCAAATCCATTGGTACATGCATCCACCAGAACAGAACGCTGACTTACCAGCTCCAGAACTTCCACCAATTCTCTCTTGGAATTTCCATGATCAAAATGAACAGTGATTGGAACCTGTTGGCATGACAGCAATTCATTCTCGAGAGAATTTACAGCTTGAATTATCAATTGGAAAAGTGAAATAAGAAGATAAATTGAAATGTCAGGTATGACAATACAAAACATACTTATACAGGGCATTTAGATTTGGAAAAACAGACTTTGCACTGATGCAACTGCAACTCAACTGAAAAAGCAGATATCACAGTCTGATAATCTTTTCGTTTGTACTTTTCAGATAAAGGAAACCTAGACCATTAAACGCATTTCAATGCTTACAAAGTTAGGTGTGCAGATTATACCTCGAGCAACAATGTTTAGTTTTTATTCCCATGACTATTGTTGTAAAATTAAACAAACTTTCTTTTGGTCCAAGGTTATATTTTGCTTCAAGTTCAACTTGGATCATATCCACTCCCCCAAAGGCAACATCAAACAATCCTTATTTTCTTCCTTGGGCAACTTGTTATAGCTGTCTATTTCTATTTTATCTAATTCCACTTACGCAGGCTTGTTCTGCAGCAGCGATGCAACATGCAACCAAGGGAATTCCCCCTTGCTTCAAGGCACTAGGATGGATCTGTGACATAAACAGCAACCTCATTAAAAGGGCTAAAATATCCAACAAATGAATATGGAGAATGCATCATCTAGCTCTTCATTTTCAGTAATGGAAAGAATGAAAATTCATAAGAAAGGGAAGACTGAATTTGCTCTCCTTAATGATGCATAGAGTTTATCTATATATGTAACAAACGTAGAAGCTATCACAGGAACACAATTGTGGTGGCTTTACATTTTGGCTTCCCAATTGTGCATAAGCAAATAAAATTAACAGTTTATGTGATGTACAATTTGTCAATTATTCCCAGTCAAATGTACATTTTACTAAACTATGTTTTTTTAGTGGCATTTTATTAACCTGTTAAAGCATCCAACTCAAAACCAATTGGCAATGAGTGGAGAGGCTGCCCAGGCTCATATACTAGTTTTGGAGGAGATATTTAACCAATATGGGACAAACTCCAACACTCCCTCGCAAGGGCAACCCCCAACTCGCACGTGGAGAGGTAAGCAAACGATCCATACTTGGATCACAACAAACAACGGTGCACTTATGGCACAAACAAGGGGAACAAATTCTCTAAAACCCTAGCTCTGATACCATATTAGATTGTTAACCACCAACTCATCTAAAAGCTTAAGCTTTTAGAGAGAGGGGCAACTTTATTATTTATACCTTCAATATAACCTATGTACCTTTCCTGAAAGGGAAAAATTAAACTAATGAAAAGTTTTGAGATCCAAATGACTAACATTCTTCTATGCTTTAATTCCCTACAATGGGTAAAAGTGTTTGTTGAATTCAAAAAAGTTTGTGAGCCTTGGAAGCTATTTGTCTGCTACCTTAGTCTCTTCCATAGTTATTTAAGGCGAGAGGCGCAAAAGTCTGTCGGGGTCTAGCGTGAGGTGCAAAGCAAGGCGCACCTAGTCAAGAAAATAACAAAAATAGCATACACAAATACTTCAAGAAATAAACACTAAGACAATGAATTTTAGGAAGTCTACCATTGCAAAATCACAAAAATATCTACCAAACGTTAAAAAGTAAAAAATTCTTGTATAGAAAGAACTAAAAGTTCAAATTTAATAAATAAAAAGAAAAGAAGGATGGTAAGCATTACATAATTATTGAAACATGCCTAGTATTTCGTATGATGCTGGATTTTACAACATTAAAAGATGGATAAGCAGATGATATGTGTTGTTTAAGAGAAGGCAAAAAGTGCTTAGGATGTAAAATTAAACCCAACACACGTGTTATTGAAATTTTTATATTATGTGAGTACAAGACACACAAAGACTGAAATACCCTCACTCACTAATACATACCGATATATCTACTAACAATATGGAATAAGACCTTTTAGTCAATATTTAACTAGTCTCACAGACTGCTTCATACCTGTAATATAGCGGGACTTTGCTCTTCCTCTGCAGCAGCAACAACTGCCTCAATTCCTTCCAGATTGTAAACATTGAATGCTCCAACTGCATATCCACCTTTTTCTGCATTCTTTGTAAATGTAAAATTGTAGTCAGTATCTAAATAAAAGTTGATAATCAACAGTTTGGTAAACATTTTCTCACAAGTAGCAACTCCTTGGTTGACGAAAGTCTGACTGGACGAGCCCAAGATTTCACAACTTCTGCAAGAGCTTTACTATCACCAACGTTACCTGAGGAAAAATACATTCTTACAAGTTACACCTTGAAAAAAAAAAAACAGATTTTTGCAACAAAATGAGGTAAGCTTACCAGGGAAAACGATATAAGGAACACCTGGATGTCTACTTTCAGGACCTAGTTGCCACAGTGGAACACCAGCTAATGCTTGCCCAACTATTTTGGCACATTTTGCTTCTAGAGCTTTTGTAGCAAGGTCTGAGGAGGTAATTCCACCCTACAGCAGAAAGGGGAAAAAACGATAGACAACCTAAGCAGATCCATTTTCTTTCCTCTTTTTCTTTCCCCGCTTTACTCAACACGTGAAGCAAATATTGCAAGATTTTGAATTGAAATATGATAATGGCAGGAGAAAGGTACATATTTGACCCATAAAGCACTTCCATCCTCTAGGGAATCTAGGGGTTTGTCTAATCTTGTTTTGGACCAGTTGGCAGTTACTTTAACCCAATTCATTACTGCTTTCTCACAATAGCAGGTTAAGATTTCGTACATAACTCCCAGTGAGGGAGTTAAAATTTGGAGTTGAAAAAGTGACTTGTGTAAGTGAACAACTACTGCTAAGTGATACTTCATTGGCCTTCAACCACCTTAACTAATATTGTCAGGGCAACTTTGGCTGTTCTTCAAACATACATTATTAGCAACCTCAATCCCCAACCGAGTACAAATTCAACATTCAATGAATGTCAATGCCAGCCATCCGGTCTCTTAACGTTACAAATCTAGGACACCATGTCTGGCAAAATACCTAACATATATGGGCTATTTTCTAGTTCAATAACTTTGGTACAAGCACTTCTATTGGAAGCATTGCGACGGAAGGATTTGTACTCTCCAGCAAAAATAGTCACATGCTGGTCAGAAAAATTTTGACACCAAGGTTTCTTAATGAAATAAAGGAAAGTAAGCAAGAAAAAAGGCAGAGGGGTGACAACTTCAACCATTTGACCAAATAGAAGTACCTTTGCAAGAATATAACGAGGTCTTGAAGTTATCCTCCTAACAATTTCCACCAGGGCGGAGCTCACCTTAAAATTGATCTCTAGACTCTCTAAAGGACCTGTCAAATGGAAAAGAGAACCACAATACAGAAATGAAGAAAATGAAGAAAAGAGAAAATCTATTCTCCAAAGCAACCATGTAACTGTACTATTCTCTGCATTTATTATGTTCTAATAAGGAAAAATAGAAACATACTGATTTTTATTTTCGATAAGTGAAATTTAATAAAAGGAATCCAAGAGGATGAAACCCCTATATAAATCAACAAGTATACCTAAGCTAGCGAAAAAAGTGTACATTCTTTAATCATTTATAAATTTTCACACAAAGAACAAATGGAGACTGACTAATGATAAAATTAGCCTGCATTTTGCCAGCCACCTTCCAATGACGAAAGAGACTGCAACTTCCTTGGACAGAAAACACATTAACAAAAACTTACGAACATCAAATCAAGTATAATCAGGATTGTAGTCATGAGCTGCTCTTAAAACTAAAGAGGGAACCTATTGGGATGCGTCTGTTTGGCACCCTTTACAGGATAAGGGGTTGAGGAGGTGAAGGTTTTGCTCACAATTGCCCAGCTCACAGGTAGTGGAAGTTGGCAGTATGAGGTGGAATATTTTAAATTTCGTTATTGTCGTTTACTTTGCAGACCTTCGAGTGGGAAAGGAATCAAAACTTTAACACGTCAATTTAGAAATAACATAACTATTTGATAAGATAAGAGGAGAGGCAAACGTACTTTTCCCTGTGACGACCTCTCGGCTAGTCATTATTAGAGTATCCTTGCAAGCTCCAAGGAAAATATCTGCCATCTCAGCTGTTCGATTTATTTCCTCGTCCCTCTCTTCTACGGATTTCATGGCTATTTTATCAACAGAAATCTATTCATAATAGACAGGGAAAATTACATTTGAACATCCCAGCAATCACATTGGAAAATAGTGAGTAATGCGTGTGAAAAGAATAAGCGGGATCACGACAAATCTCTCATCTGATACCAATGTACCAAATAGGAAAGGACAATTAGCATCTGAATCACCTCAATAATTCTTAGTATGTGGCTGCATTGTGATTTAAGTTCTTCAACCTGTGGGTTATGAGAACTATGATAATGAACTTGAGAAAAGAATATAAGCTGTACTAGAGTGGCAGAGAAGCAAAAAGTATTAAAATAATCACCAACTTAACCTGCTTTGTTGTTTTCGGGACATATGAACCCACAACTATGAGTCCCCCACTCCTTCCTTTAACAATTCCCAGATCCTCAGGCAAAATAGGAGCTTTTGGAGTAATTCCTAGTCGAGCAGAAACAAAACTAGCAGCAGTGCGGCATAAGAAACGCCTTCCCATTAATTCTGCCTGCTAGTCAAAAGTATATCGGTTGAGGATATCTTTCCAGTTTCAACTATTGAAAAAGACCTCCCAGGGCTATAATACTCCACCAGAAAACCATAAGGGACATTAGAATGTACCTGGATCATTCCGGCTGCAAATACAGCCATATCTCTGTCACTAGCTGCATTAATTATACAGGTAGATCCCTGTTTCACCCATTAGAGTGTTAGTAGGTTATGTTGAAGTAAAGGTAGAAAAACGACTACTGCAAGTCACTGTCCCTGGGGAGTTGAAAGCACAGTATTAATAAGTAATAAGAATGATATATTGCATATTCAGACAGTAAATCTCCGAAACCCACTAAGAGTTGAGAGAGCAGGCTCCACCGGCACCATGGGGGGAATGAGGGAGCTTCTTGTTTTTCAACTAAGGCAGCCCACTGGAGAGAGACTTTGACATGAGCCAACTAACGAAACATGCAGGGAAAGCAAGACTATTTTATCCTGCATTTGTTGAAATGGTCCCTACTTATGCCCTCAACATTACAATGAAACTGCAGATGGGACAGAAAACCTCAAGACTGGTGCGGTCAACTAGAAGAACTTGCAGGGAAAAATTATGCGAAGAAGGAACTGAATTATGTTGCTTCTATGAAGTGAAGTCACATATCTAGCGTATTAAGAGACCCATTTGGATGTCTCAAATCCCCTCGGTATGGAAGTGATGTGCAGAGTGAGGGCGGTCTTGGATTCAGTTTGCCAAGTAGCATGGCCGCAGAGCAGTAGTACCTAGGGATGGGTAGGGGCAAGTCGATGGCCTGCATGCCTACCTCCAAGGGCGAAAAATCAAACCTGAAGGGAAGTCTTCATGCCTTTAAGCAAATTCAGGAAACAACAAGTATATGAGCTTGGGCAACCTCTCCACTCATTGCCAATTGGTTTTGAGTTGAATGCTTTAACATGGTATCGGCACTAGGTTTTCGGAGGCTTTTCCCCTTTGTTTGCGCCATAGTTGCACTTTGTTTCGTCGGGATCTATATGTCCAGGATCCTTTGTTGTGAAAAGCCAGGGGTCGCACGTGCGGGGACTGTTCGAATTTGTCCCACATCAGTTAATTTTCATCTCAAAAAGTCTGGCGGGCCTCTCCACTCATTGCCAATTGATTTTGAGTTGGATGCTTTAATAATAAACAAATTCAAAATAGACATGAATATTCATTACAATCTGTCCCAAACTCTACTCTTGAATTCCTTACTACAAACTACTTGGGGCAGAGAGTCATGTAGAGAATTGTCATCCGTACCTTCTGCAAACTGCAAAGATGCTCACAAACAGCATTTGGTCCACCCTTCCTCAAATGTTGGATGGAGATGGATGCAACACAGTTTGCTAGTATTCTGCCTCTAGTTTTCTCTTCTACCCACTGCAACAAACAAAGAAAGTAATCCCACGAACACCAATTAGAGTTTAGACGAACTGCCACTCGATCAAAGTACATAGGAAGAAATCTAGACCTCACGGAGGTTTGAAGATTTATAGCCAAAAGCAGCATCTTTGGCAAATTCGGTGTCCCCTGCCGGTACAAGCCTACAGGCACCAAGATATTGTTAGAATATAGTATTGGTATTAGTCCCACATTGATTAATGTAGTCTTATGTTATGATTTCCCATTATATAAATAAGAGTTGATTGTGTTAGGGTTAGTGAACACAACACCCTACACACTTTTCCTTCCTAAACAACATGGTATCAGAGCGGATTCACCATCCACCTTAGATATACAAAACCTTAGCCGCTACCCTCTACCGCCATCATCATCTCACCACAAAACCCTAAATCTACTGCCAATAATCCCAAACCACCACAACCCTAAAATCAAAACCCTAATCTTAGCCTCTGTCCTATCCCTAATCCCTTCCATTGAAATCTATCGCCATAATCACTGTTAACCAATTACTGTTCATCATGTACTGTTCACTGAGTACTGTTCATCAGTGTTACTGTTCATCATCGTTACTATTCATCAGCGACTCCAGCTGTTTCAGTCTGTAGATGGCTTTGTTCAATTATTTTGTTGGTTTAAAGTGGTAATCTGCCACTCTGAGGTTCTGGGTCTTGGTTATTGATGATGTTGGGTTGATCCGTTGGTCGATCTTGTCCGGTGATATATTTGCAATGAAATCTGATTCTGCTTCCGCTGTCTCTGTTGCTGTTGGTTCTTCATTCAGTTGTGGACATGGTCATAATTCTGAATTTCGTGGTCGGATTTTTGGCCATGCTTTTGATGAGCATGGTAACATATCTTATTTTGTCGTCTATTTCGTTGAAGTTGGTGGTTGTCGGTTGGTGGTTATTGGTCGTTGAAGTTGATAGTTGAAATTGGTTCGTTGGTCGTTGAATTCATTCGTTGTTTGTTGGTCGTTGAATTCGTTCGTTGATTCATTGGTCGTTGAAGTCGTTTCGTTCGTTGAAGTCATTGAAATCATTGAAGTTGTTTCATTCGTTGAAATCGTTGAAGTCGTTTCGTTTGTTGAAGTCGTTCGTTGATCGTTGAAATCGTTCGTTGGTCGTTGAATTCGTTTGTTGATTTCGTTCGTTGAAGTCATTCGTTGGTCGTTGCTATTGAAAGTTGTTCCATTGTTTTTAACAAGTTGATTGTTTTTCGTTATTGCTGATTAGTAGTTGAGGTATTGTTTCATTGGTTGATATGTAACAAGCTGGAGAGTCTCCAGCTTTGGGGGGAGTGTTAGAATATAGTATTGGTATTAGTCCCACATTGGTTAATGTAGTCTTATGTTATGATTTTCCAATATATAAATAAGAGTTGATTGTGTTAGGGTAAGTGAACACAACACCCTACACACTTTTCCTTCCTAAACAACAGATATATTTCAACAATATTGGTTTTCAGCATGTTGAAACAAGATTGCTCTACTTCACCATGAATGGAAATAACAAACCACTCAGAATCAGCAACATAATGTACATCTTCAATGGTGTAACGGCCTCCCTGAAGAAAAAAGGGGCAGATGATCCATGCATCCATCTCACCCAGTACGGAAGCAGCTGCATCCGCTTCCTAGAGAAACAAGTAGCATTATGTCATTCGTAGAACGTTTATCTTACAATCCAATTCTCCTCGTAATATTAGAAGAGGGTTGCTTTTCCTTGCCTCTGGAAAGTGACCTCGTAATGTTGAATCACCACGCAAAACCACTGTAAAGTCGGTGTTCTCAACTAACTTTGCTGCAGCACATAGGTTTCGGCATATGTCTCCTATCAGTGCACTGGCCTGTAAAAAGCGCCATTTCTAGTCAGCAAGGGAAGCTTTATAAGGGAGACACCTAGTGACAATTTACTTTCAAGAGAAAAATTATTTTTCGTCTTGGTATGAGCACAATTTTATCATATTGTGCTTCTGGAGGAAGACTTTTAACCTTATCAGAACTTAGAGAGCGCGAGTTGGTCAAAATAAAAAAGCATGTAGGCTTTTTACCAAACTGTTCAACAAGTGACTCAATGTTCCTGCAAATAAAAAACGGACAATCAAAAGCAACTAATATTAAGCTTCTTAAATAGAAAAGCACTGAGGGCATCTTGATAGGGAATGACTTTAGAATCAATATTCACTAATGCAGCATATAGATAAATGTCTTCCTTCAAGAAAGTTGTCATCAGCAATGACTGTGCAATCAGTAATAGTGAGTGAACTCCTAATCATCCAATCTCAATACATTAATAGGTAACACCAATAATTTCAAAATGGATCTCATTTTTACGTGTATCTTATGATACAAAAGATAGTGGCATATGCAAGCAACAAGATAAGATCTTTAGCATGTAAAATTTGAAATGTTACCTAATCCATAGGCTCAAAGGAGAATTACAGTACTTTGTTCGATCCTGATGTTGCATGGTCTTGGGTAGAACTCACACTTATATACTTCATATTACTATGGTTTGGTACCTAGGCAATGTGGGACTTCACTTCACACCCGAGACATAGACAAAGATAGGTATAATCTAGAAGGTACTCTCTAAAAGACCCAATGTACAAATAAGATAGATTGAGACTTGGATTGGAGTGGTTCTTATTTTTTGAGAAGACTTGATCTTCAAGATACACATAATATTTTGGTCTTCATCATTTTTAAGTGCTTATCTAGCATGCAAGTAAGGAATGTGGAGTACATATTTGGATCCAAAGTGCCTTACTTGATTTGTTGGGCATGTACATACAATAGACTTCACCACTTCGGAATATGCATTGATCAACATGTCTTACAATCAGCACTAGTATCCCGGCACATCATAGAGCGGGAAAAAAAGTACGATACACATCCCGAGTATACAACACCTAGTCAAAAGATCAAACTGGGAAGACACTCACCATTCTGTTAACACTTCAATATCATGAACTGTCTGAGTACCAGTTGGGTCATCGTCCAGAATAACCAACGTTTTCCAATTGCTCTGATGCATTGTACGTATACCATCACTGGGATCCAGAGGCCATTCGGTTGGAAGAGATTTCCAGACAAGTTCTTTCTTTAGAATGGGTAGTTTCCCATCAACGTTTACACCTGTGAGTGTCTCGTAAAACTGCAAATACAATAAACCACTTATGAGAACTAACTAATGTGAATCCTGATTGTTTCTATGTAGTACCATTTGTTGACTTATTGAACACCATAAGGATCAACTTGAGTTCTGCATGTCCTTTCTGTCATATCAAAAGAGGGAACAATCCACAAACATAAAAGAAACAAGAAAGGAACTTGGAGCACATGAATATGTTTGGCAACAGATGGCATTTAATTTTTTTAATGTTTGGCAACAGACTGTACAACAGTCTTCAATATCTGATTACTCTATATATCAAGTTTATATGCGCACTCACTTGCAAAGGTAATGCATCATCAAAGAGCTGAATGCATTTGTGTATTACTTTAAAAGTGTACTTAATCCCAAGGAAACTACATTGTGATAATAACTGACAGCCAAGGTAAATAACAAAGGGCAGGGTAAAAAATAACTAGAACTCAATCAAGACGTTTAAAAGGTGAGCTGAAACAAGGGGGAAGTGGGTAGCAGTGGATTCTCAGTCTACAGAAAGAGCAATTACTACATTTTGATAGAGTGGAAGAAGAAGGATCCTGACTTAGGGATGCTCCAATCTAAGCAAGCGGCTCAACTTTCTAACGGTTCTCTTTTCCTTTCTCTCTCTATTCTTCAACTTCATAGATGCCCAAAACAAATGATGAGATTTTTCTTCTCTTTTTTCCTCTTTTTGTAATAGAAGTTTCATTCCAAAACCAAAACAGGAAATAACAAGGTATTCCTGTAATCAAATAACCATAGGAATTCCAATGCATACCTCGATATCCAAACGGAAATGAACACAAACTACAACCTATAAGTAGTAACATATAGCATTCAACTGGGAATGCTCCATGATAGAAATAGAGACCAGTTCATATAATTGTTTTCTATCTTCTTCCAGGAGCAAATTCTATTCCTAATATAAGTTCCAAAGATGTTGAACAAAGCTCTGTAATCTCTGGACGTATTGTGGAAAATTCTTGAATTGCTTTCCAAACAAACTTGATGAACCATGAGATGTTTCTTTGTTATCTAATCTTTTCTTTCCTTTTCTTTTTCTAGCTTGAGAAATTGGAGATTCATGTCTGCACATCTTGTTTTCATATGTCCAGGAGAATCAGGACATGTCGCGGCATTGTGCTGTCTTCACTGGAACAGTAAGGAACACTGGACTCAATTTTCCTCTAGGGCCATGAATAGGTTTCCAGAGAACAAAAATGTTCCAACTCTTTCAACGGAATTGAAACCATGTCTGTTCCTTGGACCTACTATCAATCTATAGCTAGCCTTTCTCAAATGTTGTTGATATTCAAAATAATTGACATATGCTTACTTACTAAGCAGCTGATATTAATAAGATTCTGTCACCAAAACATCAACAAGATTTGGAACTTGACCTTAAATATGCCAATGGTGTATTTACCAGTTTTCCATTAGAAAGTGATGGCGTATCCGTTGATTGGTTGGACCGTAGTTGTCCGCTTTGGAAGCCTCAAGTCTTTTGGTCCAATAAGTGTCTTTAGTAATTTTGTTATTTTAAATATTAGTAATAGGAGGCATTTAATATTTAATTAGTATTTATAATATTTTCTTTTATTTCCATTAGGGTTAATGTTTCCTTTTTATTTACATTAGGGTTATGAGTCTATAAATAAGATGTTTAGCGATACAATAGTTAGACTTTGATTAATGAGAATTTGAGAACTAGGGTTTTGACCCCTTGTGTGTGTCTCTCTCCCATTCTTCCTCTTTCTTGTCTGGCATCAGAAAGGCAGCTAAATTCAGTTCTAAAAATACTGAGATATTTTTGCATTTGTGATTAGAAGCAAGAGCAGTAAGCTAATAACAAAACTTAAGCTCCCTCCCTCTGTGAAAGCCAAAAGCAAACATCAAGAGTCCATACCTTGACTACAGCAGCATCATCTAACCGCCCCCATCCAGCTGCAGAACCTGCTCAAAGGAAGCAAATAACATGCCCATAAGCTAGAAATTACATAGTAGGACAGGCAAAACTGATATTTATGAAACAATTGTGAGCATCTGCGACACATAACAGCTTAGATGTAATTCTCATATGACATTTCATCAGACTATTTGTAGAGACCCGTATTTAATTTTAATACTTCAATGCTTATCAAATGCATGAGTTATAAGAAATGGTGAATTTTTATGTGAATATGTGTCTTGGAGGCTAATGTGATGAAATTATAAGTGAAAGGGGTGAGAATTGTTGTTTGGAAGGATAGGAAAAGTGCGTAAGGTGTTGTGTTAACTCTAACACATAACAATCTTATTTATATAAACAACTCACATATTAAATAAGTAAACTAAGCAATGTGGGACTACTACTAATACTATATTCTTACACTCCCCCTCAAGCTGGAGACTCTCCAACTTGTTACATATCAACCAACGAAACAATTACCTCAACTACTAACACCAATAACGAAAAACAACCAACTTGTTAAAAACAATGGAACAACTTTCAATAGCAACGACCAACGAACAACTTCAACCAATAAAATGACTTCAACGATTTCAACGACCAACCAACTTCAACGATTTCAACAACTTCAACGAAATAATTTCAACGACCAACGAACGATTTCAACGACCAATGAACGACGGTGAAGGAATACAGACCACCACGTTCAACACCCCCACCAATCTGCCTCCCCGTCTGGAGGTCCTGTCTGAGCAAGCGTAGCAGTGGTGGAAGAACCCACAGATGGAGGCTAAGTTGACAGAAGGCGTTGGTACTCCTCTGCAGAGATAGTCACCACAATGTTGGCAGAAGGCGGAATAATCTTCCTCCCCATCTGGAGGTCCTGTCTGAGCAAGCGTAGCAGTGGTGGAAGAACCCACAGATGGAGGCTAAGTTGACAGAAGGCGTTGGTACTCCTCTACAGAGATAGTCACCACATTGTTGGCAGAAGGCGGAATAAGCTGTCCAGCAGCATCCTGAGAGATAGCAACCTAATGAGCCTGAGGAAACCCGTGAAGATGATAACAATACTCCACAGTATGATTGGTTCCCCAACAATAAGTCCACAACTTAGAATCACGGTCACAACCATGGCCACCTATGCCCCTGACATGCGACCTCCATGAGTACCAAAACCAGAATCACAACCATCAAAACCATGACCAAAGCCATGACCACTAAACCCATAATCACAACCACGACCACGGCTAAAGGAAGGGCCTGAACTACCAGAAACAACAGACTCTAATGCTGAACGATCAGGAGATGGCGCAGACTCAAACATAGATGACTGACGAAGACGACTAAATTCCTCACTGAGAGAAGGTAAATCCCAAGATCCCAAGAGCTGATTGCTAACACCAAGAAAATCAGTGGATGCACCAGATATGAATCGAGCAACCTGCATACGCTCACGCTGGTGTCGCATAACCTGAATGTTAGATGAAATAGGCTCACAAATATTGAGCTCCTCACAAATACCGCGAAATTTGGCATAGTAAGCCTCCAAAGATAAATCACCCTGGGATATAGAAAAGGACTGAAGAAAATCATACGTCCGATGGAGATTGTTAACCAGAATACATCTTTTGAGCCTGTGTCCATGCCTTTTTGGTAGTATCTAAGAAAACAAGCGTGCTAGCAATATGTTCTTCCATACTATTCCACAACTCAGATCAAATCCGGGCATCCTTGGATTCCCATGCCTGATATGTAAAGGTCGTCTTCGCCGGAGGGTCATCAATCAAATACTGATATTGTGTCTAACCCAGATAATAAACCTCAACTGCTTTAGCCCAAACTGCATAATTTTTACCATTCAAAGGTGTGGAGGTAATAGACAGCCTCTCCCGAAACCGAGAAGCACAAACAGAACTACCAACAACAGTGGAACTAGAAGTAGACACAGGCTTATCACTCTCATCCATTGCACCGAATAAATACCAATGAACATAATCAACAAAATCAACTAATAGAGTTAACGACTACCAACTGATCACCAAGCTAAACAACCACCCAACATCATCAACAGTGCACGAAATGGAAGTAATGATCAAAAAACCAAAGCTGACAGGTCTGATACAACACTACGCACCCATAAACCACATAATATAACAACCTAACCAAAAGCGGTATTTACCGAGAGAAGAACACGATTTGAACATCAGAAGATCTTGTATCACGAACAGAAAACCAGGGAACCGAGACCCACAGAGCACAAACAGAGATGCAGACCAATCCAGCAAATCCAGACCAAATCTAGCAACCAAGAGACTCGCCGGAGGCAGATCGACGATTGGCGAGGGTCGCCGGAGACAGGGCAACGGTCGCGAGGAACACTGGAGACAGGACGACGGTCAGCGATGGTCGTCGGTCGCTGGGTGATGATCTGATATAGTCACGAAGTAGAAACAAGGGTTGCTGGGGCTTGTTGGATTTCGAACATCACAGACTTCGATTGTGGCTTTGTTGTAGGATTTCGAAGGCTGAGTGAGGGTTGATGTAGTGGATTAGGGCTTCGAGTTATTGATTTGGGGTTTATGCGAGCTAGGGTTTACAACAATATTGTTTATAGTCGCTAGTACTGTTCACGTCTGCTACAGTGGTAGTTGATGCTATTAGGGTTAGGGTTAGGGTTAGGGTCTATAGTGGGTTAGGATCGCGCTCTGATACCATGTTGTTTGGAAGGATAGGAAAAGTGTGTAAGGTGTTGTGTTAACCCGAACACATAACAATCTTATTTATATAGACGACTCATATACTAAATAAGTAAACTAAGCAATGTGGGACTACTACTAATATTATATTACTACTAATACTATATCTAACAAGAATATAATAGATGTGTGGAACATGTATATATGTGTGTGTAGGGGAACAAAAACCCATCCCCACCCTTTTCTCTCTCTCATTATACCTCAAAAACCACATAGATCCACCACCATTCTACCTTGTACTAGCAATTTTGAGCTCGTACTTGGTGGATCACCACTTGGAGAGGAGTTCTTGGAGGATTTCCAGTTGGATTCTAGGGCTTGTTCGTTTGATCTCGTGTTTGAGCTTCCAACCTTTGAGGTAGGGAAATCTATGTTTATGAGTTAGTTTGATGCTTGGATATTGAGTTTGATCTTCCCCTTGTTGCGTGCTTGAAGATTACTCTTGAGTTTTCTCCCTTTCATTCGCATTTCTATAGAAAATCATACATTTAGGACTCGTGGTATCCATACCTCAAAATGGGGTATGGATACCAATTTCAAATCTGGAAATTTTCTGTTGAGGTATCGATACCTCCAAATGCGGTATTGATACCCCTGCCCCACTTCTGGCAAATTCTCTCTTGTTCCGTTTTCACTTCGCATGCTTCGAACTCCTTCCAATCACTTTTAAACACCTCCAAACCACCTCCAAACATGTTTGCTCGTGCCTCAATGATTCATTGATAATCCTTATTCCTTTGGCTCTCCTTGTATGAAATTCAAGTGTTAAATTAGATGGGTATTGTACCAATGTGTTATTTATGCATTTGGCTAGTTATGTGGAGCATTGTGGCATGTTTATGTGAATGACACGGACTTGTTAAATGGTATATGCTATGACGTGGTGGTTTGTTGAATGAAAACTTGAAATAAGAATAATTGAATGGCATAATGATTACGAACAGATCCACCAATCGATGTGATGCCGGCAGGGGACGCACGGGGTCCCGAATACCCGCGGATGAACAAATCCATCAAAAGATGCTACGCCGGCAAGGGACATACAGGGTCCTAAATACCCGGAGAACGTACTCAAAACACTTGACACAATTACAAAGAAAAGCATGATAAGTTGTAGATGAAGGAGAATTGGATGATAGTTCATTTTATCTTGTCGTGAGATACGGTCGCTATTTGTTAGAACTTCCTGCCAACTTGAGATATCTCCTTAACTTTCCGCCTTCTTCTTGGTGCATTGATCATTACAGTGACATATAAAATAGACATAGATTTATCTACTGGACTAATGTAGCTCAACCCTTCATTATTTTCAGGTACGACTCCAAGAAAGTAGCTTGCATGTATCGAGTGCATGGATGTGGAAATACTTTTTGGAAAGCTATCATGGAGGAATTACCTTGACATCTTTTGTAAAACTCTTTTAGAGATGTAATTTTAATTTCATATACTTTTTTTTGCCTTGGACGACTGTAAATACATACTTATAGTTTCTTAGCCCGTACTGGAGCTATATTGGGCCGTTGAGCCAATGATGTAATCTTTTGGAAACTATTGGACTTAGTAGTGTAATTTTATGGAAATGAAGTCGATACTCTTTTGGGGCGATAATCGGATTCCCGTGAGGACTTTCTTCATGGAATATAATATTTATTTATGCTAAAAATCAATGACGTGACAACTTGGTATCAGAGCTAGGTTTAGAATACCTCGAGACCGTGGGAAGCCACTTAGTCTCATGGGTTCAAAACACATATTTTTTACATGATTTGTGAATGCTTGTGTGCGTCACATCCTCTTAAGTAACATTGCATCTTTATTAGCATAGAGTGGCGTAGCGTCGTTGACCCGTGTTGAGGGAATTGGAGGCTTAACCTAATGGTGAGAATGATATTGATGGTTTCTTTTTTTGGGTCAAGATATTGATGGTTTGTTCTCTTAACCTTTGTAGTAAGATGCCTTCGAGACGTCGTGTGAGACGAGGTGGGGTTGGAAACCGGGGTGGTTGCGGTCATGGTCGTGGGGCCACTTGAAGATGAGGTTAATCAGCACAGGGTGCACACGGAGAACCTGAATGGGAATCTGGAGTTGGGGGCCGGACCGAATCTAAAAAAATAGAGAATATTCAGAATCCGCTTGCTAGGGATTTCGTTGCAGCACTCGCCGCAGCAAATCTTTTGCATCCAGCTCCTAGGGATAACACAGACAATCGAGCCTTAGTAGCAATGCAAGAATTTTGCCGTATGAATCTACCACCGTTCAACGGGAAGAGTAGTGATCCTCTTGTGGCCTATCATTGGCTTGCACAAATTCGTAAAATCTTCAACGCTCTTATGATTATGGAGGACGACTTGTAGGTGAGCATAGTAGCTTGTCAGCTTACATGGGAAGCAAATGAATGGTAGGAATCGGTCCTCACAAGTAGGAGAGATACAAGGAGAGCGGCGAGGACGTCGGCTCAAGCTTATGAGCCAGATGTTGAGAATCTTACGTGGGCCGAGTTCGAGAAACTCTTTGAGGGCAAATATTTTCTGGAGTCTTCGCGTGAACAATTGAGAGAACAATTTGAGAGGCTTGAGCAAGGTAGCATGACCATTTCTAAATACGCGCAGAGGTTTCAATCTCCAACATTATTTGCTCTAGAGTTGGTGCCCACGAAAGATCGGAAGTGTAGGCGATTTGAGAAAGGTTTGCACACATCATTAAAGAGGTTGTAACGGCTCAACACAAAATGAAGTTTTTCCAGATCGTTGAGTGCACAAGGAGCATCGAGATACCGAACGAAGCACAGAGGAATAGGGGAGTTTGGGAACCAAGGCAACCGGCCATCACCACAAGATCTTCAGGAACTTTTGGGAGTCAAGGGAGGAAAAGAGCCAGCAAAACTTTAAGCCACTGATCATTTCTTCTAGGGTTCGAGGAGCTCTTTCTAGGCCACCGATCAAATGCCACCGGTGTGGTCAGTCAGGTCACATTCGTGCGCATTGCCAACAAAAAGCTTGTTACGTGTGTGGCGATCTTAGCCATCTTGCTAGAAATTGTCCTCAGGGAGGAGGAAATGCTTGTAGTGAGTCGGGTTTTATGCAGCAGGTGGAGTCGGGACATGGGTTTGGTTAGCAATCGTTCAGGGGTACACAGAGTCAGCAGGAGTCGCATTTCTGCTAAACTACTTCAGTTCATGGGTCTCAGGTTAAGAGGGGAGCGAGTTCTTCTACTCCTACTCAGGCTTCAAGGCAGAGGGGAGGGTTCATTCAGAGTCAGACCACTCATGGGAAGGCTTTTGCTATCACTTCTGCTATTCCACCACCTCCTACCACTTCACAGGCTTCAAAGACTTCAGTTCTTAGGGAAACATTTCTCTTGTTCAACTCCTTTGCAAAAGTTCTTTTGGATTCTGGAGCACCGCATTCATTCATTGCTCCATCTTTTGTTTATGCTTTGGAATTGGAAACCGAGAACCTTGATCCATCATTATTTGTTGAGACATCTTTAGGGGGTAGATCACCACTAGATCGTATTTGTCAGGGTTGTGATCTTATCATTCAAGACCACCATTTTACCTTTGATTTCATCGTGTTGGGTATGTCGGGCTTCGATCTTATATTGGGAATGGATTGGCTATCTATGTTTCATGCCATCATTGAGTGTTTTAAGCATCGAGTTCATATCTGTCCACCTGAGAGTGCTTGTTTTTAGTTCTTCGGGGAGCATCGGGAGCCTTGGGAGCAGGAGTCTGTCTATTCCTAAGGAGCATGGATACGGATACGGATACGTAAACGGGATACAGATACGCGGATACGTGATTTTTCCAAAAAGTAGAATACAATACGTTGGAGATACGTTGAATATAAAAATAAAATATATACCCAAAAAAGAAAAAAAAACCCTACCAGAATCCATCAGATATCAGATTTTACTGTTAAAAAAAAAAAACCTAAATTAGACCAGAGAGATGAGAGACGATAGGTATAGGTATATAAAAAAAATTTAACTCAGTTTACTGTATAGGTATAAAAAAAAAAAAAAAAAAAAAAAAAAAAAAAAAAACCCTAACTCAGAGGTATAAAAAAAAACCCTGACTCAGAGACGAGAGAGACAAGAGAGAGAGAAAGAGAGACGAGAGAGAGATCAAAGAGACCAGAGAGAGGAGAGAAACGAGAGAGAGACTTACAGTTACAAATGACAAGGTTGAGAGACGAGTGAGAACAGATCGACTCCTACCTTTTCCTTCTCTGTAATCCCTTTGTTTGAATATGTACATTACGTTCAAAACATATATATACACCTAATTGCAGTTTTCACCCTTTCATTTTAAGTAATAACAATTTTAACCCTGTGCGTATCCAAAACCTCCAAAACGTATCAGGACACCAAAAATTAATGTTAAAATTTGGATACTCTAAAACAACGTATCGGACACATATCTGGAGTGTATCCGTGTCCAATACGCGTACTGCACGTGCACGTAGGCTAAAATAGAGTATCCGTGCTTCATAGGTCTATTCTTTACTGCTGAGTTTGACGTTAAATGAGGATGCGTCCGCACGTGGGGAGTTGCCCCTTGTCGTTTGCGACTTTCCAAATGTGTTTCCAGAAGAGTTACCCGGTTTACCTCCCGACCTCTGTACCCCATATCATTTCACACCCGCCGAATCTCAGTTGCAAGAATTGCAAGACTTGGGATTTATATGTTCGAGTACATCTCCATGGGGAGCGCCGGCATTGTTTACTCAAAAGAAGGATGGTTCGCATCGTATATGCATCAATTATCGTAAGCTTAACCGTGTCACTGTTAAGAATAAGTATCCCATGCCTAGAATCGACGACTTAGTTGACCAACTTCGGGGTGCGACTTGCTTTTCTAAGATCGACTTAAGGTCCAGTTACTATCAGTTGAGGGTTCGGAGGGAGGACATCCCCTAGACCGCCTTTTGTACACGTTATGGCCACTATGAGTTCGTAGTTATGCCTTTCGGATTGATGAATGCGCCGGCAACATTCATGGACTGATGAACCGTATCTTTTGTGCTTATCTTGATAGTTTTGTAGTTGTCTTCGTGGAAGATATTCTCATTTATTCGCCTACGGACAAGGAACACCAATTCATCTCACCGTCGTCCTTAAACTCTTGAGAGAGCACTGCTTGTACGCCAAACTTAGCAAATGTGAGTTTTGGTTATCCAAAGTCAAGTTTTTGTGTCACGAGTGTCCATTGATGTGGGGAAGATACAGTCCGTTATGAATTGGCAATGACCGAAGAATGTATTTGAGATATATAGAGGCTCAAGAGAGGACAACCGAACAAATCAAAGTGATTCATCAAAGATTGTTAACCGTGCAAAGTCGACAAAAGAACTACGCCGACTGTCATCGTCGCCCATTGTCATTCGAAGTGGGCAATCATGTGTTTCTTAAAGTATCACCGCGTCGGGATTTGTCACGTTTTGGGCGGATGTGGAAATACTTTTTGGATAGCTAATGAGGAATTACCTTGACATCTTTTGTAAAACTCTTTCGGAGATGTAAATTTAATTTCATATACTTTTTTTTGCCTTGGATGACTGTAAACACATAATTATAATTTATTATCCCGTACTGGAACTATATTGGGCCATTGAGCAAATGATGTAATCTTTTAGAAACTATTGGACTTAGTAGTGTAATTTTATGGAAATGAAATCGATAAACTCTTTTGGGGTGATGATAGGATTCCCGTGAGGACTTTTTTCATGGAATATTATATTTATTTATGCTAAAAATCGAGGATGTGACACTATTCCCTGTACTTTTTCTAACATTTACAAAGCAAGCAAACACCAGAGAAATATGAATTATTTGGATGCAAAAGTGCTCTTTCTTAAGCAGATAACTACGAGTCCATGGAGGTCAAAAAGTGTCAAAAGAGAGTTTCCAAAGGGCCGTATGTCACAGATCAGGAGTCACAAGTTTCAACCGAAGCAGATGAGAGGTCAAACAGGTGCCGCTGGAGGTCCAATGATATCGTACGAGGTCAGAAAAGAATCCGACGAAGTCACATGGACGGCTGACGAAGTGAAACAGGGCTAGGTGTTACAGATCTGAGGCCGAATCACCTAACACAAACCATATCTTAAGGTTCTGACCCTCACCCAGTGTTATTGGTGGCAGGAAACTACTCAACGCTGAATAGCGAGGATGGAGAGGGGTCGCTGATGGTCAGGAAGCCTCTAACAGATGTCGTCAGAAGATGTAAATGCAGATCTAAGAAGTGTCAGGGTTCTAGGGCAGCAAAAAAACTGGTCGTGGGAGATCTGTGAAGGTCTGGTGAGTGTCGCCAGAAGTCAGCAAGTCTCAAGCAAGGTTCGTCGGGTCCAGAGTCCCCGGCGAGTGCAAACTGGTCCGAATCAAGTCTGGTTGATGGAGTTCTGCGTAAAGGAGAGAGAATGGTGCAATTGCAGAGAAGGGGGATAAGTACGACTGCTATTCTGGGAACTTGCACAATAAAGAAAGAAATGATACGATATTGTTTTTGGAGAAGAGAAGATTACAACAGTAAATGATGAAGCTATATATGCGAAGCCTAACAAGCTATGAAAAACCCTAATAAGGCTAAAAGACTAGACTACCGTTAACATAAACAATAAATAAAGGTAACACCGAAATACTACAGTCGCAGAACCAACATCTGGAGAAAGAAATCACCCACCCTATGGAAGAAATCAATAGAATGGAGAAAGAAAACAAACACCCACTATGCTATGAGTCTATGATACAACCCAACATATTATATGTATGTGAACTCAGTAATTAAACATGGACATGGGCGGGCTGTTCAGCTCTCCAAGATGATTTAGTCGATCAAACGTATAAAAATAAAAATAAAAAGTGATTGGGAAAGAGACAACAGTCGGATTTGTCCTGGAAGCTTTTCTGGATTCATCTACGACAGCATTCTGAGATCAGTTTCTCTATTTTGTATTCTATTGAGCAAACTAATTGAATTTAATAAGGCTGCCAATGCAAAGCTCTCTCTTCGTATATTAAAGAAATTCACATAAATCGCTGCCTATGGCCGGAGAGAGGAAACGGGGGTGGCAATTGAAGCTGGGGAGGGGAGGGGAGTAGAGGTGGTGGGGGAAGAAGTTGGAAACAAGGCATAAAAAAGAGAGTTAGGGTTTCCAGATTGGTTTATGGAAGGGGGGAAGATAAGGCTATAACTGGCCCATGTGTTTCCAACACCAACTCTCATAATTGGCCCATGTGTCTCACTTTCCGTCAATCTGGGTAGCATTTGAGACTCAGGGAGGTGAAGTGCAAAATGTCCAAAACTACAACGAGCGAAGTAGCTACTTTTCAAAAGTCGGGGGGATGAAATGTTCCTATGTCAAAACACAAAGGGTAAAATAGAGTTTTTCCTATAGTCAAATGGAAACAAACAGGTGAAGTCATAAAAGGGAAATTGGTAACCAGAAAATACTGCCATCCCTTCAACTGCACCTGATAAGAACAACTGGTGTGCAGCACTGGCAATATGAAGTGGAACTTTGCGGTGTGAACATTCACGACAAACAATACCCTGTAGACAGTCGTAGCCATTATTACAGCAACCTGAAAGCTAATACAGAAAAAGGTGTTTGATGGCAAGCAACACAGGGTGGAGATTAGTCTGACCAGATCCTTCACAAATATGTCAAGTGCAGATAATGGCGTAAAATCATTTTCCACCATGTGTGGAACCCGATTCTCAAACATCCTGCAACAGAATCATATTCTACTCATTAAAAGATGCATTAAATTGGAAAGGGAACGCCAAATATGTACATTGTACAAAAAGAGGGTATACAGCATTGTGGAGATAGAAAAACTGGAAAATAATTCAAAGTCCTATTTAAAATTCGGCAGGAAGGGATAGGGGAAGTGAAGCTGCAGCATGCAGCATAAGACAAATCCACCCGCCACGCCTGGTAAGGGAGCCCCTCATCCATTAGAACCTTGATCTTGATTCAAGACTAGACGGTTAGAAATGTTAATTTTAAGCACCGTTGGGAAGGAATACAATATTACAATATCAAAATTTATATCCCAAAAATCAGATCACGCAGTCAAAACTTTAAGTGCATAATTCTATCCAAAACCAGAAACGTCTCCAATACATTCATCAAGAATCCAACAAACTCGGCATGGGTAATGGATAGTGATGATCGAAGAAGACACCAAGGTTATGTCAATACAGGTAATACGATAGATTCAAAAGGTAAATTGGTAAGATTTCATGTATTGCAGCCAGGTGCATGAGTACATTCAAGGACTGCAAAGCTCAATCGATTTTTCTGTGATACCTCAGAGGGCAAGGGAGAAGGCAAGCAAGTTAGAAGAAAATATTCTTGTTTGCCACCTCCTTTAGGAAAACGTAAATTGGTAAATTTATACAACACATGAATTCAAGAAAAAGACGAGATGAACTTTGGAACTAAGTGTCACATCCTATGTTTTCAAAGGCGTTTTCTGGGCTCGCCTCGGGGCGTTGGGGCATGAGGCAATGCCAAAATGCCTCAAGGCATGAAAATTTAGGAGGTAAACCACAAAGGCCGTCGCCTAATTGCCTTAGGCGCACTCAGGCATATGCCTCACTCGCCTCCCCCCCCCCCGTCTCCCTTGTTGAAGTTGATCATCATCTACAATCGTGCTCTGTTTTTCTTTAAACAGTTGTGCTTTGTTTTCATTTACTAAGTGAAGAATTGATGTGCTCTAGTAATAACTAATAAAGTGATAAGTTAATAACTAATAAAGTAATGTTATAGGGTTTCTCAATTAGTTATTAACTAATAAGGTAAGTCACTAACTGATAATCTATTTTCTGCTATCTTTTTGTATTAATCTATCTTTTATGAAATGCGCATTTTTTTGTATTATTAAGTTATTTTATTAATTTAATTATTTAAAAAATAAAAAATAAAAAGGCTTGCGCCTCAATGCCTTAGGGCATACGCCTCGTCCCATGGAGGGTCAAGCGCCTCGCCCTGCGCTTTCGCCTCTAAAAACTTTTCCTTTCATCGTCCTTATTTGGTCCATGCTAAGCAACCATTTAAACAATGATTAATTGTAAATTTCTTACCGTTTTCCCTCAACAAATCCATCAGCCTAATCTTACAGAGGTTTGTATCTTTTCATCAAATTATCATATGTAGCAGAGGATTTTTCCTTCTTTATTTTCTTCCTCAATTTTGCATACTTTTCATAAAGCATTTCCACCAGTCATCTAATTTCTTTTTTGACTTTTTCAGCGCATCTGAGAACCCTCCACCCCAGCCCCTTGTCCACATATATCGTTTATTCCTATAGATGACCTGACTGCCACACTCTTTGGAATACATACCAATATTGGGTTTGAAAGTTTGGACTTTTGTTTATGTTATCTGTTAGCTTTGGATGACGTTTGATATTTGTCTTCCTGGGAGATCAGTTGGTTGTTGATTCCATTGGTTGTTTCTCTCCGGTGGACAATTGCTCATTTCTTTCTAGTTGTTGGGTTTTTGCTCCTCCATATTCAGTAATTTATTTACCATGGCTTCTAGTTCTGCCTCTCTTGTTGCTAAAAAGTGTTATTGGTTACCATTGGTCTCCTAATATGTTGTCTATTACGTCTACGTGATTGAATGAAAAGTTATACTCCTTGGGCTAAGGCTGTTGAGCTATATTTCCTGATGGGTAAGATAGGTTCCATTCTTGACAGATGATCCCTCCAAAGATACTGATGTAGCATGGACGGCAGTGGATGCTCGGACTTATATTCAGTTATGGAGCCTCATATTAGTGGTACTTTGGTTTTCCTACCTACTACCAAACTTGTGTGCCGTCAGGCTCAGGAGATGTACTCTGCGGTTAACAATCTGCGCAGAAAGTATGATCTTCATCACTCTTTTTTTTTTTTTTTTGATCAGTGATCTTCATCAGACTTTTTTTTCTCTATCACTAGGCGATTTGGCTTTCGAGAGTAACCATGCAAAGTTTCATGGTATTTGTGAGAAGCTCAATATTTGCCGATCTCAGCTGATATCTAGGTTAGCCAGTGCCATCATGAATCTATGCATGTGGCTTACCTTATCTGACTTACCTTCCTCCTATGCATGTGGCTTACCTTCCTCCTATCATCCAATTCGCTCCGAGCTTCTGGGTGCTTGGGACTTGCCCTCTCTCGATGAGGTATCCAACCGTCTTCATAAGGGTTCTGTTTCCAATAGAAGCTCTGTTGCTATGTTACCCCCTAGCTGTTCTACTTAGGCCACCATAATCTCTGGTGGTTACTGCTCTAGTGATTTTAGCCGTGGTGGTCGGGTGTTAGGGGTTGGCGGATGTGGTGTGGTTGGACATGATTCGTCATGGCCATGGTTTTGGTGTTGATTATTGCTTATGAGGTCGAGCACCAGGGAGGATGGAGGTTATCGGGGTCATGTATCTCAACATTGCACTTACTGCAACAAAGACAATCATAATTTTGAGTGCTGTTGGGATCTTCATGATCGCCCCTCTCCCCATCAGGTAGTTAGTTTTTAGGATGATGGACAATAGTTTCCTAGCTCTTCTAGCTTCGCTGCTCGTATTGTTACTGTTAAATATGAGCCACATCGCATAGTTTCTAGACAGATATCATCTTCCTCCACAGCTATGTTTGCTCCGAATTGACCATTTGTTGGTTGTCAATGTTTAGGTTATTAGCTCTCATGCCTTTGATGATATGACGAGGTCGTCTAATGGATTTTCTGAGACATATATTGCTTATCTTCCTACAATTAATCCATGGGTTATTGATTCTGCAAGCCGCACTTAGAGTTAATTATGTAACAAGCAAGGCTTCTATGATACAAGAAAGGGGAGTGTAGGGAGCTATATATTGATGATTGGCAAGGGCCAACAGTTTTCGTACTGTAATTACTAAGAGACACATGGCGTTCTTCATGCATACATGTTCCACATCTACTCATTAAACTCAAACTTTCCATGCTCATTTTTTGGGTGCGGCAAACTACTCCCATTCTCCCTCCGTCCCATAATTTGGTCATCTTTGTTTCATGCCCCATAATCCTTGTCCATTTTGACAACTCACATAAAAATAATCAAACCATTGTCTTTTTTCCCACTCATCCCGATTCCCAAATGCAAAAACAGAAGCGGTAGGAAAATGCACTAGGGTCTAAAAAGTAATAATTGCAATTGCAAAAGGTGGGCAATTTTGGAAATTTACGTGTTTTGAAGAGGAATGACCGTGTTCCGTTAAAAATTTGAATTTCCAAAAAGGGACCAAAATTTTGGGACTGAGGGAGTAGTTCTTTTTGAAAGGAAAAAAGGATAGGAACAAGCATCTCGAACAACAAAAATTTAAAACAAAAAACAAGCGTACTGAAGCTGTATCCACAAAATTGCCCTTCTGAACCCTGGTGTACTGATAACAACAACATAACAAAACCCATCTAGCCCCCAATCATTGGGGGGTTTGGGCTGGGGATGATTGGAGACAGACCTAACCTTTGACAATATATGCACAAAGTGGTTGCTCTCAGAATACCACTGAAATAGTGGCCCCCCTAAACCTCCAAGAACCGAGGAGCTACAGGAACGTTTTGTTGTAGAACCGTGCCCCTAAATCAAAGCCAAATGGCATCAGAGAGGGCAGGCCTAGAGGCCCAAATCAATTTCGGTACACTAGAACCCTGGTCTACCGATGGCATATCAAAACTTTTAAATGTACCGGATATATTTTTTCTATAACAGTACCCGTACCCGATACTTGTACGACTGCATTTTCTGAGATTTTGTGCCTCGTAGGCAGTGGCCATGGCGGTTCTTTCCTTCTTCTTTTTCTTTTTCTTTTTTTGGCGTTGCTGGGGACGTGTGATGATGTTAGGTGGGTGGTGATCTGATGTGGGCAATCCGGTGCTAACTGCAGACTATAGTGACAAGATGGTGCAAAAAAGTTGCTGAAAATTCTCGTATGGGTGGTTGCTATAGCTAATAGAGATGGAAAATGACTCAAATTTGCAAACAACGATATGGATCGAATCGATCGATGTTTACTCTGATACCAAATTGATATAGAACGATCCAGAATAGGATAGACAAGCAAGACCCTTGAACATCCCTGTTAGAACTTAGAATATTGTTAGTCTTAGTATTAGTCCCACATTGATTAGCTATGTTTTGTAATGGGATATAAACTAATGTAAATAACAGTGGTTAGGGTTAGGGTTAATTAAGACCCCATATACTTTTTGCTCTCCAAATAACATGGTATCAGAGCGATATCCTAACCTAATACACCACCATAGCAGCCGCCGCCATTCAGAGGATTAACCGTAACCCTAGCCCACTACCTTATCCACCACCATAGCTGCCGCCAAATGCTGCCATCAATCTTCACCGCCAAAAACCCACAACGCCCCACCGTCGGCCCTCAACAACCAGTAGCCAGTCCAAATCAGCCCCAGAAACCCTGTATTCAGTCACCGTCGGCCCCTCAACAGCCCTTAAGTAAATGTGATATAGAAGTAATGATACAATCGTACCAATACCATAATCCAGCTTTAATATCTTCCATTAAGCAAAAGTAATATAGAAGTTCTTTATATAGGTTTTCACACGTAAAGATAGCTTGATAAATCCCAAGAAACAAGGATAGCATAGATCCCAATTAACAAAAATCCTACAAGTAAATAAATCTACTAAAAAAACAAACACCACTTCACAGTTTGCATAACACATACCATGATGTTGCTCCACTACTTGCAATGACATCGAATAACTTTCTTGTATTAAGACCCAAACGAGCCCCAAATGCCATTGCCTCAGCCGCTGATGCTATATGAACTCCAGCAAGAAGTTGATTAACCATCTTTACCCCACTGGACAAAAGTATGGAATTAAAAGATCATTATGCATAATGAAAAAGACTACGTACTAAATACCTTTATGACACATGATCATAAATGGTAGGTGTATACATATATGATAAAAACATTTCCACAACCCAAGTGACCCAGTAAAAATACAATTCGGTAGATTAGGAGACAAAGACCAATAATAAGTACCTTCCAGCCCCACAACCTCCTCTGATAACATAAAGCTTCTCACTTAAAGCTGTTCTTAAGAAACAGCCAAATATCATTTCGTAAGCAGCAAAATATACTGGAAACCTATCGACCAAACATCAACCACTGAAGTATGAACCTTCTCTAACATGCCTGTTACCTGAGAGGACAGGACCAGCATGCTTAAGAGCTTCATCCATACCTGATGCCATTATCTACTAACACAAATAAAGTTCACACAAATATTCAGTCAATACACATGGGGAAGAGCTAATTTGGTTTTCAAAAGGTAACTATTTCTGCAAGTTACAATTTCCCACCGTAAGTGTACCCATGGAGGCCCTCTTCACACCACCAGAAACAGGAGCATCCACCAACTTCAAATCCTTGTGTTCGTCTATAAAATTCGCAGGTCAAGTTTCTTAGTGTAACTTAAAATAAAGGAGAGGAAGCATGGAGGGAAAGATCATATATTAATTAAATGACTTTGATGATAGTGTGAATATATCTTTATTTTAAGGTTAGTTTTTGTATCTCCTCGCTCGAGGGTAGGATAGTCTTTATGCTTTCTAGGAAAACATTATGTTTTCTATTTAACCAAGTATTAGGGTGGTACAATCTATTAATCAGAATCAGTAATACAATCAGTCATTCTGTTTTTCTTTCTCGTCTTCTTCTTTGCACCCTAATATGGTATCAGAGCAGGTTTGATACCTCAGTCAATCTCTCAGAAAACCTTTCTCATCCTTGGTCGATATCTCAGCAGACCCTTCTCTCTCAATCAATATCTCAGCAAACTTTCACCCAGCCATCACCAACCACCGGCAACCATTCCAACAGATCCTTCGACCACCCCCAGCCATCGCCTACCACCAGCAACTCAACCCCAGCCTTCGCCTACCACATTGTATCCAATCCGGTTTTTCACAAGAGGACCAAGTATATTGAAGTTGATAACTATGGAAACTTTATATCCAACTCAAAATCAATTGGCAATAAGTGAGAGGGTCCCAATGTTATATTAAGTGATCACCCATTCCACTCCCAAGCAATGTGGGACTATATTTCCTTACCATCACCCCCTCACGTGTAACCTATTTTTGGGTCTATCATCATGCAACCTTTTGCTGGTTTGTCATTGTGGGGAGTGGATTGTGAACTTTTAAAATGTGAGGTGGAATGGGCCATGCTCTAATACCATGTAGAAACTTTCAATCCAACCCAAAACCAATTGGCAGAGTGGAGAGGTCCCAAATCTCTAATTCCATACCCAAGCAATGTGGGACAACTATTCTACGTGACGTGTGGCACTTTTTGGGTGCTATCATCGTGCAGCCTCTTTTTGGTTTGTCATCATGGGGTGTGGACTTGAATTAATTTTCGTTAGAAAATTTGGAATGGAATGGGCTCGCTTTGATACCATGTGGAAACTTTATATCCATCTCAAAACCATTTGGCAATGAGTGGAGTGGTCCCAACGTAAATTAAGTGATCACCATTTCCACTATCAATCAATGTGGACTACATTTCCTTAACAACTATCATCTTGTTTGAGAAAAGTTAGCTAGTGGGGTAATAGCTACTCAATTTGTGTCTATGGCTGCCCAGTTAGCTGACATATTTACTAAATCATCGTCAATAACCACGGTTAGACTTGTTGTGTAACAAGCTGGGACTTAGTGATATTTATGCTCCATGTTGAGGGGAAGTGGTAGGAGTTGTGAAGTATTAGTGAGAGGGTATTTTAGTTCTTTTTACGTAATGTTAATCTCATTATGTATATCAATAACACGTGTATCTTAGCTAATCAAACCGTAAACACTTTTCTCCCAAACAACAATTACCATAGCATAGTATTCGTCTTGAGAAGCTCAAGGGGCAATGTTCCTTTTCAAGGAATTAAGAAAGTCACCAACAAAAATTAAAAATCAATAATGGGCTCTCAGAAGCATAACAACCAAACAGGCTAAGCCCAAAGGGGCAAGTAGGAAGAAGAAGAAAAAATTAAATTGGAAATATAGTGTTACAAACAAGGCATAGTTTGAGTCAAGGAAACTCAATTAATTCTATCTATGAGAAAAATGCTCAAGTTTTATATGGTTCATCAAGGATAAATGAACAAACATATACATTTTCACTTGCTCACATATAAAGTGACTCTTGTAGGTCTAACTAAATATAAAATTGACAAATATTTAGGACACGCAATTTAGGCTTTTTTTATACTCCCTCCGTCCTGCAATGTTAGACACTTTCAGGATTGTGTGCCATTATTAAATTGCTTATATCTTTCAATTCATGATGTTTTATGTGATTTTCAAAACTCTATTTACTAGAACAAATTGTAATCTATCAAATAAGATCCATATTGCTTATAAAAAAATATTACTGACTAAAAGATATACAGAATTTTTTCATAGGGGTGGAATAATGAACGTGTCCAACTTTTTGGGACGGAGGGAATAAGGGATTCCAATAATTGATTATTTGTGCATCGCATCGGACCAACACTAGTAAACATATTTATGCATGTGTGTGAGTGTTGCTGAATACCCTTGCATAAGAAAAACTAGAGCTGAACTGGTAGTCTGATTGTTTACATGAGTGAGAGGTAATGGGTTCACACTTCTTTACATTTTTGAACGTCGAACATGAATGAGTTCCTCTCCGTGAAGGTTTCATAGACCAGCATGCCAGAAGACCACATTAATGAATGTAGCTTGTCATTGGGTTATTCGTCAAAGCCGGAGCTCATTGTTATTGCATGATTTCAGTTATACAAGTCCGCGAACTGAGTACGCAATTTTGAGGTATTTCGTTTTGAAAGCGCCACCTCCAGCAACAGATCGGGGTTCAGGGCCCTAGGTGGGCAAATTATGTGACCTAGGTTTATAAAGGTTTCCATATTTTCACCAACATAACGTAAGATCACAATATAGGAATTGAAGCTACCATAAGCATACTAGCAACAATTTAACGGACAGTGGAACCTACTTTGCAAGCGCCGCTCTAGTTGATTGACAAATGCAGGAGAAACAGTGGACGAAAGGACAATAGATGCTCCAGACGGAAGGGCTGCGAAAGACGGAAAGAAGTGAGTCCTGTGCACAACTGTAGGTACAACACTGAATACAATTATACCTGACACAGCACCAAGATCTCCATACAGAACATTTTCAGCTTGAGCTTCATTTGTGACCATGATAACAAGCACATCGACATCTTGAAAAATACAAATGCTTTGTAAGGATAAAGGTTCTTTCTCAGAAAGGAAATTTGCAGATACTAAAATAAATATATGGTTACAACTTACAAACACGCATCCGTTGACTTTGCAAATTTGCAGAGAACACAAATTATATAAAAGCTGATATCATCACAATACAAGTAGCACACTCAAATGGAAAAAGGAAAAATCTAGACGTGAGTACTTTATGCAATACTCGTGATAGTATCGAAATTTCTGAGTTTTTGTTATACAGATCAATCCAATAGAGAGAGCTTGGTCATATGACTTATTTATGTGTTCATTGCGGTCAGTTTTCTCTTGCATACTTTCATTTCTGGTTTCTACTAAGACAATACAGTCTTAAGCCAAATTTCCGGCTGGAAAAGTTAACCAATAATCTTTTATCCAAGCCCTAAATTCATAACCAAGCAAAGGACGGGATTCTACATCGCAACATCAGGATACATATCGGTCTTTGATGTCCTGATGTACAGGCAACCAGATAGTTCAAACGATATATAGCTAAATTTCTGCATCGGTGGTTCAAAATCCCATTATGCAACAACTGATCGACATGTAAGTCTATGAAGCACCGACACTCCAGGGCGCCGTGTCCACATATTGGACACGAGGACACGTCCAAATATGTATTGGACACACTGCGTGGCGTGTCCAATAATTTTTATTATTTTTTGATAGGGACACGTGGGGGACACACCGGGGACAGGTCTAGGGACACGCTAAGGACACAAATGGGGGTCAAAATGTAATATATTTTTCAATTTTGAGGGGTCAATATGAAATTATTCAAAACATTTGGGTCAAACTATAATTATGCCTTTATTTGAACCATGTTAATCTCATACATTCATATAGGACATGTCTTTGTCAACGGACATGGAAGATAAGAATATATGTATGTATGTGTGTGTATATATATATATCTATTGTCAAAAGTATTGTCAAATATATTGTCTTTAGAACTGCCCTATATATATATATATATATATATATATATTTATTTATTTATTTATTTATACATGTGGCGTGTCCCTCGCCGTGTCCATATCTCCATTTTTTTAGAATTGTCGTGTCCCGTGTCCATGGCCGTATCCGTATCCGTGTCCGTGCTACATAGCATGTAACACCCGATATTTAGCAGCCATGCAAAGGGCCCTTGACATGGACAATAGAAACCCTAAAGACATAAGATATTTTTAGAATTGCACTACACGATGTGGAAGCCATAAAGGGAAAAATAAAATACCTATTTTTCCAAAATACCAATTGGTTGGATTAGATTCTAACCAAATTTGAAATTTTTAAACATATATAGTTAATAGAAAGAAAATAACAAAGCATTACCAAAATCAAAAATCCCAACATAGAATATACCACGAGACTCGTCAAACAAAACTTGATATTATTTTCTTGCAACTTGTACTCTTCCACTAGTACGTCTACATCACAGTGTCACTAATTTGGGTTCGCATTTCCAATGAAAGAACTGAGGTGAACAATACACCAAACATCAATTGTTAGACAAGATGGTTTCATTATTCAACAAGCCAAAACACAAGGCACAGTTTTGAGGCATGACAGTTAAGTAGAATGAATAAAATTTTGATAAGACACCTGCATAAGACTTCCTACAAAATTAGCCCACAGAACTCAACTCTGTTTTTGGTAAGTTGTACAAGTTTTTCTATACAACCTTTGGAGACTTCTGCTGGAGAGCTCCCAGTCAAGCCACCTTCATTCACAAACCGAGATAAAGTAGGTTTATACACCTGCCATCAGAAGGAAAAAGAAACTTTCATCTATTTTGGACGTACTTTTTTCACTACCACAACATTCAATACAATATCTTGTTGTCGAAGCTTTTCATTGTGGCACAGTATGCAGACACACGGATATTTTTATCTACGCGATAGCAAACATGTGAAACAAGACCAGTAAATTTACAGATACTGTTAAAAAACTTCACTATATCAAATGACCAAATTGTTCATACTACAAGATGCAGCAATCTACATAAAGGTTAACTGTTGATTGATCTTAATGCAATGTCTCAGAAGGAAGCAAACTATTTGGGAGGAATATTTGGCTTTTGAAGTGACAATTAAGGTAACGTCTCCATTGGAAACAACATTTTTTTCATATGTTTAAAGCAACCATCTTCTCTTCCTTCAATAGATGGCAAACCTTTTGTCCAGGATTCTGACACACACACTCAAGTATCAATTTTTCATACTCATGATTTCAGATTGCTAAAGGCAAGCAAGCAAGTCCGTTTAGTGTTTATTTATAAAGATCTCGACATTCCTGTCGAATATCACTCAGAGACACAATACTTACTATCTGCACAATCCAAGAACGAATCATGGCACCACTTGAATATATCAATTGCTCTTTTGATGTAATTAAACTGGAATGGAGGAAAAACCTTACATCATAACCGAGAACGCAGAAATTTGATTTCAGCAGGTGAGTTGCCATGCCAAACCCCATTGCTCCAAGACCAATAAAACCAATCCGGTTTCCAGGAGTTGTTCCTGCAGTTATTTGTTTTCCCAATTCCTCAGGGCTATAAGTTTCTGCATTGGCTGCATCTGAAATGTTCACTCCATATACTTCCTCCCAAGCCTGTCCAAGAAAAGTTGTGTACATAGAAAATTACAGAATTGTTAAAGCACTTATACACTAGTGTCGAGGTGATACTTAACAAATGTGAGACAAATTTCAACACTCCCCCACACATTCGACCCCAGACTCACACATGGAGAGGTCAACAAAGGATCCGGAACATACGGATCATAATGAAACAAAGTGCAATTATGCTATAAACAAGGGGGAAAAGCCTCCGAAAACCTTACTTTGATACCATGTTGTTAGAGCTCAAGAAAAAGTGTTTAGGGCATTAATTTAGGGTTTCGCGAGCTTGAGGGGTGTCAATTTAGAGTTTCGCGAGCTTGGAGGGTGTCGATTTAGGGTTCTTTGGTGTAGAGGAGTTCTAGGTTAGGGCCTTTAGATGGCGGCAAGGGTCGATAAAGGGTTTTCATATGGCGGCAGAAGTTGGGTGTAGGGTTTTGTGTGTTTTTCTGTGTTTGGCGAGAGGTTTCTAGGGGCCAAGGTGACTGACGACAGCATACGGTAGGTAAGTGGGTGACGACGGCAGTGGAATATGGCAGAGACGGTGGCTGCAAATGGCGGTGGGTCATCTAGGGTGGATTAGAGTAGTGTAGCTCTAATACCATGTTAATGCATCCAACTCAAAACCAATTCTCAATTGGGGGAGAGGCCTTAGAGACCCAAAATTAAAATTCTTTTACCGCAAATTTAAATATGTAATTTCGGCATTTAATGTGAACAAGGTTGTGGAGTGACATGGGGTCATAGAGTGATTACATGTAATTGTGGGAATTGGTATCATGTTGAGGAGTTAAGGGGTGTGAGTGTGGTTTGCCCTTTTAAATATCCAAACATGTGGACCAAGAGAACATCTTCTTTTTTTCTCTTGTACGCTACCTCTCTCTCGTCTCTCTCGCACATAGTTCTCTCTCTCTTGAAACTTCCTCAAAAAATCAATCCATGATAAGCTCACACAACTTTCAAGATATCTTGGTGATCTAGACATGGGAAATCGCGTGTTCAAGCTGGGTAGAGGAGTATTTAGTGGATTTTCGGTTCGGAGCTTAGGGCTTGGCTTGAATATTAGGGTTTTGCTCAAAACTCATGAGGTAGGGATTTCTCCTCTCTTTTACATGTTTATGTGTTGATTAGATGTGGTTCTAGTGTTTGATCGTCCATTTTCGTAGTGGGTTGAAATCTGTAAAAGCTGAGAATTGTGTGTATCGATACCCATGGAGTTGGTATCGATACCCAGGAAAGGGGGTATCGGAACCTTGAACCAGTGGGTATCAATGCCCACCTGTAAGGCTATTATTTCTTGATCCTCTTTTGTTAGCCTTGTATGCTCTGAGATTTTCCTCAAGTTACTTTATTCCATTAATCTTGAAACGTCACTCGTTCGTAACTTCTTGTTGGACGGGACTTGGATATTTTTGTGTTTTGGTTGATTACCTTTACACTTGTTGACTCGGTGTGACATAGTCACATAGTAGGAAGATTGGAGTTGTGTTTGAATGAAATGAAATATATGGACCCGTTAAATGGCACACGTGATAAAATGGTTGATTTTTGACAGAAAATTGAAAAGAAAATGATGAAATAATTGAACGGCACAACGAAGACGAACAGATCCGCCAGTCGGTGTGATGCCGGCAGGGGACGCACAGGGTCCCAAATACCCGAGGATGAACGGATCCGCCAATCGGTGTGATGCCGGCAGGGGACTCACGGGGTCCCAAGTACCTGGGGTATGTACTTGAAATTGCTCAGGATACTTGATGATGAAAAGACAATGAGATATGAAAACAATGTAAACAAGAAATAATGTGGAACTCTGATAGTCATGGTTGGTTGTTTAAATATGAAATTCTTTGGGTTATGATTATTCCTTGCTTGAGTTGTTGTACATTGTTTCTGCTATTCATTAATCGATGTGTAGGGATGTGGTATGGCGACTCGATAATAAGTTTATGGATAAATAATGAAAACATGTGACATAACAGATAGTTTGTCGAGGAGATGCGAAACATATAGTGTAAGAGTTGTTTTTCTGCAGAACTTGGAGTCGGATACCAAAGGCGTAGAACGGATGTATGGGGTCATGACAACCCGAAACACGAAGTGAATATATGAGGTCCTAGCTACCCGGAATGTCTCTAGGTCCACCATTTGGTGTGTAACTAGTTCACATGATATGTTAAGATTGAAAGGAGATGTGACAAACGGAATATGGAAGTTGATAATTTGAGATGAGAATGAATAACACATATGTGATGGAGTTTCAGGGCATAGTTGATATATTCATCTAGTTGTTTCAACCTCGTCAATATAAGATTCGTTCATTGAGTCGGTACTTGTACACAGCTGACACATCCTTTGGCATGCTATGTCTATGGAGAGTATTTCCCTTAATATATTGTGGCTATCTTGGTTGTTTTCCTATTTAGTAATTCTACGATAATGTTAAAACTATATGTTGAGGAATATGAATGTTTAGTGGTTAAAGATAAAGACCCAAGATAGAGTCGTGGGCCCTGTGGAGAAAGAATAGACAGCCTTCCTTTTTATGCGTTACGTTTTTGGGATTAAATTGGTACGTACCTTGTTGACTTTTGGGGTGCTAGAATGTGATTCGATAGTGTTGTTTGATTAATAAGAGCTAATGTGAAATTTGTGATTTGATGTTAAGTTCCACATTGATACTGTGTTAAAGGGAATTTTGAATGTAAAGGTTAAGCCTTGAATAACCATTGAAATTAGATTGCTTGATGAGTGTTTATGTATTTGAAATTATAATTCTAGACTTGATATGTAACGATACGTTGAATTGGTTTCAAGAACCAACCTGTTGAGAAATGAGAACAAATGAGGGTAAGGGTTGAATATTTATTAAAGAAATTGGAATGAATAATGGATAAAAGGGATTGGGTGGACAAAACGATTGATAATAGTTTGAAAATTAAAATGTTGAGGTGAGGGTGTAAGCTCTTAGGCGTCAAAATTTTGGATTCAATTATACTGAATCGTAAGATATTATATTAGATTGAGTACTTGGGCGCTTGTTTGATAATTGTAGCCCGATAAATAGAATGTGGTGAATTGTTTGGCATAAATGCATGATTGATAGGTATTGATGTACGATACACGGATGAAGAGTCTTTTTTTTTACACTTCTAAGTTAGATTAACAGTGGAACTAGACGACAGGAATAGGATCTAAATAAGAGGGTGTGAATGTGGGTGTGAGTTTCTTGATGTCCGGGGTGATTATTGTGTCACATGTGTTAAAGTGTTAGTCGTTTTGCTGCTCTCAATGTGTTTCTCTTTTATATTTTGGCATATAGTGTTGCGTTATTGAAAGCAATTGATGTTGGCATTTAGATTGTATGGAAAACAGATGTATTGGGGAATTGGTAAAAGGGAAAAGAGTCATTTTTCAGAGGCTTATGTTAGTTTGGGTAATAATTGAAACTCGACTAGATGGAGCCGTTGGATGATGAATAATGAAGTGGAAAAAAAAAAACATGGTGTGTGAGCGTGTGTGGGAAAGGGAGTCATATGTTATTTGTTTTTTTTTTCTTTATTAGCAAGGAAGGTGTTGTAGGTTCTATCTTTCAGTCTAGTATCACTGCTCTTATTAAAATGCTACTTTGATACCATCACCTCATACTCATGTAGAGTTAGTTGGAGATTTTTTTTCTACTGGGCTAGTGTAGCTCAACCTTCCTTTTTCAGGTGTCGATCAAGGTGTATAGCGTGGAGTGCTGGGGTGCAATGCTGGAAGTCTTAGAAGGTTTATGTTAAACAAGTATCTTTATCATCTTGTTTAGTTATGTTTGAAATGAAATTGCAACTCCAATATCGTATCTTTTGCCTTAGACAAATGTAACATTACGCAAAGAGTCATTTTTCAGAGGTTTATGTTAGTTTGGGTAATAATTGAAACTCGACTAGATGGAGCCGTTGGATGATGAATAATGAAGTGGAAAAAAAAAAAAAAGGTGTGTGAGCGTGTGTGGTAAAGGGAGTCATATGTTATTTGTTTTTTTTTTTTTTCTTTTTTAGCAAGGATGGTGTTGTAGGCTCTATCTTTCAGTCTCGTATCATTGCTCTCATTAAAAGGCTACTTTGATACCATCACCTCATACTCATGTAGAGTTAGTTGGAGATTTTTTTTCTACTGGGCTAGTGTAGCTCAACCTTCCTTTTTCAGGTGTCGATCAAGGTGTATAGCGTGGAGTGCTGGGGTGCAATGCTGGAAGTCTTAGAAGGTTTATGTTAAACGAGTATCTTTATCATCTTGTTTAGTTATGTTTGAAATGAAATTGTAATTCCAATGTCGTATCTTTTGCCTTAGACAAATGTAACATTACGCAATATTTTCTCTCTCCTAACTATGATGCAATTTAGAAGGAAAAAAAAAAATGTAAACGTGAACATTTGTTTGGAAGGACGTCTGTTTATGAGATGATGTTGGTGTGATGTTCATGGGTATGCTGGCACAGATAAGACGACGATTAATATATGGAAAAACTATTATTCAGATGTTTAAATTTCTCGAGCATGACAAAGGCCGCCCAGGCTCATATACTACTAGTAGTTTTCGAGGTGATACTTAACTGATGTAGGACAAACTACAAGAAGAATGACATTAAGTCAATAGCAAGAGTCTTATCAATTAATGTCATCTATATATAGCTTCTGTTAGAGCTTGTCCCACATTGGTTAATTATAACCACCAAAACTAGTATATGAGCGCGTGCGGCCTCTTCACTCATTGTCAATGGATTTTGAGTTGCATGCTTTAAAATGGTATTAGATCTAGACTTTTGGAGTCTTTTGGACAAGATTCTCTTGGCCGTTTTTTTTTGCCAAAAGTGCACCTTCTTTCGTTATGATCCCAATGTTATGGATCCTTGGTTTACCTCTCCACATGAGGGTCAGGGGAAACATGTGCAGAGGAGTGTTAGAGCTTGTCCTACACTAGTTAACAATAACCTCCAAAAATAGAATATGAACCTAGGCGACCTCTCCACTCATTGCCAATTTGTTTTGAGGTAGATGTTGTCAATGCCTCAAATCAAATGCAAGTGTCCCCAGATCAAACTCGAATATGTATGAGAAAAACCTTGATTAGTTTAATGTCATCATCTCCATGACTGTGAGAAGAGCCTGCAAAAGAAGAATTGCAGAGCTAGTCAGTAAGAATCAGGTTACTCTGAAACATAACTGTTGTTACCTTGGGTTCACCGTCACTCAAAAACCATCAATCATACAGATCTATACCTGCTATTAGTTGTTGATGAGCAACTGCTAGAAGAGGAAGAGGAAACATGCATGATTTGGCCATATCCAAAACAATCCCCTTCAAGTTTGACAAAAATCTATCAGACATTATCTCGATGCAAATGGTACCAATAGCACAATATATAAGAGCATTTATGATACTCAAAATTAATTCACATAAATCTACCATTATCCTATCATATAAGAGCTTCCCCAGTGGTGTGCTACTTCGGTTGCTATAGCTATATATAAGGATGACGTTCATCCTTCAATTCTCCACTGAGGTAAACCAAACGCTATAGTTAAATCTAGCCATACCATGCGCCAAATTCGGCACAAGTTTTAGCTAATGATAAAATACAGCAACTCGTTGTTTTCAACCTCTAGTGATGGGACCGCATGAATTTTATAGAATATTGTTCAATATCTTATTGAAAACTTACGGAAGGTTGCCATACAAACGCCAAGAGAACAAAAAAAAAGTGTAGACGCCAATTTGGCTTCATAAAGGTTTAAGCCTGCCTCAGACCATCTCAATGATGAAATTGTTACCAAGGCCATTCTACATTATTTTGGATGGATTGATGATCTCAAGAAAAAACCTTAGAACTAGGTATATAAGTGTGAAATGGAAATCAGAACGAACAGCGGATCCGACGTTCTCTGAAAGAGTGTCGTTTCAACTCACTTTTCCTTAACCAAACTGCCTATCTTTAAGGTTGGCTTCTAGTTCCACCCTTGTCTAGTACTTTTAAAATGCTTTTCGAAGGTCTTGATCTGATTTATCTGATTTATAACAACAGAGATGTGAGCGCTTAACTAAATTCACTTCTTTTTCAAACTACTAAGGATAAAATGGTCATATATTTAAAGGAGTCTTAAGAGATTTGAGATTCTGTTGAATCCAAATCAGCGAAGCCAAGCAAGAAAAAAGAAGTTGGAAATTTGAAATCCAACCGAAGGATTTGAGGTGGCATGGCCACATAACCATTAGGTTGACCTATCTCCTATTTTTACTTTAATTTAATCTTCGTAATTTATCTTGTTGTAATAAGTTTTTGAAAATTGAAAGAAGTCAAGGCCGCTTATTTGAAGTGGCAACCACGCAATTTATTGTGTTGTTAAGCAGCCGCTTGATCGAAGTGGCGGCCACGCAATCATTAAATGGCTAGGACGCGGCCACATAATCTTTCTCTTGGCCACTCAATCAGTTCAAAACACAGACTAATTATTCCTTTATGTTCTTAATTTGTGACTGCTTCCCCCACCTAATATGGCTTACATAAAAATGTGTTAGAAGAAAATGATTTTCACACTCCCATATTGTCCAAGTGCACCTCATTTTTTGTCTTCATTCATGTAGAATTACAAAACTACCTTTTATAGTATATTTCTCTTCACAAATGAAAAGGGTAATCAAATACAAAACAAAAAAGGGAGCGCATTTGGATAAAAGGGGAGCATGAAAATCAATTCCCAATGGTTAAAATCGAATACACCCTTCGGATTGGCCAAGGATGCGTACCTAACAACTCTTTTTTGGACCCTAAGCTCCCGAAACTAGAATCTCAAAACAGTTTCTTACTTCCTAAAACCGGTGACTCCATGAAGTGAGCCGCAAGGGGCACTGAAAATTGAAACAGTGCAACGACTGTCATGAGCGAAAGGGAATGGAATCAAGCCAGCTGTGGGTACGCCGCAATAAGTGTCCACGAAAAGGACGGGCATAACAGCTACACGTGATTAACAAAAAAAGCAATTCAATAGTGGTTTTGTGGGAAAAATAGGAGAAATAACATTTACATCATTTGAGCAACATTTCTACACCATACGATTTTGCTATTATCCACAGCTATAATAAAGCAATACCCCGTCATATTTTGCAACTTCGCTGTTAAAGGTGGGGAAATCCATTTGGCTAGCAATTTCACAAAAAAACAGCTTTGAAGAAAAAGATAAAGAGCGGGAACACAGAACACTATTCAGATAGTCATAAAGTAAATATCCTAATACTAAATTTGCCACAACATTGGAAGAAAAATCTTAATGGAAGATTGAAACTGCAATCAAACAAAATTTTCACGCAAAAGACCCAATGGAAGCTAACTTCAAAATCTATAAGAAAAGAGATCCATCAATATATATAAGTGGAAAACACTTAGGCTTAGTTTGGATGACAGCAATCGGGAATCAGGAATGGGTAATCTATTCCCATGATTCCTGGTAATGTGATTCATGGGTAATCTCACTCAAGTGTTTGTTTTAACACATGAATGTTAACTAGAAAAAACAAAAAACAAAAAACAAAAAACAAAATCCTATTCAAGCGTTTGTTTGAATCATTGAAAGCATAGGAATGAAATGAAGTATTAACCTAATATCCAAAGCTTCCCTTTTAAAATTTCATCATAGGTTCTTCATGAACTACAATTTTGAAATATAGGTTTCATGTAAAAAAAAAAAGAGTATGGCAACTCATTACCCTAACCATGCATATCAAACGTCCATGAGCAAATGCATATATCATCTCATTACATTAATCATAAAGGATTTTTCGTCATTTTTTAACTTTTAACGTTTTGTACATCGAGATAAATGATTAACTCAAAATAATGACGCGAATTCAACAAAACTTCAAAATCAAAAGTGACCAAAAAGACGGTACCAATAATACCAAATAATTAAGTCCAATTACATCCCAAGTATAACAAAATTAGAATAAAAAATTCATCGCGGACTACTAAAAATTCACGAAAAGATACAATTTCAATAAATAAAAAAACTAATATACCGAAGAGGTATGTGATGGTCGAACCATTATACATGGGGAAAAAGTCCACAATGAAATATTTATAAAAATTGTAATCAACATCCAACAATCATTTGAAAAGTAGAAAGCCATGCAATTGATTGGAAGAAATAAATTGACAATAATAGAGGGATAGAGGAAAATAGAGGTCGCAGAGTGAAAAAAATATATTGACTAAGACTCAATTTGGTTCAACTTTTTTAGTTTTGGATTACTCTATCTTTATGCCCAAAAAAAAAAATGCTTTTGTAAGTTTTTTGTTGAGTTTCTTTGAATTTTTTGTTTGACTAGAAGAGAGAAATGTGAAAAATAAAAAATAATGACCTCGTAGTTTGCTCACACAACCTAACTGTGCGATGTCACCTATCCTCGTACTTTGCTCACACAGGTATCCCAACTAGTATATCTATTGCTTCTTCCTCTCTTCCTTGGATAATAGATTCTGGAGCCACTGATCATATGACAGGTTGTTCATCCTTTTTTGATTCCTACTCTACATGTTCCGGTAAGGATAAGGTCAGAGTAGTTGATGGTTCCCTATCTGCTATTTCAGGGAAAAGTTCCATCTGCTATTCTCCAAACATTTCTCTTTCTTCAGTTCTCCATGTTCCAATTTTTTCTATTAATCTTCTCTCGGTTAACAGTCTTACCCACTCTTTGAATTGCTCCGTAACATTTTTTCTTACACATTGTGTCTTTCAGAGCTGGATACGGGGAGAATGATTGGCAGTGGTAAAGCTCATGATGGTCTATACTTTTTGGAGTATGCACATCGTCCATCTTCCACACCCGTCATTAGGTCCAGCTCTTGAAGCAGATACAAGTTCAGCTCTTCCTTTATTGCATCAGTGGCATCGTAGATTGGGTCACCCATCTTTTAGGATTTTAAAAAAACTTTTCCCTACTTTAACTAAGCAATATAGTAGGAGTCAGTTTTTTTGTGAAGCTTGTGAGCTAGCTAAACACAAACGCGCTTTTTATACTCCTACTAATCAAAGAAGTGATTCCCCTTTTACGGTTATCTATTCTGATGTTTGAGGTCCTTCCCCGGTTACTTTTATTTCTGGTTATCGATGGTTTGTCACTTTTATTAACTGTTATTCTTGTGTCACTTGGGTGTATTTACTTTGGTCCAAAAATGAAGTTTTTTCATGCTTTACATCTGTTCATCAGATGGTTCGTACTCAATATGACACCAATATTAAAATCCTTCATAGTGATAATGTGACTGAGTACCTTGATGGGCAGTTTTGGGCAAATCTTAGTGAGTATGGCATTCTTTTTCAAACAACTTGTGTCGGCACTCCAGAGCAGAATGGGGTTGCTCTTGCTGAGGTAGCCCATTCTCTCTTGTTCACCATGAATATCCCAAAATTTTATTGGGACGAAGCTATTCTTATTGCAGCTTATCTTATCAATCGCATGTCATCTAGTGTTCTTCAGTTTAAAATTTTTGAGTTTCTCCATAGTAGTTCTTCGGTCTCTTTCCTTCCACCCAAAGTTTTTGGTTGCGTGTGTTTTGTCCATACTCCTAAACATCCTGGTGGCAAGTTAGATCCCAAGGCTCGTAAATGCGTTCTCCTTGGTTATTCCCCTACCCAGAAGGGATCTACATGCTATGACCCTCACTCCCGTAAATATTTTGTTTCTATGAATGTCAATTTTTGGGAAACAACTTCTTTTTACCCTCTCTCCACTACATCTCTTCAGGGGGAGATAATATGGAGGAAGAGATGTTGACATCTCATAACCAAGAGTCATTGTCTTACTTCCCAATACCTTGTTATGGTGAAGGCGAGAAGGAAAACCCTAGGGAAGAACCTATATTTGAAGAAAGTGCAGAACATGACATGAGTGGCCGAGATGTTGATGATGATAGGCTTTACCCGCATAGGTTGCCTAATTTGCAGAAGTTTTCTTGACACAAAAAGAGACAGCCTGCCTGTGCGATGTCACCTTGCCAATCACTATCACCTACTCCAGCTTCAATTTCAGTTTCTGATTCTTCGAATGACTCATTGGTAATGAACCATCCCTTCTTTGTTTCTGATGATCTTGATGCTCATGTTGCTCTTAGAAAAGGAGTTAGAACATGTACTCAACATCCCATCTCACAGTTTGTTTCATATGATTGTTTATCCCCTTTGTATCGTGCATTTGTTTCCTCTCTCTCTCTTCCATATCTACCCCACAGTTGGAAGGAAGCACTCATAATACCTGAGTGGAAAGAAGCTATGGTAGAGGAGATGACAGATTTGAAAAAGAATGACACCTAGGAATTAGTGTCTCCTCCTGAGGGAAAGAAATCAGTGGGTTGTAAATGGGTGTTCACAGTAAAATATAAAGCAGATGGAACGATTGAGAGATACAAGGTGAGATTTGTCGCCAAGGGCTTTACTCAGACAAACGGTATCGACTATGAGGAAACCATTGCTCCGGTATCAAAGATGAACTCTATTCGGACTTTGCTCTCGTGCTACTATTTTGAATTGGCTTCTTCAACAATTTGATGTAAAAAATGCATTTCTTCATGGTGACTTAGAAGAAGTGTACATTGATATACCACCAGGTTTCTCTTCCTCTATTACTGAAGGGAAGGTGTGTAAATTGAGAAAGGCCCTCTATGAATTAAAATAGTCACCTAGAGCTTGGTTTGACAGATTTCTCAAAGCTATGTTGAGAATTGAATACAAGCAGAGTCATGTAGATCAAACTGTGTTCATCAAGGGAGGCAATGATGAGATTGCTATTTTTATTGTCTATGTGGATAATATAATCATGACAGGCAATGATGTTAGATGAAATACTTAGTCTTAAAGCTCGTCTTGCTCAAGAGTTCGAGATTAAAGACTTGGGATTTTTGAGATACTTTCTTGGGATGAAGGTGGCCCAATCTGATAAAGGCATCTTTATCTCCCAAAGGAAGTATATTCTCAATCTTTTGGAAGAAACAGGTATGTTGGGATGCAAACCTGCAGACTCTCCCCTTAAGGCTAATCATCATCTTAGTGGAGATGTTGGAGAGCATGCAGATACGGAGAGATATCAGAGACTTGTGGGCCTTCTGATATACTTATCTCATACTAGACTGGATATTACATATGCCGTTGGAGTTGTCAATCAATTTATGCCCACGTATAGTGCACCTTTACCATATTTTGAGATATCTCAAATCGGCTCCAGTAAAGGAATTTTATTCTCCAATCATGGTCACCTAAGGTTGGAAGCCTTTACAGATGCAGACTGGGCTGGTTCAGTGAATGATAGGCTCTCTACTTCTTCCTACTGCACCTTATTTTTTTTTGGAAATTTGGTTACTTGGCGAAGTAAAAGGTAATAAGTAGTAGCTAGATCAAGTGCAGAAGCTGAATGTAGGGCTATGGCTCATGGCGTGTGTGAGCTTTTGTGGCTCCAAACCTTGTTGAAGGATTTGAGGATCTCTAATGGTGGTCCTATGAAGCTCTATTGTGATAACAAAGTGGCTATAAATATTGCTCATAATCATGTGTAGCACGATAGAACGAAGCATATCGAAATTGATCGGCATTTCATAAGGAGAAGCTGAGCAAGGGTGAGGACCAGCTAGCTGATATATTTACAAAGGGGCTTAGTAGTAAGATCTTTCACCCCATTGTGTTCAAATAGGGCTTGATAGATATCTTTGCACCAACTTGAGAGGAAGTGTTAAGTTAGGGTTCACATTGTTATGTATTTGTTACTTAGGGGTATATTTGTACTTTTACTCTTGTCCATATAAATACAAAGTGTGAGATAGAGAAACCTAATTTGGGTTCTTCTTTATTCCCCAAAGTTTACACTGTTCCACCCTAAGATGCTTGTCATCCAAAGTCCAAACTCAGCCTTAGAGAAACTCAGAACACAAGACTTACCAAACTGTGAACAAAAGTATTCAGGAGATATTTCGTTTGCTCAGCCTTTAGCAATTGGGGTACATAATTCTTGAAAACCCTGCAAGATTGAATCCAAGGGAAGAAAAATTACTGCTAGTGTGGTAATAGTAATACAGATGTCTATTAGAAAGGTACTACAGTATCTGGTGCTTCAGAGGAGTGATACCATTAAAGGAAAAATGCCAACGAACTGCTGATAATTATCAAAAATTTAGCTATGGAGCCTAGTGTCCTATACAAACACCAACTCACGCTACCAAAGCCTTGACTACTTGTTGAGTAGATATAGATTCACAAAGGATCAAAATATGCATGCATATCCATGTCTGCAAGCACATAACAACGAGAGCTTTCAGTGTTTGATGAAGTTTCCTTGAATTCGTTTTAAATTAGAATTCTACATCCAACTACCAGATATTACAGTGAAGTGGCCGCTTGTCCAAAAGCTCAAGTTGTTGGGAAATCGGACGACTTATGCATATCAAGCAATCGAACACCCTCGCTGCGGGAAAACCCATGTCATACCACTCCGTTGTACAGAGGAGCGAAAGGTAAATGGGGACAAATACAAAAGAAGAGACTTAAATGCAAGACCTCTAGAAAATGAAATCTTTTACTATCAACTTAGGTCACCAATTGTCCCAAAAACGTAAACTGTTAATCAAGGGGCCCAACGTTATGTATCAAGCTAACCAACATTATGTTTCCACTCGAGAGTTACAGCTCAATATTTTAGTTACTTTAGTACACAATTAAAGGTAATTTCTCATAAGAAATTACCAGCAAGAAAATATTGCATGACGTAGTGGAGATTCTGAAAATGCAATGAGCTGCTAAAGGATGTAAAAGTGGCTGTCTCAAATGTGTACAAAGTACAAACAGATTGGCACGTTATTTATTAATAATTACTCTAGTCACTGTCAGAAACAAGAAAATAATGGCTATCACCTTTTTATTTCTCCCAATATTTATTTCCATTGCTTAAAACATAATTGACCAAAGAATATTTCTAGACTTTTCAGACCCGGGAAAAGGGATCCTTAGCATACCATCTCAAAAAAAAAATAGAATAGCCAGAAGAATCAGGTTAGTAGAGGCTGGTTATGATGTTAGTACGATTTCATTTTGTCCAAACTCATCGCAATAAAAGAAAAACAATCCATGCCCAGCAGTGAATGAGAGAAGACTGCTTCTGCCAACAAGTTATGTCTTATTTCTTGTTTTATCACCACCAACTAGTTATGTCATCAACAGGCCACAGGCCTATCAATTGTAAGAAGTTCAAGACAAGTGTCCTCTTCTTTATCAGACAAGTAGCATCATGAAAGGATAAAATGATATTGTAAGGATTAACAGATCAATAGATCAATAGAACACAAATCTCATGTATACAAAAGGACTTGTTATGCACAATAAATTGTTTAACATGTCAGAATCAAGAAAGAGATGAGAACAAACTTTAGACCCAACTTAGATTTCAAGAATCACATTTGAAGGTTAGATTGAACACCCTATAAACCCCTGTGACAAAGGGGACAATGTCGGCAACACTAGATGGCTAAAGTGTTATTGCATATTCTCAGCATTTTTAAATTCTTGTAGTTTCTCAGAATAAAAGCCACATCAAGACATCAGGTTTAACTCTAAAAGATAGTAAGATGTATGATAAGCTTTGTAAGCCTAGTCCAAAGACAGCAAACTACTACTTTCTGTTCACCTGCATAAATGCACGACATGTTACAATTTTTCTTCCAACTTGTATTCTTAGATCCAAGCGTTTGGGCTCATACGAAATTGAAAAAATTTCAGAATTTTCGTATAAATGTACCAAACAATCAGATACAACTAAGCCTGGGGAAACCAAAGTCTATGTAAGAACTTCTCCCGTATCGATTTATTATCACCTCCAAAACCAATTTATGAGCCTGGGTGGCTTCTCCCTATTAACCAACTAGTTTGGTATAGTAAGTAGGCTTTTGGGATATGTTAAAGCATCCAACTTAGAACCAATTGGAAATTAGTGGAGAGGCTTACCAGGCTCATATACTAGTTTTCGATAAAGATATGAGGACCGACCAAATGAGGACCGAAATCGTACCGACGGCCTCGGCCGGCCGTCTCCGGCCACTGGACGGCCGATCCGAGCCGTCCAAAAATTCTAAAAAATATATATATATACACGGAAAAGGGGTGCTCCGATCAAGCGCCCTACACACCTCGGATGCCATTGATTCTCGCGTAGGGCCCCTCGGTTTTTTTTTTTTAGAATTTTTGGACGGCTCAGATCGGCCGTCCGGTGGCCGGAGACGGCCGGCCGGTGGTCATTGGTACGTTTTCTCTCCCCCCTTTTCTGTACATATAGCATTACTCACTAGTTTTGGAGGTTATAACACTCCCCACACGTGAGACAAGCTCTAACACTCCCCCACATATGCGACCCCTGACCCGCACGTGGAGAGGTCAACAAGGATCCATAACATTCGGATCATTACAAGATAAGGTGCACTTATGGAACAAACAACGGGGCAATCAATCAAGAAAGTCTCATCCAAAAGCCTCTGAAAGCCCTAGTTGTGATACCATGTAAAAAAATCCAACTCAAAATCAATTAGCAATGAGTAAAGGCTATCCAAGCTCATATACTAGTTTTGCAGATTATACTTGACCAACGTGGGACAAGCTCTAACAGGATGATAGGACTCCCCATTTTGTCAATGATTGATTCCCATTTTGTGCCATAAGTTCACTTTTTATTTCATTGTGATCCCTATGTTGCAGATCCTTTGTTAGGGAAGTGTAATAACTCGCCCCACATAGATTAAATATCGCCTCCAAAGTGTACTATATAGCCTTGGTGGCCTCTCATGCTAGCTACCAACCCAAAGAAACCCTACATTAGCCAATCTAGCATAACTACTTTCAACAAGTAAATAAATCTTTCATGTTCCACCAAGTGTAACAAACCAATCATGTAGTGCAGCAAGATGAACTGTCCCAATTATTCGAGCCAGACAATACTAAGGATGCTTATAAAGAATGCTTCAGAATTGTGGATATGTAAATTATAATCCTAAGCAAATGATTGAGAACAATTTACCATGAATTTCCAGCAGCATTAGAGATGATATCATATAGTATCCATGGATGAATACCAGCTTGAGCACCAAGAGAGATGGCCTCCACAGAAGCAACAAAATGAATGCCCTCAAGCAACTCTGCTACCATTTTAATTTTGCTGCAATTTTTAAATGGAAATCAGACAAGAACAATGAACATCACTATCTTTTGCTGATCAGCAAAAATAAATCTAAAACAAAGGGAATACGTGTTATAAATTACGAAAAGTTACATTCCCTTGCAGCAACCTTTGTTAAAGATGGTTCCACAGCATAAAATTATTTAGCATCATGTTGCTCAACAAAGACAGGATTACATCTTGGCAGGAAAAAGCAATGTGTATGATGTGGTTAAGAACAGAATGGGTGTCAAGCATTCAATCAAAAATTCAACGCCAATCAAGCCCGCCACACCTTCACATCACAATTCACAAGTCTAAAGCTTCTCTAACTGCAACACAACATTTAAATCCAACGCATGCGTTCGACATCAAAATTGAGGTTGGTCACAGACATCAAAATTGAAAATTTTATGCACAGAACTACATGATTATATATTCGAATAATGGCTGGAATTTTTGTAATGGACGTAAATTATGGCATGGAAAAACCATAAAACAACTTCGTTGAAAAGGTATCTTGGTTGTCAGTATCCTATTTTTTTAGGTTTTGGGGTATAGGTGAACCCGCATCATGTCATGTCGGTATCATGTATCCACATCCATGCATCATAACTTTTATCTTATTTTACGAGAATGGAATCATAACTTGACTACTGGAAAGCTAGCTGTGATCAACTTGACTTTAATGGTTGTGTAACCGTGTAAGAGATTTGCAGTAAATTAAGAATCTTACTGAGCTTGTAAGTAATGCACTGCATCAGTTTAGCCTAAATTAGATTGGACTTCGTAAGCATAAAAGTAACACTCTTGTTAAAAATACACCATGACGACTGATCAATGACAAAAATATCATTCTCTACTCTAATATCTAACAAGCAGGCTAGGACACAATTTCTAAACATGAAATAAATAATGGTGAGTTTGTGGAGAAACCCACCTTCCAGCCCCATGTTCTCCATCGAAAACATAAAGTTTTTCGCACATAGCTATTGAGAAACACAATATTAGTTAGAAATACGACATAGAAAGATTAAAGAGTAGTGACCAAAAAGATAATAAAACAGGTTGTGTGTACCAGAGAGAATAGGTTGTGCCCTTGTAGTCGAACCTGAACTTCCTGATGCAATCATCTTCACATCGGAGAAAACGTCAGCTTCAACCAGTTATACACAGCAAAAGCACTGTTCTAAAAGTCCCCGCCTAGGGCCGATTAGTCCCCACCTAGGCACTAGACAGGGGTTCAACGCCTAGGCGATAAGGCGATTAAGTGGCCGACTAGTCCCCTGCCTAGGTGCTAGGCGGCTGATTAGTCCCCGCCTAGGTGCTAGGGGGTACCCAGCCGACTTGGGAGCGCCTAGCGTCTTTTAGAACCTTGAGCAAAAGTGAACAAAAATGGCCCTCTTACCATGACTTTTCCATTCAAAACCTCTGACTTTCCCTTAGAGACATATACGTCAACAATGAAAGCTCTCTCAAAATCCTCTGCAAGGGTACAAACAGACTGACATTTGCTGAAGATATTTGAAAAAAATCCTTTTCTTTTCCATTGAGTTAGAACTAGACACTAGGTCAAAAGGATTCAAATCAGTATACCATAAATTATCAACATATCCTATACTTGGATGTCTACTTTTATTTTAAACAAAATCCTTTAGAATTAACAGGTGGCATCACCCTTAGTCATCTGAGATATGCAGAACAGGGTGAAACAATTATGCCTTACTAACAATGAAAAGAGCCCATAAAATAGATAAATGATATAATTAAACACGAGAGTTCACTGCTCCGATCCTGCATTATGGTAACAGCAAATATTATGTGAATACTGAATACTCTTAAGCTGCCTGTTGTCCCAAAAGCTTTAGTTTTTTAGGAAATGTGACCAACAATGTATATCAAGCCATTCAACACCATCCCTCACGTGCAACTTCGTCTTGCACGTGGAGATGCAAATTTTTCATAGAGAGAGCGAACAAGAATACGGCGGAGAGAAGCAGAATGCAAACGGGGAACAACTGCAAACAGAGGAACTTGAACCCAAGACCTTTTGCAACTTGAGCTCTGATACCATGTTAAGTTGTCAATTGTCCTAAAAGCTTAAGTTGTTAGAAATGGGCCAACAATGCATACCAAGCTATTCAACAAATACGTCCATAATTTTTTGAACTCCAGTTACCAAGCATTACCCTGTTAGATTTGTTATGTATTAAGGGACAGGACATGGACATGTTCCTTTGTTTACAGTAACTTACTGAAGACCAGTTTACGTAGATTTAAATTCCTATCAATTTTCTTCTGATTTTCCTAACAAAACGAGAATAGAGTTAACAAAAAATGGCTTCTTTAGTTCTTCCACTTCGATTTTATTTCATATCTTCTCAATTTTTCTTTTTTTAACCCTTCTCAAGATCTAGACGTAGCATTCAAGTACCTCTTAAAACCCCGTGGAGGACATCTGGGATGATATCAATTACATCCACACTCATGAAAGGCACGAAAGTTGAGTAATTAACCGAGAGAGAGAGAGAGAGAGAGAATACCATAGCTACTGCTATAGGAAAAGAGCATTGTCTGGAGAAAATGCTAACACTTGTGAAAAAAGGATTATTCTAACCTCCGCCTAATGTGTAGGATAATAAGAAAAAGTTGCATTGATATCCGAGAAAGGTGTATTGATATTTGTGAAAGTGTATTAATATTCGTGAGATAATGCATTGATATCTGAACTTGTTTGGAGTTATTGGCATATTATCTTTCACCCAGTAGGCTGAGGTTAGCAATACCGGTGAAAAAAACCAAAAAGATCCAGATATAGAAGCATTACCTGTGAGACGCTTCTCCACCTTCTGAATATGAGCAGGTAATATGGTTGAATGAAGAATGATGACTGCATCTTTCTGCAATCCTGCATGTCCAAAATTCAAGAAACTTCATAATACTACGATTAAACTAAAGGGAAAGCAGTAATGCTACAAACCCAAAAGAATCAGTTCTGAACATCAACCAATTTGGCCAATTGTTAATAAAAAGTCTGAAGGAACTTCATGAAGACCTTTCAAAGCACTCTCGTGACCAAAAAGTACGTCATTTATTTGATCTGCATGAGATATCAATAGGACCAATGCTATCACATCTGCAGGCAAGAAACGAGAGAAAACTAAGTCTTTGATCTTTGAAAATAAGGTCGTACTTTATAAAGAATCATCACAAGGAAGTTAACAAAAAGGAAAGAAGGACCTCTCTCAACCTACCCACGGCTCTATCCTGCCCCCCTCCCAAGTAGACCTCTCTAATATGATGGGCATTAAGTTTCCTGAGCCATATCATAGGCATTAAGTTTTCCATGAGTCATGGTCAGGGGAGCATTCGATTCATACATTATCTTAGTGAAAAATATCTACCAGAAAACACTATTCCCATATGGCTGAATAATCTAAAACCTCTTGCTATCCAGCTCAATTATTCAGATAATTTCCTTTCTATCAGAATCACCAGAATCCACTTTTTTTGTCTCTATATTGATAAAGGCCTGTACTTTCCATCTTCTTCCTTTTTCTTCTTTCTAATCTTCCTAATATCAGGGGATTATTGTGTCTAATGTGCAGAGCCAAATAAGAAACAAGAATGAAAATGCTACTTAACAAACAAAAAGAAAAAGAACAAAAATCATAACCACTTTCACCTTTCCCAGCTTCTACGGGACTGGTACAACTAATGCCTCCTTGATTAGTAAACTCATCCAACAAAGGACTGCATGTCTGCACAGAGCACAAGTGCAACCCACATTCACGTTATGACAGACCAAAAAGTAATGTCTCTAATCTTGCTAAATATCACCAAAAAAACAAACGTGGCATAAAATCATTTGTTTTGGTGTCTTAGCCAAAACGGACAAAAACCCATATACAGAAGAAATGTAGCATGCAACTGATATATGTTGCGAAAATTTCACTTAACAACATAATACAAGATTCTATTATGTGGGGTTCTACTTTGAATATATTATTTAAAATAAGTATTTTTAACCCATATTTATACAACACCATAGAGAAAAGAATGCATACACCAAAGAGAATAGAATGCATTTTACCATGTTACTCATTTTCAACTTCTTGCAAAATGGACAACTGCGAATAATTGTATTTGTCTCCTTACTTCAATTATCTTCCATTTCTTGGTGTATTAAATTCAAGCCACTCAACTTGTTTTCTTCCTTTACACATTTTACATTATTTGACCTCTAATTCTCCTTATAGTGAACAGCCCTTTAATGACGCTGACTATTAGACTTTCATCGACTGCAACCAGACTGTTGGCTTTCCAAATCTAAACTGTAAAATTGATGTGAAATGAAAGGCAAGTCAAATAGTATCATCGTACATATTGGCAATACTTACGCTGTATTCTATGAATATAGAATTAGCAGTACCTTAGTTGCACGAAGCCGTAACAGGAGCGGAAGCGGGAGCGTGGGAGCTATGGTATGTAGAAGATCCTAAGTTGGGAGTGCTAGAAGGAGTGTGTATACAAGTATTTAGTTAGTCACATATAAGCATGAGTGAGAAAAGTTGGCCCAACATAGTTTTTATATCAAATTTATGGAATAAACACATAAATAAGTCAAATACGAGATGAGAGTCCTAAATCTCTCTTACTTCTCTACTCCTTTTCTTCTTCTCTGCATATGTTTGCAAAAAGAAGTCCAAATTTCTTCCTTGAGATTAGTGCGGAAGCTCTCATCCTATTTAGGAGTGCGCTCCCATCTCAATGGGAGCAAAATGGGAGTGTGCTCCTTGAAGCGCCAATTTGAGCTACCATCTCGGGAGCGCACCCGCTTTGGAAGCTCCTGCAACTAAGATTAGGACACTTGGAAATCTGTCACATGAGGCAATAGCTATTATGGCTTTGGTACTCATAACTTACTAAATGAATGTGAATCAAGGATCTAGATTTCGTTGATGAATGACCATTTATCCTTTTTTTTAGCACTTCACCACCGCTGTACCATGTATATGAATGGTTAAGAAACCCTATGTTTCAAACTTTCAAAATATAAACACTAAACAAACAAGAAACCAATCATCACTAGTACCTCCCTAATTAATTCATGTAAGAGCACTCATCGGAGGAAGCCAACAAGCTTAGACATCTAGTTAGGTTTTTTTCTTAAGAAGTCATTCGTGATGGTTGCTCTACCTGCTCTGCCTTGATAATTTTTGCCCTTTCAATCCTCTAATGGACAACTATGGCCTGGTCTATGCCCAAGCCTCTGATATTCCTCTTCATGCCAAAGTTTTTGTTATTATCAATAACAATCTATGGACTGGCCTTTTCATCCTAGCAGGCTGCCCCTTTGACACCTAATTTTGACATATGCAAACCAACTAGATGACTCCATGGTTTTGACTATTTATCCTCCCCAAGATTCAATGTGTCTGATACCTATAGAATGCACTAATGAAAAATTATCCGTTTCTTATAGAATGCACTAATGAAAAATTATCCGTTTCTCGGCACAAGTTAGTGCCGTTTCTTGAAAGTATTCTTTGGCACAGTTTTATTTCTTCGGATGCCTGTGAGATGCAAGTTGATGAGAAAAGATAAGCTAAAAGAGTGGGGGGTTGTGGATAATGGTTTATCTGGGGTGGTGCCTAGTTGGATCTCCTCTCGTGGACCTCTAGACCTCAATCTGGGCTAAGCTCCTCCCTACCTACCTAACTCTGCGAGACAGGGAATCAAGTTAGTGCCTCACCAGCCGAAATCAACAGGCACTCCTATGGCTATGTAAGTCCCAGTTGAAGGTGAAGGGAAGTACAGAGCTAAGAGAGAGTAAGGAAGGTGTACCTCACCTAGGGTTTGTATTGTATCTTATACAGGGAGTTACTTTCCTTGGCCTCCAAGGTAGCTCGTGCCGGGCACACACCCCATGTGACGTCATGAATAACCGCCTCCAGGTCTGACGTCATCCATGACAATTGCCGAGTGCCACACTGTCATGGACCTGAGCTACCCGCTCAAACCGACTAACCCGAGCCGACTCAGTGCCTTTCAATCGGTTTTGATACACAATACGGTATGGATATTGGGCCTGCAGTGTTGAAATTCTCGATCTTCGATTTGGGTGTCAGCTGTAGATAATTTGTGATCCGCATAACCCAATCTGACCAATATATATGGATATTCGCGTAGGTGCAGAAGAGTCAATATACATCTTCACTTTATATGCACGGGGAACTGAGGAGTCCAATCTCTCTCTCTTGTTTATCTTAAATTTTTTGTTAGACCCATTCGAAAGTGAGAAAGTCTATTCGCTCTTCTCTCTTTATCTTACTTTTTTTTGTATTTCCCATCAATACTTATCCAAGAATTTATTTTGACAGTTGTTCGGTTTCCCATCTCCAAAGCCAACAGCACTCCATCCCTTATAGAGTAATTATTCAGTACTCCGACAACATTTACCACTCTCATCACGCCACACATATATGTTCGAAGTATACACATTTTAGCACAACCCATATAGAAATGAGGAGATCATAGCAAGGGGGTCATTGTCCCTTATGCACGGACTAATAGCCCTACGTCCATGCCCTCTAAAAATATAAGTGGTCTACCAAATTTCCCTCAACCCAGTAATTAACACAAAAATTCATTAGAACTCTCCCTCCTCTTTTATTAAACTAATCTCTCTCTCTCTCTCTCTCTCTCTCTCTCTCTCTCTCTCTCTCTCTCCTACTTTGCTCTCTTGTTCCTCTCCTCTCTGTACGTGATAAACATAAACTCCATGCCAAAAGCTTCAAGGTTTAGACACAACGACGATTCCTGATCTGATCTGCCAGCTTTACAGCTTTCCTCCAACAAAACTACCCTTCCTTTCATATTTATGTGTAGTTTTTCTTCTGCTGAAAGAAGATCCGACTTACCCGACCCAACCCGACAACTACCCGAACAACTAGTTTAATTTGGTTCCAAAGGTTATGCAGTTCGAAATCAGGTCAGATATTTCTCCACCGACCTGTGAACACCCCTAGGAGCTTGTGACAGAGCCACGTGGTCAGACCAAAAGCGGAGCCACATGGCCAGACGGTACAACTCGATGTCAACGTTTCGCGACCAATCTATATGCGATCCTCCAAGATCCAACCCAACACCTCAGCCAGTTGGCGAAGCCCCAGGCCGTCGGGCGGCCAAATGGCCGATCCACTCTCCGACCCGCTACAATAGCCAGTCAACTCGTCCAATCCTTTCGACCGAAATGGACCAAGGGGTTGAATGGTCTGTTTGTCAGATAGATGCTTTTGGCCAGGTCTTCTTCTGGTCATGTCAAAGAGTCAGTACAGTCAACACCCCAAAATGGCGGCAACTTCCCACATGTCGGCATACGACAGTCTGTAGATGAAAGGGCAGCCCACGCATGCCGGACCAGAGGTCTGACGTGAGCATCCTTTCGTTGTCCCATCAATACATGTGGCACCCTCTTATTGGTAGGGTTTTGAACTGCCACTGTGACTCTTCAATTCGTGACTCTTTGATTCGTGCGAAAAATCACTAGTCACCCCCAACTACCCCCTTGAGGAGAGAGAGTTGCACTCGATTTCTGGTTCTCTCTCTTCTCTAGGCGATTTTGGGCAAGGGTTGGAACTCAGCTGATTCCCTATGTCTAACGTCGTTCAAGCCATATTTTGCACTCGATCTCGGCGATCCTTGCAAGAATTGGTAAGAGCTTCTCTCAATCTCAAATTCTTCGTGTTCATCTAGACCCAGTTCGTTTTGGGATTTTGGATTTACAGGTAATGAGTGTCGAGAGAAATAGAGTAATGATGGAAAACAAGGATAATGATTGGAGAGATATAGAGAGAAAAATGAGAGTAGTGATTGGAGAGAAATAGGATAATGATAGAATCCAAAATCCAAAACCCTTAAACGAACGGGGTCCTAAGTTTTTTGAGTTCTTTTTTTCTTTGATAAGTAATAAAGTCTTATTGAAATAACATCAAGGGGATGCCACCCATTTACATATACACAAAAAGCGAGGAATAAAAAATAAAAGGTCAAAAAATAAAAAGCCCTATACACCACTCTATACGCCAAAAATAACTAGCATGTCAAATAGCTAACTCAAAGAAAGATTACACTCCATCGACTCCCAACTACACAAAGTAGAAATCAAAAGGCTCTTAATTTTGAATAAAGGCCTAACCTCCCTGTCAAAATATCTATGATTCCTCTCTCTCCAGATTAACCACATCAAGCACAGCGGGTTCATAATCCATAGCTTCCGTTTTCTTCTACCCGCTCTAGCCCCATACCATTCTTGAATAACCTCCATCACCATCGCAAGGAAAACTCCCAACATACCCCACGAAACAAGAACCACACTCCAAAGCTCCATAGCAACTGGACAATGGATAAACAAATGTGCCGCGGACTCTTCATCTCTCAAGCACATACAACACCAATTTACCATAAAAATTTGAGCCGTACAAGATTATCTATGGTGAGAATCTTGTCCTTAGCTACACACCAAGCAGAAAAAGGAACCTTGGTTGGTGCACAAGTAACCCAAATGGCTCTCTAGGGAAAGGACATGTTCCGTTCTCCAGCCAAAAACATGGAAATTACTTCACCGCAAAAGATCCATCATTTTTCGAGTTTTTTCAAAGTTTCCAAATATTGTTCTTAGAGAATCATGGAGTTTCAGGTGACTGATGGTGGCGCTACGTCAGCAGCGGCCTCACTTGCTTTCCCGTCGGTGACCGGATCGAAACCTTCAGCCGAGCGGATAACGTAGCTTCTAAGGTTACCCTTATAACCACCTGTGCACTTCGATTGTTAGGTAAAGATGTTGGACGGCAAATACCGATGGTGAGAACACTTGAGGGGATGGCCAATCTTCGAAATCGGTACCACATTCCAGCCAGGGTCCTGCTAGAACTACTTTCTGAAGGTCAGAGACCAATTGACGACCTGTGTGCATGTGCGTTTGTATGTATGTGACTCTCTCGTATGTGATCTGGTCCGAAAGTTGCAGCATCGCCATTCCCTGAGATTCCTACTTTCTTTGTGCAAAATTGCGAACGAGGTGAAGATACTAGATAAAATCCAAAGTAGGCCCACTCAGCCATGTCTAAAAACTAAATATACTAGAAAAGACATGTAAATCCATGCAAATCAACCTATTATCACTTCTAGGAACCCCCTTGCAAGATGGAATGCAGTCTCTGACATCAACTTCCACTGTGGTATACAGACATTGGCAGTCATCCCTTTTACGGAGAAAATTTATACTGTTTCTTTTCCTCCGCAAGTTGTACTCAGTTGCAGCAAGCCATAACTTCGTAAACTACGATGGAGGGGTTCACCCCTTCTATGCATCATACATACACCAATTTGCATGTGTAAGAAGTCGGCAAGATTCAAACATAAAAAAAGTTTGAACAAACAACACCAAAACCCTGATTCTGTTGTCCAGACAAATTCACCGATTTCGGAAGCAATTTTCGATACGAAAATCAGTAAGGGCTGTTGGATTGGCCAGAATAGGTAAGGGATAGGGCTAAAAGTACAAGGGACCGCATCTCCGCCAGATGAATGCAACAATAAAGCATGGATTGCAATACTGATTAATAAATCTGAGTGTAGGGCACAAATACTTAAATAAATGTACTAGCGAAAATCAGCAGAACAAAAGCTTGTGATGACGAACGAAGAAAGGGAAGGATTTAGATGTGAAAGACAAACCTCAAAGGCTTGAACGCCAAAGCCAGAGCGAAGGAGTGAAGCGGCCAATTCTAAGCTCAGTTCGACCAAGCCAACGAACCCAACTACACTCTGAGACGCCATTTGAGGGGAGTTCAAAAGATGTGCTTACAGTTATGCTTCCTATTTACCTAGTAAGAACTGAATCACGCCAACTCTGCTTGAAAGAGTTTTGAGACTTTCACCCCTAGCGGCGAGAGTAGATGTAGTTGGCAGAAAATACTTCTATGACTACTATACTATGCTACACGATTCTCATGTTTCTGTCGTCGTTTTCCCTGACCACCACTTGTTTGATGCTTCCTCTGCTCAATTCCGCATCTATAATTTCACCCATACACAGAAATTTTTCAGGGCCGAGGGGCCACGGGCCACGCGGTGCGGAACACGTATCTCGACCGTGTCTATATGTGTTTTGAACGATCGAGATCTATTTAGACTTGAAAAGATGTTTTAATAATTTTATACTAAAAAATTACCTAAATAAATCTGAACCGTCCAAACGTGTGACCAACACCACGTGGCCAGCGCAATGAAAAACTTCTGTATCCCCACATACATAGCCAAACATACACCTACACTCACCGGGCCACCTACACTCACACGACTGGTGGCAGTGTTTTGCTGTGTATTTGGATGTGATAGTAGCAAATTTGATTCTGGATACTTAAAAAGAGACAATTATGAATCTGTTAATAAAACTAGTACAATATAAATAAAAATTACAGAAATTAAATTAAAAAGTTGACACAAATATATAAAAGATAATTACTTCAAAAATTATCGAGAGCAAAGTAGATCTTCAAAACCTATTATATTACATAAATTAAATTAAAAAGTGTTTCTTTTTTTTTTGCTCTTTGCCTTTTCTTTCTCTTTTCAATTGTACCTCTAAGCTGAGGTCGAATTAGATCTTCAGGACTTATTATATTATTGGGAAGGTTTCGGGAATACCTAAAAAAATATCCCAAAATTTCCGATCGAATTTCGATGATTCAAGCCACTCAATGTAATCAGAACATGATTTTTTAAGGTTACTCACGAGAAATCAGCAAAAAAATGACCGTGAAGGGCTTCATCCGAACAGTTTTTTATTGAACGGTTTAATAAAAAAACTGTTCAAATCAAGCCCTTTCCAGTCTTTTTTTTTTTTTTTGCCGATTTCTTGCAGTTACCCTTAAAATCACGTTCTGAACACATTGAGTGGCTCGGATCATCAAAATTTGACCGAAAACTATGAAATTGAGATTTTGAATATTTTTTTTAGGTGTTCCCAGAACCGCCCCAGTTATATTATATTCAATGACTCTCTTATCTGCTGTTTGCCTTTTCTTTCTCTTTTCAGTTGTACCTCTAAGTTGAAGTCGAATGCTCTTATTTATAGAGCAATGTACTAGCATTGAAAAGTTTTTCAAACAAGCGTTGAACATGTTTTCTATTCCATCTGGTTGCCTGACTATTCCAACTACAAGGAATTGATATTTGACAGGTGGTTATCCATGGCTTTCATAACAGTATGTACCACTATTTTTTCAATGCACAGGGCCCCCTCTGATTCCCAGATAAATGATTGAATTTATAATGTTAGTATTTATCAGTACTTTTTGTGGAAAAGTTGCAAAAAAAAATTTTGAAAAAATAAGCATTATTTGTCAAAAGTAATTAAAAATGTTGCTTCCACGATAATATATAAGGTAATAAATATTGAGTGTTTCTTCTCCAAGCAATGAGAAAATTCAAAATGTTTGTTTCCAACTTAAGAAATTTGTTGTGTAACAAATGTCAATTGTTTTCCTTCAAATCCATATTGTTGCTAATGCCAAAACTGTAGTGCATAAAGCCTTTGTATCATATGCAATGTACAAGACTTTTATGTACTAGAATTTAGCACAAACCAAAACATTTTTGACATTATCAGTTCTCTAAATGTTTTACGAGAAATGCTTCCATACACACCTAATAAAGGAAATCAAGGGTTCAGATTATGCCACATCATATGAATGTTACCTAAAGAATCAGTCATCTCGTTTAACCACAAGCATTCATACGTTGTACCAGAAAGCTATTAAACCACTTCTTAATTTTTTAGGAAAAAACACTAGAAACATAACATAACAAACCCCAAGGATTAGTGTAGTTAGTTGATCAGTCAGGACGGAGGGGCTTAACATCCCGAGGTTCCAGATTCGACTCTCCTACATTGCGAAAGAGTCCTTGGGGCCACCCATGCGTAAAAACCCTTTAGGTTAGCAAAGGCTAGATAGAGGCTAGAGAAATTAATCTTGCGGTGCGCGCAAGCTAGCCTAAGGATCACTCTCCATTTAAAAAAAAAAACACTCATAACAAAGCCATAAACGGCCATGAAAAAGCCACAAACATTCATAAGAAATATTGTTGTAAGCAACGATTTATAAGTTTTAAATTTGTGGCTAACCACAATGTCTCAAATGCTTTTTCTGTTCTTTTTTATACACGGATGTCCGGGCTAACTTACGCACATGCATCTCGACGTGTTCACTTGTAATGCTTGATTGTGTTCACTTGTACTAAGGCCACAATAGTGCATCTTGAAAATGACGATAATCTACAAAGGCCCATACTCCGAAAATAGAGTCGTACGAGTACCGAGTACATGTATGGCACTAACAAACCTAATCCTGAACATAGGCTCACTAGGCGAACGTCTTGGACCTCTAATTTTTCGGCCTGATGATAGGGCCTCCAAATAGACAAATATATTAAATATTATGACAAATAAGCAAGATTAGTACGTGACCAGTCTCATGGAATTGTACAAAAAAAATGGTTTTAATCTGAAGATGCTGAGTTCTGAATTTGCGACCTTACACACAGAAAAGATGTTACAAGTATTATGTCACTGAATAAGAAGGCAATCTTGCATCTCATGTCAAAAACTTATATATAGATCAAAATAAGAGGCCTCATTTACAAACTTCGCTTTGGGCCACGAAAATCTCAGGACAGGCCTGGGCAACAATACAACAAAAACGCACCTAGTACTTTTGAGGTTTTGGGTACGACAATGGTACTTCTTTTTTTCTAATATTGTATACATCGACGAAGGTTAGCGAGGTGTTAGTATGTTAGTCCACAGAGAATTCAGAGGCTGTCCATAGTCCTAAACCCCAAACCGCCCCTTACGGGGCTTGAACCAAGCCTCCACTGAGGGAGGCGTACCAACTGAGCTAAGAGCTGAGCTCAGTTGGTACGGCAATGGCACTTCGTGGGTGTAGACACCCCAATCTGGATCTCCTGATCGTTTTACGGTTTCTTGTTTCCCCGATGATGAAATCGGATTAAGAACAGACTTGAGTTTGGAATGGTTTGAACTTGGTGTGTGTGTGGAACCTTCCTTACCCTTTTTTTTTTTGAACTCAAAAACCCTAAGTCAAAACCCTAGAGCCAGGGTTGACCATCGCGCGTGGGTTGGGAACCCTCACGCGAGCTTTCTGTGCCAGGTGTGGGTCAAAGTCAAACTATGGACCGTTGACCCTCGCGTGACCTTTAGAACCCTCGCGCGCGTGTTCCGAACCATCGCGCGATAGTTCTCTCCTGTCGCCATCATCATTTTCAAGCTGGATTTAGTGATCATCAGGGGGTCTATGGGGCAGTTGAACCCCGTTTTCCTCCAGTACAGCTGTTGGTGGCTGCGTGGTTAGCATCTCCCAATGTAACCCTCCCCCCCCCCCCCCTTGTTGGCCACCTTCTCCACCAAGTTCATGGCTGGCCAACCTTGTTGGCTGGCTTCTAGGCCATGTTTGCCATCACCCCTTGGCCTCCCTTTGGCCTATAAATACCCCCCCTTGCTTCCAAAGCTAGGGGTGACTAAGATATCAAGCAAAAGAGGCTCTAAAACCCCAACCTCACTTCTAATCCACTTATGCTTGTGCTCTACATACACTCATATTTCAAGCTACACCACCTTGTTCAAACCAATTCAAAACAACTCAAGCAAAGGTATAAACATTTACCTGCTTTCTGTTCTAATCCCTGAGGGGGCTGACAGGGCCAAGGCTGGTAATCAATACCAGTCCTGGCCCTAAAGCCAGCAAAGTTACAAGAAGCAGTGGCCATGGAACCCTCGCCCGAGGATTTAGAACACTCACGCGACACCGCCCCATCAGCCGCTCACTATTGAAGACATGCTCATGAATCTCCAGAATAGCATCGCCACAATGCAACAGAGATCAGCACAGACTGATGCCAACATTACCCGTCTCAATGACCTTATCAACACTCGCCTTCCACCTCCACTCGAAGAGGAAGGCGAAGACGATGAGGACGACCAAGAATAGCCTATCATGGTCCCGGATCCAAACCATGAGGGGCGTCTCATTGTACAGCATAACCCCCGGATTGTTCATGCACCTGTTGCGAACCCAAACCTGGCAGGCGGGGTACCCACTGCCAATCCGGATAGAGCTGCTCTTACGGCCAAGGTGACCCAGCTCGAGGACTCTATTGCCAAAGCAGAAAAAGTTAAAGCTGGGGGGATCGACTTGGATCGTCTCTGTCTTTACCCCAATGCCAAACTCCCTAAGAAGTTTAAAATGCCAGACCTGGCAAAATTTGATGGAAGTGGTGACCCTCGGACTCATCTTTACAGTTACCATGCAGCTATGAAACTCCTATCAGTTGAGCCCGAGGCTATGTCACAGCTCTTTCCTCAGACCCTCTCGGGCCCTGCCTTCCAATGGTTTCTGTCACTCGACATCGCCAAAAGGAGGACTTGGGAGGATATTAGGACCGCGTTTATTTTGCAGTACAGTTACAACTCTCAACTCAAGATGACCACACGGGAGCTGGAATCCACAAAGATGGAAGCAAAGGAGTCCTTTGCCGACTTTGTCAAGAGATGGAGAGCTAAGGCTGCTCTAATGATTGATCGCCCCAGCGAGAAAGACCAACTCCGCATCATCTCTCGAAACCTCCAGCCAGACTATGCTAAGCATCTGGTTCTCGCTCAGGCGTCTGCAAACTTTGAAACTTTCTTCGATTCTGGCCTGGCCATCGAAGATGCACTACAGAGTGGGATACTGTCAAGAGGGGAATCTTCTAACCCTCCGAAAGCAAAGCCCCGTGCTTACTCTGGGAACACCAATGCTCTATTTGGGAGTGGGACTTACTCCAATACGGCAACCAGCGGCACAAACGCCACTTCCTCCAGCACCGCCAACCACATCTCTGATGTCAATCAGGTGCAGACACCACAGAACAGCCGGCCCCGCGGTCGGCCCCGCGGTCGGCCCCGCAGTTTCTCTGCAATTGAGGCGTCTCTGTCCTTAGTTTTGGAGAAGTAAGTCAAGTCAGGGCACCTGAAGCCCCTTGACCCAATGCCTTTACCCAAAAATCCTCTGGCAAACTTCAAGCCCAACCTGTACTGTGCCTACCATCAGAGAGCTAGTCATCTTACGGATTCTTGCTTTCGCCTCCGACCTGCGATTCAGGATCTTATAGATGACGGGACTCTCCAGGCTCCACCATCGCCTTCTCAAAAACTAAATATCCTCTCCAATTCCTTGCCAAACCATAAAGCTGTCCCGTATGTCAGCCAGATATCCCACAGCTCCACTCAAATCAATCCCAACTCTACCTGATTTGACCCCACTAACCATATAGTCTCCACAGATCAACCCAAACCGGTCGTATCTTCTCCACCCGAGCTCTATGCCGAGGTCTCATATTTACGAGTAGAGGAAGGCCAGATTACTGATACTGATGTGCCTTTAGCACATTTACAGAATCGGGCCTTTGTGCTGACCGCATCTGTTAGTGATCTTTCTCACCAGCCGATTCCTGCTGTGCAGCTCAGTTCTGCCTCTTCCCTTGACAGTCCATACTTCACAGCAACGGACCCTAACCCATCTCCTAGTTTGACAGACCAGTTGCCATTTAGTGCACCTCCTCCAGAAGCTGACATGCGAGCTATAAGTTGGGCCATCGCTGACAACATGGATTATGCTACTCCAATAATCAACGAGTGGTCAGCACTCGAGCTTGATGGGTTCCCACAGTAGCCTGAATATCTCCCGTTTGATCAGGCCTGGTATGATGGCTGGATGGCTGGTCATGACGCCGCTATGGTCGATCCTTTGGACGAATTCTCTCTTTACATGTTGTTCCATCAGGCTGAACTTGTCGTCCCTCAAGAAGAGTACAATTGGGACCCCGAGCCAATCTGGCAGGATCCCGTGGTTTTGGATTCTAACCCTCAGTAAGGCTAAGCTATACCTGCCTATCTGCAGCATTACGTAGAGGACGACTTGGTTCAGGAAGAGCCTCGGGTCTTGGGAGATCATGTCTCCTCTTTCAACTCAGCCTTCGACTCGGTCTGTGATGCTGATCACGACCCTTGCTCCTACATCACTGATGTGAGACTCCCCCGTCCTGTGGTTCCTTATCCCAGCAATAAAGACTGCAGTATCATGGTAACCGATCTTGTTCCTCCTGCTAACTTGTGGGACGTCGATGAGGTTATCGATGTCCAAGTCGGGAATGAAGTCTGGGCAGTTAATCGCTCCTTGGCAGAGGGTGGACTATGGGATGTTCCATTTATGGCCAATCCGGAGCATGTTACCGCGGTAGCAACAGTCGCTGATTTGAATTTCTGGGACTCACTCTTAATGAAAGACCTAGCCGAAGACTTGGGGCTAGACATGGAAGTGCCGAAATCTGCAACAGGCACTGATAAAGAGAAGCATAAACTAGGGGAGGTTCCTGCTGATCTCTGGGATGTGAACGAAGACCCTCAGGTTGTGCCTACTTCGGGAAACGTGCACAATGTTACGAGGAGTGGACGGATTTTCCAACCTGCAAATATGCAAACTGGGACTTCGTCCACCCCTTCTAACCCAAGGAATGATCCCATTCCTTTCCCAAGGTCTGCACCACTTGAGTTGCCAAGCACGGATCTTATTCAGAAGCAACTTGAGCGAATTCCTGCCGCTATATCCATCTGGGGACTGATCTGTTCCTCCCGAGAACACCGTCAGATGTTATGCCATGCTCTTTCCCGTCTCGAGATTCAAGCCGACATCACTCCTGAGGCGATGATGTCTCTCATTCTCCCTCCTACTTCTAAGCACACTGTGGTTTTTACTGACAAGGATCTGCCAGTTGAAGGGGTTGATCACAACCACCCCCTCCACATTACGGTTAAATGCCGCAGACTCTGGGTCCCGACTGTCCTCATTGACAACGGCTCTGCCATCAACGTTTGTCCTATGAGGGTGGCCTATCGTTTGGGTTTCACCAAGAAAGACTTTGCACCTTCTAACCTGGCTGTCAAGGCATATGACGGCACCCGCCGCATGGTCGAGGGTACTTTAATGCTTAAGCTCGATGCAGAGGGCTTTGAAATGGACGTTGAGTTCCATGTAATTGACATCCCTGCCACTTTCAACCTGCTGTTGGGCAGGCCGTGGCTCTATCGGTCAGACATCATGGCTGTGCCGTCAACTCTCCATCAAAAAGTCATGTTGGGACTACCTACTGGCACACTAACCATTTGCGGGGACTCTGGAATCCGCCCGCTTAAAGAGGTTGGAACTCCCGTTTTAGGGATCATGCATGGTGAAGAAGATGTTGACCTTGGGGGCTTCTCGTTCGACACTTCTGGGTCTGTCTTGGCTATCAATGTGGACGGGGACTTCCTCATCAGCTCTGTTGCAATGGACATCATGTAACACCCCGGAATTTTGGGTACGTTAAATGATCATTTTATTGAATAAACCAAGGAGAGTCTAGCTCATTATTACACATAATTCTCACAAGAGTACTTTTATTCAACAAAAGAAAGGATAATCTAGGGTTAACTACTGCTCCGCCTCTTCCTCCAGCCTTGCAAGCTCCTCGGCTCCGAAGGCCTCCAGTGTGTACTGTTCATTCTGTTCATCTATGAAATCTGACGCATTATACCAGCGTCGCCCCTAGTATAATATGTCAGGGTCACCAAAGCTAACACCGTGAGCTACGGGGCTCAATAGAATAATCCAAAACCCACTAACCCTTAACTTACAACGAAGAGTCATATAAATAATTACACATGCTCATCCAACAACATAATTAACAATGACACATCCGCATTCATTATCTTGCTTACGTTGGTGTCATGCCTTTCTTTGTTTCTCCTACGCGACTCATCGTAAACCGTGTCACCATTTCATTTCGAAAATCATTTCTCATTCAATCTACACAACGGGCTACCAAGTCCGGCCACGTTATCAAATCTTGCATTGGCTCCTCTCCGCGGATAACCAAGCCCAATCAATCAATGAAGCTACCACATCCGGCTCCGTTAACAATCTACACAATGGGCTACCAAGTCCGGCACATTATGAACGCACACAATCAATAAGCTACCAAGTCCGGCTTATTGGCCACAATGGCTACCAAGTCCGGCACATTGTGTCACATACTCACCTCCAAATGAAGCTACCAAGTCCGGCTCCATTGGCAACGCATACCAACGTAAGGCTACCAAGTCCGGCTATTACGTAGTTTCTAAAATATTTTACCAAGTCCAATTATTTTCTTTATCCACACTCTAGGTGTCATGTTTCTACTTCTCGGTTGTCTTGTCTCGTAATCATGCATAGACTCCGCGGCGGGACTTCGCAAACACATACAACACTTTCAAAGTAATCTTGAAACTAAACTAGCAAGATCATCCAACTCTATGTAATCATGCTTGTTTACAACTACAAGTAAGGCAAGCAACATGCTATCATGCTTACAATCATTTAAAAGGTCAAAATACGAATACTTCGTTTAAACAACACTTTATCTTTTAAAACGAAAACGTATAGCCATCTTTTGGAAGTTCAAAACAACACATGTTTATTGACGAGTTCATACATAAACAAGCAACTATCACTAGATCGAGCAATCAAGTAGTCATAAGATCAAAGTAAACAACGTAAAACAAATCATTCTACACATATGGCTTCATACTCATACAATACAATATACTTAGAGGAAGTAGTTAAGGATTAACTACATTTAATTCAAACATGCATACAACTATACTTAGGATAAGTAGGTTCGAAGAACTCTACAAGATCAAACATATACTTAGGAAGAGTGGTTAGGGATCACTACCGTTCTTCTTGGCGGTAGAAAAGATTACGGAAGTACGACGGAAAGAAAGTCGGCAAACGAATGGAGTAACGACTTACGGTAAGCTTCCAAAAGCTTCGAAAGAGAATGATTTCTCTCGAAACTAGATCGTAACCTAAACCTACTACTTTTGGATTGAGGTGGTGGTCGAGTGGTGGTTTAGTGGCGGCAATGGAAAGAAAACTCAAGAACAAGCCAAGAACATCAAGAACAAGTTATGCTTTCAAGAAAGAAGTTGGAGAATGGAATGAGGTGTGAGTTCAAATGAAGAAGTGGCTTGCTATTTATAGGCCAAGAACTCCCTCTCTCTCTCCCTAGCCGAATTTCCCTCTCTCTCTCTCTATATCTTATTTTTTTATTTCATCAAATCTTGCTTGAGTACAAGTTGCCCACATCACACACTCTCTCTCCCTCTCATCCGGCCTCTCTCTCTCTCTCTCTCTCGGCCTCTCTCTCCCTCTCTCTCTCTCTCTCTCTCCCTTTGGTACAAAGTACATATATATATAACTTAGATTTGGTAGAAGAAAATCCTAGAAAGTACAACATATCTTTCTCTCCCTCTCTCCTATCTCTCCCATCTCTCTCGGCTCTCTCTCTCTCCTCTCTCTCTCGGCAATCTCTCTCTCTCTCTCCCTCTCTCTCTCTCTTTCTCTCTCTCTCTCTCCCACTTGTACACTCTTGGAAGTAGTATATATATACTAATATATATATAAGTACAATGGGTCAATCATAAAATCTATATTTTCAAGCAAAATAGATTTTCTAATTATAATATACAATAACACACATGCACATTGCAATATAATATATATATACATATATATATGCATACAAGTACATATAAATATATATATACACATGTACCACATAATCTAGGATAGATATTGCCAAATCCTATATCTAATTAACTATTCTAATGCTTTCAAAGTACAAGTCCTTATAATATTAACCTAATGTATTAATTCTAGTTTATTCAATTGACACACATGGAAGATCTTATTATTTTATTAACCCTAATACTTGATTGGCAAGTATAGCTATTATCCAAGGGGTAATAATTCCCCTAACCTTCTTTATCCAATGGATAAAAGAATTAAAGTACTTTACAAGATTTTCTAATTAAAATAACACAATACACATGTGTTACTTACAATAAAATATATATACCTATATATATATATAATATATATACAAACAAGTACTACAATATCTAGTCTAGATATACCAAAATCCAATATCTATTAAACTAATCTACTACTTTCAAGTACCAAGTCCTAAATTCTATTTTAATCCATTACACACATGGCCAAATCTAGTATTTTAATAAACCTAGTACTTGGTTGGCAAGTAAAACTATTATCCAATGGATAATGGTTTCCCTAGCGGTCAATAACCAATGGGTAATGATGGCTAGGATTCTAGTCTATCGCCCAATGGGTAAAGAATCTCCTAACGGTTATTATCCAACGGTTAATATCAAAAAGTATAATACTTTGCAATTAAGCACTAAACTAATCTAATCTCGTACTTAGGGAGATTAACCATGGTTCTCCTATTATCCAATGGGTAAAGATAACCCTAATGCTATTGTCCAATGGTCGATGGCTAAAAGGTTCAAACGGTTCAAAGGGTTAATCAAGGGTTAGGGAGAAGTGATTAGGCTAAATGGGCATTAGGCTATTCTAACTAATCGGTTAAAGACTAATGATACTTAATCTAGGCTTTCATTGCTCGAGTGGTATTTTGGTTTTATTTAGTAGAAAATCACCTAATAACGGAATATTAAAGCCTGACGGTGCCAAACGCCAAGGCAAGGCGTGAGCGTGGCCAAGGCAGCCTGCTAGCAAAGCGGTGGCCAAGGCGTAGCCAAGGCAAGGCGTGAGCAAAGCAGCCCAGCCACGCCAAGGCAAAAGCAAGGCGCGACAGCGACCCGACGCCAAGGCAAGGCAAGCCCGTCAGTGACCCGATGCCAAGGCAGCCTAGCTAAGCCAAAGCGAAAGCTGTCAAGTCAACGGTCAAGGCAAAGGCCAAAAATTTTCTGCTAACCACTTCGTCATCGACGTATCACTCCAGGTTAGGGAAAAGTAACTAAGCCAAACGGTAGTTAGGGTTTGCTAATTAATCGGTTGCCATGTAGGATTTCCAGCCGAGAAATATAATTCTAGGATTTTACTACAATTGCCAAGTAATTATACCAAGGTCTTAATAGGCATACTCGTCTTTAGAAAATGACCTTAATGCCCGGGCGATGAATACCAATCTCCTAAGTCATTAAACCTAATTACGACGGATTATTAATCGTTAAAAAGGATTTATAAAAACAAATAAAAAAAATAAATTTTTTTTCAAATATAACAATAAAATTTTTATAAGTCAATAATGACTGATTTTTGGATGTTAAAAATGAAATCCAAGTATTAAAATAAAATTCAAATTTTTAGCGAAATTTTTATTGACCAAAAATCAGGGTTGTTACACCTAGTTCTTCAAGAAACTCATCCTAAACCGCCACAGTCCCGGAGTTCCCTGTCTTTCCTTTTTGCGAGGGGCGTTTTGGTTTGGGGTACACTGCCTCTGCCAATAATGCCAAAAGAAGGAAATATACAGGAAAATCTCGTACTCTTTATGGCGATCCTGACAGCTATTTCGTGCGCGAAGTTAGGAACACAGCTTACACTGGACAGGCGGAGCCGTTTATCAATCCTGAGATGGGCGAGTTGCTGCCTGGTTTCGAGGTTTTTGCTGATGACACCTGGTCGTCTACTGATGAGGAGCCAGAGAAGGTGGAATTCAAGAGGAAGCTCGCTCAGCCAAAGTTGAAATCTGACTGGCTGGGGACTTTTGATCAGGGGAGCTTGGAGCTGTTATTCCAGGAATTCTCCCAAGCGGGTTTAGCTGAGGAAGTTGAGGAGGCTGAAGTGTTCATGCTCGGGTCAGATGCTCTGAAGGATCCAACATTGCTCATTGTAGAAGCCAAGGGCAGTCTTAAAAATTGCATTTTCAAACCACGCTTAACTTGCATTGATGACACTTCTAAGTCTGAGTCTGAGTCTGAGTCAGAATCCAGTGAGTCGTCTAAGTCTAGCTCTGAGTCGGAGTTTGTGCCTTTGGGCCCTCCACGTCATAGCTTTTATTTCGAGTTTGATTCACTTGTACTTGGCAACCCAGAGGGGTTTTGTGAAATGAATGACTCGTCTCCTGACTACTTGCATGATCTTTATATAAACTGTGTTGACCCAGACAATGAAGGGATGGATTTCGATGGGGATATTCCCAAGGAAATCCATGCCCTCATCGAGAGGGAAGATGAAAGGCATGCTCAGCCATTAAAAGAAGAAGTAGTTTCAATAAACTTGAAAGATGAGAACGATCCCCGAATGGTTCAAGTGGGCTCGACGCTTTCACCAGAGGAGCATCGTGACTTCAAGGATTTGCTCACCGAGTATAGTGATATCTTCGCATGGTCTCATCAAGACATGCCTGGCATTGATCCCGAGATAGTGGAGCATCGAATCCCCCTGTTGCCAGATGCTAAACCTGTGAAACAGAAGCTCAGGCGAATGAGGCCGGATTGGGTACAGAAGATCAAGGATGAGGTTACTAAGCAGATCGACGCTGGTTTTCTCATGGTTTCTCAGTATCCTACTTGGGTTGCCAACGTTGTTCCTGTTCTTAAAAAGAATGGGCAAATACGAGTCTGTGTTGATTTCAGGGACTTGAACAAAGCAAGTCCCAATGATGATTTTCCCTTGCCACACATTGATGTGCTCGTGGATAATACTACGGGGCATGCTTTGCTTTCATTCATGGATGGTTTTTCAGGCTATAACCAAATTCTTATGGCACCCGAGGACCGCGAGAAGACGACGTTCATCACTGAGTGGGGAACTTACTGCTACTTGGTCATGCCGTTTGGGTTGAAGAACGCTGGACCTACCTATCAAAGGGCTGCTACGACCATCCTGCATGACATGATGCATAAGGAAGTTGAGGTCTATGTCGATGACATGATTGCCAAATCGAAGACTCGAGAGGGGCACATTCCTGTTCTCAGGAAGTTCTTTGACAGACTCCGTAAGTTTCGTATGCGGCTCAACCCGCAGAAATGCACCTTTGAGGTCACAGCTGGCAAGATGCTCGGCTTCATGATCACTACTCGAGGCATCGAAGTCGATCCGTCGAAAATCAAGGCAATACTAGAGATGAAGCCGCCGGAGTCTGAGAAGGGAGTGCAGAGCTTTTTGGGAAAGGTGCAATTCATCAGCAGATTCATCGCCAAGTTGACTTTAACTTGCGAGCCGATGTTTCGTCTACTCAAGAAGAACACACCATTTGTATGGTCCGACAGGTGTCAAGCAGCTTTTGAGTCTATTCAGAACTACCTACAGAATCCTCCGGTTCTGATGCCGCCCGTACCAGGGAAGCCATTGATACTTTATCTGTCTGTGAATCCTTCATCTATGGGATGCTTGCTAGCTCAGGAAGGGGATAAAGGTGTCGAAAAGGCCATTTATTACCTGATAAGAAGATGGTAGGCTATGAGGAACGTTACACCGCTCTTGAAAAGACGTGTTGGGCTCTTGTCTGGGCTTCTAAGAAGTTGAGACACTACATGCTGGCTTATCCAGTGAAACTGATTTCTCGAATGGATCCTCTCAAGTATCTATTTGAGAAGCCAGCACTTACTGGTAAGTTAGCACGTTGGTTGCTCTTGCAGGCAGAATTCGATCTCGAGTATGTCACAAGGAAGTCTGTCAAGGGACGCAAGGTGGCAGAATTTCTGGCTGATCATCCTGTCGATGGGCCAGAAGATACAGATTTTGTGTTTCCGGATGAAGAGGTGCTAACAGTAGTCGACGACGTGTGGACTCTCTATTTCGATGGGGCAGCCAATCAGAAAGGATATGGAATCGGTGTTTTGTTGATAACACCTGATGGCTCTCATATTCCGCTTGCTTTCAAACTCAATTTCGACGTCACTAATAACCAAGCGGAATACGAGGCTTGTATTGTTGGCATGGAGGCCGCCTTAACACTCGATGTCGAAAAACTCGAAGTTATCGGTGATTCTAATCTTGTTGTATCTCAAGCCAACGGGGACTGGAAGGGTCGTGAGGAGAGATTGAAGCCTTATCATCAGGACTTGGAAGATCTTATTCCTCGTTTTAATAAGGTGACTTTTACTCACATTCCCCGCCTGAAAAATCAATTTGCTGATGCCTTGGCAACTTTGGCCTCCATGGTTGAACTCCCATTGGGTGTTAAGCTCCGTCCTATCCTGATTGAACAACGGGACTGCCCCGCTTATCAGTATGTTAGCACTATCGATGATGTCGGTGACGGCCTACCCTGGTACCATGACATATGGAACTTCGTTGAAAGGGGTGAGTATCTAGCCGAGGCTTCGAAAAAGGATCAGCTTGCATTGCGAAGGTTAGCAACCCAATACATCATTTGCGGGGGGAAGCTTTACAAGAGATCACATTGCGGGATGCACAAGCTTTGTGTCAATGGTGCTGAAGCCACCAAGATAATGGAAGACATCCATGAAGGAGTCTGCGGTCCTCACATGAGTGGTGTCATGCTCGCCAGAAAGATCTTACGGCAGGGGTACTTCTGATCTACTATGGAATCACAGTGTGTGGATTATGTTCGCCGTTGTCATAGGTGTCAGATTCACGCCAATCTTATGCATGTTCCTTCTTCCAAGCTATTTGGCATGACGTCACCTTGGCCCTTCGCTGTATGGGGTATTGATGTCATCGGCATGATCAGGCCATCTGCTTCAAATGGTCACCGTTTCATCTTGGTCGCGATAGACTATTTCACCAAGTGGGTGGAGGCCGAATCTTATAAAATCCTGACTGCTGTTCAGGTAGCTCAATTCATCAGGAGGAACATTATCTATCGATATGGTGTCCCGCAGGCATTTGTGTCAGATAACGGAGTTCACTTTAAGGGCAGGGTTTTGGAGCTCTTCGACGAGTTCAAGATTCAAATACACCATTCAACGGTCTATCGCCCGCAGGCCAATGGGGCGGTTGAGGCTGCCAACAAGAACATTGAAACAATCATCAAGAAGTCTGCAGAGTCCGCCAGGGACTAGCACGAACAGTTACCTCTGGCTCTTTGGGGTATCGAACATCAATTCGAACATCAACGGGGGCAACTCCTTACTCTCTGGTTTATGGGATGGAGGCAGTACTCCCTATTGAGCTTGAGTACCATCTTTAAGGGTCATGGCAGAATCGGAACTCACCGAATCCGAGTGGCTCAGCGGGAGGTTTGTTGAACTCATGCTCTTTGACGAGAGGAGGCTCCGTGCCTTGTATCATGTTTAGGGGTATCAACGTCGGATCGCTCGGGCTTTCAACAAGAAGGTGAAGTCTCGCAACTTAGTCGAAGGGGATATGGTTACAAAGGAAATCCAGGCTCCCATCTTCGATCTTCGCGGTAAGTTCCGTCCGAAGCGCTCGGGGCCTTACCTCATCAAGACTATCCTCTCCGGTGGTGCAGTTCAACTTATGGATCTGGACGGCAACGAGTTCAATACTCTAGTCAACCTGGATCAACTCAAGCGTTACTATCCCTGAGAGAAGCTCGCTGGGCCGAAAACCACAAGGGTAGGCGGTTCCAGGCAAAAATTAGAGCGTGCCTGCTAGACCGAAAACATAAGGAGGCGGTCTAGGCAAAAATAAATAGGCCAAAAATCAAGAGCTTGCTAGGCCGAAAACCCGAATGGGCGGTCCTAGGCAAAAATTAGAGCGCAAAAAGGAGAGCCAAAATACATGAGCGAACCTTAGCCTGAACTATGTTTTGACCTGATTCCTTGGAAAAGATACGTAGGCAATCTCTCTGTGAGATTTGGTCATAATCAACTTGATCCAGGGTTCTTTATTCCGAAGGGTGTTTTCAGCATGCGGCGCGCTGTTCAACATTTGAGCCAGAGGGGAAAGTTCTTGATCTTTCGATTTTATTTCAAAACTACTATTTCTATTACATAGGCTGAGCAGCCTTTAAAAGCCACTTAAAGCACGAAAACAGAACAAATTGCTAGTGGCCCTCGTGGGCTCACAGTTTATTTTAGATCATCAGGGTTGTGTCGGGAGTCAGTCCGCATTTTGTCTGCTAACGATCTCTCTTTTTAACCATGCTTTGTAACGGTTTGTTAGCTCTGTGCTGAAGCCTGGATCGGGTCCGCCGAGCTCCCTCAAACCCCAGTTATGTTCATACCCGAGCAGGTTTTGTGCAGTAAGAGCAGGAACATGAAAGGTCTCCACTCCGGCTCTGTGTGATCCTTGACTTATTCCGAACTGCCGGAGGATACGGCCAGGGATGTAGAAGGTAAAACTGGACAGTCCAGCAATTACCATTCTCTCATAGCCTGTAGATTTTACAGCCATGTCAGGAATGTCCAGCACTTCGTGCCTCCAAGCGATTTCATCGGGTGACAATTCATCCATGAACCTAATCCACTCCTCTATGGACATTTCCGGGTACAACATCTCTCTCTCGTGCATTTGCCTGGGTAGACGGGGCCAGTTCGCCTCCGGAGCTGCAATCAACCTAAGCTTATCCGATAACCACAACTGCATGAGCGGCAAAACAAGTGAGGAACCATAAAAAGACTTGAGCGGAAAAACAAGTAAAGAGTTCTGATACAACCTTAGCTGAGTGTTGAGGTAAAAGCAGAATGTCTGAAGACAGGAAAAAGGTGAGCTGAGTGAGAGTTTTACCTGTAATAATAGCGGACTGCCGCCGAATACCATGGTTTGCTCGCTTGCTACTAAATCTAGCCCCATGAGTGTCTCAGCGAGAACCATTGGCACCACGTTCTTTCGACCGCCCAACTGTGTGGCCACGCTCACCAGAGTAGGTTTGACCTGTCCAATCGGGGATACCAACAGATACGCGGCAAGAACATTGATCACCAGTGCAAATTGACGGCGAGCCTGCCAAGCTATATCCTCGGTATCACCTTCAGGCCCATACCATTCCATTAGGCGCATGATGTTTATTTGCCCGCCGCTCAGCAGGCTTTCTGCTGCACTTCTGGTGATGTTTAGGCAGGTTTTTAGGAGTTTGGACAAGCTTTGCCGGTATGGTGGTATGACGAGCATATGGGAGGCGAAGCCTTGGAGGTATGCTTGGAATTCTTCCACAGTTGGACACAGCTCATTGTCTCCAAACCTGAACACGTGGACATCCGGGTCTGCAAGATCGCGGGGCGAAGCTGGATGCTTCGGAGGAAACGGACGGCGGCTAACCCGTGAGTTTGGAAGGATACCCAATCGGTTGCAACAAAGGCTTCTAGCCATGGATCAATTAGGGCTGGAAGATGGTTTGTCATTTCCCTGTGTTTTGCAAGGTTTTCTGTGGGAGAATTGCCTTGTATTCTTCCGGGGAGTCTTCTTTTGTAGCCAAATGAAGGGAAAATATCCCTGTGCCCATGCAGGATGTCGGCAAGGTGGCATAATCTTGCACCCCAAGGTCACACTTATTGGAGCATCCCTGAACCTCCAGGATGACTAAAGTAATGTTAGGGCCTACATTCCCTTACTTTTTGAATAAGTCAAAACTGGCGATTGTGGCTGAGGCGAACCCTCGCGCGATGGTTCTGAATCCTCGCGCGATGGTTTGGCTTCTCTTGGTCAGAAATGAGTAGCCTACTGACTTTTGGAGGGTGGTTTTTCACATTTTGGCCTGGGCCTGTTTTTGGACGCTGAATGTTTTCAGCAGGCCATTATGGGTGTTTATGGTCATAGGGAAGGCTCGGTTGTTTGAAATGCATTTTTTATGATGGATTTTGGGCTTATAGAAATGGCATCTGCGCTTTGTCGACATACGAATCTTTATTTCATTAAACAAGCCAAGCTTAAAGGCCATACAGCTTACATAAACAAGCATACAAAAGCATGGAACATGACTCAAACAGTCCAACGACGTGGAGCTTATTTCTGGTATAAACTTGGTTTCGGCGGACCTCAGAAGTATCCCCCTAATCTGGCAGTAATCTCTCTGTGAAGCCACTTCACGTAACAACTCTCCAACCATGTGATGGGATCAGGAAGAGGCTCCTCCAATTCCCTATTGGTCCAGCTGTACTCACAGGCCTGCAGGTTGTGGCTGTCAAATGTGGGAAGCCTGAAACGTTCCCTCCCAAAGCATCTCCTCTCTTGGTTTCTACCTAATTGTCAAAGTGTCCGTCCTGGGATGTAGAAGGTGAAGCTCGTTAGTCCGGCAAGGATCACTCTTTTGAACCCTGCAGATTTTACGGACATCGCCGGCAGGTTCAGCCATGGGCACCTCCAGACAATGTCTTCCGAATGCATGTCATTCAGAAAGACATACCATTAATCGATCATCAGCTCAGGGTACACCATCGGTCTCTCGACCAGTTGCTTTGGGAAATGTTCAAAGCCGGCCTCCGGAGCCTCAAGTATACCCACTTTGTCAGAAAGCCAAAGCTGAGTGTAAAAACAAGTAAGAAGTCAGATATAGCCAGAGCGACAAGTCAGGTAAGGCTTGTCGAGTGATCCTAGCCTGAGGGTTGAGGTAAGATGAGAAAGTATGTGCATAAGAAAAAGGTGAGTTGAGTGAGAACCTACCTGGAGCAGGAGAGGACATCCGCTGAACCAACTTGCCTGGCCGCTTTTGACCAAGTCCAAGCCTATAAGGGTTTCTGCCAAAACGACGGGCATGATGTTCTTTCGGGCATCCATTTACAGAGCCATGCTCACTATGCTTGGGCTAACTTCTCCGTTAGCGGGGATCAGCATGTAGGCAGCCAGTGCACATATTGAGAGTACAAGGCGTCTGTGAGCCTGTCCCACGTAATCGCCCAGGGCTCTTTCGGGACCATACAGCTCGATGAGACGGACAATGTTGAGATTGCTGTTTTGGATTATGCTTGATGATATTTCTTTAGGAATGTTGAGCTCTACTTCTATGAGTTGGCTCATGTTCTCCTGGAACGGAGGGATGGCAAGAACTTCACAATCGGTGAATCCTCAGAGGTAGGCTTGGAACTCTTCTACTGTCGGACACATCTCGTCGTTGTAAAAACGGAAAACGTGCATGACGGGATCCCAATACACCATCGCAGCTTCAAGAAACTCAGATCGTGCTTCCATGAATCGGAGGTCACGAATGGAAGACAGGCATTGGGAACGAGGACTTTCCCAATCGATGGTTTCGGGCCGTGTCAGCCACGGATCGAGTATGGCAGCTAGCGGACTTTCCATTTTGAGTAATGTGGGTGTTCCTGGGCTTCAGGGGAAGGGATGTTCTTTGTGTTACTATGCATGCCATGCTTTTATAGGCAAAGTCTCCAAAAGTATCGTCCTCGGTTTTCATACCAAGGCTTAAAGCTTCATGAAAAGTTAGGACACCTCGCCATGCAAGGACACTCACCTCTGCAAACTTCAGAATGGTCTGTCGGACGTTTGTGGATGATGACAGGGCCTCTGGTGCCTTCAAAAGTTGGTTTGGTCAAAAAAGGGTGGCCTGGCAGGGACAAACCCTCGCGCGAGCATCCAAGAAACCTCGCGCGAGAGAGAAATGTCGCGCAACAATTCCAAACCGTCGCGCGACGGTTCTTCTGCAGTTTTGACAGTTTCTGGCTGCTACTGTCCGATTTTTGGTCGTTTTCTGTTCTAAGGGGTTTTTGGCCACTTGTTTGATTCCAGCAAGTCATAATGGGCATATATGACCGTGTGCAAGCAGCAGATTCGAAATGTCGCGCTTAACGAAGATCTCGGACCCTCAGCGGCCCGTTTTAAGCAAAAATCAAGGTTTCGAGAGGTCAAAATTCGTTCTATGCTTTTTCCGCAAGTTCTATCATGCCTTACAGGCCATGTGGTCTTAACGTGGCTGTATGGAGGTGTCGGTTTCAGTCCGGGACATAATTGAGTCATGTTTCTGTGTCGCGTGTCCCTTTTGTGTCTGTTGGGCACTTTTCGGTTTAAAATCCATTTCGGAGTGTTTTTCTTCATTCCGTCGAATTGCGCAAGTCATGTTATACGTGTTTAACCTTGCAAAAGTGTTGTTTTGTTCGGTTTTGAAGTATTTGAAATTTTGGCCTATTAACGCTTGAAAATTCATTATATTTCCCGTGTCCTCGTGTCCTGGCCGTGTCCTGGGGGTATTTTTCTTCTTTTCTTTCAAACTGGTCACTTTTGTACATACGTGTGTGTCTGTGTCTAGTCTTGGTGTGTTAACAATGCGAGTTCGGTATTAGCGGTTGGTATTCATTCTCTTTTATGCATAATAGAAGCTGAATAAACCACGAAAATGCAACTTTTATAAACTAGCTATATGCTATCCAAATCCAAGTATCCAAAACAGAGGAGACTACTGTGTCTGTGGCACATCTGCCAAGCAAAATCATCAAGAGTAATTTGGGCACATCCGCCCATCCATCAAAAAGGCACGCAGGCCTCCCAAATCCATATCAAGTATCAAGTACTAAGGCACATCCGCCCTCTATCTACCTACTCGGGCACGCAGGCCCCCGAAACTAAACTAAATGCAGGAAATAAAAAGGTCCCACTCTGAACCTCAGTCCTCGCCTCCAAACCAGTCCTTCAGGCCAGTATTGCCACCGTCATCATCACCGTCCTCATCATCATCGTCAGCTCCATCCTTGGGATCCTCCTGGTACGCCGGATCATCAACTGAGTCATCGGAATCGCTGCGGGCAGATGAGCGCTCCTCCTCCTCTTCTCTCTCCTCTTCATCTTCCTCCTCGTCTTCACCATCTTCCTCTTCATCCTCTGAGGTTGGAAGCAATACCAGCTTGGGTCTCTTTTGGGCTCGTTGCTCCTCTGATGATGGCCTCTTGCGCACCGCAATCCTGAATTGCTCCTTAGCACGTGCCGCGGCCTGTCTAGCTGGCTCTTTCCCTGCAGCAGCTGGCTGTGAACTCCTAGTCTGTCGTCGCAATATGGCCGGTGGTGCGGGTGGCCTAGCTACTAGTTTCTTCTGTGGGGGCGACCGTGTCCTCTTGCTCCTAGAAGTCGCCTGTCCCTGTGCTTGCATTGTCATATTATGTAAAGCATTAGCATACATTGTGCATGTTGTATATTGTATATATCAAGTGTTTGAATGACAGGTACACTTTATTAAAAGCAATCAAAGCATGTGTATCGAAAACAAAGGTACATCATCTAGTATCGAAAGCAGGAATGTATTGCTATATACCTGAGGCTTCTTGGCAGCAGCTCGCTGAGCCTATGGGGGATGGGGTGCTGGATAGCGCAGCTCTAATTGAAAGCCACCTGCTGCTCATCTAACCAGGTTCTCCAAGGCCAACATCCGGCGAATGGCTTCATTCACCCACTTAGTCGGCACCTGCAAAGGCAATTCAGCATCATCAAGTATATTCAATAATGGTACATATATGGACGTCTAAACAAAGGTCATACCGGAACAGTCACGGGCGGTGGCTCGACTCTAGCAGGCACCAAATGTATCTCAGCTGGATTTCCCTATGCATCCGCGACTGGAACTATCCATGACATCTCTGGGGGTCCGCCTCTCACGGGTGCGCCTGCATGGTGCCTGACACGGCCTTCGCCGCCTCTCGCTCTCTCACCAGCAGCTCTCCTCTCTTCCGCAGCTCCGCGTGCCTAACTCCGCACGTCTCTGAGGGCTCGAATACCTAGTGGCCTCGCCAAGTGGTTTCTCTGGTACTCTGCATAGTCCATCTTCGGGCGCAGGAAGCGTCTCAGCTCTATGTCTGGTTGTGTGAATCTCTCCAGCTCAGCCCGCGTGTAGGTGCTCGTATGTGAGGCTCGAGGCGGAAGAGGCCCTGGCACCTGGAACGCTGTATAGCCAAGTGACTGACGTGTCACTTGATCTCCAAGGTACCACTGCCAGCCAAAGGCCAACTCAAGTAGTACCCTACTTGCAGTAATGGTCCTGCTCCTGGCCAGGTACCCAGGCTCTGCTCCTGTCGCTCTCCAAGGGTTCCAATTGATCTGCACACAGGTCAATAGACAATTAAGACAATTGGTCAGGGACAGCATTAAAGCAATTGAAGGACGTGCATATTGTAAGTTATGAGGGTTTTATGGTATACCTGTGAGGCTCTGAGCTCGTCTAAGTACAGCCTATAGGCGTCGAGGCTGCCTCTACCTTCTTTTGGCCCCATGTATTTCTTACTCCATATCAGTGCACGGGGGAGAGTGCTTAAGTCGGGATGTTTGCATTGTGGCGGATACATCCGCAGGACCTCGTAAGCCCAGAGCTATTCAAATTCAAGCATATGCATGCGTTAATCACAAGATATTATGTAGATATGTATTCAAGCAGGCTATAGTAAATGGTAAGCAAGTAATGCAAGTGCGATAGAATTTGTGCTATGTTATTTTACCTCCCAGACACGCCAGTAGCCGGCAGTACTCTTCCCTGTCCTCGATGAGTTGCCCAGGAACGCATAGGCTGTGCCAAGCGCAGCTCCACCCCAGTCAAAGCGCGAAGCTGTCCTCAGGTCTCTCAGGGCTGGCAGATAAGACAAGTGTACTCTGCTATGCCTGTTTGGATATAGGGTAGCGCCAAAGAGATACAACAGATATGCTCTAGCCATTTGCTCCGCCTCCCACTCTGTGGTCACTTCCTTCTTCAGGTACTTCTTGAACTGCTCGTACTTTGCCATCCCCTCCTCAATCTTGGGTGCATCACCTAGAAACCACTCCAGTGCAACTCGGTCATTCTGAATGTCCGAGTCAAAAGGGATGGGCTCTCCTCCAACTCTTAGCCCCGTGATCGCTGCGAAATCTGCTGGCGTCACTGTCATCTCTCCAGGGGGAAGGTGGAAAGTATAAGTGGTGTCCCTCCATCTTTCTGCAAGTGCCACCAACACGGCATGATCAATCCGGCTCCGAGTGAGGGTCTGTATGAACTCCCCAAAGCCCGCTGCGTCCACTAAATCTCTCACCCTCTGGGGTAGGCCCTTATATAGTACCAGGGATTTACATGCACCCCCAAAGCCTCGAATATCCCTCTGAGCTGCTCCCTCCTGTTTCAAGTACACAGACAAGCAACAGGGCAAATGATCATTTTGTCAGGCAACAGAGCAAATGTTAGCATGCATGGCTTTCATTTTCAAGTTCTGGGTAATCAATGCAGCGGTGCACCAACGGTTCTTTGATTCATCCTATTGCATGCATGGTCTATCAAGGTTATATCATCGTGATTCTAGCTTAGGTGCAGGCGACATTCAGATGGTTGGTTCAAGTTATTATTTTACCTGGCATGCATTCTATATGGCGTGTGATTCAGCGGTTTTATTATCGCAACTGAGCTACTACATGTGTTATGTTATACTTTTCTATACAATCTACTAAACATGCAAGAAAAGTAGAAATTGAAGTGCAAAGGGGGTTTTCAGAAATTACCTCGGCCCAAGTGTTCGCAATGTGAATCAGAGGGTCCCTCAACACCGTCTCGTCGTCATACTCTGACCGCTGGGGCGTGTATGCTGAAAAACCCAACGGTACAAACAAATGTGGTGTGGGGGGCGTGTATGCTTCTGCTGCGTAATAAGGCCGTCTCATGTTTGCCGCCTCAGCCACGACTGTCACCCTGGGTCCCAGTGCCTCCTCGGCAGCCCTCTCCTCAGCCTCCACGTCTCTCAAGGGCTCTTCTCTATCCTTTCTCTCTCTCTCGGCCCTCTCCGCGGCCTCGGCAGCCTCAATGGCCCGCGCCCGATCCTCCTTGGCTTTCAAAACAATCTCACCAATATCGGGACGCTCCTCCAAAAGTTTTGCGAGTAGCTCGTCGGGCGTATGCTCAGCAATGTCATCGTAGGTGATGGGCACATGACGTGATGATGTGGCCGCCGTCACCGGAGGCCTAAACGCGATGTCCTTTTCACGGATCTCAACAGGGGGGTTCTCGGTGGTTTGCTCTTCCTCAATGGGCTTCTCCTTCTCTGCAATAACAGTGCTCTTGCCTCTCGCCGGGTCCCTCGGCGGAGACCCATTCGGCCCAGAAACATTACCCACTGCTCCACCGCTACCAGAACCACCAGAACTGCCACTGACCATGGGCGGGCCCTCCGCCACCGTGCCCGAGCCTTCTGCTGCAAGAATGGATCCCACGGCCCCACTCAGAACGGTCGCGCGAGGGTTCTCCTCGGTCACGCGAGGATTCACCAGACGATCAGCCTCTTGCTCGCGATCTTCTTCGCCATTGCCGCCGCCTGCGGCTACTGCACTAACGCTCGCAGTCACCCCTGCCGTTGGTTGATTCTCGATTACGGGTTCCATGCTTCCCTCCTCATCTCGTACACGATCAACCACTTCTCCTCCACCTTCACCATTGCCGTGATCTGCCATGAGTGTATGGGTGAGTGTAGAGCGCCGAGTTTGAGGAAGAAACCTAGGGTTTTGAGGGAGTTTGAGTAAGTTTTGAAAGATGAGAGAGAGGGGTGTTTGAAACCGTTCGAAACAATGGTGAGCGGTTTCTGAAACGATCCCGTCGATATAACAATGAAAACAGGCGTGGGCCGGGTCTGGGCTGTTTCTGATCCAAGCCCTGAGACACGAACCCTCGCGCGACGGTTCTGGATACTCGCGCGATGATTCTTTTTGGGCCTCAGGCCCATTTCCCCAGCAGTGCAAGCCCAATCATGCATGACCCTACTGTTGTGGCTCATGGTGTGTTGTTATGCTTTTGGGTCATATTTGGAGATTATTTGGAATGAAGCCCATCGCAATTCGAGTTATTTTCTATCCCCAGCAGCGGTTCGCCCGCGCACACCTGAGCAAAAATTTCAAATCAGCGACGATCTATCCGTCCAATTTCAAATCAGTGACGATCCATCTGTCCACTTTCAAAACCTGCGACGATCCATCCGTCCAATTTCAAAACCAGCGACGATCCATCCGTCCAATTTCAATCCAGCGGCGATCCATCCGTCCAATTTCAAATCAGCGACGATCCATCCGTCCACTTTCAAAACCAGCGACGATCCATCCGTCCAATTTCAAATCAGCGACGATCTATCCGTCCAATTTTGAAATCAGCGACGATCCATCCGTCCAATTTCAAGTCAACGACGATCCATCCGTCCAATCGTCAAACCAGCGACGATCCATCCGTCCAATTTCAATCCAGCGGCGATCCATCCGTCCAATTTCAAAGCAGCGACGATCTATCCGTCCAATATCAAGTCAACGACGATCCATCCGTCCAATTGTCAATTCAGCGACGGTCCATCGTCCAATTTCGAAATCAGCGACGATCCATCTGTCCAATTTCAAGTCAGCGACGATCCATCCATCCAATCGTCAATTCAGCGATGGTCCATCCGTCCAATTATCAATTTAGCGATGATCTATCCGTCCAATTGGTGCACGGTATTTTTTTACATACTCGCTTGTATCTTTCTCTTAATCGACTTTTGGGTGGATTTGATGGATGTCTAGAATCTTTGACGTTACCCGTACCAGCCAATGGTGCTCCGCGTGCCGTCAAAGAGGGACTACTGTAGACACCCCAATCTGGATCTCCTGATCGTTTTACGGTTTCTTGTTTCCCCGATAATGAAATCAGATTAAGAACAGACTTGAGTTTGGAATGGTTTGAACTTGGTGTGTGTGTGGAACCTTCTTTACCCTTTTTTTTTTTGAACTCAAAAACCCTAAGTCAAAACCCTAAAGCCAGGGTTGACCATCGCGCGTGGGTTTGGAACCCCTACGCGAGCTTTCTGTGCCACGTGTGGGTCAAAGTCAAACTATGGACCGTTGACCCTCGCGTGACCTGTAGAACCCTCGCGCGCGTGTTTCGAACCATCGCGCGATGGTTCTCTCCTGTCCCCATCATCATTTGTCAGCTGGATTTAGTGATCATCAGGGGATCTATGGGGCAGTTGAACCCCGTTTTCCTCCAGTACAGCTGTTGGTGGCTGCGTGGTTAGCATCTCCCAATGTAACCCTCCCCCCCTCCCCCCACCTTGTTGGCCACCTTCTCCACCAAGTTCATGGCTGGCCAACCTTGTTGGCTGGCTTCTAGGCCATGTCTGCCATCACCCCTTGGCCTATAAATACCCCCCCTTGCTTCCAAAGCTAGGGGTGACTAAGATATCAAGCAAAAGAGGCTCTAAAACTCCAACCGCACTTCTAATCCACTTATGCTTGTGCTCTACATACACTCATATGTCAAGCTACACCACCTTGTTCAAACCAATTCAAAACAACTCAAGCAAAGGTATAAACATTTACCTGCTTTCTGTTCTAATCCCTGAGGGGGGCTGACAGGGCCAAGGCTGGTAATCAATACTAGTCCCGGCCCTAAAGCCAGCAAAGTTACAAGAAGCAGTGGCCATGGAACCCTTGCGCGAGGATTTAGAACACTCACGCGACACTTTGTGTCTCTGTCAGATGCTACCTTGTGGGGAAGGGTATCCTGTTTTTTTCAGCTTTGTATACTGCCATTACTGGTTTGAAGCATGTTTAGGCTTTTAGATCACTGTGTTGTATGCTAAAAGCAACAGTTAGCTTATTTTATAGTATTATTTAATTTGGAATGCCTTTGGGAAGCTTCTGAGTATGTTTCAGAGCCCCAAACATGCAAAGCAATTCCTGGAAGTAAAGTCAGAACACTCGCGTATGTGTTCCAAATACTCGCGCGATGGTTCTCCATTTTCCAGTGATGGCCGTTGCATGGCAGCTAAGGCTTAAAACCTCTGATTATTCACCCCCACTGTTTAGGGGTTGTATTTCAATTTGTTTGGCTTCTGCTTGATTAAATTTGTAAAAATTAGTTAAATTCCAGTACATATAAAACTGCTTGGCTTGCCCGCCCCCCCCCCCCCCGGGTGAGCACTGGTCCTTCCAGAGCGCAGAAAGGGATCAAAATTCGACCTGTGGTGGGAACAAACCCTCGCGCGAGGGTTCAGAATGGTTGCGCGATGGTTCTTTGCATGCACGTAGATCCATGCATGCAAAGTTGGCCATGGTGTTGGCATGCCTAAACCTTGCGCAGTGTTCTTGATGTTTTGATCAGAGGGTTGGGTTTTTATCTAAATTCCTACAGTCTTCGGTCCATACATGCTTAAACATATTCACATCTTGCAAAACGTGTTACAGTTTTAATCCCCGATTAACTGTTCCCCCGCCCTAATTGGCTAAAAATTGGTTAATAAAAGAAGAATCACAATGTTTTCAAAATGCCTAAGTAGAGACCGATCTCCGGATTGGGCGAGAGGGGTGCCTTAAAACCCTTACCCTCTCGTAACTTGGCTCCCGAACCCAGATATGGTTATGACGGACTGGTTTCCTTCACTTTTCAAATCAAATAGCGCGGCAGGTGCTTCGAAATACGGTTCCTTGGGTGTCGGACCTTCAAAACCCGAGTGGCGACTCTGTATTCCGAGCGCTTGCTTCTCCGCTCGTGCTCCCTCGATTATGGGCCCTTGTTTCGGAAACCGAAATTCCCGAAGGCTCCTTTGGAATCCGAAAATTCCAGGGCATGCTGCCCACAGTGGGTCCAACAATGGGTACCTGTCTGGGTACGTTGTTATGGTTTTGAAAAGGGCTTGTTCTGTTTTGGTTTTGAGAGATATATTAAAGTGCAATGAATGGAGAGAGATGGATAGAGAAAATTTATTGGAGACTATGTACCGGAGTTTTGAGTACCCTAAACGAACAAGTTGCAACAGTTCTGAAGTAATAACTTAAGAAGTGTGGGTTTTAATTTGCAATTACAGAAAGGAAAAAATTCAAGGGTTATGTGCATCTCCACTTGATGAAGGAAAAACCAACCATCCTCTCCTCTAGCAATTGACACATATCTATCTCTCCTCCAGCAACTTTGGCGGTACAGATTCTACCAACGCAGCTATAAGTGCAATCTGTTATCGTCATTTTCAGCTCCTCTCTCTCGAAATCTCTATTTGTTCCTCTATTTTTTGACGTGTTTCATTGGTATGAGAAATCACTACTTCGTTTTCCGTATGGAATGAGCTTTCGTATGCTGTTAAATCTAATGAAGCATTGTAAAATTATTTTTAAGAAAAAGTATAAGACTCTGTTTGTTTCGATGTGAAATATTTTACAATGTAGAATGTTTTCCATGCAAAATATTTTTTCAGAAAATAAACTTCAAATTTTTATCTTTCGGTGCTTGGTTGGCACTTGAAAAATATTTTCAGAAATCGTCAAAATAGTGTATGGGGGGGGGGGTGGGTAAACGGTGGAGAGGTCAGAGAATAATGAAATTGAATGTGGGTGATGTAGAGCGGGTAGCGTCCACGTTCCTCGAGCGACTGGACCGAGCACAGCCCAAACCAAACTGGAGGCGGGGTGACAACAGCAGAATGTTCACTGGTTTCACTAGTTCTAGATTAGTGAATATTCACTCATTTCCTTTCATGTTTCCTTTTGAGAGGAGATTTAGTGAATATTCACTAAATCTTAGATTGCTAATAACTTTTGATAGGAAATTCCGTTTTAGTTGCCGCTTGTTTTGGCAACCTTAGATTTCTTCATAGTATTTGATTTTCCAGTCAAGGTAGGATTTTTCATTTTTGGTATTTTTCGCATTTTCTGCGATTAGGACCGATTCTCAGCCCTAATTGTTTCCTAAGTTGTTAGGGTTTCTATCGCCCTATTTATATTCATTGTAAGCCTTAAGGGACGGTAGCTTTTTGATATTGAATTAATAAAGATCGAGATTTATGTCAAATTCGTTTGTTCAAAGAGGTAGTACCTCTGGCTCAAATATTGTTCGTGTATTTTCTTGCAAACAGTTTCGTAAAAGGAGGCAGCGTTGCATCAGTGGGTCAGGACTAACGACCAAGGAAACTGAGAAGTAAGAATTGCAGTAGAGGGGAACGGGTTCATTTCGGAAAATAACTTACGAAAGATTTAAGGGTAAGTCATTTTAATCCAAGTAATGGAAAATATTTTACATGTAAAATGTTTTCCTCATTTTTTACACAATTAAACACCGAAAAATAGGTAAAACATTTTACTGGAAAATATTTTACGCCTAAACAAACGGAGCCTAAAAAAAAAACTTGTCGTACGTACCTGCCGTACACATACCCTACTTTTTTTGGGTTGCTGACGTATCTCCCGTAATGTACATGTGCTTCATTATTGATGATGTTTACAAGTTCTGCACAAAAGCTTACATATGGCTTATCAACCTTATTGAGACAAAAGCTTACATATGGCTTATCAACCTTATTGAGTTTAGACTTAAAAGGCATCAATCTGGCCTTGTTCGTTTTCCATTTTTCATATTTACTTTGTTTTAACTTTGTTTTTCAATCATTATCCTATATCTTTTTTCAATCATTACCCTATTTCTCCAATTATTAATTTCATTTCTCTCTCTATCTCTCTCCAATCATTACCCCTCTCTCTAATCATTACCCTATTTATCTCTCCACCCACTACCAAAACTGAAATACTCAAAACTCTTAAACGAACAAAGCAATGTTCCTCTTTTTTTTCTTTTATCTCAGTATGTTTAGCCTAATCACAAGACTAGATTTCCAGTTTTTGTAGTTTATGTTGGCTTTGTTTCTTTTTGGATGTGGACTTGACATGGGTGTTAACGGTTCAGAAGAGTTGATGTGGATGAAAAAAATTTCATAGAACAAATTTTTCCGGCTTTGTATTTATATGTGTTGGAATTTGGGCCGGTCCGGGACCAAATTGGGTCGCCCATGTGGGCATGACCCGGTGATCCATTCATTAGAGAGTCCTATCTCATCTTGGAGATAAGATAGGAGAAGTTGAAGTAATTCTAATCTCTTAGGATTAGAAGACTTCTAAAGCATCTAGGATGCTCTCTTTCTAATATTTATTTCCTGCAGGATGTTCATAAAGATATACACAATAATATACACCAGAGGTATACAAAAAAAAAATAGAGTTCTGGGAAACTCTCTCTCTTCGATAGTTCTCTCTCTGCCATTAAAGAGCAATCCGAGCTTTTGCACCGTGGAATTGAGGGTGATACTCGATCCTCGTAGTATCACTCCATCGCAGGAATTTGTTGCTGTTTTGGTACGTGATAGAGAGTTCGTAATCCATCCACATCAAGGTCCGGTTCGGTTAAAGTTCGCAAGGTAACCCGAACCACCCGCTTCCGCACTATGGTTATACATATGTCTAACATTGGTATCAGAGCCTTAGTTGGATGTTTTCGTGCTCTTTAGTACTTGAATAGCCATATGTATCATGTTTAGGCGTACGTGTTGACTGATTTTCGTGTATGCCGGATATGGGTCCGAAAAACATAATTTTTCAAAAGTTCTCGGAATTGCTTCAAATTTTACCAGAACGTAGTCCATAACATGTAGATCATATCTGGAAAGTTTCGTGTTTATTGGATAAACCGTTTGTGAGAAAAATCAAACCCTAGTTGGTTTTTCCGAAACTTTGACTGGACGGTGTTTTTTCTGTGTTTTGATTTAACATACGGGACTTGTATCATTGTGTAGCTCTTGTTTCTAGCTTTTCAACGGTATATTATAAGCTTGAATTGGAGTTATGGATCAAAAGTTACGGTAAACCCTAGTTTGGGCATGTTTTGGAGAAGATGAAGTGCAGATTCTGCACAATCTCACTCTCAACCGAGAGAGAGTGAATTTCATCCCTCACTGTACCGACGTCATATGGAAAAACCGAGAATACCACTGAACTCGAAATTGATTTTCCTACGTTTCTGTGTATTTAGTTTATTTTTCTGAAATGAAATTATTTTTCAGAAATTTAAATACAAGAAAAATGAAACTTTTGACTCGGTTTATAAGAGAGAGTGGGGATGCGCGCCTCCTCCGTTGGGAGCCAAATTTTTGGAAGCATATTCTGCTACTGTTTCCCATTGTTTGGGGTATGAGGTGTAATATTCCAGTGAGCATGATTTTTTATTCTATATTTTCTGTTCGTTGTTTAATCATAAAAATTAGAATAAAATTCTGGAAAATTATAAATTTTCAGATTTAACCTCCTGGAATCAGAACCAATTTATAGGAGTGGATGGCATAATTTTTCAGTATGCGTTGTTTTTATTCTATATTTTCTATCTGTTGATTACTTGAGAAAATTAGAATAAAAATCTGAAAAATTATAAATTTTTGGATTCAACCTCTTGGATTCAGTACCTATTCATTGGTGTAGGTTGTGTATTTTTTCAGTACATGTTGATATTATTTGGCATTTTCCACTTGTTATTTATTCTTGCAGAATTAGAATAAATCCTGAAAATTGACAATAATTGCATGTGAGCAACTGGAAATGTTAAAAATATTGAAAACAACATGTTTAATATTTTGGACGATTTTGCATGTTGTATGTGGCATGTTTGGATAATTTTTGGCATTGTTCAATGTTTAAATTATTCATTTTGATAGCATGAAATATAATTTTTAATGCATAAATTGTGTTATGCACTATAAATAAATTTATTTCATGCTTGTGATATGCCATATCGAGTGAGAGGTTGTTCGGTAGAGAAAATACTTATATATGTTTTTCCCGAAAACTGAAATTTTGCGCATGAATTAAATTAAATTGTAATAATAAAATACTTAGAGGTGCAGGAGATGATTATAAGCTTTGCGAGTTTTCGATCTTGCGACATGTATGGTATTATTATTTTCTAATTAGATTCTTGCTGCAAAATAATTCTGTGTTGTGTTGTTATTAATAATCCCATGCGCATTTCTATGATAGAGTTGAAATGGAAGCTAAGAAAGTTGTAGCTGATTTGATCCAGGTTGAGAAATTGAAAAGCGACAACTATAATATTTGGCGCTATGAGATCCAATTTCTCCTTAATGAGCTAGAGGTCTTGGAGACTCTCGACCATGAGATGATTGAGCCAAAACGTAGTGACTCACCACAGTATCTTCGTGATCTTGAGACCTTTGAAAAATGGTTCAAGAAAGATCAGTGTGTGCGACTTACTATGGTACGCAGCATGCACAACGATTTGATATGTGAGTTTGAGTACTATAAGACTGCTCATAAGCTATGGGAAGCTATCAAACAGAAATATGATATCGACTTCTTGACTAAAATGGTCTCAAACTTGAAATGTGATGATGAACATAAATCATGGTTCATGAAGGCTAAGCACCAAGAGGCAGCTGAGCTAGATGGTTCATGCATCATAGTTGAGACTGTCCTTCGCAGGTCTGGGTGCCAGCGAAGGAATGCTAAATGCGCCATTAAGAAAGGAGCTGCTATAGGCCTTAACCCTATTGGCTCTGGTTCTTTTAAGCGCAATAGAGGCAAGAAGAAGAGTGGTAACAAAAACAAGGCCAGAAAAGCGTGTTTTTACTGTGACAAGTTGGGACACTTTGCTCGTGAGTGCACTGAGCCTAAGAAGGTACTCCATATTTTTTGTTTCTCGTATTGACTGTTTTGGAACATGTCAAGGTTTAGTTGCTTATTCTCCTCATTCGTGGGTAGTAAACTCAGGAGCAACCGACCATGTAGCGAGGAAACAAGATAGGTTTGTGGAGTATCTCCAAATTCCAGTTGGCAGCCAAAGAATTTTCATGGGAAACAAGTCTAGTGTGTTAGTGTTGGGCGTTGGCAAGCTGGACATGCGACATGGGCGCACTTAGTTTTTTCATGAAGTACTTTATGCTCCAGGAATTTGATGAAACTTGTTATTAGTCATTAGCATGATGGGTCTAGGTTTTTATTTCTGTTTGAGAGTAGCTTAGTGATGATTGATTTGGATACAATTTGTTATGGTTTTGGATGGTTTGATGATACTAGATGTTATTTATTTTAATAATAATGCTAGTGATTCTATTTGCTTTGTTACATCTTATGTTGATGTTGATTCTGTTAAATGGCATTCTAGATTAGGTCACATTGGGCAAGAGGGGGATTTCTTAGTCAACCTGCCCATTTGTGACCATTGCCCAACAAGAAAAGCAATTAGAAAATCATTCAGAAAATCATAAGGGCATTTGTTCCATTACAGCCTATCCGTTAGACATTTGTGGCTGAAATTGAGTCACGAGATGTGGATTCCTCGAGGAGGATTTCCCTAGCAAATGAGAGGTTAGTAGAGATGTAGAACTCTACAAGAAAGAGAATCCAACGAGAGGCGCACCAAATTGTCCAGTTGAGAATGGGGAAGAAATTCTCCTACCTCCTGGTGATAGTGGGAGCGACTTGCTTAATCATGGATTAGATCTAATGGATATGGATTCCCAAGATCCTCTTAGGCATAGAAGCAAACATTGAATAATCCCTCGTTGTCTGTTTGAGATTGAGGGGGAGTTTCCATGATTGCTCCTGGAGATGAAGGAGAGCCCAAAACAGTGGGAGAAATTCATTTATTGCCTGCTAGTAGGAATGGATAGCCGCAATGTAAAATGAAATGGAGTTGATGAAGATAAACCTTGTCTGGGACTTGGTTGATCTTCCTCTTAGGTGTAAGATCATTGGGAACAAATGGTTTCTTAAGATCAAACGCGAAGTAGATGATTCCATACTAACTAAGCAATAAGACTCGTTTAGTTGCGAAGGGTTACACCCTAGTTGCTTTATTCTAGCCTTGGAACTATTTGAGGTGGACGTTAAGGCAGAAGGCTAGGAGCGCAGAGTTTGTAAGCTCCAACGGTCTATCTATTGCCTAAAACAATCATTCAGGCAGTGGTACCTGAGATTTCATCGAGCCTTTTGGGTTTACGATGATCAATGAAGGCCATTGCATGCATATGATGAGACGGTCCAAAAATAGTTTCTTGATATTGTTATTCTATGTTGATGACATTATAGTTGGCTGGAATGACTAGGAGATGATGTCACCACAAAGTTGTGGTTATCCTTCACTTATGAGATGAAGGAATGGGCAAAGCAAGTTATGTGCTCAGAGTTGAGATCTTAAGGGATCCTTCTAGGAAGATTCTTTCTTTAAGAATGTTTTTAGAACGATTCCGGAGACAAAGCTGCAAACTCATAGACACTTCTATTGTTAAAGGCGAGACTTAGGGGCTTAACGTGGAACCTAAAACTCCTAAAGAATTGGAACTGATGGCCCACGTACCCTATTCAAATACCATTGGCAGCTTATAAATAGTTATTGGTTCAATCTTGGTCGTGATCGTTAGCAAGCAGTCGAGAGGATATTAGGATATCTCTGATGGATTGCTAATTATATGCTTTGCTTCCAAAGTGTGAATCTATGCCTTGTTGGGTCAAAGATATTGTTGCGCAAAAAGAAAGTGATTATAAAACACATAGCTACGAGTCGCATTGTTGTATGCCCTTTGTCTAAGCCCATTGCTAAGGGGGCTTTTGAGACTTATGATAAGGCTTTAGGACTGCGTAGATGATGATAGGTGTGTTTTATTTATTAATTTATTAATCACTTCTTTCAAATTTGTGGGATATTTATGCCATTTGTGCACTTAATATTAGTTTATTATTGTTGCAATTTGGACAATTGTTTGTTGAACAACACATACAGAATTTAAAGATTGATGTCAGCAGGTTAGATTGGCTCACTCACACGAGCAATCGCCTTCGGCGCTTGAGATAGCGAGCGAAGATGAGACAAATGGGTAGTAAGATATACAGGTTGGACCTGTGATATAGTTTGATAAGAAGAATCAGATATACCCACCACATGTTGCCTTGGTTGGAACCAAGATAAGGTCTATTAGCTAGAGACCAATTTCGGATAGTTCCCCCTATCTTGAGATTAACCTGTCTTTGTTAGCCAGATGTGAGGACTCGTATAGCGACATGATGGCTTGCTATTTGAGAACTCAGGTTGGGCGCTAGGTAGCGACTAGACTAAGGTCTGTACGGTGTTTGGGAGTATGACGTCGCTTTTTGGAAAAGTAACTCCACCGTAGCATGTATTCATACTACATGTGCTTAGCGATCATTTATTTTAGAGGTGAGTGAATGGATCCTTGTTTCCTCACTGTGTGAGTCTAAGCAGTCATTTAGATAAGGTGACTGCATATATATTAAATGTGCTCTTTGATTTTTGACTATGTCATGTAGTAGAGGCTTTGTGTTGCTACTCTAGCTTGACTACCTAAGACCACGAAATGTCAGGGTCCCATGGAGCATGTCTGGGAAAGCAGCAAGGTTAAAATGAAGTGGCATGAGGGCGAAAAGAGGATCATTTAGTAGTACACCCTTGCAATATATTCATTGTCGACAACTCAGGTTGCTCTATTGGGACGCGATTGGGTGTGAATATAGAGTGCATGATTATGGGGGTCAAGCATGCTTTTTGGAAGGATTAAAGATGCTTGGTCTGGTGTAACTAAATGGATTCAGGGTACATGAGACACTCTTATGGGTTGATGCCTCTATGCTGGCTTTTAAAGAGCTTCTACTGTAGAGCTCCCACGTGCAGGTGCTCCAGCGATCGCACGGTTCATTAGCGCGTATGAGTTTGCTTCTTAGTTGGGTAGATGGAAGAGAGATTGATACAACTTGTCATGCCCATGCATGGACGAGTGGGAGATGTTGGAATTTGGGCCGGTCCGGGACCAAATTGGGTCGCCCATGTGGGCATGACCCGGTGACCCATTCATTAGAGAGTCCTATCTCATCTTGGAGATAAGATAGGAGAAGTTGAAGTAATTCTAATCTCTTAGGATTAGAAGACTTCTAAAGCATCTAGGATGCTCTCTTTCTAATATTTATTTCCTGCAGGATGTTCATAAAGATATACACAATAATATACACCAGAGGTATACAAAAAAAAAATAGAGTTATGGGAAACTCTCTCTCTTCGATAGTTCTCTCTCTGCCATTAAAGAGCAATCCGAGCTTTTGCACCGTGGAATTGAGGGTGATACTCTATCCTCGTAGTATCACTCCATCGCAGGAATTTGTCGCTGTTTTGGTACGTGATAGAGAGTTCGTAATCCATCCACATCAAGGTCCGGTTCGGTTAAAGTTCGCAAGGTAACCCGAACCACCCGCTTCCGCACTATGGTTATACATATGTCTAACAATATGAATGGAAGATGACCATACATAAGATCTCAACCGAACCATGTGTTTTGTGATTTGGGTCATTCAGTTCAGTCCATTTAATTCGGTTCAGAGGAGGAAGGAGAAAGGAGACTCGATATGTAAAGGATGCATATAATCATAAAAATCATTACTCGACTTCTACAACAAACATGATATATCGGTGTACAAAGCATAGGAGATCCCTCGATCAGAATATCTTTCTTTTGATTATCAACGCCTAAAACAATCCTTTATATATTGTGGGTTTTGTTTACGCCTAAATCATGCTGACAACTTTTCAATGGTTGGATAAACAACTTTTTTTTCCCCACAAATGTCTCTTCAGAATGTAAAAAGTTAGGTTAGCATGTGTTGTCGTAGATCACTGCCTTCTGGGATACCACGACGAAGCACTTGCTTGGGGTAGATTCTCCACCATGAAAATTGATGACACAAAAGAGAAGAATAGAAAAGGTAGGGAACTTTTTCATGTCTCTGTTCTTTGTATTGCGTGCGTGGAAAAGAGGAGACAGGTGCTATTCCATGATGAGGGGTGTGGAAATGCTCTTGCCGATTGATTTTCTATGCTATAATTGTGCTTTGCCGCGATGAAGGCTCCAAGTGCATAATAGTATATCAACTCGTTTAGAATACTAGTACAAGTCCAAGGAAAAGGTAAAAATGAGTACTAATTAACAAGACAGATGGTCATGCTATACAGTACGTAATGTAAATGGATTGCACCGTCCAGCTTTGGTTCATTAAAACACTTGAATCCTACAAAAACTTGTGCAAAATCCTTTCGGAAAACTAATGTAAACCTGCTGGTTCATCTAATTAGTTTTGAAGGGTTTATTCAGTACACTCGTTTGTTACTACTCTCCTGGCAGGTAGTTTATACGAAATTGATCACATTCAATGGTTGTTATTTAATAGGGACATTAATTTTGTCAGGTAGGTGGGATTGTTTTAAATGGCTCAAAGATTGAGTCTCGGTAAAAGTTAAAATTTTATTAGAGATGAGCACAAAAGTTGAGCAAATTACTATTAGAGTATTTGTGCTCAAGGTCTTATTGCTTAGGCCAATTTCAAAATGTATTACCTTAAGATTTGTGTCATGTTGATTCAGATCAATCTTTTGTAGTTTATTTGGATTGCGGCCTTCTATCCAAGCACTCAGTGTTTGCATCTCTTTTTCTTCTGTGTCTAATGATACACTACTTTGGTGGTAGTTAAGTGAACAATTAGAAAACAATAACGTTGATGTATGTGAATTCATCTTTGTGATTTATGTGATTATAGGTCATTGCTTTTCATGGAGAGCTCTGATGACAAAAAATATAGCATCTTTAAGAACTATCTACCCAAAGAAATGGACTGTGCTCTGGCATCTAAGAGCATCCGCATTGTAATAAGCAAATAAGTGTGGATAAACAAACTTAACAACATTGCTCAAAAAATACCTCACATTGTAATAAGCAAAGTTACAAGTCTTTTAGCAAATAACCAAATTCCACTAATTCCATAACCAAACTTAACAATTTTTACCAATAACCAAAACTCAATAACCAAACCCAATAACTAAACTCAAAACTCAATAATTCAAAAGCACCTCACATTAGAATCGTCTCATCGAGACGAATAATTTGGTATGGCCGGGTGCATGATTGGAACTCGTTTGCGATTGGACATTGGTGCATTGTGTATTGTGGGGTTTTTTTGGTTAGGGATGTAAAAATAACCAATGTGGAGGTAGATGTTGTTAAGTTTGATTATGAACTAAATGAATAATCAAATACTGACGTGGCACATTTTGATTATTGATTTTGATTATTCCCATTGCGGATGCTCTAAGGGCACAAAATTTGTGGAAGTTGTTCTCAATGGTCCGAATGAACATTGTTTGGAGAATTTCTGCATGGATAAGCATGTATTTTACAAGTTATGCGACATTTAACAAGCACGAGGCTTGTTAAATCACACAAATCGAATCAAGATTGAGGAACAATTATCCATATTCATGTTCATAGTTGGCCATAATTTAAGAATTAGAGCAGTTCAAGAGCTATTCAGATACTCGGGGGAAACCATCAGTCACCATTTCTACAATGTCCTTAATGCAATTATGGCTATCTCATTAGATTTCTTTCACGGTGCGGAGACGGATATTTCGCTAGAAGTCCAAGAAGGTCTCATATTTTATTAGGTAATCAGCTCGTAATCCATGAACTAACTCAGTGGATTGATCTAGAAATGAAAGTCAAATTAGTATCAATGATTTTGTATTAGGATTGTGTAGGAGTAGTTGACTGTTTACACATCCCGGTGATGGTGGGTGTAGATGAGCAATGACCTTTCCGTAACTAAAACGGTTTCCTTTCTCAAATTGTATTGGCAGCTGTGAGCACACGCCGCTAAAAATTCCATTTTTAGTTTATGAAAATTTCGGGTTGCGCCCTTTTTGCTTTGAAAAGCATGACGAAATGCTGAATCGAGAGAGTCGCCACTCGAGTTTTGCAGAAAACACCCAAGAAATCGGTTTGGAAAACGTTTTTGTCACGTTTGTTTGATTTGAAAAAGGCTTGTAGACTGAACCGTCGTCACCTTCGATATCTGAGGTTCGGGAGCCAGGTTACGAGAGGGGAAGGGTTTTATGGCACCCCTCTCGCCCAATCCGGAAATCGGTCTCTACTCGGGCATTTTGTAAAACATTTGCATTTTTTCTCTTTTTGATCATCTTTTAGCCAATTAGGGCGGGGGAAACAGTTAATGGGGATTAACATTATGACAAGGTGTATTCACATAGCAAAATGAGTTATGATTTATGAACAATCGATAATAGATTGAGAACAAGTACTTCTGTGAGTGTTTTGGACAGACTGGAGTGCGCTGCTTGGGAGTGACATGCGCAAGTAACGTACCAGCATGCACTGGCCAGACCAGTGCATGTTAATACTACTGGCGCACGCCACACCTTCACTGGCACACTTCAGTGAGTTCAAACTCACAGCTTCTATTCTCAACCCTTTAGGCTCTGGAATGGACCAGCGCACACCCAGGACAAACCACGCAGTTGATATCACAGATTACATATAGTTACAGATTGCAGCAATAAATCAAACAGAAACAAATAGACAGAAAACCCCGTAAACAGTGTGGGGATCCAACTGAGGCCAGGACAAAGCTAAGAAGCAAGGGCTAGCCATTGGGTTCTTGGTACATAGGGCGCACGCCAGTCCATGAGGACCGTGCGCCACTTGTTCCATTTACCCAATGCTTGGCTTTGCTTCATCTGGGTTCTGGGACATGACCAGAATGATCCCAGAGGCCTTTCTGAACAGTTATAACAGATATCTAGCTACTCAGTTCTAGAATATGGAAAAGCAGTAAACTGGTTTTAGCATGCTACAAGGTGATCAGATCATAGATAAAGCAGAAAAGAGTGATCTGTGATCCCCACACCAGCCTTACCATGCAGCCACAGCTGGCGCACGGCATAGGATGACTGGCGTGCGCCACATATCGCTTCGCACGATCATTGAATCTTTGCCAGCTTTAGGGAGGCCAGGACTGGAATTGATTACCAGTCTTAACCCTTCCAGTGCCCCTCAGGGGTCTGAACAGTTTACAGAAACAAATGTGATATACCTTTGGAATGAGAATGATGAATGGTTTGAGATTGAACTTGAGGTGTAGGACTAAATGGAGGGTGAAGATGACAATGTAGTATGTATGATTGGCCTTACTTGCTTTGTCTTTCAATGAATGAAAGAAAAACAAGAAAGACTAGTGTCACACCCTCGATTTTTAACATAAAGAACAATACCATTGTGGGCTACCACAGCCCCGGGTGGTTTCGGGGCGGCCCGAAAAGAAACACCACGTTTTTTAGGATCGATTTGAAAAATTTTGAAGAGTCGCCACCCGGATTTGTGGTTCACCACCCGAGAAATCGTTTTGATTTGAAAATGATGGATTGAATTGAAAATCAGAGATTTGAAAAGGGTTCGGAAGCCATGTTACGAGGGGGGAAGGGTTTTACGGCACCCCCCTCGCCCGATACGAGATCGGTCTCTATTAAACATTTGAGGGATTTTTCGAAAACATTTTGTTTCATTAAGCATATAGCACGTATCGACAGATATATCAAGTACAGGGTGTATGCTAGTGCCAGTGAACGTGAAAAGATGAAATGAGGATGAAGAAATGCATGGTGTTAACAAGACTGGAAACTGCCACTGACTTCACTCCCGAGCGCTCGGGAATACTCCCAAGCGCTTGGGACTGTTAATGCTTGACCTGCAAACTTTGTTAGGCATGCACAGAACACAATACTAAAACTGTGAACTGAAATAAACTTAAATATGCCACAGGCTCAGCAATGGACTTGGCAGGCTGAAGTCAAGCCATAGCCTTCCAACTCATGCCTCCTTGCCTCTACAAAATCAGATATGCATTATTTCGAGAACAAATGGACACATCCCTGCACGTTAAATATCAGGAACCTGGCAAAATAGGGGAGTAAGGAACTGCAATGGCATGCATGCACTCCTGAGCGCTCGGGAACAGTTCCAAGCACTTGGGAGTGGGTTGCATGTCAGCTTGCTTTTAGGAAATGGTTTCATCTTGACATGCAATCACTCCAAACCAGGTTTCCTAAAAGCAAACCTTGTTTTTAACTTTGGAAAGAGCTTTTGTTTTTACTTGAATCTTGGTGAGAAACATGCCTAACTTAGGGAAAATAGGTTTTCTATGTCTGCATGTCACAATAAAAACCATGTCATGCAAAGATGCACTTCATTCCTACCCCATATTCACCAAAATGCAATGAACAGGGTTGGAGACAGTCTCGAGCGCTTGGGACTACTCTCGAGCGCTCGGGAGTGGCTCCAGTAAGTTTCAAAAAAAGAAGTTTTGTAGTCCTTTTGCTCTTGATGCTAGACTAAGATCAAATGAACTCACGACTAGTATGAGGAACTAGCATGAGCCCTTGATCCCCCTCAGAAGTAGAAAAACATTGGCTTTGAAGCATAAAATGAGATTTTATACCTTTGCTTGACTTTGAACTTGGTTTCTTGGACTGAATTTGGAGCTTGAAAATGGTTAGAAAACAGTAGGAAAAAAGGGAATTTAGGCCTCCATTTCTCTTAGAGACTTTGCTTGAGAATTGGTAATTTCTCTTAGAGATGGAGATTGTTTTGAAAGAGTTTGGGAGAGAATTTTGGGGACTGGTTTCTGGCAGCAGAATGGGGGGGTTTTTCAGGGGGAAATTTCGTGGTCCTTTGAGAGGTAGAAGATGAGGGTATATATAGGGGAGTGAAAATTTGGGGTTTTGACTTGAAAATCAAATCAAAAATGAAAAGAAAATGTTTTGGGGAGAGGAAATGGCATCATGAGATTCCTGCTGGCTCAGGCAGGCCTGGGATATGCAGGTTTGAATGTTGAACGAACTAAAAAGCCTGAAAAGCCATGGTCAAAGCCGAGCTCAACATGCATTGGTCTGTCAGCACTCCCGAGCGCTCTAGAGTGGTCCCGAGCGCTCTAGAGTGGCTGTCCCGAGTGCTTGGGAGTGTTCCCGAGCACTCTAGAGTGGCAGCCCAACTTCAGAAGGGCGCCACGGACACTCCCGAACTCGGTTTTGGGTGTTTTTCGAAGCGTTGGAAAGCTCGTTGAGTCCTCTTTCTAACCCAATTGGTTTCATTCAAAGTTATTTTATATGCCAAAAAGTGTGCCAATTTTACCCTTAGGGTGTCGGGAAAAAGAAAGTTTTGGTTTGAAATAAGTCGAAGAAGCATCATCCAAGTTCGTCCAAGGCCTGTTTTGATTCCGTTTCATCATCGGGGAGCCTCAAGGCCACAAATTAAGGATAATTGATAGGTTCAAATTGGGGTGTCTACAGTTGCCCCTCTTTGGATGGCGCTCGGCATCATGTCTGGATGCGAGTGACGTCCAAAGATTGAGACAGCCCAATTCGAGCCCTACTAAATCCTTAATTCAAAATCAAATGCAAGTAAAGATGTACAAGCATTCGAAACATGAGGTCGTGCTCTTTTGAGCTGCCTACATACCCCGTTTGTAGGGATCAGACCAGCATAGTTCTTTGGGGCAAATGCAAACATGCAGACATGCAAGCAAATGATCGACAAGATAGATTGATTGAGGAGCGCCCACCGATTGCTCTGTCTCAGTGGGTGGAATAATTAAACCAGCATAAAATACACTGCAAGGCGTGCTCTCCAACAGGACAAGTTCGTATGTCTCGAAGGCTAAAAAGGCGAATACATCGCGAGGGGTGCAATCCCATGAGTACAAGTTAGTTTGTCTCGAAGGGATAAAACCAAATCTACGGTAGAAGGTGATTGAAAGATGTCCCTCAGGACGATGTCAAATCTGTGGTAAAAAACGATTGAAAGGTGTCCCTCAGGACAGCGCCAAATCTATGGCAGAAAACGATTGAAAGGTGTCCCTCAGGACGGCGCCAAATCTATGGCAAAAAACAATTGAAAGATGTCCCTCAGGACAGCGCCCAATCTATGGCAGAAAACGATTGAAAGGTGTCCCTCAGGACAACGCCAAATCTATGGCAGCAAATGATTGAAAGGTGTCCCTCAGGACAGTGCCAAATCTATGGCAGAAAACGATTGAAAGGTGTCCCTCAGGACAGCGCCAAATCTATGGCAGAAAACGATTGAAAGGTGTCCCTCAGGACAGTGCCAAATCTATGGCAGAAAATGATTCAAAGGTGTCCCTCAGGATAGTGCCAAATCTATGGCAGAAAACGATTGAAAGGTGTCCCTCAGGACAGTGCCAAATCTATGGCAGAAAATGATTGAAAGGTGTCCCTCAGGATAGTGCCAAATCTATGGCAGAAAACGATTGAAAGGTGTCCCTCAGGACTGCGCCAAATCTATGGCAGCAGAAGATTGAATGATGTCCCTCAGGACGGTGCCAAATCTATGGCGGGAGTCGATTGAATGATGTCCCTCAGGACGGTGCCAAATCTATGGCGGCAAAGGATTGAAAGGTGTCCCTCAGGACAGTGGCAAATCTATGGCAGCAAACGATTGAAAGGTGTCCCTCAGGACAGCGCCAAATCTATGGCAGAAAACGATTGAAAGGTGTCCCTTAGGACAGTGCCAAATCTATGGCAAAAAATGATTGAAAGGTGTCCCTCAGGACAGTGCCAAATCTATGGCAACAAACAATTGAAAGGTGTCCCTCAGGACAGCGCTAAATCTATGCCAGAAAACGATTGAAAGGTGTCCCTCAGGACAGTGCCAAATCTATGGCAGAAAATGATTCAAAGGTGTCCCTCAGGATAGTGCCAAATCTATGGCAGAAAACTATTGAAAGGTGTCCTCGTGATGCTGCCAAATCTATGGCGGAAGATGATTGAATGGTGTCCCTCATGATAGTGCCAAATCTATGGCGTAAAACGATTGAAAGGTGTCCTCAGACATGCTAAATCTATGGCGTAAGATGATGGGAAGATGTCTCATAAGATAGTGCCAAATCTATGGCAGAAAACGATTGAAAGGTGTCCCTCAGGACAGTGCCAAATCTATGGCAGAAAATGATTGAAAGGTGTCCCTCAGGATAGTGCCAAATCTATGGCAGAAAACGATTGAAAGGTGTCCCTCAGGATGGCGCCAAATCTATGGCGGAAGATGATTGAATGATGTCCCTCAGGACGACGCCAAATCTATGGCGGAAGATGATTGAATGATGTCCCTCAGGACGGTGCCAAATCTATGGCGGAAGATGATTGAATGATGTCCCTCAGGACGGTGCCAAATCTATGGCGGCAAAGGATTGAATGATGTCCCTTAGGACGGTGCCAAATCTATGGCGGCAGATGATTGAATGATGTCCCTCACGACAGTGCCAAATCTATGGCGGCAGATGATTGAATGATGTCCCTCAGGACGGTGCCAAATCTATGGCGGCAAAGGATTGAATGATTTCCCTCAGGACGGTGCCAAATCTATGGCGGCAGATGATTGAATGATGTCCCTCACGACGGTGCCAAATCTATGGCGGCAGATGATTGAATGATGTCCCTCAGGACGGTGCCAAATCTATGGCGGGAGATGATTTAAAGATGCCCCTCAGAACAATGCAAAATCTATGGCAAAAGATGATGGAAAAATGTCCCTCAGGACAATGCCAAATCTATGACAAAAGATGATTAAAAGATGCCCCTCAGGACAATGCCAAATCCATGGCAAAAGATGATGGAAAAATGTCCCTCAGGACGGTGCCAATCTATGGCGGAAGATGATGGAAAAATGTCCCTCAGGACAATGCCAAATCTATGGCAAATGATGATGGAATGATGTCCCTCAGGACGATGCCAAATTTATGGCAAAAGACGATTGAAGGATGCCAAATCTATGGCAGAGATTGATTGAAAGATGCCAAATCTATGGCAGAGATTGATTGAAAGATGCCAAATCTATGGCAGCAGTCGATTGAAAGATGTCACAGAGGATAACGCCAAATCTATGGCAGCATGTCAAGCAGTCGTGTTGACAAATATGATAGATGAAGGCGACCATAAGAGGTCGAGGCTAGAAAGTGAGACCCTTGTTTCAACATTTGACAACAACGATGAATTTTTTTTTTTCGAAAAACAAAGGACATGTCCGAGTACCCTTTCCGCTTTACTGTTTTTGGCCAGCAGGACAGTATTTTCTGGACCTTGGGATGGAGTTTGTCTTTGGATGGAAATTGGTTTTGAGCTGGATCCAGAGTTTGAGCTGGAGTTGGTTTGAGTTTGACTTTGATCAGAGCTTGAGTTTTGAGCATTCATGCCCCAGTCTTGATGTTGGCTGTATGCTTGCTATGACTGATGACATTAGGCCGATGTGCCCCAGTGAGTGACGGACCTCAGTCCTGATTCTTTTCCTTGATTCCACTGATAGTTTCGGCAACCAGTTTATCATGAGTGCAAGCGCGGGTTCTTCCATGTATAGGAATTTCTCTCATGAGTTGGGACTTCAAGATCAAAGTGACTTGACTAGACAGATGACCTTGTGTGAATTTGGACAAGGCTTAGATGACTCAAAAGACAAGAAAGACCATTTATGAGAGGACTGACTCTCCATGATGATCTTGACTGGACGAGGAGTTTGATTTGACTTGACGAGAAACTTGATTGTTTGAGGGTTCGAAAAATGGCAAGCATGCCCCACAATTGACGTTTGAAATTGTCATGATAAAATCAAGTTTTGATGATTTTCCCAATTAGGGTTTTGAAATTGTTTTGGCTCCGTCAAGTGATGCTCATTCAGGATTTTCTTTGATCTTGTCTTGTCAAACCATGCCCCAGATTGCTGATGGCAACCCATGGATTTCGAAAAATGCCCCAGCTTGGATTTTGCAGGATTCACAAAATGCCTTGCCCCTCCTTCTTGTTTTCTCCTATTGTCTAGGATTTTTGTTATCAAGTTGTGTTTTCCGATCTGAAAGGACTTTATTCGGGTTGTAACGTGGCCAAGGTTTGGCTTAACAAAGAAAGGATAATAGGCTCAAAATTTTTCATTTTCTTTGGGTTTCGAGAGCTAGCAGCCATCTTGAACATTTTGTGCCCTTTTTGTTTTTGATGGGCGCTTTCTTTCCTTCGCCTTTGCTGTGCCGATGCGTTTGGCACTTTCGTTGATTTTGAGCTTTCTCTGTTTTCCTTCGAAATTTTGCATCATATCGTGCCCATGTATTTGGCACTTTCACGCTTTGAATTCTGATGCACCGATGATAACTATGTGTTTGGCACATTTGTCTTCCTTATTTCACCCCAGTGTGGGGGGATAGCTGCTTAGCTAGGTTTTTTCAAAGAAATTGATTTAGGCTCAAATGGGGTATCAATGGATATATATCTTCAAGTGTTTGATAAGAGAAAAGAATGCCTTTCTTCATTTTGAATTGCACAACTTGATAACTAGATCCTAGATGCAAGTTAAGAGACTTGCGTGTTCTAACTTTTGCCTAGATCACATTTTGAGGTTTTGATCTAGCGAGCTTTTTCTCGGGCCAAGGCGTTTCTTCTTGACGGCGCCAGGGAGTGGTCCCATGAAATTCTTCTTCCTGCAATGGCAAAGTATCTCGTGCTTTGATTCCTTAATTGGTGGTGAAAAACAATTCCAAGTTAAGGGATTATCACAAAACACAAGTTTATCATCACAATTTTGACACAAGAAGCTTGCCATTAACTTCAAAAGACAGGACTGACCGACAACGGATTGACTCGAAAGATTGTGATTGAATTTTGGGATCGACTCGAACGAACATGACCGGGCCTCAGGATGAGGCTGCCTACGTATCCTTCTTACGAAGGAATCAGGTCATAACGTAGTTCGGGGATACGAAACTGACTCTCTTTTTGGTTTTTCTTCTTTGACTACAAACAGGAATTTGAAAGCATACGAAAAAAATGAAAGACTCGATGTACAAACTGACTCGAAATTGAAAGACGAAGACTCGACTTGAAACTCAGAAACTTCCCCAACTTGTGACAAATTCCATTCATGGATTGGCTTCATTGCATTCACCATTCTTCTCCAGATCTGAAGTATGGCATTGGGATGGTTTTTGTTCTTTCTCACTATCTCGGGCATCATTTGGATTTTGATCCACCCTCGGATTCTGTGTCGGCTTGGAGCTTATTATTGAGGCATCGAGCTTAGTAGGGGTTGAAACAATGGATTCTGGTGGCCAATTGTCGATAATGCACTGGTGGGGATGGATTTTTATGCCATTGAAGATCCCGTTGATGGTTTGGTTGCTCAGAAGTTGTCCAAACGAACCATGTCCCATCGATTCATTAGCCGGTCCAGCCTTGAACTCCTCAAAGATCAGAGGATAGTTTTCCCCAAGCAATCGCCACCCATCAGGTGTTGACTCCCATACCAGGTCTATGTTCTCAAGCATGCAAATCTCAACTTCCTCAGGTATATCGACAGTAGGTTTTAGCTCAGTTGTGGGAATGATGTATTGGCTAGGGTCGAATGAGATTAGGTTGAGATTGATGAGGTTGACACGGGGATTTTGCGGGTGCTTTGAGAGAGGGTTTATGATAGTGTTTGGCTTTGAAAGTGGAGGTGAGATGGTTCCATTATCGATGAGATCTTGGATTTTGTGGCGGAGACGGAAGCAGTTATTGGTGGAATGGCCGGTATATTGGTGGAAAGCACAGTAGACATTTGGGTTGTCAGTATTTTCAAGGATGCCCAACTGAACGGCTTCTTCGATGGCCAGGCCTGTTTTGAAGAATGTCTTGAAGTCGGAAGAGGCTTGAGCTAGGATCATGTGCTTGATAAGTGCGGGTTGGAGATTTCGGACAATCATCCGAATTTGATCTTTCTCAGAGGGCTTCTCCTTCATCTGAACAGTCGTTGCTCTCCATCTTCGGACAAAATTCATGAAAGACTCCTCCAGTTCCATCTTTGTTGATTCCAACTCTCGGATGGTGACCTCAAGTTGGATGTTGTAGTCGAACTGGGCCACGAAAGCTTCACAGATGTCCTCCCAAGATCTCTTCTTCGTCGTTTCCAGGGCAGTGAACCAGTGCAGGGCATGCCCAACCAGTGTTTGAGCGAACATTTGGGCCATGGCGTCTTTCTCCACACCCCACATGGAAAGTGCCCCAATGTAGCCGATCAGGTGTGCTTTCAGGTCACCGGTTCCGTCGAACTTAGCAAAGTCGATTGGCTTGAATTTCTTGGGTAGTCTGGCATTTGGGAAGAGGCAGAGTTCGTCGATGTTGAAACCAACTGAGGTTATTCTTTCGCTTTTGGCTAAGGACTGCTCAAGTTGGGCCAATTTGGCTTTGATGGCGGCCATTTTTGGGCTTTGGGGGTTTGGTTCAGGGGGTGGTTCATGGTTATTTTCAAGGGGTGTTTCTGGATTTTGAGGAGGTGGAAGTTCTCTGGCAACCCCGATTATCATGAGCATCAACTGGGTAATCTGGTTGTCTGTTCGCTCACCCATCTATCGGATAGAGGTTCGAATTTGATCCAACTCATTCAAATTCCCTGTTGACTGTTTCCCGTTCGAATACTCCCCATTCAAATTTTCCACCGTTTGTTCCATATCTTCCCCGCAAATTCTGGGTTTATGAGGGTATGGCTTTGTTGTAGGATGGATGGCCCAGTGCTGACAGTAAAAGCAAACTCATAATGTGCCCCTGTTGTGATTTATTGAAAAACGTGTATGAATAAAAGAATTGTTATTCACTTGTTGTCATCGCCGACTCAAGGGATCAAACTTTACGGATAGTTCCAACAATCACGGGTAGGTCGATGTCGCAAAGTTAAATTCCGCACGTTGGGAATCGAGCCAATCTCCTTATCTAAGACCATCCGAGACAGAGCAATAAGATTGCTGGAAGAACCCAAACCAGAGGAGCCGTTCGGGCACGGCGAACGCCGGAGTTATCCCAAACTCCACGGATTTATGGTCTCCTAGACCCAAGAAATGACAACCTATGAAGGATTGCCGTAGTCCTCAGAGATTCTTTTGAATGTGCATCCTTTGATTAGGAGTAACAAGACTTGGGAGATATCAAGACAAATTAAGTCTTCAACATTTTTCACCAGAAATTTCCGTTTTGGTTTCAAAAATCGTTTGGTGTAAATGACATGATACCGTAACCGGAGTGGCGTCAGTGGCATGGTGCCATTAGCCTAAGCGGTGTAAGTGACTTCGCACTATAACCTGGGTGGTGTGGGTATCACGACATTGTAGCCTAATTGTTTCGTTAATCTTCATTGAATCCATGATTGAAAAATGTATTGAAGACTTAATGAATTTCGATATCCCAAAAACCCCATCGTTCCAAGGACTAATTAATTCCAACAACGTGCCTTTAAAAAGCACGACTCTTCATCGATCCAGGCAATCATAAACAAGCCGCGCGAGCGAGTGTAAGAGTTCTACCCGAAAGCAAATGGACAACATAAGATGCAAGGTGAGATGTGCAAGCGGGATAAGATTACGGTCTTTCGAAGGTTGCCTCATTCCTCAGAATTTCTTTTAAGGTGTATCCTTTGTTTAGAACGACAGGTTCTAAGAGATGTCAAAATGAACTAAGTATTCGACTAGTGCTCATTCGAAATTTCAATTTTGAACTTGGAATAGACTGGTATAGACGACGTGAAACCACAACCAGAGTGGTGTCAATGGCATGGTGCCATTAGCCAAAGTGGTGTAAGTAAAGTGACATCACGGCGTCGTTTCCTGTTATTCCTTATTCTCTGTTGAATTTTCGATTAGGCATTAGTCAAGGACTTAGCATATTTCGATTTCCCAAAGTCTCATTGTTCTAACGACTTATGTAGTTTAGACAACATACACAAGGGTGCACGATTCTTCATCGGGTCTTGGCAACCTTCTATAGACCGTGCAAGTGAGTCTCAAGAGCACAGGACTTTGAAATCGAATAGATCGACAGCACGATGGCATGAGATGCAGAAAGTAATGACATGTAGGTAAGATATAGCACATAATTCCTACCCTGCGGGTCCCTGTCTTAGTTTGGATGGTTCTATTGCTTTCTACAGATGTATAGAGGCCAGGTTTTGGTTTGAAGAGGGTTCCCCGGACTAGAGTCAAGGTGTGCCTCCCGCTTACCGAGCGTACACCCGATAATGGTACAAATAGCAAGTATGACTCATCATAGTCGAGGGTTGCCGAGCATTCTGGGATTCCTTGTCACCGGCAAGCCGGGCAAGATTGCCAGAACACAACAGCGAGGCTGAACAAGATATATATACAAAAGATAGAAAATGAAACAAAATGTTTTTTGAAAAATCCCACAAATATCTTTCAAGCTTGGCTCACTAATTTAATTAATGCTTAAGAAAATCCGGCCATTTTATCAACGTACCGATTTTTCTCAAGTACTAATTAAATCATGTCCCCAGCAGAGTCGCCACTGTGGGCTACCACAGCCCCGGGTGGTTTCGGGGCGGCCCGAAAAGAAACGCCACGTTTTAGAATCGATTTGAAAAATTTTGAAGAGTCGCCACCCGGATTTGTGGTTCGCCACCCGAGAAACCGTTTTGATTTGAAAATGATGGATTGAATTGAAAACCAGAGATTTGAAAAGGGTTCGGAAGCCATGTTACGAGGGGGGAAGGGTTTTACGGCACCCCCCTCGCCCGATACGAGATCGGTCTCTATTAAACATTTGTGGGATTTTTCGAAAACATTTTGTTTCATTAAGCATATAGCACGTATCGACAGATATATCAAGTACAGGGTGTATGCTAGTGCCAGTGAACGTGAAAAGATGAAATGAGGATGAAGAAATGCATGGTGTTAACAAGACTGGAAACTGCCACTGACTTCACTCCCGAGCGCTCGGGAATACTCCCAAGCGCTTGGGACTGTTAATGTTTGACCTGCAAACTTTGTTAGGCATGCACAGAACATAATACTAAAACTGTGAACTGAAATAAACTTAAATATGCCACAGGCTCAGCAATGGACTTGGCAGGCTGAAGTCAAGCCATAGCCATCCAACTCATGCCTCCTTGCCTCTACAAAATCAGATATGCATTATTTCGAGAACAAATGACACATCCCTGCACGTTAAATATCAGGAACCTGGCAAAATAGGGGAGTAATGAACTGCAATGGCATGCATGCACTCCCGAGCGCTCGGGAACAGTTCCAAGCGCTTGGGAGTGGGTTGCATGTCAGCTTACTTTTAGGAAATGGTTTCATCTTGACATGCAATCACTCCAAACCAGGGTTCCTAAAAGCAAACCTTGTTTTTAACTTTGGAAAGAGCTTTTGTTTTTACTTGAATCTTGGTGAGAAACATGCCTAAATTGGGGAAAATAGGTTTTCTATGTCTGCATGTCACAATAAAAACCATGTCATGCAAAGATGCACTTCATTCCTACCCCATATTCACCAAAATGCAATGAACAGGGTTGGAGACAGTCTCGAGCGCTTGGGACTACTCTCGAGCGCTCGGGAGTGGCTCCAGTAAGTTTCAAAAAAAGAAGTTTTGTAGTCCTTTTGCTCTTGATGCTAGACTAAGATCAAATGAACTCACGACTAGTATGAGGAACTAGCATGAGCCCTTGATCCCCCTCAGAAGTAGAAAAACATTGGCTTTGAAGCATAAAATGAGATTTTATACCTTTGCTTGACTTTGAACTTGGCTTCTTGGATTGAATTTGGAGCTTGAAAATGGTTAGAAAACAGTAGGAAAAAAGGGAATTTAGGCCTCCATTTCTCTTAGAGACTTTGCTTGAGAGTTGGTAATTTCTCTTAGAGATGGAGATTGTTTTGAAAGAGTTTGGGAGAGAATTTTGGGGACTGGTTTCTGGCAGCAGAATGGGGGGGTTTTTCAGGGGGAAATTTCATGGTCCTTTGAGAGGTAGAAGATGAGGGTATATATAGGGGAGTGAAAATTTGGGGTTTTGACTTGAAAATCAAATCAAAAATGAAAAGAAAATGTTTTGGGGAGAGGAAATGGCATCATGAGATTCCTGCTGGCTCAGGCAGGCCTGGGATATGCAGGTTTGAATGTTGAACGAACTAAAAAGCCTGAAAAGCCATGGTCAAAGCCAAGCTCAACATGCATTGGTCTGTCAGCACTCCCGAGCGCTCTAGAGTGGTCCCGAGCGCTCTAGAGTGGCTGTCCCGAGCGCTTGGGAGTGTTCCCGAGCGCTCTAGAGTGGCAGCCCAACTTCAGAAGGGCGCCACCGACACTCCCGAACTCGGTTTTTGGTGTTTTTCGAAGCGTTGGAAAGCTCGTTGAGTCCTCTTTCTAACCCAGTTGGTTTCATTCAAAGTTATTTTATATGCCAAAAAGTGTGCCAATTTTATCCTCAGGGTGTCGGAAAAAAGAAAGTTTTGGTTTGAAAAAAGTCGAAGAAGCATCGTCCAAGTTCGTCCAAGGCCTGTTTTGATTCCGTTTCATCATCGGGGAGCCTCAAGGCCATAGATTAAGGATAATTAATAGGTCCAAATTGGGGTGTCTACAACCATTTTAAATACAAATCTTCACAATAGTACATACGGTACCCCAAATTATAATACAGTTTTTTTTTTTTGTAATCTCACAAATCTGTTAATTGATACAGTATTCCAAAATGGAGAAAATAGTACAGTGTAGTTGATTTATGAAGAAAGACAAATACTTCAGAAAATATCTTTATCCTGTGATGTCTGCATGCACTTCACACCCTTCAAGACTGTCCCTGTAGTGTACCTGAAAATGATAGGTTGAACTACACTAGCCCAGTAGAAAAATCTATACTCAAGTTATATGAAAATGCGATGAAGTATGCACAAATAGTGAAAGATTTCGATAAATAAACATGAGAAACGTGAGTTTATCACAACGGATGGCAGACTACGGCCAAGGGTTTCAAACACCTTGTATGTATTCCTAACAATTCGCTCATCATGTAGAAGTATTAATAAACTCACATCAATGAAAACTCATGTAGAGGCATTAATAAACTCACATCAATGAAAACATACTCACAATAGGTTCGAAATCATTTCGATACTCCTCATAATCTTAACACTCTGCATTTCCGCCCCTTGCGTTGCAGTTTACATTACCACCCCTTGCGTTGCAGTCTGGGTCATAGCATTACCACCTCTTGCGTTGCATTTTGCATTACCACCCCTTGCGTTGCATCCACTTCCTCATTTCAATTCTCAATTATAGCCACTCAAATCCCAACAATCACACAACCCCTTCAGCAAACACTTCTTATAATCTCATGACACACTAAAGCAAGTCAATCAAACCGACTTATAAGTTAAGCACATCGACAATCATGTTTTAATGTATTTCAAACAATCAATCATAGCAGAACATCGATTGATGAAAGAGTACACGCCTTTTTCTCTTAGTATATCACAACATGGTACTAACCTCATAGCAACCCCACAACATACTGCCCGCCCGCTAACATTAATACTTAGACTTCATGGAACAAGCGCTAAAAGAGTTAAAGGAATCTGAATGATCAACGATTCATGGGAACTCGAGTAATCAACCTTAGGGATGGTTTAACGATGTTTAATAGGGATTAAAAGTGGTCGGGAATCAAAACAGACGAACGAGAACTAACGGACCAAAACTGTCCCAAAAAGCAATCAGTGTTCGACGATCCATTAAAAATTACATACTTAATATTTTTCAATGATTCTAACGCCAAAACGTCGCCAACTTACCAATCTTTCAAACCCATAAGGACCCATAACCAATAGGGTCGTTTAACCACAACAAACGATGAAAAATGCAGCGCTGTTTGCTGCCCGGATTTCCAGATTACAGCTCAATCTTCTATAAATCACTATAAATCAAGTTCTTAATACTTTTGAACGATTCTAGTCCCAAAAGTTGCGCGATTGAACGAAGCTTAAAAGGTATGAAGGAACCCTAGTCAGATCTGAACTCCAAGGATGGTTAAATAGGCATTTATTGAAGCAACATAATCAACGTGACAGATTGACACACCTCCACTCAAATGATCATAACTTTCGGTGTACTAAGAGTTTTAAGGCGATTCTAGTGGTAATACAAAGCTGACTTAAAGACCTTCGAATCGATATCAAATTTACTTGAAACGGACATCGGACGAGGAAGTTATGTCCATTCGAAGTGGGCTGAATCTGGAACACGAGACAGATTGCAGACCAGTTTTCTAAAAATCACCATAAATTCAATTCTCAACGGTTTTGGGTGATTCTTGTGGCATTAAAACGAGCTCTAAGTCTACTCTATTTCATACGAAGGAACCAAAATTCAAATCTGAGCTTAAGAGGGCATAAAACCCCAAAAACGCAGGCCCTGTTCTGCTGATTTTCAGAAATGGAAGAAACAAGTTCAAGCAACGAAACAAGGCACGATCTAAGTACATAAACATCGTATAAACGCATAACGAGAGTAAGAAATCCCTACCTCATGGGTTTTGAGCAAAACCCGAGCCTTTGACCAAGTCAACCGAGCTCCAACGAGGTCCGATCATGAACTTTCTTGGATATTCGGAAAGCCCGCGCTCCGTAGGACAACTTTAATTCTTGGGCTTCATTCGAAATCACGCTTTAAGATGTTGAGATCGAAGAGAGAATGGAGGAGGGAGTTTTCGGATGGGAGGAGAACAGAGAGAGCCGAGAGTGAGAAAAAAAAAGAGAATGAGGATTTTAGCCCTTGTTCGGTTGTGGGTTTTGAGTAGTGTTTTTGAATAAAGGTAGAGAGAGAAATGAGAGTAATGATTGTGGAGAGAGGTAAAAAGTAGAGAGAGATAGAGTGAAAAATGAGAATAATGATTGAAAAGTTAAGGAGAGAAAAAGTAGAAAAGTTGTTTTTTCTAAAATTTTGGGTTTGGAGTTCCAAACCGAACAAGGCCTTAGTCTCCTCCTGGAGAAATAAAAGAGGTGGGGGAGTAATCCCCTACTTCTCGCACCACACACTCACACGTGCACCACTCGCTCAATTACCCTTTTATCTTTCCACGAACACGTCACACCGAATATCCACACGTATCTCGACGGGCTGTACGTTAACAAAAGAAAAAAAAAATACGGCCTCAAAAATACGGGTCTCTACAACTAGAGAGAAAAGGGGTGGGAGTTGGGAGCTTTAATGGAGGCTAACCCCTTGCAAATAAATGCAAGGGGGTTTATATAGGCAAGAGAGGGAGACTGGCCAGCCTAAGCCTTAAGGCTTGTTTGGGTTGCAAGGAAAGGGGGAGCCTCCTATGCATTTAATGCATGGGACTAGTTGATGGAAGATGTAGGAGAGAAGAGAAGCCGGCCTACAGAAATACAATCATCAGGATACTGTAGCCCACGTCAGGGTGGCACAAAAGTCCCGAGCAAGTGGTTGGAAAAAGGTGATTTGACTGGATTGGAGTGGCGTGCGCTAGTAGATGACTGGCGTGCACTAATGGAACTGGCTTGATGCTCGATGACTGACACGTGGCAAAGAACCAGCGTGCGTCAGTTGATTACCAGCGTGTTAGAAGCAGGGTTTTGCTGAGGCCTTTTGGTTCTGGCTCGAAGGGTTCGGAAAGGGCTTTGAAAGGGTTTGAATGAGGTTCGGAACGCTCAGATCTCAAACACACCATCAACCTCGGATGTTCTCGACCTTTAATCATCATGGGGGAATCAAAGGCCGTAAATAAACTAAACCGGTCAGTCCAGAATAGGGTGTCTACAGCAGCCTGCTCATTTGATACGAAGTTCCATTATGTTCTACCTGGATGGAAAGGTGTTGCAGCAAATTTACAAGTTCTTAATTCAACTCTCATAAGGCGTAACAAACTTTAGGTCCCCGAAAGTAATTCTATAAGGTTCAATGAAATTACAATTCACATGTAAAAATTGGACAGTGGTCCAGTGGATGACTTGGGATCATGCCAATGTGTATTAGAGGCTGCTTGTAAGGTATTTGTCATGGAATGTATAAATTATATTGTTAAGGAGGATATTCTGCGTCGACTTCCGTCTAAATTTTTATTGATAAATGGTTCCATCCTTTTAAGATCAAAAATAAAAAATAAAAAATGGTTCTATCGTTTTCTTTTTCCTTTTGTCTTTTGTGCTTCTCTCCTATTGCTTTGGGAGCTTCTTTCTTTTGCTTTTCCCCTTTTATAGCTTTGGTACACTCTCTCTTCCTTTACCCCGTGGGGTATTGATGAATATTTCATGAGCTAGGTATTGATAATCCTAATTTATGCCTGAGAAAATGAGTACTTGCAACAAATTGGGATCTCATATCAATTGTTGTTATAAACCCTTGTTATCTTTATAGTTATGTGGATTAAAAAACTTTCTGATGCAGGTAAATTCTAATTTGTGGACACAAAATATGCTAACATCCCAGACTTCATTGCTCCGTATTATGGTGTTCCATACAGCCTTAGTGAATATAGTGATGGTGTACATCCACAAGATGCTAAAGATTTGTTTAACCATCGGCACTCATTGCTACATAGTGCTACTCTTCACACTTTTGGGGCCTTGAAGGCACGTTTTCCAATTTTGATGACTGCACCCCTTACCCTTTTCCAACACATGTGAAGTTAGTCGTTGCAGCGTGTGCCATCCACAAATACATCCATGTGGAGAAACAAGGCGATTGGATCTTCAGAATGTATGAACAGGAAGCTACTCTACAATTGGAAGATCCAATGCCACATTTAGAAATTGAGCAGCAGCTAGTGTTAAATGCCGACACCCAAGTTTTGGACATTCCACTTGAAGAAGAACAACTAGAATATACCTCACAGTTGCGAGATACTATTGCAGCAGATATATGGAATGACTATATCTGTGATTTTTCTACTATGTAGGCAGCATTGTTGAGGTAGTTGGATTAGGTTTGAAACCTTTTACAGGGATGTGTGTAAAAAAGATTGATTTCGCACCGTGCACTTTTATATGGAAGTCCTTATTTGTGGACTTATTATTCGTCTAATTGTGACATATAAGTCCTTTTGGGACTGTGTTACCTATTTTGTCTCTGATATGTGTCAAGATTTTATATCAGAAGTGTGACAATTTTAAAGAGACTTTTCTAGTTAAAGTGTGAAAATTTTGGTAGAAGTATGAGAATTTCAAAGTGCGAAAATTGTAATAATGCAAGTGCTATTGAAAAAAATTCCCGAAAATCTTTATAGAAAATTATGTTCATTTGGACTGAACTGGGACGTGCAAGTATTCCTAGTATTATTGGACCTAGATGTAATGGGAAAAGTGTCAAGAGGCTTGTCGACTATGCAATTTCACAGGGCTTATGTCAAGCCAAGAAATATTGATTGGTATTTCTGGATCTTAATTGATTATTTACCCAACCCTTATTGCTTTATCCACAAGTCAAATAGAGAACTTTGTGGCTCTTGTTCTATAGAAACGACCATAAATTCGTACTATAGATGCTGTAGTACTAAACTAGTACTAATCCTAGTCATTGATCTACCTTTGCATAAATGCATAATCAGGAGGTCTCATCCACCTTTGGCCCTGAGTTCTTTGTGCGACTGCAAAATTCAACGTGGGGGTCAATTCTTGTAATTTTAGGACTCTACTAAAGTTTTATTGGGTTATGATGGTGACTTTGGAGCTCAGATGTGGCTGTTTTAAGCGTCTTGTGGACTAGGCATGTGGTTCGATGGCATAGGCTTTTTAGGAGTGATGATTTTACTTCCTGTGATCCGAGGTTCTTTTTTAGGGATGGAGTTTCCCTGGGGCTAATCCTTGCCAATGATCTATCTTGAGCATAGACTATAGGCTCATCTTCCTTTGGGCCGAGTACCGATGTTACTGTTGTTTCCATAGTGAAAGGTCAGGCGAGTCTTTGATAAAGGCAATGATATTGTGGGCTCCTCAACCGGCGCGCCCTTGAGAGTTGCCACCCGAATTTTTGAAATGGATAATTAGAGAAATCATGAGTTTATTTGAGAGAAAAAGACTTTTAGTCTAGCAAAAACGTTGAGACTTTGGGTTCGGGAGCCATATTACGAACAAGGAAGGTTTTGTTAAAAAGCACCCCATTTGCCCAGTAAAGACCGGCCTCTACTAGACATTTTTAAAAGGGAAAAACTTTAAATATCCTTTGGAAGATCAAACTCTTTAATAAGCAAATAAAGAAAAGGGACATGGGATGAAATAAATCACGTTGGCGTGCACGTGGTGCTCATTGTACAAAAATGATAAATGAATGATAATATGCAAAATGAAATAACAAATTAATAAACTGTCAAGATCACGATCATTTCCATACGGCTTATCATAATGCCGCATATGGCCTTATGATACGCTGCGCGGTGCATCTGTTCCACTATCAGGCTATCTTTATTACTCAGAACAACGTCCGATGTTGTAACAACTCTGATTTTTACTAAATAAAAATTTCGTTGTTATTATTCGAAAAGTCTTTAATTAGTTTATAATCGACTTCTACATGCGTATTGTCCGCCATGGTTAGATCAAAGTCTTGTAATTACGATTTTTGGCTGGAAATCCAACTAGACTAGTATCATTAGTTTTTAACCAACTAGTTAGAATAACCTAATTGCCATTTTGCCTAATTACTTCTTCTTAACCCTTGGTGAACTTCTTAAACCTTTTGACCCTTGAACCTTTTTGAACCTTTTGAGCTTTGTGAACCCCACAACCGTAGATGAACTTTGTGAACCTTTTGAACCCTTTAGCTTTTAACCATTGGACGAGAAATGTTAGGGTAATCTTTACCCATTGGACAATAGAAAAACTTAGTTTATTCTACCAAAGTACATTACTAGATTTAATTAGTACTTAGCTATAGTATTATATAGCTATATATACACATGATCAAAAGTACATATATACTTGATATAAGTATAATACTTTCCATCTTTACCCATTGGTTAATAACCGCTAGGAGAATTATTACCCATTGGACAATAGCTTAAGTCTTGCAAAAGTAGTAAGGTATATTAAATTAGTTAATTCCTAGATTGCCATGTGATGAAAAAATTAAAACAAGTATAAGTACATTGAATTAATTAATATAGGTACTTAGTACCTTAGTTTATTTAAATAAGAAAACATGTGTCAATTGGATTAGTTTAATAGAAATTCTTGATTTGGAAATCTAGTAAGATCATGAAGTACATATATATATATATATATATATGTATATGTATATATATATACATTGTATATACATATACATATATATATATGTTATATGTATATACAATGTATATATACATTGTATATACATATAACATATATATATATGTATATGTATATACAATGTATATATATATATATACATATATATATATATACATATATGTATATGTATATATATAATGTATATATATACATATACATATGTATATATATATATATGTATATGTATATATATATATATATATATATACATATACATATATATATATATATACATATATATACCAGAGAGAGAGATCGATCAACAGGGAAGAACAAGACATGATCAGAGTAAATCAGGCGGCAAAGCCATAAATATAAGGCGGCAGAGCCGACCATTTAACAATAAGTAAACTAGTAGGTGGTAGAACCAACCATGGAGAACTATGAACAAAATAGGTTACTAGATTAACATGATAAAGATCAGAGAGGATCAACTCATTACAGTAAAGTAGTACCTCAACAAAGGAGAAGAGGTTTAACAGGAGAACTGCAAATAACAGAGAGAGAAAGAGAGCATTAGTAAGAACCAAGAATGAAGCTATTGGGCTTTCCAAGCTTGGTTGTAACTAGAACCAGCGAATCCTTTTATAGAATAAGGATTACGACTATTTACAATACATTGTTACATTACTGTGACTACTTTCGGTGGGAAAGCAGTTGAATAATTGCTGATAACTGTTGGCAGATGCCTTCTGTCTTCAGCTTTTGGTTGATTAAACAGTTGAGTAGTCCTTTTTCCCGTGGTTGAATAGTAAAAAGGGTGAATAGGAACTTTTCACGTGGCTGAACAATGAAAAGGTGAATAGTGCTGAGTGAACAGTACAGTCGGTGAATAGTAATCGAATGATTACTTTTAACTATGCTGAGTTGATTACTGAGACTGGCCAAAGTGATGCCAGTTGTTGACTGGTGGTGACACTGATTGAGCAGTTTCCCTGGTGAGGAAAGTTGATTTAAACAGTGTGTGAGTAGCAGCTGATTGAGTAGTTTCCCTGGTGAGGAAAGTTGATTTAAACAGTGTGTGAGTAGCAGCTGATTGAGTAGTTTCCCTCGTGAGGAAAGTTGATTTGAACCGTGTGTGAGTAGCAGCTGTAAAGGCTGGTTGATTAGCAGATGACTAATATGCTGTTAATGCTGAGTAGTATGCTGCTTGAACAGTTTACTAATAATTTGTAAAATAGACTAGCAATCCATCAAATTATCATAATTTTGTAACTCTTTAGAGGATAAAGTATGCCAATAATCCTCTGCTTCATCAGTTGGGCATGAAGTAGTCGTAGAAGAATTAGCGTTGACTAGTTGGTCTTGATAATGAGTGACTAGACTTCCAAAGAAGGTATGGAAGATAAATGGAACTTCATTAATAGGTTCAACAGATCTGATTTTTTGAATAGGATCCTCACAGATCAAGTAGTTAATATAACTCAGCCCTTGATCACCTTGATTAAGGTCACCAAGTTGAGTTGCAATAGACCAGGCACGATGATGCCTAATCTGACTTTTGATTGATCTTGAACAGGGCCAAGGGACCTCATCTTCAATAAGTTGAATAGGAAGATGAACCCTGCTGAATGGCCAATTGACTGATATGTGCATGACATGTTGGGCTGGGATAATGTTCCCGGTCCATGTCCATTCGGGCATTTTACTCTTGATCAGAACTTGGCATCTTAAATCACCAAATTTAGCAAAAAGGTTTAAAATGGAGACAGAAAGTTTTTTGTTAAAACTATCAGTCTGCTCCGGATCAGTAAAAATAACTTGTCTTAAAAGCCCATGATCCAATAGGGTCATTGGGGTGATTTCAATTAGTTTTTTATTATATTCAACATTAATATTTTTGAAATACTGCATATCTATGCAGGCTTTCGGAATACTATATATTAAATTACACTGGCAATCTATTTTATCCAAAGGATAATTTGAGCAAATAGGATTAGTTTTTGAGCAAATAATTCTTTCTTGGTTATCATTATAAAGAGATTCCCAAGTAATTTGTAAACTAGGGATTGTTTTAGTAGATAAATTAGTAAGGGTTTGGAATAAAAATTCCTGAAAGTAGTGGCCATCCCTTCTAGCCATATTTTGAATATCTTTTATTAGATCAGTAGGGAAATTACTAGGGAAAATAATTTGATTTTTTAATGAGATAGGAGCCTTCGGGAGACCCTGCAGGAGAGTAGAGAAATAGTTTTGAATAGATGCAATGTGCATGTTCTTATTTCTAATGCTGTCTGCTACTCTACTGGAGCTAGCTACTAAGTCATTGGTCAGTCCACCACTGGTGGCACCAGTTCCTATATTTCCTGTATGCAGTTTAGCAGTGCTAACTAATTTCTCACTTTTTTGCTCCCTCAATGCAAAACACTCCTTTTTAATAGTTTTACAGTCATGATGCTGAATAAGGTGTTTTGCTTGAAGTTGAATATTTTGTTGAAGCAATTTTGAATACTTAGTATTTAAATGATCCAACTCAGAGGCCATTGAAGCATAAGCAGTATCATTGTTTTTAACAATTAGATTTGGTTCACAAAAATAATAATTCAAGCAATTTAAACTATCAATAAATTGTTGATTATAACTATAATCCCCACACAAGTTCCAGAGGGCATCTAGGAGACATTGTTGGGTTTCGTCAATATTTTTCAAATGATTTAATTTTTTAAATTGAAGGCTGGATCCTTCAGGAAGTAGTGGCAAACTGGTTGCCCCCAGAGTTATGCTTCTGTTGGTCACTACTTCCTGAAGCATAACTCTGGGGGCAACCAGTTTGCCACTACTTCTTGAAGGATCCAACCTTCAATTTAAAAAATTAAATCATTTGAAAAATATTGACGAAACCCAACAACGTCTCCTAGATGCCCTCTGGAACTTGTGTGGGGATTATCGTTATAATCAACAATTTATTGATAGTTTAAATTGCTTGAATTATTATTTTTGTGAACAAAATCTAATTGTTAAAAACAATGATACTGCTTATGCTTCAATGGCCTCTGAGTTGGATCATTTAAATACTAAGTATTCAAAATTGCTTCAACAAAATATTCAACTTCAAGCAAAACACTTTATTCAGCATCATGACTTTAAAACTATTAAAAAGGAGTGTTTTGCATTGAGGGAGCAAAAAAGTGAGAAATTAGTTAGCACTGCTAAACTGCATACAGGAAATATAGGAACTGGTGCCACCAGTGGTGGACTAACCAATGACTTAGTAGCTAGCTCCAGTAGAGTAGCAGACAGCATTAGAAATAAGAACATGCACATTGCATCTATTAAAAACTATTTCTCTACTCTCCTGCAGGGTCTCCCGAAGGCTCCTATCTCATTAAAAAATCAAATTATTTTCCCTAGTAATTTCCCTACTGATCTAATAAAAGATATCCAAAATATGGCTAGAAGGGATGGCCACTACTTTCAGGAATTTTTATTCCAAACCCTTACTAATTTATCTACTAAAACAATCCCTAGTTTACAAATTACTTGGGAATCTCTTTATAATGATAACCAAGAAAGAATTATTTGCTCAAAAACTAATCCTATTTGCTCAAATTATCTTTTGGATAAAATAGATTGCCAGTGTAATTTAATATATAGTATTCCGAAAGCCTGCATAGATATGCAGTATTTCAAAAATATTAATGTTGAATATAATAAAAAACTAATTGAAATCACCCCAATGACCCTATTGGATCATGGGCTTTTAAGACAAGTTATTTTTACTGATCCGGAGCAGACTGATAGTTTTAACAGAAAACTTTCTGTCTCCATTTTAAACCTTTTTGCTAAATTTGGTGATTTAAGATGCCAAGTTCTGATCAAGAGTAAAATGCCCGAATGGACATGGACCGGGAACATTATCCCAGCCCAACATGTCATGCACATATCAGTCAATTGGCCATTCAGCAGGGTTCATCTTCCTATTTAACTTATTGAAGATGAGGTCCCTTGGCCCTGTTCAAGATCAATCAAAAGTCAGATTAGGCATCATCGTGCCTGGTCTATTGCAACTCAACTTGGTGACCTTAATCAAGGTGATCAAGGGCTGAGTTATATTAACTACTTGATCTGTGAGGATCCTATTCAAAAAATCAGATCTGTTGAACCTATTAATGAAGTTCCATTTATCTTCCATACCTTCTTTGGAAGTCTAGTCACTCATTATCAAGACCAACTAGTCAACGCTAATTCTTCTACTACTACTTCATGCCCAACTGATGAAGCAGAGGATTATTGGCATACTTTATCCTCTGAAGAGTTACAAAATTATGATAATTTGATGGATTGCTAGTCTATTTTACAAATTATTAGTAAACTGTTCAAGCAGCATACTACTCAGCATTAACAGCATACTAGTCATCTGCTAATCAACCAGCCTTTATAGCTGCTACTCACACACGGTTCAAATCAACTTTCCTCACAAGGGAAACTACTCAATCAGCTGCTACTCACACACTGTTTAAATCAACTTTCCTCACCAGGGAAACTACTCAATCAGCTGCTACTCACACACTGTTTAAATCAACTTTCCTCACCAGGGAAACTGCTCAATCAGTGTCACCACCAGTCAACAACTGGCATCATTTTGGCCAGTCTCAGTAATCAACTCAACATAGTTAAAAGTAATCATTCGATTACTATTCACCAACAGTACCCATTGACTGTACTGTTCACTCAGCACTATTCACCTTTCCATTGTTCAGCCACGTGAAAAGTTCTTATTCACCCTTTTTACTGTTCAACCACGGGAAAAAGGACTACTCAACTGTTTAATCAACCAAAAGCTGAAGACAGAAGGCATCTGCCAACAGTTATCAGCAATTATTCAACTGCTTTCCCACCGAAAGTAGTCACAGTAATGTAACAATGTATTGTAAACTGTCGTAATCCTTATTCTATAAAAGGATTCACTGGTTCTAGTTACAACCAAGCTTGGAAAGCCCAATAGCTTCATTCTTGGTTCTTACTAATGCTCTCTTTCTCTCTCTGTTATTTGCAGTTCTCCTGTTAAACCTCTTCTCCTTCGTTGAGGTACTACTTTACTGTAATGAGTTGATCCTCTCTGATCTTTATCATGTTAATCTAGTAACCTATTTTGTTCATAGTTCTCCATGGTTGGTTCTTCCACCTACTAGTTTACTTACTGTTAAATGGTCGGCTCTGCCGCCTTGCTTTACTGTTAATGGTCGGCTGAGCCGCCTGTTTACTCTGATCATGTCTTGTTCTTCCCTGTTCAGTTATATATATATATATATATATATATATATATATATATATATATATATATATATATATATATATATATATATATATATATATATATATATAAATACATAGTATAAGTACTAGGAGAGAGAGAGAGAGAGAGAGAGAGAGAGATAGAGGAAGAGAAGGAGATTTAATTGTACCGTGGTCTTGATCTTCCTTGATCTTTCATTGTACCTTGACTTGAATACAATCTTTGGTGATTTATTTCTTTCAAGCAAAATCCATTCAATTGTCCTTATTTGTACATTTGCCTATTTTAAAACCTTGTACAATCCTCCTCTCTTCCACCAAAATCTTCCATAATCCAATCCAAGTACCAAATCTATAGCCATGCAAGCCTAGAGCTAGGTCTTGATCTTTCAAGTAAGCTTTAAAGGTGAATAAAAAAAAAGATATGGAGAGAGAGAGAGAGAGAGAGAGAGAGAGAGAGAGAGAGAGAGAGAGAATCGGCTAGAGAGAGAGGGAGGAGGCCCTTGGCCTATAAATAGCAAGCTCATTCAAACATTCAACTCACACCTTCACTCCTTGCTCCAACATTTCTCTAGAAAGTTTTGTGTTCTTACTTGTTATTGCGTAGTTCTTCCTTGTTCTTGAAGTTCTTCCTAGTTCTTCAAGAAACTCATCCTAAGCCGTCACTAAACCGCCACTCCACCACCCTCTCGATCCAAAAAGTTTAGTAGTGTTAGTCAAGATTTAGTTTCGAGAGAAATCTTTCTCTTTCGAAGCTACCGGAAGCATTCCGTAAGACGTTACTCCGTCTGACAGCCGACCTTATTTCCGTAGCTGCCCTACCGCCAAGAAAAACGGTAGATTATTCGTTACTCATTAGTCCTAAGTATAGATAAATGTATGATCATATCGTATGTGCATGAGTAGAATTTTCCAATACTTCCTATATCTAAAGTATAACTAAAAGTTAGTTTATTTCTTACAATCTTGGAATGCATGATAGTTAGTACAATTGTTTGACTAATGGTGGTATTAACATGATTAATAAACGATTCTTAAACCAATAAACATATGTTGTTTTGAACTTCCCACGAAGGAGGATAGAACGGATTTCGAAAAATAAGAAATTAACGTTTGATTAGAAGTATTCGTATTTTGATCTATTAGATGGTTGTGAGTTTGCTTACTTGTTACTTGCATTACTTATGGTTGTTTGAAAAAGCATTGTAGACACCCCAATCTGAATCTCCCGATCGTTTTACGGTTTCTTGTTTCCCCGATGATGAAATCGGATTAAAAACAGACTTGAGATTGTGATGGATTGAGCTTGGAGTGCTTGGAACCGTTCTTGAACCTCAAAACCCAAAGTTAAAGCCCTAGCCAAGGTTTGACCAGCGCGCGGTACAGTGGAACCCTCGCGCGATGGACAGTTTGCCTGGTGTGGGTCAAAGTCAAAGTGTTGACTGTTGACCCTCGCGCGATGGTTTGAACCCTCGCGCGGCTGTCCCACTCTGTCGCGCGACGGTTCTAGCCTGTTCTCATCACCTTTTTCCAGCTGGATTTTGTGATCATTAGGGGGCCTTTAAGCCTGTGGAACCCTGTTTTCCACCAGAACAACTGTTGTAGACTGCATGGTTGGCACCTCCTAATGTAACCACTCCCTCCACCTTGTTGGCCACCTTCTCCACCAAGCTAGGCTGGCCAGCCTTGTTGGCTGGCTTCTAGGCCTAGTTCTTCATCACCTCTTGGCCTCCCATTGTCCTATATATACCCCCCATACTTCCAAAGTCTAAGAGTTACCAAAAATCAAGCAAAGAAGGCACACAAACCCTCAAAACACTTGATATTCCCTAATCCTTGCCATATCCATACACTCATTTTCCAAGCACAACAATACTCTTCAATCCATTTCAAAACTACTCAAGCAAAGGTGTAAACATTTACCTGCTTTCTGCTTTGATCCCTGAGGGGGGCTGGCAGGGCCAAGGCTGGTAACCAATACCAGTCCTGGCCCTAAAGTCAGCAGGGTTACAAGAAACTGTGCCCAAGCAAACCCTCACGCGATGGTCCCACTATCTCGCGCGACAGTTCTGTCAGCATGAGAATGAACCACGTGGGGAAGGGGGTGCTGGTCTTCCAGTTTCATTTATTGTTTGTAACTGTTTTGAAGCATGTTTAGGTGTAAACTCACTGTGTTGCATGCTAAAAGCCATAGACTAGCTTAGTTTGCTATTTCATTTGGTTTGGAATGCCCTTGGGTTGTTTCTAAATGTGTATCAGAGCCCAAACATGCAAAGCAATTCCTAGAAGTCCAGTCAGAACCCTCGTGCGAGTACGTCACTCTGTCGCGCGATGGTTCTCTGATTTCCAGTGGCTGCCCTTGCATGGCAACTAGGGCTTTGGCCCCTGTTTATTCACCCCCACTGTTTAGGGGTTGTGTTTCATGTTAATTCACTTTGTTTGTAATATTATTTTTCATTCCAGTACGTATAAAACTGCCTGGTTTGCTCCCTGGGTGAGCACTGGTCCTTCTAGAGCCCAGAGGGGGATAGGATTCAACCTGTGGTGAGACATGAACACTCGCACGATGGAGTGGATGTGTCGCGCGATGGTCCTTTGCATGTACGTAGATCCATGCATGCAAAGTTGGCCATTGTGCATGGCATACTCATTTTATGAGCAACTTTGTTTGCTTCTGATCAGAGGGTTAAGTTTTATCCCATTTTCATAGTATTCCATCCATCCATGTTTTAATTCAAATCACATCTTGCAAAGTGTTACGGTTTAATCCCCAATTAACTGTTCTCCCGCCCTAATTGGCTAAAAATTGGTTAATAAAAGAAGAATCATAAATATTTTCACAAAATGCCTAAGTAGAGACTGATCTCCGGATTGGGCGAGAGGGGTGCCTTAAAACCCTTCCCCTCTCGTAACCTGGCTCCCGAACCCAGATATGGTTATGACGGACTGGTTTCCTTCACCTTTTCAAATCAAATAGCGCGGTAGGTGCTTCGAAATACGGTTCCGTGGGTATCGGATGTAGGGAGGTAATCCCGAACAGGTACTAAAGAGGGCTTCCCCGCTCGCGCTCCCTTGATTTCCGGCCCGCTTTGGCAAAGAGGAACGAAATCCTTTTTCCAAGGGCATACTGCCCACAGTGGCGACTCTGCTGGGGATAATCGAACCAATATTAATTCATACTTAGAGTTTAATACCCTTGTGAACAATTCCTTAAAAGTCTGTCAAAACGGTGAGCTTCACGCTGCCGAAGGTTGGAATGGTGATTTAACAGGACCCCGTGTCCGGCCAATCTGATCTGGGACTTTTTCAATTGTTCACTTGCGTAGTTTCTTTTAAAGATGAACTAAATAAAGTGAGCCAAATTTGAAAAGACATTTTGCGATTTTATGATTCTTCTTCTTCTTAATCAAAATCTAGCATCTCATTTGCATCGATGTGGGATAAGCCTCGTTGGATCATTTTGGCAATCCGGCACGGTTTACTGCAGCCCAGGGACCCCGAATGACCAACAACCTTCGACGATGATGGGTTATTCTACCATTCGACTATTGCTCTGTAGTTACACGAGCAACGGGAGGTATATCTTTGGCCCTAGTCCGAGGAACCTGTTACGAACCAAAACTGGCCTTTTCATATACAAAGCACTAGAACTCTCCAAATTAAGACAGGCACCTACAGGGTAAGATCTGTCTGCATCTAACCCCTTATAATGTCTACATGTTACTCCTTTCTCTATCGCATGTATTGTACATGCATACATACATGCTATTTTGCATAGGAGCATGTTTAGGGCGGCTTCTAGGTTCTCGTTTGAAGACGAGCCTTTCTTTAAACTTATTGGGAAATTGCTTTAACCCGATGAGGAGTCGTGCATCTTGATAGTGCACGTTTTCAGAATTTCAAAATCCTTAGAACAAAGGGACTTTAGGAAATCAGAAATTTCTACACCCTTGTCTATGTGCTTGCTTAAGGTTTTGAACAGAAAATGAGGAACAATAAAGAGGATGCTATGATGCTTACACCAGTTAGGTAACAAGTGCCTCGTCACTTACACCACCTGGCTAATAGTGCTGTGCCGCTCACGCCATCTTGGTTATAGTATCATGACATTCATGCCGAGTCTTTCTAACTTCAAAAGTTGAAACCTTGAACAGCAGAGTAGTCAAAGGTTTAGGATTCTTTTGGCATCCTTTAGCCTCATTTGCCTCTAGCAAGGATACACATTCGAAAATAATTCTGAGGATTCTGGCAATATCCGAACGTCTTGAGACAGGCTCATCTTTTAGCTCTAGAGTCTAGGGGACACGGATGACGCTGGCTGCATTTATGCTTTAGTCTTTTATTTAGATTAAAGTAGTTGCAAGACCCTTATCTATGGTCTTCTTTTACCTTGCAAGCAAGGGTTCTTAGCCATTGCGCCGCCAAAAAAAGTATCGAAGCAAAAAGGGAAACCCGCTTGGGAACGTCTGCAACTGAATGCGGTTCAACGACTCGTAAGGCTTGAATCCCAGTTAGTCACCGCGGAAGACTCTCCGCTTTCTCCATTGGTCACTCAATAGTCAGGCTCACCATCAATCCAATGGGACGGATAGCTAGCTTCCCCGTCTTCTGCATCAAGCACTTCCGAAACTCCAATCATGTCAGGAAAACCGCAGGCTCAACCGCTTTCTCTCGAAGAGATGCTCATGAATCTTCAAGCTAGCATCACGGCCATATAGCAACGGGCTACTCAGACCGATGCTAATATCACTCAACTGAATAACCTTATCAACACTCGCCTTCCGCCTCCGCTTGAGGCTGAGGACGAGGACGATGAGTTTAACCAAAAGCAACCTATCATGGTCGAGGATCCTAACAATCCGGGGCGTCTTGTTGTCCAGCCTAACCCAAGGGTATTTCACGCACTTGCTGCAAATTCGAATCCAGTAGGCGACATGCCAGTTGCACATCCGGATATTACTGCTCTTACGGCCAAGATGGCCAAACTTAAGGAATCCATTGCCAAAGCAGAAAAGGTCAAGGTCGGTGGGATCGACTTGGATTGCCTTTGCCTGTATCCTAATGCCAAACTTCCTTAGAAGTTCAAAATGCCTGACTTGGCAAAATTCAATGGATGTGGTGACCCTAGGACTCACCTTTACAGTTACCATGCTGCCATGAAGCTTTTGTCAGTCGAGCCTGAGGCCAGGTCACAGCTCTTCCCTCAGACCCTCTCAGGCCCTACTTTTCATTGGTTTTTGTCACTCGACATCGCCAAAAGGGGGATTTGGGAAGAAATTGGGACTGCGTTTATTTCGCAGTACAATTACAACTCCCAGCTAAAGATGATAACTCCGGAGTTAGAATCCACCAAAATGGAAGCAAATGAGTTCTTCGCTGACTTCGTCAAAAGGTGGAGGGCCAAGGCTGCACTAATGACTGAGTGCCCTAGTAAGAAGGACCAACTCCGCATCATCTCTCGTAACCTCCAACCGGACTATGCTAGGCATTTGGTTCTGGCTCAAGCATCTACTAATTTTGAAACCTTCTTCGATTCTGGGCTGGCCTTCGAGGATGCACTACAGAGCAGAATACTTTCAAAAGGGGAGTCTCCTTACCCTCCAAAACCAAAGCCTCGGGCATACTCTAGGAATACCAATGCACTTTTTGGAGGTGGGACTTACTCCAATACGGCAACCAGCGCCACCAACACCACTTCCTCCAACATTACTAACCACATCACTGATGTCAACCAGGTGCAAACACCGCAGAACAGCCGGCCTCGTGGTCAGCCCCGCAGCTTCTCCGCGTTCGAGGCACCTCTGTCCTCAGTTATGGAAAAGCTAGTCAAGTCAGGGCATCTGAAGCCCCTGGATCCAACTCCTCTACCCAAAAATCCCCTGGCAAACTTCAAAGCCAACCTTTACTGTGCCTACCATCAGGGCGCCGGTCATCTTACGGATTCCTATTTGCGTCTCCGGCATGCGATCCAGGATCTCATAGATGAAGGGACTCTCCAGGCTCTGCCTCCACCATCCCAAAAGCCAAACATCCTCTCTAATTCCATGCCTAACCACAAAGCTGTCCCACATATTAGCCAAATATCTCTCAGCTCCACTGAAATCAACCCCAACTCCACCGTATTTGACTCCACTAGCCATATAGTCTCAACAGATTAAGCCAGGCCGATTATAGCTTCTCCACCCGAACCTTTTGCCGAAGTTTCATATATACGTGTAGAGGAAGGCCAGATTTTTGACACTGATGTACCTCTGGGACGGTTGCAGAATGGGGCTTTTGTCCTCGGAGCATCTATCAGTGACCTCTTCCATCAGACAATACCGGCTATGCAGCTTAATTCTGCCTCTTCTCTTGACAGTCCATACTTCAACGCGACGGATCCTAACCCATCTCCCTGTCTGACTTACCGCTTTCAATCCAATGTATCTCCTCCAGCAATCGACATGCAGGCTGTAGGTTGGGCCATGGCTGACGACATGGATTATGCCACTCCAATAATCAATGAGTGGTCAGGTCTCGAGTTAGATGGATTCCCACAACAACCTGAATATCTCCCATTTGATCAAGCCTGGTATGATGGTTGGATGGCCGGCCGTGAAGTGGCGATGCTCGATCCTTTGGATGGCTTCTCCTTATATATGCTGTTTCAGCAGATTGAACCTGTCGTCCCCAAAGAAGAGTACAACTGGGATTCTGAGCCGATTTGGTAGGACCCCATGGGTTTAGACCCTAATCCCTTCCAAGGCTATGCCATATCGGATTATATGCAACATTACGTAGAGGATGATCTCATCCAGGAAGACCCTTGGGTCTTGGGAGACCATGTTTCCACCTTCACCTCAGTATTCGATTCAGTTTGAGATGCTGATCATGATCCCTGCTCTTACATTATTGATAAGGAGTACCCGCGCCCTGAAGTGCCTTATCCTAGTAACAGGGACTGTAGCATTATGGTCACTGACCTTGTTCTGCCAGCCAATTTGTGGGATGTTGATGAGGTAGTTAATATTCAGGTCGGGACTGAAGTCTGGGAAGTTAACCGCTCCCTGGCAGAAGGTGGACTGTGGGACGTTCCCTTTATGGCCAATCCGGAGCCTATTACTGAAGTTGCGGCGGTCACAGATATGAGTTTTTGGGACTCACTCCTGATAAAAGAGTTGGTTAAGGATTTGGGGTTGGACATGGAAGTACCTAAATCTACAACAGCCACTGACAAAGGGAAGCGCAAACTGAAGGAAGTCCCTGCTGATCTCTGGGATCTGAATGAATATCCTCAGGTCATGCCTTCTTTGGGGAATGTGCATAATGTTACGAAGAGTGGACGGATTTTTCAACCTACTAATCTGCAAGCTGAAAGTTCATCCAACCCTTCTAACCAAAGGAACGAACCCATCGCTTTCCCAAGGTCTACACCTCTTGAGGTATCCACTGGCTCACCAGCTGCTAATCTGGTTCAGCGACAGCTTGAGCGGATTCCCGCTGCTATATCAATTGGGGGACTAATCTGTTCCTCCCGTGTGCGCCATCAGAAATTGTGCCACGCTCTTTCCCGCCTAGAAATTCTGGCTGATGTTAGTCCTGAAGCGATGGTATCTCTTATCCTCCCTGCCACTTCTAAACACACCGTGGTCTTTACTGACTAGGACCTACCAGTTGAAGGGGTCGATCACAATCACCCCTTGCACATTACCGTCAAATACCGAGGACTCTGGGTTCCTACCATCCTCATTGATAATGGCTCAGCTATCAATGTTTGCCCTATGAGGGTGGCTTATCGTCTGGGATTGGCTAAGAAAGATTTTGCGCCTTCCAGCTTGGCTATCAAAGCATATGGCGAGACACGTTGTATGGTCGAGTGCACTCTAAAGCTCAAGCTCGACGCAGAGGGATTCAAAATGGACGTTGAGTTCCATGTTGTTGACATTCCCGCCACCTTCAACCTGCTGCTGAGCAGGCCATGGCTCCATCGGTCAGATATCATGGTCGTGCCATCAACCCTCCACCAAAAAGTCATACTGGGACTTCCCACTGGCACCCTTACCATCTGTGGAGATTCAGGCATTCGTCCGCTCAAAGAAGATGGGACTCCTGTTTTGGGGATCTTGCTTGGTGAAGAAGACGTTGACCTTGGGGGCTTCTCGTTCGACACCTCTGGTTCTGTTTTGGCTAACAATGTGGACGGGGACTTCATCATAAGCTCTGTCGCGATGGACATTATGAGGAGGATGTCCTTCTTTCCTGGCCTGGGCTTAGAGAATTGCCAACAAGGAGTCTTGAAGTTCCCTACCTTTCCTTCCTGTGAGGGCCACTTTGGTTTGGGGTATGTTGCCTCTGCCAAAGATGCCAAAAGAAGGAAATGTACGGGAAAACCCCGCACTCTTTACGGTGATCCTAACAGCTATTTCATGCATGAAGTTAGGAACGCTGCTTACACTGGACAGGCTGAGCCATTTATCAATGCTGAGACTAGGGAGCTGCTGCCTGGTTTTGAGGTTTTTGCTGATGACACCTGGTCATCTAGTGATGAGGAGCTGGCGAAGGCAGAATTCAAAAAGAAGCTTAATCAGCCAAAGTTGAAGACTGACTGACTGGGAACTTTCGAGCAGGGGATCCTGGAACTGATGTTCCATGAATTCTCCCAAGTGCACTTGGCTGAGGAAACTGAAGAAGCCAAACTGCTCATGCTCGGACTCGATACCCTCGAAGATCCTACCTTTCTCATCGTGGAAGCCAAGGGTAGCCTCAAAAATTTCATTTTTAAGCCATGCTTAACTTGCATTGATGACACATCTGAGTCTGAGTCTCCGTCAGAGTCAGAGTCTAGTGAGTCGTCTAAATCTAGCTCTGAGTCGGAGTTTGTGCCTCTGGGCCCTCCACGTAATAGCTACTACTTTGAGTTTGATTCTCTTATACTTGGCAACCTTGAAGGGTTTTGTGAAATGAATTACTCATCTTCTGACTACTTGAATGATCTTTATATAAACTGTGTTGACCCCGACGATGAAAGGATAGATTTCGATGGGGACATTCCCAAGGAAATCCGTGCCCTCATCGAAAGGGAAAACGAAAGGCATGCTCACCCATTAAAAGAAATAGTAGTTTCTATAAACTTGAAAGATGAGAACGATCCCCGAATGGTTCAAGTGGGCTCCATGCTTTCACTAGAGGAGCATCGTGACTTCAAGGATTTGCTCACCGAGTACAGTGATGTCTTCTCATGGTCTCATCAAGACATGCCTGGCATCGATCCTGAGATAGTGGAGCATCGGATTCCCTTGCTACCAGATACTAAACCTGTCAAACGGAAGCTCAGGCAGATGCGGCCGGATTGGGTACAGAAGATCAAAGACGAGGTCACTAAGCAGATTGACGCCGGTTTTCTCATGGTTTCACAGTATCCTACTTGGGTGGCCAACATTGTTCCTATTCCCAAAAAGAATGGACAAATCCGAGTTTGTGTCGATTTCAGGGACTTAAACAAAGCAAGCCCTAAGGACAATTTTCCCTTGCCACACATAGATGTGCTTGTGGATAATACCGCGGGGCATGCTTTGCTTTCGTTCATGGATGGCTTTGCAGGCTATAATCAGATTCTTATAGCACCAGACGACCGTGAGAAAACCATGTTCATCACTGAGTGGGGGACTTACTGTTATTTGGCCATGCCGTTTGGGTTGAAGAACACTGGTCCCACCTATTAAGGGCCTGCTACGACCATCTTGCATGATATGATGCACAAAGAGGTTGAGGTCTATGTGGACGATATGATTGCCATATGTAACGCCCCGAATTTTGGGTACGTTAAATAAACATTTTATTGAACAACAAAAGAGAGTCTGGCTCTTTATTACATCATAAACTCCCAAAGGGTTCGTTTATTACACAAAAGGGATGGATATCTAAGGTTATCTACAGCTCCTTCTCTTTTTCCATCCTAGCAATTTCCTCAGCTCCAAAAGCCTCCAAGGTGTACAGCTCCCCTTGTTCATCTAACAAGTCTGACACATTATACCAGCGTCGCCACCAGTATAATATGTCAGGGTCACATAAAGCAACACCATGAGCTTGAAAGCTCAATAGAATAATCCAAAGATCCACTAACCCTTAACTTACAAATAGCAAGTCATGCATATATCATAAAGAGTCATAACAGCACATGCATTAATATAACAATAACAACAACAATGACACATCCGCATTCGCTATCTATCGTTGGTGTCATGCCTTTCTTGGTTTCTCCTACGCGACTCATCGTTCTGTGTCTCATCTTTCAACATCATTTCCAAAAATCACACGCACACACCAATGAGCTACCAAGTCCGGCTCATTGGCCACAATGGCTACCAAGTCCGGCACATTGTGAACGCACACAACCAATAAGCATCCAAGCCCGGCACCTTGTGTCGCACAACAATGAGCTACCAAGTCCGGCTCATTGCCACAAGGGCTACCAAAGCTGACTTATTGGCCACAATGGCTACCAAGTCTGGCACATTGTGTCACATCTTAGCTCCTCTCCGCGGATAACCAAGTCACACACCTCCAATGAAGCTACCAAGTCTGGCTCCATTGGTCAATGCACACCAACGTAAGGCTACCCAGTCCGGCCATTACATAGTTTCCAAAATCCTTTTTATCCATATCAACCACTCCCTAAGTGTCATGTTTCTATTTTTCGGTTTTTGTGTCTCGTAATCATGCATAGACTCCGCGGCGGGACGAATCACTTTAAAGTAATCTTGAAACCAAACTAGCAAGATCATCCAATTCTAAATTACCTAATCGTACTCAAATTATTACTTAAAGCATGACGCCACATGTACGGACGCCCTTGGAGTGGAAAGCCACTTATGCTTTATCAACAACAAGTAATGCAAGTAAATATACATACATGCTCATAATCATCCTCAAGACAATAATATATTACAAAAATCCGTTCTTTCTTCCTTGGTGGAATTTTCAAAACAACATATGTTTATTGACGAGTTCATACATGAACAAGCAACTATTACGAGATCGAGCAATCAAGTAGTCATAAGATCAAAGTAAACTACGTACTTAACAAGAAAGTTCTACAAGCTAAATTCAAGTCAAACATGCATATAACTATTTAAGTACCACATATACTTAGAGATAGCGGGGTCGGAGTATTCTACCTTAATCCGAAACTAGTCGGGGCCGAATAAGCTAGTTGGAAAGTGCTACGGGCGTCGAATGCTCACAATCTGGACCAAACTTTGAATGGCAGTAACTCGGTCAATACTTGGCCGAATAGGATCGTTCTTGAGTCTAGAACGAAGATCTCGAAGTTCTCTACGACTTTCGTGAAGGACGTTATTCCTAAAAACGACTTTCACCCGGAGAAAAATGGGGATAAGAAAGAGGACAGTGAGCTGTCAGGAATGGAATTTCCAGATTTTTCACTGAACTTTGGAGGTCGATATTTTGGTCATCTCTTGACCGTTTGGGGTGGTTCTTGGCTCTAAACTGAAGCTCTCGAAGTGTTCTACGACTTTCGTGGAGGTCGTTGTTCCTAGAAATGACTTTCGCCCGGAGAAAAAATGGAGTTTTTCAGAGGACAGTAGGCTGCCTGGGCAAAACAGAATGGGTTTTAGAGAGAAGTTTGGAGAATGAGGTGAAGGTGTGAGTTCAAAGCACCAAGAGCTTGGTATTTATAGGCAAGGCACCCTCTCTCTCTCTCCCTAGCCGGCCTCTCTCTCTCTCTCCTATATCTCATTTTTTTATTCAACCAAATCTTGTTTGCTTGCAAGTTTAACCCTAGAACTAGGCATGCAAGGCTAGGATGTGTCCTTTGGATTGGACTATGGAAGACTAGGCAAGCAAATGGGATTTGATTCAAGTAAAGAAATGGGGTTTGTACAAGAAGGACTAGATTTGATAGTCCTTGGTCATGCTTCCACTTGCTAGCATATCTAACTAGGACAAAGATGATCCAAGCTAGGTCAATTCAAGATGACACACATCACACTCTCCCTCTCTCTCTCCATCCGAACGCTCTCTCTCTCTCAATCTCTCTCTCGGCCAATCTCTCTCTCTCTCCCTCTCTCTCTCTCTCTCCCACTTGTACTCTCTTGGAAGAAGTATATATATACTAATATATATATATATGTACTATGGGTCTTTAATAAAATCCACATTTCCAAGTAAATTAGATTTTCTAATTAAAATATTTAATAACACACATGCCATATACAATAAAATATATATATACAACAAGTACATACATAAATATATATATATATATATATATATATATACATGTACTACACTATATCTATATTAGATATGACCTAGGACTAATATCTAATATAGTATTCTACTTCATCCAAAGTACCATGTACTAACCTAATATACTAATGGACTAATCTTAATTTAATGGATTTTAACACATGGCCAAATTTAATATTTAAATCAAACAAGTACATGATTGTCAAGACTAACTATTATCCAATGGATAATAGTTTCTCTAATGGTTAATAACCAATGGGTAATAATGGCTAGGATTCTAGTCTATCGTCCAATGGTTAATAAAACTCCTAACGGTTATTATCCAACGGTTAATGCTAGAAAGTCTAATATTTGTAATTAAGCAGTAAGCTGATCTAATCTCGTACTTAGGAAGATTAACCAAGGTTTACTTATTGACCAACGGGTAAAGGAAATCCTAACGCTATCGTCCAACGGATAAATATTACGCTAGCTTTTATCGTCCAATGGATAAGACAAAAAGGGTAAAATGGTCCATCTAGGGTTAGGGAGAAGTGATTAGGCTAAATGGGCATTAGGCTATTCTAACTAATCGGTTAAAGACTAACGATACTTAATCTAGGCTTTCATTGCTCGAGTGGTATTTTGGTTTTATCTAGTTAGGAAATTGCCCAATAACGGAATATTAAAGCCCGACGGTGCCAAACGCCAAGGTAAGGCATGAGCGTGGCAAAGGCAGCCTGGTGGCGAGGCGGTGGCCAAACGGTGGCCAAAGCAGTCCGGTGGCCAAACAGTGGCCAAGGCAGCCCGGTGGCCAGCAAAGCGACCGGTGGCCAGCGGTGGCAGCGGCCAAAGCGACTAGTGGTCAACGATGGCCAAAGCGACCTGGTAGCCAGCGATGGCCAGCGGCGACCAAAGCGACTGGTGGCCAAATAGTGGCAAGCGGCCAAAGCGACCTAGTAATATGATGGCCAAAGCAGCCCGGTGGCCAAACAGCGGCCAAGGCAGCCCGGTAGCCCAGCAGTGGCCAAGCAGTGGCCAAGGCGGCCTGAGCATGGCCAAGGCAGCCTGGTGGCCAAACAGCGGCCAAGGCAGCCCGGTAGCCAAGCAGTGGCCAAGCGGTGGCCAAGGCGGCCTGCAAGCAAGGCGACGGTCGAGGCGGCGTGAGCATGACCAAGGCAAAAGCAAGGCGTGATTCGATGCCAAGGCAGAACCCGACGGCGACCCGACGCCAAGGCAAGGCGGGTCCGACAGCGAGCCGACGCCAAGGCAAGGCAGGTCCAGCCAAGTAGGATTTCCGGCCGAGAAAATAAATTCTAGGATTTTTACTACAATTACCAAGTAACTATACCAAGGTCTTAATAGGCATACTCGTCTACTAGAAAATGACCTAATGCCCGGGCGATGAATTCCAATCTCCTAAGTCAAAACCTAATTATGACGGATTATTAATCGCAAAAAGGGATTTATAAAATAAATAAAGAATTTTCAAATAAAATAACAAAATTTTATAAGTCGATAACGACCGATTTTTGGACGTTTAAAAATGAAATCCAAGTATTAAACTAAAATTCAAATTTTTAGCGAAATTTTTATTGACCAAAAATCAGGGTCGTTACACCATATCTAAAACTCGAGAGGGACACATTCCTGTGCTTAGGAAGTTCTTCGAGAGGCTCCGTAAGTTTCGTATGCGTCTCAATCCACAGAAATGCACTTTCGGGGTCACAGCTGGCAAGATGCTCGGATTCATGATCACTTCTCGTGGAATAGAGGTCGACCCATCGAAGATCATGGCAGTTCTTCAGATGAAGCCACCAGAGTCTGAAAAGGGAGTCCGGAGCTTTTTGGGGAAGGTTTTCAGTTCATCAGCAGATTTATCGCTAAGTTGACTTTAACTTACAAGCCGATGTTTCGTCTACTCAAGAAGGATACCCCGTTTGTATGGTCGGACAAGTGTCAAGCGGCTTTCACATCAATTCAGAATTATCTGTAGAATCCACCGGTTTTAATCCGCCGGTGCCAGGGAAGCCCTTGATACTTTATTTGTCTGTAAACCCTTCCTCTATTGGATGCTTGCTAGCCCAGGAAGGAGATAAGGCAGTCGAGAAGGCCATTTATTACTTGAGTAAGAAGACGGTGGGATGTGAGGAGCGCTACACTGCTCTTGAAAAGACATGTTGGGCCCTTGTTTGGGCTTCCAAGAAATTGAGACACTACATGTTGGGTTACCCAGTGAAGTTGATTTCTCGAATGGATCCTCTCAAGTATCTATTTGAGAAACCAGCACTTACTGGTAAGTTAGCACGTTGGTTGCTCTTGTTGGCAGAATTCGATCTTGATATGTCACGAGGAAGTCTGTCAAGGGCCGTGCAGTGGCAGAATTCTTGGTTGATCATCCTGTGGATGGGCCGGAGGACTTAGACTTTGTCTTCCCAGATGAGGCAGTGCTAACGGTTGTGGAAGATGTGTGGACTCTTTATTTTGATGGGGCAGCCAATCAGAAAGGATATGGAATCGGGGTTTTATTAATAACACCCGATGCCTCTCATATTCTGCTGGCATTCAAGCTTAATTTTGACGTCACTAATAACCAAGCTGAATATGAGGCCAGCATTGTTCGCATGGAAGCCGCTTTAACACTCGGCGTTGAAAAGCTCGAGGTTATCAGCGATTCTAATCTTGTTGTATCTCAAGCCAACAGGGACTGGAAGGTTCGTGAAGAAAAATTAAAGCCTTATCACCAGGACTTGGAAGATCTCATTCCTCATTTCAACAAGGTGACTTTCACTCACATTCCCTGCTAGAAAAATCAATTCGCCGATGCCTTGGCAACTTTGGCCTCCATGGTTGAAGTTCCATTGGGCGTCAAGCTCCATCCTATCTTGATTGAATAGCAGGACTGCCCTGCTTATCAATACGTTAGCGCTATTGATGACATCAATGATGGCCTGCCTTGGTACCATGATATATGAAATTTTGTAGAAAGGGGCGAATATCCGGCTGAAGCCTTTAAAAAGGATCAACTCGCGCTGCGAAGATTGGCTGCTCAATACATCATCTGTGGAGGGAAGCTTTACAGGAGATCCCATTGTGGGATGCAGAAGCTCTGTGTCAGTGGTGTTGATGCCACCAGAATAATGGAGGAGATTCATGAGGGAGTTTGTGGTCCTCACATGAGCAGTGTTATGCTCGCTAGGAAGATTTTACGGCAGGGGTACTTTTGGTCCACTATGGAATCACAATGCGTGGATTGTGTTCGCCGCTGTCATAAGTGCCAGATTCATGCCAATCTCACGCTTGTTCCCCCCTCCAATCTGTATGGCATGACTTCACCTTGGCCCTTTGCTGTGTGGGGCATTGATGTCGTCGGCATGATCAGATCGTTCGCTTTGAATGGTCATGGTTTTATTCTAGTGGTGACAGATTATTTCACCAAGTGGGTAGAGGCCGAATCTTATAAAACCCTGACTGCAATTCAGGTGGCTCAGTTCGTCAAGAAAAACATTATCTATCGGTACGGAATTCTGCAAGATTTTATGTCAGATAATGGGTCTCATTTTAAAGGCAGGTTCTGGAGCTTTATGAAGAATTCAAAATCCAAATACATCATTCAATGGTCTATCGCCCTCAAACAAATGGGGCAGTTGAAGTGGCCAACAAGAACATTGAGACGATCATCAAGAAGTCTGCAGAGTCCGCCAGGGACTGGCACGAGCAACTACCTCTAGCTCTTTGGGGGTATCAAACGTCAATTCGAACATCAACCCCACCCTACTCTCTAGTTTACGGGATGGAGGCAGTACTCCCTATCGAGCTCGAGGTACCGTCGTTGAGGGTCATGGCAGAATGTGAACTCACGGAATCTGAGTGGCTCAGTGGGAGGTTCGTTGAGCTCATGCTTTTTGATGAGAGGAGGCTCCGTACCTTGTATCATGTTCAAGGGTATCAGCGCAGGATTGCTCGGGCTTTTAACAAGAAGGTGAAGTCTCACGATTGGGTTGAAGGGGATATGGTCACAAAGGAAATCCGGGCTCCCATCTTTGATCCTCGTGGTAAGTTCAGTCCGAAGCACTCGGGACCTTACATCATCAAGACCATCCTCTTGGGTGGGGCAGCTCAACTCATTGATCTGGACGGCAACGAGTTCAACACTCTGGTCAACCTAGATCAACTCAAACGTTACTATCCCTGAGAGAAGCTTGCTGGGCCGAAAACCACAAGGGTGGGCGGTCCCAGGCAAAAGTTAGAGCAAGCCTGCGGGATCAAAAACCTAACGAGGTGGAAAAGGATTTCGTTCGTCTTTGCCAAAGCGGCACGGAAATCAAGGGAGCGTGAGCGAGGAAGCAAGCGCTCGGAATACAGAGTCGTTACTCTGGTTTGAAGGTCCGACACCCAAGGAACTGTATTTCGAAGCACCTGCCGCGCTATTTGATTTGAAAAAGTGAAGTAAACCAGTACGTCATAATCATATCTGGGATTGGGAGCCAGGTTACGAGAGGAGAAGGGTTTTAAGGCACCCCTCTCGCCCAATCCGGAGATCGGTCTCTACTTAGGCATTTTGTGAAAATATTTATGATTCTTCTTTTTCTTAATCAAAATCTAGCATCTCATTTGCATCGATGTGGGATAAGCCTCGTTGGATCGTTTTGGCAATCTGACATGGTTTACTGGAGCCTGGGGACCCCGAATGACCAACAACCTTCGACGATGATGAGTCATTCTACCGTTCGACTGTTGCTCTGCGGTTACGAGGGCAACGGGAGGTATATCTTTGGCCCTAGTTCGACGAACCTGTTACGAACCAAAACTGGCCTTTGCATATACAAAGCACTAGAACTCTCCAAATTAAGACAGGCACCTACAGGGTAAGATCTGTCTGCATCTAACCCCTTATAATGTCTACATGTTACTACTTTCTCTATCGCATGTATTGTACATGCATACATACATGCTATTTTGCATAGGAGCATGTTTAGGGCGGCTTCTAGGTTCTCGTTTGAAGACGAGCCTTTCTTTAAACTTATTGGGACATTGCTTTAACCCGATGAGGAGTCGTGCATCTTAATAGTGCACGTTTTCAGAATTTCAAAATCCTTAGAACAAAGGGACTTTAGGAAATCAGAAATTTCTACACCCTTGTCTATGTGCCTGCTTAAGGTTTCGAACAGAAAATGAGGAACAATAAAGAGGATGCTATGATGCTTACACCAGTTAGGTAACAAGTGCCTCGTCACTTACACCACCTGGCTAATAGCGCTGTGCCGCTCACGCCATCTTGGTTATAGTATCATGACATTCATGCCGAGTCTTTCTAACTTCAAAAGTTGAAACCTTGAACAGCAGAGTAGTCGAAGGTTTAGGATTCTTTTGGCATCCTTTAGCCTCATTTGCCTCTAGCAAGGATACACATTCGAAAATAATTCTGAGGATTCTGGCAATATCCGAACGTCTTGAGACAGGCTCGTCTTTTTGCTCTAGATTCTAGGGGACACGGACGATGCTGGCTGCATTTATGCTTTAGTCTTTTATTTAGATTAAAGTAGCTGCAGGACCCATATCTGTGGTCTTCTTTTATCTTGCAAGCAAAGGTTATGAGCCTTTGCATGGCCAAGAAAAGTATTGAAGCAAAAAGGGAAACCCGCTTGGGAACGTCTACAACTGAATCTGGTTCAACGACTCATCAGGCTTGAATCCCAGTCAGTCACCACGGAAGACTCTCCGCTTTCTCCATTGGTCACTTAGCAGTCAGGCTCACCATCAATCCAACGGGACGGACGGCTAACTTCCCCGTCTTCTGCATCAAGCACTTCCAAAACTCAAATCATGTCAGGACAACCGCAGGCTCAGCCGCTTTCTCTCGAAGAGATGCTCATGAATCTTCAAGCTAGCATCACGGCCATACAGCAAAGGGCAACTCTGACCGATGCTAACATCACTCAACTAAATAACCTTATCAACACTCACCTTCCGCCTCCGCTTGAGGCTGAGGACGAGGACGATGAGTACAACCAGGAGCAGCCTAACATGGTTCAGTATCCTAACAATCCGGGGCGTCTTGTTGTCCAACCTAACTCCAAGGGTGTTTCACGCACTTGCTGTAAATCCGAATCTTGTAGGCGACATGCCAATTGCACATCCAGATATTACTGCTCTTACGGCCAAGATGGCCGAACTTGTTGAATCCATTGCCAAAGCAAAAAAGGTCAAGGCTGGTGGGATCGACTTGGATTGCCTTTGCTTGTATCCTAATGCCAAACTTCCTGAGAAGTTCAAAATGCCTGACTTGGCAAAATTCGATGGAAGTGGTGACCCCAGGACTCACCTTTACAGTTACCATGCCGCCATGAAGCTTTTGTCAGTCGAGCCTGAGGCCATGTCATAGCTCTTCCCTCAGACCCTCTCAGGCCCTGCTTTTCATTGGTTTTTGTCACTCGACATCGCTAAAAGGAGGACTTGGGAAGACATTGGGACTACGTTTATTTCGCATTACTGTGGGCTCCCGCGCCCGAAAGCGCTAACTCGAAGAGTCGCCTCCCGGATTTTTGAGATGGATGATCCGAGAAATCGAGAGTTTGATTTGAAAAAGAAAGGCTTTTGGTCTAGCGAAAACGTTGAGATTTTGGATCCGGGAGCCACGTTACGAACGGGGAAGGTTTTGTTGAAAAAGCACCCCCTCGCCCGGTAAAACCGGTCTCTACTAAGCATTTTAAATAGGGAATTTAATACCATTTGAAAAACTTAACTTCAAAACATGTACGGGGAAGGGACACGGGATAGAATATAACACATTGGTGTGCTTGTGGTGCGAACTGTACAGAATGATACGAATGATGCAAGCAAATATAATGAAAAACATTTGACAAGCTGTCTGGACCGCGGCCATTTCTTACGTGGCACACTGTAATGCCCCGCACGGCTCTTCAGTATGCCGCGCGTGGTACCTATTCTGCTGTCAGTCTATTACAAGCATTCAGGACGTCACCCGACCTCGGGACAGTACCACTCCATCAAGCCATGAACACAAAATAATTTTTGTTACATTTGATCATCCGAGATGATCTAAGAAATCTTATTTATGAAATAAAATATGTCTTGTAGATATGGTCTTGTTCTGAAAATACTAATGTTAGTATCTCAACAACAACAATGGGCCCGATGAATGATGGCCATGATCCAGACAGCTCAGACAAGAAAACAATAGCTAATGAAGTGCCGTGCGCTTAAACATGATACACCGTGCGATGCCCGGATGCATCGCACGGTGCAACCAACACACCGTGCGGAACCCCTGTCTATACATTCCAGAATTAGCTTGCTTTTACATGACAAAACAAACCATAGGTCCGCAAAATAGTTTGTTATATTTTCTGGATCTTCGAAAAATGATTTACGGGACCCTTTTGTTCATCTTATCATGTAAAATAATGTTAAAAGCTTTTTGAAATGTTAAGAGATCTCATAAAGTAAAAAAAAAAAGAAAGACTTTCAACATGAAACTTGAATCTAGAATGTACCCGCACGATCTTTAAGCAATATTAGTCGAAATATGAAAAGAAAAAGCAAAAAAGAAAAGAAAAAGAAAAGAAAAGGAAAGAAAGACTTTGAATGTAAAGCTCATTTGAGACCCAACCTCGGTATAGAAAGACCGAGAAGGGCCTCGATCGGCTCCCCTCAAGGCTAAATGTAGTTTAGCCCAAGGAAATGGATTTATACCTTTTGATCGAAACTTGGATGTGTTGAAGGTGGAGGAATGGAAGTTGATTTGGATTGAACTTGAGAGACTTGAGAGCAAATGAGTGTAGAGAGAGAGAGAGATGTGTATAGTGGTGGTTGGTGTAAGAAGTTGTAGTGAGAGAATCACAAGGGAGTATTTTTAGAGAGAGAGTGAGAGCCAAAAAAATGGCAGAATAACTTTACTTGGAGTTGAAGGGGTACTTCTCAACTAGAGAGGGGGTGTATTTATAGGCAAGAGAGCCAATGATGATCACTAAGAGAGGGGAGGTGACTTCTGGGCCGAATAAAACTCATTTTCTGGCACAGACGCTCCTCCTGCAGGTGTGGCCAACAGCTTTCTGCGACTGTCAGAACTTTTTCTCAAGGTGCCGCGCGACGTAGTGGAGTCCCGTGCGAGAGAGTGATTTTTTGAATTTTCTAAAGTGCCGTGCGCCCTTTTGAAGTGCCGCGCGCTATGTGAATCAGCACAGCACACCGAACTTCGCGAGGGCACCCTGGACACTCCCGAACTCGGATTTGGACGCGGTTCGAAGCATTGGAAAGCTCATCGAGTCCTCTTTCTAACCCAATTGGTTTCACTCAAAGCCATTTTATACATTAAAATATGTGCCCATTTTACCCTCAGTGTGTCATGGAAAAAGTTATTTTTGACAAAGCAAACGCATCTTTCTCTTTTGCAATTGAACCGAGGGCCACCCTACATTGTTGAAAAGGGGTTTTCTTGAGGTTAGAGAAGGAGTAGCAAAGGAGCAACAATCCAAGCCTCGAAGGTATATTTTTCCTTATTTCATCATCGGGGAAACTTAAAGATTATTCAGGGGTCCAGATTGGGGTGTCTACAAGTACAGTTACAACTCCCAGCTGAAGATGACAACTCGGGAGTTGGAATCCACCAAAATGGAAGCAGAGGAGTCCTTTGCTGACTTCATCAAAAGTTGGAGGGCCAAGGCTGCATTAATGACTAAGCGCCCTAGTGAAAGGACCAACTCCGCTTCATCTCTCTTAACCTCCAGCCGGACTATGCTAAGCATTTGGTTCTGGCTCAATCATCTGCTAATTTTGAAACCTTCTTTGATTCTGGGATGGCCATCGAGGATGCACTATAGAGCGGAATACTTTCAAAAGGGGAGTCTCCTAACCCTCCAAAATCGAAGCTTTGGGCATACTCTGGGAGTACCAATGCACTGTTTGGAGGTGGGACTTACTCCAATACGGCAGAGGCACCAACGCCACTTCCTCCAACACCACTAACCACATCACTGATGGCAACTAGGTGCAAACACCACAGAACAGCCAGCCTCGTGGTCAGCCCCACAGCTTCTCCGCATTCGAGGCACCTCTGTCCTCAGTTATGGAAAAGCTAGTCATGTCAGGGCATCTAAAGCCCCTGGATCCAACTCCTCTACCCAAAAATCCCCCGGCAAACTTAAAAGCCAACCTTTACTGTGCCTACCATCAGGGAACCGATCATTTTACAGATTCTTGTTTCCATCTCCGGCATTCGATCCAGGATCTCATAGATGAAGGGACTCTCCAGGCTCTGCCTCCACCATCCCAAAAGCCAAACATCCTCTCTAATTCCATGCCTACCCATAAAGCTATCCCACATATTAGCCAAATATCTCTCAGCTCCACTGAAATTAACCCCAACTCCACCGTATTTGACCCCACTAGCCATAAAGTCTCAATGTAGACACCTCCCAGACGGGGCATCGCCATACAGTTCAACATCGTTTGTTTGCTCGTTTGGTTTCTTGCTTCATAAACCAAGTTCATGGATGTTCCCATGGCTAGGAACATCGCCACATGATAGTGGTTATCATCAAAATAGAGTCGCCACCAAGTTTATTAAAACTAGAAAAATAAATAGAGATTCTACATACGGTAGCCAAAGGTACAGTAAGGGGAAGGTGTTAGGCACCCCTCTATGCCTAGCCGTGAAGCTAGCCCATAATCATTCAACATGAGACATATAGGTGCTTTATTTAATTCTAACACACAAATCTGTTTTTATGCCTTTAAACAGTAAATAAGGTGAGCCGAGACGATAAGTAAAACATGCCTCAGAAGATAGAAAGCAAACAAGGCTCTACCAGCAGATCGATTACTCGGTCGGTGAATGGGTCTCATGACCGAGTAATCAGGTTGGTTTGATGTACCGGCCGAGGGACCGAAGCCCCGGTCGATGTTCTTCCTCACACCAGACAGAAAAGTTAGCAGACGATCAAAAGCTACGATTAAGCATAAAAAAGATAAATAAACCGAACCAGAGGCCCCTGGGCCTCACCACAGTGATCCCTCAGTAGCTCGATTGCTTCGGATTCGATCAGCATTGACTGATTGCTTCTCTGGGAAACCTTAGGGTTAGGGTTTGAAGGCACCCCTCTCGCCCAATCCGGAGATCGGTCTCTACTTAGACATTTTGTGAAAATATTTGTGATTCGAATTCTTCTTTAACCAATTTGAAGCCAATTAGGGCGGGGGAACAGTTAATCTGGGATTTGAAACTGTAACATAATTACAGGATGTGATACATGGCACGCATGGATGGAATACTATGAAAATGGGACAAAACTTAACCCCTGGTCAGAAATAAACCAGGCTGCTTTAAAATGAATGTGCCATACACCATGGCCACCTTTGCATGCATGGATCTACATGCATGAAAAGCAGACCATCGCGTGACACACCCACTCTCTCGCGCGAGGGTTCATGACTCACCACAGGCTGAATTTTATTCCCTCCTGGGCTCTGGAAGGACCAGTGCACACTCAGGAGGCAAACCAAGCAGTTTATATATATTGAAAGTAACTAATTAATTTACAAATTAATACAAACAAGAGCCAAATGAATTGAAATACAACCCCTGAACAGTGAGGGTGACAAAACAGAGGCCAAGGGCCAAGCTGCTCATGCAAGGGCAACTACTGGATTCAGAAGGACCATCGCACGAGACAGTGACTCCCTCGCGCGAGGGTCGTGACTGGACTTCCAGGAATTGCTTTGCATGCTCTAGGCTCTGGTACAAATCCAGAAGCAACCCAGAAGCATTCCAACAAGGTAAATAAGCAAGGAAAGCTAAACCATGAGTTTTAACTTGCACAAGAGTGAGCTAAAGGTCCTAACATGCTTTAAAATAAATAATAACATGATAAACAAGAAAAAATAGCATCCCCAAACCCCACATGGACTGTCGCGCAAGACAGCAAACTGTCGCGCGAGAGAGTGAGTCCATCGCGTGAGGGTATGCTTGATCCCAGTTCCTTGTAACTCTGCTGACCTTAGGACCAGAACTGGTATTGATTACCAATCCTGGCCTTGGCAGCCCCCCTCAGGGATCAAAACAGTAAGCAATAAAGGTGTTATACCTTTGCTTGAAAGGTTTTGGAAATGGTTTGAACAAGACGATGAAGCTTGTGATGGAAAATGGAGTGTAGAAGGGATGAGTAAGTGTGCTTGGGATGAGAGGCTTAGTGTGCTTGATGTTCTTCTTAGCCTTTCAAACTTGGAAATTAATTACCTTTGTAATGAAATGCCAAGGGGGGTATTTATAGGAGGAAAGGAAGGCCAAAGATGGTGGCAAACAAGCCTTTAAGGCTAAACTTAGTGGTGAAGACTTGGTGGAAAGTTAATGGGAAGGGTTGTGTGAGGGTGTAATCCCAAGGCCTGCTCTGCCACTGTCCTGTGGAGAAAAACGGGGTTCAAATAGCATTGTAGACCCCCAGGCAAGCAACCTATTAGCTGGCAAAAGGTGAAAGGGACTGCTGAGGACCATCGCGCGAGGGAGTGGGACCGTCGCGCAAGGGTAACAGCTGTCGCGCGTGAGTCAATAGTCAAACATTTGACTTTGACCACACCTGGCAAAGCAGACCATCGCGCGAGGGAGTGACTTCCACGCGCGAGGGTCAATCCTAGACCAAGGTTTGACTAGTTTTCTATTTTTGTTTTAAAGGTTTTAAAGATTAAAAGGGTTCCGCACACACCGAGCTCAAACCATTCCAACCTCAAGACTGCTTTTCGATCTTGTTCAACATCGGGGAAACAAGAAACCATAAAACGATCGAGAGATTCAGATTGGGGTGTCTACACATGTGCTGTTATGACCCTTTATGATATATGCATGACTTGTTATGTGTAAGTTAAGGGTTAGTGGGTTTTGGGTTACTCTATTGAGCTTTCAAGTTCACGGTGTTGCTTCATGTGACCCTGACATATTATGCTGGTGGCGACGCTGGTATAATGTGTCAGACCTTTTAGATGAGCAAGGAGAGCTGTATACCTTGGAGGCCTTCGGAGCTGAGGAGCTTGCTAGGATGGAAGAAGAAAAGGAGCTGTAGATAACCTTAGATGTCCATCCCTTTTGTGTAATATACGAACCCTTTGGGAGTTTGTGATGTAATAATGAGCTAGACTCTACCTTGTTTATCTAATAAATGTTTAACTTAACGAACCCGATTTTGGGGGCGTTTCAACTTGGTATCAGAGCTTTAGGTTCAAAACCTCGGCCATGGGCAGAATGGGTAGCGTTTAAGATAAGTTTGACCATTGCACAAACGTGAATTGAGTTTAAGTTTACCATCCCAAATTGGGTGGAATTCTGACAAAACAATCTTTAGATTGAAGTAAGGTGGAAACTGGCAGTACCGCCGAACTGGGAATTCCTGAACAATTGGATGATGACTTAAATCAAGGATCGAATGCGGAACGTAGAAAATCTCGAATTTCCTTAGTATTAGTTAAAACTCTGTCTTAAACCGCTACTAATTGAGGTTTACAACTTTTCCTTGTAGATGAACCACATAGTCAACCGTGTAGCTGGAGCTCACCAACTCAAGATCACCATAGAGTCTATGACTACCCAACTGATGGGGAAGTCTGACTATGTTGTCATGATACTCGCTGAAATCCGTGATTTCAAAAGAGTACAACGCCATACCCCGACTTTCGTGGAAGATGACCTTTGGTTCCTTGTGATGGTTCCAATCCTATGTTCCTTCTATGGATTCTTCGGAGCCCTACCCCCGATGGAAAACTTCATGTATGGTGAAGAAGAAACCGGAGATGAAAAGGTTGCCAATGAGGTGACTAAGGAAGGAGAAGCTAGTGGGAGTAAGGATGAGCTCGAGGGAGATAAAGTCTTAGCAACCCTGTGAGGCCAAGGATGCTACTTAGGCGTACTTAAATAAAACCTAGCAATAGTTGTAATCCTTTTTGGATGTAGAATGATTAAACTAGGATCACTGTTCCTAAGATGTTAAGCTTTTGGATGTAAAATAGGAAGTAATAGGACTCTTGATGTAAATGTAGTAGGAAGCTTAAGGCTAATATAAGCCACCTATGATGTACTTGTGTTATTAAGTAATGAAAACTATGTGCTCTTTCTTGCCCATGTGATCACTGTGTATACTTGTGTCTTTACGAGACTACCCTTTTCACACCGATAAGTCTAACATATAATTTTCTTATTATAGTTATGGATAGCCGTACCCCTGCTGCACCGTTCACTTTTGCGGACCTGTTTGTTTACAAGGCCATACTTGCACCCGAGAGTTATATCCCCATACCCCAACTGGGTATACGCGACCCCGCCACTGGCGAGCACCGTTGTGAGGACATTCTCGTGTCACCCTTAGCCGAGACCATGGACGTGGAGACCTTATACTTATCACCTAGAGATGAAGTCGAGGAAGCCCGTCAAAGAGGAGAGTATTGGCTCGAGAAAAGGGAGAAGGAGTGGAAGGAGGAATTGCGAGTGTACTTTGGACTTATTCCGCCCCAGTAGTAGAGTCGTACTATTAGAATAAGGTCTCGAGAGTTGTAGTTGCACTTGTGGTATATTATATGACAAACCTGGACCACGTATTAGGAATATGTAGAATCATTCCGACTTGCATTAGAAGGATTTCATCCTTGATGTCTTTTGTAGTAGAATTCTATGCTTATGTTGTAAAACTTTGTTTATCTATGAAAAGCCTACTTTGTTTTTAAAGAGTACTGTTGCGTACTAGTTGATACTTGCGTAATTAGTTGAAACCCCGAAAAACGATAGTTTAACGTAGACTAAACCTCCCCCTTTCGATTTCAACTCGTAGATGGTGAACCAACGTAGCGGATTGGGATTCGAAACTGGAGAAAACTCTAACACTAACCCCAACATAACCCAGATCATGCAAGCGTTCATGGCTGCTTTGAATGCCAACCACCGAAACCCTAATCGCGACGATGAACCTATGACCCGAACCCGTGCGATGAACGAGTTTTGCAAGCGCCGACCCCCGACCTTCAACGGAGACCCTAACCCGACTGTGGCCGAAACCTGGCTGAAAGAAGTCAAGGTGATCCTAGATACCTTAGAGATCACTCGAGATGGAGATCGTGTAGCTCTCGCTACTTACCAACTTAAGGGAGAGGCCCGCTATTGGTGGGAGTTGATAGAAGCAACCCATGCCATAGCCACCATGACCTTTGCTGAATTCAAAACCCTATTCCTCGATAAGTACTTTCCCACACCCCTTCGCCTGGCTAAGGAACAGGAATTCATGAACCTTAAGCAAGGAACCATGACTGTTACCCAATACGCCGCTAAGTTCGAGGAACTATCTCGTTTTGCCCCAGACGCCGTAGCTGCTGAGGACAAGAAAGCGAGGAGATTCGAGTGGGGACTAACAACCGCTCGAAGGGCCGTCGTAGCTCAAGCATTCACTACCTATTCTGGTATAGTGAAATGTGCGCTCTGGCTAGAGAGCGAGGAGGCTGACTTTAAGACCCGCTGGAGGAAAGCAACGGGCAACACTGGTGGACCGATCCGTACCCAGTCACCCAACAACCATCGTGGACCCTACCCTACCAAACCCTTTACCTCTTCTCAAACCAACCAAGCGTGGAAGACTGCAGTACCTGGGCATGACAAACCTCAGAATGTCAACCGAGACCTGGCGTCAGTTAGGTGTTACAACCGTCAGAATATGGGCCACTATAGCCGCCAATGCCCGCAACCTGAGAAGGAGAGGAATGGAAGCTTTGGAACCCAAAAAGCTCAACCTGAGCAGACTGGATTCGGAAAGCAGAACCCCGGAGGACCCTTGTCGCAACAGAATGGGCAGGATAAGGGGAAGCAGCCCATTGGAACCCAGAAAGGCACTGGAGGGTGCCTCTTTGCACTGCAGACTGAGGAACAAGAGCCGGATCCCTCTGTGATCCAAGGTACGCTGCTATTGTATAGTACATGCGTACAAGTCTTGTTTGACTCTGATGCATCTCATTCGTTCATATCTACAGCTTGCATAACTGCCCTAGCACAAGAAACAGAACCCCTAGGTTCGAGTACGAAACTAGCATCACCTTTGGGGGGAAGTATAACTGTTAGTCTAGTGTGTAGAGGGTGCGAGCTAGAAGTAGACAACCTGCGACTTACCTGCGATCTTAGAGTAATCGACATGGCGGATTTCGACATGATCGTGGGAATGGACTGGATATCAGCACACCGAGCGGTCATAGACTATCACCAGAAGACCGTGATGGCTTATACCCCAGAGGGTTTCGTTTTAAGGGGGATAGGCAGACCGCGAGTTCTTTGACAAAGAGGTCAAGGTGGCAGAATCAACTATTTGGATGGCTAGTTAGTCTCCAAATGGAAGAAACTGACCGGATGGAACTGGGATTACCACACATCGTGTGTGAATACGTCAATGTATTTACTGAGGAACTTCCTGGTTTACCACCTCAAAAAGAGATAGACTTCTCTATAGAACTCCAACCGGGAACAACCCCGATTTCTATGACCCCATATCGTATGGCCCCCGCGGAACTAAAGGAGCTCAAGACCTAATTGCAAGAGCTGTTGGACAAAGGATTTATTCGACCTAGTATGTCACCATGGGGAGCACCTGCATTGTTCATGAAGAAGAAGGAAGGAACGCTTCGTCTATGCATCGACTATAGGAAGCTTAACCAAGTTACCATCAAGAATCGATACCCCTTGCCTAGGATCGATGACCTGTTTGATCAATTAAGAGGAGCAACCTGTTTCTCGAAAATCGATCTCCGATCAGGCTATCACCAACTTAGGATCCGGGAGGAAGACATCGCCAAGATAGCCTTCCGTACCAGATATGGACACTACGAGTTTTTAGTGATGCCATTTGGGCTGACGAATGCTCCGGCAGTATTCATGTGTCTCATGAACAAGATCTTTCAACCCTACTTAGACACGTTTGTAGTGGTGTTCATTGATGACATTTTGATATACTCCGCTAGTAAGGAGGAGCACAAAGGACATCTGCGGATAGCGCTACAAGTACTCCGAGATAGCCAACTCTATTCCAAGGCAAGTAAATGCGAGTTTTGGCTGGAGGTGGTTAAGTTCTTCGGTCATGTAGTATCCAAAGATGGAATCACCGTGGACGAAGACAAGGTGGAGGCAGTGCTGAAATGGAAACAGCCAACCTCTGTATTCAAAATCAGAAGTTTCCTAGGGTTAGCTGGTTATTACCGTAGGTTCATACCTGATTTTTCTACCCTCGCGAAGCCGATGACGAGGCTAACCCAGAAAGGAGTGAAGCTGGATTGGGATGAAGCTTGCGAGAAGTCTTTTCAAGAGTTGAAAAAGAGACTGACCAGCGCACCAATACTCATCATACCTGAGCGCGGTGTAGACTATATGGTCTATTGCGACGCCTCGAGGGATGGTTTGGGATGCGTGCTGATACAGAATGGAAAAGTTGTAGCTTATGGATCTCGACAACTCCGACCGCACGAGAGGAATTACCCCACCCATGACCTAGAATTGGCCGCGGTAGTATTCGCCCTCAAATCCTAGCGTTACTATTTGTGGGGAGAACAATTCGAGGTTTTCACCGACCATAAGAGCCTCAAGTACCTGTTCACTCAGAAGGAGTTGAACCTGAGGCAGCGTCGATGGATGGAATATTTGGAGAACTACAAGTTTACACTTCAATATCACCCCGGCAAGGCCAACGTGGTAGCCGATGCGCTGAGCCGGAAGGATAGGACGCAGAAGGCCAAGAATGCCATTAAGGAATGGGAGATGGTGGATACTCTTAGCGAGTTCAACCTACGACCATCCTTAGAAAATGGTAATACGCGTCTGTATGCCTTGGTTGCGGAACCAGCACTTCACCGGGAGATTTTACTAGCTCATACCTCCGAGCAAGATTGCGAATTCATCCGGTATCGAATCCGAGAAGGAAAGGCTTTACCGGGATGGACAATCGAGGAGGATAATAGTCTGAGATTCAAAGGACAGGTATTCGTACCTAATATCGGAACCCTCCGAGAAGCTGTACTTCGAGAAGCTCACCATTCGAACTTTGCGGTACACCCTGGCGGTACGAAGATGTACCATGACCTGCAGAGAACGTATTGGTGGGAGGGAATGAAGAAGGACGTAGCACGATTCGTATCTACCTGCCTCGTGTGTCAACAAGTCAAGGCGGAACACCAGAAACCTGTAGGAGACCTTCAACCTCTACCGATCCCTACTTGGAAGTGGGAGCACATCTCGATGGATTTTATGACTGGCTTGCCAAGATCAACCAAGTCCAACACCGCTATTTGGGTGATCGTGGACCGACTCACCAAATCTGGGCATTTCCTGCCTGCCAAGATGACAGAGAACGTGGAGCAATTGAGCCTGTTGTACATTAGAGAGATTGTACGACTTCATGGAGTTCCTATCTCAATAGTGTCTGATAGAGACCCACGTTTTGTCTCGCATTTTTGGAAGGGATTGCAGAAGGCTTTGGGAACGGATGTAAGACTTAGTACCGCCTTCCAACCCCAAACCGACGGACAAACGGAGAAAACGATTCAGACGTTGGAAGATATGCTGAGAGCTTGTGCCTTATATTTTTCTTGAAACTGGGAACAACACCTACCCTTGGTGGAGTTTGCCTATAACAATAGTTATCAGGCCAGTATTGAAATGGCACCGTACGAAGCTTTATACGGACGACCCTGTCAATCTCCCGTCGCTGGACCGACGCTGGAAAAACGGGATTGATTGGACGTGACTTAGTACGAGATACCACGGAAAAGGTTAAGATTATTAGGCAACGGATTCAAACCACTCAAAGCCGACAGAAGAGTTATGCAGACAAGAGGAACCGACCTTTAAGCTTTGAAGTAGGAGACCATGTTTTCCTAAAGATCCAACCGAAGAAGGGAGTAATTAGGTTTGGGAAGAAAGGAAAATTATCCCTGCGTTACATAGGACCTTTCGACATCGTGGAGAAGATTGGGAAGGTTGCGTATCGCCTAGCCCTGCCGCCGGAGTTAGATAGAGTACATAACTTGTTTCACGTCTCGATGGTTCGCAAGTACCTCGCGTTGCCGATGCACGTACTCAATTGGGAGGACATCATCATCGAAGAAGATGCGACGTATGAAGAAGAACCGATCGAGATTCAGGACCGGAGTGAGAAGATCATCCAAAACAAGACCATTAAGTTGGTACGAGTCTTGTGGAAACACCGCGGAGCTGGAGAAACTACTTGGGAAAGAGAAGAAACCATGAAAGCCAACTACCCTCACCTATTTGAATCCGAGCGTACGGCGAATTTCGAGGATGAAATTGTTTAAGGGGGATAGGTTGTAACAACTCTGATTTTTACTAAATAAAAATTTCATTCTTAATATTTTAAAAATCGTAATTAAGTTTTAATCGTCGTTTAACTGCTGATTTTTCCCGTCATTTCTAGGGTTAAGTCTTAAGATTTCACATCTCGGCTGGAAATCCTATCTAGCAAGCTTAGCTAGCTTTTAACCAATTAGTTAACCTGACGACCGTTTACCCTAAACACCGTTTGTTTCTTGAACCTTTTGAGCCTTTAAGCTATTAACCGTTGGACGATAGTTGTTAGGGTTACCTTTACCCATTGGACAAAAGAGTAAACCATAGTTTATTCATTAAAGTACTTATATAGATTTCATTAGTACTTGAATATAGTATTATATAGGATATATACACATGATTAAAAGTATATATATCCTTTATTCCAAGTACAAACCATTACCCATTGGACAATAACCGTTAGGAGATTTATTACCCATTGGATGATAGACTATAGTCCTTGCCATCCTTACCCATTGGTTGATAACCGCTAGGGAAACCATTATCCATTGGATAATAGTTAGTCTTGACAATCAAGTACTATGGTTAATAAAATACTAGATTGCCATGTGTGTTAAATCCATTAAAATAGAATTAGTACATTAGGTTTTTTTTTTTGATCCGTACATTTGGTTAATATTATAGGACTTAGTACTTTGAAAGTATAGATTAGTTTATTAGATATTAGATTTTGACATATCTAGTCTAGATTATGTAGTACATGGTGATATATATATATATATATATGTGTGTGTGTGTGTGTGTGTACTTGTATGTATATATATATATATATATATATATATATATATATATATATATATATATATATATATATATATATATATATATATATATATATATATATATATATATATATATATCAATATTTTATTTAGAAAATCCTAATTTCCTAGAAAATCTTAGATCTTTTAGTACCCATAGTACTTATATATATATTAGTATATATGTATACTTTCTAGTAAAGTACAAGAGAGAGAGAGAGAGAGAGAATTGCCGAGAGAGGGAGATGAGAGAGAGCCGAGAGAGAGAGAGAATTAGGAGGAGAGAGAGAAAGAGAGAGGGAGAGAGATGATGTGTTGCTTGGATTTTTTTTTTTTTTTACCAAATCCAATTGTATATTCATCCTAAGTACTTGTACTAAGTGAAAGAAGAAGAGATGAGAAGATATGGGAGAGATTTGGAGTACAAATCTATTACAAACCAAATCCTTATACTTCCACAAGTCAATCTACCAACCCTTGTCCTTCCATACATATATATATATATATATATATATATATATATATACACACACATTGTACCAAAGAGAGAGAGAGAGGGAGAGAGAAAGAGAGAGGGAGAGAGGCCGAGAGAGATGAGGGAGAGAGAGAGAGATGGTCGGTTGGAGAGGGAGAGAGAGAGTGATGTGTGTGCTAGTGTACGTACCCCATTTGGCCATTCTTGTACACAATCCTAGTACTACTAAATCTAGGGTTTTATTACTCTTTCATATCTAAGGACAACCAAATCGTGTACAATTGTACATTCCCCAATTTTATACTTGATCAAATCCACCCTTCCTTGTTCAATCTTCCATAATCGTATCTATGGTACACATCCATAGCCATGCAAGCCTAGTTTTAGGGTTATTCTTGCAAGAAACCAAGATTTGATGGAATAAAAAAAATGAGAGAAAGAGGGAGAGAGAGGGCCGGTTAGAGAGAGAGAGAGGCCAAGTTTTGCCTATAAATACCAAGCCATTCTCATCCATTTTGCTCACACCTCCTCATTCTCCAACTTCTCTCTAGAAAGCATAAGTCTTCATGCTTGTTCTTGCTTGTTTTGCTTGTTCTTGCCTGCTTTCTTCTTGTTTTCAAGAAATTCTTCCATCGCCGCCACTAAACCACCACTCGACCACCACCTCGATCCAAAAGTAGTAGTAGTTGTAGTTAAGATCTAGTTTCGAGAGAAACCATTCTCTTTCGAAGCTACCGGAAGCCACCGTAAGCCGTTACTCCTCCCGATCGCCGACTTTCTTTCCGACGTACCTTCCGTAGCTTACTACCGCCAAGAAGAACGGTAGAATAATCTTCACCCCTACCCTACGTATATCGTATGTTATGAGCATGATTGAAAGATATGTAGTATACATAGATGAGTTGATCGTATGATTTTGTTTCACGTAGTTTACTTTGATCTTATGAATACGTGAAAGCATGATTGATTGCATGACCTTATAGAATCTTTCCAACTTGATTAACTCGTCAATAAACATATGTTGTTTTGACTTTCCAAAAAGAAAGGATATACGCTTTTGTTTTAAAGATAAAGTGTTGTTTTAAAAGAAATATTTGTATTTTGACCTTTTCAAGGGTTGTAAACTTGATCGCATGATTGCTTGCTTTACTTGAGGTTATGAACAAGCATGATTAAATAGGGTTGGATGATCTTGCTAGTTTAGTTTCAAGATTACTATGAAAGCGTCGTACTTGTTTACGAAGTCCCGCCGCGGAGTCTATGCATGATACGAGACACATGAAATTGGAAAGTAGAGACATGACACCTAAGATGTGGTTGATATGGATAAAAATGTTTTGAAACTACATAATGGCCGGACTTGGTAGCCTTATGTTGGTGTGCATTGCCAATGGAGCCGGACTTGGTAGCTTCATTGGAGGTGTGTGACTTGGTTATCCGCGGAGAGGAGCCAAGATGTGACACAATGTGCCGGCCTTGGTAGCCATTGTGGCAATGAGCCGGACTTGGTAGCTCATTGTTGTGCGACACAATGTGCCGGGCTTGGTAGCCATTGTGGCCAAGAAGCCGGACTTGGTAGCTTATTGGTTGTGTGCTTTCACAATGTGCTGGACTTGGTAGCCATTGTGGCCAATGAGCCGAACTTGGTAGCTCATTGGTGTGTGTGTATGTTTTTGAGAAATGATGTTGAAAGATGAGACACAAAATGATGAGTCGCGTAGGAGAAACACGGAAAACATGACACCAACGATAGATAGCGAATGCGGATGTGTCATTGTTGTTATTCTTATTGCATGTGCTGTTATGACCCTTTATGATATATGCATGACTTGCTATGTGTAAGTTAAGGGTTAGTGGGTTTTGGGTTACTCTATTGAGCTTTCAAGCTCACGGTGTTGCTTTATATGACCCTGACATATTATGCTGGTGGCGACGCTGGTATAATGTGTCAGACCTTTTAGATGAGCAAGTAGAGCTGTATACCTTGGAGGCCTTTGGAGCTGAGGAGCTTGCTAGGATGGAAGAAGAAAATGAGCTGTAGATAACCTTAGATGTCCATCCCTTTTGTATAATATAAGAACCCTTTGGGAGTTTCTAATGTAATAATGAGCTAGACTCTACCTTGTTATCTAATAAATGTTTAACTTAACGAACCCGATTTTGGGGGCGTTACAGAGGCCATCCCATTGAAGTCTGTAAGCCAATAAGACGTGATCAAGGCCATAAGAGAGAGGATAATCCATAGATTTGGGATTCCTCAACACCTGGTCACGGATAGAGGATCGGTCTTCTTCGAAAGAGAAGTTCAGGCCTTTTGCAGCCAATACAACATCTCCCTGTCCCATTCCACCCCTTATTATGCCCAAGGGAATGGGCAAGAAGAATCCACAAACAAGACCTTAATTGGAATTATAGAGAATATGGTTAAGGATAATCCGAGGGTTTGGCATGAGCTTTTGTCCGAGGCCTTGTGGGCCTATAGGACATCCAAGAAAGAAGCCACCAACGTTACCCCTTACATGTTGGTGTATGGCCATGATGCAGTACTGCCAATGGAGGTTACCATTCGATCAACAAGATGGGCTTACCAGCATGGCCTTACTCCAGCAGAATATTCTCAGGCCATGCTCATGGAATTAGAAGACCTTAATGAAGTAAGGCTTGCAGCCCTTTGATCATGTGGTAGTTCAAAAACAACGGGTGGCCAAGGCCTATGATAAAAGGGTCAGAAGGAAAAGTTTCTCGGAGAGGGATTTGGTCTAGAAGACCGTGTTGCCATTGGGTACGAAAACTCTCCAACTTGGGAAGGGCCTTACCAAATCTGTCAGGTTTTTAAAGGTAACGTTTATCTCCTTATGGATTTGGATGGTGAGATGCCTACTAACGGCAAGTTTTTGAAACATTATTATCCTTCTATGTGGGAGATGGGGGATTTTAGTGAAAAACAACCATCAAAAGCATAAAGCATGTGCTGAGAAGATTAAGGCCTGACATAAAGTTTTAGGCCACATATAAGACAAGCATAGTCAAAAAGGCCTAGGAACTAGGAGGCCACTTCATAGTCAGATAAACAAGCCACAAGCCTGAGGGATAAAGTTTTAGGCTAAGGCAGAGCAAAATGAAGCAAAAGAGTGCATAGCTAAGTTTATTACATGCTCTTTGGCGATCAGATCTCATTTTCCAAACTGGCCTTGAGGCTATACCAGGCCATCACAGCATCATTAATCACCACTTCTGCTTGGTCTCTCGAGGCCTCGGCTGTCGGCTTCTAAACCATCAAGGTTTTAAGAGCATCCAAAGGGCCTTGGGCAGCATCCAGAAGGTCCTGCCTCCTCTAGGCCAACAACGCCTCATGCTGATAATGGTCTGCCAATTTCTGTCGGGCTTCACTCAGTTGTTGCTCCAATTCCTGGATGGTTGAAAGAAGATCTTTGCGCTTAGCTTTGGCCTCTCTAATCTCCGTTTTGAGCTGGTCCCGTGCCCCAAACCCTTGTTTCAGTTCCTGCTGTAGTTCATCAATCTTGGTAGTGGCAAGGGTATGCTTTTCTGTCGCCAACTCATAAGGCCTTTTCAGGTTAGGGAAGTCCCTCATAAAAGATTGCAAGACAGGCTCCATCTGGCCACCTAAGGCCTGGGACTTCACTAGAACAACCATCGATTTCTAGATAGAGGAGTATTGCTCTTGATGAAAGGCAGGGCCAATGCCCAGGCCTAAGGCTACTTTCAAAATTTCCTTGGCCTGGCTGACCTCTTCGGGAGTATACGATGCTGGGGTTGATGATCCAATTCCACTACCGGAGGTCCCCGAAGCCGTGGGCTTGACCAGCTCCTCTACGATCTGGAATAACTTGTCAAACGACTCATCATCGAGGTCAAGAAGGATGGGTTTCTTCTCAGCAGGCGATTGCACCTTTGACAGCTCTTGGGAAAAAAAGGTGACTTGAGTATCCACCTTAGAGCCCTTAGGTTTTTCTGAAGAGTCGAAATCTTCAAGCTCTTGCCAAGGCCAGCATAGGATTAGTATCAACAATTGCTAGAGATAAGATCATAGGGGGAATTTTTTCCTTACATGAACAATGGGAACACTAGAATTCGTTTCCTCAATAGAGGTAACACTTTTTGTCTTTCTTTTTGCAGTTACCTGTATCCCTTTTGTCTTGGCAAGGGCAGATTTGGCGGTTTTACTACCTGCACCCTTTTCACTGGCCTGGTTCCAGAAAAGGAAAAGGGGATTAGGCCAAGTAAGTAAAGCACAGGAAGGAAAGATGAAAAGAGGAAGGAGTGAGTGCGGGCATAGGGGGAGATCCTTCATTGTCTAGGGATTTGGTGCTACTTCCCCTCGTACGCCCAACGATGGCTACCTTGGTGACCTAGACAGGGGTTAAGAGGCATAAAAACATAGATATTATAGGCCAGTACCAATCAGGACAGAGGAGTTGGGATACCTTGGGAGGTTGGGCTTTTCCAGTCGCAGCCTTTAAGGATGGGCCAGGAAGTATCTTGCCCTTTTAATGGCCTGCTCTTGCTCTTCGACTTCTTCTTCTTCCAGACCTCTGTCAATCAAAGCCGCCAATAAACATAAGTGATAGAGAGAAGTGGCAACTGAATAAGACAAGGCCAATAAGTTGAAGCTTACTCTTTCTTTTTGAAGAGGTCACAGAGGTTGTTTTGGCCTTAGAACTGCCTTTCTTTGGCTCGGGAGGAGGCAGAGGGGTTATCGCCTTCAGAACCTCTTTCACAAACTTGGAAAACAAAGGTTTCATATAGCCTTTCCACCAAGTAGCAAATTCATCCAGTTTCTCGGGGAATTTAAGGAAAGGCAGGAGTTCAAAGTTTGCCTTGGCTTTGTCAAAATCATCCTTGACTTTTTCCAGAGATTTCAGTTCAAGAATAGGCCTTTGTGTGAAATTAGTGTTCAGAGAGTCACAGGGAGGGAGTGGAATGAGTTGAAGTAGGCCAAATTGCCGAGCAAATTGGGCTGCATTGTAAAATTCAACTCCGGACTTCTCATTTTTGGATTGAGCACTTAGACCATACATCAGGTCTCGAGAAATCAGATAGCTTGCCCAAATTTCTTTTTGTTCATCATCGTATTCCTCAAACTTGGCTGGGTTGGTTTTGAGCCAGATGGGGACCGTATTTCTTTCAAAAGGCATCCAACCCGTGCCCATTGAAGTTAGGTCAGCATAAAAGTAGCGGAAGCATGCCTCAAATGTGTGTTTCGGGGGGGCAAGGTCATGGAAGTGGAGGCCGTAGCAGGTGTTTTCTGGAGATTTGTTTGGGTTCGGGCCCAAGGGTGGGAAATAGGCCCAGAGCCACAAGGTTATGATCCACAAAAGACCAGCAGCAAACACGTAACGATTTTCCAGAAGATCATGCATACCCCGGTACAGATAAGCCAAAACAAGAGGGGCCATTGCTAGTTTCTGGCCCGAAGCCAAAGCCTTGGCCAAATCCGTGAAATCCTTGGTAACCCGACTCGAGGAGATGCAAAATATAAATTTGTTCAGCCAGAAGAGTAAAAAAGCCACGTGTTACTCTTCGGTTACGTCCCCTTCCCCATGGAAGTAGGAGATAAAACAGGTATAAGCCAAAAACTCGAAAGCAGGGTATTCGAAGATAGGAGTCTTTTGGCTTAAAAAATAGTTGGCCTCGGCGCCGTGAGCACGGAGGCCAGTAAGAAAGCTAATGTCTTGCATCGTTGGCCCCGTCATCCCAACCTTGAAGTGAATGCTATTAATGATTATGGACCAAAATTGGGCCGCGGCAAAAAAGAGGGCATTATCCATGTTTATGGGTGATCTACTGAGCATAATGGCATCATGGATACCAATTGATTTACATAGTTGACCCTTAGCCTCGGACACCCAGTCCAACCACGCAAGATACTCCTTATCCGGCCGAGGCCATAATCAATTAGGGTTTGGTTTATGGTAGAAGCTCCAGTCGGGGTTGATCGAATCAAACAGTAAACTGTCCTCAGCCAAGGGATAGTACGCATATAGAGGGGGAGGGAACTCACCGTCAAAAGCCGGGCCAAGTGCCATTCCGGATTTTGCTACAGTCTGTGGAATCAAGACCTCTGCGTGGATAGGGGTTTCTTCATCTTTGAGTATTTGCATGACTTGGGTTGCGGAGTTTGTTGCTTTTTTCTAGATTTTCTTAGGAGCCATGGGGGAAGTGGATACCCGAGAGCTAGGGTTTTTTGTTTTTCTCTCTTTGGAAAGGAGGAGAGAGAAGAATAGCAGGGGGTACTCCTGTTTTCTTTCGAAGAAAGAGCACTGAAGAGAATGGGTTTTGATTTAAAGTTAAGAGGGGGAGTTATGGAAGGGAGTAGTGGGACGAAGGACATAACCGCCCACGGCCCCTTCATTCTCGGGAATAAGAGAAAGCCCATGTGGGGTAATCATTACTCTCACTCTAGAGAACTCATCCCTCCTTTTTGTTTCTAGCAAAAGGGTGTGCTTGGAAAGGACAAATGGCATTGGGAATTAAAAAGGGGCGGTTGATTTGAAATTGGAAGTTACATGACTTCTTGAGTTTCAATTGGGTACAAAAGGAACACGAAAGGCACCATTTTTTATACCCATGTTCTTGGGCTTAACAGCTTCATAAAGGCCAAAATGGGGCTCGTACACGCCTGGGTTTTTTAGCAAAACCAAGGCATGGGGGGGCAATGTTTACACCCATTTTGGCCTAAAACCAATAAGTGAGTTTATGGGTTAAAAGTGGTCTTTGGCTTTGAAATGCCTTGTGATTGTTAGCCTACAAAATTAGGCCAGTCTTTGAGCCAAGGCCTGAACGGAATTTTATAATGGGTTGGGTCAAGTTAATTTCGTTATTTCAGGCCCAAGCCCAAGATTGGCCAAAGATCCAAGTTGGCCCATTAAGCCTAAGAGTTGTTTGTTTAGGCCTAGTCCAGTTCCAAGAGGTAATAAGGCCTACAAATAGGTCCAAATCAGTTAAAGCTTGGGTTTTTTTCACCAGGCTTGGGCTCAAAAGGCTTACAGCAAATAAAGGCCCATCATGCACCTCAAGTTCAGGCCCAAATGATAAATGGGCCCCTTCCCTTCTTCAAAAACGTCATTTTGGGCCTTAAATTGGCAGAGAAAGGCCTTGAGTTGCTTGCAAGCAGCTCAAAGGCCTAGAATCTTCCTGCTGCTTAGGCTTGTGTAAGCTGCTCACAAACAGCTCAAGGTCTGAGTGGACCCCATCCTTCAGCATGAAGCAAAGCCAAAGACAAGTGGCACACATGCAACCCTTAGAGATGTTGATGGATGACACACGCAAACCTAAGCAAGCTGCTCATAAGCAGCTTACTCAGGCCTGGTTGATCTTTTGTTTCTAGAGACTTCTCCTAAACCAAGAGGAGTTGAAGACCCACAAGAGTTGAAATGTCCAATAGAATGGGGAGAAGGCCTGGAAAATCTTGGTGGGCCCCAAGAGAAGCCCATTCAAGCAGCAGCTTGAGTGTTTGAAGCAACTCAAATGGTCTGAATGCTGCAGGAGACGAAATTCTTTTTGCCTTTTTACAAAGTTTTGTGCAAAGCAGAAGGGTTTTTCAGGCCTTTGCCGTTTTCTTAGAGTAAAAGGCACGTTTTGTTCAGGAATGATGCAGGGAGGCGTGTCGAAATAGAAGAATGCGCGACAAGGACAATCACGAACACGTATGAACTAGAGGTACTCCCTCTACAAACACACAATAATAAGAAATAATCTCAATTTTCATTAATTCAATCATAAACAACTCTATTTGAATGTCACGTACCCTACAGCTTATTTTATACTAAAAACCTAAGACCGAAAAGGAATCAACAAAACAAGAAGCTGAATCTCGGTAAATCGCATATCACCAAAATCAAAAGATTTGATCTCAAATATCAATACTAGATGATAAAAGAAAACTTGCCAAAATAAATGGCACTCAAAGCGGAATATTCAAAAATAATTTATAACCAAAATAATAAAACGAAATATCTATTTCTTAAATAATAAACCATTTCCATTCTGCATCATTCTCCCCGTCTTGAAGAAACTCGTCCTCGAGGTTTATACAGTTGAATATGCCAAACCTTGTCTGCATCAAGTTTGTATCTCAAATTAATTTTTCTGAACCCAAACAGTAAAGAAGAGTCTTGAAAAATAAAAGTAATAATTGTCTTCCCAATTTTCTCTAAGTACGCAACCCAAATATTCTTTTTCACAGCAACTCCAATATATTCCCAAAAAGGATCCACGCATTGATTATCCCAACCAATTCCAGCACCTTCAAGCATGGTTACAACTTTTTTTTTGTAATATTTTCTGATTTTTTCCTTGAGTAATTTCCTCCACCAGTTCTTCGACAAAAACTAGTGGCTTATTCCAATCCACGACTTGATTTGGAATAATTTTTGATGTGAATGGCCACTCAAAGGTAACTTCATCCACCATTGTCCTCCCCCTCGACTGATAGTTACCAGCCAAAAGTTTGGTGATAGAAATATCATTCGACACCTCCTCCTCTTTCGGAAACCGAGATGGAACCGGACGACGGTGAGGTGGGCTCCCCCCAATAGCCATGGCAGCCACCTGATGGGTTAGGACGCCAATCGCATCCATCACACGCTGCTCAAGTTGTTGGAACCGCGCCTTCATTTGTGCTTCTCGTGCAGCTTTACTTCGTTCATACACATCTTCGGCAACAGCGTAACGACCATAATGGACTCCTTGTCACGCCTTGATCTGGAACGAGCGCATGCTCTGATACCAACTGATGCAGGGAGGCGTGTCAAAATAGAAGGAACGCGCAACAAGGACAATCACAAACAAGTTTGAACTAGAGATCCTCTCTCTATGAACAAACAATTATGAGAAAACTTCTCAAATTTTCATTAATAATTCATAAAACTACTCTCTTTCCCTAACGGCTACAATCTTATTGTACAGTAGTAGCCACCCTAGAATTAAAAAGGAATAAAAATATTAGGAAGCAACCCTAATTCTTGTAAAACAAGAAAACACAAAATAGAAAACTGACTCAACCTAAATTAAGAAACTAAATAATTCTATGTTAACAATCATAAATTATAAGATTCCTAACAAAATACTAAAACTAAAATCGTAAAATAAAATACTATTTTTTCTAAAATATAATCTGCATCATCTTCCCCGGCTTGAAGAAACTCGTCCTCGAGTTTATAAAGTTGATTTCGCCGAAACTTGGCTGCATCAATCTTGTACTACAAATTTATTTTTTCTAACCCATACTGTAAACAAGAGTCATGAAAAATAAAAGTAAGAATTTTCTTCCAAAATTTCTCTAAGTGCGCAACCCATATATTCTTCTTCACAGCAACTCCAATATATTCCCCAAAAGGATCCACGAATTGATCACCCCATCCAATTTCACCACCTTCAAGCATGGTAACAACTTCTTTTTGAAATATTTTCAGATTTTCTTTTTTTGGAATTTTCTCCACCGGTTTCCTCGTCAAAAACTGATGGCTTACTCCAATCTACAACAGGATTTGGAATAATATTTGATGTGAATGGCCACTCGATGGTAGCTTCATCCACTTTTGTCCTCCCCCACGACTAATGGTCACCAGCCAAAGGTTTGGTGATAGAAATATCATCCGACACCTCCTCCTCTTTCGGAAACCGAGGTTGAACCGGACGACAGCGAGGTGGGTTCCACCAAACAACCATGGCAGCCACCAGATCGGTTAGGACGCCAATCACATCCATCACACGCTGCTCAAGTTGTTGGAACCGCGCTTCCATTCGTGCTTCTCGTGCAGCTTTACTTCGTTCATACACATCTTCAGCAACAGCATAACGACCATAACGAACTCCTTGTCGCACCATCATCTGGAATCGAGCGCAGGCTCTGATACCAACTGATGCAGGGAGGCGTGTCGAAATAGAAGAACGCGCGACAAGGACAATCACGAACACATATGATTTAGAGGTACTCCCTCTACGAACACACAATAATGAGAAATGATCTCAATTTTCATTAATTCAATCATAAACAACTCTATTTGAATGTCACGTACCCTACAGCTTATTTTATACTAAAAATCTAAGACCTAAAAGGAATCGGCAAAACAAGAAGCTGAATCCCGGTAAAAAGCTACTTGACTCAATATCACCAAAATCAAAAGATTTGATCTCAAATATCAATACTAGATAATAAAAGAAAACTTGCCAAAACAAATGGCACTCAAAGCGGAATATTCAAAAATAATTTATAACCAAAATAATAAAACTAAATATCTATTTCTTAAATAATAAACCATTTCCATTCTGCATCAAGGAAGCAGCCCCTCATTGGAGCAGCTCGAAGCTGCTCAAGCCCAAGCCTCTGCTAGAAGGCCACATGACAGCCATGCATTGGAGTATTTTGAAACAGCTTAAGGCTTGTAACTCCTATAAATCACAGTCTTAGAGGCCTTGGCAAAGGTCCACGACCTCAAAGCTCAAAACTTATGCAACTTCATTTCCAACTTTACTTGTACTCACTTCATAAGTAGTTTAAGTTTTATCACTTTCCTTGTACCCAAGCTTCATTAAACCGTTAATGGAGTTCGTGTAATCCAAGTTTAGCTTCGCTTTATCTTTCTTTCCATTTTCTTAGCAACAATCAGAAAATTTTTAAGTCCTTAGCTCACAAAGGCAACCAACGAACCATCCCGAGGCCTTACCCTTTGGGCCAAGCACAATCACTCGAAAGGAGTCAGATTTTGAGGCTTCCAGGTCTTAAAAACAACTTGGACAGCAGTACTGTCCTGTCACGCCCGCTTTTCTAGCCAATTTGATTTTGCACATTTTTGTGGGAAACAATACCACCACTCTTTGCAAATCGCTTTCTCCACTTGCCTGGTTTAGAAAAAATTCCATTATCAATTGATAAACCATATGAATCAGGTTCTTAGAAAAAGGAAAAAAAGAAAAAAGGAGACATGAACCGAGATTCACAATAACCAGCAATCTAGTTTTGAAAAACAAATGTCCAACATCCAGTAAGATATGTATTGCATATGATCCATATTACAAAAGTCCTACCAAATTAGCTAACTTCGAATTTAATTCCCCTTGAAAATCTACTTCTGGTCACGCTTTCAGATCCCCATCGCCCCAAGCTCCAACATACCCAAATTCTTTCCATTTGGGGCAAAATACCCATGGCCCCATGCACCAACAGACCCAAATTCTTCCCCATTTAGCCAGATGGATTTGTTGCTTCGAAGAGTTGTACTGAAGATAGTTCTAGGAAGTTTAGAGCTTCTACATTCGAGTGAATGGTGATTGGGCTACAGATTTAGAGGGAGAGACCAAAAGAAAATTGAAGGGAGAGAGAGCGAGAGAGAAACTTGTGAGTGATTTTAGCCGAGTGAGGGAGAAAGTGGGTTTTGGGACTCCGGGAGAGAAGGGATGTGTGCGATTCTGAGTGAGCGGGTGTGTGAGAGAGAAAGAGAGAGTAAAAATAATTATTCTACAATCACACCCACTTTACACATACACACAAATACGTGGATTTCACACATACTGCATACTCTAGTGTGTGTGAAGCTCATACACTTGTTGTGTGGGTGTGTATATGGGTGTGTATTTAGATGTGGTTGTAGAATAATTAGAGTAAAAATGGCGATGGAGGCAGAGATGGAAGTGGGGAGAGAGAGAAAAGTGTGTTGTTTTTGTTTTGTTTGAGAATTGAGGTTTGAGAAGGGACCCACCAATGTGATTTGGCTTTCCACTTGAGCATCATGGGTTGGTATTATGGTCTCTGAATTTATTGAAATTGGAATGAAAAAGGAGAAAATAAAGGAGAAGTAGAGAGTTAAAGTGGGTTTATACTTTGTTAGAGCATTCACAATGTAATAATCAAAATTAAAAGGTTGCTAAACTTAGCAATGTTTGCTTAAAAAAGTGCTCATATTGTAATAACCAAACTTAACAATCACTTAACAACTCATCAAATTTTGGCTTTTGAATAATCAAAACTAGTAACCTTTTTGCCAATAATCAAATCTAATGGTTTCCACATTTTCTCAATCATGTACACCAATTATTACATAAAAACATTTTCTCTCTCTCAACTATGTTTTCCAGAAAATTATTTTTAAAAACCGTTTTTTTTTTATTTCAGAAACTTTAAAAAATTTAAGTGTTTTTACACAAAAACTGCTTTTTTTTAAACGGTTTCTAATAGTTTTTCAAAAAAAAAAAAAAAAAACTTTTTTTAAAACTATTTTCTTTTTGAAAAAAATTTTGAAAAAAACTATTTTCAATTTTTTTTACTAAACTATTTTCTTAAAAAAAGCTGTTATTTTTTTTTTCAGAAAGAGTATTCAAATTATTGTCAAAAATTTTAGTTTTTTGAATTTTGTAGTTTAGAAGGTGATGTGGCAATTTTTGGTTATTCAATTTTGATTATTACATTGTGAACCTCTATATTGCTAACTTTAGCGATGTCTTAAACGAGTAATCAAAAGATGACGTGGCAACTTTTGGTTATCCGATCCAATTTTGATTATTACATTGCGGATGCTCTTAATCAGAGAGAAAAGTCAGAGAAAGGTGAGACAGAAAAGTCAAGGTCATAAGTGTAAGAGCACCCGCACCAATCTTTCTAAATTTTGCACCAAATTACAACTTAAAAAATTATTTTATTACTTTGAGAGAATAAATTCTATGTATCGCCGGTGTAAAACCTCACTTTTTCACTACCGCCTATTATAGGCCCCATTGAGTGTCTATTGTTGTGATTTAAATCCTTCATATTTTACTACCCGCAATATAGTATTGCCATGCAAAAAACGGCTTGATCGGACTGCGATAGATATATCAAAATTTGAATTTTGATTTATAAAATGGACGATCTGATTTCTGTCAATAATAATATAGATAAATCATCCATTTTACAAAGCAAAATTCAATTTTTGATAGTCCAATCGATATTCGATCAATTTTAATTTTTTGCATGGATAAACTAGTATGTAGAATTTACAAGATGAACGGTTCAGATAAAAAATAAACACACGATTGGACCGAAAAATGTGATGGTGAAAAAGTGGGGTTTTCATTGCCAGTAGAAAGAATTTAATCTCTTACTTTGGTTACTCACTGTGGGCTCCCGCGCCCGAAAGCGCGCTCGAAGAGTCGCCACCCGGATTTTTAAGATGGATGATCTGAGAAACCGAGAACTCGTTTGAAAAAGACTTTTGGTCTAGCGAAAAGGTTGAGATTATGGATCCGGGAACCACGCTACGAACGGGGAAGGTTTTGTTGAAAAAGCACCCCGCTCGCCCGGTAAAACCGGTCTCTACTAAGCATTTTAAATCGAAAATTTAATATCATTTGAAAAACTTAACTTGAAAATATGTACGGGAAAGGGACACGGGATTAAATATAACACATTGGCGTGCTTGTGGTGGGAACTGTACAGTATGAAATGGATGAACAATGTACAGAAGGTGGAATAACAATAATACAGCAGACTGCCAATATCACGTGAAGTGCCGCGCGATACACCGGATGCATCGCACGGTACAATCAAAGTACCGTGCCGTACACCTGTCTACACATTCCAGAATCAGTTCGTTTTTACATGACGAAACAAACCATAGGTCCGCAAAATAGCCTTTTATATTTTCCAAATCTCTGAAAAATGATTTATGAGACCCTTTTGTTCATCTTATCTTGCAAAACTATGTTAAAAGCTTTTTCTTGAAATGTTGGTGGATTAAATAAAGTAAAAAAAAAAAACTTTTAACATGAAATTTGAATCTTGAATGTACTCGTACGATCTTTAAGCAATATTAGCCGAAATATGAAAAGAAAAAGCAAAAAAGAAAAAAAAAGAAAAGAAAAGAAAGAGTTTGAATATAAAACTCGTTTGAGACCCAAATTCGGTATAGAAAGACCGAGAAGAGACTCGATCGGCTCCCCTCAAGGCCAAAACGGGGTTTAGCCCAATGAAATGGATTTATACCTTTTGATCGAAACTTGGATGTGCTTGAAAGTGGAGGAATGAAAGTTGATTTGGATTGAGTTTGAGAGACTTGAGAGCAAATGGGTGTTGAGAGAGAGAGAGAGAGATATGTGTAGTGGTGATGGGTGTAAAAAGTTGTAAAGAGAGAATAAGAAGGGAGTAATTTTAGAGAGAGAGAGAGAGTGAGAGCAAAAAAAATGGCAGAGTAACTTTATTTGGATTTGAAGGGGTGCTTCTCAACTAGAGGGGGGTGTATTTATAGGCAAAAATTATGCTTGGAGTGCACCCAAAGGAGAAAAACGTGCAAAATGTGCTCTGTCCGGCCATTGTTCAATTATTTATATTTGCAGGCGTGGCCGACAACTTTCTGCAGTCAGAACTTTTCCCCGAAGTGCAGCGCGACATATTGAAATCCCGTGCGGCTGAGTGATTTTTTTGACATGCCGCGCTGCATTTTGAAGTGCCGCGCGACACTTTGAAAGTGCCGTGCGGTATCCCGAGACAGCTCAGCTCGTTGAACTTCGCGAGAGCGCCCCAGACACTCCCGAACTCAAATTTGGACGCGGTTCGTTGCATTGGAAAGCTTGTTGAGTCCTCTTTCTAACCCAATTGGTTTCACTCAAAGCCATTTTATACATTGAAATATGTGCCCAGTTTACCATCAGTATGTTATGGAAAAAGTTATTTTTGACTAAGCAAACGCATTTTTCTCTTTTCAATTGAACCGGAGGCCACCCTAACATTGTTGAAAGAGGGATTTTATTGAGGTTAGAGAAGGAGTAGCAAAAGAGCAATAATCCAAGCCTCGAAGGTATATTTTTCCTTATTTCATCATCGGGGGAACTTAAAGATTATTCGGAGGTCCAGATTGGAATGTCTACACTCACTTTAAAATATCTATTGCACCAACCTCTCTATATAAAAATTATCTCATTAAAAATATAATTACTTTATTCTAAAAAACAAAAGAGAGCAAACAACGGCAAAAGCATTTTTTTAAGGGTAAACTATAGTTAACCCCCTCTAACAAAGCCTCACTTGCACTTTGCCCCCCTTTAACTTTTTTTTTGGCACTCAACCCCATCTGATTAACTGAAATGCTGATTCCGTTGTCTACCCTAACGAAGGGGAAGGAAGTTACACTTCTGCTCTCTATTAAAAAACACTTGGGAAACTGATGAAATGGAAACCCAACCCTTTCGGATAAAAAAAGAAAAGAAAAAGAAACCCAACCCTTTGACAGAACAATGACCGATCGAGATGGGGCCAAATGGAACCCTAAAATCTGTGAATTTGGCAACTACCAGCCCTCACTCTTTTGATCATAACTTTCTATGTGCTTCGAATCGTGATGTGCTTTTAGTGTTATTAAAAAGCTGACTTCAAGACCTCGAAATCAATATATAATTTGCATGTTTTCAATATCGGATGAAGAAGTTATGACCGTTTGAAGTTAGACGAAAATCTGTCTAGCTAGTAGCTACCAGCCCTTACTCTTTTGATCATAACTTTTCGTGTGCTTTGAATTGTGATGTAATTTTGGTGTCATTAGAAAGCTAACTTCAAGATCTCGAAATCGATATATAATTTGTATGTTTTCAATATCGGACGAAGAAGTTATGACTGTTTGAAATTGGGCCAAAATCTGTCTAGCCGTTTCGGAAGGTCGGGTGTATGGATTAGCGGTTGGAATACAGGTCAACCGGCCGGTTGACAGAGCCTTGACTCGGGAGCTTCCAAAAAGTTAAAAACAAACAGAGCACTATGTTTTTTCTTTCTCTCTCTAAGGTCTATTATGGGTCCAAGCAATCTCATAATTGTTTTTATAAATCTTTTTATGGAGATTTCATTTTCCCATCGATATTTATTATTTGCCACACTCAATTTGAAATTTGCAGAAAATCTACTCATATTTAAAAAGAGTTAAAGGGAGAGAGAGAGACGAAGTGAGAGACAGCTATAGACACACACACACACACACACACACACACACATATATATATATATATATATATATATGTAGAGAGAGAGAGAGAGAGAGAAGATAACCAATTGTTGATGATATATGTATGTATACATAGATGAGGGAGATGACCGTTGTTTATGATGAGGGCAATTACGTCTAAAAATTTCAAAAAAGAGGGCATGTGACCTTTTCCATCCATTTCCAAACGGAATATAAACGAAATCAGCAATTCTGTTAGTTAGATGGGTTGAGTGTCAAAAAAAAAAGTTAGAGGGGACAAAGTGCACGCAAGGCTTAATTAGAGGGAGTTAACTATAGTTTACCCTTTTTTGAAACCAACCAGCAAACAATTAAAGCTATTCCCCCCTATCACTCTTTCTAACTTTACTCTCTCCTCTCCCCTGCCCCTTCTCTCTCTCTCTAACTTTACTCTCTCCTCTCCCCCTGCCCCTTCTCTCTCTCTCTTACTCTCACCTCTTCTCAACCGACAATGCCACAACCCCAAAAAATTACGACATTGAAAATAAATGCATTTCTTTCAAAAAAAAATTCAAACTTTTTTCATAAATTAAAAAGAACTCATCGATTTCTAGTGAATTGTTGAAAAAAATTTAAATTTTTCTTGCTAAAATTGTATTATTTGCGGACCGCACAAACATTATGGGACGAAGCCAGTAACCAGCAAACAAAAGGCAGCCCTGGAGCGGGTGAGTTAGCAGAGAAAAATGGTGTACAAAGTTAGGTTCTTCGATCTCGTCGAAGAAATCAGACCCATCAAGCCCAGAGCGATGGAATAGCCCTCGATCCAACTCCCCCAGTACTAGATCCAAGAAGAAGGTCAAATCCACCACAACTGATCTGCCGTCGATCACTTCTATATGATCAGTCGACCGGTTGAGAGTTCATAGATATTAGTATTTTATTGGTAAATGAGTAAACAGTTTCTCTTGTGTTTCAACAAGGAACTGTAGCTCTTGTGATTTTCACGAAACTGATGCAGCAGTGTTACTATAGTGCCAGAAAGGAAGAAACAAGTGTGATGTAGATGCTCTAAATTTATAATGCGGGATTGTGGAACTAACAAAACAACTCGTGGCATTATCAGCCACACCTAACTGTTATCACCTTTGATTTTGAAAGTCAAGTCTATGTGGTGACAAATTTTTAGGTGTCAAGCAGGTACACACACGGCGGTATCCGTAGGCGATTCCAGCCATCCAAACATGTTTTGAATGGTCCAGATTTATTCCTTCTTTCCCCCACCCGACCACTCTCTCTTTCTCTCCTCTTTTTGTCTCTCTAAAATCCAAACCGTCCAAAACATGTTTGGACGACTAGAATTGCCGATGGGATATCACGTGTGTGGTACCCTCCCGACACCCAAAATCTTCTCCCATGCGGTCAAGCTATCTTCATTTCGTGGAAAGATCTAATGTGTAGCCAATACTCAAAGCAGATTATTATTATTTTGATAAATTGAAAGCAGATTTTAGAATTTGAGTCTTTAAGAAACAGTTGTTATTTTCGTCGAAAAATTTTAATAACGAATTTTCGCACTCTAGAGATTTCTAAAAATAGAAAAACGTCTAAAATATAATTCTAAAAAATCTAAATTTGGGCTACGTACTTTTTGGATCATGTTTTGTGTAAGTATACTAGTAAAATTTAGGAGCTAATATTTTTGTATTTTAGCTTAAAAAACCTATTATGAGTGATTGAAAAAAACCCAGCAAAATTGGAAATAATAGGTATTTCTAATTAAAAGTGGAAAAATGGTCTAAAATCTAGCCGATTGTAGATAACTGAGTTTCGGGTGTGTTGATAACTCATTTTACCCCCACCTTATTAAAATTTAAAGTAGGGGTGAGTATGAACTGAATTGGTTTGATCTTATAGTATATAGACCAAGAACCAAACCACTATCTACGGATTTTGAATTTGGAGAATCAAACCAACCCACAAAAGGTATAGAACCAAACCATTTGACTACGGTTCGATTTCGATTTCGAACTGCAGTTTACTTGAAACTGATAAGATATTATTTCGTAAACTATTTAAAGTACTCAAAATTGCGGAGATAAACTAAGAATTAATTTTCATTTATAGAAATATAGAAATTAATTGAGCCGTGGAATTACTATTCACTGGAGCATTACATTATACCATATGCTTTTGGTGTACCAAAATTATAGGGGTTGTGATATATAGAAGTTTATGCTAAATATTGTTGGTAGTAAATGAAGGGTGGGGATAATGCCACGACAACTATTTTTAATGCCACGACAATTACTTTCATCTCCCAATATTGCTCTCCACCGGTCATTCTCTCAACAGCCGCCTCTCTCTCTCTCCTGATCTCTCAATTAGTGCGTTTGCCAGAGGAAAACCCAGTTGTAAATGGTGAAGCCAAAGTAAGAGACCAGGACAGGGAGGTTTGAGGCCCTCCGTCACTCCAAGACCCGCCCGGGCTCTCCTCCCTCTTCTCTCGCTACAAATGTGTCAACACCGTCACTCTCATTCTCGTCTTATCACAGAAGACAAATTGCTTGATTCCAAGATCTCCGATGTCGAAGAAGGCAGCAATGATTTGGTCTTGTTCAAAGAAATTTGCTCCGGTGAACAGAGAGAGAGAGAGAGGAGTAGCTCTGCCATAAGAAAAGAGAGGTTTGATGTCATGTCTATGCCATTGAAAGCAAAATTAGGAAAGTTCTTTTAGAAAAAATGGAGGAGAGAGATGATGTTAGCTCAAGAGGCAAGGGTATAAGGGTAAGACACTAATAAAATTCGGGAAATAATATTGCCACACCATTTTTTGTTATTGTCACACCCTGCAAGTGTATTTTTGCACCAAAAAATACACTTGCAGGGGTGTGGCAATAACAAAAAAGGGTATGACAAAATCACTAGCCTAAAATTCGTGGGATTAACAAAGCTACTCGTGGCATTAATACTAAATAGGACGGTAGATTAAATAGATTATTAATTTAGGAAATTAGTGGACTGTATCTCCCATTAGTTGACTATAACTCCCATGTATACTTGGTGTATCTAAATTAAATGAGTTATTTATGTATATATATATATATATACGGTTCAGATTGGTTTGGAACTGAAATCATTAGGCTTTGTTCGGTTGTGGGTTTTGAGTTGTGTTTTTGAATAAAGGTAGAGAGAGAAATGAGAGTAATGATTGTGAAGAGAGGTAAAAAGTAGAGAGAGATAGAGTGAAAAATGAAAGTAATGATTGAAAAGTTAAAGAGAGAAAAAGTAAAAAAGTTACTTTATCCAAAACCGTGGGTTTGGAATTCCAAACCGAATGAATTCCAAACCCACGGTTTTGGATAAAGTAACTTTTTTACTTTTTCTCTCTTTAACTTTTCAATCATTACTTTCATTTTTCACTCTATCTCTCTCTACTTTTTACCTCTCTCCACAATCATTACTCTCATTTCTCTCTCTATCTTTATTTAAAAACACAACTCAAAACTCACAACCGAACAAATTTTAAGTTACTTCATAGGCCAAAACCATTTAACGCAGTTTCTAATTTTTAAAAACCGGAACCAAACCACACTACTAAAAAAACCAAACCAAACCATTCGGTTAAGATTGGATTAGATTCGCGGTTTAACGGATTTTTTGTTCACCCCTAATTAGAAGTGATGTTTCCTCAACCTTACCCCTCATTATCATAATCTTCACATCAGAATGAGAAGTTTGATACGCTACGAGGCGCAAAAAACCACTGTGGTTTTCGACAGATAAAAAGCAAACACGGAGTGTATCAATGACCAGGGTTTGCCAAAAATAGAAATCATGGAATGTATGCATCAGCACCTAACTCGTCAAATTCAGGGACAAGATAAGCACAATTGTTAGTAGAAAACAATGGAACAACAGAGAATGAGAGTACGTATTGGGGATGAAAAGCTTGATTCTTTTCCCTTCAGTTTGTGGGCATAAATGGCCAATGTAAAGAAACACAGATCCTAAAGTTTAGGATTGAGAAAGCTAATCTAGGAAAGGCAATCTCTACACAGAATAATTACAGAAACCCCAGGCAGCTAGTAATAACGGATACAATGGAGAGAAATCAAGAATCTTGATAGCCCCGCAATCCTTGTGCGTGTGATCTCGTAGTAGATGCGACCTGTACAAGGGACTATGGCTATGAAAGGTAGCCCCTCCATCTTTCGTAGAAAATTAGAGGTAAATATTTTTGGAAATACTGAAATGATGGTAGTTATCCATGTTTGCATGTGGGGTAACCATGATTGGTGGCCGATTTCACTCATAAATACCATAATCGAGGATTCACAAAGTACTCCATTAGACAAGAGGGTGTGGTGAGTAAAAATGGAGTCCGGCTCCTCTTCAATCCATGGGGAATTGGAGAATCCTCCAAGTCTAATTCAATGATCAGGATTACTCTAGTAACTCTAACCCCAAAGCTCATCTGACATTCTACTGGCACCCGATTACTCCATAAATATTCCCCAATTACATAAACGTCTACCCTCCTGTTAAACCTACCTCTTAAGGATATATATTTTTATTTTATATAGCTCATGTTTTGCCATTTCGGTTATCTTATGATTTTTTGAATTATCTTGTTGTTTTGAAACTCCACAATTAGTGACTCTATGTCAGTATCCTTCACATGCAACTTATACTGTAGTAATTAGCTGCTTTATAATTTGTTTTTATAATTGGATATTTCGGGCAGCTTGTGCGCACCTTAACTAATCCGGAGTCCTGAAAGTAACGATTGGGCAAAACCGCGGGTGGCCCCAAGTGATTTCTACATTTTTACATACACAAAACAACTACAATGAACATGCAACAATGTACGAAGCACGTGAAAATACACTAGTAGGAGTAAAAAAAAAAAAAATCTTATGAGCTTATATAATATCAACAAAAGAAATCATGCTGAAAGAAAAAAAGTTACTGATGTAACATTAGTAAAAACTAGGGTTTCAGCAATGTGCTACGCACGTTCGATCCTGCTTGTTGGTCTAATAATTAAATGTACTTAGCATTTATTGTTTAATTTTTGGGTCATTTGGGTTGATTTCGAAGATTGTTGTAAAACAAGGGCAAATTACAAATTGTCTTTTTGAGGTCTGTTCGTTTGGTAGATGACCATTTTGTATTTTATTAATGGCCAGTTTGATAACCTATGGTTTTGACCTAAAGTGTTGTTGTGCTTTTGCATGAAAATATTGTGCCCATTGGATTAAAACTTGACTAGAGAAATACTTTTATTCATGAGTAATAACCCTATTTTCTGCAAATGAGTTTGGCATTTGCTAAGTGAAACGGCATAGTATAGAAGAATCGAAAATAATTTGGCGATGCAAACTGGGGAGCCCAAAAACTCATCCATACATTTGTTCTTTTTTAACATGTGTCAAGTAAGTACCCACTATGGAAAACAACGAAAGGCAGATGGTGAGTTGAGTAAAGTGGATAGACTTGGTAAAGGGATGGGTTGTAAGGATTATTGTTACAAATACAACTCCAGTTGAAGGAATTTCTCTCTGGATTACGATGCAAATAAGGCAAGATAGATGTCCTCAGTCCTAATTCATGAAAAATCTAAACTTAGATTTCTACTGCAAAAAGAATACAATAAAATTTAGAATTGCTTCATATCAAACTAACCAAGTACTTCACTCGAAAAAAAAACTAATCAAGTGTTGAAGATGTAGTCATAAGTTTAGTGTCGTTGTAAATCCAATCATACTCAACACAATTCAACTGCGAATCAAGTATTATAACATCAAAATCCATTCGTGCTCAACTCGAAAGATCAATCTAAAGTTACTTCCTAAACGATGATTAGCCTAGAAAACAGACTAGCCTCCTTTCACAACTTAATTTTCACAATTTCAATTGGATAACCAAAAAAAAAAGGAAACACAAAAAAAATACATAACAAAATGTCAACCAAAAAAAAAAAAAACTAACCACATTAGCAGAAACACTATCCCCTCCAACCACTTCTGTAAACCAATGAATCTGGTTAGATCATCTCATATAATAAGAGCACACAAAATAGAACCCTTTTTTTTTATTCTCAAGTCTTTTTTCCTTCTGTTGTTGTACTGTTTTATGTCTTATTCTATGGGATGATCTTTCTGTCAAAAACTACTTGCCAGTGGTCATCTGTGTTTGCATACTACACCGGAGTGGCCATTATCATATGATATTAGTGTACTCACTCAAAGGAGGACGCAAATCTTGCCACAACGCATTTGGACCCAACCAAGGAAACACAAGTTCCCAACTATTTGTATCTCAAATATAATAGTATGGTTTTTACCAAAAATATTATTATGGAAGATCCACTTACGCTCACATCCTTGAATAAGCTTATAGTCCACTTGCAACTCATGCGCTTCACAGAAAGAATCCCATCCTTTCGCGAAAGTCATGATTAACAATTTCTACTCGCCAAGCTTTCATTCCATGTCTCAGGAGAATCCCAAGTATTGACGAAGACCATGGGGCAACATCTGCAAACAACACCAAAAAATCTAACACTGTCTGTAACAGCTAATAAACACCAAACTAAAGCGGAAGCACTCAGGATAACAAAACATCTAACCTCAGTAACATCATGAATTGTAGTATTTTTTAGATGCCAGCATAGATTCACAATTATGAGTAAATTTTCCAAAAATTAAATTCCATAGAAAATGCACAACTAAGACGTAAACAACCACATAAGGATGAAACTCAATTTAATGCATAGTATCACTAAACAAATGCAATAATAAAATAGACTCTACTCATACCTTCCTCGTTGTACCGCACAAACGAATGGTACATAATGTCATCCAACCATTCACTCAACTGAAAATTATAATTCCACTCCACAACATGACCGTACCCAAGGATAAAATATCCTGATAATCTTGCATGAAATTGCCAAATGGTTGGTAAAGCAAACAGTTCTTTTGGTAAAGCAAATGGTTCTTTTGCATGAAATTGCCAAATTTATTTAAAACCACTTCAAAGAGTATTACGTATTGCACGAGCAGCAATGACTTGTCGGCCTTTGGCAGTTTATAGATAATAAAGAGCTGCCCTCGAAGATACTTGGGAAGGATTCGAAGATACTTGGGAAGGATTCTTAGCACTAACCCAAAGTAGAAACAGAATATGGACCGCCATTTTGACACACCAGAACTATCCAAAAATACGAAGATATAACACCTTAAAAAAAAAAAAAAAAAAAAAACTAAACCCAACGTGTACTAAGATTACGTAATACTAACTTTAAAAAGGTTCTGAAATTCCATGGCAGACCCAATCGCAGAATAGATATTAACAGAAATAGTTACTATCAATAAATAAGAAAGAAGTGTTAGAAAAATAATTTGTAATCTTGCATGTTCTAGAATAGTGTAGAAAAAGTATATAAGTTTAAAATAATAAGAAGTGTGTAGAAGTTATTTGTTTTTAGGCACATGGGTTAAAACTAGAATAGTGTAGAAGTTGTGAGAGCTAGACAATTCTAGAGAATTCTATAGTGGTGGAACTAGCTCTATAAATAGAGCTTCATTGTACCTTTCCTCTTGTACAATTCGAAAGCAATACAAAAGGCCTCCTTCATTATAACACTCATCTTCTAAATATCTACCACCTCATACATATAACCTTTTCCCTTTATTTAATCCAGCACCCCAACAATTTTGGTATCAGAGCAATAACCGATCCATCCTTGTCCTTCTTTCATCCACCATGGAAACCAACTCTTCCACTTTTAACTATGCACAAAATCTCATCCCCGTATTTGAGGGAGAGAACTATGACTATGGGAGCATCCAAATGCAAACTTTATTTGTCTCACAAGAATTGTGGGATCTTGTTGAAAGTGGATACGAGGCACCGGCAAATGCCGAAGAAGAAGCAACTTGGACGGAAGCAAGGAAGAAGAAGTTCAAGGAGAACAAGAAGAGAGATGCTTTGGCTCTCCTCAACATTCAACGTGGGGTAAGCAAATCTATCTTTCCAAGATTTATGGGTGCTAAAACTTCAAAAGAAGCATGGGAGATATTAAAAATTGAATATCAAGGTTATAATAAGGTTATCTCCATTAAACTTCAAACACTATGGAGAGACTTTGATAATCTAGCAATGAAGGAAAATGAATCCGTTCAAACGTTCTTTTCCCGAGTTGCTGGAATTATCAATCAAATTCGAAGTTATGGAGATACCCTTCCGAATAAAAGAATCATTGAAAAGGTTCTTAGGAGTTTGCCTCCAAAGTTTGATCATGTTGTAGCTGCTATCGAAGAATCCAAGGATTTGTCTAAACTTACTCGACATGAACTAATGAGTTCTCTCGAGGTCCATGAACAAAGAATGAGCAGGTTCACAAATCAATCCTTGGAGCAAGCATTTCAAAGCAAAATCAATTTTGGAGGAAAGATCTAAGAACGTCAAGAGAACGGCTCATCTCGAGGAGGAGGCATGAACGGAAATAAACGTGGAGGCCAAAATGCATTTCAAGCCCAGAACAAAGGAAAATGATACGACAATCAGAGGAATCTTAATGGCGGTAACTCTAACTCCTCTTGTATTATTTGCAAAAAATCTAATCATGCATCCAAAGACTGCAGATTTAAATGCAAGAGATGCAAGGTTTCTAATCATTCTGATCGAGATTGCTGGTTCAATCAAGGAAAAAATAAAGCTAATTTTTCAGAAGAAAATGAAGCTGAACTCGTTTTCTCTTGCATGAATGCTCAACAAGAGTCAGATAGCATTTGGTATTTGGATAGTGGATGCAGTAATCATATGACAGGCGATCGTGAAAAGTTCGTGCAGCTTGATGATAAAATCTCTTCACAAGTGAAGCTGGGAGACGGGAAGCTGCAAAATGTGAAAGGAAAAGGAGTTATCGCTGTCTACACAAAGGGAGGTAACAAAAAATTAATTTCAGATGTCCTTTATGTTCCTGGGCTTACTCAAAACTTATTAAGCGTGGGGCAATTATTGCAAAAAGGCTATGCACTTAACTTTGATAATGATGAATGCACCATCGTTGACAAGAAGAAAAATTTTTAAGTGGCAAAAGTCAAAATGACTCCAAATAAAGTTTTCCCGTTAATAATGCCACTTAATGAAAATTTGCCCTTCAAGGAGAAAAAATTGATGACTCATATTTGTGGCATCTAAGATATGGCCACTTAAATTACAAGGGCATGAGATTACAAAAGGAGATAAATATGGTGAAAGGGCTACCAAATATTGATAAAATTGATAAAGTTTGTGAGGGATGTATCTATGGAAAAATGCATAGACTCCCATTTCCAAAGTTCACTTGGAGAGCTAAAGCACCTTTGGAATTGGTGCATTCTGATATTTTTGGCCCTACCAGAACACCATCTCTTGGTGGAAAAAGATATTTTTTCTCCTCTTTGTTGATGACTATACAAGGATGATGTGGCTACACATCATTGACAAAAAATCAGAAGCTTTCTTTGTATTCCTCAAATTTCAAGCCTTGGTGGCGAGACAAAGCGGAAGACAAATAAAGACACTTCGGACAGATCGTGGTGGCGAATTCATCTACACTCCATTCATGGACTATTGCAAAGAAAAAGGAATCAAGAGGCAACTAACAATCCGGAAAACACCTCAACAAAATGGAGTAGTAGAATGGAAGAATCGGACGATTGCAGAGATGGCACGGAGCATGCTTAAAGAAAAAGGGCTTCCTAACACATTCTGGGCCGAAGCTGTCAATACTGTTGTTTTCATCCTTAACCGTTCTCCTACTAAGGCGGTTCAAAACAAGACACCATATGAGGCGTGGAACAAATAGAAACCACAGGTAAATTTTCTAAAGATTTTCGGATGCATTGCATATGCATTAGTTCCCTCAGAAAAAAGGGAAAAATTTGATGAAAAAGGGTAGAAATATATTTTGATCGGATATAGCGACGAGTCCAAGGGTTATCGTCTCTATAATCCAAACACAAATAAATTTATGGTTTCTCGAGATGTGATATTTGATGAAACAGCTGCGTGGAAGTGGGAGGACAATTCCTTCCAAGAGCCAAAGTTTTTTGAGCCTGATGATGCAGGACATGAGCGAGAAACTTTGACTCCAGACCCAAGTCCAAATCAAAGCCCACCGACAAGTCCAGAGAGCTCATCACCGGATGATCTCAATCCAACAAGAAAGGTACGTTCCTTACGAGATATTTATGACTCGTGTGATTTTGCCTTCTTCACTTGTGAACCACATAATTATGAGGAAGCTGCAAAAGAAGAAATTTGGCTAAAAGCAATGGATGAAGAAATTGCAACTATATATCGAGAAAAATCACACGTGGGATCTTGTGGAGCTACCAAAAGGAAAGGACGTAATCGGACTTAAATGGGTCTATAAGACAAAATACAAAGAAGATGGATCAATCCAGAAGCACAAAGCACGCTTAGTAGCAAAAGGCTACTCACAGCAGCCTGGAGTGGATTTCAATGAAACATTTGCTCCTGCCGCTCGCATGGAGACCATCAGAACAGTTCTTGCCTTAGCAGCACAGCACGAGCCGAGCAAGCTACACTATGCAGCAGCCAAGCGGATCCTCCGTTATCTCCAAGGGATGAAGAAACTTGGCATCAAGTATACAAAAGAGAAAGACAGCAAGCTTATTGGCTACACCAATAGTGATTGGGCTGGATCAATCGATGATCGAAAGAGCACATCCGGCCAAGTATTTTGCTTGGGAACTAAAATTATATCTTGGAGTTCCAAAAAGCAAAGGACAATTGCCTTATCCTCAGCAGAAGCAGAATATATTGCAGCAACAGATACAGCATGTGAAGCTGTATGGCTCAGAAGAATTCTATGTGATATGGGGCATAAAAAAGAAGGACCTACAATTATCTATTGTGACAATATGTCAGCCATAGCAATGAGCAAAAATCCAGTTTTTCATGCACGAACAAAGCATATCGAGCTTCGACATCATTTTATCAGAGACTTGGTGCAGAAAGGAGAAATTCAGCTTGAGTTTGTCAACACCAAGGAGCAGTTAGCAGACATCATGACCAAATCAGTAGCAGCAGAAAAATTCTCTCAATTTCAAGATCTCATGAAGATTACAAATTAAGGAGGAGTGTTAGAAAAATAATTTGTAATCTTGCATGTTCTAGAATAGTGTAGAAAAAGTATCTAAGTTTAAAATAATAAGAAGTGTGTAGAAGTTATTTGTATTTAGGCACATGGGTTAAAACTAGAATAGTGTAGAAGTTGTGAGAGCTAGACAATTCTAGAGAATTCTATAATGGTGGAATTAGCTCTATAAATAGAGCTTCATTGTACCTTTCTTCTTGTACAATTCGAAAGCAATACAAAAGGCCTCCTTCATTATAACACTCATCTTCTAAACATCTACCACCTCATACATATAACCTTTTCCCTTTAATTAATCCAGCACCCCAACAGGACGACCCTACGCGAACAGCTACTATCAATGAGCAAAAGAGATAACTCTAAAAAACACTTTCCATATCAAAAATGCTACTCAAACTACAAATAAATAAAGTAATACTGGTTATGGAAAAAACAAACTAAACCCTACAACATGTACTAAGGTCACATAACCCTAACTTTAAAAAGGTTCTGGAATTCCATAGCTGACCCAATTGCACAAAGCTAAACATTATGATATTCCTTTCTTCATCTCAGATATCCATTTCATTCTATTGATCTCGATTTGAAGATCTAGACGAAGATTTGTTAGGATTGTCACACACACGCACACGATTTACGAGTATAAAACAGTAAAGAAATCGACACAGCAATATACGTGGTTCCCTAAAATCGGGTACGTCCACGGGAGCTACAGCGGCTGCTGTTCTTTTTATTATCACAGTACAAAATAGAGTTTACAACATAGAGTATTTATAGCAACTCTATTCTAACCATAATCTGGTATTTGGTCTGTATCCCAAAAATACCCCTGTACGAACCGTACCACATTGCGGGGGGTACCCCCCAATTACGGAACGCTTGAGCCTTCAGCCCAGTCTACTTTCACTGGATCATTGGCGATGGGCCAAATGCCGTCGCCTCGCTACGCTCCACTCATTTCGCTACGCTCTACTCGTTCCGCTCCACTCCGGCATCTGACCTTCTTTCTAGAACTCCTTAGTGTCTCTTCATACTTAACATATGAGCCATAGTTCTAACAAGATTGGGCAGAGGAAGGTGTATTACAAACAAACGCGCATCCACATGAAGAATCTATGGCAGGCAAATGGAGAAGGTCTAACTCAAAACCCAAATAAGACTACTCAACAGTCGTATTATAAATTCCTTGGCAAATCAAAAAAGGCCAAGATGGAGAAGGTCCAACTCCACTCTCAAATAAGACTAATCAGTGCATTTGATGCACTTCCAGCTACCAATTAACAAAACAAATGCCAAATATGTTTCGGCCATATGCAGCGAAAAACTTACAAATGAACAATTGATATGTCTTCAAAGTTAAGTTACTCCTACAATGGCACCTGATATGTAATGTCAAGTTCCAAATCAACCAGAAGTCCTCGCCTACATGGGCCTACGCAGCTAGTTTGCAAAAAAGTATTCCCTCCGTCCATGTTTGTTGGTCCATAAACGTACTTTTCTCCGTCACTCAATGTTTGTCCAAGTTTAAAAGTCAAAGAATAAATTGTGTAATTTTTACTCTTTTACTCTTTGAAATGGTTTTAAATAAATTGTGGGTGGAGAATGAAATTTCAAATTGATTTGAGTTATTCCCCACTTCCTGAAATCTAAATTTTTGGCAACATGTTTTAGGAGTCAGGCGCCAAATTCAGAAGGAAATTTTCTTTATTGGTTGAAGGGTAAAATTCAAAAGATAAAATTATCCAAAGCAATCATGATGTTTCCAAAAAAAAGTTGGAATCCCTAAAATAGACTAACAAACACGGACGGAGGGAGGATATGTGTAGGTAACAAATTGTCGTATGGGGCACATGTGATGGTGCTTGTAACAAAATTAAGATTTAAGCTACCCTATATTCTATCATTTTTTGTCGAAACTTGACAAACATAGGTTATTAATAAGGGTTTCCTAAATCTTTTAGATTCATTGTTTTACATAGCTCTACAAAAATAGTATCCTCAACTAATTTTACACAATGATCCAGATATACATTAATTGATCATAATTTTGTCAAAGTTATATCTACATTATTCATACCTTCCTACACTTGTGAACCACAAACTAACTTACAAAGCATCACCATGATCATGCACATTGTTACAGAAAGAGAAACTACGAGACGGCGAGGAACTCAATTCAGTGGATGTATTTGGGGATTGTGCCTTTTCTTAAACGAGAGAGGGGGTAATTCGCAGCATCAAAGAGATCTTGGATGTTATGGAGGGATAGCTCCTTAGAAGCCAGCATGATGATCGCATGAACCTCTGCTTTTTTTGCCAGTCATCCTGCCAATTTTAGCGAAAAATCAGGGGAGTTAAGACTCCACAATAGTTGGCGATAAAGAGAAAGAAACTGCCCTTTATTCTTTGCCAAATCCTCTGTCGTTTCCCATATCAAACCTTTTGCCATTTTAATTTTGAACCAATCACCCAACAGAAAGGAATTTTAATGCACTTTAGGACTTCATATTACAAACAACTAAATCCTTCTAAGAAGGAAAATTGAAGGCAATTTACTATCAGTGACCTCATTGACCAACTTATAGCCCAATGAGGAGGGGGCAAAAAAGCAATTTAAACAATCCACAACAAAGTAAAGGGAATTAAATAAATGAATAACTAGAGAAAGAGAGCTTGTAAAGAAAAATTCGCCTTCATTGGATCACAATTAGGGTCTAAATAAATCTCTAAGTTCTCTTTTGGTGCTGAAAACCGGCTGGTAATGTCCTTAACAAAGTCGGATACATCTTTCCCAGACTAGATCGTAGTGAAAAGACAGCGTGGCATCCAAAAATAAGCCTGAGCAATTGGTGCTGAAGCTGATAAATCCCAAAACTCCTTGTGTTAAATCACTTGTCAACTGATCTGGTTCAGAGTAAACTGAGAAGCAACTTTAATAATCAAGTCTCCTCCTATACCAGCAAGTAAGGATTTAGTTAGGCTTCCCTTTTATAGTCCACTTAATACTCAACACATTGGTTGACAACATCACCATTTCTTGCACAGTCGTCTACAACAAAGAAAATGGGATAAAGATCCACAAGGGGAAAAAACAACCGAAAATTTGAAGATAAGCGCATAGACAATATATATGTTGCTATCACTTGAAAAGAAGACTTGAAATGCAGTTTGAAGGTTTCCTACAAGGGTTAGTAACCAAGATAGCCAAAATATTCCTCATTTTATTTTTAGGAGGCCTTTAGTAGCAAACTCATTCTTAGACATAAGTTGATTTACCAATTTTAACTCTCTTTAAGTATTGTAGATATTAATAAGCATTAGGTTGTAAACCATTCATCACCTATCATATACTGAAAGCACAATAATCAGTTAGTCGTTTATAATTTCATATGCGTAGACATTGAGATAACTGACACGCATGTGCAATTTTGTGGAGGCAATAAGTGTGTACGTTTTTCATCGAACTTTCTATTTTGAAAGGCATTTACTTGAGGTCAACATAAAATCTAGCAAGCCGATCTCCAAGAGATGAAGCTAAGATTTTCAATGGAGGTTTGAGGTCAGTCTCAATCCATCAACCTTTTCATTTGGAAGACATTTTGGTTACCTGTGTCGTAAGCCCAAAGAGCCTGTAATGGCCAGAGGATTTCAAATTCAACCATTGTGGTCAACCGAGATTTCCGATTTGGTTGACTATGAAAAGTTTCTCCAACCCAAGAATGAAAGCTGGTACTCAAGGATAAAGTCTAAATAACTGTTCAAAAACAACACGACCCATAAAGACGAACGAAGGAAAGAAGCAAAACGCAACCCCCCCAAAAAAATACAAGATATAAACCAAAAAGGGTAAGTTTTTCCACTAATCGATAGAGAATACAATTAGGAAAAGGAGAAGTGATTTGGAAAGCACCCAAACAACGTCCTAAATAGAATCCGAGCATCCGATTCGACTTAGAAACAAAAGCTACTAAATTTCAGATACAACTGAAGATTCAAAATCAAAGAACTGAAAGAAGACCTAACTAACCTTATGTATTGGTGAAGAGAACAGGTGAGCATGAGTAGGAACAGACCATCTTTTTAAGGTTTTCTTTGCCCATGAGTAGGACAGTTGCTACCTCCCTCGCCCACGTCGGATTCTCACAGATCTCTCTCTCTCTCTCTCTTTCTCTCTCCAGCTCGACATGCCTCTCTCTCTCCTCAATGTTCCAAGAAAACCCTTGAACAAAACGATAGAATACATACCCAAAAAAGGACACAAAACTTTGCTATGAATCTGCACCAGTCACCTCCGCAAGGGCAAGTGCGAGATCTAGATGGAGGTTCCAACGCCGTCGGTGAGTCGTTATTCGTCGTCTTGCTCTTCGTCTTCTAATAAAACAGAAGAAGTGGAGAGAGAGAGAGAGAGAGAAGGGGAAGGAGAGTCATACACGTCTCTTTCTCTGTCAGGAGCAGAGGGGTGAAAAGATGAAATCTACCCTACTAAAAATTAGGAATGCCAGCCACTAAAGGACAAAACCAGGCCAAAAATTGGGGACACAAACGAAATATTGGAAAAGTGAGAAAACCCAAATTAGTAATTTGGAAATTGACAAAACAGTGCTAAGGTCCCACCACAAAACAGGTGAAAAGACAGGAATACCCCTGGCCATTGCACTGGAACTTCTCCCACCGAGAGACCCAATTGGAAAGAGTTGAGTTTTGTTCACCCTCTACTTAAGAGCGTGAACATTACTCTCCTTCTTATTCGTTGAAATGGTGTGGACCCCACCACAAAATGATATCATGTTTACCAAAAAAGTGTATTGCATGGTAAGCATGTGTAGACACCCCAATCCGGACCTCGGAGAGTCTTTGTCCGCCCCGATGATGAAATAGAGGAAACGGTACCTTTGCGAGCTTGAAAAAGGATCTCCCTAAGCCCAAATAAAACCCAAAAACCCAGAAAAACCTGAAAGGCCGAGATAAAGCCCCGACAAAGCCCAAAAGACCCTGGGCCGAAGGAAGAGGCACCGTGCGGAGTAGAGCTGGAACACACGGCACCTTGAAATCCAAGGGACCGTGCGCAGCAAACCTTCACCACACGGCACCTTGAGCAAAAAGGCTGACTGGCTCAGAAAGCTGTCGGCCACGCCAGTTTGAGCCACAGCTGATGACTGGCTCAGCCGAAAATGCACTTTTGGCCCGCCCAGAAAATACCTCCACCATTTGAAATTCAAAGTCCTTGGCCTTTGCCTATAAATTGACCCCATCCACTCAAGGAGAAAGAGCCCTTCTGTTGAGTCCCTCTTGGCATTTCTTTTGGCTCTCTTTGCTTTCTCTCTCTAGTTCCCACACCCACTTTCTTCATACCATTTCCATTTCCAAGTCTTAAAGGATGTCATTCCCGAAAGACATTCTTTAAGCACCTTCACTCACTCCTTTCTCATCATTGAAGTTCATCCTCCATTAACTTCAAAGTCCCATTTCTCAAATACCTAACCTTCACTCATACACATACTCCCCTTGTCTCAATCAACCTCCTCCATCTACATCCGTGACGATCCATCCATACCTTCGCATCAACGACCCTTGATCAAGCTCGAAACCAAAGGTAAACACTTGTTTCCTTGGACTAGACTCCGTTCTGGTCTTGAGGGGACTTTTCTGTCAGTAGGTCTAAACCCTTTTGGTTAGATCCTGACTCAAAACCCATTTTCATAAAATAAAACCAACACTGTGTTGAGGTTGGGGAACCGCGCGGTTTGTTGATCAGATGCGCGGCACCCTGACCCTCAGCGCACGGCAAGGTACATACTGATGCTATTGTGAGCAGGATGCCTGGATCTGAGGCTTCTAATGAGTTTTCCAAAAGATATACAGAGAAAGCAATGAGCTAAATAATGTTTTGAAAGTGTGCAACAGTCTGACAGCAGAGCAGCTACCACGCACGGCAGGTTGAGGTGACGCGCGCGGCATCTCAAGGCGCCGTGAACAGTTTGGCTGAGGACCAGACAACTTGCTGAATGTTGTTTATTTCATCTGCTCACATCACTTTATCACTACTGTACAGACAGCACCACATGCACGTCAATGTGATATATTTCCCATGTCCCTTCCTCGCTATGTGCTTTATTAAAGAGTTTGATATTCCAAATAATATTGAAGATTCCCCCTTTTGAAAACATCAACTAGAGACCGGTTTTACCGGGCGAATGGGGTGCTTTTTAAAGAAAAACCTTCCCCATTTGTAATGTGGCTCCCGAACCCAACATCTCAATGTTTTCGCTAGACCAAAAGCCTTTTCCAAACGACTCATCGATTTCTCGGATGATCCATCTCAAAAATCCGGGTGGTGACTCTTCGAGTTAGCGCTTTTCGGGCGCGGGAGCCCACAGTGGCGACTCCGCTAGGGACCTTTTATTCAATACTTTAAAAAAAAAAAAAAATTTCAAAAGTATTGAATGACCAAGAGGGCCAAACTTGAAAGGTGTTTTCTAAAGGGGGATTTTCAAATATTTTTCGGAAGATTAAGCTCTTTTATCCTGTACACTTTGCACCGCACAAGCCTCGCTAAGCGTGTCTCGGCTATCTTGCCCGGTTTACCGGTGACAAGCTCTCCCGGGATGCCTAGCAACCCTCGACTATGATGAGCCATCGTGCTGTTCAACCGTTGTCTTGCAATACACTCGACACGGGGTAGTATATCTTGGCTCTAGTCCGGGGAACCCTTTCGAGACCAAAATCAGCGTTTGCACTTGTACATAGCCATAGAACCTTCCCAACTAGGACAGGGACCCATGGCTAGGACTTCTGTGTTATCTCCTGCTAACATGCCTTTTATTCCTGTACACACGCATCATTCACACACCATTGCATCTTGTGGGCTAGAGGAATAGGCTCCCTTAGAATTCTTTAGGGCCCTCCGGTCGGTCTAGGAGACCTTAAATCCATGGAGTTTGTGATACCTTCGGTGTTTGTCGTGCCCGAACGGCTCCCTTGGTTTGGGTCTAGCCTTAAGCGCGTGCGTATCTGGATTCTGGTAGTCACATTGCTCTGTCTCGGATGGTCACGGTAAGGAGATTGGCTCTGGTTTCGACCCGCTCGGAATTTAACCTGCCTGACGGTACTTACCCGGACTATCAGAAATCTTCTGTACGAACGTCTTAAGTGAGATTTGAACCATGGTAGGTCCGCTAGGACGGTCTAGGAGACCTTAAATCCATGGAGTTTGTGACACCTCCGGTGTTTGCCGTGCCCGAACGACTCCCTTGGTTTGGTTCTAGCCTTGAGCGCGTGCGTATCTAGATTCCGGTAGTCACATTGCTCTGCCTCGGATGGTCACGGTAAGGAGATTGGCTCTAGTTCCGACCCGTTCAGAATTTAACCTGCCTGACAGCACCTACCCGGACTACCGGAAATCTTCTATACAAACGTCTTAAGTGAGATTTGAACTACGGTAGGTTCTAGGCCTTGTTTCTAGGAGATGGGTAGAAGTAGGGCGAGTATTTGGATTGGTTATGAGTTGCTCCCTTTTGACTTGTTGCCAGTACATCCAACATTGATTGCCTGCAAAGAAAAGAAGCTGTACCCAATTGGTTTCGTCTGTCTCAGAGACTAGTTCGCATAGACACCCTGGAAGGACCCCCACTATTTAAGGTCCAAGTTGAGGAGGAGGAAGAACCTATGATAGAAGAATCCATAGACTCAGTCCCGTCCGAAAGTCCTTCACCCATGTCTGATCCGGGAGGCGGAATGGAGGAACTCAGGCAGAACATGGCCAACATGGATGCTCAGTTTAAACAATCCCTCGCCGGTGTCGATGCACAACTCAAGGCCACCGTAGTCTCTATGAAAAATGACATGAATATGATGATGGAAAGCATGCAGGAGATCACTGACAAGCTCCTGATCAAGACTTCCCCACAGTCTGAATAACCCAAAATTGAGAAACCGGCAACTGACCCCAACTTGGCTGCTATCATGGATAAGATTGGCAAATTGGAGGAATCTGTCCAAGAAACTAAGCGACTTGGAAAGGGAGAAATTGACATGAGCAAGTTGTGCCTCTTTCTGAATGCCAAGTTACCGGAAAAGTTCAAAGGAGTGGACTTTGCGAAATTCGATGGTACCGGCGACCCAAGGGCCCATCTCCAAGGATACGTTGGTTCCCTCACTATGCGTGGCATCGAAAAAGAAGCTATGGCCCAATTGTTCCACGAATCTTTATCTGGTCCAGCCCTACAATGGTTCCTCTCTCTCGAACCATCAAAGAAAAGGACTTGGGAAGACATCGGGACAGCTTTCGTGGCTCAGTATGACTTCAATGTCGACCTGAAGATGACCACGAGGGAATGGGAAAGCACTAAGATGAGTGAGAAGGAAAGCTTTGCCGACTTCGTGAAACGTTGGAGGGCTGAGGCTGCCTAGATGCAGAATAAGCCTGACCTGAAAGAACAAATATGGATAATAACCAAGAACTTGCCAAGTTCCTTTGCCCCGTACATGGTTCTTTCTCAGGCTGTTCCAAATTTTGAAACCTTTTATGATTCTGGATTGACTGTAGAGGAGGCTTTGCGGGATGGAACTCTAGAAAAGAAGGAGTCGGGATCCGGATCAAAATCCAAAAGGGCATATTCGGGAAACAGCAACGTTCTCTTCGGAAATACCAACCAGGCGGGAACCTCATCCACTAAACCTGTAGAAGTCAACCAAATCTCCGAAAAACCCAAATCCCAGAGCCGAACCTTCACCCAATTCATCACTCCCAGGTCCACTATTCTCAAGAAACTCACAGAAATCGGAGTATTTTAGAATCGATTTGAAAAAGTTTGAAGAGTTGCCACCCGGATTTATGGTTCGCCACCCGAGAAACCGTTTTGATTTGGAAATGATTGATTTGAATTTGAAAACCAGAGACTTGGAAAGGGTCCGGGAGCCACGTTACGAGGGGGAAGGGTTTTACGGCACCCCCTCGCCCGATTTGAAATCAGTCTCTACTAAACATTTGTGGGATTTTTCAAAGGATTTTATTTCATTACACAAGTAGCAGATATCCAGAGATATGTCAAGTAAGAAGGTGCATGCATGTGTAAGGTGTACAAAGGATAATGAAAGATGATAAAGAAATGCAAACTGACAAAAACTGAAACCATGTCGCTGATCTCACTCTCGAGCGCTTGGAAGTGTTGTTGTCCAGCCTGCAAGCTTTTGTTAGCACAAACAAAGAACAATGCTAGAGACTGTAAACTGAGGTAATTTCTGAACACATGGTAAGCTCAGCAGAGGGTTTGGCAGAATAAAATTGAACTTCAATCTCCCAAGCCATGCATCCTTGCCTTTACAAAGTCAAATCTGCATTATTTACACTATGAAAAATCTTATGCATGCAAAGTCACAAGAAGTTTGTATGCATATAACAAAGTTTAGACTAGTTTTAAAATCGACTGCATAATGGCTTAACCAAATGCAATAACATAATTTATTTAAGACTAAGAATCAAAATTTATGTTCTAATCTCAAAAGTAAAATGTTCAATCAAGTTTTAAAAATTCAGAGAAAATCAGTTGATAACATGAAATTTCACAAAAATGATCACAAACCACTCAAAATAGGAAAAATTGCTACCCTTTAATAAAAGGAGTATAACTCACTCATTTTTAATCTAATCAAAGCAATATTAGTCTCCAAAGTTAACTAATCCATAGATGTAACTCTAGAAAAGAAAATATAGAGACTCACTTTACAAAAACAAAAGCATAAATCTCAAAACAAAATGGGTATTTCCAGATTCGTCCTACACTGGACAGCTTGCAGAAAAAAAAATCATAACTAATTCATTCTAAATCCGATTTAGTTGATTCCAGCGACCAAATCTTCCCAACAAAAAGATCTACAACTTATATGAAGGAACCCAAAAATAATTCGTGGTTTAAAAAGGCCAAAGATGACAAAAACTGAAGCTCAGAAAATCTGTCCTAAAATTACAACATGTCTTAGCATCCCTTTTGACTTGCATGCTAACCAAATCAACTAAGATTCAACAAAATGAACTCACAACTAGTAGGAGGAACTAGTATGAGCCCTTGATCCCCCTCAGAAGTAGAAAAATGGTAGACTTTAGGTACAAGATGAGATTTTGTACCTTTGTGCTTGGCTTGAACTTAGCTTCTTGGACTGAATTGGATGCTTGAAGATGCTTAGAAAACAGTAGGAAAATGGAGTAGATGAACTAGAGATTTGAGGCTTTTGAAGTACTTGAAAATTGTTTGAAACTCTTCTTTGAAAACACAAATTTTGGAAAATATTTGAGAGAGGTTTGAAGACTGAAAATTTTAGAGAATAGCAGAGGGAGAGAGTGATATTTCGTGGTCCTTTGCATGTGGAATGGAGGGGTATATATAGGGGTGAAGAAAATAGGTTCGAAGCATGAAAAATAAATCAAAAATAAGGAGAAAATGGCTTTGGGAAGGCAAAATGGCATGATTAGATGCTCTGCTGGCTCAGGCATGCTCAGGACATGCAGGTTTGAATGTTGAACGGATTGAAAAGCCTGAAAAGCCATGGTCAAAGGCCAAGCTCAATATGCATTGGTCTGTCAGCACTTCCAAGTGCTCTAGAGTGGTCCCGAGCGCTTGGGAGTGTTCCCGAGCGCTCTAGAGTGGCAGCCCAACTTCAAAAGGGCGCCACGGACACTCCCGAACTCGGTTTTGGGTGTTTTTCGAAGCGTTGGAAAGCTCGTTAAGTCCTCTTTCTTGCCCATTTGGTTTCATTCAAAAGTATTTTATATGCTAAAATGTGTGCCAATTTTACCCTCAGGGTGTCGGGGAAAAAGAACGTTTTGATTTCGAAAAAGTCCAAGAAGCATCGTCCAAGTTTTCCAAGGCCTGTTTTGACCCTATTTCATCATCGGGGAGCCTCGAGGGCACGAATTAAGGATATTTAATAGGTCCAAATTGGGGTGTTTACATCAGCACTCCCCGATCCACTATTCTCAAGAAACTCACAGAAATCGGAGTGTTGAAACCTGTTCCACCACCACTAACCATTCCACCAAACCTAAACCAAAACGTCTACTATGACTTCCATCAAATGCCTGGCCATACCACCGACAACTGCATCCGCCTCCGTCATTAAATCCAAAACCTCATTGACAACAAGGTTGTCGATGCTCCACCCACAGATAAACCAAACACCGTCTCAAACCCTCTACCACAGCATAATATCCCCTTTCGTATCAACCAAATCACCTTAGCTGAAGATCAAAATCTCCCAGAAATTGACCCTACCCTGTTCATTACTCCTAATACCGAACCAATGCCTGTTGGTGAAATTCGTGGAGAAACTGCCTTTCGTTCTACATGAGAATGGGAAGATACATGGGGAGAACTGATTGCTGATTGGGAGGAATTTGAAGCTGCCAATCTCCAAAGAAATGACGAACCTTCATTCGAGGCCGGATGGGAGGTTGACTGGCAAAACATCCAGGCAGATCCCCTCGACGGATTCTCTTTGTATGCACTGTTTGAAAATCAAGGGGAAGAATACCAAGTTTTTCAAGATGCACCTGAATGGGAATGGGACCCAACCCCAGACGAGTACCAGCTTTTGGCCTGGAATGATCCCTTCGATACCTTCTCTTTACCAGCCCTGTTCGGTGAAGAATACCCGCCTGGGTACCCGCCCGAGATGATGACATACAACTGGCCGGAGCTCGCTCCGTTCCGCCCGGATTTCTCTCATCTTAATGATTTTGTCGTCAACAATCTGTATAGCAACGTGTACCCAAACCTTCCTGGGTTCAGAGAAGAAGTCGCTAGCAATGAGTTTGACCCGAAGGACTACCTTGTCGATGGGACTGGATCCGAATCATCGGTTACTTTTCCGAAAGATGCTGAAGTTGCTATGATGAACTTATGGGAAGATGAACCAGCGTTTGGAACAAACTTGTCGGCTAACACTGAGGTGGTTAACATAAAAGTGGGAAACGAGGAATGGACTGTTAACAAGACCGTAATGGAGGTCGAAAAGTGGAAACCCGAAGATCTGTGGGATGACTTGGTCATTGCTGATTTGGTTGCCAATCTGCGGGATACGACTATTGGAAACAAGCGTAAAGCCCTGGCCGATTTATGGAGTGAAGAGTCAAAGTACCGACAGATTAATCACCTAACCAGAAGTGGCCGTGTGTACCAACCTCCAAACCTTTAAGTTGGAGAACCTTCCAACCCTGCAGCCGCAGAGCCCTCTGATCCCTTTACCACCCCGGTCAAGAGCACCTTCCGACCCTTTGACCCACCAGCTAAGGAACCTTCCCGACCAGAAAAGAACCCCGAAGGAATGATTAAGCGTCAACTCGAGCAAACCCATGCCAAGATGTCTGTTTGGGATGTGCTAGTTCATTCCACATGCCATCGTGAAGGTCTCAACCAAGCACTCTCTCAGCTGAAGGTTCCTTCCGCTATAACCCCCGATGAGCTTGTGGCACTGATCAAAACCATACCTGTCAAACATGCTATCACCTTTACTGATCGAGATTTACCTGCCGAGGGAACTGATCACAATTGGCCGCTGCACATCACCCTGAAATGCCATGGCAAATCGGTTCCAGTAATCTTGGTCGACAATGGTTCAGCAATTAATGTATGTCCACTCCGTGTTGCTTATTGCTTGGGATACAAAAATAAGGACTTCTCCCCATCAGAGGTCAAGGTCCGAGCATATGACAACACTCGGAGGGATGTGGTTGGGACTTTCATGATTCCTATGACCTTCGGACCATACCAGACGGAAGTAGAATTTCACGTGGTGAATATCCCCGCCTCTTTTAATCTGCTCCTGGGAAGACCCTGGCTGCACCGGCCCGACATCATGGCTGTGCCCTCCACACTCCATCAGAAAATTCGGCTGGGACTGGAAACAGGAATGCTTACTATTCACGGGGACTCGGGGATTCATGCTCTTGTTGAAGACAATGCCCCACTCTTGGAAATTCAACATGGAGAAGAAGATATCGTCTTGGGAGGCTTCTCTTTGGATACCTCCCGATCTGTCTATTCGGTCAGAATTGATGACGGCTTCGTCGTAAGCAATGTTGCCATCAAAATAATGAAGAAGATGTCTTACATGCCAGGATTGGGGTTGGGAAAGAATCTCCAGGGCCCTGCAAAGTTTGAAGCTCAGGGCACTCTGATGCGTACAACTGGCCTTGGTTACGCACCCTCGAGTAACAGCAAGGTGAAAAAGGGGAACAGGCTAGAAGATTACTTTGTCAAGGAGGAAGCAAAGCAGATTTACCAAGGGCAGCCAGAACCTTTTTGGGATGCGGAAACCAATACCTTCCTACCAGGTTTTGAGATATTCGCCAACGATGTCTGGCTAGATAGTGAGGACGAAGCTGAGGTTGTGAAGGGACAGAAGGAACCAGCCGACTGGATTGAGGTTTTTGCCATGGGTAGTCTCGCAGCTCTGTTCAAGGAAGACGAACCAATGGGTACAGTTGTGGAAGCGCAGGTGCTGATGATGGAACAAGGTGCCCCCGAAGATCCGACTTCGCTCATCATGGACGCTGCTGGAGAATACAAAAACTGGACCTTCATGCCAAGTGCAACTCACCACGAGTCTGAGTCTGAATCTGAGTTTGAGTCTGAATCTGTTAAGTCGTCTGAGTCTGTTGAGTCCGAGTTGGTGCCTCTCGGCCTAAACTCTCAGAGTCTGTATTTCGAGTTCGAATCCACCCGTGTGTATGGTGCCCCTGAGGTCTCCGTTAATGGTGAAATGAATGAATCTGATTTTGCTTACTTCCCTGACTTTGAAATAAATTACGTCGACCCTGGTGATGAAGAGATTGATTTTGACGGGGACATCCCCAAAGAAATCCGATCCCTAATCGACAGGAAAGATGAAAGGCATGCTCAGCCTGTAAAAGAAGAAATCGTTTTAATAAATTTGAGAGATGAAAGGAATCCCCGGATGACCCAGATTGGTTCCGCGCTATCCGCTGAAGAGCGCGAAGCCCTTGTAGACTTGCTCAAGGAATTCGAAGATGTGTTTGCATAGTCACATGCAGATATGCCCGGAATCGATCCTGAAATCGTGGAACACTGGATTCCCCTTTATCCCGACGCAAAACCAGTAAAACAAAAACTAAAGCGCATGAGACCTGATTGGGTGCTTAAGATTAAAGAGGAAGTCACTAAACAGATTAATGCTGGGTTTTTAATGGTAACCGAGTACCCTCAGTGGGTTGCAAACATCGACCCCGTGCCAAAGAAAGATGGCAAAATAAGGGTCTGTGTCGATTTCAGGGACCTTAACAAAGCCAGCCCTAAAGATGACTTCCCACTACCGCACATTGATGTGCTAGTTGATAATACTGCCGGCCATGCCCTGCTCTCTTTCATGGATGGTTTTTCGGGGTACAATCAAATCCTTATGGCTCCAGAGGATCGGGAGAAGACTACGTTCGTCACTTAATGGGGGACGTATTGTTATCGAGTCATGCCCTTCGGACTAAAGAATGCAGGATCCACTTACCAGCGGGCCGCCACGGCATTATTACATGACATGATTCACAAAGAAGTAGAGGTCTACGTTGACGATATGATTGTTAAAGCCAAAGAGCGAGAAGGGCATTTGCCGGCACTCAGGAAGTTCTTCGAAAAAATTAGGAAGTACAAGATGCGCCTCAATCCCGCCAAATGCACGTTTGGAGTCACTACGGGGAAAATGCTCGGGTTCATGATCACTACCCGAGGCATCGAGGTCGACCCATCAAAGATCAAAGCCATCCTAGAAATGGAGCCGCCGCGATCTGAGAAGGATGTAAGAAGTTTCCTTGGCAAGGTGCAATTCATCAGTAGGTTCATTGCAAGACTGACCTCAACCTACGAACCCCTGTTCCGCTTGCTCAAGAAAGGAGTGCCATTCGTTTGGGATGATAGGTGCCAGAAAGCTTTCGAAGCCATCAAGGCCTACCTGCACAAGCCACCGGTGTTGACGCCGCCCGTAACAGGAAAACCTTTGATCCTATACATGTCAGTCACTCTGTCTTCGATGGGGTGTATGTTGGCACAGGAAGGAGATGATGGGGTTGAAAGGGCTGTTTACTACCTCAGCAAAAAGATGGTTGGACCCGAAGAGTGTTATACTCCCCTGGAAAAGACATGCTGGGCACTTGTCTGGGCTTCCAAGAAGTTGAGGCATTATATGCTGGCTTACCCGGTGAAGTTGATATCTCGAATGGATCCCTTAAAATACCTATTTGAGAAACCAGCTCTCACAGGTAGGATGGCCCGATGGTTGCTAATGCTAGTCGAATTCGAGATAAAATATGTCACCCGGAAGTCAGTAAAAGGAAGAGCCGTCGCGGAATTCCTAGCCGATTGCCCAGTCGAGGGAGGGGAAGATGCCGAAATCAATTTCCCCGATGAAGACATAATGACGGTAGCCGAGGACATTTGGCAGTTGTACTTTGATGGAGCAGCCAACTAGAAAGGGTTCGGAATCGGTGTATTGCTTATTTCGCCCGATGGATCGCACATCCCGTTGGCGTTCAAGCTCAACTTTGAAGTCACCAATAATCAGGCAGAGTACGAGGCTTGCATCGTGGGCATGGAGCCAGCCATCGAGATCGGCATAGAAAAACTAGAAGTTGTGGGAGACTCGAACTTAGTGGTGTCTCAGGCAAATGGTGACTGGAAGGTTAAGGAAGAAAAGCTGAAACCCTATCATCAGAATCTCGGAGACCTTATCCCTCACTTCAGCAAGGTGACTTTCACTCATGTCCCGAGATTCAAAAATCAATTTGCAGACGCTTTGGCGACATTTGCATCAATGGTCGAGATCCCTATTGGCGTAAAGTTAAGACCGATCGTGATAGAACAAAGGGATATTCCAGTATACCAGCATGTCATGGCAGTTGACGAGCCCGATGACGGCCATCCATGGTATTATGACATTTGGAGACATGTGGAGAGAGGAGAGTACCCCATGGGAGCAAGCAAGAAGGACCGAATCGCTCTCCAGAGAATGGCAGCTCAATACATTATCTGCGGAGGGAATCTATACCGAAGGTCACACTGTGGCACGCACAAATTGTGTATCCATGGGGAAGATGCGAAGCGGGTAATGGAAGAAATCCACGAAGGTGTATGCGGCCCTCACATGAATGGTATAATGCTCGCCAAGAAAATCCTTAGGCAGGGATACTTCTGGACCACCTTGGAAACGGAATGTGTGGAGTATGGGCGAAGGTGTAGAAAGTGCTAGATTCACGCCAATCTCACGCATGTCCCGCCGCATGAGTTGCAACAAATGACCTCACCATGGCCTTTCTCGACGTGGGGAATTGACATCATCGGGAGAATAGTGCCGGCGGCATCCAACGGTCACAAGTTCATTTTGGTAGCCGTCGATTATTTCACGAAGTGGGTAGAAGCTGCTTCCTATGCCACTTTGACCGCAGTCCAAGTTGCACACTTTATCAAGCAAAATGTCGTTTACCGGTACGGAGTCCCCCAAGCTTTCGTGTCTGATAATGGGGTTCATTTCAAAGGACGAGCCCGGGAAGTTCTGGATGAGTTCCAAATCCAAGTGCACAAATCAACGACTTATCGGCCGCAGACCAATGGCGCTGTGGAAGCAGCAAACAAGACAATCAAAGCCATTCTGGAAAAGACTATCCAATCTGCAAGGGACTGGCATGAATAACTACCTCTGGCTTTGTGGGGATACCGCACCTCTGTGCGAACGCCGACGGGAGCAACCCCCTACTCTTTGGTTTATGGGATGGAAGCAGTAGTCCTCGTCGAGTTAGAAGTCCCATCTCTTCGGACAATGATTGAATGTGAAGTCCAAGAGGCAGAATGGTTGAGTAATCGATTTGAAGAACTTATGCTGTTTGATAAACGCCGGTTAAGGGCTCTTTACCATATCCAAGGGTATCAACGAAGGATTGCACGGGCATTCAACAAGAAAGTGAAACCCAGGAACTTGGTAGAAGGTGACATGGTTATAAAGGAAATTCGGGCTCCAGTCTATGACCCACGAGGAAAGTTTCGACCAAAGTGGTCTGGGCCATACATCATCAAGACCATCCTTTCCAGAGGAGCTACGCAACTCATTGACCTGGATGGAAACGAATTCTCAACCTTGGTCAACCTAGATCAACTCAAGCGCTATTACCCTTGAGAGAAGCTCGCTAGGCTGAAAACCGCAAGGGCGGGCAGTCCTAGGCAAAAATTAGAGCAAAGCCTGCTAGGATGAAAACCCGTCATGGCGTCCTAGGCAAAAGTTAAGGCATACAATAAATGAGCTCGCTAGGCCGAAAACCCCGAAAGGGCGGTTCTAGGCAAAAGTTAGAGCGCAAAAGGAGAGTGTTAAAACCAGAGTGAACCCTACCCTGAACTACGTCATGACCTGATTCCTTCGCTAGGAGGATACGTAGGCAGTCTCACACTGAGACCCGGTCACGATCCATCAAAATAAAAAAACCAGGTTGAGAAGACTTGAAGAACAAAAGTCGAGAAAGGGGAAACCCTCCAAGACTCGTTTTATTAACACGATTACTTCTACTACATAAGGTTGAGCAAAGCTTTCAAAACGAAAAGAAGTACAACATAATGAAAAGGGGGTCCACGATTTATTCAACGGTCAGGGTGGTAGGATTGAGTCAGTTTTCTTGAACTCCGGCCCTTGCAGCAATGTCTCTCCTAAGCCACTTTCGATAGCTCCCGCGTAGTGCCACAGAAGGGTAGGGATGTGCGTCGGTCACCTCGCATGTCCTCCAAAAGCGCTGGTAATGGCAAAGAAGTGAATGGCTGAAAAGAGGCAGAACCACATCCACGAGAACCTCAGCAGGGGCCTCCTGCCTCAAACCTAGCTATCGCTAGATGCGGTAAGGGATGTAGAAGGTGAAAGCTCCCAAACCAACAAGAACAACCCACTGAGGGCCCATGTAGTGCACTATCATGGGAGGGAGATCTAGCCATCGACACCTCCAAGCAATAGTCTCCGCTTGCCCGCGCCTGAGGAAGTCAACCCACTCGGCCCTGCTCATATCCTCAAATTCAAAACATCGCTGAGAAAGTAACCTCGCCTCATATGACCAGTTGCCGGGTGGAATGGTCAGCACATTCACCTTGTCGCAAAGCCAAATCTGTGGGAAGAGAGAAAACAAGTCAGAAGCCATAGAAAGCCAAGCCGAGTGTCGAGGTAAAATGAGAACGTGGGAGAAATCCAAAAAAGGAGAGCTGAGTGAGAAGCCAACCTGTTGGAGAAGAGGACTACCTCCGAAAGTCTCGATCTCTCCAGAATGAACCTTGTCCAAACCGATCAATGTCTCGGCCAAAACCATCGGAATCACGTCCTTTCGAGCCTCAACCTGAACAGCAACGCTGACTAGCGCCGAGCTAGCATGACCGGCAGAAAGAACCAAGAGATAGGCCGCAAGCAAACACATGCAGAGAGCAGTCAAGCGTCGAGTCTGATAAGTCATGTCTCCAAGATCGCCAGGAGGAGAAAATAGTTCGATAAGGCGCATGACATTGAGATGGCAATTCCTGACTAAGTAGCGAGCAGCACCATCACCCAGTCCAAGGGCCGCAACCAAGACTCTATAAGCGCTCTCACGCACGGGAGGAATAATGACCTCCCCTGAACCAAAACACTCGAGGTACGCACGGAACTCCTCGATAGTAGGACAGAGCTCCTGATCGCCAAACCGAAACACGTGAACCTCCGGATCCCAGAAACTCATGGCTGCCCTCAAAAGTTCGGGACAAAGACGAATGTTGCGAAGGTACCGCATGGAGTAGAGCCCGTGGGCTCAGAAGTTGAGCCAATCGACGCCTTCCATGGAAGCCAACCACGGACGGAGCGAACCGGTGAGAGAAAGTGCCATTGCAAAAGTAGAAAGGAGATAGGAGTTGAATGAAGTGAGGAGAATGGGGTGTGAGAGAGCTTGAATTTATAGGAAGGGTAGAAGGGACAACTTCAACTTTCAAAAAGTCTTGGGTTTCAAAAGTGTATGTTTTTCATGAGTCCTACATGGGGAAGAGCTTGATCAAGTCCTAAAAGGTTCAAAACAGACATGCACTGGTTCAAAAATGCCATTGCATGGGTCAAACCTCAACCCCCGAGCAATCTGCCTTGGAAAACAGCAAAATTGGAATCTGTCAGGAAAGGTGCCTCGCGCGGCCCCTTGATGGGTCGCGCGGCATGTTGAAACCAAAGAAAACCCACGGCATAGTGATTGAGGTACCGTGTGACAGATCCTAACCCGCGCGGCAACCTGGTGTATCCGCACGGCATCTTGACTCTGCATTTCTGTAGTTTTTTTGGCAGCAACACATCAAGATGGAATCGAGGCCCTACGAAGCACCAACCAGCACCTAAACACACTCTAACGGGTGTTTGGGACTTCGGGGATGTTTCGTTCCAAGACAACTCCCAGGATTCGTCGTTGTGGCACAAAAACTCGATAAAATCCACTTCGTAAGCCACGTCAAGGAGTCAAAATCCGTTTCGGGTCATTCCAAATCATTCTTTCAAGTCCTAGGGGTCATAATGGTCAAAAGTGACTTAGTCCAAGTTCCAGTTCGTGTCCAGAGTCAAACTCGAGAATGTCACATGTTAAATTCAACATTTTCCTACTTTTTGAGTATATTCCAAAGGCAAAGTAGAATTTCCGAGTCGCGTACCAAGATTTAAAGGTCGTTACTGTCTCATACTCGTGTCCGGAGTCGGTTACGAAGATGTTTGTATGAAGTCTTGTATGCGGAGTCAATTTTTACAATAGTTTGCCCAGTTGCTTTCTTTGATTTCTATTCCATTGTCAATACATCCCTCATCACAAACCTCACATTCAGCTCAATCTCTCGGATCAGCGGCTAGTTGCACATTTCGGTTAATGTTTTAGTTATTCAATTTTCTTCATGCAAACAAAAGGAGATTGAATGGCATAAACAATGAAGGGACAAAATCTCTATATATAAACCCCAAAGGCATTCGTGAGTCGAAGTACAAAAGGGGCATAATGGCCCAATGATCAAAATCCTAGCTACCAAGGGCAAACAGGCGCCCTACAAAAGAAGCGCGCAGGTTCCGTCAAAAGCACAAAACAAAAGAGGAGCTCAACTCTCGTCATCCTCGTCCTCGCCCTTCTCCTCGTCCTCCTCAGAGACCTCCTCGTCCGCTGGAAAGCAGCTCGCCGCCTGAGTGCCAGTCGCTCTAGGCACAGTGTCTCCTGAGGTGGCCTCCAGGTCAACGTCCGTAGGCTCGGGGGTCTCGTCCTCAGAAAGGTCGATGGGCTCATCCTCAGTCCCCGCCGAGTGCCGTGTCCTCTTCGATGTCGGCTGCTCCCGTGAGCCGACAGAGGAGACCTGTCGTACTATAGGACGGACGGACTTCCGCCGTAATCCTCGTGGAGCCCCTCCTCTAGCCTGCAATGGTATAAGCATTCATATGAAATTTGCATCATAATCATGATATAAACGATAGAAGTAAAACAAATGACTAGAGTTCGAGAGTGTACCATCGTCCCGCCAACGCGAGGTAACACCTCTGGGGCATGGCCCATGGCATACTACCTCACCAGCTGCTCCAGGCCCATCATGGCCTCTGCCATCTCCTTCACGTACCCTGGAGGAGCCTGTAATAAAGGAAATCGATCAGAACAGGCGAAAAGAGCAAATGAACAAAGGAACGAAGCCGTGTTATACCTGAGCGAGGAACTCTGGAGCCTCAACTGCAGGACGTGGCACCACAATCAGGCCCGGGGCTCCCTGGGGAGTCGTGACGTCCACTGTCCAAGAAAGGGCAGGGAGGCTGGTGCCACTCGGGCCTGCACCCTCGCTGCGACCTCTGTCACCACGGCCCCCGTCTCCTCCGCTGCCTTTGTCGCCTCTATCTCGTGCCGCCTGCGCCGCCTCTCAAGCGGCGCGTATCCCCAGACTCGACATCAAGTACTGAGAATAGTACTCTGCGTAGTCAGCAGCGAGGCTAGCACCTGCCTGGAAAAACGGCTCCAACTCGAGGTCTGGCCGTGTGAACTATTCAACCTCCCTCCGTGTGTACTGGCCTGTCCTCTGCACCAGAGCAGGAAGCAGCCCAGGGACTCGAAAAGCGTCCAGCCTCAACGACTGGCGTGACACTCGGTCACCCAAGTACCACTTGCCCGGTAGTAAGGGGACTCGAAGCACTCTCCCGCAGCAACCTCCCTACTCTGTGCAACGTAGGGGATCTCGAAGCGGTCCCACACCCGCCAGCGGACCTGTTACCAAAGATGAACGATATCAAGATGCTGCTTGAATGGAAATAAGAAGGAAAGCCATGAAATAGATGTGGAAGTGCCTTGGTACCTGATCAGGACGCAGCTCATCCAAGTAAAGACGGAAGGCATCCAGCTTGCCTCTTCCCCTCTTCACGCCCTTGTACTCTATCAACCAGCGCAGGGCTCGGGGGTGTATTGTGTCGTCAGGGCACGTGGTCTCAGGAGGATACATTCCTATAACCTCGTACGTCCAAAGCTGCAATTCAAAGACATTGAAAGTTAGCACAAGATATACATTGAATGGATATGAATGGGAAGCTAACTATTCATAAGAAAGGAAATGAAATATACCTCCCAGACCCTCCAGTAGCCTCCGAGGCTCACTCCTGCCCCGCGATAAAGATAGCCCATGAAGGCATAGCACGTCCTCAATGCTGCACCTCCCCAGCCGAAGCGGGCGATCTCCCCGACGTCCCTCAAGGCCGGGAGAAGCGAAAGGTGTACTCGGTTGCGCCTGTTGGGAAACAGGGACGCACCAAGCAAGTATAGCAGAAAACACCTCGCCATCTGCTCCTCCTCCACCCTATCAGTCGGAAGCCTCTCTGTCCAAAACCTCAATAGCTGAGCATACTTGGCATCGTCTCCCTCTGCTCTCAGCTCGTACCCCAGCATCGCATCGTCAGCCTCCGCCCTCAACTCGTCAAAAGGAATAGGGTCACCTCCGACCCTGAGACCAGTAATCGCCGCAAAGTCCAACGGTGTCACGGTCAGCTCACCAAAGGAAAAGTGGAGGGTGTTCGTCGTGTCCCACCACCTCTCAGACAAAGCCCTCACCACCGGACGGTCGTTACACACGCCCCTCGCCAGTACCCCCACAAACTCCCCGAAGCCTGCCTGCCTCACTATCTCCCGCGCAGCCCCAAACAACCTCTCCCAGAATGTCGGCACAGCCCCCGAACCACCATAGCATGAGAGCGAGATCGCCTGTTGCAACAAATCAGCAATTATTCAGTAAACAGGCATGGCATACAATACAGTGGTGTACTTGAATACAATGAAATGGAAATACGATGCATTGGAATTTGAAATACAGATATTTAAAATATACCTCGTCTCGGCGCAAAGAAAGGTGCCGCTGAGGGTCCCTTAGGACCAGAGCCTCGTCGTAAGTCGGCCTCCTCGGAGTGTAAGGGTCAAAAAGCAAGGGCACCACCACGTGCTGCAAGGGCACGTAGGTCGCCTCGTCATAGGCCCCTCGCCCCTGCAACGCTAGTGTCGCCTCAGCCACCGCAGTAGTACGAGGGGCCACCGCCCCTCCGGCCTCCTCGTCAGCTCGCCTCTCCTCAGCCTCCGGCTCCTCAGCACCCTCAGTCCTAACCTCGGCCTCCAACTCTGCCTCTCGTGACGCCAGTAAAGCGTCCGCCAACCCAGGATACCCTCGCACTAACTCCGCACGTCCTCCATGGACACCGTCGCTAAGTAGTCGCCCATGCCTATATGGCGTGACGACCCTGCACCTGTACCGCTGCCCACAAACATGGGCGGTGTGTCCTCCACCATCGGCTCCACCACTGGCTCGCCCTCGACGATAGGGGTCTTCCCCAAGTCAGTCCGAGGCTCTCTCACGGGAGAGGCCTCTGCCTCCTCAACCCCCTGGTCTAAGCCACCACCGCCGGGACCCTTCGTGGTCCTCTCCTCCACGCCAACCGCTGCCTCCGGCCGGCCCGAAGCCTCGGCGCCGCCCCTCGACTCCACTGCACTCGGAGTCTCCGTCTCCTGGCCGTACCAGGCCAATACCGCACTGCCGCCATCATCACCACCACTGCCATCCACCTGGGCAGCCTCGGCTGCGGTCCCCTCAGCCAATGCCGGCTGTACCGAGACCCCCGGGGTCTCTGGCTCGTCCCTAACTGTCGTATCGTCCCCCGGAAGGACGGAAGATGGTGTAACCTCGACCCGGGATGACGTATCGTCCCCGAGAATATCACCCGGCTCCATGATCGTAATGTACGAGAGAGGGAGAGAGAAAGCAGTCGGGAGAGAGAGCAGTCGAGAGAGAGAGAGAGAGTGATCGAGGGAGAGAGAGAGAGAGAGCAGTTGAGAGAGAGAGAGAGATAGCCGCGAGAGAGAGAGAGATAGCCGTGAGAGAGAGAGCAGTCGAGAGAGAGGGAAATTCGAACGTATGGGGTGTACTGTGTACACCCCGTATATATATATATTCCCTGAACCGGTTCACTCGGAAACCAGCGTTGGACCGGGTTCACAGCCAGCCAAGCCACACGGCACCTTGGACGGTCGCCACGGCACCACTGGACGAACATGCAAGGCCTCCAGATTTATATCGCTGCGTCCCTAAATTGGCTTCATACGGCATCTTTGAATTGTTTCGATTGTTACGCTGGAGACAGTTTGTCGAGATGTACGCGCAATTCGAGTTTGTTCGAGAAGAGAAGTTTTAAATGGAAGGAGAAAAAGGGGCTTTTCATTAAATAAAACCCGGGGTTTCCCCCGGGATTTGCCATTACATTTCAAAAAAAGGAAGAAGAAAAAGAAAAACAACAAAAACAAAAGAAGACGGGGCCTACTGCCCTCTTCTTCCTCCTCTCCTCCGACCCCGTCTCAGCCGCTAGCCCCGTCCGAACCGTTCGGATTCCCCTCGGAATCCTCCACAGAGTCATCTGACTCACGCTCCGGCGCGTACTCGGGGTCATGTTTGTTGTCCAGTCAGTCGAATGCGAAGTCCTGTAGGTTCAACGCCGCACGACGAAGGGTCCGAATCGTGGAGATGAGCCTCGCGATTTGCTCGTTCAATTGTTCAATCTCCCCGCGATAAAAGGCCATCTCAGCCTCTAGGGAGACAACTCGCGCTGCCAGATCATTGTTCGCCATGCTCGAAGGTGGGCTGATCTCAAAGGATGCGAAGAAAGTAGAGAGACTTTTGAGATTTTGTTGGTGGTGCATGGAATGAGGCACCACCATGCTTATAAAGACGTCCCAGCCGACGAAAGGGCACACCCAAATTAATGTGTACCCTCAAACTTGTCAACTGTTCTTGGAAATCGAAAGGGTGTGTGGAAAAACGAGGTGCCGCGCGCCTCTGACACGGCCCGCACGGTACCCTGGCTCCTGGAGATTTAATGCTTTTCTCGAAAATTGATCCAATCAGCCACCAAAATCCTCTTAGAAGCTCAATTTTCAGTCGTTTTGCAGTAACGATCCCTTAAAATGTCGTGCATTGGTCATGGCACCATTTAATCCCTCGGGAATTCGCCGTATTCGCCTTCTCCTCAGTATTCGCCCGCCGAGACTCGCCGCGACTGGTTTCTGGATTCGACGTATTTTCCCAGCGTCTCAAAAATTCAAATTTCAATTTTCACCTTCCGAAGGCTCGTCTGAAAAAAATTCAAAATTCAATTTTTGCCTTTTGAGGGCTCATCTCAAAAATTCAAAATTCAATTTTTGCCTTCCGATGGCTCGTCTCGCTTTTTCGTCTCTCGAGCCACGGTCTAACGGACCTAACGTCTCTTCTCGCCTCGATTTTTCGCCTCCCGAAGGCTTGTCTCGATTTTCACCTCCCGAGGGCTCGTCTCGCTTTTTCGTCTCTTGAGCCGCGGTCTAACAGACCCAACGCCTCCTCGTCTCTCGAGCCACGGTCTAACGGACCTAACGTCTCTTTGCCTCTCGAGCCACGGTCTAACGGACCTAACGTCTCTTCTCGCCTCGATTTTTTGCCTCTCGAAGGCTTGTCTCGATTTTCGCATCCCGAGGGCTCGTCTCGCTTTTTTGTCTCTCGAGCCACGGTCTAACGGACCTAACGTCTCTTCGTCTTGATTTTCGCCGCCCAAGGGCACACCTCGATTTTTGCCTCCCGAGGGCTCGTCTCGATTTTCGCCTCCCGAGGGCTCATCTCAAGTTTTTCGCGATATTTGCATAACACCCGACACTATAAGCACTTCATTGTTGCCTTTGCACGATTTTGTCCTCCGGGACTTGTTTTCTCACATTGCATTGTCTCAATCGAACTACGCTGGTCCGATCCCTACAATGGGGTACGTAGGCAGCTCCCCAAGCGCGACCACCATTGTTATTTACTTGCATTTGTCGTTTTGTCTCTGTTCGAAGGCGCTAGAGCAACGGATTGGGATGCCTATTCTTTAAGCGTCATTCGTACCAACCAATGGAATCCGAGTTACGTTAAAGAGGGACTACTGTAGACACCCCAATCTGGACCTCGGAGAGTCTTTGTCCGTCCCGATGATGAAATAGAGGAAACGGTACATTTGCGAGCTTGAAAAAGGATCTCCCTAAGCCCAAATAAAACCCAAAAACCCAGAAAAACCTGAAAGGCCCAGATAAAGTCCCGACAAAGCCCAAAAGACCCTGGGCCGAAGGAAGAGGCACCGTGCGGAGTAGAGCTGGAACGCACGGCACCCTGAAATCCAAGGGACCGTGCGCAGCAAACCTTCACCGCACGGCACCTTGAGCAAAAAGGCTGACTAGCTCAGAAAGCTGTCTGCCACGCCAGTTTGAGCCCACGGTGATGGCCCGGCTTCGACCAAAAAATGCACTTCTGGCCCGCCCAGAAAATACCTCCACCATTTGAAATTCAAAGTCCTTGGCCTTTGCCTATAAATTGACCCCTCCACTCAAGGAGAAAGAGCCCTTCTTTTGAGTCCCTCTTGGCATTCTTTTGGCTCTCTTTGCTTTCTCTCTCTAGTTCCCACACCCACTTTCTTCATACCATTTCCATTTCCAAGTCTTAAAGGATGTCATTCCCGAAAGACATTTTTTAAGCACCTTCACTCACTCCTTTCTCATCATTGAAGTTCATCCTTCATTAACTTCAAAGTCCCATTTCTCAAAATACCTAACCTTCACTCATACACATACTCCCCTTGTCTCAATCAACCTCCTCCATCTATATCCGTGACGATCCATCCATACCTTAGCATCAACGACCCTTGATCAAGCTCAAAACCAAAGGTAAACACTTGTTTCATTGGACTAGACTCCGTTCTGGTCTTGAGGGGACTTTTCTGTCAGTAGGTCTAAACCCTTTTGGTTAGATCCTGACTCAAAACCATTTTCATAAAATAAAATCAACACTGTGCTGAGGTTGGGGAACCGCGCGGTCTGTTGATCAGACGCGCGGCACCCTGACCCTCAGCGCACGGCAAGGTACATACTGATGCTATTGTGAGCAGGATGCCTGGATCTGAGTTTTCCTCTGTTGTGGTTATCTGTACCTGCTGTTTACTATTTCTGTTACTCGTAAAATAAGACCATATCTACAAGCCATGCTCCGGCTCTTTTAAAAGCTTTTTTCCAAGATCATCCCAAATGATCAAATATGTTAAAAATTACTTTAAAACCATGTTTTGAGAAAGACAATGACATTTTTGGGATGATCTAATTGCCGTGAGGCTTCTGATGAGTTTTCCAAAAGATATACAGAGAAAGCAGTGAGCTAGATAATGTTTTGAAAGTGTGCAACAATCTGACAGCAGAGCAGCTACCACGCACGGCAGGTTGAGGTGACGTGCGCGGCATCTCAAGGCGCCGTGAACAGTTTGGCTGAGGACCAGACAGCTTGCTGAATGTTGTTTATTTCATCTGCTCACATCACTTTATCACTACTATACAGACAGCACCACATGCACGTCAATGTGATATATTTTCCATGTCCCTTCCCCGCTATGTGTTTTATTAAAGAGTTTGATATTCCAAATAATATTGAAGATTCCCCCTTTTGAAAACATCAAGTAGAGACCGGTTTTACCCGGCGAATGGGGTGCTTTTTAAAGAAAAATCTTCCCCATTCGTAATGTGGCTCCCGAACCCAACATCTCAACGTTTTCGCTAGACCAAAAGCCTTTTCCAAACGACTTCTCGGTTTCTCGGATGATCCATCTCAAAAATCCGGGTGGCGACTCTTCGAGTTAGCGCTTTTCGGGCGCGGGAGCCCATAGCATGACATCACTTTGTAATGGAATTCACATCATTTCAATCAATAAGAGAGGATAATGTTCACCCCCTTTTAAGTAGGGTGTACAAAATTGCACTCAATTGGAAAATCGGAGCAAAATTGGCCCGGAGGGATTCTCAAAATCCTTGCACCTTTTCTTTTGGAACTCCTCATGAGCTATAGCCTACTTATTACTGTATCATTGGGGAAAAAAAAAAAAAGCCTCTGATTTTGCCACTCCTTTTTTTGTTAACGTCACTCCCCTGCAAGTGTAGGGGAGTGGCTTTAACAAAAAAAGGAATGGTAAAATCATTTCCCAAAAAGAATCCTCATCAGCTATATAAAAAAAAATCCTCAGAGACAGATTTAGCGGGGGAGGGAAGATACTTATGTAATTGGTGAATATATGGGGAGTAATTGGGTGTCCGTAGAATACTATATGAGTTTTGGAGTTAGAGTTACTAGGATGATCCTGGCCATTAAATTAGAAGTGAAGGATCCTCCAATTCCCTGTGGATTGAAAAGAGAGGAGCCGGACTGGTAAAGATGATTGAGTTATAGAAACAAAATCTTCTACGATTCGCCGTTAACCATCATTATCGATATGAATAGAAGGGAGATGGGGAGAAGAAAGAGCTATGAAGGCAAATTCAACGCTGTTCGTGGATAATCTTCCCGACAGTATTCGAAGGGCTTTCTTCTGCAACCTTCTTATAAAGTTTGGAAAGATTAGAGAAACTCTTATTCTAAATAAGAAAAGCAAGATTACTGGCCAGAGTTTTGGTTTTGTGAGATTTGTTTAGAGTAAAGATGCAGAACAATTAATACGGATGGAGCTTGGGTTTGGGGTAAAAAACTGGTAGTTAAAAAGGTGAGATTTTTGAAGAAGAAAGATGTACAACAGGTGAAGGAGCTCTACAACGATCATCGGAACAGATAGGTCAACAAATAGTTTATCTAGTGAGGCAAATAGCACATGCAAACCCAATAAAGCACACTGGTGGTGGAGGAATCGTAGAATCTCCCCAAATCAAACAACCATCTCACATTACTAATCCCCAGAGGCGGACCTTGGAGAAAAGAGGCAGGGAGATTTGGAGAAAAAATGGGCAACAAGAGTTAAGCAAGTAAGCTGAGGATAGAGGTAAAACAAATGATGGGGGAACAGAAATAATTACAAGTATTCAAGTACAAGTCCTTGGAAATGGATGGTTGAGCAGATCTGCAATAGGCAAAATGAGAAGATTGATCTCAGCCCATGAATTAGAAGAAGTATTTGCCAAAGAAAGCATAGAGAATGTTTGTGTTAAATCAATGGGTCGGAGATTCATGGTAGTAACTTTCCCATATGAGGAGATGAGAAATGAAATTTTAAAGATGAGGGGGGGCTAGAAATCTGGTTCAAGGAACGTAAACCCTGGAATGGAGAACAAGCAAGTGATGAGAGATTCGTCTAGGTCGCTTGTTATGGTATGCCTCTTAATTCATGGAACATGCCCTCATTCAGAGTAATTGGCAGCATTTGGGGTCACTTAATTGAAGTAGATGAAAGAACCCTAAAGGAGATCTCTTTTGAAAAAGGTAGACTTCTTCTGGCCAATGAAAACCCTAACAGGATTAAAGGAAAAATCCGTCTGGTAGTCGATGGTATTAATTATACGGTTAGAGTGGAAGAAGAAGAAAGTTTCAAAACTATCAGTTCGAGTAAGCAATTTTACAGTTCTGGGTCAAGGAGAGTTGAAGAAGATGACGTGGACAAGTCCAAAAATGACATGGACAACAATAGGACAGAGAAAAGGAATTCAGTGGATGACTTGGCCAGGGAAGATGACCTTCTTCTTCTTTTTTGATCCGAGGGAAGATGACCTGGATAAGGAGAATAACAAGAAAGGGGGTGATACTACACATCTGTTACTTGCTTGGGGATGCGGACTTCATAAATAACACCGCATTTATTATTGGATTGAATGGGAACCATTTGGAGACTACAGGAGAAAAAGATGGGGACAGGAATGTGTTAGCAATTATAGCATCAGAGGAAAGTAAAAAACATTCCACAATACCAATGTTGACTGGGGCAAAGCCTATTGACCTATTAGAAGCTGAAGAGGCTGCTGAAGAAAGTTCAAATTCCACTCAAGGACTGGACTCGTTCATTCAGGATTCTGTTAGCCTATCTCAAAACAAAGACTTACACCCCTTAAATCCAAACGTCCAAGCCCAATGTCATGAAGCCCAACAAGCTAATAGAACCATACAACTGAGACAACAAGAGGAGGTTAAAAGAAATATTATGCTATTGAATAGTCTTGTGGTGATCGATTCTAATTGCAACCTGAGAGCTTCCTAGTTGGAAGGTATTCACTTTGTTTGGTTGAGCTTTTAGAAAGTTATTTTTGAGAGTTGAGTGGTAATGAGTGGAGAGAGATAGAGAGAAAGATTTATTAAAAACTGTGCCGAGAGTTGAAAGTTACTCTCAAAAATGGGAACCAAACATAGAGATTAACTTGCAAGTTGAGCTAAATCCAAGGAGTGTTAGAAAAGCTATCAGAAGCCAAAGATATGAGGAATGCCTAAGCAATGATGAGAATGACTATGATGCTAAGGATTATGTTTCTAACACTCAAGAACATGAAGAAGAGTTGATTGCAAGGGTGCTTCAGGCTACTATAATAACAGGTACTATGTTGGGAATTGACTATATTGATAATGATGTCAGGAGAATGAAAAATCTAATTCAAAAGGAGGTGAAGGAGTTGAAATTACTCCAAAACCAAAAACACCTATACTCCATTGCAAAGGCATTAAAATCTTCTCTAAACTGTGACTAGTATTCTATGACCATTATGAAGATAATATCATGGAATATTAGGGGTTTAGGTAGTTCCCAAAAGAAAAGATTCCTGCCAAAACTCATTAAAGAGAGAGATCCTGATGTTGTGCTTATTCAAGAAACGAAGATTGAGATGTAGAGACCCGTGCCTAATTTCTAATTTTTTTCCTGGTAATGCGATTACGTGTTATTATAACTAATTATGTTGTGAGAAAGAACTTTTATTTTATTTTTTATGTGTACGTGTGTCTGGTTGATTGGGATCGAGTTTGTGAGCCTTGGACCGGGTATCGCTGCATCGGGATTGCTTTAAACCTTTAAGTTTGTTACTCCGTATTTTTTTTATTGGTAGCTTTAAGACCATAGTGTACATGCTTATAACAAGTTAGGAGATTGAGCAATAACAAGATTTGTGGAGGGGCTATGGTGCAATTTCTACTCATAAAATGGGAATTGATCAGAGAACTGTCGAGTTCTCTGTTGCCTCTTTTTTTTTTTCCGTTCTTTTCTCTCTCTCTCCCTCAATCTCCACAAACCCTTGTCCTTCTTCTCCAAAATTGAAGACCAAAACATGAAAATCTCGGCAAAGTGCAAGAAGAAAGGTTGATCTACGTGAGGAGGGCTACATATTGATCCGAAGAAAGTGTCACCTTGTTTGAATTCGGGATTTCAACATTTTGGGGATTTCTCTCTTTGAGGTAGGATTTATGCTAAAAGTTTAAATATGAGTGTGTATATGTGTTGATGCAACCTTATTTTGAGATTGTGTAGAGTAATCAAAGCATAGAACTTGGCTTAGTTTGTTGTGGCTGATAGTATTTGGTAGACGATACTTGGGGTAGTGATTGTGTGGTTATTCGTGATTATGATGGAGGCTATACTCTTTTAGACATCTTTTTAGCTTCGTATGTACAGTGTTCACTTTCAATGTGTAAATTAGGATTTTTAAGGGGTACTAGAATACGACCTAACTATTGTGCTCACCTTGTGGTTGAGGAAATGCTAGTAACTTAATTGGACACCATTCCAGTCAAAGTATAAATTTTTCCTTGTGCAGCTAATGAGAAGCATTTCTTAATATATGGTTTCGGGTACTCATGAAATAGATGCATGTTGTAACCATTTTTGTAGAGGGTGCACTGCATTTGTTCTATATGGGTTCATTTGGTTGATTTGGGCTTAGATCCAAGTATCGAGATATAGAGATTGTTGTTTTTGCGATTTTGAGTTGGATCGCCGGAAGACTTGGGTCAATTGTGACGCCGTCAGTGAAAGTCCGTAAACCTATTTGGGTCAATTGTGATGCCGTCGGTGAAAGTCCGTAAATCTACTGGGTCAATTATGACGCCGTCGGTGAAAGTCCGTAAACCTGCGCGGGGTAGGTTGCTTTGTCCTTTGGGTTAGTAGCCCATTAAGTGTATGTGTTGGAGACGCCTAGCACAGTTGGTTGGTGATTGTATCAGTGAACAACTCGTGTAATTTTATGTCTCGGTGTTGAGTATATTTGATATTCGATTTGGTTGGCTATTCTATTATGAGCTTTGTTATTTTCCATATCGACTTTTATGGGTCATTTCCTTTATTCGGAACTTAATTTGAGTTCGTGGTTTAATAGCATTCTTTTGAGCATTTGAAGAGAAAGAAAAAAATTGGAAACACTTATTAAAATGCATAGATTATTTTTGTGGTGTTGGCTTGACATTGAATTGGGATTTTATGACTTCACTGTAAATATTGAAGGAGAAGGAAGGAAGAAAACTTTTCAATTTGTGTATATAAAAAGAGTATATTTTGTGTATCAATCTTTGCATGTTCATATCTATTCATTTAGCATATTTCCTGCACGAACTGTGGCTCATGTTGTTGCAACCCAAATTTTTCAGGTTTTGAGATGGATCCGAAGGTTTAAGAATCATGGACGTGTCCTAGTTCTTTTTTTTTTAACTTAATCGGATACTTGTACATATTTGTTTGTAAGGAGGCGTGAGGCATGTAAACTTTAATTATATTTTGGGAATGCAAAATTGTAGTGCGAGAGAACGGGGCCTAGATGTGTATAAAAAATAGTGTATTTTGGAGTTTATTTGTAATAAAAGGCGGGTCGTGACATGAGAAGTTTGAATCTATGGTTGTTCAAAGACTATGGGGTATAACTAATGTATATTATGCTGAATCTGGGGCCCACGGGCGATAGGGGGAATTTTAATAGCATGGAAATCAGAGGTATTCCAACCAACAACAGTTACAATTCACAGGAGTTTTGTCCTAGTAACGGTCATTTGTTTTCGGTTTGAATGCCATTGTAAGTATTTATGCTCCTAATGATGATGTTAGTGGGAATGATCTATGGCTAGAGCTTCTTCAACTAATGTCTTCTATCCGAAGTCCCTAGTGTATTCAAGGAGACTTCAATGAAATCAAGGCTATGTGTGAAAGAATACGTTTGTCACGCCCTCGATTTTCAATATAAATAAAGAAAGCTTTTCTTAAATAAAACTCCTCACAGTTATCATACATAATACCCCAAAAGAGTTCACCATGTCCTAATTATTACATTACATATTCGACTCAAGAGTTTCAACTATAACATCATTAAAAAAATAGAGTTAGGGTTCAATTACATTCCCAAAACATAAATTGCCAAAATGTTCATAAGTCACTTTTACCACTTCTTTCGAAAATTATGCACTTGAATGTATGCACTTCGCTCCATGCTACTGCTCCGAGATCACACCTAAAAAATGATATGTTGAGCTACACTAGCCCAGTAGAGAAATCTACAAAACTATTATATTTAAATTGATGACAGGATGAATGAATAAAATAGGTAAATTACTATGTCTCAAATTTGAGATGAAATGGAAAATAATAGGTATCTCACCGTCGTTCATGAAAGTACAACATAAGGACTACACAAAAAGGTCCTAAGCTACCACAACTTTCTATTCCGCATGCTCTATCCGCTCCTCGACTTCACCTTAGTCATAACAACGTACATTTAAAGAAAATGACCTTATCGATAGACATCTCATTGGTGTTGTTTTGACAACCAATCATTTCTTTCATGAATTCATCAAACAACCCTTACATTCACTTTTATATATATGTATATGTAGACACCCCAATTTGGACGTTTCAAATTTCCTTAATTTGTGGCCCGAAGGCTCCCCGATGATGAATTTGGATTAAAACAAGCCCTAGATCGGTCGGAACGATACTCCTTGGAAGACTTTAAAGGGAAATAAAATGTCCAAGATCAGTCCCAAGCGCTCAGGAGTAGTCCCAAGCGCTCCAAACTGTTTTCAAAACCTGGGATCTAATAAATTCTCGAGCTCTCGAGAATAAACTTCCAAGCGCTCGAGAGTGCTCCCGAGCGCTCGAGTCCTCTGTGATGACCAATGGGTGGCAGGCCTTCCCACTACCCATGCAACTCATCATTGCAGACTCTTTGAGCCGGCTGAAGCTCAGTCCACACTCAACCTCGTCAAAAATCCTCAGACCAGCAGTTTTTCTGTTTAAAAAAATTGTTTATTTCAAATTCATTTCATTTTTAGACCAAAGGTTATTTTGCCTATATAAGGCCTCATTCCAGCTCAAAAAGAGGCACGAACTCTCTCTCTCTAGAAGCTCTCTGACCAGTCAAAGAAAACCATTTTCATTCCCTTGAAAATTTTGATTTTCAAAAGCCAAGTAGCCAAAAAACTCAAAGTATCAAGGAGATGGAGGAAGTTCAGATCACCATCAGCTTTTGATCCTCTGAAGTTTTCACTTCCCACTCATCTTTCAAAGTTTCTTTCCAAGGAGCAAAGTTCTAGTGTAAAAGGTAGAAGTCTTCTACCCAAGTGTCAAATAAACAAAAGAGACAGGACTGTTTCTCCTTTCTGAGGGAGGTCCCTCAGCCATCTTAGTCCTTAATACTAAGTGTGGGTTGAGAGACCTTGGTGTAATAACAAGAGCAAAGGGGTATAAGTGTGTTTTCTGTTATTAGCCCACTGGAAGCATTCCCGAGCGCTCGGGACTACTCCCAAGCGCTCGAGAGTAGCTCCAGTCCTATTTTCCTTCTTTTAGGTACTTAAATGGACATGCATGGGGAGTAAGAGGTGTTTTAAGGTCTTTTAGTTCTTCTAAAGTGTGTTGGTATGCATGATCTACTGTTTGCAGAGGAAAATAAAGAAAATGATTTTCATTTAGGGCATGCAAAATAGTTGTGGTCTGGATCTAAAAAGAAAAATCTTTTTCATGCTTCAAAAATGTAAGATCCTGTGTGCCAGAATACTAAAGTGAGTATATTAAATGGTTGAAACCTGTTCTGGAATGCAGATCACTCCCAAGCGCTCGGAACTGCTCCCAAGCGCTCGAAACTGCTCCTAAGCGCTCGGGAGTGTCTGCATGCAACTTCAGTCCACTTTTTCTTCTAGTTTGGTCGTCCTACTACCCTTGCATGTCCATGCATGTACCTCCTTTTGTCTGTTACAACCGTAAAATCATTTTTCAGAAAGGCAAGGAAGCATGGTTTGACAGAATGGGGTCTGAGTCCATTCTGCTAAGCCCTCTGTCGAGCCTGTGACACGATTAATGTTATTCTAGTTTACATTTTTAGCATCGTATTCTGTTTTATCCTGTTGTACTAACAAGACTTGCAGGTTGGGCATGCATTACTCCCAATCGCTCGGCAGTGCTTCCGAGCGCTCGAGAGTGGATCAGTGATAGGACTTTCCAATTTCTGTCTTTTTGGCATTTATTCATCATCTTCATCATTTCCTATACACATGCACATGCATGCACTCCCTGTACTTGGTATATATCTGTGGATACTTGCTAAGTGACTTAATGAAACAAGATCTTTTGAAAAATCCCACAAATGTTTAGTAGAGACCGATTTCAAATCGGGCGAGGGGGGTGCCGTAAAACTCTTCCCCGCTCGTAACGTGACTTCCGAACCCTTTTCAAAATCTCTGGTTTTCAATTCAAATCAATTATTTTCCAAATAAAACGGTTTCTCGGGTGGCAAACCACAAATCCGGGTGGCGACTCTTCAAATTTTTCAACTCGATTCAAAAACGAGGCGTTTCTTTTCGGGTCGCCCCGATTCCACCCGGGGCTGTGGTAGCCCACAATATATATACACACACACATCACTATTGCAAACCCACATCACACATCATAAGCGAGTGCTCTTTCCAAGCCGTTTATGGAGTCCCGCTACTCCCTACAAGTGCCTTCCTCACTAAAGGAACTAATTCAAATTACATAGTATAGGTCACCGTACCACAATTCCTCCAATACACTTTACAACTCAGCCATTCATCTTAATCACATATAATGAATTCACAAGAAGACTAATTCACATAGAAGTAGTACGGATAAATTCCACATCGGTCAACTCGCTATCATTACGCCATTAGTTTCTCATCACCATACATGCATTCACATATCAAGGGATATTCTCTAACAACGATTCATTGATTTCCACCTTGAAACTCTTAAAATCGTACAAGTTACGCAAGAGATGTACCACATATCAAACATAAGGAAAATGTATTATATATCCACACCTAGCGTGGTTTGACGCAAAGGAGTGTTCTACGTGTTCATTTTTCGCATTGCAAGCCAACACATACAACTTTCGCCCAACTATATTCATTATGTTCTCTAAGTTCTCATTTCGATATCAATAAACTCACATGGAACCCAACAACAACCACAAAGCCTCAAGTACACCACTAACCTCGTCAAACCATTCAATTAAGTACTCAGGTGAACCCAAAAACATTTGTGTCTCAATCAAACAATTCTAAGGAAAATGGATACCCAACGTATACAAACATGTCTGTCTTATTTTGGCTACGAAACCTTGTCGGTTTAGAATTAGGCTATGAAACCACCATCGTTGGAAAGTAGATTTTCGGTACATGAATTTCGATATAAAATTTGCCCAAAGCAGAGTTTGGATGAAGAAGTTATGCCCGTTCGAAGTTTTTCCAAAAATGCAGATTTTTCATTCCCTACCGGTAGGAGACCAGAATTTCACGAAAATGACATTACTGGACAACTTTTCTACCGGTAGGACCTGGGTTTTCAGTGCACGATTTTCAGACTTCACCAGAACGTTTCTAACAACAAAAACAACGATCTAAAGCATGATTCAAACACCAAATCAATACATAAACACATAATAGAAGTGAGAAATCCCTACCTCAAAGTTGAAGAATGAAACCCAAGCTCAATCAAGCAAGCCCTAGCTCCAAAAACTTTGAATCAACCGAATACTCCTCTCCGAGTTCAAACCCACGAATTTCTAAGCTCCAGAACACTTGAATGCGAAAACTTTGCGGCGGATCTAGGTGGGTTTAAGGTATTCTGGGGTGTTGGAGTGTGAGAGTTATAGAGAGAGAGAGAGTTCAAACGGAGAGAGAGGGAAAGGTGGATTGTGTGGTTCTCACCCCCCATACTCACTCCTATATATACCCCATTATCTTTGCTTTACACTAACGCCCCTCACCTCCAAGTTCTTGCACATTCGCCCCAATCTCATGTTCACATGACGTTTCACATTATCCTAATATTTCTAATGTTCATTTAAACACTGAAATTATTGAAAATAAAATACAGGCTCTACAAGGTTGCTCTAGATTTGATAGAAATATGAAGGCTTTCAAAGATTTTATCTATAAATCTGAGTTGAAGGATGTTCCAATGATGGGCATGAGATAAACTTGGACCAATTTTCAAAACAATCCATTCTCTACAGGCTTGAATGATTTCTAGTCTCAGTAAACTCATTGAGCATTTCAAATTGGTTCTATGGGGACTCCCAAGACCAATTTCTGATCACTGCCCTATTATGTTATCAAATAACAATTGGAATTGGGGTCTTAAGCCCTTCAAATTTATGGATGCTTGGTTATCACATCCCAAGTGTCTGAAAATTACAAAGGAAGCATGGGACAACACTCCAACATTTGCATGGGCAGGTTGCAAATAGTCAAGAAGCTTCAAGAGGTTAAAAGAAGACTAAAGATATGGAATAAACAAGAGTTTTGAGACATGACTGTGAAATTGAAAGAACTTTAAGAGCAGTTGCACCAACTAGACATCCTTAGTGAAACAAGACAGCTTAATTCTGATGAGAAGAAGCAGAGAAATGAACTAAAAAGGGATCTTTGGAAATGCTCAAGGATGGCAGAATGTATTTGGAGATAGAAACCCAGGATCAACTGGTTGAAGTTAGGGGATAGAATGCAAAGTTTTTCAAATCACAGCAAACAACAGAATTAGGTAAAACTTAATAAGCTCTATGAAGGTGAACGGAAAGATATTAGAGGAACCAGTCCTGATTAGAAATGCAGCAGTTAATCACTTTAATTCCTACTTCAAAGAAGAGTGCATGGTAAGAATAACATTGAATGGGGCCGATCAAAAAAAATAAAGAATAACATTGAATGGGAGGTTCAGTAGGAAGCTATCTTCTAAACAAGCTCAGTTTCTTGAAAAGCAATTTGAAGAAGAGGAAATAGCAACTGCTGTCAAAGATTGCAATAGTTTGAAATCCCTTAGATATGATGGTTTCAATTTTTCCATTGTCAAAAAGGCCTAGAATATAATGAAGCAAGACATTATGACTTTCTTTGTAGAGTTTTATGAGCATGCAAACCTAGCAAGAGGTATCAACTGCACATTTATAGCCTTGATTCCCATAGTTGATGGAGTGCTACTTTTAGTGAATATAGACCTATAAGTATGGTTGGCTGTATTTATAAAATCCTTGCAAAAGTATTGAGGCAAGTGTTACCTCAATGATTGGGGAGGCACAAACAGCATTCATTGGAGGAAAACAGATTCTTGTTGGGGTCTTGATAGCAAATGAAGTGATTGATTTCTAGAAACAGAGAAACGTGGAAGGTCTGATTTTGAAAATTTACTTTGAAAAGGCTTATGACTGTGTGAACTATAATTTACTAATATATTTACTATCCAAACTTGGCTATGGGAATAAATGGTGCCAGCGGATCAAGAAATGTATATCCTCAACATCCCTATCTATTCTCATTAATGGATCTCCTACGGATGAAATCTTTCACAAAGAGGACTTAGACAAGAAGACCCTCTATCTCCATTCTTATTCAATGCGGTTGTGGAGGCTTTGAATATTATGATGGAAAGAGCTAAAAAGGAGGGTTTGATCAAAGGAATTCAAGTTGGTAATGGGGTCAATATCTCTCACTAACAGTTTGCTGACAATTCCATACTCTTTTGCAATAATGATATACAAGAGATTCTGTATCTTAAGAGAATATTAAGATATTTCCAAGACATGTCAGGCCAAGGTTAATTTCTCAAAGAGCATGCTTTGTAGTGTTGGTATTCCTGATAAAATAGTTCATGATCTGGCTCTCATTATATGATGTAACAGTGGGAAGCTCCCAATGAAATATCTGGGCTTACCTTTGGGTGCTAACGCAAGAAAGATCCAAACTTCGGCCCCAGTCATAGAGAAAGTGGAGAAAGCAATCAAACCCTGGAAAAGTAGGTATATCTCAATGGATGGTAAGCCGACTCTTGTCAACTCCAATATGTCTAACTTACCCATCTATTATATGTCCTTGTTTACAATGCCAACAATAATGGCCAACAAAATTGAGAAAATTTAGAGAAAGTCTTTGTAGGGAGATATAGAGGAGAGGAAGAAATTGCATTTAATAGGTTGGGACAAGCTAACAAGAAAGAAGAAATATGGTGGTCTTGGAATCAAAAGGCTCATGGAATAAAACACTGCTCTTCTTGCTAAGTGGTGGTGGAGGTTTAACAAAGAAAAAGAGGCATTATGGGTCAAGGTGGTATCAAGCAAATATGATCTGTGTGAAGGAGTTTGGTTGCCTCATCTTCTAAACTGAAGGAAAGCTTCCAACTTATGAAAAGGTATATGTTCAGTGAGTAATATGTGTGCTGACATGGGTGAATATGTTATCCAAGGTTTTATGTTTAAGGTAAATTCTAGAACTTTTATTAGTTTCTGGAAACATAAGTGGCTCGGGAAGGAGCTTTGGAAAAATGTATTCCCAGGGCTATTTATGCTATCTACCCAAAAAGATGCAATGATTGCTGATATGGTGGACAGTGAAAATCAAGGCCATTGGAAGTTTCAGTTTACAAGAAGATTACATGACTGGGAGGAGGATCAACTCAACATCTTGGGTCATCTTTTGAATGTTGTTCAACTGCAGGATTCCCAAGAGGACAGCCTCCAACGGAAATGGAGCAAGGACTTATCTTTCTTAGTTAAGTCTGCATATTCTAAATGGGAAGATCAAAAATTCAGTGGGGACAAAGAGCTGTTTGCTGTTTGGAAAAATATTTGCTTTCCAAAAGTAGAGCTTTTTGTATGGTTGGTTGTTCAAGGGTGGGTGCATTGCTTCCAAATCAGTTTTGGTAAGTAAAGGCATCCTAAATAGCAATTTTGGTCAATGCCTTTCTTGCAACTCAGCTCAGGAAACACCAAATCATTTACTACTGTTATGTGATGTGGCTAAAAGGGTATGGGAAGATGTAATTTTTTGGTGCAATTTGGTTTGGGTGTGCCCTCCAAATTTGAAATCTCTCCTTGCTTTTTAGGACAATTTCAAGTTTAGTGATCTGGAGAAACTTTGCTGGCAGGCTTCCTTCTATTCTGGGGTATGGACACGCAGAAATGAACTCTTCTTTAAGAACAAAGTGTGGGAAGTAGAGGAAATATCTGACTTGGTCAAAATGAGAATGGCGATTTGGATCAAAAGCAAATACAATATCAAAGATTACTCTATTGAGAATGTCAAGTGGATTTTAGCTGGGATAAGGACAATAAAGATTTGACTGTGGATCTTTTAGATGGTCTTTGGTTTTGGGTCTTTCTTGGGTAGGTTCTTCAGTTGTCTTTGGTCTTTCCTCGTCTGTATGTCCATCTTGTTTGGGGTTGGTGGGCCTTTTGTCTTGCTGAGTTCGTTTGGTCTTGGTTTTTGGTTTTTTCTTCTTGTCTTTGTCTTTATCTTTGGCCTGTGGTTTTGTGTTTTGGCTCAGGTATGGGTGTATGTGGTCTGTGTTTCTGTGATTTAGTCTTGTATCTGTTGTGTCGTTTCTTGTCTTGTGTCAATCTTGGAGTATTGTTGCTCTTTCAACTCCTACCCTTTGGAGGGCTAAGAGCAGTTTATGTTTTGTGTGTTGCTGCTAAGTCCAAGGATTCTTGATCTATTTCCAACTCCTTTGCTTGGGGGCTAAGAGGCTGTCATTGGTGATCTCTTTGCAACTCCAAATTTATAGGGGGCTAAAAGGTTTGAGGCTATTCTCTGTCTACCTTTTGGAAAATGTTGTTTTGTATTATCTATTGTGATTATGCTCAAGTATTAGATCCTAATTGGGGTGCTGTGAAAACCTTTTCATCTCTTACGTACCAACCCCAATGATTGGAGAGCGGCTGCCAAATGTTCTTTTCTGTTTTCAAATCCAAGTATTGGGGGGCTAAGAGGTTAAGGCTAATTGATATTCACATCTTCAGATTTGTTGTATCTGTTTCACAACTATGCTCCTAACCGTATTTGGTTCTCTCTTTTCAAATCCAAATTACTAAGGATGGGTTGATTGGAGAGATTTGAAACTGGAAATCTTATAGGAAGAGTTTTAAATACTTGGTACTGAGACTTCTGTGGAGTCTTATTATTCTGTTTGGGGTGCTGTCAAAACCTCTTGATCTTTTATGAACCTCAATGAGTGGAGGGCTATGAGGCTGCCATTGGATGTTCCCTCTTCTTTCCAATTCCAAATCTTGGGGAGCTAAGAGGATGGGTTGATTGGAGAGACCTGAAATAAAAAATTTCTAGGACTAAGATGGTTATATGTTGCTAATCTCTGCTCTGCTGATATTATGTTGGAGTTTGATGTTGTCACTACCTTCTCTCTGCTGCTGAACGGTGACTGATACTTTTTAAATTTGTAATCAATTATTGGAGGCAAGTTGATGCTGGTTTGTGGCCTTCAAGTCTCCTAGATCTTTTTGATCATCGTCTATGGGTTAGATGCTCTGACAGTCCTTGGGCATGTCCTTGGGCTAGTATTTTGCTTATTTTCTCAGTGGTTGGATGACTCCACCTTTATTGTGGATCCATCAACTTTGTGTTAGATTTATCCTTTTTCTTTTTTTTGGCTATCTCTATGTTTCAAGTTTCTTTCTTGAATACAGAGTTTGGCCTTCGATCTAACCTTTGTCGAATTCGGCCTTCGATTGTGTTATATTTCGTTTGAGTTGGGCCTTGCATTGGAACTTAACCATCGGAGGATATTCCTGGCCATCACTGCAGCCGAAACATTTTTTCCTTTTGCAGTCAACAGTCAAGGTCTTCATCTTCTAAGCAAGATCTTAGGGTTTAAATCCCAAAAAAAGAAAGGAAAAAAAGTCTTGAATCTGGCCTCCACACACCCCCCACAAGAAATGGAAGGAAATGTATTTTTTCTAATGCATGTTATCCAAACGGGCAAAAATAAAACTACATCTAAAACCAATCTCATCTCAATAAAGAGAAGTACTACAATACACACTCTTTATTTGGGTGTGTGTCATATGCACCCTCATTGATTACCATTGAATATTTGAAAAATGATCTGAACCTTTTAAAATATTACGATAGGTTACTAACAAATAACCTGTTATCAGTGCAACAGATAAACCCTATGAATTAACGAAAATGGAAAGAAAATCCCCTCAAGACTCTTACTTTCTTCCCAACCAGCATATATCTTTCTTTTCCTTCAAAAAATTTGGCCCAATTTTATTTTTGATAATTAATTTATGTTAAAAATAATAATTTTATTTTTTAAGAACTTTGAAGCAAAAATTATTTCGAGTGAAAATAATTTACTTTTTTAAAATACGTTGTTCTCGATAATTACTAAAGGAAAAAAATACTATTATTATCATAATGTAACAAAAAGTCAAGTTAAGGCATTTTTTTATAGGATTTTTAAAGTGTTTCATATATGTAGCTAATTTTTTTTTGAAATTTTTGAAATACGATGATGTTTAACATTTTTCACAATACCTTTAATTGCATAGTGAACTTCCACATGCGGATCAAAAAAAATTCACACAAATAGTCCAATTAAAAGGAATAGTGAAGTCGATCATCCGTATTAATCAGGTAGGAAATACTAACAAAGTTAATGGGTGATAAAGAGAGTGATGGTGACGAGATAAGTTTATCAATACATGTTAGAGTTATGTGTAAAAGACAACAATATTTAGGACGTGCTATTTATTTTTTGGTCAATAGACATACTACTAGAGTTTTATAAATTAGTGCTCGTATCCGAATTACAAATAACTAATACTCATATTTAATAATGTAATCAATTACAAGTGTTATCGAAATCAATCAATTACGGAATTGAAACTGCAGATAAATATAGTCTATCATGCAATCAATTATTTGTGCTATTCAGAACAATTGATTTTGAAATCTATTGTAATGTTGTTTATAACTCACTTCGCAATTGATTAGAAGACTTGCTGAGATCCATCAATTAGCAAATCAATTGAGTAATTGATTTCACATTGTTTACTAATTGTACTCAATTCAATTACAAATTAAGTCGATTATATTGTCTAATCGATTACATAATTGAACATATCAGAATTGATTACATATTCGATTATGATGTCTAATTAATTATAATTTTTATTTATAAAATTGCAAAATCAATTATATTTTTTATTATAATGTCTAATCAATTGAAAAATCAATTATAAAGTCTAATCAATTATGGAATTGAACATTGATATAATAGATTACATATTTGATTAACCACAGTTAAAAAATTGATTAAGTAATCAATTGCACAATTGATTATACGTTATTAAAAAGTTATGAAATGGACTAAAATATTACGATTCCGTAGTGAAATTTTACGAACTGAAAATGTTATTATTTTTTTTATAAAGTTATGAAACACACCAAAATGTTATAATTCTAAAAAGGTTACGATTGATTAATGTAGAAGTTATGATATGCACTAAAAAGTTATGATTTGTAAGAAAAATATTGTGAATGAAAAGTTACGAATTTTTGGTATAAAAGTTACGATAGACCTAAAATGTTATGAATAACCGGTTTAGTAGGTAATTTTTTATAAGGTGGCACAATATGGACCACACTATAGATGCATATGATACACACGTTAAAGGGGTGTGTATTGAAGATTTTTTCCTCAATACAACAACCGTCATCTATTTGGTTTCGCACCCTCTTGGGAATGCGGTTAATAATTTGAGGAGTGATTCCCAATGATTGTCATGTTGGTTTTTCTGTACATAGAAAAGTTAAACACATCAAGATCTTAGAAAAAAGGTAATGACATGAATAGACAAATTAATTTATGTCCAAAAAAATTTAAATGAGGAAAAGAAGGTAGTGACTGTGTTCTAAATCATTGTACTCACTAATAAACAAAGCAAATTTTTCCTAAACACCATATTAGAACTTGAAAATCTTTGTAGAAAACAATAATAACCTACTCAGAGTGCTAGGCAGGAACTTCCTTGCAAACAAGTTGCACACATTAGTCCTCTTTCCATTGTACAAACATTGTCTTCCAGTCCTCATCCCTATTAACAATTCAGGGGTCACATCTGTTCTAACAAATCTTGTCGGATGGGGCCCACCATTCGTCCAATCAACCCAAGTCAAAGTCCTATTTGCATTCCTCCTCCCAAATTTCATGCTCACAAATGTGGGTAAATAATGTTCATCAGAATAACATGGTGGCTTGCAATATTTCTTAAACACTGGAAAATATTTTCGATCCGAGATCACCTCGATGGCGAGCTGGCGGTCAAGCTCGAACCACTGAGATCCCTTTAGCCATTGCTCGAGCTTGATCACGGGTTTCATTTTGTGGTTGTAACGGCCTCGACCCACTGGGCCTGCGAGGTCATACGCCTCAACGAAGGTTGTGTCTGAGTCCATGACGTAAGAGTAGATAGTTGAGAAGTTGAAAAGGGGAATGCATGATTCGGAGAGCAAAACAAACCGTTCATTCGAGATGTCAAGTAGTGCATTGGCTAACAGGCGACGCTCTGCTTCGACCATGTTCACCTTTCCCCATTCTACTGCCTACATGTATTCATGAAAATAAAAAATAGTGCTAGATAACAAAAAGTGAGTTTTAACTTGAAATGGAACGACAATTGAAGTTCAATAAATATAGAGAACCAATAACTATTTCACTACAAGAAATATATGAAATGTAATAATTGATTGTTGTTACGATGTGTGGATTTTAAATATGGTAACAGGATGAATACAGTCTAATCATGTGCATCATCATTAATTTAGAAAAGAAAATTGGTTAGCCATGCTTAAAGGAGAAATTCTATTCATACGTGTATACATTAGTCTTGCTTGTAAAAATATAGCGTTGAAATAAAAGCAAAAATTACACTATCTATAGTCTAACTTTCCTTACTTATTGTTCTCTAGGTCTAGCATAGTGTTTTGACGTTTCTCTCCAAAGTATATATTATTGCAGGTTTAGATTGTGGTTTTGTATTTCAAAAAGTTTAGAACCACAAACATATCACATGCACAAACACCTTTTTTTAATCCGAAATACTCAAACACTCACAACCCATCAGGGGCCCACACACACTTAGGCTGTATAGTATGCAGAGCCCACAGGTGTTGCGACTTGAGAGTGTTTGTGTTTTTTTTGTGTAAATGTGTTTATGGCTCTAGTAAAATTGTTTGTATTTTGTCATAATTATTATAAGAACACATTATAGTTGCAACTATTACCAAGCAACAAATAACTCTTGCAAAAACTAAAACTCCATCTCCACTATGCCACCAGTACCACCACGGCCACCTAACCACCACCTTTTTCACCCCTCCACCAGCACCACACATTCACCACCATAGCCCCTTTACTCCCTGCCCACCACTGCACCTCCACCATCACATCCACTCAACCACCACATCCACCATATCTTCACCACCATTTTATCGCTTCACCTCCACCACCGTTACCACCTCCACCGCCATCATTTGACCAATCTAGTCTACTGGTGACTCCACCATACAATCACTACTCCCACTACACCACCTCCCCATTTCACCACCTCCTTTTTTTTCACTATAACTTTATCACCGCTACCACCACCTCCACCACCAATATTTTAATGTTACAATTACCACCACCATAATTTGAACACAACTACCCCCTACATCTTACAAAATTGATAAGATTCTCAATTTACTAATCTGTTTCACCACTTAATAACCACCACCTCCATTACCACCAAATCACATTGAGATTTTCTCAATCGAGAAAATTGAGAATTTTCTCAATTCTTTGGACTACGAATGATACATTCCTCGTGACCAAATCGAAACCACTACCTCCACCACACAAAAAATAAAATTTAGAGTATCTCAATGTTAAATTTCATCGCCATGACTTCAAATTCAACACGCCCGCAGCCACCAACATCATGTTGTGAATGTTATCAATCTAAAATAAATTGATAATTTCTTCCATTACATTGTGAATTAAAAGCATTCTTAATGTTCAAATTTACCGCTATCACTCCAAACTCACCAATCAAAGTAAGTTGAAAAATATTCCAAGTATTCGATAGTTGGTATCACGTCATGTACAGATACATGGCGCAGATGTGATTGTTGACAAAATTCGCGATACTCTATTCTATTTGGTACGAGCGTGGATAGTGCTTGAAAATATTCTCTTCACTTGTTATTTGAACCTAAAACAACAATATGACTTTTAGAATCATTCTAGTTAGTTGTTAACTCATCATTATGTTGAGTAGTAATAAAATACCTATACCATTCCTGTTACTTTTCCCTCTATCGCTTATTTTCTATCAAATAATCATGTGAACAAGTTTGCACATCGTTTGAGAGACAAACACGTAAAAATAGGGCAACGTCAAGTACTATATTTGAGACTTATTATTCAACAATGGGTATATAAACTTCAAGTATATAGATGGTGTCAAATGTAGTGGGTATGATTAATCAAGCAAATCCAAGTAACCATTTTGAGATTCGTTTAACAATTGGCCTATGGATAACTCTCATAATTCAAACAAACAAAAACTAAGTAAAAATGAAAATACGTGGTATGAATGCTACTTGAGAAATTTTCCAACGCTGTAGCTGTTGTTATCATGGACGACGTAGATGGTACTAGAAAATATTTGGAATCACTATTTTCCGATAGATCTTTTATGATAAATTTGGATCACCATTTATATTTTGTTATTAGCTTAAAAGAATATATATGTAGTTGAAAAGTTAATTATTAAATATCCACAATCTAAAAGAGAGAATCACCCTCTCTATTTTTCCAACAGCACTATTGACAGGAGCGTAAATATGCCTATTTACGCCCCCTAACTTAGGCTTGTTATGTCTATTTAGTGCGCTACTTGGCATTTCATATTTGTTAATTGCGTTTCAGGATTCTCGGAGTCGATGGTTAACATTTGGAGTTAAAAGCACAAAATCATATTTCAAAGCCGATGCCAATAGAATTGATCCAGAGACGACCAAATTATATTGGATAACGAGAAGTACCCAATCAAATTCCTAGTTGCCTTATGGAAATTTGAACAATAAAGTTATATTGTCTCTGCACGTGATTTCTGGTTGGGAATTGGGCCATATATTTGCCATGATTTGTAACAAAATTGGGGAGTTTAGGAAAGGGGCCCATTAATTATAATTTCTAGGAAGACTTGGGCTGGGAAAAAAGACAATTCTCGGTCGGTGAAGCAACAAATATATATATTGGAGAAAAGGGTTTTGTGGGAGATATTATTCCCACGACAGAAACCAAAAAACATTGGCTGCCATCAGGAATCTTTTTCTCACGCATATAAAAGAAAGCAAGGGTTCTGTTTTGAGGGATTTCATTCCCACGCAGCAACAAGCGATGGCGATGGCCACGACTTCGAAAACGCACAACACTCCATGATCGGCTAAACGCTCCGGCTAGGGTGACGAGGATGCTTCTCCAAGTAATATGATTGTTTGATTTCTAGGGTTTTATATTCGACTTGATTGTATGACTTGGTTGATTCATAACTTTTTATGAGAGTTTATATTTTTTTTGATATTCGAATGTGTTTGTATCCATGGTTTCAAGCATTGTCATACAATGGTTTTGAATGTTTTGAGATAGGCTTTGAGATAGACTATACAACGTGAGACGGGTCGTACCGTGGTTAAATCCAATGAGACGATCCGTGCCGTGTTGAGATAGCCTATACGGAGTATGAATCTTGATTATATTTTGGGGATTATCGATAGGAATTGCTACCCTACGGTGATTTGGTTTAATGTTGAATATGAATCCTAAGTTTCGAAACAATTGCGTTACAAGGGGAGACTGAATCGGAAACCCTAATCCCTTCTCTAATCAGTTTACAACTCCTTTAATTTGCTTTCTAATTTAGTTTTAATTTAATCAAATCAATCACAAATCCAACCTCCTTTTAGTTTCAGACTTAAATTAGAAATTAATTGAAAGTACAGCAACTCAGCTTTTTACTCTCCGTGAACGATCTTGGACTTAACCGCTGTTCTTTGGAATATTAGTTAATTCCTTGGTTTTATAAATTATATTTTTGGTACGAAAACGATAGACCAACTATGTTTTAAGTGTCAATTGTCGATCCACTACAATTTAATATAGGAGTGATTTGTCCTTCTAAGAGAGGTGGAGGTGCTCTAATTACAGAGTGCAATTATATTACATATATGCTAGCTTTAGTTTGAGTGGAGTAGGAGGGTATTTTTAACCGGCCCGTAAATGTCCCCTAAAGTTAATCTACAACATGTGAAATTAACCATTAAAGACAACACAAATAATCTCACCCTAAATATAATGGGAGCCCAACCCAAAATTAATTAATTGTTGATCCATGTTTCAGACAAAGTAAAAGCCCAATTTTTGGGCTCTTGGCGCTTATAAAGTCTTAAAAACTCTTTTGAAAAATTTCAAGTCGGTCCCACATCTAGATTTTTGTTTCTTGCGAGCCCTTTATTGTATTTTCCTTCCACATAGGCCCTGACACGCGTGGATATGGGGGAAACAAGGTGTAAAATTATGAATAGACAAGCTTACTTAACTCTTATCATTTATACAGTTTTTTCTTTCGGGTAAAGGTTGTGGTTTAAAACATTTCAGCATCAGAAGATTAAACGTAAATTTTGAATTCAGTTGTACCTAGAGTCTTAATAATAAAACAAATTATGCATGTATTTGATGTTGACTTATGCTCATGTTGACATATTTTTTTATATTTGGCATTACCAACTTTAAAATGCAATATCTAAAATTTAAGGGTGTGAATTATCTATTATAGGAGGTCTGAATTGTTGTCTAATTTTGGGGTGAAATTGTCTGTTACAGAGGATGTGAATTGTTGTCTATCTTTTGAATGTGAATTGTGGTGTGAATTTTTTGTTACATAGGGTGTAAATTTTGTCTATTTTTTTGTGTGAATTGTTTGTTATAGGGGATGTGAATTATTGTCTATTTTTTGGGTGTGAATTGTAGTGTGAATTGCCTATTATCTAGGTGTGAATTTTTGTATATGGGTGTGAATTGTGTATAACATGGGTGTGAATTGTTGTATAAGTGTGCAAATTGTATACAACATGGATATAGATTGCGTAAAACAAGAGTTTTAAGGGGATGTGAATTGTCTTTTCTTAGTGGGTGTGAATTATGTGATATAGGGGTGTGAATAGTGTGATATGGGGTGGGAATTGTCTATTATAGAAGGTGGGAATTATGCATAATAAATTGTATGATTTGTCTATTATAGAGAGTGTGAATTGTGTGATATAGGGGAGATTGATATGTCGTCATAGGAGGTGTGAATTTTATTTTTTGGTCAAACGGAAATATATAGGAGGTGTGAATTGTCTGTTGTAAGGTAAGAATTGTTGTTTACTTTTTTGGTGTCAATTATCTATTTTTGTCTACTATAAGGGATGTGAATGATTTAATATAGGTGTGAACTGTGTGATATAGGGAAGTGAATTGTCTGTTGTATGGGGTGTGAATTGTCTATTTTGGAAAGTGAGTTGTATAGATGAGGTGTGAATTCTATATTCGAGGAGTGTGAATTCTTTCATTTTAAAGGTTGTGAATTGTTCAAAAGAGGTGTGAATTCTTAATTAAGGGCTATAAAATAATTTTTTTATATGTGCATAATTTCATTTTCAAAATGGATCTTATTTAAAAGATCTCATTGAGTAGGTTTCAAAAAAAAAATCCAAAATTGAATGTGCATAACAAAAGTTATACTCCCTCCGTTCCAATTTAAATGTCCCCCACGATTTTTCGTGCATTTTCAAACCCTCCAAAAAATATACTTCTATATATAATTTTTTTTATTTTTATATCATGAGCACTTTAATTTGGTGTAAGAAATTTAAAATTTAATATGTAGAAATATAATTTTTGAAATTTGAAAATGCATGAAAAACCATAGGTGATATTTAAATTGGGACGAAGCGAGTAATATATATATCAGTCCCGATCAAATCCACACCTCTTCCCGTCCGCACCTCACCTTTTCTGATCAAATTTCGATGATCTGAGCCACTCAATGTGCAAAAACGTAATTTTAAGGGTACCAGCGAGAATGGCTTGGTTTGAGCAGTTTTTATTGAAACGTTAAATAAAAAATTGTTCTGATAAAGCCCTTCCTGATCATTTTTTTTGGCCAATTTCTCACGGGTACCCTTAAAATCACGTTCTAATCACATTGAGCGGCTCGAATCATCGAAATTCAATCAGAAAAGAAGAGGTGCGGACGGGAAGAGGTGTGGACTTGAACCAGACTGTATATATATATATAATATTTTTGCATGAATATGTATGAACAAGTATGTATACGTGGAAATATGTGACAATTCTAAACAGAGAAATAAAAAGTAATTATTAGAAATATAATTTGGTGGTTTTCAAATAATACTCCACTACTCATTAAATGTCAAATGTCAATTTGCTTATCAAATCACTTACAAAATGTGATGAGTCCCGCAATATTAGCCATTGAGGCATGAGTCGAGACATTACGATGTAATGTTCCATCGGCATGGGATAATTTTTCTATACTAAACTAAAAATGCGCGTGAGTGTAGGAAAAAAAGACTTATATGGAATGGGCGTAACACGCACGTGGCCTAAACAGCTAATGAGTGAAAAAGAGGGCCAACTTGGAAGAAGCCCGCTTTTTTATGCCTGGGCTTTGCTAGGTTTCAACCTTGGGGTTCTTTCAAGCTAGCCACATTTTGTACCTGTCTACCCGTCCAGGCCCAACGCGCGTCTAACCTTATCCGTCCAGGTCCCATTTTAAATCACCTACCCAAAATAACCCCGCTCAAGGTTAAGTACCTAAGGTGACGGTGATCTTGTTCTTCCCGCGAGTGATGGTGACGGAGTCACCTAGAGCACCAGCCTTGCCGCCAAATTGATTCTCTCCAAACAAAAAATAGGACCGGCCAAGAATTTCCTATTCAACCTTCTCTAGAATATCGTTTTCGTTTTCATTTTCACTTTTTTCCACAATAGAAAATTGATTTTTGCAGTCTCATTCCTTAAGAAGCCTATGGTACATTTCTGAAGTTTCTGGTACAATTTTGACCAATATGTGATACCGGCAATAATTATTGGTAACTATCACCAAATATTTTTATAACTAACCAAAATAGTTTGCAACATTTTGTTGCATACAAGCCCTTTCTGAACAGAACAATTCATAGCAAACACATAAAAGTCTTAACAAATTAATTAGGAAATATGTACAAATTGAACCATAAAAAACAATGACACATGAACTATAAAACTCGCCGATAAAAAAAAAAAAAACCTATAAAACTCAGTGGTCTTGGGCATCACCATGTAGTATGCCAATACACCTCAACATCACACATATTTGTAAGGTCCATTACACTTAGTGAAACAATTTTTAGTAGTAGTACTTTTATTGTGGAGAAGGTAAATCGGACCGTATGAGTTATGATGTTTGTTTGAAGGAAGAAACTCCCATTTGGAAGTAGTATCAATATTAGAGCATTCTTATTATAATAAGTAAATGGGTGTAGATAAGCAAATTTAACAGCAATGCTCAAAAAATGCGCTACATTATAATAAGCAAAGCTATAAGTCTTTTAGCAAATAATCAAATTCCACTCATTCCATAACCAAACTTAACAACTTTTACCAATAATCAAACCTCAATAACCAAACTCAAAACTCAATAACTCAAAACACTCCATATTGGAATCGTCTCATCGAGATGAATAATTTGATATGGCCGGGTGGATGATTGGAACTCATTTGTGATTGGACAAATGTCCATTGTGCATTGTGAGATTTTTTTGGTTAGGAATGCAAAAATAACCAATGTGGAGGTAGAGATTGTTATGTTTGAAATAGATAATCAAATGCTGACGCGGCACATTTTAGTTATTGATTTTGATTTTTACCATTGCGAATGCTCTTAGTAATCAATTCCAAAATAAGAAAGAAATATTCTCACCCAAAATAGACGCGAAAATATATCTGTCAATAACAAAATGAATTGTGTGGTGGCCTCGGTAACCAGCTCGGTAACCTGGCCACATGGTGTGAATCGAAGTCTTGAGAAGGTTCAGTTGGTGGCCAGATGGGAATCTTCCCTTCGGTGTGAGGCTCGATTCTATGCTCAGCTTTAAGCCGCTGGACTCCGAGGTACTACCAGTGGCTCTGCATCTGCTTCTGATCATACCAGGGGCGTATATGGGAAACGGTTATGTCAGAAGGGTCCCGCGAGGATCGTGCGACAGATGTAATCATTGGGATTATTCATGCCCATGTGCTCCGTAACCGCTTCGCTCCCTTCGTCCCCTTCGTCACGTATGACATCACCCAAGGCAGTTACCCGAGCGTACCCTCCACGCGCTAGCTTGGAGGCCAAGTAAACTTAGGTCTATAAATACAAAAGGTTACTCACCTGAGAGAGGTATGTCATTCTACCCTAATCCTAGATCTATACTTCCTTCCCTGAGATCTAACTGGATCGTCGGAGGGTCACTGGGCTATCCAAGCCCTAGTGACTTGCTACAGGTCCAGGCGACGAAAGCACAGAGCCACAGAGAGAGGAGCCTAACCAGAGCCACGGTCCTGATCCTAATAAATCGAACCCCTACAAATTGCAAGGGCAGTTAACCTTCTTAAACTTCCACTAACCTCAATTTTTGGGTTGTTTACCTGACTATATATGACTCCATCTCATTATCATCTGTGGTGGCCTCGGTTACAGGCTCGGTAACCTGGCCATAGTATGTGATTCCGGCATTCGAGGAACCTTGAGCTGAAGCCATGAGTGGACTTCACTCCTCGGATTACTCCTCGGTGTCTCCCTCGGGGTCAACCCCCCTGTGCGCTGCATTGATGTCAGTTGCCTTGCCTCCGCTCAGGATACTCCTGAGGCCCTCAAATGGCAAGTTGTTATGCCATGTGGTCGCCACAAAGGTCATGCAACAGATGAAATCATGAGGATTCCCCTCCACCATGTGATCCGTAACCGCTTCGTCTCTCTCATCACCTATGACGTCAAAACCGAGGCCACCACAATAGCCCCTCAACTCCTCGGAGCTCATTACTTGCTTTAGCTTTGAGGAGCTGATCCTTCTTGTGAACCGGCGTACCCGGGATATCCAGAAACTGAAGCGCCATGAAGTAAAATGGCTTCTGTAACCGCGAATAGACAGCCCCAGCCCCCGGAGCCACGTGTCAAAATCTGCCGTAGCACTGAAGTCCAAAAGTTGTCTCGGCACGTGAAACGTCAGACGAATGGTACGAACCGTCCTATCAAGGACACGTGTCGGATTGCAAATGGTTCGGTCAACCGGCGCCTCTGAACCTGGCGCAGGCTCTTCGTTACTGACCATCCGATGGGGACACGCGTCGCAAATCCAACGGCTTGGTGCACCGCCGTTCGTTTCCTGCGCAACCACCCGTCCGCTCCATTATAAAAACAGAGGAAGAGGAGAGAGAAGGGCACTGGAGCTTAGGAAAGATGTCGAAGTGCTGCCGCCGTGTTCTTCGACCTTTTGATCGAGTTTTCAAGCGATTTGAGAGCGGATCTTCAAACGAAAACCTGGTATGTTGTTCTCTAGATTTCATTCTTCAAGTTCTGGCAATTTTTTCAAGCTTTTGCGTAGATTTCAACATTCGTTGGGGCGAAGACGCCATTCGCCGCCGTCTGGTTCGCGGTGTCGATGGCGTTCTCCGCCGTGATCCCTGAAACCGAGGCCCAATGTTCTTCCCGAGGCCATAGTTCTTCTCGAGGCCTTCCCTCGTACTTGGACCCCTAGGGCTTAGGGAGAGACCCGAGGGGGTTCCTCTCAAGGAGGAGCTTCCCTGAGATGACCGAGACCGAAACCAACCGAAGAGCGATGATCATTCCGTCCCGAGCGCTAGAACCCGTTGCCTTCCCCAAAGCACATAGCTGATGGGTTTTTTTTTCACATTCTTGTCTTTTTAGGAACGGGCGGATGGTCATTGATCTCTCCTCGGACAGCTCAAGTAGTTCAGACTCTTCCACTCTTGAGGGCATCTTTCAACAAGCCTGGAACCGAAGACTATACCGGATCCCAATCGGCGTTATTGAACCAGCTGACCCTGACCGAGCTCGACGTGAAGTGACAACATTTGACCCAAGTATGACAGAGCCTGAGAGCGCATCAAACGCCCCGGGACCATACGCGGGTGCTCCCGAGGAGGTTCGGGGGCGGAGGAGACCGATGAGACCGTGTCCCTTCCTGGGACAGTACTTCGACGGTACGCCAGCAGCCTACGCCGAATTCAAGAGGGTCTTCAGCATTCCTTCTGATGTTGAGGTTCGGTTACTTCGGGACACCGACCCCCTGAACCTCCCACATCGTCAGGGGGAACTTATTTTTCCCTTGATGGCCATCACCGAGGGGGGAGTCAGATTCCCCCTCCATCAGTTTGTCCGAAGGGTGCTTCGGACGCTTACCATCACCTCCTCCCAGCTCACGGTAAATTCTTACTGAATCATAACCAGCATCATAGAGCTGAGGAGGCAATACAACTTGACCTTCGGCCTTGAAGAGCTCTTCGGGGTGTACCTGGTGGGCATCAACCGAGAGTGTGCCCGACACTACCTGTCATGCAGGTCAGACTATGACACTTTCCTGATCGACCACCTACCGGATTCTGAAGAGTGGGCGGGAATATACGTCTCGGTCTCTGGGAACTTCATGTTTGGGCCGGGGGAGAACATTGATCTAGCCACAACGGTTCAGTTCGAAGCCGGGTCGCCTGGTCGGTAGATCTTTAGGCTTCGGTACTTAAGTTGCGTACTTCAATTCCTTTTTGAATATATACTAACACCTTTTCCCTTTTGGTGCTTTGTTGCAGCCGAGGGAACCGTAGCTGGTCTTCGGGAAAAAGCCTCCAAGGCTCGGATCGACGCCGCTTACGCCATCCCAATCACCAACCGATACGCCCCAGAACTGCTCGGGTACAAACCGACGTACACGAGCTATCTGAAGAAGAGACCCAGGCAACAGGGCTTACCGAGGGCGGGCCGAGGACGAGGCCGAGGTCGAGGCGGAGGGGCAGGAAGAGGAGGCAGCGGAGGAGCCGGGCTTGATACCGAGGGGAGCAGCTCCAGTCCCCAGGGAGTCATAAGAGAGGAGGCCGACAGGGAAACCCCGAAAAGAACAGGACTGAGCGGGGAAATGGCCGGGCCTGGTACACGCGAGGTGTTGAACCTTAGGCGCCAGAGACCCCGAGGCCAAGGCAGGGGTGCTGCTCCTGTCAGCGTGCCGGGAGCCGGGACTTCTGGGGTGTCTCCTGTTTCTCCGCAGGGGCCTCCGGAAAAGAGGGCTCGGCATGAGAATGAGGTAAGAGACCGAAGCGTTGATAAGCAACCGATCAACGTCGAGGACGAGCAGGTTGGAGGGGGGGAAGAGCAGCCCACCGTCGGGGCGGAGGGGACTTGGGTCCATCCCCGGGAGCTACCGTGGACTCCCGAATTCAGACACTACGCTGGTCGGTTGATAACCCATGCCGACAGCATTAACAACCTCGGTGTGGCTTACAGCATGCTCCAGGGCTGCATCCTCCCCCGAGATGCCCAAGCCGTTGACGGTCTCACCGAGGACCTGACTGGGGAGATCGCGCAGGCCCTTTTCATGGTAAGCTCCTTGCTGCTTCTGCCTCCTGTTTCCTTTGGTTAAATTTTGTACTTGTGAAAATTCTCATATACCTTGTGCTGGCAGGCTGGCGCTCGGGTTTTATCGGTTAACCACCGATGCAAGGCCCGAGAAGCGGAGAATGATGAGCTGACAAAAGCATTGGCCGAGAAGGAGGGGGACCTGAAGTTGGCTCGGGAGACTTGCGAGCTCTACCTGTCAGACTTTCAAAGGTGCGACAGGGAGAGACTACTAGCCGAGGGGCAGGGCTACCAGGGCCGAGGAAGAAGCGAAGTCCCTGAGGGCCGCCCGGGCTAGGGAGCTAGAGGAGGCGATGCAGGAGGGCTACAGCCGAGGCTGGGACGCGGCCGGGGTGGAGTACAAGAAGCAGGTACGAGAAATCGAGAACGAGCTGTACCGAGACCGCTTCTTGGACGGGCTCCGCTTCGGTCACGAGGCCCTTCTTCAAAAGCTGAAACTCCCCGAGGACTCCGTGCTCCGAGCCCTGCCTGAGGCACCACCAGAGGAACTCATGATGCCCGAGGAGGAAGATGAACAGGTGCAGAATCCTGAGGCAGGGATTCCTTCTGAGGGCCAAACCACCGCTCCAGCTGACAACGAGACTCAAGCTCCTGTCCCTCAGGATACTTAGGATTTTTTCTTACTTTTGTTGTTTTTGACTGGACGGCTCCGGACATTTGGAGTTTGCCGTTCCAGGAATCACTTCGGTGATAGGCGCCGAACAATTGGCCGAAGCCTGAACACTTGTAATAGCCAAGTAGGATTTTAACTTCACAGTTCTTATCGTTTGCTTTGATGAATGCTCTTCTGTTGAATGAATGCTTCAGTTTTCCGAACACTTGTTTGTCATTTTTATGCATGGGTTTATAATTACCACCGAAGGGTGCCTCTGCCCCTGCTTTGGTTAAATATGTGGAAGAACCCAAATTGTAACCGAAGCATAGACCGAGGTGCTCGTAAAAACAGGGTCGTGTTTAAAAAACGAAGCGTTGGTTAGCCCCTGTGCCTGGTAAGCATGGTAGGCAGGGGAATAACCGAAGCGAAGACAACGATCACCGAAGCGCCCCTGTTAAGGGAGGTAGAGGGACCTAACCCAAAGCAAAGAGAAATCAAAATTTGAATTACGCGTGCCCCTGCTTTGGGCTAGGTGCCTCGGTTGCTGGCTAGTTTAGGTACCCAGTGATAGATATTTAGGCGAGGCATTCTGCTAAGGGATTAGGGCTAGAGTCCCGAGGGGAAATGGCGTAGGCCATAGCTTCGGAATTCTGCGAATCCGTAACAGGGGATGACGTATAGGGAGGTCGGGATAAGGGGCTCGGGAAGAGGCTGAGTTTTTTTAAGACCAACAACCGAGAGTCCGAACGACCGAGAAGGTCGTGGTGACTTAGTAGGGATTTGCGTCCGAGGGGGATACCCATGGGAGGACGGTATCCCGAAGTCAAGGTAAAACGATTCAAACAAGGTTGAACCGAGTAGCAAAAAGTAAATGCGGAGAGTAATAACACATAGTGATGGAAAGGAAAATTCTCATTGAAACGAAAATAGGGGATGCCATTACACAGGTATTCGCAGTCATTTCTTGGAAAAGCAAAAACTAGGGAAAAAGGGATAGGTCCTCGGTAGCCGAAGCCTGGCTAGCCATAGAACTTCTTGAGGTTGTTGGCATTCCAAGTTTTGGCTATTGGGGAACCGTCCAGCTTCTCCAGCTTGTAATTGCCCGAGCCTAGGTGCTTTAGGACTCGGAAGGGACCCTCCCAGTTGGGCATCAACTTCCTTTTCTTTAATTTAGCTATCACTTTTTTCCAGACGAGGTCGTCTGGTTTAAAAGACCGGAGACGGACGCTTCAGTTATACCCTTTGGCAACCTCCTGCTGGTACGAGGCTAGCTTGATCCGGGCATTTTCACGCTCTTCTTCGGCTAGGTCGAGGTCCGCAGCAATGTTTTCGGTGTTGACTTCGTAGTCGAAGTTCTCGGTACGGATCGTGGGAAGGCCGACTTGGAGAGGGATAACAGCCTCCATCCCGAAGGCCAGAGAGAATGGGGTACGGCCAGTGGAGCGCCTTGGAGTGGTTCGGTAGCCCCAGAGGACTCTTGGCAGTTCTTCAGCCCACTTGCCCCGGCGGGATTCGAGTCGGCGTTTAAGACCGGAGGAGATGGCCTTGTTGGCGGCCTCGGCCTGTCCGTTGCCCTGCGGATAGCCCGGTGTGGAAGTGTCCCATTTAATGCCGTATTCATCCAGGAGAGCTCGGTACCGCTGTCCGGTAAACTGTTTCCCGTTGTCGGTGATAATGGGAAGGGTACACCGAAGCTAGAAATTATGTTGCGCCAGACGAAGCGAATGACATCAGCCTCCTCAATGGTGACCAGGGGCTCGGCCTCAACCCATTTGGAGAAGTAATCAGTGGCGGTGAGAAGGAACTTGAAGCCTCCGGGTGCGACGGGGAGCTTTCCAACTATGTCCATGCCCCAGGGGCTGGTGAGTGGGCTGAGATCCCTAGCCGGCTGGTGGATGATAGGGGCAAACATCTGGCACTTGCGACAACGCTTGACATAGTCTTCGGAGTCTTTCTTCATGGTGGGCCACCAACATCCCTGGGTAATGGCTCGATGAGCAAGTGAGCGCCCACCAGAATGGCAACCGCTGTCGCCGGAGTGAAGCTCTTCAATGATGCCGAGGACCTGGTGGGGGTGGGTGACCAACAAGAAGGGACCGGTAAAAGACCATCGGTAAAACTTTCCATTGGGGTTGAGCCAAAACAGAGTAGCCCCGTTGCGGAGTCGGTGCGCTTCCTTCTTGTCGGCAGGGAGGGTATCATCCTTTAGGTAACCGACGATCTCATCCATCCAGTTCGGACCGAGCTCGATGTTAAGGACCTCGTGGCTTAGTACGTCAAGTTCGAAGCTGGGTTTGTCAATGAAGCTGAAAGAGATGGAACGGTGCTCCGAGGCTGCGCAAGCAGAAGCGAGCCCGGCAAGGGCGTCAGCGAGAGCGTTCTGCTCCCGAGGGATATGTTCGACGCGAATGGCCTTAAAGCCTTTGAGGAGCCGGAGGGTGGAGCTGAGGTAGGTGCGCATGCGGTCGTCCCAAGCTTCATACTCTTCGGAGAGCTGGTTGACCACCAGCTGAGAATCACTGTAGATGACGAGCTCCTCGATTCCTAGGGCGTCGGCGGTTTTGAGTCCGGAGATGAGTGCTTCGTATTCGGCCTCGTTGTTGGAGGCTGGGAAGTTGATGGATAGGGAGCTTTCATGCAGGACGCCTGAAGGGGATAGGAGCACGACTCGGCGCCTCGGCTGTTGGACGCGCCGTCAACGTACATTTTCCATACATCACCGTGAAAAAGCTTCCAAGCAGTGCTTGGATTGGCTTGGAGGACGGCCTCGGGACGGGGCCGGGGTTGAAGCCAAGACGTCGGCCGGAGTGAGCTCGGCGATGAAGTCGGCAAGAACCTGGGCTTTGATTGCTGTCCGAGGCTGGAAATGGATTTCGTAATTTGCCAGCTCGACGGCCCATTGGGAGATTCGGTTGGAAAGGTCCGCTTTTCGGAGGAGTGATTTGAGCGGGTACTCGGTAAGAACAATGATGCAGTAGGACTGGAAGTATGGGGCGAGCTTCCGAGATGCCGAGACGAGGGCGAGAACAAGTTTCTCCAAGGGAAGATAGCGTGTCTCGGCCGGGGTCATCGTCTTGCTGGAGTAGTAGATGGGTTGGTGTTCCCGTCCTTCCTGTCGAACGAGTACCGAACTGATCGCATGTGAGGAGACGACGAGATACAAGAACAGGTCCTCCTGGTCCCGAGGAGTGACGAGAAGAGGTGCTTCGGAGAGGTAAGTTTTCAATGCTGCAGGGCTCGGTCACAGTCCTCGGTCCACTGGAAGCTTCGTCGGCTGCCTTTTAGGAGGGCAAAGAAGGGGTGGCATTTGACGGAAGATCGGCTAATGAAGCGATTCAAGGCTGCAGCCATACCGATCAACCGTTGCACGTCTTTCTTGTTGTGGGGGGCCGAGAGTTTTTCAATGGCCAGTAGTTGAGCAGGGTCGGCTTCAATCCCTCGTCGGGACACGAGGTGGCCCAAGAATTTACCGGAGCTTACACCGAAGGCGCACTTCTCAGCATTGAGCCGGAACTTGTGCTGTTTGAGGATGGAGAAGGTTTCGGCGAGGTGAGTGAGGTGATCACCGGCGAGCATGCTCTTGACCACCATATCGTCGATGTGAGCCATCATTGTATCACCTAGGAGACACTCGAACATTTTGGTAATCATCCTTTGAAAAGTTGCCCCGGCGTTCTTGAGATCGAAGGGCATGACGAGATAGCCGAAGATTCCGTGAGGGGTGATGAAGGTCGTGTTCTCGACATCGCCTTCACTCATGGCAATCTGATGGTAGCCTTGGTAAGCGTCCATAAAACTGAGTCGGTCATGGCCAGCCGTGGCGTCAACAAGTTGGTCGATCCTCGGAAGGGGGAAGAAATCCTTCGGGCAGGCGTCGTTGAGGTGGGAATAATCAACGCAGACGCACCACTTTCCATTCTTCTTCTTAACAACCACGGTATTGGCCAACCACTTGGGGTATTGGACCTCGCGGATGGCATTGGCGTTGAGGAGTCGATTGACCTCTTCGATAACGGCTTCGGAATGGACTAGAGAGGAGCGCCGGGCCTTCTGGACGACAGGACGCTTGGTCTTGTCAATGTTGAGCTCGTGGCAGATGAAAGAGGGATTGACTCCGGGCATCTCATAGGGAGTCCATGCGAATACTTCGATGTTCTTTTTGAGAAAAACCACCATGTCATTCCGCTCGGTGTCACTGAGTGATGAACCGACAAGGAAAAAACGTGATCCGTCGTCGGTAATGGGAACGGTAACGAGTTCTTCTACTGCCTTCTCGTCGGCGGGCCTACCGACGTCTTCTAGTACAGGGGCTTCAGGGATCTCTATGAGATTGACCCGGGAAGTCCTCCTGTTGCTTCGGACTGCGTTAACGTAGCACCTTTTTGCCGCGGTTTGGTCGCCGTACAGGTCCTCCTGTCGGCCGTTAGCGCCGATGAAGCGGACCACCTGGTGATAAGTGGAGGCGATAGCTTTCAGCTTATGGAGCCAGGTGCGCCCGACGATTGCATTGTAAGGGCTTGGAACATCAACGACCACGAACTCTATATTGAGGACCACCGAACCTGCACGGACTGGTAGAGTGATCAAGCCGAGCGGCCACACCGGAGCGCCGTTGAAGCCGATGAGAGGGACTTCGGAAGGGCGAAGGTCGGAGTCTAAGAGCTTCAGATCCTGAAACAGGGAGTAGTACATGACCTCGGCCGAGCTGCCTTGGTCGACGAGGATGCGACGAACGTTGAAAGTTCAGATGCGGAGTGTGACGACGAGGGCGTCATTATGTGGCAGCTAGACACGGTCAAGGTCTTTCTCGGTAAACGTGATTGTCCATCTTGAACCGTCGTCGGTGCGGGCGCGCTTGGTGTCGGGACCGACGAGCATAACCTGCTTTGAGGAGGATGCGTCGTTTAACTCGGCACGGATGATGCGGGCGGCTTCGGGGTGCAGAGGGCCGTGGATAACATGAATCGTCTGAATTTCCTCTTCGGTTCGGTGTTCGGCACGCTCTGCCCGAGCCTTCGTTTTCTCCTGATCAATGAGGTGATTGAGGTGGCCACTGGCGACAAGCTGCTCCAAGTAGGCCTTGAAGGGCTTGCAGGCGGTGGTGAAATGGCCTTACTCATTATGATAGCTACATCGGACGATTGGATTTTTGATCTTCCCGTTCTCGATGCCGAGCTTCTGATTCGGGAAGGAGAAAAAGGGCTGGTCCTTCACCTGATCAATGATCCGGTAAATATGGATGGTGAAGACAGTTTTCTCAGCGTTGAAATCACTTGGCTTTGGTCCCTTCTTTGGTGACTGCTTGATGTTGTTGACCTGCTTTTTAGCTGTTGAGACAGGTGCGGGAACCGAGGAGTTTGCCGAGACAGAATGGATTTTGGAGCTCGTGGACTTCCCGATGCCGCTTTCAGCTTTGCACTCGATGAGCTGGCACCAGCCTTCGATGCGGGTCATGAGGTCTTTCATGGAGTCCGGCTTGTTGCGGGCGAGGTCGTCGTAGACTTGCTCGTCCTGGGCAGTCAGACCGACCTTGAATCCGCGGGCCGAGATGACACCGTCGCAGCCTTCGATTTCGTTAAATAGCTCCCAGTAACGATCGGCGTACTGGCGGAGCGTTTCATTGGGGCGTTTCCGAAGAGAGAGGAGGGAATCGATCTCCTTCTCGTGCTTGTTGCTCGTGACGAACCGAGCCATGAAGGCATTGCACAGGGAGTCAAACGATGAAATTGATCTGGCAGGCAGTTGGTTAAACCATGTAAGGCCTAGGTTCCCGAGGCTGGCAGGGAAGACCTTACAGTGGAAGGTGTCGTCCGAGGGCTCATTTCTGAGGAAGAGGGACATGACGAGCTTGTATTGCACCAGGTGGGTGTACGCCTCGGTTTTGCCGTCGTATTTGGCAAATTTGGGCTGGGTGAATCCTTTTGGGGGGGTGACCGAGACGATCTCCCGTGTGAAGGGGGAGGTCGTGAGTCTCCTGAGTTGGGCGTCACGATGAGGTCAGACCGAACGGTCAAGACCGTCTGGACGCTCTGGCGCGGGACGCTTTTTTGGGACCGACTCGTCCAGCCTTTCGTACTCCTTCCTCTTCGGTGGGGTGCCTCCTGATCTCTGATGAGATCGCTCCTGTTGGCCCTTCTTGTAGCTATCTCGGGCGTAGGGCCCGAGGCGCTCCGTGACGTGGCTTCCTCCACCTTTCTCTCCTGGGTGCGAGACGAATGGGCTTTTGGTTCGAGCGTTCTTGAGGCGCTCGCGATACCCCTTTGTCTGGAACTCCAGGAGGCCCTCTTCGTCGTTGGCAATTTTGGTGAAGCTTGTGGTGGGCTGACGAGTCCCCTTCCCTCTTCTGACCGGGTGTGTGGAGGAGGCGGAGTCACTGCCAACACCGAGCCTCTCAAAGGCGGATCGCTTCCGTCGTGGATCCTTAGGGTCTGGGGAGCGGGAGCGTTCCCTACGCCCAGCACCACCTTTAGTTCGACCACCCTTTGCAACAGGAGGCTCGAGGCGGTCTTTGACAGAAGGTCGAGACTGGTGTTCGACCAAACGGCCCCCTTCGCGACTGCGGGAAGGGCTTTAGTGGCTTCGTCTCCCGCCACGGCTTCCTGCGGAGTGGGATGTGGAGATCTGAAGGAGATGTTTGATCTCAGCGAGCTCGTCGCGGACGTGCTTGTCTCGTTCCATGGCTGTCGACAAGTCGTCGATCTTCCGCTACAGGTGACGGATGTAGGTGTGGAGTTTGGTACCGGTTCCCATGTCCTGGGTTGAAGTTCCAGCACCGATTCCGACGGACATGTGAGCCTTCCCTGGGGCTCTGGCCCCGCCGGGAATCAATTGTGGTTCTCCGAACGGTCCGAGGCCGAGGGTTGTGTCACTGGGATATGGATCTTCGACTTCCACCATTGCTGCGACGGGAGGTCTTGACGGAGCTCTACGGGAGGAGGGAGATGAACGGAGGTGGGATTGGCTGTTCCCCAGCAGAGTCACCAATTGTAGGGGTTCGAATTAACGGGAACAGATCCAAGGCTCAGGTTGGTTCCTCCTCCTGCTGCTGCTCCACGCTTCTGCCGCTGAGACCTGCACCAAGTCACTAGGGGTTGGGCACCCCAGTGACCCTCCGACGATCAAGTTAGATCTCAGGAAGGGAGTGTATACAAAGGGATACTCACCTGAGTAAGGTACGCCATTCTACCCTAACCCTAGACCTACACTCCCTTCCTGAGATCTAACTTGATCGTCGGAGGGTCACTGGGGTGCCCAACCCCTAGTGACTTGGTGCAGGTCTCAGCGGCGGAAGCGTGGAGCAGCAGCAGGAGGAGGAACCAACCTGAGCTTTGGATCTGTTCCCGTTAATTCGAACCCCTACATCATCCACCAAAAAATGATGGTTTGTCATAATAATGATACTGTATATGCATGTGAGGAGAGACGCTCATCCATAAAGGTTTTTCTCCTGACCTTTGGAGGCTCTCACCAAACAATTGTTTGGTGGGCACACATTGGTCAGACCAATAATGTAGTGGCCCGGAGTAAGTAGGCTCGGGCTGACCCCAAGGTGTGTTCTCAGAGAGCTCGGTCAACCGAGTAAAGATGCTCAGTACATCGTGGAATGACAACGCATTGTGTCTCGGATTCAATCCCCATCCTCGGGCAAACAAGACCCTTGGATATACGCATCATCATGATGTAGGCTGAAACGGTTACAGTATAAGGATCATCATAAGGGCTTGTCTGATCATGTGCTATGTAACCGCCTTATCTCATACGTCGCCAATGACGTCACTCGAGGCGGTTACCCGAGTGTGCCCTCCACACGCTTGCTTGGAGACCAAGAAAATTAAGCAAGGTCTATAAAAGCAAAAAGACTCTAACCTAGAGAGGTATGTCATTCTATCCTAATTGTGCTCTTATCTCCCACCGAATGTGGAGAAAATAGACATGCTCTCTGTCTCTACGTTTAGGGAAGAGGTTTGTCATTTGTTTCTGGGTGCGTCCTAAACTAAAATTCCATACGAGCTAGCTAATAAAACTTGGGTCCTTTTGCTCGGTTGACTCAATGGAAATGATTGTACCTAGGGCTCGTTTGGATGAGGTATTAGGTTTGGAGGTATTATATAAGAAGGGAAGATTGGATAATATGGGGTATTATGTAAGAAGGGTGGGTCCATATTGATGCGACAGGGGGATTAAATAATATTTAGTTTGGATGAAGTATAAAATGGGGGGATAAGATTGTTTTGTAGTTGAAGGAAAGAGAGAGGGGATATTATAAGGGGGGATTCCACATAGCCGCCTCACACCCTAGCCATGCGTAAGCCCCCCTTAGGGGATATTAAGGGGTTTATGGAGGAGGCCGTGTAAAGATATCCACCCTAGTTTTGGACTTCCCAAACCACGCCATATGCACGGACCCACGTATTTAGAGGGGATATCATAATCCCTTTACATTGTTGCTTCGAAACAGGCCCCTAGTACATTGATCACAAGATCAATGGTCCTTGTTCTGGGCCCAGGGTTGGACGGCCGCTTCCTGGCTTCCCCTAGAGTTGGTTCAGAATTCAAAGTAAAAAAAGGATTAAAAGGACATGTGAGGCCACGGAATGAACTATATCTGTATCTTTATTAATTAGCACCACATAATATGTACACGCATCCACTTATAGAGATTAGGAAAATATTTAATGTAACTAATTTATTGTTTTACTTTTTTATTATTCTTGTGTTTTGCTCTTAAACATTTTCTTTTGCCTCAAAACTCTTATTTTCTCTTAAGAAAGCAATGTTTAAATGGTCGATTGCAACGCAACACAAAAAATTGTCCTTCAAATTGTTAATAAAAATGACAAAGTATAGATTTGGTACGTATTTAAACTTGAAGATGTTCTTGCCCAAATTTTCGCAAAACCTAATGGTACCTATTGTTGGAAAATCCTTCCTTTTTGTTGTTTTTTCATTTGGTGCAAAACCAAATGGTAGCAGTATAGTTCATTAATTATGTACTATTCCTTGTTTCAATCATGCATACTAGGTGTTAAGCATGCATTTTGTTTTCGTTGTAATTAATGTATATCATGGATCGATTCGTATAGAAAGGGGTGTTTGTGTACGTGTATATGTATATATATATATATATATATATATATATATATATATATATATATATATATATATATATATATATATAGAGAGAGAGAGAGAGAGAGAGAGAGAGAAGATTATACATATATATTATAGTAAGCCCAACATTCAATGGCATTAACACGTTCGGAATCCAAAGAAATTCATCCTACATTATTAATTAGTAATGCACAAGTCGCCAACTGTTAAAAAAACGAATCAGTATCACACAATTAATGGTATTAAAATAAAATGAGATTATAATTAAACTAAAAAAATGCATATGAATTATGTGACTAACATAAAACTGAAGGGAAAAGAAATTAAACATGCATGTTGCTATTGCTTATTAAGGTACTGACCTTGCTTGGGATTCTCCGACCTCGAAACACCGATTCTTCTGACACTGTTCCATTGAAGGAGGGAAGGGCATGAACGTAAATTGAGTAAAGGCCTTCATTCCCTTCAAAGAACTTCTCCCAAAGAGGAGCCAAAGGCAAATACCCTCTCGTCAAATACATGAAAGCAATTTTGGGGGTATATTTGAATGGAAATGTTTGAATTTTAGGAACCATTGAAGCCCTCCAAAGCAACTCTTCATCTTCCATATCATGCATTGGATTAGGTGGCTTTACGTAATCCCTTAATCCGGTCCGACCGGCCTTTTTTTGCTGATCATCACGAGGCAAAGAATCTTCAATATCAGGGAACGAATCTTGAATAGGTGAATCGGGTGGTGGAAAATCTAGAATCAATTGGGGTGGTGGAAAATCTTGAATAGGTAATAATTCGAGTGGTGGTAAATATTGAGGTGGTGGTGGTGGTGGAAAGTGTTCAGGAGGAGGAGGAGGTGGTGGTGGTGGTGATGAGGAATTAAGAGGTGTTTGGATTGAGAATTGCTTACGGAAGAAGTTAATGGGAAAATCTTTCATATAGAAACTTACTGAAATACCTATGACTAAACCTGAGCTGAAAAAAAGGGAATAAATGATAAGGTTGTGGAGATACATTTGGAAATTGAAGGGCTTGGGGTTTGATGTTGGTGGGCGTTGCTGTTGTTTATCGCTCTTCATTCATAGAGAGAGAGAAAAAGAGAGAAGATGTATCGTTTTGGCCTGTTGGGATGAGAGAGAGAGAGAGAGAGAGAGGGGGGAATTTAGTTTGGAGGAAAACGTGATGGTGTTGGCTTTCCAGGGAGAGAATTGGAAGGAAGGTATTAATTGTTATGAGTGTGTGTGTGTGTGTGTGTGAGAGAGAGAGAGAGAGAGAGAGAGAGAGTATTGTAAGCTGCGCTTGAAAGAAGCTTGGCCCTCCCTTTCAAAAGATTCTCAAATTGATTTCAGAACACCTCACATTTGCCTGGCCTCTTTAAATTCAACAACACATGGACGGAAAGAATTAAATAGGAGTAATTTTTAGAGCTCTTTTACCCAGATATATTGGATAATTTACAGAACTATATTTATAGATTGACATACTACTCGATCGTATGAATTTGGATCCCTCTCGAAACCATCAAAGAATATATGAATTTAGAGGAGTTTTGTATGTATCTTATCGCCAGAGGTTATAGTGTTATATAGGACCGTTGACAATAAAATTAATTAAAGAACTTAATTATGTGTGTTATATTAAACCATGAACACAAATTCGTTTAAGCAAGTTGCCAATAAGGCAAGTTATTAGCAATCTAAATATTACTATAAATGGCAAAATAGGCCTTTCGCAGGCTGTTTGGCTATGAAACGGCTCAAGGACTGAGCGGGCGTGCCAGAACTTGTTGCGTACCAACGTAAAGGACTGGATGTCCCTTTTCTGACTTCTAGATCTGTGCGGGGGACAGTGCTGCAACCTAAGAGCTGGATTGCAGTGAAGATTCGTGGTTTGCCACAACGAAGTGGACTTAATAATTTCCGAACCGTGTAAAAAAAGAAGTAACAACGTAAGAATTACTTTATTATGTCAGAATAATAAAGTAGGAGGTATGAGAGAGATATGAATAACTTTATTATGTTTCGTAATAATAAAGTTGGGATACAAGAGAGATAGAAACTCGAATCACTTGAGGAAGTAATTCAGTAAAGTAGGAATAAGAGATAATTGCTTTGCTGGGAAGGCTTTGGTTTGTAAGCGTTGAGCTTGATTGGTGTGGGAACCCTTTTTCCTTTTCTTGAACTTGTATTTATAGGCAAATGGTGTGCTGGTCCAGCTCTGAGTTTAGTTTCCCGCCTTCATCTTGTGTTGACAAGTGTCCCGAGGTAGCTCCAGATCTTGGCACGTGTCCATAATAACTGCCCATTAACATGTTTAGTGGGATCATGGGCAGTTATTGGAGGTTTAACCAATTACCCATGTGTCTTTCTTCCAACGTGGGAAGTTGCTGGAGATAATGGGGTAACCCATTTCCTATTTGCGTGGGCAGCCAGCAACCATTAGCCATTTTGACCAAGTCAAATGGCTCTTTGCAAGATAACAAACCTTTACGCACTTTTCACTTTTCATGGGACCTTCGGATAATGGGCCATTTAACTAAATTACATGGCCTATTGATATGCATAACCCACAAAAAATGCTTCCAGATGCACGATCAACTCCCATGGGCTACGGGCCTTTCGAGCAAAGCAAAAATGCACAAGGCCTTTATTCTCATTGGGCCTCGTAAATGATTCTTAAAACTTGGCCCACAGCCCATGACTCCAATCTCTAGTCCAAAATAAACTAAAAATTAATTGGGCCCAGGCAACATAGGTTCGGCCCATTAACTTTTGGTCCAACAGGCCTTTAATTTGTGGCCCGATTTAATTGAATTTCAATTAAATGGCCGTCCAACGCTTGCCCAGGACTGGGTGCCAAAAACAGGTGTAAACAATGCCCCCCCATGCCTTGATCTTGTTCAAGATCTAGGCTTGTAGTTTAGGACAGAGTACAGTTTTTGGCGAACCAAACGAGTCCTTATCATAGGGTTTGAAATAAAAAGATAATTAGGCCCATATTTAGCCTAAAATCCTTTTAAATCCTCACACGTTTAAAAATATTTAAAAAGTTAATCAGGCTTAAAACTGAGCCTGACAATTTTTCAAATTCAAACGTACATCTTTTAATTGGATTTGGACTCCTCCTTGAACTGAACCAAATCCCAACAGTTTAGGGATAAAAATCCCAGCGAAGAGTCCCTTCAACGGCAATAATCATCACTTCTTCAGGCCTAGGAGACACGTGTCACCACCCTAGGCCCTGCATTGATTGCCATGCAGCCTTTCAAGCCGTCGGTCCTTCTTTGGGTCAATCAAGAGTCCAACTCTTGGGTTACCTCTTCAAATCTGATCAAGGAGAGAGAGAGAAACAACGGCATCCCACAAATTTTGCACCGTCCCTCCTTAAAACCCCCTTCTTGAACTTCACTCTCTCTCTACATCCTTTCTGCTCCTCATCCTCTCAAACCCAGAAAAACCCTAAGCCGCCATTGTTCTATCACCAAGCTTCTCGAATCCCAGAAGAAATGGCCACCCATAAAGCTCATGCTCCTCCTCCAAACCCTAATAGCCTTGCCATTCAAATCCGAAAAATCCTGGAGGAAGAGCACATAGCAATTACCAACGACGTGTTGGTGATTGCAAACTCTGATCGTGTTGGTCTCAGCCCCACCATCCAGCTAGGGTTTCCTTCTCAGCTCGCTCCCATGTACCCATTGGCAGAGGAAACTCTCCCCTTCGAATCCCCATGTCTCGATTGGCACAAATTCACCACGATTATACCCAACAAACTATGGCACAAACCAGATGCGAAATACGTGGAATGGCTTGATCGAATGCTGGAGGCCAAAGGAGATCTGTGGAGGCAGATTGGGATCAGGGATGCCATCCTGCTCAGTCGCTCCCTTATCGACATGGACAAGAACCTCTTCCTTGCTGCTTCCCAGTTCTAGCCCGTAACTACCAACTCCTTCCACTTCAAGGTAGGTCTCATGGCTCCTGCTCTCCAAGATGTTGCCTTCTTGACAGGCCTCCGTCCTCACGGGATTGAGGCCAATTACTTTCTGTCCCAAAGAACCCCCTATTTCAAGTACAAAGAACCCCTGTCCTTCGCCCCCTTCATCAACCACTATGCCAAAAAGGGCCCTGTAGAGGATAGCGAGCATGTAGCCTTCCTCCTCTACTGGCTAAACAAGTTTATCTTCTGCGTCTCTGCCAACAGGGTAACAAAAGATTTCATAGATCTGGCATGTGCCCTAGCTTCAGGGCAGAAGCTGGCACTAGGCCCTCTGGTCTTGGCTCATCTCTACCGTGGGATGAAGGAACTCATCAGTAACAAGTTCATCTTCGCCCCTGGTCCTTTGTGGATTATGACCCTGTGGTTATGGTCTTACTTCCCCAAACTGGCTCCACGAATGAACAAGAATCCAGAACACACCTGCTATGGACTCCACTATGCTGACATCCGTGGCCCCAAATATGCCTTTGGTGCTTGCTTCAAATTCTTCTACCACGAGCTCACGAGCATGGGAAAGAACTAGCTGCCCTTTACCAGAGACACAGTGCCATGGTGGTTGAAGCAAAGTGCATCGAACCCTGAGGATGATTATGATGATCATATGGAGGTCTGGACCGGCTTCCTGATCTCAAGGGATCTGATGTATGGCATGGCCTATGCTCCGACGAACTATAAATGTGGGGTTGAGTACTACAATGCGGCCCAATTTGCTAGGCAATTCGGCCTGTGTCAGCTCACTCCTATCCCTCCATACCAATCTCTGAATGAGGACTTTACTGACAGGCCCATAATTCAACCAAGGGACCTGGAAAGGGTCAGAAATGTTCTACCTGAGCGTAGGAAAGACTTCGCCCTTCATTCCTTTGTTGAACGCACCGAGAAGGGCGCCAAGTTTGATAGCTGGTGGGGAGGCTACACAAAGATACACTTCTCCAAACCCTATCTGGATGTCCTGGCGGCACTTCTGCCCAACCCTACTGGAGCCCCTGAACCTGGCATTCATATGCCTCTGCAGCAAATCAGTCCTTCCCCTTCCCAGAGCACGAAAAGAAAAGGTAACTTAATTAGAGGCTTTCATTATTTCTTGTTTCACTTTTTAAAGCTCTGAAGTTTGTACTGAAGTTCCTTCCATACTAGCAGGTCTGAGTGATGTGCTTAAGGATGTCCCTCTAGCCCCCTTAGCCCCCCATAGAGTAAAGAGGGTGAAGACGACTACCCAAAGGTAATGGCCAAAGGTATAAACCCCTTAGCCCTATATTCAGTCCTTCAAGATGGGGTAGTAATGCTCCTATTCTTCTCAGCAGGCATCTGAAACAACGGTTGCTGGCAGGACAAGAAGTAGTGCCAAGACCAGCTCGCCTGAAACTGACCCTTCAGAGAAGGTCTGGGCTCTCCTCAACCCTTCTTCTCATTTTCCTCAGACCTTATCCAAATGTTCTACTAACTTCACTCTTACAGGCCACCTCCAAGGTCCAAGAGGAGCAAGCTGAATCTGTCCCTTCCAAGAAGACGAGACTGAAGAAGAAAACCTCCACCCCGTCTGATTCTGAGAAAATCGAGTCCGCCACCGAGCACAATTCAATTGTAAGGATGTACTGTGACACAAACTTCCCAGCATTCATGGCCCCATACTATCATCACCTTCCCCTTGTTTTCAATCCTTAGGAACTTAATGCGTATCTGGAGGAGGAAATCATCGAGGATGAAGTTGAAATTCAAAAGAAAGGGCTGGACCAAGTCGAAACAGAACCAGAGCATGAAGCGTCATCTCGGACTCCAGAGAAACATGGATCTCCAGCCATACATTCCTCTCCAACTCCTGACCCGCCTGCTGATCAAGAGTTCATAAATGTACCAGAAGAAGATGAAGATGAAAACCTGGATTCCCTGTTCAAGTCGGCCCAGGACTTGATGAAAGCGGCCACCTCTGGCACTTCAGGCAGTGGACTTGGCTCCACCTCTCAATCCCAATTCACTCCAGAGGAGGTCGCTGAAGCCAAAACAGCCCTCAGGATGGCCCTTCACCAGAATTTCCAAGCCATTGTCCACCCCGCCAGGGCCTCCAACGTCAAGAAAGCCATGGACGTGCTAGTGAAGTCCCAAGCCCTGGGACCAGATGATGCCTTGCTCCAATACTTTCAAAAGGAATTCCCCAACATGGTCAAGACTCATGACCTCCACTCAAGACCTCAGCAAAGTGCATGCCAAGCTGGGCATAAGGTTCGTTGCAGACCCATTATCCACGAGGATACGATTGACTGGCATCCCATCAAGACAGCCAGCAACGTACAAGGGCTTGATGTGCTTGTTCATGGCAGGGCTTGGTCTTTCAAAGATCACACTAGCCCCTCGGTCCTCGGTTTTTCCCTCAGTCTCATCCTTCAGCACAATCACTGATGGTCCGCTCAGCCCTACAGAGAAGGACTCGTTCAGAATCTCTGTCGTCTGCCCCATCTCCACAAAATCTCCTTCCAAGGCTGTTGAAGCATCATCTTTAGCCTGCAGATCTGCGGGCAAGATCACCACCATGTTACACTGCATACTAGGACCCCGTCTAGGCCTAAACTCATTGGCCTGAGGGTTTAACTTTGACTTGCCCCCCGAGTCCACAGTACTTGGTTCAGGGGCCATCTTTTTGAGCAAAGTTACTTGCCTTGGAGAAGGCTCAATCCTAGCCTCCTCTAAGGTTTTCTCCAAAAGAGGTTGTCTCTTGGGCATGACAACTTGTTTTGGGGAAGGCCTGATGACAGCCTCCTTGTAGGTCTTTCCTGCACGAACTTGTTTTTTAGGTAAAGTCCTTAGAGGAGGCTCAATGATAGCCTCTTCCACAGTCCTTTCCAAAGGTTTGTGTACTCTTTTAGCCTTAGGTTTCTCAACCCTAGGCTCTTCTGCCAGGACTTCCGCCTCCATCTTCCCCTTAACATCCTTGTCATCTTCAATCATTGGGTAGTCCAGCAAATCCGTTTCCTCTGCAGCCCTTCTAGCTGCCTGCCTGAATCGTTGGCGGCGCCTCTTCTGAGATCTGGACAAAGGTGGAGGTGGAGAAGGAAACTTGGGATGCTCGACCCTGTGCCACTCATTTGGAGGAGTGACAGGGGGTCTCACAGCCCTAGGTTTACCCTTAGAAGGAGTAGTTATCTTCAAGTTATTGAGCTCATCTTCAACTTCAACCAAACCTGGCTGGATCCGGTTGAATACTGATTCACGGGCCATCCTCCTTCCCTTAGGTCTGTGTGGCTCCTCAGACCTTGGCTCAGTCTTTCTCACGATAATGCTCTTCAGGGTCGATTTGCTAGGACTGGCATGATGCCCACACTCTGCACATACCAAGGAGCAAGCTGGCCTTTCTGGTTTCTTCACCCCTGTAGGTCTGGACCACCAGGAATTCTACCTTTCAAACCTCCTGACCCGCTCAGTCCTGAAATCCCTCTCATTGTAATAAGGATCCCAGTATCTGTCTGGGCTGTACTTGTGGACTTCTCTGGAAGGGGCACCCAAACTGATCCTCCTAGGCATGCCTTTCACGTTGACAGAGACCATATTTGTACTCAGCCCTGAGGGAAATGGGTTGCCTTCCACCCCCATGGGCTGTTTCTCTTTCTCTGGGAATTTGAACTCTTTCGAAAAACTATGCAATTATTCGTTGAATGACTCCAAGAGTTGTGGTACTTACAATACTCCTTGCCGCTCAGCTCTTCGGCGGTCGGAATCTTATGACCAAAGGGCAGTTTGAGTAGCTTGTCAGCAAGGAGTTGATCAAAGATAGCCTCAGCCCTGCCAACATCGAAAGTATAGGCCCTGGTTGGCCTATTAAGAGTGTTCTGGATGGGCTGCTTCGCTGGCTCCATCTTGACAAAGGCCTTGCAAACGTATGGCTTCTTGTTGATGATCTCTGCTACTGCCACGTCTGGATCTACATCTCCTTCCACTGCAGCCACCTCATAGTTAGGGTCGCGGTAGTACGTCCCTTTTGAAGCCATTTTCCTGTTCTGCTCCTCCGCCAAGAGCCTTTCATAGTGGGAGGCCTTAGCAGACAACTCGAACAGATCTCTGAGCTCCATTCCATAGAACTTTTCTTCATTTCAAAGCTCAGGACGTTTAGTGCTATGCGCACATATTCGGCCTCTGGAAGGGCAATCTTGCACTTGAACCGAGCCATCTTAAAACGTAGAAGATAGGACTCCACGGACTCCAGATGGGTCTGACGATAGCATGAGAGGTCTGCCGACGTCACCTCTGGTTCTACCCTGTAAAACTGCTGATGGAACATCTCCTCCAACTGAGCCCTGTAACGCCCCGACTTTTCGGGTGCAAAATAAAATAATTTCTAAAGAAAATATTGCTAAATACATATAATTTTCCAAAATAAAGATTTTGCTAATACAATCTCAAGATAGATTTACGGAATCAAAATACACCAACTTCAGAGCTGACTCTAATCTTGATACGAATCCAAAGCATCCTCGATCCTCGTTACTGATATTCGTTCCGTGTCGAGCTGCATCATCGTTGAATCTCCTCCATTGAATCCTGCGCCCTCTAGCAAATTGATCGCCGAAGCAATCAATTTGCAAGGATACAGACGTATCCGTGAGTGATAAATCACCCAATAGAATAATCCAACCCAACCACCCCTCTTACATTACAGCTAGCAAGCAAACAAGATAATCATGATGCGAATAAGTAAAACAGAGATTTTTCACGTCAACCAGTTCATTACTATCCATTAGCCTAACGTGTGATCCAAAATCTCCCTACGAGATCTTTCCTCCCCAACCGCTAGCCATGCTCGGTCCCATGAGATCACTTCCCTTTGCTGTCGTAGATAACCTAAGTTACAATACTACAACAAGGGGCTAGCTTATCATGCCTGAATCACAACTAGGGTTCGCCTATCTTATATACCACATCACAATCATCACTGGACACACGCCAGTCTATCAATTCACCACTGGACACACGCCAGGACATCAATTTATTCCACTGGACTCTCGCCAGGACATCAATTTATTCCACTGGACTCTCGCCAGGACATCAATTTATTCCACAAAACATCACTGGACCATCCGCCAGGTTTTATCGTCACAAAACATCGCTGGACCTCTCGCCAGGTTTTAACATCACAAAATATCGCTGGGCCACCGCCAGGTTTTAACATCACAAAATATCGCTGGGCCACCGCCAGGTTTTATCAAAACATCACTGGGCTTACTTTGCCAGGTTTTATCAAAACATCATTGGGCTTACTTTGCCAAGTTTTATATCATCACTGGGCTTACTCTGTCTTAAATCATCTCCGGCTTACTCTCGGTTTTAAATCATCACGACATTCTTTGGACTACCCGCCGCTAAATCATATTCTTGGACTACCCGCCGCTTCAAATCACAATCCTAGGTCCATCAGGCTGCCCTCGCCTGCTCAGGCTACCCCAATACTTGAGGTCCTGTCAGTTGCCCCTAAGGTCCTGCTTGGCCATTCTCACAATTCTAGGTCCATCAGCCTGCCCTCGTCCTACTCAGGCTACCCCGATCACACGAGGTCCGTCAGGCCACCCCGAGGTCTGCTGGCCACCCTAACGACACCTGGTCTTTCCGGCCGCCTCGAGTCCTACTCAGGCTACCCCGATCACACGAGGTCCTGTTAGGCCACCCCGAGGTCCTGTAGCCCACGACTTTCATTTGTTTCCTTTTCCCTTAACAATAACAACATCTGTATACTTTCTCACCACAAATCTCATCATATCTCAGACACACCTGCAAACAATCCTCTAAAAAGAAAGAAACTTCACAACTTATCCATTACTTAGCATCGTCTAAGTGAATTCTATCTCGTATACCACCCCATGTCTCTAGGGTCCAATCTAGCAATCAAATCCAGCATCGACACAATTTTATTCTCAATAATAATAAAAAACGAATAACAGACGGATCAAAACAAATATTAGGCAATGCAATCACATAACTTTTTATGACTGGGCCGTTGCCCTTAATCTTGTATGGCCACAAAATCATTAATAAGGTATGAACTATTTAATAAAGATTTAAAATAATTTTTCTAGGCTTTAATTAATTATTCTTAAGTAATTAGATTAATTAAATACTAATTAAATACATTAATTAGGTAAAAATATTAGAATAATTATCATAACCTTAATAAGAGTCCTAACGGTCCTCTATAACAAGTTTGAGTGCTAAAAGTTGGGTTTGGAGGTTCGTGGTATTATTTTAAATAAAAAGATTAAGTTAATTTGACAAAAGAGGAATAAATAGATAATAAATAATTAAAAATATATTTACATTAACAAAATATCATATTAGGACTGTAAGAAGTCTAAATAAAATTATTCGGAATTATTAACATCTTTTATAATATTTTAAAGTAATTTTATTAAGAAACAACGCGTAAATAATAATAAATGGTTAATGAAATAAATAAAATATTATTTTAATAACATACCATCCTTGAGATGTCAGAAGTCTAACAAAAATAGTTTGGATATTAAAATCATTGTTTGTAAGGTCGCAATTATTTTTCGTTTGTATCTTTAATTAAAAATAAAATAAATAGCTAATAACATAAAAAAAATATGAAGTCAGCAAGTTATGATCTCTAATATGTTAGGACTCTAGGAAAAATAGTTTGGGAATTTATAGAGTAGTTTATAAGGTCGCAACGATTTTTAGTTAATAAACTTTTACACGATAACGAATAAAAATTTAATAAATAGATAAATAAATAAAAAAAAATATGAATTTAACAAGGTATGAACTTTGAAGTGTTAGGAACCTAGGAAAAATAGTTCGGGGGTCAAAAACTAGGTTTGGGACGTCGAAAAATCAATTCGAACCACAATAGTCCAAACCGCAAGGTTTGACTCGCGGTTGACCTTGTTGCCGCAAGGTTGGAAGACTGGTGCATGCGGCTGGGAAAAACCGAAGGTTGCGGCCGCAACCTTCAATGCAGCCCTCGTTTTTTTTTGTTGTTTTGGCCCAGTTTTTGATGCATGGGGCTATGGGGGCTATTGGGTTATGTCTATAAACATTAAATATACTTAGAGGAGGCTTCGGATCGAATTATAATACCTCAAATTGGGTGGAATTGGTTTTCGATCGGAAACTTGACAATTTGGAAAGAAAACTTCGGTTTCTTCGATCGGGAGACCTTGGGGCCGAATTGGTTGATGTTCGTGGATGCTTGGGATTGTAGAATGAGATTGGAACGATCAATTTGGGTCTCGGACGAACGGATCTACAAAACCCACTTTTCTCTCTCTCTTTTCTCTCTCTAGAACTCCATAGCTTTGGAGCTTTGATTTCCTTTCGATTTTCTCTCTTTTCTGGACGATTGGAGTGTGAAAATTTTCGTGCGTGCCCTAGGGTCGGGGTAGGAATGTATTTATAAGAGAATTGGATGAGTTTCGAATAAAATCGAGTCCTAATGGAATTGGGTTTTGGAACGGACGAATCGTGCTCGGTTTTAGGGTTACGGAGGAGGTAGAGATCGAGTAGGAGAGTGAGAGATAGAAGAGTTGTGCATGCATGCAAGTATTGTAGGAAAATTAAAAAGAAGTTGTGCATGCATATTTGTATCTAAAAGGAATAATAATAATAATTGTATTAAGAAAATAATTCTAATAACATTATTATAAAGAAAAAATTGGGTCAAAATTCCGGGTCGTTACAGCCCAGTCTACACGGAATTTGGTGGAAGGTTGATGTACCAAGTAAAGGCTGTCCCCGTAAGAGAATTGGGAAAAAGCCTCAACTTCAGAGCATCAGTGGTCCCAGCCTCTCCACATTGAACTTGGAACCTAGCAATGTGCTCCACCGTGGACTGTACACTTTCTCCGTTGAAAGTCTGGAATTCTGGAACTTTATAGCCCTTCGGGAAAGATGTGTTGTCCACCTCTTCGGTGTGAGGCTTCCTATACATTGGCCTTCCCAAAGGTCTGAAGCCAGGTTCCAACTACTCCTGTAGCAAGTTAAGGACCTGGTCCCATCCTATGAGCATGTTGGGCGTAGGAGGCGGCGGTGGGCGTGCCTCTTGTGCCTGCTGAGTCCGGGTAGGACTTGCCCCCCGAGTCTCAGAGCTTTGGGGAGTATGAGCTGCTCCTTTGTCCTTTCCAGAGCTCTGGCCTCCTTACAGAGGCATCTTGTCCGTCTTGTCAGGTTTGGGCTGATCGTCTGCCAACACAAACCTTTGCTCGTTGTTTATTGGAGGCGTCAAGGCTCCTCCAATCACGATCCCCTTTTCCCTGTGCCCCCCGAGTGCAGGGCTATTGGAAGAGGTTGCATGGTGGAATGTTTGAGGAGGGGGAGGTCCCCCTAGAAGGCTAGTTTGGTCTTGACCGTTGCCAAAGACCCCAAACTGTGGAAAGCCCTGCTGCTGAGGAGCGAGCAGTAGCCTCTCTGTAAGCGTAGCAATCATTTTGTGGACTACTATGGTTAGAGGTTCCAACGACTGAGAGAACGATTGAGAGATTGACTGTGTAATGTCGTCGGAGATCTCGCGTTCTGCCAAAAACATATAATTTTTGACGCTGTCGGTAGCGTCGTTGAGCTCTTGAGCGCTGACCGGAGGGCCAGCCTCCTGTAGTAACGGCACATCGACTGCCACTCCCTCAGGACTCTTTGGTGGATCCGGGATGGGTGGATCCGGTAGCTACTGCTATTGTTGCGCCTTCTTGACCAAGATAAAACCCTTAGACGATTAGGGTCCCACTAGGCGTGCCAAAAAGATGTTTGGCTATGAAACGGCTCAAGGACTGAGTGGGCGTGCCAGGACTTGTCGCGTACCAACGTAAACAACTGGGCGTCCCTTGTGACGTCCCACTTTTTCAGATAAAAATAATAATATTATTTTTGACGCGAATAATTGAATCTTTCACTTTTTCTTTTTCAAACTTCGTCCTAATAAAAGAAAAATGTTGCTTGTCATTTACCATGCTTATTTTGAAAATTCATCTAAACTCGAGTAATTTATATTTTATTTTTATATGTAATATTGGGCTGATTTGGATGTGTATATTATATCATTGGGCTGCTTAGTTTTATTTAGGTCGGACTTAGCTTTTAGTACTTGAGTTGGGCCAGTTAGTAGAGTATTTCATTAGCTGGAGAGAGAGGGCCTTTTATTCTTAATACATATTTTACCCTATACAAAACTAGGGTATATTATTTCTACGTTAATAGGGAGACCTAGGGCTTGGAGAAAAAGTGTGCGGCAGAGAGAGAGAGAGAGATCGAGAGGGCTGATCAGGAGGAACAAGAGAAGTTGGGTTAGTGTTTTCCTTGTCTCTTTACTTCCTTCTTCGTAATTTATGCTCTCAATACCAAATCTACTATTATATATAGCATGTGTGCATGTGTTGGCTGTGGGTGTCGTGAGTATAATGGTTAGTTGTGGTGGCGGGATAGGTTATGTTCATGGCTGAGTGCATGTATGTGTATTATATTAGTAACCAGCATGTATGCATATAGCTATAGTTATTGTAGTCGATAATTAAAGGATAACTAATCTATTAGTTCTACATTTCATTGATTTACGTATATGTGCACTTTTGTTTTTCAGACTAGAAGAGTAGTCAAGCATTTCACTTTTGTGATCTAACGTTCCGATCGAGGTGAGCGGTTAAGCATGTGATCCCTTCTTTTGGATTCCCCTTGAGCCTATCTGTTCTTGACAATTTGTTTACTCGTCGTAAGTCGATAAGTGATGTTCTTATTGGTCGCTCTCATATTTATTGACGATTGACGTACCCTTCGGCATACAAGGTTTATTGATGATTTTTTCAATTGTTGGATTACCCATATTTTTCTTGTTGCTCCATAATATTATTGTGACTCTGCAACGACACGGAGAATATTCCTGGTGCAGGTGACTCTGGTTCGCCGTTGTTCTATTTGTGTTTGGACCTCTAGGGCGTTTGCATTTTTATTTCTTTTACCGTGTCAAACCGCTTCCGCACATTTATTTATTAGCTTCCGCACTTTTATTAATTGGTAGTTCATTGTGTCATTTGCTTATGAAAAATATTGGTTTGGAGTCGCGCATTTTATTGTAATAAAATATCCAGTTTTCTTTATTTGTTTCAAGTTGCTAAAAATATTTTTATTAGGCTTCGTGTCCCATGATTGCTTCCTGGTACACGGCCGGTCATGCTCCCGGATTTGGGGTGTGACAAGAGTGGTATCAGAGCTTAAGTTTTTTTTTTTATACGTGCATCTGGCATTGCATCTTGTCTTAGAAGAGGTCCAGGTCCCGGAGTCCCATAGGCTTTTGAGTCCATCTTCTGTTATTCTAATCTCGCATTTAGCTTATTGTTGGTCATATTATATTTTCAAGGTTAGGGAATGGATCGTCCACGTCATAATACTAGGTCGACAAGTGGGGGTTTAGAGGTTCGTGGTCGTGGTCGGGCCGCTCCTTCTGCTCGTGGCTGCAGACATGCCACTCCTGTAGTTCTTGGCCGCGGTCGGGCCTCTCCTGCAACGCGTGGCCGTGGTCGCGCCAACCCAATAGGCCATGGGAGAGGTAGTGTTGAGGCTCAAGTATTTGATGATACAGTTGAAATAGAAAATAATGCTAATCTAGCCGACCCTACTGCGGATGCAACTGATCCAACTACAGAAATTATTGCAAATTTTGGTGCTCCCACAGGTTCTGTTGACCCGATAGCTGCTATTCAGGCCTTTCAGACTTTTATGGGATTATTGGCTAAGCATCAGGCCCAAGTGGCACCAACAAATGCAATAAGGTCTTTGACATTGGACAAAGGCAATACTTTTGATAGATTTCTAAAGACTAATCCACCACCTTTTATGGGGACTGATAAGCCATCGGATGCTGAGGCTTGGCTGTTGCAAATGGAAAAGATCTTTGATGTGTTGGGTTGTTCTGAGGCCCAAAAGGTGTCTTTTGCTGCATATAAGCTACAGGGGGGAGCTGAGCATTGGTGGTGGTCAGCAAAGCAGCATTACAAAGATAAGCAAGATGAATTGGTTTGGAGTAATTTCAAGAAGGATTTTGAGGACAAGTATATTCCACCCGCAGTCAAAGACCAAATGCGGACTGAGTTTTTGGCTTTAAGGCAGGGAAATATGTCAGTGGCGGAGTACCAACAAAAATTTGATGAACTGTCTAGGTTTGCAGGAGGTTTAGTGGAAAAAGAACCAGACAAGGTGTGGCATTTTCAGAGGGGGCTCCGGGCCGAGATTCATGGAAGGGTTTCTTTACTTGACACGAAAACGCTACCTAAACTTGTGACTAAAGCATTGACAGCAGAGAATGATTTGAAAGAGGAGAAGATGAGTGAGGAGCACCAGTATAAGAGATCTAGAGAATGGTGGCAAATAGAACAGAGCAGTGAGGGTAGTAACTCTAACAAGCGGACTTTTACGCCAACGCAGTCAAATGGTGATGGGAGTCAGCAAGTTGAGCGGTTATGCAATCGTTGTGGGAAATCTCATTATGGTTATAGTTGCGATGGTTCGCCTAAGTTATGTTACAATTGTGGACAACCTGGCCATGTAGCTGCTCGCTGTAAGGAAAAAGGTGTTATCTCATTTTACCATATCTACTAGGAATATAATCATGGTTTAATTCATTAGTGGGTCGTATTAGTTTGTGCTTTAGCTGCTTTTCTGAATTTCGAGGACGAAATTCTTTTTAAGGGGGGAATGATGTGACGTCCCACTTTTTCAGATAATAATAATAATAATATTTTTGACGCGAATAATTGAATCTTTCACTTTTTCTTTTTCAAACTTCGTCCTAATAAAAGAAAAATGTTGCTTGTCATTTACCATGCTTATTTTGAAAATTCATCTAAACTCGAGTAATTTATATTTTATTTTTATATGTAATATTGGGCTGATTTGGATGTGTATATTATATCGTTGGGTTGCTTAGTTTTATTTGGGTCGGACTTAGCTTTTAGTACTTGAGTTGGGCCAGTTAGTAGAGTATTTCATTAGCTGGAGAGAGAGGGCCTTTTATTCTTAATATATATTTTACCCTATACAAAACTAGGGTATATTATTTCTACGTTAATAGAGAGACCTAGGGCTTGGAGAAAAAGTGTGCGGCAGAGAGAGAGAGAGAGAGATCGAAAGGGCTGATCAGGAGGAACAAGAGAAGTTGGGTTAGTGTTTTCCTTGTCTCTTTACTTCCTTCTTCGTAATTTATGCTCTCAATACCAAATCTACTATTATATATAGCATGTGTGCATGTGTTGGCTGTGGGTGCCGTGAGTATAATGGTTAGTTGTGGTGGCGGGATAGGTTCTGTTCATGGCTGAGTGCATGTATGTGTATTATATTAGTAACCAGCATGTATGCATATAGCTATAGTTATTGTAGTCGATAATTAAAGGATAACTAATCTAGTAGTTCTACATTTCATTGATTTCCGTATATGTGCACTTTTGTTTTTCAGACTAGAAGAGTAGTCAAGCATTTCACTTTTGTGATCTAACATTCCGATCGAGGTGAGTGGTTAAGCATGTGATCCCTTCTTTTGGTTTGCCCTTGAGCCTATCTATTCTTGACAATTCGTTTACTCGTTGTAAGTCTATAAATGATGTTCTTATTGGTCGCTCTCATATTTATTGACGATTGACGTACCCTTCGGCATACAAGGTTTATTGATGATTTTTTCAATTGTTGGATTACCCATATTTTTCTTGTTGCTCCATAATATTATTGTGACTCTGCAACGACACAGAGAATATTCCTGGTGCAGGTGACTCTGGTTCGCCGTTGTTCTATTTGTGTTTGGACCTCTAGGGCGTTTGCATTTTTATTTCTTTTACCGTGTCAAACCGCTTCCGCACATTTATTTATTAGCTTCCACACTTTTATTAAATGGCAGTTCATTGTGTCATTTGCTTATGAAAAATATTGGTTTGGAGTCGCGCATTTTATTGTAATAAAATATCCAGTTTTCTTTATTTGTTTCAAGTTGCTAAAAATATTTTTATTAGGCTTCGTGTCCCATGATTGCTTCATGGTACACGGCCGGTCATGCTCCCGGATTTGGGGTGTGACATCCCTTTTCTGACTTCTAGATCTGTGCGCGCGATAGTGCTACAACCTAAGGGCTGGATTGCAGTGAAGATTCGTGGTTTGCCACAACAAAGTGGTCTTAATAATTTCCTAACCGTGTAAAAAAAGAAGTAACAACGTAAGAATTACTTTATTATGTCAGAATAATAAAGTAGGAGGTATGAGAGAGATATGAATAACTTTATTATGTTTCGTAATAATAAAGTTGGGATACAAGAGAGATAGAAACTCGAATCACTTGAGGAAGTAATTCAGTAAAGGTGAGGAATAAGAGATAATTGTTTCGCTGGGAAGGCTTTGGTTTGTAAGCATTGAGCTTGATTGGTGTGGGAACCCTTTTTCCTTTTCTTGAACTTGTATTTATAGGCAAATGGTGTGCTGGTCCATTTCTGAGTTCAGTTTCCCGCCTTCATCTTGTGTTGACAAGTGTCCCGAGGCAACTCCAGATCTTGCCACGTGTCCATAATAACTGCCCATTAACATGTTTAATGGGATCATGGGCAGTTATTGGAGGTTTAACCAATTACCCATGTGTCTTTCTTCCAACGTGGGAAGTTGTTGGAGATAATGGGTAACCCATTTCCTATTTCCGTGGGCAGCCAGCAACCATTAGCCATTTTGACCAAGTCAAATGGCTCTTTGCGAGATAACAAACCTTTACCCAATTTCCACTTTTCATGGGACCTTCGGATAATGGGCCATTTAACTAAATTACATGGCCTATTGATATGCATAACCCACAAAAAATGCTTCCAGAAGCACGATCAACTCCCATGGGCTACGGGCCTTTCGAGCAAAGCAAAAATGCACAAGGCCTTTATTCTCATTGGGCCTCGTAAATGATTCTTAAAACTTGGCCCACAGCCCATGACTCCAATCTCTAGTCCAAAATAAACTAAAAATTAATTGAGCCCAGGCAACATAGGTTCGGCCCATTAACTTTTGGCCCAACAGGCCTTTAATTTGTGGCCCGATTTAATTGAATTTCAATTAAATGGCCGTCCAACGCTTGCCCAGGACTGGGTGCCAAAAACGGGTGTAAACACAAGCCTAAACAGCATCGAACAGCCGAAAAGCATCGTTGATCATCTTCCGAAGGAAATGAGTATTAATCAGTTGGCTATTCCGGTTCAACTCTACGGCCCACAGGTCATTCTGCCACTGTCGCCCCTCCTCCAATTTGGTTTGGCTTGAGCTCAGTCCAGTCACTCAAGAAACGTGGACGCAACCCACTCTACATCAGTGCTCCTTTGACTTTGTACTTATAATTAAAAAAAATTTAAAAATATCATGTACGTACTGAAGTACATAAAACCTCCAAAAGTAGTGAGAAATAATTGTAATTACAAATCATGAGAGTATAATCAATCTGTTGCGAACTCTCCTTTTGAATGGATAGCTTATTACACTTTTGCCATAGAGGATGTTTTGGACCAAGCCTAAAACAAAGTACTCCTTTTCTACCCTAGCACTTCAATATACATGGGCCTTTTTGAATTTTGGCTGCCTTTGATTGGGCCATGAAACCACAACACTGGTTTCAAAGTTAATTAGGCCCAAACTTGCATCAAATTTCCCTTTCCCCGGAAATTAGTTCATGAAATTTGGCTTTCACAAAATTTGAGGAAAGAACTAGAAATTGTAATATAAATGCCATGGTACAAGAAGCCAATTAGATTAGCTACATAGAAGAAATCTGCAGCAAAGACTGCAGAGTATTTGGCAAAAACTTCCTAGCAAACAGTAAACAAATTGACGTAAAATTTCCATTATAAGTACAATTACTACCAAACGTTATTTGCTTCAGAAACTCAACCGAGATTGATTGCCTTGCAAATTTCCCAGGATGTGATAATTTTGATAAAGGAAAAGTAGAGAGAATAATTGTATATTGATTGTGTCCTCTATACAGCTATATATACATTCCAAAGAATCTACAGATCCCTATGATTAAGGCATATTGACTGGATAGTGATTGTGGAGAGATTATAGGGATCATAATCTCTTGATTCCATGACAATGTAATCCCTTGATTGTAGCATATTGATCATGGAAGAATCTCCGTAGCTAATACTCCCCCTCAAGTTGGCGTGTGAATATTATGAACACCCAACTTGAAAATCAAAGTCTTAAACTGAGATGCCCCAAGAGGCTTAGTGAAAACATCAGCCAACTATTGTTGTGAAGGCAAAAAAGCAGTGCGTATAAGACCAGCTTGAAGTTTCTCACGAACAAGGTGGCAATCAATCTCAATATGTTTGGTTCGTTCGTGAAAAACGGGATTAGCAGCGATATGGAGGGCTGCCTGATTGTCGCAATAAAGGGTGGCTGGCTGTTTTTGTTGAATGCCGAAGTCTTTGAGCAAAGAGGATATCCACGTAATCTCGCAACAAGTACTAGCCATGGCACAATATTCGGCTTCAGCGGAAGAGCGAGAAATAGTGGATTGTTTCTTGGATTTCCACGAAATTGGGGATGCTCCAAGAAGAATGCATTATCCAGTGGTGGATTTGCGTGAATCAATGCAGCTTGCCCAATCATCATCACAAAAGGCATGGATTTGTAGAGAGCATGAAGAAGAAAGAAGGATCCCTTGACCCACTGTTTGCTTAAGGTATCGAAGTATACGAACAGCTGCATCATGATGGGGCTTACGGGGTTTGTCAAGAAATTGACTGAGCATATTAACAGAGTAGACAAGATCAGGGCGAGTGATTATGAGATAGGTTAGACGCCCAACCAATCTGCGATAGCTAGCTGGATCAGTGAGAAGTTCACCATCTGACTTATTCAATTTTAAATGTTGTTCCATTGGGAATGGAGAGGGCCAGGATCCAAGAAGACCGGATTCTTTAAGGATCTCAAGAGCATATTTTCGCTGGCATAAATAAATACCCTGTTTGGAGCGAGCCACTTCAATGCCGAGAAAGTATTTGAGAAGGCCAAGGTCTTTAATTTTGAAATGGCTCTGAAGAAATTCTTTGACGGCCTTAATTTGATCAAGATCATTCCCAGCTACTATAATGTCATCAACGTAAACTAGAATTGCAGTGAAAGAATGCCCCATAGATTTTGTGAACAAGGAGTAATCTGCCTTTGATTGAGAGCATCCAGCAGCAAGCAATGCAGAAGAGAGCTTCGCAAACCATTGGCGAGAGGCTTGGTTGAGGCCGTACAAAGACTTACGAAGCCTACAAACAAGGTTTTTCTCACCTTGACCTGAAAAACCAGGGGGAAGTTGCATATAGACCTCCTTGTTTAATTCACCATGGAGAAAAGCATTATGGACATCTAGTTGGTGTAAATGCCAATTCTGGATCGCAGCAACTGCAAGGAGACATCGAACTGTAGCAAGTTTTGCTACTGGAGCAAAGGTCTCAGTGTAGTCAAGCCCTTCCCTCTGGTTGTACCCTTTGGCGACCAATCTAGCTTTATAGCGCTCAATACTTCCATCAGGTTTGTGTTTAATCTTGTACAACCATTTGCATCCAATTGCTTCCTTGTTAGCAGGAAGACTAGTGATGGTCCAAGTCTTATTGGCTTCTAGTGCTTTAATCTCCTCAGCCATGGCATTTCGCCAATTAGAATCAAGAACAGCCTGTTTGAAGAATTTTGGTTCTGTAGACAAGGAAATGGATGCTAGAAAAGCACGGTGTGAACTAGACAATTTATCATAGGACAAAAAAGAAGAAAGTGGATGAGAAGTGCTTACAGAGGATGCATGAGAAAAAGATGATGCTGGTCCTGGTAGAGTGTGATTGGCTATATCGCAATGATAATCTTTGAGATAAGCTGGGGCATGAGATGTACGCAAAGAGCGGCGTGGCACTAGGGGTGGTTCAGGTGGTGATGGCATCGGCAATGGCGATGCATCCGAATTTATGGTAGATGGACTGATATCCTCACAATCAATAGAGAATGACATATCAGAGATGGGATTCGGAATAACCACAGGTTCCAAAGAAGGATGCATGACAGCAGCAAAAGGAAAAATGCTTTCATGGAATTGTACATCCCTTGAAACGAAAAGTTGTTTGGTATTCAAATCATAGAGTTTGTAACCTTTTTGAGCATAGGGATAACCAAGAAAAACACAACGAGTGGCCCTTGCATCAAATTTTGATTTGGAAGCGCTTGTATTAGTGGCATAACATAAACATCCGAAGATCCTTAAATGGGAAAATGAAGGTGGAGATTGAAACATCATCTCATAAGGTGTCTTTCCTGAAAGAAGTGGCGTGGGAGTGCGATTTATGAGATAAGCAGCGGTTAAAACACACTCCCCCCAAAACTGAATCGGTAAATGTGCTTGAAAACGCAAAGCACGAGCAATATTAAGTAAATGGCGGTGTTTACGCTCCACAAGACCATTTTGCTGGGGAGTGTCCACACAGCTGCGCTGGTGTATAATCCCTTTTTCTTGGTAAAATAGACTCATGTCAAACTCCAATCCATTATCAGATCTAATAATCTTTACTCTTTGATTAAATTAAACTTCAATCAAAGCATAAAAATTGCATAAAAGACCTCGAGTCTCAGCCTTAGTACGCATGAGGAAAACCCAAGTGCATCGAGTATAGTCATCGACAATGGATAAGAAGTAATGTGCTCTTGTGAGTGAAGCAAAACGATAAGGCCCCCAAATGTCACAATGGATCAATTCAAAAGGCACAAGAGAACTTTTATTACTTAAAGGAAAAGGAATACGAGTTTACTTAGCAAGCGGACAGACTCCACAATGGTCAGACACAGGAACTTGAATACCAGAAACATGATTATTCAACAATTTAAGACGATCAAGACTAGGATGCCCTAGCCGACGGTGCCATAACTGATAGGTAGATGTGGCAGCAACATGTGGAACAGAGGTGCTGGAGTTATTGAAGAGATAAAGCCCATCACAAACTCTACCCATTCCAATCATCATCTTCGAAGACGGGTCCTGAATAGAACAAGAGTCAGAGGAAAAGAGAATTGAGCATTTTGAATCGCGAGTTATTTTACTTACAGAAATGAGATTGAATTGAAAAGTGGGAACACAAAACACATTGTATAGTATCAAAGTAGGTGACAAAACGACATTGCCAACATGCGAAACAGATGCATGATGGCCGTTCGGTAGCTTAACGCTAGTGGATCCCAAAGAGGTGATGTGACTAAGAAATGAAGTGGAGCTGACCATATGGTCAGTAGCACCCGTGTCAATAATCCAAGGGGTGGGAGGAAAAGAAGAAGTTGCATTGAGGGCGATACCTGAGAGATTGCAATTTGCTGAAGTGTTACCTACTGAATTATTTGTGTTCTGTGAAGGAGGAAGCAATTGGAGAAGTTGTTGGCATTGAGCTGGTGTAAATGGGAAAGAGCCCGGCTGTGCAATGGAGGAAACTTGATTGGCAATGGCTGGAGACGGTGGAATGGGTCCATTCTTATGGAGTCGATGGCCTGGTGGATACCCATGGAGTTTATAGCACTTGTCTTTCACATGTCCAACCCAATTACAATGTTCACAGGTTGGTCGTTTGGAATTGTGGGGCTTTTTGGGTTGAGTGTCACGATGGAAGTTTGCTCCCCCACGTGCCATAAGGGCTGCAGCATTTGACAAGGGTGGTTGGGAAACAATAGATCTTTGCCTTTCTTCTTGCAAGACAAGAGAAAAGGCCTTGCTAACAGTTGGTATGGGATCCATGAGAAGGATTTGGCCACCAACAGGAATGTACGTATCATCCAGACCCATCAAAAACTGTACGGTACAAGCTCTTTGTTGGTATTCATCTATGATCCTCATTGCTCCGCAAGAACACGTTGGGAGAGGATTGTAGAGATTCAACTCATCCCATAATGTCTTTAGCCTTGTAAAGTAACTGGAGATTGAATCTTGCCCTTGAGAAATGGAGCTAATATCCCTCTGGATTTGGAAGATGCTTGGCCCGTTAATGTGAGAGAAACGGTCTCTCAAATCAACCTAAACTTCTCTTGCAGATTTAGCATAAATGGCATCACTTGCCAGTTCTTTTGAGAGGGCATTCATGACCCAAGACGAAACCATGTCATCGCATCGCTTCCATAAGACATAAGTGTGATCAGTCTTTGGAGGTTAAGGAATGGTTCCATCCACAAGACCAGATTTATTTTTTGCACTTAAAGCTTTCATCATTGCTCGGCTCCATGTAGTATAGTTTTCACCAGTCAATGGTGATGACACTAACATGGTACCTGGATTGTCAGATGGGTGCAAGAAAAAAGGGCTCAAGGTTTCATCATTTTTGGTGGACTTGGTGGGTACAACAGAGTCTTTTTCCATGTTCAAGAAGATTGGAGAAATGTCCAATGTTCAAGGAAGAAAGAAACGGAGACTTGGGATGAACTAATCCCTATTCAAGAAAGTGACAGCAATTGTTTGGCTTAGATTTGGCTCAAGGACTGAGCGGGCGTGCCAGGACTTGTCGCGTACCAACGTGAAGGACTGGGCGTCCCTTTTCTGACTTCTAGATCTGTGCGGGCGATAGTGCTGCAAACCTAAGGGTTAGATTGCAGTTTGGTTCGTGGTTTGCCACAACGAAGTGGACTTAGTAATTTCCTAACCGTGTAGGAAAAGAAGTAACAACGTAAGAATTACTTTATCACGTCTGAGTAATAAAGTAGGAGGTGAGAGATAGATAGGAATAACTTTATTATGTTGCGTAATAACAAAGTTGGGATACAAGAGAGATCGAAGCTCGAGTTATTTGGTGAAATAATCGAGTGTAGGTGAGGAAATAGAGATAATTTGCTTCGCAGGGAAGGCTTTTGGTTTGTAAGCGTTGAGCTTGATTGGTGTGGGAACCCGTTTTCCTTCTTGTAAACTTGTATTTATAGGCGAATAGTGCACTGGTCCAGATCTGAGCTCAGTTTCCCGCCTTCATCACAAGCTGCCAAGTGTCCCAAGGAGGCTCCAGATGTTGCCACGTGTCCAAAGTAACTACCCACTAAAATGCTTAGTGGGATCATGGGTAGTTAATTGGTGGTTAATGCTAATTATCCATGTGTTAATCCTTGATCATGGCTGGTTAATGGGATAATGGGATAATGGGCTACTTCAGCCTCCTATCTTCGTGGGTTACAGAAACTACCAGCCATTTGACCTAGTCAAATGGCTCTTTACACAACAACAACTCTTGCCCACTCTCCACTTTTCATGGGATTCAACGGTAATGGGCCATTTAACTAATTTAAATGGCCTATTAATATATTTAACCCACAAAAAGGCTTCTAGAGATACCAACAATTCCTATGGGCTATGGGCCTCTCGGCCAAATCAACAATGCACCAGGCCTTTATTTTCATTGGGCCTTCGCAAATAATTTTCTACACATGGCCCACTTCCCATAATTCCAATTTCTAGTCCGAAATTAATCGGGCCCAGGTAACATGGGTTTGGCCCATTAACTTTTGGTCCAACAGGCCTTTAATTCATGGCCCAATTTAATTGAATTTCAATTAAATGGCCGTCCAACGCTTGCCCAGGACTGGGTGCCAAAAATGGGTGTAAACAATGCCCCCCCATGCCTTGATCTTTGTTCAAGATCTAGGCTTGTAGACTTAGAACAGAGTACAGTTTTTGGCAAACCAAACAAGTCCTTATCATAGGGTTTGGAATCAAAAAGATAATCAGGCCAATATTTAGCCTAAAATCCTCTTAAACCCTCCCACATTTAAATTAAAAGTTAATCAAGTTTAAAACCGAGCCTAATAGCTTTTCGAATTGCAACATACATCTTTTAATTGGATTTGGGCTCTTCACCTTTTGAACTGATCCAATCCAGCAGTTTAGGGATAAAAATCTCACCGGAGAGTCCTTTCAACGGCAATAATCATCATCCTTCTAAGCCTAGGGGACACGTGTCATTACCCCAGGCCATGCATTGGCTGCCATGCAGCTTTTTCGAGCCGTCAGCGCTCCTTAGGTCAATCAAGAGTCCAACTCCTGGGTTACCTCTTCGAATTTGATCTAAGAAAGAGAAAGAGAGAGAGAGAAAACCAACGGCACCCACAAATCTCGTACCACTCCTCATTAAAGCCCCAATCTGGAACCTTTACTCTCTCTCTCTACATCTTCTCCGCCTTCTCTCTGCTTGCACGAACGAAACCCAGAAAAACCCTAATCTGCCATTGTTCCGCCCTCAAGCTTCCTGAACCCCAGAAGAAATGGCCACCCACAGGGCCCATGCTCCTCCTCCAAACCCTAATAGTCTCGCCATTCAGATCAAGAAGATCCTGGATGAAGAACACATAGCCATTACCCACAACATCCTGGTGGTTGCAAACTCCGATCGTGTTGGTCTCGGCCCCGCCTTCCAATTGGGGTTTCCCTCTCAGCTCGCTCCCATGTACCCATTGGCAGAGGAGGCCCTCCCCTTCGAGTCTCCATGCCTCGACTGGTATAAGTTCACCACTGACATCCCCAATTGCCTCTGGCACCGACCAGACGCCAAATACGTGGAGTGGCTCGATCGAATGATGGAGGCAAAAGGGGATCTGTGGAGACAAATCGAGATCAGGGACGCCATCCTGCTCAGTCGCTCCCTCATCGATATGGACAAGAACCTCTTCCTTGCCGCTTCCTAGTTCTGGTCCGTGACCACCAACTCTTTCCACTTCAAGGTAGGTCTCATGGGTCCTACTCTTCAAGATCTTGCCTTCCTAACAGGCCTCCGTCCCCATGGGATCGAGGCCAATTACTTTCTGTCTCAAAAGACTCCTTACTTCGAGTATAAAGAACCCCTGTCCTTCACTCCCTTCATAAATCACTATGCCCAGAAGGGCCCAGTAGAGGATAGCGAGCACGTTGCTTTCCTCCTCTACTGGCTGAACAAATTCATCTTCTGCGTCTCAGCCAATAGGGTGACAAAAGACTTCATGGATCTGGCCTGTGCCCTAGCTTCAGGGCAGAAGCTGGCATTAGGCCCCTTGGTCTTGGCTCACCTCTACCGCAGGATGAAGGAGCTTATCAGCAACAAGTTTGTATTCGCCCCAGGTCCTTTGTGGATCATGCCCCTGTGGCTGTGGTCGTACTTCCCCAAACTGGCTCCACCCATGAACAAAAACCCAGAAAACACCTGCTATGGTCTTCATTACGCCGGCATCCGTGGTCCTAGGTACGCCTTCGGTACCTATTTCAAGTTTTTATACCATGAGCTCACGAACATGGGCAAGAACTGGATGCCCTTCACTCGAGACACCGTGCCATGGTGGCTGAAGCAAAGCTCGTCAGACCCTGGGGACGACTATGACGAGCACATGGAGATATGGACAAGGTTCCTGATCTCAAGGGATCTGATGTATGGCATGGCCTATACCCCAACGAACTACAAGTGCGGGGTCGAATACTATAATGCAGCCCAGTTTGCCAGGCAATTTGGCCTGTGTCAACTCACTCCCGTCCCTCCATATCAATCTTTGAATGAGGACTTCACTGACAGGCCTATGATCCAACCCAGGGACCTAGAAAGGGTCAGAAACGTTTTACCTGAACGTAGGAAAGATTTTGCCCTTCACTTGTTTGTTGAGCGTACCGAGAAGGTTGCCAAGTTCGACAGCTGGTGGGGAGGCTACACCAAGATGCACTTCTCCAAGCCTTATCTGGATGTCCTGATGGCAATTCTGCCCAACCCTACTGGAGCCCCCGAACCTGGCATTCACATGCCCCTGCAACAGATCAGTCCTTCCCCTTCGCAGGGCACGAAAAGAAAAGGTAACTTAAAGGCCTTCTTTTATTATCATGTTTCCTCTTTGAGCCTCTGAAGTTGTACTGAACTTCTCCCCGCATTGGCAGGTTCGAGTGATGCTCTCAAGGATGCTCCTCCAGCCCCCTCAGCTTCTCAACGATCGAAAAGGGTGAAGACGACTGCCCAAAGGCAGTGGCCAAAGGTATGAACCCCTTAGCCCTCTATTCAGTCCTTCCGGATAAGGTATCAATGATTCTGTTCCTCTATGCAGACCTCAGGGGCAGCGGTCGCTGGTAGGACCAGGAGCAGCGCCAAAACCAGTTCGCCTGAGACTGATCCTTCTGAGAAGGTCTGGGCTTTTCCAAATCCTTTTCCTCATCCCTTCAGACTCCTTCTGAATGATCCACTAACTTTCCCCTTGCAGGCCACTTCCCAAATTCAAGAGGAGCAAGCTGAATCCGTCTCATCCAGGAAGAAAAGACTGAGAAAGAAGAACTCTACCCCAACTGATTCGGACAAGACTGAATCTGCCACTTGTTTTCATGGCCCCATATTATTATCAACTTCCTCTTGTTTTCAATCCTCAGGAACTTGATGCATACCTGGAAGAGGAGATCATCGAAGACGAGGTTGAAATTCAAGAGAAAGGGCTGGATCAAATTAACACGGAGCCAGAGCATGAGGCGTCTTCCCAGACTCCAGAGAAGCATGGATCTCCCGTCTTACATTCCTCTCCAACTCCCAACCCACCTGTTGATCCAGAGTTCATTCATATACCAGAGGAAGATGAAGACGAAGATCTGGATTCCCTGTTCAAGTCCGCCCAGGACCTGATGAAGGCAGCCACTTCTGGCACTTCAGGCAGCGGACTTGGCTCCAGCTCCCAATCCCAGTTTACTCCGGAGGAGGTTAATGAAGCCAAAACAGCCCTTAGAATGGCCCTACTCCAGAACTTTCAAGCCATCATCCACCCTGCTAGGGCCTCCAACGTCAAGAAGGCCATGGACGTGCTGGTGAAATCCCAAGCCCTGGGGCCAGATGACTCCTCCCTCCAATACTTCCAGAAGGAATTCCCCAATATGGTTAAAACTCATGACGCCTCCACCCAAGATCTGAGCAAAGTGCATGCCAAGCTCTCAGAGCTGGAGGCGGTTGACATGGAGATCACCAGGTTCAGCACCGAGTGGAACCAATTGAAGGAGGACATCAAGGTCAATGGAGCCAACATCACTGCTACTTCTGAAGAGATCCAAGAGCTCAAGGACAAACTAGCCCAGGCCGAAGGTCGACTGGAAGAACTTCGAAAAGAGTCCAAGATCTTAGCCAAGCAACATGAAGACCTGAAGACTGACTCCAAGAGTCAAAAGATGAAGCTCAACCTCCTGATTGAAGAAGTTCCAGATCTCCGAAGAAAGCGGGAGACGCTCGAAGCCCAACTCGCAAGTCTTGACACTGCATGGGAGAACTTAAAGACAAATCTCGAAGGCCTTCTATAGGTCTTGTCCTCCAAAACTCTACCTCCTAAACTTTCTCTTCTTGGTCTGTAATAAGTTTTGTCTTGCCTGGCCTGGAACTTTCCTTTAAGTGGCTCAAGGCAATGGTTTGGTATGGTTTGGATGTTGTTTTCGGTGGCCTGAACCTGAGGCCTTTTACGGTTTTTGAATAGTAGGTACCTTGGCCTCCATTCAGGCTTTGCCGACATGCATCTTATGATTTGTTTACTTGGTTTTCTCCAAAGTCTCCCATTTCCCACATAGTAGGATAATGATGCTTTAGGTACTTACCATTTGTTAAATGTTGAAACAAACCACCATTTAAGTCCATAAGATGATAGACGTTACCTCTAAGGACTTTGGCGATCTGGTACGGCCCCTCCCAGGTTGGAGACCATTTGCCATACCTTGCATTCTTATCCCCTAAGGGAAAGACAGCCTTCCAGACCAAATCACCCTCAGAGAAGCTTTTCTTTCTTACACGTTTGTCATAGGACCTGGCCACCCTTCTCTTCTGGACCAACATGTGATCAAGGGCTAAGAGCCTGACTTCATCCAAGTCCTCAAGTTCTATCAGCATGGCCTGAGTATATTCTGCAGGAGTGAGGCCATGTTGAAACGCAGTCCTTGCTGATTTTACTGCCACTTCCATTGGTAGGACTGGATCATGTCCATATACCAACATATAAGGAGTTATATTGGTGGCTTCTTTCTTTGAGGTTCTGTAGGCCCATAAGGCCTCAGAAAGTAACTCGTGCCAAGCCCTCGGGTTGTCCTCCACCATCTTCTCAATAATGTTGACCAGAGTCCTATTAGTTGACTCGGCTTGGCCATTTCCTTGTGCATAATAAGGAGTAGAGTTGGAAACAATGATGCCTTGCTGTGCAGCAAAGTTGACCACTTGTTCCCCCATGAAGATCGTACCCCTATCTGCAACTAGGTGCTCAGGCAGCCCAAACCTATGGATGATCCTCTCCTTGATCACCTTGATTATCTCTTGTTGATCCACCGACTTCAATGGCACTGCCTCTGCCCATTTAATGAAGTAATCCGTGGCTACCAAGATGTAAGCATGACTTTCAGAGGAAGGAGGATAGATCTTACCAATGACGTCTATGGCCCAGCCCCTAAATGGCCAAGGTTTGACCACGGCATGATAGTTAGCCGCCGGAACACGCTGAATTGGGCCATGGGCTTGACATGGCTAACATCCTTTAGAAAAACGAATACAGTCCTCTAAGATGGTTGGCCAGTAATAACCATGCCTTTTGATTAGCCATCTCATCTTTATCCCTGATTGGTGAGCCCCACAGACTCCTTCATGGACCTCGCTCATGACCCTCATGGCCTCAGGACGCCCTAAACACCTCAAAAGCAAATCATCTTCGGGACTTTTCTTGTACAATTCATCTCCCACGAGGATATAACTGATAGCTCTTCTTCTCACCTTTCTAGAGGCTCTAACATGGGGCCTCTTGAGGAAAGAGATGATAGGTGTACGCCAATCGTTCTCGGGCTCGTCGTCTGACTCTTCCCTTGTGAAGTCTGAAGTAAATACCTCCAGTCCTAGACCCCTTCTCCTGACAGAAGGCAACAACCTCTTCTGGACTATGATAATCTTGTGAATTGTTTCTGGAGCTAGCTTCAGGCCTGTCGAGGCCTGAGCCAGGCTATTGGCTGCAGCGTTCATGCTCCTTGGGACGTGCTTGACAGTGACGTCGTCAAAATCTTGCAATAATTGCATGGCTGCCATATAATAAGGTGCTAAGTCCTCGCTATAGCATTTGAACGTTCCCGCCAAATGATTAATGACAAGGTTTGAGTCCCCAATGACTCTCACGTCCCTGGCCTCTAGATCTCTAAGGATTTCAAGGCCTATAACCAAAGCCTCGTACTCAGCTTGATTATTGGTGCATGGGAAATCGAATTAAAATGACAGCTCAGTCCTCAGGCCTTGAGGGGAAATACTAATTGTCCCACAGCCTGAGACCTCCTGAGTCTTTGACCCATCAAAGAGTAATGTCCAAGGAGTGAGTGATATTTCGAGGGCGCTCAGTCCTAAGTCAGTCTCATCGCTAATGTCCAAGCATGGATGATCAGCAAGAAAATCTGCCAAGGCCTGACCCTTCACAGCTTTCTAAGGGATGTATTGGAAACTGAATTCCATTAGAGCTAAAAACCATTTGCCAATTCGGCCTCTCATGATGGGCCGAGAAAGCAAGTACTTAACTAGGTCTGTTTTACTCATGATGTAAACCAAAACAGGAAGCATATAGTGCCTCAACTTTATTACTGAAAAGTACAAGGCAAGACAAATCTTTTCAATAGGACTGTATCTCCGTTCACATGGAGTCAGCAACCTACTTAAATAATACACTTCCTGTTCCTTTCCTTGAGCGTTGTCTTGAGCTAAAAGGGCTCCAATAGAGTCCTCAGCGGCTGAGATGTAAAGCTTCAAAGGCTTGTTCTTGATGGGAGGCATAAGAACTGGAGCCTGAGCTAAATAGCCTTTGATCTCGTCAAAGGCCTTCTGATGATTTGCCTCCCACACGAAAGTGTCTTGGTCCTTCAGCTTCAAGAGTTGAGAAAAGATCTGGACCTTCCCTGCTAGGTTTGAGATGAACCTTCTCAAGAAGTTGAATGAACCCAAGAGCTTCTGCAACTCCTTCTTGGTGGTAGGAGGCTTTGCTTCCATGATTGCCTTGGCCTTGTTCTTGTCAATCTCAATCCCTCGATTATGGACCAGAAACCCAAGGAATTTGCCGGCGGATACTCCAAAGGCACACTTCAAGGGGTTCACTTTCAAATCAAACTGTTGCATCCTCAAAAATGACCTCCTCAAGTGTTCCAGATGTTCGTCGTAGGACTGAGACTTGACCACGATGTCGTCGATGTAGATTTCCATGAAACGGCCAATAAAATCATGGAAAATGGCGTTCATAGCCCGCTGGAAGGTAGCACCAGCGTTCTTTAAGCTGAAGGGCATCACGACCCACTCAAAGGTTCCTAGAGCTCCAGGACACCTAAAAGCGGTCTTAGCCATATCGGCCTCGTCGATGAAAATCTGATTGTACCCAGAATGTCCGTCCAAGAAGGACAGGACCTTATGGCCAAAAGCTCCGTCCACCAATTGATCCGCAACTGGCATTGGATATTCATCCTTCGGAGATGCCAAGTTTAAGTTCTGAAAGTCCACGCATACTCCAACCTTGCCATTCTTCTTAAGGACTGGAACAATGTTAGAGAGCCAAGTAACATACCTAGCTGTACGTATGAACCCGGCGTTGAAGAGGCGTTCAATCTCGTCCTTAACTTGTAGATAGACCTCATTGGACATCCTCCTTGGTGGCTGCTTAAAAGGCCTAAATCCTGGTTGAATGGGCAGCTTGTGCTCGACTAGGTCTCTGGACAGACCTGAAAGCTCGTCGTAAGTCCAAGCAAAACAGGACTTGAACTCGTTTAAGAGCTGGATGAACTTTTCTTTGACGTCTTCTGGCAGTAGTTGGCTGATATACACAGGTTTGGGGTTCTCGGCATCTCCCAAATTAACTTCCTCCAGAGGGTCCTGAACATCAGCCCTTAGGTCATCCAACTTGGCCGGAGCTGCCCCAAGGTCCTCCAGCCGGATTTCGTCCAGATCTTCAACCAGGTTGTCGTCTTCATTGATCACTTCAGCCGCACAGGCCGAATGACCATCTTCTGATTCTTGATCTCCCATTAGCCTCCTTTCTAGCAAATAGGCCTCGAATTTTGATAGCGTGGCCTGGAGGGCCACACTCTTCTTTTGCTCTGAGGGTTCCACTAACATTGGGAAGGGCGTTTGAAAGTAGTCGTAATCGGCCTGCTGGACTCTGTGATTATAGGACCGATTAGTTCCTGAAAAAGTGCTTTCACTTCTTCCACCGACTTGTTGCCACAAACAGGGGCAACCTTGTGGCGGCCATATTTATCTAGGCCTGCCACTTTCAAGGGACCAACTCCCTCGTCATATAGATGAGCCTCAGCGTGATTGGTAGAGGCTTGGAAAGGTCTACGATCGGCCCATACCACCTCCACGTCGTCTTTGTTCCAAAAGATGAGGCACTGGTGAAGGGTTGAGGGGACCGCCAGGCAGGAGTGGATCCAATCTCTCCCCAACAGAACGTTAAAGGAAGAGTGGGAGTTAACAAAAAAGAAAGGTGTTGTCAAGGTCTTTGATCCTACGGTTAAGTTCATGATCAGGATACCTTGACAAGCTGTCTCCTTCCCCGTGAAGTCCGTCAAGGTCGATGTACACGAGACCAGGTCTTGATCCGTCTTCGCCAGCTTCTGCATCATGAACCTGGGCATAAGGTTTGTTGCAGACCCATTATCTACGAGGATACGATTGACTGGCATCCCGTCAAGACAGCCAGCAACGTACAAGGGCTTGATGTGCTTATTCATGGCAGAGCTGGGCCTCTCAAAGATTACGCTTGCAGCCCGGTCCTCGGCCTTTCCTTTGGTCTCGTCCTTCAGCACAATCACTGACGGTCCGCTCACTCCTACGGGGAAGGACTCGTTCAAGATTTCTGCTGTCGGCCCCATTTCCACAAAATCTCCTTCTAGGGCCGATGGAGTACCATCTTCAGCCTGCAGATCTGCGGGCAAGATCACCACTATGTTACATTGCATGCTAGAACCCCGTCCAGGCCTAAACTCCTTGGCCTGTGGGTTTAACTTTGATTTGCCCCCCGAGTCCGAAGCACTCGGTCCAGGGGCCTTCTTCGTCAACAACGTCACTTGTCTTGGGGAAGGCTCAATCCTAGCCTCCTCTAAGGTTTTCTCCAAAAGAGGTTGTCTTTTGGGTATGGCAACTTGCTTTGGTGGAGGAGTGGTGATAGCCTCCTTGTAAGTCCTCATTGTCGGAACGTGTTTTTTAGGTATAGTCCTTGGAAGAGGCTCGCTGATAGCCTCCCTTTCCAAGGGCTTGTGTACTCTCTTGGCCTCAGGCTCTCCAACCCTTGGCTCTTCTGCTAAGGTCTTTCCCTGCTCCGTCTTCTCAACACTCTCATCATATTCTATCATTGAGTCGTCCAACAGATCAATTTCTTCTGCAGCCCTTCTGGCCGCCTGCCTAAACCGTTGGCGGTGCCTCTTCTGAGACCTGGACAAAGGTGGGGGTGAAGCGGGAAACTTGGGGTGCTCAACCCTGTGCCACTCATTTGGCGGAGTGACTGGGGGTTTTACGGCCCTGGGTTTCCCCTCAGAAGGAGCAGTTATCTTCAAGTTATTGAGCTCGTCTTCCACCTCAACCAAACCTGGCTGGATCTGGTTGAAAACTGATTCACGGGCCATCCTCCTTCCCTTAGGTCTGTGTGGCTCCTCAGTCTTTGGCTTAGCCCTCCCCACGATAATGCTCTTCAGGATTGACTTGCTAGGACTGGCATGGTGTCCGCACTGTGCACAAACCAAGGAGCAAGCTGGCCTTTCGGGTTTCTTCACCCCTACAGGTCTGGACCACCAGGAGTTTTGCCTTTCGAACCTTTTGACCCTTTCGGTCCTGAAATCCCTTACGTTATAATAGGGGTCCCAGTACCTATCTGGGCTGGACTTGTGGGCCTCCCTGGAAGGTGCCCCCAAACTGATCTTTTGCCTAGGAGCAGACCTAGGCAGGCCTTTTATGTTGACGGAAACCATGTTTGTGCTCAGCCCTGAGGGGAATGGATTGCCATCTACCTCCATGGGCTGTTTCTCCTTTTCCGGGAACCTGAACTCCCCCCGCTCGATCTTGTCCTGGATATCATTTCGAAAAACTATACAATTATTCGTTGAATGACTCCAGGAATTGTGATACTTACAATATTATTTGCCCCTTAGTTCTTCCGCGGTCGGAATCTTGTGACCAAAGGGTAGTTTGAGCAGCTTATCAGCAAGGAGCTGATCAAAGATGGCCTCAGCCCTACCAACGTCAAAGGTATAGGCCCTGGTTGGCCTATTAGGAGTATTCTGGATGGGCTGCTTCGTTGGCTCCATCTTAACAAAGGCCTTGCAGACGTATGGCTTCTTGTTGATGATCTCTGCTACTGCCACGTCTGGATCTACCTCTGCATCCACTGCAGCCACCTCATAGTTAGGGTCGCGGTAGTACATCCCTTTTGAAGCCGTTTTCCTGTCCTGCTCCTCCGCCAAGAGCCTTTCATAGTGAGAGGCCTTGGCAGACAACTCGAATAGATCCCTGAACTCCGTTACATAAAACTTTTTCTTCATTTCAAATCTCAAGCCGTTTAGTGCTATGCGCACATATTCGGCCTCTGGGAGGACAATCTTGCACTTGAACCGAGCTGTCTTGAAACGTAGCATGTAGGACTCCACGGACTCCAAATGAGTCTGACGATAGCATGAGAGGTCTGCCAACGTCACTTCTGGCTCTACCCTGTAGAACTGCTGATGGAACATCTCTTCCAACTGAGCCCAGGTCTGCACAGAGTTTGGTGGAAGGTTGATGTACCAAGTAAAGGCCGTCCCAGTAAGAGAATTGGGAAAAAGCCTCAACTTCAGAGCGTCTATCATTCCAGCCTCACCACATTGCACTTGAAACCTAGCAACGTGCTCCACCGTGGACTGAACACTTTCTCCGTTGAAGGTCTGGAATTCTGGAACTCTATAGCCCTTTGGGAAAGGCGTGTTTTCCACTTGTTCAGTATGAGGCTTCCTGTACATAGGCCTTCCCAAAGGTCTGAAACCAGGTCCCAACTGCTCCTGAAGCAAGTTCAGGACTTGGTCCCGTCCCATCAGCATGTTGGGCACAGGAGGCGGCGGTTGGGGCGCCTCTTGTGCTGGCTGGCTCTGGGCAGGACTTGCCCCCCGAGTATCAGAGCTTTAAGGAGTGTGAGCCGCTCCCTTGTCCTTTTCAGAGCTCTGGCCTCCCTGCGGAGGCCTCTTGTCTGCCTTGTCAGGTTTGGGCGGGTCGTCGGCCAGAACAAACCTTTGTTCGTTGTTCACTGGAGGCGTCGAAGCTCCTCCAATGATGATTCCCTTTTCCTTATGCCCCCCGAGTGCAGGGCTGTTGGAAGAGGTTGCATGGTAGAGTGTTTGAGGAGGGGGCGGTCCCCCTAGTAGGCCAGTTTGATCTTGACCGTTGCCAAAGACCCCAAACTGTGGAATGCCCTGCTGCTGAGGAGCGAGCGGTAGCCTCTCTGTAAGCGTAGCGGTCATTTTGTGGACTGCTATGGTCAGAGGTTCCAAGGACTGAGAGAACGACTGGGAGATGGACTGAGTGATGTCACGGGAGATCTCGCGTCCTGCCATAAACATATAATTTTGGACGCTGTCGGTAGCGTCGTAAAGGTCTCGAGCACTGACTGGAGGTCGGCCTCCTGGAGTAATGGCACGTCGATTGCCACTCCCTTAGGACTCTGTGATGGATTCGAGATGGGTGGATCCGATTGTTGTTGTTGTTGTTGCGCCTTCTTGACCATGATAAAACCCTTAGGCGATTAGGGTCCCACCGGCGTGCCAAAAAGATGTTTGGCTTAGATTTGGCTCAAGGGGAGCGGGCGTGCGAGGACTTGTCGCGTACCAACGTGAAGGATTGGGCGTCCCTTTTCTGACTTCTAGATGTGTGCGGGCGATAGTGCTGCAAACCTAAGGGTTAGATTGCAGGTTTGGTTCGTGGTTTGCCACAACAGTGGACTTAGTAATTTCCTAACCGTGTAGGAAAGAAGTAACAACGTAGAATTACTTTATCACGTCTGAGTAATAAAGTAGGAGGTGAGAGATAGATAGGAATAACTTTATTATGTTGCGTAATAACAAAGTTGGGATACAAGAGAGATCGAAGCTCGAGTTATTTGGTGAAATAATCGAGTGTAGGTGAGGAAATAGAGATAATTTGCTTCGCAGGGAAGGCTTTTGGTTTGTAAGCGTTGAGCTTGATTGGTGTGGGAACCCGTTTTCCTTCTTGTAAACTTGTATTTATAGGCGAATAGTGCACTGGTCCAGATCTGAGCTCAGTTTCCCGCCTTCATCACAAGCTGCCAAGTGTCCCAAGGAGGCTCCAGATGTTGCCACGTGTCCAAAGTAACTACCCACTAAAATGCTTAGTGGGATCATGGGTAGTTAATTGGTGGTTAATGCTAATTATCCATGTGTTAATCCTTGATCATGGCTGGTTAATGGGATAATGGGATAATGGGCTACTTCAGCCTCCTATCTTCGTGGGTTATAGAAACTACCAGCAACAACAACAACTCTTGCCCACTCTCCACTTTTCATGGGATTCAACGGTAATGGGCCATTTAACTAATTTAAATGGCCTATTAATATATTTAACCCACAAAAAGGCTTCTAGAGATACCAACAATTCCTATGGGCTATGGGCCTCTCGACCAAATCAACAATGCACCAGGCCTTTATTTTCATTGGGCCTTCGCAAATAATTTTCTACACATGGCCCACTTCCCATAATTCCAATTTCTAGTCCGAAATTAATCGGGCCCAGGTAACATGGGTTTGGCCCATTAATTTTTGGTCCAACAGGCCTTTAATTCATGGCCCAATTTAATTGAATTTCAATTAAATGGCCGTCCAACGCTTGCCCAAGACTGGGTGCCAAAAACGGGTGTAAACAGCAATATAACACTCAGAGAAGTGCAGAGAAAGGTGTAAGCACAGAAAGGTGCTCTGATACCATGATAATTTTGATAAAGGAAAAGTAGAGAGAATAATTGTATATTGATTGTGTCCTCTATACAGCTATATATATATTACAAAGAATCTACAGATCCCTATGATTAAGGCATATTGACTGGCTAGTGATTGTGGAGAGATTATAGGGATCATAATCTCTTGATTCCATAACAATGTAATCCCTTGATTGTAGCATATTGATCATGGAAGAATCTCCGTAGCTAATAGGATGTGGGCCCATCTGTGACCAATCAACCCAAGTAATGCTTCTGTTTGAGTTCTTTTCAGGAGACAGAATATTTACGATTGTAGGGATATAATGCTCATCCGTGTAACATGGAGAGTAACAATGCTTGCGAAAAATAGGATAATACTTTCGATCGGATACTATCTGATTGGTTAGGTCTCGGTTGAGCTCAAACCATTGGGACCCTTTTCGCCACTCAGAGAGGGAAATGTTGGGGCCCATTAGGCGGTTATATCTGCCGCGACCATTTTTCTTGGATCATCATAGGAGGCAACGAAGGTTTCTTTGGAGTTGATGAGGTAAGTGTAGGTTGTGGTGAAGTTGAAGAGAGGAATGCAAGTAGGATGAACCTCTCGTTGGAGAAGTCAAGGAGGGCATTGGCTAAAAGTCGTCTCTCTGCATCGATCATCGTCAATTTCCCCCATTGCATTGGCTGGATTTAAGGCAAACAAATATTATCAGTCACTTCAAAAACCACATTATTGTACTAGTAAACTTCCTACCCAAATTCATCTAAATTCATATGAGTTTCAATTAAACATTAACAAGAAAGATGGCACTTATTTGTCTGTGCTCATAGTAGTAAGTGATATGCCCATTTTAAGCCCTACTGTTATATTTAGGGGTTTAAGCTAAGCTTTAAGTTATGGACTACTTCTTGTAATCTACAAGCGTCAAATTGTTTCCATTAAATTATAATTTTTAGAAAATGTGTCAGTTGAGTAGAAGAAAATATGTTTGATGTTTTAGTTTTGTATGAACGATTTCACAAAAGCCAATAAATTGCAATGCAAAATTTTTAGTGGAAATGGGGCCTTATTTGGCTCGTTTATTTCCTGCTTTTCTCATGTTTGCAAGTTTTGGTAACCATTGGACGTGAAACGGGACTTGTGATAGGCCGTTGGAACGTTGTCATGAAGATGAGATAGGAGTACTTCGCAGTTGATTTGAAATGAAATTGACGAGTTCAGCAAATCGCGTACCGGCCGGAAGGATATGAATCCTGTTTGGAATGTAGCGATCCAAATTAATTTTGCAATTTATTTAATTCTGCACTCTATTTAAATTACATTTCATAAATAGTGAACATGTACAAATGCATGAGCACATACTTAGTCATAACCATTATTCTACGAAGTACTAGTTAACTTTCATACTCATTCTTCTTAACCACTGTCGAATGAAGTTCAATTCTTTTAAGTTTTTATATAGCACCTATCCAAAATGCCGAGAGCTCGTAATTTCTTAAGATATTTTGAAGTTTCATAAGGCACAATAAGAGTCCCAAAAATATATATATTTGTTTTTGCGAATATGAGAGATGATCGTCAGTTCAATATCAAATTAAAAGAAGAAATGATGATCTTGTCAATGAGTACCATAAACGAGTCAAACTTTGGGGAAGAAAAAGAGTTCATCAAAAAAGGTAAAATAGAAAACCCCTTTAGGACTACTAGAGGACATATATTATTACTACAGTAATGCTACACACGCAGCAAAAATGCACAGATTTTGTGCACAAATTTGTTGTGAATTCTACTACGGGTTCTATACAAATTATTCGAGCCGTTTATTAAATATAAAATATTTTTTCAAGGGTACTCGCAGAAAAATCAGCTCAATTCAATATCTATAGGTGCTCGGTTTAATCATCTAAGTTTTCATTTGGATTTCAGGATAATGAAAAGTTAGATGATTGAGTCAAACATCTATAGGTATTGGATTGAGTTAATTTTTCGCGAGAACCCTTGAAAAAGTATTTTACATTTAATGAACAGTTAAGATCGTTTGCGTGAGACCCATAGTGGGCCCCACATACGAATCTATGCGCAATCTATGTGAGAAAAGTCTGTGTGCACTGGCTTACTGTTATTCCTATTAACAAATGATATTAAATTATTTCCACCAGCGGTGGCAAACCCCATTTTTCCACCACTACCTTTTTCAGTCCTATCGTGTGTTTATTGTTGATCTTAACCGTTCATCTTGTTGACCCCATATAGTAGTGTATCCATGCCAAAAATGAACTTGATTGGACATCGATAAGAGTATCAAAAATTGAATTTTACTTTGTAAAATAGAAGTTTATCTTTATTATTATTGACAAAAATCAGATCGTCCATTTTATAAACCAAAATTCAAATTTTGATATATTTATCGACTTCCGATCAAGTTGGTTTTTGCATGGCAATACTATATTGCGGGTCTTAAAATATGAACGGTTAATATCACAATAAAAGACACTCAGTGGATCCCATAATAGACGGTGGTGAAAAATGGGATTTTACACCTGCGGTGAACAGCATTTATTCTCGTAAGGAAGCTAACCTTGCTAGGAACTCTTCTTCCGCAGAAAACACAGTTTTCAGGCACCGAACCAACGAAATACAGCCATACAGGTCAGTGTGAACGTAAATGGAGTACAGCCCTTCGTTCCTTCTGAAAAATTTCTCCCCCACGGGACTCAAAGGCAGAGGCCCTTTTGTCAAGAACATGAATGCAACTTTAGGGATGCGCTCGTAAGGATATTCCAGAATTCTCGGAACCAACGATGCGCTCCAGAACAACTCTGCGTCTTCCATATTCTGCACAAGAAATCCATTCCCTATTTCGGGAAAATCAGGTAGCAGTGGCAGCAGTGGAGGCAGTGGTTGCGAAAGTAACCGCAGTGGAAGTAAGGGGAAGGGTAATGAAAGGGTAGCTTGTAGGTTGAATGTGAAACTTTTGAGATGTAGACTGGATGTGAGTCCAATGGACAAGCCAATGACAAAGAACAGGAAGAGATAGACATGGCTCAGTTGGATATGAGCAATTAAGAGCTTGGTAACAGATGGAGATTGATCATGTTTCTCCCTCATTGTCTTGGATGAAATTACAAAAAGAAAAAAAAAAACCCGACAGAAAGGCAACGATGTTTAAAAATACTTGCAGGCGAACAGTAATTGCAACAAGTTGGGAAATCAATTGAAAAATTCCTAGCTCGCCTAGGTTTAAAAATATTTGCTATGTTTTGAACTTTTTTAATATCGACCCACAATCGATATATCAACCCAATCAATCACCAGAAAGCAGTAAAAAGAAGAACACCAAGATATACGTGGAAAACCCTATACGGGAAAAAAACCACGGGAATGAATCAAACACTATAAAATATTGTGCGGTTACAAGTAATTTTACCCTACGATTCTGAATCCTCACAAATCGCCCAAGACTTATTTGCCGAATCCACGTTCACCACACCTAGTGCTTGACCGCCGCTGCCTTGAATCCACAAGCCTTCCATTTGTCTTCCGGAATCCACCGAAGGTCTTTGTTCAGAGATTAACTGAGTTGATGTTGTAAACCTCTTGAAGTTGTATTGAACGCTCAAAGATCCATCGATCTCCTTTTTACTTCAAGATTCAAAGATATAACCCCACCATATTGTTTGAACTTCAAACCCCAATCACTATTGCATGTACAACACCCTTCTTTTTATATCCCACACACAATGATATGAAGTTACGGTCCTGTTCGTGTATAAAAAATCCCCATAGACTTGTCTTTTTATATCAAGACCAGCATTCCCTTTTTACCTAACGTAAATTGAAGGTTGCCACCACTAAATGTGCCAATAAATTGAAAGCTAATCTCATGCATTTGTTAGACGTGGAGGAAAATATACAGCTTAATCTGCTTTCCGATTGTAACGATTCTTTCCTATTTTATCTGCATGATATGCTCACTCCCAATTACATAACAAGATTCCTTCCACTTCCTAAACAGACACTCTAGAAATAAAAGAAAATAAAATACAACTCGATAAATAGGGATACAAATAAATGTGTGTTTTGTCTTGAAATTTGCCAACACAGAGAGACCGTGGCCCGTGGTCCTAACACCTTCCATCTTGACTTTGGAGAATCCATGAAAGTCATTGCATTTACAATGGCTCTTAATTAAATTGACTAGACTAATTGTTCAGCAACAAACCTCTGCATGTGAGAGTCCCACCCAAAATGGGAGTTGCTCCTTCTTGTTCCCCTTTAAGGCACTTTTCATGCCCTTCTCGGCGCTCATGCCTGGTTTTCAAAAAGTGAAACCGAAGCTTTGGTTTTGAAACTTCCTCGTTGGTTTCACTAAGCCCTGGTCAAATCCTCCATTTTCCGGTAACCAGGGACGGATCCAAAAATATACCTAGTGGAGACACCTTATTAATCATAATAGCGAAAGTTAATTTTTTTAAGTCAACCAGTAATGTCACGCCCAACATTTTTAAATCAAATAAAATACAACCTTAAATGCAAATGATGTCATAAAAGTACTTAAGTACGGTCCATTGTCAAATTCACAATAGTCCCCAATTTAGCAAAACTAACCAATAAGTCCCATTACTTCTTAAAGTCCAAAATAAGTTACAAGTCCAAAGTTTAGTACAACTTTACAAAATAAAGTATATGGTTACAGAGCCATCTATCGACCCAAAAAGATAACGCGAAGAGGGCTAAGTAACCTCCAATGAAGCTCTAGCTATGCCTTGGTGCACTATTCACACACAAAACATCATGCCGCTGGGTTCGTACCTGAAAAGATTTAGAAATAATGGTTTGAGCTTACACGTGCTCAGTAGAAACCCTTTGATGGATTTTACAAGTGTATGAGACGTGTCTCAATTAAGCATGCAAGGGTTCACTAACAATAAAACACATTGTATCCGAGAAAATTGTACAAGCCCATCCGCCACTAAGAATACCCTTTTCATTTTATGTTTTCACATGCCTTTACCATGCTTTCACCATGCCTTGACATGCCATGCTAATGTTCCATGCCTATCCTAACCGGCGAGTGTCGGGCCCTGACACCCCCACCAGCGACACGCCCATAAGGCGGCCCTGAATAACCGGCGAATCCACCATTTGGTGGCCCCGAAAATAACCAGCGATCTACCATTTAGGTAGCCCTGAAACAAACCGGCGAATCACCATAAAGGTGCCGCGAAAATAACCAGCGATCCATCATAAAGATGGCCCTGAAAATCCGTCAAATAAAATAAATGCATAGTGCCATGATTCCTTATCCATTGAATGTAATTCGTGCTTTGCCTTATAAAAATTTCATCCAAGTCTAGCAGATAGTCCCAAAAAAATAATAATACCATTTCAGTGCAATCACCATGCATATGTTCCACAATAATCAATTCAACACCACCACGCTTAAGGTATACTGTAAGACCTCTAAGTCATCTTGGCAAGCCAACGTTGTTCGTTCCGATACTAAACACATTCTAAGCAATCACCCACTGTTCCACCCACTATGCACTAATAGATTTGTCCACATTACATTTAAATGTACCACACACAGGTTCAGGCAACTAGTTAATCTTTTAACGGTGATTAAGGCCCCAACGATAATAATCACGGAAGTAAAATCACAAATTTAGGAACCAAGCACGTGATTGGGAAAGATTGGAGCCGATCCATGGGCGGTATACTGTTATGAAATCCAAACCCCTTTCAATTTGTGACAGTAGAAATCTCATAGAATAAAACAAGAACCGTTTAACTGAACCCGAAAACAAAATGATTTTCTGAAAATTTTGCAAGTTCTACCGCTAGGAAGTGAAGCCCCAGCGGGAGGGATTCTTCGACAGGAATTCGCAGCTCAAGCAAAAATGCGAAAATGGTGCAATCAGTCAACAAACCTCCTCAAGCATAACGAAATTAAACTCACAAATCATAAACAAGTAAAATGGGTCAAAGAATTTCTACCTCGATTCGATTTTTAGAAGGAATTTCGGAATACCAAGCCCTAGCGTTGAAACCACTTCGATCGGAACTCCGAACACGAATCTCGCACCTCAAATGTCAAGGGGAAGACTGGTACCAGCTGTGATTGTAAATGATTTGCAGTTTTTTTTTTTTTTTTTGATGACAATGGTGGAGGAGGTGGGTCGGTGGAGGAGGAAGGGAGAGAGAGTATACGGGGAGAGAGAGAGGACATGGGAAAATGAAAGAGTAAAGTAAAAAAGAGAACTTCACTGAATATAGTTTTTTGTTCCCTTTTCCCTACACCCACACACGTGCACAACAGTCCTTTCTTTCCCTTTTTTTTTTTTTTTGTTCTAATTAGAAAGGTATAACAATTTACCAAGATTTTAGAATTATTACACTCCGACCCATCCATACGTGTCCCGTGACGTCACACATTTTGAAATATCCAAAACGAAAATTTAAAAGTCCGGGTCGTTACATTCTACCCCCCTTAGGAAATTTCGTCCCCGAAATTTAACTACATATCCAAGTACCAAACTAACAATCAACTTGACCTACTAAACAAAAATTTTAACATTTTAAACTTAAAGCAAGTACTCACATCGATTCAAGTCGAAAATAATTCGGGATACTTCTCTTTCATCTCATCCGCACGCTCCCATGTGGATTCCTCACATCCAAAATTATTCCATAAGACCCGCACTAACGGTATCACCCTTCCCCGCAACACTTGCTCACGCGAGTCAACGATACGGATAGGTTTCTCCTCACTAGAACCATTGGATTCCCACTCAAGATCGGCCCACTCCAACACATGAGACGGATCCGGTTCATACTTGCGTAGCATAGACACGTGAAAGACATCATGAATATTGGACAATTTAGGCGGTAAGGCCAAGCGATACGCAACTTCCCCAATCTTTTCTATGATATCAAACGGCCCAATATAGCGCGGTGAAAGTTTTCCGCCCCTCCCAAAATGAGTTAACCCCCGACGTGGTGATACTTTGAGGAAAACATGGTCTCCCACTTCAAAAGATAACGGGCGTCGTCGGCGATCGGCATAACTCTTGTTCCGGCTTTGTGCGGTAAACAACCTCTTGCGAATTTGTTTGATCATTTCGGTTGTCGCGAGTTGAGCGGCCCTTAGCCTCTTACGAATAACCTCCATGGATTCGGAAGTTTCTTTGATCAATTCCGGTCCCACAAGTGTCGCCTCGCCCAATTCGGTCCAACACACCGGAGATCTACACGGCCTACCGTAAAGCGCCTCATATAGTGCCATCTCGATGCTAGATTGGTAGCTATTATTATACGCAAATTCCACTAGTGGCAAATGATCCTCCCAACTACCCCGGAAATCTAACACGCAAGCCCGAAGCATATCTTCCAAAATTTGAATTGTTCTCTCGGATTGCCCGTCCGTTTGCGGATGGTACGCGGTACTAAATAAGAGATCGGTGCCAAGAGCGGCTTGTAAACCTTGCCAAAAACGCGCCGTGAACCGAGGATCTCTATCGGACACAATAGATACCGGTATACCGTGAAGGCGGACAATCTCGCGGATATACAATCGGCTAAGAGACTCAATCGAATCGGTAACTTGCATCGGTAGAAAATGAGCAGATTTGGCCAAACGGTCAACGATAACCCATATAGCGTCATGCCCTTTCGGTGATCTCGGCAAACCCGTTACGAAGTCCATTGTCACATGTTCCCATTTCCATTCGGCTACCGACAATGGTTGAAGTTCTCCCGCGGGGCGTTGGTGTTCGGCTTTGACTTGTTGACAAGTTAAGCACTTGGACACAAAAGTAGCAACATCTCTCTTCATTCCTGGCCACCAAAATTGCCGACGCAAATCGTGGTACATTTTCGTTCCTCCCGGATGCACGGCTAACGAAGAATGGTGGTATTCGTGCAAGACTTCATCCCGACACGAAACGGGTACAAAAAGATTTCCTTTAAAGCGTAAGCTCTTATCGGCAAGGACTACCCACCCTTCAAGTGCGATTCCGTTTTGGACCTTTTCGCGCAACTCTTTTGCTTCCTCATCATCTTGTTGAGCATCGATTATGCAGATCGGTAAGGCGGATTGAACGGTTAGGTTGCACAAGGTAACCCCCTCACGGACGTCCTCAAAATGCATAGCATAGAACCCCAAGTCTTTCATCATTTTCCATTCATGGATTGCGAGGCTAGCCAGGTGCGTAAATTTTCTACTTAACGCGTCCGCTACCACATTCGCCTTTCCCGGATGATATTGCAACTCGAAGTCATAGTCTTCCATGTGTTCCATCCAACGGCGTTGTCGAAGATTCAACTCCTTTTGCGAAAACAAGTACTTCAAACTCTTGTGATCGGAGAAGACCTCAAAACGTTCACCGTAGAGATAGTACCGCCAACTCTTTAGCGCAAAGACTACGGCCGCTAGTTCTAAATCATGCGTGGGGTAATTTCGTTCGTGAGTCTTTAATTGGCGTGAACCGTATGCTACAACCCTTCCGGCTTGCATCAAAACGCAACCAAGTCCTTCCTTCGAAGCATCGCAATACACGGAGTAGCCAGCTCCACGTTCGGGCACAATTAAAACAGGTGCGGTGGTCAAACGCTTCTTCAACTCGTTAAAAGCGGCCTCACACGCATCAGTCCAAACAAATCGAGTCCCCTTGCGAGTCAAGCGAGTCAATGGCACCGCCAAACTCGAAAAATCCAGAACGAAGCGCCGATAATACCCCGCCAAGCCCAAAAAGCTACGGATCTCGAAGACATTTTTCGGTCGCTCCCAATTCAACACGGCTTCTATTTTGCTTGGGTCGATGGACACCCCATCCTTAGAAACAACGTGACCTAAGAACTTGACTTCGGGAAGCCAAAACTCACATTTGCTCAACTTAGCATATAATTGATGTTGCCTCAAAGTTTCAAGGACGATAGCAAGATGGGTATGATGCTCCTCTTCGGATTTGGAATAAATGAGAATGTCATCAACAAAGACAACGATAAATTGATCAAGATACGGCCGGAAGATACGATTCATTAAATCCATGAAAGTAGCTGGAGTATTCGTCAATCCAAAGGGCATGACCACGAACTCATAATGGCCATAACGAGTGCGGAAGGCAGTTTTTGGAATGTCCTCTTTACGGACTCTCAGTTGATGATAACCGGACCGTAGATCGATTTTTGAGAAACAAGTAGCACCACGGAGTTGATCGAACAAATCATCAATACGGGGCATAGGATACTTATTTTTGATGGTGACACGATTGAGTTTACGATAGTCAATACATAGGCGCAAAGAACCATCCTTCTTTTTAGCAAATAGGGCCGGAGCTCCCCACGGAGAAGTACTGGGACGAATAAAGCCTAAGTTTTGCAACTCTTGTAATTGTACCTTGAGCTCTCTCAATTCGGCCGGAGCGAAACGATACGGAGGCATATAAATAGGAGCGGTACCGGGGATTAAATCGATAACGAAATCAACCTCACGCTCGGGAGGTAAACCAGGTAACTCTTCCAGAAAAACATCCGGAAAGTCACGAACAACCGGAGGCAACTCCCCACGCACCGATAAATCTTCATCGAGAGTAAAACTAGCCAAAAGACAATAGAGAAATTCCTGGTCACACGGCCCACACAAGTTCGGCTCTAACGGTTCCCGGCGTTCCCCGAAAAATTCAAAACACTCACCCCCAGGTGGACAGATACGGACTCGACGCTTGAAACAATCGATAGTAGCATGATAAGTTGACAACCAATCCATACCAAGAATCACATCAAACCCCGACATATCAAGAACTATGAAGTCGAAGACGAACCGACGATCACGAATAACCAAGTCACAATCTCGACATATACGATTCAAAGATGATTTACTACCAAGGGGCGTCTCAACAAATAATGGAGAATTTAGTTCCTCAGTTTCCAATTCCAATGCACGAACAAACGATAATGCAATAAAGGAATGCGATGCTCCGGAATCAAATAATACTTTTGCTAAGGAATTGAAAAGTAAGAATGTACCCCGTACAACGGCAGTGTCTGGGGCCTGAGAAGTAGAGGGCCGTGGTACAGCAGTGTTGATAGCAAAAGCACGACCCTGAGTGTGCTGGGTAAAACCACCCCGACTAGCAGAACTCTGACCCGGTGCAGAAGACGAAGAAGCACCCCGACCAACCTGAGAACCTTGAACAGAGGAAGACGGACGAAACTGAGACTGCTGTGGCCGCTGAGAACCCCTATGCTGCTGACTAACCCCTCGCCCAAACCTTGGTTGCTGAACCGAACCAGACTCACTCCTCACTCCTCCTCCCTGTGGACAATCTTTTGCGATATGACCCACTTGGCCACATACATAGCACGCACCTTGAGGACAATGAGCTCGAGTGTGACCCGGCTGGCCACATCTAAAGCAAGCACCAGAAATTCTTGGGGAACCTCCTGGAATTCCAAAAGCAGAAGGATTCCTACCCGATAGGCTCGAAGCAGGCTTAAATGAATCCCTAGTTCGTTTCCTTCCTGCGTTTCCTGAAGAACCCGAATATGACCCCAAGCTCAAAACCGGTTGCCTAGGTTGCCACACCTTTACCCCTTTATTCCCTTTGATGAGTTCCACACTTCTCGCACACTCCACAAGTTTATTGTAGTCGGTAAATCGATGTCCCACCACATGCATCTGGATTTCCTCCCTTAATCCCCGCTCAAAGCGCCTACACCTCCTATCTTCTCTATCCACCAATTCTGGAGCAAAGCGCGATAAGGCATAGAATTTGGATGCATATTCAGAAACAGTCATGTTATCCTGGTTTAAACCCTCAAATTCGTTTCGAACGGTCTCACGATACGATTCGGGGAAGTATTGATTCTCGAAAGTCTCCTCAAATTCAGCCCAAGTCATATTCTCCACATCCGGTGCATTAGGCTGATTTGCCGCGATTCTCGCGGCTCGCCTCGCATCCCTCCTACTCGCCAGAATCGAATCCCACCATTTACTTGCCGCGCCAACAAGCTGACAAGTAATTAAACGGATCTTCAGGTCATCCTCTGTGACATCAAGAGTAAGAAAGATCTTTCGGATTTCATTTAGCCAATAGTCGGCTTTCAAGAAATCTCCACCCTCCCCATCAAATTTGGGCGAGTCCATGCGACGGAATTCCCTAACCATGTCCAAGGTTCGATTTGTAGCGGTGGTTCTCGGCACTTGATTCAAGGATGCAGCGATTGCTGCCGCGATATCCCTAGCAAACTGCGCATTTGGCCCAACATTCCTCGGATTCTCACCTGCCGGCCCCTCTCTATTCGCATGCGGAGACTCGGCATGAATACTACCTTCTTCCTCTACCCTGGCTGCCCGACGATTTCGACCCTTACCACCCCTCGGAGCCTTAGCATTTCGTTTATTCGCATCTCTCGGAGGCATTCTCTTAAGAATAAACAATAACAACTATCAGCATCACAATATTCCAGCTCAAGCAAAACCCAACCTTGTTGGGACTCCTTACTACAACAAGATCACATAAACCACCGATCCTACTTTACCACAATTTACAATAACAAAAGATTTAACCAACTTCATACACAATACACACATATGCCATGCAAATGGATGCAATGCTCCTCAACCCTTCCCACGGTACCTAGGTATTCTAAACCTATGCTCTGATACCAAGTTGTCACGCCCAACATTTTTAAATCAAATAAAATACAACCTTAAAAGCAAATGATGTCATAAAAGTACTTAAGTACGGTCCATTGTCAAATTCACAATAGTCCCCAATTTAGCAAAACTAACCAATAAGTCCCATTACTTCTTAAAGTCCAAAATAAGTTACAAGTCCAAAGTTTAGTACAACTTTACAAAATAAAGTATATGGTTACAGAGCCATCTATCGACCCAAAAAGATAACGCGAAGAGGGCTAAGTAACCTCCAATGAAGCTCTAGCTATGCCTTGGTGCACTATTCACACACAAAACATCATGCCGCTGGGTTCGTACCTGAAAAGATTTAGAAATAATGGTTTAAGCTTACACGTGCTCAGTAGAAACCCTTTGATGGATTTTACAAGTGTATGAGACGTGTCTCAATTAAGCATGCAAGGGTTCACTAACAATAAAACACATTGTATCCGAGAAAATTGTACAAGCCCATCCGCCACTAAGAATACCCTTTTCATTTTATGTTTTCACATGCCTTTACCATGCTTTCACCATGCCTTGACATGCCATGCTAATGTTCCATGCCTATCCTAACCGGCGAGTGTCGGGCCCTGACACCCCCGCCAGCGACACGCCCATAAGGCGGCCCTGAATAACCGGCGAATCCACCATTTGGTGGCCCCGAAATTAACCAGCGATCTACCATTTAGGTAGCCCTGAAACAAACCGGCGAATCACCATAAAGGTGCCGCGAAAATAACCAGCGATCCATCATAAAGATGGCCCTGAAAATCCGTCAAATAAAATAAATGCATAGTGCCATGATTCCTTATCCATTGAATGTAATTCGTGCTTTGCCTTATAAAAATTTCATCCAAGTCTAGCAGATAGTCCCAAAAAAATAATAATACCATTTCAGTGCAATCACCATGCATATGTTCCACAATAATCAATTCAACACCACCACGCTTAAGGTATACTGTAAGACCTCTAAGTCATCTTGGCAAGCCAACGTTGTTCGTTCCGATACTAAACACATTCTAAGCAATCACCCACTGTTCCACCCACTATGCACTAATAGATTTGTCCACATTACATTTAAATGTACCACACACAGGTTCAGGCAACTAGTTAATCTTTTAACGGTGATTAAGGCCCCAACGATAATAATCACGGAAGTAAAATCACAAATTTAGGAACCAAGCACGTGATTGGGAAAGATTGAAGCCGATCCATGGGCGGTATACTGTAGAGACCCATATTTTCTTTAAATATTGAAATGTTCATTAAATGACTAATTGGAAAAAATTATGGTTTATTGGGAGATTAATTGAATCAAGGACTAAAGTGAAAGAATAGAGAGTTGATGGAGTGTAGGTGTGATAAAAAGATTCATGAGTATAAATAGGGGTGAGTGCTAGATCTAGGAGATCATTTTCTCCTTTTTCACTCTCTCTCATCCGTTCCTCTTCCTCCCTCCCGGCCGATCTCTCTCTCTCTCCTCTCTCACTCAAAACTCCACTCCATCACCCAAAAACTTCAAGAACCAACCTCATTCAAGCCTTACAATCGCGATCCTAAGCTCGGAAATCTTTGGGTTGAGTTCGAATCGGAGTTCCAAGGTTCGAAAGTCTAGGGCTCGTCCAATAACCCGTGGATCTCGTCCATTGTTTCGAGGTAGGAACTTCTTGACCTCTCTTATATGTTTACTTGTTGTTTTGGTGTAGAATCGAGCCATTGGTTGTTGGATTTTTGATTGTCGTTCGTGTTCTGAACTTCTGCATGAATAGTACCCGAAGCCAATCCGTATCGATACGGATTTTGAGGCGTATCGATACGGGGAGCTTATCTTTTTGGGCAGTATCGATACGGATTTTTGGGTGTATCGATACGGGGAGCTTATCTCCAGTTTTGCTCCTTTTGCTTCTCCATTGATTGTCTTGACTCCCAATCACTTCTAAACCCTCTTGAACACCTCCAAATCGATCTTAAGCTTGTTTATTTGGTTTCCTTTGACCTCTCGTCGTTATCCCTCGTCCATTGGCCCTCCGTTAGCATAAATTGAATATGGGATTGCTTAACTAAACGTCGTTAAGTACTTGTTTGTTGATTGTTGGAATGTGTGATTATTTATGATATATTTGGGAGATCATTGGCATATTTAAAGATGTTACGTCGATGAAAGTGATCTTGGAAAAGTCTTACTGTGTATATCGTTTAAGGAATTAGTCGTTTGGATCGGAAGTTGGCTTAGGGAGTCCCGTAGAGCAAGGGGTGGTAATACGGAGACTTTGTTGGGTTTCGTAACGTAAGGGGTGGAAATACGGTAACCCAGGGATTGTAGGGATCGTCGTGACGCAAGGGGTGGTAACACGGTAATCCACGTGGAGATGTACGGTAACGCAAGGGGTGGAAATACTGATTGGAGAAAAGTCTTATGTAGTGAGCTTAATTGAGAATGTCGAGGTTGTTGAGTCTTATGACTAGGGTATCTAACCGGAATCGAGGCTTATTCTATAAATCGATTGGTCGTTTGGTACCGAACTGTTTCCTTACCTTTCCTGTCATCTGCACTTATCAACATGTTTGCATATAACATTGGTTAAGATTTTCCTACTGGGCTATTGTAGCTCAACAAAATCTTTCTTTTCAGGTTCGAATGCCGGACAGTAGCATCATGCGTTGCGTGCTTGGATTGTGGACAGATTTTTGGAAGCTTTGACACTTAGTTACTATCTCATCTTGTAATAGTCTAGCTTTTGGTCAAGATGGTTTTGTAACTAATTATTCTCGAATTATCTTTGACTAAGTTGTAACTGTAGTTAAGCTATTTTGGGCCGTGGTGCCAAGGTATACCTTCTTTTGAATTGAGAGCTTGTCTGTAATTAAACAGGTGGGACATTATTTTGAGAATGCGATGGCAATTGAGGACCTTTTTAGTAAAACATATTATTTGATTTATGTTGAAAATCCAGGTCGTGACATATACTGTTATGAAATCCAAACCCCTTTCAATTTGTGACAGTAGAAATCTCATAGAATAAAACAAGAACCGTTTAACTGGACCCGAAAACAAAATGATTTTCTGAAAATTTTGCAAGTTCTACCGCTAGGAAGTGAAGCCCCAGCGGGAGGAGCTGGGTTCTTTGACAGGAGTTCGCAGCTCAAGCAAAAATGCGAAAATGGTGCAATCAGTCAACAAACCTCCTCAAGCATAATGAAATTAAACTCACAAATCATAAACAAGTAAAATGGGTCAAAGAATTTCTACCTCGATTCGATTTTTAGAAGGAATTTCGGAATACCAAGCCCTAGCGTTGAAACCACTTCGATCGGAACTCCGAACACGAATCTCGCACCTCAAATGTCAAGGGGAAGACTGGTACCAGCTGTGATTGTAAATGATTTGCATTTTTTTTTTTTTTTTTTGATGACAATGGTGGAGGAGGTGGGTCGGTGGAGGAGGAAGGGAGAGAGAGTATACGGGGAGAGAGAGAGGACATGGGAAAATGAAAGAGTAAAGTAAAAAAAAGAACTTCACTGAATATAGTTTTTTGTTCCCTTTTCCCTACACCCACACAAGTGCACAACAGTCCTTTCTTTCCCTTTTTTTTTTTTTTGTTCTAATTAGAAAGGTATAACAATTTACCAAGATTTTAGAATTATTACACTCCGACCCATCCATACGTGTCCCGTGACGTCATAAACACATTTTGAAATATCCAAAACGAAAATTTAAAAGTCCGGGTCATTACAAGTAAGATCATACAAAATTAAGGCATGCTACTAACTACAAAAGTTTAAAACGCGTACTTTAAGTTAAACTAGGTAAAAATGAGCATAAAATCTCAGACAAATTTTTTAAAGTGTTTTAATGAACATCGACAAGTTTTAGAATGATCAAACTAGTTTTGTTAATGACTTTATTGTAAAATACTTCTCCTAAACGGTTTAAAATAAAGAGAATCAAGAAAGAATGGTTCAAAATAGACAAACAGCTCATAAAGCAATATGTAAAAATGCACCATATGATGAAATTCAAGCATAAAATTAATATTATATGTGTATTTTCGAGATATGCGCAAGTGTGTATGTTTATGTATTAGCACACTTTCATAATTATGCTAATTTATACAAACTCTAAAAATATTTTAATTTCGAGTGGAGGCACGCGTTTGAATGGGGGCATGTGCCCCATGTGGATCCGTCCTTGCCGGTAACAACTACTATCACCTTTAAAAAAAAATGTGGAAAACTTTAGTTTCATAGAAAAACAATCGTTTTTAGCTCTAGCATTGTTGGCATCTGTTGTTTGATTCGCTTAGGAAACGAAGACGATAAAATGATCAAAACACCCCTCCATTGTTTGAATTTACAGTGGAACTTACTAATCTACTACTTATTAAAAAAATATATGTGAAGCGCCCAAAAGTGTAACGCCCCAATTTTCGGAAACGTTAATTAAATCATTTTCAACAGATTCAATAAATCATAAAACTGATACAAAAGAAAGGAGATTTTATTAAGCAGAGTTCAACAGCGGAAACCTCAAATACCAAATTTAAAACCTACTAAATTGTTTTACAAACCAAACAAAATGAAATAGAGTTTGACAATTGTGATAACACTTATGGAAATTTATTTAAAAGTACGCCAATTTAACAGAGCTTCTAAGGATAGGCCACCCAAGGCTCAACAAATTCCCCTTCCTCAGCTGGGAGGTCCTCACTCTGGTACTGATCATCCTGTAGCGGGTTCTGCCCTTCAGTCTCTTGGGCAAGGAGCACAATCAGACTTAGTTCAACTGATGCAAGCATTTGTTGCTGCTGCTACCGCCAATCCGCACCAGTCACAACATCAAGGTGGACCACAAACCAGGAGTAGAGATCAACTTCTGGATGCATTCTGCAAACGTCGTCCTCCGATCTTTTATGGGGAAGCAAACCCTAGCGCTGCAGAAGCATGGATCAAACAAATTTCTAAGTACCTGGAAGTACTTAATGTGACCAATGCGAGCGATCGCATTGCCTTAGCGACATTTCAGATGCAAGGGGAAGCAGATCATTGGTGGGATTTGATTAAGACCACTCACAATTTGACAATTATGACCTGGTAGATGTTCGAAAAGCTTTTCCCTGAAAAGTACTTTCCAGCACCTGTGAAATAAGCCATGGCTCAAGAATTTAAGGACTCCGGGTACAGTATTTGGGATACGGTAAAGGATCCTAAATGCGGTACAGTGCCCATGTGTGTGTGGAGGACGGTAAAGGACTCCGGGTACAGTATTTTGGGAAACGGTAAAGGATCCCTGAATATGGTATAGTACCAGTGTGTAGATTATGGGTATGGTAAAGTACACAGTTTGTAGAGTTGGGAGACGGTAAAGGATCTCGTGGAGAGATTCCTTAGATTTCATGTAATTTGATGGACGATAAAGAAAAAGATGAAATGCTATTATTCGATACCTTCTGTGTATTATCAATTGTTATATATTGACTGCTAACTGTAAAGTAAGGGGTTAGTTGGGTTGAGATTATCTACTGAGTTTCAAAACTCATTATAGTGTCGTTGGGCTGGCGTTTCATGTAAGTGTTATCACAATTGTCAAACTCTATTTCATTTTGTTTGGTTTGTAAAACAATTTAGTAGGTTTTAGATTTGGTATTTGAGGTTTCCGCTGCTGAACTCTGTTTAATAAAATCTCCTTTCTTTTATATCAGTTTTATGATTTATTGAATCTGTTGAAAAAGATTTAATTAACGTGTCCGAAAATCGGAGCGTTACAAAAAGTGTTCCCACATTTTTCCCCTTTCAAAAATTCCCCTCAAGAGACTTTGAATTACTGACCCAACTCAATTGGAAAAAAACACGGCGCCTTCTACACCATTTCCGTTTCGCACGTTTCCAAAACGATGCCACCATCCAAAAACTAACCAACAGACGACTTCAACCTCCCGCGCCATCAAACCAAAACCTCCCATGCCTCCAAACCGAAACCTAGCAACTACAATCCCACACTAGCGTCTCTAGAAAACACTTCTACTCACAAAACCCCTTGCCACGGACAGTGTTCCAACGGCGTCGTTGCCCACTGCCCAGCATCTCCTTCTGCCGCTTCTGCTGTCCCCATGGTAAGACATGTCCTAAATGTTTAAATATAATTATGAGTTCTATACCCCCATAGATTTTGCCACAAGAAATACCCATTGCACTTAAGGGGTTTGATGAACAAGGGTAGAATGATCATCCTTTTCAGTTATCTGGGCACAAGTGAATTGGGGATGAGTGATCATGAGCCAATGTGCATTGATTCTTTTATTGTTCTGTTACTTTCTGTTGTTTTTTCAAATCTTCATGATATCTTTACCTGGTTTAGGGGAAAAAGATTATCATTTTTGGCACTTGTGCACAATGTTGAGGTCTATGTATGAACATCAACTTGGGTCAAAAAAATATGTGAACATCAACTATGTTAGCTTCCATGGTGACCTTTGTTACTAAATCTCCTATATATTCTTGACTCATTTTCTTTTTCATCTTTAAAGCATCACCAATACCATGCATAAATAATAGATAAGCTATGTATGGTGATGGGAAAGGGTTGTAGGTAGGGGTGGAAAATGGGCGGGTTTAGGCCAAATTTGGTAAATTGTTAGTGGATTGGGTCTTTAATGGGTCATTGACCCATTTAGACCCATTAACTATGAGTCTAAGAGCATCTCCAACCCTTGATTGATGTCAATTTTTTTTAAGGCTGATGTAGCATTTTCGCATCTCCAATTTGACATCAAAACCTCCTCTCCAACCCTTATGTCATTCTGTTTATTTGATATCAAATTCTATTTATTTGATATCAAATTATCCCTCTCCAACCCTTGTGTCAAAATACAAATAGTCATTTTTTGAAATTTGACAGGCAAGGTGTAGGTAGTTGGCATGCTTCCTCCCCCCTTCATCCATGTCAAAAATCACGTAGGATTTGGCCTAAAAAAGACATTTGGGTTGGTTTGTCAACTAGTGTCAAATATTACCGTTAGAAGCTCCACATCAGATTTGACATCTCCCGTTGGAGATTTACCCATACCCAACCCGACCCATTTATTTAAAAGCAAACCCAACCTGCCCATTAGCTCAATTACATATATACTAAAATTTAAAATGACTAAACTACCAATGTATACTAAAATGACCATATTACCCCTATAAATTTAAATGACTAAAATATTCATGTACACTAAAATTACCAAATTACCCCTGTATGCTTAATTACCACATTACCATCGCTCTTTTCATTTGTTGTTGGGTTTGTTAGAAAATGTGCAGATGGGTTCGAGTATTTTAATCTAACGGACATCGAATTTTTGAACCCTAGCCTGGCAATCACCACCGACCAGGAAGCAAACCCAATTGGGGAATCGATTGGAGGACTCGCTGGTTAAAAAGGGCTTCTCTTGTCGTCGACCGGCCAGAGAACGAGCACACAGAGAGAGAGAGCAGAGGTGTACCCGTGTGTACCCATCGATTTAAGGAGGGAGGAAAACGTGAGGGGTTTGCCGGTCAGAGAGGGTTGGTTCGCCAATTGCCGGCCGACCAGAGAATGGGTAGAGGGAGTGTAATGCCCCCGTTTTTGGGTACGTTAAATAAACATTTTATTGAAATAAAATACGAAGAGTCAGGCTCATTATTACAACATGATTCCTACGAGAGTACTTTTATTACACAAGGAAGGGAAATCTAAGGTTTAATACTACTCTGCCTCTTCCTCCATCCTACCAAGCTCCTCGGCTCCAAAAGTCCCCAGGGTGTACTGTTCATCCTGCTCATCTATCAACTCTGACACATTATACCAGCGTCGCTCCCAGTATAATATGTCAGGGTCACCAAAAGGTAATACCATGAGCCACAGAAGCTCAATAGAATAAACCAAACCCACTAACCCTTAACTTACAAGCAAAAGATAATCTAATTGACAATTTCCAAATGGAACATGCATACTTTAACAAAACAATTTAACATTTGCACATCCCCATTCGTTATTCATCTATCGGTGGTGCCCATGATTTTTCTGAGTTTCTCCTACGCAGCTCATCGTAGATCGTGTTCTCATTTTTATTTCCAAATCAACATTTTGACAATCACATTTTAACACACCCAACCTCGGTTCCGCCGTTCCGGTCTCCCGAGTTTCCTCACAATGGTTCCGCCGCACCGGGTTCTCATTGGCACACAAAACCTTGCATTGGCTCATCTCCGCGGATAACCAAGCCACACACCCAACCTCGGTTCCGTCGTTCCGGTCTCCCGAGTATCCTCACCATGGTTCTGCCGTCCCGGGTTCCCACTGGCACACACACACACCGTTCTCCCACAATGGCTACCATGTCTGGCCATTATGTAGTTTCAAAAGTATTTTACCATTTCAAACACATCCTTTTATGAGCCACGCCCTAGGTGCCATGTTTCTACTTTCTTGATTTTCGTGTCTCATTTTCATACAACGACTCCGCGGTAGGACTTTTCACATACATTGCCTTAAATCATTCATTGTAATCTAAACTAGTAAGATCATCCAACTCTATATTACCTAATCGTACTCAAATTATTACTTAAAGCATAACGCCACATGTACGAACGCCTTTAGAGTGATAATCACTTATGATTTCACACAACCACAAGTATTGCCAGCAAAACATGTATTAAAGCTCATAACCACATCAAAGATCAAAATACGAATACTTCTAATTAAGTTAGTACTTATCGAAATCCAACATAGGTTTACTAACTATCATACATTTCAACATTTAAAGTAAGTAAACAACTTCGTATACTTAGAGAGAGTGATAAGGGATATTCTACACATCGTTAACTTGTACTTAAGATTAAGGAGTAAGGGATAAATTACTATTCTTCTTGGCGGTAGGGTGACTACGGAAGAAAGTGAGTACGTCAGATGGAGTAACTTCTTACGGATGAGCTTCAGTAGCTCTGAAAGAGAAGAATTCTCTCGAAACTAGTTTTTGACTAAAACTACTAGACTGTATGGATTGAAAAGGTGTTTTAAGATGAGTTTCTTGAAGAACAAAGGAAGAACTTCAAGAACAAAGCAAGAACACAAGCTTCCTCAGAGAGAGAAGTGGAAGTTTGAAGGTGCGAGTTGAAGGGTGAGTGTGAGGTGCTATTTATAGCAAAATTCTAGGCTCCCTCTCCCTGTCCTTGGCCGGCCACCTCTCCCTCTCTTTACCCCATGGATTTTGCTCCATGTTTGGTCAAATCACATCTTTCAAGCATGTCATGCCTTGTCATCCAATTGTCATTTCTACTTTAAGCCAAAACTAGGTTACCATGAAGGGTTATGGACTTGTCTTATCCTAGAAAGGGCTTGCTTGGAAGAAAGCATAAAATCATTGACTAGGTTGTGCTTTGGAAGACTAGAAATGGGTTGTAAAGTAGACAATAGACTTAAGGCTAATTGATAGCTTGTGTAAGTGTCCAAAACACATGCACACACTCCACCTCTCCCTCTCACTCTCGGCCTCTCCCTCTCCCTCTCTTGGCCGATTCTTTCTCTCTCTCCTTCTCTTATTGTTTTGTCACATCATGCTTGAAAGCATGCTAGTTCTACTTCCTCATGGGTCAATCAAAGTACTTCAAGCATGCCAAGTGTTGTCACTTCCATTTTAGGCCAAGTCCTAGGTTATTATGAGGGGTTTTATGGTTTGTCTTGTCCTAAAAAGGCCTTGCTTGTAAAAGAACAAAAAGAAGTCATAAAGGTTGTACTTTGGTTGCAAAAGTAAGGGAGGTTGCTTGATTGAGTGACCAAAACACACTCACACACATGCACACTCCTTCTCCCTCTCTCGGCCTCACTCTCTCTCTCTCTCCCACGGCTCTCTCTCTCTCTCTCTCTTTTGGACCAAAATTATATACTTATATATCTATATATAGGTAGACTAGAAAAGGTAATATTTTCAGAGGTAGGATTAATCTCCCATGGGTAATGATTTCCTAGAAAGGGAATCTTGTCATAAAAGTCATGATTACCAAGCCATGAGTATTTACTTTTGGAATCTCATGATTACTTCTATTGTCCAATGGTTCTAAAATGTTAGGAGGATGTAACTAAGTCAATTGGTACTTAGGTTAAGCTAACTAAATAGTTGGAAACTAATTCTACTAACCAAGTAGGATTTCTAGCCGAGAAATATACTTTCAAGGCCTTATATCAAAAATACTAGCAATCCTATAAGTACACTAGTTTTTAGAAAATGTCTAAGTCTTCCGGCGATGGAATTCCATTTTATAAGTATTGAATCTAATTATGACGGATTATTCGGAGTTAAAAGGGAATTTAATAAGAATTTCAATAATTACAACGAGATTTTTATTAAAAATCGGAGTTGTTATAGGGAAAGAGAGATCTATACCAGTGAGGTCGTGAGGTAAGAGAGAGGTGTATGTCTTGAACTGGAAGAGAGGAGAGAGAGAGGTGCACGTGAGTTGAGGGCTGTGTTTTAATCTCAACCATCCAAATAAGCTGATGGAGTTTTTTTGTTGGGTTATTATACTCATAACTTATTGAGTCATTTAAGTTGATCAAATTAAAGCCCAATTAAACCCAATTAATAAATGGGTTAGATGGGTTGGACCCGATCTGACCCAACTAAATGGGTTAGATGGGTTGGACCCATTCTGACCCAACTAATAAGTGGGCTGGTTAGGTCTATTTTTTAATGAATGGGTTTGGGTTACTTAATGGGTTTAGGTTTAATTTGCCACCCCTAATTGTAGGTATTGAAACCCTTATAATGAATAATTTGTACCTTGTGACTGTTTTAATTTATTGATTTTATCATGTTATGATTCACGATATTCATGAATAGTTTTGTGCGTTGCAGGTTTGTAACAACTCGGATTTTTACTGAATAAAAATTTCGTTGTTATTGGAATTTCTTTAATTAATCTTGTTTGTCTTAATAATTCTCCTTTAATTCTAAAAATCGGCCATAATTAGATTCTAAACCATAAAAATTTAATTCTATCGCTCCGGTCGATAAGATCATTTTCCAAAGACAAGTGTACCTGTATAAGCAGTTATATATATTTACTTAGTAATTGTGGTAAGCCTTAAATTACATTCCTTGGCTGGAAATCCTACCTGACAAGTAGAGTTAGATTCCTAATAGACTGTTAACCTAATCACTTGGATCCCAAATCTTAATTAGGTTTTAAACGTCGTTTAACCGCCGATCTTCCTGTCATTTCTAGGGTGAAACCCTAAGATCCCACTTATCGCCTGGAAATCCTATCTAGCAACCCTAGCTAGCTTTTAACCGACGTTTCGACTTAGCTATCATTAAACCTAGTCACCGATCGTTCCTAAACCTCCGTGAATCTTATGAGCCTCGATTCACGAACCTTTTGAAACCCTTGAGTTCGGTAACCCTAGATTAACCCTCTGAACCGTTTGCACCTTTTGCTATCGACCATTGGACAATAGCGTTAGAGTTTCCTTTACCCATTGGTCAATAGGTAAACCTTGGTTAATCTTCCTAAGTACGAGATTATATTAGTTTAGTGCTTAATTGCAAGTATTAGACTTTTTGGTATTAACCGTTGGATAATAACCGTTAGGAGACTCTTTACCCATTGGACGATAGATTAGAATCCTAGCCATCATTACCCATTGGTTATTGACCGCTAGGGAAACTATTATCCATTGGATAATAGCTTTGCTTGCCAACCAAGAATAGGTGGATTAAAATAATGGATTTGGCATGTGTTAAAATCTATTATAATACAATTAGTACCTTAGGTTATTAATTTAGGACCTTGTACTTTGAAAGTAGTATAATTGTTTATTAGATATTGTATTAGGTCATATCTAGGCTAGATTTTGTGGTACATGGCTTGTATATTATATGTAGGTACTTGTATGTATATATATGTGTGTGTGTGTATATATATATATATATATATATATATATATATATATAAAATATTGTATTGTGCATGTGTGTATTACAATATAATATTTGGAAAATCTAATTTACTTGAAAATATGGATTTTCTTAAAAACCCATAGTACATATATATATATAATAGTATATTAGTATACTTTCTAGGGTGTACAAGTGGGAGAGAGAGAGAGAGAGAATCCGAGAGAGAGGGAGGGAGAGAGAGAGAGGAAGAGAAGGAAAAGAGAGGGAGAGATGTGATGTATTGCTTGATTTTTTGTCTACCAAATCCTAGATACATGTATATATTAGTACTTGTACTAGGTGAAAGAAGAAGAAAGGAGAAGATAGGAGAGAGAGTTGATGTACAAATCTCTTACAAAGCCAAACCCTCACTCTTTCCTTATTCAATCCACCAAATCCTTGTCCTTTCCATATATATATATATATATATATATATATATATATATATATAGAGTACTTTGTACCAAAGAGAGAGAGAGAGAGAGAGTGGCCGGCCTAGGGAGAGAGAGAGGGAGAGCTTGCCTATAAATACCAAGCCATTTGGTGCTTTGAACTCACACCTCAAACCATTCTCCAACTTCTTTCTTGAAAGCATAGCTTGTTCTTGCTCATTCTTGCGTGTTCTTGCTTACTTTCTTCTAAGTTCTTCAAGAAGTCTTCCATCTCCGCCACTAAACCACCATACGACCACCACCTCGATCCTAAAGTAGTAGTAGTATAAGTCACGATCTAGTTTCGAGAGAAACCTTTCTCTTTCGAAGCTATCAAAGCTTATCATAAGCCGTTACTCCGTTCGTTTGCCGACCTTCTTTCCGTCGATCTTTTCGTAGTCTTCCTACCGCCAAGAAGAACGGTAGTGATCTCTAACCACTCTTCCTAAGTATATGTTTGATCTTGTAGAATTCATCGAACCTACTTCTCTAAGTATATTGTATTGTATGAGCATGAAGCCTTCTGTGTAGTACGATTTGTTTTACGTAGTTTACTTTGATCTTATGACTACGTGATCGCTCGATCTCGTGGTAGTTGCTTGTTTATGTATGAACTCGTCAATAAACATGTGTTGTTTTGAACTTCCAAAAAGATGGTTATATGTTGTCGTTTTAAAAGATAAAGTATTGTTTTAAACGAAGTATTCGTATTTTGACCTTTTAAACGATTGTGAGCATGATAGCATGTTGCTTGCCTTACTTGTGGTTGTAAACAAGCATGATTAAATATAGTTGGATGATCTTGCTAGTTTAGTTTCAAGATTACTTTAAAGTGGTTCGTTCCGCCGCGGAGTCTATGCATGATTACGAGACACGAGAACCGAAAAGTAGAAGCATGACACTTAGGGAGTGGTTGATATGGATAAAAAAGATTTTTGAAACTACATAATGGCCGGACTTGGTAGCCCTTTGTGTAGACTTGCGAAAACCGCAATGAGGCCGGACTTGGTAGTCCATTGTGTAGATTGCTAACGGAGCCGGACGTGGTAGCTTCATTGGTAATTGGGCTTGGTTATCCGCGGAGATGAGCCAATGCAAGATTTGATAACGTGGCTGGACTTGGTAGCCCGTTGGTAACAAAGAATGAGAAACGATTTTCAAAATGTTGATTTGGAAATGGTGACACGGTTTACGATGAGTCGCGTAGGAGAGACAAAGAAAGGCATGACACCAACGTAGGCAAGATAATGAATGCGGATGTGTCATTATTAATTATGTTGTTGAATGAGCATGTGTAGTTGCCTATGTACCTTCGTGTTATAAGTTATGGGTTAGCGGGTTGGATTATTCTATTGAGCTTCTGTAGCTCACGGTGTTACCTTTTTGATGACCCTGACATATTATACTGGGGGCGACGTTGGTATAATGTGTCAGATTTTATAGATGAGCAGCATGAACAGTACACCTTGGAGGCCTTCAGAGCTGAGGAGCTTGCAAGGATGGGGGAAGAGGCGGAGCAGTAGTTAACCTTAGATTATCCCCTCTTTTGTTGAATAAAAGTACTCTTGTGAGAATTATATTGTAATAATGAGCTAGACTCTCCTTAATTTATTCAATAAAAATGTTTATTTAACGTATCCAAAATTCGGGGCGTTACAAGGTTTGTCTTCTTTTCTTTAATTTCTTTCTTTCTTTTTTTTTTCTGAGGATCGTAATAGTACGATGCACAAACCGCCAAAAGGTTTCTAACACGGGGGTTGCTTGGGTTAGGTTGCACTATTTTGGTCTTGGAGTATCTCTTGTAGGAAGTGTTGTCCTATTTGTTGATGTATTTCTGTTTGTTGTTCTCCTATTTTCATGAATGAAAAAGCTACATGTATAGATCCTTTGGCAAGAAAATATTGCCATCTTGTAACAAATTAATCTGAGTCTGTTGTAATGTTGTAATGGTCTAAAAAAGTACTATTAAGTAGTATCTAAATTGTCATCCAAAATAAGAGAGTGAATTTTATACTTACCAATGACGTTTGTGAAGGCAAGGACAAGTCAAATTTTAACAAAAGAAAAAATTTCACTGAAGTTGAAGAATTTCACGTGCACTTTTACTAGTACAATAGAATGACCAAAACAACCTTATTACATGCAAAAAGTCAAAACTACGCGTACGTGACTTAAATGACCAAAATAATGTGTGCATATACGAACTGGCCAAAACATCTCTACAATCCTTACAATTGTAAAATAACAAAATACAAAATGATCAAAATACTCCTCAATAAACAAAATGACAACAATACAACAACCCTTACATGGAAAATGACCATAATACACTTGCGTATATAAAATGACCAAAACAAATCTTGCTTTAAAAAATCTGACATTTTAGCTGAACAAATATCCCGACATATATAAAATGTCCAAAGTACTCCTACAAACGTTTGTCCCTAAAAAGTAAAACAATCAAAATACCCCTCCAACTCGGCAAGCATCTCATACAGTCTAGCTAACTTTTTTAACTTACAAATCTGTTTGTTTTGTTGTGGAACTTGCCATGTCTAGTGATAACTGCGTAAATGATCACATAAGCTCTCCTAATTTATGTCCTTTTATATTATTACTCGGAGCTTAATGCTTGATTTTTGTGTTGTACGTATTTGGAGGTTTTGATATTTTAATGTGCTTTGATCGAATTAAAAGAAGCATGGATTGCACCCTATTATTTTTCCTCCTACCGTGCTGCTGTGAACGTGGTATTAGAAGGGAAATGGGTGGCAGAGCGATAAAATTCATACATGTATTGGTGGGCCCAAGGCAATGCTAATTGGACGTGAATGTTGGTTTTCTAAGTGGGCCTTATATTTAATATACTAGTTATTTTAGAAAATTAGCGGTCAGTCCCCTTTTAGGTTCTTACTCTAATATTTTTTACCAAAGCTAGATGACTCGGTTATGTTGCATGATGGACATTTTTGCCCCAAATCCCAACAAACGAAATAAAATAGCTCAAACTCGACCATGAAGACGATAACCTAGACGATAACAATTCCCACCCCCCCCAGTTTATGTCCATCATCAATCTCCACACGCAGGGGCAGAGGTGTGTAGGGGCACGAAGGGGCCCTGGCTTCCCGAGCATCCAAGTTTTAAAATTTTAATTTTATATACACTCGATTTTAAATATACTTGATAAGTATTCGTGTATAGTTACTTATAATCTCAATAATTTTGCTTCGATTTGATAAAAAAAAATTGATTATTTTACATTCTCATTTCTCAATTTCTTTCATAAATAAAAAAATAAGCACGTGACAGTTGAATAGCCTAAAGAATCAATTTAATGTACAAATGTAATGAACTGAAAAGTAAAAATCTTATGATATAATAATTATACATTCTGATAAAAATATATGTTTGTTAAGCCGGCCTCTCGGCAACAAAATCCTGGCTTTGTCACTGTCCACACGTACAGATCAAGTGTCGATGACAGTGAGAGATCGATCTGCATTGGAGAAGAACTTGTAGCACTCTGCTGTGGACTTTGCTATAGGAGAAGTCACAATGGTGGACAGATCGAACCGGCAGCAAGACGATGTTGGGTAGAGGAGACGAGGACTTGAAGGGGCAGCTCGTGGCAGGGAAGATGATGGGGTTGGGTGTTGATCAGAGACGGGGACGGAGAAAGAGTTGCCGGAGATGGAGTTGGCGAAGATGTGGCAGTCGGTTTTGGGATTTATAGTTCTTTCTTTTTATATTTCTGATTTTTGTCGTTTTATGTTTCTGATTTTTTTCGACCTAGAACTTGTTAACATTTTCTTTACTGATTTTGTCTTTTTACTGGCATTCAATGTTTTTCCCTCTATATCAGCATTTCTGTTTTAAAAATTTGTACATGCGTTTGGAAAATGGTTTTAATTTTCAGAGAGAAGATTTGGACTCTAGCTAGTTTTTTTTTTTTTTTGGTCCGCGGACTCTAGCTAGTTAACCTAGGTTAATGTGAACTGTTTCGTGAAGTTATGTGAATTGTGTTTATATTATATATGTGAATTACGGGAGTTGTCTATGTAATTGTGCATGTGAACTGTGTATTTTAGTATGTATTGTGTCTATGTGAATTGTGTATTTTAGTATGTATTGGAACTATGTGAACAGAGAGTATTGAGAATTTGTGAACTGTGAGTGTTGAGGTTATGTGAACCGTGAATTGCGTATTTTCGGTTATGTGAACTGTGTGGTGGGCAATTTAAACTGTATGTATTAGGGTTATGTGAACTATGTGCTATGTTAATTGGGCGCTATGTGAATTGTGCACTATGTGAACAGTGAATTGGCTATGTGAACTGGGTCTTTATGAACTGTCAAGTTATTTTTGTTCGAAATAATATGGATCATGACTATTTTAAAAAAATTGGGTAAAAATAATACTATATTCATAATTGGGATGAAATCAAAGCTAAAATAATGTATTCAGATTTGGGATGAAATCATAGCTAAAAGAAATGATCGGCCTCTAAAAACCCTATTTTTAAGGATGGCCCCAAGTTAATGATATTTTTTGAGGACTTTTGCAAGGGATCGTCGGCGGCAGCAGCTTATAATAAAAGGGATCATTGCACGCATTACAGAGGACGCGCATGCTTTAAAGAGCTAATCAATGAGAGCTTTAGAGTTAAAATTTAATTATAATTACCTAAGATAAAATGATCAGAAAACTAAAATCTTTCTACTGGTTCAAACGGATTGAAATTTGGAACACTTAATTTTTTTAACAAAAAACCGAATTTTATAAATAAATAAAAAATTGTTTAATAATTACGACTTAAATTGTGAAAGAATAATTAAATTTGCAATTACATATAAAATGTAATACATAATTAATTTAGGGACAGCACAAGAGCAAAAGGGTTTTGACAGCTTTTTATATCATCCACCTTTTCTTATACCCCTATTAATCCTCCATTCAAACCAAGTATTATTTAATCCTCATTTTCTAATACTCCATCCAAACAACCTGCTATTTAATCCCCCCCTCCGTAAATATCACATCAATGTGGGTCATCCCTTATTGACTAATACCCCTTACTATCTTATCCCCTTATTAACAAATACTCTCAATTCTTTCCCCGCATTCAAACGGGCCGCTACTAGTACCGCCTGAGGGGGGGCTTACGGATGGCTAGGGTTTGAGTAGTCATTGTGGAATCCCCCCATCTTTCGGACGATCGTACCCCTTATAATCCCCCTTCCCGTACCCCTTGAGCAAAAGGAAAAAAAATTAAGTGTTCCAAATTTTAATCCGTTCGAACTGATGGAAAGATTTTAATTTTCTGATCATTTTATCCTAAATGATCATGATTAAATTTTGACTCTAGAACTCTCGTTGATTATCCTTAAGAAAGTCATACAACCAAATATCTCTTAGGGCTAACCAACGAGAGCCCTAAAGCCAAAAATTATTTATAATCCTGTAGGATAAAATAATCAGAGAAATAGTATCTTTGCACTGATTCAAACCGATTGAAAATTGCAACACTTAATTTTTCAACCTACAGTTTATATATTAAAAAATATGGTTAAAAAATTAAGTATTCTAATTTTTAATCCATTTGAACCGGTACGAAAATCCTATTTCTCTGATTATTTTATCCTAAAGGTTCATAATTAATTTTTGGCTCGAAAACTCTCGTTAGTTAGCCCTAAAAGATATTTAATTCAACGATGTTTTTAGAGCTAATCAACGAGAGCCCTATAATCAAAATTTAATTATGCCCCTTTAAAATTAAATGATCAGAAAAATAAAATCTTCCCACCCATTCAAACGGATTGAAATTTGGAATACTTTTTTTTTTTTGCTCAACACGTATTTATTCTAACTATAATGAAACTAACAAATTTTGTCATAAAACACTGCATAAGGGCAAAAAAAGACATTTAACAATTTGTTACATTAATCCCCCTTCCTTATACCCCCAATTAATTCTCCATCCAAACCAAGTACTATTTTATCTCCTCTTTTAATACCTCATCCAAATCAAGTACTCTTTAATACACCCTCCATAAATGTGGGTCATCTCCCTACTATCCAATCTCCACTTCTTACATAATACCTCCAAACCTAATCCCCCATCCAAACGAGCCCTAAGCGAACAAAAGCGAAGGACGGAAAGCTGCTCGAACCTGTTCTTTGGCAGTCATCCCGCATGGAACAGAAGCAAAATATCACCATGATTTCTTTTCCGATGTTCGGCTAAACTCCTCTCTTAGAGCATGGATGAAGCACAATCTCTGAGTAATTATGTTACTCCCTTCATCTACCTTTATTGGTCCATTTTGGAAATTCATGCCATTTTTAAACCATTTTATCTTCAATTTTTAATGTTTTTTATAATTTTGAAAGCATAGAATAATAAAACTGATTGAGATTTATTAAATAAGATATATATTGCATATTTTTTGAAATCCTTAATAAAATATATGAACACTAGTGCTAACCCGTGCCTACGGCACTACGCATTCCGGTTGGAAGGGGATGGCAGTTGTGTGATTTAAGTGAAAACTATGGGCACTTAATCGGGAAGTGGGAGGATGCACTACAGCCTTTGGATTAAATGAATCTAAGCCGTTCCAACAACTTGTCCCCATACCCTTCTGTTTTATAATAAAGATTTGAAAATGGCATAGATTTCCAAAAGGGACTAACAAACACGGACAGGGGAGTATATTCTAGGATTTTTTTTATTCGAACAATGGTTGTTTGACTTAAATATATTACATATTGATAATTCTTTCCATTCAATCTATTGTGTTTGTCTTTCTAGATTTGAAGCACTTCATACAACGATTTTATTAGTTCGTGATAATTGTGTGAAAAGGGCTATGCTTCATAAAACGCGTCGTGCTATTAGACGATATGTGCCTTAGAGACAGATCGTACTAGTAAGATGGTTCATGTTAGGCAGAGATATGACATGCCATTCGATGATTCACGATTATCTTTAGGCAGACACTCTATGGGCTTGTGAACTCTACGGTGTCCGATTTGATTCGAATAGCTAGCCCTTAACATTAACATAGATTTTGTTACGATGGATCGGGTGGATTCAAAATCCTAGGTCTTTTCTCTTATAACCTCCCTTTTACTTTTTAGTTGCTTTATATTAATTTAGTTTTCATAATTTTAGGAAATCAAGCAATCAAATCTTTTTTCGAATTAAGTTGGGAATCAATTGAAATAATTGCAACTTAGCCTTCATAATTTCGAAGGACGATACTCGGAATACTTATCGCTATCTTTTTGGTAGTAGTAATTATTCTGTTTTAAATTATATTTTTGTTATGAAAATGACACGATCACCTAGTGAATCAGTTGGTCCAAGGATGTTTTGGTCAGATTGTATATGTAAGGGTATTTTGAACATTTGATATGTGCAATAATTTGATATTTTGCAATACAAAGATGGTAGGGATATTTTGGTTTGTTTGAATCAAAGGCTTGTAGGAGTATTTTGGTCTTTTAACTATGTAAGGCTTCTAGGAGTTTTTGTTCATTTTCACATATAAATGCATTTTGATCATATTCATAATAAGGATTTTTTTTTTTTTTCCATATTCAGAATGCGTGAGTATTTTTACCATTTTAACATGGAATATTTTTGTCATTCTACAGACATGGGTAGTTCTGGTAGTTGAGTGGTAAGCGGTGATTGATAATTCGGTAATCTGAAAAACGTTTTCCATCCTTTGAAAAGTGAAAAACGTTTTCCGAGGAAAACGTTTTCAGTTAACTAGGGAGTACTATTATTTTTTCAACGCACCAAACACCGGAAAAATATTTCTATACTTGAAACAAACAGAGCGTAAATATATCATACACGCATGTATGTGCCAGTCCACATTTCTCAATGCACTATCATGTACCGAGATCAGTGTGTTTTGAGATACATAATACAGCGCATCATCTATCAATATACTATTATAGAAATGTGTCTGAGCCGCACAAGCCTTCAAACTCTCATTCTAAATTTTCCGGATTTTTCACCATTTTTGCTTATAGAGAGAGAGAGAGAGATGTGATTTTTTTAACCCGTGCATCGAACGGGCAGAAACGTTAATATCTACAAATTGACAAGTACATTTGGCAACAGAAAATCATTGGTCATGTGATCGAGTGGTCTTCGACTATCTAAGATATTATGTACATTAGTTAGCCTCGTTCCAAATGCCTAAATCCCATTACCATATGCCGCATTGAGAAATTGTGGACTTTTGCTTATCTCATACGGAGTACTACTATATATATGGAGTAGCTTTTTCCTAGGATTTTGTGTGTTACACAGAGAAATCTTTCAGCTCACTGGTCCAAATAATCATGTCATAAGAAGATCGCATAGTGTAAGCTACCCTCCAAAGATACGGAAACAAAACATAAAGCTGGTTTTTGAACATTCTTCAACACGATACATTCTCAAACCCCTCGCTTAAGACCTACGCTTACACTGGTATCCATCTTATTTTAGCGCCTAATTAAGACTTAAGATAAAAACAAAAAAACAATAAAAAACAATTAAAAAAAAAAAAGTATAACCGAAATACATACATTCTTTTAAATACTCCAGCAAGTCTAAAGAACTCGTAACTATCCACTCAAACTTCTAACTCAGATAAATTTGCTAACGGCACTTCGCCTCTTACAGAATGTCAAGGTAACCTACTACTTACGTGAGGGAGTTACCACAACACAATAACACACATGTTTTTTACTCTAAAATCAACTTTATTTTCATCATCACACTCTTCCACTTGTTATCTCTAATATGCTAGTTAGTGTTTGGAAAGAAATTCTAATGCTATGCATTTATAAAAAGGAAAGGAAAACAATAACCAAGGCCGCCGAAAGGATGTCGTGGGTGATTTATATATTTAAGAGGGAGAAAATAAAAGAAAATTACCAAGCAGGGTAGAGATAATTCACTTATATTTAGTGGTCACTAGTCACAAGGAAGAGAATCCAAGCCCTTCAAGCTAAGAAAACACATTCTGTTACGGTTCATTCAGATGCAAGGCCAGTAGTTCCAATATGATGGCTACATAATGTAGAAAAATCTGATTCAAGAGAACATCTAAAAGTTCTTAAACAAAATATATACATACTTCGAAGCTGGAAGTATATTGTGAACAAAACAAACAAAAATATCAGGAAGAAGAATCACCGACATTTTACCACAATAAATACAATGTCTATATCAGTGAGACGTGCAATGCCAGAACAAAGAAAGACCATAACAATTAACAATGCACAGGGCTCCAGCTTATATTAACCTTTTTGGAATAGTCAGGGAGGGAGTCTTACCTCACCTTCTATGGAAACGTTGAATATTGTCACTCGAATCTGTCCCAAAGTGCTGGGGCGAATAGCTTATCATCACTCCAGGGGGCACGACCTCTGCGACCCACGTCAAACAGTTCAGTACACTTTACCAAATGAAAATCTCAATGTGATACCCCAAAATGAAAATACTGATGCAAGCAAAGATTAAGCACCTCTAAAAAATTGCATGACACAATTGCATCTTGTAGTCATGCCAAATGTCCACAAACTTCCAATTCAACGCCTTGTTGAGCATTTTGAAGAGACACAATTGGATACAAACTTCATCCAAGTATTCTAACCAATGCCATCATTGCAAAAAGATCACAAGCAACGTTTTCTATACCGTGCTGTCCCCATGCTGCTGCCCTAATCTATCGTGTAAACGTGTGCAGTATTCAAGGGAGATGAAAGTAAACACTAACAGGAACAACAGTGCCAAATACTACAACTATCTACCGTCCATTTCATCTAAATAAGGAGGGATCCCCTTTCTGGTCCATCTTGGGATGCACTAGCTAAACCACCCTCCAAGATAGAGCAGAAAAACAAAAGCTAAATATAAAAATCCAATCTCAAAACCATTTGGAACAGCCTTGACAGTAGAAGCAGTCCACGAAAGTAGAGTAAATGGGTGAGCTTGGACTAAATTAATTATTCCCATAGACACTGGGTATTCTTGGTGTTTGGTCAACTTTTCTTAGCTTTTCGTCAAAATTTTTGAGATTAACCACTCGTCTCAACAAGAAAAATTTAAAAAGTAGAACAATATTAAAGTAGAGTAAAGTTACCATAATACGAACAAAAAGAGTTTGGCCTAAATATTTAACAAGTGCATTTCTGTTTGCCTTTTCTGAACATTTATTAGATTCGTGTCAAACATTGGGGGATTAATCATTCGTCTTGACAAACGGAATCCAAAAAGAAAAATTATGACCAAAAACAATTAAAAAAGTTCATTAAAGACGAATTGTTTTCAAAAAATAGTAAAATAAAGTTTCATTATCATTTTGTTCATCAATATCTTTTCTTTTTTTTTTTCCTGATTCATCTCATTGAGAAAAATGATTAACCCCAAGGTTCCCTACAATTTTGAGAAGAAGTTGAAAACAAAAAGCTCACCGAACAATAATTAATTTAGCCCCAACTACATGTAAGAGATATCAATACAAGTAGAAAAAAAAGTCCCCAACAACATGAAATAAAGTCAAACTGCAAGATGCAAAGCCAATCCAGCAAATCAAAACAAAGAACAGAACTTGTAAATCTACACTATTATGCTTTAAACGATAAGCATTACAAAAATTGGGAAAACAAAAAGCAAAAAAAAAAGAAGCAAAAAGTTAAACGGATAAGGAAGACATGTATGATTCGTTTAATCATGCCAGTTAATGTATATATCCCTTTGCTGAACAGGGAAAACGAGACGCCAAGGACGTACCAATTTTAAGTAAATTTCACATGGAATGACGCAGAATGAAAGCTTGATGGAGGACTACCTTGGTGAGTACGAAGACGAAGATCCATGGCCACTTTGTTTGTGAACAAGGAAGCCAAGAGTAAGGCAATCATAGAGATTAGACGTGGCAATCTTAACCCACACCCATTTATTTGCCCATGTCCTCCCACTTACAAACCGCCTAAATCTGCCCACATATGATAACGGTTCTAATTGGGTTATAGCACACCAACCCATTACTAAACGGGTTTACACGGGTCTTAAATGGTTTTGAATGGGTTGCATGATTTGGAGCACAGGTTCATGCACTTTGAGAACAGAGAGAAGTTCACACAAATTAGGCCTATTTCAATAAAAATAAAAATAAAAGAAATTTTGTTTTCCAGCTGTACTTGCAATTGGAGTCTTTACCGTTGTTGCACTTGGCCTATTGAAGCGAACCACGAGTATACATACATATATAAAGAATGCATGTCGCCCAGTCAAAATTTTTGTGGGGCATATATGTGTAATGTGTTCCCCTTCCTCCTTTCAGAGAGAGAGAGAGAGAGAGAGAGATGTGGGGTTGGAGTTGCACCTCCATCCCCCAGCTAAATATAGATACGCGACACAACAGAGTTACAGAGAGCAAGTTAGAGAGAGAGAAGTTCGTAACCACAATTCCTAAGCTCTCTCTCTCTCACTTGGAACAGCTGGAGTAGTAAGTCCCAAGACACTATATTGAGGGATATTGCGGGACCTGACTTTTTCGGAGGGTCGGCGGGACATGGGAGCCTCAGCTCATGCACCGGTGAGTCCTTTTTTTTTTTCTTGACCCACATCTCTGAGTCCTTTTGAAATCTATACTTTTTATAGGGCTGTAAAAGCAAAAGGTTGCAGAGGCATGCGTTTACAGTTCCATGGAGGCATGTGTTTTATTATCGGGTCCAAAGCGGGTTCATGGGTTGGATGGGACTTGTATCCAACCCGCCATATATAACCCACGCCAGATCTAGCCCGCCCACATCTAACATGTGAACCGCAGCAACCTGCCCAAATTTGCCACCTCTAATAGAGATTATACAGCAGCAGGAGTCTCAATCCTCAATATGAGGCCAAAAATATGAATGTGTAGAATATCCATGTAACAGTTGTGTACTCTGTTGTGTAAGAGTACACGATGTGCAATATGTCTAGCTAGCCATCCACCGCACAAGTTCAATATTCAAGTTTCCTATATAACTTTGCATTACCACTCCAGTGTTGAAGGGTAAAAATATTCTGCATTACCTTGTAAAAACTATTTTTACTCAAAGTAGAATATGATAATGGCGCATGTCTTGGTGTCTTTTCACGCTTGAACCATACCTATACCGAGCCCATGTAACAACTAGCACCTACATGTTTGCTACCCCAGGTCATCATGATACGGGATTGTCCACTAAGGAGCATGAATCCTCTGCAAAAGATTTCCAGGACACTAGGTATTGAACACGTAAAATGGCTAAAATTCACCTAGAAAGGTATATGAACTATAAAAAAAAACTGACTACTACACCTAGATATTATTCAAAACATCTCACACATGGCCCCAAACCTTTCGTAACTTTGAATTTATTTGGAGCCTTTGGATACAAGTAATGCATGGTCCAAATAAGAATGAAAAGCTCAGGATTCCACACTTTCAACCGTGTCCATAGCCTAGCACTCCATACCATACCACTCCATCTCCAATTGTCTTATTACAACCAAGTTGGCATGTCCAGTAGCCGTCAACTATGTGACCCATATCTATAATGCTGGATTGTCATTTTGATTAAAAAGCAATAACAATGATAGTAGTAGCTATAAACAAAACACCAAAGTAGTTATTCCTTCATTGCGAAGAAGAAAAATGATGCCACTTGTAACAACACAGGACACGGTCAGATCTAAAGTCTAAACATTCCAATAAATGTAACTCTTTTAGTCACATTAGTGGCATTCACCATCCACGGCTATTAAGCATACAAGGCAGCACAGACCTGGATTTTTTACTCTTCATCACAATGATATAGCACAAACCTCGCAACCTAACTAAATATTGTTTTAGACCAAAAAAAAGAAGAAGAAGAAGAAGAAAGAAAGAAATGACATATTTTCATCTTACTAGTGCAAGAAATGAGATGTTCCCAGATCGAGAAATGCTACTACTTCATTTGTCCCAGTTCACTGGTACTACACAGAAGATAATCGTAAGATAAAAAAATAATAATAATAATAATAATATTAATAATAATAATAAGCTGCTACTAAGCAGAGGAAGCAGCAGATACGTGAATTGGTTTTCCATGTTATGAAGTAGGGAATTCATTCAACAAGTAGTATACATCAAATTGGGAATTCATTCGAAAAACTTTAAAAATGTAGAATTAGAAAGAAAGAAATACAAAATGTATCACACCCCCACAAAAGAAAACTGACCTCCATGTGCAAAGTAAAAAATGGTTGGGCAGTGTCATTTAAGGACTCCCAGCGGTTAAGGTGGTTGATTCCCACTCTTAATGCTATAGTAGAAAATCTGGGATAACTGGTGTCTGTGCAACGACATCCACAACCCCATCAGCTCGATGTCGAGCTTTGCTCTTACCATGGCGGTGACCACTTTTTTTCTTCTCACTCTGATGTTTTTCTTCACTTTCCCCAAAATTCTTCCTTGGACTTCTGTGTTTTCTCTCTTTACCGTGAGAAACATGTCTGCTTCTTCTCAAACTAGAATTTCCAACCTCAGATATGCCCATATTGGCCAAATTTTGTGTTGATTCCAAAGGCTGAACGATTGTTACCTTCTCCTTCCCTCTTTTCTTGCTTGATGAATCCTCGAAGTGCTTGCCTCTTGATGAAGTTGGAATAGCTTCATTAACAAAAAGAACATCTCGAACAGCACCAGAGATCAAATCATCTTTTGACTCAGCCTTTTTTACTGCAACACCTACATCATCTCCATCCAATCTTACAACAACAGGCCTAGGCTTTATTTGGTTTGGCTTTTTCTTTGGAACAAGAGACTGTTCTGTAAGCTTAACAAGATCATCCACATCATCACTGACATCACTTCTCAATTTAGGTTCATTAGCAGGTGGGTAGTCATGCGACGTAGTTTCTTTTGTCTCTGAATGAAGGTAATATAAGCCATGCCGCTTGCGGTGCTCGGCAAGCAGAGATGTTGACTCAGATGATGGTTCTGATTCTTCTTTATTTTCCAAGTTTAAGAGGGAAGCACCACCCCTCTCCTCAAAATGAGATTTTCCCAGGGAAAAAGAACTTGATGTAGGTAACCGTATATCTGCACAAATTGTTTCCAAGTCATTGAGATTCTCATTAAGCATCAGTCCATCTGGTATAGGTACTCTTTCTTGAGCACTCGATGAAACGGGACCAATCTCGTCAGCGAAGGCGCCATGCAGCAGTTTGATGACTTCAGAAGCTTCTAATTTTTCCACCGAAAATTTCCCTTCCTTTTGCATTGGAATATCACGAATTTCTTGCTCTACCAACTCAATTAGACCGAGCACATTCCGCACCCTCTCTTGTACCTCCACCTCATGGCTTCCTGCTAACGGACCAAAAGCAGTTTTAACAATATCTAACAGATCTACGATAGACCCACGAGTAAAATGCTCATTCTTTAAAGAAGCTGATGTAGAGCTTGGGCCAGGAACAACTGCAGTATTCCCATCATTTTCTCCCGAATCATCTTCAGGTGATTGACATGAAAACCTAGGGTTGAAATCTTCATTTTGTTCATAACCGGCAAGAGTATCAGATGAAGGTAAATGGGAACTCTCTGGTAATCCAGTGGCTGATTCCACCACTCTGGGTTCCCAATCATTGGCACATAAAGAGGAAGCAACAATTTCTGTTGAAAAGAGATGAGAATGTAGACAAAAGATCAATACCTTTAATACAGAAAGAATATATACGGCTCGTATTGATGGTGGCAAGAGACTAGTACGAGGCTGTAACAGTGCTTCCATGAGTTCAATCGGATTATTGGAGAAGTCAACATATTCCGCCGACACCCATGCAGCAGCAGATAATATCCTGTGTAAGAAAGGATTGCCAAGTAATGCAGGATCAATAAGTAAATCGCGCCCTACACGAACGAGCTCTGGTCTTACATCCTTCACTCTCATACCAATATCAATAAGCTGGCTCTCAATTTCTTCCCCCCTTTGGCAATGGGGGATCCTCGACATCTCCCCGAGAACCGATACATACCAATCGAAATCAACAATTTTCTCGTAAAAGTTGGCACAACAAGTGGACAGCACTGATCCAAGAATCTCATTGCAAAACTCGGGATCAGATTTCAGCGCATAATTAAGCAGAACCCTGCAAATTTCAGCCACATTATCCTCGCACACCATTACCATCACAAGACGCAAAGCTTCCAGCTTAATGTTAGGATCTGTGTCATTCAGGGATTTAATCACAAACTCCTTGTTCTCCACCACAGCCCACAAATGCCTATACGCAACAATTGAAAGAGCTTGCAATCCGAGATACTTGAGATTCGGATCATCATCAACCAAAAACTCCTTAACCTTCGCAACCGCAAGTCTCACAGCGGATTCATATTCATTCAAACTAGTCACTATAGTCCGAATACACTCAAACACCAACGACTTCGCTCCGCTCCTTCTCACAAGATCGCAAATCGGCTCGACAATCCTATTCGCCAACCGTGGTTCCAAAGGTGCCAACTTCGCAAATATCTTCAAAACCTTAATCAACACCCAGTTGTTACGCGAATCGACTAAAACCCTATAAAACTCGGGCGCCAACGGGAGGTACGATCTGGGCTCTCGCGACGCGAGCTCGCAGAAGACACTGATCACGGCGGACACCGTCTGCGAATCGGAGCTCTCTAGGTTCTCAACCAATCTCTTGAAACAAACCCTAACGGAATCGGGGCACTCGCGGAAGACAATTAAAACAGTAGCTATAGCCGCCTTGCGGAGATAGAGTTTGGAGCTGGAGAGTAATGTGAAGATTTCGGGGGTTAGGTCGCGGGCTAGGTCGGGGTTGCAGATGGAGGAGAGGCAGTGGAGGGCTAGGGTTACCTCGTGGGGGTTGGGGGAGGAGAGGTCTTTTCGGAGCTGGTGGGTGAGGAGGAGGGCGACGGGGGTGGAGGAGTGGAAGGAGAGGGAGGCGGAGAGGTAGGCGATCTTCTTGTGGAGGAAGCGAGGGGAGGAGGAGAGCTCGACGGCGTGGAAGGCGGCGAAGGAGTCGTCGACGGAGTGGAGGGAGCGGAGGTAGGTGAGCTTCTGGAGGGCGGTGGATTTGGTGGGGAGGTCGGTGGAGGTGATCTCGCGGCGGATGTCGTCGACGGATTTGGAGAGGAAAGGAGAGGAGTCGAGGAGGTGGAAGCGGAGGCCCTTGATCAGGTCGTCGAGGGTGGTTTGGAACAGGGAGTCCATGATCGAGGGACCCGACATTAGAATCTGATGATCCGCTGTCGCTCTCTAGGCTCAGTTGTATTCTGTACGCACAACAGCATTCAACGAACTAGGGTGGCAAGACTTCGAATTGGAGAGAATTGGGTTGGTGAATTTGGTCTCTGCAAAGAAGAGATGTGAAAATGGCAGGTGGAAATTACAGAGCAAGCCACTCTGATGTTCAATTGTGAAAGGGCGCCGCTATTCACAGCGTAGTTCTTGCTACTCGCAGTCAATTAAAACTTTTATCAATTATGAACAAAAATGCCCTCATGCAATCTGACCGTTATACTCCTAAGACATCATGTTATGTGACCATTTTACCCTTTAAGAATATTACATAACCCTTACATACAACCCCCAAAAATCATCTCCTGATTTCCCTCCCTCCAGCCCAGAACGTGTCCTTCCTCCCCCATTCAAACTCCTCCATTTTCATCCCTACCCAGCTGCCATCACCCACCACCAGGCCCTCCTACCAGCAGCCAAATCTACCTATCTTCCTCCCCTTCTCTTCCTCCTACATTGTGAATGGAAACCTCGATTGCTTCATCTCCCTCCATTGATAAACAAGAAATAGGCGACCCATCAATACACCATGATTTGGAGTCGGAAGATTGTGCAATGGAAGTTGAGAAATAAGTCACAGATGTTGTAGTGACAGAGCAAAAACTATAGCAAGGGGTAAGCCCGCCCTCCATTTTCAATTTCAATTCTGGCCCGACACAGTTGGACACACAGTGCCAAAACTTTACTAACTTTTTGGATTCTAATGTCTGAATTATGTACAACCATTCGGATATTAATGTCTGGATATTGTCAACATTGTTGGACTCTTATATCCGAATTTAGTGCCAAATTTCAGATATTAATATCTGAATGAAACTACAGAGAATCCGCCACTTACTTGGTTTGTCTTTGAGTGTTACAGGGTGATACTTCAACACTTGGTAGTTATGTAGGGCCATCGACTATACCTACTTTCACTCGTCCTCCATACGATTGTACGGAGCATTTTACAACGGAGACGGTGAGTGTTTTTTTGATAGAGCATTTATCATGTGCAATCTTATATTACGGGCTATAATTTTTTGTTATGTGTGTGTAGGTTTTTCCGTCCGATGAAGCGTTGGTAGATTGGATAAAATGCACTGATAAACAACACGGGTTTACCTTGCGCTCATGAGATTGCCTCTTACAAGATGGCAAATATCCCCCTACCGATTGAGTTAATCCATGACCATTGGAAGAGACTTTCTTTGCTTGCACCCCAGAATGAGGGTTCGATAGAGGAGACGCTTTTGGCTCATTTTGATTGTTTTTACAACAAGTTCTTGAATGAAGAAAACTATGATGTAAAGGTCAATTATGTTAAGAAGATGCAAGAGCTTGGGCATCCGAAAACCAGTCAATGTCTTACGTTCCTCCCACTACGATATCCACCCCTTCCCCCATCTCGCCTATTGCAAGGAATTGGTATTTACATCACAACTCATTTGCGGATGGATGGGATACACAATATTCAAAGAAGATCGAAGAGTTTAAAAACATAGTGGGGAACGATGTGGCAACGACGGACATAATTGAACTAGACTAAAGCATTGTTTGTTTGTACGACACTCATTTAAATAAAAAAAAATTCACATGAATATTGTGTACCGAATTATTTGTGCCCACGAAAGTATCAACAATGATTCAAACCATTAAATTTACGTTTTCCGTGCCTTACTTGACATTGATATTTTCACGATATCCAATTATCACAAATATCCTAGTAGTTATCCGCAATAAACCAAAAGTCATTCCACTATAGAAAGTAGTCCATGTACCATGGCCATAAAGTGTCCAAAATAAATACAAGGCCATAAAGTCCATAAAAAACAAATCATACAACACCAAGTCTCAAGTACGGTCACTGCGCCGGCACCTAGTGTAACGACTCGAGTAAGGATCTGAACTAGGGCCTGCTATGCTCGCTTCAGTAGCCTCCGGTCCCCTCAAAGTCCTCCGCACTTCAACAAGTGCTTGTCGCAGTTCATACGGGCAAGTTGAAGTCGTAGCCCTAGTCCCACCCAAAACACTGTCCAAAATGGCCAAAGCCGCTGCGTTGCGCTCTTCCGCACTCTCGGTATACGGCACCTTTACGGGCCGGGGTAAGACCCTCAAGTGGGAGATCGTCGAAAACCAAGGAAGGTAGTCGGGGTGTGACTCCCACGGGATTTCAGGCTGAATCGGAACTCGTTTGTCCGCATTCATGACATGATCGCACCAATTTTCCCATTGACCATCTGTGTACGAGTAGACCACACTGTATGAATGACCATTAACGCCTCTACTATCTCGCAATGGCACTAACGGAGGCCCAGGGACCAACTGCACCACGCCGAATTGCCTCAATACTCTATCAGGTAGGTACGGCTCAAGGACGGCCATATCACGGATGCACCTGGTGTAGGACGTAAGATGTAGATCGTCTAACATCCCATGGTAGTGGTAAGTGGTCTCCATGGTAGTCTCCCGATGCAGCAACCAACGTGCTGCCAATGGTAGGTCCTCTATGTAGGCTGGGTCCCTAGCGTGTCGAAACATAGGAAAATGCTCCCGAATCCATGCCTGCATTTTATTACACATAGTACATATAATTACTAATGCTCCCGAATCCAGCGTAGTTCCTGAAACTCGTTTCATTTTCTGTACATTGCAAACAATACATTAGAACCGTAGTTGTCAAAATCGTACGATTCTAGGTCGTAAAAATGATATGAATCTATACATGAATCAAAGTTTATCACATTGTTGCATTTGACAAATATGAAATCATATGAATGAACTTTTTAATTATGTCCCCTTAAACGTAATACATCTGAGAGACCAACTCTAAGAGATTACATGTCAAACTCTAAGAGATTACTTCAAGTTCTTCAAGCCAAACTAGGGTTTTCCTATTCTTTTTCAATGGAGAAGAAAGAACTCCGAGTGGGGTAATGTTATGAATGTTTATGAGTTCTTACAATCGGATTCTAATGACTCTAATGTCCGAATGGGGTAAAATACTTTGGATATTAAAATCCGAATGAGGCAAAACATTTCAGATATTAAATTCCAAATGACCTTACCTTACAAATTCAGCTACATATTAAAATCCAAAAATTTTGTCAATCATTCCTGGACAATGTCAATGGTTCGTGTCATTGACTAATCGGTTCACATTATATAATGAAAACGTCTAGAGTGAAAAACTTACGGAGACCGATTACAGAATTGGGGTAAAATACATACACGACTTGGGTAAAATTAAAGTCCGAATGGGGTCAAATATTTCGGATATTAAAATTCGAATGACGCAAAAAATTTCAAATGTTTCATTTCGAATGAGCTATGCTAACAAATTCAACTGCTGCTGTAATACATAGGGGCCAATCAGCCAATTGGATACTAAAATCCGAATAAGGCAATAAATTTCAGATCTTAAAATCCGAATGGGGGCAAACAATCAGACTGTAATATTCGAAACTGTGGAAAACAATCGAACTCTAATGTTCGATCAAATCTAAAATATATGAAGTAGTAAGTACGTCTTACTGTGGGATTTCTCAAAAAAAAATAAAACCAAAATGAAACAAAAAAAAAACCCGCGAAATAACAAGATTCAAGGTTTTACCGATATTCAGCTTCGAAATAGTTGGTGATGCCGGTGTGTAGTGCTTTCTTCTTACACCTCCTTCGCCTCAAAGTTGTGCTACTGTGGTGGTGTGGTGGGAGTGGTGTTATGTGGTGGGGATTACAAAGAAGAAACGAGGAAGAGAGAGAGAGAGACAGACGAGGTGGGGAGGCGGGGGGAGAGAGAGAGAGAGACGGGGTGGCGAGGGGGTGGGTGGTGGTGGTAATGGTCGGTGGGTGGTGGCGCTGTGGGGGTGGGTGGGAGGCGGAGAAGACTGAGAAACGAGGGAAAAGAGAGAGAAGACTGAGAAAAGGAACGAACGAGAGTTTTGACAGAGGAGAGGGTTGTATGTATAATGTATACAAGGGCAAAAAGGGGAGTTCATGGATATTCTTTTGGCTGCGAGTAGCAAATCCTTATAAGGTGGTGGTTTGTAGGTAGCAATTGGCTGCGCGTAATAGAAACTACGCTGCGAATAGCGGTGCCTTTGTGAAATTTTTAGAATCTCCGTTCCTTACCCATTTTTCCACCCGAATTTGGGTAGAGATTCGGGTAGAGATTTGATTTGGAAAAGCCATCTCTAATGTCAAACTCGTGTTTTTTTTTTTTTCGTTCAAAAAAAATGTCAAACTCATATTTTTACTTAAATCTATTATTAAATAGAACACAAGTAATTAATGAGTGGTAGACTTATAATTAATGAAAATAAAAATAAGGTTTGAAAAAAATGGTTACAACTTTATTTGGTACAATTATATATATTACATAGCTGGCGAATCTGCCAACACCTATTTTGACACCTTTTTATTTTTTACAGTCGAAGCAAATGATTGGAACCATTTAATGTGTTTAAAACATGTTTTTAAGAGCTTTCGTAAAAAAATAAGCTCATTCTGATATCGATAAAAACTTGATCGGTTCATTTGATTTTTTTTTAACATGTTCATTTAGTTGATGCTTGTCAAATTTGACAAGATAAAATTGAATGAGCAGATCTAGCCCTTACCGATATCGAAATGGATTGATTTTTTAGATGAGCTCTTAAAAACATGAGTTTAAACACATTGAATCTTGTCAAAAAAAAAAAAAAAACACATTGAATGACTCCAATCATTTATTTGGATTCAAAAAACAAAATGTGTCAAAATAGGTGTAAGCAGATATATATTCCAAAAACTTACCATAGACAAAAGATGGAAACCGAAGACCAACGACCATGATGACGGCTAGATCCGAGATAGAGGAGGGCAATTGTTCTTACCTTCGCCGGAGCCAATAAAGGCAAGGACGAAGACGACGGTGATTTGAGGTCAAATTTGGTGAGCTATTCTCCGACAATCCGACGACGACAATGAGGCGAGCTGACGAGGTGAACTGTTCTCCGGGGATCAGCAGATAACTTCGAGTCGCTTAGTTGTATGCTGTAGCAAAGAGAGAGGGGCCCACAAGCGAGGCTACCATACCACGCTAGTGCTGGCAAGGTCTGTAGCTAGGGAAGAACTGGCGAGGAGGATGTCGTGGCGGCTGAGTGTGGATTTGAAGGAATTTGCTTGCCAGGGAAGGGATTTTGCGAAGTCCATTGGAGATGTTAAGGGACAGTTTCCTAAAAGTGCTACTAGTAAAATTCTAAGAGCTAGTAGTAATAATTTGCGAAGAGAAAAAACTCCTTCAGTGATGAAAAGAAGCTAGCAGTATCTTGAAAAGGAAAAAAACTTCATTCAATGATTAAAAAAAAAAAAAAAACTTTTATTTTTAGCCAATTTGGAAAACTGGCCCTCAATAGTGTTTTCCTTTTCGAAAATCCAATGCGCACAGATTCATTGTGCACGGATTGGGCACGTACGGCCGCATCGAGATCTCTCTCAAAGAATCCAAAGTGTTCATTGAATATAAATAACTTTTGAAGGTACCCCGCAAGAAAATACACTCGAATATGTAGAAATGTTTGATCCAATCTTTCATTTATTGTTCATAATCCAAGATCTTGAATTTTTTAAGAATTTTGGAGAAAAGTTAAACTATTGGATCAAATACTTGTACTTATTCGATTGAGTTGATTTTTGAAGGAGTGACTCAAAAAATTATTTAAATATAATGAATAGTTTGGATCATTCGTATGAGATCTCGAGGTAGGCCCACGCACCAATCTTTGCACGATCACTATCTCTGCATAGCAACTCTGTTTCTTTTTCAGAAAATTACCAGCCGGTCTAGTTTTTTAACTTCTAATTCCCATTAAGGATGTAAGAGCTGTTTAATTACGTGCAAGGATAAACAGAAGTTGAAGTTACCGTTTTACCCTTATTTCCTTTATTTTCACGCGTTTGATCTCTCTCTCTCTCTCTCTCTCTCTCTCTCTCTCTCCTCGTTGCAAACCTTCTCGCTCTAGAAACCACCACCTGCATTCTCTTTCAATTCTCTCGGTACTCTCTTCAATGGCTTACCCCGGCGTCGTGATTATAATGCTGGCGACACTCTTGATTGGAACCGCGATCTCTCAATCGCTGTTGTAACTGCTGACAATGGCGCCACGGGCCGCCGCTCAACCCGCTCCCACGCCGTCTACTGCCGCAGCTGATCTCGCTCCCACGTCGTCGACCGCCTCTCCCACGCCGTCTCCTGCTTTCGCGATTCCGCCTCCGTCTCATCCCCCAGCACCTTCCCCGTCTTCTGTCCAGTATCCGCCGCTCAAAATCCACTTTTTACAAACAAAGTGGATTTTGTTAATTTTTTGTACCGGATTGAGAATCAAAGGCATGGATTTGTTTGATTTACGATTTGTTAAGTGGTTAGATCATAGACGTGTTGTTAAGTGGTTAGAACAAAGTGGATTTTGTTATTCTTTTGTACCAGCGACAGTGGAGCTCCAGCGTTGTTGCAGTCCATGAAGAACGATGAGGTGCTGTCGTCGTGTTCTGTGAAGTCGAGGCGGCCGATGAGCGGAGGGAAGAAGTACAGAGTTAACTCAATCCTATCAACTGCTCACTCGAGATCTGCGATCCCTCTGTACTAGACAGGTATAACAATGGCTTCTCTGTGAATTTCACAGTGTGAAATTGTGGGAAATTAAGAATTTTGAGAATTTCACACTATGAAATTTGTGAAAAGCGCTGCGAAATGCTGGTGAGGGATTGATGGGCTTTGCTTAACAGAAGCACTTCATAATCCGATGCTTGTGGAAAATCATTATTCAGTTGGCTGCATGATTGGCCCCATATATATATATATATATATATATATATTTTGCAGGCCATGTAAACAATAGAAAGATGGTGTCTGAATACATGTTATAAAGTTATTTGATTCTTTGTACCCAGTGTTGTCTCCATGGGAGGTCTTTTGTATAGTTCAAGTTTAACCATTTCTATGGTCCTTTTTATACTGCCGTCTATTTCAACTCTTATGAGAGCAACATTGCAACTGAGTGGAAATTTTTATAAGGAGTTTTTGTTTCAGCCCATGTTTTTATGACCTATAGAATTCCTTGTTTTCTTGGTATAGCCTTCTTCAACAGTTATATTGGCAAAGGGGTTGGAAATCTAACTTCCAAATATCAACTTGAATTGCGACCTTGCATCTGTCTCATACTCAAATTGATTTGTCATCCTAGAGGCCTAACGTTAAAACTAATATACTTTGATCATGATTTTTGGGGTAGAATAATTGTCTTTTCTTTACTTTGTGACTTAAGTTTGATAAGCCTTAACTGGTTGTTATTATCACATTGAATCTGTAATAGTTGCATTCTGCTGTATATTTCAGAGGTGAGATTTTTTCCTCGGTTCAGAGCGGTTTGCTTTCGACAAAGTGGTCCATGCATTTTTCGAGCCTTATAGTAAGTATGTTGTTTTGTTTTTTCATCTTGTGTCTGTGTTGTTATTTTTTTTGGCTGCTCAATGCTTATTCCTTTTTCTCAATTTTACACTGTGAAAATGACCTATCTATGGGTGTTTTTCACAAATTTCACAGTCTGTCTGCAGCAGCGGGATTTGGTTTATCTTCTAAATATAGTAATAACAGCTTTTACACATCAATTGTTCTTGCAGTGGCAGTTGAGGTTGGAAGTGATGTAATGGATAACACGCATTGTGACCGAATAAGGATTGACTCATTACATTTTATTGCAATTTTCACTGGATAACAATGAATCCATGACTCTACATGCAGCAGAAAACAAGAAAAGCCTACAAGACTTGCCCCGAAGTCTACTCAAAGATATGGCTATAAGTGCTAGCTTTCGGAGTTTCTCAATCGATACAAAATCCACGACTTCATATACAACTAGAGAAATTACAAATACAACTTTCAAGTGATAAATTTTTATAGTTTGGCTATAGATACAAAGGAAATTCACAAAATTGCAGTATTCAAACACAAATTGGCCCACCACTCTCTTACCTCTCAAACTGGATTTGGACTGGAGGGTGGACAAGAAAAAAAATTCGATCTGAAATCAGAGAATTCAAGGAAACATAATCTGGACAAGAAAAAAAAATTTCACATACCCCTGTGAAATTCACATACCCCTGTGGGTATGTGAAATTGTTTAAAACACCACACACGACAGTAAATTCACAATTTCACACACCCCTGTGAAATTCACATACCCCTGTGGGTATGTGAAATTGTTTAAAACACCACCCACGGCCGTTAATTCACAATTTCACATACCCCTGTGAAATTCACATACCCCTGTGGGTATGTGAAATTGTTTAAAACACCACCCACGACTATAAATTCAAAAATTCACACACCCCTGTGAAATTCGCATACCCCCGTGGCTATGTGAAATTGTTTAAAACACCATCCACGGCCGTAAATTCACAAATTCACACATCCCTGTGAAATTCGCATACCCCTGTGGGTATGTGAAATTGTTTAAAACACCACCCACGGCCGTAAATTCACAATTTCACACACCCCTGTGAAATTCGCATACCCCGTGGGTATGTGAAATTGTTTAAAACACCACCCACGGCCGTAAATTCAAAAATTCACACACCCCTGTGAAATTCGCATACCCCCGTGGGTATGTGAAATTGTTTAAAACACTACCCAGGGCCGTAAATTCACAATTTCACACACCCCTGTGAAATTCGCATACCCCCGTGGGTATGTGAAATTGTTTAAAACACTACCCAGGGCCGTAAATTCACAATTTCACACACCCCTGTGAAATTCGCATACCCCTGTGGGTATGTGAAATTGTTTAAAACACCACCCACGCCCGTAAATTCACAATTTCACACACCCCTGTGATATTCGCATACCCCTGTGGGTATGTGAAATTGTTTAAAACACCACCCACGCCCGTAAATTCACAATTTCACACACCCCTGTGAAATTCCCATACCCCTGTGGGTATGTGAAATTGTTTAAAACACCACCCACGCCCGTAAATTCACAATTTCACACAACCCTGTGAAATTCCCATACCCCTGTGGGTATGTGAAATTGTTTAAAACACCACCCACGGCCGTAAATTCACAATTTCATACACCCCTGTGAAATTCCCATACCCCTGTGGGTATGTGAAATTGTTTAAAACACCACCCACGGCCGTAAATTCACAATTTCACACACCCCTGTGAAATTCGCATACCCCTGTGGGTATGTGAAATTGTTTAAAACACCACCCACGGCTGTAAATTCACAATTTCACACACCCCTGTGAAATTCGCATACCCCTGTGGGTATGTGAAATTGTTTAAAACAACACCCACGGCCGTAAATTCACAAAATTAACATACCCCTGTGGGTATGTGAAATTGTTTAAAACACCACCCAGGGCCGTAAATTCACAATTTCATACACCCCTGTGAAATTCCCATACCCCTGTGGGTATGTGAAATTGTTTAAAACACCACCCACTAGTAAATTCACAATTTCACACACCCGTGTGAAATTCGGCATACCCCCGTGGGTATGTGAAATTGTTTAAAACACCACCCACGGCTGTATATTCACAATTTTACTCACCCCTGTGAAATTCACATACCCATGTGAATTTGTTTAAAACAACACCCACGGCCGTAAATTCACAAAATTCACATACCCCTGTGGGTATGTGAAATTGTTTAAACACGACCGTAAATTCACAAATTCACAGGGTATGTGAATTTCTCCTTGATAGAGCTCACAGCCTTATCTCAGAGGGAGAGATGCATGGAGGAGACCACCCATATTCTATGTTTGAAAGACTTGGAGGCATGGCTTACTGATGTTAGATTTCCAAGTTACGAGCTTTGAACATTTGCATTGAAGCAGAATGGAGGGAAAAAATCCTGCGTCGGCAACCCAATTCATGAGGAACAAGGCTTTGTCTGGTTAGGGAAGTGAGAAAGCTGTGCATGACTATTACTATTGCCCTCTTGGTTCTTTCTTTTTTTCCCCCCTTTTCTATGGAGGTGTATATGAAAGTCATCTCTATCATGTCCATCCTTGTGGGTAATTTGAACTAAATTTTTGGGGCTTTTTCGCGTGAAATTGTGTGAAATTGAGAAACACTGTGAAATTGAGAATTTGTTAGGGCTTGAAGATCGGTTCAAACAGTATTTGTGTTTGAATACTGAGAATTTGTGTTCGACTACTCGTACTTTTTGAACCTGTTTACATTTCATTCAAATGTGATACATAGTGAGATGAAGTAGTAGAAGATGAGGTGAACTTGGAAGAATCTGTGTTGGAAGTATAGCTTGAGTACTTGTTTTGGCTGGTCATAGAACTAGTACTGGTGCGTTGGAATCAAGAGAGGCATTCACATGCTAACTCTACTTTTATTCAGTTCTCAAACAAACATACAAATACATTTCACTCTCACTCACTCACAACTCACACACAAACACATAATCTGGTGGGGGAGACCCCCTCAGGGGCTCCCTACGTCTCTCTCTCTGCTCTCAGCTTTCTCTCTTTTGTCACTCTTATTCCCACACCAATTGCACACAGACACATACAACATATACACAAAGAAAATGACTCCCATCCACAACGAAGATCTAGCACACAAACACTCCACGTACTCCATTTAATTCCACCGAATAATGCAGCTAGCTACTCGGCCCATGTCCATTATCCTCATTTCCTCTCTTGTTTTCTGTCTCTCAACTCCTCACATAAGGCCCCACAACTAATTAAGTTCATAGTGTGAATTTGTGATTATCACTTTGCTGGCCTTTTTTTCACACTGCGAAGTTGTGAAACTGTCTCACAACTTCTTTCTCTGGTTTGTAACTCTAGTTTATACAGATTATAGAGAGAAAATTGTATTGCCATGGGTAAGAAATCTTGGAAGAAGATTTAATCATCAAAGGAGATTTCCTTAAAAGAGTTTCAGGATTTGTCCAACGCAATGGAACTCCAACGATCTACTCGTAATACTAATATTCTGTCAAAGAACTTAATAGACATCCTCTGTTACACATCCTTGAGGAAACCACCGAGTGTGAAATTTACAAATTCGCAGTATGAAATTCACAGTCCAACACAATTTCGCAGTGTGAAATTCACTTTTCCGGTGACTTTTTCAGAAAAAAAAAAACCCACAAATTCAACCTTCTTCAGATAAAAAGGCAACATGATAAATACAAATTTGATATGTTAGAATACCTATACATTTGGAGGCTGGCAATAGCACAGTCAAACACAATTTCGCAGTGGCAGATAAAAAAAAAAAAAACCACAATTTCGCAGTGCGAAATTCACAGAGGAGTGCAACTGCGAAATTTGCCACACTTACATCACCTCAACTTGGTCGGACCAGTTCTTCAATCTATGCAACTGGTACACTCACGTCGTCACCAAATCCCCATCCATGTGCTCGGAAACACGATCACCGCGAACCCGGAAAACGTTGAGTACATGCTCAAGACCAGGTTCGAGAACTACCCGAAAGGGAAACCGTTTTCCGCGATCCTGGGCAATCTGCTGGGGAGGGGCATCTTCAACGAGGACGGGGAGCAATGGAAATTCCAGATGAAAATGGCGAGCCTCGAGCTCGGCCGGGCCTCCATCCGATCGTATGCGTTCGAAGTTGTCAGTCAGGAGATCAAGAACCGGCTTATCCCTCTCCTGTCCTCGATCGCGGATAGAGAAGACTCCACCGCGGTTATGGATTTGCAGGATGTTTTCTGGAGATTCTCGTTCGATAGTGTGTGTTAGATCTGAAGACGTCAATGGTGAAGTTCTCGGAATGCATATATATATATATATATATATATATATATATAGAGAGAGAGAGAGAGAGAGAGAGAGAGAGAGAGAGAGAGAGAGGGGTGAAGTTTTCGGAATGGAGAGAGAGAGAGAGAGAAGGGGAGATTTGATCTAACTGTGTGCTGGTTAGAGTTTCGCAAGCGACGGATGAAATGAGGGTGTTTTGGGCATACAACTTTGTGGAATCCTTAGGGGTACATTTTGAGATTGGGTTGGAGTTTGAGGAAATACGTGCCCATTTTTTGGACCGGCCGGTAAATGGCCCTTTCTTTTTTCCTCTTTTTGGTAAAAGTGTTGTCCAAACCTTACCATTTTTCTTGGAGATTAATTTTTTACACAGCAGGTATAAACATTTATTTCCTCCAAATCAATTATATTGCGCCACGTCACCATGTTCAAATAATTGAGATCACTGTTTTAACGACGTGACGCAATATAATTGATTTGAATGAAATAAATATTTAAACTAGCGGTATGAAGAATTTAATTTCTTCTTCTTGTACTTTGTTTTCTTAGGTAAAATATGTGCTTATCCCTTAAATTATCCAAATTTTATTTACTTCGCCCTTTTTAACTATCAATTGCACACATTTGCTCCTTAAACTAACCAATCTGAACTCTCTTTTTTATCGGCCTAACCAATCTGAACTTACTAAGGCCAATTCTCACTTTCCATCTAATTAAAAAAAAAAAAAAAGAAATCCCACTTTCCATCAATCTCTGGGACGAAAAACTTACTTGAAGGATATAAATGTCTTTTAATGTACCAATATATTTGTATATGTACGTACATATCTCGATCCTTCCTCCCCTCTTATCTATCTCACAGCCCCACAATGTTCACCCCCCTAGACTTCTCACATTCTGCCAAAAGGAGTTTTTCACATGTATTTGTTTGTATTGAATGAGGAAAGCCATTTCTTAGGCATCACTGATTACAATTGGCCCAAACACCGAACCAATCACGGGCCTGATTATATAAATACAAAACCAAAGGTCTGTGAAGACTGTGATATATAACAATGCTCATATACCACATTTCCCAGTATAAGCAATCTCTCTCTCTCTCTCTCTCTCTCTCTCTCTCTCGTCGCATAGGGTGTGAGGGCTTTCGGATAAAAACCCCCACATTGATTTGTTCCCGTTTTAGGGTTTTGGACAGGCTAAAATATCTCTCTTTTGGGCGCCAAATTTTTTGGCTAAGGTTTTTTTTTACCAGACGAAAATGCAATTTTTGGCTAAGGTTAGGTCAATGGTTTTTCCATCCAACCTAAGGGGTATGTTTGGTTGGATAGAATCAAGGTTGGAATGGAATAGTCATTTCGGACTTATTTATTCCAATGTTTGGTTCACCATTGAATAATGGAATCACTATTTACCTTAGTAAATGGATTGTCATTCTATCCAAAAAAAAATTAATGAATTGTTATTCCATTTCTTTGTCACACCAAAATTACTAGTGCTATTCCAACATTTACTATTGCCACATCAAAAATTACTATTTTCACTCCAAAAATTACTATCGTCACTCCAAAAATTATTATTGCCACACTATTCCATTGGAGACGAAAATAATTATTCCATTCTCAATTCCTCCAAGTCGATTCCATTCCTATTCACATCCCATTCCATCCAACCAAACACACCCTAAGGGTCAAGAGATTGATGGAAAGAGGGAATTGGCCTAAGTTCATACCGGTTAGTTTAAGAAATAAGTGTGTGCAATTAATAGTTAAAAGACGAGTAAATAAACTTTGGATAGTTTAAGGAGTAAGTACATATTTATCTTTGATTTCTTCTGTAGTACAGTACATGATATTTTTGTGTTCCTAAAAAAAAAATCTGACTCAAACCACCATATAAAATTGTACTCAAATTTTTACTCCAATCAAGGATGACTCCGATTCCTCATGGCCAGGCCGGCTTAGAAGCAAATTTTTTTTAAAATTTTATAACACTACTTTCTCACTCTCAAATTTACAATCATGAGACTTTTACGCCGGGTTTGGCTTTGCACATTGAAATGTTTGACACCAAATGAAGCTTTGCTAAAAATACGCACATTTAAACAAGTTCTTGTGTGAATATTTATCAAGTTCGTAGATAAGTGTGCGGTCATAGCAAAAGGAATAAGGGACCAGGGAGAGGTGGGTCATGCCCCACATTTTCAAGTAATCACCAGAGTTCGATCTAAAACTATGGAAAGTATCTACAAAGATTGGGACTTGGGAATCATGCCGGTTCTCATGGACGAAAGGGTGTGCCGACCGCCAGCACAACGACGTTTTGGGGCCAAAACCCACCTTGGACTATGCTAAGTTCTCGTTTGGCAGCGAAATAGATTAATGAGTATTGTGGGCCATTTCAAGTCCCACAAAGATAATTCACACCACTCATTATTCTTAAAATGTTTTGTTATGCGTTCTTGCAAAAAATTCGCTCAATCCACCATTGGCAATGACTTTTTAAGAATTCGTAGGGCGAAACAATTAATTTCACATTAATGATTTATTGATTTCTGGGGGACTTATTTCGGATTCCACAATGATGATTCTAACCGATCATTATTCTTAAAATATTTTTTATAGGTTGCTATAAAAAAAAATTTTAGCTCATCTGACGTCGTAAGGATTTTTCTAGAATTCATAGCGCTTTACAATCTGGAAAAGCCTTTATAGATATCAAATTGAACTGTTTTTTTGCTGGAATCCATAAAATACAATAAATTTTAAGAATGATAAACGGATCAAATTATCTTTGTGGGAGCCCACAAAAATCATTAATTTGTTTTGCTACCAAACGAGGACTTAGCATAGTAGCCCAAGGGGATTTGGGTTTAGGCCCCAAAACGCTGTCTTGTTGTAACAACTCTGATTTTTACTAAATAAAAATTTCGTTGTTATTATTCGAAAAGTCTTTAATTATTCTTGGATGGTTATAAATCCCTTCTATTTGCTAATGATCCGTCATAGTTAGATTGAAGCCTTATAATTACAATTCTTGACCGGAAATCCTACTAGACTAGTATAGCTAGTTTTAACCAACTAGTTAGAATAACCTAACTACCATTTCATCTAATTACTTCCTCCTAACCCTTGGTGAACTTCTTGAACCCTTTGAACCTTATGAACCTCTCAACCCTAGATGAACATTTTGAAGCTTCTAGCTTTTGCCCATTGGTCGATAAATGCTAGGGAAATCTTTACCCATTGGACAATAGAGAACTTAGATTTTCTACCAAAAGTACTTAGTAGATTTGGTTAAAAGTACATAGATATAGTTATATATGGTTATATATGTACATGTTTAAAGTATATTTGTATTAATTAGGCATAGAATGTACCTCACCCTTTTAACCATTGGTCAACAACCGTTAGGAGAATTATTACCCATTGGATAATAGCTTGGTATTGCTAACAAGTACTAGGGTTTATTAATTTAGTTATTTCATAGATTGCTCTAGTGCTTGAAAGCTTAAAAGATATGGATATGTACCATATGAATCTATTAAACTAAGATTCTTAAAGTACATTAGTATTATATTACTACAAGAGCATGTGCTTATTTGACTAGTTTATTAGGAAAATGTTTTATAGTACTAGGTGTATCTATATTAGATATTCGTAAATGTACTTATATATGTACTTGGTTATATATTGATATATATACATATATATATTTTTTCAAAAGTACACATGTGTTCAATTGAATATTTTAATAAGAAAATCTTTATACTTGAAATCCTATTAAATTATGAAGTATCTTATGTACTTATATAAATATATTAGGATATACATATGTGTATACTTTCATAGTACAAGTACAAGGGAGAGGGAGAGAGAGAGAGAGAAAGCCGAGAGGAAGGAGAGAGAGATAGGCCAAAAGAGAGGGAGAGAGATAGGAGAGAGAGAAAGAGAGATATGGTGTACTAACTTGGATTTTCTCTTACCAACTCAAGTTATATATATACATATAAGTACTTGTACTTATGAGAGGAAGAGAGATGCGAATATATGTGGGAGATTTAGAAGTACATGATCTTCTTACAACCCAACCTTATACACTTTCCCAAATCAACTAACAACCCTTACACACACACACACACACACACACACACATATATATATATATATGCATTGTACTAGAGAGAGAGAGAGAGGCCAAGAGAGATAAAGAGGAAGAGAGAGAGGCTGAGAGAGGGAGAGAGAAAGAGTGATGTGTGTGCATGTGTTGCTTACCCAATCTAGTCAAATCTCTTTTGGCCAACTTCCTACACTATCCTAGTACAACCAAATCTAGGTTTTCTTATACTTTCATATCCAAACAAATCTTCTAAGTACTAGACAAGATTAGGAACCCATTAGAATAACCTAAACATGTCCTAGAATGGAAGTAAAGAACGGAGTAGATCTTTGTGTGCTTTCAAGGATTGAAATGACAACACAACGGAGCAAAATCCATTGGACAAGAGAGGGAGAGAGGGCCGGCCAAGGAGGAGAGAGGGCCGGCCAAAATTTGGCTATAAATAGCACCCCATGTTTGCCATTCAACACACACATTTCCTTGCTCCAACTTCTCTCTAGAAAGTCTTGTGTTCTTACTTGTTCTTGCTTGTTCTTGAAGTTCTTCCCAAGTTCTTCAAGAAACTCATCCTAAGCCGCAACTAAACCGCCACTCCACCACCCTCTCGATCCAAAAGTTTTAGTCGTGTTAGTCAAGATCTAATTTCAAGAGAAAACTTTCTCTTTCGAAGCTACCGAAAGCTCACCGTAGGAAGTTACTTCCCCCAATCACCGACGTACTTTCCGTAGCCGCCCTACCGCCAAGATGAACGGTAGATAACTTTTACTCGCTTACTCCAAATATATGTAGATCTTTCCTATCTACTACTCCTAAGTATATGTAAAATGTCCATACTCTTTATCCCTAAATATAGTTAGAATAGTGTATTTTGGAAGATAATAAGGTAGCACTTGATTAGAAGTATTCGTATTTTGATCTTTAAGATGGTTATGAGCTTGTTTACATGTACTTGCATTACTTGTGGTTGTTTGAGAAAGCATAAGTGATTATCACTCCAAAGGTGTCCGTACATGTAGCGTTATGCTTTAAGTTGTGACTTGAGCATGATTAGGTAATATAGAGTTGGATGATCTTGCTAGTTTAGTTTCAAGATTTCAAATGTATGGTTTATGATTACTACATGAAAAGTCCTACCGCGGAGTCTATGCATGAAAACGAGACACGAAAACCGAGAAGTAGAAACATGGCACCTAGGGTGTGGTTAACATGGATAAAATATTTTTGAGATTACATAATGGCCGGACTTGGTAGCCATTGTGTGGATGTGAAAACCTGCAAGGTGGCCGGACTTGGTAGCCCTTTGTGTGGACTTGCGAAAACCTCAACGAGGCCGGACTTGGTATCCCGTTGTGAAGATTTCCAAAGGGGCCGGACGTGGTAATCTCATTGGTAATATGGCTTGGTTATCCGCGGAGAGGAGCCAATGCAAGATTTGAAGTGTTTTGAAACCGCAATGTGGCCAAACTTGGTAGCCCATTGTGAGCGTTGCCAAAGGAGCCGGATATGGTAGCCTCATTGGTAACGAGAGTTAAAATGATGTTTGAAATGTTGCTTTGTAAGGCGGAAAATGGAGACACAGTCTACAATGAGTCACGTAGGAGAAACACATAACTTATGACACCAACGCTCGCGGAATAGTGAATGTGGATGTGTAATTCTTTACCATTTTGTTAAAGATGCATGTTCTATTGGAAATCGTTACCTATATGTTTTATTGAATGTAAGTTAAGAGTTAGCGGGTATGGTTTATTCTACTGAGCTTTATAGCTCACGGTGTTGCCTTTTGGTGACCCTGATATATTATACTGGGGGCGACGCTGGTATAATGTGTCAGAGTTTATAAATGAGCAGGGTGAACAGTACACGTTGGAGGCTTTCGGAGCCGAGGAGCTTGCTAGGATGGAGGAAGAGGCGGAGCAGTAGATAACCTTGGCTTTTCCCCTTCTTTTGTGTAATATAAGCCCACTCTTGGGAGATTGTGTTGTAATAATGAGCCAGACTCTACTTAGTTTTTATCAATAAAATGTTTAATTAACGTACCCGAAAAATGGGAGCGTTACACTTGTTGACCGGCTTCCCCTGCCAGCTGCCGTCCCCCTGTTTACATCCTAAAATGCACCACCCAATGAGAAAATTGCACGTGGCACCAAACAATGCTTTGGCCTATCAGAACATATCCCATTTGGGCCCGAGATAAAGGGGATCATAGGGTTAATGGCGATATTATTTTAGTACTAAACGGTATCGTTTTGAGGGGAAACGGCGGCGTTTGAGCCTCAAATGAGGGAAATTAAGACGATAATTAAGTTTAGCCGTTGATTACTTATCAAAAACCATCCAATGGTGGTAAATCCCTCGGTTTATGAGGAAGTTAAGTGTGGATGCAGGGAATCATTTATAAAGCACAATCGTGTTACAATAACTCACGTTGCATAGAAGCAGGAAGCCCACGATCCAGAAGACATCCATGATCAACATGGGTAAACGGGGAGAGAGAAGAATTCTGAGGAAATTAATCTAAGTAACCATTCGAAGGCTCCACTCAACCGTGTTGTAAGGAATCATGGGTAGTTCGAATGAAACGTGAGGAGCAGTTGAGGACGTGGAGTTCGAAGGCAGGCTCGGCGTCTATAAATAGAAGAAGAAGTCGAAGAGAATAGCCCCCGACAAAAATTCATCTGACAACTCATACTCAATATGATTGCTCAGAGATTTATCATAGTTTAGGACTTAGTTTAGTGTAATTTGTAAGTCGACGGCTTGTTTGCATTTAAGACTACTTTTGATTAAATTCAAGTTTCTTATTTCTTTCAGTCTTCTTCTTACCAAAGATTAATCGTTTATAAGCTCTCTTTGATTAAATTCAGTGTGCTTATATTTCTGCATTAGTCTTAGAAAATCTCGAGAGTGTTTGTGCACAAATTTGCCTTCGATTAGATTCAGGTTTGTTTGTGTTCAGTCCTCTTAATTATTTATAAGCTCGCTTTTGATTAAATTCAGTGTGCTTATATTTCGGCATTGGTTTTAGTAAAATCTCAAGAGTGTTTGTATACAAACTTACCTTTGATTAGATTCAGGTTCGTTTGTGTTCTATCATCTTTTTTGATTTGAGGAAAGCCAGTTTTTGTTTTGGTTGACACTTTAAGGAAAAATCCTCTTAATTGAGGCAATCGAACGGATAACACAGTTTCCTGATATAAATTAGTTGTTTCAAATCACGTTGAAAAGAATAATTTCTTTTGTGAAGTTAGTTCTTTTCTGACACGCCCGCACACAATCATTTGCCATTTGATTGAGCTAATTCAGCCCCAAACAATTTTTTGGCACACCCGGTGGGACCCAAAGGTGTCATGTAACGCCCCGAATTTTGGGTACGTTAAATAACATTTTATTGAACAACAAAAGAGAGTCTGGCTCTTTATTACATCATAAACTCCCAAAGGGTTCTTATATTACACAAAAGGGATGGATATCTAAGGTTATCTACAGCTCCTTCTCTTCTTCCATCCTAGCAAGTTCCTCAGCTCCAAAGGCCTCCAACGTGTACTGTTCACCCTGCTCATTTATAAACTCTGACACATTATACCAGCGTCGCCACCAGTATAATATGTCAGGGTCACATAAAGCAACACCATGAGCTTGAAAGCTCAATAGAATAATCCAAAACCGACTAACCCTTAACTTACAAATAGCAAGTCATGCATATATCATAAAGAGTCATAACAGCACATGCATTAATATAACAATAACAACAACAATGACACATCCGCATTCGCTAGCTATCGTTGGTGTCATGTTTTCGTGTGTTTCTCCTACGTGACTCAACGTTTTGTGTCTCATCTATCATTTCCAAAAATCACACGCACACACCAATGAGCTACCCAGTCCGGCTCATTGGCCACAATGGCTACCAAGTCCGGCACATTGTGACAATCAATGAAGCTACCACGTCCGGCTCTATTAACAATCTACACAATGGGCTACCAAGTCCGGCCACGTTATCAAATCTTGCATTGGCTCCTCTCCGCGGATAACCAAGCCCAATCAATTAATGAAGCTACCACGTCCGGCTCCGTTAACAATCTACACAATGGGCTACCAAGTCCGGCACATTATGAACGCACACAATCAATAAGCTACCAAGTCCGGCTTATTGGCCACAATGGCTACCAAGTCCGGCACATTGTGTCCCATACTCACCTCCAAATGAAGCTACCAAGTCCGGCTCCATTGGCAACGCATACCAACGTAAGGCTACCAAGTCCGGCCATTACGTAGTTTCTAAAATATTTTACCAAGTCCAATTATTTCCTTTATCCACACTCTAGGTGTCATGTTTCTACTTCTCGGTTGTCGTGTCTCGTAATCATGCATAGACTCCGCGGCGGGACGAATCACTTTAAAGAAATCTTGAAACTAAACTAGCAAGATCATCCAACTCTATTTAATCATGCTTGTTTACAACCACAAGTAAGGCAAGCAACATGCTATCATGCTCACAATCGTTTAAAAGGTCAAAATACGAATACTTCGTTTAAAACAACACTTTATCTTTTAAAACGACAACGTATAGCCATCTTTTTGGAAGTTCAAAACAACACATGTTTATTGACGAGTTCATACATAAACAAGCAACTACCACGAGATCGAGCAATCAAGTAATCATAAGATCAAAGTAAACTACGTAAAACAAATCATGCTACACATAAGACTTCATGCTCATACAATACAATATACTTAGAGAAGTAAGTTCGATGAATTCTACAAGATCAAACGTATACTTAGGAAGAGTGGTTAGGGATCACTACCGTTCTTCTTGGCGGTAGGAAGACTACGAAAAGATTGACGGAAAGAAAGTCAGCAAACGAACAGAGTAACGGCTTACGGTAAGCTTCCAAAAGCTTCGAAAGAGAATGATTTCTCTCGAAACTAGATCGTAACCTAAACTACTACTATTTTAGGATCGAGGTGGTGGTCGTATGGTGGTTTAGTGGCGGGGATGGAAAGCTTCTTGAAGAACTTAGAAGAAAGTAAGCAAGAACAAGCCAGAATGAGCAAGAACAATAAGAACACTAAGTCTTCTAGAGAGAGAAGTTGGAGATTGGAATGGTGTGAGTTGAATGAGAAGTGTGAGGCCTATTTATAGGCAAATGGATGGCTCTTTCTCTCCCTCTCATGGCCGGCCACTCTCTCTCTCTCTTTCCTCCAATTTTTAATTCAAGCAAATCAAGTTTGCTTGCAAGAAATAACCTAAAAACCTAGGCATGCAAGGCTAGGATGTGTCTTTTGGATTAGATTATGGAAGACTAGGCAAGCAAATGGGATTTGATTCAAGTATAAAATTAGGGTTTGTACAAGAAGGACTAGATTTGATTGTCCTTGGCCATGCTTTCACTTTGAAAGTATATCAAAGAAGGACAAGATGAGCTAAGCTAGGTCAATCAACTTGCACACACATCACACTCTCTCCCTCCCTCTCCATCCGAATCTCTCTCTCTCTCAATCTCTCTCTCTCGGCCTCTCTCTACTCTCTCTCTCTCTCTCTTTGGTACAATAGTACAATATATATATAACTATATATATATATATATAAGGACAAGGTTGGTGGATGACTAAGGAAAGTATAAGGATTTGGTTTGTACTTCAAATCTCTCTCTTCTCTTCCCCTCTCTTCTTCTTCCACTTAGTACAAGTACTTACAAACACATATCTAGGATTTGGTAGACAAAGATCAAGCAAAACATCACTTCTCTCCCTCTCTCTCCTTCTCTCTCTCTCTCTCTCTCTCTCTCTCTCTCGGGTTCTCTCTCTCTCTCCCTCTCGGCATTCTCTCTCTCTCTCCCCCTCTCTCTCTCTCTCCCACTTGTACTAGCATGAAAGTATATATATAAACTAGTATATATATAAGTACTTTGGGTCATTCATAAAATCTAAGTTTTCAAGTAAATTAGATTTTATAAATATAATATTACAATACACACATGCTATATACAATATAATATATATATACAACAAGTACATACATATATATATATATACATGTACCACACAATATCTATACTAGATATGACCTAGGACTATTATCTAATATAGTATTCTACTACTTTCAAAGTACAACCATTAAAATACTAACCTAATGTACTAATCCTATTTTAATCAAATAACACACATGGCCAAGTCTAATATTTTAATCACCTATTCTTGGTTGGCAAGTAAAGCTATTATCCAATGGATAATAGTTTCCCTAGCGGTTAATAACCAATGGTTAAGGATGGTAAGGTCCAAGGGTTATCGTCCAATGGATAAAGAATCTCCTAACGGTTATTATCCAACGGTTAATACCAAAAAGTATAATACCTTGCAATTAAGCACTAAACTAATCTAATCTCGTACTTCGGGAGATTAACCAAGGTTCTCCTATTATCCAATGGGTAAAGATTACCCTAGCATCTATCGTCCAACGGATAAATATTACTTTAGCCTTTATCGTCCAATGGATAAAGACAAAAAGGGTAAAATGGTCCATCTAGGGTTAGGGAGAAGTGATTAGGCTAAATGGGCATTAGGCTAGTCTAACTAATCGGTTAAAGACTAACGATACTTAATCTAGGCTTTCATTGCTCGAGTGGTAATTTGGTTTTATTTAGTAGGAAATCGCCTAATAACGGAATATTAAAGCCCGACAGTGCCAAACGCCAAGGCAAGGCGTGAGCGTGGCCAAGGCAGCCTGGTGGCAAAGCGGAGACCAAGCGATGGCCAGCGACCGGTGGCCAAAGCGATGGCCAAAAGCAGCCCGGTAAGCGTGTGGCGGTGGCCAGCGACCGGTAGCAGCGGATGGCCAGCGGTGGCTGACTGGTGGCCAAACAGTAGCCAAGGCAGCCCGGTAGCCAAACAGTGGCCAAAGCAGCCCGGTGGCCAAACAGTGGCCAAGGCAGCCCGGTAACCAAACAGTGGCCAAGCGGTGGCCAAAGCATAGCCAAGGCAAGGCCAGAGCAAAGCAGCCCAGCCACGCCAAGGCAAAAGCAAGGCGCGACCCGACGCCAAGGCAGAACCCGATGGCAGCCAAGGCAGAGCAACCCGACAGTGACCCGACGCCTAGGCGAGGCAGACCCGACAGCGAGCCGACGCCAAGGCAGTCTAGCCAAGCCAAAGCAAGGCAGTCAAGTCAACGGTTAAGGCAAAGACTAAAAATTAACCACTTTGGCATCGATGCAACGCTCTAGGTTATGAAAATGTAACTAAGCCAAACGGTAGTTAGGGTTGCTAACTAATCGGTTGCCATGTAGGATTTCCAGTCGAGAAATATAATTCTAGGATTTTACTATAATTACCAAGTTACTATACCCAGGTCTTAATGGGCATACTCGTCTTTAGAAAATGACCTTAATGCCCGGGCGATGAATTCCAATCTCCTAAGTCATAAACCTAATTATGACGGATTATTAATCGCTAAAAGGGATATATAAAATAAATAAAGAATTTTCAAATAAAATAACAAAATTTTATAAGTCGATAACGACCGATTTTTGGAAGTTAAAAATGAAATCCAAGTATTAAAATAAAATTCAAATTTTTAGCGAAATTCTTATTGACCAAAAATCAGGGTCGTTACAACCTATCCCCCTTAAAATAATTTCGTCCTCGAAATTGGTGCGTGTCTACGGATTTGTCAAGTTGCTATACTGGTCCTTGAATTGTCGTCTATCCCCCTTAAAAGAAGCAAGTCACACTTAAGTCGCAGGTTGGCTATTTCTAGTTCGCACTCGCTACTCACTTTAGACTAACAGTTGCACTCTCCCGAAATGGTGATGATACTATCTTGAACTAAGGGGTTTTGCTTCGGGTGCAAGTGTCTAATGAACACGACAGATTATTGCAAGCAAGCAATTAAATTTCTTAAGATAACATAAGATCAACATACTACATGCCTAAAGGCATCATTAGGTACAAGAAAAAGTAAGGAAAAACAGATAATAATGGCTATGGTGCCATTGACGTGCCTCGCCCTACCACCTATCATTGAAGGCTTGGATCAAACGACGTTCGTATTCCCTTACGAACACCTCGAGTGCGACGGTCACAGCGAGAACGCAGCACCAGAAGGTGCGGAGACGGTTGTTCCTACCGAACCACCGTGGCATGCCCATTATCAGCACGACACAGAACAGGACGAAGATGAAGGGTGTGGGCAGCATGCCCTTAAAAAGGATTCCGTTCCTTTCTAAAGAGCGCCTTCGGGAATTTCGGTTCCCGAAGCAAGGGCCCATAATCGAGGGAGCGCGAGCGGAGATGCAAGCGCTCGGAATACAGAGTCGCCACTCGGGTTTGAAGGTCCGACACCCAAGGAACCGTATTTCGAAGCACCTGCCGCGCTGTTTGTTTGATTTGAAAAAGTGAAGGAAACCAGTCCGTCATAACCATATCTGGGTTCGGGAGCCAGGTTACGAGAGGGGAAGGGTTTTAAGGCACCCCTTTCGCCCAATCCGGAGATCGGTCTCTACTTAGGCATTTTGGAAAATATTTGTGATTCTTCTTCTTTTTAACCAAATTTCAGCCAATTAGGCGGGGAACAAGATCGGGGATAAAAGCGTAACGGTTGCAAGATGTTTTATATAGAGCATGGACGGATGGAATACTATGAAAATGGGATAAAAACCCAACCCTCTGATCAGAACAACAATATTGCATAAGGTTTTGAATTTGCCAAACACGATGGCCACCTTTGCATGCATGGATGTACATACATGCAGAGAACCATCGCACAAAAATTCAGAACACTCGCGCGAGTGTTCGTTCAAACCACAGGTTGGATTTTGATCCCCTTCTGGGCTCTGGAAGGACCAGTGCTCACCCAGGAGGCAAACCAAGCAGTTGTATATGTACTGGAATGTAAATAATTATTACAAAGTAGATTAAACAGAAGCCAAACAAATGAAAATACAACCCCTAAACATTTGGGGTGGATAAACAGAGGCTTAAGTCTTAGTTGCAATGCAAGGGCAGCTACTGGAAGATCATGAACCGTCGCGCGAGCATCGGAAATCCACGCGCGAGTGTTCCTGACTGGACATCCAGGAATTGCTTTGCATGTTTGGGGCTCTGAAACATACTCAGAAGCTTCCCAAAGGCATTCCAAACTAAATAAAACTGCAAAATAAGCTAACTATGGCTTTTTCATGCAATACAGTGATCTAAAAGCCCTAATATGCTTTAAAACAGTAATAACAGTATATAGAACTGAAAAACCAGGATACCCTTCCCCACAGGATTGCATCTCACAAGGACACAAAGTGTCGCGTGAGTGTTCTAAATCCTCGCGCGAGGGTTCCATGGTCACTGCTTCTGGTAACCTTGCTGACTTTAGGGCCACGATTGGTATTGATTACCAGCCTTGGCCCTGACAGCCCCCCTCAGGGGTCAGAACAGAAAGCAGGTAAATGTTTATACCTTTGCTTGAAATGTTTTGGATTGGTTTGAATAAGGTGGTGTAGCTTTGAAAATGAGTGTATGTAGAACATAAGAGTGAGAGAATAACTAGAGTGGTTGAGGTTTTTGTGATCTTTGTGCTCGAGTTAGTGCAATTTTTTTGTAACCCTTTAGCTTTTGGAAGCATAGGGGATATATATAGGCAAAGGGTGGCCAAGGGGTGAGTGGCAAACTTGGCTAAGGCACCAGCCAACAAGGCTGGCCAACCAAGCTTGGTGGAGAAGATAGCCAACAAGGTGGGGGGGGGGGGGGGGTTACATGTTGAAGGTTCCAACCATGCAGCCACCAACAGCTGTGCTGGAGGAAAAACGGGGTTCTACTGCCCCATAGACCCCCTGCCGATCGAGGAATCCAGCTGGAAAATGGTGAAAGGGACAGGAGAGAACCCTCGCGTGAGGGTTCCAAACGCGCGCGCGCGTGTTCTCAAGGTCCCGCGACGGTCAACGGTCAAAACCTTGACTTTGACTCACACCTGGCATAGAACACTCGCGTGAGGGTTCCAAACCCACGCGCGATGGTCAAACCTGGCTCTAGGGTTTTGACTTAGCGTTTCCGAGGTCCAAAAAGGCTTAAGGAGGAATCCACACATACACCAATTCAAACCATTCCAAACTCAAGTCTGTCTTTAACCCGACTTCATCATCGGGGAAACAAGAAGCCGTAAAATGATCAGGAGATCCAGATTGGGGTGTCTACAGTAGTCCCCCTTTGACGGCACGCGGAGCACCATAGATTGGTACGGGTAACGTCAAAGGTTTCTAGACACCCACCAAATCCACCGGAAAGCCGATTAATTGGAAAATGCGCGAGTATGTAAAAATACCGTGCACCGAGGAAGGGAGGAAAGGATCCATGTCTGCTACGGACTCTTCTGGGAAATAACATAAGATTCGGACGGATGGATCATCGTTGGATTGAAAGTGGACGGATGGATCGTCGCTGGATTGAAATTGGATGGATGGATCGTCGCTGGATCGGAGTTGAACGGATAGATCGTCGCTAATTGACGGTTAGATCGTCGTTGATTTGAATGTAGACGGATAGATCGTCGCTGATTTGAAAATCGGACGGATAGATCATCGCTGATTGACAGTTAGATCATCATTGATTTGAATGTGGACGGATAGATCGTTGCTGATTCGGAGTTGGACGGATAGATCGTCACTGATTGACGGTTAGATCGTCGTTGCTTTGAATGTGGACGGATAGATCGTCGCTGATTCGGAGTTGGACGGATAGATCGTCGCTGATTGACGGTTAGATCATCGTTGATTTGAATGTAGACGGATAGATCGTCGCTGATTTGAAAATCGGACGGATAGATCGTCGCTGATTTGAATTTGGACGCGCATGCGGGCGGGTCATAGTTGCTGGGGAAATGAAAATAACTCGAATTCCGCCGGGTTTAATTCCAAATAACTCCCGAACATGGCTCAAAAGCATAACAACACACGATGAGCCACAACAATAAGGGATCTGAACGCTTGGGCCTGCACTGCTGGAAAATGGGTTAGAGGCCCAAACGAAACGTCGCGCGAGCATACAGAACCCGCGCACGAGGGTTTGTTTCCTAGGGCTTGGATCCGTAACCGGCCCAGACCCGGCTCGTGCTCGCTTTCGTTCTATATACGTCGAGGACGTTTCAGAAACGTGATATAGGCGGTTTCTAGAGTTCAAAAGCCTCTCAATATTCAAACTCTCTCAATCCGCTTCCACAACCCTAAGATTCTTCTTAAATCAACAAACCCACACTTACCCATTCGTCCATGGCAGACCCCGACGGCAATGGAGGCTGTGGTGATGTTATTGATCGGCCGGAAGATCGAGGAGGGCCCATGGTGGCGGAAACAGAAGATCAGATACGCGAGGAAGCTGTCGCGGATGCTGGTGCAGTAGTGGAAGGCGGCGGCGATGGTGGAGAAGGCCGCGAGCAGGAGGCTGACCTGCTGGAGAATCCGCGCGCGACCGAGGAGAACCCCCGTGCGACGGTTCTGACTGAGGCCGTGGGGTCCATTCTCACGGCAGAAGGCTCGGGCGCAGTGGTGGAGGACTCGCCCATGGTCAGTGGCAGTTCTGGTGGTTCTGGCAGTGGTGGAGCAGTGGGTGACGATCCCGGGCCGAATGGGTCTCCGCTGAGAGACCCGGCGAAAGGCAAGAGTGTCGTGGCAGAGGAGGCCGCGGAGATTCCCGTTGAAGAGGAGCAGAGGACAGAGGCTGCCTCTGTTGAAATCCGTGAAGAGGATATAGCATTCAGGCCTCCGGTGACGGCGGCCACATCATCGCGTCACATACCGATCACCTTTGATGATATCGCTGAACACACGCCCGACGAGATACTAGCGAGACTGTTGGAGGAGCGCCCCGATATTGGCGAGTATGTTCTGAAGGCCAAGGAGGATCGGGCGAGGGCCATTGAGGCTGCCGAGGCCGCAGGGAGGGCCGAGAGAGAGAGAAAGGATAGTGAGGACCTTCTGAGAGAAATGGAGACCGAGGAGAGGGCTGCCGAGGAGGCACGGGGACCTAAGGTGACAGCCGTGGCAGAGGCGGCAGCCGTGAGACGGCCTGACTACACAACAGAGGCATACACACCCCCTGTGCCACACTTGTTCGCACCGTCGGGTTTTTCGGCGTATACGCCCCAGCAGTCAGAGTACGATGATGAGACAGTTTTGAGAGACCCTCTGATTCATATTGCGAACACTTGGGCCGAGGTAAATTCTGAAAACCCCCTTTGTACTTCAATATCTATTTTTCTTGCATGTTTAGTAGACATAACACATGTAGTAGCTCAGTTATAATAAATAAACCGCTGAATCATATGCCATATAGCACACATGCTGGGTAAAATAATAACTTGGACCAACCATCTGAATGTCGCCTGCACCTAAGCCCGAATCACGGTGATATAACCTCGATAGACCATGCATGCACTAGGATGAACTGAAGAGTCATCGTTATACCGCTGCATTGATTACCTAGAACTTGAAAATGAAAGCCACGCGTGCCCTGTTGCTTGATGACATGACCCTGATAGGCCATGCATGCAATAGCACGAATCAAAGGACCATTGTTACACCTTTGCATTGATTACCTAGAACTTGAAAATGAAAGCCATGCGCGCTAACATTTGCCCTGTTGCTTGTCTGCGTACTTGAAACAGGAGGGAGCAGTTCAGAGGGATATTCGCTGTTTTGGGGGTGCATGCAGATCACTGGCACTGTACGAGACCTTACCTCAGAGGGTGAGGGATTTAGTGGATGCAGCGGGCTTCGGGGAGTTCATACGGACCCTTACTCGGAGCAGGATTGATCATGCCGTGTTGGTGGCCCTTGCAGAGAGGTGGCGGGATACAACCAACACCTTGCACCTTCCCCCTGGAGAGATGACGGTGACACTTGCTGACTTTGCAGTAATCACCGGGCTGAGAGTCGGTGGAGAGCCCATCCCTTTTGATTCGAGCATTCAGGATGATCGAGTTGCATTGGAGTGGTTTCTGGGTGATGCACCCAAGATTGAGGAGGGGATGACCAAGTACGAGCAGTTCAAGAAGTACTTGAGGAAGAAGGTGACTACAGAGCGGGAGACGGAGCAAATGGCCAGAGCATACCTACTGTACCTCTTTGGCGCTTCCCTGTATCCAAACAGGCGTAGCAGAGTGCATCTGTCTTATCTGCCAGCTTTGAGGGATCTGAAGACAGCTTCACGTTTTGACTGGGGTGGAGCAGCGCTGGGCACAGTCTACACTTTCATGGGCAACTCGTCAAGGACGGGGAAGAGCACCGCTGGCTATTGGAGAGTCTGGGAGGTAATAACACAACACAACTTCTATTGTTTATGCATTACTTGTTTACTGCCACTTACTATAGCCCGCTTGAATACATATTTGCATAATATCATGTGACTGATGCATATGTTTGCTTGAATTTGAATAGCTCTGGGCTTACGAGGTTTTGCGGATGTATTCGCCTCAGTGCAAGCATCCCGACTTGAGTACACTTCCCCGCGCACTGACATGGAGCAAGAAGATGATGGGTCCAAAGGAGGGTAGAGGCCAGCTCAACGCCTTTAGACTGTACTTGGACGAGCTCAGAGCCGAGCAGGTAGACCATAAAACCTCCGTGATTAAAACACTCTGAATTGCTTTAATGCTGTCGCTGATTAATTGTTTCTATCGTTTGTTGACCTGTGTGCAGATCAATTGGAATCCCTGGAGGGTCGCAGGAGTAGAGCCTGAGTACCTGGCCCAGAGCAGGGCCATCACTGCCAGCAGGGTGCTTCTTGAGTCGGCCTTTGGCTGGCAGTGGTACCTTGGAGACCGGGTGTCACGCCAGTCACTTGGCTATACCGCGTTCCAGGTGCCAGGGCGACTTCCACCCCGAGCTTCACATACGAGTACATACACCCGGGCTGAGCTGGAAAGGTTCACACGTCCTGATACAGAGCTGACACGATACCTAGGCCCAGAGATGGACTATGCGGAGTACCAGAGAGACCGCTTGGCGAGACCATTAGGTATTCGGGCTTTGAGGGACGTGCGGAGTCTGGCACGTGGGGCTGCTGAAGAAAAGAGAGCTGCTGGAGAGAGAGCGAGGGGCGGCGAAGGCCGAGTTAGGCATCACGCAGGCGTTCCTGTGAGAGGTGGACCCCCAGCGATGTCATGGACAGTTCCTGTCGTGGACGCACAGGGAAATCAAGTAGAGATACATTTGGCGCCTGCCAGGGTTGAGCCACCGCCCGTGACTGTTCCGGTATGAACCTGTTTTTTTCATGATATGTGCACTATTTGTATAGCTTGTTGATACTGAATTGCCTTTGCAGGTGCCCACTGAGTGGGTGAATGAAGCCATACGCCGCATGGTGGCTTTAGAGAACTTGGTTAGGAGAGCTGCAGGCGGCTTTCCATTAGACTTGCACTATCCAGCACCATCTCCATCACAGGCTCAGGGAGCTACTGCCAAGAAATCTCAGGTATACAACGATACATTCCTGCTTTCGATACTTAGAGATGCATTTCTTTGCTTTCAGTATATACGCTCTCATTGCTTGTAACAAAATGTACCTGTCATTTTAAACACAATACACAAAATGCACAATGTATACTAATGCTTTGCATAATATGACAATGCAGACACAGGGGCGGACGACTTCTAGGAGTAAGAGTACATGGCCGCCTCCACAGAAGAAACTAGCAGCCAGGGCTCCCGCACCAACAGTCACATCACTGCGACAGACCAGGAGCTCGCAGCCAGTTGTTGCAAGCAAAGAGGCAGCTAGACGGGCCGCAATACGTGCTGAGGAGCAATTCCGGATTGCAGTGCGCAAGAGACCAGCACCGGAGGAGCAGCGAGCCCAACAGAAAAGGCCCAAGCTGATTCTGCTTCCGACCTCCGAGGATGAAGAGGAAGATGATGGAGAAGAAGAAGAGGAAGAAGGAGAAGAGGAGGAGGAGCACTCATCCGCTCGCAGTGACCCTGATGACTCCGTTGATGATCCGGGATACCAAGAAGATCCCCAGGAGGGAACTGACGATGACAGTGGTGATGATGGTGATGACGACGGAGGCGAGACTGGCCTGAAGGACTGGCTCGGAGGGATGGATTGAGGTTGACAGCGGAGCCTCTTTATTTTTCTGCATTTCAGTTTTTTTTGCTTTTGGGGCCTGTGTGCCCAAGTAGATAGATGGAGGGTAGGTGTGCCCTAGTACTGATACTTGACGTAGATTTTGGAGGCCTGCGTGCCTTTTGCTGGATGGGCGGATGTGCCCGCACTACTTTTGATGGTTTTGCTTGGCAGACATGCCACTGATACAGTAGTTTCCTTTTGTTTCTGGATATTCAGATAACATATGGTTTAGCTATAAGAATTGCATTTTCATGGTTCATTGATTCTTATCATGGATAAAGAAAACAAAACCAACCACTAAAACCGAACTTGCATTGACAACATCTGAGACTAAAGATAGACACACACACATGTATTGGTGCAACAAGTTCAAAAGAAAGCCTAAAACAAACCTAGGACACAGCCAGGACACGAGGATACGGGAAATATAATGAATTTTTAGGCGTTAATAGACCAAAACTCAAAATACCTCCACACCGAACAAAAAGACACTTCTGTAAGGTCAAACACACATAATATGACTTGCAGAAGTCGACGGAATGAAGAAGAACTCCTCAAAATGAGATTTAGATCGAAAAGTGCCCAACAGACACAAAAGGGACACGCGACAGGGAAACATGACTCAAATATGTCCCGGACCGAAACCAACACCCCCATACAGTCACACAAGGCTTACATGACTTGTATGGCATGAAAGATCTCGACGAAAATACCAAGAACAAGTTTTGACCCCCCCAAAACCTTGATTGTCACCTGAAACGGGCCGCCGATGGTCTGAAATCTTCGTTGAGCGCAAGGTTTCGAATCCGATGCTTGCACACAGTCACAAATACCCATCATGGCTTATCAGAACCAATAAAACTGCAAAAAACCCTTCGGAACTCAAAACATCCAAAACGGATCAGTAGCAACCAAAATCTGCCAAAATTGCAGACAAACCGTCGCGCGACAGTTTAGAATTGTTGCGCGAGCATTCACTCGCGCACGAGATTTTGTGAATACTCGCGCGAGGGTTTGTCCCTGCCAGGCCTCCTCTTTTGACCAGGCCCACCTTTGAAGGTACCAGGGGCCCTATTATTGTTCCCAAACATGCCGCAGTCCATCCTGCAGTTTGCAGAGAAGGGTGTCCTTGCACGGCAAGGTGTCCAAACTTTTCACAAAGTTTCAAACTTTGGTACAAGAGCCAAAGATGATATTTTTGGAAACTTGGCTATAAAAGAATAGCATGCACTACGTAGCAGGACACATCCCTCGTAAAATCTTCCACATTTACCCAAAATAGAAAGTCCACTAGCTGCCATACTCGACTCGTGGCTAATACGGCCCGAAACCATTGATTGGGAAAGCCCTCGTTCCCAATGCCTATCTTCCATTCGTGATCTCCGATTCATGGAGTCACACCCTGAGCTTCTTGAAGCTGCGGTGATATATTGGGATCCTGTGATGCATGTCTTTCGTTTTCATAACGACGAGATGTGCCCGACGGTGGAGGAGTTTCAAGCCTACCTTCGGGGGTTCATCAACTGTGAAACCCTTGCAGTTCCTCCATTTGAAGAGAATATGAGTCAACTTTTGCAAGCAAAACTCAACATACCCGAAGAAATGTCAGCCGGCATAATTCAGAATGGCAACATCAACGTTGTCCGTCTTGTCGAGCTGTACGGCCCTGAGGGAGCCCTAGGAGATCACGTAGGGCAATCCAACAGACGCTTTGTGCTCTCCGTCTGCGCACTGGCTGCTTATATGCTGATCTCTGCTAACGAAGAAGTTAGTCCCAAGATAGTGAGTATGGCGCTGCAAATGGATGCTCGAAAGAATATCATGCCCGTCGTTCTGGCAGAAACCCTCACGGGTGTAGATATGGTGAAAAGCTGCCAAGCAAATCGGTTCAGTGGGTGCCCCTTACTGCTTCAAGTAGGTTCTCACTCAACTCACTCTCTTTCTTAGTTGCGCACTTTCTCATTTTACCTCGACCCTCAGGCTAGGACCACTCGAGAAACCTTACTTGTCTTTTCACTCTGGCTGTATTTAATTTCTTACTTGTTTTTACGCTCAGCTTTGGCTTTCAGACAAAGTGGGTATACTGGAGGCTCCGGAGGCCGGCTTTGAACATTTCCCCAGGCAATTGGTTGAGAGACCGATGGTGTACCCTGAGCTGATGGTTGAGGAATGGTTTGCCTTTCTGAACGACATGCATTCGGAAGACATTGTCTGGAGGTGCCCATGGCTAAACTTGCCGGCGATGACCATAAACTCTGCGGGGTTTAAACGAGTGATCCTTGCTGGACTGACGAGCTTCACCTTCTACATCCCAGGACGAACGCTTCGACAATTGGGCACAAACCAGGGGAGTAGATGCTTCGGGAGAGAACGCTTCGGACTTCCTACATTTGACGGCCACAACCTGCAGGCCTATGAGTACAGCTGGACTAACAGAGAATTGGAGGAGTCCCTTCCTGATCCCATCACATGGCTAGATAGCCGATACATGAAATGGCTCCACAGAGAGATTAGGGCTAGGTCGGAGGATACTTCTGAAGGCTGCTGATGTCAAGTTCGTACAGAAATAAGCTCAACAATCGTTGAATTGTTCGAGCAGCTTGCTTTGCTTTTTAACACCTGCTATGTAAGCCGTATGGCCTTTAAGCCTGGCTCGCTTAATGAAATAACAATCTGTGCAAAGACGAAATGCAGACACCATGCTTCCGAGAGCCCGAAACCCATTATCAGGCATATGATTTGATCAAACGAAACTTCCACATAGGCACACACCTCCTTAAATGCGGGCCGGACGTGTTCAAAGTTCGAAAACCGGCTTTAATCAGAATGCGGAAAATCACCCTCCATAAGTCAGTAGGCTGTTCATTTCTGGCCAAACGAAACCACGCAGTCGCGCGAGGATTCGAACCATCGCGCGAGGGTTCATCCCAGACAAACCTACCAACCTTGACTTATTCAAAAAGTACTGGGGTGCATGCCCTACCATCATTTTGGCCGTCCTGGATGTTTAGGGATGCGCCAATAAGTGTGCCTTAAGGGGCATGCCACCTTGCCCGACAAGTCTTCACAGATGCAGGAATTTTTACATCCATATGGCTATAAAAGAGGCTAAGCTTTACGAAAGATATTCACCTCAGGGAATACCTTACACCATATGCAAATGGCAAATCATCTGCCCACCATAATTGACCCATGGCTAGAAGCATTCGTTGCCACCGACTGGCTATCCTTTCGAACTTACGGCCTAGCTGCTTTCCGCTTCCTTCGAAACATACGGTTTCGCCCCGAGATACTGCGGTCGGCTCTACAGTTCTGGGATCCGGCTGTTCATGTATTCAGGTTTGGAGATAACGAGTTGTGTCCGACGGTGGAGGAATTTCAAGCATACCTCCAAGGCTTCGCCTCCAGCGGAATTGTCATACTTCCGTACCGAAAGAGCATGACGAAGCTCTTGTAAACGAGTTTAAACATTACCCCAAGAGCAGCTGAAAGTCTGCTGAGCGGCGGGCAGATAAATGTGATGCGGCTGATGGAATGGTACGGACCTGAGGGTAATGCGAGGGACATGGCCCTGCAAGCTCGCCGTCGGTTTGCCCTGGCGATTAGCGTGCTTGCCGCCTATTTGTTGGTGTCACCAAATGGACAGGTTAACCCCCTTCTAGTGAGTGTTGCCACGCAGCTGGGTGCTCGAAAGAATGTGGTGCCGTTGGTTCTCGCGGAGACTCTCATAGGACTGGATTTAGCTTCAGCCGGCCAAACTGGGATATTTGGCGGCAGTCCACTCTTATTGCAGGTAAACTCTCACTCAGCTCACCTTTTTCTGGCTTTCACACATTCTGTTTTTAACTCGCACTCGGATAAGGCCATATTGGAGCTACTTACTTGTTTTTCCGCTCAAGTCTTATATGGCTCCTTACTTGTCTTTTTTGCTCATGCAGCTGTGGTTGTCAGATAAACTTGGGCTAATTGCAGCCCCAGAAGCGATCTGGCCTCGCTTACCCGGGCAAATGCATCAAAGAGGGATGTTATATCCGGAGATGTCCACTGAGGAATGGACCAGGTTCATGACTGAGCTGTCACCTGAAGAAATCACTTGGAGGCATGAAGTGCTCAATATTCCTGACATGGCCGTGAAATCCAGTGGATATGAAAGAGTGGTAATTGCGGGATTGTCCAGCTTCACTTTCTACATTCCAGGCCGCATTCTTCGGCAGTTAGGGATAAGCCAGGGGTCACACCGAGCCGGAGCAGAGGCCTTCTGCGTTCCTGGCTTCACTGCGCAGAACCTTATTGGATATGAACATAACTGGGGTTTGAGGGAGCTGGGCGGAGCAGATCTAGGTTTCAGCACAGAGCTAACAAACCGTTATAAAGCATGGCTAAGAAGAGACATCATTAGAAGGCAAAATGCAGACTGACTCTGACATAAGCTGGATGATCTAGAATAAACTGTGAGCCTGTGAAGGCCTCTAGCATGTTATTCTGTTTTTATGCTTTAACTGTTTTCAAAGACATGCTCAACCTATGTAATAGCAGTAATAGTTTTTGAAATAAAATCGAAAGCTTAAGGACTTTCCCTTGCCGGTCCAAACGTTGACACCACGCCGCACGCTGAAAGCATCCTTCGAAAAGGGCAAACCTGGATTGAGTTGAAAGATTATGACCGAATCTCACTGAGAGACTGCCTACGTATCTTTTTCGAGGAATCAGGTCAAAACGTAGTTCAGGCTAGGGTTCGCTCATGTGTTTTGGCTCCCCTTTTGCGCTCTAAATTTTGCCCAGAACCGCCCTTTCGGGTTTTCAGCCTGGCGAGCTTTTGAATGTTTGCCCATTTATTTTTGCCTAGACCGCCTCCTTAGGTTTTCGGTCTAGCAGGCACGCTCTAATTTTTGCCTGGAGCCGCCCACCCTTGTGGTTTTCGGCCCAGCGAGCTTCTCTCAGGGATAATAACGCTTGAGTTGATCGAGATTGACTAGAGTGTTGAACTCGTTGCCGTCCAGATCCATGAGTTGCACTGCTCCACCGGAGAGGATGGTCTTGATGAGGTAGGGCCCTGAGCGCTTCGGCCGGAACTTACCATGAATATCAAAGATGGGAGCCCGAATTTCCTTTGTAACCATATCTCCCTCAACTAAGTTGCGAGACTTCACCTTCTTATTGAAAGCCCGAGCAATCCGACGTTGATACCCTTGAACATGATACAAGGCACGGAGCCTCCTCTCGTCAAAGAGCATGAGTTCAACAAACCTCCCGCTGAGCCAATCGGATTCGGTGAGTTCCGATTCTGCCATGACCCTCAAAGATGGCACCTCAAGCTTAATAGGGAGTACTGCTTCCATCCCATAAACCAGGGAATAGGGAGTTGCCCCAGTTGATGTTCGAATTGACGTTCGATATCCCCAGAGAGCCAGAGGTAATTGTTCATGCCAGTCCCGGGCAGACTCGGCAGACTTCTTGATGATCGTTTCAATGTTCTTGTTGTCGGCCTCAACTACTCCATTGGCCTGTGGGCGATAGACCGTTGAATGGTGTATCTCAATTTTGAATTCCTCGAAGAGCTCCAAAACCCTACCCTTGAAATGAGCCCCATTATCAGAGACAAATGCTTGTGGAACGCCGTATCGATAGATAATGTTCTTTCTGATGAATTGAGCCACTTGAACAGCAGTCAGGGTTTTATAAGATTCGGCCTCTACCCATTTGGTAAAGTAGTCTATCGCGACCAGGATGAATCGGTGACCGTTTGAAGCAGAGGGCCTGATCATGCCAATGACATCAATACCCCACACAGCAAAGGGCCAAGGTGACGTCATGCCAAACAGCTTAGAAGGAGGAACATGCATAAGATTGGCGTGAATCTGGCACCTATGACAGCGACGGACATAATCCACGCACTGTGATTCCATAGTAGACCAAAAGTAACCCTGTCGTAGGATTTTTCTGGCAAGCATGACGCCACTCATGTGAGGACCGCAGACTCCTTCATGAATGTCCTCCATTATTTTGGTGGCCTCGATACCACTAACACAGAGCTTGTGCATCCCACAATGGGATCGTTTGTAAAGCTTCCCCCCACAGATAATGTACTGAGCAGACAACCTTCGTAATGCGAGTTGATCCTTTTTAGTAGCCTCAGCCGGATATTCCCCTCTTTCCACAAAGTTCCATATATCATGGTACCAGGGCAGATCGTCGTCGACATCATCGATGGTACAAACGTACTGATAAGCGGGACAATCCCGCTGTTCAATTAGGATGGGACGAAGCTTAACACCCAATGGAAGCTCCACCATGGAAGCTAAGGTTGCCAGAGCATCGGCAAACTGATTCTTCAAGCGGGGAATGTGAGTAAAAGTCACTTTGTTAAAACGAGGAATAAGATCTTCCAAGTCCTGATGATAAGGCTTCAACTTTTCTTCACGAACTTTCTAATCCCCATTGGCTTGTGATACAACAAGATTAGAATCACCGATGACTTCGAGCTTTTCAACACCAAGCGTCAAAGCGGCTTCCATGCCAACGATACAAGCCTCATATTCCGCTTGGTTATTAGTGACATCAAAATTGAGTTTGAAAGCAAGCGGAATATGAGACCCATCAGGTGTTATCAATAAAACACCGATTCCATATCCTTTCTGATTAGCTGCCCCATCGAAATAGAGAGTCCACACATCATCAACTACCGCGAGCACTTCTTCATCTGGAAATACGAAATCTGTATCCTTTGGTCCATCCACAGGATGATCAGCCAGGAACTCTGCCACCGCCCGTCCCTTGACGAACTTCCTCGTGACATACTCAAGATCGAATTTTGCTAGCAAGAGCAACCAACGTGCTAACTTACCAGTAAGTGCTGGCTTCTCAAATAGATACTTGAGAGGATCCATCCGAGAAATCAACTTCACTGGATAAGCCAGCATGTAGTGTCTCAATTTCTTGGACGCCCAGACAAGAGCCCAACACGTCTTTTCAAGGGCAGTATAGCGTTCCTCACACCCTGCCATCTTCTTACTTAGGTAGTAAATGGCCTTTTCGACACCCTTATCTCCTTCCTGAGCCAGCAAGCATCCCATAGATGAGGGATTCACAGACAGATAAAGTATCAAGGGCTTTCCTGGCACAGGTGGCATCAGAACCGGAGGATTCTGTAGGTAATTCTGAATAGATTCGAAAGCTGCTTGACACCTGTCAGACCATACAAACGGCGTGTTCTTCTTGAGTAGACGAAACATCGGTTCGCAAGTTAAGGTCAACTTGGCAATGAATCTGCTGATGAACTGAACCTTTCCCAGAAAGCTCCGCACTCCCTTTTCAGATTCTGGAGGCTTCATATCTAGTACTGCTTTGATCTTTGATGGATCGACTTCTATGCCTCGAGTAGTGATCATGAAGCCAAGCATCTTGCCGGCCGTGACTCCAAAGGTACATTTTTGTGGGTTGAGACGCATGCGGAACTTACGGAGCCTCTCGAAGAACTTCCTAAGCACAGGAATATGTCCCTCTCGCGTTTTAGATTTGGCAATCATGTCATCAACATAGACCTCGACTTCCTTATGCATCATATCGTGTAAGATGGTCGTAGCAGCCCGCTGATAGGTAGGTCCAACATTCTTCAACCCAAACGGCATGACCAGATAGCAGTAAGTGCCCCATTCGGTGATGAATGTTGTCTTCTCACAGTCCTCGGGCGCCATAAGAATTTGGTTATAGCCTGAAAATCCATCCATGAACGAGAGCAAAGCATGACCCGCAGTATTATCCACAAGCACATCGATGTGTGGCAAGGGAAAATCATCTTTGGGGCTTGCTTTGTTCAAGTCCCTGAAATCAACGCAGACCCGTATTTGTCCATTCTTTTTGGGAACTGGAACAATATTGGCCACCCTAGTAGGATACTGAGAAACCATGAGAAAACCCGCGTCAATCTGCTTAGTGACTTCCTCCTTGATCTTCTGTACCCAATCTGGCGTCATCCGCCTGAGCTTCTGCTTGACAGGCTTAGCATCCGGTAGTAAAGGAATTCGATGCTCTACTATTTCGGGATCAATGCCTGGCATGTCTTGATGAGACCACGCAAAGACATCGCTGTACTAGGTGAGCAAATCCTTGAAGTCACGATGCTCCTCTGGTGAAAGCATTGAGCCCACTTAAACCATTCGGGGATCATTCTCATCTTTCAAGTTTATAGAAACTACTTCTTCTTTTAATGGCTGAGCATGCCTTTCGTCTTCCCTCTCGACGAGGGAACGGATTTCCGTGGGAATATCCCCATCGAAATCTATTCTTTCATCGTCGGGGTCAACACAGTTTATATAAAGATCATGCAGGTAATCAGAAGATGAGTCATTCATTTCACTAAGCCCCTCAGGGTTGTCAAGTACAAGTGAATCAAACTCGAAGTAAAAGCTATGACGTGGGGGGCCCAGAGGCACAAACTCCGACTCAGAGCTAGATTTAGACGACTCACTGGACTCTGACTCTGACTTAGACACAGACTCAGACTCGGAAGTGTCATCAATGCAAGTTAAGCGTGGTTTGAAAATGCAATTTTTAAGATTGCCCTTGGCTTCCACAATGAGCGATGTTGGATCCTCCAGAACATCTGACCCGAGCATGCACACTTCAGCTTCCTCAGCTTTCTCAGTTAAACCCGCTTGGGAGAATTCCTGGAATAACAGCTCCAAGCTCCCCTGATCAAAAGTCCCCAGCCAGTCAGTCTTCAGCCTTGGCTGAGTAAGCTTCCTCTTGAATTCCGCCTTCTCTGGCTCTTCATCAGTAGATGACCAGGTGTCATCAGCAAAAACCTCGAAACCTGGCAGCAACTCTCCAGTCTCAGGATTGATAAACGGTTCCGCCTGTCCAGTATAAGCTGCTTTCCCGACTTCGCGCACGAAATAGCTGTCAGGATCGCCATAGAGAGTACGAGGTTTTCCCGTGTGTTTCCTTCTCTTGGTATTATCAGCTGAGGCAGTGTACCCCAAACCGAAACGCCCGTCACAAAAAGGAAAGACAGGGAACTCCGGGACTCCCTGCTGACGAATCCCTAAACCCAGACCAGGAAAATAAGACATCCTTAGCATGATGTCCATTGCAACAGAGCTGATTAGGAAGTCCCCGTCCACATTGATAGCCAAAACAGACCCAGAAGTGTCAAACGAGAAACCTCCAAGGTCAACGTCTTCTTCGCCGTGCATGATCCCCAAAACAGGAGTTCCATCTTCCTTAAGCGGACGGATTCCAGAGTCCCCGCAAATAGTTAATGTACCAGTAGGTAATCCCAGCATGACTTTTTGATGGAGAGTCGACGGGACAGCCATGATATCTGATCGATGGAGCCACGGCCTGCCCAGTAATAGATTGAAAGTGGCAGGAATGTCAACCACATGGAACTCAACATCCATTTCAAAGCCCTTAGCATCGAGCTTAAGCATTAGAGTACCCTTGACCATACGGCGGGTGCCGTCATAGGCTTTGACAGCCAAGTTTGAGGGCGCAAAGTCTTTCTTAGCGAATCCCAAGCGATAGGCTACCCTCATAGGACAGACGTTGATAGCTGAACCGTTGTCAATGAGGATAGTCGGGACCCAGAGTCCGCGGCATTTAACAGTACTATGGAGGGAACGATTGTGATCAACCCCTTCGACTGGCAGGTCCTTGTCAGTAAAAACCACGGTGTGCTTAGAAGTAGGAGGGAGAATGAGGGACATCATCGCCTCAGGTGTGATGTCGGCTTGAATTTCGAGACGAGAGAGGGCATGACATAGCATCTGACGGTGCTCTCGGGAGGAACATATCAGTCCCCAGATGGATATAGCGGCAGGAATTCGCTCAAGCTGCTTCTGAATAAGATCCGTGCTTGGCAACTCAAGTGGCGCAGACCTTGGGAAAGGAATGGGATCATTCCTTGGGTTAGAAGGATTGGACGAAGTCCCAGTTTGCAGATTTGCAGGTTGGAAAATCCGTCCACTCCTCGTAACATTGTGCACGTTTCCCGAAGTAGGCACAACCTGAGGGTCTTCGTTCACATCCCAAAGATCAGCAGGAACCTCCCCCAGTTTACGCTTCCCTTTATCAGCGGCTGTTGTAGATTTTGGCACCTCCATATCTAACCCCAAGTCTTCAGCTAGGTCTTTCATTAAGAGTGAGTCCCAGAAATTCAAATCAGCGACTGTTGCTACTTCAATAACGGGTTTCGGGTTGGCCATAAATGGAACATCCCACAGTCCACCCTCTGCCAAGGAGCGGTTAACTGCCCAGACCTCATTCCCTACTTGGACATCGATAACCTCGTCGACATCCCACAGGTTAGCAGGAGGAACAAGATCGGTTACCATGATACTGCAGTCTCTATTGCTGGGATAAGGAACCACAGGACGGGGAAGTCTCCCATCAGTGATGTAGGAGCAAGGGTCAAGATCAGCATCACAGACCGAGTCGAAGATTGAGCTGAAAGAGGAGACATGATCCCCCAAGACCCGAGGCTCTTCCTGAACCAAGTCGTCCTCCACGTAATGCTGTAGATAAGCAGGTATAGCATAGCCTTGCTGAGGGTTAGGATCCAAAAGCACAGGATCCTGCCAGATCGGCTCGGGATCCAAATTGTACTCTTCTTGAGGGATGACAGGTTCAGCCTGATGGAACAACATGTAAAGAGAGAATTCATCCAAAGGATCGATCATAGCGGCATCATGACCGGCCATCCAGCCATCGTACCAGACCTGATCAAACGGGATATATTCAGGCTGCTGCGGGAACCCATCTAGTTCAAGCGCTGACCATTCGTTTATTATTGGAGTAGCGTAATCCATGTGGTCGGCGATGGCCCAACTTATAACTCGCATGTCAGCTTCTGGAGGAGGTGCACTAAATGGCAACCGGTCCGTCAAGCCTGGAGAAGGGTTAGGGTCCATTGCCGTGAAGTATGGGCTGTCAAGGGAAGAGGCAGAACTGAGCCGCACAGCAAGAATCGGCTGGTGAAAAAGATCACTGACAGATGCGCCAAGGACAAATACCCCATTCTGCAAGCGTTCCAGAGGTACATCAGAGTCAAAAATCTGGCCTTCCTCTACTTGTATGTACGTGACTTCTGCCAAGGATTCAGGTGGAGAAGATACAATCGGCCTGGGCTGATCTGTGGAGACTATATGGCTTGTAGGGTCAAATGAGGTAGAGTTAGGATTGATTTGAGCAGAGCTGAGAGATATCTGGTTGATATAGGGGACAGCTTTGTGGTTAGGTAAGGAATTGGAGAGGATGTTAGGCTTTTGGGATGGTGGAGGTGGAGCCTGGAGAGTCCCGTCATCTATGAGATCCTGAATCGCATGCCGGAGGCGAAAGCAAGAATCTATAAGATGACCAGCCCCCTGATGGTAAGCACAGTACAGGTTAGGTTTGAAGCTTGCCGGGGGATTTTTGGGTAAAGGCATTGGGTCGAGTGGCTTCAGGTGCCCAGACTTGACTAACTTCTCCAAAACCGAGGACAGAGATGCTTCGATTGCAGAGAAACTGCGGGGCTGACTGCGAGGCCGGTTGTTCTGTGGTGTTTGCACCTGATTGACGTCAGAGATATGGTTAGCAGTGTTGGAGGAAGTGGTATTTGTGTCGCTAGTTGCTGTATTCGAGTAAGTCCCACCCCCAAATAAGGCATTGGTATTTCCAGAGTAAGCACGTGGCTTTGCTTTCGGAGGATTAGAAGCCTCCCCTCTTGACAGTATCCCACTCTGCAGGGCATCTTCGATGGCCAGGCCAGAGTCGAAGAAGGTTTCAAAGTTTGCAGATGCTTGAGCAAGAACCAAATGCTTGGCATAATCTGGCTGAAGGTTCCGAGAGATGATACGAAGCTGGTCCTTCTCACTGGGGCGATCAGTCATCAACGCAGCCTTGGCCCTCCATCTCTTGACAAAGTCAGCGAAGGTCTCCTTTGCTTCCATCTTTGTAGATTCCAACTCCCATGTGGTCATTTTCAGCTGAGAGTTGTAGCTATACTGCGAAATAAAGGCAGCCCCTATATCTTCCCAGGTCCTCCTTTTGGCTATGTCGAGTGACAAGAACCAATGAAAAGCAGGGCCTGAAAGGGTTTGGGGAAAGAGCTGTGACATGGCTTCGGGCTCAACTGACAAGAGCTTCATAGCAGCATGGTAACTGTAGAGATGGGTTCGTGGATCACCACTTCCATCAAACTTTGCCAGGTCGGGCATTTTGAATTTTTCAGGGAGTTTGGCATTAGGATACAAGCAGAGACGATCCAAATCAATTCCTCCAGCTTTGACTTTTTCTGCTTTGGCAATGGATTCCTCAAGAAGGGCCATCTTGGCCGTAAGAGCAACAATGTCTGGATTCAGGGCACTGCCTGCAGGATTTGTGTTAGCAGCAGGCGCATGGGCTATCCTAGGGTTGGGTTGAACAATGAGACGCCCCTCGTGATTCGGATCTGGGACCATGACGGGCTGTTCCTGGTTATCCTCATCGTCCTCGTCTTCGGTCTCGAGTGGAGGCGGAAGACGAGTGTTGATAAGGTTATTCAGGTGGGTGATATTAGCATCCGTCTGAGCCGATCGCTGTTGCATAGTAGTGATGCTATTCTGGAGATTCATGAGCATGTCTTCAATGGTAAGTGGCTGATGAGGTGGTGTTCCTGTCATGTCGGGATGTGCAGAAATACTGGGAGATGAAGATGGGGTCGGAGATACTGGCTGCATGATTTCTTCTAAAACTGGCGACGACGAACTTGCCCATAGAGCGGCTAGTGAAGAAAGCGGAGAATCTTCCGTTGTGACTGACTGGGAAGGTAACTTGACTAGTCTTTGCCTCGGATTTCGTTGCAGACGTTCCCAAGCGGGTTTGCCAACTTGCCTCGATACTTTCCTCGGTGGTGCAACGGCTTAGAACCTTTGTTTAAAGGAAGAAAAGGCTTAATAAGGGTCCTGCAGCAACTTTAATCTAAATAAAAGAATAAAGCGTAGATGCAACCGGTGTTGTCCGCCCCCCTAGACTCTAGAACTAGAAAATGAGTCTGTTTCAAAAATGCTCGGACATTGCCAGGATCCTCAGAATTCTTTTCGTGTATGTACCCTTGCTCGAAACAAATGAGGCTAAAGGATGTCAAGAGTAACCTAAACCTTCAGCCGTTCCGCTTATCGGGGTTTCAACTTTGTAGTTTGGAACAACTCGGCGTGCATGTCATGATACTATAACCAGAAACGACACGAGCGGCACTGCGCTGCTAGCCGGGCGGTGTAAGTGACGAGGCACTTGTTACCTAACTGGTGTAAGCATCCCAACATGTTCTTTGTTGTTCCTAGTTTTCTGTTTGAAACCCTAAGCAGGTGTATAGAAAAAGGTGTAGGAAATTTTTGATTTCCTAAAGTCCCTACTGTTCTAAGGATTTTGAAAAAGCCGAAAACATGCATCATCGAGATGCATGACTCCTCATCGGGCTTAGCAATGTCCTACTGAGTTTAAGACAGACTCATTTTAAGCGAGAACCTAGAAGTCGCCCTAATCATGCTTCTATACAAAAATGGTATGTATGAACAGAACTTGCGATAGGGAAAGCAGTAACACATAGACAGTATATGGGTTTAGATGCACATAGATCCTACCCTGCAGGTACCTGTCCTAGTTTGGAAAGTTCTAATGCTCTGTATATGCAAAAGGCCGGTTTTGGCTCGTAACGGTTTCCTCGGACTAGGGCCACAGATATACCTCCCGTTGTTCGCGATACGCTGAACAACAGTCAAATGGTAGCATGACCCATCATCGTCGAAGGTTGTTGGTCATTCGGGGTCCCCGGGCTCCGATAAACCGTGCCGGATTGCCAAAACGTTCCAACGAGGCTTATCCCACATCGATGCAAATGAATGCTATAATTTGATAAAGAAGAAGAAGAATCACAAAATTGCAAAAAGTGCCTTTTCAAATTTGGCTCACTTTATTTAGTCCATATTTAGAGGAAACTACGCAAGTGATCAATCGAAAAAGTCCCAGATTAGATTGGCCGGACACGAGGTCCTGTTAAATCACCATTCCAACCTTCGGCAGTGCGAAACTCACCGTTTTGACAGACTTTTAGGGATTGTTCACAAACGTATTAAACTCTAAGTATGAATTAATATTAGTTCGATTATCCCCAGCAGAGTCGCCACTGTGGGCAGCATGCCCTTAAAAAGGATTCCGTTCCTTTCTAAAGAGCGCCTTCGGGAATTTCGGTTCCCGAAGCAAGGGCCCATAATCGAGGGAGCGCGAGCGGAGATGCAAGCGCTCGGAATACAGAGTCGCCACTCGGGTTTGAAGGTCCGACACCCAAGGAACCGTATTTCGAAGCACCTGCCGCGCTGTTTGTTTGATTTGAAAAAGTGAAGGAAATCAGTCCGTCATAATCATATCTGGGTTCGGGAGCCAGGTTACGAGAGGGGAAGGGTTTTAAGGCACCCCTCTCGCCCAATCCGGAGATCGGTCTCTACTTAGGCATTTTGGAAAATATTTGTGATTCTTCTTCTTTTTAACCAAATTTCAGCCAATTAGGGCGGGGGAACAGTTAATCGGGGATAAAAAAACTGTAACAGTTTGCAAGATGTGTTATATAGAGCATGGATGGATGGAATACTATGAAAATGGGATAAAAACCCAACCCTCTGATCAGAACAACAATATTGCATAAGGTTTTGAATTTGCCAAACACAATGGCCACCTTTGCATGCATGGATGTACATACATGCAGAGAACCATCGCGCAAAAATTCAGAACACTCGCGCGCGTGTTCGTTCAAACCACAGGTTGGATTTTGATCCCCTTCTGGGCTCTGGAAGGACCAGTGCTCACCCAGGAGGCAAACCAAGCAGTTGTATATGTACTGGAATGTAAATAATTATTACAAAGTAGATTAAACAGAAGCCAAACAAATGGAAATACAACCCCTAAACATTTGGGGTGGATAAATAGAGGCTTAAGCCTTAGTTGCAATGCAAGGGCAGCTACTGGAAGATCACGAACCGTCACGCGAGCATCGGAAATCCACGCGCGAGTGTTCCTGACTGGATGTCCAGGAATTGCTTTGCATGTTTGGGGCTCTGAAACATACTCAGAAGCTTCCCAAAGGCATTCCAAACTAAATAAAACTGCAAAATAAGCTAACTATGGCTTTTTCATGCAATACAGTGATCTAAAAGCCCTAATATGCTTTAAAACAGTAATAACAGTATATAGAACTGAAAAACCAGGATACCCTTCCCCATAGGATTGCATCTCACAAGGACACAAAGTGTCGCGTGAGTGTTCCAAATCCTCGCGCGAGGGTTCCATGGTCACTGCTTCTGGTAACCTTGCTGACTTTAGGGCCACGATTGGTATTGATTACCAGCCTTGGCCCTGACAGCCCCCCTCAGGGGTCAGAACAGAAAGCAGGTAAATGTTTATACCTTTGCTTGAAATGTTTTGGATTGGTTTGAACAAGGTGGTGTAGCTTTGAAAATGAGTGTATGTAGAACACAAGAGTGAGAGAATAACTAGAGTGGTTGAGGTTTTTGTGATCTTTGTGCTTGAGTTAGTGCAATTTTTTGTAACCCTTTAGCTTTTGGAAGCATAGGGGATATATATAGGAAAAGGGTGGCCAAGGGGTGAGTGGCAAACTTGGCCAAGGCACCAACCAACAAGGCTGGCCAACCAAGCTTGGTGGAGAAGATAGCCAACAAGGTGGGGGGGGGGGGGGGGGGGGGGTTAAGGGTGGAAGGTTCCAACCATGCAGCCACCAACAGCTGTGCTGGAGGAAAAACGGGGTTCTACTGCCCCATAGACCCCCTGCCGATCGAGGAATCCAGCTGGAAAATGGTGAAAGGGACAGGAGAGAACCCTCGCGTGAGGGTTCCAAACGCGCGCGCGCGTGTTCTCAAGGTCCCGCAAGGGTCAACGGTCAAAACCTTGACTTTGACTCACACCTGGCATAGAACACTCGCGTGAGGGTTCCAAACCCACGCGCGATGGTCAAACCTAGCTCTAGGGTTTTGACTTAGGGTTTCCGAGGTCCAAAAAGGCTTAGGGAGGAATCCACACATACACCAAGTTCAAACCATTCCAAACTCAAGTCTGTCTTTAACCCGACTTCATCATCGGGGAAACAAGAAGCCGTAAAATGATCAGGAGATCTAGATTGGGGTGTCTACAAAGGGTTGCAACCGCAGCGTTTGGGTCGTTAGGGTGAGCTCGATTCGCTCGATTTCTCGGAACGCAGCGTCTTCCGGAAATTTTCGTCGTCGGGTGGCCATGGTTCGGGTTGGGGGATGAAGAGAAAGGGTGAAGAGAGGGGATGAAAAAATGGAAAGTGGTGGTGGGGTACATAAAGAGCCGGGTGAGGGGTGAGGGGAAGAGGGAAATGATTTGAGTTTTGAAATTTTGAAGTTGGAGGTTGAAATTTGAAGTTTGAATTTTGAAGGGTTGGGGGGTGGTTGCCGGGGCCCCCTTTTTCGGGTATGGCCGGCGTGCGAAGGCCGGGCCCCCCCTCGGTTTTGACCAACACTTGTCGCTCTCCTAAAGAAATAAAATCTATCCAAAAATGGTTCCTAAAAACAAAATGTCTATCGGCAGAGGGTTACAATACCCGTAATCAAAGAAAATCACTGTCCTTTAGCAACTTGCGTCAACTAAAATAATTGTCCTTGGTAATAAGGGTTTCATTTACTAAAGAATAGTACGCAACAGTACTCTTTTGAAGGAAACAAGTTTTTTTTATAGATAAAACCACGATTTCATACATAAACACAGAGTTCTACTATAAAGCAACTGACACGATTCCTCCTAATACAAGTGGAATGATCCTACATACTCTTAATACATGGTCTAAGTTCGTACTCACACAAGTGCGACTACAACTCTCGGGACCTTATTCTAAAACTACGACTCTACTACTGCGGTGGGATAAGTCCAAAATACACTCGTAACTCCTCCTTCCATTCCTTCTCCCTCTTCTCGAGCCAATACTCCCCTCATTGTCGGGCATCCTCAACAGCGTCACTAACTGATAAACGTAGGGTCTCCACGTCCATGGTCTCAGCTAAAGGTGACACGAGAATAACCTCGAAGGTGTGCTCGCCAGTGGCAGGGTCAAATATACCCAAGTGGGGTATAGGGATGTAACTCTCGGGTGCAAGCAGAGCCTTGTACGTAAGCAGGTCCGCAAAGGTGAACGGTGTAGCAGGGGTACAGCTTGCCATATCTACAATAATAAGAAAATTATATGTTAGACTTATCGGTGTGAAAGGGTAGTCTCGTAAAGACACATGTACACACATAAACAATGAACAAGCATAAAAGAAACACATAATTCCATTACTTAGGGAAAACAAGTACATCATAGGCGGCTTATAGTAGCCTTAAGCTTAATGCTTAATACATCAAGAGTCCTACATTTTCCTATTTTACATCAAAAGGCCTAACAACAGTGATCCTAGTTTAAAAGATCCTACATCCCAAAGGATTACAACTATTGCTAGGTTTATTTAGGGACTCCTAAATAGTATCCTTGACTTCATGGATAGGCTAGAACCTCAACTTCCTCGGGCTCATCTTTGCTTCCACTATCTTCTCCCTCCTTAGTCGCCTTATTGGTAACCTCCTCATCTTCGGTTTCTTCTTCACCATATGTGAAGTTTTTCATCGGGGGTAGGGCTCCCAAGAATCCACGAAAGGCACACAGGATTGGGAACATTACAGGAAACCAAGGGTCATCTTCCACAGGGGTAGGGGTATGATGCTGTACTCTTTTGAAATCACGGATTTCTGCGGGTATCATGACAATGTAGTCAGGCTTCTCCATCAGTTGGATGGTCATAGTTTCTAGGGTGACCTCGAGTTGGTGAGCTCCAACTATCAGGTTGGTTAGGTGATCCATCTACAAGGAAAAGTTTTAAACCTCAATTAGTAACGTTTTAAGTCAAGTTTGATAGTGCTAAGGAAACATTGAAATTTCTATGTTCCGCATTCGATTCTTGATTTAAGTCATCATCCAATTATTCGGGAATTCCCAGTTCGGCGGTACTGCCAGTTTCCACCTTACTTCAATCCGAAGATTGTTTTGTCAGAATTCCACCCAATTTGGGACGATAAACTTAAAAATCAAGTCACGTTTGTGCAACGGTCAACTTATCTTAAAACTAATCTTAAAAGGCTACCCATTCTACCCATGGCCGAGGTTTTGAACCTAAAGCTCTGATACCAAGTTGTAACGCCCCGAATTTTGGGTACTTTAAATAACATTTTATTGAACAACAAAAGAGAGTCTGGCTCTTTACTACGTCATAAACTTCCAAAGGGTTCTTATATTACACAAAAGGGATGGATATCTAAGGTTATCTACAGCTCCTTCTCTTCTTCCATCCTAGCAAGTTCCTCAGCTCCAAAGGCCTCCAAGGTATACAGCTCCCCTTGTTCATCTAACAAGTCTGACAATTATACCAGCGTCGCCACCAAAGATAATATGTCGTGGTCACATAAAGCAACACCATGAGCTTGAAAGCTCAATAGAATAATCCAAAACCCACTAACCCTTAACTTACAAATAGCAAGTCATGCATATATCATAAAGAGTCATAACAGCACATGCATTAATATAACAATAACAACAACAATGACACATCCGCATTCGCTAGCTATCGTTGGTGTCATGTTTTCGTGTGTTTCTCCTACGTGACTCATCGTTTTGTGTCTCATCTATCATTTCCAAAAATCACACGCACACACCAATGAGCTACCCAGTCCGGCTCATTGGCCACAATGGCTACCAAGTCCGGCACATTGTGAACGCACATAACCAATAAGCTACCAAGTCCGGCTTATAGGCCACAATGGCTACCAAGTCCGGCCACGTTATCAAATCTTGCATTGGCTCCTCTCCGCGGATAACCAAGCCCAATCAATCAATGAAACTACCACGTCCGGCTCCGTTAACAATCTACACAATGGGCTACCAAGTCCGGCACATTATGAACGCACACAATCAATAAGCTACCAAGTCCGGCTTATTGGCCACAATGGCTACCAAGTCCGGCACATTGTGTCCCATACTCACCTCCAAATGAAGCTACCAAGTCCGGCTCCATTGGCAACGCATACCAACGTAAGGCTACCAAGTCCGGCCATTACGTAGTTTCTAAAATATTTTACCAAGTCCAATTATTTCCTTTATCCACACTCTAGGTGTCATGTTTCTACTTCTCGGTTGTCGTGTCTCGTAATCATGCATAGACTCACGGCGGGACGAATCACTTTAAAGAAATCTTGAAACTAAACTAGCAAGATCATCCAACTCTATTTAATCATGCTTGTTTACAACCACAAGTAAGGCAAGCAACATGCTATCATGCTCACAATCGTTTAAAAGGTCAAAATACGAATACTTCGTTTAAAACAACACTTTATCTTTTAAAACGACAACGTATAGCCATCTTTTTGGAAGTTCAAAACAACACATGTTTATTGACGAGTTCATACATAAACAAGCAACTACCACGAGATTGAGCAATCAAGTAATCATAAGATCAAAGTAAACTACGTAAAACAAATCATGCTACACATAAGACTTCATGCTCATACAATACAATATACTTAGAGAAGTAAGTTCGATGAATTCTACAAGATCAAACATATACTTAGGAAGAGTGGTTAGGGATCACTACCGTTCTTCTTGGCAGTAGGAAGACTACGAAAAGATTGACGGAAAGAAAGTCGGCAAACGAACGGAGTAACGGCTTACGGTAAGCTTCCAAAAGCTTCGAAAGAGAATGATTTCTCTCGAAACTAGATCGTACCCTAAACTACTACTATTTTAGGATCGAGGTGGTGGTCGTATGGTGGTTTAGTGGCGGGGATGGAAAGCTTCTTGAAGAACTTAGAAGAAAGTAAGCAAGAACAAGCAAGAATGAGCAAGAACAATAAGAACACTAAGTCTTCTAGAGAGAGAAGTTGGAGATTGGAATGGTGTGAGTTGAATGAGAAGTGTGAGGCCTATTTATAGGCAAATGGATGGCTCTTCTCTCCCTCTCATGGCCGGCCACTCTCTCTCTCTCTTTCCTCCAATTTTTAATTCAAGCAAATCAAGTTTGCTTGCAAGAAATAACCTAAAAACCTAGGCATGCAAGGCTAGGAAGTGTCCTTTGGATTGGATTATGGAAGACTAGGCAAGCAAATGGGATTTGATTCAAGTATAAAATTAGGGTTTGTACAAGAAGGACTAGATTTGATTGTCCTTGGCCATGCTTTCACTTTGAAAGTATATCAAAGAAGGACAAGATGAGCTAAGCTAGGTCAATCAACTTGCACACACATCACACTCTCTCCCTCCCTCTCCATCCGAATCTCTCTCTCTCTCTCTCTCTCTCTCTCAATCTCTCTCTCTCGACCTCTCTCTCCTCTCTCTCTCGTACAATATATATATATATATATATATATATATATATATGTAAGGACAAGGTTGGTGGATGACTAAGGAAAGTATAAGGATTTGGTTTGTACTTTAAATCTCTCTCCTCTCTTCCCCTCTCTTCTTCTTCCACTTAGTACAAGTACTTACAAACACATATCTAGGATTTGGTAGACAAAGATCAAGCAAAACATCACTTCTCTCCCTCTCTCTCCTTCTCTCTCTCTCTCTCTCTCGGGTTCTCTCTCTCTCTCCCTCTCGGCATTCTCTCCCTCTCTCTCTCTCTCTCTCCCACTTGTACTAGCATGAAAGTATATATATAAGTACTTTGGGTCATTCATAAAATCTAAGTTTTCAAGTAAATTAGATTTTATAAATATAATATTACAATACACACATGCTATATACAATATAATATATATATACAACAAGTACATACATATATATATATATACGTGTACCACACAATATCTATACTAGATATGACCTAGGACTAATATCTAATATAGTATTCTACTACTTTCAAAGTACAACCATTAAAATACTAACCTAATGTACTAATCCTATTTTAATCAAATAACACACATGGCCAAGTCTAATATTTTAATCACCTATTCTTGGTTGGCAAGTAAAGCTATTATCCAATGGATAATAGTTTCCCTAGCGGTTAATAACCAATGGTTAAGGATTTCCCTAGAACTTATCGTCCAATTGATAAAGAATCTCCTAACGGTTATTATCCAACGGTTAATACCAAAAAGTATAATACCTTGCAATTAAGCACTAAACTAATCTAATCTCGTACTTAGGGGGATTAACCAAGGTTCTCCTATTATCCAATGGGTAAAGATTACCCTAGTATCTATCGTCCAACGGATAAATATTACTCTAGCCTTTATCGTCCAATGGATAAAGACAAAAAGGGTAAAATGGTCCATCTAGGGTTAGGGAGAAGTGATTAGGCTAAATGGGCATTAGGCTATTCTAACTAATCGGTTAAAGACTAACGATACTTAATCTAGGCTTTCATTGCTCGAGTGGTATTTTGGTTTTATTTAGTAGGAAATCGCCTAATAACGGAATATTAAAGCCCGAAGGTGCCAAATGCCAAGGCAAGGCGTGAGCGTGGCCAAGGCAGCCTGGTGGCAAAGCGGTGACCAAGCGATGGCCAAAGCAGCCTGGTGGCCAAAGCGATTAGCCAAAAGGCAGCCCGGTAAAGCGATGTAGCGGTGGCCAACGAAGGCCAAGCGATGTGGCCAAAGCGGCCCGGTAGCCAAGCGGTAGCGGTGGCCAGCGACCCGGTAGCGATGGCCAGCGGTGGCCAAAGCGACCGTGGCCAAAAGCCAAGAGCGACCCGGTAGCCAACAAGGCTGCCAGCGATGGCCAGCGACCGTGGCCAACGGTGGCCAAAGCGACCGGTAACCAAAGCGATGGCCAGCGGTGGCCAAAGCATAGCCAAGGCAAGGCGTGAGCGGCCCAGCCACGCCAAGGCAAAAGCAAGGTGCGACCAGCGCCAAGGCGAGAACCGATGGCGGCCAAAGCGAAACAACCAGCGATGACCAGCGCCTGGCGGCGACCGACAGTGAGCCGACGCCAAGGCAGTCTAGCCAAGCCAAAGCAAGGCAGTCAAGTCAACGGTTAAGGCAAAGACTAAAAATTAACCACTTTGGCATCGATGCAACGCTCTAGGTTAGGAAAATGTAACTAAGCCAAACGGTAGTTAGGGTTGTGTGGGCTCCCGCGCCCGAAATGAGCGCTTCGCTCGAAAAGTCGCCACCCGGATTTTTGAGAGGGATGATCCGAGAAACCGAGGAGTCGTTTGGAAAAAGGCTTTTGGTCTAGCGAAAACGTTGAGATGTTGGGTTCGGGAGCCACGTTACGAATGGGGAAGGTTTTTCTTTAAAAAGCACCCCATTTGCCCGGTAAGACCGGTCTCTACTTGATGTTTTAAAAAGGGGGGAATCTTCAACATTATTTGGAATATCAAACTCTTTAATAAAGCACGTAACGGGAGAGGGACATGGGAAATATATCACGTTGACGTGCGGGTGGTGCTATCTGTACAGTCGTGATAAAATGATATGAATGAATGGAAGTAAATAACATTCAACAGACTGTTTGGACCTCAGAATACCGCTCACGGCACCCTGAGATGCCGTGCGGCACATCTGAACATGCCGTGCGCGGCACCTGCTCTGCTATCAGACTGTTGGACCTCAGAATACTGCTCGCGGCACCCTGAGATGCCGCGCGAGGCATCTCAACATGCCGTTCGTGGCACCTGCTTTGCTGTCAGACTGTTGCAGTCTTTCAAAACATCATTTAGCTCACTGGTTTCTCTGTAGATTTTTTTTGAAAACTCACGAGTAGCCTCACGGCGGTCAAATCATCCCAAGAATGTTATTGTCCTTCTCAAAACATAGTTTTAAAGTAGTTTTCAACGTTTTTGATCACTTGGGATGATCTTGAAAAGATTTTAGAAGAGCCGGAACATGGCTTATAGATATGGTCTTATTTTAAGAGCTACAGAAACAAAAGACAGCAAAAACAGGTAACCACAGCAGAGGAAAATTCAGATCCAGTCAGCCTGTTCACAATAACACTAGTGTGCACCAGGCCGTCTTATGAGAGTCGAGTGCCGTCGTCGATCAACAGGCCGCGGTTCCCAACCTCGACAGTGTTGTTTTTATTTTATGAAAATAGGTTTTGAGTCAGGATCTAACCAAAAGGGATTAGATCTGCTGACAGAAAGGTCCCCTCAGGACCAGAACGGAATCTAGTCCGAGGAAACTAGTTTATACCTTTGGTTTCGAGCTTGATCAAGGATCGTGGATGCAAGGATGTGGATGGATCGTCACGGATGTGGATGGGGAGGTTAAATGAGACAAAGGGAGTATGGGTGTGAGTGAAGGTTAGGTGTTTTGGGGGTGATGAGTCTTTGAAGTTAATGAAGGATCAACTTCAATGATGATGAGGGAGTGAGTGAAAGCACTTAAAGAAGGTCTTTTGGGAATGACATTCTTTAAAGCTTGGAAATGGCAATGGGAATAAGAAAGTGGGTGTAGAAATTTAGAGAGAGAAAGTAGAGTGAGAAAGCCAAGAGAAAGGCAAGAGAGGGACTCAAAAGAAAGGCTAAGAGGGACCCCCCTTTCCCTTGAGTGGAGGGGTCAATTTATAGGCAAATGGCCAAGGATTTTGAATTCAAATGGTGGAGGTATTTTCTGGGCGGGCCAGAAGTGCATTTTCGGCTGAGCCAGTCATCAGCTGTGGCTCAAACTGGCGTGGCCGACAGCTTTCTGAGCCAGCCAGCTTTTTGCTCAAGGTGCCGTGCGGAGGGGTTTGGCTGCGCACGGTCCCTTGAATTTCTCAAGGTGCCGTGCGCTCCAATTTGGCTCCACACGATACCTCCTCCTGTGGTCCAGGGCCTTTTGGGCTTTGTTTGGGCTTAGAGAGATCCTTTTTCGAGCTTGCAAAGGTATCGTTTCCTCTATTTTTATCATCGGGGTGGACAAAGACTCTCCGAGGTCCGGATTGGGGTGTCTACAGTAGTCCCTCTTTAACGTAACTCGGATACCATTAGTTGGTACGAGTGACGCTTAAAGAATAGGCATCCCAATCCGTTGCTCTAGTGCCTTTGGCCAGAGACAAAACGAAAAATGCAAGTAAATACGATGGTGGTCGCGCTCGGGGAGCTGCCTACGTACCCCGTTGTAGGGATCAGACCAGCGTAGTTCGATTGGGACAATGCAATGCGAGAAACGAGTCCCGGAGGACAAACTTATGCAAAGAAGTGCTTGCGGTGCGGTGTGTCATTCAAAGCATTGTGAAAGACCTGAGACGAGCCTTCGGGAGGCGAAAATCGAGACGAGCCCTCGGGAGGCAAAAATCAAGGCGAGGAGAGACGTTAGGTCCGTTAGACCGTGGCTCAAGAGACGAGAAGCGAGATGAGCCCTCGGAAGGCGAAGATTGAGACGAGCCCTCGGAAGGCGAAAATTCAATTTAGAATTTTTTGAGACGAGCCCTCGGGAGGCGAAAATTCAATTTTGAATTTTTTGAGACAAGCCCTCGGGAGGCGAAAATTCAATTTAGAATTTTTGAAACAAGCCCTCGGGAGGCGAAAATTCAATTTAGAATTTTTTGCGACAAGCCCTCGGAAGGGGAAAATTCAATTTTGAATTTTTTGAGACAATCCCTCGGGAGGCGAAAATTCAATTTAGAATTTTTGAAACAAGCTCTCGGGAGGCGAAAATTCAATTTAGAATTTTTTGAGACAAGCCCAAGGAAGGAGAAAATTCAATTTAGAATTTTTGAAACAAGCCCTCGGGAGGCGAAAATTCAATTTAGAATTTTTTGAGACAAGCCCTCGGAAGGGGAAAATTCAATTTAGAATTTTTGAAACAAGCCCTCGGGAGGCGAAAATTCAATTTATAATTTTTTTAAGACAAGCCCTCGGAAGGGGAAAATTCAATTTTAGAATTTTTTTTGAGACAAGCCCTCGGAAGGGGAAAATTCAATTTTAGAATTTTTGAGACAAGCCCTCGAGAGGCGAAAATTCAATTTTGAATTTTTTGAGACAAGCCCTCGGAATGGGAAAATTCAGTTTTAGAATTTTTTAGACAAGCCCTCGGGAGGCGAAAATTCAATTTAGAATTTTTGAAACAAGCCCTCGGGAGGCGAAAATTGAATTTTGAATTTTTTGAGACATGCCCTCGGAAGGGGAAAATTCAATTTTAGAATTTTTGAGACAAGCCCTCGGGAGGCGAAAATTCAATTTAGAATTTTTGAAACAAGCCCTCGGGAGGCGAAAATTGAATTTTGAATTTTTGAGATCTGCTGGGGAAAATATGTCGGATCCTTGAACCAGTCACGGTGAGTCCCGCAATTCTGGGGATTAAATGGCGCCAGTAACGATGCACGACATTCTAAGGGATCTTTCCTGCAAAACGCGGCTGAGGGTTGAGTTTCAAGAGGATTTTGGCGGTGATTGGATCAATTTTAGAAAAGGCATTTAAGCCTCGAGCCAGGTGCCGTCGCGGTCGGGATTAGGGCGCGGCACCTCGATCTTCTAAGCACCCCTTCGATTTCCGAGAACAGTTGGCAAGTTTAAGGGTGCCATTAATTCAAGCGTGCCCTTTCGTCGGCTGGGGTTTATAAGCATGGGGGGTGCCACAATTCATGCACTACGATCAAAATCTCAAGGGTCTCTCTACTTTCTTCGCATCTTTCTAAAAAAAAAGGTTGTTTTCACATTTCCGGCATGGACAACAGTCGTTTGGCAGCCCGTGTCGAGGCATTGGAGGCCGAGATGGCCTACTACCGTGGAGAAATCGAAGAATTAAACACACAGATCGCGAGGCTGATCACAACCATCCGTTCCCTTCGTCGCGCGGTCACCAACCTTCAGGACTTCTGCTTTGATCAATTGGATGACAAAGACGATCCGGAGTCCACCCCCGGACGTGAGCCAGAGGAGTCCGCGGAAGACTCCGAGGGTAATCCGAATGGTTCGGATAATCGCTCGGATGGTGCGGATGACGCCTCGGACGGCGGGAGTGATTGAGGAGAGGAAAGAGTAGGAGGAGGGAAAGAAGAAGAAAGGGCAGTAGGCCCGTAGTTTGTTTTCGTTGTTTTTTCTTTTTCTCTTTTTTTTTTTTTTTTTTGAAATGTAATGACAAGTCCCGGGGGTTACCCCGGGTGTTTATCAATAAAGAGTCCTTTTCCTTCTTCCTTTTCCTCGCATATATCTCCCTAACTCTGAATCGAATCAAACGTGAAAATGCCAAACTGCTTTCAGGAAGCAGACTGCTGAAACAGATCAACGTGCCGTACGCAGCTAACTAGGGACGCACGGTAACATAAATTAAATGTACTGCATGCTCGCCCAGGGTGCCGTGCGACCCGTCCACAGTGCCGTGCGCCTAGGCTGGCTTCGAACCCGGTCCAGGATTCATTTCCAGGCGGCCCGGTTTGGGAGATATATATATATATATACGCGGGGTGTACACAGTACACCCCACCCGTTCGAAATTTCCCTCTCTCTCTCTCGATCACTCTCTCTCTCTCGATCATCTCTCTCTCTCTCTCGCTGCTCCCTCTCTCTCGATCATCTCTCTCTCTCTCGCTGCCCCCTCTCTCTCTCTCTCTCTGGACTGCTCTCTCTCATAGATATCGATCATGGAGCCAGGTGACATTTCTGGTGACGATACGTCACTCCGGGCTGGGGCCATGCCATCTCTTGCTTTTCCGGAGGATGGCACGACAGTTGGGGCGGAGCCAGGGGCCCTTGGGCAGCCGGCATTGGTCGGGGAGACCGCGGCCATGGCTGCCACGGTGGTAGGTAGTGGCGGCGGCGACGGTGGCGGTGTTGTGGTGGCCGGGTATGGTCAGGAGGTCGAGACTCCGGGTGCAGTGGAGTCGGGGAGCGATGTTGGGGTTCCGGGCCGACCGGAGGCGGCGGCCAGCGTTGAGGAGAGGACCACGGAGGGTCACGGTGGTGGTAGTTTAGACCCAATGGGGGAGGAGACGGAGGCCTCTCCCGTAAGGGAGCCTCGGACTGACTTGGGGAAGGCCCCCATCGTCGAGGACGAGCCGGTGGCGGAGCCTGTGGTGGAGGACACGCCACCTTTGTTTGTGGGCAGTGGCGTAGGCGCAGGGTCGTCACGCCCCGTAGGTATGGGTGACTACTTGGCGACGGCGTCCATGGAGGACGTGTTAGAGTTGGTGCAGGGTCACCCTGTGTTTGCGAACGCTTTACTGGCGGCCCGTGAGGCGGATCTTCAGGCCGGGTTTAGGACCGGGGGTGTTAGAGAGCCGGAGGCTGAGGGGAGGCGAGCTGAGGAGGCCGGGGTGACGGCTCCTCGCGTCCTTGTGGTGGCGAGGCGACATCGGCGTTGCGAGCGAGCGAGGGCCCTACGACGAGGCGGCCTACGTGCCCTTTCAGCACGTGGTGGTGCCTTCACTTTTTGACCCTTACACTCCGAGGAGGCCGACTTACGATGAGGCTCTGGTTTTGAGGGACCCTCAGCGGCACCTTTCTTTGTGATGAGATGAGGTATACTTTAAATATCTGTATTTCAAATTCCAATGCATCGTATTTCCATTTCATTGCATTTAAGTACACCACTGTATGGTATGCCATGCCTGTTTACTGAATATTTGATGGTTTGTCGTGACAGGCGATCTCGCTCTCGTGCTACGGAGGTTCAGCGGCTGTGCCGACGTTTTGGGAGAGGCTGCCTGAGACTTCACGGGAGATAGTGAGGCAGGCAGGCTTCGGGGAGTTTGTAGGGGTGTTGGCGAGGGGCGTGTCCAACGACCGCCCGGTGGTGAGGGCTCTGGCTGAGAGGTGGTGGGACACGACGAATACCCTCCACTTTTCTTTCGGTGAGCTGACCGTGACGCCGTTGGACTTTGCGGCGATCACCGGTCTTAGGGTCGGAGGTGACCCCGCCCGGCCACGAGGAGGCGGCGGCGTTCAATGGCGATCTTGGGACACAGTGAAGCGAGAGGGGCGATGCGAAATCGCCCAGCTCACGAGGTTTTAGACGAGAGGCTCCCGACCGGCAAGCGAGGCGGAGGAAGCGAATGGCGAGTGCTTCTGCTGTACTTACTTGGTGCGTCATTGTTTCCCAACAGGCGCAACCAAGTGCACCTTTCACTTCTCCCGACCTTGAGGGACGTCGGGGAGATCGCTTCGACTGGGGAGGTGCAGCACTGGGGACGTGCTACGCCTTCATGGGCTCTTTGTCTCGCGGAGCAGGAGCGAGTCTCGGAGGCTATTGGAGGGTTTGGGAGGTACATTTCTTTTCCTTTCTCATGAATAGTTAGCTTTCCATTCATATCTATTCGATGTATATCTTATGCTAACTTTCAATGTCTTGAATTGCAGCTTTGGACATACGAGGTGATAGGGATGTACCCTCGAGACCACGTGTCCCGATGACACGATACTCCCGAGCCCTACGGTCGGCCAGTATAAGAGCGTGAAGAGGAGAGGCAAGTGGATGCCTTCACTTTGTACAGACGAGTGCGTCTGATCGGTATCAAAGTACTTTCATTTCTTTTGCTTGTTTCCATTCAAACAGCGCTTTGATATTGCTTATTCTTGATGACAGTCCACTTTGGCGGGTGTGGGACGGCTTGAGATCCCCTACGTCGTGCGAGTAGGGTGGTCAGCAAGCGGTGCTTCTCGAGTCCCCTACGGTGGCGGTGGTACTTGGGTGACCGAGTGTCACGCCCGATCGGCGAGGCTGGGCGCTTTGAGTCACCTGGGCGGCTTCGGCTCTAGTGCGGAAGGGACGGACCGATATCTGCGGAGGAAGGTTGGCGATTCACGGCCCGGACCTCGAGTTGGAGCCGTTCTTGGCGAGTCTTGGCCTTCACTGCGACTCAGCAATCTTGTTCTCATTACCTAATGGCGGAATGCAGGGATACGTCTTTGCTGGGAGGCGACACGAGCGGCCTGAAGGCGGCCCGGAGGAAGAAGGGACGGAAGAGAGATAAGCGGCAGGCAGTGGAGGAGGCGGAGGTCGCGATGGCGAAGGTCGTGGCGGCGCGAGCGGCGGTGCTAACCTTCCCGTCCTCTCTTGGGCGATGGACGTGACGACCCCTCAGGGAGTCCCTGGTTTGGTCGCGGTGCCACGTCCTCCTGTTGAGGCTCCGGGGTTCCTTGCTCAGGTATAACATGTTTTCAATCTTTTGTACATTTGCTCTGCTTGCATATTCTGATCAATTCCCTTCATTGCAGGCTCCTCCAGGGTACGTGAAGGAGATGGCGGAGGCCATGATGGGCCTGGAACAGCTGGTGAGGCAGTACGCCATGGGCCACCCTCCAGAGGTGTTGCCTCGCGTTGGCGGAGCGATGGTATGTTCTGGAACTTCAGTCATTTGCTTTACTTTTACTGCTTATATTATGATTATGATGCAAATGTCATATGAATGCTTATACCCCTGCAGGCCAGAGGAGGGGCTACACGAGGGTTGCGGCGGAAGTCCGTCCGCCCGATAGTACGACAGGTCTCCTCTGCCGGCTCACGAGAGGAGCCGGCGTCGAAGAGGACACGACGCTCTGTAGGGACCGAGGACGAGCCTATCGACGTCTCCGAGGACGATACACCCGAGCCCACAGACGTCGACCTGGAGGCTACCTCTGGAGGCACTGTGCCCAGGGCGACTGGCACTCCCGAGGTGAGTAGTTCTCCAGCGATGGAGGAGGTCTCTGAGGAGGACGAGGAGGAGAGCGAGGGCGAGGACGAGGATGAGAGTTGAGCTCCTCTTTTGTTTTGCATTTTTGACGGAGCCTGCGTGCTTCTTTTGTAGGGCGCCTGTTTGCCCTTGGTAGATAGGACATTGATCATTGGACCATTGTACCCCTTTTTGTACTTCGATTCATGGACGCCTTTGGATTTAGACAGAGATTTTGTTTTTTCATTGTTTATGTCATTCAATTTCCTTTTGTTTGCACGAAGAAAACTGAATAACCAAAACATTAACTGAACTGTGCAACTAGTCGCTGAGTTGAATGTGAAGTTTGCGAGGAGGGACATATTAACAGTCGAAGTATATTGACAGTGGAATAGAAATCAAAGAGGGCAAGCAAACCGTTGTAAAGTAGACTCCGCATTCAAGACTTTATGTAGACACCTTTACAACAGACACCAGACATGAATATGAGATAATAATGACCTTTGAATCTTGCTGTGATGCTTGGAAATTCTGTTTTGCCTCTGGAATATGCTCGAAAAGTAGGAAAATGTTGACTCTAACATGTGACATTTTTGAGTTTTGACTCTGGGCATGAACCGGGACTTGGACTAAGTCACTTTTGACCATTATGACTTGTGAGAATCGAAAGAACGACTTAGAATGACCCGAAAAGGATTTTGACTCCTTGACATGGCTTAAGAAACAGATTTTATCGAGTTTTCGCGCCACGACGACGAATCCCGGGAGTTATCTTGAAATGAAACATCCCTGAAGTCTCAAATACCCGTTAGAGTGTGTTTAGGTGCTGGTTGGTGCTTTGTAGGGCCTTGATTCTATCTTGAGGTGTTGCTGCTAAAAACTGCAGAAATGCAGAGTCAAGGTGCCGTGTGGATAGGCCAAGATGCCGCGCGGGTGGGACTCTGCTTCACGGTACCTTGATCACTCTGCCGTGGGATTTTTCTGGTTTCAACATGCCGTGCGACCCATCAAGGTGCCGTGCGAGGCATTTTTTCTGACAGATTACTGTTTTGTTGTTTTCCCAAGGCAGATGGCTCGGGGGTTGAGGTTTGACCCATGCAGTGGCATTTCTGAGCCAGTGCATGTTTGTTTTGGACCTTTTAGGACTTGACCAAGCCTTTCCCTATGTTGGACTCATGGAAAACTTGCACTTTTTGAAACCCGAGGCTCTTTGAAAGTTGAAGTTGTCCTTCTACCTCTCCTATAAATTCAAGCTCTCTCATTCCACATTCTCCTCACCTCATTCAACTCCCATCCTCTTTCCTTACTTCTTGAAATGGCTCTTTCTCTTACCGGTTCACTTCGTCCATGGTTGGCTTCGATGGAAGGTGTCGATTGGCTCAACTTCCGAGCTCATGGTCTCTATTCCTTGCGGTACCTTCGCAACGTCCGTCTTCGCCCCGAACTTTTGAGGGCAGCCGTGAGTTTCTGGGATCCGGAGGTTCACGTGTTCCGGTTTGGCGATCAGGAGCTCTGTCCCACTGTCGAGGAGTTCCGTGCGTACCTCGAAGGCTTTGGTTCAGGGGAGGTCATCATTCCTCCTGTGCGCGAGAGCGCTTACAGGGTCTTGGCAGCGGCCCTTGGGTTGGGTGATGGTGCTGCTCGCTACTTGGTTAGGAATGGCCATCTTAATGTCATGCGCCTTATCGAGCTATTCTCTCCTCTTGGCGATCTTGAAGACAAGACTTATCAGACTCGACGCATGACTGCTCTCTGCATGTGCCTGCTTGCGGCCTATCTCTTAGTTCCTTTTGCCGGTCATGTTGGTTCGGCGCTGGTCAGCGTTGCTGTTCAGGTAGAGGCTCGAAAGGACGTGATTCCGATGGTTTTGGCTGAGACATTGATTGGTTTGGACCAGGTTCGTTCTGGAGGGACCGAGACTTTCGGTGGTAGCCCCCTTCTCCTACAGGTCGGCTTCTCACTCAGCTCTCCTTTTTCGGGTTTTTCTCACGTTCTCATTTTACCTCAACACTCAGCTTGGCTTTCTACGGTTTCTTACTTGTTTTTTCTCTTCCCGCAGATTTGGCTTTGTGACAAGGTGAATGTGCTGACCATTCCTTCTGGCAATTGGTCATATGAGGCGAGGTTACTGTCTCAGCGATGCTTTGATTTGAGGACAGGAGAGGGTCGAGTGGGTCGACTTCCTCAGCGCCGGCGGCGGAGACTATTGCTTGGAGGTGCCGATGGTGGATCTTCCTCCCATGACAATGCACTACATGGGCCCTCAGTGGGTCGTCCTTGCCGGTTTGGGAGCTTTACCTTCTACATCCCTTATCGCATCCAAAGTCAACTCGGCTTAGGAGGCCCCTGCCGAGGTTCTCGTGGATGTGGTTCTGCCTCTCTTCAGCCATTCGGTTGTTTGCCACTACCAGCGCTTTTGGATGACACGCGAGGTGACTGACGCACATCCTTATCCTTCTGTTGCGACGCGCGGGAGTTATCGAAAGTGGCTTAGGAGGGACATTGCAGCGAGGGCTGGAGCCCAAGGAAACTGACTCGATTCTACTTCCCTGACCGTTGAATAAATTGTGGACCCTCTTCTCATTATATTGTATTTCTTTTGGTTTTGAAAGCTCGGCCCAACCTTACGTAGCAGAAGTAATCGTGTTAATAAAAGCGAGTCTTGGAGGGTTTCCCCCTTCTCGACTTTTGTTTTTCAAACCTTCTCAACCTGGATCTTTATTTTGATGGATTGTGACCGGGTCTCAATGTGAGACTGCCTACGTATCCTCCTGGCGAAGGAATCAGGTCATGACGTAGTTCAGGGTAGGGTTCGCTCTGGTTTTAACACTCTCCTTTTGCGCTCTAACTTTTGCCTAGAACCGCCCTTTCGGGTTTTCGGTCTAGCGAGCTCATTTATTGTATGCCTTAACTTTTGCCTAGGATGCCCTGACGGGTTTTCATCCTAGCAGGCTTTGCTCTAATTTTTGCCTAGGACTGCCCGCCCTTGCGGTTTTCAGCCTAGCGAGCTTCTCTCAGGGGTAATAGCGTTTGAGTTGATCCAGGTTGACCAAGGTTGAGAATTCATTTCCGTCCAAGTCGATGAGTTGCGTAGCTCCTCCGGAAAGGATGGTCTTGATAATGTACGGCCCGGACCACTTTGGTCGAAACTTTCCTCGTGGGTCGTAAACCGGAGCCCGGATTTCCTTCAAAACCATGTCACCTTCTACCAAGTTCCTGGGTTTCACTTTCTTGTTGAATGCCCGTGCAATCCTTCGTTGGTACCCTTGGATGTGGTAAAGAGCCCTTAACCGGCGTTCATCGAATAGCATAAGTTCTTCGAATCGATTGCCTAACCATTCCGCCTCTTGGATTTCACATTCAATCATAGTTCGAAGAGATGGGACTTCCAATTCGATGGGGAGCACTGCTTCCATTCCGTAAACCAAAGAGCAAGGGGTTGCTCCCGTTGGCGTTCGCACAGACGTGCGATACCCCCATAGAGCCAGGGGTAATTGTTCGTGCCAGTCCCTTGCGGATTGAATGGTCTTCTCCAGAATGGCTTTGATTGTCTTATTGGCGGTCTCCACGGCGCCATTAGTCTGCGGCCGATAAGTCGTCGATTTGTGCACTTGAATTTGGAACTCATCCAAAACTTCTCGGGCTCGTCCTTTGAAATGAACCCCATTATCAGATACGAAAGCTTGGGGGACCCCGTATCGGTAAACGACATTTTGCTTGATGAAATGTGCAACTTGAACCGCAGTCAAAGTGGCATAGGAAGCAGCTTCTACCCATTTTGTGAATAATCGACGGCTACTAAAATGAACTTGTGACCATTGGATGCTGCCGGCACTATCCTTCCGATGACGTCAATTCCCCATGTCGAGAAAGGCCATGGTGAGGTCATTTGTTGCAGCTCATGTTGCGGGACATGCGTGAGATTAGCATGAATTTGGCACCTTCTACACCTTCGCACATATTCCACACATTCCGTTTCCATGGTGGTCCAGAAGTATCCTTGCCTGAGGATTTTCTTAGCGAGCATTATACCATTCATGTGAGGGCCACATACACCTTCGTGGACTTCCTCCATTACCCTCTTCGCATCTTCCCCATGGACGCATAACTTGTGTGTACCGCAGTGTGATCTTCGTTATAGATTCCCTCCACAGATAATGTATTGAGCCGCCATCCTCTGGAGAGCGATTCGGTCCTTCTTGCTTGCTCCCATGGGGTACTCTCCTCTTTCTACATATCTCCAAATATCGAAGTACCATGGCTGACCATCATCGGGTTCTTCGATTGTCATGACATGCTGGTAGACTGGAGTATCCCTCTGTTCTATCACAATCGGTCTTAACTTTATGCCAATAGGGATCTCGACCATCGATGCCAACGTTGCCAAAGCGTCTGCGAATTGATTTTTGAACCTCGGGACATGAGTGAAAGTTACCCTGGTGAAGTGGGGGATGAGATCTTCGAGATCGTGGTGACATGGCTTTAGTTTTTCTTCCTTGACTTTCCAATCACCATTTGCCTGGGACACGACCAAGTTCGAATCTCCCACGACTTCTAGTTTTTCTATGCCGATTTCAATGGCTGCCTCCATACCCACGATGCAAGCCTCGTACTCTGCCTGATTATTGGTGACTTCGAAGTTAAGCTTGAATGCCAACGGGATGTGCGATCCATCGGGCGAGATGAGCAATACACCGATTCCGAATCCTTTCTGGTTGGCTGCTCCATCAAAGTACAACTGCCAAATGTCCTCGGCTACCGTCATTATGTCTTCGTCGGAAATTGAATTCGGCATCCTCCTCTTCCTCAACCGGGCAATCGGCCAGGAATGCGGCGACTCTTCCTTTCACCGACTTTGGGTGACATACTTTAATTCAAATTCAGCGAGCATCAAGAACCATCGCGCCATCCTTCCTGTGAGGGCTGGTTTTTCGAATAGATATTTTAGGAGATCCTCCGAGATATCGGCCTCACCGGATAGGCGAGCATATAATGTCTCAACTTCCGGAAGCCCATACAAGTGCCCAGAGCATGTCTTTTCCAGGGAGTGTACCGCTCTTCTGGTCCGACCATCTTTTTACTAAGGTAGTAAATGGCCCTTTCCAGCCCATCATCTCCTTCTGCGCCAACATGCATCCCATTGAGGATGGAGTGATACGTATAGGATCAAAGGTTTTCCTGTTACGGGCGGTGTTAATACCGGTGGCTTGTTTAGGTAGGCCTTGATGGCTTCAAATGCTTTCTGGCACCTATCATCCCAAGCAAATGGCACTCCTTTCTTGAGCAAACGGAATAGGGGTTCGCAAGTCAAGGTCAGCTTTGCAATGAATCGACTGATGAATTGCACCTTGCCGAGAAAACTTCTTACATCCTTCTCAGATCTTGGCGGTTCCATTTCTAGGATGGCTTTAATTTTCGATGGATCGACTTCGATGCCTCGGGTGGTGATCATGAACCCAAGCATCTTCCCTGCAGTGACTCCGAACGTGCATTTGGTGGGGTTGAGCCGCATGTTATACTTCCTGATTCTTTCGAAAAACTTCCTGAGCGCGGGCAGATGTCCTTCTCGCTCTTTGGCTTTAACAATCATATCGTCAACGTAGACCTCTACCTCTTTATGAATCATGTCGTGCAGCAATGCCGTGGCGGCCCGCTGGTAGGTAGATCCAGCGTTCTTTAGTCCGAAGGGCATGACTCGATAACAATATGTCCCCCACTCAGTGATGAATGTGGTTTTTTCCCGATCCTCTGGAGCCATGAGGATTTGATTGTACCCCGAAAAACCATCCATGAAAGAGAGTAGGGCATGACCGGCAGTATTGTCAACTAACACATCAATGTGCGGTAGCGGGAAGTCGTCTTTTGGGCTGGCTTTGTTGAGATCCCTGAAATCGACGCAGACCACTTATTTTACCATCCTTCTTTGGCTGGGACGATATTTGCAACCCACCGAGGTATTCGGTTACCATTAAAAACCAGCGTTAATCTGTTTAGTGACTTCTTCCTTTATCTTAAGCACCGAGTAGGTCTCATGCGCCTTAGTTTCTATTTACTGGTTTTGCCTCGGGATAAAGGGGAATTCGGTGTTCCACGATTTCAGGATCGATTCGGGCATATCTTCGTGTGACCATGCAAACACATCTTCGAATTCTTTGGAGGTTTACAAGGGCTTCGCGCTCTTGACGGATAGCGCGGAACCGATCTGGATCACCCGGGACTCCCTTCATCTCTCAAATTTATTAAAGCGATTTCTTCTTTTACAGAGTTGAGCATGCCTTTCATCTTCCACCTGCCGATTAGGGATCGAATTTCTCTGAGGATGTCCCCATCGAAACCAATCTCTTCATCACCGAGTCGACGCAATTTATTTCAAAGTCGAGGAAGTAAGCGTAATCAGATTCATTTATTTCATTATTAATGGAGGCCTCGGGGCACCATACACATGGGTGGATTCGAACTAGACAGACTCTGAGAGTTTGGGCCAAGAGGCACCAACTCGGACTCGGCGGACTCGGAAGACTCGTAAGACTTAATGCACTCAAGTTGGACTGATTCAGACTCAGACTCATGGTGAGGTGACTCGGTATGAAGCTCCAGTTCTCGCATTCTCCAGCAGCATCCATGATGAACAAAGTCGGATCCTTAGGGGTATCTTGTTCCATCATCAGCACTTCCGCTTCCGCAGCTGTACCCATCGATTCGTCTTCCCTAAACAGAGTTGCGAGACTACCCATGGCAAAGACCTCAATCCAGTCGGGGAGCTTTTTCTGTTTTTTCATAACCTCAGCTTCTTCATCACTATCTGGCCAGACATCGTTGGCGAATATCTCAAACCCTGGCAGGAAGGTATTGGTCTCCTCGTCCCAAAACGGTTCCGGCTGTCCCTGATAAATCTGCTTTGCTTCTTCTTTGACAAAGTAGTCCTCCAGCCTGTTCCCCCTTTTCACTTTGTCCTTACTTGAGGGTGAGTAACCAAGGCCAGTTGTGCGCGCCAGAGTGCCCTGAGCTTCAAACCTTGCAGGGCCTTGGAGGTTCTTTCCCAGTCCCAATCCTGGCATCTTGATGGCGACATTGCTAATGATGAAGTCATCATCGATCCTAACTGAATAGATAGACTGAGAGGTGTCTAGAGAGAAGCCTCCCAAAGCGATATCTTCTTCCCCGTGTTGAATTTCCAAGAGTGGGGCATTGTCCTCAACAGGGGCATGAATCCCTGAGTCTCCGTGGATAGTAAGCATTCCTGTTTCAGTCCCAGCCGAATTTTTTGGTGGAGTGTGGAGGGCACAGCCATGATGTCTGGCCGATGCAGCCAGGGCCTTTCCAAGAGCAGATTGAAAGAGGCGGGGATATTCACCACGTGGAATTCTACATCTGTCTGATATGGTCCGAAGGTTATAGGAATCATGAGAGTCCCAACCACGTCTCTCCGAGTGTTGTCATACGCTCGGACCTTGACCTCTGACGGGGAAAAGTCTTTATTCTTGTATCCCAAACAGTAAGCAACACGGAGTGGACAGACATTAATTGCTGATCCATTATCGACCAAGATTGCTGGAACCGACTTGCCATGGCACTTCAAGGTGATGTGCAGCGGACGATTGTGATCAGTTCCCTCGGCGGGTAAGTCTCGATCAGTAAAGGTGATGGCATGTTTGATAGGTATGGTTTTGATCAGAGCCACAAGCTCATCGGGGGTTATAGCGGAAGGAACCTTTAGCTGAGAGAGTGCTTGGATGAGGCCTTCACGATGGCGTGTGGAATGGACCAGCACATCCCAGACAGACATCTTGGCATGGGTTTACTCCAATTGGCGCTTGATCATCCCTTCGGGGTTCTTTTCAGGTCGGGAAGGCTCCTTAGCCGGTGGGTCAAAGGGGCGAAAGGTGCTTTTGACCGGAGTGGTAAAGGGATCAGAGGGCTCTGCGGTTGCAGGGTTGGAAGGTTCCCCAACTTGGAGGTTCGGAGGTTGATAAATACGGCCGCTTCTGGTTAGATGATCAATCTGGCGGTACTTTGATTCCTCACTCCATAGGTCGGCCAGGGCTTTACGCTTGTTTCCAATAGTTGTATATTGTAGATTAGCGGCCAGGTCGGCGATAACCAGATCATCCCACAGATCTTCGGGTGTCCACTTTTCAGCCTCCATCATGGCTTTGTTAACAGTCCATTCTTCGTTTTCCACTTTTACGTTAACCACTTCAGTGTTGGCCCACAAGTTTGCTGGTTCATCCTCCCATAAGTTTATCATGGCAATTTCGGCGTCTTTCGGGAAAGTGACTGATGGCTCAGATTCAGCTCCGTCCACGAGGTAGTCCATTGGGTCAAACCCGTTGCTAGCAACTTCCTCTTCGAACCCAGAAAGGTTTGCGTACGGGGTGAGGTTCACGTTGTCATACAGATTGTTGACGACAAAGTCATTAAAATGAGAGAAATCTGGGCGGAGCGAGGCGAGTTCCGGCCAGTTGTATGTCGTCACCTCAAGTGGGTATCCAAACTGGTATTCTTCACCGAATAGTGTCGGCAGGGAGAAGGTATCCAATGGGTCGTTCCATGCCAAAAGCTGATACTCATCTGGGGTCGGGTCCCAATCCCATTCGGGTACATCTTGGAAGACCGGGTATTCTTCCCCTTGATTTTCGAATAGTGCACACAAAGAGAATCCATCAAGAGGATCTGCCTGGATGTTTTGCCAATCAACCTCCCATCCGGCCTCGAACAAAGGCTCGTCGTTTCTTTGGAAATTGGCAGTTTCAAATTCTTCCCAGTCAGCAATCAGTTCTCCCCACGTGTCTTCCCATTCCCAGATAGAATGGAAGGCAATCTCTCCGGGAACAGGCATTGGTTCAGCATCAGGGAATAGGGTAGAATCAGTTTCTGGGAGACTTGGATCTTCGGCTAGGGTGATTTGGTTGATACGGAAGGGGGTATTATGCTGTGGCAGGGGGTTTGAGACGGTGTTTGGTTTATCTGTGGGTGGAGCATCGACAACCTTGTTGTCAATGAGGTTCTGGATTTCATGACGGAGGCGGATGCAGTTGTCGGTGGTATGGCCGGGCATTTGGTGGAAGTCACAGTAGACGTTTTGGTTTAGGTTTGGTGGAATGGTTTGTGGTGGCGGAAGAGGTTTCAGTACCCCAATGTCTGTGAGCTTCTTAAGGAGAGTGGACCTTGGAGTGCTGAATTGGGTGAAGGTTCGGTTCTGGGATTTTGGCTTTTCAGAAATCTGGTTAACTTCTACAGGTTTTGTGGATGAGATTCCTGCCTGATTGGCATTCCCGAAGAGAACATTGCTGTTTCCTGAATATGCCCGTTTGGATTTGGATCCGGAGCCTGACTCTTTCTTCTCCAAAGTTCCGTCTCGCAGAGCCTCCTCTACAGCCAATCCAGAATCGTAAAAAGTTTCGAAATTTGGGGCAGCCTGAGAAAGAACCATGTACGGTGCAAAAGAGCTTGGCAAGTTCTTGGTTATTATCCGTATTTGTTCTTTTAGGTCAGGTTTATTCTGCATTTGGGCTGCCTTTGCCCTCCAACGCTTCACAAAGTCAGCAAAGCTTTCCTTCTCACCCATCTTAGTACTTTCCAATTCTCTCGTGGTCATCTTCAGGTCAACATTGAAGTCATATTGAGCCACGAAAGCTGTCCCGATGTCTTCCCAAGTCCTCTTCTTGGATGGTTCGAGAGAGAGGAACCATTGCAGAGCTGGACCAGACAAGGACTCATGGAAGAGTTGGGCCATGGCTTCTCCTTCGATGCCACGCATAGTGAAGGACCCGACATATCCCTGAAGATGGGCTCTTGGGTCGCCGGTTCCATCGAATTTTGTAAAGTCCACTCCTTTGAACTTTTCTGGCAGCTTGGCATTTGGAAAGAGGCATAGTTTCCTCATGTCGATTTCTCCTTTTCCAAGCCGCTTGGTTTCCTGGACAGATTCCTCCAATTTGCCGATCTTATCCATGATAGCGGCCAAGTTGGGGTCGATCACTGGTACCTCAACTTTAGGTGGTTGCTCAGATTGCAGGGAAGTCTTGATTAGGAGCTTGTCAGTGATTTCCTGCATGCTTTCCATTATCATATTCATGTCATTTTTCATAGAGACTACGGCGGCCTTAAGTTGTGCGTCAACACCGGCGAGGGATTGCTTAAACTGAACATCCATGTTGGCCACGTTCTGCCTGAGTTCTTCCATTCCGTCTTCCTGATCAGCCATAGGTAAGGGATTTTCGGTCGGGACTAAGACTACAGATTCTTCTACCACAGGTTCTTCCTCTTCTTCAATTTGGACCTCAAATAGCGGGGGTCCTTCCAGGGTATCTACACGAACTAGTCTTTGGGACAAACGGAACCAATTGGGTACAACTTCTTTTCTCCGCAGGCGATCAATGTTGGCAACACTGGTAACAAGTCAAAAGGGAGCAACTCATAACCAATCCGAATACTCGCCCTAGTTCTTCCCATCTCCTAGAAACAAGGCCTAGGACCTACCGTGGCTCGAATCTCACTTAAGACGTCCGTACAGAAGATTTCCGATAGCTCGGGTAGGTGCCGTCAGGCAGGTTAAATTCCGAACGGGTCGGAACCAGAGCCAATCTCCTTATCGTGACCATCCGAGACAAAGCAATATGACTACCGGAATCCAGATACGCACGTACTTAAGGTTAGACCCGAACCAAGGGAGCCGTTCGGGCACGGCAAACACCGGAGGTATCGCAAACTCCATGGATTTACAGTCTCCTAGACCGACCGGAGGGTCCTAAAGAATTCTAAGGGAGCCTATTCCTCTAGCCCACAAGATGCAATGGTGTGTGAATGATACGTGTGTACAGGAATAAAAAGCACATAAGCAAGATATAACACATAAGTCCTAACCGTAGGTCCCTGTCCTAGTTGGGAAAGTTCTATGGTTTTGTACAAGTGCAAAGGCTGGTTTTGGTCTCAAAAGGGTTCCCCGGACTAGAGCCAAGATGTACTACCCCGTGTCGAGTGTATTGCAAGACAACGGTCGAACAGCACGATGGCTCATTATAGTCGAGGGTTGCTAGGCATCTCGGGAGAGCTTGTCACCGGTAAACTGGGCAAGATAGCCGAGACACGCGTAGCGAGACTTGTGCGGTGCAGAGTGTACAGGATAAAAGAGTTTAACATTCCGAAAACATTTGAAAATTCCCCCTTTAGAAAACACCTTTCAAGTTTGGCCCTCTTGATCATCCAATACTTTTATACATTTTTTTTTTAAAAAAAAGTATTGGATAAGTCCAATCCCCAGCAGAGTCGCCACTGTGGACTCCCGCGCCCGAAATGAGCGCTTCTCTCGAAGAGTCGCCACCCGGATTTTTGAGAGGAATGATCCGAGAAATCGATGAGTCGTTTGGAAAAAGGCTTTGGGTCTAGCGAAAACGTTGAGATGTTGGGTTCGGGAGCCACGTTACGAATGAGGAAGGTTTTTTTAGAGTAATGAGTGTGCCGGTAAGACCGGTCTACTTGATGTTTTAAAAGGGGGAATCTTCAACATTATTTGGAATATCAAACTCTTTAATAAAGCACGAAACGGGAAAGGACATGGGAAATATATCACGTTGGCGTGCGGGTGGTGCTATCTGTAATCGTGATAAAATGATATGAATGAATGGAAGTAAATAACATTCAGCAGACTGTGGGCCTCGAATACCGCTCACGGCACCCTGAGATGCCGTGCGACACATCTCAACATGCCGTCTGCGCACTGCTCTATTTGTCGGTTCGTTGGACCTCGAGAATGCGCTCGCGGCACCACGAGATGCGAGGCATCTCAACATGCCGTTCGTGGCACCTGCTTTCTGTCGGACTGTTGCAATCTTTCAAAACATCATTTAGCTCACTGGTTTCTCTGTAGATTTTTTGAAAACTCACGAGTAGCCTCACGGCGGTCAAATCATCCCAAGAACATTATTGTCCTTCTCAAAACATAGTTTTAAAGTAGTTTTCAACGTTTTGATCACTTGGGATGATCTTGAAAAGATTTTAGAAGAGCCGAACATGGCTTATAGATATGGTCTTATTTTAAGAGCTACGGAAACAGTAAACAGCAAAAACAGTTAACCAAGGGCGGGGTGTCACAATTTTTCGGCTGTTCACAATAACACTAGTGTGCACCAGGCCGTCTTGGCCCGAGAGTCGAGTGCCGCGTCGTCGATCAACAGATCGCGGTTCCCCAACCTCAAAGACAGTGTTGTTTTTATTTTATGAAAATAGGTTTTGAGTCGATCTAACCAAAGGGATTAGATCTGGCGACAGAAAAGTCCCCAGGACCAGAACGGAATCTAGTCCGAGGAAACTAGTTTATACCTTTGGTTTCGAGCTTGATCAAGGATCGTGGATGCAAGGATGTGGATGGATCGTCACGGATGTGGATGGGGAGGTTAAATGAGACAAAGGGAGTATGGGTGTGAGTGAAGGTTAGGTGTTTTGGGGGTGATGAGTCTTTGAAGTTAATGAAGGATCAACTTCAATGATGATGAAGGAGTGAGTGAAAGCACTTAAAGAAGGTCTTTTGGGAATGACATTCTTTAAAGCTTGGAAATGGCAATGGGAATAAGAAAGTGGGTGTAGAAATTTAGAGAGAGAAAGTAGAGTGAGAAAGCCAAGAGAAAGGCAAGAAAGGGACTCAAAAGAAAGGCTAAGAGGGACCCCTTTCCCTTGAGTGGAGGGGTCAATTTATAGGCAAATGGCCAAGGATTTTGAATTCAAATGGTGGAGGTATTTTAGGCGGGCCAAAAGTGCATTTTAAATTGAGCCGTCATCAGGGCTCAATGGCGTGGCTGGCGACTTCTGAGCGATCGACTTTTGCTCAAGGTGCCGTGCGGAGGGGTTTGGTTGCGCACGGTCCCTTGAATTTTTCAAGGTGCCGTGCGCTCCAATTTGGCTCTGCACGGTACCTCCTCCTGTGGTCCAGGGCCTTTTGGGCTTTGTTTGGGCTTCTATCTGGGCTTTTCAGGCTTTTTGGGTTTTTGGGCTTAGAGAGATCCTTTTTCGAGCTCGCAAAGGTATCGTTTCCTCTATTTTCATCATCGGGGTGGACAAAGACTCTCCGAGGTCCGGATTGGGGTGTCTACAGGTTGCTAACTAATCGGTTGCCATGTAGGATTTCCAGTCGAGAAATATAATTCTAGGATTTTACTACAATTACCAAGTTACTATACCCAGGTCTTAATAGGCATACTCGTCTTTAGAAAATGACCTTAATGCCCGGGCGATGAATTCCAATCTCCTAAGTCATAAACCTAATTATGACGGATTATTAATCGCTAAAAGGGATTTATAAAATAAATAAAGAATTTTCAAATAAAATAACAAAATTTTATAAGTCGATAACGACCGATTTTTGGATGTTAAAAATGAAATCCAAGTATTAAAATAAAATTCAAATTTTTAGCGAAATTCTTATTGACCAAAAATCAGGGTCGTTACATGTCAAAATGCCAAGGCTTAGGAAACAAATAGGGACGCCTATTGGTGTTTCGGAGCCAGAAGAGCAAGCTGTGCCAGAACAGGCTGCAGAATCAGGTACGCCTGTTAGCCTAGGTTGTCAGCCATTGGCTTTGGAAATGGAAGAACCTCTGTAGGAGGAGCCTTCTTATGAGATGCCTCTTTATCAAGGGCCTACAAATTTCCCTCCAAATTTCCAAGAGGGATAGGCTAGTGGTAAAGACCAGGATAAGGAGGAAATGTTTAAAGAAATGATGATAGCTTTTAGAGAGATGGCTCAAACTCAAAGAGCCATGATTAAAAGCATAAAAACTAGGTTACTCAATCCAGAGTTAGCAAGCAACAGTCCAGCCAATATTGGACTAAATAGTCAGGCTAACTCAAGCACCCACCAAAGTCCCTTCGAAGAAAGGCTTAGAGAGGATATTGGACAGGGTAAGATCAAGTCTAGACCAGGGAAAGAGAAAATGTACCCTGAGGAAATACCACAATCTTGGTATGAGCCAGTAAAACCAACAAAGCCATTGGAGATTCCAAAGCAGTCTCATAGCATTGCCATTGGAGTCCCAAGAAATGCTGGGAACAGGCAAAGTGTCAACCCTCTCTTCGAACTTACTCCGGGGAGATGGGGGGATGACATAGAGTTGGAGCAAGGGTATAGACCAGAGAGAAGGGAGGTTAATCCACAAGACTCTCGTCAGGAGTTGCCAACTGCTAGGAATCCCTTCCCAACCTCTCGAGAGAAAAATCCTAGGTACACGCAAGCCCACTTTGCGCCCGAGAGGATGCAGCAGCCACCATATGAGAGGCTCACCAGGGAGAGCCAAGGGGATTTAAACACTCATACTGGGGTCTATGAAGATGATTTGGTAGGGCAAGATCAGCCTGTAGTAAATCAAGGGCAGAACCTTCTTGTAGACAACCCTATGTTAAGAGACCAAGTTATGGGTCTCATACAAGAGGTTTGTGGACCTCGAACTTGGGGGGGTACAACCTCAGATCTATGGAAAACCATGCCCAGAATGGATAGACACAACGTTTCAAATTCCTAGAGAATTTAAAATCTCAGATTTTACTTTATTTTATGGGGATGGAAGACAGTCTTCCGTAGAACACATTGCTAGATTTTCTGCCCAATGTAAGAGCTTGGCTCAAAATGGCTTCATGAAGTTGAAGCTATTTCCAAATTCCTTGTCTGGGCCAGCTTTTGCTTGGTATACTAATTTACCACCAGGATCAATAACCAATTGGTTTCAGATGGAAGAGGTGTTTCATGCACAATTCTTCCATGCAGAACCTGAAGTCTCTATGGCAGACTTGGCTAGGTTAAGGCAGAAACCAGACAAAAAGGCAGCAGACTTCATATCTAGGTTCAAAAGAGCCAGGACCAAGTGCAAACTCCAACTGCCAGAGGCAGAATTTGTGAGATTAGCACAAGATGGTTTGGAAGGGAGCTTCGAAAGAGGTTCGATTCCACTGAGTTTAGGGACTTTGCAGATCTAACTTACAAAGTCACTAGATATGAGTCATTGTTGGAAGAGGATACAAATAGACATAATTCTTCTTACTCTACGTATTATAGAGATCCCAACTATGAGATAGATGCTGCAGAAATCATAGAGCATGACCCTTGTGTTTGTGACCCTCTAGTCCAGAAAAACGTTACCATAGGGCAGAAATTCAAGCAGAAGGAGATTACTAAAGTTTATTCTTTTGATGTATCCAAGGCTGATGAAATATTTGATTATCTGTTAAAGAAGAAAATCATTAAGCTGCCATCAGAAGTTAAATTACCAACTGCAGAGGAAAAGCATGGAAAAACATATTGTAAATGGCATGATTCTTGGTCTCATTCAACTAAGTCTTGTAATGTTTTTCGTGACAGAATTCAGGAACAAATCAAGAAAGGAAGGATCAAATTCCCTGAGAAGGCTATAGGAATGGATGCCACACCTTTTCCAAAGATTGAAGAAGTGAACACCAGCGTGCCAACTTCATTGGCTCGAACTGTCAAGAAATACTGGCAAGACAAGGAAGCACCAGTGAATATGACTTCAGTCCAACCTGCAAGGTGGAAACCATATGCCGGTCATCCTCGAAGCATGGGGCTGAGGCAAAACCATTACAGATCAAGCAATACCAGTCTTCTTTCACAAAACTTCTCAGAGCCAACTATCTGGTTTTTAAGGAGTTGGACAGAAAAGGAGTTAGCTTGTTCCCTAAAGAGCAGGGGATGAAACGAATTGCTCCAATACAAGCAAAACCAAATGAGAGTAAGCCTTGGTTGGCTTCGAAGAGGGATATGCCTTCGAATACAGTCCCTTATGCGTAGAAAAGGGAGGCGCCTCCTCTAAAGAAGGCCAATATTGGCCAGACATCAGAGGCGCAAGATGAGGCTAAGCAAGATGAGTTTACATTGGTGAAAGGCGTCTCTGATTGGTTTTTGAAGCAGGTTAAGCCTGATCTGTTTCAAGGATATAAAATTCCGACCAAAGGTGGAAACAAGACCTTCAAGCCACCAAATTCAAACTCTGAAAATTGGGTGTTGATAAGGGATCCTGTAACGCCCCGAATTTTGGGTACGTTAAATAAACATTTTTATTGAATAAACTAAAGAGAGTCTAGCTCATTATTACAACGTAATTCTCACAAGAGTACTTTTATTCAACAAAAGAGGGGATAATCTAAGGTTAACTACTGCTCCGCCTCTTCCTCCATCCTTGCAAGCTCCTTGGCTCCGAAGGCCTCCAAAGTGTACTGTTCATGCTGCTCATCTATAAAATCTGACACATTATACCAGCGTCGCCCCCAGTATAATATGTCAGGGTCACCACAAAGGTAACACCGTGAGCTACAGAAGCTCAATAGAATAATCCAACCCGCTAAACCATAACTTATAACACGAAAGTGTATAGGCAATTACACATGCTCATTCAACAACATAATTAACAATGACACATCCGCATTCATTATCTTGCCTACGTTGGTGTCATGCCTTTCTTTGTTTCTCCTACGCGACTCATCGTAAACCGTGTCACCATTTCCAAATCAACATTTTGAAAATCATTTCTCATTCTTTGTTACCAACGGGCTACCAAGTCCAGCCACGTTATCAAATCTTGCTTTGGCTCCTTTCCGCGGATAACCAAGCCCAATTACCAATGAAGCTACCACGTCCGGCTCCGTTAGCAATCTACACAATGGGCTACCAAGTCCGGCCTCATTGCGGTTTTCGCAAGTCTACACAAAGGGCTACCAAGTCCGGCCATTATGTAGTTTCGAAAATATTTTACCAAGTCCAATTATTTTCTTTATCCACACCCTAGGTGTCATGTTTCTACTTTTCGGTTCTCGTGTCTCGTAATCATGCATAGACTCCGCGGCGGGACAAATCACGTTAACGTAATCTTGAAACCAAACTAGCAAGATCATCCAATTCTATATTACCTAATCGTATTCAAACTATTCCTTAAAGCATAACGCCACATGTACGGACGCCCTTGGAGTGGGAAGCCACTTATGCTTTATCAACAACAAGTAGTGCAAGCAAATATACATACATGCTCATAATCATCCTCAAGACAATAATATATTACCAAAATCCGTTCTTTCTTCCTTCGTGGAATTTTCAAAACAACATATGTTTATTGACGAGTTCATACATGAACAAGCAATTATCACGAGATCGAGCAATCAAGTAGTCATAAGATCAAAGTAAACTACGTAAAACAAGTCATACTACACATATGGCTACATGCTCATACAATACAATATACTTAGAGGAAGTAGTTAGGGATTAACTACATTCAATTCAACATGCATACAATTATACTTAGGATAAGTAGGTTTGAAGAACTCTACCGTTCTTCTTGGCGGTAGGGTGGCTACGGGAATTTCGTCGGAGTAACGTCTTACGGTGGACTTCCGGTAGCTTCGAAAGAGAAAGGTTTCTCTCGAAACTAAGTCTTGACTATACTACTAAACTCTTATGGATCGAAGGGTGGTGGAGTGGTGGTTTAGTGGCGGCTTAGGATGAGTTTCTTGAAGAACAAGAGAAGAACTTCAAGAACACTTAAGAACAAAGCAAGAACAAGCAAGAACACTAATCTTTCTAGAGAGAGAAGTTGAATGGTGAAGGTGTGAGTTGAAAGGCATGGAATGGATGCTATTTATAGGCAAAATGAAGCTTCCCCCCTCACTCCACTTGGCCGGCCATCTCTCTCTCTCTCTCCCCCATGGATTTGCTCCATGGACTTGTCTTGTCAAGCAATAGTACTCCAACAAGTGCCACTTGGTCAAATAGTGTCAAAGTACTTCAACTTGTCAAAGTATAGCACACATACACCTCACTTTCCCCCTCCCTCTCATTCGGCCATGTCTCTCTCTCTCTCCCCTATGGATTTACTCCATGGTCTTGTCTTGTCAAGCCAAGGTACAATACAAGTGCAACTTGGTCAAATAGTATCAAAGTACTTCAACTTGTCAAAGTATAGCACACATACACCTCACTCTCCCTCTCCCTCTCATTCGGCCATGTCTCTCTCTCTCTCCCCCATGGATTTGTTTCATAGTCTTGTCTTGTCAACCTATTTGGCAATCCTAACATCTATTATCCAATGGGTAAAGCTTTTCCTAGCATGTAATAACCAATGGTCCAAGGAAAGTCATCATGAAGTACAATGCTAGACTATTCCAACTACTAGTCAAACTTGGTCTTTTCCCTAACAACTATTGTCCAATGGTCAAAGATCTTCCTAGCATGTAATAACCAACGGATAAGGATTTCCCTTGAACTTATCGTCCAATGGATAAAGATTACCCTAGCATCTATCGTTCAACGGATAAATATTACCCTAGCCTTTATCGTCCAATGGATAAAGACAAAAAGGGTAAAATGGTCCATCTAGGGTTAGGGCAACCTAATTAGGTTTGGAATCCAAGTGATTAGGTTAAATGGGCATTAGGCTATTCTAACTAATCGGTTAAAGACTAACGATACTTAATCTAGGCTTTCATTGCTCGAGTGGTATCTTGGGTTTTATTTAGTAGGAAATCGCCTAATAACGGAATATTAAAGCCCGACGGTGCCAAACGCCAAGGCAAGGAGCGTACAAGGCAAATTGCGGCAAAGCAAGGCTGTCGGTGGTCAAAGCAGCCCCGGTGGCCAAACAGAGGCCAAGCGGTGGCCAAAGCAGCCCGATGGCCAAACAGAGGCCAAGCGGTGGCCAAAGCAGCCCGATGGCCAAACAAAGGCTGTCGGTGGCAGCGCACCGGCCAAACAAGGCTAAGGCAACCCGGTAGCTGCAGCGGCTGCTGGTGGCCAAAGCACTGGTACAAACAAGGCCAAGCACGTAGCTGCCAGCGGGGGCCAGCGAGCGTGGCAAGGCCAGAGCAAGGCACCCCAAGCAACGCTAAGGCAAAAGCAAGGCGCGACCCGACGCCAAGGCGTAACCCGATGGCGACCCGACGCTTAGGCGAGGCAGCGCGACAATGAGCCGACGCTTAAGGCAAGGCAGCGCGACAACAGCCGATGCTGGGGGCAAGGCAGCGCGACAATGAGCCGACGCCTAAGGTAAGGCAGCGCGACAATGAGCCGACGCTAAGGCAAAGGAGGCGCCGCCAAATGAAAGCGTGACGCTAAGGCAAGGCAGTTCGTCTGGCTGAGCCGACGCCGAGGCGAGGCAGGCGCGACAGCGAGCCAACGCCAAGGCAAGGCAGGCGCGACAGCGACCCGACGCCGAGGCGAGGCAAGCCCAACAGAGGCCCGATGCTTGGGCGAGGCAGGTCTAACAGCGACCCGATGCCTAGGCAGCCTAGCCAAGCCAAAGCAAGGCGGTCAAGCCGACGGTTAAGGCAAAGACCAAAAATTTCCACTAACTACTACGGCATCGATGCATCACTCAGCCAAACGGTAGTTAGGGTTTGCTAACTAATCGGTTAAAAGCTAACTATGCTTGCTAAGTAGGATTTCCAGCCGAGAAATATAATTTAAAGATATTATTTACTTATTAGGAAAAATATACGAGTACGTTTACAAGTATACTAGTCATGGGAGAAGAGCTAAATTGTCCGGAGTAAAACGATTCAATTTTACAAGTTTCAAATCTAATTATGACGGATTATTAATCGCTAAAAGGGATTTATAAAACAAATAAAGAATTTTCAAATACAACAACAAAATTTTATAAGTCAATAACGACCGATTTTTGGATGTTAAAAATGAAATCCAAGTATTAAAATAAAATTCAAATTTTTAACGAATTTTTTTATTGACCAAAAATCAGGGTCGTTATAGATCCCAAGTCCAAAATCCCACAGATGGTTCCTTTGCTCTCAAGAACACAGAAAAGAAAGCTCCAAAGGAAGTATTCTCTTTTTCAATTGGGAGAATCCTCAACTAGGGAAGAGTCTGGAAGGGGAGCAAGGCCTAATCCAAGATTCAACAGGGCTCAAAGAGACCCAGAAGAGTTTCGAATTCAGTATGGAGAAGGAGAGACTTTGCAGAAAGTAGCCACGGCGATGCTCGAAGAAGACATCGATGTACCCTCCCCCAATTCATTGTCTAGCTACCAATCCGGGTTGCTGGAAGCCATGTTGGTGGAACAGGAAGGGCTAGAAGGAAGCTCTTCTCCCATGGAAGAATCAGCACAGGAGGCTGAGTCCAAAGAGATGATGAAAGAAAATGACTAACCCAACCACAGAAGCAGCAAGCATCCAGTTTGGAAGCCAGCTAGAGGTTCAAGTTAACATGGTTTATCCATGTTCGATGGAATCCTTCAGAAGTGGCCAGGCGTCCAAAGATGAGGGCAACGCTTGGTTGGTCAAGTCAGTCACCTCCGAGTGTACACATAGTGATGAAGAGCTGAATATTATATGCAATGATTGTGATCTGGAGGAAGTGGCCCAGATCGAGATGGATGAGAATCTGGTATGTGAAATTGAGCAGAATCAAGAGAGTTTGGAGGTAAGCTCAAAAGAAAGTGCTTGTTTTGTAGCAGATTCTATGTCTGACATTGAATACCCATTGGTAATAGATTTAAATTATGTCGAGCTTTCATATCCATTTAAATTGCCTACCAATGCTATGCGACAACATTAACGTCCACTATATATTACTGCACACTTTGATGGAATCCCACTTAATAGAATCTTGGTGGATAATGGGGCTGCAGTGAATATTTTGCCTTTCCAAACCCTGAAAAAGTTAGGAAAAGGGAAAGCAAAATTGATTCCAACCAGCACATCCATTGCAGGATTCACAGGGGAGAGCCAACATGCCAGGGGTATAATCTCCATTAGATTGGCAGTAAGTGGAATAGAAACAGACACTGCTTTCTTTGTGGTGGACACATATGCTAAGTATAATGCTTTATTAGGAAGAGATTGGATTCATGTTAATGAATGTATTCCTTCTTCTCTGCATTAGGAATTGATGATTGTTAAGTATGATAAGGGCAAAGAAGTGGGTGTTGAAGGAGTCAAAGCCGATCCACATCCATTTAGTGCCACAGCTAATTTTGCTGAAGCAGAAATGTACAGGTTAGATGTAGTTCCTTTGAGTGAACTGCTCCAGGCAGCCACCTACCCAGCCAACGAGATGGAATTGGGAGAATTGGCAGAGCTAAAGTCGAAGCTGAAACAAGCTGTTGATTATGAATGAGACACCCCAAAAGATGGTGCTGCTTGGATGTAAATCCAAGGGAGAGGTGGAAGAAGAGGCCAACTCATTGGCTTTAATAAGATATGTTGCTTTGGGGATCGAGCAGAAGATCCAAGAGGATAACATGTGGGAAGATGTTCTGCATGATAATAAGCCTCATAAAGAGGACAACCAGCTAGCGTCCCAAGAGCAATTCGAAGCCCAAGATCTTTTGGAGGAGGTAAAATTGGGAGATGAGGAGAATCCCAATCCAGTGTTCATTAACAAACAGCTCGAATCAGGGATGAGGGCTAAGTTAATAACACTACTGAAATCTAACAAAGAGTGTTTTGCATGGAGTTACAAGGAACTGCCTGGATTGGACAAGAAATTGGTGGAGCATAGGCTACCTATCAAGCCACAATTTAAACCTGTGAAACAACCAACAAGGAAGATGAGTCCAGAAACTATTGCAGGAGTCAAAAAAGAAATACAGAGACTGCTAGATGCAGGTTTCATTAGAACAGCCAGGTACGTCGAGTGGCTATCTAATGTAGTTCCAGTCCCTAAAAAGAATGGAAGCATTAGAATCTGTATTGATTTTCGAAATCTAAATACTGCAACTCCTAAGGATGAGTATCTTATGCCCAATGTGGACGTGCTTGTGGACAGTTCGGCTAGGCACAAGATGTTATCCATCCTAGATGGGCATTCGGGATATAACCAAATCTGCATAGCAAAGCAGGATGTACATAAAACAGCATTTGCTTGCCCTGGCAATATTGGCATTTTTGAATGGGTCAAGATGCCATTTGGGTTAAAAAAATGCTGGTGCTACGTACCAAAGAGCCATGAATACTATTTTTCATGATTTGGTGGGTGGTTTTCTAGAATGTTACATAGATGATATCATCATAAAGTCAGATTCTGATGATGATCATTTGCAACATCTGGAAAAGACATTTCAACAATTGAAACTTCACCAACTAAAGTTAAATCCTGAAAAATGTGCTTTTGGGGTATCAGCTGGTAAATTTCTGGGTTATTTGGTCCACAAGAAGGGGATTCAGGTTGACAAGAACAAAGCAATGGCCATTATTGAGGCCAAACCGCCTTCGAACAAGAAGGAATTGCAAAAGTTTCTTGGTCAATTAAATTTCCTTCGTAGATTTATATCCAATACTGCAGGAAAGACTAAGATTTTCTCTTCTTTGTTGAAATTGAAGGAGTGAGAGGAATTCAAATGGTCTAGAGAGCATGATGACGCCTTCGAAGCCATCAAGAGATACCTAGCCAATCCACCAGTGTTGATGCCACCTATTGAAGGGAAACCAGTGAAGCTGTATTTGGCAACGACTCACGACTCAATAGGAGCGTTGTTAGCACAAGACGAGGAAGATGGCAAGGAAAGAGCAGTCTATTATCTTAGTAGGTTTTTAAATTCTTGTGAATGTAGATATGCTGCAGTAGAAAAATTATGTTTAGCTTTATTTTATGCTTCCAAGAAGCTCAGGCATTATATGTTGCCTAGAGTGACGTATGTCATTTCTCAAACTGATGTAATTAAGCATATGCTTTCAAAGCCGATGCTTAGTGGGAAGATTGGGAAATGGATAGTATCTTTGATTGAGTTTTGCCTTGAATACATTCCTCAAAAATCAGTAAAGGGACAGGCATTGGCCAACTTTTTGGCTGACCACCCTAGTGAAATCGAAGTACCTGAAACTCAAGAAGCCATCATGGCTGACGTTAAACCATGGAAGTTATGGTTTGATGGGTCAAAAACTGCTCAAATGGCTGGAGTAGGCATAATTTTGGAGTCACCTCAAGGTATGAAAACCAAATATGGATTTCGACTCAATGAGGGATAGTGTTCGAATAATCAAGCAGAATACGAAGCTTTAATCATAGGATTATAGATCTTACTCAGATTAAGAGTTAATGCTGCTGAAATCTTTGGAGATTCTCAGTTAGTAATTAATCAGCTGAATGGGCAATTTCGATGTACCAGCCCAGTTTTAACAACTTATTACCAACATGCTAAAAAGCTGATCGATCAATTTTTTATGATTACTCTAACTTATATCCCTAGATTCTTCAATGAAGAAGCAGGCGAAATAGCTCAGAAGGCATCAGGGTATAAGGTTTTGTCAGAAAATGAAAAAGAGTTCTGTCAGTTGACTCTAAGAAAATCTTTACCTATGTTAAGCACTAGGTTGACTGATTTCGAAGTGTTAGAGGTGAATCATCCTCCTAATCAGAATGAGGATTGGAGGCAAGTACTAATTGACTACTTAACCAAACCAGATGCTATATCAGACAAAGCAACTAGGTTGAAAGCACTGAACTACATCATGTATAATAATGAGCTATTCAAAAGAGGGATGGATGGTCTCCTCCTAAAATGTTTGAACAAGGTAAATGCTTTTAAGGTAATGGCTGAGGTCCATGAAGGAATTTGTGGAGCACATCAAGCTGGCATAAAAATGAGATGGCTGATAAGGAGATATGGATACTATTGGCCTACTATCCTTAAAGACTGCATTGATTATGCCAAGGGATGCCAAGCATGCCAACGAACGGGGCCACTTAAGCGCTTACCTGTCACAGACTTACAGTATGTCATAAAACCATGGCCTTTTAGAGGATGGGCTATGGACATGATTGGGATGATTTATCCCCCTTCGTCAGAAAAACACAAGTTCATCTTAGTAGCCACTGATTATTTCACTAAGTGGGTAGAAGCTCAAGCTTATGATGAAGTCAAGCAAACCCACGTTATTGATTTCATAAAAGGGATCATATATAGATTTGGAAGCCTTCAAACAATAACAGTGGATAACGGTTCAATATTCGAAGGAAAATTGGTTAAAGCTTTTGCCAATAACCATGGAATTTCTTTGATATATACTAGCACATACTATGCCCAGTCAAATGGCCAAGCGGAATCAACCAACAAGATTATCAAAAGGGGAATCCAAAGAATGGTGGATAACAACCCAGAAACTTGGCATGAGTTGTTATTGGACACATTATGGGCTTATAGAAATACAAAAAGGACTAGTACTGGCACTACTCCATTTGCTCTAACTTATGGGCACGGTGCAGTTCTACCTATGGAAATTACTATGAAATCCCAACGGGTGGCAGCCCAAAATGACTTGGACACCCAATCGTATCATCAAGCCATGCATATGGAACTTGAGGATATTGACGAAACTAGAGTAAAGGCTTTAAATCAAATCATGCTACAAAAGGCCAGAGTGGCCAGAAGTTACAACAAAAGGGTAGCTCTTCGAAGCTTCGACGAGGGTGACCTGGTATGGAAAGTTATTTTACCCATAGAGATCGAAGGGTCAGGATGGATGGACTGGGAAAATGGGCTCCAACTTGGGATGGACCTTTCCAAATTCATAGGGTCTTGTTGTGAAATTTTAATGTACTCGCAAGCGCACGAATCGTACCGAAGTATAGTAATGCAAGAGCGAGGTCGAACCCACAGGGACTTGTGATTTTTTTGTCGGAAAACTATATAAACTTAAATCGATTATACCCTAACCTAGTTGACAAAAGTTGTGATTGATTTAATGGAACTAGAATTAAGTAAATAATGGCTAAAGAAAACAATTAAATTAACACGACAACGTAGTGGATCTTACGGTTGAGAAAATGAACTAAGGTATCGGAATCCACACCCAAAAATATTTATCAACTAATCTTATGCAATGATTTTTCCTATGATTTCTACACAATGATTTAGAAGCTAATCTTAATCACCGTGGATAATATATCGTTAAGCCCTTTTTATTTTCCGTCGAAAATATGTTCCTCCTCTGCTTCAAAAGTCTAAGACAAAATCATCAACTGTATCCGTATGAACAAATCACAGTAGATATCCCGAACTTAAATATTAACTTTGATAAACCAAGCAATTCGATTAATAAAGTGATATCAAATCATGGAAAAAAACCCATTCCGATTGAATCCATATCCGAGTCTCTACCAAATTAATTAATGAGATCAGAACAATAAAATATGAACGCACGTAGGAAAAATCAATTGCATAAATTAATCAATAAAACTTATGCGGTTTCATCGTCAACCCTAGTTGAGGAGTTTAGCCGCTCATGGAGTACGAACACATATTCATAAAATAAAAGAACTCCATAATAAGCTTACAAAAATAAAATGTAAAGAGTTTTTCTTGCTTTCTTTCTTCGCCGCTGCTCGAGGTATGCCGAACTGCTGCTCCGTGAAGTGCTCCCGTGCGTGGTGGTCTCCTCTGCTGTCAAAATCCTCCAAGCCGTGAATGCCTCCAAAGAAAACCCTACTAATCCTTATATAAGCATTGCTAAGAATAAATTTCCTTAAATAGGGAGGATTCCTTCATTGGCCGAAATTTAATTTCTATTGTTCCAGTCCACTGAAAGCCCATTAGACCCAATTCCGACGTATTACTGAATTAGCCCATTAAATTTGGTCTAAGCTTGATTACAACTCCAAATCTTAATCACGTACACCGACTTCCGTACGCCGCACTTGAATTGGACCGCTACTGGAGTTGCTTCGACACTGAGTGCGATTCGACCTTTTGCCATTTTTTAACCCGACGGCCAAAATATAAATAGTTTTCATATTTCTCTTGCAAAGTAATAATCCAATGTAAGTAACAAAAAAATAATAATAATCATAGGCAATTAAGCGCATTTAAGAACTAACATGTGATATGAGACTTCTATATTGTCAATAATTTGTGCTCATCAGGTATTGAAAGGGGGAGCCTATCATTTGAGGAATTTAAACGGTTACGTCCATCGAAGAAAGATAAACGGGAGACATTTAAAGTCCTATGTCCCTTCCATATGGGAGTCGTTTCATAGAAGACAGCCGTCTTCAAAGAAATGAACCTTGCCCGGGGGTTAGTTTTCTCCAAACATCTATCTTGTTGTAGTCATTAACTTTTTCTGTGCCATGGTTTTTGAAAGGCAAGTGGAAAGGGAGGTAGTCGGGAGGAAAACTTTTTCGTTCATGGCTACCTGTTCGATCTTGGCTCATAAGTGGCTTCGAAATGATTGTTAGCACAGTTGGGGTAAGTAAAGTTACAAGACCCTGATGATAAAAGTTTTTATTTTATTTATAAAGAACCCTTAACAGGTGCCATTACAAACAAAACCCGAATGGGTTTTAAAAAAAAAAGACCCAAGTGGATCTGAAATAAAAAAAGAGACCTACGGTGATCCCTAAAAAGGAAAAACGGCCAGTCCTTGGCCCAGAAACCAAAATGAGGATTTTGACCCTCATAGTCCCAAAGGTGAGTCCTTATGAGGACCCACCCTCCGGAGGACTTTTGGCCTCATGAGCCGTGAGGACGTCCGTGAGATCGCCCCAGGTCCTGGCCAAGCAAAGACGTGAAGATGTCTCCACGTCCACCAGCTGAGCTCGAAGCTGATTGATCTCACTTCAAAGTGCTCTCAGTTTCCTGGTCCTTCTTAAGCTCTTCTATGAGTCCTGCCATTCTCCTGGCAAGCTCCTCCATGAGTTCAGCAAGCTGGGGGGTTTGGGGGTTGGAGGCCATAATAAATTCAAAAGACAGTAGTAAAGGGAATAAAGAGAGGAAGATGGGATGAATATTGACAGCTTTGGTTGTTTATTTATAATCCCAGAAGCATCAACGTATTTCCCTATAATGATTACGGATATTAAATTAAGGGTAGGCATAAAGCTCTCAAAAAAATGAAACGTTTAAGAGAGATAAGCCGCCATCAGTCATATCAATAAATAATACAGCTAACGAGGAGACTGTTGGGGATCCTCTGAGAATGAGTCGTACGTAAAATCCAAAGTTATCGTATCTCGAAGCGTTTATTTGGGTTTTTTGGGTTGTTCATTTAAAACGTATTTTCCTTTTCAAGGGGAGGAATCTATGATTGGGATGCCAATCGATGCATCAGAATATAGCAGCGGAAAGAATACTTTGTAGGAAGATTTTCGTTTGTTACAACCAATCATAAACTCTGATATTAAATGGTTTTAGAACATACAGGCTTCGAAACCACCAAAAAATCCATAGTTGACCTAATGGTCATGCCATGAAACTAGATGGGGTTATGATAATAAGAATCTTTCTCTGATCATTACATTCATGAGGAAAATTACATTCAATGTGTCCATCTAGGAAATAGAAAAGAAAACCTTAATTAAGCATAGAAGTATCCCAGTTGTCCCAGATGTGGGTCTCCACCAACTGAGATATAAAAAAACTTGTTTAAAGCTCGATTGGTAGGTAGATGTTCTCCGAGACCATCTCGTTAGATTCCTTGGTCTTCGAAGCCACAGCCCGACAAGAATACGTCATGAGAGCTGATGTGTCTATACCTAGGAGCCGTAGCCCAAGAGTAAGGCATCATGAGAACTGATGTGGCTATAGTTCGAAGCTGTACTTCACTAACTCTGGTGGGCGTATCGTGGCTCTCACTTTCTGTGTTGAGTTTTGAGATCTCGACCACGTAACTCAAGTTGTGGAAATTTTTGAGATTAAGAGAAAAGACACCAGAAGTTGAGAAGATTTGTGATTTCCCCTGCTTAAAGGCCCCTATTTATAATGGTAAAGGGGGAGTTGGTCATTTAATGTTTTCAGAGGAGGAAGATAAGGAGTCTTATCAAGTTCTCCTGAGTTAATGCGTTTTTATACTTATCCAGTAATGCATTGATAACTATCCAGCAATTGGATTAAAGTGTTACTGTACGAGAATGATTAAGCATAAAAAAACAAAAAATATATTACAATTATGGTGCAATCACATGACCAATATTGGACATCATTGTTCGAAGGGAATGGAGGTTAGCATCTAATAGTGAAGTTTTAGCAGCCTTCTTCTTACGTACAGCTCGAAGCGTAGGGATAAGCTGTGGCAGTGTTTCCTCACCTGTCGAAGCTTCACCTTCTAATAATTGGGATTCAGCGTTAACGTTGCAGATTTCATCCCGAACCTTTTGCAGTTCTTCTTCTAACATGTAGACACCCCAATTTGGACTCTTTGAACTTCCTTAATTTGTGGCCCGGAAGCTCCCCAATGATGAGTTTGGATTAAGACAAGCCTGATGTCAATCGAAACTTGGTTCCTTGAAGGATTTGAAAAAGGAATAAATTGGTCAAAATCATTTCCAAGCGCTTGGGAGCAATCCTAAGCGCTCCAAACCATTTTCAAAAAGCACTGGCTGAGCTTACTCTCGAGCGCTCGAGAATGAAGTCCCAAGCGCTCGAGACAAATCTCGAGCGCTCGAGTCTTCTGTGCTGACCAATGGGTGGCAGGCCTTCCCACTACCCATGCAATCCATCATTACGATCTCCTTGAGCCAGCTGAGGCTTGAGTCAACACTCAACCTCAGTCAGAGAAGGTCAGGCCAGCAGTTTTTCTGTTTAAAAAAATGTTTTATTTTAAATATATTTCATTTTTGGACCATAGGTTATGTTGGCCTATATATATGGCCTCATGTCTACAGAATAAGGGGGTTCTCTCTCTAAGCTCTCTCCCTCTCCCACTGGTTCAAGGAAAGAAGTTCCAAACTCAAAGTCCTTTTTACAATTACAAAGTTTTTCAAACTTTCAAAGATCAAAAGCATCAAGGAGATGCAGGGGATCCAGAATACTCCTTACTTCTGATTTCTTGCATTCTTCTCCCTTCATCCATCTTTTCCAAAGTCTTTCAAGAAGTCAAGTTCCACTCAAAGGTAGAAACTATTTTCTTACCTTGACATCAAGCAGGGCTGTTTTCCTTTCTGAGGGAGGTCCCTCAGCCCTCTCAGTCTTCAATACTGAGTATGGGTTGAGAGGCCTTAGTGTAAAAATAAAAAAAAAACAAACAAAGAGCAAAGTGGTACAAAACGCATTTTCTACACTAGCCTACTGGAAGCACTCCCAAGCGCTTGGGACTATTCCCAAGCGCTCGAGAGTGGCTCCAGACCTGTTTTCCTTCTTTTAAAGTGTTTGAATGGACATGCATGGGGGATGGGATGTATTTTACAGCTGTTTTAGCTCCTTTGAAGTGTGTTGGTACAAACGATCTGCTTTTTCTTTTTTTTTAAGAAAAATAAGGAATAAGGTCTTCATTTAAAGGCATGCAAAGGAGTATTGGTCAGAGTTCGAAAAGAAAAATCCTTTTCATATTTCAAAAGCAGAAGATCCAGTGTACTAGCACACTACAATGAGGGCATTATTTGGTCAAAATCAGTCCTGGGATGTAAAATACTCCCGAGCGCTCGAGTTCACTTCCAAGCGCTCGAGAGTGTTTGCATGCAAGCTCAGTCCATCTTTCTTCCAGTTTGGTCCTTCTACTATCTTTGCATGTCCATGCATGCACCCCCTTTTTGTCTGTTATAACCGTAAGATCATTTTTCAGAAAGGCAAGGAAGCATGGTTTGGAAGAATGGGGTCTGATCCCATTCTACTAAGCCTTCTGTTGAGCCTACAACATGATTAACGTTATCCTAGTTTACATTTTCAGCATCATATTCTGCTATATTCTGTTGTGCTAATAAGACTTGCAGGTTGGACATATATTACTCCCAAGCGCTCGGGAGTGCTTCCGAGCGCTTGAGAGTGAATCAATGACAGGGTTTTCCAGCCTCCAGCATTGTTTTTGCATTTCATTTCCGTTCCTCATTTACTCACTGTACACACGCACATGCATGCACTTCCTGTACTTGGCATATACCTGTGGATATTTGCTAATTGTTCTAATGAAATAAAATCCTTTGAAAAATCCAACAAATGTTTAGTAAAGACCGATTTCGAATCGGGCGAGGGGGGTGCCGTAAAACCCTTCCCCCCTCGTAATGTGGCTTCCGAACCCTTTTAAAAATCTCTGGTTTTCAATTCAAATAAACCATTTTCAAATCAAAACGGTTTCTCGGGTGGCGAACCATAAATCCGGGTGGCGACTCTTCAAAATCATTTCAAAAATCCAAAACGGCGTGGCGCCTCTTTTTCGGGCCGCCCCGATTCCACCCGGGGCTGTGGTAGCCCACATAACCATCTCTCCCTCTTGCTAAGCTCTGCAAGCTTGTCTTTTCGAGCTTGTTGCAGTGAAAGATGAGAAGCAATCTCTAAAGCTCTAGCTTCCAGTGTTTCCACTTTGAGAGTGGTTTTCCCCAGGCTTTCGGATAGGAATTGGTTGTGAACAAGCAATTCACTAAGCTGGCCAAAGTTTTTCTTGAAGAGTGGAACTGATAGATGGAGGAAGCGCATTCGAAAGAAGCAAAGCTTGGGAACACACTTCGAAATGGTAAATCAGGTCATGTTCAAGGAGACCTAGAAGTCCTAAGTGAGTTAAAACTCTTAAGTGATGTTTTAGCATCAGAACATCGTCTCCTGTAGGAACATGCTTGATTCTGAAATTTGGAGAGCTAGGAAGTGTGGATGGATTAAGGAGTTGCTGTAGGCCTGCTAGTGGGTTAGAAGGAATGGGAGAAATCAGCAATTTTATCACAAAATAATCCTAATTGGTGTTTGTAAAATGATACATCAAAGGCCACTATGGGAAGATCAGTCGAAGGGGAAGAAGATTCATCAGGAGGAGTTGATGAGCTAAGTTCCAAAGATGGAATTGCTTCCATGTCAATAGCAGTGTTATCCACCTGAATCACAATAGGGAGTAGGGATAAGCAAAACGAGCAAGACATTCGAAGGGTGTTTAGATTTAAAAATACCTGATCCTTCGAAGACGTAGGAGTATCAGGGCCTTGCTTCTCGAAGCATATTGGCAAAACAGGAGTGGAGGGAAGTGAAGAAGAACCCTATTCCAAAACCGGTAAGGGATGTGAAAGGGGACCTTTCTTTCGAACTCCCAGTGGCTCAGCAACCTTCAACTAGCTGGCCATAACACTCCTAGGTGTAGGTAGTTCAATAGAAATTGGAAATGCCTGTGGGAATCCAATATCAGCGTCAGGCTTAATGTAGTCATTAGTGTATGATAGCAAAAAAAAAAAAGAGAAAAAAAATCCATTCTTACCTGAGAAGGAGTGGGTGGGATGGATTTAGCAAGGGATAACAACAAAGTTGTTACATCAAGACTCACTTTGGTAGAATCTTGATGAGTGCGGATCTCTTGAGCAGGCATGTTGTCTGGAGCTTCTTGGTAAGGAATGACAGGTATATTGTCTGAAGCCTCTTGGTGAGGACTGATGGGCAATTTGGACAATGACCCTTGGAGCTGTAAGTGGTGTTAGTAGTCATACATGTGTAAATTAAGATATACAAGGAACACGTGTAGTATACCTGATCGGGGAGAGTAAGCTCGTCCAGTGTCTTACTCTTCTTAACAGCTTTTTCCTTTCTTTCATAAACAAGGGCCTTCGACGTGTCTTTTCCTTGACCTAAAGGAATTATAAGTTAGGTCAGTAAAAGCCCTCTTGGGGGTTTTTATTGTCAAGTTGAAAGAACGGATTGTACCCCTGGGAACCAAAGCCTCTGTATCATCTTCAGCCTCCTCATCATTTGGGGAAGGCCTGGGTTCGAGCTGACTGGTGGCTCTAGTTCTTTTTGGGGCTACAAAATAAGAGGAAGGTAATGCATAGTCTCGGTAAACAAGGAGACACAAAGATGAAAGACAATTGTATGGGAGAAACAAACCTGGTGGTGTGCTCGAGGCTCAAAGTAATGCTTGGTGGGAATGAATTTCTCGGGCTGAGAAGTCGTTTTGCTCCTCTTCGAAGCCGTTGGGGGGGAGGAAGCAGTGCCTTACGTTTATTTACCATTAGGAGTGTTTCTTGAAAACAGAAATAAAGATAGTTGAAGAAAATAACTCTTTTCTGGGGTACTCTTGAGGACTGTCTCCTTAGAGGAAGGGGAGGAATGATCATTGATACGGGAGAGGCTTCGATGGGAACTGCTTTCTGTTCAACCTCGCCTCCAGGAGTATCCTCAATCCCTCCAGCTACTCCAAACCCACCATCCGAGGAGAACGAGGACGAGTCATCATGGTTCTTGTGTCCAAACTCAGACTTGTCAAACTTAATGTGCTCAAGAAATTTCTAGAATGAGGGGCTTCCCATAAGAAAAGAGCAGTTGGTATGCCACCAGTTGTTAAATTCAATAGTGGTATGCACCACTGGTTCTTGAAAGTCTTGAGCAATGGTTCGTCTTAACAGATCCCTGGATTGGGTGAACTATGTTCTGAAGTGCTCGATGGAAATACTTGAGCATTCAGACATCGAAATGTTGGCAGAACCATAGTAAGGGATGGGTATGCCTTGAACCAAACCAAGTTGCCTAGCAAATTGAGCAGGGCAGTACACTTCTGCATGTGCTACTGACCTGGCAGCGTTTGATGAAGATATAAAAATCTCTCTGCCTGTGAGTATGTTACCCCATGCTTGAAGGGCTCGAGAGGATTTCCCTTGTTTGTCCGTTAGGATGTCAAAAAGCCATGATGGTCCAATTGGAGCCAAGAATGGGTTGTACCATTCTCTGCCTGAAGCAAGTCCAGAAAAGAAGCAGAGGTAGAATACCAAAGTATGGGTGCCACTAGCCACTGGTTGAACGTAGTTGTCACCATGGACATTGGGTGCTTCTGAGACGTTGGTAGTTGACATAGGCGTCTTGAAGGGACCAAGCTCGGGAAAGTAAGCATGAAGCCATAGCTGTATGAACCATTGAGGGCCCCCTTGAGAGTAATTTGGACCCTTTTGGTGAAAATCAGAGCCAACTTTGTATACATGGCCAAGGAAGTAAGAAGCAAAATCAAACTCCTCACCCCTGGATAGTGCTGAGGCCAATTGTATGAACTCACTCATCACTCGTTTTCCAGAGTGACAAAGGATGAGTTTGCAGAGGGTGTAGAGTATGTAGGCGAAATATTCTGTCTCAGACACTTCTCCTGTTAACTCCCCTTCTCTAGAGTAGAACTGGGAAAAGGCCCCACTGGGAAAAGGCCCCATTGGAAGCAGTTAGGCGGGTGAAACCCTCAGGAGAGTCGTATTCTTTAGTAGGGTCGAATTGGGAGCCATAAGGAAGGAGTCCCAACATTTGGGACACATCCAAACTGTAGGTGCCATCATGCCACAGTTAAATCTGAAGAAATTAAAGGCTGGGTCCCAGAAGGATAGGGCAGCCTGAATTAGAGGTGGATTCTGGGGATTCCCCCTTCGAAGAAGAACGATGGTGTTCTTTAAACCTATTTTTTCAAGATCGTCCGACTTTGCGGCCAGCATTCGAGTAGTCCAAATTTTCCAATCTCTGTCTAGGGTTGGCCAGCAGGGGAATGATCTCTTCGGGAAATTTTGCCAATTCATGGCCGAACAGGCTCTAATGTCAGCATCCCCTAATCGAGGGTAATAGAGAGAAAGGAAAGCAGGAATTTCTCCTACGAATTGAGGGCCCAAAATAAGTGTACCTTCTTCTTTAGGGTTTGGGATGTAAACTCGATTGTCGAAGCAGGAATCTTCAGTTGATTCCTAATCTTTCTTTTCGACGAATCGTCTTAGAGCAAGTGAAGGGGTTGGATGTTCCACGACTGGTCGGCTAGATGAGGCCATTGATTCAGTCTGGTTCGACAGTTTCACGGAGAGATGAGATGAGAGAAGGTTCAGTTTTGGAGAAGTTTGAATAGTTAGGCGTAGGGGGTCAGTTTGAATTATTTTTGCTTTTATACCCCCCACAGTTGGGCCAAGCTTTTAGTAAGCCCAAGTCATGGGATGGCTTATTTTGGGTTTATTATTATGGTGACCCATAATTAGAAGCAACTTGGAGCCGAATGCACATTGTTATGGGAAAAGGAAATTTCATTGCAACTGCCAAGATTACATAAGTGAAATTTACATAGTTACAAAGAGAACAACAAAAAGGAAATTCTAATTCCTACTGGCAGTAAATTACGAGAGCAAGTTAGGCCTTTGAAGGGCCTGAGTGCTAAGCAGCGGCTTTCTTGTTCTCGAAGTAGTGTGGGAAGGACCAAGTGACGAGGCTGTGGAACTTGTTCCAAGCAAATTGGAGGAATTTCAGCTCCATTTTCCTCATGTCTTCCTTCACATCTGACTCCAGTTTTTTCTCTAAAAGAGGCCTAAAGCTGAGCACCAAGGCCTTAGCCTTCCTTCGAAGTCGAGCTTCCTTTGAAGGGCGCTTCATTTGTTTTCTCTTGAAGCACCTTCGAAGCTTCTTGTCAGCATGGGCAGGCACCACTTCGAATGACTCAGATTGGAAGCTTTGAATCTGATTATTAAGCTTCTCAATCCTATCTTTGACTAGAGCATAGTCTTGGAGGTCTTGGTCGAAGCAGTAGGTTGCAGAATTGGCTTCGAGCCATGTCCTGATTACTGGTAGGAAGTCCAAGAAGCAATGGATCTGGTAGGCAACCGTGGAGGGGATGGTGCATAGAAGGATTGTTTCACAGCCCCATTTAAAATTGGTCAATGGGACTTGTTCTTCCAGGATGGAGACATCCAGGAAGGAGAAAGCAGCAAGGAGCTGTGGGGACTTTGCTTTTATCAGATGGATAGATGGAATAGCCATAATGCCACTGGAAATGGGGAGGGTTGACAGCAAGATTGGTCACCTCACTAAACCAGTCGGGTTCTTCTGAGAGAGGAGCCAATTTGTTCAACTCTTCGAAGCCAGCGGGATAGTGTGATGTCCTCACCTCTGTAAACTAGAGGGTTCTCTGGGATTGGGCCATGCATTTAAAGTCACAATAAGGGGCTGGCCCAAGGTAGTTCTCCTCTTGTTTCAAATAAGGAGCAAATTTGAGGGAGGAGTAGATTGACTCTAGCATGCCCATGTGAATGGTGTCATGGCTAGTCAGAGGCAAGAATTGACTCGCGAACAGGGTTCGAAAGTGATGAAACCTGTTAAGAGTCGGGTTGGGTTGGTCAAACTTGACCAGAATAGTGTCCGTACGGATAGGGGCAGGTTTGTCTTCCCATGCACTCCAATTGGAGCCATTGACCGAATTCGAACGGGTCAGGGAAGATTCCCAACCCGTAGGCGAAGGAACTGCGGTGTAGAAGGTTCGGTCAGAAAGAATCTTTCTTGCCAACAATTGAGGAGAGTTTGGAGGAGATGTGTGTGATGAGTGAGATTGGTGATCAAGATTATCAAGAATGAGATTGATTTCTAGGAGAGAGTCCATGTGTAGACACCCCAATCTGGGCTTCCAGATTACTTTACTTTCGGTTTTTGACTCCCCGATGATGAAACGGATCAAGAACACCTCGGGAATGATAGGTGTTTGAGCTTTGAGTGTTTGAAGCCCTTGAACCTAACCTAACCTAAGCCACTTCCAAAAGCCAAACCCTACTGACCCGCGCCAGGGCGCAATCATCCTGCGCCAGGGCGCAACCGTCCCGCGCCAGGGCGCACCATCGCGCGAGACTCTGACTCCATCGCGCGATGATGCGCCAGGGCGCACCATCGCGCGCCAGACTCACTCCATCGCGCGCCAGGCTCTGACTCCCTCGCGCGAGAGTCAGCCTGGGTCAAAGTCAAAGATTTGACCGTTGACCCACGCGCGAGTTGTGTCTCGCGCGATGGTCCATTCCATCGCGCGACGGTCCCAAACCTATCACAGTCACCTTTATCAGCTGGGAAAACTTAGCCATGAAGTAACCCACAACCTGCACGTCTCTTTGCACCAGATCTACCTCCCCCTCTCCATTTATGGAAGGTGCTAACTCTATAAATACCCCCCCCCCCCCATTTGTTCACTTTCAAAGGGTTAACAAAAATTGGCATACAAAGGCTTACACCTCAAGAACAAAGGTTGTTCTTCCTCCTCCATCACTCAAATCCCCCTTTTCACCTCAACTCAACTCAAAGTTCAAACACTTTGCAAACCAAAAGCCGAAGGTATAGCTTACCTTTGTTCTGCTCTATGTTCTGATCTCTGAGGGGAACTGGCAGGGCCAAGGCTGGTAATCAATACCAGTCCTGGCCCTAAAGTCAGCTGAAATACAAGATGTAAGCACTCCTCTCGCGATGGACTTACATACGCTGCTGACGATACCCACCGCCTCGCGATACCTCGTGGGGTTTGGGGTGCCGTTATTCTTGTTTTATCATGTTATTCATTGTTTTGAAGTATGATAGGCCTTTTAGCTCATTGCTCAGCATGTTAAAACACATAGACTAGCTTTTCTTGCTTATTTACTTTGTTGGAATGCTTCGGTTGCATCCGACCTGCATCAGAGCTCGAGCATGCAAAGCGCCTGAAGTCCAAACAGACACTCTCGCCAGGACTCACTGTCTCGCGCGATGGTCCTCTGAGTCCAGTAACTGCCCTTGCATGAGCAGCTTGGCCCTTGGCCTTTGGCCTTTGTTTTGATACCCCCACTGTTTAGGGGTTGTATTTCAATTTGTTTAGCTCCCGTTTATAATAATTTGTAATAATTATTTACTTTCAGTACCTATAAACTGCTTGGTTTGCCTCCTGGGTGTGCACTGGTCCTTCCAGAGCCCAGAAGGGGATAAAATTCAACCTGTGGTGAGGTATGAACCCTCGCGCGAGGGAGTAGGTGTATCGCGCGATGGTCCTCTTTGCATGCGCGTAGATCCATGCATGCAAAGGTGGCTGTCATGTGTGATACACTCATTCCATGAGCAGCTTGGTTTATTTCTGATCAGGGGTTAAGTTTTATCCCATTTTCATAGTATTCCATCCATTCATGCCATATTCAATCACATCCTGCAAACATGTTACAGTTTTAATCCCTGATTAACTGTTCCCTCGCCCTAAATTGGCTTAAAATTGATCAAAGAAGAAATCGAATCACAAACATTTGCAAAATGCCTAAGTAGAGACCGATCTTCGGATTGGGCGAGAGAGGTGCCTTAAAACCCTTCCCCTCTCGTAACCTAGCTCCCGAACCCAGATATGGTTATGACAGACTGGTTTCCTTCACTTTTTCAAATCAAACAGCGCGGCAGGTGCTTCGAAGTACGGTTCCTTGGGTGTCGGACCTTCAAACCCAGGTGGCGACTCTGTATTTTGCGAGCGCTTGCTTCTCTGCTCGCGCTCCCTCGATTATGGGCCCTCGCTTTGGAATCCGGAAATTCCAGGGCATGCTGCCCACAGTGGCGACTCTGCTGGGGATAATCGAACCAATATTAATCCATACTTAGGGTTTAATACACTTGTGAACAATTCCTAAAAAGTCTGTCAAAACGGTGAGTTTCGCGCTGCCGAAGGTTGGAATGGTGATTTAACAGGACCCCGTGTCCGGCCAATCTGATCTGGGACTTTTTCGATTGTTCACTTGCGTAGTTTCCTCTAAAGATGGACTAAATAAAGTGAGCCGAGCTTGAAAAGGTATTTTGCGATTTTGTGATTCTTCTTCTTCTTAATCAATTTCTAGCATCTCATTTGCATCGATGTGGGATAAGCCTCGTTGGATCGTTTTGGCAATCCGGCACGGTTTACCGGAGCCCGGGGACCCCGAATGACCAACAACCTTCGACGATGATGGGTCATGCTACCGTTTGACTGTTGCTAAGCGATATCGCGGGCAACGGAGGTATATCTGTGGCCCTAAGTCCGAGGAACTCGTTACGAACCAAAACCGCCTTTGCATATACAAAGCATTAGAACTCTCCAAACTAGGACAGTTACCTGCATGGTAGGATCTACTTGCATCTAACCCCATATACTGTCTACGTGTTATCGCTTTCCCTATCGCATGCAATCGCATATTAATCGCTTTTGCATAGGAGCATGCTTAGGGCAGTTCTTTCTTTCGAGTTTGTCTTACGCTATCTAAGACGTAGTTGGACCCGATGAGGAGTCGTTCATTCTGTCGAATGTTCGTTATCAATTGCAAAGTCTTTAGTTCAATGAGACTTTGAGAAATCAAAATTTGCTAAATCCTCAGCTCATGCCTAATTGAGATTCAACTGACAATTAGGAACAACAAAGTATTGATGCTGTGTCACTGGCGCCACCCAGGTTGAAGTGCGTTGTCACTATACACCACGTTATTCAAGGTTAAGGTGCCATGTCATCAATGCCGAGTTGTTTCTAATTCAAAGTTAAATCTTCAAAAGGGACTAGACGAAGATTTAGTCTATTTTGACATCTCTTAGGATCTGTCGATCTACATGGGGACACATCGCCGAAAAGAATTCTGAGGATTCCGGTAAGGTCTGAAACTTGTGAGGCAAACTCGTCTCTGGAACTGTACATACATACATGTCGTTTTGCATAGGAGCATGTTTAGGGCGGCTTCTAGGTTGTCACTCGCTTTCGAGTCTGTCTTATGCTAATTTGGACGCTGCTAGACCCGATGAAGAGTCATGCATCTTGATGGTGCATGTTGTTATTTTTCAAAATCCCTAGATCAGCGAGACTTTGGAAAATCAAACCTTATTAAGTCCTTGGCTCATGCCCGATTGAGGATTCAACCAAAAATAAGGAACCACAAAGTGTTGATGTCGTGATATTGATGTCATTTTGGTTATCGTGCGCAGCACGTACACCACCCGGCTAACGCGCGTTGTCGTTGAAGCCACCCCGGTAAAGGTATCACGCCATCAATACCGAGTTGTTCCAAGTTCAAAGTTGAATCTTCAAAAGGGACTAGTCGAAGACTTAGTCTGTTTTGACATCTCTTAGGATCAGTTTGATCCTTTCAAAGGATACACCCTCGAAAAGAAATCTGAGGATTTTGGCAGCGTCTGAACATCATGAGACAGAATCGTCTCTAGTTTTAGAGTCTAGGGTTGACACCGACAACGATGTGTGCATTGCATTCTAATTGCTGTAGGAACACCACTGAGCTTTCACTTATTTTACTGTCTAGTTCATAGCCATTGCACCGAGCAAGAGAGTACCGAAAGGAAGAGCCAAACCTACTTGGGAACGCCTCCGGAATCCGAGTCAAAGGTTGGTCGTTACAATCCCAATCAGTCACAACGGAAGGCTCTCCGCGCTTTATTGGCTGCTCTACGGTCAGGGTCACCACCGGTTATACAAGAAGGGCAACCAGCATCCCCATCTTCTGCGACGAGCGCTACGAATGGAGATTTGACACCAGAGGTTCAACCACTTTCTCCGAAGACATGCTCATGAACCTCCAGAACAGTATCATCGCGATGCAGCAAAAGGCCATCCAAACCGATGCTAACATCACTCGCCTCAATGACCTTATCAACACTCGCCTTCCACCTCCACTCGAAGAGGACGGGCGAGGACGACCAGGAGCACTGCCTTGGTCCTGCATCCGAATCACGAGGGGCGTCTCATTGTTCAGCCCAACCCTAGGAAGGCTCGTGCGCCTGCTGCAAACCCAAATCTTGCGGGTAGGGAACTTGTTCAAAACCCTGACATAGCTGCTCTTATGGCCAAGATGGCAAAGCTAGAAGAATCCGTCACAAAATCTGAAAAGATCAACACAGGCGGAATAGACTTGGATCGTCTTTGCCTGTATCCTAATGCTAAACTGCCAGACAAATTCAAAATGCCTGACTTGGTCAAGTTCGATGGGAGCGGTGATCCCAAGACTCATCTCTATGGCTATCATGCCGCCATGAAGCTACTCAAAGTAGAAAGTGAGGCCATGTCTCAGCTTTTCCCTCAAACTCTCTCAGGGCCTGCCTTCCACTGGTTTCTGTCGCTCGACATTTCCAAGAGAAAGACTTGGGAAGATATAGGGGCTGCCTTCATTGCTCAATACAACTACAACTCCCAACTCAAGATGACTATTCGAGAGTTAGAATCCACGAAGATGGAAGCCAAAGAGTCCTTTGCGGATTTTGTTAAAAGGTGGAGAGCCAAAGCCGCTCTAATGATTGAGCGCCCGAGCGAGAGGGATCAACTCCGCATTATCTCCCACAACCTACATCTCGACTATGCTAAGCATCTCGTGCTGGTTCAAGCATCTGCCAACTTCGAGACTTTCTTTGAATCTGGCCTGGCCATCGAGGATGCGCTGCAAAGTGGGATTTTGCCAAGAGGGGAGTCTTTTTCTTCCAATCCTCAGAAACCAAAGTCGAAGGCTTACTCTGGAAACAGTAGCACACTGTTTGGCGGTAGCAATTATGCCAATGCGGCCACAAGTGGGGATAACGCTGCTGCTTCCCTAATCATACAACCGATGTCAATCAGGTTCGGAACACCCAAAGCTAACGGGCCCGAACCCAACCTCGGAGTTTCTCGTTGAGGCATCTCTATCCGCGGTGATGGAGAAACTTGTCAAGTCCGGGCATCTCAAACCTTTGACCCCAACTTCCTCCCAAAGTCTTACCCGGTTATAATCCTAACCTCTTCTGTGCCTTCCACCAAATGCCTGGCCATCACACTGACAAGTGCTATCGTCTTCGACATGAGATTCAAGATCTTATTGATGATGGCACGGTCCAAGTTCCGCCAAAGCCTAACATTATTTCCAACTCCTTGCCTCAACACGGGTCTGACCCTCTGGTTAGTCAGGTATCTATCAGCTCCACTCGAATCAACCCGAACTCCACCATATTCAACCCTAGCCACTATATCATCCCAGTAAATCAACCCAAACCCATCGTATCCATCCCGTCCGAGTCGGAGGTTAACATGATGGCTGTAAGTTGGGCAATAGAGGTTTTCACTGCCGACATCTGGTTTGATAGTGATGAGGGGCTTACAAATGAGAAGACTGACTGGCTAAGGTCCACTGATCAAAGGAGCATCGAGTAGATTTGGTCGAGAAGCCAAAGGAAGCCGAAGTGTTGTTGCTTGGGCCTGACGCCCGCTGGATCCTACCTCTTTTGTAAAAGCTATGGGTAGCTTTTTAAATATTGCGTTTTCAAAACCGCGTCTAGTTTGCATTGGCGATATGTCTGAGTCTCCATTACGTAGTCTTTGCGTTTGTCTAAAAACTAGCTCTGAGTCGGAGTTCGTGCCTCTTGGCCCTCCACGTCGTAGCTTTTGTTTCAAGTCTTGAGTCTGCTGTACTTGGCAAACCCCGAGGGTTTTTATGATATGCATTGTCTTGTTTCTTAGTACTTCGCTGGCTTTTATATAAACTGTGTCGACCCTGACGACGAAGGGATAGATTTCGATGGGATCATCCCCAAGGAAATGTGTTCCCTCACCGAAAGGGAAGATAAAAGGTATGCTCAGCCTATTAAAAGAAGAAGTAATTTTCAATAAACTTGAAAGACAAGTATAACCTCCTGAAAGGTTCAAAGTTGGTCCAAGAACTGTTCCCAGAGGAGCATCAGACCCGGTCAGACAAGCGTCAACGTCTTGGCGTGGTCTCATCAAAGACTCGCCTTGCGTTGATCCTGAGATAAAGAAGCATCAAACCCCCTGCTACCGGGTACCAATCCAAAAAACAGAAGCTCAAGAAGGCTCTGGGCCTCATACCATGTTCAAAAGCAACAACAGTGGCGTTCCGCCGAGTACAAATGAGAAAATGCACAAAACGGCCCGGAGTAAGGCATGTCAACTGAAGCACTTTTGACTCTGCGTCATCAAAACCATTTTATCTGGGACTGTGGTCAAAGATCGTCGACCTTGACAGCAACAAATTCAATACCATGGTCAACCTGGATCAATTCAAAAGCAACTTTTCCTGAGAGAAGCTCGTTGGGCTGAAAACCCCAAGGGTGGGCAGTTCCAAGCAAAAGTTAGAGCAGCTTGCTAGCCCGAAAACCTATGAAGGGGTCTAGGCAAAAATGAATAGGCAATATTTGAAAGCTCGCTAGACCGAAGACCCGAATGGGCGGTACTAGGCAAAAGTTAGAGCGCAAAGGAGAGGTAAACACACGAGTGAACCTTAGCCTTAACTACGTTTAGACCCGATTCCCTAGCTTGGGATACGTGGGCAGTCTCTTTGAGACTCGGCCACAAATCTATCAATTGGATCCATGGTTGACATTTTAATACACATCAAAGGTCAAGAGGATCGAAGATCAAGCTGCGATGAAGGAATCGGAAGGGGAAAACCTTTGCCTTTCAATTTTATTGCAAATTGCTTCTTCAATTTACAGGCTGAGCATAAGTCTTAAAATATTTGAAGCATCGAAAACAGTAACGAAATGCTAGAAGCCTAATAGCTCACGTTTATTCTAAGTTCAATGAGGTCTGGTATGAGCAAATGCACTGCTGGCGTGCTTTTTCAACTCCAATGTAGCCACATCGCCTCGAATGACGCTCCAAGGGCTTTTGCCTAGTCTTGTCATACCATGCAAGTCATATGGACTTAATGTGACCGCATGGGGGTGTGGTTTCAGTCCGGGCCTATATGAGTCATCTTTTGCGTCTTATGTCCATCTTTGCGGCATTTTCTAGTTTTTCAATCAATTGTAATATCGGGATGCTTTTCTCGGTTTTGTTTGTACAGGTCTTTGTGCCTTTTGCGTCTCTTGCAAGTGTCAGCTTCCTGTCTAGGAAATGTTGTGAGTTTTGGCCGCTTAATGCCCAAAATTTCATTATATTCGTGGTGCCTAAGGGTTCGTGATTGTACCACGGGACTCTTTCTCCTTTTCATTTGAGCTAGGTGAGTCTGTACATGTGCGATGTCTGTGTGTCAATTGTCAATGCAAATTAGATATTAGCACTAGAAAGTGCAATTTTTACATGTGCTACCCTAGCTCTTGTAATCCACTAGCCGTGGAAATCTCATAAGCAGCAGGTATCTCGGCCCAAGGCCAAACAAAGCATTTCTAGGGCACGTCCGCCCAAGCATTGAAGAGAGGGCACACAAGCCCAAATTCGTCAACTGGGCATGCCAGCCCATTCAGCGTCTATCTATCTGGGTGCGCATCTCAGAAGTAACTGGGAGTACAGGTAGTCCTTAGGCATCGTTGTCCTCCTAGGAGCCGCCTTAGCTTGCATCTGCATTTTCAATTTCGTATACATCATTGCATATTGTGTATATTAAATGTTGAAGCAGGAAGATGGTCCAACATGGTGGCCGTCATACGATTTGTTTGCCGAAGGATGCGATGCAATCTCCTGCGGTTTTGTTATCGTTGGTTAGTGGATGCGATGGAAATCTCCCTAACTCTCGATTTGGTTTGCCGAAGGATGCGATGCAATCTCCTGCGGTTTTGTTATCGTTGGTTAGTGGATGCGATGGAAATCTCCCTAACTCTCGATTTGGTTTGCCAAAGGATGCGATGCGATCTCCTGCAGTTTTGTTATCATTGGTCAGCGGATGCGATAGAAATCTCTCCTGTCCAATTCTCGGTTCGTAAACCAAAGGATGCTATCCTGCGGAGCCGTTTCAACAACAGCCGATCCTGTCAAAGTTCCCCAGCGGTTTGATCAATCAACACATTGATCTTCTCGTCTGCATTCACGACAGCCGATCCTGTCAAAGTTCCCCAGCGGTTTGATCAATCAGCACATTGATCTTCTCGTCCGCCTTCATGGCAGCCAGTCCTGTCAAATCCATCGATGGCGATCATTGTATCGTCCGCATTCAGCCACAACGACGATCAGATTATCGTCCAATGGTCTATTCATCCGTAATTGTTTGTTCCCTAGGAGAGTCTGTCTTGGCCTGTCCCGAACGACAATCACCCTCAGTCTAGCCGCAAGTGCATCTTCCAGCAGGCTTATTGCTCTGTCTCGGATGGTCTTTGATAAGGAGATTGGCTCTAATTCCCAACAGATGGAATTCAACCTACCTGACACGACCTACCCGTGTTTGTTGGAATACTTTGTGCCGAGGATAGCTTGATCCCCAGCAACGACGGCCTGTCCCGTCCAAATCTGCAGCGACAGCCTGTCCTGTCCAAATTCGATCAACAAGCGGCAATGCAATTGTCCAATTCTACTTCCATCCCCAGCGACGGTCCGTCCGTCCTTTCAAACCGATCAGGGTCTGTAAGTATGCTTGTCTACTTTACGATGTTCTGCTCTGGATTGCCTTGAGGGGTGTCTAGAATTCTTTGACGTTACTTGTACCAACTCAATGGTGCTCCAATCTGCCAAAGAGGCTATCAGAGACACCCCAACTGGGCTTCAGTTACTTTACTTTCGGTTTTGACTTCGATGATGAACGGATCAAGAACACCTCGAATGATAGGTGTTTGAGCTTTGAGTGTTTGAAGCCCTTGAACCTAACCTAACCTAAGCCACTTCCAAAAGCCAAACTCTACTGACCCGCGTCAGGGCACAATCATCCTGCGCCAGGGCGCAACCGCCGCCAGGGCGCACTATCGCTGAGACTCGACTCCATCGCGGCGATGATGCGCCAGCGCACCATCGCGCGCCAGACTTCACTCCATCGCGCCAGGGCGCACTCACGACAATCGACTCCTCGAGAGTCACTGGTCAAAGTCAAAGATTTGACTGCTGACCCACGCGCGACAGCGTCACACTCTCGCGATGGTCCCATTCCATCGCGCGACGGTCCCAAACTTGTCACAGTCTTTATCAGCTGGGAAAACTTAGCCATGAAGTAACCCACAACCTGCACGTCTCTTTGCACCAGATCTACCTCCCCCTCTCCATTTATGGAAGGTGCTAACTCTATAAATACCCCCCCATTTGTTCACTTTCAAAGGGTTAACAAAAATTGGCATACAAAGGCTTACACCTCAAGAACAAAGGTTGTTCTTCCTCCTCCATCACTCAAATCCCCCTTTTCACCTCAACTCAACTCAAAGTTCAAACACTTTTCAAACCAAAAGCCGAAGGTATAGCTTACCTTTGTTCTCTCTGTTCTGATCTCTGAGGGGAACTGGCAGGGCCAAGGCTGGTAATCAATACTAGTCCTGGCCCTAAAGTCAGCAGAAATACAAGAATCTGTGCCAAGCACTCCCTCGCGCGATGGACTCACATACGCGCGCGACAGTCCACTGTCTCGCGCGACAGTCCTCGTGGGGTTTGGGGGTGCTGGTTATTCTTGTTTTATTATGTTATTCATTGTTTTGAAGTATGATAGGCCTTTTAGCTCACTGCTCAGCATGTTAAAACACATAGACTAGCTTTTCTTGCTTATTTACTTTGTTGGAATGCTTCTGGGTTGCATCTGGACTGCACTCGTAGCTCGAGCATGCAAAGCAGTTCCTGGAAGTCCAGCCAGGACACTCGCGCGAGGGACTCACTGTCTCGCGCGATGGTCCTCTGAGTCCAGTAACTGCCCTTGCATGAGCAGCTTGGCCCTTGGCCTTTGGCCTTTGTTTTGATACCCCCACTGTTTAGGGGTTGTATTTCAATTTGTTTAGCTCCCGTTTATAATAATTTATAATAATTATTTACTTTCAGTACCTATAAACTGCTTGGTTTGCCTCCTGGGTGTGCACTGGTCCTTCCAGAGCCCAGAAGGGGATAAAATTCAACCTGTGGTGAGGTATGAACCCTCGTACGAGGGAGTAGGTGTATCGCGCGATGGTCCTCTTTGCATGCATGCGCGTAGATCCATGCATGCAAAGGTGGCTGTCATGTGTGATACACTCATTCCATGAGCAGCTTGGTTTATTTCTGATCAGGGGTTAAGTTTTATCCCATTTTCATAGTATTCCATCCATTCATGCCATATTCAATCACATCCTGCAAACATGTTACAGTTTTAATCCCTGATTAACTGTTCCCTCGCCCTAAATTGGCTTAAAATTGATCAAAGAAGAAATCGAATCACAAACATTTGCAAAATGCCTAAGTAGAGACCGATCTCCGGATTGGGCGAGAGGGGTGCCTTAAAACCCTTCCCCTCTCGTAACCTGGCTCCCGAACCCAGATATGGTTATGACGGACTGGTGCCTTCACTTTTTCAAATCAAACAGCGCGGCAGGTGCTTCGAAATACGGTTCCTTGGGTGTCGGACCTTCAAACCCGAGTGGCGACTCTGTATTCCGAGCGCTTGCCTCTTTTCCGCTCGCGCTCCCTCGATCTGGGCCCTTGCATTTGGAATCCGGAAATTCCAGGGCATGCTGCCCACACCATGACTGAAAGGTTTCTTGGCCGAAGGGGATTATACTTCGAAGAGGTTTAAGGAGCTATGTGATTCGTTAAACCCTAACGTTAATCGCCTTTTATAGAAGAATTAATGCAGCTTTCTTTGAGAAGATCAAAGGACGTGCATGAAAACAGACTCCTCCCATGACCCCATGCATCCGTGTTCTTAGGGGACATGGCAGATACGTGCACAATTAACACTTATTTAATTATCTTAAATAAGATGTTAATGCGGGAGGTGTGTTTACATCCTAAAATGCGCCACCCAATGAGAAAATTGCACGTGGCACCAAACAATGCTTTGGCCTATCAAAACATATCCCATTTAGGCCTGAGATACAAGGGATCATAGGGTTAATGGCGATATTATTTTAGTACTAAACGGTATCGTTTTGAGGGGAAACGGCGGCGTTTGAACCTCAAATGAGGGAAATTAAGACAATAATTAGGTTTAACCGTTGATTACTTATCAAAAACCATCCAATTGTGGTAAATCCCTCGATTTATGAGGAAGTTAAGTGTGGATGCAGGGAATCATTTATAAAGGACAATCGTGTTACAATAACTCACGTTGCATAGAAGCAGGAAGCCCACGATCCAGAAGACATCCATGATCAACATGGGTAAATGTGGAGAGAGAAGAAGTCTGAGGAAATTAATCCAAGTAACCATTCGAAGGCTCCACTCAACTGTGTTGTAAGGAATCATGGACAGTTCGAATGAAACGTGAGGAGCAGTTGAGGACGTAGAGTTCGAAGGCAGGCTCAGCGTCTATAAATAGAAGAAGAAGTCGAAGAGAATAGCCCCCGACAAAAATTCTTATCATCTGACAACTCATACTCAATATGATTGCTCAGAGATTTATCATAGTTTAGGACTTAGTTTAGTGTAATTTGTAAGTCGAAGGCTTGTTTGCATGTAAGACTACTTTTGATTAAATTCAAGTTTCTTATTTCTTTCAGTCTTCTTCTTACCAAAAATTAATCGTTTATAGGCTCTCTTTGATTAAACTCAGTGTGCTTATATTTCTGCATTAATCTTAGAAAATCTCGAGAGTGTTTGTGCACAAATTTGCCTTCGATTAGATTCAGGTTTGTTTGTGTTCAGTCCTCTTAATTATTTATAAGCTCGCTTTTGATTAAATTCAGTGTGCTTGTATTTCGGCATTGGTTTTAGTAAAATCTCAAGAGTGTTTGTATACAAACTTACCTTTGATTAGATTCAGGTTCGTTTGTGTTCAATCATCTTTTTTGATTTGAAGAAAGCCAGTTTTTGTTTTGGTTGACACTTTAAGGAAAAATCCTCTTAATTGAGGTAATCGAACGGATAATACAGTTGTTTGATATAAATTAGTTGTTTCAAATCACATTGAAAAGAATAATTTCTTTTGTGAAGTTAGTTCTTTTCTGGCACGCCCGCACACAATCATTTGCCATTTAATTGAGCTAATTCAGCCCCAAACACCCCCAGTCCCTATTGATGGCCTGAAAGTTCTTTTAATATGAGGGAGATGCACATCAATGGCATTATTAGTAGAAATTAGAATTTTTTAGTCAAGACCTGTGAACGAACTTGAAGTACATTTTCTTTGAGCTACACTTCCTCCTATAGCCACAATTATTATTATTATTTGTTTTTTTGACATCAAAGAATCATCATCTATATACATGAAAGAAATATTACAAGTGTTTAACAAACGGAACACAATAAATAACTGTGCTATCACCTAATATAAAGGACACCGATGATATGGAAATGCCATTTTGATGTGGTCAATACATTCTCTCTTAAGATCCACCACAATAAAAAAGATTAGGGACTACGCCACAAAGAGACACTTAATAATTTTTTCCAGGTGTAGACAATATTATTTAGGAGTTTGTCCACTTATTCATGGAGGGGTAATTATTAAATACTCCAGGAGTATACTTTCTTTCTTCACATAATATGTAAGACCTACTTACATACGAGCACTGCATAGATCCCACATCTTATATGAGGACCAGAGTATTGAATAATTGTCCTCGACAGATTGTATCTGGAATCCAAAGGAAGGAGTGAGGACTGATGAGGAGGCCAAGGCAGTCACGTGCCGTGCCGGCGTACACGTGTAACTAATTCCTATTGGTCGTTGATGATCTCATCCGCAGCGTTTCGACGTGGCCGATTAATTTCCACGTGGCAGTCGGTCGGTCAACTAAAACGCTCAATCTCGCTTTTAACGAGTCGAGCCCACCGAATTCGCGCCCCTCTCTCCTTCTCATCCTCCCTTCCCTTTGTACATCCACAGTTCAACACATGGCTCTCAGCCTATGGGCTCCCATGGATTTTTTTTTTGGTACCTATCGCTTGACCGAGAAATTTCTAGAGAGAGAAATTAGTATCCTGCTTCGCTGAATCACGATACATACATACATACGTACATAGAGAAAGTGTGTAGACAGAGAACTAGACATAGAAGATAGAGAGCAAGCTTAATAAGTTAATACTATTGTAGATAGCAAAAGAGAGACCGCGAAGAGAGCGAGAGTAAAATGGGGACGCCGTTGTTGGGGCGGGACGGAGGAGGAGGAAGAGGAGGAGGAGTGGCGGTGTTGTCATCAGGGGCGGTGAATCCGGTGGATTCGTCGTCGGCTTCGAAGAAATGTTTGGAGGTGAAATCACCAATCCTAATATTCCTCTACTTCCACAAGGCCATCCGTTTGGAGCTCGACCAGCTTCACCAATCGGCCATGGCCTTTGCCACCGGCCAACTAACCGACATACATCCGCTCTTCGACCGCTACCATTTCCTTAGGTCTATTTACAAGCACCACTCCAATGCTGAGGATGAGGTCCGTCCACCTTCTAATTCTTCTTCTACCCTTTTCGCCTAGTTTATTTATTTATTGGTCGAAAGAGTGTTTCAATAAAACCTATTACTCCTGTCTTATGATACTAAAATTACTGTAATTCAATTAATCACGTGTTACTTGCTTAATAGTTGCTTAGCTTTTGTAGATTCCGTTTTGGTACTGTTTGCTTTTCCGGATATATATGCAGAGCAGACTGTGCTATGAGTCCTTTGGATGGCATTACACTCGATGTCTAGAACTATATTAGCTTCAAATAGCACTTTTTGTGTAAGGTTTGTGGTGCGATTCAAAGAATTTGCCTTCAACTTTTGCATTTCATAACAATTGGGGTATGGTCACTTGATCAATATGCCTTTCACCGTTGTTCTTGGGTTTCAAAACATGCTATGAAGCCCATACGGGAAAGGTTGATCTTGACCGCGGTATACAATTGTGCACAGTAGAGTTCCCTTGCCCTAGCCATTTTCTGCTAATGGCTTGGCTATGCCTATAATTCAGCTTCATTTTTTTGGCACCAAAGAATTCCATCTTATTTGGTGTATGTATGTCAAGTGCTATTTCTTTCCGTCTACATCATTTCTGTACATGTGACTGCTATGGTGGAAGTTTCGCTTTTCATTTTAAACTTATTGTAATCTGTGATAAGGTATGGCAAGTTGGCAACAACAGGAGCATTTGGATGGATTCCTAATTCTGAGGAGGATCTTTTATAGAAATTTCTGCGAGCTCCATTTTGATGGGTGTGTAATCCTTTTGTTTGCATTTGTTGAGGGAGAATCCAATTTCCTTGATATTGTTTTTTCTCGGAGAAGAACAATGAAAGTCACTTGCTGGAAGTGGTAGACTGGGATATAAACCTCAGCGATTGTAACTTTGTTGTATTTGCAACTTGTTTAACGATATCATTGGAAACATGTGATTAATGGTGGTTTTGCCAAAATGGCTAAATGCTCATGTATAACCTCAAAAGTGTTGTTAATATTTGGAGTTAAAAGCATGGTAGGAAGTCATTGTGATCGCCATTATAGGTATTTCGCTGACCAACCACCCAGCGGCACATTTCAAAATTATGCCATTGGGTGCATTTTTTGTACAGTGACTCATAATTGAACTTTTCTTCAGTTGGGTTTTATATAACTGTTGAGATTTGTCTATACGGAGTAGAGTCCAGGTTTTTTGGTATCACATGGCATCTGCTGCATTCTATCTATTGCTTCTTTCTTTTTCCAAGGAGTCTTTGTGCCGTGTGCAGGAATTTTGACAGATTGATAATGTTTTTTTAGGTCATCTTTCCAGCTCTTGATATTCGCGTGAAGAATGTGGCACAAGCATACTCCTTAGAGCACAAAGGAGAGAGTGATATTTTTGATCTTTTATTTGAGCTGCTAAATTCAAACAGGCCAAGTGATGAAACATTTGCTAGGGAGCTAGCATCATGCACAGGAGCCCTTCAGACCTCAGTTAGCCAGCACATGTCTAAGGAAGAGGAGCAGGTAGCTTTCTCATTATGTTTGGACCATTTCCTAGGCTAGTGGTTTTATTATTATAATTGCCTTGTACGGTTGTACCTAAATTGAAGGACAGCTAGTAACCCAAAAAGTACTGCATTACACCATGCTACATTTTTCTTGTGCTATGCATTAGAAGAAAAACATGATATAGGCTTTGTGCATGTCTGCATGGGCTCAACAAAGAGAGCACGAGTATTGCAACGTAGGTTGTGGGTCTAGTGGCTTTAATTGGTTGGATAGACACAATTTTGTTGTTGCATAGCTAGAAAGTGTTTGAATAGCATGATATACATTGTTGGACCAATTTCCTAATAGCTTAAACTTTTGGGACAAGTGGTACTTACCATGGTATCAGAGCTCTGGTGGGGAAGGGTCTTGGGTTCAAGTCTCTCTACTTGTATTTGTTCTCCATTTACTTTCTTCTTCTCCCTTTAGGATTCTGCATTCTGTTTCACTCTATGGATATTTGCATCACCACGTGCAAGACGGGTTGCATGTGATAACTTAACGAAAAGAGAAAATTTTCTTGCTTTAAAACCAAATTTGATCATTTTGCCTTTTGGACAACATGGAACTTGTTCTTTTTAGTCTAGTTTTGAGGAGTATTGAACTATGTCTTGTAACTGATGTCTTTTGTGTTGTGCCCCAGGTATGCCTAGAAAATCTCTCACACACACACAATCACACAGAAACAAAGTATTTACATGGTTCCCCAAAATCGGCTCACTCAGGAGTGTTTACTCACAAGTGTTTGTTTTCCTCTCACAAGAGTTTACTCACTCATGGCTCCCACCGGAGGACGAGCCTCACGGCTCTCACTCAATCTCTAATTGTCTGCTTCTCTATTCTCTGCTCTACCCTCGGCAAGAGTATCCAATTTATAGGCAAAAGAGAGCACTATTCCTTACCCATGCTCGGAGACCTTTTCTCCCAGCCATTAATCTCAAGCATGCTAAGAATCAAATCCAATCCTATCCTCCTGTCAAATTTGAGGGCTGATCTCTTTCACACTTGGGAGGATTCCCAACATTTTGACTCTACAATCACTAATATACTTGTATCTAAATGTTGTTCGCCAAACATGTTTTAGTTGCTCTCACAATTTGTTCACTGACATCTTCACACAGGCTATCCTTTGTTTATCGTGCTTTCTTTTCTTTTCTGGTTTTGATCTGCAGCTACCATTCTTCTATTTGTTAGGATTGTGACCACTTGTGAATCCCGGAGGTACTGTGGTTTAAATGTGGTATTTTATAGGGAGCCGATAATGCCACAGAGGCTTTTTTTTACAGCCACGACTATTAAATGCTCTGGCCGACAAAGTGACTTCTTTGTCCTTTGATCTCAAAAGTTGTCAGGCCCTTTATTTTACATTCCCAAATTGCCCTTTCCTCTCTAATTTGTTTTTTAAAAAAAGCCTGCCATTCGTCTAGTTCTAGCTGTAATAAAAGAGTACAAAATGTCAAAAGTGAATACCCACTTCTTTTGACAGCTAAGCAAATCCAACTCTACATAATCAAAACAAAAACTCGTCCTTTTCCTTGTTTCAATTTTAACTTTTCTGCTCAATTAAAAGCATTGCCCTTCAAAATACCAGCTCAATTAAAAGAGAACAAACATATCAAATAGGAGAATTTTCTCTCCTCCAGAAAAACACATCACAATAGGAAGCCCATTTTTTTTCACTAGAAACAGCTAGTGTAATCTTTCATCCCAAATCCGGAATAAAATTCTAGAAATAAACCTCAAACAGCATTGCCCCAAATGTTTCAAGTGGTAGTACTTTTAAGCTCAACAAAAAAAAAAAAAAAAAAACCCGTCATCTCTCCTGGAAATATAATTCTAAAGAATCTAAACACAATCCTCAACAAAAAGCATTGCCCAACAAAATACCAGCTGCTAGTACTTTTAAGCTGAACAAAACAAAAATATCTCTCTCCTGGAAATAATAATGGAAGCCCATGTCTTCAGAGACTTCATTCTTCAATTGAGCACTATGTTTGTCTTCAAACCACAAAATCTATTATCTGCAATAAAAAAGTTTAATTTATTAGTTGACTGATTTGGAATGGCAAAAGTCTTGTTGAAAGGGAATAAACATTCCAAAAGCCACATAGCAACAATTTAAGAAAGAAAATTGATAAAAGGGGCAATTTGGGAACGTAAAATAAAGGACCTGACAACTTTTGAGAGCAAAAGGACAAAGAAGTCACGTTGTCAGCCAGAGCATTTAATAGTCGTGGCTGTAAAAAAAAGCCTTCGTGGCATTATCGGCTCCCTATTTTATATTGGCAAATATAATAGCTTGCAGATTTCACTGAATAACATTTACCCCTTGTGCAACAATGTGTGTAGAATCCATGACAAGCATATGGAGGCATTTGCAGGCCTGGCCTTGAGTTTTAGGAGGCCCTAAGCGAAGTTTGAAAATTAGGCCTCTCAACTATTTGTATATATATTAGATATTCAATATGAAAAGCAAGGGAGCCTTGTGGTTCAGTGGCAGATGGCTTGGAACACTCCTTTGGTATCTTTGGTGGTGAGTTCGAGTATCAATGCCACCAAATCAAAACCACTTTTTGTACAATCTAAAAGATTGTTAGTGTTGAAAAGTGTAGAGACCAAGTTTTGAACACAGATCTCATGGTTAAACATGCACATCTTACCACCGAACTACAACTTGTTGGTTAGTGAAATACTTGACATATATAGTATATATGATATGTGCCACTTTTTGGAGGCCTACTGTTGGGCCAAAAATTGGAGGCCCAAGGGGCTCGCCTTGTTGGCCTATGGAGAGGGCCGGGCCTAGTCAGGGTATGTGAATAGCACATGGGTTCTAAACATAATCTTCAACTGTAGGAGGCATGTGTCATGCAAACATGGCCTTGGCTGAGTGAATGCTTGTTAGGACATTCCTAGGCTATGTTGAATATGTTTAGTCTGTCATGTTGTACCTGTGTTGTATGCCTGTGTTTTGGAAAATCAGAGATTAGGTACTTGAACTATTCCCATTGATATTAAAGTCAATTAAACGTTTGCAAATTCAATCAATGCATGGCATACGCTTTCTTTTCTTTCCTGTACAGGTATTTTGAGAAAACACTCCTTGAAATGTTCATTAATTCTTGGCTTTTATATTTCTAACTAAAACAATACCATATTGGATTCTTTTGGTTTCTTTAATGGCAGGTTTTCCCTTGCTTATTGAGCTCTTTTTCTTTTTCCTTCGTAGCTAACCATTGTCTCTTGAAGTTTGTGAAACTTGGAACACTATGAGATATCTTATTTTTTATTTTTATTTTTGGTAAATTATCTTATGTTCTGTTTTATTGCTCAGTCTTTCGTATTCTGAACTGTAGACAAATATCTTGGATAATTTGGTTTTACTTTGGTTGTGCAGGTTTATCCCCTGCTCATTGAGAAGTTCTCCTTTGAAGAGCAGGCATCGTTAGTTTGGCAGTTCTTCTGCAGTATTCCTGTGAATATGATGATCAAATTCCTTCCATGGCTTTCATCTTCTATTTCACCTGATGAGTATAAGGATATGCTTAAATGCTTGCGTAAGATAGTTCCAAAAGAGAAGCTCCTTCAACAAGTGAGGGCTCATCCAGTGCATCCAAACCCTAGAACTTCTTTTTTTACCTTACCTGACTGCTATTGTCAATTTTGAAGGTTTTCTTCACTTGGATGGAAGGTAGGAACAGTGTGAACATGGTTAGAAGTCATGATGGTGATCCTCAAAACCAGTGTTCAACAAATTCTAGTGCTAGCGGCAACTTAACCCATGAAACAGCAGAAGTAAATTGTGCCTGCATATCCACCAAGAATGGAAAGAGAAAATACTTGATGTCAAGTGCTGATGGGTCTGAATCTGATACCTACCCAATGCACCCGATTAATGAAATATTGCATTGGCATAATGCCATAAGAAAAGAGTTGACTGACATAGCAGAGGAAGCTAAGAGGATACAGCTTTCCGGGGATTTTTCTAATTTAGCAGCCTTCAACGAAAGGCTCCAGTTTATAGCTGAAGTTTGTATATTTCACAGGTACCCTTCTACTGATAATTGATCGTAACTTTCATAAGATTAGCTTTCTTTTCAAACATTGGATCATGGAATGTTTGTGCAAACCCTGTGTTCCACTTTCCTTTTTCATATTTTGGCTAGGGAGGAGAGAGACTTCATTCTCTGTTCTTTGTACCTAAAACAGACTAAAAAGTTTGTCTCGTGTGAAAGGTGTTTTTTGTTGTTGGATGGGGGATAGGTAATGCGGTTAATCTCTTTTGAAGAATAGAACTATCATCACCATCCGTCAACCATTGGAAGTAACTGTGGCTCTACTGATGATGAGTTTTTATGGTTATTGCGCCCGGGAATTAACTCAGATGATTGCTGGGTGATCCAAAATGATCCGTACTTCACTCAGGGCACGTACTTCTTACTGAGTTAACAAAATGCGTTTACGGTGTAAACGCATGGAAACTGGGTGTACTATTTTTTCTCGGCTGACGAATATTTATATAAAAAATACTATTAGAGATGTTTTCCTTTACTGATGTAGGAATATTCTCCCACTTTAACTATCAAAAAGGACTGTTATTCCATGCTTTTTTGTACAGTATAGCTGAGGACAAGGTCATATTCCCTGCAGTAGATGGAGAACTCTCGTTTTTCCAGGAGCATGCTGATGAAGAAAGTCAATTTAATCAGTTCCGTTCTCTAATTGAAAATATTCAGAGTGCAGGATTCAATTCTTCTTCAGCTGCTGAATTTTATGCAAAGTTATGTTCACATGCTGATCATATTTTGGAAACCATCCACAGACATTTTGAAAATGAGGAAGTTCAGGTGAGCTTTTCATATAATCCAGTTATACCTTTCAGGAAGATCTTTGTTGACCAGTGTAAGTTATTCCCCAAATTTGGTTCCTGGTAATTCATTTAGGATGTGCCTCACTTGAAACAAAGTTTCAATGGGAATAAAAAAGGAGATTTTAGGTATTTTCTGATAGATTATGAAAGGGAGCATAAAGATGGAATTTTTCACTCTTCGTGTCTATTCTCTCTATTTTACCCTTGCATGGTTAGTTTAGCTAGTCATGTACTATTATGTGAACAACGTGTTACATATCATCAAATATCTGCTTTCATTGCTGAGAGGCCCACGCTAAGCTCCCTGCACATCTAGGTTCTTCCACTTGCTCGAAAGCATTTCAGTTTCAAAAGACAACGGGAGCTTTTGTATCAAAGTTTGTGCGTGATGCCTTTGAAATTGATTGAACGTGTCTTGCCGTGGCTGGTTGGATCGTTGACTGAAGATGAAGCCACAGATTTCCTTAGAAACATGCATTTGGCAGGTTATGCACGAATTCCTTGTAGTTCTTTACCAGGAGACAATCAATATAGAACAGATGTGGTGATATTTACTATACTTCTAACTTGTGGAAAATCTTCGATTCAGCTCCGGCAGCAGATACTGCTCTGGTAACGCTTTTTTCTGGTTGGGCTTGCAAGGGACGTCATCAGGGTGTATGTTTGTCTTCTAGTGCTGTTGGTTGCTGTCCTGTGAAAAGGTTCGCTGACATCGAAGAAGATTTTGTTCGACCATTTTGCCCATGCCCGGTCTTGGCTCAGATGGTTGAAGATGAAAGGCCAGTCAAGCGAAACATCTCAATACCGTGCACAAACAACTTAAATGAGCCTTCCCAGATAGTAAATGACCATAATCCTGTTCGTAGAGATCGGACTTGCTGTGTCCCAGGCTTGGGAGTAAGCAGCAATAATTTGGGATTGAGTACTGTTTCTACAGTTAAGTCTTTGCGTTCCTTGTCCTTCAGCTCATGTGCTCCTTCTCTTAATTCCAGTCTTTTCTGCTGGGAATCAGATAATAGCTCCTGTGATGTTGGGTGCAGAGTTCATCCAATTGACACTATATTTAAGTTCCATAAAGCCATACGCAAAGATTTGGAGTATTTGGATGTTGAATCTGGAAAACTTAGTGATTGGGACGAGACATTCCTTCGACAGTTCTCTGGAAGATTTCGATTGCTTTGGGGTCTATATAGAGCTCATAGTAATGCGGAGGATGAAATAGTTTTCCCAGCGCTGGAATCCAAAGAGGCACTTCACAATGTGAGTCACTCCTATATGCTGGACCATAAGCAGGAAGAAAAATTGTTTGAAGATATATCATCTGCCCTCTCTGACCTTTCATACCTTCATGAAGATCTAGTTCGAAGTCATGGCGAATTTTCTGGCAGGCATGGTAATGATAGTTTGAGAAAGTACATTGAACTCGCTACAAAGCTTCAAGGCATGTGCAAGTCAATAAGAGTCAGCCTAGATCAGCATATTTTCAGGGAAGAACTTGAGCTGTGGCCTTTGTTTGGTAAACATTTTTCTCTAGAGGAGCAGGACAAAATTGTTGGCCGCATTATAGGGTCCACAGGTGCTGAAGTGCTCCAATCAATGTTACCTTGGGTAACTTCTGCTCTTACTCTGGATGAGCAGAATAAAATGATGGACACATGGAAGCAGGCAACCAAAAACACAATGTTTAATGAGTGGCTTAATGCATGCTGGAAAGGAACTCAAGAATCACCCTTACAGCCTGAAACATCAGACACTAGTGGTTCTTCGTGTAAAGGTCTGTTGTATACTTTTACCGTTGTGACTTGGTGGCACTGTGGGTATCGTCATTCAATGTTCATTTACAGGAATTTTTCAAGTCAATGTCATCTGTGGATAGCTCATTGCATTTGATTTGATTAGTGGCTTCATTTCCTATAGGTGTTGATTCTCGAGAAAGCTTGGACCTGAGTGATCAGATGTTTAAACCTGGCTGGAAAGATATTTTTCTCATGAATCAAAATGAATTGGAGGCAGAGATTAGAAAGGTTTATCGCGACTCGAGTCTTGATCCAAGGAGAAAAGCATATCTTGTTCAAAATCTTATGACTAGGTTTGATCTTTGGACAATTGCTGCTAAATTTTGCTAATCCCTGTCATTAACTCATTGTTTTGTGTATAGTTTCTTAAAGTCATGGACTTCATGGTGTGCTTTATTTTCCTGGTTGAGAGTCCCACATAACCAGTTTTCACCATTGATTTTAGTCGCTGGATAGCTGCTCAGCAGAAGTCAACTCAAGCAGTACAAGGTGAAACTCTGGACGGTGAAGGAATACCAGGATGCTCTCCATCCTTTCGAGATCCGGGGAAACAAGTCTTTGGGTGTGAACACTACAAGAGAAACTGTAAACTTCTTTCTGCATGCTGCGGGAAGTTGTTTGCATGCAGATTTTGTCATGACAAAGTTAGCGACCACTCAATGGATAGGTAACTTTCTGATTCCATGCCAAATTTTGGTTAGGCTTCTATGTACTTAGATTTTATTATGCTTTGCAGGAAAGCAACAGCAGAAATGATGTGCATGCGTTGCTTGAAAATTCAGGAAGTAGGACCTATTTGCACGACACCTTCATGCAATGGGCTTCCCATGGCGAAGTACTATTGCAATATATGCAAGTTATTTGATGATGACCGGTAAATGATCTAATTAGAATTATCCTGTATTTGAAGTGTGACAGAGTTCTTTGTTTTGTTCCTTCTCTCTTATATGCTATGGGATGTCGAGTACTAATAAAATTCTCTTCAATTGCTGGTTTTGTTTTCTTCTTTATTTTGTTTCAATTGATACAGTTTTAAGGTTTAATGCCCGAAGCTGATCATTTGTATACAGTGACAAAACAATTCCACGAACATTAATTTGCAGTGCTTAAAAGGAAAAGATGATTTATATCTCTTTTTGTTTGTCTTAGAATTGTATAATGTTGATCTGCCTCGCAATTACATCATTTATTACCATAACCCACATGCAATGTTTAACTTAGAGAAGCCTCGAGAAAAGTCCAACTACTGCTTAGGATACAGGTAATGCAGGATTGATATTGCTAGTTCGTAAGCAGCCATGAAGCATAGATACCACTAGTGGATATGCATACAATACAATACGGCGATGCGAGAAAGTCTTAAAAATAGGATGTGGCTACGGCTGGGTTAGACTAATAAATACTTTTAGCTATGTATTCCACATAATTATTATGATGGTGATAAAACATTGTATTCTTCATATGCAAAAGTGTTGTTCACAGGTTTACTTGTTGAAATTCAATACTACTGGGACACATGCATGACACAATAAGGATATTCAGGAAATATTAACTAAAATATGATACTTTGTTCAAATCTCACTGTATCTTCCATTCTAGAAAATAAGTAAAGTAATCGATATCTATACTTTTTTGTATTACGAACAATTTTTCTCTAATCAGTGTTCTAAAAGAAGAAATTAATCGCGGCGGGGCCTATCTGATTAGGTCCGACTAACGATTGATTGCCGATTACTAATTAATATGCACTGATTAATCCGATTAATGACTAGAAGGTGGCCGACCGCCCAACTAGTGCCTAGCGACTTTTAGGACATTGGCTTTAATACTACGCAAGAAGTGTCACAAACATAGTTCATAGAAGTTTTGATACCTGACCTAGAGAGTATCCAAATAATATTCCATACGCCAAGAAAAAAAGTGTTAGTTGTCATGTTTTGGATGATTCTAGGATACATATTTGCGACTATCGGTAGCCGATATGGATAGGATACAAATACGAATAGTATATTCAAGTAAGTGTGCTTCATACCTATGCAATAGTTGGACTTTTCTTAAGATTTGTTTGGACATGATTACATATGTACTTCCCTCTCTCTCTGTCTTTCTCTTTTGTTTCCCATGTTAATGGTAGGTATGGTTAGTAATATTGACATTATCAATTCCCTTGGTTTAGGTCCAGCTTGAGCTCTCAGGATGATATTTGATGTTGGAAATGAATTGTAAGGAGCCTAAAAAGAAACATTTATTTGCTTAACTGATAGAGATATGCTTACAATTATCTTCTGTTTATTATGCCTTTCTCGCCCAGCAATTCCCACCAAGTTTCCTCTAATTAACAAAACGCGAAAACCCTGTGAAAGTGCCTAAAATCCTAAATACTAAAAGTGCCTAACCCCTAGGGCACCCTATAAAAGTGCCTAAACTTCAGGGTACCCTATAAAAATGCCTAAACCCCTAGGGCACCCTATGAAAGTGCCTAAACCGCTAAAACCCTATCATAGGAAAGTGCACCCTAAAACTCTTATGAAAGTGCCTAAACTTAAACCCTAGCGCTCTATGAAAGTGACTAAACCTAAACCCTAAGGTACCTTAAACCCTAGAGTATTTTAAAACCTAAAATCTTAAGGTACCCTAAAACCCTAGGGTACCCTAAAATCCTAAAATCCTAGGGTACCCTAAGATTTTAGGGTACCCAAGGGTACTAGGGTCCCCATTAGGGTACCATAAAACCCTAGCATGTCCTAAAACCCCAGGGTGACACTTCCATTAATGGTAAATGTATTTTTGTAAAAGTGGACTTAGTGGTAATTAAGTATTGCATCTATCCTTAATGGGAATTAAGTGTCATTTTTCTGTACTTAGAGGTAATTTTTTCTTGTTCAGATCCTTTGCAAGCACTTACCAGTATTTTCACTTAAGAAAATGTGGCAGGAGTAGTTATTGCATGGACTCTTCTATTCCCTCCAATATACCCATACCCAAGTCACAAGATAATGGCAATCATAAGGGAATGGGATGTGTGTACATAAATTGGACAATTAGATCCTTTAAAATTTTTGAGATGTTGAGGAGAAAGAGCTTGTATTTAATAGTGAAGAGAAATTCCCCCCTCGCACATGTATGGTGATAGGGATCTTCTTTCCCCTTAAATCTTAGTGTTTAGTTTCAACTATATTCCAAATTAAGGGTCATCTTAAGTTAGAATATAACAAGTAAATGCTCAGGACGGTTCCACATATCTTGGATACACATCTCTATATCATCAAATTATTGTAAAAACATAATCTGCTTTGCTTCAGTGTTGGTTAAGCCTTGCTTGGGACATCAATGTCCTATTTATTACACAGACACGCTCACACACATAGGTATGAACACTGATATTTAGTCCTGACATTTAGTTTATTGGATTTCTACGATCACACCTAGCCTCATTAATTTTTCTTTTTTCCAGGTATATAATCATCTTTTGTTTTTTTCCCTTCAGGAATGTATATCATTGCCCGTTTTGCAATTTATGCCGGGTTGGGAGGGGTCTCGGTGTTGATTTTTTCCATTGCATGAAATGTAATTGTTGTCTAGCCTTGAAATTAGTTAACCACAAGTGTCTGGAGAAAAGCTTAGAAACAAACTGCCCCATCTGCTGTGAGTTCCTGTTCACATCAAGTGCAACAGTCAGGAGTCTTCCCTGTGGCCATTTCATGCATTCAGCTTGTTTTCAGGTCTCTATTCTTCTCAATCTTGTTATTGTACTATCAGCCAAGTTCTACTTGGTCGTACTGTCGCATCTCTTTCCTCCTCTATTGTACAAAATCTTTTTGGGGAGTCCATTAACACATTTTGTTTTTCATTTTGATCCGTTAGGCATACGCTTGCAGGAATTATGTCTGTCCAATATGCAGCAAATCTATGGGGGATATGGCGGTAAGAGAACTTTTACATTTTTCAGTTGCTTAATGGCATTCAATAGCAAATGTTATAGTTTCATCATTATTGTAGAGAGACATAAATTGATGCCCATTTGAAAATCTGTCAAAAGGTTGTGCAACGAAATGCTGTTGAACATGGGACGAGAATGATGAACAAGATGCTTCTATTCTTCCCTTGTTCCTCAAAAAGTTGACGGGCTAGGAAGATTTTGCTTAATCTAATGGTTCTGCAATAACATGTGCTGTCAGAGAGTATCGCGTAATCAACTGTGAGGGCTGAATGGTCTAGTTTGTAGGCAATTTGAACTAGATGCTTTCAGGTTCCGTTTGAAGAAAATGTCCATTGTACACTTACTTGGGATTGTTTGGAAAAAATGGATTTATTTGTTGATCATCATCATGGATTGGGAAGCTCAGTTGCTGCCAATGAAAATTTTCACAAGTTGTTGCTGGAGGAATATTTGCTTTCTGCACCTAACATAGTATACCAGAAAATAAACATCCCCCCAAGGGCCCCAACGTCCTGCTTGCCGGGAAAAAATAATCAACCAGATTAATTACTGCAGCCAATTCGTTTCTCTCTTCATCCTGGATTCCTACCCATTGAGAAACATAGTGTATCTTTTGTTTCTGTTCGTTCTAAACGTATTGATGTTTTCCACTTTCTCAGGTATACTTTGGTATGCTTGATGCTTTGCTGGCTACTGAGGAGCTTCCAGAAGAATACAGGGATCGTGTTCAGGTACTGTGCCGCCCAACATATCAATCTCTCTCTCTGCGGTTGTGTGTGTGTGTGGATGGTCAGGGCAATTCTGGATCAAGTCGTTATATTTTAGGGGACAACTTAACAAGTGGAATACTCCTAGTTTATTAATCAAGCTGCTGATTTATCATCTCATATATCTGTTTTCTGCTTCTCTTTTTAACGCGTTTATCTGAACTAATTTACTTATTACATGACATTACAGGACATACTTTGCAATGACTGTCAACACAAGGGAACGGCACACTTCCATTGGTTATATCACAAGTGTGGCTCATGTGGATCATACAACACCAGGGTGATCAAAAGCGAGTCCAGCAATACTGACTGCCTTCCATCCGATCAATGAAAGGTGTTCTCCTTTTCTGCAATAGTAGTATTTTACATGAGATTGCATGTAAATACATGTACAGTGAAGTTTTCCCCAATTTTATTGTGGAATACTATATTGTCTTCTGCCTCATCACTGTCTTCATTTCAGCAATATCACTGGCAGCGTCAATTGTTTTCTGTAGTTGTGCAGTTCAGGTCATTGCTAACATCTACAACTGTTCTATTTTCGAATTGTCCATAGTCCTATGGAGGCTGCTGCTGGTATAATTGCCACGAGCTATTGCGATTCCCAATTCTCTCTATGAAAAGGTTTATTGGAACAAATTTTGATATTTCACAAATGACACTGATAAAACTGTGAATGAAGTATATTAACTGCCTTGAAATAGTTGAAAATGCTAGGGACAAAAAAATGATGCATGGACGTCATATTTCCTAAGCAGCAGCCAATAAAATAGAAAACTGAATTAAGTATCTATGAAAACTGGTTTTTCTTTTTTTCTCTCTCGTAAACCCGTTACAATAAAGTACAGGAATAAGCCTCTGATTCAAGATTCAGTGGAATCTAGGAATTGTAGCCTTCTCTACAAAATTGAAACTAAAAACTTATAGAGTTCGAGAATTAAACCTAAAGATTGCATGGATTTCATCGACAATGGGGCGTAAAGGTGTGCCAGAGACGTGGTAGAGAAAAGCCAGAGGAAGAGGAGCGGTCTTCAGCTTAAAAAAGGGGTGCTTACAGGTAAAGTAATTAAAATGGCGAGCAATTACAAAAAGAGAGGAGAGTCCGGATCTATTTGGTAAAGTTGCCAATTTTTTATTTTTCGCTTATGAAAAATAAGAAATGAGTTTTTGTTTATTTATTAAAATATAAAAACAAAAAACGTGTTTGGTGACCTTAATAGTTTTTGTTTGTTTATTTTTTGGGCTGTGGAAAGTTTTTTCAAAACAAATGAAAATGCAATTTTTGGTGTTTTTGGAATTTTCGTAAATTAGAAGAATTGATTATGTATTTTGTAAACAAAAACATATTTATGGTGCCTATTACAAAAAATATTAGAAACAAAAACAAAAAATTGGAAATAAGTTTTCCAAACAGGGCCTCAATATTCCACGTGTACCCCTAGCAGTTGTTTGAGATAAGATAATGCGGGTATCCCACATCAAACCGTCAAAGTTCTAGTCCCAATTTCAGAAATTTGAAAGTACTTTTAACGTTCTTTTTTATTTTTTACTTCCAAAAAATACTTTTCACTTTCTTTTTTTTATTACTTTCACTCCCGTTATTTTAACTATTTATGAAAATTAATTTAACTTTTTTTTTTTTAAATTTTACAAACCACCCCCCGCCCCCTCGGTCTTCTATTTTGTTTTAGAAATTCAACCACATACCACCAATTAACCTCATAACCACCCGATATGGGAATTTTGAATATCTCTGAAATTCAAACCCTAAATCGTGTAGAGAAGAAAGAGAGCGTTTAGTCGAGAGAGTGAGTAAGAGAGGACTAGATAGGGAGAGGGAGATGGAGGTTGATCGGTGGAGAGAAGAGGGAGGGAGAATTTTTGCCAGTGGAGAGAGAGAGAGAGATATGAAAGTAAAAAATGGGGGGTTAAAGTAATTTTTGATACATAGTACTCTCTGTTTCCTTTTAAATGTCCTAGTTTGAAAAACACATAGTTTTAAGAGTCAACTTTCACCTCTCAGATTTGAATGAGGGTTTTGCGCTTCCACTGTTTCTGTCTCTTGGGTTTGAACAGTTCTTGGCCTAACGACAAGTGTGGCTTCTGCGGCTGTTGGTGGAGCTCTGAAGATGGGGGTTTCCGTTGATGGTTGTTATGTTGTAGTGTTTTGATGGTGTTGCAGCATGCGATGGTGGTGGTTGTGGGATGGCCAGTGGTTGGCGGCGGATAAGTAGTTGTTCGGGTCAGGGCGATTGTGTTGCTGTTTAGGTTTGGGCTGTATTTGATGGGCTTGTCCCATGTTATTTGAGCTTGTAGGCCTCTTGGGAGTTTGGGATGCCCCCCAATTCGCTTTAAACTGATTTATCTATGCTTTAAGGCCTTTTAGAGGTGTGGATTTTGTCCCATTGAGTGCTCCTTGATTGGCTTCTTGCCAATTAAGGGATTAGATCTCGGGTCCTTGGGCACAGGATTACTCATAATTTTAGGAATTTTTGTTCTTAGATTTAGGAGTATGATGTCGTTAACCCTTGTTCCTTTAATATTTGTAACAATTTCAAAGATTATAAAATTTCTTTTTGCTGTTAAAAAAAAAAAAAAAAAACTTTCACATGTACTTTACACTTTTCCCATCAACTTTTCTCTCCACTTTATACTTCTCATATCAACTTTCATCTCCACTTTATACTTTCCTCATAAAATTTATCTCCACTTTTCTAAATTATCCTCCACTTTACCAAGTAACTTTTCAAAGTAGACACTTATTTTGGGACAACCCAAAATGGAATAGTGGTAATTTAAATAGGGACGGAGGGAGTAAAAAAAAAAAAGAACTTTATTTCATATTTATTCACTACTAAAAATAAAGAGTTAAAAGTAATTTCTTGAAGTAAGAAATATATATATATATATATATATATATAAAAGAAATGTTTAAAAAAAAGGAGGTTAAAAGTAATTTCAAATTTCTGAAATTGGAGTTAGGGTTTTGGCGGTTGGTTGTGAGGTTGATTGATAGTATGAGGTCAAAGTTCTAAATTTGAAAGTAACAAAAAGGGGGCAGTTCAAGTTATTTTTGTAAATAATAAAAAATTGAAATTAAAGTAATTTTTAATAAATAGTAAAAAAAATTATTTTATATTTATTTACTACTAAAAAAAGAAAGTGTTAAAATAATTTTTGAAAGTAAAAAGTAAAAAAAAAAAAAAAAAAGAGGGAAGGTTAACGCTTTCGTTAGCTCCATCTATTACTAATTGACAAAATTAGACGGCCGAGACTTAATTGTTAACGAAATTGTAAGTTTAGGTATCTTTTTGTCATTAGTTAAAATTAAAGTGTTTTTTTGCAAAGTAACTGAAAGTTCAGGAACGTTTTTGAAATTTTCCCGACTTTGGCTTGAAAGTTTATTAGACAAGCCCTTTCTCCCATGTTTAATTTCACAAAACTTAAATTTACACAAATAGACAACACTATTAAAAATACACAAACAAGCTGAAACGAAGGGTAAAAAAGGGATGAAAACCTAGTCTAAATCATGTTAATGGGTTCTATTGCAAGCCAAAAGGGCTGTGAATTGCAGTCACACGAAACGTTGCCGTGTTTGTAACAACCCTGGTATTTGTAAATAATTTTTTTTAAAATATTTGAAAATTATTTAATTAATACTAGATTGCTTTATAAAATTTTCTTTTAACTTTTATAATCCGTCATAATTAGATTTGAGATTTATAAAATTAAATCTTTCAACACCGGACAATCTAGTCCTTTTCTAAAGACAAGCATGCTTATAGAAACACTTGTATATTTTCCTAGTGAGTAAATAAAATCTTAAAATTATATTTATTTGCTAGAAATCCTACTTGGCAAGGAGAATTAGTTTCCAATCATTTAGTTAGAGAAACCTATAAACCATACAACTTAGTTACATTTCCCTAACCCTTATGAACCATTGGACCATAGGAATTAATCATGATGCTTCCAAAAATAGTATACATAGGCTTGCCATGCGTGCAAATCTAAGAATAATAGCCTTGAACCTAATTACCCACCAAAGTTACTTTCCTAGATATTTCTCTAGGCATATATATACATCATAGCCTACTATAGTCATGCCTATATATACATAGTATATACTTTCTACGAAAAATGTTAACCATTGAACAATGTATTGCACTTGAAAGCCTTACCATAATCATTACCTTTCTCCTAGACTTAGCAAGGCTACTTAGACCTAAGTATACTTAGTTATGTATATATATATATGAGTCCACTTCTTATGAGGGATCCCCTACTTAGCTTAAGTGCGGACCTCATAAATCCTGATTGAATTTCGATGATTCGAGCCACTCAATGTGATCAGAACGTAATTTTAAAGGTCCTCGCAAGAAATCATCAAAAAAAAATGGCTGGAAAGGGCTACATCCGAACAATTTTTTATTGAACGGTTCAAAAAATACTGCTCAAATCAAGCCATTTTCGGTCATTTTTTTTGCCGATTTTTTCGCGGGTACCCTTAAAATCACATTCTGATCATATTGAACGGCTCGTATCATCGAAATTCAATCGAAAAATGAGAGAAATGGGGAGGTCCGCACTCAAGGAACTTATTTAAGGTCCTTACAGGAAGCTCACTGATATATACTTATATATATAGGGGCGATTTTGGGGACAACTAATTAGACACCTAAAAAAATACCTCATAATCCCAATCAAATTTTGATGATCCGAGTCGTACCCACGGGAAAACAGCAAAAAAAAGACAAGAAATGGCTTGATTTGAGCAGTTTTTTTGCTTAGATTTGATGAACGGTTCAATTAAAAACTGCTCAAAACAAGCACTTTTTGGTCATATTTTTTGCTAATTTCTCGCTGGCACCCTTAAAATCACATTCTGCACACATTGAACAGTTTGGATCATAAAAATTTGATCGAAAACAATGAGATTGAGATTTGGAATGTTTTTTTAGGTGTTTAATTGGTTATCTGCGGAACCGCCCCGTGTAATATATATATATATATATAGAGAGAGAGAGAGAGAGAGAGAGAGAGAGAGAGAGAGAGAGAGGCCGAGAGTGAGAGAGATGGTGCATGTGTGTGCATGTGCCTAATTCACTCTAATAGGCTACCATTCTTATTACTTCAACCTAGCACCACCTCACAACCCATTTTTAGACTACTTTAAACATGAAATCTAGCCTTTAATTAATCATCCTAGATTTAGTGATTTACCTACAACCTAGCCCTTAATCATCCTAGATTTTGACTTACAACCTAGACCTAGGATTGACTAAACATGGAAAGCTAACCTCTTAAACTTGTAAGACTTGCAATCCTAGGATATAATCACCTAGGATTTTCTTTTAAGCATTAGGATCCTACATAAACACAGTCTTAAACCTAAGTTGGATTGACAAGGCTTTGGCATACTTGAAAGACAAGATTTGACAATACAATGGAGCAAATCCATGAGAGAAGAAGAGAGAGAGAGGGCCGGCCATGAGGGGAGAGAGGGAGCCAAATTTTTTTCTATAAATAGCACCCCACTCTTGCCATTCAACTCACACATTCAACCCTTCAACTTCTCTCTCTAGAATTCTTGTGTTTGTGCTTTGTCCTTCCTTTGTTCTTGGTGTTCTTGAGTTCTTCTTGAGTTTTTCAAGAAACTCATTGAAGGCCGCCACTAAACCACCACTCGACTACCCTCTCGACCAAAAAGTTTAGTAGTTAGGTCAGGATTTATTTTCAAAAGAAAAAGAAAGTTCCATCTTTTCTCTTTCGAAGCTACCGTAAGCTCACCATAGGAGGTCATTCCGTTCGATAACCGACGAACTTACTTTTTTTTGTAGCCATCCCTACTGCCAAGAAGAACGATAGGATATTCTTATCCACTATCTCTAAGTATAAATATAAATGTGTGTATTGCTCGTTTTGCTTGAAATGCATGAGAACTTGAAAAGTGTTTTACTAAAGGCTTGAAAAGAAATATGACTATATTGAATAACTCGACTTTATTTTCCGGAAAAACATATGTTGTTTTGAACTTTTCAAAAAGAAAGAAAGAACGGATTTTGGAAATATAAATTTGATTGAAAGTATTCGTATTTTGATCTTAAGGATGGTTATGAGCATGTATATGTGATTACTTGGATTATTTGTTTGATGTGTGATAAAGTATTAGTGGTTTTCAATCCAAAGTTATCCGTCCATATGACACTATGCTTTAAAGTTGTGTGCTAAATGTTTGAGTATGATAAATAATATAGAGTTAGATGATCTTGCTAGTTTAGTTTCAAAATTACAATGAATAATTTATGTGTGCTTACGTGAAAAGTCCTGCCGCGGAGTCTATGCATGCAAACGAGGCACAAAAATCGAAAGTAGAAACTTGACACCTATGGTGTGGATAATGTTTTGAAACCACAATGTGGCCGGAAGTGATAGCCCATTGTGTGGTGTGTGTTACCAATGGGACCGGATGTGGTAGTCTCATTGGAGGTGTGACTTGATTATCGGCGGAGGGAAGTCAAGAAAACCGCAATGTGGCCGGACTTGACAGGCCATTGTGTGAATTATGAAAATCGTAATGTGGCTATGGATTTTAAAAACCGCAATGTGGCCAGACTTGGTAACCCATTGTGTGTGTTACCAATAGAGCCGGACGTGATAGCTTCATTGGTAACGTATTTAAAAAGTGCTTTTCGAAATGTTGATTTTGTAGTTAAGAACCTTAGATTTCCCTCCCTTTGTGTAATTAATGAACTCTTATGGGAGTTATAATGTAATAACGAGCTAGACTCTATTTAGATTTTTAATAAAATTATCTATTTAACGTTCCCAAAATCCGGGGCGTTATAGTGTTGGTCTATTCTTCACAATTATTGCTGTATCAATTCCCCAGCTATAATGCCTTGGCAAAGTCGTAATGCATGAATCACATCCTTGGTAGTATAATTTTCGAAACGCACGAAATCCTTTTTTGATTGTTTGAAGTTTGTCTCAAGTTACATCAGATTTTTTATTTTCTTGTTTTTTCCAAAAAATTCAAATTTTATTTATATCCATAATATAAGAGTATAATTTTTCAAAACCCTCAAAATTAGATAAAATTGGGAGCCTAATGCAAACCAAAGCTAGACCTGGTTAAGAGTACCTCATACTACTATCTCAACGTATTAGTTTCCAACCAAAATTTAGCAAATTATTACTCGATTTAAAAAAACTTATAACATGAAGAATGTTTAAGTTGCTCGAAATCAGCTTGTGTTATACTTTATTAAGCTTATTTGAGGTCTAAGACAATTTTTTTTTTTTTTTGAATTGTAGAGATAAAATAAGGCTAAAAAATCAGAAGTACGTTGAGAAAAACTTCAAAGAATCGAAAAAGATTAGTGGGTTTCGTATTTTATAGCAGGCGTGTGATTCATGCACTGCCACTTGCCAGCTGGGGAATAGATATAGCAGTAATTATGAAGAATGGAACCAACACGACAACGTTTTATGGAATTTAATTTTGTTAACCCTTACGGTGAACATTACTCTTCTTCCTATTGGTTAAAATGCGATAAAAATCTTACTACAAAATAATGTCATGCTTGTCAAAAAGTGTATTTCAAAAGTAAAACCTACATCATTTCATCCAATAAGAAGAAGGGTAACATTCACCCTCTTATAAGGAGAGTGAACAAAATTGCACTCACGTTTTATAGGACTGCAATTTGCAGCCCCTTCGCTTCGCTACAGGGATCCCAAACCCCCTGTTTAACACGGTCATAAATCTGCTAGAGCGTTGGTCCAACCAACACAGAGTTGAATTTATGTTCCTTTTACAAAGTTGGGTCTTAGTAACCAAATGACTATCTCAGGGGAATTCTGAGTTTGTACAGGAACTCCAGATTCTGCAAGACTCCAATCAAATTCATGTGTTCTTGTATGAACTATTGACAAGCGCACCAAATTTAACAAAGTCTTGTCCAAAAAAATGCAGGCAGGCTACAACAGTTCCAGTGAAATGGTAGTAATTAACTGGTAACTGAACCAATATGTTCATGGATCAGTAGCCAGCCGTATGTCGTGAATTTTTTTGAATGTATCACCGTAAATCAATAACATCAAACCTCACTTTGGGATCCATGTAAACATCTGTACATTGTTTGTAAATTGGGCCACCGTCTGGAGGTGGGTCATGTGGATGAAATCCACGATGTGGACATTGTCTTATGACTGACATGCCACCAGGAGTAGTTAACCGAAAAATACCATGGTTTCTGTGCGTGCAGAAAAATAGAACTATGAATTACATAAAGCACTGAAGCAAGGATTAGAATAACCAAATCGAGAATAGTCCTTACCTTGAACTATCTTTTGGTGCCATAACAATAGCGATAGCTTCTGGCAACATAATCTGCAGAAGGATTACGCAATTGTTAAAAGCGAATAAGAAGCATACATAAATGCCTTGCCTCTATCCCGAAACCCATAATTTGCTAGCAAAAGCATGTCATCCCGACAGAGGCGACATACTGCCAAACATGACTGGTGGATACACCTGTCATCTGATTTTCTCCAATGATATTCACTACAAACTCCGACAGTACAAAATAAATCTAAGAAGATTCCCTATTGTTGCCCACGCTTTTGGCAGAAGTTAATTGCCTAAGTAACCAGATGAAGCACAAGCTCTCCATAGAAAACTAGCAGCTTAACCGCGCAATACACATGGAACAAAGATGACGATTCACAGGGGAGTTATAGTACCTCAATTACAGATTGAATATGAGTTTAGTAAAACAAAATACACTTGCTTAAAAACTGTAGAAAATAGAGCAATTAAAAAATTATTCAATGTAAAACACAATCTATTGTGGCATTTATCCAATCTAGGACCAAAAGATCCTAACTCGATCACTATATGATCGAAACTAAAATCGCTATATAAGATCCAATATCAGTTCATATAAAGGAAAAAAACTATTTCCAACGAGAGTAAGGTGATGGTGAAAAATGTTCATATTACAAAAATGAAATTGAATGACTTGTAAAGCTACTACAAAAATTCAAAATCCAAAATGTGAGTTTCCATGATAACGAATAAATAATTAATTTAAGCAAAAGTTTAATGGAGGAATAGGAAGGATGGCGGTAGATTAATTGGTAAACGATTCTTTTCTAGTACGGACTATGCGCAATATCAATGCTTCATTTGGATAGATACTTAAATGTGATATATGTAGGTAAGAAGTAAGGATACAAACCAACACACAAGGATACGCGGAGATCTTAGTTTTTCAAAAAAGTAAAACATGAAACCATGGGGGACACACTAGATTTAAAAGTAAATATGTTAAATATGCTCAGTGAGTTGGTAGAAGAGAAATTGTTTGCCTTGTTTGGATGATGTTTTGAAAATTTTTTAGTTGGGTTTTTGGGTAATGAGTGGAGAGAGGAATTAGAGTTATAATTGGAGATAGGGGTAATGAGGAGAGAGAGAGAGAGAAATGAGAATAATGATTGGAGAGAGGAGAGAGAAATGAGAGTAACGATTGAAAGTAGGGGTAAAAATTGTTTTTTGAGTTGGAATTTTTTTTTTCAAAATGCCATCCAAACAAAACAGTTATTTCTACCAAATCACGGATTAGATTCACTTATATGAAGACAGCTTTTTATGATTGCATCGGCAATGATTGTCACTAAAAATGTATTCAAGATCTGAGGTTTTGCTCTTCAAACTTTAAAGAATGGCATTCTAACCTCCCCAAGTTGTCCTGACATAATCCCACAAAAATAACATCACAATATAATCAGAAACATATTTGGGCATGTTTGACACGTTTGGAGTGTGTCCAAAGGTGTTGGACATGCCCAAACATGTGAGGCTGGTCAACATGTGTTTCTTAGATATGTAGTAGAGGGTGCCCAGTGCCAACTTTATACTCCCTTCGTCCACTTTTGTTTGTCCCTATTCGGAAAACGTGCATACTTTTGGACAAAATAAAAAATATTTCCATCGATATGTTTATGAATGTTTCCATGTTGTTTAAAAGACTTAATTAAGCTCTTTTAATTGGTGTAAAAACTTTTAAAAACTGTTGGAGTTTGTCCCACATTGGTTAATTATCACCTCGAAAACTAGTATAAATATTATTTTGGTCCGCGAAAATACGCGTTCTTCCAAGAGGGACAAACAAAAGCAGCCGGAGGGAGTAATAGCATAGTGAGCTCCAAAACATGCCGCATAAGAGAAAAGGTAAAATTCTGTAAGAGCAATACTCTTTTACTATATAGTAGATGTTCCTTCACACCAAAGAAATAGCTTTAGAGGAGGGCTATAAAATGCAAAACAAGAGGAAGGAGAAAAACAAAGGAAGACTCACACACCTGATATGAGTAATGAGTGTGAACATCTATTGATGACATGAAACATGACTGTGTAGGATGCGTCTGCAATGTGAAACCCAATAAATGATCAACAATTTAGCTTCATAGATCATAGGGAAATAAACGCAACAGATCATAACAGCCAGTGAACTAAACGCAAGTATGCAACAGAAGATCCAATAGCAAAGAACTATAACACACGTTACAGAGTCGATCCACGCAAATTATCCTTCATCAGAGCAACCATCACTCAGAGAAGGGGTTTGTTTCTCTAAATAAGTACCAGTAGATATGTTCACAGAGAGAGAGAACGCAGATGCAACTACGATTCACTTCATCAATTAACTGAAGCCCAAAGATGCGAATATGTTCTACATACATGCCTTTGCAAGTTATTTCGAATTAACTTCCTCAGTTGTGCCAGAAAAGTTCATAACGTAAAAGAACCTCAATACAAGGTTGGCTAATAGCAAACGTTTTCTGTAACATATCCAAGCAGTAGGTAAAGTCTATGCAGCAGATTCTTTGGTAACCAGATTTGATTGATGAAGAGAACCTACATTTTCTTGGCAGTCATCTTCTTATTCCGAAGAGATGCAACATGCTTAGAGACATCATTCAAGCATAAAACACCCGTCTCACTAAATTATGAAGTAAGTACTTGAGGATGCCAAAACATTACTGGAAACAAAGGAAACCTGTAGGTTTTCGGAAGGTTCAACAAAGACTCATCAGGTAAGAATCTAACAGCATTTCAGTGGAAGGACATGGGACTCTTCTCTACAAGCAACCTTACTAAAATAAGCCATGCTAACTGTGTCACTTCTTACATCCATGTGTGATGAAGTTGACATCATAGACAGGACGTTTCTCCGTTGGGAAAATGACTGCCCTTGTCAAGTCCACCAACAACTCCAGAACAGTGTTTCGAAAGAGAAGGTCGAATTCAGGGATCAAACAAATGCATGGCAACGACAGGCTGTACTGGGAAATTGTCTTGAAGTTTCGAAGATGAGAAAAATCTGGGAGTTTGGGTAGCAGAAATAAAAGATCCATTTAAGGGAAACTAATGGTCTGAACTTTGAAGGGAAAACAAGGGTCGTGGTTTGGCCACATTCTGGAGACTACTAGACAGTACTAGACATATAGGAGACACTTAAATAGACTTATCTAGTTATCTCCATTCCTTTCATTCTTTAAACATGATAGCTTGTATTCAATCAAGGTTAGATAACACAGGCTAAATGGGTGTCATTGCTGTGTTTGACACATCAGACAAGGATAGACATCGGATGTGGCTGGACATGTGGTAGATAAACCACATGGCGTGTCCTAATATTTTCGTACTGCTTTCATCCGGACACGCTTGCAAATGCTTCCACTACCCAGAGACACTGTAAGACACATCTAGGGTGTTTTCCAAATTTTGGAAAGACATTTTGGTGGCCAAATCATACCAAATACAAAATAGCACGGTCGAAGACTCGAAACTGAAAAACAGTACAAAACACCACCCCAATCAATCGAATGCCTGTGTACCCTCAAACATCAAGTGACTAATTTGTGCCCCAAGACCCCAGGCAAACAACCTCCATGGTAACCGACCGACCTTCCGATTGTGGCTGGCTGTACACTCGCTCTCTTTTCCTACTCTCTCTCTTAAAAAACTGGTGGTTTAAGCAACGAAAAACAACTCTCTCCCAGAGTGCTGGGTAAGTAAGAAAGCTTGGAGCAAATTTGAAAAATAAACTGAAGACGAAATGAAAAAAAGAAGCCCATTCTAGGTGCTTTGGCTTATATGTTCTTCAGTGGGTTTTCTTTTTCATGTGGCTTGTTTTTCCAACTTTTCCAATTTGTCTACTCGCTTCGAACCAGAATAATGAATTTTTAAGCAAAAGATAAGGGCAAAAAAAAAAAAAAAACTCATTCCACAGACTAGTGACAATCCAAGACTGCATATAGATTGCAGGTTTGTAATTCTAAATGATAGCATGTGAGAAAGTTAACTACACAAACTTGGAACAGGTTCTGGGGTACAGACCATAAAAAAGTACACAAATGGGAGACGTGTCAAAAATGTGCCAGATCCTGAGGTAGGAAATGGGAAAAAACAAGATATCAATTAATGCCACTGGATAAAAGTCTTCATAACTTTCCTGCCATATACAAATGGGAGAAAGTTAACTACTGGCAGCAGCAAACCAATACTACAGAGACTACAACAATAAGTTTAAGCATAATGAGTCGCCCTATAGGTGAATCAAATGATCTTGGAGACAAGAAGCTGCTTTTACACCACTTGGCAGCCCTATGAAAAATAATAGTAGATAAAGTTGCAGAAATTTAGGACCTTAACATTAACTAGCTCTAGATTTCCAGATAAGGCAATAACCCACAAGTTCATCAAAGAACAAGTCTTTAGGAATTAAATGAATCAACTCAAAAGGGAATTAACAATGGCCAATTTGTCTAGACCAGCAAACCCCTTACGAATCACCAATCACTGACAATATAAGACTGTAATCACCGCAAAAAAAAACTCACATGAATCCACCCAAGGGGAAACAAAGATTGCTTATCCTGCACTTCAAATATTTCCTCTTCATTTGTCGTCTGACACTGATCAAAAAGTAGATATTGGTATAACAGTTCCCAAATAAGCAAAAACATTTATAAGAAGAAGCCATGTCCGTGTTAGATGCATCACGTTGTTGGCATGCGCTCAAATGTGTTCACTAATTTTTCATTTTTCTTCTTAAAAACTACATGTCTTAACACTTTGGGGACAGTGGTATAGCTGATTTAACACTCCGCAACTTGAAATAAAACAACTACGCATTTGGTGATTACAAAACAATGCAGATTTTTTACCTATAATCCCACCTCGAATAGACTATTTGATTTTAGAAATTCTAAGGACCAAAACTAAAAATGTGTTCATGAATTAGGATTTCTAAGGACGTTCCTGTGCACACTTCTTTTCGAATATGTACTATTTCGCCACATGAAGTACTGAACTTGTACGGTAACAGTATATATGTGAATTAAAAAGGTATTGGTGGGAATTAAAAAGGAAAAGCAGTATAAAACGTACCACAACCAGCTACTGTATAACCTGAGGTTAACCTTTTGAGCCACATGGTTAGGCTAGGTTATGTAGTGTTTGGATGAGTTTTGGAGAAATTTTTTGGGGTTATGAGGGGAGAGAGAAATATAGTAGTGATTGGAAGTAGGGGTAATGAGTAGAGAGAGATAGAGAGAGAAATGAGAATTATGATTGGAGATAGGGATAATGAGTGGAGAGTAATGATTGGAAGTAGGGGTAATAAGTATTTTTTGAGTTAGAATTTTTTTTCCAAAAACTAGACCAAACAAGGCATTAACCTTTTGAGTCACGTGGTTAGGCTAAGGGTAAGCAGGTCAGCTGACGCGGGTCGTTATAGGTGGTATCGGAGCATAACCTTGGTCTACATGGTGGGGGCCGCCTCTAGAATCTGTACAAGCACACTGATGTGCTGTACACTATGGCCACTAGGGGATGGTTGCTGGGCCAATGCAACAAGGACGTTGCAGCTTAGGTGGGGCGATTGTGAGAGTCCTCCCAAGTCCCACATCGGTGGAAATTAAAAAGGAAAAGCAGTATAAAACGTACCACGACCACCTACTGTATAACCCGAAGTTAACCTTTTGAGCCATGTGGTTAGGCTAAGGGTAAGCAGGTCAGCTGGCGCGGGTCGTTACAATATACATCCTAATCATCCTATATTTGCATCTTAGCTGTGTTCTTTCCAAATTGCCATTTCAGTCTGGGTGTATCTCGTCATATCCATGCCCATGTCTAATTCATGCTTTGTGCCTTAACTGTAATTCAGAGTACAGAACAGAATAATGCCTTACCGAATCTGATGTTGATTCTTGCTTTGGAATAATGAGCGCCGTTACATAAAACTTCCGGTTTTTCTGCAGAAAATGAAAATAGAAACAAACATCGGTTGGGATCAAGTAGAGTTATGACAGGTTTAGAAGTCTTACAAGTGAACCAGCGAGAACACCACAAGTTTCTAAATTCTTGTCTGTATTTGACTTCGCTAGCTTCATAAAGCTATCCATCAATGTTGTTGACTGCAAAGAGACGAGAGGTAGGGTAAGGAAGAGAACTCCAGCTACTATTATATTGTACTAGGTAATGTTCCATAAAAATCAAAATTCAAAAGTTTTTCTGGTGATGAATTATGCAAAACAGCAATCTGTTTATTTTAAAATTTATGATGGATCCTTATGCCCTTCCACCATTACCCCAGAACTGGTGAATGCTCTATAAAAATAAACCTTGTTAAGTCTTTAGTGATGACTTGGCAAAACAGCAATCTCTTTGGCATAAATTTCATAGCAGAGTTAAAGGCTAAATTAGACGATTACATTGCAAATCGAAAATCACCATACATGTTGCATTAGTTTATTAGTCAAGTACCTCCTACTCAATAGCATTCTAATTAGATGCCAAGGGTAAATTACTGCTATTCGGACCCCACCGAATTTACTCATTAAATGATTCACGATTGTTTTTATTCGAATCGGACGTAAATCACTTAAATGCTGAACCAATTACAGAGAAAGTTTAACAGTCCCTTTTGCCGAAACATATGGAATAACGTTCAGAATGTGTTTCACCAAAAGGAGCTCAGACAACAAGTCAAGCACAACGAGAACATGAATAGAAACACAGAGAGAGAGAGAGAGAGAGAGAGAGATTCTCACAATGTGCAACTGCAGTGGAGATTCTGAAGAAACTAAACCACCAGACAAGGAATATTCCATTCTATGATCTGCCTCAGTTACTGGGTCCGAAGGAGGAATCAAATCTTGTACATCTGATAAAACAGGAGGGAGAGACGGCTGTCTGATAATAGCTGTTTGCAGAGGAGTTTCTACCGATTCAAAGGAAATCAAGGAGGCAGGTTCCTCGTCACGATTCATCTTCTTATCATCATTTAAAGGGGGAATCGCTTCGATATGTAATTTTTTGTTTTCTGAGTCGCTAGAGGCTTTTTCACTCAACACTCCATTTTCTGGAGCTTGGCGCAGGCTGTTTTCCCTTGATTTAGTAGTAAATTTATTCACTCATCAGAGCCAGGTCAGAAATTCAGGGAAAAAATGAAAATAAAACCAAAATACCATAGAGAACTGACTTGCTGCAAACTCAAATTACTGCCTGCAGCTTGAGCAGAGAAACAACATGGTTGAGTATGATTCCACCAACATTATGATCTGCTTCTTTACAAAGTTTCATCTTTCCCGAAAACTCAAGAATGTAATGGCTATAAATGGTCTAGTTTTTGGTGCATAACTTTGGTAATTTGGATCACTAGGTTTGAGGGCACAAATATCATTGTTGCTATCACATTCCAAAAGCAAGATGGATGCACTCATCGTCAATTATCTAGTATCTGACTGTACAAGAGTCTATTGAAACGGGCTAATCTAGTTTCCAATCCAACCTATTGTAAAGGCAAACAAACTGCAGATTTCTGTTGAATATGACTTCTGAGTTCTGATACTCACAAAATAAGAGTTTTATGAATCCTCATAGCAGTTACTTTATGAATCCTCGTACCATTTCTTTGCTTTTGATTGGAACAAAATTGGTTGTAGATTAATTCAACCCGTTTAGAACTTCACAAAAAGATCACAGAGGAGAGTCGCTTACTTGTCAACCTCTTCTCTTGTACTACTCTTCAAATAATAACATGGTACTCATTTACACAAGAATCCATGGTATCGAAACATGGTTAAACTATGTTTAACGTTTAACCTACTATGCAAATCTATATATATATATATATAGACACAGTCCGGATCAGGTCAGGACGACCTGACCGGAGCTTAGGTCCAGACTTCTTCCACAACCGTCAGACTGTGTTTTTGATAATCCTGATGCACGGACAGTTTGTTTACAAACAAACTGTCCGTGCATCCGGACCATTGAAAACACAATCCAATGGCTGAGATCATGGTTTGGACCTAACACAAAATCCAGACGTCCTGACCAGATCCGGACTATATATATATATATATAGAAATGTTCAGGGAAGGACCTTAAAATGAGGACCTAAAATGCGGAACACCCCATTTCTTCCCTTTCCCGATTGAATTTTGATGATCCGAGACGCTCAATGTGTTCAGAACGTGATTTTAAGGTTACCCGCGAGAAATCGGCAAAAAAAAATGACTGGGAAGGACTTGATTTGAGCAGTTTTTATTTGAACCGTTTGATAAAAAATAAACAAAAACTGCTCCAATGAAGCTCTTTCCGGTCTTTTTTTTTGTTGCTGATTTCACGCGGTTACACTTAAAATCACGTTCTGAACGCATTGAGCGGCTCGGATCATCAAAATTCAATCGGAAAAGGGAGGTCCTCATTTTATAAAATGAGGTGGTCCTTATTAGAAGGGGACTCTCTCTCTCTCTCTCTCTCTCTCTCTCTCTCTCTCTCTCTCTCTATATATATATATATATATATATGCATGTGGAGTATACTGTATACACATATAAAAGGATGTAATCGTCAATGCTTTTCCATCTTCTACCTTCATTTAGCATTACACCAATTCTCTTAGTCCAGAAAAGCTGAATGTAGTTCAACAATAAATCTAACCTTGGGATTTCAACCGGAGTAAGGTCTATATTGATTGGATATTGGACCTACATTCAAAAATAAAATAGTCAGTCTACTCCCTGAAATAACAAATCAAAACAAAGTCAGTCTGTCTGAAGTACATCATACCCTTTTATCATTACTAGGAGGTTGCCACAGCCCATAGAGCCCACTTGGACCCAAAATAGAATGTCTCGAACGAGTTTCTTCCTTTGGACAGGGGATGGTTAGTGATCTACAGCATGCAAACAAGTATGAGGGGTAAGCAATAAGAAGATTCCTCTCTTCTTCCTTTCTCTTTTTGTTCATTTATTATTTTCTTTTTCTTTCATAATCCTACTTTTATTTTAATATTATTTTATTTTTTTAAGAGGAGGACAATGGATAATTAAACGAACTCACATCATTACATTATTAAAACCAGTTTAATTACCCATTCACGTGCACTAATCCTTGGCCTATAATATTATAGTACAGAAAACAAGGTAGGAAACATAGGTGAATGCACATGTTTTCATCAGAGTGCATTTACAGTTGACACTTAGATTGTATTCTTTGAGTTCACACCATAAACAAATGTCGATAGGCTAAAGCAATACATTTAAGCAAAAGGAATAGTCCAATGGAACTTCCTTGAAAATGTCACGCCTAGATAGTTCATTTAGATGGTTTGGCATAACCTCAAAAGTGACTTTTTGTCTATTTCACCAAAAGTTAAGAACCATATACCACAGAGCACAGACTAGTATAGTACAATGGTAAAAACTATGTATCTAGTACTGTACCCAGAAATAGTTAAAATCGGATCAACCAAAAAACCTGTACATGTTAACCAAATCCAAATGATATTGTAAAATAACAAAACAATGTTTTCTGAACTATTGGCTCAGTGGCACCGAGGACATGGTAACATGGGCCATGGCTGAATCCCAATATTATCTGCACAAACTGTTAGGATTCCAATCTTTGGTTAAATGTGATCACTTTGGTTCAGCAAATTATGGTGTTTCAGAAACCAAGTAAAGAAACTATTACTAGGAGTCCCCTAGAGCAGATGTCGGACTGTAAGATTCTAAAATGGGGTCTACCTAATGGAACAGAAGGAGAAAAGGTGAAAGAAAGGACGTAACTGTCGGACTAATTGTGGTAGTAGATAGATAAAGTAATAAACTACTCAGAAATGGGGTAAAAACAAGCCATTTCCTCCAGTACCTATTAGAACAAAGCAACAGGAGTGCACACACTTTAGTCTAGCTATTTAACCAGATTGCCAGCATAAAAGAACTCTTTTGGAGGATGTCCAAGCACTTACAATCTGTGAAATTGCTCTTCAACAGGCTTGGCATGCACAGATGGCTGAATCCTTGAACCATGATACGAATAGCCTTGAGCAGCAGGACGCTGTGTCTGTCAGATGGAAATAGCTTATCCAATTACGAACTTTATATTGGTGTAATACCAATTATACGAGGAGGAGCAGCTAAACAGACAACACTTTAGATTAAATAACATGCAATGCTTGAGACTGGAATACCACCTGGTCACATAGGGTAAAAGCTAGAACTTCTGAGCCCAATTAAAGAACTGGAGACTAACAAGTTGAAAAGATGGTAACTACCCGCTGATATGTGCATTTGTACCTTGGTTATAACGAAACTTGTCAGGCCTTGCTTTTTGATAGGAGGCCACTCCAATGAGGAATCAAACCGACTGTTTTGAGGAACGTGACCCCAACCATTTGCTTGATCCACGTGTCTTCTGTTTAACTCGGCAATCTTCTTTTGCACTTTTGGCTTCAACATCTCCATTTCACTCACGGCACTCAATAGTTTCTATAATTAAGAATTCGAGAACCAAATTTCACCTGTTAGGCTAGCAATCAGGAAATGTATTCTAGATTTCCAAAATCATAAATGTGATCATAATACCTTCTTTAAAGTCAATTTATTGCTTTGTGGAGACGCTCTATACTCTCGATGGCACGGTATTGTATCAGAGACAAGACTGAAGAAGAATAAATCAGTTACCTGACACAGCACTAGATATCTAGAATGTTCAACACCAAAATCCCCCCTCTAGGAAAAAAAAATATATTCAAAAGCCCGTCTGGTTTTCTCGTCTAGTTATAGAACATAATTACAAATAGAAGTCAAAGAGGGAATAATTTAATGTACTCTTGTTCATATCTCACCTCGAAAACCGGAGAAGCATGACATAGAGATCTATAATGTTGTCCTCTTCTCGAAAGATCTCAGCCTACCATGTCATAATCATATTGGGATCAAATAAAGCACGTTTAAAAAGAACATTTGACAGCCACGCGCGCGCGCATGCGTGCGCAGAGAGAGAGAGAGAGAGAGAGAGAGATCTTAAATAATCCGTTACAAGGAAATAGGTCAATTCCAGACCATAAACAGAGTTAAGGGATGAACTGAACCCTACAAGAATACACCACAATCTCAAGCCAGAGCATAAAAGCGCCTACAAAATCATTGAATAGCCTATGCAAATCATCTACTCCTAAAAGATTTGATAAATTCCTTGGTGTCCAAATAAAAGAAATTCATGCTGACAGCAATTATCATACGACAATTTTAGTTTAAGCACATTTAGGCAGACAAATTAACAAAACGGAGTTAAGTGTAAGAGAAGCAACTCTGGCATCATATTTTAATTTTTTTTAATGGGTGAATCTCATTTCATTCCGATGTGAAATGATATTGCACTATATTTTCAATTTTTGTCATGGTATAGCCGTGTAGGGATATTGCACTGCATAAGATGTATCAAGGACAATATAATCGTTTGACAATGCCAAAAATCCATTATCCGTAGCAACAAACAAATAATGATACTTCTTCACAACTTTCACTACGTTTTTCCCATCTGACTGTTTAATTAAAACTATTCAAGAAATTTGATCAGATTGATTCACCAGTATAGTAATCCAATTTCAGAAATCTCTCTTCTGCTATCTAGTGGATGCTCCAGCTTCCAACTGTAGCTCTCTAAATCAAGGACCTATGTAAGTGTGTTCAGTTTGCCTGCATGCAGTAGCAGCCTAATTGGCAGAATAGACCTAATAGAAAGATCAGTAACTGGATATCTTCACACACAGATTGTCAGCCGTCTCTCTAAATCAAGGACCTATGTAAGTGTGTTCAGTTTGCGTGCATGCAGTAGTAGCCTAATTGGCAGAATAGACCTAATAGAAAGATCAGTAACTGGATAGCTTCACACAGTGAAATAAGTTATGACAGTTCGCACAGGAACTTGTTTCAATAAGTTTTTCTTTCTTGGTATCTCCCTTTTCTGAAAAGAGGTAGATTTATTCACTTCACAACTGTCCTAGAATAAGCCCCCGACAAATGATCTGATGGAGAACCCACAAGTATCCATCAGGTCAGCTCGGTTTTTATCTATCGCAAAACATAAAAAAACAACCAGATAGATTGTACAATTATCTCATTAATGACTTTTTTATGGCAAAGAGCTTGTTATTGCCATCTTTATGGCTCTTGTTATACCCTCATTTAGTTCCACAATATTGCTCTTCAATTTCTTGGACTGTTCTTTCTTAAAAAGAAATAAGATTAGTAAGTGTTGCCGACTAAGTAGTGAAAGTATTTGAAAATATATCTCTTGTAAAGTATTCAAGTGAAATTATACAACTAAGTAGACAAGGATATCATGTTTATCCAGAAAAGTGGGAGCTATCCCCCCGCATGGTTTGGAGTTTGGACCTCCCACCTGCATCCTGAGACATGTGGAGAAAGAAACAAGAGGAGAAAATAAAGAGGGAAAAAAGTCCAGCTCCTCAAACTTTTCTCTAAACCCATGTTTCTAAGATACAAACAATTCCAAAAAGTCGTTAGGCGCTAGTCGGGCAAAAGAGGAGAGCCTAGAGGCCGACTAGCTCCCTAGCCAGCTGACTTGTCGGCGCCTAGGCCGATTTTTATCTAGGCGTTGAACCCCCGCCCACCACCTAGGCACTACTCGGCTGCCAAGACAGATTTTTAGAACAGAGCGCATACATATCCCTAGCCGATATCAAAAACATGTCGAATATGGACATGAAGTGACACGTGCTATGACCTGCCCACTTTTTTGTTATTGTCGGAAATGTGCCTCGCTCGGATGGAGGCTGTGACTGCCTCAAGAAAAAGTAAATTCAAGGATGTAGCAATGATAATCCCTTAATAGTGTAAATAATGGGGCTTATCTCCCTTAGTTTTGTCACACCTGCATGTGTTTAATACTCGTTTCTATTTGATATTGTGCGCAAGTTGTGTTTTTGTTGGACATTAGGTAATCAGAGCGAAAAGGGCGTTTCTAAGGCTCCCAATAATCCCTGGAGGAATCTAGACGTACTTGAGTACATTAGAAGCCACGAGAAGTTCATCCCGAGTCCAGAAAGAAGTATCCAAAGCATTGGAGGAAGACTCGGAGTGCCTGCAGTGCAGAATCCAGCAAGCAGAGTTATCGATACCCCAAGGCATGGGTATCGATACCCCAACACTTGGGTATCGATACCCAAGCCACTTCGCGAACATTTTAGTGGCAATTTTGTAATTAACTTATTAAGGGGGTATATATTAAGAGCCGAACTTGAACTCGAGTTTTAGACTCGTTTCATAGAATCATAAATAAGCGGAACTCAACACTCTAAAGCTTTGTTTGTCTTGGCTTGTTTAGTAAATGAATTGGGCTCAGCTTGGTTCATTGCAAACCTACCAAGCTATATACCATCCTTAGTCCGTTTTTAGGGATCTTTTTTTTTTACACACTCTCTCTCAACCTCCATATATTACACACTCTCTCTCTCTTCTCTCTCCTCATTCATTTTTTGAGGAGGGATTTTAGGTATGATCTATTTAGTTCGAAGCTATTTGCCTTCATTAAAGTTGTAAGGAATTCTCTCCTCTTCGAGGATCTTGGGTTTATTTTGAATATTATCAATGTTTAGTTTTTACCTTGTCTTCTAACTAGCTCTTTTCATGTCTTTCTTTGATATGTGTAAGTAGTTTAGTAAGGCTAGGTTGTGGGCTGGTCAGTGATTTAAAAAGCGTGCCTAGGCGCTCGCCTAGGCGAGGCGAGGCGTGAGGCGACCTTACGGCGCCTCACAAGTGCGAGGCGAGGCGAGCATGGCAGAGGCGGTCGACTAGGCGAGAATCTGGCGCCTAGTCGTTGAGGCGTGAGGCGACTGAAAAGGTCGACTAGGCGTGGACCAGATTTAGGCAGAATATAACGTCAAACTAAGTGTTACAACACATCGAAGGCCTCTCTCTCTCTCCCTCTCTCTCTCTCGCGTTTGTGAAGTGCGTGTTAGGAATCGAATCAAGAGTACAAGTCTTCTCGCAATCTCTCTGAGATCTGCGTTTTCTGTCGCCTCTCGGTTTTTCTCTTAAAAACAAATAATTAGGTCGGGTCCTATGGCTGAAATTACACCCCACACCCCCAGACTAAACCACTGCTGACGGTTGTCTGCACTCCAGTTAGTGCTGGAGTGGACTGCTAGGTCTTTTTTTTTTACACACATAATATATACACATATATATATATATATATTATACAGTAATGATTAATCAGTTTGTATATATTAATACTACTGTTGTTGATCATATTTTATCTCCTTTGTTTGTGTATATATTGTAGATGTCGAATAGAACTGATCCTGCTTGGAATATCTGGATTGTTACATTTTATGAGCATATTTTATGTATTTTACTAGTATTTTGTATGTTGGATTGTTGGTTATTATGCAATATGGTGATGTTTATTCTTGTTTTGATGGTAGGAGTGAATATTGGTCATTTATGTAGTTTATATTTCTTTTTTTTAAACGGTCGCCTCGCTTCAATGAGGCGCTCGCCTCACCTCGCCTCGCTTCAATGAGGGCTTTGTCGCCTCGCGTATTTAAATCACTGGGGCTGGTTAACATCCTTTAGCTATGGGTATTTCTTGTTCTTATCTCATAAGTGTTCATTTTCTAGTTTAAGCATGTGTTTGGGTCTGTCTTTATGTATCAAAACTTACAGGTGTTAACCTATTTGATCATATGTAGGCAAGGGTTTGACTACTTACCACATATGATGCTTGGAGTGATGTCCCTCCAAGTGTTCGTTAAAATGTCTCAAAACCCTAGACATGCTTAACTCCCTTTTTAAAAAGTAAAATGATTTTCCACGTTAAATCTTCTGGATGAGAGCGTTGACTATGCATCTCAACTGAGTTTCTTGAGAAGAACTAGTTTGCCTTGTGTTATGGGTGTTGATTATCCCTAAACCTAGCCTTTAGTTTAAAGCTCCAGTTAAAAAGTCGTAGTTAGGTTAAGTAGCCATTCAACCAAAGTAATCCCATAGTTCACTCAAGAGAGAATTCCACCACTCAAATCAAACCCAAATGTTGGCCATCTTAACGCCAAACCACCTACATAAAGCAAACCTCCGGTCAAGCTATAATCGAGCTCCCCATGGATTCAACCCCGGACTTCCGGGTATTGTGCTACATCGACCTAACCCTACGCTTGGGGCACCCAGTTATATGACACAAACTGAGGTCGCAAGCAGGCAATATATCGAAATTCGAACGTTCTCAAAAAAGCGCATGAATACTAAACAAATAGTCGTAGTAGTATTCAATAAGAGTGTCGCTGGTTAGTTTTCCAGATAGAGGTATCTTAGTAATTTTAGTTTTCTGAGGGGTCGCCCATGGATTGTTTATGGTCAAGTTGTTAATTTGGACTATAATTATGAATCTTTTTAGTAATGTATAGGTTTTGGAAGTCTAAGGAATTAGTAGCTTCCCTTTTCTTGAAAGTCACAGTTTTTTCTTCCCTTTTCTCCAGTCTACACAAAGGATGTTATGCCACAACAATAATGGAGATCAGTAATATGAAAAATTCAGAGCTTTGAAGCCTCTTTGAAGATTGTGTGATGCAATCAAACCCTAGGGGTAAAGTCCAAGGCTCCTAGGAGTGATTCCTAGACCTATCTTCTTCTAGTCTTATCTTGTTCTAATTTTATGATTACCATCAGCCTTTGTTACTGTTTACGGAGTAGTATTCACAGCACTAAATAACATCAAATAGTACTGGAACATTGCCAAATCAAAGCTTCAAACCGTTCACGGAGTAGTATTCACAGCACTAAATAACATCAAATAGTACTGGAACATTGCCATCAAAGCTTCAAACCCCTAGTAACAATTGTCCAACATCAATTTTGTATCAAAGCAGAGCTAAGTTTCGCCACTATGTTTTCGCAGAGCTGAGATGCTACGGGCCACAATATGCCATTCCCCGTAAGATTGAAGTTTTGGATTTTGATGAAGCTACGATCCAAGGATGTTTTTAATTGGCTTGCTTCAATTGAAGAGTTTTTTGACAGGTACAAATGGTGAATGATTTGAAGATTAAGATTTGCGAAGATGAAACTTATTGGATTGGCAAAAGATGGTGGTATAGTGTTGAAGCAGATTTAAGAAGACTCGAATCACTACCAATAATAACATGGGAGGAGATGAAAGGCACGCTTCAAGAGAAGTATATTCCTTTACATCAACATGGAAAGTCATGTGATCAATTCGTCAAATGTGGGCATGGTAGCAAGTTTTTTGAACAGTATATGCTGAGACCATTTGACACTGAAAGTCGAATTGCGAAAGACCATCGTCCAATATGCGGTCAAGTTAAATCTGATTTAAGGCCTATTACTATTGTAGAATCACCACTGCAGCGTGCTATACAAGTAGCATCAAACCCAAACACTGTACTTGAGGCCAAGTGGTTAAGGCCTGAGGATGTACGTCAACAGTTGGGTGCAGGTCATTAACATTGGTATTACAACCAAGGTCTCCATGGTGGGGCCCACCTCTAGGGTCTAGTACGAGCCTATGATGTGTTGTACAAAGCTAAGAGCCATACTATGGCCACCAAGGGATTGCTGAACTAATGCAACGAGAATATTGCACCATAGGGTCATGTGATTGTCGTAACCCAATGTAGCCCACATTGGTCATGAACCCAAGGATGGTTCAATTGTACAAGTAAACTCCCCAAGACTACAAATGACATCTTAGTGGTTTAGTACGAAAGATGCACATGGGCAGCCCCGTGCACCTCGTCAAGTGCTCCCTCGGCTCTCTTTCTTATGAAGTGTTATTTTCTTTACTTTTCTAAACCGGAAGCAATTCCAGCAACGGCAACCTTGGGTCACGCGACCGCGCCTGAAGTTGTACGTCACCAAAGTAAAACTTCTTGAGGCGCCCATGGCAACCATCCACACTTCACTAGTAGTATTAGGTAAGCCTAGGGTTGCAGCAGGAGTTGTATACAAGACTTTGGAAGTACGGTGATCTGGCGAACTTTTGGCTACCTAGATGAGTAAATACCAAATCTTTTTCACCGTTGCATTTAAAAAAATCGAAATAATAGTCGCTCAACCAGAGAAAAGCAAAAATCAAAATAAAAAAAATCAAACGCAATCATATATATAGGCTGATGTCCAAATTAAAAGTGTATGTACCTGTTTGAGGATGTTATCAGCAATCCGATAATAGTATCGGAGAGCGATCCGATTATTGACGTCGAGCTTCTGAGCACTGCCGGCGATGGTGAATCCACCGGAAGAAGACTTCGTCATCATCTTGTTATTTTTTTTCGTTGGTTCTCTAGTCAAACACCATTGCTATCGGATCGGAAAATCGAGGAACAGATTTGTCAGGCGGCGGCTTTGATGAGAGAGAGAGAGAGAGAGAGAGAGAGAGAAGGTGCAAGCAAAGGAGCAAATTCCTTGACGAGGGCCAATCCAGGATTACAAATGGTCCTGTAGAACAAACAAACTTGTAGAGGTAGACATCTCAAAAAAAAAACTTGTAGAGGTAGAGGTAGAGCTGTCGAAGCAAAGAAAAAAGTATTGGGGTCCTCGGAGATTTCAGTTTTAACATCCACCAAATCTTTCTTTAACTCACCAATTGCCCAAGTTGTACATAGACCATCTGTTTAAAAGTTTTAATTCTCAGTTTTTTTTAAAAAAAATTAGGCTCTGTTTGGAACCATGGAAAGGAAATAAAATGAAAGGAAATGAAATGAAAGGAAAATAAAAGAGAAAAAAATTAGAAGAAAATGGGAGAGAAAATTTTATTACTCACTACGCTTGAAATTCTTATTTTCTTCACTCTTTATCTTCCAACCAAACGATGCAAAGAAATGTTTTTTAATTATTTTTTTTTCCTTTCCTATGAGTTCCAAACTGAGCCTTAGTTATCCTTCTTTTTAGTAACTGTAACAATTTACTCCATCAAATGCAAAATAATTTACTGATACTGGTATATTAGTTCATACTATTTTGCAAGTGAATATTCCATTTTGGCCATCTTCTTCTGTGGCAAGATGTCGCAAAATGGGGCTTGGATCCCAACCAGTTGGGCTTCCAACCAATTTTGTCTACATAACCATTTGTGGGTTCTTTTTGGGCCTACAATAATGATCGGAACCGTTCACATTTTAGAGTTCGTCGAGAACATTGACCATGCTAAAAATTAATTTGATCGGATCTTGATATGATATTGAAAGGCATTGATCTTTATATAATTTCAACTTCTTATCAAACGGTATTCGATCAAAGTGATTTTTGGCGTGGTCAATCTTCTCGACGAGTTTTAAAAGGTGAACGGTTTCGATCATTATTGTGGGCCCTGGAAGGGCTCACAAACGGTCCATAACTGGACCAAACTGGTTGGGATCCAAGCCCTGCAAAATATGCATAAAATTTGGGGGTGTTCGGCTTCAAGTCCTTAACTAGGAAAAAAACTTATAAGTACCTCCTCTCAACAAAAATAATGACCTATGTAATTCCTCAAATTCTAAATATCTCATGAATATCCTAATTTTACCATATTGAAGATCATGCTCAATCTTTCCGGATACAAACAATAAATACTCTATCAATAATATTTTCATTTTGAGGCTCCGTTCCGGAAATCTTCTTAAAAAATAAGTACTTATTTCTCATACTTCTTTTTCGAAAATAATAAGGGTGTTCCACAAAATTCAAATACAAAATTTACTTCACATTTTCAAACTCAAAAATAATGTAAATGAAAAAAAAATCGCACCGTATTAAAGATCTCAATGAGATCTATCAAATAAGATCCATAGTTATAAGAAAATTATTTTGCGTAAACACATGATTTTCGAGTTTGAAGTTGCGGTATACAAAAAATAAGACTGTTGCTACTGTGTTGGGCACCGGCAGAGGGAAATCGTACCGGCGGCCGCACCGGGCCGTCTCCGGCCACCGAACGGCAGATCCGAGCCGTCCAAAAATTCTAAAAAAAAAAAACCAAAGGGGCTTGCGGTGGAATCAACGGCATCCGAGGTGTGTAGGGTGCTTGATCCGAGCACCCCTTTTCCGTGTACATTTGATTTCATATGTACACGGAAAGGGGTGCTCGAATCAAGCACCCTACACACCTCGGATGCCGTTGATTCCCGTTTTAGCCCCCTTGGTTTTTTTTTTAGAATTTTTGGACGGCTCGAATCAGCCGTCTGGTGGCCGGAGATGGCCCGGCACGGCCGCCAGTACGATTTTCCTCCCCGGCCGATATTTACCTATACAAATTCTACCTAAATAAGTACCTAGCTTCTTATTTTTAGGAACACCCCTTCTTATTCAACAAAAAATAAGTTCTTATTAACGTTCTGGAACACAGCCTGAGACTAATGTGCATTTTAGTAACTTTCTCATACTAAACCCACAAAAAGAAAAGGGGGAACTTAAATAGAGGTCTTCTCTACATAGAAACTCAAGTCATCATCTTAGAGCATCCGCATTGTAATAAGCAAAAAGGTGTGAATAAGCAAACTTAACAACAATACTAAAAAAAATACCTCACATTGTAATAAGTAAAGTTACAAGTCTTTTAGCAAATAACCAAATTCCATCCATTCTATAACCAAACTTAACAACTTTTACCAATAACCAAAACTCAATAACCAAACCCAATAACCAAACTCAAACTCAATAACTCAAAAATATCTCACATTGGAATCGTCTCATCGAGACGAATAATTTGGTGTGGTCAGGTGCGTGATTGAAACTCGTTTGCGATTGGACATAGGTGCATTGTGTATTTTGGGGTTTTTTTGGTTACGGATTAAAAATAACCAATGTGGAGGTATAGGTTGTTAAGTTTGATTATGAACTAAATGGATAATCAAATGCTGACGTGGCACATTTTAATTATTGATTTTGATTATTCTCATTGCGGATGCTCTTTAATGGGTTTGCAAACTTATATTTCGATCCTCAAAATTCAAACATATCATAAACTACACTTTTTCTCCTAATCTTCCAAATCTTTCTCTCTCTCAATCTTTTCTAATTTCTCTCTCCTATTTTTAAAATCTTTCATCTTTCCTAATCTTCTAATTCTCTCTCTCTTAATCTTCTCTCAACTACAAAACTATAATATTCTTTGGTATGAGATCATTGTTGATGGTTAACTTACTGTCATGCTTAGAGTCTTATATTTTGCATAGTCTGTCCTACCTCGAAAAAAAGAGAAGAATTGTACGTTAGGTAGCTGACAGCCAACACGTTAAAAAATCATGTCAAATTCTTATTTCACAAGGATGGAGAGATTGCTATGATGTAACCCAAAGAACTGAAGTAAGTTAGATTATATATGGAGGAGTGCTTCTAGCTTGTTATGAGATCGATCAAACCTATAAATCAGAGAAAAAATATTTTACGGAACAAATATAAGGCCAACATTAATATTCAAGACAGAGTATTGATGTAGAAATCCGTATATTTCTAATTATCGAAATGATTTATTAATGCTGAAATGGGAAAATATGAGTGATATGGTGATTGTTCGAATTGTGTAACTATATATTCCTTGTTTAGTTACGATGTGAAGGAAAAAAAAAAAAAAAAAAAACATAAACTATGGGTACAGACCCAATGTGCACACATATATTGTGCAAAGCGGGGTGTCTAGTGATCCGAGTAATTCAACTAATTTTTCGAGTAAGCTTGGAAAAAAATCAAATTGGGTCTATTGGCTTTTTATCAAGTTGATGCTTTTTTGTTGGAGCCGTTGACATAATCGAAGAGGTCCTGATATTTTTATATTTCTACATAGTCCAGTGGAAACGAGAAAATTAAGAAAGTGAGAACACTAATTCACAATTATGTGGCCCGTCGGTTTAAAGTCATTTGGGATTCCTTAGCTGCTTTTTCAACCATTTGACTGCGATTGAAACGACGATCGACATTGCTGGAGCTGACCGCGATTGGAATGACGATCGACATGGCTGGAGCCACGCTAGGAGCCCCATTGCCGATCGAGATGACGAGGCTGGCACAAATGGGTGTGTTGTCATTAGCTTTAATGAATTTGAAGCCTTGTAACAATATCTGTGCAGTTGATCCATTAATTTTGGGTAGAGAAAAAAGATCACTTGGAAAGGAAGTGTGGTTATTGAGTTGAGCAAAAAAGAAAAGCAGCTGACTAATCCCATGCCATGTTACATTTGTCTTTCGAGAAACAACAAATTTTTCTGGAAATTGAATTTGATTGTGACATTCCTTGTATGTTGATAAAATTCAGAATTACACTATGGAGATTGTTGGGGCTTTTTCAACAAAAAACACACCACGAATTTTATCAGTTGTCACACCTTATCCAAAATGTGCCATTTTACCCTTTTAGAGCATCCCCAAGGGGATGCAAAACGGGTTCTATAATTATAATACATTCTGGATGCAAAAAAAACAACTCCAATGAGGATGTAAAATGGCAGAAATCAGGATGTAAAATGACATAGATGGAAAAGGAAATGTATGTTTCCATCCCCTTTTGGCTGCAACTATAAATTTACAGGTTATCAAACATCATCAAACCTAATTGCAATTACCATAATATGGACGACCGGAGTTACGTCAATTCGCCGGAAAGTTGGCCGAAATTTGTTCCTCATCGTTGGTTTCTGCAAATCTGGGCCGAAGTGACCAAAGTACTCTGGAATCCAGTGAGAGAGAGAGAGAGAGAGAGAGAGAGAGAGAGCGAGAGAGAGAGAGGTGAGAGAGGGAGAGAGAGGGATCTCGCCGATGAGAGACAAAGATATATCAACGGGAACAGTCGGTGATCCCTACCAGGAGAAAGAGAGATCAACGGGAGAGCGAGAGAGAGAGGGGGCTGGGGTTCATCTCCTCTAATTCGGGGTGGGGTGTTTCACCGACTGTTTCAATCGTACAGAGAGAGAGAGAGAGAGAGAGAAAGTAAAGTTGAGTTGGATATGAATTGGGACTATGGGAGTTCAGCCGATGAAGCAATTTGTAATGCTTACTTGTGCATTAGCCAAGACCCAATTATCGGTACCAACCAAGCACGATCTAAATTATGGGATCGGGTTGCAAAAAAATACACCGAATTCATAAGAGGCGATGTACGAACGGTTATTTTCCTGATTTTCCCGATTATTGATTGTAGTTTTTTTTTTTTTTTTTGCGGAATTAAATTTTTTTTTAAAGTCCTCAATTACAGGATACTAAAATTATTTTTTAACGGAAGTAGTACTTGAATTAGGTTTGAGAAAGTTAGGAAAAATTAAGGAGGGAAAGTTAGTTAATTATCCATTCATATTTTACATCTCACCATTGGAGAGGTGGATTCTATTTTACATCTAACTAACTTTTAACCACTTTTTTCCATCTATTATAACTATCCATCCGGATGCAAAATACCACTCTATTAGAGTTGCTCTTAGTATTAATAGTATTATTTCCTCAGGGCCCACAGCATCATCCTCCACACCTCCACCCCCAGCCTCTGCCCTCTCCTTTAGTCCGCCACCATCCCTCCCTTCCCACACCAAATTGAATCCAACCCCAACATACACATACATATATATATATATGCATACATACATATATATATATATATAAGCGGGGCGGTTCCGGAGACCTTAAAAACCTTTTAAAAAAATCCCCCCCAAGTTCCAGATCGAATTTTGATGATCCGAGCCGCTCAATGTAATCAGAACGTGATTTTAAAGGTACATATGAGAAATCATCAAAAAAAAATAACTGGGAGATATCAACCATGAGGTTGTGCCCAACTAGAAAAATTACTTGAAATTGATATATGCAAGCGTTAGTCGTGTTAAGGTAATTGATAAAATATTTGATTTATAGTGGCTCAAGCCCCCAAGCGCTATTAAGCGCTATTAAACTGTGTGTGCCATTGTTTTCCTTCTCTTATGTTTCCTACTTTTGTAGAGTTAGAAACTCAAAATACCATGTACATGCTAATTCTTCTGTAGGTGAGCGATCTTTAATTTCTTCAGACATGTCGTTGGTGCTTCATAGGTATTGGACATTGATCTTTTTGAAGATTTCCTATAGTTTTCGTGCGCAATGCAATCGGTAGTGGTGTAAAGTAGTTCATGTCTAACCTACTAAAACCCAAGTTTTGTATATCTGTGGGGTATGGCTTAGTGGAATAGGTTATGGGAAGTTACCAGATTTACTGTTGTAGGTACCTGTTTGGTTTGGTGAAACTCTATGAAGCACCAGCACTCCTAAAGATCACCATATCTGTGTCGGACGCTCCGAAGAAACGGAGCACGTTGGGAACACATACGTGCCCTGTAGATTTTAATATTTTTAATGGTGAGACAAACCGGGGACACGACAATGTGAATTATAAATTTTAAAAGTTTTGTGGTGGAGTAAAATTCATTTGTTGTGTCCTCGGTCATGTTAAAGCAAATATTGAATCTTCGAGAAATGGGAGTTTACATTCATTCCATGAAATTCTATGACATTTTGGAAACAAAATTCCAATAACCTTAGCTAAAAAATATAATGGTCAGATACATTTGTAAGGTACCGATGAATAATGCTCTCTTATTGTAGAATTTAAAGTGTTCAAATGCACCAACTTCATTCCGTGATTTGGGGTCTTGCTGATTTATCTAATGCACCAACTTCACATCTTTATGTATGCATCTCATGCAATCTCAATATATTTGAACAAAGTTTTGATTTGGGTTTGTGTTGAACTGCATGTGCTGAATTGTTAGACCCTTATCTTTGGGCATGGGCATACTAGAAGAACTCTGCTTGAACCTAATTTAAGAAAAAAATCTTCCCGTATAAATCAGCTTCGTTGGCGAGGGTCAATAATTTCGTAATTCATTTTAGATGTATTCAAAACGCGTAGTGTCGTGCCTTCAGGCACGGGCAAACCCTAGTATAGCGGTTTTGGAAACAACTAATTAGACACCTAAAAAAATACCTTATAATTTTTTATCAATTTTTGATGATCTGAGCCATTCAATGTGATCAAAACGTGATTTTAAAGGTGCACGCGAGAAATCAGCAAAAAAAATGACCAAGAAGGGCTTGATCTGAGTAGCTTTTAGCTTAGATTTGATGAACGATTAATTTAAAAACTATACAAATTAAAACAAGCACTTCTCGGTCATATTTTTTGCTAATTTCTCGCAAGCACCCTTAAAATCACATTCTGCATATATTGAATAGTTCGGATCATAAAAATTTGATCGAAAATTATGAGATTGAGATTTGAGGTATTTTTTTGGGTGTCTCTTGAACCGCCCCAATATATATATATATATATATATATATATATATATATTCCCCTTCTTTTGAGGACATCCTCATTTTAAATAAAATGCGGACGTCCTATTTTCTCCCCATTTTCGATCAAATTCGATGATCCGAGCTGCTCAATGTATTCAGAATGTGATTTTAAGAGTACTAATGCGAAATCAGCAAAAAAAAATGATGAATAGGGCTTGATTTGAGCAATTTTATTTGAACCGTTCGATAAAATACAATCAAAAATTGCTCGGATCAAGTCATTTCCAGTTTTTTTTTTCCTGATTTCTTGCGGATATCCTTAAAATCACGTTCTGAATATATTGAGCGGCTCGGATTATTGCAAATTGGTCGGGAATGAGATGTTCTTAACTTAATAAGTTAAGAGCGCCCTTATAAGAAATTTTGTGTGTATGTGTGTGTATATATATATACACACACACACACACCTGTAGTCTGTACTCTGTAGATATACATGTGAAAATTCTCGAACTGAACAACCTGCCCTTTAGGATCTCTCTCTCTCTCTCTCTCTCTCTCTCTCTCTCTCTCTCTTATTATACGTGTATATACATATATCTTAGACTCCTAGTTATAAAGGAAAAACAGGTACAGCTCCAGCCTATTCTTGAAATAATCAACTTGCACACACTCCCTTTCTAAAAAAGATCCATCCACCAAGAGAGCTGCTTTCCCCCCCGACACAAACCCCCCGACCCCACCCCTCCTTTCCCGTTATACCCCCCAACTTCTTCTTTCCTGTTTTCTTCTTTCCAGTTTTGATTTTCTTTTTTTCTTCTTTTTTTTTTCCCTCTATTCCCCCTCCCGTTCTTTCCGATTGGTTTTTTCCCTTTTTTTTCCTAGGGCACGGCTATTTGCAGCCACTTATTTGCTAAGCGTACCCTGTATATAATATGGTACACACCTGTATATAATATGGTCCACAGGGTACGCTTAGCAAAAGTAACGCCCCCAAAATCGGGTTCGTTAATAATCCTTTTATTGAATAAAAGGGGTAGAGTCTGGCTCATTATTACATCATAAACCCCCAGAGGGTACTTATATTAGACAAAAGGGAGGTCATCTAACGTTATCTACAGCTCCTTCTCTTCCTCCATCCTAGCAAGCTCTTTAGCTCCATATGCCTCCAAGTTGTACAGCTTTCCTTGCTCATCTATGAGGTCTGACACATTATACCAGCGTCGCCACCGATATAATATGTCAGGGTCACCAAAGGTAACACCGTGAGCTTGAAAGCTCAATAGAATAACCCAAAACCCACTAACCCTTAACATACAAGTCAAAGATAGTATAGATACGAGTTTTCCAAACTTGTCATGCAAAAAAAAAAAAGTCACACCACAAACACACATGCGCATACCCTAACTAACGTTGGTGTCATGTTTCACGTGTTTCTCCTACGCGACTCATCGTATAACGTGTCTCATTTTCATTCCCAAAACAACATTTCAAAAATCACATTTTAACACACCCAACCTCGGTTCCGCTGCGCCAGGTTCCCGAGTATCCTCACAATGGTTCCGCCGCGCCAGGTTCCCATTGGCACACATTAGCATTGGCTTCTTTCTAAGGATCACCAAGCTATACACACCCAACCTCGGTTCCGCCGCGCCGGGTTCCCGAGTATCCTCACAATGGTTCCGCCGCGCCGGGTTCCCATTGGCACACACACACACACACATAATGCATCCACAAAATGGTCATTATGTAGTTTCAAAATCCTTTTTATCCATATCAACCACATCCTAGGTGTCATGTTTCTACTTTCCGATTTCATGTGTCTCGTATCATGCATAGACTCCGCGGTAGGACTTTTCGTATGAATCATGCAAGATCATCCAACTTTATTCTAACATGCTTGTTCATAACCACAAGTAAGGCAAGCAACATACAAACAAACTTTCAATCTTTGAAAAGGTCAAAATACGAATACTTCGTTTAAAACAACACTTTATCTTTAAAACAAAACCGTAAATCCTTTTTCTTCAAAACAACACATGTTTATTGACGAGTTCATAAAGTCATGCAATCAATCATTCTCAAGTTCATGCTTCACACGTTCATAAGATCAAAGTAAGCTACGTAAAGCAATCATATTAACACATAGCTTTCTACTCTTAGGTAAATCATACGTATAACTTCTAACATACTTAGAGAAAGTAGATTAACGATACTCTACACACAAAATATACTTAGAGTAAGCGAGTAGAGGTTATCTACCGTTCTTCTTGGCGGTAGGCGGCTACGTCGGTGATTTGGCGGAGTGACTTCCTACGGTAAGCTTCCAATAGCTTCGAAAGAGAAAGGTTTCTCTTGAAACTAAGTCTCGACCTAAAACTACTTGGCTTTATGGATCTAAAAGGTGTTTAGGGATGAGTTTAAGAAAGAACAAGTGAAGAAACTCAAGAACACTCAAGGACAAAGCAAGAACAAGTAAGAACACAAGACTTTCTTAGAGAGAAAAGTTGGAGAATGGAGGTGTGAGTTGAATGGCAAGAATGACTTGCTATTTATAGGCAAACTCTTGGCTCTCCCTCCCTTTCTTGGCCGGCCTCTCTCTCTCCTTTTGCTCTCATTAATTAGCTCCATGTCTAGTCATATCATGCTTTCCAAGCATGCCTTGTCTTGTCTTTTCATGCTTTCCAAGCATGGCAAATCTTTCCATGACTTGTCTCGTCCTAGAATAGGTTAGCTACTAGGTTATCATGAAGGGTTTATGGACTTGTCTCGTCCTAGAATAGGTTAGCTAAGGCTAGCATGTCAAGTCTTCCATGACTTGTCATTTCATACTTTTTAAGCATGCCAAATCTAGTCATATCTAATCAAATCTTCTATGACTTGTCTTGTCCTAAACCTTTTAGACTTAAGGCTAATAAGCTAGGTTAATCATGAAGGGTTTTATGTCTAGTCTTGTCCTAGAGTTACTTTGCTTGCAAGAAGGCACAAAATCTTAGGTTAGGTAGTCCTTTTGGAAGGTTAGGCTTGGTTGTAAAGAAACAATAGGCTTAGGGCTATTTGGTTAGCTTGTACAAGTAGCCATGCCACATGCACACACCACACTCTCCCTCTCTCTCTCAAATCCGGCCCCCCTCTCCTCTCCTTGGCCGAAATTCCTCTCTCTCTCCCTCCCTCATTGTGTTGTCAAGTCATGCTTTGAAAGCATGCAAATCGTCTCCTTCTTTTGTCAAATCAAGCATGCCATGGGTTGTCTTTTCCATTTATGGCTAAATCTTAGGTTATCATAAGGGATTTTATGAGTTGTCCTAGGCTAGAAAGGATCTTACTTGGGATAGCACAAGATATGGGCCATGATGGTTGTACTTGGGTTGCAAAAGACAAGGAAGTAACTTGTTGGAGTGACCAAAACACTCACACACACATGCACTCTCTTTCTCTCTCTCTCGGCCTCACTCTCTCTCTCTCCTCTCTCGGCTTTCTCTCTCCTCCTAACATATATATATAGGTAGGCTAGAAAGTAGGCTTCCAAAAAGTATGGGTAATAACCAATGGATAAAGAAAAGGAATCTTTGTAATGATTACAAGCTAAAAAGTAATAAAGGTAATGATTACTAGCTAAAAAGTGATATCTTTTAGAATCTAATGATGGTTTTCTATCGTCCAATGGTCCTTGGATGCTAGGAGAAAGTAACTAGGTTAGTTCTAGTTAGGTTAAACCAACTAACTAGTTAGGGTCTAGTTTCACCTGCCGATTAGGATTTCTAGTCGGAAACTCAAAAGTCGAGGTCTCGAAATGAATTATCGAGCGTTCTTAGGAACATCCTAGTCCTTAGAGATCGTCTAAGTCTATCGGCGAAGGAAAATTCAATTTACGAATATCGAATCTAATTAGGACGGATTATAGGAATTCAAAAGGAAATTTTTAAATACGATTTTCATTTAAACAACGAGATTTTTATTTACTGAAAATCGGAGTTGTTACAACCTATCCCCCTTAAACAATTTCGTCCTCGAAATTAGGTGCACGCTCGGATTCGAAGAGATGAGGATAGTTTGCTCTCATGGTTTCTTCTCTCTCCCAGGTGGTTTCTCCGGCTCCGTGGTGTTTCCACAAGACTCGTACCAACTTGATGGTCTTGTTCCGAATGATTTTCTCACTTCGGTCTTGGATCTCAATCGGTTCCTCCTCATACGTCGCATCCTTTTCGATGGTGATGTCCTCCCAATTGAGAACATGGGTTGGCAACGCGAGATACTTGCGAAGCATCGAAACGTGAAACACGTTATGCACTCTATTGAGTTACGGTGGTAGGGCTAAATGATACGCCACTTTTCCGATTCTCTCTACGATGTCGAAAGGTCTTATATAGCATGGGGATAACTTTCCTTTCTTCCCAAATCTAGTGACTCCTTTCTTGGGTCGAATCTTCAAAAACACGTGATCTCCCACTTCGAAACTCAGAGGTCGGTTCCTCTTGTCCACATAACTCTTCTGTCGGCTTTGAGCGGTAAGAATCCTTTGTCTAATAACCTTAACCTTCTCGGTAGTATCTCATACTAGGTCAGGTCCAATCAATCCCGTTTCTCCTGCATCTGTCCAGGAGACGGGAGATCGACAGGGTCGTCCATACAGGGCTTCGTATGGTGCCATCTCAATACTCGCCTGGTAACTGTTATTGTAAGCGAACTCCACCAAAGGTAGGTGTTGTTCCCAGTTCCCAGAGAAATCTAAGGCACAGGCTCTAAGCATGTCTTCCAATGTCTGGATTGTCCTCTCCGTTTGTCCGTCTGTCTGAGGGTGGAAGGCGGTACTAAGTCTTACATCCGTTCCCAAGGCCTTCTGCAATCCCTTCCAGAAATGCGAGACAAAACGTGGGTCTCTGTCAGACACTATCGAGATAGGTACTCCATGCAGTCGTACGATCTCTCTAATGTACAACAGGCTCAATTGTTCCACGTTCTCTGTCATCTTGACAGGCAGGAAGTGTGCAGATTTGGTGAGTCGATCCACGATCACCCAAATAGCGGTGTTGGACTTGGCCGATCTTGGTAGGCCAGTCACGAAATCCATCGAGATATGTTCCCACTTCCAAGTAGGAATTGGTAGGGGTTGAAGATCTCCTCCGGGTTTCTGATGCTCGGCTTTGACTTGCTGACACACCAGGCAGGTCGATACGAATCGAGCTACGTCCTTTTTCATTCCTTCCCACCAATACGTTCTTCGTAAGTCATGGTACATCTTCGTACCGCCAGGGTGGACTGCGAAGTTCGAATGGTGTGCTTCTTGGAGTACAGCTTCTCTGAGAGCTCCGATGTTAGGTACGAATACCTTTCCCTTGAATCTCAGACTATTGTCCTCCTCGATTGTCCATTCCGGTAACGCCTTTCCTTCTCGGATTTGGTACCGGATGAATTCGGAATCTTGATCGGAGGTCTGAGCTAGTAAAATCTCCTGGTGGAGTGCCGGTTCAGCTACTAGGGCATAAAGACGCGCCTTACCATTTTCTGAGGATGGTTGTAGGTTGAACTCATTAAGAGTATCCACCATCTCCCATTCCTTAATGGCATTTTTGGCCTTCTGCGCTTTGTCCTTTCGACTCAGAGCGTTGGCTACCACATTAGCTTTGCCCGGGTGATACTGGAGTGTAAACTTATAATCCTCCAAGTATTTCATCCATCGACGCTACCTTAAGTTCAACTCCTTCTGAGTGAACAGGTATTTAAGGCTCTTATGGTCGATAAAAACTTCGAATTGTTCTCCCCACAAATAGTAACGCCAGGACTTAAGGGCAAATACTACTGCGGCCAATTCTAGGTCATGGGTGGGGTAGTTCTTCTCGTGAGGTCGAAGTTGTCGGGATCCGTAAGCTATAACTTTCCCGTTCTGCATCAGCACGCATCCCAAACCATCTCTTGATGCGTCACAGTAGATCGTATAGTCTACACCCCTCTCATGAATGACAAGTATCGGTGCACTGGTCAATCTCTTCTTCAGCTCCTGAAAGGACTTCTCGCATGCTTCATTCCAATCCAGCTTCACTCCTTTCTGCGTCAGTCTCGTCATTGGCTTGGCGAGGGTAGAGAAATCAGGTATAAACCTCCGGTAATACCCAACCAATCCTAGAAAACTTCTAATCTCAAACACAGAGGTTGGCTGCTTCCATTTCAGCACTGCCTCAACCTTCTCCTCGTCTACGGCTATTCCATCCTTGGATACTACGTGCCCCAAGAACTTAACCACTTCCAGCCAAAACTCGCATTTACTTGCTTTGGCGTACAGTTGGCTATCTCGGAGTACTTGTAGTGCTATCCGCAAGTGTCCCTCATGCTCCTCCTTACTGGCGGAGTATATCAAAATGTCATCAATGAACACCACTACAAACTTGTCTAAGTAGGGCTGGAAAACCTTGTTCATGAGACACATGAATACTGCTGGAGCATTCGTCAGCCCAAATGGCATCACTACAAACTCGTAGTGTCCATATCTAGTACGAAAGGCTGTCTTGGCGACGTCCTCGTCTCGGATCCTTAGTTGGTGATAACCAGACCGAAGATCGATTTTTGAGAAGCAGGTTGCTCCTCTCAATTGATCAAAAAGGTCATCGATCCTAGGCAAAGGGTACCGGTTCTTGATCGTGACTTGATTAAGCTTCCGATAGTCGATGCAGAGACGAAGGGTTCCTTCCTTCTTTTTCACGAACAGTGCAGGCGCTCCCCATGGTGACGTACTAGGCCTAATATACCCTTTATCCAATAGTTCCTTCAATTGGGTCTTGAGCTCCTTTAGCTCCGCAGGGGCCATTCTATAGGGTGCCATAGAAATCGACGCTGTCCCTGGTTGGAGTTCTATAGAGAAGTCTATCTCTCTCTGAGGTGGTAAACCAGGAAGTTCCTCGGGAAATACATCGGCGTATTCGCACACGATGTGTGGTAATCCCAGTTCCATCCGGTCAATTTCTTCCTTTTGGAGACTAGCTAGCCATCCAAACAGTTGATTCTGCCACCTTGACCTCTTAGTCAAAGAACTCGCGGTCTGTCTATCCCCCTTAAAACGGAAACGAGTTCCCTCTGGGGTATAGGCTGTTACTATCTTCTGATGACAGTCTATGACCGCTCGGTGAGCTGATAACCAATCCATTCCTAGGATTACGTCAAAATCCACCATGTCGATTACTCTAAGATCGCAGCTCAGGCGCAGGTTGGCTACTTCTATCTCGCACCCTCTACACACTAGACTAACAGTTATACTCCCCCCAAAGGCGACGCTACCTTCGTATTCATACTAAGGGGTTCTGTTTCTAGTGCTAACGCAGCTACTCAGGCAGAGGATATAAACGAGTGCGATGCTCTAGAATCAAACAATGCTTGCACGCAGGTACTAAATAACAGCAGCGTACCTTGGATCACAGAGGGATCCGGCTCCTGCTTCTCAGTTTGCAGTGCAAAGATACGCCCTCCCGGGTTCTGTTGATTCCCCACGGGCTGTTTCCCTTTGTTCTGCCCATTCTGCTGCTGAGAAGGGCCTCTAGGGCTTTGTTTCACAAAGCTAGTCTGCCCGGATGGTTGAGCTCTCTGGCTCTCAAAGCTTCCACTCCACACCCTCAGGGGTTGGGGGCAATCACGCTTATAGTGACCCATGGCCTGGCAGTTGAAGCACTGCACAGTGGCTTTGTCTTGACCACCTCTCTATGGTCTGCCGGGTCCAGATGTAGCAGTTCTCTAGGGTCGGTTGCTCTGGGGTGGGACAGGGTTTCTCGTGGGGTAAGGTCCGAGGTTATTGTTGGGGCGTTGGGTTCGAATAGGTCCACCAGTGTTGCCGGTTGCCCTCCTCCAGCGGGTTTTGAAGTCCGCCTCCTCACTCTCCAATCGAAGCGCACACTTGGCGACGCCGGAGTAGGTGGGAAACTCTTGTGCCACCACGGCTCTACGAGCAGTCGTCAGTCCCCACTCGAATCTCCTCGCTTTCTCATCCTCAATTGCTACAGCATTCAGGGCGTAACGAGACAGCTCCTCGAACTTTGCCGCATACTGGGTAACAGTCATGGTCCCTTGCTTAAGGTTCATGAACTCTTGCTCCTTGGCTAGGCGAATAGGTGTGGGAAAGTATTTATCAAGGAATAGGGTTTCGAATTCGCCAAACGTCATGGTGGCTACGTTATGAGTTGCTTCCATCAACTCCCACCAGTAACGGGCTTCACCCTTAAGTTGGTACGTGGCGAGGGCCACGCAATCCCCATTCCGGGTGATCTCCAAGGTGTCCAGGATCACCTTAGTTTCTTTAAGCCAGGCTTCGGCTACAGTAGGGTTAGGGTCTCCATTGAAGATTGGGGGTCGGCGTTTGCAGAACTCGTTCATCGCTCGAGTTCGGGTCATCGGTTCATTATCGCGGTTTTGGTTTTGGCGATTGGCATTCAAAGCAGCCACGAAAGCTTGCATAATTTGGGTTAGGTTGGGGTTAGCGTTAGAGCTTTCTCCAGCTTCAAATCCCAGTCCACTGCGTCGGTTCACCATCTACGGGTTTGAGATCGAAAGGGGGAGGTTTAGTCTACGTTAAACTATTGTTCTTCGTACACATCGGTTCAACTACCAAAGTAAAGTATCGAGTAGTACGCAACAGTACTCTTTTATTCAAAGTACGATTTTCATAGATGAAAGAGAGATACAATCCTAAACATAGAGTTCTACTACAAAAGGTAGATAAGAACCTAGGACAAGGTTTCCTAGTACAACTGGAATAATACTACGCGTTACTACCTCATGATCTTATCGACCATAGGCTTATTCTACATTGCTACTACAATCTAGGGAAGGACTATTCCGAACATCTCTCTCAGCCACTTCTTGTAGTTTTTCTCAGCTTCTGTAACGCCCCGCTATTTTCTAAAAATAAACTCCAAAATATATTGTACTTCAAACACTTCTAGGCCCTATTCTCTCCATCAATAAATTACACCTTTAAAACAAATTAAGCCGATGTCTAAATAATCTTCTAGATCCTCCAAAATGATCAACTCTTCTAAGACCTCTCCAACTTAATCCTTATGTGCTCCGATTCAATTTCCACTAATCCGGCTCCACACTTGAAAAAGAAATTATCCGGGAAGTATACGATACAATAGAATAACAAAGCTCATAAGTGGAATCAATAAACGATAATCGACCACCAAGTCGAAGCAATAATCACAAAGGACCTCATACCATGTCCCCCTCAGTACATGACCAGTGACCCCCTCAGTACATGACCAGTGACCCTCCCCCAATACCTTCCTCACCGAGTCATCCTTGACCCATTCTGGCTATTGGATAGGCTATTGGTGAGTTTGATCCATGTACTAAACAGTTCTATAGTACTCAGCAAATAATATCATATTCGATACCAAGTATTCCACTTTCCAACGATATCCACAAGATTGAACAAAGATCGTGAGATAATCAAAAGGAGTACAAAAATGAGAGTGAAAAAGGGATTCCGGAAGTAGGAAGCATATCGTATACTACCTGGATTACCTCAAATAAATCGTCACCGTTGAACCTCATGCATAGTCGAGTACTACTACTCCACACCAATTGAATTTGGTCTATCGTAAAACACCTTAGCTCCTCCCCTAGTTTCACTTCTTTTTCCTTTGCCGACTACTTTCTCTCCCTTTTCTCTCTCTCTCTCTCTCTCTCTCTCTCTCTCTCTAACACTCTCCAATTGAGTGAAGTGGTGTGGTGTGGTGTGTGGAAGGAGGGTGGAGGGCTATTTATACTAACTGGGAGAAGATTCTAGATCATATCATATCTAATATAATCTAATCATATCCTATACAATCTTATCCATATCTTATATAATCTTATCCATATCTAAATCAAATCTAATAAAATCTATATCAAATCTTAGAGAATCTAATAAAATCCAAGTATATCTATATCAAATCTTAATGAATCTTAACAAGATGCAAGTGTATCCATTGTATTTCTAGTCTAGAATAATCCCACAAGGTCTAATTCGATTCTTTTCCGAACTGTCCGCCTCGCAGGGACTAGTGCCTTATTTGTACTAACAATCCTTATTTGTACTAACAATCCTACAAAATCCGGTGGATTCTAAAGGATAAGATCAAATCTTATAATATCTAAACAAAATCTTATAATAGCTAAACAAAATCTTATAAAATCTTATCATAATCTAAACAATATCTAATCTAATCATATTATATCATATCTAATATAATCTAATCAAATCTTATCATATCTTATAAAATCTAAAAATATCTAGAGCAAATCTTATCCAATCTAATCTTATCCTAGATTTTTAGGATTATGAAGTAGAGCTAGGGTTTCCTAGAGTTAAATTGCTTTAATAAATGATAGAATAATTTTTAGTAAAAGAATTATAATAAAATGTTTAAAAATATTGACGTAAAAATTCGGGTCATTACAGCTTCGGTTTCAGCTTTCTGAAAATACTCTCGCTCTTGCCTAAGTATTTCCTCCCAAGTCCAGACGGGTGGTTCTTCCAATGGTTCAGGGTAGTATTGGGAAAATCCTAGCATTGCTGCCTCAAGTTCTGGGTCAGTCTCTAACCCAAAGGTAGAAAAGCTAAATGGTTGTTCGAAAGTCTCGATAGGTGGTGCAGGGTCTTGGGCAGGTGGAAGGTTCTCAGGATTTGCAACGGGTGGAGGTTCCTCCCAAGTGATCGGGACTTCATAAAGTTCCATGTCATCCACATGTGGGAGTGTTGGTTCGGTGTACTCGGGTGCTAGTAGTGATCGATAGTTGGCTCGGGTTCGCGGGGTAAAAGGTGGGCATCTCTTTTGGCGTGAGATTGACATCTATAAAAGAGTTATATGTTAGACTTAATGGCGTAAGGTGGTCATACCATACAAGCAGGTATACACATAAACAGTGATCATATTTAGGAGAAACACATAATTTTCATTACTTAATGAAACAAGTACATCATAGATGGCTTATACTAGCCTTACACTTATATGTACACCCAAAAGTCCTACTACTTCCTATCTTACAGCAAAAGCCTAAGCAACAGAGATCCTAGTTTAACAATCCTAATTCCAAAGGATTACAACTACTGCTAGGTTTATTTAGGTACTCCTTAGAAGATGATCGGAAGTTGGGCCTTATATGGGCCTATATCGTCCTCGACAGGTGGCGGGGGTACATCATCAGAGTCAAAGTCAATGTCTATAACATCGGGTGCAGTCCATATCATCCAACCAGGTTCTCCCTCAAAAACTACTATCTCTTCTTCGTCTTCATCAGACCCCCATCCATTATTGATGTTATCTAAATGTTGCATTCCCATGAGGTGTTGCCAATCCGCCTCATTTTGGGGTGGGTCATGAAATCCATCCTCATCTGCGGAGTCCTCCTCAGGCTCCTCAAGATCTTCCTCTTCGGGATCTTCCTCTTCCTCCTCAACTCCTTCTGCTACAAATTCGACCTCGTTAGGGGGTACTATTTGGACTAAGACTGGGGCTGCTTCTTCTTCTTCACCCTCTTCCTCCCCAGCCTCGGGAAGTGGAAAAGCACCATGCTCTTGGTAGTAGTTATAGACATAGGGGAAAGCGTAAGGAAAGTAAGGGTCTTCCACAAGTAGGTTTGTCATCGATCTCAGGGTACCCCTAAGTTGGCGGGCTTCGACTAGTAGGTTGTCTCGGTAGGCATCCATCTACAAGGAAAAGTTTTAAACCTCAATTAGTAATGTTTTAAGACAAGGTTTGCTAGTGCTAAGGACACATTTGAAATTTCTATGCTCCACATTCGATTCTTGATTTAAGTCATCATCCAATTGTTCAGGAATTCCCAGTTCGGTGGTACTGCCAATTTTCGCACCTTGCTAGTCAGAATTCCACCCAATTTGGGACGGTAAACTTAAAAATTAATTCACGTTTGTGCAACGGTTAAACTTATCTTATAAGGCTACTCACGCTTATCTTAAAGGCTACCCATTCTACCCAAGGCCGAGGTTTTGAACCTAAAGCTCTGATACCAATCTGTAACGCCCCCAAAATCGGGTTCGTTAAATAATCCTTTTATTGAATAAAAGGGGTAGAGTCTGGCTCATTATTACATCATAAACCCCCAGAGGGTACTTATATTACACAAAAGGGAGGTCATCTAAGGTTATCTACAGCTCCTTCTCTTCCTCCATCCTAGCAAGCTCTTCAGCTCCATATGCCTCCAAGTTGTACAGCTCTCCTTGCTCATCTATGAGGTCTGACACATTATACCAGCGTCGCCACCGATATAATATGTCAGGGTCACCAAAGGTAACACTGTGAGCTTGAAAGCTCAATAGAGTAACCAAAAACCCACTAACCCTTAACATACAAGTCAAAGATAGTATACATACGAGTTTTCCAAACTTGTCATGCAAAAAAAAAAGTCACACCACAAACACACATGCGCATACCCTAACTAACGTTGGTGTCATGTTTCACGTGTTTCTCCTACGCGACTCATCGTATAACGTGTCTCATTTTCATTTCCAAAACAACATTTCGAAAATCACATTTTAACACACCCAACCTCGGTTCCGCTGCGCCAGGTTCCCGAGTATCCTCACAATGGTTCCGCCGCGCCGGGTTCCCATTGGCACACATTAGCATTGGCTCATTTCTAAGGATCACCAAGCTATACACACCCAACCTCGGTTCCGCCGCGCCGGGTTCCCGAGTATCCTTACAATGGTTCTGCCGCGCCGGGTTCCCATTAGCACACACATACACACACATAATGCACCCACAAAATGGTCATTATGTAGTTTCAAAATCCTTTTTATCCATATCAACCACACCCTAGGTGTCATGTTTCTACTTTCCGATTTCATGTGTCTCGTATCATGCATAGACTCCGCGGTAGGACTTTTCGTTTGAATCATGCAAGATCATCCAACTTTATTCTAACATGCTTGTTCATAACCACAAGTAAGGCAAACAACATACAAACAAACTTTCAATCTTTGAAAAGGTCAAAATACGAATACTTCCTTTAAAACAACACTTTATCTTTAAAACAAAACCATAAATCCTTTTTCTTCAAAACAACACATGTTTATTGACGAGTTCATAAAGTCATGCAATCAATCATTCTCAAGTTCATGTTTCACACGTTCATAAGATCAAAGTAAGCTACGTAAAGCAATCATATTAACACATAGCTTTCTACTCTTAGGTAAATCATGCGTATAACTTCTAACATACTTAGAGAAAGTAGATTAACGATACTCTACACACAAAATATACTTAGAGTAAGCGAGTAGAGGTTATCTACCGTTCTTCTTGGCGGTAGGCGGCTACGTCGGTGATTTGGCGGAGTGACTTCCTACGGTAAGCTTCCAATAGCTTAGAAAGAGAAAGGTTTCTCTTGAAACTAAGTCTCGACCTAAAACTACTTGGCTTTATGGATCTAAAAGGTGTTTAGGGATGAGTTTATGAAAGAACAAGTGAAGAAACTCAAGAACACTCAAGGACAAAGCAAGAACAAGTAAGAACACAAGACTTTCTTAGAGAAAAGTTGGAGAATGGAGGTGTGAGTTGAATGGCAAGAATGACTTGCTATTTATAGGCAAACTCTTGGCTCTCCCTCCCTCTCTTGGCCGGCCCCTCTCTCCCTCCTTTTGCTCTCATTAATTAGCTCCATGTCTAGTCATATCATGCTTTCCAAGCATGCCTTGTCTTGTCTTTTCATGCTTTCCAAGCATGGCAAATCTTTCCATGACTTGTCTCGTCCTAGAATAGGTTAGCTACTAGGTTATCATGAAGGGTTTATGGACTTGTCTCGTCCTAGAATAGGTTAGCTAAGGCTAGCATGTCAAGTCTTCCATGACTTGTCATTTCATACTTTTTAAGCATGCCAAATCTAGTCATATCTAATCAAATCTTCTATGACTTGTCTTGTCCTAAACCTTTTAGACTTAAGGCTAATAAGCTAGGTTAATCATGAAGGGTTTTATGTCTAGTCTTGTCCTAGAGTTACTTTGCTTGCAAGAAGGCACAAAATCTTAGGCTAGGTAGTCCTTTTGGAAGGTTAGGCTTGGTTGTAAAGAAACAATAGGCTTAGGGCTATTTGGTTAGCTTGTACAAGTAGCCATGCCACATGCACACACCACACTCTCCCTCTCTCTCCCAAATCCGGCCCCCCTCTCCTCTCCTTGGCCGAAATTCCTCTCTCTCTCCCTCCCTCATTGTGTTGTCAAGTCATGCTTTGAAAGCATGCAAATCGTCTCCTTCTTTTGTCAAATCAAGCATGCCATGGGTTGTCTTTTCCATTTATGGCTAAATCTTAGGTTATCATAAGGGATTTTATGAGTTGTCCTAGGCTAGAAAGGATCTTCCTTGGGATAGCACAAGATATGGGCCATGATGGTTGTACTTGGGTTGCAAAAGACAAGGAAGTAACTTGTTGGAGTGACCAAAACACTCACACACACATGCACTCTCTTTCTCTCTCTCTCGGCCTCACTCTCTCTCTCTCCTCTCTCGGCTTTCTCTCTCTTCTCTCTCTCTCTCCTAACATACATATATATATATAGCTATATATAGGTAGGCTAGAAAGTAGGCTTCCAAAAAGTATGGGTAATAACCAATGGGTAAAGAAAAGGAATCTTTGTAATGATTACAAGCTAAAAAGTAATAAAGGTAATGATTACTAGCTAAAAAGTGATATCTTTTAGAATCTAATGATGGTTTTCTATCGTCCGACGGTCCTTGGATGCTAGGAGAAAGTAACTAGGTTAGTTCTAGTTAGGTTAAACCAACTAACTAGTTAGGGTCTAGTTTCACCTGCCGATTAGGATTTCTAGTCGGAAACTCAAAAGTCGAGGTCTCGAAATGAATTATCGAGCGTTCTTAGGAACATCCTAGTCCTTAGAGATCGTCTAAGTCTATCGGCGAAGGAAAATTCAATTTACGAATATCGAATCTAATTAGGACGGATTATAGGAATTTAAAAGTACGAATATCGAATCTAATTAGGACGGATTATAGGAATTTAAAAGGAAATTTTTAAATACGATTTTCATTTAAACAACGAGATTTTTATTTACTGAAAATCGGAGTTGTTACAGCAAATAAGTGGGTGCAAATAGCAGTGCCCTTCAACTATATATAGTAGCCCCTAAACGGCAACGTTCAGGTATAAAAAAAAATCCTTACCACCAATTTGCAATCCTATGGAGCAGAAATGTGATTATGAGAGCCTTAGAGACAAAATTTGACTATGTCTTTTTAGAATAATATGATCAGAATAATAAGATCTTCACACCCATTCAAATGGATTAAAAATTGAAGTACTTAATTTTTAACTATATTTTTTAATATATAAACGGTCTAAAAAAAATTAAGTGCTCAAATTTTCACTCAGTTTGAATCGGTGCAAAGATCTTGTTCAGAGATTCATCTGACCTATACCCACCCCTTAAACGGCAACGTTTGAGTATAAAAAAAAATCCTCACATCAATTTGCAATCCTATGGAGCTGAAATGTGATTATGAGAGCCTTAGAGACAAATTTGACTATGTCTCTTTAGAATAATAAGATCTTCATACCCGTTCAAACGGATTAAAAATTGAAGCACTTAATTTTTATCTATATTTTTAAATATGTAAACGGTCTAAAAAAAATTAAGTGCTCAAATTTTCACTCCGTTTGAATCGGTGCAAAGATCTTGTTCAGAGATTCATCTGAACAAGAAATATCTGAATAAGATTTTTGCAACGATTCAAACGAAGTGAAAATTTAAGCACTTAATTATTTTAGACCATTTATATATTAAAAAATATAGTTAAAAATTAAGTACTTCAATTTTTAATCCGTTTGAATGGGCGTGAAGATCTTATTATTCTGATCATATTATTCTAAAGAGACATAGTCAAATTTTGTCTCTAAGGCTCTCATAATCACATTTCTGCTCCATAGGATTGCAAATTGGTGGTTGGGATTTTTTTTTATACCTAAACGTTGCCGTTTAGGGGCTACTGTGCGCAGCAGAGCCCCGGTTCCAATTAAAAGGGCGGAGGGAAATTAAAAGGGCAAAGGGAGGGAAAAGCGGAAAAAGGGCGTAGGGTCCGGAGGGGTGTGGTGTCAGAGGGGGTGGAAAAAGCAATTTACATCCACGAATCCAAATATACTACTATTACGAACACACCATCTCCGTATCAAACCCCACAGCGAGTTTCATCATCATCGTTCAACACTTCCCTTATTAGGCCACCATCGATCTAACAAATGACTTTTGTCCATCGTTCAACAGTCAAACAACCCCATTCGTTTCTTGCTGGTTGTAGTAGCGTCAAAAATCATGACCTTTCCCCTTGGGCTTCAAAATAGAGCCCAAAATATCCATGAGAATAAAATGTGTTTGGGAAAATAATGGTTAGTGTTTGGGAAAATGACGGCTCATGATATGTTTTGATAATTAAGAGGGTGTATCAGTTTTGGAAAAAAATAACTTTTGAAAAAGGAAGGTAATTTCAAGGTCAAAATTTATTTATTTACACAAATAATTTTTCTATCAATATGGATCTCATCGAGATCTTTTAAACGGTGCAAAAAAAATTATAAAATTATTTTTCATTTTCATTATATTTGAGTTTGAAAATTGAAGAAAAAGAACTTTTAAAAAAAGAAGGGAAACTGGAACGAGCCCTAATACCCGACAAGGACAAGCTGAGAACATTTGTTAATGCTAAAAATGTCCTTGGCGGGTATTAATTATCAAAACACGTCCTTGGCCGTAATTTTCCCTTAGTGTTTAGAATGAATGGATGGAGGCATAAGACGCACAATGTGACAGGGCCCGAGTCGTTTGGGCTGCCTACGTATCCCGGTGTCCAGGAAATTAGGTCAAACGTTGTTCCATCTTTTCTCGAGGAGATGGTCTCTCTCTCTGTCTCTGAAAATCTGTGTTCTCCCTAGAGGAGATGGCTCTCTCTATCTCTCTCTCTCTCTAGAAATCTGTTTCTGAAGGAGAGGTCCCTAGATGAATACCAGCACTGGTATTTATAGAAGGGACCAAATCATTTGCTGGACCTATCCTGTCGCGGACCCTATTCGTCCGCGGGCCTGCCGCGGCCCTGTCGGTGACTCTGTCCGTGGGATCCGTGTGGGCCTATCTGCCCTCACGGTGGCTCTCATAGGCCTTACTACTCCTCGAGCTTGTTCAGTTGCGCGGGGCCCATTTTGCCATGGATCCCGCGGAACCGTGACCCTGTTTGCGGGACCCTGGTGGGCCCGACTGCCCTCCCGATGACTTTCGTGGGCCTTTTCACTCTCACAAGCTTGTTTAGCTGCACGGGGCTTATCTTGCGCCACATCAACGCGCGAGCTCCATCTTGTGCCTCGTGGCACCAAATATCTCTCTGTGTGGCAGCTGCTTGCCACACGTCAATCTCACGACCTTTCCACACGTCATCATGTGAGTGGTAGGTCTAATTTCTTCTGGGGTCAACAGTCATAATCTTGACCGCACCTACATTGGTCAAACAACTTTGATTTGTTCGGCGTTTGGGGTCTGCGGAGTCTGAACCGAACCGAACACAAAACTAGGTAAAAAAGAACTTATAGATTGACAGTTGAACTGGATTCTTGGTTGCTGAATTAGTAACGGTATAAATTTGTCAAAGTTTGAGACCTTCCATTCTACTTCTAAGAACCAGTGGAGTGGATTAGCACGAAGGGATCAACAGCAATTTCCAATAGCGTCGGGAGGAGCTTGGGGTTGAAATAAGTGAGATGGTGGCTAGTGATTTTTTTTGATAGGCAAAGCTAGTGATGTCGGAGAACCCAAAAGTAAGGGAAGAGAGGGTCGGGGTGGCATTGTGGCGGCACTGATTGTGGGAGGATGGTGAATGGTGGCAGGAGATCATAGTTGCCGGATATGGTGACCGGTGGTGGATGGGCTTAGGGCTTGAAGGTGTAAGTATTGAGACAAGAATACAAGATAGGGTAGTTTGGGGGTCTTATGGAGAATTTTTGAAATTGGAGTGGGTAAGAGGGGGTTGGGAATAAATTTCCCAAGAATTGGGCTTATCAGACTAACCAAATGAAAATTTCCAGTATTTTTTCATGAGGAATGGATCTCCCCTCCTAACCAATTTGTAGGACTCCTAGTATTTTCACATGGTCAACTAATGAATTATTATTTTTCGATAACCAAGCGTCCGGACCAGCTTACACCCACCTCAACCAATGATGCACTCAAGTTGTTTGTCTTTCTCTAGACTGTATGTAGCAACTATGTTGGATTGGAGGACTTTAAATGAAACAACAGAAATGTACAGACCTGTTGCAAAAATTCAAAGTGAAAGTCTGGCATTGGACAAGAAATTCTCTCTTTACTATATTTAAAGGAAAACAAGACGAGGGAGAGCAACAACAGCAGAGTCCACAAGTATAATAAACTTCTCAGGTTATATGATGTAAATACCAGAAATACTGGCGCCTCAGAAGGGTAAGAATCAAAAATTACTACTAACATGCTTATCCTGACAGTATGGTTCTGTACAACGATATCTACTCTCAACAGTCGGAGTTCCCTTCATTTATTGTCTGATTGCAAATCCTATCTTCTGTGCTGTTATTCCCCACTGCCATGCTTGCCTTAGGCCTCACATTCGTGAGCCCTATCGATCCCTGATGCACTATATCGCTATATTTAGGGTCATCTGATTGGCCCTCAAGACTTATCCACTGTATCTTCTCATGGTACAAAGGGAAGAACCTCATCTGAATTGCTGAATATGAGTAGTAGGGGATCAGTGCTGATATCACCACAAAGAGTGTGGATAACCAGAATAAGGGTGATGGGAAAAGGCTCTCAACCAAGACTTTGTAAGCTGTGGTGGAAACCCTAGGAGGCATGAATCCGTATACCAGTAGGAAAAGCAACCAGAAAGCTATTCCGCCCCACACCACCAAATGTTGGATCACGGTGAAGTAGCTAATTGCGAGGGCCATCTGGCAACTCACCACACAAACAACGCAAGTGTACATTGTGGCCCCCACGATTTGATACCCTGCGACTTTTCCATTACTGTTGAAGGCCTGGGGGTCCAATGCTTTTGTGCAGAGGAAGAAGATGATGGTAGCGCTACAAAGCCCATTGAACATCCAACCTAGTATTCGACGCCAGCTGAAGAGGATATTCTTAACACCTTCTTGGTAAAGTAAAGGAAACTGCCAAATGGAATGCATAATCAGGGAACAAGTAAAAAGGAACAAAATCCAACACCTGTTGAATAATTTGTGAGCAGCCGATAAAAGAAATTGTGCCCAAGCTACAAATAGAGATTTTGTTCCCAGAGAAGTATCAAAAATGCTATCTCATGAACTTGGTACATGTGTGGGCGCTTGTGCATATGTAGGCGTTGGATCTGTCAAATTTCTAATTGAAGGGTACGCAGACTTGGCAAAAAAGGATCATGTATTTCAATTTTAATAGTTCTGTGAGATAAATTGAAAGCTTAAGAATGCCTTACTTATTTTATAGCAGTAGTGCAACAAAATATGAGTACATGGACAAAGATAAGCATGATAGTATGTAACAAGTGACTAACCCCAATTTAAGACAAATCCCATACACTCGTCCAGGTGTTGAGTGTCTCGTACGAACTCATAAAATCTTAAAGAGTCTGTAACATAACTAGTATGCTGTGTTGGTGTAACTGCATTTAGTCTGGACAAGGTCCATGCTCAACAAATACGAATGCAGTGCTGCCATAATGCCTTAAGGGAACTTCTCTACGGTATTTTCTTGGTCCATATCCATGTTGATTGTTTAATTACCATCGCGATACACATAACTAGAGTTAGGTCTAAATAGTTCATCCCACTCTTAGAAACACAGAAGCTCAAATCAGTTGTCTGCCATCTTTCGACATTTTGCAAAACTATGTCTTTATCATATACCAGAACACAAATGACATCAGATATAATATGTAGCTAGATCCTTCTTCCGAGTTAAGTTCAGGACTTCTATGAATGCAAGCCCAGCTTTTGCATTATCTTGCTATCGAAGTTACTTTTGCTCACATGACTAGGTACGAGATGCGTCTAAATGTTGGAATCATATAATCCCCATGTCATGGACACTGGGACCCGGCAATAACTTTTAATTTATATATTTTATACTCCAAGTTAAATTGGGTTTACAAGGTATCATAGACCATTGACCATTCCATGTAGGCCTGTCAACGGTCCGAATCTTGCAAGATTTAAGTCTGACCCAGATACAAAATAATACAGATACCATCCGAATTTGGCAAATCCAGTTGAAGTCAATCCAGATTTGGAAAACCGGACATCCGAATCTGAAACTCCGATCCGATCTGTTTTTGTAGCTGGTTCATAGTTACGTAGTTATCAAATCAAATCAAACTTCAGAGTGAACAAAACCTAGCATTTCACTTTCAGGTATGACTAATGACTATTCTCCAACGGGCTGGAGACAGATCAAGAGCAAAACAAAAAGTAAGCCAAGAACTGAAAAACAGAGGTGCAATAGCATCATATTTTACTCTAAACACAATATAGGAAAACAGCAACATTTACAACAACGAACAAAAGCCTGGCTTCTCATCTCATCACATCCTCTACACAGAATAAAGAATTCAAAAATCAAGTTTTCCCCGCCTCCCTAGTCCCCAAGGCTTTTAATGTCCTGAAAAAAGTTATTGGGCCACAACGGTCTTAAGTTTTTCATGTATATTCAAATCTAGCACTAAAAGATGAAATTGGGGATCTTAAAGTGGCCAGCAACTCGCAGTAGAGCTTGGCAACTTACAGTGGACGTTGAGAGAGAGAGAGAGAGAGATTATTTGCATTACCAGATTGGATAGTTCATTATCAAATTCAGATTAATGGGAACAGATTCAGATTAAATTGGATTACCGGATCAGATAGTTCATTATCAGATTCAGATTAATGGGAACAGATTCAGATTAAACCCAATCCAATGACAGGCCTAAATTTCCATGCATAATACGAGAGTTCTACCCACTGTTCAGCAATAAACTTGAACTAAAAGTGCTTCCTAGGCAATGTCCAACTAAAAACCTGGAGCATATACCCTACGTCCTCACTCAAGTGGTGTACGTAGTTTGTTTTGAACAGCCCTCCTAACTCAGCTTTTACTGAAGTTTTTATTATTCCCCAGGAAGAACATTACGGAACTATATCTTAGAGTAGCAGCTTCAGATATGTTTTATTTCCATGTTCATCAAAGTATCCCCAAAGCAATTAGTTACGGAAAGTTAAAAACAGTTGCATAAGCATTTATCATAAATTCATAATCATGGCTTTAAACTTTCTTTGTGTTCTGCTGTAAGGGAGCAATTGGTAATCATTATGAAGAACTATACTTTTTAACCAAGTGTCATAATAGACCTATCAGCCATACCTTGAGACAAAGCCGAGCAGATACATCCTGATCAAAAACTCCTAAAGCAACCACAGGAAGTGATGTGAAGACAACATTGTACAGTGACAAAAACCAATCATTGTATGCAGGTTGCCCGGAGAAAGATGCATGTGCCTCGTATAGGAAAACCGTGGCACCAAACGTGACATCCTTATAGAAGAAGTAGCATATCTGCCGAAAGAATGATATATCAATTGACTATAAAGATAGTCATAAAATTTCATGAAGTTTTTAAAAATGAATCAAACTATTTACAAGGGTCTAGGGTACCATCCAGAAAGTTCAAATCAACAATATTCAAAACCATCTTTCAAGTTGTGAATTTAAGTATGACCCCATGCCAACTCATAGAAAACAAGTACATGAACAAATTTGAGATAACAACATGCAGAAAAGCCATTACCATGGACGAGATCCTTCTGTAACACCAATGCCCATGCACCAGTAGCAACCGCTCCAAAAATCTGAACTGAGCAATTGCAATATCACTTGACATGACAGCCTGTTATTTGAAAAACCTATAGAAGTTCAGAAGAGAGGAGACCAAAGAAAACAACAGAGAATTTTAACACGGGTGAAAACTCAAACATAATCAGCTACTAGTTGAGCACCTGCATTCCTTCAGCCCCACTGATTCCGACACCAATATCAGCTTCTTGAAGCATTCCCACATCATTGGCACCGTCACCAATCGCTAATGTTGTTTTTCCAGTTCCCTCTTTAACAAGCCTAGTGACCTGCATTTGGCAGGTATCACTTTTTTCAGGATTAACCATTGCTTTGTAAACAGAGAAATCATCAAAAATTCAAAAGCAAAAAACATAAAACATAAAACAAAAGGAAGGAATAGAAAAGAATGAAATGCTTTTTCTAGGGAGGGAACTATTTAACTCACCAGTGCCTTCTGTTTCGGCGATGAACGGCAGCAAATAACAGATGCGCAGCCAACTGCAAGTTCTAAAAATAGATTTTTCATGCCATCCTCTAGCGCGTATACAAGTGATTTACCATCGATGATCAAAGCAAATCCATGAGAGCTTCCTTTTGATGCAGTAAGTTGAGCCTTCCCTTTACTTATCTGGTCGCGAACACTCTTCTTTGAAGTCTACCGGACAAAATCACAATACCCACAAACGCCATAAATAGGATATCATAAAATGATAGCTATTTTAGTGGATCGTTTGACATTTTCCAAAAGACACACAGACACGATCTTGATTTTCCCAAGACTAATCTTGCAGTTGGTAAACAAACAGAGATAAGAATTAGAGAAGGATTCTGCATTTTCCCATTTGGGAATTTGGAAATCTTACATAGCTATTGTAATTTATACCACTAAGCAATGTTCTAAAAATCGCTAGGCGCTAGTCAGGGGGAAAAGGGGCGCCTAGGCGCTGACTAGTCGGCTGTGTAATCTAGGCGTCGGACCACCGTCTAGCGCCTAGGCAGGGACTAATCGGCCTACGCAACCGCCTTTTAGAACACTGCCACTAAGAAGGTTTTACGTATTTCAATAGAGAACCAAAAGCAACACAATGTCAGATTCTAAAATGTTTATGATCGGACAAGAACACCAAACTAGCAGGCATCTCGGCGATTACCCATAGACTGTTCCAAAAAGCAATGACTGGTGACAACAATTAATTGTTTGGTAATATGCAACAAAATAAACCGCTTGCATTACCAATAAGTGATATGGTTAAGGCTCATGAAAAGTACAACGACAAGATGAGGGTCACTAATAGTCCTTTAACAAAGCCCCTACGAAGAGTGGAATGCAAAACTTGATATGTGTCACACCCACCATAATTAAAATAGGTTTCCTTGGCTTAGGCACTTTCCTAAGAGGTCAGAGGGGGTGAAGGAGAGGTGCTTAAAATTACCTTAGTGGAACTACTCGAGCAAACATTGTATGTTGCAGTGAATATAGTCATGCCACCACTCTTTATTTTAAAGCGCATCATAAGGCTCTTAAAAATTCAGCCATTGGTTTTAGATTTAAATGGATTACACCCATTCAAAAGATTAAAAATTTCACCAAAAATAAGGACAGAAGTAAGTAAATTTACCTTGGCAATTGCATCCTTCTCTCCTGCTCTCTCTAGAGATCTGATTTCTGGGGTCTCCAAGTTTATTATTATCTGCGTCATTCCTTGTCTAAGTAAACTACATGCGAAACTGCAAATTTGACCTTCTCAATCAGATATGCCCCTCACTTGATGCGAGTAATATCTAAAGTCGCAGTATCTAACCGTACCCAATATTGATGGCTGTCTCCATCTTATCTCCAGTTAAAACCCATAGTTTTATTCCTGCTTGGGCAAGCTTGTCAATACACTCAGGAACCTATGGTGCAAAGGAAAAAGAAGAAACATCAGTTCCATTCAATACTTTTCGAAGGGTCATTCTTACGAGGACTCCTGGTTAAATTTTTCAACCCACCCCATTTTGAAGTTTGTCTTCAACCGCTGTTGCACCAAGAAGAGACAAATCCTTCTCAATCTTCTCGACCACTTCATCGATCAATGCTTCCCGATCTGCACTGACAGAATTCTTTGCCTCTGCAAACTTGTCATTGAACTTATCATACTCTTCCTCATTGAGTTCCCGATAAGCAAGCATTAAGGTCCTCAAGCCTGCATCAGCATATTCATTTACATGTCCCCTGGTTTCGTCTTGAAACTCCCTTCCATTTTTGGCCAGCCTTTCAAACATGACACTGCATGGAAAATAATGAAACCAAAATATAGAAGAAAAATAACACAAGTACCTTTATCAAACATCCAAAAGTAGTGTAAATGGGAAGGAAGGTTTGAGTTTACGAATTACGAACCTGTCAGCACCTTTACAGAGTAATAATAGCTTTCCATCCTCATCCCTTACTATTACAGACATCCGCTTTCTTGAGCTATTAAATTCTAAAACATTTAGAAGTTTATACAACCTGCAGAAAGAAAAGTAGTCATGTCAAATAGAAGTCAACTCAAGCTGCTGTTTACTTAAAGTAGAGGAAGCTAAATCAGCTTAACATGTGCAGGCGCAAATTCAAATACATTCAGTGCAATGTAGATGCATGCATCAATGTGTCTGGATCTAAGAAGCACAGACACGTCTACAAACCTTTCGTATCTATGTCGGACACATATCGGAAACGGACACGCTCGGACACGTGAAATCATGTGTCCGAATATTTAATTATTTTTCTGAGTCAGACATGCTCCGACACATACCCGACATGTACCTGACGTGTATCGGACACGTTTTGGTGGCTATGTAATTTTTAAACCGTGAAATGGAGTAGCAATGTACTATTTGAGAAATGAACCAAATTTAAAGCCAATATCAATTAACTTAACAATGAAAACACAATCCCCTATTCTCATATTTTCATTGGAATTTTAATCTTTAATTTGGAAAAAATAATATTTTTATATATTATTGAATTTATGTATATAAATATATTTATTTATTTATGTACTTTCGTATCCTCCAATGTGTCCGTGTCCTTGTTATTGGAAAAATCATGTGTTTGTGTATCTGTGTCATGTTGTGTTCGTATCCTGTATCCATATCCCTGCTTCTTAGGTCTGGATAAATAGAACTGCATCAGTATGCATGCACACGTAATTCGTTACTATCGAGTGCAACTGTGCAAGTATGTGGTCAGGTGTCGAATCTATCTAATTTTCATTTGAAGACCATGGGGACCAGCTAAATATGCACATTCTTTTGTATATTCTTTGCATTTTTAGGGTAAATGATGCTCGCAAGGAGTCTTGGGGCAGTTCAAGCATAGTCTAGGAGTTATGAGCAGAGTTCAGGTTTTGAATTACAAAATGTGCCTGCTAGGCAAGTGCCTAATTAAATATGTTGAACACAAATTCCATACTTTTATCCGCCAACACAGGTATTAACAGATTCAGAGGACTCCATGTATACTTTCCAAGCACCCGAAAAGATATTGTCCGGAAACCAAGACATTGCTAATCAGGCATAAACTCTTTAACATATGGTCCACTTTGGAACTTGATGGAGAATGTGAGAGGCTCGAGGAAGTGAATGTAAGGAAGCGGCAATATATGGAAATTCACATCATCTCAAGATGGGAGCTTAGAAAGCATGGACAGTCAAACAAAAGGGAACCTGGCCTATTTAATCCCAGCACAATCTAATCCCTCTCCGCCCTCCTTATTTTTGGACACCCCTCCCCCCTATCCAAAACATATCCCCCTCCCCCTTTACTGAAATACCCTTGTCATGCCTTACAATTGTAGATGCAGAAGAAGAGAGGAGAGAGCAGAAATTGCAATTTCTCTCTGGGCTGGCGGATTTCGGACACCAATTTGCCCTAACTACTCATTTGGACGCCCCTGTAAACTGGGTGTGTGTTGTTGGTAGTAGTGAGTTGGTTTGACGAGTTCGGGACCGAGTTTGGTAAGGACTGAGTAGACCCAGCTGATGATGGGAATGAGGTTTTGTTGGTTTAAGTTTCCTCTGCTGAACTTTGTGGTTTGTCCATTGAAGAAGAAGAAGATTGAGTTCGATTTCATTAACTCATTGATAGGTAGTAAGAAGGAGGTCTTTGGCGTGTCTAATTTAACTCAACAAGAAGATTTTGTGGGTCTTTTTTCCCCTCTTCGTATTTTTTCATATTTTCTCATCAAGTGAAATTACAATTTATTTCAAAACAAGGGCAAAATAGAAATTTGACACAATTTTACATTATCCACCCCTTTATATCCCCTCCTAAAAAAATTAAAGAAACCAAGTAACTTTTAATACCCCTTTCTTAAATAATCTCCCCTCATTTCATATCCCCCTTCTCCCCTCTAAAACATATCCCTCTACCACACGAGCCATAAGGGAGAGAGCTTTACAGCCTCTTTGATGGATTGTGTAATGCAATCAAACCCTAGGTGTGCTGCCTAAGGCTTCAAGGAGTGATTCCTAGATCTATCTTCTTCTATACTTCTCTTTTATTCTTGTTTTAAGTTATTATCAGCTTTGCTAATGTTCACAGTATCTAAAACAGCCCTGTTTTGATTCTGTTTCTCCTATTTAGCTACGCCCTAAGCCTAATCCTTCCATTTGTTACAAAAACCCTAATCCTCCCTTATTGTTCTACATCAGAACTTCAGTGAAAAAAGAAACTTCGAAATGGAAAGGTTTGCAGTGCATATTTATTCAAGGACCTCACCAGCACCTGCATTTCCTTCAATGCAGGTTAAACAAGAGGACTTAACTCTTTCTCACAGAAAACATGAAGCAAGTGAAAGACCTCGAGTCATGGATATATTCTTGTTACCTATTCCAGATATCTAAATGTCCAAGCAAACGACAATTGAAACATTGATAAAAATTAAAAACATGATGTATCATATATAGAAAAACCCACCTTCCAACTTTTTTGCCAGATGCAGGATCCAACTCATGCAATGAGACGCTTGTTTGAGTCCTTTCATAGAATTCAAAACCAAGTTCTCTTGCTGCAATCACAAAAGCCGCCTCATCTGGTGACTCAGCTTCGTAGGACACCTTCCCTGTGTCTTCATCCACTTCAGGTATGGCCGTGTGACAAATCGCTAGTAAACGAAGAAACTTTTGTATGACATCCGAACAGGGTTCATTCACCCAATTCCCAGTCATGATCCTTCTATCCTCAAAATTGAAGCCTTTAATGAGTGGTTTTGCATCAGAAGAATCTGTAACACAACGGCCATAGGCCGTCCCAGCAATAGAGCACTTAACAAACACCATTGAATTACAAGTTAATGTTCCTGTCTTATCAGAAAGTATTGTGTCAACTTGGCCAAGTTCCTCAGTTAAATTTGATGTGCATGCACGAGCTGGTTGGTCAGCTTCTTCATAATACATATAAATATCTCGATTGATAAAGACACTTTGGAGAACTTTGACGATCTCAATTGAGACATACAAAGAGATTGGGATCAAATAAGCATATAACATCACGGCCGTCAGAAAGTGATAAATCGCAGCCACTTGGGCTCTTTTGGGATCAAAGTATACCGTAGAATCATTGGGTCTTAAATACCATCTTTTCATAATTCCGTTTTCAAGGTCATCCCCTGTTGTAATGCCAAAGTAAATTGATCCAATAAAAGCTATTGTAAATAAGACACCAAATAAGAAGTAGATGATCTTATCCATTTTCCTCTCGATTTTGCTTCTCTTTGAAGGGGGGTCGGTAGAGTTTTGAATAACCTTCGTATCATGACCAGTGAAGATAACAGCTCCATATATGTATTCAGTATTACGGAGTTTGGAATCTCTAAGGAGAAGTTGCTGAGGAGTTAGGGAATGCTTTTGCTCTTCAAATTCCATACTTCCAACAAAAGAGTACAAATTTGCATTTGGGTCTTCGCATCTAACAAGGGCCTTGAAATTGCTAAACTTGGAATCCTCATGTAAAAATGAAGTGACCTCTAGTGCTTGTTTTAGTTTCAAATTTGTTTCCCCGTCAAGGTTCATTGTTTCCACATAACAGATTGAATCCTCATAACAGGATGAAAGCAAGAGAAGATCTGCTGGAAAGAACCCGTCCTTCTCCACCTTCACTATATCTCCCACTTTGAGATTCTTCCATTCAGTATGCTCAAAAACTCCACTACCGGCATGCACTTTAACCTTTCTATTGTTCACCTCAATATCCTGAAACAAAACTCACTGGATATTTACGGCACTGATGTAAACCTTGAAAGGAAAAATAAGAATACGCAGCTTTATCATTTTGTCTAGCAAAAGAAACAGCTCCATAAAAATCTCTTGCAGTAAGCAAGAACCACGGTCCACTTTATACTCTTATGATTCCATGCATCAACCACTTGGCAAGTACAATAAAAGCTTCATATAAAAACCAGCAATATGTTGCGAGTATTCGAAACAGTTTGATGTGCTTGTAATAACCAAGTTAATCCATTGGTGAGAGTATTAGCACCGTAAGCAACTAGGTGATTCAGAAGTATACCCCTTTAGCCTCCAGCTAAATGAATTTATGGTGAAAACTGAAAACAATCCCAGTTTAGGAGCATATGCGACTTATCTCCGAGCCACCTCCCCAATGAGTCCTCACAATTACCTGACTATCTTAAACAATAAACCTGTCTATGCCATTGAAGCATTGTCCAACCACTCTTGACTACCAATCAGAGAAGATAATTCCATATGAATTACAAGGTTAAAATTTTCATAAGAGTGCAAAAAAGAAAAAGAAAAACAATATACAACTTATTTCAGCTAAGAATTAATCCAACTGTACGACAATAACCAGTAATACAACAACTAAAAGGAAGATAGAAATAAATAAATAAAAAGGCATGCTCATGAAGAGCTAGCAATGAGGGGAATACCTGCTGTTTCCGTCTCCAATCCTCAATACCTTCCTTGATCATGGTGGCCCCGATCACGACAAATAGAGGTAGGATAGCACTGACGGCAGTATAAGGAGCAAGGGGAGTGAAGGCCAAGGAGCCTGTGACAAGGAAGTAAAAATTGGCCACTCTCCTAAACTGCTCAAACAAGGCCTTTGGGAAGAAACTTGTTGCTGTGTACTTTGTGCTCCTAATGGAATTGGCAGCATAATGGCGAATCGCAGCCTCAAAAACACCTGGTTCATTGCAATAAACCACCCTAGAAAATCCAGGCCCCCCAATCTCTGAATGATCATCTTTCGAAAAAGATGCTCTCCCACATCTGAATGAGTAGAGCTTGCTAAAATTCAACTTCCTCCTTCTGCCAGTTTTCATTTCTTTCAATGAAACTAGTACTTTTTCAAAGTGAAGCCCAAATCCAAATCAAGGAGACCAAGGCCATTGACAAGCAAGAAAATTTTACTTTTCCGACTTTGGATGCCAACAAGAAATGCAACTCCCAATTAAAACCACCCAGAACAAGTACCCCCAGATCAACAAATCCCCAACAATATTTGTTTCAATGAACAGAATTCCCTCAGAAACCCAGTAAATTAGATACTATCACGTACTAACTGCTAGTCAAGTAAATAAGATTGAATGAAAAGGGTGTCTGATAAACTTCATAAAATAAATGTTTAAGGAACACGAACCAGGGATATATGGGAAATTGGGAATTGCCCATAGGAGGGGCAGGGAGATGGAGACAAATCAGGCGACGATTACAAACACCAGACCCAGCTGGAAAAATCGAGGAATATCAGCACAATTGAAAACCAAAAATCTATGTCATAATACAGAAATACCCAGAAACAGAAACATCTGATTCAGCAAGAACCAAATCAAAGAGGACCAATATTCATACAACGCCTGTATATATTCGGTTACTCCCTAGACAAGCATGGCACGAAGAAATCTCCTAACTTTCGGTTACTCCCTAGATGATCTAATACCAACTCCTACAAAATGCAATCTTTGACGAGATATCAAACTGAAACATAAGCCAAGACTATTTGGGTTTGATTCAGCTATAACGATTTCATACTCACAGATGAGAATTGGGATTTTCCTCGGGAAATTTTCAGAATGCCAAAGGCACGTAGGTTGTCTTTCTTCGTGGTGTACGATGTTTTGCAGACCAACTCACAACTCAGAAGGAGAAATTATTCCGTGCCCTTGAAGCAACAAGTGTCCTTGCCCCGCACATCCGAGCCATCCGTTCGGTACCCGGACGGCTCGGATTTAGTGAGAGAAAGGAGAGATAAAGGAGGAAAGAGGGTGTTTTAATATCATCCGTTCGGTACCCTAACGGATAGCTCGAATGTGCCCGAGGGGCACCACGTCAGCTCCTGCCTCGGCGGCAAGGAATAATTTCTCACTCAGAAGGGTCTGCTTTTCTTAGAGATGCTACCGGCACAGACTATCTGTGCACAGATAGTGCCCTTACGGCTCCGTGGGCCCACTACGGTCCCCGCAAACGATACAGGCTTGCAGGAGTGTTCTACTTTTAGAATTTTTTTTCCTTATCAAAATAAGATAATTTTAAAATTAAATATAATGAAAATAAAAAATAATTTTTTAATTTTTTTCACCATTTAAAAAATCTCAATGAGATCTATCAAACAAGATATATATTGATAGAAAAATTATTTACGTAAACACATGATTTTTGAGCTTAAAATTTTCTCTATTTTTTTCTAAAAGTTCTTTTTTTTACAAAACTAGAACGGCACCTAATTGATTTTCTAAGAGTATCTCCAACCCATCTCCATTTGGGCATCAAAACTCCATTTCAGAAAATCCATGTCTTCTAACTCATCTTCATTTGGGGTTTCTATTTTGAAGACTCAATTCTCATTTTTCAAATTTGAAGGATCACATCCAAAATGGAGACTCATCTCCATTTATCTTCTTCACTAATATTCTATTTACTTTTTTAAAGAATTTTGTCAATTGCATATAACTTTTATATTATGCATCATTTTTCTAAAAAAATTGATATTATTGGAAAGACAATAATTATACCTTCAAAATGAGTCTAATATTAAGTATATGTTGTGGTGGCCTCGGTTACGAGCTCGGTAACCTGGCCGTAAGATGTGACTTCAACATTCGAGGAACCTAGAACCGAAGCCATGAATGGACTTCATTCCTCGGTTGGCTCCTCGGTGCTTCTCTCGATGCCAAGCCCGTGTGTTGCGTTGCTGTCAGCTGCCCTGTCTCCCCAGAGGATATCCTTGAGTCCATCAACAGAAAGTTGTTACGCCATGCGATCCCCATAAAGATCATGCAGCGGAGCAATCATTACCCTTCCTCATGTGCTCCGTAACCGTTTTCTCCTCTCACATCACATATGACGTCACCCGAGAAGGTTACCTGAGTGTATATTCCACACGCTAGCTTGGAGTCCAAGAAACCCTAGGTCTATAAATACAAAGGGATACTCACCTGAAAGAGGTATGTCATTCTACCCTAACCCTAGACCTACCTCCCCTTCCTGAGATCTAACTTGATCGTCGGAGGGTCACTGGGGTGTCCAACCCATAGTGACTTGTTGCAGGTCTTAGCGGCGGAAGCGCGGAGCAGCAGGAGGAAGAGCCTAACCAGAGCCTTGGACCTGATCCCAATAATCCGAACCCCTACAATTGGCGACTCTGCTGGGGATTAGCCACTCTCACAACCGTTCACCTCTCTCCACCCAAAGGGCTCCGTCAAGATCTCCCGCCGCAGCAATAATGGAAGTCGAAGATCCTCACCCCAGTGAGACAACCCTTGGCCTCGGACCGTTCGGAGAGCCAATCTTGGTTCTCGGCGGGGCCGGTACCCCAGGGAAGGCTCACATGTCAATCGGAGTCAGAGCTGGAACTTCAACCCAGGACGTGGGGGTCGGCACCGAACTCCACACCTACATCTGTCACCTGGAGCGAAAGATCGACGACTTGTCAACAGCCGTGGAACGAGACAAGCACGTCCGCGACGAGCTCGCTGAGATCAAGCATCTTTTTCAGATCTCCGCATTTCACTCCTCCGGCGGTCATGGGGGAAGAAGAAGTCATCAAAGCCCTTCCCGCAGTCGCGAGGGGGGCCGTTTGGTCGAACACCAGCCTCGATCCTCTGTCAAAGATTGTCTCGAGCCTCCTGTTGCGAAAGATGGTCGAACTGAAGGTGGCACTGGGCGCAGGGAACGTTCCCGTTCCCCTGACCTCAAAGACCCATGAAGGAAACGATCCGCCTTCGAGAGGCTTGGTGCCGGTAGCGACTCCGCCTCCTCCACGCACCCGGTCAGGAATGGGAAGGGAGCTCGTGAGCCCACCCCTAGCTTCACCAAAATTGCCAATGACGAGGACGGCCTCCTGGAGTTCCAAACAAAAGGGTATCGCGAGCGCCTCAAGAATGCTCGAGCCAAAAGCCCATTTGTCTCGCATCCAGGGGAAAAGGGTGGCGGAAGCCATGTCACGGAGCACCTCGAGCCCTACGCCCGAGATAGCTATAAGAAGGACCGACAAGAGCGATCTCATCAGAGATCATGGGGCATCCCACCGAAGAGAAAAGAATACAAAAGGCTGGACGAGTCGGTCCCAAAAAAGCGTCCCGCAATGGAGCGTCCAGACGGTCTTGACCGTTCGATCCGACCTCATCGCGATGCCCGACTTAAAAGACTCACGACCTCCCCCTTCACACGGGAGATCGACTCAGTCACCCCCCCAAAAGGATTCACCCAGCCCAAATTTGCCAAGTACAATAGCAAGACTGAGGCATACATTCACCTGGTGCAGTACAAGCTCGTCATGTCTCTCTTCCTCCGAAATGAGCCCTCGGACGATGCTTTCCTCTGTAAGGTCTTCCCCGCCAGCCTCGGGAACCTAGGCCTTACATGGTTTAACCAGCTGCCTGCCAGGCCAATCTCATCGTTTGACTCCCTGTGCGATGCCTTCATGGCTCGGTTCATCACGAGCAACAAACATGAGAAGGAGATTGATTCCCTCCTCGCTCTCCGGAAATGACCCGACGAGACGCTCCGCCAGTACGCCAATCGCTAGTGGGAGCTATTCAACGAAATCGAAGGCTGTGACGGTGTCATTTCCGCCCGAGGATTCAAACTCGGTCTCATCTCCCAAGACGAGCAAGTCTATGATGACCTCGCCCGCAACAAGCCCGACTCCATGAAGGACCTCATGACCCGCATCGAAGGCTGGTGCCAGCTCATCGAGTCCAAAGCTGAAAGGGGCATCGGGAAGTCCGCGAGCTCCAAAATCACATCTGTCTCGGCCAACGCTTCGGTTCCCGCACCTGTTTCAACGCCTAAGAAGCAGGTCAACAGCATCAAGCAACCCCCGAAGAAGGGACCAAAGCCAAGCGACTTCAACGTTGAGAAAACCATCTTCACTGTTCCTATTTACCGGCTCATTGATTAGGTGAATGATAAACCTTTCTTCTCCTTCCCGAATCAGAAGCTCGGCACCGAGAACGGCAAGATCAAAAACCCAATCGTTCGATGCAGTTATCATAATGAGCAAGGCCACTTCACTACTGCTTGCAAGCCCTTCAAGGCCTACTTGGAGCAGCTTGTCGCCGGTGGCCACCTCAATCATCTCATCGATCACGAAAAAACCAAGGCTCGGGCAGAGCGCGCCGAGCACAGACCCGAAGAAGAAATTCAGACGATTCAAGTTATCCACGGCCCTCTGCACCCCAAGGCCGCTCGCATCATCCGTACCGAGTTGAGCAACGCATCCTCCTCCAAACAGGTTATGCTCGTCGGTCCCGACACCAAGCACGCTCGCACCGACGACGGTTCAAAGTGGACAATCTCGTTTACCGAGAAGGACCTCGACCGTGTCCAACTGCCACATAATGACGCCCTTGTCGTCACACTTCGCATCGGAACTTTCAACGTCCGCCGCGTCCTCGTTGACCAAGGTAGCTCGGTCGAGGTCATGTACTACTCCCTGTTCCAGGATCTAAAACTCTCGGACACCGACCTCCGTCTTTCCGAAGTCCCCCTCATAGGCTTCAACAGGGCCCCGGTATGGCCTCTCGGGTTGATCACTCTCCCCGTCCGCGCAGGCTCGGTGGTCCTCGATATGGAGTTCGTGGTCGTTGACGTCCCTAGCCCTTACAATGCAATCGTCGGGCGCACCTGGCTTCATAAGTTGAAGGCTATCGCCTCCACTTATCACTAGGTAGTCCGCTTCATAGGCGCTAACGGACGACAGGAGGACTTGTACGGTGACCAAACCGCGGCAAAGAGGTGCTATGTTAACACAGTCCGAAGCAACAGAAAGACTTCCCAGGTTAACCTCATCGAGGTCCCCGAAGCCCCCGTTCTGGAAGACGTCGGCAGGCTTGCCGACGAGAAGGCAGTAGAAGAACTCGTTACCGTTCCCATTACCGAAGACGGATCACGTTTTTTTCTTGTCGGTTCCTCACTCACCGACACCGAGCGGAATGACATGGTGGATTTCCTTAAAAAGAATATCGAAGTATTTGCATGGACTCCCTACGAGATGCCCGGAGTCAATCCCTCATTCATTTGCCACGAGCTCAACATCGACCGAACCAAGCGCCCTATTGTCCAGAAGGCCCGGCGCTCCTCTCCGGTCCATTCCGAAGCTGCCATCGAGGAGGTCAATCGACTCCTCAACGCCAATGCCATCCGAGAGGTCCAATACCCCGAATGGTTGGCCAACACTGCGGTTGTCAAGAAGAAGAATGGCAACTGGCGCGTCTGCGTTGATTATTCCAACCTCAACGACGCCTGTCCAAAGGACTTCTTCCCCCTCCCGAGGATCGACCAACTTGTTGACGCTACGGCAGGCCATGACCGACTCAGTTTTATGGATGCATGCCGAGGCTACCATCAGATTGCCATGAGTGAAGGAGACGTCGAGAACACGGCCTTCATCACCCCTCACGGAATCTTCAGATATCTCGTCATGCCCTTCGGACTGAAGAACGCCGGGGCAACTTTTCAAAGGATGATTACCAAGATGTTCAAGCGTCTCCTAGGTGACACAATGATGGCTTACATCGACGATATGGTGGTCAAAAGCATGCTCGCCGATGATCACCTCACCCATCTCGCCGAAACCTTCGAAATCCTTAAATAGCACAAACTCCGCCTCAATGCAGAGAAGTGTGCCTTCGGTGTAAGCTCCGGTAAATTCTTGGGCCACCTCGTGTCCCGGCGTGGGATTGAAGCCGACCCTGCTCAACTACTGGCCATCGAGAAGCTTTCGGCTCCCCACAACAAGAGGGACGTGCAACGCTTGACGGGCATGACTGCTGCCTTGAACCGATTCATCAGCCGTTATTTCGACAAGTGCTAGCCCTTCTTTGCCCTCCTGAAGGGTAGCCGACGGAGCTTCCAGTGGACCGAGGACTGTGACCGAGCCCTGCAGCAATTGAAGACTTACCTCTCCGAAGCACAGCTCCTTGTCACGCCTCGGGACCAGGAGGACCTGTTCCTATACCTTGCCGTTTCCTCACATGCGATCAGCTCGGTTCTCGTTCGACAGGAAGGACGAGACCACCAGCCCATCTACTACTCCAGCAAGACGATGACCCCCGCCGAAACACGTTATCTTCCATTGGAAAAGCTCGTTCTCGCCCTTGTCTCAGCGTCTCGGAAGCTTGCCCCATACTTCCAGTCTCACCGTATCATTGTTCTTACCAAGTACCCGTTCAAATCACTCCTCCGAAAGGCGGACCTCTCCAACCGAATCTCCCAATGGGCCGTCGAGCTCGCAAATTACGAAATCCACTTCCAACCTCGGACAGCAATCAAAGCCCAGGTACTTGTCGACTTCATCGCCGAGCTCACTCCAGCCGACGCCCTGGCTTCAAACCCACCCCCCCATCCCGAAGCCGTCCTCTAGGCCAATCCAAGCACCGCTTGGAAGCTCTTTCATGGCGATGTGTGGAAAATGTATGTTGACGGTGCGTCTAACAGCCGAGGTGCCGGGGCTGGGATCGTGCTCCTATCCCCTTCCGGCGTCTTCCATGAAAGCTCCCTCTCCATCAACTTCCCGGCCTCCAACAACGAGGCTGAGTACGAAGCACTTATCTTCGGACTTAAGACTGCCGAAGCCCTCGGTATCGAAGAACTTGTAATCGATAGTGACTCTCAACTGGTGGTCAACTAGCTTTCCGAAGAATATGAAGCTCGGGACGATCGAATGCGCACCTACCTCAGCTCCGCCATCTGGCTCCTCAAAAGCTTCGAGGCCATTCGCGTAGAACATATTCCCAGGGAACAGAACGCTCACGCCGATGCCCTCGCTGGGCTTGCTTCTGCCTGTGCTGCTTTAGAACATCGTTCCATCTCCTTCAGCTCCATCGACAAACCCAGCTTCGAACTTGAAGTTTTAAGCCACGAGGTCCTTAACATCGAGCTCGGTCCGAGCTGGATGGATGAGATCGTCGGTTACTTAAAAGATGACATCCTCCCTGCCGACAAAAAGGAAGCCCACCGACTCCGCAACAGGGCCGCACTCTTTTGGCTTAATCCCAACGGAAAGCTTTACCGAAGGTCATTCACCGGTCCCTACTTGTTGGTTGCCCATCCCCACCAGGTCCCGGGCATCATTGAGGAACTTCATTGTGGCGACAGCGGTTGCCACTCTGGCGGGCGCTCTCTTGCTCACCGAGCCATAACCCAGGGGTACTGGTGGCCCACAATGAAGAAAGACTCTGAGGATTATGTCAAGCGTTGTCGAAAGTGCCAAATGTTTGCCCTATCATCCACCAGCCGGCTCGGGACCTCAGCCCACTCACCAGCCCTTGGCCCTTCTCTCAATGGGGCATGGACATAGTTGGCAAGCTCCCCGTCGCTCCCGGTGGCTTCAAGTTCCTTCTCACCGCCACCGACTACTTCTCCAAGTGGGTCGAGGCCGAGCCCCTGGTCACCATTGAGGAAACAGATGTCATTCGCTTCGTCTGGCGCAACATCATTTCTCGCTTCGGTGTACCCTTTGCCATTATCACCGATAACGGGAAGCAGTTTACCGGGCAGCGGTACCGGGCTCTCTTGGATGAGTATGGCATTAAATGGGACACCTCCACGCCGGGCTATCCACAGGGCAACGGCCAGGCCGAGGCCGCCAACAAGGCCATCTCCTCCGGCCTCAAACGCCGACTCGAATCCCGCCGGGGCAAGTGGGCTGAAGAATTGCCACGCGTCCTCTGGGGCTACCGCACCACTTCCGACGCTCAACGGGCCGCACCCCCTTCTCTTTGGCCTTCGGTATGGAGGCTGTTATTCCTCTACAAGTCGGTCTCCCCACGATCCGTACCGAGAACTTCGACTACGAAGTCAATAGTGAAAGCATTGCGGCAGATCTCGACCTGGCCGAGGAGGAGCGTGAAAATACCCGGATCAAGCTCGCTTCATACCAGCAGGAGGTGGCCAAAGGGTATAACCGAAGCATCCGTCTCAGGTCTTTCAAACCAGACGACTTCGTCTAGAAAAAAGTGATAGAGAAATCAAAAAAGAGGAAGCTGATGCCCAACTGGGAGGGTCCCTTCCGAGTCCTAAATCACCTAGGCTCGGGCAATTACAAGCTGGAGAAGCTGGACGGTTCTCCAATCGCCAAGACCTGGAATGCCAACAACCTCAAGAAGTTCTATGGCTAGTCAGGCTTAGGCGCCCGAGGACCTATCCCCTTTTTCCCTAGTTTTTTATTTTTCCAAGAAATGCTTGTGAGCATACCTATGTAATGGCCTGTCCTACTTCTGCTTCAACGAGAATTTTCCTGTCATCACTATGTGTTATTACTCTCGTCATTTACTTTTTACTACTCGGTTCAACCTTGTTTGAATCGTTTTACCTTGGCTTCGGGACTACGTCCTCCCATGGGTACCCCCCTTGGACGAAGATCCCCACTAAGTCACCACGGCCTTCTCGATCGTTCGGACTCTAGGTTGTTCGTCTAAAGGAAACTCGGCCATTGCCCGAGCCCTTTTCTGCCGACTTCCCTCTACGTCATCTACTGTTACGGATTCGCTGGATCCCGAAGCCATGGCCAATGCCATTTCCCTTCGGGACTCTAGCCCAATTCCTTAGCAGAATATCCCACCCTAAGTATCTATCACTCGGGCTACCTAATCAACCAGCGACCGGGGCACCTAGCCCGAAGTAGGGGCACGCGAAATTCAACGTTTGACTCCTCTTTGCTTTGGGTTAGGTCTCTCGATCTCTTTAAAACAAAGGAGCTTCGGTGATCGTTGCCTTCGCTTCGGTTATTTTCCTGCCTGCCTACCATGCAAACCTACCGGGCACGGGGGCTAATCAATGCTCCATTTTCTAAAACAAATCTATACGTCTTTGAGATCCCCTCGGTCTATGCTTCGGTTACAATTTGGCTTCTTCCAAATGTTTAACCGCAGCAGGGGCAGAGGCATCCTTCGGTGGTAATTATGAACCCATACATATCGAAGACAAATCAGTAGAAGCATTCATTCAATAGAAGAAAATCATTCAAACCAAGCGATCAAGTTGAAATCCTCAAATTCAAATCCTACTTGGCTATTACAAGTGATCAGGCTTCGGCCAACCGTTCGGCGCCTGTCACCGAAGCATTACTTACAGACTCCTGGAACGGCAAACTCCAAATGTCCGGAGCCGTCCAGCCAAAAACAAAAGCTAGAAAGAAGAAAAAAAAAATCCTAAGTATCCTGAGGAACAGGAGCTTGGGTCGCGTTGTCAGCTGCAGCTGTGGTTTGGCCTTTGGAAGGAATCCTTGCCTCGGGATTCTGCACCTGTTCATCCTCCTCCTCGGGCATCGTGAGCTCCTCAGGTGGTGCTTCAGGCAGGGCTCGGAGTGCAGAGTCCTCGGGGAGATTCAGCTTCTGAAAAAGGGCCTCGTGGTTGAAGCGAAGCCCGTCCAAGAAGCGATCTCGGTACAGCTCATTCTCAATATCTCGTACTTGCTTCTTGTACTCCACTCCGGCCGCGTCCCAGCCCCGGTCATAGCCCGCCTGCATTGCCTCTTCCAGCTCCCTAGCTCGAGCGGCCCTCAGGGTTTTGGCATCTTCCTCGGCTTTGGTGGCCCTGCCCTCAGCAAGCAGCCTCTCCCTGTCGCACCTCTGAAAGTTCGACAAGTAGAGTTCGCAGCTCTCCCGAGCCACCTTCAAGTCTTCCTCTTTCTGGGCTAGAGCCTTCGTCAACTCCTCAATCTCAGCTTCTCGGGCTTTGCATCGGCGATTAACCGAAAGAGCCCGAGCGCCAGCCTATCAACACAGAATGAAAGAGAAAGGATTTTTTACAAGTATGAAAACCTAGCCGAAGGATATAAAGAATAGAGAAGCAATGAGCTTACCACGAAAAGGACTTACGCAATCTCCGCAGTCAAGTCCTCGGTTAGACCGTCGACAGCTTGGGCATCCTGAGGAAGGATGCAGCCCTGGAGCATGCCGTACGCTACACTGAGGTTATTGATAGTGTCGGCATGAGTGATCAACCGACCAGCGAAGTGTCGGAACTCGGGCGTTCAGGGAAGCTCCTGGGGATGGACCCAGGTCCCCTCCTCCCCGTCGGCAGGTTGCTCCTCCCTCCTTCCTTCCTGTTCATCCTCGATGTTGATCGGCTCCTTTTCTCGGCTTCGGTCGCCGACCACCTTATCGTGCTGAGCCCTCTTCTTCGGAGGCCCCTGCGGTGAAATTGGGGTCACCCCCGAAGTCCCGGCGCCCGGCGCGCAGACGGGGGCAGCACCCCTGCCTTGACCTCTCGGTCTCTGGCGCCTAAGATTCAGCACCTCGCGAGTTCCGGGCCCGGCCATTCCTTCGCTCAGCCCAGTTCTTTCTGGGGTCTCCCTGTTGGCCTCCTCCCTTATGATCCCCCGAGGCCCGGAGCTACTCCCCTCGGTATCGGGCGCGACTCCTCCGCTGCCTCCCCCTCTTCCTGCACCTCTGCCCTAACCTCGACTGCGTCCTCGGCCTGCCCTTGGTACGCCTTGTTGCCTTGGTCTCTTCTTCAGATAGCTCGTGTATTGTAGACACCCCAATCTGGGCTTCCAGATTACTTTACTTACGGTATTTGATTCCCCGATGATGAAATGGATCAAGAACACCCCGGGAATGTAAAGTGTTTGAGCTTTGAGTGTTTGAAAAACCCTTAAACCCAACCTAACCTAAGCCACTTCCAAAAGCCAAAAACCCTACTGACCCGCGCCAAGGCGCAATTGTCTCGCGCCAGGGCGCAACCATCGTCTGCGCCAGGGCGCACTGTCGTGTGACGGTTTGACTCCATCGGAGCGATGGTCAACCATCGCGCGCAGACCCATTCCATCGCGCGCCCGAGCACACCACTCGCCTGACAGGCCCGACTCTCGCGCGAGAGTCCGCCTGGGTCAAAGTCAAAGATTTGACTGTTGACCCACGCGCGACAGCTGTCACACTCGCGCGATGGTCCCATTCCATCGCGCGATGGTCCTAACCAGTCACTTTCACCTTTTGCCAGCCACTTGGTTGCTTGCCTGGGGGTCTACAGGGCTATTTGAACCCCGTTTTTCTCCACAGGACAGTGGCAGTGCAGGTTAATCTCTCCCATCACCTTTTGGCAAGCCTTCACCACTAAGTTTTGGCCTTGGGCCTTGTTTGCTACCACCTTTGGTCCTCCACTTCTCCTATAAATACCCCTCTTTTGTTCACCTTTCAAAGGGTTCAAGATTTTCATTCACTTTGGGTTAGGAAAGAAAGGGCACAACATTTTACTCACCATTTTCACCACTTAAACAACCTCAACTCATTTCAAAGTTATTTTTATTTATGTTTAACTCACTGTTAAGCATGATAATAACCAGTTTATTGCTTTTCCTTTGTTAGAACTGCTAGCTTGCATTTCAATATTCATTTCTGTTGCTGTGGAGTACCCCTGGGACCTTTCTGGATATGTTTCAGAACCCAGAAACATGTAAACCAAGCACTGGTCTGGCCCAGTCCCTCGCGCGACAGACTGACACCATCGCGCGATGATGCGCCAGGGCGCACCGTCGCGCGCCTGAGGCGCACCCTCGCGCGCCAGGGCGCATCCTCGCGCGACAGAGTGACTGTCTCGCGCGACTGTTTGGCCCCGACCAGTGGCTGGCCTTGCATGATTCACTTGGTTTTAGGCCTCTATTCTTGTCCCCACACTGTTTATGGGGTGTTTTGTTCATTTATTGTGTTTTTCAGCCTTAAAACTGTGTTGTTATAAATACTATCAACTGCTTGGTTTGTCCTGGGTGTGCACTGGTCCTTCCAGAGCCCAGAGGGTTTGAGAATAAGAGTTGTAGGCTTAGGCTTACTGGCGCGCGCAATTCTTGTGGTAGCGTGCGCAGGTGTGATCAGCATGCATTGACTTGATCAGTGCATACTGGTTTCTTCCTGTGCACGATACTCTAAGACATGGGCTTTCCAGTCTGTCTAATTCTCACAACAGTCTGTTTTCATCCTATACTAACTGCTCATTCATGCCATCTATCACATCTTGCAAACTGTTACAGTTTTAATCTCCGATTAACTGTTCCCCCGCCCTAACTGGCTAAAATTGGTTAATAAAAGAAGAATCACAATATTTTCAAAATGCCTAAGTAGAGACCGATCTTCGGATTGGGCGAGAGGGGTGCTTTAAAACCCTTCCCCTCTCGTAACCTAGCTCCCGAACCCAGATATGGTTATGACGGACTGGTTCCTTCACTTTTTCAAATCAAATAGCGCGGCAAGTGCTTCAAAATACGGTTCCTTGGGTGACGGACCTTCAAACCCAGGTGGCGACTCTGTATTTACGAGCGCTTGCTGCTTCTCCGCTCGCGCTCCCTCGATTTTTGGGGCCCTCTCGCTTTGGAATCCGGAAATTCCAGGGCATGCTGCCCACAGTGGCGACTCTGCTGGGGAAAATCGAACCAATATTAATTCATACTTAGAGTTTAATACGCTTGCGAACAATTCCTTAAAAGTCTGTCAAAACGGTGAGCTTTGCGCTGCCGAAGGTTGGAATGGTGATTTAACAGGACCTCGTGTCCGGCCAATCCGACCTGAGCCTTTTTCGATTGTTCATTTGCGTAGTTTCTCTAAAGATGGACTAAATAAAGTGAGCCGAGCTTGAAAAGGCATTTTTTGATTTTGTGATTCTTCTTCTTCTTAATCAATTTCTAGCATCTCATTTGCATCGATGTGGGATAAGCCTCGTTGGATCGTTTTGGCAATCCGGCACGGTTTACCGGAGCCCGGAGACCCCGAATGACCAACAACCTTCGACGATGATGGGTCATGCTACCGTTTGACTGTTGCTTAGCGATATCGCGGGCAACGGGAGGTATATCTGTGGCCTTAGTCCGAGGAACCCGTTACGAACCAAAACCGGCCTTTGCATATACAAAGCATTAGAACTCTCCAAACTAGGACAGGTACCTGCAGGGTAGGATCTACTTGCATCTAACCCCATATAATGTCTACGTGTTACTGCTTTCCCTATCGCATGCACTGTACATACACTGTTTTGCATAGGAGCATGCTTAAGGCGGTTCTTTCTTTCGAGTTTGTCTTACGCTGTCTAAGACGTTGTTGGACCCGATGAGGAGTCGTTCATTCTGTAGAATGTTCGTTATCAATCGCAAAGTCCTTAGTTCAATGAGACTTTGAGAAATCAAAATTTGCTAAATCCTCGGCTCATGGCTAATTGATGATTCAACCGACAATAAGGAACAACGAAGTATTGATGCCGTGTCACTGGCGGCACCCAGGTTGAAGTGCGTTGTCACTATACACCACGTTGTTCGAGGTTAAGGTGCCATGTCATCAATGCCAAGTTGTTTCTAATTCAAAGTTGAACCTTCAAAAGGGACTAGATGAAGATTTAGTCTATTTTGACATCTTTTAGGATCTGTCGATCTACTCAAGGACACATCGCCGAAAAGAATTCTGAGGATTCCGGCAACGTCTGAAATTCATGAGGCAAACTCGTCTCTAGAACTGTAACTACATACATGTCATTTTGCATAGGAGCATGTTTAGGGCGGCTTCTAGGTTGTCTCTCGCTTTCGAGTGTGTCTTATGCTAATTTGGACGCTGCTAAACCCGATGAAGAGTCGTGCATCTCGATGGTGCATGTTGTCAATTATTTTTTCAAGTCCCTAGATCAACGAGACTTTGGGAAATCAGACCTTATTAAATCCTTGACTCATGCCCGGTTGAAGATTCAACCAAAAATAAGAAACCACAAAGTATTGATGTCGTGATATTGATGTCATTTTGGTTATCGTGCGCAGCATGTACACCGCCCGGCTAAACGCGCGTTGTCGCTGAAGCCACCCCGGTAAAGGTGTCACGCCATCAATACCGAGTTGTTCCAAGTTCAAAGTTGAATCTTCAAAAGGGACTAGTCGAAGACTTAGTCTGTTTTGACATCTCTTAGGATCAGTTTGATCCTTTCAAAGGATACACCCTCGAAAAGAAATCTGAGGATTTTGGCAGCGTCCGAACATCATGAGACAGATTTGTCTCTAGTTCTAGAGTCTAGGGTTGACACCGACAACGACGCATGCATTGCATTCTAATTGCTGTAGGAGTGCCACTGAGCTTTCACTTATTTTACAGTCTAATTCTGAGCCATTGCACCGAGCAAGAGAGTACCGAAAGGAAGAGCCAAACCTACTTGGGAACGTCTTTAGAATCCAGTTCAAATACTTGTCAGGCTTAAATCCCAATCAGTCACAACAGAAGACTCTCCGCACTCTTTGTTGGCTGCTCTATAGTCAGGGTCACCACCGGTTGTACAGGAAGGGCAACCAGCATCCCCATCTTCTGCATCGAGCACTTCTGAATCACCTACCATGAAAAGTCAGCCAGAGGTTCAACCACTTTCTCTGGAAGACATGCTCATGAACCTCCAGAACAGTATCACTGCGATGTAGCAAAAGGCCATCTAGACCGATGCTAACATCACCCGTCTCAATGACCTTATCAACACTCGTCTTCCACCTCCGCTTGAAGAGGAAGGCGAGGACGATGAGGACGACCAGAAGCAGCTTGTCATGGTCCCAGATCCGAATCACGAGGGGTGTCTCATTGTTCAGTCTATCCCTAAAGAGGCTCGTGCGCCTGTTGCAAACCCGAATCTTGCGAGTGAAGAACTTGTTCAAAACCTTGACATAACTGCTCTTATGGCCAAGATGGCAAAGCTGGAAGAGGCTGTCTCAAAATCCGAAAAGATCAGCGCAGGGGGAATTGACTTGGATCGTATCTGCCTGTATCCTAATGCTAAACTGCCAGACAAATTCAAAATGCCTGACTTGGTCAAATTTGATGGGAGTGGTGACCCCAAGACTCATCTCTACGGCTACCATGCCGCCATGAAGTTACTCAAAGTAGAAAGTGAGGCCATGTCTCAGCTTTTCCCTCAAACTCTCTCTGGGCCTGCCTTCCATTGGTTTTTGTCGCTTGACATTGCCAAAAGAGGTACTTGGGAAGACATAGGGGCTGCCTTCATCGTTCAATACAATTACAACTCCCAGCTCAAGATGCCTATTCGAGAGTTGGAATCCACGAAGATGGAAGCCAAAGAGTCCTTTTTGGATTTTGTTAAAAGGTGGAGAGCCAAAGCCGCTCTAATGACTGAGCACCCGAGCGAGAGAGATCAACTCCGCGTTATCTCTCGTAACCTGCATCTCGACTATGCCAAGCATCTCGTGCTGGTTCAAGCATCTGCCAACTTTGAGACTTTCTTTGAATCTGGCTTGGCCATGGAGGATGCACTGCAAAGTGGGATTCTGCCAAGAGGGGAGTCCTCTTCTACCAACTTCTTGCCTCAACAAGGGTCTGACCCTCTGGTTGGCCAGGTATCTATCATCTCCACTCAAATCAACCCAAACTCCACCATATTCAACCCTAGCCACTATATCGTCCCAGTAAATCAACCCAAACCCATCGTATCTATCCCGTCCGAGCCAGAGGTTAACATGATGGCAGTAGTTTGGGCAATTGAGGTTTTCACTGCCGACATCTGGTTTGTGATGATAAAGGGGCTTGCAAAGAGAAGGCCCAGTGAGGTCCATTGATCAAAGGAACATCGAGTAGGTTTGGTTGAAGAAGCTGAAGAAGCCGAAGTGCTGTTGCTTGGGCCTGACATCCGCTGGATCCTACCTCTTTTTATGGAAGCTAAGGGTAGCTTTTAAAATATTGCATTTTCAAAACTGCGTCTAGTTTGCATTGGCAATATGTCTGAGTCTGACACAGAGTCTTTTGCGTTTGTCTAAAATCTAGCTCTGAGTCGGAGTTCGTGCCTCTTGGCCCTCCACGTCGTAGCTTTTATTTCAAGTTTTGAGTCTGCTGTACATGGTAAACCCCATGGGTTTTTATGATATGCATTTCTGCTTACTTCGCTCGCTTTTGAATAAATTGTGTCGACCCTGACGACGAAGGGATAGATTTCGATGGGATCATCCCCAAGGAAATGTGTTCTCTCGCCGAAAGGGAAGATAAAAGGCATGCTCAGCCTATTAAAAGAAGAAGTAATTTTCAATAAACTTGAAAGACAAGTATAACCTCCCGAAAGGTTCAAAGTTGGTCCAAGCACCGCCCCTAGAAAAGCATTGCGCCCGGTCAGACAAACTCAAAGAATTCATCAAACGTCTTGGTGTGGTCTCATTAAGTCACGCCTTGCGTTGATCCTGAGATAAACAAGCATCAAACCCCTTGCTATCGGGTGCCAATCCAGAAAGCAGAAACACCAAAGGCTCCGGGCCTCATACCATGTTCAAAAGCAAAAACATGGCGTTCCGCCAAGTACAAATGAGAAAGTGTACAAAACGGCCCGGAGCAAGGTATTTCCAATCGAAGCACTCTTGACCCTGCGTCATCAAAGCCATTGTATCTGGGGCTGCAGCCAAAGATCGTCGACCTTGACGACAATAAGTTCAATACTTGGGTCAACCTGGATCAATTCAAAAGTTGCTTTTCCCTGAGAGAAGCTCGTTGGGCTGAAAACCCCAAGGGTGGGCAGTTCCAAGCAAAAGTTAGAGCAGCCTGCTAGCCCGAAAACCTATGAAGGGGGTCTAGGCAAAAATGAATAGACAATATTTGAAAGCTCGCTAGACCGAAAACCCGAATGGGCGGTTCTAGGCAAAAGTTAGAGCACAAAAGGTGAGGTAAACACACGAGTGAACCCTAGCCCGAACTACGTTTTGACCTGATTCCCCAAAGTGGGATACGTAGGCAGTTTCTCATTGAGACTCGGTCACAATCTATCAATTGGATCCATGGTTGACGTTTTGGTACACATCAAAGGTCGGAGAGGATCAAATATCAAGCTGCATTGGAGGAACCAGAAGGGGGAAAACCTTTGTCTTTCAATTTTATTGCAAAACTGCTATTTCTATTTATAGGCTGAGCATAAAGCCTTAAAAATATTTGAAGCATAAAAAATAGAACGAAATGCTAGAAGCCTAATGGCTCACAGTTTATTCTAAGTTCAGCGAAGTTTGGTGTAAACAACCGCGGTGCGTTTGTTTGAAGTGATGTGCGTTGGTCTCAAACCTGCGCCCTCTCTTTTAATTCCAGCGGTAGCAGTCTGCTACTGCCCTTGAATGTTGTTCCAAGGGCTTTTGCCAAGTCTTGTCATACTATGCAAGTCATGTGGACTTAATGTGACTGCATGGGGGTGTCGGTTTCAGTCCGGGCCTATACGAGTCATCATCTGCGTCTTATGTTCGTCTTTGTGACATTTTTCCAGTTTTTCAATCAATTGTCGTGTCGAGATGCTTTCCTCGATTTTGTTTGTACAGGTCTTTGTGCCTTTTTGCGTCTCTAGCAAGTGTCAGTTTCATCTGTTAAGGAATGTTGTAAGTTTTGGCCCCTTAATGCCCAAAACTTCATTTTATTCCGTGTGCCTAAAGGTTCGCATTGTATCCTGGGCCTCTTCCTCCCTTTTCCATTCAAGCTAGGCAAGTCTGTACATGTGCGCGTAGCTATGTGTCGATTCAGGTCACTTGTCAATGCAAATTAGATATTAGTGGTTAGTTTTTACATTCTCTTTAACACTTGCAAAAGAGAGTCAATAAATTGGAAAATGCAATTTTTACATTGCTACCCCAGCTCCTGTAATGCACAAGCTATGGAAATCTCATGAACAGCAAGGGCTCGTCAGCCCAAGGCCAAGCAGAGCATCTCTGGGGCTCATCTGCCCAAACATCGAAGAAAGGGGGCATGCAGGCCCAATCTTATTGCTAAACATCAACTGGGACCCGTTGGCCCGCTCAATGTCTCTCCATCTGGGTGCACATCTCAGAAGTGTCAAACAATACAGTAATGAGGCTCCGTGGTAGTCCTTAGGTGTCGTTGTCCTTTTAGGAGCCGCCCTACGCTTGCATCTGCATTGTCAATTATATTATACATGTCATTGCATATTGTGTGTATATTAAATGTTGAAAGCAGGAAAATTCTATCAAATGTCAAAGCACGCCTATCCAGTATCAAAGGCAGCAAGTAAACAGGATTTTTGGGATCATGCCTGTTGCCTGGTCACTTTTGTAACTACGGCTGGAACCGCTTCTTTGGGATAATGCAGCTGTGAGAGGGGTGTCACATGCCGCTTTCCTTATCTCGTTTTCCATGGCAACCGTCAAGCCTGTGACCTATACTAGTGCGCGCAGGTAAATTCAGGCCTGAGGCCCAATCAGCAGTTATCACCAATTTCTCCCCAGCTGCAGTCCGCCTTGTCTCTATCCATGTTATTATCAAGGATAACCACTGCTTGTGCTACTTGGATCAACACAACGACAGCCGGTCCTGTCCATCTTCGACGGCTTGATCACTTTGTATAGCGATCTGCCCGTTTCAAATCAACGACAGCCGGTCCTGTCCATCTTCAACGGCTTGATCACTTTGTATAGCGATCTGCCCGTTTCAAATCAACGACAGCCGGTCCTGTCCATCTTCAACGGCTTGATCACTTTGTATAGCGATCTGCCCGTTTCAAATCAACGACAGCCCGTTTCAAATCAACGACAGCCGGTCCTGTCCATCTTCGACGGCTTGATCACTTTGTATAGCGATCTGCCCGTTTCAAATCAACGACAGCCGGTCCTGTCAAATGTCTTCAACGGTTTGATCATTTATACTGATGATCCTTCCACCCTGATTGCAACGGTTTGATCATTTATACTGATGATCATTTATACCCATCATGTCTTCAACGGTTTGATCATTTATACTGATGATCCTTCCACCCTGACTGCAACGGTTTGATCATTTGTACTGATGATCATTTATACCCATCCAGTCTTCAACGGTTTGATCATTTATACTGATGATCCTTCCACCCTGACTGCAACGGTTTGATCATTTATACCGATGATCATTTATATCCATCCAGTCTTCAACGGTTTGATCATTTATACTGATGATCCTTCCACCCTGACTGCAACGGTTTGATCATTTATATTGATGATCATTTATACCCATCCAGTCTTCAACGGTTTGATCATTTATACTGATGATCCTTCCACCCTGACTGCAACGGTTTGATCATTTATACTGATGATCATTTATACCCATCCAGTCTTCAACGGTTTGATCATTTATACTGATGATCCTTCCACCCTGACTTCAACGGTTTGATCATTTTTACTGATGATCATTTATACCCATCCAGTCTTCAACGGTTTGATCATTTATACTGATGATCCTTCCACCCTGACTTCAACGGTTCGATCATTTTTACTGATGATCTTCCCGCCCCGGCTTCAACGGTTCGATCATTTATACTGATGATCCTTCCATCATGATTGCAAAGTTCCCCAACGGTTTGATCATTCGGCACATTGATCTCCCCGTCCGCCTTCAGGGCAGCCAGTCCTGTCAAATTCATCAAACGGCGATCAACACATCGTCCATCCAATCCACAACGACGATCAGATATCGTCCCAATGGTCCGTTCATCCGCAACTGATTGTTCCCCAGGAGAGTCCGTCTTGGCCTGTCCCGAACGACAATCACCCTCAGTCTAGCCGCAAGTGCATCTTCCAGCAGGCTTATTGCTCTGTCTCGGATGGTCTTTGATAAGGAGATTGGCTCTGATTCCCAACAGATGGAATTCAACCTGCCTGACACGACCTACCCGTGGCTGTTGGAATACTTTGTGCCGAGGATAGCTTGATCCCCAGCAACGATGGCCTGTCTCGTCCACATCTGTAGCGACAGCCTGTCCTGTCCAAATTCGATCAATAAGCGGCGATACAATCGTCCACTTCTACTTCCATCCTTGGCAATGGATCACACGTCCATTCCACCAATCAGGTTCTGTAAGTATGTTTGTCTACTTTACTATGTTCTGCTCTGGATTACCTTGAGGGGTGTCTAGAATTCTTTGACGTTACTTGTACCAAGTCAATGGTGCTTCAAGTGCCGTCAAAGAGGGGCTACTGTAGACACCCCAATCAGGGCTTCCAGATTACTTTACTTACGGTATTTGATTCCCCGATGATGAAATGGATCAAGAACACCCCGGGAATGTAAAGTGTTTGAGCTTTGAGTGTTTGAAAAACCCTTAAACCCAACCTAACCTAAGCCACTTCCAAAAAGCCAAAAACCCTACTGACCCGCGCCAAGGCGCAATTGTCTCGCGCCAGGGCGCAACCATTGCGCGCCAGGGCGCACCGTCGCGCGACGGTTTGACTCCATCGCGCGATGGTCAACCATCGCGCGCCAGACCCATTCCATCGCGCGCCAGGGCACACCCTCGCACGACAGACTGACTCTCTCGCGCGAGAGTCCGCCTGGGTCAAAGTCAAAGATTTGACTATTGACCCACGCGCGACAGCTGTCACACTCGCGCGATGGTCCCATTCCATCGCGCGATGGTCCTAACCAGTCACTTTCACCTTTTGCCAGCCACTTGGTTGCTTGCCTGGGGGTCTACAGGGCTATTTGAACCCCGTTTTTCTCCACAGGATAGTGGCAGTGCAGGTTAACCTCTCCCATCACCTTTTGGCAAGCCTTCACCACTAAGTTTTGGCCTTGGGCCTTGTTTGCTACCACCTTTGGTCCTCCACTTCTCCTATAAATACCCCCCTTTGTTCACCTTTCAAAGGGTTCAAGATTTTCATTCACTTTGGGTTAGGAAAGAAAGGGCACAACATTTTTCTCACCATTTTCACCACTCCAACAACCTCAACTCATTTCAAAGTTCAAACACTTTTCAAACCTCAAAGTCGAAGGTATAGCTTACCTTTGTTCTACTCTCTGTTCTGATCTCTGAGGGGTGCTGGCAGGGCCAAGACTGGTAATCAATACCAGTTCTGGTCCTAAAGCCAGCAGAGTTACAAGAAACTGGGATCTGGCACTCCCTCGCGCGATGGACTCACTATCTCGCGCGACCCTCCTGGTTGCACGTGACAGTCCATGTGGGGTTTGGGATGCTAGTTACTTGTTTGTACTTACTATGTTATTTTTATTTATGTTTAACTCACTGTTAAGCATGATAATAACCAGTTTATTGCTTTTCCTTTGTTAGAACTGCTAGCTTGCATTTCAATATTCATTTCTGTTGCTGTGGAGTATCTCTGGGACCTTTCTGAATATGTTTCAGAACCCAGAAACATGTAAACCAAGCACTGGTCTGGCCCAGCCCCTCGCGTGACAGACTGACACCATCGCGCGATGATGCGCCAGGGCGCACCGTCGCGCGCCTGAGGCGCACCCTCGCGCGCCAGGGCGCATCCTCGCGCGACAGAGTGACTGTCTCGCGCGACTGTTTGGCCCCGACCAGTGGCTGGCCTTGCATGATTCACTTGGTTTTAGGCCTCTATTCTTGTCCCCACACTGTTTATGGGGTGTTTTGTTCATTTATTGTGTTTTTCAGCCTTAAAACTGTGTTGTTATAAATACTATCAACTGCTTGGTTTTGTCTGGGTGTGCCTTTGGTCCTTCCAGAGCCCGAGAGGGTTTGATGATAAGAGTTGTAGGCTTAGGCTTCTTGGCGCGCGCAATTCTTGTGGTAGCGTGCGTGCAGGTGTGATCGGCATGCATTGACTTGATCGGTGCATACTTGTTTCTTCCTGTGCATGATACTCTAAGACATGGGCTTTCCAATCTGTCTAATTCTCACTAATCTGTTTTCATCCTATACTAGCTTGCTCATTCATGCCATCTATCACATCTTGCAAAGCTATTCTGATTTTAATCTCCGATTAACTGTTCCCCCGCCCTAACTGGCTAAAATTGGTTAATAAAAGAAGAATCACAATATTTTCAAAATGCCTAAGTAGAGACCGATCTCCGGATTGGGCGAGAGGGGTGCCTTAAAACCCTTCCCCTCTCGTAACCTGGCTCCCGAACCCAGATATGGTTATGACGGACTGGTTCCTTCACTTTTTCAAATCAAATAGCGCGGCAGGTGCTTCGGAATACGGTTCCTTGGGTGACGGACCTTCAAACCCAGGTGGCGACTCTGTATTTATGAGCGCTTGCTGCTTCTCCGCTCGCGCTCCCTCGAATTTTGGGGCCCTCTCGCTTTGGAATCCAGAAATTCCAGGGCATGCTGCCCACATGTATATTGATTTATACCCGAGCAGCTCTGGAGTGTAGCGGTTGGTGATTGGGATGGCGTATCCGGCGTCGATCCGAGCTTTAGAGGCTCTCTCCCGAAGACCGGCAACAACCCCCTCGGCTGTAACAAAGCACCAAAAGGGGAAAGAAGTTAGGACATATTCAAGATATTGAGGAAGCATGCATCATAAAAATTGAAGACAAAATTTACCGACCAGGCGCCTCGGCATCGAATTGAACCGTGGCGGTTGTATCAACGCTTTCCCCGGGACCAAACATGAAATTCCCGAAGACCGCGACGTATATTCCCGCCCACTCTTCGGAGTCCGGTAGGTGGTCAATCAGGAAGGTGTCGTAGTCTGACCTGCACGACAGGTAGTGTCGGGCACACTCTCGGTTGATGCCCACCAGGTACACCCCGAAGAGCTCTTCTATACCGAAGGTCAAATTGTACTGCCTCCTCAGCTCTATGATGCTGGTTATGATTCGGTAAGAGTTCACCATGAGTTGAGAGGAGGTAATGGTAAGTGTTCGGAGTACCCATCGAACAAACTGATGAAGGGGGAATCTAACTCCCCCCTCGGTGATAGCCATCAAGGGAAAGATCAACTCCCCCTGACGGTGTGGAAGCTTCAAAGGGTCGGTATCCGGCAACAACCGGACTTCGACATCCGAAGGTATACTGAAGACCCTCTTGAACTCCGCGTATGCTGCAAGCGTGCCGTTGAAGTACTGCCCCATGAAGGGACACGGTCTCATCGGCCTCCTCTGCCCGCGCACCTCCTCGGGAGCATTTGCAAAGGGTCTCGGGCCTTGGTTCGATGTCCTCGGGGCCTCTGTCATACTCGGGTCAAAGGTCGTCACTTCGCGTTGAGCTCGGTCAGGGTCAACCGGTTCAATAAAGTCGATCGGGATTCGGTATAATCTCCGGTTCCAAGCTTGTCGAAAGATCCCCTCGAGCGTGGAAGAGTCTGAACTACTGGAGCTGTCCGAAGAGAGATCAACGACCATCCGCCCCTACCTAAACAAAGACAAGAATGTGCAAAAACCCATCAGCTATGTGCTTCGGGAAGGCAATAGGCCCTGACGCTCGGGACGGAACGGTCATCACTCTTCGGAGGGGATTAGTCTCGGTTGTCTCAGGGAAATCCCTCATCGAGAGGAGCCCCCTCGAGTCTTGCACTAATCCCTATGGATCCAAGTACAGGGGCCGGCCTCGGGAAGAACTTTGCCCTCGGGAAGAATATGGGGCCTCGGTTTTAGGAACCACGACGAAAAACGCCATCGACACAGCGAACCAGGCGGGGAACGGTGTCTCCGCCCCAATGGGTGACAAAATCAACGCAAAAGCTCGAAAAAATTATCAAGACTTGAAGATTGAAGTTTGGAGAACAACATACCTGGTTTTTGTTTGAAGATTTGCCCTCAAAATGGCCCAAAACTCGATCAAAAGGATGAACAGTATGGCGGCAGCGGTTCGACGTCCTTTCAAGAGCTCCAGTACCTTTCTCTCTCCTCCTCCCCCGTTTTTATAATGGAGCGGGCGAATGGTTGGGCGGGAAGTGAAGCGTCGTGCACCGAGCCGCTGGATTGGCGACACGCGTCTCCATCGGACGGTGAGCAACGAAGAGTCTGCCCTGGGTTCAGAGGCGCCGATTGCATTCTGACACGTGTCCTTGACAGGACGGTTCGCACCAATCATCTGATGTTTCACGTGCCGGGACAGCTTTTGGACTCCAGCGCTTCGGCAAATGCTGACACGTGGTTCCTAGGGCTGGGGCTAGCTCTTCTCGGCTATCGAAGTCAATTCACCCCTCAGCGCCTCGGTTGTCGAAGGCCCCGGCTGTGCCGGCTCACACAAAGGATCAACTCCCCAGAGCCGAAGCAGGCGTTGCGCTCTGAAGAGTTGAGGGGCTATTGTGGTGGCCTCGGTTACGAGCTCGGTAACCTGGCCGTAAGATGTGACTCTGGCATTCGAGGAACCTAGAACCGAAACCATGAATGGACTTCATTCCTCGGTTGGCTCCTCGGTGCTTTTCTCGGTGCCAAGCCGTGTGTTGCGTTGCTGTCAGCTACCCTATCTCCCCAGAGGATATCCTTGAGTCCATTAACAGAAAGTTGTTACGCCATGCGGTCCTCATAAAGATCATGCAGCGGAGCAATCATTACCCTTCCCCATGTGCTCCGTAACCGTTTCTCCTCTCACATCACATATGACGTCACCCGAGGAGGTTACCTGAGCGTATACTCCACGCGCTAGCTTGGAGTCTAAGAAACCCTAGGTCTATAAATACAAAAGGATACTCACCTGAAAGAGGTATGCCATTATACCCTAACCCTAGACCTACCTTCGCCTCCTGAGATCTAACTTGATCGTCGGAGGGTCACTGGGGTGTCCAACCCCTAGTGACTTGTTGTAGGTCTCAGTGGCGGAAGCGCGGAGCAGCAGGAGGAAGAGCCTAACCAGAGCCTTGGACCTGATTCCAATAATCTGAACCCCTACAATTGGCGACTCTGCTGGGGATTAGCCACTCTTACAACCGTTCACCTCCCTCCACCCAAAGAGCTCCGTCAAGATCTCCCGCTGTAGCAATGGTGGAAGTCGAAGATCCTCACCCCGGTGAGACAACCCTTCGCCTCGGACCGTTCAGAGAGCCAATCCTGGTTCCTGGCGGGGCCGGTGCCCCAGGGAAGGCTCACATGTCAATCGGAGTCGGAGCTGGAACTTCAACCCAGGACGTGGGGGCCGGCACCGAACTCCACACCTACATCCGTCACCTGGAGGGAAAGATCGACGACTTGTCAACAGCCGTGGAACGAGACAAGCACGTCCGCGACCCATCTCCATTTAGGCATCAAAACTCCATTTCAGAAAACCCATGTCTTCTAACTTATCTTCATTTGGGGTTTCTATTTCGGAGACTCAATTCTCATTTTTCAAATTTGAAGGATCACATCCAAAATGGAGACTCATCTCCATTTCTCTTCTTTACTAATATTCTATTTACTTTTTTTTTTAGAATTTTGTCAATTACATATAACTTTTATATTATGCATCATTTTTCTAAAAAAATTGATATTGTTGGAAAGACAATAATTATACCTTCAAAATGAGTCTAATATTAAGTATATGTAAATGCATTTTGAAATAACATCAAATATAAATTCAAACCATTTGAACTTATAATATTATTTTTTTCCATTTCTACTATCCTATTATTATATTTGTTTGAATAATGAGTAGAAATGAGAAAAAAACATACATCAAATGAAAGGGGAAAAAAAAATTGAACAATAAATGGAGAAAGAATTTAGAGTAGTTTTGGAAGTGAAAAATGGAGAGTTGGGTAGGAGCTGTTGATTCTCCAAAATTACTTTTTGAATAAAATATTTTTTTTTGAGTTTACAAAATGGAGAAAGAGTGAGAGATGGGTTGAAGAAGCTCTAAAAAGAACAAAAAATGCTACACATACAATAATTCAAACACAATCTTTCACATACATGTGGGCCCCACACACTACTATGTGGGGCCCCATATGTATGTGAGAGATTGTGTTTTGCGTTGTGTGCGTAGCATTGTTGTTCTAAGAATTACTATGCCTTGTTTTGATCATAATTTGACCAAAAAAAAAATTCAACTCCAAAAACACTCATTATTCCCACTTTCAATCATTTCTCTCGTTTTATTACCCATATCTCCAATCATTATTCTTATTTCTCTCTCTATATCTCTCATTACTCATATCTCAAATTATTACCTTAATTTCTCTTTCCACTAATTACCCTAAAAATTTTCAAAATATGATCCAAACATAGCAGAACAAAAATCAGCTCAATTTGATACCTTTAAGTGAGTGATCCAATCGTCTAAATAATTTTTTTTTTGATTTCAAAATCCAAAAGTCTAAGAAAAAATTTGAAAGATGAGATCAAGCACTTAGAAATATCAGGTTGAGTGATTTTTTACGTGATTACTGTACACATACTATCTGTGTGGGTAACATTTATGGATTTTCTTTTTCTTTTTATCAACAGCAAGGTCTGGTTGGAACCGTAAGAACCAATAGAAGAAAAAGGTCGAGATATCATTGGGTGCTCCGCCAGGCGGTGTCCGAGGAGATTATTCAACGTTCCTGAGCACCATGCGGCCTTGATTCTGCAGCTACAGATAGAATTGCGTACAACAGATAAATTTTCAGTGTTGGGTGGGTACCATGTGATGTCCGCTCGGCACAATTCATTGTGTTTTTGGAAAGTCCGGATTTGGAGAGAGAAAGTGTAGGGATGAGAGAAGAGAGAGTGTTTCAATCTGAATCATCTAAAAGTGTATTAAACGATCTGGATGTGCTAAACGGATACCACGTGGGATATACCCACTCGATACCAAAAAATTTCTCGAGTACAAGAGACCTATGGTGACATTTCCTCTGAATTGATTATGTAGCAATAAATCATGAGACATTATTATTCATTTTTGTTGAGCAGGTAGGAGACAACGAGTGACTCACAATATGTGGTGGCAATTTTTTATTTGCGAAGAGTACCACATAATAATATCACATGATACTTTGGGAGTACCAAATAATTGGCCGTGTCTAAGTCCGTAACACCCTACATTCCAATTAACTTCTCATTCTCAACTTGAGAATTCCCATGTGATTCCGTCTGATGTGTCGTCCACCGTATGGTGCTCCTTGCGTGTCTAAATATACTCTCTCGTGTTGGACATGAGAGGCCTCTTGTTGTGGAATTTTAATGTACTCGTAAGCACATGAATTATATCGAAATATAATTATGCAAATGTGAGATTGAACCTATAGGGACTTGTGTATTTTTGTAGAAATACTAAAAAAAACTTAAACTGATTGAACCATAATCTAGTTAACCAGAGTTTTGATTTGTATTTTAACTAAAAACTACAAATGACAATAGTGAAAACAAATATATAAGTTGACGATTGAACGAACTTGATGAAAGAAAAGTGACTAATATTTCAAAATCCACACTCAAGTATTCATAGCAATTACTAACAAAGTCTTATTTATTTTTCTACTATTCATCACAGTAAATTGGTAGCTAGACTCTATTACGGTGAAAAATATCGTCCAAACAATTTATGTACGCTATTCCTTGCCTTCAAATATCATCAAAACAACTTATGAGAGAAGGCGACTACAAAGAGGGAATATATAATTAATCATGGTGTAACTAACAAACTCCAAAACCAATACGTTTGCCCCTGAAGGTATTTTTTTTTCATTTTTGAATCAAAAGAAGGCATGTTTTTAAAGGCTTAGGTTTTAAGTCCGAACATTTATTTAGGGACGGAAGGAGAATATAACTAATCACCAAATTTAAAGAAAATTCATACTAAGGCTTTGATTGTTTGGGCGTAAAGTGTTTTTCAATAAAAATTTTTAGGGGAAATTATATATCAGTGGAGAAAGGGGTAAATAATGCCCAAGTGATGGAGAGGTTTTTTCGAAATTGCATAAATATGGAACGGAGGAAAAAAAATTCCACATACATGAAACGGCGAAAAAAATATTTCCCATGCATGGAGTTGGTTCTGGGTTTCCTAAGTTGCTCCTTTTATGAATTTAAGTTGTCCTTTCTATGGACCTAAGTTGCCCCTTCTATGAACCTAAGTTGCCCCTTCTATGAACTTTCTGGGTATTCAATTTCTTGAGTATTTCTTCAATCTCTTTACCATTTCTATTATTTTCAGAGAAATTCGGGATCTGAGTTACTTGCAGATTTGCATGGAACAAACTAACTGAAATTCTCCATGCATGAAACGGAGGAAAAAAAATTCCCAAAACATGATGTCGGTTTGTAGTCAAATCTGAGTTTGAAGCTAAGTTGCCCCTTCTATGGGCGTAAGTTGCCCCTTCTATAAACTTAAGTTACCACTTCTATGGACTTAAGTTGCACCTTATTTTTTCTAAGAAAAGCAGTCAGTGAAGCAAATTGGTAGCTAGTAGCATAACTTCTTCACATTTTCAAATAAAACCAAATAAGAAATTTCAAGTGGCAATTCCTAGAATCTAAATGCAAAAGTATAAAGTGGATGCTAGAAAACATGCATCCTATTTTTTCTATCATTTCTCTTTCTAAAAAATTACCCACAATACACTAATCTCAAAGTACTTTAAAAACTCAAATCTGTAGGCTCCGTTCCAGAACGGGAATAAGCTGCTTATTTTTTAAGAAGGCAATTTCAAGCTCAAAAATAATGTGTTTACGCTAATAATTTTCCTACCGCTATGGATCTTGTTTGATAGATCTCATCATGATCTTTAATATGGTGCAAAAAAAATAAAAAAATTATTTTTCATTTACATTATTTTTAGTTTGAAAATGTAAAATAAGCTGCTTATTTTTTAAGAAGGTTTCTGGAACGGAAGTAACCCAGATCCCAAATTTCTCAGAAAATAATAGAAATGGTAAGCAGATTGAAGAAATACTCAAAAAATTGAATACTCATGAAGTTCATAGAAGGGGCAACTTAAATTTATAGAAGGGACAACTTAGGTTCAAACTCAGATTTGACTACAAACCGACTTCATGTTTTGAAATTTTTTTTTTCCTCCGTTTCATGCATGAAGAATTTCAGTTGGTCTGTTTCATGCAAATCTAAAAGAAATCCATATCCCAAATTTCTCAGAAAATAATAGAAATGGTAAGGAGATTGAAGAAATGCTTAAGAAATTGAATACCTAGGAAGTTCATAAAAGGGGCAACTTAGGAAAACCCAGAACTGACTCCATGTATGGGGAATATTTTTTTCTCCGTTTCATGTATGGGAATTTTTTTTTCCTCCGTTTCATATTTATGCAATTTCGAAAAAATCTCTCCATCACTTGGGCATTATTTACCCCTTTCTCCACTGATATGTAATTTCCCCAATTTTTTTTAATCTATTTTTCGGTGTTTGATTGTATTAAAAATGAGGAAAATATTTTGCATGTAAATTTTTTTTCATTAATTGGATAAAAATGACTAACCCTTAAATCTTCTGTAAGTTATTTTTTGAAATGAACTCGCTATCTTCTAAAGCAATTTTCGCTGCTCAGTTGCCTCGATCGTCAGTCTTGACTCACATTTAATTCCCCCCTATCTCTACACTATTTCATTGATTTCTAAAAATATGTTTTATGTACGAACTAAACACTGAAAATCAAAATTTAAAATTTATTTTTTAAAGAAATATTTTACATCGAAACAAACGAAACCTAAGTATAAGACATTTTTTGTCATACATATGAACATCATGGCTACTTTCGGCTCATATTAATTCCGGTCATCATTATGTGTGACAGTGTGAGGTACGTTTTTTTTTTGTTTGTTATATAGTGGACCGTTATTTCACTTTCTTACTTGTTCTTCCTTTTCTTGGACCAGTAATGATGCCTAAGAAAGTAGTACTCCTTGCACCTTCTGATTGAACTTTTACACCCATAATCATAGGGTTGTAGGGATGGCTGGGTGCACCCACCACTCGTCTGTTTGAGTGTGATTCAAGCAGAGTTGTTTCCATAATATTGTTTCTTTAACAGAGTTGGCTTCCCTTTTTTTTTTTTTATCAACCAAAGTTTAATTGCAATTGTAATTAATGATGTTTGATTCCATAATATTTTGCAATTGTAAGATAGTTCCTATCATTGAACTTCTCTCTTATCTTTGTAAATGCTTTAATTGGATCGGTTTTAGCACGGTATATGAGTTTAGTATCGGTTCCATTTCAATGATCTTAAATTTTATATTATAGGAGTATTTTGTAGCTCACCAGGAAAAAAATTAGATCGGTGAACAATATTGGTTACTTGGATTTAATTTCGTTTGTGTTCGACATTTAGTATAATTTTGATATAGGAATTCACTTTTTTAGAGACAAATGTGATTAAATCTTGTGAATATATTGGTCAAAGTCAAGCCCATAAATAATTTGCAATAAAAGCCCATAAATAAATGGTTTAGACCATTGATGTAGGACCATGAGTACGTAGGTCCATCAGTATGGTTGTCTAAAAGAATACAAGCTAGAGGAAATCCAAACGCTTATTGAACATCCGTATCAATACTGCACAATTAAGTTAAGCGGTCTTGCTAACCTTCGTCTACTGGGTGGAGAATAATATGTCAATAATTCCAAACAAAGTTCGGATATCATGTATATCTCACGGATATTAACACATTTTCATATATATATATATATATATATATATATATATATATATATATATATATATATATATATATATATATATATATATATATATATATATATATATATATATATATATATATATATATATATCAATACATTTTTCTCAGATATTAATACACCTCTAACGCCCCTAATTTTAGGTATGTTAAATAAACATTTTATTGATAAAACTAAATAGAGTCTGACTTATTATTACATCATAACTCCCACAAGAGTTCATTATTTATACAAAGAAGGGAAACTAAGGTTCCTATCTACAGCTCCACCTGCTCCTCCATCCTGGCCAGCTCCTCAGCTCCAAAAGACCTTCAAGATGTACTGTTCATCTTGCTCATCTACAAAGTCTGACACATTATACCAGCGTCGCCACCAGTATAATATGTCAGGATCACCAAAGGTAACACCATGAGCTACAAGAGCTTGTAGACACCCTATTCTGGACTGTCTAGACTAGTTTATATACGGTCTTTGATTCCTCGATGATGATTAACGATCAAGAACATTCGAGATGGTTGATGTGTTTGAGCTCCGAGCTTTCCAAGCTCCTTAGAACCATTGTCGAACCTATTTCAAACCTTTCGAGCCAGAACCTGTTATTTTCAAGAAACCTGGCAACCAAAACACATCATCAACTCAGCCACCAAGCTACAGTCAGTAATACCACAAACCCAAAATTCAAATGTTGAAGTGTCCAGAATTTTGTTGCGCATTCATTCTGAATCAAGCCCCACACTCACTTGCTAGGGACTTTTGTGCCACCCTGACGTGTGCAACAGTTCTCCTGATGATTATTTCGTCCAGGGCCGTCCCTTTCTCTCTCCTACAAGATCCATCACCTTGTCTCATGCATTTAATGCATGGAAGGCTTGCTCCCTTCCTTGAAACCCAAACAAAGCCTTAGGCTTCAACTAATCAGCCAGCCAACTGGCCTATATATATCCCCCTTGCATTTATTTGCAAGGGGTTACACTCATTAAGAGCTCCCAAGCTTTCTCCCTCTTCTCTCTCTAGCTCTCCCTTGTTTTTCTTTCATCCATTGAAAGACAAAGCAAGGAAGATCAGTCCCTTGCCCCTACATTGCCATCTTCATCCTCCATTCATCCTTCCATCCCAAGTTCAAGCTCAAACCATCCATCAACTCAATCCAAAGGTATACCACCTTTGTTTCTGTAAACTGTTCAGACCCCTGAGGGGCGCTGACTGGGTCAAGGCTGGTAATCAATACCAGTCCTGGCCCAAAGCTGGCAAAGATTCAATGATCGTGCTCAGTGGGATGTGGCGCACGCCAGTCATCCTATGCCGTGCGCCACTTGTGGTTGCATGGCAGGGCTGGTGTGGGGATCACAGCCCACTCTTTTCTGTTTTACTTATGATCTGATCACTCTGATAGCATGCTAATAACCAGTTCACTGTTTTCCATATCTTAGACTGTGTAGTTTTGTTATCTGTTTAAGTTGTTTAGTAAGGCCCCTGTGATTCTTCTGGTCGTGTTCCAGAACCTAGATGAAGCAAAGCCAAACACTGGACAAATAGAACAAGTGGCGCACGGATTTCCTTAACCTGCGTGCGCCACCTATTCCAAGGTCTAGTGGCTGGCCCTTGCTTCTTGGTTTAGTCTTGGCCTCTGGTTGATCCCCATACTCTGTTTATGGGGTTTTCAGTCCATTTATTTCTGTTTGATTTAATGCTGTATTCTGTAACTGTGTAGATCCTGTGATATTAAACTGCGTGGTTTGTCCTAGGTGTGCATTGGTCCATTCCAGAGCCCAGAGGGTTGAGTTCAGGAACTGCGAGTTTAGGAGTACCGGCGCACGCCAGTGCTAGTATGGCGCACGCAAGTTGTCCTTGTATGCAGTGGCATGGCCCGTGCATACAGGTTTGTTCCGGCGTGCACCATTCCAGACCAGTGCGTGCCAGGTTGTCTAAAGCGCTCACAGGAGCTTCTTCTCAATATATTACATTCATCTAGATCAAACATCCATATTTTTGTCATATAAATGCAACTTGTCATTATATCAATCCCCATTAATTGTTCCCCCACCCTAACAGGTCAAAAGTGATTAAAAGAGAGAAAAATGCAAGTGTTTTATAAAATGCCTAAGTAGAGACCAATCTCCGGATTGGGCGAGAGGGGTGCCATAAAACCCTTCCCCTCTCGTAACTTGGCTCCCAAACCTCAGATATCGAAGGTGAAGACGGTCCAGTCTATAAGCCTTTCTCAAATCAAACAAACATGAACAAAAGCATTTTCAAAATCGGTTTCTTGGGTGTTTTCCGCAAAACCCGGGTGGCGACTCTCTCAAAACAGCATTTCATCATGCTTTCAAACAAAAGGGCGCAAATCGAACTTTTCGCAAACTAAAAATGCGGGATTTTTAGGGGTGTGTGCCCACAGTGGCGACTCTGCTGGGGATCATTGCATTGATTGAAATTTGGAAATTAATACATACTTGAACAATTTTTAAAAAGCCTGTCAAAACAGTACGCTCCGCGCTGCTGAAGAACGGAATGGTAACTTAACAGGATTCTACATCTGACCAATCCGAACTGGGGCTTTTACTATTGTTCACTTGTGTAGTTTTTCTCCAAATTTTGATTAATAAGAGTGAGCCAAGCTTGAAAAAGGCATTTTTCTAAAACGTTGCGTTTCTCTCTTTCAAAATCATTTTTTTGGCGCTCTCCATTTGCATCGGTGTTACTCAGCCCCATTGAGGTGTTTTGGATAACCGACACAGTTTACTGGAGCCCGGGGTCCTCAAACGCCCAACAACCTTGGACGATGATGAGTCATAATACCGTTCGACCGTTGCTCAGCTTTACGCATTGTAACGGGAGGTATACCGCGGCTTTAGTCAGAGGAACCCCTTTAAGCCAAAACCGGCCTCTCCATGCGTACAAAGCACTAGAACCTTTCAACCTAAGACAGGAACCTACAGGGTAGGATTATTTGCATCTAATCCCCATAACTGTTTATGTGTTACTGCTTTCCATATCGCATGCCTGTACATACATTCATACCGTTTTGCGTAGGAGCATGCTAGGGTGGCTTTTAGGTCTGTCTTTCCGGCAAGTCCATCTCGTCCTTATTAGGACGCCGTTTGGACCGATGACGAGTCGTGCACCGTGATGATGCACGTTATCAATCTTTCATTTTCCTTGAGTCAACGAGACTTCGAGAAATCGAAACCTTCTGAGTCCTTGTCTAAACCTAACCGAAAGTTTCAAAAAGAAATCCAGGAATAGCAAGAGGCATGACGTGATGCTTACACCGCTCCGGTTACAAGTGCTAAACACTTACACCATTTAAGGCTCCGGCACAGTGCTGCTTCTGCCATTTTGGTTATGGTATCACGATATTCGCATCAAGTTTCATTTCAAATTTTGAAACTTTGAGGAAGGAATAGCCGGAGACTTAGGTTGTTTTGACATCTCTTGATTTTTTTTGTCGATTCAAATAAGGATACACTGTCAAAAAGAAAATCCAAGGATCACGGCGACGTCCTGAAAACGTTGCGAGATGGACTTGTTTGCTTGTTGTAGAGTCTAGGAGGACACTGATGACGAGCATTTCCCATTCTTTCATCTCTTTAAACTGCTGCAGGCTATCACTGAGCTCTTTTACTTTACTGTCTAGCCCGTGCACTGTCAAAGCAAAGTTCTAAGATCAAGAGCCAAACCTACTTGGGATTGTCTGCTGGGTCTGTCTGTGAGAGGATTTGGGTGGGTCTGTTGCTCAGTCAGTCTGTAAGGACCCGTATTTTTCGAATATTATTTAAACGTTTTATAAATGTTAGAAATTGAGAAGAAATGGAAATTTTATTGAGTTTATTTGATTTGGGGTTAATGTGTTAGGGTTGTTATTTGAGGGAGTGTAAGTGTAATTTGTAAATATACTAGTATATATAGATGTGTGTGTGTGTGTAGGAGATTAAATTCTCCCATCTCTTTCTCTCTCTACCCAACGTCTCCCTCTCCTTTCCTCTCTCTTCTCTCGGCTCTCCCTCACTCTCTCATCCTCTCAACCAAAAACCCACCAAATTCACTTGGAACCTTCACAAACCCACCTCCAATTTGTCTTCTATACGCGATTCCAACCTTGAATCTCGTGGGTTTCGCTTGGAGGAGGAGTACTCGGTTGATTTCAAAGTTCGGAGAGCTAGGGCTCGCTCAAATCAAGTGGGTTTCGATTCTTGACTCGAGGTAGGGATTTTTAACTTTCTCTATATGTTTATGAGTTGATTCGGTGTCCAAAACTTGCCTTGGATCGTTGTTTGGAAGCCTTGTGTTTGCCCTTGAAATCTGTGTATCGCGTTGAAATTTCCAGGCGCTACCCGTAGTCCGTTTCTGGTCCTACCCGTAGCCACTGATCAGAAACTGAACATTTGTTCCGCTACCCGTAGTCCGTTTTGGTCCTACCCGTAGCCACTGTAGATTTTGCTGTTTGCTCCGAACTTTATTGTTTTGACCCCCAATCACTTCAAATTCCCTTTGGACACCTCTAAACCTATTTCAAGCATGCTTAATTGAATTCCCTCGGTTTACTTAAGTTATCCTTGTCTCGTTGGCTTTCCATTATTAGAGAAAGAGTAGTGTTTTATTAGATAAAACATAAATCGAAATGTATTTATGGGATTGATGGTACTTGAGAGTCATTGTAGCATGAGGTGATGTACGCTATAGGTGAGTTAGGTGCTATGGCTATACGTGGTGAATGGTAGGATGAAAATGCTTATTGTAGAGAGGTTATAGTGTATCGTAGGATATAAGATGTGACGTGGGGCGCTTTGTAGATCGATAGGGGCTTGCTTAGTGATTCGGAAGAGAGTATGGTAACTCGTATCTTTGTGCTTTGTCTCGATTGTTCATCCTAGGTTCCTTTGGCACTCATTCTATGGATTCTTGTTTAGAACCTAGCCGGGGGTGTGTCATAGAGTTATTAAGGGTTTGGTACGAGACGTAGGGCGTCGTAATAGACTTAGAGGAATGATGTGAACCTAAGGTATTTATTAACGTACAATAGCACAAGGTTATGAGTTGTAATACTTTGAATGATGATGAGTGAAAGGTTGTGACCTTGACGAGTGTTGTCATCTTGTATTCAGATTGATAATGTATATGTGTTGTGTGAGTTATGAATTCTGAATTGAGGGTCCCGCAACGCAAGGTGTGGTAATGCGAGGACTCTAGAGGGCCCGCAACGCAAGGTGTGGTGATGCGGAAACCTGGGTGGAGAGAATTCACTGTAACGCAAGGTATGGTAATATAGTTGAATGTCTCGAATGATGAAGGAAGTTATAAGTGGTTATAGAAGTTCGTGTTGTTGTTGAGTTGTTTATTGCTTGAGATTGTGATTGTTGAAAAGGGGAATAAACGATCGATCTCATCAAAGTTTTGAAAAGAAAGGAACATGGTTTTGGAAAAAGGATTTTTATGAAAAATCCTCCGGCATTCCTAAGTGAATCAACGGTTCCGGTATTTGGGCACAAATCAACGGATTTCGGCATTCAAGTGAATCAACGGAGCTTGACCCATTAAGGTCGAGAGTTTTCTCAAAAATATTTTGGTAAATCAAAAAGGAATGTTTTTATGAAAGAGATTTGATGGTGAATGGGAAAAGAATAGGAAGTCAAACGTGGCATTCACTTGAGGAATCTTAAAATGGTTCATGAAATAGTCTTGGGTTATTAGAATGATTTGTGCTCAATGTTGCTCCTAGTTGATGTACGAGATGTTTAGGGATATCTTTAAGACGTATTGAATCCAATGATCGTTGTCCTTCGATTCATTGTGGTGCCCCTTTGTTTCTCGTGTTCGTTTATTGAACTTCATTCACTCTTGGTGCATGTTTCTCCGCATTTTCATATAGTTTGAGTATAGATTTTCCTACTGGGCTAGTGTAGCTCAACAAAATCCTTCTTTTCAGGTTCTAAGGCCGAACAGTTGCATCATTCAATGCGTGCTTGGGATGTGGACGACTTTCTGAAAGCTTTTCACTATTTGTTTCTTATTCAACTTGTAAAAGTTTAGCTTTTGATCAAGATGGTTTTGTAACTAATTTTCATTTGAATTATCTTTTGACTCAAGTTGAAATGTTCTAAGTACTTTGCACTTGTATTTGACTCAATTCGGGCCGTGGAGCCAAAGTTGTATTTTCTTTTGAATTGGAAACTTGTCTGTAATTTAAACAGGTGGGATACTATTTTGGGAGTGCGATGGCAAGCGAGGTCCTTTTACTTAAGAATATCATTTAATTTATGTTAAAAATCCAGGTCTTCACACAGTCACAACGGAAGCCCTGGGTTGTACACTATCAAGAGAGGATTCGCCGCCGTCTACTCTGCACGAAGCCTCTCCATCTCCATCTCCACCATCATCTCCGAAACCTGTCAAGATTGAAGCAATCGTTATGGCCGAGACTCCACCTCCGACTCTTGCCACTGTTCTGGCCGACATTCAATGAACCATGGCTGCTATGCAACAAAGGGCTGACCAGGCTGATGCCTCCATGACTAATCTCCGCGCCTTGATTGAGGAACGACTACCAGCAGCTGTAGCCGGTGGTGGCGGTGAAGGGCCGAATCCTGAACTTGAAGTTGAGGAAATTCCCCGAATTGAAAACGCTGTTCAAAACCCTGAGATAGCTGCTTTGATCGCAAAGATGGCGAAACTCGAGGAATCGGTCACTAAATCTGAGAGACTGGGCACTGATGGCCTAGACATGGACCGTCTCTGCCCTTTTCCGAATGCTCGCCTACCTGAGCGGTTCAAGATGCTGGACTTTGCAAAGTTCGATGGTTCTAGTGATCCCAAGACTCATCTGCTGGCCTACCACGGTGCCATGAAACTTCACAGGGTGGAGGAGGATGCCATGGCCCAGCTGTTTCCTCAGACTCTTGTTGGTCCAGCATTTCAGTGGTTCTTGTCCCTTGATGTATCCAAAAGAAGGACCTGGGAAGACATCGGTTCCGCCTTCAATTCCCAGTACAGCTATAATGCTTAGCTCAAGATGACCACTCGAGAGCTGGAGTCAACCAAAATGACTGCAAAGGAGTCCTTTGCAGATTTCATCAAGCGATGGAGGGCCAAGGCAGCCCTTATGACTGACCGCATTAGTGAGAAAGACCAGATTCGCATCATCTCCCGTAACCTGTTGCCCAACTTTGCCAACAACCTTGTGTTAGTGCAAGGTGCGAACTGGGAAACCTTCTTTGACTCCGGTCTAGCTGTGGAAGAGGCTCTCCAAACTGGAGTTCTGACAAGAACAGAAGCATCCTCCTTTGCCGCAACTCCGAAAGCCAAGCCCCGTGCCTACACCGGGAATAGCACTGCCCTTTTCGGTGCCAACAACTATGCTAGCGTTGCCAGCAGCAACCCCACCACATAGGGTTCCTCCAACCACATTGCTGACATCAACCAAGTTCAAACCCCTCAAAGGACCCGAAACCGCAGCCAACCTTGTGTTTTCGCCAATTTCGAGGCTCCACTTTCCTTGGTCTTGGAGAAGCTGGTCAAGTCTGGTCACCTTCGACCCTTGACACCAACTCCACTTCCTCCAAACTTACCCCCTAGCCACAACCCCAACGTTTTCTGTGCCCGGCCATCACACTGACTCTTGTTTTTGCCTTCGTCATGCGATATAGGATTTGGTCGAAAACGGCACTCTTCCGACCCCACCTGCCAAACCCAATGTCATTTCCAACTCCTTGCCTTAACATAACCCGCAAGTGAACCAGATATCTCTCAGCTCCACTATATCTCCCAGCTCCACCATATTCAACCCCACCGACCATATAACCTCAGAGCATAACCCTAAGCCTGTTGTGTTTGCCCCTGTGGAACCCGATGTCAACATGCTTTCGGTAGGATGGGAGATGGAGGACAAGATGGTAGAATGGATAGAGCTTGGTAATGATTGGACTGAGCGTTACCATCTGGGATTTCCTGCAGCACCGCAGGTTGATCAAGCTTGGGTTGACCAATTGGAAGCAGAGTGGGAAGCAGCACGAGCAGATCCACTGGATGGTCTCTCTTTATTCATGCTTTTCTACCAGCCTGAGCCTGTCAGTCTTGAGGAGGAAGAGTACGTTTGGGATCCGCAACCTACTGCTGCTCAGTTGGCCTAGGACCAGAACTTCCATTTCGAACAAGAAGCCACCAAGGATGATGTGGACGAGGCATACTTGAAATTCTATATCGACGGGGAAGCCATTCCTAGTGAGCACCGCCAACTTGGGTCTTTCATCCCTCTGGTAGACAAGCTTTTGAACGTGGTCCGCAAATTCCAACATGAACATGACTCCGTCAACAACATTGTGCCTGTGGAAGGACCACGCCCGTGTGTTGCACTTGAAGATGACTGCCTCGTCACGGCCATAGATGAAGTACCTGCTGACTTGTGGGATGTCGACGAAATTGTGGACCTTAAATCGAATCCGTTGCCTGATGATCTCTGGGATGTAGACAAAGTGGTCGATATACAGATGGGAAATGAGGTATGGACTGTAAATTCTGCTTTGGTTGATGCTGGTTTCTGGGACTCACCATTCGTCACGAATCTGGGGGTGCCTTTCGAGGAAGCTGCAGCTCAAGACCCCGCTTTCTGGGAGGGACTGGTATTGCAAGACTTGGAGACAGCACTGAGACAAGACTCTCCAGCGACTGTGGCATCTATCGATAAAGGAAAACACAAGATGGCGGAAATCCCTACTGACTTCTGGGATTTTGATGATAACACGATCCCCTGGTGGGATGTAGCAAATGTCACGAGGAGCGGCTGAGTTTTTCAGCCACCTAACCTGCAGGCTGGGAGCTCGTCCAATCCTCTGGTTCAAAAGCCTGCTGTTCCTGCTGCTCAAAGGAATGTCCTGCCTGCGCATAATGAGGTTCCCGTGGAGAATGTTATTTAGCGACAACTCGAAAGGATTCCGGCTGCCGTGTCAGTATGGGGTCTGATTGCGTCATCAAAGGAGCATCGCGAAGGACTGTCTTTGGCTTTGTCCCGTATCACTGTACCTACCGACATTACCCCTGAGGCAATGGTTGCCCTCGTCCTGCCTCTGCTTTCTAAACACTCCGTTACTTTTATTGAGAGGGATCTGCCGATTGAAGGGACTGCTCACAATCGTCTGCTACACATTACCATCAAATGCAAGGGACTCTGGATCCCAACTGTGCTCATCGACAATGGCTCTGCCATAAATGTCTGCCCGCTGAGGGTAGCATACCGCCTAGGACTTGCAAAGAAGGACTTTCAGCCGTCTAACCTGGTAGTCAAAGCTTATGACAGCACACGCCGTGCGGTGGAAGGGACTATAACTCTCCTGCTCAACGCTGAGGGATTTGAGATGAGCGTCGAATTTCATGTGGTGGACATCCCCGCTACTTTTAACCTGCTGCTGGGCAGACCATGGATGCATAGGTCGGACATCATGGCGGTACCTTCGACTTTGCTTCAGAAAGTCATGCTGGGGCTTCCGACTGGCATTTTAACAATCTGTGGGGATTCTGGGATCCGCCCACTCAAAGAAGACGAGCCTGTTCTGGGAATCATGCACGGAGAGGACGACTCGGACTTTGGAGGCTTCTCATTCGATACTTCGGGATCTGTCCTTGCTATTGCTGTAGCGGACGATTTCATCATCAGTTCTGCCGCCTTTGAGATCATGAGGAAGATGGCGTTCATGCCTGGCTTCGGACTTGGGATCAACCAATAAGGGATCACTGAGTTCCCTGTCTTTCCCTTCACTGAAGGTCAGTTTGGTCTGGGATATGTTCCCCCTGCCAAAAAGGCCAGGATTGGGCAAGGCACGGGAAAACTTTGAACCCTTTATGGTAGTCCTGACAGCTACTTCGTCCGTGAGGGAGGAGGTCATGCTTATGTGGGCCAAGTAGAGCCGTTTTGGGATCCGGAGACTCGTGCCTGGTTTCCTGGGTTTGAGATCTTTGCTGCTGACACCTGGGCCGACAACGAGGAAGATATTGCAAAGGATGAGCTGGCTAAAACAGAGTTCAAGAGGCAGCTGGCTAAGATCAAGGAAAGGATGGATTGGTTGAAGACTTTCGATCAGGGGAGCTTGGAGATGCTGTTCTCCCAAGTAGGTTTGGTTGGCAAAGAGGAAGAGGCTGAAGTGCTGATGCTTGGGCCCGACTCCTCATATGCTCTCGAAGATCCAACCACCCACATCATCGAAGCTATGGGCAGTATTAATAACTGCATTTTCACTCCACGCTTAACATGCATTGACAACGAGTCTGAGTCTGACACAGAGTCTTTTGAGTCTAAGTCTAGCTCAGAGTTGGAGCTTGTGCCTCTCGGCCCTCCACGTTATAGCTTTTAGTTCGAGTTCGAATCTACTGTACTTGGCAACCCATCTGGGTTTTATGAAATGAACGATCCTGCTTCTGATTATTTTGCTGACTTCTATATAAACTGTGTCAACCCCGACGATGAAGGAACAGACTTTGACGGGGATATTCCGGCTGAGTTGCGTTCCCTCATCGAAAGGGAAGACGAAAGGCATGCTCAGCCTCTAAAAGAAGAAGTAATTTCGGTAAACTTGAAAGACGAGAGCGACCCCCGTATGATGCAAATTGGTTCAACTTTGTCCCCCGAGGACCGTGCTGCTTTAGTCGATCTACTCAAGGAATACTTCAAGGTCTTCGCGTGGTCACATCAGGATATGCCCGGCATTGATCCCGAGATCGTACAGCATCGAATTCCGTTAGCGCTTGGGGTTGTTCCAGTTAAGCAGAAGCTCTGCAGGATGAGGCCGGACTGGGTTGAGAAGATTAAGGAGGAAGTCACTAAGCAGATTGACGTGGGATTTCTGAGGGTGGTTGAGTATCCGAAGTGGGTTGCTAACATTGTGCCAGTTCCCAAGAAGGATGGGAGAATCCGAGTCTGTGTCGACTTCAGGGACTTGAACAAAGCAAGCCCCAAAGACAGTTTTCCCCTGCCTCACATCGATGTACTTGTGGACAACACGGCAAGGCATGCCTTGCTCTCTTTTGTCGGCCGATTTTCGGGATACAATCAGATCTTTGTACCACCGGAGGATCAGGAGAAGATAACGTTCGTCACGAAATGGGGGACGTACTGCTATGTGATGATGCCGTTTGGGCTCAAGAATGCTGGGTGCACTTTTCAGCGGGCACAGACAACCCTGTTGCATGATTTCATCCACAAGATAGTTGATGTAACAACCCTAATTTTTACTAAATAAAAATTTCGTTGTTACTATTTGAAAAATCTTAATTAGGTTTTAACCGCCGTTTTACCGTCGTTTTCCCATCCTTCCTAGAGTTAAGTCGTAAACCTTCCATCTTGACTGGAAATCCTATCTAGCAACCCTAGCTAACTTTTAACCGCCGTTTCAACCTAGCAATCGTTTAACCTAAATACCAATCGTTCCTAAACCTCCGTGAACCTTATGAAACCTTGACTCGTGAACCTTTTGAAACCCTTGAGTTTGGTAACCCTAGATTAATCCTTTGAACCGTTTGAACCTTTTAGCTATTGACCATTGGACAATAGCGTTAGGGTTTCCTTTATCCATTAGTTAGTAGGATAATCTTAGTTAACTTTCCTAAGTACGAGATTAGGTTAGTTTAGTGCTTAATTACAAGGTATTATGCTTCCTAGCATTACCCGTTGGTTAATAACTGTTAGGAGATTCCTTACCCATTGGACGATAGAATAGAATCCTAGCCATCTTTACCCGTTGGTTAATAACCGCAAGGGAAACTATTATCCATTGGATAATAGCATTACTTGGCCACCAAGTGCTAGTGTATTAAAATAATAGGATTAGCCATGTGTGTTATTGGATTAAAATAAGATTAGTACATTAGGGTTATTATTTAATTGCTTGTACTTTGATTAGTTTATTAGATATTAGGATTATGGAAATCTAAGCTAGATTTGATGTACTAGCTATGTGTATCTATAGGTGTACTTGTATATATATATAATATTATATATGACATGTGTGTATTGCAATATTATATTTAGAAAATCCAATTTTGGTTTTAAATACTAGATTTTTAAAGACCCATAGTACTTATATATATATATATATTAGTATATATATAGTCTTCCATAGTACAAACAAGTAGGAGAGAGAGAGAGAGAGAGGGAGAGAGAGAAAGAGACCCGAGAGAGAGAGAGAGAGAGAGAGAGAGAGAGAGAGAGAGAGAACCCGAGAGGGAGAGAGAGGGAGAGAGAGAGAGAGAGAAGGAAGGAGAGAGAGAGATAGGGTTGTACCTTGTTGATTTTGGTTGTGCTTTCAAATCTCCATTGGATTTCTACTTGACCTAATGACATACAAGCCTATGGATTTTCCCTAGCCAAATCTAGTCCTTCCATGTACAAACCCCATTTCTTTACTTGAATCAAATCCATTTTCTTGACCAATCTTCCAAAATCAAATCCAAAGGACACATTATAGCCATGCAAGCCTAGGTTTTAGGATGATTCTTGCAAAGAAGCAAGATTTGCTTGGAATAAAAAAAGAGACATTGGGAGAGAGAGAGAGGGCCGGCCAAGAGAGGAGAGAGGAGAGGCTTTGCCTATAAATACTCACCCCATGCTTCATTTGAACTCACACCTCTTCTTGCTCCAACTCCTCTCTAGAAAAGTTAGTGTTCTTGTTGTTCTTGCTTGTTTTCTTCTTGGTTCTTGAGTTTCTTCGAGAAACTTTCCTTTGCCGCCACTCAACCACCGTACGACCACCACCTCGATCCAAAGTTAGTCATAGTTGTAGTTAGGATCGAGTTTCGAGAGAAGTCGTTCTCTTTCGAAGCTATTGGAAGCTTACCGTAAGCCGTTACTCCGTCCAACCGCCGACTTTCTTTCCATCATCTCCTCTACCGCCAAGAAGAACGGTAGATTACTCCAACCCCGCTATCTCTAAGTACATGTAGTATACTTTAGTAGTGTGACCTAACCACTCTTCCTAAGTATATTGCTTGTTATGTTAATAGTATGCTTATAGTCTTCATGTTATGTTTTTTTTTTTTCAAGAAAGTACGTAGTTTACTTTGATCTTATGGCTACTTGATTGCTTGATCGCATGATTGCTTGACCTTGTGAATGTATGAACTCGTCAATAAACATGTGTTGTTTTGAACATCTCAAGGACTAGCGTTTTAAAGATAAAGTGTTGTTTCAAAAAGGGAAGTATTCGTATTTTGACCTTTAGACGGATATGAGTTTGATTGGACTAGCTTGCATTACTTGCATGATAGAGTTGGATGATCTTGCATGAGTCATACAAAGTCCTACCGCGGAGTCAATGTATGCTACGAGACACATGAAATGAGAAAGTAGAGACATGACACCTAGGGTGTGGTTGATATGGATAAAAAGTATTTTTCGAAATTACATAATGGCCGATCTCGGTAGCCTCTGTGGCAATGAGCCGGACTTGGTAGCTCATTGTTGTGCGACACAAGGTGCCGGTAGCCATTATGTTGGGTGTGTTGCCAATGGAGCCGGACTTGGTAGCTTCATTGGAGGTGTGACTTGGTTATCCGCGGAGAGGAGCCAAGATGTGATCCAATGTGCCATCCTTGGTAGCCTTGTGGCAATAAGCCGGACTTGGTAGCTCATTGTTGTGCGACACAAGGTACTAAAGCTTGGTAGTTATTGGTGTGTGAATTCACAATGTGCCGGACTTGGTAGCCATTGTGGCCAATGAGCCGGACTTGGTAGCTCATTGGTGCGTGCGTGTTTTCGAAAATGATTATAAAAGATGAGACACAAAACGATGAGTCGCGTAGGAGAAACACACGGAAAACATGACACCAACACTAGCTAGGAATGCGCATGTGTAATTGTTATGTGTTCTTGATTAAGCATGTCAAGTTTGAAAACCCGTATGTATACTATCTTTTACTTGTATGTTAAGGGTTAGTGGGTTTTGGGTTACTCTATTGAGCTTTCAAGCTCACGGTGTTGCTTTATGTGACCCTGACATATTATGCTGGTGGCGACGCTGGTATAATGTGTCAGACTTCTTAGATGAGCAAGGAGAGCTGTACACCTTGGAGGCCTATGGAGCTGAGGAACTTGCTAGGATGGAAGAAGAGAATGAGCTGTAGATAACCTTAGATGTCCATCCCTTTTTTGTAATATAAGTACTCTATGAGGAGTTTGATGTAATAATGAGCTAGATTCTCCCTTGTTTATCTAATAAAATGAATATTTAGCGGACCCAATTTTGGGGGCGTTACAGTTGAGGTCTACGTGGACGACATGATTGTCAAGGCTAAGAACAAGGAGGATTTCATTCCAGCTCTTCGGCAGTTTCTGGAACGGCTTCGGAAGTACAACGTGCGTCTCAACCCGCAGAAGTGCACATTTGGGGTCACAACATGCAAGATGTTGGGGTTCCTAATCACGGCAAGAGGGATTGAAGTTGATCCGTCTAAGATCAAGGCTATTCTCGAAATGGAGCCACCACGGTCGAAAAAGGAAGTGCGAAGCTTTCTAGGGAAGGTTCATTTTATCAGCCGGTTCATTGCTAAGTTGACTTTGACTTGCGAGCCGCTGTTTCGATTACTCAAAAAGGATGTTCGTTTCGAATGGACGTACAAATGTCAAGCTGCTTTCGAGTCAATAAAGGAGTACCTGCGAAACCCGCCTGTGTTAATGCCGCCTAGGCCAGGTTGATCGCTGATTCTGTACTTATCAGTCACCCCGACAGCTATGGGATGTCTGCTAGCACAAGAAGGAGACAACGGGGTTGAGAAAGCTTTTTACTATCTGAGCAAGAAGATGGTGGCAGTGAGGAGCGCTATACCTCCCTGGAAAAGACATGTTGGGCGCTAGTTTGGGCTACCAAAAAGCTTAGACACTACATGCTAGCCTATTCAGTGAAGCGGATTTCTCGGATGGATCCTCTTAAGTATCTATTCGAGAAGCCGGCGCTCACTCATAAGCTAGCACGTTGGTTGCTTCTGCTGGCTGAGTTCGATCTCCAATATGTCACGAGGAAGTCTGTGAAGGGCCGTGCTGTGGTTGAGTTCCTGACCGATCACCCGATTGATGGACCAGAGGATGTGGACTTTGCTTTCCCTGATGAAGATGTACTAACGGTGGTCGAGGAAGTGTGGACGCTCTATTTTGATGGGGCTGCAAACCAGAAGGGATTTGGAATCGGAGTGTTGTTGATCACGCCTGCCGGTGCTCATATTCCGCTTGCTTTCAAGTTAAACTTCGATGTTACCAACAATCAAGCTGAGTATGAGGCCTGTATCGTTGGAATGGAGGCTGCCATTGCTCTTGGGGTCAAGAAGCTAGAGGTAATTGGGGATTCAAACCTGGTGGTCTCTCAGGCTAACAGAGATTGGAAGGTTCGCGAGGAAAAGCTGAAACCTGATCACCAAGAGTTGGAGGAACCGATTCCTCGTTTCAATAAGGTGACTTTCACCATATTCCACGCTTGAGGAATCAGTTCGCCGACGCCTTGGCGACTTTGGCTTCAATGATCGAACTTCCGATTGGGGTCCGGCTGCGACCGATTGTGATTGAACAGAGGGACTCGCCCGCCTATGAGTATGTCAACGCCATCGATGATGTCGATGATGGCCTGCCCTGGTACCATGACATTTGGAATTTTGTAGAGCGCGGGGAGTTTCCTGCTGGGGCTACTAGGAAAGATCGGGTCGCTTTGCAACGATTGGCTGCCCAATACATCATTTGTGGAGGGAAACTGTATCGAAGGTCTCACTGTGGAATGCATAAGCTGTGCGTCAACGGTGCCGAAGCAACAAGGATCATGGATGAGATTCACAAGGGAGTCTGCGGTCCTCACATGAGTGGTGTTATGCTTGCCAGGAAGATCCTTAGGCAGGGTTACTATTGGTCAACCATGGAGTCTCAATGCATTGATTACGTGCGGTGCTGTTACAAGTGTCAAATCCATGCCAATCTGCAGCACGTTCCTGCGTCTAAGTTGTACGGCATGACCTCGCCTTGGCCGTTCTCTGTGTGGGGCATTGATGTTATTGGCATGATTACACCGTCTGCTTCAAATGGTCATAAGTTTATACTGGTGGCAATAGATTATTCACGAAGTGGGTCGAAGCTGAGTCCTACAAAACCCTGACCACGGTTCAAGTTGCGCAATTCATTCGAAAGAACATCATCTACCGGTACGGTGTTCCCCAGGCTTTCGTGTTGGATAACGGAAGTCATTTCAAAGGAAGGGTCTTGGAGCTTTTTGAGGAGTTCGGCATCGAGATCCATCATTCTACCACCTACCGTCCACAGACAAATGGAGCAGTCGAGGCCACAAAAAAGAACATTGAGACAATTATCAAGAAGACTGCTGAGTCGGCAAGGGATTGGCATGAGCAGCTACCACTGGCACTCTGGGCATATCGAACGTCGATCCGCACTTCAACTGGGGCAACTCCGTTTTCCTTGGTCTACGGAATGGAGGCAGTACTCCCCATCGGGCTAGAGGTTCTGTCTTTGAGGGTCATGGTTGAGAGTGGTCTTGAGGAATCTGAATGGCTGAGCGGAAGGTTTGTAGAGCTGCTGCTATTTAACGAGAGGAGGCTTCGGGCTCTGTATCATGTTCAAGGGTACCAACGTCGAATTGCCCGTGCATTTGACAAGAAAGTGAAATCCAGGGGCTTAGTCGAAGGAGATATGGTTACGAAGGAGATCCGGGCCCCAGTGTTTGATGTCCGCGGGAAGTTCTAACCGAAGCGTTCAGGGCCTTACATTATCAAGACTTGTGGGTAGCATGCCCTGGAATTTCCGGATTCCAAGATGCAAGCTTTCGGAAATTTCGTTTCCCGAAGCAAGGACCCGTAATCGAGGGAGCGTGAGCGGAGAAGCAGGCGCTCGCAAAAACACAGAGTCGCCACCTGGGTTTGAAGGTCCGACACCCAAGGAACCGTATTTCGAAGCACCTGCCGCGCTGTTTGATTTGAAAAAGTGAAGGAACCAGTCCGTCATAACCATATCTGGGTTCAGGAGCCAGGTTACGAGAGGGGAAGGGTTTTAAGGCACCCCTCTCGCCCAATCCGGAGATCGATCTCTACTTAGGCATTTTGTGAAAGCTTTTGTCATTTTTCTTCTTTGATTAACCAAATTTTAGCCAATTAGGGCGGGGGAACAGTTAATTGGGGATAAAACTGTAACATGTTTTGCAAGATGTGTTATATTTGAGCATGGATGGATGAAATATTATGAAAATGGGATAAAGACTCAACCTTCTGATTGAAACAACAGAACCACACAAGGTTTCGAATTTGTGAGACACAACGGCCACCTTTGCATGCATGTAAAGAACCATCGCGCAACAAATACAAACCCTCGCGCGCGTGTTTGCTTCTACCACAAGTTGGGTTTTGATCCCCTTCTGGGCTCTGGAAGGACCAGTGCTCACCCAGGAAGCAAACCAAGCAGTTTATATGTACTGGAAAGTAACTAATTATTACAGATTGAATCAAACAGAAGCCAAATGAATTGAAATACAACCCCTAAACAGTGGGGGTGAATAAGCAGAGGCTTTGAACCTTGGTTTCCATGCAAGGGCCCTTCTTGGAACATCACGAACCAAATAGCGCGAGCATTAAGAATCTGTGCGCGATTGTTCGTATTTGGGCGTCGAGGACTTGCTTTGCATGCTTGGGGCTCTAAAATACTCAGAAACATCCCAAAGGCATTCCAAACCAAGTAACATAGCAAAATAAACTAAACTATGGATTTTAGCATGCATCACAGTGAAAGTATGCTTAAAAACAGTAAAAACAATATATGAAACTCAAAGGCCAACATCCCCTTCCCCACGTGGTTCATCATCACACTGACACAAAGTGTCGCGCGAGCATTGAGAACCATCGCGCGAGGGTTTGTGGTCCACGGCTTCTTGTAACCCTGCTGACTTTAGGGCCAGGACTGGTATTGATTACCAGCCTTGGCCCTGCCAGCCCCCCCTCAGAGATCAGAACAGAAAACAGTAGGTATGCTATACCTTTGGTTGAGTTTGAAAGAGCGCTTAAACTTGAATCGAAAGAGTGCTCGAGCTTTGAGTTGAGTTGAGTTGAGTTGAGTTGAGGTTGAATGCTTTGGAGTAGTAGAAACAAGGTGTGAAAATATGTGTAAAATTTTGTAACCTTTTTTTCCAACTCAAGGTGTATGGATTTCTAAGCCTTTATGCTTTGATTTTTTTGAACCCTTTTTATGAAAGACCCAAGGGGGCATTTATAGGGCAAGGCCCTTCCATTAATGGAAACTCTCCATTAATGGAATTTATTCCATTAAAAGAAACTATTCCATTAATGGAAACCATCCATTAATGGAAAACATCCCATTAATGGAAACTATTCCATTATTGGAAGGATTCTAGAAACCTTCCATTAATGGAAACATTCTAGAACATTCTAGAATCCTTCTAATAATAGAAAGTTTCCAGAAATGGAAAGTTGCAAATTTAACCAGCGCGCGCGGATCGAAAATCGACACGTTCCAGTAGTTTCAGGAATTTTAAAGAGTTTTGAAAACACTCAAAACTCAAGCAAGCCATCACTCGGGTGTTCTTGATCCATTTCATCATCGGAAACAAAAACCGTAAGTAAACTAATCTGGAAGCCCAGTTTGGGGTGTCACAGTAGCCCCTCTTTGGCGGCACTTGGAGCACCATTGACTTGGTACAAGTAACGTCAAGAATTCTAGACACCCCTCAAGGCAATCGAGAGCAGAACATGTTAAAGTAGACAAGCATACTTACAGAACTGATTGGTGGAATGGACGTGCGATCCATTGCCAGGATGGAAGTAGAAGTGGGCGATTGCATCGCCGCTTGTTGATCAATTTGGACGGGACAGGCCGTCTTTGTTGGGGATCAAGCTATCCTCGGCACAAAGTATTCCAACAAACACGGGTAGGTCGTGTCAGGCGGGTTGAATTCCATCTATTGGGAATCAGAGCCAATCTCCTTATCAAAGACCATCGGAGGTAGAGTAATAAGGTTGCTGGAAGATGCGCTTATGGCTAGAGTGATTGTTGTTCGGGATAGGCCAAGACGGACTCTCCTGGGGAACAATTAGTTGTGGACGAATGGACCAATGGACGATGATCTGATCGTAGTTGTGGATTGGATGGACGATATGCTGATCGCCGTTGATGGATTGAGACGACATGGCTGATCGTCGGCGATGACATGGCTGATCGTCGGCGATGGATTGAGACGACATGGCTGATCGTCGGCGACGACATGGCTGATCGTCGGCGATGACATGGCTGATCATCGTTGATCGATTGAGACGACATGGCTGATCGTCGACGATGACATGGCTGATCATCGGCGATGACATGGCTGATCATCGTTGATGGATTGAGACGACATGGCTGATCGTCGACGATGACATGGCTGATCATCGGTGATGGATTGAGACGACATGGCTGATCGTCGACGATGACATGGCTGATCATCGTTGAAGGATTGAGACGACATGGCTGATCGTCGGCGATGACATGGCTGATCATCGTTGATTCTTTGAAAGAGACGACATGGCTGATCGTCGGCGATGACATGGCTGATCATCGTTGATTCTTTGAAAGAGACGACATGGCTGATCGTCGGCGATGACATGGCTGATCATCGTTGATTCTTTGAAAGAGACGACATGGCTGATCGTCGGCGATGACATGGCTGATCATCGTTGATTCTTTTAAAGAGACGACATGGCTGATCGTCGACGATGACATGGCTGATCATCGTTGATTCTTTGAAAGAGACGACATGGCTGATCGTCGGCGATGACATGGCTGATCATCGTTGATGGATTAATCGCTGTTGAGGATTAATCGGACGATATAACTGACTGTCGTTGATGATAGAGCAGATGATATGGCTGATCGTTGTTTGGATTGATAGATAGGACTGGCGGATCAATCTTCAGAATGAACATGCCGTCGTGGATCGGACAGGACCGGCTGTCGTTGATGGGAACGGGCGGATCATACTTCAGGATGAACGAGCCGTTGAGAATTTGGACAGGACCGGCTGTCATTGATTGAGATGGGCAGATCAGTGTGCAGAATGATTAAGCCGTTGAGAATTTGGACAGGACCGGCTGTCGTTGTGTTGATCCAAGTAGCACAAGCAGTGGTTATCCTTGATAATAGCATGGATAGAGGCAAGGCGGACTACAGCTGGGGAGAAATTGGTGATAACCGCTGATTGGGCCTTAGGCCCGAATTTACCTGCGCATGCTAGTACAGGTCGCAGGCTTGACAGTTGCCATGGAAAACGAGATACGGAAAGTAGGGTGTGACACTTCTCTCATAGCTATGCTATCCCAAAGAAACGGTTCCGGTTGCAGTTCCAAAAGTGACAAGGCAACAGGCATGATCCTCAACATCCTGATTACTTGCTGCCTTCGATACTGGACAGGCGTGCCTTGACGCTTGATAGAATTTTTCTGCTTTCAACATTTGATATACAATATGCAATGATGTGTAAATAAATGCACAATTTGAAAGTGCAGATGCAAGCTAAGGGCGGCTCCTACGAGGACAACGATGCCTAAGGACTACCATTAAGCCTTATTACTGTACTGTTAGTTACTTCTGAGATGCACACCCAGATAGAGAGACACCGAGGAGGCTGGCGTGCCCCAGTTGATGTTTAGCAATGAGATTGGGCCTGCTGCCCCCTTTCTTCGATGCTTGGGCAGATGAGCCCCAGAGATGCTTTGCTTGGCCTTGGGCTGACGAGCCCTTGCTATTCATGAGATTCCATAGCTTGTGGATTACAGGAGCTAGGGGTAGCAATGTAAAAGTTGCATTTTCTAGCCGCTAATACCTAATTTGCATTGACAAGTGACCTGAATTGACACACAGACATGCGCACATGTACAGACTCGCCTAGCTCAAATGAAAAGGGAGAAAGAGTCCCAGGGTACAATGCGAACCCTTAGACACACAGAACACAATGAAATTTTGGGCATTAAGCGGCCAAAACTCACAACATTCCTTAGACAGGTGAAACTGACACTTACGAAAGTGCAAAAGGTACAAAGACCTGTACAAACAAAATTGAGAAAAGCATCTCAACATGACAATTGATTGAAAAACTAGAAAAATGCCGCAAAGATGGACATAAGACACAAACGATGACTCATATAGGCCCGGACTGAAACTGACACCCCCGTGCAGTCACATTAACTCCATATGACTTGCATGGTATGACAAGACTTGGCAAAAGCCCGTAGAACAACATTCGAGGGCAGTAGCAGGCTACCACTGGAGTTGAAAAAGCACGCACGCGAGGCTGCAGCTGCTCATACCAGACCTCGCTAAACTTAGAATAAATTGTGAGCCATTTAGTCTTCTAGCATTTCATTCTGTTTTTGATGCTTCAAATATTTTTTAAGGATTTATGCTCAACCCGTAATAGAAATAGCAGTTTGCAATAAAATTGAAAGACAAAGGTTTTCCCCCTTTTGGTTCCTCTAATTCAGCTTGATCTGACCTTTGATCCTCTTCGACCTTTGATGTGTACCAAAATGTCAACCATGGATCCACTTTGATAGAGTGTGACCGAGTCTCGAAGAGAGACTGCCTACGTATCCCAAGCTAAGGAATCAGGTCAAAACGTAGTTCAGGCTAAGGTTCACTCGTGTGTTTACCTCTCCTTTTGCGCTCTAACTTTTGCCTAGTACCGCCCGTTCGGGTCTTCGGTCTAGCGAGCTTTCGAATATTGCCTATTACTTTTGCCTAGACTCCCTTCATAGGTTTTTGGGCTAGCAGGTTGCTCTAACTTTTGCTTGGAACTGCCCACCCTTGGGGTTTTCAGCCCAACGAGCTTCTCTCAGGGAAAAGTTGCTTTTGAATTGATCCAGGTTGACCATGGTATTGAATTTGTTGCCGTCGAGGTCGACGATCTTTGACCACAGCCCCAAATAGAATGACTTTGATAATGCTGGGTCCACGCACTTTGGTTGGAAATGCCTCGCTCCGGGCCGTTTCGTGCACTTCCTCATTTGTGCTTGGCGGAACGCCGCTGCTGCTGTTTTTGAACACGGTACGAGGCTTGGAGCCTTCTGAGCCACTGCTTTCTGGCTTGGCACCAGGTAGCAGGGCATTTGATACTTTTTATCTCAAAATCAACGCTAGGCGTGTCTTTGTGAGACCACGCCAAGACGTTTGATGAATTCTTTGAGTTTGCCTGACCGGGCACAATCCTTTTCTGGGGACAGCTTTGAACCAATTGAACCATTGGGAGGTTATCCTTGTCTTTCAAGTTTATAGAAACTACTTTTTCTTTTAATAGGCTGAGCACGCCTTTTATCTTCCCTTTCGGCAAGGGAACACATTTCCTTGGGGATGATCCCATCAAAATTTATCCCTTCGTCGTCAGGGTCGACACAGTTTATATAAAAGCCAGCGAAGTACTTAGAAGCAAGATAATGCATATAAAAACCCTCGGGGTTTGCCAAGTACAGCAGACTCAAAACTTGAAATGAAAGATACGACGTGGAGGGTCAAGAGGCACGAACTCCGACTCAGAGCTAGACTTTAGACAAACGCAAAAGACTCTGTGTCAGACTTAGACATATCGCCAATGCAAACTAGACGCAGTTTTGAAAATGCAACTGTTAAGAAGCTACCCATAGCTTCCACAAAAAGAGGTAGGATCCAGCAGGTGTCAGGCCCAAGCAACAGCACTTCGGCCTCCCTTGGGCTTCTCGACCAAACCTACTCGATTCTCTTTTGAACAATGGACCTCAGCCAGTCGGTCTTCTCCTTTGTAAATCCCTCATCATCGTCAAACCAGATGTCGGCAGTGGAAACCTCGATTGCCCAACCTACTACCATCATGTTAACCTCCGGCTCGGACGGGATGGATACGATGGGTTTAGGTTGATTTGCTGGGACGATATAGTGGCTAGGATTGAATATGGTGTAGCTTGGGTTGATTTGAGTGGAGGTGATAGATACCTGACCAACCAGAGGATCAGACCTGTGTTGAGGCAAAGAGTTGGTAACGATGTTGGGCTTTGACGGAACTTGGACTGTGCCATCATCAATAAGATCTTGAATCTCATGTCGAAGACGATAGCACTTGTCAGTGTGATGGCCAGGCATTTGGTGGAAGGCACAGAAGAGGTTAGGATTGTAACCAGCAGGTAAGACCTTGGGAGGGGAAGTTGGGGTCAAAGGTTTGGGATGCCCAGACTTGACAAGTTTTTCCATCACTGCGGATAGAGATGCCTCAAAGGCAGAAAAACTCCGGGGTTGGGTTCTAGCTCGGAAGCTTTGAGTGTTTTGAACCTGATTCACATCGGTTGTTGATTGAGGTGGGGTTATGATGATGCCATAATCGATGAGATCTTGAACAGCATGTCGAAGCCGGAAACAGGCATTGGTAGAATGGCCAGGCATTTGATGGTAGGTGCAATAAAGGTTATATTTGAAGTTGGCAGAGGGATTCTTGGGTAATGAAGTTGGATTGAGGGGTTTGATGGAACCAGCATCAAGGAGCTTCTCATAAACCGAAGCCAAAGGTGCAGCGAAGCATGTGAAAGTCCTCGGTTGGTTCTGGCGATCGAATTGAGAATTCAAAGCGGGACCCCTGTTTGTCTTGCAGTTGCAACACATGTCCTCATCAGTAGGATGCATTCTTTTGCCTTCAGGGTAGAAATCACCACGAAGCGTGTCTTCCCCTTCGGCAATGGTTATGAATAAGGACCCAACATCCTCCTATGGGTAGGTCCTGGCCTCATGGAACTCAGCCAGGTCTTTGAACATGTCTCCTGAGCACAGCTTGATTCCGACCGTTGGAGCGTGGTAAGCTTGAGAAGGTTCTTTGAGTAGCCCCATATCTGACTGCTGGGCTGTGGAGGTAAAGAGGCCAACGAGTCCCTGGACCATAATCATTGTTTGTCCATCTTGTGACCTAATTCCTCTACAGCTTTCTTGAGCTCAGCCAACTCCATTTGTGCTGCCATCCTGGATTGATGAATGAGGAAGGTGATATGATCTTGGAAGCGAAGGTGTAATAGCCCCAACAGACTCTCCCAAGTAGGTTTGGCTCTTCTTTTCAGTACTCTCTTGCTCGGTGCAAAGGCTTTGAACTAGACAGTAAAGTAAGTGAAAGCTCAGTGGCCTTTCTTCAGCAATTGGAATGCAATGCACACATCGCTATCGGTGTCAACCCTAGACTCTAGAATTAGAGACGAATCTGTCTCATGATGTTCAGATGCTGCCAAAATCCTCAGATTTCTTTTCGAGGGTGTATCCTTTGAATAGATCAAGCTGATCCTAAGAGATGTCAAAACAGACTAAGTCTTCGACTAGTCCCTTTTGAAGATTCGACTTTGAACTTGGAACAACTCGATATTGATGGCGTGACACCTTTACCGGGGTGGCTTCAGCGACAACGCGCATTAGCCGGGCAGTGTACGTGCTGCGTACGATAACCAAAATGACATCAATATCACGACATCAATACTTTGTGGTTCCTTGTTTTCGGTTGAATCCTCAACCGGGCATAAGCCAAGGATTTAATAAGATTTGATTTCTCGAAGTCTTGCTGACCTAAGGACTTTAAGAATTGACAACGTGCACCATCGAGATGCACGACTCTTCATCGGGTCTAGCAGCATCCAAATTAGCATAAGACAGACTCGAAAGCGAGAGACAACCTAGAAGCCGCCCTAAACATGCTCCTACGCAAAACAACATGTATGTGTGTACAGTTCCAGAGACGAGTTTGCCTGACGAATTTCAGACGTTGCCGGAATCCTCAGAATTCTTTTCGGCGATGTGTCCTTGAGTAGATCGACAAATCCTAAAAGATGTCAAAATAGACTAAATCTTCGTCTTGTCCCTTTTGAAGATTCAACTTTGAATTAGAAACAATTTGGCATTGATGACATGGCACCTTAACCTCGAACAACGTGGTGTATAGTGACAACGCACTTCAACCTGGGTGGCGCCAGTGACACAGCATCAATACTTTGTTGTTCCTTATTGTCGGTTGAATCCTCAATCAGGCATGAGCCGAGGATTTAGCAAATTCTGATTTCTCAAAGTCTCATTGAACTAAGGACTTTGCGATTGATAACGAACATTCGACAGAATGAACGACTCCTCATCGGGTCCAACAACGTCTTAGACAGCGTAAGACAAACTCGAAATAAAGAACTGCACTAAGCATGCTCCCATGCAAAATGACATGTATGTACAGTGCATGCGATAGGGAAAGTAGTAACACGTAGATAGTATATGGGGTTAGATGCAGATAGATCCTACCCTGCAAGTACCTGTCGTAGTTTGGAAAGTTCTAATGCTTTGTATATGCAAAGGCCGGTTTTGGTTTGTAACGGGTTCCTCGGACTAGGGCCACAGATATACCTCCCATTGCCCGCGATTCGCAGAGCAACAGTCAAACGGTAGCATGACCCATCATCGTCGAAGGTTGTTAGTCATTCGGGGTCCCCGGACTCCGGTAAACCGTGCTGGATTGCCAAAACGATCCAACGGGGCTTATCCCACATCGATGCAAATGATATGCTAGAAATCGATTAAGAAGAAAAAGAATCACAAAATCACAAAATGCCTTTTCAAATTTGGCTCACTTTATTTAGTCCATCTTTAGAGGAAACTACACAAGTGAACAATTGAAAAAGTCCCAGATTAGATTGGCCGGACACGAGGTCTTGTTAAATCACCATTCCAACCTTCGGCAGCGCGAAGCTCACCGTTTTGACAGACTTTTAAGGAATTGTTCACAAGTGTATTAAACCCTAAGTATGGATTAATATTGGTTCGATTATCCCCAGCAGAGTCGCCGCTATGGGCAGCATGCCCTGGAATTTCCGGATTCCAAGATGCAAGCCTTCGGAAATTTCGTTTCCCGAAGCAAGGGCCCGTAATCGAGGGAGCGCGAGCGGAGAAGCAGGCGCTCGCAAAAACACAGGGTCGCCACCTGGGTTTGAAGGTCCGACACCCAAGGAACCGTATTTCGAAGCACCTGTCGCGCTGTTTGATTTAAAAAAGTGAAGGAACCAGTCCGTCATAACCATATCTGGGTTCGGGAGCCAGGTTACGAGAGGGGAAGGGTTTAAGGCACCCCTCTCGCCCAATCCGGAGATCGGTCTCTACTTAGGCATTTTGTGAAAGCTTTTGTGATTTTTCTTCTTTTATTAACCAAATTTTAGCCAATTAGGGTGGGGGAACAGTTAATTGGGGATAAAACTGTAACATGTTTTGCAAGATGTGTTATATTTGAGCATGGATGGATGAAATATTATGAAAATGGGATAAAGACTCAACCTTCTGATTGAAACAACAGAACCACACAAGGTTTCGAATTTGTGAGACACAACGGCCACCTTTGCATGCATGTAAAGAACCATCGCGCAACAAATACAAACCCTCGCGCGCGTGTTTGCTTCTACCACAAGTTGGGTTTTGATCCCCTTCTGGGCTCTGGAAGGACCAGTGCTCACCCAGGAAGCAAACCAAGCAGTTTATATGTACTGGAAAGTAACTAATTATTACAGATTGAATCAAACAGAAGCCAAATGAATTGAAATACAACCCCTAAACAGTGGGGGTGAATAAACAGAGGCTTTGAACCTTGGTTTCCATGCAAGGGCCACTACTGGAACATCACGAACCAGCGCGCGAGCATTAAGAATACGCGCGCGATTGTTCGTGACTGGACGTCCAGGACTTGCTTTGCATGCTTGGGGCTCTGAAACATACTCAGAAACATCCCAAAGGCATTCCAAACCAAGTAACATAGCAAAATAAACTAAACTATGGATTTTAGCATGCATCACAGTGAAAGTATGCTTAAAAACAGTAAAAACAATATATGAAACTCAAAGGCCAACATCCCCTTCCCCACGTGGTTCATCATCACACTGACACAAAGTGTCGCGCGAGCATTGAGAACCATCGCGCGAGGGTTTGTGGTCCACGGCTTCTTGTAACCCTGCTGACTTTAGGGCCAGGACTGGTATTGATTACCAGCCGCCCGCCCCCCTCAGAGATCAGAACAGAAAACAGTAGGTATGCTATACCTTTGGTTGAGTTTGAAAGAGCGCTTAAACTTGAATCGAAAGAGTGCTCGAGCTTTGAGTTTAGTTGAGTTGAGTTGAGTTGAGGTTGAATGCTTTGGAGTAGTAGAAACAAGGTGTGAAAATATGTGTAAAATTTTGTCACCTTTTTTTCCAACTCAAGGTGTATGGATTTCTAAGCCTTTATGCTTTGATTTTTTTGAACCCTTTTTATGAAAGACCCATGGGGGTATTTATAGGGCAAGGCCCTTCCATTAATGGAAACTCTCCATTAATGGAATTTATTCCATTAAAAGAAACTATTCCATTAATGGAAACCATCAATTAATGGAAAACATCCCATTAATGGAAACTATTCCATTATTGGAAGGATTCTAGAAACCTTCCATTAATGGAAACATTCTAGAACATTCTAGAATCCTTCTAATAATAGAAAGTTTCCAGAAATGGAAAGTTGCAAATTTAACCAGCGCGCGCGGATCGAAAATCGACACGTTCCAATAGGGTTCTGGGAATTTTAAAGAGTTTTGAAAACACTCAAAGCACAAGCAAGCCATCACTCCCGGGGTGTTCTTGATCCATTTCATCATCGGGGAAACAAAAACCGTAAGTAAACTAATCTAGAAGCCCAGATTGGGGTGTCTACAAGACTATCCTGTCCGGAGGAGCCGCCAAGCTCATCGACCTCGACGGCAACGAATTCAGTACTTTAGTCAACCTGGATCAACTTAAACGCTTCTATCCCTGAGAGATGCTCGTTGGACCGAAAACCACAAGGGTGGGCGGTGCCAAGCAAAAGTTAAAGCAAGCCTGCTAGACCGAAAAACCTAAGGAGGCAATCTAGGCAAAAAAAAAAAAGCAAAAGTTGAAAGCTCGCTAGACCGAAAACCTGAAAAGGCGGTGCTAGGCAAAAGTTAGAGCATAAAAGGAGAGATAACATACTCGAGCGAACCTAGGCCTGAACTAGGTTCTGACCTAATTCCCTGAAAAGGGATACGTAGGCAGTCTCATCTTGAGACCCGGTCACATTCAATTAACTTGATCCATGGTTGAACATTTTTGGAACCCACATCAAAGGTCTAGTGGAAGTCGAGGGCAAGTCGAAGTGTTATTAGAGAATTAGAAGGGGAAAACCCTCCGTCTTTCACTTTTATTGGAAATTACTGTTTCTAATACATAGGCTGAGCATGAAACCTTAAAACAGTGAAGCATGAAAAAAACAGAACAAAATGCTTGAGAAGCCTAACGGCTCACAGCTTATTCTAAGTACAGCAAAATAATCCGGGTCAGTCGATGTTTTCTCTTGAATGCACATCTGCTCTCAACCATTGTCTATATTGGCTCCTCAGCCTTGTGGTGAAATCCAGCATTTCTCCCTGGAATGTTCTAAAGCCCCAGTGCCTACTATAGCCGTTGAGAGTTTTAGCAGTAAAATTGGGGACACGGAAGCCGTTAGTGCTGATACGGTTGTTTCCTTGTGAGAAGCCCAATTGGCGAAGGACGCGGCCCGGGATATAGGACGTGAAGCTGGTCAGTCCCGCGATCACCACCCTGTCAAAGCCGTCGGAATGTAGAGTCATGGTGGGGAGCTCCAGCCAGGGGCACCTCCAAGCTATCTCGTCAGGCTGAACCTGCCGCAGGAACGCGTACCATTCCTCCAGGTCCATGTCTTGATATCTCATTCCCCTTTGGTGGATCCACTTTGGAAACTGGTTCCAGCCATCTACAGGAGGGTGCAGCAGCCCGAGTTTGTCACATAACCACAGCTGCATGAGTGGAAAGACAAGTAAGAAGCCATAAAAAAAAACCTGAGCGTTAAAACAAGTGAGAAGCCCAGAAATAGCCTAAAGCCGAGAGTCGAGGTAAAAAGAGAAAGTGTGAAAAATCGGAAAAAGGTAAGCTGAGTGAGTTTTACCCAAAAGCGTTTGCCTGGCCTGTGTATACCAAGTCCAAGCTTGTGAGTGTCTCTGCCAAAACCAAAGGGATCACATTCTTCTGGTCCGCCATCTGAAGAGCCACACTCACCAACAAAGGGCTAACCCGGCCGTCGGCCGAAACAAGCAAGTAGGCAGCAAGCAGACAGATTACCAACGCAAAATGGCGCTGGGCCTGCACGGCCATGTCCTCCAGGTCGCCGTCAGGACTGTATCGCTCGATCAACCGCATGACGTTGAGTTGGCCACCCTTGACGAGAGTGTTCGGCAGACCCCTAGAAATCTCGAGTGCTGTCTCCAACAAGCCGGACATGCTCACCTGGTATGGCGGAACAACGAGTGTGGCGGACACAAAAGTTCGAAGATACGCTTGGAACTCTTCAATAGTCGGGCATATCTCGTCATCACCGAAACGGAAGACGTGGACGTCAGGATCCCAAAATCGGAGCGCAGCCCGAAGGAGGGTAGGGCGGAGCGGAACATGTCGCAAGTATCGAAATGAGGTGAGACCGTGGTATTGGAAGTTTAGCCAGTCGATGCCCAAGAATTGTGTGAGCCATGGCCTGAGCAAGGTTGGCAGGGGATTTTCCATTTGAAAGCCTACTGGATTTTTGAGTAATGCAGAAAGAGTAATCAGTTATAGGAGCAGCAATGCATTTACACCTCTCTTTATAGGCCATAACATGCATCATTTTCCCATGCTATATTCAATACCACAGGCTATCTTCCAAAGGCCACATGAGGAGGTACTCTGCCTCCTGAACATTGCAGAAACCGTGTATAAAACGCGTGGGGTAGAAAACAGGAGATGCCAAGGAAAAGGACAGTTGGTCAGATAAGTGGGTTTGGAACACATTTAGATGGCGCACGCCACTCAGTCTATGGCGCACGCTGGTGGTCTGAACCACTGGCACACAGAGCACATCTTCTGGCGCACGCCAGTAAAGTCTGCATCAGAAGCAATTTGCAGCAGCCACTGCTGCCGAACCTCCATTTACGATTCTAAGGCTTGTTTCGCTGCATGGATGGTTTATACAAGTCATGAATGGTATTTGGGACTACGTCGAAGCAGCGGACCTCGAATATCGCGCTCAACGAGGGTTTTGGACCTCCAACGGCCCGTATCCTACTAGAATGGGGGATACGGAAGGTCAAAATCTATTTCAGGAACTTGTGCCAAGTTTTGTCATGCCATACAGCTTACATGGACCTAATATGGCTGTGTGGGGGTGTCGGTTTCAGTCCGGGCCTATAATCGAGTCATCTTTTGCATTTTATACCCATTTTTGCGGTATTTTCCTTAGTTTTTGGTGTTCTGCCCGTATCGAGGCATTTTTTTTCCAGATCCTTCAGTTCGCACAAGTCGTCGTGTGTTATCATGGCCATACAGGAGTGTCGGTTTCCCCTTTTGAAGAGAATTTGGAGTTTCGGCTCATGAACGCCCAAAATTTCATTATTTTCTTCGTATCCTAAGGATACGTGTCGTATCCTGGGATTTTCTATCCATTTCTTTCGAGCTAGGTCAGTCCTGTGCACATATAAGCTTTGTCAGTCGATTCAGATCAGTCGTCAATGCATGTCAAGTATTAGTGGAAGGTTTATTCTTTTCCTTTGCCAGTTTTATCGAAAGGAGGTTAATAAACGGAAAACGCAGTTATTGCATATCATCCTAAAAGCATAGTACCTAAAGCATCAAAAGTAGTTCCAATGTGGCAAACGGCATAACGACCCAAGCAAGCAAAACTGAAATGTATTGGGCACATCCACCCGGGAACTAAAGGCACGCAGGCCTTATCTCAAAATCAAAGTATCCAAGTATCAAAAGATTGAAGTATCAATGCATCAAAGTATCGAAGTCAAGCTAGACAGTAAAGTAACTGAGGCTCAGTGATAGCCCTCAGTCGCCAAAATCCTCGGGATCTATGCCATCGCTCTCGCTGTCCTCCTCACTCATCTCAGTCGCGGCCATGTCCCCTGGAGTGAATCGAAACCTCGGATCACCGGCGGAGTCTGAACCGCTGCTGAGGGACACCGGCTCCTCTTCTTTTTCCTCTCTTTCTTCTTGCCTCCTCTTCTTCGAGGGTCCCTCAGGTAGCTTCTTCCCCGCGGTCCTCTTTCTCAGCACCCTGTGAAACTGCTCCGCCTCACTTGCTGGAGTGATCACCACTCCTCTGATCTCAGGCTGTGTGGTGCTCGTCCGGCGGTGAACCGTGCCAGGTGCTTTGCCTTTCTGTGGGGCAGCTCGTATTGTCTTCTGCCTAGGAGCCGCCTAGCGAGTCCCTGCGTTGTCAATTCATTTCAAGCATTTTCAATATATATATTGTGCATATGTTGTATATTGTATATTGAGTATTGAAACAGGAAATAAGGGCAGGTCTATCAAAATGCATTGTATCAAACATGCTCAGTCTACCTAAGCATCAATGACGGAAGGCAACAAGTGTTTTGAGGTTATACCTGTGGCTGAACAGCAGGAGCTGGGACAGCTGGAGGATAGTGCAACTGTAAAGGAGTGCCGCCTGCTATCCTGTGAAACGCTTTCTCCATGGCAAGCATCAGGTGAACAGCCTCCCGCGCCCACTCAATCGGCACCTGCAATGTGACCCAGAATCAAGATACAATTGGGATACAGTGCAAGTACAAGTACAAAGGAACAAGTAAAGCTGAAAGTATTGGATACCGGTCCCGTGATCTCCACTGGCTCTATCCTGGAAGGCTCGAATCGAACCTCGGTAGCCTCTCCCTGTGCATCCCTCACTGGTAGTGTCCACGACAGCTGAGGAAGTCCAATCGCCTGAGCATACACATTCCTCTCCCTAGAGCGCGACGACCTGCCTCTCCTGTCTGGCCTTCGCAGCTTCCTTCAGAACAGCCATGAGCTCTCTCGCCCCAAGTGGCTCCATCAAATGCTGCCTCCGGTACACAACATAGTCATGCCTGGGCCTCGTAAAGGTAGAAGCCGCCTGCGGCACCGTGAAGCGCTGAAGCTCAGCCAGTGTGTATCTACCCGTGTGAGAGGCATGTATCGGAAGGGGTCCAGGAACCAGAAACTCCTCCAACATGAGTGACTGACGTGTCACCCGGTCACCCAGGTACCACTGCCACCCAAAGGCTGACTCTAGCAGTACTCGGCTCGCTGTCATGGCCCTATTTCTCGCCACGTACTCAGGCTCCGGCTCTGCACTGGTCCACGGGTCCCAATCCACCTGTGGCACAAGTTAAGCAGTCGAAATAAAGGACATCAGCGACAGCATTAAAGAAGTTAAAAGGGAACACAACTCAGGGAACTATTCCGTTACCTGTATACTCGACAGCTCATCGATGTAAAGCCTGAACTCCATCAAAGTCTTCTTTGATTTCTTTGTACTGCCACGCAGGGGCCCCCAGATCATCGCACGGGGTAGCATCTTCAGGTCAGGGCACTTGTTCACTGGAGGGAACATCTTCAGCACCTCATAAGCCCACAACTGCACGGTTAAAACAGGCAAGGCATCAAAATACAGCATGCATGATATAATCTAGAAGAAAGTACAAGTATGAAATGCAGGATTGTTTGTTACCTCCCATATCCTCCAGTAACCAGCAGGCGCCGCTGCTTCTCGCGAGAACTCTCCCATGAATGCGTAGCAGGTACCCAAAGCCGCTCCTCCCCAGTCAAACCGAGAGGCTGTGTTAAGGTCGCGGAGAGCCGGCAGGTAAGACAGGTGCACCATGGACCGCTTGTTCGGGTACAGAGTAGCCCCGAACAAGTACAACAGATAGGCCCTCGCCATCCGCTCCTCCTCCAACTCTGAAGTGGGTATCCTCCCCTCCACGTACCTCGCAAATTGCTCGTGGGGAACCATCTCCGCTCTACCAGTGGGTATCTGACCCAGAAACCACTCTAGTGCCGCTGTATCACTGTGAATCCCAGAGTCAAAAGGGATCGGGTCTCCTCCTACCCTCAAGCCTGTGATCGCCGCAAAGTCCGTCGGAGTCACCGTCATCTCCCCAATCGAAAAGTGGAAGGAGTTGGACGTGTCCCACCACCTCTCTGCCAGAGCTGTGAACAGAGCATGGTCACTCCTCACCGCTGCCAATGTCCATATGAACGGACCGAACCCCACCGCGCCGCATCCACCAACTCTCTAACACTTTCAGGTAAGTCAATATACAGCTCGTACAAGGCTGCTGGCCCGCCATGCCCTCGAGAACTAGCCACTCCTTTCTGCATACGACAAGCAGCCACAACAAGGAGAATACATTAGTAGAAGCTACCAGTTATTCTATCAGTCGAATCAAGCTACTAGTTATTCTATCAGTCGAATCAAGCAAATGGTATTCTAACAGTCGAATCAAGCTACAAGTTATTCTATCAGTCGAATCAAGCTACAAGTTAATCTATCAGTCGAATCAAGCTACAGGTTATTCTATCAGTCGAATCAAGTTGCAAGTTTCGAATCAATTTATTCAGGATACTTTTAGCATATTCCAGTCAAGTACACAAAAAGGGTCGAAATAAACATGCAATCGAGGCACGGGGCACTTTTTCAGTTAAGTTCTGGTTATCGAGTATCCTATAGGTGTTCTACGGGTCGGTCTCAAAGTTAACAAAGCAATTCGTCAGTCACATCAAGCTATGTCGAATATTTTGCCAATCAAGTCAGGACGCAACCTACAGTTGATTACTATTTTCAAGCATTCTATGGTCAAGTCGAGTTATCAGAGCATTCTTTTAGTTAAACCAAGGGTCAAGGGCATTCTCAAACTAAGTCGAAGTTCTGCAAGAGTCAAATCAAGTTCTATGATACCAACAGCATGCTTTACATGCTAATCAATTCACAGTTAAGAAACGAGTAATTATAAGTTCAAAGTGCAGAATGAAGCAATATTACGGGTTATACCTGATCCCAGCCAACAAAGATGTGATGCTGCGGGTCTCTCAGCACCAGTTCGTTGTCATAATTGTCCTGTAAAGGCTCGTAAAAGTCAATGCCAGAAGGGATGAAAAGGTGCGCCTCGGGAGGAACGTATGTCTCCGGTGTAAACTTTGCTCTTGTCTTCCCTACTAAGGTCTTGGCCTGTGCCACGGCGTGCTCAGTCACCCACTCTGCCTCCTCCCGCTCTCTCTCGACTGCCTCTGCCTCTCGCTCAAACTCTCCATGCTCCCTCGCAGCAGCCTCTTGCTCCCGTATCAACCTCTCTTGCTCGTTCCAGCGAGCTATCTCCGCTAACCTATCCTCACGGGCTTTCACTACCACCTCGATCATCTGGGGTGCCTCCCTCATAAGCTGAGCAAGCCTATCATGGCCAACAAACTCCGCCAGGGCGCTGCTCATAATGGGCTCGTGACTCGACGACCCCGCAGGTGGCATGAACTCCACCCACTCTGTGTGATCTGGCCTCGCTACCGGTGCGCTCTCCTCCGGCCTCAAACGCTGACTCGAATCCCACCAGGGCAAAAGGGCTGAAGAATTGCCACGCGTCCTTTGGGGCTACCGCACCACTCCCCTATGCTCAACGTGCCACACCCCCTTATCTTTGGCCTTCGGTATGGAGGCTGTTATTCCTCTACAAGTCGGTCTCCCTACGATCCATACCGAGAACTTCGACTACGAAGTCAACAGTGAAAGCATTGCTGCGGATCTCGACCTGGCCGAGGAGGATCGTGAAAATGCCCGGATCAAGCTCGCTTCATACCAGCAGGAGGTGGCGAAAGGGTATAACCGAAGCATCCGTCTCAGGTCTTTCAAACCAGACGACCTCGTCTGGAAAAAAGTGATAGAGAAATCAAAAAAGAGGAAGCTGATGCCCAACTGGGAGGGTCATTTCCGAGTCCTAAAGCACCTAGGCTCGGGCAATTACAAGCTGGAGAAGCTGGACGGTTCTCCAATCGCCAAGACCTGGAATGCCAACAACCTCAAGAAGTTCTATGGCTAGTCAGGCTTAGGCGCCCGAGGACCTATCCCCTTTTTCCCTAGTTTTTATTTTTCCAAGAATTGCTTGTGAGCATTCCTATGTAATGGCTTGTCCTACTTCTGCTTCAATGAGAATTTTCCTGTCATCACTATGTGTTATTACTCTCGTCATTTACTTTTACTACTTGGTTCAACCTTGTTTGAATCGTTTTACCTTGACTTCGGGACTACGTCCTCCCATGGGTACCCCCCTCGGACGAAGATCCCCATTAAGTCACCACGGCCTTCTCGATCGTTTGGACTCTAGGTTGTTTGTCTAAAGGAAACTCGGCCATTGCCCGAGCCCCTTTCTGCCTACTTCCCTGTACGTCATCTACTGTTACGGATGTAGGGAGGTAATCCCGAGCAGGCACAAATAGTGACTGAACATGTGATGTTCGGGGATCAAGTGAGACGCTGGATAAGGGGCGCCGCCGTGCAACGGTTAAAGGCCGATGACAGAAGGGGTCACTAGAACCAGACGATCTATTCGGCGGAAAAGACCAGAGACATGAGAGGTCTTTGGTCTAAGTTACCCGAGCAGGGGCATGCTCCGGTGAACATGAGGAGTTGCTGGACCAGGTAAGTGACATGTGAAGTCACTGGTCCAGGTAGGCTGTTCGGCAATAAGGAAGCCGAACAGGATTAGCATTCTGGAGGAGGATCCAAGAATGGCAATACTCAGTAAGAAAGCAGAATCTAGACAAGACACCCCACAGGAATGGGATCCGCGGTCCATCATAAGAAAGGTTCCTAAATGATCTAAAAGGAAACAAACGATTTATGGAAAGAGAATCTAAGGGATACGGGGTTTCCTATACGAGATAGGAAACCTAGGGCAACAAAGATGCTTGGAGGGCAAGTAGCTGTGAATCTATAAATACGAGGTAAACCTAGAGGTAAAGGTACGCAATAGTGGGCATTCACTTTGCAATTTTCCACTGATAATTAGGGTTTCTTGCTGGTACGCAATACTAATTAGGCATCGGAGGGCCTTTGCCATGAGAGGCAAAGGTACGCTCACCCCTGTCTGTTTTGTAGGCTAGGGTTCAGGCAACATATTAGGGTTCCGACAAAGAAGCACGTGAAGCTGTCATCACACAGTGCCGTTCTAAGCACTGTCTGGATTTTCCCCCTACAATTGGCGCCGTCTGTGGGAAACGAAGGAGATCCCTTTTGAAAAACGACCATGGTGGAAGTAGATCCAGTCACACCGCTCGCTGAGAAGAACCAGGCCGGTGGGGGAGGAGATGAGTCCCCTTCAGGTGCTCCGAAGAAGCATGCTGGTGGCCATAGCAGGAGGACGAGGAGTAAGGATCGTCCCCTAACCATCCAGGATGATCCCAAGAACAAGGAAGGTAGGATTGCTACGGACTCCATGAGAAGGAGCAAGTCCCACCATAGAGGAGAGTCGGTGGCACATTTGAAAAGTGTGCGCAGCAATAAGGATATCCTGGATCAGAAGAGACAGGAAATAGAGGAGTACACTCGCCTGATTAAGAGGCGAGAATACGAAATCCAGCAACTCGAACAGATACGAGAACATCCGGAAGATTCTGGACTTTCACGAAGAAAATCCGGAGGAGGAGGTCTGGTGATGGCGGAGTATAAGAAAGCCTCTTCACGAAGAAAAAGGAGCAGAAGCCTCACCCCGAAACGGCCAAGGGCTTCTTCACGAAAAAGGAGAAGCAAGAGCAGAAGTTCCACCCCTGAGGAAGGTGGGACCAGGAAGCATCACAGGGATAGGTACGAGAGACCTGATTCCGATTGGGAGAGGCATGGTGCTAAAATCCCGAAGGGACAAGAAGAGGCAACCATGTCTGCACGAGAAGCAGCACGGAAGGCTCTTAGCAACATAGCCTCTTCTCCTTTTGTGAAGAAATTGAAGGAGGCAAGGTTGCCGAGCAGGGTGAAGCACGGGACGTTCGTCCCATATGAGACTAATGCTGACCCAGTGGCACACATACGGCATTACCAGCAGGCAATGTTCATGCATGACAGCGATGACGCGATTATGTGCAAGATGTTCCCGTCTAGTCTGGGGAAGGTGGCCCTATCTTGGTTCCATAAATTGGGGCCGAACACCATACGAGGATGGAGGCAGTTGGCCGAAGAATTCACTGCTCGGTTCCTAACGAGCAGAGAACCACCTAAGACTTTCGAGAGCCTCTCAATTATGAAACAGGGAGAGAACGAGCCGATCAGAGACTACGCCAAAAAGTATTGGGAGACTTTCAACGAGATTGAAAGTTGCAGCGAAGAGTATGCTATAGCTACGTTCAAAACTTGGTTACCTATTCGGGGAGAGCTACGAAAGTCCCTGAATATGAGTCCGGTGAGCACGCTGGCAAAATTGATGGAAAGAATTGAGCAGCATGCCAGGAAAGAGGACGACATACTACGAGAAGATGGCAAGCTTGGTGTCGAACAGTCCAAGGGCCATGCAAAGAAGGCGGATAAGCCAGAGCCTAAAACATATAAGGAAAGAAAGGAGTACGGGCAGGCTAAGAGAGAGCCGAACAGAGAGAGGCCACCCCTTGATCCAAAATCATTCTTTTCCATTACTACGGTTTGGAAGGAGCCCATCTACAGGATTCTTTATCGAATTAAGAATCAACCCTACTTCAAATGGCCCCAACCCCTGGGAGGAGATAAGGATGCGAAGCGTGCTACGAACCAGCATTGCAGTTACCACAAAGACTTGGGTCACATGACTGAAGACTGCGAGATGTTTAAGAGGTACCTTGACGATTTGGTCTCTCAGGGTTACCTCAAAGAATTCATCCAGGAGGATCCCAAGGATAAGGGGAAGGCCATGGAGCTGGATTACGAGCAAAATCCTAAAGGAGTAATCCACATGATACATGGGCTGGCCACACCTTATACGAAAAATGAGGTGAGGCTGCTCCAAAGACAAATCAAGCACGACCAACACGTCATGCGGTTGGGAAAGAAGAGAGGGCGAGAAAACGACATATGCAGCGAGGGCATAGTTTCCTCAGATGAAGATCTGGGTGAGGTTCATGTACCCCACAATGATGCTTTGGTCATAACCCTACGAATCGGGGAATATGGCATTGAAAGAATCCTCGTGGACTCAGGGAGTTGTATAGAAATACTGTACTACGACGCGTTCAAGAAATTGGGCTTGGCACAGGCGGATTTGGAGCAGTCACTGATGCCCCTAGTTGGGTTCGGTGCAGGGGCCGTTTGGCCCCTAGGAAAGATAACCCTACCTATTCGTGCGGGTTCTGTAGTCCTAAGGACTGACTTTCTGGTTGTAGACGTTCCGTCCTCCTATAACGCGATTATAGGAAGAACTTGGTTACACAAGATGAGAGCTGTTTCTTCTACTTACCACCAGATGGTGAAGTTCCCAGGGTCTAACGGGATTGAAAAGATCAGGGGCAACCAAAAGACGGCACAGCAATGCTTGGTCTCCATCATCAAGAGAATGCCAAAAGCCCATAATGTCCATGTAGTAGAAGTGCCAGATCAACCGACTATCGAAAACGTTGGGAGGAACCCAGCGGAAAAAGTGGTAGAAGGCCTGAAGAAAATACAGATCAACGAGACTGATCTGGAGAGGTATTTTTTGATTGGAGAGTCACTGCAAGAAACAGAAGAAGCTGAATTGGTGGGTTTCCTAAGGGAACATGTCGATGTTTTTACATGGGTACCAGAGGAGATGCCCGGAGTGGATGTAGATGTGATCTGCCACCACTTAAACGTAGACCCTCAACACAAGCCCAAAATCCAAAAGAAGAGAAGGGCAGCCGTCCAACACGTCGATGCTGTCATCGAAGAGGTGGATCGTCTGTTGGAAGCCAAGGCAATACGAGAGGTTTATTATCCAGAATGGCTATCCAACACTATTGTAGTGAAAAAGAAGAACGGAAAGTGGCGAGTCTGCGTGGACTTCACGGATTTGAATAAAGCGTGCCCAAAGGATAGCTTCCCCCTTCCCAGGATTGATCAGTTAGTTGATGCAACTGCAGGGTACGAACGGATGAGTTTCTTCGATGCATATCGAGGATATCATCAGATCGCCATGTTTGGGCCTGATCAAGAGAAAACTTCCTTTATTACACCGCGAGGGTTATACTGTTATACTGTAATGCCTTTTGGGCTGAGGAATGCAGGGGCGACTTACCAGAGACTGGCCACCATTATGTTCAAAAGATTGCTTGGAAAGAGTATGGAAGTTTACATAGACGACATGGTCGTAAAGAGTAAGACCAGGCAAGGGCATATAGAAGATTTGAGAGAAACTTTCGGAATCCTTAGAAAATACAAGTTAAAACTCAACGCCTCGAAGTGTCCGTTCGGAGTCGGCTCTAGAAAGTTCTTGGGCCATCTTGTAAACATAAGGGGGATCGAGGCGAACCCGGATTAGATAACCGCCTTGCAAGGGCTCTAGAGTCCCAAGACAACGAAAGAAGTCCAGAGGGTAACTGGAATGGCCGCAGCCCTCAATAGATTCATCAGCCGGTCGAGCGACAAGTGCAGGCCCTTCTTTTAGTTGTTGAAAAAGAGAGAAGGATTTGAATGGTGAGCAGAGTGCGAGCAAGCTTTCCAGGACTTGAAGAAATACCTGGCTTCTGCCCCACTCCTATCAACCCCAGAACCAGGTGAGACCTTGGTCTTGTACTTGGTAGTTTCTGAGCATGCTGTAAGTGCGGTTTTGATAAGAAATAAGGGATCTGAACAAATCCCAGTTTATTATGTGAGTCAAACGCTCCTAGACGCAGAAACGAGATATCTGCCCCTTGAGAAATTGGTTCTTGCTTTGAGGACAGCCACAAGGAAGTTACCGCACTACTTCCAAAACCACAAAGTAGTAGTCTATACAGAGTATCCTCTGAAATCTCTGCTATGAAAAGCAGACTTCTCGGGAAGAGTCTCCACTTGGTCTGTCGAGTTAAGCCAGTACGACATTGATTATCAGCCACGCACTGCAATTAAAGGCCAAGTGTTGGCTGATTTCGTGGCGGAGTTTTCTCCCCCCAGCCTCCTACGAGAAAGAAGCAGCCAGCGAGGACATCAACCAAGAAAGATGTGGCACTTACCGAATAGAACACCACGGAATGGAAGTTATTCGTTGACAGCTCGGCGTGCAACTCCGGTTCTGGTGCTGGTGTTGTCCTGTTCCCTCCCCAGGGAGTTATGGTAGAACTCTCTGTTCGGCTGGGATTCAGTGCATCGAATAATGTGGCGGAATACGAAGCGCTTCTGATCGGCCTTAAAAGCGCAAAAACTTTGAAGGCGAAAAAAATAAGGGTCTACTGTGACTCTCAGTTGGTGGTATGTCAACTGTCCGGGGAATATGAAGCCCGAAGTGAAAAGATGGCGGCCTACGTGGAGGCAGCCAAAGATTTGATTGATACCTTCGAGAAGGTATACATCGAACAGATAAGTTCTGGACATAATTCCCATGCATATTCCCTAGCTTGGTTAGCTGCGGCTGTACCAACTGAGTTTAGAAGGAAGGTAGCAGTCGACTACCTCAATAAGCCAAGCATAGGAAGGAGTGTGGAAGTGGTCCTGGACGTCGATCACGGACCAAGCTGGATGGACCCAATTGTGGGGTTTTTACGAGACGGGACGCTTCCTTCTGATAAAAAAGAGGCCCACAAAATCAGAACTAAGTCTGCCAGGTTCTGGCTGTCTCCGGAGGGAAAGCTTTACAGAAAGTCCTTCACTGGACCTTATTTGCTTTGCGTACACCCTGAAATGGTGCAGAAGTTCCTCCGTGAGATTCATGAAGGCACATGTGGAAGTCATGCTGGGGGCAGGTCCATTGCCCACCGAGCAATTACCCAGGGGTACTGGTGGCCCCATATGCAAAAAGATGCCAAGGTCTATGTTAAAATATGTGAGAAGTGCCAGAAATTTTCACCAATGATAAGGACGCCAGTCGAGGATCTGGCCCCATTAACTAGCCCTTGGCCATTTGCACAGTGGGGGATGGACATCGTGGGTCCACTTCATAAGGCAACAGGGAATCGAAAATTCCTGCTGGTAGCCACAGACTACTTCACTAAATGGATTGAGGCAGAACCATTGGCCAAAATCACCGAACCTATGATAGAAAGGTTTGTGTGGAAAAGCATCATTACTCGGTTTGGAGTCCCATATTCTTTGATTACTGACAATGGGTCGCAATTCCAAAAGAAATTTAAGGCTTTCTGTGCCCAATATGGAATAAGAAATTATTATTCAACCCCAGCCTACCCTCAAAGCAATGGGCAAGCAGAAGCATCCAACAAGACCATTCTTGATGGGATCAAGAAGAGGTTGGATAAAGCAAAAGGGAAGTGGCTTGATGAGTTGCCATTAGTACTCTGGGCACATCGAACAACACCTAGGAGGTCTACGGGAGAAACCCCCTATTCATTGGCATATGGTACAGAGGCAGTTATACCATTAGAAGTTGGCCTTCCAACCAATAAGACTGCATTGGTTGAAAATGGGGGCAATGACAGGGCTCTCGAAATTGAGCTTGACCTTGCTGAAGAAAGGAGGGAAAGGGCCCTGGTGCATCTGGCCTCTTATCAAGAACAGTTAATGAAGTGCTACAATAAGCATGTTCACCCACGCGAGTTTGGTGTTGGAGACCTTGTACTTCGAAAAGTGCTCAGCAACACCAAGGTGGCTAACGAAGGCAAGTTGGGAGCTAACTGGGAAGGCCCGTATCGAGTTACGGAGATTGTGGGCATTGGGGCTTATCGTTTGGCAGACTTGGATGGGAACCCAGTGCCACGGCCTTGGAATGTCCACAACTTGAGAAAGTTCTTTGTTTGAAAGACTTCAATTTTCCTTTTTATTCTGTTTTAGGACCACGTGATTGTGTGGACTTACGAATAAAATTCCCTTGTGTTTCATTTTTTAGTTGCATGGGGTACGTGTAACGACCCCCTGAGTTTCTGAGATTATGATTAAAATCACATCTTTGCAGTATATTGACTTTTCGGATACTTTGTTTCTCTATCACTTATGGTTGTTTTGATCTGTAAAATACGAATAATGGCCTTATCTTCCCCTTCTTCGTATTGGGGAGCAGGCAATGAGTACGAATAAACTCGATAATAGATACGTATGAACGAACGTATCAATTTTTCAAATACAAAATAATTTTCCTTTTAAGTACGAAACACTTAAAATTACACAAGTATGAATACACTTGTACTGCATACGCATATAGGCACAGATCACAATTATTTTGGGTATGAAAAAACCAACTTAATACTTGAAAACTTATCTAAGTACGTGATACTTACAAGTACGAAACACTTGTATTGAAATTCACAAGTACGAAATACTTGTATTGAATTTCGTAAAGTACGAAATACTTACATACGAAACGATGCAGATTATACTTACCAAGTCTGAAACACTTGGGTACGAAATAACGTGGTTATGATATGCTTATAACCTTAGTGACTATAGGCATCCGAACATATGCAAACACACGAAATCCTAGCAAACACGTTTATGGCCACGAAGGACCGAGCAAATTCAACAGGCCTAGCAATGGCCACCAAAATTAAAGTATCATGCCACGAAGGGCCGAGAACTGTGTTATAAAAAACGTTTAAGTTAACTAATGCCACGCAGGGCCAGCAAAATCATGGTCACGCAGGACCAGCAGTACTGTTGTTTCTGGGAGAAAGGGGTAAGGGCTTACCATGTCAATCCAGATTTTGGATTTCTGGAGGGGTACTGTCAGGGACCTCAACGTTAGCTCCAGTGCCGGACCTACTGACAGCAGCGTCTTCTTCCAAATTGATAGCTGCGGTTAAGGTCTCCTGGGCAGCTTGTTCCGCAGGAACTTCTTCGTTCTCCACCTGCACAGTTACGTCTGTGTCATCAAAGTTGTCGATCTGATGCTCGACGTCATCCTCCTCCTGCTCCATATGATCCTGAGAGGCTGCTGCACGGGTACTTGGCAAGTCATTCTCTACCCATAGAGGGCAGTCTTCTGCAGCACCAATCTTTGTCAGGCACGCTTCCCAGCCAGCAGCCCAAATCTGATCCTGGATACCCGGCATCTGCTCCACGTAACTTGCTGTGGCAGTGTCAAAACCCTTCTTCTAACCATCTTCAAAAGCAGCCTTCTTAGAACTATCAATTTCAGCCAGAGCCTGATTAAGGCTATCCTCGGTAGTCGCAAGCTTGTCTCTTGCTTCTTCGTAATCCGACTTTGCGTTATTTCTCTCGCTTTCTAGCCGAGCAATTGTTTGAAGTTGCCTGGTATTGTCGTTCAGCAGCTTGATCCTCTCGCATTCTGCTTCTTGGTACTTCTCCCTCAGCACCATCATCTTCTGGATAAACTGGGAAAAACATCGAGGAACATTTTAGAAGATCAAAGCCTAATCTATCATCAGAGGAGCTAAGAACTTAAAGGGAAGAATGTATTACCTTTATCCCACTAACGAGGCCAGTGAAAACAAGCCGGTCCCAAGGGAAGATGCTTCCTTTTGCATGTCAACAGGTAACAGCAAGCCTTGTGCAAGGGCCAGTACAGTCTCTGAGGAACTGGCACTATCCCCAACGTGGACTGGACGGTCACCTCTTATGAGTTGAGGGGTCCAGACCCCATGAGTTACTCGAGTGTTCGGGGAAGGAGTCTCCAAGTTGGGTACTGCAGCTTGGGGAGCAGAATCCCCAGCTTCTTGATTTCTGGGACGTTTGTCCCGATGAGCATCTGGTGCCTCAAGGGAACTATCGCGTTCCCGAGGGGAAGAAGAAGATTGTGTTGAGGCCCCCCTAGTACGACGAGGTGGTGGGGGGGGGGGGGCGTGACCAATTGATGCCACCCTGCCGGAGGCACCCCGTCCCCGAGAAGAGACGGTAAGGAGGGAACTGAGGTTCAAAGGTTGATGAGACATGTTGCCTGAGTGTGGAGGTGATGGAGAATAACCAGAGGAAGATGACTGACTGGTGTCACGATTTGGAATTGGCTGTTCGGGCTGATGTTGAGAAGAGGTTTGACGACATACAGATCTTCTTGCAACCACGCGAGTAAGTGGGATGCCGTCGGGAATAGCAACTTCTCCGGCTTGACCAGCGACAGTCACCCCAGAGTTGGATCTTTGGCTTCTTGATTGAGGGACAGAGGATGTGGAGGCAGTACTTGTGCTAGGGTGGGCAAGTCTTCGGTCAATAACTCCCCTGTACGAAGGGTCGTAGCCTAGCAGTACTTCAGCGTTACGACCACGACCATAAGTACGAGTCCCACGCTCCCCCTTGTATCTCAGGATTCTGTTTATTTCCTCTGTTCGGACGCAACTCGGCTCCCTGCTCGGACGAGTATTCGCGTTTGTGGCTGCAAAAGCAAAGACAAAAGTTAACGTTAGCAAATGCAATGAGAGCGCAGAGATGAAAATAACAAAAAGATGCGAATTAGAAGCATACGTGGGTAGCCCCACTCGTGGGGGCAGTGGCAACCCACCACCTGGCCATCCTCCCCCATTGGCTCAAAGCCTCCAGTAACATAAAGAAAATCCATCTCGTGATCCCGAGCAGAATTTGGCAAGTTAAGCACGAGACGCTTCTCCGCTTTCCTCACCTTGAGGTAGTAGGTGTTGTATTCGCGGTTTAAAACAATGCTATACCACCATTGGATGTCCCAAATTCCTACTTGAGTACCTAGGATCCTATTTAAGGCCACAGTCCCCATCACCAATCTGAAGAAGTTGGTGGAAACTTGCATAGGTGTGAGACGGTACCAGTTTAGTACACGCCGAAGCAGCGGATAGAGAGGGAAACGAACTCTGCCCTCGAAGATGGCAACGATAGGAATGCAAGTACGTTCCCAAGAACAGGCGTTCCTCTCTGCACCTAAGGGAGCCAGTTCGAGTACAACGTTGTCTGGGACGTTGTAAGTTGTCCTAAAAGCTGCCATTGCAGCGGGGGTTTCGCAGAGTTTCCTAAATTTACCAGGTTTTGGGCCACTATCGTTACCATCGTCACCCGCCATGGATGGACTCGAGAAAACAATGAAAGAAGGGACGAATGAAACCCTAGGGACTCAAGAACGAAATCTCGGAACGAAAGCACGAGAAGAAAAGGAAGTAAGAAGTCTTACGATGGTAAGAATGACGATCACCGGAGATGCAGTCAATTTGCAGGCGGCGGCGATGGCGGAAGATGAGGAGGGGCTCTCGCCTGGTTCTTTAGAGAGAGAGAAGTACGAAATCAAAAGTGGAGGAATGAAAACCCAAAAAGACCCCCTTTTTGGGTATAAGGGAGATAAACGGAGACGAAACGTCTCCTTTAACTCCGTTACACGAAAAGTAACGGGGAGAAGAGGTTGAACAGATGGCGGTCTGACGCCGTTATCTAAAACGCCATTCGAATTAAATGAAGAGCGTACGAGATACGCCACTTGGAACCCTTATTTCGAGAAAATGATGGCTGAAGCCACCAAAAATAAGACTTCAAAAAGACGCGAGTAACTATACCCCGTTAGAACCGAAATATTTAAACGACGGTTTGAGTTTCCCCCTATATCCCCGAACAGCGGTATAAGGGAAAAACTGGGGAGCAATTGTAGGGATGTAATCCCTAGCAGGCACAAATAGTGACTGAACATGTGATGTTCGGGGATCAAGTGAGACGCTCGATAAGGGGCGCCGCCGTGCAACGGTTAAAGGCCGATGACATAAGGGGTCACTAGGACCAGACGATCTGTTCGGCGGAAAAGACCAGAGACATGAGAGGTCTTTGGTCTAAGTTACCCGAGCAGGGGCATGCTCCGGTGAACATGAGGAGTTGCTGGACCAAGTGAGTGACATGTGAAGTCACTGGTCCAGGTAGGCTGTTCGACAATAAGGAAGCCGAACAGGATCAGCATTCTGGAGGAGGATCCAAGAATGGCAATACTCAGTAAGAAAGCAGAATCTAGACAAGACACCCCACGGGAATGGGATCCGCGGTCCATCATAAGAAAGGTTCCCAAATGATCTAAAAGGAAACAAACGATTTATGGAAAGAGAATCTAAGGGATACGGGGTTTCCTATACGAGATAGGAAACCTAGGGCAACAAAGATGCTTGGAGGGCAAGTACGCAATAGTGGGCATTCACTTTGCAATTTTCCACTGATAATTTGGGTTTCTTGCTGGTACGCAATACTAACTTAGGCATCGGAGGGCCTTTGCCACGAGAGGCAAAGGTTCGCTCACCCCTGTCTGTTTTGTAGGCTAGGGTTCAGGCAGTATATTAGGGTTTCGGCGAAGAAGCACGTGAAGCTGTCATCACACAGTGCCGTTCTAAGCACTGTTTGGATTTTTCCCCCTACAACGGATTCGCTGGATCCCGAAGCCATGGCCAATGCCATTTCCCTTTGGGACTCTAGCCCAATTCCTTAGTAGAATATCCCACCCTAAGTATCTATCACTCGGGCTACCTATTCAACTAGCGATCGGGGCACGCAAAATTCAACGTTTGACTCCTCTTTGCTTCGGGTTAGGTCTCTCGATCTCTTTAAAACAAAGGAGCTTCGGTGATCGTTGCCTTCGCTTCGGTTCTTTTCCTGCCTGCCTACCATGCAAACCTACCGGGCACGGTGGCTAATCAACGCTCCATTTTCTAAAACAAATCTATACGTCTTTGAGATCCCCTCGGTCTATGCTTCGGTTACAATTTGGCTTCTTCCAAATGTTTAACCGCAGCAGGGGCAGAGGCATCCCTCGGTGGTAATTATGAACCCATACATATCAAAGACAAATCAGTGATCGAAAAACAGAAGCATTCATTCATCAGAAGAAAATCATTCAAACCAAGCGATCAAGTTGAAATCCTCAAATTCAAATCCTACTTGGCTATTACAAGTGATCAGGTTTCGGCCAACCATTCGGCGCCTGTCACCGAAGCATTACTTACAAACTCCTGGAACGGCAAACTCCAAATGTCTGGAGCCGTCCAGCCAAAAACAAAAGCTAGAAAGAAGAAAAAAAAATCCTAAGTATCCTGAGGAACAGGAGCTTGGGTCGCGTTGTTAGCTGCAGCTGTGGTTTGGCCTTCGGAAGGAATCCCTGCCTCGGGATTCTGCACCTATTCATCATCCTCCTCGGGCATCGTGAACTCCTCATGTGGTGCTTCAGGCAGGGCTCGGAGTGCAGAGTCCTCGGGGAGATTCAGCTTCTGAAGAAGGGCCTCGTGGCCGAAGCGAAGCTCGTCCAAGAAGCGATCTCGGTACAGCTCATTCTTAGTATCCCGTACCTGCTTCTTGTACTCCACTCCGGCCGCGTCCCAGCCCCGGTCATAGCCTGCCTGCATCGCCTCTTCCAGCTCCCTAGCTCGAGCGGCCCTCAGGGTTTTGGCATCTTCCTCGGCCTTGGTGGCCCTGCCCTCGGCAAGCAGCCTCTCCCTGTCGCACCTCTGAAAGTCCGATAGGTAGAGTTCGCAGCTCTCCCGAGCCACCTTCAAGTCTTCCTCTTTCTGGGCCAGAGCCTTCGTCAGCTCCTCAATCTCAGCTTTTCGGGCTTTGCATCAGCGATTAACCGAAAGAGCCCGAGCGCCAGCCTGTCAACACAGAATGAAAGAAAAAGGATTTTTTACAAGTATGCAAACCTAGCCAAAGGATATAAAGAACAGAGAAGCAATGAGCTTACCACGAAAAGGGCTTGCGCGATCTCCGCAATCAGGTCCTCGGTTAGACCGTCGACAGCTTGGGCATCCTGAGGAAGGATGCAGCTCTGGAGCATGCTGTAGGCTACTCCGAGGTTATTGATAGTGTCTGCATGAGTGATCACCCGACCAGCGAAGTGTAGGAACTCGGGCGTCCAGGGAAGCTCCCGGGCATGGACCCAGGTCCCCTCCTCCCCGCTGGTAGGTTGCTCCTCCCTCCTTCCTTCCTGTTCATCCTCGATGTTGATCGGCTCCTTTTCTCGGCTTCGGTTGCCGACCACCTCCTCGTGCCGAGCCCTCTTCTCCGGAGGCCCCTGCGGTGCAACTGGGGTCACCCTCGAAGTCCAGGTGCGCCGACAGGGGCAGCACCCCTGCCTTGACCTCTCAGTCTCTGGCGTCTAAGATTCAGCACCTCGCGAGTTCCGGGCCCGGCCATTCCTTTGCTCAGCCCAGTTCTTTCTGGGGTCTCCGTGTTGGCCTCCTCCCTTATGATCCCCCGAGGCCCGGAGCTGCTCCCCTCGGTATCGGGCGCGACTTCTCCGCTGCCTCCCCCTCTTCCTGCACCTCTGCCCTGACCTCGACCGCAACCTCCGCCTGCCCTTAGTACGCCTTGTTGCCTTGGTCTCTTCTTCAGATAGCTCGTGTATGTTAATTTGTACCCGAGCAGCTCTGGAGTGTAGCGGTTGGTGATTGGGATGGCGTATGCGGCGTCGATTTGAGCTTTAGAGGCTCTCTCCTGAAGACCGGCAACAACCCCCTTGGCTGCAACAAAGCACCAAAAGGGGAAAGAAGTTAGTACATATTCAAGATATTGAGGAAGCATGCATCATAAAAACTGAAGACTAAATTTACCGACCAGGCGCCCCAGCATCGAATTGAACCGTGGTGGTTGTATCAACGCTCTCCTCGGGACCAAACATGAAATTCCCGAAGACCGCGACGTATATTCCCGCCCACTCTTCGGAGTCCGGTAGGTGGTCAATCAGGAAGGTGTCGTAGTCTGACCTGCACGACAGGTAGTGTCGGGCACACTCTCGGTTGATGCCCACCAGGTACACCCCGAAGAGCTCTTCTATATCGAAGGTCAAATTGTACTGCCTCCTCAGCTCTATGATGCTGGTTATGATTCGGTAAGAGTTCACCGTGAGCTGAGAGGAGGTAAGGGTAAGTGTCCGGAGTACCCGTCGGACAAACTGATGAAGGGGGAATCTGACTCCCCCCTCGGTGATAGCCATCAGGGGAAAGATCAACTCCCCCTGACGGTGTGGAAGCTTCAAAGGGTCGGTATCCCGCAGCAACCGGACTTCGACATCCGAAGGTATACTGAAGACCCTCTTGAACTCCGCGTATGCTGCAGGCGTGCCGTTGAAGTACTGCCCCAGGAAGGGACACGGCCTCATCGGCCTCCTCCGCCCGCGCACCTCCTCGGGAGCATTCGCAAAGGGTCCCGGGCCTTGGTTCGATGTGCTCGAGGCCTCTGTCATACTCGGGTCAAAGGTTGTCACTTCGCGTTGAGCTCGGTCAGGGTCAACCGGTTCGATAAAGTCGATCGGGATTCCGTATAATCTCCGGTTCCAAGCTTGTCGAAAGATCCCCTCGAGCGTGGAAGAGTCTGAACTACTGGAGCTGTCCGAAGAGAGATCAACGACCTTCTGCCCCTACCTAAACAAAGACAAGAATGTGCAAAAACCCATCAGCTATGTGCTTCGGGAAGGCAATAGGTCCTGGCGCTTGGGACGGAACGGTCATCACTCTTTGGAGGGGATTAGTCTCGGTCGTCTCAGGGAAATCGCTCCTCGGGAGGAGCCCCCTCGGGTCTCGCACTAATCCCTACGGATCCAAGTACAGGGGCAGGCCTCGGGAAGAACTTTGCCCCCGGGAAGAACATAGGGCCTCGGTGTAGACACCCCAATTTGGCCTAACGATTATTTCAACTCCCACCTTGGGACCATCGTGATGATGATACGGATTCGATGATTGCTGATTGCTTTCTTGTGAAACCCCTGGACTTATGGTTCGAACTTTGAGCCACTTAGAGGACCCAATCCAGAGCCAAATAGCCTTTCAGACAGAAAGATAGTGTGTTAGGAAAATCCATCGGACGGCCGTAACATCGATATCACGGCCTCAACATCCATTCCTCACCCGAGCAACCTGTTGCACCAAAAATCTCCCTGAGAGATCGAAGCCTCGGCCGCCAGATCAATGGCTCGGCCGCCACATCCATTTCCAGGCCGCCACATCCTTTGCTCGGCCGCCAGATCGGCCTTTTTCCAGACTCTCGAACCTTCTGTCGGTTGTTTGATCCAATCCCGCCGCCTCTCTGATGCGTTCGGGCCACATTCAGATATTGCAATGAAGAGTTTGAGTTGCAATGCAAATGCAATTGCAACCCGTGATTTGATTGGACCGAGTGAGTCACCCCCTTGCCTATATAAAGAGACCCTCGGATACACCCAAATAGACACGAAATTCCTGAGATCCATATACATTCAAGCCACGAAACTCTGGCTATATACTCCCAAAATCCCTCTCTACAAAAGCCCTAACCTCCCGAAGGCGGCCATCAATCCGACGATCCAACCCCGGAGTTCCAAACCCTAGCCTTAGGGTTTCGTCCAAGTAGCAATCAATTAGTCGATCCCCATCGATCCGAAGCAATCAAGCAACTGAGGGATCAAGGTGGTGAGGCCCAATGGCCTCTGGTTTGGTTTATTTAATATTTTATGTCGTTAATCGTAGCTTTTTGATCGTCTGTTAGTTTTCTGTCTGGTGTGAGGAAGAACACCAGCCGGGGCTTCGATGCCTCGGCCGGTACATTGACCCAGTGTGATCCCTCGGCCGCGACTTCCATTCGCCGGCCGAGTGATCGATTTGCTGGCACAGCTTTGTTTTGTTTCTTGCTTTCTGATGCATGCTTATTTACAGTCTCGACTCACCTTATTAACTGTTTAAGGCATAAAAACAGACTACGTGTATGGAATTGAATAAAACATCTATATGTCTTATGTTGAATGATTATGGGCTAGCTTCACGGCTGGCAGAGAGGGGTGCCTAACACCTTCCCCTTACTGTACTTTTGGCTTCCGTATCCAGAATCTCTATCTGTTTTCCTAGCTTTAACAAACTAGGTGGCGACTCTGTTTTGATGATAACCGCTATCGTGTGGCGATACCTCTAGCCATGGAAGTATCCACGATCTTGGTTTATGAAGCGAGCAACCAATTGAGCAAACACAGTGATGATACAACTGTATGGCGATGCCCCGTCTGGGAGGTGTCTATAGTTTTCTGGCGACTCTGCTGGGGACATGAGAGCCATAACCAAAAAGTTCAACATAAGACTAATACATGCCTTATTTAATTCATTTATCATATGCATCGAGCAGGCAAGCCTCGTTGAGTTCACCTAATACCCCGGCATGACATGGGCTATGTTAGGGGTTCCAGCAAACTCCACAGTCACTTGTACCTTATGGTATCTCAAAAAGGGAATCACCCAATTGCCGCCTATGATGGGCTGGTGAAAGGATTGGTGCCCTTTGACAACGGAGCACCCTGAGACCACCTAAACCTAACATATGTTAGAAAGCCATAGAACCTATCAAACTAAGGCAGGAACCTACAGGCTAAGAACCTACTTGCACTTTGCTTCCAAGCTCTTCCTCACACCTTGTATCATACTGTATTAACTTTTTCTGTGCAGAAGGGTTGGGAATTTCAGCCCAAATCCTAACCCTAAAACAAACAACCAAGTACTGACTTGCAGGTATTTTACTTTTAAAGCAGGCACAACAGGTAGGCCAAGAAAGTAGCCACAACCAATTTTATACTCTTACAACACCCGAAGCCACGCCAAACAGAGGCTGCTGCAGCCATCTCGCCTGTCATCTTCACCAGTCCGAACACCTTCACCGCAACGGTCCCAGTCATTTCTTGGGACTTCGCGGTCATCTTTTCAGCAACATCGACCATCTACCAAATACCAAGCTTCGTCAAGCAATCCTCCTATTCCCATGGCAGATAACGACGCCACTATTGCCGAACTTCAGGCTCAAATCGCTACTTTGCTAGCAGAAAAGGCAGCAAGAGATGCTGAAGATGAGGAAAGGTCAATGGCGAATGAGAATAGACCAGAAAACCCTGAGTTAGCCAAGCAAGTCAAAGAAATTAAACACGCCTTGGCCCGTTTACAGGGAGACCAAATCCTGGACTTTGAGGGACTTTGTCTCTTCCCTGATTCTCAACTACCCGAAAAGTTCAAAATGCCAAACATTGAGAAGTTCAATGGAACTGGCAACCCTACCAGCCATGTCCGCCATGTTATCAACACCCTAAAGCCAATGGGTTTGAACGATGAGCTCATCGCTCAACTGTTTCAAAGAACTCTCATTGGGAGTGCTCTCGACTGGTTCCTCACCTTGGAGTTCGAACACTACCACACTTGGCCCGAGATCGCCAATGCTTTCATTAAGCAGTATGCATACAATGTCCAAGTTGAGCTAACCACTCGAGATTTGGAAATGACCAAGCAGGATTCCAACAAGGACTTTGTCACTTTCGTGGCTAGGTGGAGGGAAAAGGCCGCCAAGATGAAGAGCCGCCCCTCTGAGGAGGATCAAGTAAGGATAGTTGTCAAGAATCTGCAACCCAAGTATCTCAAGCACATTTACACGTAGGCTATCACCGATTTCAAGCGCTTGCATGCTACTGGGCTGCAAATTGAAGAAGGACTCAAACTGGGACTCATTGGGAAAGAAGAAACCCCTCCACCCAAGAAAACCTTTTCAACTCGTACATCTCATGCCTCTGTCAACAATCTTAACTCGGCCTCACCACAAGACCCTTTTCAAACTGGCTCGTCCCGAAACCCAAACCGGCCCCGCCGTAATTTTAGTACTCTCTATATGACCCCCTCCCAAGCCTTAACCATTCTAAGCCGTCAAGGGCATCTCAAACCCTTGAACAAACCACTTCCTCTGCCACCCTATGGCCCAAACCATGATCCAAACAAGCAATGTGCCTACCATCAACATGCTGGGCACGAAACAGACAATTGCATACGTCTTCGCCATGACATCCAAGATCTTATTGATAGCCGCACCGTAAAACCCCCACAACCTGATACACAGACCAAAACACCCAATACTGAGCCACCCCGAGCTATCAATCTCATCAACCTATCTCACAACCCCGCGTATAATCCTGGCCAGTACATTGTCCAAAACAACCAAGCCAAACCAACCCTAACCTTCTCAGAGGAGGATGAGTGTTTCATGATGGAGGAGGAAGAAGATGTTGAGTCCGATCAATCAGAAGTCATTGATCCCGATATGAGTGATGAAGAAGAACGAGCAAAGGAAGAAAAACTAAAGAAATGGAAGGAGCATTCCTGGGCAAAGCACAATCTAGAGGATCCTGACATCCCGTTTGTAGAAGATGATGAATGGCTACGTATCTGGTTTGAGAATAGAAAGAAGGAGAAAGAAAGGGTAATTATGATGAGGAGACATGCCCGCTTCGAGGTTGCCCAGATAGTGGTGCCCATTAACCGTCCTAAAATCCCGACGCCTCCCATTGTTTGGGAAACGATCAATCTCGTAGAAAGGATGGAGGAATTCCAAGTGCAACCATGGGTGATTCCTTACGATGAATGCAATTACAGCCAGTGGATAGAGGAAGAAGAGGATCTGGATTTCACGTGCATGGACCCATATCAAACAAGGGAGAGTGACTTCGATGAAATGGAAGGAGAATATGATGACCCACTTGATAAAATCTCCTTAGCATCGCTATTTAGCCAAGGGGAGAAAACTGATTTCCTCCATAACTACACAATCAACAAAGAAGACGGAGAGGAGAAAGTTCAAGCTGACATTTCCCTTTAGGGACTACTTATGTCCCAAAGAAGTAGCCACTGCGCAAGCATCACAGAGGGATCCGGTTCAAAAGCTCTGTTTGGCAAAGAAGAGGGTGGAAAAAAGTATAAAATTGAGGAAGTTAAAGCAAAGGAAGGTGACCCCTAAATGCTGCAAGTCACAACATGACAAAGAACATTAAAACATTGCTTTTATTAAGTTAGGATGTATTTTGGGCCCCTGTTTGGGCATTTTTTTATTTTCTGCTGAGTGAACTTCTGCTTTACCTTCTAAACTATGCTTATTCAATGATTTGAGTTCCTAAATTGCGGTTGCCAGTACATCGTGGTCTCTTTGCCAAATGAGGAAAATTTCCAAGAATCAAGTTCCTTATATCGATAACAAGAGGGAAAGAGGGGATGAACTTTAGTTACTTAGGAAACTAGGTTTTTGTCAAAACTCAGAAAAGAAGATGCTATCTCTGTGAGAACACTTGGGGTTAGCTCGCCTATTACGAAGGTACAAACACAAAAGGAGATTCAAAAAAACATCTCCATTCCTTTCCTAAAACGAGATTCATAAAAAAAAAAAAATCTTCGATGCGGCAAAACTTCTTGAGAGAATATGCTCGTTGGGTGACCAAGTAGCCCAAGCAAAAGTAAGAGGAAAAGCCTGCTAGGGCAAGAAAATGCAAAAACGACAGCCTATGCAAAAGTTAAGGCACTCAAAGAAAGGCTCGCTAGGTACTCAACCTCCATTAGGTAACCTAGGCAAAATCAAGAGCATGTGAGAAGAAAAACCAAGAGTGGAAACCCAACCTCAAAGGTAGTGCTTTGGAACTACGTTTACGGCCTGATTCCCTGATTGGGATACGTAGGCAATCTCACATTGAGATGCGGCCCAAACATTTGGAAAGAAGGAAAAACATCAACATGTTTGTACTCAGTGATAGGCATGGTTAACCTTGCGTATTGGATTTGCAAAAGATAAGTATGCTTTTTTCAAGGAATTGACAAACGACCAAAAGAACACGAGAATTGCTGTTCATCTCCTCCAACTTAAAGGTCATCAATACAATGAGCAAGAAACCTCGAAAATTTTCAAGATTGGCAAACAGACCATGAAACATGGCAAGGGCAAAAGATAAAGAATCAAAGACTCAGCATACGAAAGAATGTGGAACAAGAATACCACCTGGCTAAAGCAAAACCTAGCTTCTTTGGGGAAATAGAAGTAACGGCCGAATAATCAATACTTCGGCCGCAACAACAATTCTTCAGCCAAGTAATTGATTCTTCGGCCAGTATTTCAAACTACTATCTATTAGTAAACACTTGTTCAAAGCCATGCTCTGACTTTCGCATGCATTCAGGAACACGAAAAGCATTTCATAAACCAAAACTTGTTTATCAAAATCATTGCTGTGGTTGCTTACGCTATACAAATATAGTTTCTGCCTATTCTCCACTAACTAAGAACAGGAAAAGAAAAAAGCCCTAAAAGCTAGGCGATCTCTGGGAAGAAGGCAAGGACTGCCCGCTAGCCTCTATATCCTCTCTATCAGCAGCCGGTACTCGCTCAGCCTCAAGCTGTAACAAAAGAGGATACAAGTGCTCAGAATCAAGAAGATATGCAAAACAAATGGAAAACGTAGGAAAATCATACCTCAAGGATCCTACGGCGCTGTCTCCGGATCAAAGCCTCCGCACTCCGATAGGCATGCAGCCACTCCTGCACCACCTCCGTAGGCACCTGCAAAGGCAAATCGAATATTTCAAAGCATTGAAATAGCAGGCATTAATAAGGGAACAAGTTCAAAAGATATACCTGAGAAGCCCCAGCTGGTAGCATGTAAAGATGGGTCGTGCAAGGAGTAAGCGCCAAACGCTCCTCCTCTCCATCATCAGAATGGAAGGAGACAAAAGAAGGAGCCCGTGGCCACACAGCAGCAGCAGGAGGAACTGCGGCAACAGGAGGAGCTGCAGCAGCAGGAGTCAAGAAAGGCGGCAGTACTCCGTATAGTCACCTGCCAGGAGAAGCAAGCCCACCCAATCTCTAAGCCGAGCGTTCTTCAAATCAGCTCTAGGCATCAAAGAAGTAGACCTCATCGATGCTGGAGGAGGAGGAGGAAAGAACTGCAGTGCCTCAGCACGCGGGCGCCACTGGCTGGCCACCCGATCACCTAAGTACCAGGCTCGACAGAATGGACCCTCGAGCAAGCTGCGAGTACGATCCAAGACTCTAGAACGCGCAAGAGGGGCATCCTCAGGAACACACCCCCAAGGGTCAAACCGTACCTACAAAATAAGGACAAATCAGCTATAGCCTAAAGATATGGAAATCTAAAGGCAAGGAATGCAAAGGGAGGAGAAAAGTACCTGATCGACCGTCAACCGGTCCAAAACTCGTCGCCACTCAGAGAGACTCAAAACAGGTGACCGTGGCTTCCGCTGTCCTGCCAACCATCGGCCATAACGAGGAACGATGTTCACGTTCCCATGCCTGGTACCGGTAGGAAACAGGAGGAGATACTCAAAAGCCCAGAGCTGAAAGACAAATTAGCAGGCAAGTTCAGTACTAGCAGAAAAGCAAAACGAGAAAGGAAGCGAAGGAAGAATGTATGTACCTCGAGCACCCGGTAGTGACCTCCAAGGATAGGGCTCTTATCCCGAGAACAGGCTCCGAGATTGCCATACAAAGTAGCCAAGGCGGCTGCTCCCCAATCAAACCCCCGAACATCCCCCAAGTGCTGTAAAAGGGCTAAAAACTGTGTATGCACCGAACTATCCTTGTTGGCAAACAACGTTTGCCCAAGGACATAAAGGAGGAAAGCCCGCGTCAGCTGCTCGACGCTCACCTCAGTCAGGATGTCATTCCTCATGTATGTCTTGATCAGCCAAGAAAGATCAATATGGCCTCGAGAATGAAGAGGGGGCACCTTGCCCAAGAACCACTCCAGAGCTCCTGCTCGCTCCCAAATCCGAGGATCAACTCGAAGAGGAACACCACCAACTCGCAGGCCAGTCAGCAAGGAAAAATCACCCGGAGTGATAGTCATCTCGCCGACCGTAGGAAAGTGGAATGTGTTGGTGGTATCCCACCATCTCTCCACCAGCGAGGTCATCAACGACCAATCAACCTTCGGAAGGTTGAGGCCCAGGACGAATGCCTCAAAACCAGCAGCACGCACTAGTTCTCGAGCCTGCTCAGGCAACACCAAAAGCCACTTGTGTGCCTCCTTGCCTCCACCGCGAGCCTCCAGCCTCCTATTTCTCTGCCAAAGACGAAAAGGGAGTTAACTTCATAGTCGCATAAACAAATGAAAGGCTAGGGGCATTAAATTAAAAACACCTTAAAAGCACGCATTGCCTAAAACAGGGGGCACAGCTATTTTAATTTCCTTAAACAAAACCAATTCGACTCGATCACGGGTCCTTATCATCTCCGCCCCTGGCTAAAAGGGATTTCATCCCGAAAACAGACTCAATAGTTAAATCAAACTCTGAACTAAAGTAAATCTTTTACTTTTCAGGAAAAACTCACCGGTACATTGAGGACACTTAGATGCAACTCAGGCTCCCTGCGAACTACCTCGGCCTCTGGGCCGCCAACAGGAGGACGGTACTGCAAGAAACCGCCGTAACCCAGCCTACGTGAAGGAAAAACATAAGTAGCAGCGTCGAACGGACCCGGCTCCTCAATCGTCTCCTCGTCAGACGATGGATACTCACACCTACATGGGGGATGCGAGGAAGAACCCGTAGGGTCTGAAAAAGATGGCGTAGCAATCCCAACTCGAAGCAAGAGAGAGAGAGGACGTGGCAGCCGGAGGCAACGGTGACCGGCAGTGAACAGTAACGACGGCGGCTGATCGACGGTGGTCGAAGGAATAGTGGCGGTCGTAGGAGAATGACGAGGAAGAGGAATGGAGAAAGAAAAAAGAAAAGTGAGCCGCGAAATCGATTAAGCGGAACTTAAAATCGATCTTCTGACTTTTGGCGTTCCCACGACCGAGACATCTACTCCTCGGCCGAGAAATCATTCCTTCGGTCGTGAGATCGATCCACTGGCCCCCAAATCCATTCTTCTCAGCAACTTCAGGTCTTGCTCATTGCACTAACTCAAGCTATTATGAGGTTTTGGGTCCGGGACCAGCAAAACTCATGATTAAATCAACCTTGGGGGCATGCCCAAACACGAGAAAAGATCAAGCACTGTTGAGATCTCCTCCGTTTATCAGCCCCGAGCTCTTCATCAACAATTTAGCACCCGACAAAGCAGCTCTATGCCCCTAATCATCTCAACAACCACCATCAAAGCTCACTATCACCTGGCAGCTCTATGTTCGCCACTTAGCGACTTTGTGCCCGCTGTCCCATCGAATTCAATTGGCTCCATGCCCATACTCACTGTCAGCAGCCCCAAGCTCAATCCCTGTCAACGGTTCAACAGCTATATGCCTGCCATCCAACAGGCTCTACACCATAACCATCTCAACGGCTCTAAGCCTGCCATCAAGCTATCATTCAGTAGCCCTGCGCCCAAGTCACTCAACGATTTCAAGTCAATCATTTCAGCGGCTCTAAGCCCATTTCTCAAAGAAGGCTCCTCGCCTATTATCTTAACGGTTCCAAGACCCCTACTTATCATCAGCAGGCTCCTTGCCTATTTTCTCAACGGCTCTAAGCCTGTATTCACCGCCTCAGCAGGCTCCTTGCCTATTATCGCAACGGCTCCTCATCTAGCACCTCAAACAGCTCTCCGCTCGTACTAATTATCTCAGTGGCCCCACGCCCATTTTCAACACAGGCCTCTTATCCCAACGGCTCAACGCCCGTGCTCAAGCTATTCAGCGGCTCTAAGCCTATCAATTCAGCGGCTCAATGCCCATACTCATTATCAGCAGCTCTACGCTCGCTAAAAGGGATCAACGGCTCTATGCCCACATCTACCAATTCAGCGGCTCAAAGCCCATCATCATAACAGCTCTACGCTCGCTCAACCGGCTCTATGCCGTCATTATCTCTACAGACTCTACTCGTTCTCAGCAGCTCTACGCTCGCTCAATTGGCTCGAAGCCGCAGCTATCCCAACTGGCTCAAAGCCGCAGCTATCCCAACTGGCTCAAAGCCGTAACCACTTCAACTGGCTCTATGCCGTAACAAGCTATCTCAGTAGGCTCTACGCCACCCCAATCAACGATCATCAATTCGGCAGCTTCAAGCCCATTATTTCAACGGCTCCACGCCTGTTATCAACTCAACGGCTCAAAGCCCATCTCTCAACTGGCTCGAAGCCGTAACTATCTAGCTCCACGCCGTAATTATCTCAGTGGCTCGAAGCCCACCACTTATGCGGCTCGAAGCCCATTACTCAACGGCTCCACGCCTGTTATCGACTCAGCGGCTCGAAGCCTACCACTCAGCGGCTCAAAGCCCATTATCTCAGCTGGCTCCAAGCCGTAACCAATTCAACTGGCTCAAAGCCGTAACAAACAGGCTCTACGCCGTCAGCAACAATTATCAAGCCCAACCACTGTGTACTGGATGCTCAAGTTCTACACTTGAATGCGCAAGCTCTACGCTTGAATGCCCAACCACTGCGTACTGGATGCTCAAAGCCTGTACTTTGAACGCTTGGATTCTGCCGTCCGAATGCTCGAGCTCTACGCTCTGATTGCTCAAGTCCAGAACTTGAAAGAAGCTCTAAGCTTATATCAAACACACACGCACGGGCCCGTGCACATATTGCATCAAACACATCGAGTCTGCATAATCATCACTATCACCTTAGCTGTTCACATCTAACAAACACTATCATACATACATGCTATGCTTTGCATCTGTCACTCACTCGCAGGTCTATCTTGCAATCAATCGGCTCTACGCCTCATTTTGTTGATCGGTCCAGAACCTCGATCCTTGGGCTCAAAGCCAAATCTTTATGATGAGAAAGCTCCGCGCACAGACCATCAGAATACAACTGGCTCTACGCCTCGCTTCAATCACACCAAAGCTCGAACCTCTCAAGTTCTTACCTCCGGAAGGCAAAGATTTTTGAACTATCAACACCAGCTCCGCGCTTCGGTTCCATCTCCTAAGCTCTCGCCTTATGACCAAAACCAGCTCCGCGCTTCGGTCCAATCAAAGCTTCAATACCTCAAGCTCCCCGCCTGACAAACCGGTTCCGTGCCTCGGTTCCTTCATTACAACACTCCGTGCTTCAGTCACTGGCCCCGCGCTTCCCGCATCTCGAACAACGGCATCCAACTCATCTCCGGAAGATGACTTGGGTTCTACCCCTTATCTCAAAACTGGCATCCGATTCATCCTCGCAGATGGCTTGGATTCTGCCCCAACTACATCAATTCCTTCCAGCTCATTCGCAAGGATAGGCTACTCTACCGAGCTCCCCTCAGTCAAAGTAAGGATGATCAAGAAAAGCAAACACACCTGCTGTGTACTGATCTACCCCAAAATACTAAAGGTAACTCTCCGCAAAAACTTCCCCGGCAGCCCCGCGCTCCTTCAACTACTTTCCGCCAAAACCCTGGCATTACCCAGGTACGGACTCTGGTTCAAGCTCGAAGGTACGTCTTCTGTCTCTAACCCTCCAAACTTTTTCTTTTTTTTATTGCCCTCTGAACTACGATTGGTCTGAATTTCCCTTAAGGAATACGTAGGCTGCCTCCCGGCCCGACCATAACAAAACCTTTTTTCCTCTGAACTACGACTGGTCTGAATTTCCCTTGAGGAATACGTAGGCACCCTCCCGGTCCGACCATAACAAAACCTTTTTTCAAAAACCCATGGAATAGTGGTTAAACCAAATTGAGTTGCTTTTACAGCTTTGACTATTACTCAAACATGTCTCGCGATCCGTCTGAGCTCAGTCAAAGAGGGGCATCTGTAGACACCCCAATTTGGCCTAACGATTATTTCAACTCCCACCTTGGGACCATCCCGATGATGATACGGATTCAATGATTGCTGATTGCTTTCTTGTGAAACCCCTGGACTTATGGTTCGAACTTTGAGCCACTTAGAGGACCCAATCCAGAGCCAAATAGCCTTTCAGACAGAAAGATAGTGTGTTAGGAAAATCCATCGGACGGCCGTAACATCGATATCACGGCCTCAACATCCATTCCTCACCCGAGCAACCTGTTGCACCAAAAATCTCCCTGAGAGATCGAAGCCTCGGCCGCCACATCCATTTCCAGGCCGCCACATCCTTTGCTCGGTCGCCAGATCGGCCTTTTTCCAGACTCTCGAACCTTCTGTCGGTTGTTTGATCCAATCCCGCCGCCTCTCCGATGCGTTCGGGCCACGTTCAGAGATTGCAATGAAGAGTTTGAGTTGCAATGCAAATGCAATTGCAACCCTGTGATTTGATTGGACCGAGTGAGTCACCCCCTTGCCTATATAAAGAGACCCTCGGATACACCCAAATAGACACGAAATTCCGGAGATCCATATACATTCAAGCCACGAAACTCTGGCTATATACTCCCAAAATCCCTCTCTACAAAAGCCCCAACCTCCCGAAGGCGGCCATCAATCCGACGATCCAACCCCGGAGTTCCAAACCCTAGCCCTAGGGTTTCGTCCAAGTAGCAATCAATCAGGATCCCCATCGATCCGAAGCAACCAAGCAACTGAGGGATCAAGGTGGTGAGGCCCAACGGCCTCTGGTTTGGTTTATTTAATGTTTTATGTCGTTAATCATAGCTTTCTGATCGTCTGTTAGTTTTCTGTCTGGTGTGAGGAAGAACACCAGCCGGGGCTTCAATGCCTCGGCCGGTACATTGACCCAGTAAGATCCCTCGGTGGCGACTTCCATTCATCGGCCGAGTGATCGATTTGCTGGCACAGCTTTGTTTTGTTTCTTGATTTCTGATGCATGCTTATTTACAGTCTCGACTCACCTTATTAACTGTTTAAGGCATAAAAACAGACTACGTGTATGGAATTGAATAAAGCATCTATATGTCTTATGTTGAATGATTATGGGCTAGCTTCACGGCTAGGCACAGAGGGGTGCTTAACACCTTCCCCTTACTGTACTTTTGGCTTCTGTATCCAGAATCTCTATCTGTTTTCCTAGCTTTAACAAACTAGGTGGCGACTCTGTTTTGATGATAACCGCTATCGTGTGGCGATACCTCTAGCCATGGAAGTATCCACGATCTTGGTTTATGAAGCGAGCAACCAATCGAGCAAACACAGTGATGATACAACTGTATGTCGATGCCCCTTCTGGAGGTGTCTACACTCGGTTTCAGAAACCACGACGGAAAACGCCATCGACACCGCGAACCAGGCGGCGGGGAACGGTGTCTCCGCCCCAATGGGTGACAAAATCAACGCAAAAGCTCGAAAAAATTATCAAGACTTGAAGATTGAAGTTTGGAGAACAACATACCTGGTTTTTGTTTGAAGATTTGCCCTCAAAATGCCCCAAAACTCGATCAAAAGGATGAACAGTACTGCGACAGCGGTTCGACGTCCTTTCAAGAGCTCCAGTACCTTTCTCTCTCCTCCTCCCCCATTTTTATAATGGAGCGGACGAATGGTTGGGCGGGAAGTGAAGCGTCGTGCACCGAGCCGCTGGATTGGCGACACGCGTCTCCATCGGATGGTCAGCAACGAAGAGTCTGCCCTGGGTTCAGAGGCGCCTATTAACCGAGCCATTTGCGTTCTGACATGTGTCCTTGACAGGACGGTTCGTACCAATCATCTGACGTTTCACGTGCCGGGACAGCTTTTGGACTCCAGCGCTTCGGCAAATGCTGACACGTGGTTCCTAGGGCTGGGGCTAGCTCTTCTCGGCTATCGAAGTCAATTCACCCCTCAGCGCCTCGGTTGTCGAAGGCCCCGATTGTGCCGGCTCACGCAAAGGATCAACTCCCCAGAGCCAAAGCAGGCGTTGCGCTCTGAAGAGTTGAGGCGCTATTGTGGTGGCCTCGGTTACGAGCTTGGTAACCTGGCCGTAAGATGTGACTCCAGCACTCGAGGAACCTAGAACTGAAGCCATGAATGGACTTCATTCCTCGGTTGGCTCCTCGGTGCTTCTCTCGATGCCAAGCCCGTGTGTTGCGTTGCTGTCAGCTGCCCAGTCTCCCCAGAGGATATCCTTGAGTCCATCAACAGAAAGTTGTTACGCCATGCGGTCCCCATAAAGATCATGTAGCGGAGCAACCATTACCCTTCCCCATGTGCTCCGTAATCATTTCTCCTCTCACATCACATATGACGTCGCCCGAGGAGGTTACCTGAGCGTATACCCCACGCGCTAGCATGGAGTCCAAGAAACCCTAGGTCTATAAATAGAAAGGGATACTCACCTGAAAGAGGTATGCCATTCTATCCTAACCCTAGACCTACCTCCCCTTCCTGAGATCTAACTTGATCGTCGGAGGGTCACTGGGGTGTCCAACCCCTAGTGACTTGTTGCAGGTCTCAGCAGCGAAAGCATGGAGTAGCAGGAGGAAGAGCCTAACCAGAGCCTTGGACCTGATCCCAATAATCCGAACCCCTACAATTGGCGACTCTGTTGGGGATCAGCCACTCTTACAACCGTTCACCTCCCTCCACCCAAAGAGCTCCGTCAAGATCTCTCGCTGCAGCAATGGTGGAAGTCGAAGATCCTCACCCCAGTGAGACAACCCTCGGCCTCGGACCGTTCGGAGAGCCAATCCTGGTTCCTGGCGGGGTCGGTGCCTCAGGGAAGGCTCACATGTCAATCGGAGTCAGAGCTGGAACTTCAACCCAGGACGTGGGGTCGGCACCGAACTCCACACCTACATCCGTCACCTGGAGGGAAAGATCGACGACTTGTCAACAGCCGTGGAACGAGACAAGCACGTCCGCGACCCATCTCCATTTAGGCATCAAAACTCCATTTCAGAAAACCCATGTCTTCTAACTCATCTTCATTTGGGGTTTCTATTTCGGAGACTCAATTCTCATTTTTCAAATTTGAAGGATCACATCCAAAATGGAGACTCATCTCCATTTCTCTTCTTCACTAATATTCTATTTACTTTTTTTTTAGGATTTTGTCAATTACATATAACTTTTATGTTATGCATCATTTTTCAAAAAAAATTGATATTATTGGAAAGACAATAATTATACCTTCAAAATGAGTCTAATATTAAGTATATGTAAATGCATTTTGAAATAACATCAAATATAAATTCAAACCATTTGAACTTATAATATTATTTTTTTCCATTTATACTATCCTATTATTATATTTGTTTGAATAATGAATAGAAATGAGAAAAAAAACATACATCAAATGAAAGGGGAAAAAAAAATTGAACAATAAATGGAGAAAGAATTTAGAGTAGTTTTGGAAGTGAAAAATGGAGAGTTGGGTAGGAGCTGTTGATTCTCCAAAATTACTTTTTGAATAAAAGATATTTTTTTGAGTTTACAAAATGGAGAAAGAGTGAGAGATGGGTTGAAGAAGCTCTAAAAAGAACAAAAAATGCTACACATACAATAATTCAAACACAATCTCTCACATACATTTGGGCCCCACACACTACTATGTGGGGCCCCATATGTATGTGAGAGATTGTGTTTTGCGTTGTGTGCGTAGCATTTAGGGGTGTACACGGTCCGAATTGGTCCGGTTCTCTAGAAAACCAGTAACTGGACCATTCCTTACAGTTCTAGAAAATTGGGAACCAAAATCTAACCAATATTAGCGTAGAACCTAACCAGAACCTAACCGCAAAACCGGTCCGGTTCCGGTTCTATCCAATTAGCATCCAAACATTTGTTCACAAAAATTAAAAATTCAAAACACTAAATATTGGGTATATTCACTACAATAAAAATTCTTAAGAGTTTGGATTCCTATAATTTTAATAGTATATTAAAACCTTTTCTAACAAATGAGATATTTCTTGTAAACAAATTGATTTTAGTAAGGAAAAGATTAACTTACCAAATCCAAATAAATATTTAATTACACTTATATATATATATATATATTATATATATGTGTGTGTTATATGCGGTCCGGTTCGGTTCTACCCACGGTTCTTTAATTGAGAACCAGTAACCGAACCAAAATTAACAGTTCTTAATTTTTTGGAACCATAACCTAACCAATGAACCATAGAACTGGACCAAATAGGACGGTTCGGTTCGGATCGGACTGGTTTGACGGATCGGATCGGTTTCTTGTGCACCCCTAGTAGCATTGTTGTTCTAAGAATTACTATGCCTTGTTTTGATCATAATTTGACCAAAAAAAAAATTCAACTCCAAAAACACTCATTATTCCCACTTTCAATCATTTCTCTCGTTTTATTACCCATATCTCCAATCATTATTCTTATTTCTCTCTCTATATCTCTCATTACTCATATCTCAAATTATTACCTTAATTTCTCTTTCCACTAATTACCCTAAAAATTTTCAAAATATGATCCAAACATAGCAGAACAAAAATCAGCTCAATTTGATACCTTTAAGTGAGTGATCCAATCGTCTAAATGTTTTTTTTTTTTGATTTCAAAATCCAAAAGTCTAAGAAAAAATTTGAAAGATGAGATCAAGCACTTAGAAATATCAGGTTGAGTGATTTTTTACGTGATTACTGTACACATACTGTCTGTGTGGGTAACATTTATGGATTTTCTTTTTCTTTTTATCAACAGCAAGGTCTGGTTGGAACCGTAAGAACCAATAAAAGAAAAAGGTCGAGATATCATTGGGTGCTCCGCCAGGCGGTGTCTGAGGAGATTATTCAACGTTCCTGAGCACCACGCGGCCTTGATTCTGCAGCTACAGATAGAATTGCGTACAACGGATAAATTTTCAGTGTTGGGTGGGTACCATGTGATGTCCGCTCGGCACAGTTCATTGTGTTTTTGGAAAGCCCGGATTTGGAGAGAGAAAGTGTAGGGATGAGAGAAGAGAGAGTGTTTCAATCTGAATCATCTAAAAGTGCATTAAACGATCCGGATGTGCTAAACGGATACCACGTGGGATATACCCACTCGATACCAAAAAATTTCTCGAGTACAAGAGACCTATGGTGACATTTCCTCTCAATTGATTATGTAGCAATAAATCATGAGACATTATTATTCATTTTTGTTGGGCAGGTAGGAGACAACGAGTGACCCACAATATGTGGTGGCAATTTTTTATTTGCGAAGAGTACCACATAATAATATCACATGATACTTTGGGAGTACCAAATAATTGGCCGTGTCTAAGTCCGTAAAACCCTACATTCCAATTAACTTCTCATTCTCAACTTGAGAATTCCCATGTGATTCCGTCTGATGTGTCGTCCACCGTATGGTGCTCCTTGCGTGTCTAAATATACTCTCTCGTGTTGGACATGAGAGGCCTCTTGTTGTGAAATTTTAATGTACTCGTAAGCACATGAATTATATCGAAATATAATTATGCAAATGTGAGATTGAACCTATAGGGACTTGTGTATTTTTGTAGAAATACTAAAAAAAACTTAAACTGATTGAACCATAATCTAGTTAACCAGAGTTTTGATTTGTATTTTAACTAAAAACTACAAATGACAATAGTGAAAACAAATATTTAAGTTGACGATTGAACGAACTTGATGAAAGAAAAGTGACTAATATTTCAAAATCCACACTCAAGTATTCATAGCAATTACTAACAAAGTCTTATTTATTTTTCTACTATTCATCACAGTAAATTGGTAGCTAAACTCTATTACGGTGAAAAATATCGTCCAAACAACTTATATACGCTATTCCTTGCGTTCAAATATCATCAAAACAACTTACGAGAGAAGGCGACTACAAAGAGGGAATATATAATTAATCATGGTGTAACTAACAAACTCCAAAACCAATACGTTTGCCCCTGAAGGTATTTTTTTTCATTTTTGAATCAAAAGAAGGCATGTTTTTAAAGGCTTAGGTTTTAAGTCCGAACATTTATTTAGGGACGGAAGGAGAATATAACTAATCACCAAATTTAAAGAAAATTCATGCTAAGGCTTTGATTGTTTGGGCGTAAAGTGTTTTCCAATAAAATTTTTTAGGGGAAATTATATATCAGTGGAGAAAGGGGTAAATAATGCCCAAGTGATGGAGAGGTTTTTCGAAATTGCATAAATATGGAACGGAGGAAAAAAAATTCCCCATACATGAAACGGCGAAAAAAATATTTCCCATACATGGAGTTGGTTCTGGGTTTCCTAAGTTACTCCTTTTATGAATTTAAGTTGTCCTTTCTATGGACCTAAGTTGCCCCTTCTATGAACCTAAGTTGCCCCTTCTATGAACTTTCTGGGTATTCAATTTCTTGAGTATTTCTTCAATCTCTTTACCATTTCTATTATTTTTGGAGAAATTCGGGATCTGAGTTACTTGCAGATTTGCATGGAACAGACTAACTGAAATTCTCCATGCATGAAACGGAGGGAAAAAAATTCCCAAAACATGATGTCGGTTTGTAGTCAAATCTGAGTTTGAACCTAAGTTGCCCCTTCTATGGGCGTAAGTTGCCCCTTCTATGGATCTAAGTTGTTCCTTCTATGGACTTAAGTTGCACCTTATTTTTTCTAAGAAAAGCAGTCAGTGAAGCAAATTGGTAGCTAGTAGCATAAGTTCTTCACATTTTCAAATAAAATCAAATAAGAAATTTCAAGTGGCAATTCCTAGAATCTAAATGCAAAAGTATAAAGTGATGCTAGAAAACTTGCATCTTACTTTTTCTATCATTTCTCTTTCTAAAAAATTACCCACAATACACTAATCTCAAAGTACTTTAAAAACTCAAATCTGTGCTCCGTTCCAGAACGGGAATAAGCTGCTTATTTTTTAAGAAGGCAATTTCAAGCTCAAAAATAATGTGTTTACGCTAATAATTTTCCTACCACTATGGATCTTGTTTGATAGATCTCATCAAGATCTTTAATATGGTGCAAAAATAATATTTTTAATTTACATTATTTTTTAGTTTGAAAATGTGAAATAAGCTCTTATTTTTTAAGAAGGTTTCTGGAACGGAAGTAACCCAGATTCCAAATTTCTTAGAAAATAATAGAAATGGTAAGCAGATTGAAGAAATATTCAAAAAATTGAATACTTATGAAGTTCATAGAAGGGGCAACTTAAATTTATAGAAGGAACAACTTAGGTTCAAACTCAGATTTGACAACAAACCGACTTCATGTTTTGAAATTTTTTTTTCCTCCGTTTCATGCATGAAGAATTTCAGTTGGTCTGTTTCATGCAAATATGAAAGTAACCCATATCCCAAATTTCTCAGAAAATAATAGAAATGGTAAGGAGATTCAAAAAATGCTTAAGAAATTGAATACCTAGGAAGTTCATAGAAGGGGCAACTTAGGAAAACCCAGAACCGACTCCATGTATGGGGAATATTTTTTTCTCCGTTTCATGTATGGGAATTTTTTTTTTCCTCCGTTTCATATTTATGCAATTTCGAAAAAATCTCTCCATCACTTGGGCATTATTTACCCCTTTCTCCACTGATATGTAATTTCCCCACTTTTTTTAATCTATTTTTCCGTGTTTGATTGTATTAAAAATGAGGAAAATATTTTGCATGTAAACTTTTTTTCATTAATTGGATAAAAATGACTAACCCTTAAATCTTCTGTAAGTTATTTTTTGAAATGAACCCGTTATCTTCTAAAGCAATTTTCGCTGCTCAGTTGCCTCGATCGTCAGTCTTGACTCACATTCAATTCTCCCCTATCTATACACTATTTCATTGATTTCCAAAAATATTTTTTATGTACCAACTAAACACTGAAAATCAAAGTTTAAAATTTATTTTTTAAGAAAATATTTTACATCGAAACAAACGAAGCCTAAGTATAAGACATTTTTTGTCATGCATATGAACATCATGGCTACTTTCGGCTCATATTAATTCCGGTCATCATTATGTGTGACAGTGTGAGGTACGTTTTTTTTGTTTGTTATATAGTGGACCGTTATTTCACTTTCTTATTTGTTCTTCCTTTTCTTGGACTGGTAATGATGCCTAAGAAAGTAGTACTCCTTGCACCTTCTGATTGATCTTTTACACCCATAATCATGGGGTTGTAGGGATGGCTGGGTGCACCCACCACTCGTCTGTTTGAGTGTGATTCAAGCAGAGTTGTTTCCATAATATTGTTTCTTTAACAGAGTTGGCTTCCCTTTTTTTTTTTTTATCAACCAAAGTTTAATTGCAATTGTAATTAATGATGTTTGAATTCTGGTCAGATGCATCATGCATGTGAGTATATATATAGTTCCTATCATTGAACTTCTCTCTTATCTTTGTAAATGCTTTAATTGGATCGGTTTTAGCACGGTATATGAGTTTAGTATCGGTTCCATTTCAATGATCTTAAATTTTATATTATAGGAGTATTTTGTAGCTCACCAGGAAAAAAATTAGAGCAGTGAACAGTATTGGTTTCTTGGATTTAATTTCGTTTGTGTTCGACATTTAGTATAATTTTGATATAGGAATTCACTTTTTTAGAGACAATTTAAATGTGATTAAATCTTGTGAATATATTGGTCCAAGTCAAGCCCATAAATAATTTTCAATAAAAGCCCATAAATAAATGGTTTAGACCATTGATGTAGGACCATGAGTACGTAGGTCCATGAGTATGGTTGTCTAAAAGAATACTAGCTGGATGAAATCCAAACGCTTATTGAACATCCGTATCAATACTGCACAATTAAGTTAAGCGGTTTTGCTAACCTTCGTCTACTGGGTGGAGAATAATATGTCAATAATTCCAAACAAAGTTCGGATATCATGCATATCTCACAGATATTAACACATTTTCATATATATCAATACATTTTTCTCAGATATTAATACACCTCTAACGCCCCTAATTTTAGGTATGTTAAATAAACATTTTATTGATAAAACTAAATAGAGTCTGACTCATTATTACATCATAACTCCCACAAGAGTTCATTATTTATACAAGGAAGGGAAACTAAGGTTCCTATCTACAGCTCCACCTGCTCCTCCATCCTGGCCAGCTCCTCGGCTCCAAAAGACCTTCAAGATGTACTGTTCATCTTGATCATCTACAAAGTCTGACACATTATACCAGCGTCGCCACCAGTATAATATGTCAGGGTCACCAAAGGTAACACCATGAGCTACAAGAGCTTGTAGACACCCTATTCTGGACTGTCTAGACTAGTTTATATACGGTCTTTAATTCCTCGATGATGATTAACGGTCAAGAACATTCGAGATGGTTGATGTGTTTGAGCTCCGAGCTTTTCAAGCTCCTTAGAACCATTGTCGAACCTATTTCAAACATTTCGAGCCGGAACCAAATGGCCTCAGCAAAACCCTGCTTCAGCACGCTGGTGATCAACTGACGCATGCTGGTGCATTGCCACGTGTCAGTCATCGAGCATGGAGCCAGTCTCCAGTGGTGCACGCCAGTGCCTAAGTGGCGCACGCCACGTGTTCCCAGTCAAATCACCTTTTTTGCGACCACTTGCCCGGGACTTTTGTGCCACCCTGACGCGTGCAACAGTTCTCCTGATGATTATTTCGTCCAGGGCCGTCCCTTTCTCTCTCCTACAAGATCCATCACCTTGTCTCATGCATTTAATGCATGGAAGGCTTGCTCCCTTCCTTGAAACCCAAACAAAGCCTTAGGCTTCAACTGATCAGCCAGCCAACTGGCCTATATATATCCCCCTTGCATTTATTTTCAAGGGGTTACACTCATTAAGAGCTCCCAAGCTTTCTCCCTCTTCTCTCTCTAGCTGTCCCTTGTTTTTCTTTCATCCATTGAAAGACAAAGCAAGGAAGATCAGTCCCTTGCCCCTACATTGCCATCTTCATCCTCCATTCATCCTTCCATCCCAAGTTCAAGCTCAAACCATCCATCAACTCAATCCAAAGGTATACCACCTTTGTTTTTGTAAACTGTTCAGACCCCTGAGGGACGCTGGCTGGGTCAAGGTTGGTAATCAATACCAGTCCTGGCCCAAAGCTGGCAAAGATTCAATGATCGTGCTCAGTGGGATGTGGCGCACGCCAGTCATCCTATGCCGTGCGCCACTTGTGGTTGCATGGCAGGGCTGGTGTGGGGATCACAGCCCACTCTTTTCTGTTTTACTTATGATCTGATCACTCTGATAGCATGCTAATAACCAGTTCACTGTTTTCCATATCTTAGAACTGTGTAGTTTTGTTATCTATTTAAGTTGTTTAGTAAGGCCCCTGGGATTCTTCTGGTCGTGTTCCAGAACCCAGATGAAACAAAGCCAAACACTGGACAAATAGAACAATTGGCGCACGGACTTCCTTAACCTGCGTAGAGACCGATCTCCGGATTGGGCGAGAGGGGTGCCATAAAACCCTTCCCCTCTCGTAACCTGGCTCCCGAACCTCATATATCGAAGGTGACGACGGTCCAGTCTACAAGCCTTTCTCAAATCAAACAAACGTGAACAAAAACGTTTTCAAAATCGGTTTCTTGGGTGTTTTCCGCAAAACCCGGGTGGCGACTCTCTCAAAACAGCATTTCGTCATGCTTTCAAACAAAAGGGCGCAAACCAAACTTTTTGCAAACTAAAAATGCGGGATTTTTAGAGGCGTGTGCCCACAGAGCTCAGCAAAAATATCCTAAACCCACTAACCCATAACTTACACATAGCAGATCATAGATATAGCATACAAGGTCATGAACAACACATGCATATTCGATAAAAATAACAATAATGACACATCCACATTCCTTAATCTATCATTGGTGTCTGTGATATCTGAATTTCTCCTACGCGACTCATCGTAGACTGTGTCTCATTTTCACTTTAACAAATCAACATTTCAAAAATCATTTTAAACACACCCAACCTCGGTTCCGCCGTTCCGGTCTCCTCGAAATGGTTCCGCCGCACCGGGTTCCCATTGGCACACAATTTGCATTGGTTCCTCTTCGCGGATAACCAAGCCATACCTTACCATGGTTCTGTCGGTCCGGGTTCCCGTGGGAACACACACAACCTCACAATGGTTCCGCTGTTTCGGATTCCCATTGGAACACACATACCCTACAGTGGGCAAGTCCGGCCACATTGCGATTTTAAAACACACCTTGTCATTAACACACCTTAAATGTCATGTTTCTAACTTTCTTGATTTTCGTGTCTCGTTTTCATGCATAGACTCCGCGGTAGGACTGTTTCACATAGGTACACATAAATCATTCATTGTAATCTTGAAACTAAACTAGCAAGATCATCCAACTCTATATTACTAAATCATGCTGAAATAACCACTTAAAGTATAACGCCACATGTATAGACGCCTTTGGAGTGAATACCACTTATACTTTATCACACATCAAGACAAATAATCCAAGTAAACACGGAAGCATGCTCATAACCATTCTTAAGATAAAAATACGAATACTTTCGTTCAAATGATAAATTCATTCTTTTAAAATCCGTTCTTTCCTCTTTTGTGGGAAGTTCAAAACAACTTATATTTATGGAAGTAAAAGTCGTTTATTCAACATGTTATTACCACCATTAGCCAAACAAGTATACTAACTATCATGCATTCCAAACATTATAAGAAATAAACTAACTTTTAGTTATACTTAGAGATAGTAAGTAGAGATATTCTACATGATCATGCAATTATCCATACTTAAGGTTAGAGTGTAAGGAAAATCTACATACATTCAATCACGCACATATCATAGATATACTTAGAGATAGGGAAATAAGGACATTCTACCGTTCTTCTTGGTGGTAGTGACGACTACGGAGGAAAGAAAGTACGTCGGACGGAGTGACTTCCTACGATAGCTTCCGGTAGCTTCGAAAGAGAAGGTTTCTCTCGAAACTAGATCTTGACTAATACTACTAAAACTTTTGGATCGAAAGGGTGGTCGTGTGGTGGTTTAATGGTGGTCTTGGATGAGTTTCTTGAAGAACTAGGGAAGAACTCAAGAACAAGGGAGAACTAAGCAAGAACAAGTAAGAACACAAGGTTTCTTAGAGAGAGAAGTTGAAGCATATGGAGGAGGTGTGAGTTTAAGCTTGGAATGGCTTCTTATTTATAGGCAAGGCCTCCCTCTCTCCCCCTCTCACCCGACTTCTCGCTCTCTCTCCAATCTTTGATTTTTTTCACTTGTCAAGCTTAATTGAAAGCTTGATGGGTGAGGTTATGGGTTGCTTGTACATCATCCACCTAGTTCTAGGCTTGCATGACTAGATTTGGTACTTTGGAGTTGGATTTGGAAGATTTGATGGATGAAAGAAAGGATGGTTCAAGGTTTTAAATTGGTAATTGTACATACAAGGACAAAGTAGATGGATTTTGCTTGGAGAAGTGTATGACCATGGGTTGTACGGATGTAAGAAGATCATAGAAGATCATGTCAAGGTCATGCCAAAGTACACTCCAAATCTCTTTATCTCTCTCCCAATCTCTCCCTCTCTCTCTCGGCCACATACACTCTCTCTCATGTACTAGTATATATATATATATATATATATATATATATATTTATGTATAAGTATATATAGCTATAAGTACAATTAGGTACTATGCAATCTAATAAGATTTTCCAAGTGTGAATATTTTCTAATAAACTAATCTAATAAGCGCATGTTCCTATTATATAATTATATTGATGTACTTAGAGAATCTTAGGGTAATAAATTTATAAGGTACATATACATATCTTTAAACATACAAGCACATGGGAAATCTAATGAAAGTGACTTGTTTATTCATCCATGTACTTGTTGGTAAGACTAACCTTATTATCCAATGGGCAATTTTTTTCCTAGTAGTTATTGACCAATGGTTAAAGGGGTGAGGTGATATATGTACTGAAATAATACCTTGAAATAACCATATGTCTTTTAGGCATGTGTATATACAGTGGGCTTCCGTTGCGGACGCCCGCAACTAACTTAAATGCGGACTTTGCCTTTCCCGATCGAATTTCGATGATCCGAGCCGCTCAATGTGTTCAGAACGTGATTTTAAGGGTACTTGAGAGAAATCAGCAAAAAAAAAGACCGGGAAGGGCTTCATCCGAGCAGTTTTTGTTTATTTTTAATTGAACGGTTCAAATAAAAACTGCTCAAATCAGGCCCTTTCCGGTCATTTTTTTTCCCGATTTCTCGCGAGTACCCTTAAAATCACGTTCTGAACACATTGAACGGTTCGGATCATCAAAATTCAATCGGGAAAGAGGAGAAATGGGGTGGTCCGCAACTTGTTTCAATGCGGTCATCCGCAATGGAAGGGGACTCTGTGTATATAAGTCTAAATTATATATGTGTACTTTAACAAATCTAGCAAACATATCTTTGATGGAAGGTCGAATGTCCAATGGATAAAAAGTTTTCTAACTTTTATTGTCCAATGGGTAAAGGTCAAGGATGACAAGTCTAGAAATGTCTAGTCAAAAGATATACACACACACACATACACACACACACACACACATACAAGTATATATAATAATACCTTGGTCCAAAGGGTTCTTATTGGAAGGTTCAAAAGGTTCAAGGGTTTAAAGGGCTCATCTAGGGTTAGGGAAATGTAACTAGATGACTTGGTAGTTAGGTTTCTCTAACTAGTCGGTTGGAAACTAATTCTACTTGCCAAGTAGGATTTCTAGCCAAAAAATATAATTTAAAGATATCATTTACTCACTATATAAAAATACATATGTTATTTTACAAGCATACTTGTCCTTAGAAAATGACTATATTGTCCGATGCGAAAAGATATAATTAACAAGTCTCAAATCTAATTTATGACGGATTATTAGAAATTGAAAGAAATTTTAAAAGCAACTCCAAGTAATTAAAATTAAATTCAAATATTTAATGAAATTTTTATTTACCAAAAACCTTGTGGGCAGCATGCCTTTGAAATTTCTGGATTCCAAAATGCAAGGGCCCGCATTGATGAATCGTATTTTGAAGCACCTGTCGCGCTATTTGATTTGAAAAAGTGAAGGAACCAGTCCGTCATAACCATATCTGGGTTCGGGAGCCAGGTTACGAGAGGGGAAGGGTTTTAAGGCACCCCTCTCGCCCAATCCGGAGATCGGTCTCTACTTAGGCATTTTGTGAAAATATTGTGATTCTTCTTTTATTAATCGATTTTTAGCCAGTTGGGGCAGGGGAATAATTAATCGGGGATTGAAACTGTAACACAATTTACAAGATGTGATCAATATAGCATGGATGGATGGGATTTTGAAAAATAAATGGGTAAAACCCAACACAAAGACAAAACATCAAAACAGTGCTTTGTATGAGTTTGGCATAAATAGTGGCCAACTTGCATGCATGGATCTACGTGCATGCAAGTATACCATCGCGCGACACACCCATACACATGTGCGCGGGTTGATATTTCACCATTAGGTTGGATTTTATTCCCTTTTGGGCTCTGGAAGGACCAGTGCACACCCAGGAGGCAAACCAAGCAATTTATATATACTGAAAAGCAAATAATATTACAACTAGACAGAATAAAATGGATATACAACCCTTAAACAGTGGGGGTAAATAAACAGGGGCCTAAGCCTTAGTTGCCCATGCAAGGGCAACCACTGGAAATCATATGACCACCGCGCGAGCGAGTGATACACGCGCGCACGGGTCATGACTGGACTTCCACGATTTGCTTTGCATGCTTGGGCTCTGAAACATATTCAGAAGCAACCCAAGGGCATTCCAAACCAAATAAAGTAGCAAACTAAGCTAACCTATGGATCTTAACATGCAACACAGTGATTTAATACAAAACATGCTTCAAAATAATTATAAGCATAAAATGAACACTTAATGACTAGCATCCCATCCCCACGTGGACCAATCACAAGCAAACATGACTGTCGCGCGTGAGAGTGGGTCCATCGTGTGCGGGAGTTCTAAGCCATAGCTTTTTGTAACCCTGCTGACTTTAGGGCCAGGACTGGTATTGATTACCAGCCTTGGCCCTGCTAGCCCCCCCCCCCCTCAGGGATCAAACATGAAACATGTAAAAGTTTATACCTTTGTTTGAGTGGATTTGAAATGGATTGCACAAGGTTATAGTGCTTGGAAAAAAAGTGTATGGAAGTGGCAAGGATTAAGGAATATCAAGTGTATTAGGGTTTGTATGCTTGTTTAGCTTGATTTTTGGTAACCTTGGACTTGAAAGACCAAAGGGGGGTATATATAAGAGGTTGGGAGGCCAAGGGTTGGTGTAGAACTAGGTTTAGCAACCAGCCAACAAGGCTGGCCAGCCTCACTTGGTGGGGAAAGTGGCTAACAAGGTGATGGGAGTGGTTGTGTGGGGAAGAGCAACCCATACAGTGCTCAACAGCTGTTCTGGAAGAAAACGGGGTTCTACAGCCCCATAGACCCCCTGATGATCAGAAAATCCATCTGAAAAAGGTGATGGGGACAGGTTCTAACCCACGCATGATGGAGTGGGATAACCGCTCGAGGAAGCAAACCATCGAGTGATACACGCGCGCGCAGGTCATGCCTAGACTTCCAGGAATTGCGTTACATGCTTGGGCTCTGAAACATATTCAGAAGCAATCCAAGGGCATTCCAAACCAAATAAAATAGCAAACTAAGCTAACCTATGGATTTTAACATGTAACACAGTGATTTAATACAAAACATGCTGCAAAATAATTATAAGCATAAAATGAACACTTAATGACCAGGATCCCATCCCCACGTGGACCAATCACATGCAGACATGACTGTCGAGCATGAGAGTGGGTCCATCGCGCGCGGGAGTGCTAAGCCACTACTTTTTGTAACCCTATTGACTTTAGGGCCATGACTAGTATTGATTACCAGCCTTGGCTCTGCTAGCCCCCCCTCAAGAATCAAACATGAAATAGGTAAAAGTTTATACCTTTGTTTGAGTGGATTTGAAATGGATTGCATAAGGTTGTAGTGCTTGGAAAATAAGTGTATGGAAGTGGCAAGGATTAAGGAATATCAAGTGTATTAGGGTTTGTATGCATGTTTTGCTTGATTTTTGGTAACCTTGGACTTGAAAGACAAAAAGGGGTATATATAGGAGGTTGGGAGGCCAATGGTTGGTGTAGAACTAGGTTTAGCAACCAGCCAACAAGGCTGGCCATTCTCACTTGGTGGGGAAAGTGGCCAATAAGGTGATGAGAGTGGTTGTGTGGGGAAGAGCAACCCATGCAGCCATCAATAGCTGTTCTGGAAGAAAACGGGGTTCTACAGCCCCATAGACCCTCTGATGATCACAAAATTCAGCCTGAAAAAGGTGATGGGGACAAATTCTAACCCGCGCGCGATGGATTGGGATAACCGCGCGGGAAAGCAAACCATCGCGCGATGGTCAACGGTTAACACCTTGACTTTGACGAACACCTGGCAAGCTTACAAGTGCGCGCGAGAGACATTTCAATGCACGCTGGTCAGACTTTGGTTAGGGTTTTGACTAAGGCTTTGGGGTTCAAAAGGTTCAGTAGGGGTTCCAAGCACTCCAAGCTTAATCCATTCCATTCTCAAGTCTGTTTTGATCTGATTAATCATCGGGGAAACAAGGAACCGAAAAACAAACTAAAACGATCGGGAGATCCAGATTCAGATGTCTACAGTAGTCCCTCTTTGATGGCACGCGGAACACCATTGAGTGGTACGGGTAACGTCAAAGATTTCTAGACACCCATCAAATCTACCCAAAAGCCGATTAAATGGAAAGTGCAGACAAGTATGTAAAAATACCGTACACCAAAGGAGCGTAGAGCTGATTAAAGCAAACTCTCTTGGGGAATAAAGATAATTGGACGGATAGATCATCGCGGATTGAAAGTTGGATGGATAGATCGTCGCTGATTGAAGATCGAACGGATGGATCGTAGCTGATCGAAGATTGGATGGATAGATCATTGCTGATCGAAGATTGGACGGATAGATCATCACTGATCAAAGATTGGACGGTTAGATTGTCACTGATTGACAATTGGACGGATGGATCGTCGCTGATTGGCAATTAGACGGACGGATTGTCACTGATTGAACATTGGATAGACGGATTCTCGTTGATTGAACATTGGACGAATAGATCATCGCTGATTGAAGATTGGACAGATAGATCGTCGCTGATCGAAGATTGGACGGATAGATCGTCGCTGATTGACAATTGGACGGATGGATCGTTGCTGATCGAAGATTGGATGCATAGATCGCCGCTGATTGACAATTGGACGGATGGATCGTCGCTGATTGAACATTGGCGTGTACAGGCGAACCACTGCTAAGGATATAAAAGCGCTCCAGATTGAAGGTATCAACCCAAAATGACCCCTAAAAGTGTTTTGAGACCATAATAAGAAACCATGGACTGCTGTATGAAGGGTAAGCATGATAGGCATGGTCGGAAGCTAAATTGGGCCAGAGGCCCGAGTGAACCATCGCGCGATGGAGTCGTTCCCGCGCGCGCGGGACTTTGCTCAGGCTTGGATCTGGAACAAGTCCAGACCCGGCCCAAACCTGTTCCACGCCTTTAAACTTCCTGGGGACGTTACCAAAACAGTTTTTCAGCCGATTTCAAAACTTCAAACCCCTCCCTACTCCGAAACTCTTGTCGAAAATAAATCTTTAACCTTAGATTGAAACACAAAATCGAGAAAGCCCTATACCCATGCTCATCCATGGCATACAATAGTGGTAATGGCGGTGGTGAAGATGCTATTGACCGTCCGGAGGATCGAGGAGGGCCCATGGAGACAGAAATAGATGATCAACGGCCAGAAGGGGCTATCGTGCGCTCTAGTGCAGTGGTTGCGAACAGCGGCGACGGCGGTGGAGATCAGCAGCAGGAGGTCGGTCATGGCGGCGATTAGCACGTGATGGAGGCAGAGCCTCACGCGACAGAGGAGACCGAGGCCACGGGGCATAATGTTGAACCATTGGACCCGAGTACGACTGCGGAAGGCTCGGTGGTGACTGGTAGTGGCCCTGGAAATGCCGGCGGCAGTGGTACAGGCGGTGATGGCGAGCCGATCGGGTCTTTGCCAAGGGACCCGGTGAGAGGTAAGGGGGCTGTTACCGAGGGGGAGGAGCCCACGGAGGTTCCCTATCAAGAAGAGGATGTATTGTTCCGGCCAGCGACAACGGCGGCCACATCATCGAGTCATAAGCCGATCACACAATACGATGTCACCAAGCACCTGCCCGACGAGGCATTGGCGAAGCTCCTTGAGGATAACCCTACAATCGGGGAAATGGTGCTGAAAGCCAAAGAAGAACGGGCCAGGGCCATAGAGGCATCGGAGGCGGCGGACAGAGCCGAGAGGGAGAGAGCCGAACGAGAGGAGCCGATGAGAGATATGGAGGCCGAGGAGAGGGCCGCTGCAGAGGCACAATGGCCACGAGTGACAGCAGTGGCAGAGGCGGGAACGGTGACACGCCCTGACCTTTCAGCGGAGGCATATGTGCCTCCTACGCCTCACCTGTTTGTGCCATCAGGTTTTGCGGCATACGTACCACGACGGATGGAGTATGATGCTGAGCTCGTGCTGAGAGACCCTGAGGTGCACATTGCGAACACCTAGACAGAGGTATATTATTGGAAAACCCACTTCGTAATTCAAATTCCATATTTGCTTGCATGTCTCGAAAGAATAGCATAGCTTGACTAAAAAAGGATAGCATGAAATAATCCCGACTGGAACCATGCAATAACGGAAGAAACATTTGCCCCGAATGCCATGCATGTAACAACTTGAACCAACCATCCGTCATTAATTGCATTGAAATGACACCACGATGATATAAGCCTTGTATTGTATGCCATGCATGTAATAGCTTGAACCAACTATCCGTTGTTAGGCTGCTGCATTGATTACCTAGAACTTGAAAATGAAAGCCAAGCATATGCTAACATTTGTCCTCTTCTGTTGTTGTCTTTGTGTTTGAAACAGGTGAGAGTAAGACCGAGGGATATTCGCGCCTTCGGAGGCGCGTGTAGGTCCCTGGAGCTGTACGAGGCCCTGCCGCCAATGGTGAGGCAGCTGATAGATGGGGCATGCTTTGGGGATTTCATACATACCTTATCCTCGGTCAGAAATGACCACGCAGTTTTAGTGGCACTTGCAAAAAGATGGAGAGATACCACCAATACCTTCCACCTGCCACCCGGGGAGATGACGGTGACCCCCGCAGACTTTGCGGCAATCACAGAGCTGAGGGTTGGAGGAGAGCCCATCCCTTTTGACTCGGGCATTCACAATGACCGAGCGGAGTTAAAGTGGTTTTTGGGGAAAGTGCCCAAAATCTAATAGGGGATGGTGAGGTATGAGCAATTCACAGGGTACCTGAAGAAAGAGGTGACCACAATGCGGAAAGCGGAGCAGATGGCCAGGGCGTACTTGTTGTACCTCTTTGGTGCTTCCTTGTATCCGGGTAGGCACAACAAGGTGCACTTGTCTTACTTGCCAGAGCTGAGGGACATGAGGACAGCCTTGCGCTTTGACTGGGGGCGGAGCAGTGCTAGTTGCGGCCTATGATTTCCTGGGTGATTCATCGAGGACAGAGCAGAGCACTACTAGCTACTGGAGGGTCTGGGAGGTATAATAGCATAATACAACTTCCATTATACTTGTATCATTAGTTTGCATAGCCTGCTTGAATTCGTAATTGCATAACTATATAGCCTGTGAGTGACGTGTGTACATGTTCGATCAATGCACAACTTTGGACTTATGAAGTGTTGTAGATGTACCCGCCGATTTGCAAGCATCCAGACTTGAGCACCCTTCCTCGTGCGCTAATATGGAGCAAGGGGAACATGGGGATGAAGGAAGGAAGAGGCGATCATAACGCCTTCAAGTTGTACTTGGATGACCTTATGGCCTCACAGGTATATCATATACCCTTATAGTTAAATGTGCATTCTATAGACACCCCAATCTGGATCTCCCAATCGTTTTACGGTTTCTTGTTTCCCTGATGATGAATCGGATTTGAGAATGGAATGGATTGAGCTTGTAGTGCTTGGAACCCTCTTGAACATTTTGAACCCCAAAGCCTTAAGTCAAAACCCAAACCTAGGTTTGACCAGCGTGCGTTGAAGTGGCTCCCGCATGCGATAGTGAGCTTGCCAGATGTTGGTCAAAGTCAAAGTGTTGATTGTTGGCCATCGTGCGATGGTTTGCTCCCTTGCGCGTCTCTTCCACTCCATCGCGCGAGGGTTAGAATCTGTCCCCATCACCTTTTTCTAGCTGGATTTTGTGATCATCAGGGGGTCTATGGGGCTGTAGAACCCCGTTTTCTTCCAGAATAGCTGTTGGGGACTGCATGGGTTGCTCCTCCCCACACAACCACTCCTATCACCTTGTTGGCCACTTTCCTCACTAAGTGAGGCTGGCCAGCCTTGTTGGCTGGTTGCTAAGCCTTGTTCTCCACCAACCCTTGGCCTCCTAACCTCCTATAAATACCCCCTTTGGTCTTTCAAGTCCAAGGTTACCAAAAATCAAGCAAAAAAAGATCACACAAACCCTAATACACTTGGTACCCTCTAATCCTTGCCACTTCCATACACTTATTTTCCAAGCACTACAATCTTGTTCAATCCTTTTCAAAGCCACTCAAGCAAAGGTATAAACTTTTACCTATTTCCTGTTTGATCCCTGAGGGGGGCTGGCAGGGCAAAGGCTGGTAATTAATACCAGTCCTGGCCCTAAAGTCAGCAGGGTTCTAAGAAGCTGTGACCAAGCACCCCCATGCACGATGGACCCACTCTCGCGCGCGACAATTATGTTTGCATGTGATTGGCCAACGTGGGGATGAGATGCTGGTCATTTTGTGTTTATTTCATGCTTGTAATTATTTTGATGCATGTTTTGCATTAAATCACTGTGTTGCATGATAAAATCCATAGATTAGCTTAGTTTGCTATTTTTATATGGTTTGGAATGCCTTGGGTTGCTTCTGAATATGTATCAGAGTCCAAGCATGCAAAGCAATTCCTGGAAGTCCAGTCAGGACCCTCGCGCGTGTCTATCTTTCTGTCGAGCGATGGTCAGCTGATTTCCAGTGGTTGCCCTTGCATGGGCAACTTGGGTTTAGGCCCGTGTTTATTTACCCCTACTGTTTTGGGGTTGTATTTCCAATTTGTTTCTGTCTGTTTGTAATATTAATTACTTTCCAGTACATATAAACTGCTTGGTTTGCCCCTTGGGTGAGCACTGGTCCTTCCAAAGCCCAGAGGGGAATAAAATTCAAATTGTTGGTGAGGCATCAACACTCACTGGAGTGTATGGCTTTGTCGCGCGTTGGTTGGCTTGCATGCACGTAGATCCATGCATGCAAGTTGGCCATTCTTTGTGCCTAATTCATACAAAGCACTGTATTGTCGTTTACTCATAGTGTTGAACTTTATTCCATTTACTTTCCAACATTTCCATCCATCCACGCTATATTGATCATATCTTGCAAATTGTGTTACAGTTTCAATCCCCGATTAACTGTTTCCCGCCCTAATTGGCTAAAAATCGATTAATAAAAGAAGAATCACAATATTTTCACAAAATACCTAAGCAGAGACCGATCTTCGGATCGGGCGAGAGGGGTGCCTTAAAACCCTTCCCCTCTCGTTACCTGGCTCCCAAACCTAGATATGGTTATGACAGACTGGTTCCTTCACTTTTTTCAAATCAAAATAGCGTGACAGGTGCCTCAAAGTACGGTTCCTTGGGTGTCGGACCTTCAAACCCGAGTGGCGACTTTGTATTCCGAGCGCTTGCTTCTCCGCTTGCGCTCCCTCGATCCGGGCCCTTGCATTTGGAAACCGGAATTTCCAAGGGCATGCTGCCCACAGTGGCAACTCTGCTGGGGAATTATCGAACCAATATTAATTCATACTTAGAGTTTAATACGCTTGTGAACAATTCCTTAAAAGTCTGTCAAAACAGTGAGCTTCACGCTGCCGAAGGTTGGAATGGTGATTTAATAGGATCCCGTGTCTGGCCAATCTAATCTGTGACTTTTTCAAATTGTTCACTTCCGTAGTTTCCTCTAAAGATGGAATAAATAAAGTGAGTTGAATTTGAAAAGGCATTTTGCGATTTTGTGATTCTTCTTCTTCTTAATCAATTTCTAGCATTTCTCATTTGCATCGATGTGGGATAGCCTCATTGGATCGTTTTGGCAATCCGGCACGGTTTACTGGAGCCCGGGGACCCCGAATAACCAACATCCTTCGACGATGATGGGTTATTCTGCGGTTACGCGGTCAGCAGGAGGTATATCTTTGGCCTTAGTCCGAGGAACCTGTTACGAACCAAAACCGGCCTTTGCATATACAAAAACACTAGAACTCTCCAAATTAAGACAGGTACCTACAGGGTAAGATTTATGTGCATCTAACCCCATATACTGTCTATGTGTAACCGCTTTTCCCTATCGCATGTACTGTACATACATACCATCTTGCGTAGGAGCATGTTTAGGGCGCTTCTAGGTTCTCGTTCAGTCGAGTCTGTCTTAAGCTTATTAGGACATTGCTATGGCCTGATGAGGAGTCGTGCATCTCGTTGGTGTACATTTTTGATTTGCAAAACCCTTAGAACAAAGGGACTTTAGGAAACCAAAGTTTCCTACACATTTGTCTTGTTACCTACTCAGGGTTTCAAACAGAAAACGCGGAACAATAGAGAGAGTGCCATGATGCTTACACCAGTAAGGTAACAAGAGCCTCGTCACTTACACCGCCAGGCTAAGAGCGCCGTGCCGCTCACGCCATTCTGGTTATAGTATCATGACATTCATACCGAGTTGTTCCAACTTCAAAAGTTGAAAGCCTGATTAGCGGAATGGTCGAAGATTTAGGATTCTTTTGGCATCCTTTAGCTTTATTTGCTTCAAGTAAGGATACATGTTCAAAAGGAATTCTGAGGATTTTGGCAGTGTCCGAACGTCTCGAGACAGACTTGTCTTGTAGTTATAGAGTCTAGGTCGACACTGGCAACGCTGGCTGCATCTGTGCTTTAGTCTTTTATTTAGATTAAAGTTGCTGCAGGGACCCTATTGAAAACTTTATTTTTCCTTTACAAGCAAAGTCTTGAATCATTGCACCACCGAGGAAAGTATCGAAGTGAAAGGCCAAACCTGCTTGGGAACGGTTGCAACTTGATCCGATTTGAAGACTTGTTAGGCTTGAATCCCAGTCAGTCACAACGGAAGACTCTCCGCACTCTCCATTGGCCGCCCAATAGTCAGGCTCACCATCAACCCAATGGGACGGACAACCGGCTTCCCCATATTCTACGTCAAGCACTTCCGAAACCCCTATCATGTCAGAACAGCCACAGGCACAGCCTCTCTCTCTGGAAGACATTCTCATGAACCTTCAGACTAGCAACACCGTCATGCAACTAAGGGCTACTCAGATCGATGCCAACATCACTCGTCTGAATAACCGTATCAACACTCGTTTTCCCCCTCCGCTCGGAGGAGAGGACGAGGACGATGAGGCCAACCAGGAGCAACCTATCATGGTTGAGGATCCGAATAATCCAGGGTGTCTCATTGTTCAGCCCAACCCTAAGGTGGTTCGCACACCTGCTGCAAATCCGAATCCAACAGGCGACGTGCCTATTGCAAATTCGGATATGACTGCTCTCATGGCCAAGATGGCCAAACTGGAGGAATTAGTCTCCAAATCCGAAAAGATCAACGCTGGGGGGATTGATCTAGACCCTATATCCCAATGCCAAGCTTCCCGAGAAGTTCAAAATGCCAGACTTGGCGAAATTCGATGGAACCCCAGGACTCACTTTTACAGTTACCATGCCACCATGAAGCCTTTGTCAGTCGAGCTTGAGGCAATATCACAGCTCTTCCCTCAGACTATCTCAGGCCCTGCTTTTCATTAGTTCTTGTCACTCGACATCGCCAAAAGAAGGACCTGGGAGGACATTGGGGCTGCGTTTATTTTGCAGTAGAGCTATAATTCTCAACTGAAGATGACCACACGGGAACTGAAATCCACCAAAATGGAAGCAAAGGAGTCCTTTACAGACTTTGTCAAAGGTGGAGAGCCAAGGCCATTCTAATGACTGAGCGCCCCAATGAGAAGGATCAACTCCGCATCATCTCTCGCAACCTCTAGCCGGACTACACTAGGCACCTGGTTCTTGCTCAAGCGTCCGCTAACTTTGAAACCTTCTTCGACTCAGGCCTGGCCATAGAGGATGCGCTACAGAGCGGGATCCTGTCAAAGGGGGAATCTTCTAACCCTTCAAAATCAAAGCCTCAGGCATACTCCGGAAATACCAACGCGCTGTTTGGGGGTGGAACTTACTCCAACACAGCGACCAACGACACTAACGCCACTTCCTCCCACACCACCAATCAGATCACTGATGTCAACCAGGTGCAAACACCACAGAATAATCGGCCTCGCGGTCAGCCCCGCAGTTTCTCTACGTTCGCGACACTTTTGTCCTCAGTCATGGAAAAATTAGTCAAGTCAGGGCATCTGAAGCCCCTTGATCCAACTCCGCTACCCAAAAACCCTTCAGCAAATTTCAAGGCCAATCTTTACTGTGCCTACCATTAGGGCGCCGGTCATTTTACAGATTCCTGTTTCTGTCTTCGACATGCGATTTAGGATCTCATAGATGAAGGGGTTCTCCAAGCTCCACCTCCACAATCTCAAAAGCCAAACATCCTCTCTAACTCCATGCCCAATCATAAAGCTGTCCCTCACATCAGCCAGATATCCCTCAGCTCCACCATATTTGACCCCACCATCCATATAACCCCGGCAGATCAACCAAAGCCGGTCGTATTCATACCTCTCGAGCTCGGAGCAACTCAGGTATCGGTCATACATCTCAAGGAGGGTCAATCTTCTAGTACTAATACACCTTCAGGGCGCTTGCAGAATGGGGCATTTGTCCTCGACGCATCTATCAGTGACCTCTTCCATCAATCGATCCCTGTTGTGCAGCTTAATTCTGCCTCTTCTCTTGACAGCCCATACTTTAATGTGACAGATCCAAACCCATCTCTCAGTTTGATAGACCGGTTTCAATTTGATATACCTCTTCCAGAAGTCGACATGCAAGCTGTGGGTTGGGCCATGGCTGACAATATGGACTATGCCACTCCTATAATCAACGAGTGGTCAGGACTCGAGCTAGATGGATTCCCACAGCAGCCTGAGTATCTCCCATTTGATTAGGTCTGGTACGATGGCTGGATGGCTGGTCATGAGGCAGCAATGCTCAATCCTTTGGATGGCAGCTCCCTGTACATGCTTTTTCAGTAGGCTGAACCCTTGGTCCCCGAAGAAGAGTACTATTAGGCCCTCGAGCCGACTTGGCAGGATCCCATGGATTTGGACCCTAATCCTCTCCAAGGCTACGCCATACCAGATTACATGACACGCTACGCGGAGGACGATCTTGTTCAGGAAGATCCTCAGGTTCTGGGAGACCACATTTCCACCTTCAGCTCGGTCTTCGATTCAGTCTGTGATGCCGATCATGACCCCTGTTCTTACATTGTTAGTGAGGAATTTCCTTGTCCCGATGTTTTGTATCCTAGTAACACGGATTGTAGCATCATGGTGACGGACCTTGTTCCGCCAACCAATCTTTGGGATGTCGACGAGATAGTTGATATTCAGGTTGGGACATAAGTCTGGGCAGTCAACCGCTCTTTGGCAGAAGGTGGACTTTGGGATGTTCCCTTTAAGGCCAATTCGAATCCTATCACTGAAGTTGCATCAGTCACAGATTTGAATTTCTGGGACTCACTATTGATGAAGGACTTGGCTGGCGATTTAGGGTTGAACTTGGAAGTGCCTAAAGCTACAACAGTCAGTGACAAAGGAAAGCGCAAATTGGGGGAAGTTCTTTCTGATCTCTGGGATGTGAATGAAGACCCTCAGGTCGTGCCTTCTTCGGGGAACATGCATAATGTTACGAGGAGTGGACGGATTTTCCAGCCTGCTAATCTGCAAGCTGGGACTTTGTCCAACCCTTCTAACCAAAGGAACGAACCCTCTGCTTTCCCGAGGTCTGCGCCGCTTGAGGTACTAGCTGGCCCGCCAAATGCTGATTTGGTTCGAAGACAACTTGAGTGAATTCTTACTGCTATATCAATCTGGGGACTAATCTGTTCCTCCCGTGAACACCGTCAGAAGTTGTGCCACACTCTCTCTCGCCTCGAAGTTCAGGCCGACGTCACTTTTGAGGCGATGGTGTCTTTCATCCTCCATCCTACCTCCAAGCACACTGTGGTTTTTACTGATAAGGACCTGCCAATTGAAGGGGTTGATCACAACCGCCCTTTGCACATCACTGTCAAATGCCGAGGACTTTGGGTTCCTATCGTCCTCATTAATAACGGTTCAACAATCAATGTTTACCCTATGAGGGTGGCTTATCGTCTGGGACTGGCTAAGAAGGACTTTGCACCTTCCAACTTGGTTGTCATAGTATATGACAGCATGTGTCGTATGGTCGAGAGCACTTTAGTGCTCAAGCTCGATGCTGAGGGCTTCGAAATGGATGTTGAGTTCCATGTTGTCGACATTCCCGCTACCTTCAATCTGCTACTGGGCAGGCCATGGCTCCATGGGTCTGATATCATGGCTGTACCATCTACTCTTCACCAAAAAGTCATTTTGGGACTTCCTACTGGCACGCTTAGCATCTGCAGGGACTCAGGCATTCGACTGCTCAAGGAAGATGGGACTCCTGTTCTAGGAATCCTGCATGGTGAAGAAGACATCGACCTCAGGGGTTTCTCGTTCGACACTTCCAGTTTAGTTTTGGCCATCAACGTAGATGGGAACTTCATCATAAGCTCTGATGTGGTGGACATTATGAGAAAGATGTCCTATTTACCTAGCCTGGGCTTAGGAATTCACCAATAAGGGGTCTCAGAGTTCCCTACCTTTCCTTTCTGTGAGGGTCACTTTGGTTTAGGGTATGTTGCTTCTGCCAAAGATGCAAAAGAAGGAAATGTACGGGAAAACCTCTCACCCTCTATGGTGATCCTAACAGCTATTTTGTGCGTGAAGTAGGGAACGCTGCTTACATCGGACAAGCTGAGCCGTTTATCGATGCTGAGACCGGGGAGCTGTTGCCTGGTTTTGAGGTTTTTGCTGATGACACCTGGTCATTCAGCGACGAGGATCCTGCAAAGGCAGAATTCAAGAGGAAGCTTAATCAGCCAAGGGTGAAGATGGATTGGCTGAGAACCTTTGATCAGGGGAGCTTGGAGCGGATGTTCCATGAATTCTCCGAAGTTGGTTTGGCTGAGGAAGCTGAAGAAGCCGAAGTGCTCATGCTCGGGCCCGACGCCCTCGAGGATCCCACTTTTCTCATCATGGAAGCCAAGGGCAGCCTTAAAAATTGCATTTTCAAACCACGCCTAACTTGTATTGATGACACGTCTGAGTGTGAGTCTGCGTCTGAGTCAGAGTCCAGTGAGTCGTCTAAGTCTAGCTCTGAGTCGGAGTTTGTGCCTCTTGGCCCTCCACGACATAGCTTTTACTTTGAGTTTGATTCCCTTGTACTTGACAACCCTAAGGGGTTTTGTGAAATGAATGACTCATCTTCTGACTATTTTAATGATCTTTATATAAACTGTGTCAACCCCGATGAAGAAGGGATAGATTTCAATGGAGACGTTGCCAAGGAAATCTGTGCTCTCATCTAGAGGGAAGACGAAAAGCATGGTCAACCATTAAAAGAAGAAGTAGTTTCTATAAACTTGAAAGATGAAAATGATCCCCGGATGGTTCAAGTGGGCTCCACGCTTTCACCAAAGGAGCATTGTGACTTTAAGGAGTTGCTCACTGAGTACAGTGATGTCTTCGCATGGTCTCATCAAGACATGCCTGGCATCGATCCCGAGATAGTGGAGCATCGGATTCCTCTGCTACCAAATGCTAAGCCTGTTAAAGAGAAGCTCGAATGAACGAAGCCGGATTGGGTACAGAAGATCAAAGACGAGGTAACCAAGCAGATTGATGCTGGTTTTCTCATGGTTTCTCAGTATCCCACTTAGGTGGCCAATATTGTTCCCGTTCCCAAAAAGAATGGACAAATCCGAGTTTGTGTCGATTTTAGGGACTTAAACAAAGCAAGTCCCAAAGATGATTTTCCCTTGCCACACATAGATGTGCTTGTGGATAATACTACGGGGCATGCTTTGCTTTCGTTCATGGACGGCTTTTCAGACTATAATCAGATTCTTATGGCACCGGAGGACCGTGAGAAACCACATTCATCACTAAGTGGGGGACTTACTGTTATTTGGTCATGCCGTTCGGATTAATGAATGCCGGTCCTACCTATCAGCGTGCTACGACCATCTTGCATGATATGATGCACAAGGAAGGACACATCCCTGTGCTTAGGAAGTTCTTCGAGAGGCTCCGTAAGTTTCGCATGCGTCTCAATCCACAGAAATGCACTTTCGGGGTTACGGTTGGTAAGATGCTTGGTTTCATGATCACGTCTCGTGGGATTGAAGTTGACCCGTCAAAGATCAAGGCAGTGCTTGAGATGAAGCCATCGGAGTTTGAAAAGAGAGTGCGGAGATTTTTGGGGAAGGTTCAGTTCATCAGCAGATTCATCGCCAAATTGACTTTAACTTGCGAGCTGATGTTTCGTCTACTCAAGAAGGACACCCCATTTGTATGGTCAGACAAGTGTCAAGCAGCTTTCACGTCTATCCAGAACTACCTGCAGAATCCTTTGGTTTTAATACCGCCAGTACTAGGGAAGCCCTTGATACTTTACTTGTCTGTAAACCCATCCTCCATGGGATGTTTGCTAGCTCAAGATGGTGATAAGGGAGTCGAGAAGGTCATTTATTACTTAAGTAAGAAAATGATGGGGTGTGAGGAGCGCTACACCGCTCTTGAAAAGACGAGTTGGGCCCTCGTTTGGGCTTCCAAGAAATTGAGACACTACATGCTGGCTTACCCAGTGAAGTTGATTTCTCGAATGGATCCTTTCAAGTATCTATTTGAGAAGCCGGCACTTACTGGTAAGTTAGCTCGTTGGTCGCTCTTACTGGCAGAATTCAATTTTGATCATATGTCACGAGGAAGTTCATCAAAGGGCGCACAGTCGAAGAATTCCTGGCTGATCATCTTGTGGATGGGCCAGAGGATTCAGACTTTGTATTCCCAGATGAGGCAGTGTTGGCAGTTGTCGAAGACGTGTGGACTCTTTACTTTGATGGGGCAGCCAATCAGAAAGGGTATGGAATTGGGGTTTTGTTGATAACACCCGATGGTTCTCATATTCTGCTTGCATTCAAGCTCAATTTCGATGTCACAAATAATCAAGTTGAATATGAGGCTTGCATCGTGGGCATGGAAGCTGCTTTAACTCTCGGTGTTGAAAAGCTCGAAGTCATCGGCGATTCCAATCTAGTCGTATCTCAGGCCAACGGGGACTGGAAAGTTTGTGAAGAAAGGCTGAAGCTTTATCATCAAGACTTGGAAGATCTTATTCCTCGTTTTAACAAAGTGATTTTCACGCACATTCCCCGCTTAAAAAATCAATTCGCTGATGCCTTGGCGACTTTGGCTTCCATGGTCGAACTCCTTTTGGGTGTCAAGCTTTGCCCTATCCTGATTGAATAGCGGGACTGCCCTGCTTATCAATATGTCAGCGCCATCAATGATGGCCTACCCTGGTACCATGATATATGGAATTTTGTAGAAAGGGGCGAGTATCTGGCTAAAACTTCCAAAAAGGATCAACTCGCGTTACGAAGGTTGGCTGCCCAATAGATCTTTTGTGGATGGAAGCTTTATAGGAGATCTCATTGTGGGATGCATAAACTTTGTGTTAACGATGCCGAACCACCAGAATAATGGAAGAGATTCATGAGGGAGTCGGTGGTCCTCAGATGAGCGGTGTCATGCTCGCCAGGAAGATTTTACGGCAGGGGTACTTTTGGTCCACTATGGAATCGCAGTGCGTGGATTACGTTCGCCGCTGTCATAAGTGCCAGATTCATGCCAATCTTATGCATGTTCCTCCCACCAATCTGTTTGGCATGACTTCACCTTGGCCCTTTGCTGTGTGGGGCATTGATGTCATCGGCATGATCAGGCCACCTGCTTCAAATAGTCATCGTTTTATCCTTGTGGCAATAGACTATTTCACCAAATGGGTGGAGGCTGAGTCTTACAAAACCCTAACAGTAGTTCAGGTGGCTCAGTTCATCAGAAAGAACATCATCTATCGCTACGGTGTCCCACAGGCATTTGTATCAGATAATGGGACTCATTTCAAAGGCAGGGTTTTGGAGCTTTTCGAAGAATTCAAAATCCAAATACATCATTCAACGGTCTATCGCCCTCAAACAAATGGGGCTGTCGAAGCAGCCAACAAGAACATTGAGACGATCATTAAGAAGTCTGCAGAGTCTGCTAGGGACTGGCACGAGCAACTACCTTTAGCTCTTTGGGGGTATCGAATGTCAATTCGAACATCAACAGGGGCAACTCCTTACTCCCTAGTTTACGGGATGGAAGCAGTACTCCCTATCGAGCTTGAAGCACCGTCATTAAGGGTCATGGCAGAATGTGGGCTCACGGAATCCGAATGGCTCAGTGGGAGGTTCGTTGAACTCATGCTCTTTGATGATAGGAGGCTCCGTGCCTTGTATCTTGTGCAGGGGTATCAGCGAAGGATTGCACGGGCTTTCAACAAGAAGGTGAGGTCTCGTGACGTGGTCGAAAGGGATATGGTTACAAAGGAAATTCGGGCTCCTATCTTCGATCCTCGTCGTAAGTTCCGTTCGAAGCGCTCAGGACCTTACATCATCAAGACCATCCTCTCGGGTGGAACAGCTCAACTCATTGATCTGGACGGCAACGAATTCAATACTCTAGTCAACCTGGATCAACTCAAACGTTACTATCCCTGAGAGATGCTCGCTGGACCGAAAACCACAAGGGTGGGTGGTTCCAGGCAAAAATTAAAGCAAGCCTGCTAGACCGAAAACCTAAGGAGGTGGTCTGGGCAATAATAAATAGGCAAAAATCAAAAGCTCGCTAGGCCGAAAACCCGAAGTGGCGGCGCTAGGCAAAAGTTAGAACGTAGAAGGAGAGGTAAAATACATGAACGAACCTTAGCCTGAACTACGTTTTGACCTGATTCCTTGAAAAGGGATACGTAGGCAATCTCTCTGTGAGATTCGATCACAAACAATAAACTTGATCCATGGTTGCATGCTCTAGGGTGCATTTCGGTGTTCAAAGCAGCGCGGTGTTCAACACTTGGACCAAAAGGAGAAAGTTTTCAATCTTTCGATTTTATTCAAACTTCTACTTCTATTACACAGGCTGGGCAAAGTCTTTAAAACAGAAAGCATAAAAACAGAATGAAATGCTAGAGGCCTCCAGGCTCACAGTTTATTCTAGATCATGGGAGTTTTGTCAGGAGTCAGTCCGCATTTTGTGTTCTTGCAACTTCTTTTCTTAGCCATGCTTTGTAGCGGTGTTTGAGCTCCGTGCTGAAATCAGGATCTGCTCCGCCAAGTTGTCTTAAACCCCAGTTGTGCTCATATCAGGTCAGATTTTGGGCAGTAAATGCAGAAACGTGGAAGCTTTCTTTTCCGGCTCGGTGCAAGCCTTAGCTTATGCCTAGCTGATGAAGGGTACGACCTGGGATATAGAATGTAAAATTGGATAGCCCAGCAATCACCATTCTCTCAAAACCTGCGAAATTCGTCGCCATATCTGGGATATCCAGTGCTTCTTGCCTCTAGATGATTTCATGCGGCGACATCTCGTTCATGAACGTATACCACTCCTCTATAGTCATCTATGGGTACAACATTCCTCTTTGATGCATCCGCCTGGGCAAATGGGGCCAGTTCGCTTCAGGAATTGCAATCAACCCGAGTTTGTCTGATAGCCATAACTACGTGAGCAAAAAGACAAGTAAGAAGCCACATAAAACGTAAGCGGAAAAACAAGCAAGGAGCTCTGATATAACCTTAGCCGAGTGTTGAGGTAAAAGCAGAATGTGTGAAAATCGGAAAAAGGTGAGCTGAGTGAGAGTTTACCTGCAGTAGGAGTGGACTACTGCCAAATACGATTGTTTGGCCTGTAGACGCCAAATCCAAACCTATGAGCGTTTCCACAAGAACCATTGGCACCACGTTCCTTTGAGCACCCAGCTGTGTGGCAATGCTCACCAAAGAGGGGTCGACTTGCCCGTTTGGAGACACCAATAAATCCGCAGCAAGCACACTGATTACAAGAGCAAATCGACGACGAGCTTACAGGGCCATGTCCCCGGTATCGCCTTCAGGCCCGTACCAGTCCATTAGGCACATGATGTTTATCTGCCCGCCACTTAGCAGCCTATCTGCTGCACCAGTTCAAATGTTCAGGCTGGATTCCAAGAGCTTTGACATGCTTTTTCTGTAGGGGGCATGACAATCACGCTGGAGGCGAACCCTTGGAGATATGCTTGAAATTCTTCCACTGTCGGACACAGCTCGTTGTCTCCAAATCTGAACACATGCATATCCTGGTCCCTGAACCACAGAGCCAACCACAGGATTTCAGGGCGAAGCCTTATGCTTCGAAGGAAGCGAAAAGCGGCCAGCCCGTGAATCCGGAAGGATAGCCAATCGCTGGCAACAAATGCTTCTAGCCATGGGCCAATTATGGTTGGTAGGTGATTTGCCATTCGTGTGTAATATATAGGGCGCATTTGTCAGAGGAATGCCTTACATTCATAGGGTGATAAGTAGGGAAGACCTGAAGAGCCCAGCCTGGAGAAAGAAGCGGAGCTGGGGAGTAATACTGTCAGCTTCGCTTGCCACCATCAGGAAGTACACCAAGTAAGCCAGCTTAGTCCTAAAGACGGAGCTGAGCTGAAGTCAAAGGTCCGGCTCTGTCATACGAAGCTGGGCCACGATCTAAGGATCTGCTCAGAAGCCCACCCAGGGCTAGGCAAGTAACGCTCACATAGTGCGCTTATCCCTGTAGGAGATATCCCATGTGGGATAAAGGAGAAGATATAGATAAGATAAACATGATGATCCCAAGGATGATCACGGCCAACAAAGGATAATGATTCCCGGCCAACATTAGGTGAGTATGGAATCCTAGCTAAGGCAGGACTCCACGGTCACCGTGCGGATAACCAAGGAATCCCCGGAACACAGTCCTATTAGGACTCAACCTCCTACGAAATGCCTATAAAAGTGACGGTAGAGCTTCAGCTAAGGTAGGTCCATTTTAACGCCGGTGAATCTCAATCCTCCCACCATATATCATATTCTCTACTGACTTAGGCATCGAAGGGTGGTCGGCACGCCACCACACCGGTGACTTTAGCTCTCACGTTGTATTTGCAGGAACAGGTCGGGGCCAGATACAAAGTTGATTCATCATAGGGGCATTGCCCTTTTATAGCAAAAGGAGGGAAAAATATCCCTGTCTCCATGGGGAATATCCAAGCAAAGGAGTCCTACCCCCTTCAATACAAAGTCACACTTGTGAGATGTCCCAGAGGTCTCTTGGACGGCCCGGGGTGATGACAAGGCTTGCCACCCCTTAGTTTCCGAATGGGTCAAAGTTGGCAACTATGTCTGAGCCAGATCAGCGCACGCTGGAGTGGGTCTGTCATGCGCCTAAGTGGGGCACGTGCGACTATGTCATTTCATCGCATGATGGTTCTTTCCTTCCCCCAGCTAGGAAGACATCCTACTGACTTTTAGGGATGGTTTTTCACCCTTTTGACTTGGGTCAGATTTCAAGCAAAGATCAAAGTTTTATTGGAGCAGCAGCATTGCAAAAATGTTTGTGCTAAGTAAGGCGTTCTTTTATTGGACATGCCAGGCGAAAAGGGCATACAGTGTTTCAAAGCAAGTGACAAAAGCAAAGAAAATGTTCGGACAACCCGACGGTCCTCAAACTTATTCAAGTAGGACTATCCTTGAACTTCAGTAGTATCCCCCTGATCTTGCTTTGACTTCCTTGGGAAGCCACTTTACGTAGCGGCTTTCCAGCCATGTGATCAAATCAGGAAGAGGTTCCTCCAAATCCTTGTCATTCCAACTATAACGGTAGATGTGCAGGTTATGATCATTGAACGCTGGAAGTTCGAAGTGTTCTCTCCCAAAGCGTTTATTCCCTTGGCTGATTCCAAGTTGACGGAGTATATGTCCGGGAATGTAGAAGGTGAAGCTTGTCAATCCAGCGATCACCACTCTTTTGAATCCTGCAGACTTCACAATCATCTCCTAAAAAATTAGCCATGGACACCTCCAAACGATGTCTTCAGACTGCATGTCGTTCAGAAAAGCGTACCATTCTACCATCAGCAACTCGGGGTACAACATTGGTCTCTCGACCAGGTACCTTGGGATATGTTCAAAACTTGGTTGTGGTGCTTCAAGCACGCCCACTTTGTCTAAAAGCCAAAGCTGCACGAGCGTAAAAACTAGTAAGTAGCCAGATATGGCCTGAGTGAAAAAGCATGAAAGGTTTCGGAGTGATCCTAGCTTGAGTGTCGAGGTAAAACAAGAAAGTGTGCAAATAAGAAAAATGTAAGCTGAGTGAGAACCTACCTGGAGCAGGAGAGGGCATCCACTGAATGAATCTGCTTGGCCGCTTTAGACCAAATCCAAGCCCACGAGGGTTTCCACCAGGACTATGGGCATGATATTTTTCCGGGCACCCATCTGCAAGGCGACGCTCACTAGGCTAGGACTAACCCTTCCGTCGGTAGGAATCAGCATGTAAGCGGCCAGCGCACAGATTGAAAGCACAAGGCGTCTGTGGGCTTGCCCAACATAATCCCCCTGGGCTCCCTCTGGACCGTATAGTTCAATGAGACGGGTAATGTTGAGTTCATCATTCTGGATTACGCTTGCTGATAGCTTTACGAGTATGTTGAGTGTTGTCCTGAGGAGTTGATCCATATCCTCCTGGAACGGCGGAATGGCAATGACATGAATATCGGTGAAACCTCGGAGGTATGCTTGAAACTCTTCCACTGTTGGGCACATCTCGTCCTCATAGAACCGAAAGACGTGCATGGTTGGGTCCCAGTAGACCATGGCAGCTTGAAGCAGCTCAGGGCGCGGCTCCACGTATCGGAGATCACAGATTGAAGCTAGGCATCGGGATCAGGGACTTTCCCAATCAAATATGGTTTCCGGCCGCATTAGCCAGGGGTGAGGTATGGCAGCTAGCGGATTTTCCATCTTGAGTAATGTGAGAGTTCTTATGCTTACAAAGAAAGGGTATACCCCACATTGTTTCAAATGCATCCTATTTACAAGCAAATATGCGAAAATATCGTCCTCGGTTCCCGTGCCGGAAGATAAACTCCATGTGAGGTGTTGGGACACCTTGCAAATGCAGGGACACCCCTCCTACAGCTTTGAGACTGTTTGTAGTCCGTTTGGGGAGATGACAAGGCTTCTTGTGCCTTAAAGGAGTGATCTGGTCAAACAAAGGCAGCCTAACAGGGTCAAATCATCGCGCGACCATTCCACTTCATCGCACGAGATAGTTTTCCATCGAGCAATGGACCTAGTTCCTCGCGCGCGTGTTCACCTGCAATTTTGACAGTTTACAGCAGCTACTATCCAAGTTTTATCATTTTTTGTTCCAAGGGGATTTTGGCACTTTTGATGATTCCAGCAAGTTATTATGAGTATATGTGACTGTGTCCAAGCATCGAATTCAAAATGTTGCATTTAACGAAGATTTTGGACCTTCGACGGCCCATTTCAAGTTCAAATCAAGGTTTTGGGAGGTCGAAATTCGTTCCAAGAGTTTTGGCCAGGTTCTATCATGCCGTACAGGTCATATGGACCTAATGTGACTGTACGGAGGTGTCAGTTTTAGTCCGGACATAATCGAGTCATGTTTGCATATTGCGTCTGTTTTTGAGACATTTTTAGCATTTTTCGGTCTAAATCTTTTACCAGGGCGTTTTCCTTAGTTCTGTCAAATCATGCAAGTCATTTTGTACATATTTGACCTTTCAAAAGCGTCAGTTTTGTCTTTCTCAAAGTATTTTGAGTTTTGGCCCTTTAATGCCCAAAATTTCATTGTATTGCCCATATCCTCGTATCCTGGCTGTGGCCGGGGGATATTCTTAGTTTTCTTTCTAGCTAGTCACTCCTATACATGTATAGGTGTCTGTAAACAGTCTCTGTGCGTCGTTAATGCAAGTTTGGTATTAGTAGGTCGGTTTTATTTCCTCTTATCCATAACGAGAGTCAACAAAACTCGAAAATGCAAATTTTATAACTACCGTGAACTATCCATGCCAAAATAAAGGAAACTACTGTATCTGTGGCACCTCGATCAAATCAAAAGCCATCAAAGTTAGCTCGGGCACATCCGCCCACCAATCAAAAGGGCACACAGGCCCTCCAAAAACCTTTGTTTCTCAACATCAACTAAGACACATCTGCCCTCTATCAAGCTATCTACTTGGGCATGCAGGCCCCAAAAGTAAAATCAAAGCGCAGAAAGTAAAAGAGGCTTCATGGTAGCCCTCAGCACACTCCAAGCTAGTTGTCATCGTCCTCCTGCTCCCGAGGATCTTTCTTGTATGGTGGGTCGTCAACAGAGTCGTCGAAGCCGCTGCTAGTGGAGGGACGCTGCTCCTCCTCTTCTTCTTCCTCCTTTTCCTCTACCTCGGTTGCCTCAGGCGTAGTTGTAGACACCCTATTTTGACTTTTCAAATTAGTTTACTTACGGTATTTGATTCCCCGATGATGATTAACGGTCAAGAACATTCGAGATGGTTGGTATGTTTGAGCTCTGAGCGTTCCGAATCACGTTCAAACTCTTTCAAAGCCCTTTTCAAACCTTTCGAGCCAGAACCAAATGGCCTCAGCAAAACCCTGCTTCAGCATGCTTGTGATCAACTGACACACGCTGGTGCATTGCCACGTGTCAGTCATCGAGCATGGAGCCAGTTTCCATTGGCGCACGCCAGTGAATTAGTGGCGCATGCCACTTGTTCCCAATCAAATCACCTTTTCGGGACCACTTGCCCGAGACTTTTGTGGCCACCCTGACGTGGTCTACAGTTCCCTTGATGAATATATCGTCCAGAACTGTCTCCCCCTCTCTCCTACACCCTCCATCAACTAGTCCCATGCATTTAATGCATGGGAGGCTCCCCTTTCCTTGGAACCCAAACAAGCCTTAAGGCTTCAACTGACCTCAGCTGGTCAGCCTCTCTCTCTCAGCCTATATATACCCCCTTGTATTTATTTGCAAGGGGTTACACTCATAAAAGCTCCCAAGCTTTCTTCCACCTTCTCTCTAGCTCTCCCTTGTTTTTCTTTCATCCATTGAAAGACAAAGCAATGAAGATCAGTCCCTCCCCCTAGATTGCCATACTCATCCTCCATTCATCCCTCCATCCCAAGTTCAAAGCTCAAACCATCCATCAACTCAATCCAAAGGTATACCACCTTTGTTTCTGTAAACTGTTTTGACCCCTGAGGGGAGCTAGTAGAGCCCAGGCTGGTAATCAATACCAAGTCTGGTCTCAAAAGCTAGCAAATAAACAAATTTGTGGCGTGGCCAGTGGCGCACGCCAGTCATATCCAACCGTGCGCCAGTTATGGCTGCATGGCAGGGCTAGTGTGGGGATCATTGATCACCCTCATTTTGCTTTCTTTTCATTCTGATCACCTTGTTGCATGATAAAACCAGTTTACAGCTTTCCATATTTTGGAACTGCGTTGATAGTCATCTGTTATAACTGCTTAATAAGGCCCCTGGGATCCTTTTGGTCCTGTTCCAGAACCCAGATGAAGCAAAGCCAAGCACTAGACCAAACGGACAAGTGGCGTACGGTCTACCTTGACCTGCGTGCGCCACCTGTTCCAAGTTCTAGTGGCTGGCCCTTGCTTCTCAGCTTATTTCTGGCCCTTGCTTGATCCCCCACTCTGTTTATGGGGTTTTCAGTCAATTTATTTCTGTTTAATTTAATGCTGTAATCTGTAACCATATAGATCCTGTGATATTAAACTGCGTGGTTTGTCCTGGGTGTGCACTGGTCCATTCTAGAGCCCAAAGGGTTGAGTTCAGGAGCTGTGGGTTTAGGCCTACCAGCGCACGCCAGTGCTAGTGTGGCGCACGCAGGGTGTCTCTGTATGCATTGGCATGGCCAGTGCATACAGGTTTGTTCCTGCGTGCACCATTCCGGACTAGTGTGTGCCAATTTGTCTAAAGCGCTCACAGGAGCTTGTTCTCAATCTATTACATTCATCTAGATCAAGCATCCATATTTGTCATATAAATGCAACTTGTCATTATGTCAATCCCCATTAACTGTTCCCCCGCCCTAACTGGCTGAAAATGACTAAAAGAGAGAAAAATGCAAATGTTTCATAAAATGCCTGAGTAGAGACCGATCTTCGGATTGGGCGAGAGGGGTGCCATAAAACCCTTCCCCTCTCGTAACCTGGCTCCCGAACCTCAGATATTGAAGGTGACGATGGTCCAGTCTACAAGCCTTTTTCAAATCAAACAAACGTGACCAAAAATGTTTTCAAATCGGTTTCTTGGGTGTCTTCCGCAAAACCCGGGTGGCGACTCTCAAAATAGAATTTCGTCATGCTTCCAAAGCAAAAAGGGCGCAACTCGAAATTTTCATGAGCTAAAAATGGGGATTTCTAGGGGCGTGTGCCCACAGTAGTCACTCTCGCCCTCTTTGGATCCCTTTCCTCCTGGGAAGGCCTCTCACGCATCAGAATTTGATATCGCTGATCAGCACGTGCAATGGCCTATCTAGCTGCTTCCTGGCTAGCATCTACAGGTAGCGAGCTCCTGGTCTGTCGTAGGTGGCGACCGGTGGTGTAGGAGTCCTTGTCGCTATCTTCTTCTACGGAGGTGGCCATGTCCTTGTGCTCCTAGAAGCCGCCTGTCCTTGTGCCTGCATTATCGTTTTTGTTTTAAGCATTAGTATACGTTGTGCATATTGTATATATCAAATGTTTGAACACAGGTACAATCTAACAAAATGCTATCAAGGCGTGTATATAATATATGTATTAAAAGCAGATGGATATCGTAAGTATCGGAAGCAGGAATGTATCATTTTATATACCTGAGGTCTCTGACCAACAATTCGCTAAGCTGGGGGGTGGAGTCGGTGCTGGGTAATGAAGCTCCAATGGCGTGCCACTCGTTGCTCTTTTGAACACGTTCTCCATCGCTAGCATGCGACAGACAGCTTCATTCACCCACTCATTGGGCACTTGCAAATACAATTCAGTATTATCAAACAGTTCAACAATAATTTAAGTTTATCGGAATGTACTGGAAGCTAAGTCTTACGGGAACAGTCACAGACGCCAGCTCGGCTCTAGCTGGAACCAAATGTATCTCAGCCGGGTTGCCCTGCGTATCCATCACCGAGATCTTCCTGGGCATCTCTAGAGGCCCGCCTCTCACAGGTCCGCTCAGGCTCCGCCTGACACGACCCTCACCACCTCTTTGCCTTTCTCCAGCAGCTCTCCTCTCCTCAGCGGCTCCACAAGCCTGGCTCCGTACGTCTCTAAAGGCCCAAACGCCAAGCAGTCTTGCCAAGCGGTCTCTCTGGTAAACAACGTAGTCCATCTCAGGACGCAGGTAGTGTGTCAGCTCAGTATTAGGTTGTGTGAATTGCTCTAGCTCAACCCTAGTGTACTCTCCTGTGTGCGAAGCTCGGGGTGGAAGTGGCCCTGGCACTTGAAACTCTGTCTAACAGAGTGACTGACATGTCACTCGGTCTCCCAGGTACCATTGCCAACCAAAAGCCGACTCTAGCAACACCCTGCTGGCTGTGACCACTCTGCTCCTCGCCAGGTACTCATGCTTTGGCCTTGTACTCTCTAAGGGTCCCAATTGATCTGCACACAGATCAAACAGGTAATGCATACAGTTGATCAGCAATAGCATTAAAGCAAGTGCAGGAATGTACGTTTAACTGTGAGGGTTTACGATATACCTGGGAAGCCTTGAGGTCATCCAAGTACAACCTGAAGGAGTTGCGGTCGCCTCTTCCTTCTTTCGTCCCCATGTTCGCCTTACTCCATATCAGCGCGTGAGGGAGGGTGCTCAGATCTGGATGCTTGCACATTGGTGGATACATCCGCAATACCTTATAGGCTCAGGGCTGTTTAGTGTTCAGACATGCATATGCATCAATTGCAGGATATACAATTATGAATTCAAGCAGGCTATGCAATTAAAAGATACAAGTACGAGGAAAGTTGTATTTTGTAATCATACCTCCCAGACCCTCCAGTAGCCAACAGTGCTTTGCTCTATCCTCGACGAGTCACCAAGAAAGCCGTAGGCCGCACCAAGTGCTGCTCCGACCCAGTCAAAACGCGAGGCCATCCTCAAGTCTCTCAGTGCGGGCAAGTAAGATAGGTGCACCTTGCTGCGTCTGCCCAGGTACTGGGAAGCACCAAAGAGGTACAACAGGTACGCCCTGGCCATCTGCTCCGCTTCTAGTTTTGTGGTCACCTCTTTCTTCAGGTACTCCGTAAACTGCTCATACCTCACCATCCCCTCCTTGATTTTGGGCACTTTGCCCAAAAACCACTTCAGCGCCACTCTGTCATTGTGAATACCCAAGTTAAAAGGGATGGGCTCTCCTCCAACCCTCAGCCCAGTGATTGCCACGAAGTCTGTGGGCGTCACCGTCATCTCCCCAGGTGGCATGTGGAAGGTATTGGTGGTATCCCTCCACCTCTCCGCGAGCGCTACCAAGATAGCATGGTCATTTTTGACCGAGGATAGAGTTTGTATGAATTCCCCGAAGCCTGCCTCGTCAACCGGCTCCCTCACCCTCGGCGGCAGATCCTCGTACAACTCCAGGGACCTACACGCGCCTCCGAAGCTGCAAATATCCCTTGGTTTTGCTCTCGCTTGTTTCAAACACAAAAACAACAACAAAGGAGGATGATGTCAGCGTATACTTGGCTTTCATTTTCAAGTTCTAGGTAATCAATGCAGCGGCCTAACGACGAATGGTTGGTTCAAGTTATTACGTGTATGGCATACAAAATGGGTTATATCATCGTGGAGTCACATCAATGCAATCAACAAATGATGGTTGGTTCAAGTTATTGCATGCATGGCATTCGAGGCAAGGATTCTCTTGTTATTGCATGTTTCAAACTCGGGGTTATTTCATGCAATCCTTTTAAATCAAGATGTAATGTTCTTGCAAATCAAGACATACAGGCGAGCATGAACTATAAAGGGGGTTTTCAAAAATATACCTCTGTCTAGGTGTTTGAGATATGAGTCTTGGGGTCTCTTAACATGAGCTCGGCATCGTACTCTGTCCGCCGTGGTACGTATGCTGCAAAGCCTGATGGTACGAACAAGTGCGGCGTCGGAGGTATATACGCCTCCGCTGAAAAGGCAGGGCGTATCACGGCTCCCGGCTCTGCCACTGCTTTCACCCGTGGCCACTGTGCCTCTGCTCCGGCCCTCTCCTCAGCCTCTGCTTCCCTCAAGGGCTCCTTTCTCTCTCTTTGCTCTCTCTCGGCTCTCTCCGCCACCTCCGCCGCTGCAATCTCCTTTGCCTGGTCTTCCTTGGCTTTCAACACAATCTCACCAATTATGGGATTATCGTCGAGAAGCTTCACCAGCGCCTCGTCGCTCAAGTGCTCGGCAATGTCGTGTTTCGTGATTCGCCCATGGCTTGACGATGTCACTGCAGGCCGAAACAACACGTCCTCTTCCCGATATGTAACAGGCACCTCCGTGGTCTCCCCCTCCTCAACAACAACCCCCTTGCCTTTCGCCGGATCCCTCGGCGGAGACTTGATCGGCCCGGCTTCATCACCGCCTGTACCACTACCGCCGGCGTCTCTAGGGCCACTACTAGTCATCACCGAGCCTTCCACGGTCGTACTCGGGTCCAATGGTTCAACACTGTGCCCCGCGGCCCCGGTCTCCTCTGTCGCGCGAGGCTCGGCCTCCACCGCGCGCTGATCGCTGCCATGACCGACATCCTGCTGCTGATCTCTACCGATGTCGTTGTCGCTGCCGCTCGTAACCACTGCACCAGAGCTTGCGACGGTCCCTCCTAGCAATTGATCATTTATCTCTATCTCCATGGGCCCTCCTCGGTCCTCCGGATGGTCAATAACATCGCCACTGCCGCCATTACCACTGTTGTCTGCCATGGATGAGCGTGGGTATGGGGCTTTCTCGCTTTTGTGTTTCAATCTAGGGTTTGAGACTGATTTTCGACAAGAGTTTGGGAGTAGGGAGGGGTTTGAAGTTTTGAAACCTACTGGAACTATTTTTGTAATGTCCTTGGGAAGTTTAAAGGTATGGGATACAATTGGGCCGGGTCTGGGCCTGTTCCAGATCCAAACCCTAACAAGCCTCCCTCGCGCGATGATCATTTTGGGCCTCAGGCCTAATTCCCCAGCAGGCCAGGCCCAATCATGTTTATCTCTCTTGCAAAAGCCCATGGATGTTTATTATGGCTTTTCAATAGTTTTGAGGGTCTTCATGAGTTGATACCTTCACTCTGAAGCGCTTTTATATCCCCAGCAGTGGTCTACCCACACACAATCTTCAATCAGCGACGATCCAACCGTTCAATTGTCAATTGGCGACGATCCATCCATCCAATTGTCAAATAGCAACGATGCATCCGTCCATTTGTCAATCAGCAATGATCCGTCCGTTCAATCTTCAATCAGCGACGATCTATTCGTCCAATTCTCAATCAGTGACGATCCATCCGTCCAATCTTCAATCAGCGATGATCTATCAATCAACGATGATCCATTCGTCCAATTATCAATCAACGACGATCTATCCGTCCAACTTTCAATCAGCGATGATCTATCTGTCCAATCTTCAAATCAACAGCGATCTATCCATCCGATTATCTTTTATTCCCCAGGAGAGTTTGCTTCGGCGATCGATCAGCTCTTCGTCCTTTGGTGCACGGTATTTTTACATACCTGTCTGCACTTTTCCATTTAATCGGTTTTTGGGTGGGTTTGATTGGTGTCTAGAAATCTTTAACGTTACCCATACCAGTCAATGGCGCTCCGCGTGCCGTTAAAGAGGGACTACTGTAGACACTCCAATCTGGATCTCCTGATCATTTTATGGTGTATTGTTTCCCCAATGATGAGTCGGATCAAGAACGGATTTGAGAATGGAATGGATTGAGCTTGGAGTGCTTGGAACCCCTCTTGAACCTTTTGAACCCCAAAGCCTTCAGTCAAAACCCTAACCTAGGTTTGATAAGCGTGCGTTGAAGTGGCTCCTGCGCGTGATAGTGAGCTTGCCAGGTGTTGGTCAAAGTCAAAGTGTTGACTGTTGACTATCCCGTGATGGTTTGCTCCCTCGCGCGTCTCTTCCACTCCATCGCGCGAGGGTTAGAACCTGTCCCTATCACCTTTTTCCAGCTGGATTTTGTGATCATCAGGGGGTCTATGGGGCTGTAGAACCCCGTTTTCTTCCAGAACAGCTGTTGGGGACTGCATGGGTTACTCCTCCCCACACAACCACTCCCATCACCTTGTTGGCCACTTTCCCCATCAAGTGAGGCTGGCCAGCCTTGTTGGCTGGTTGTTAAGCCTAGTTCTCCACCAACCTGTGGGCTATATGCCCGGAAAAATTCCCCATCGCTCTTTTTGTATTTTTAGTTTACAAAAAGGAAAAATGTTGGTTTGTTTGAGAGTTGCCACCTGGGTTTTGAAAAGGATTAATCCCGAGAAACCATTTATTGAAAAATGTGACTCTTTTGCCCTTAAAAAGATTTTGGTCCAAAGATAGAGAGTTTTGGGTTCAGGAGCCAGGTTACGAGAGGGGAAGGTTTTGTTTGGAAAAGCACCCCCATTGCCCGATAAAATCGGTCTCTACTAATATTTGTGGGATTTGAAAATCATTTTGTTGCTTAATTTTATTCACGTAAACAGTTTATAGCACATAAAACAGATAATTGCTGGAACTTTAAAGAGCATTGTAGACACCCCAATTTGGACTTCTCGAATTCCTTAATTTTTGGCTTTGAGCCTCTCCGATGATGAATTTGGATTGAAACAAGCCGCAGACCAATCAGAGCAATGCTTCTTGGAAGGTTTTAAAAGCCAAACAATTCATCAAAAGCAGTCCCAAGCGCTTGGAAACACTTCTGAGCGCTCAAAACCATTTTCCAAAACCATGGGCCTGGCTCACTCCCAAGCGCTCAGGACCGCTATTTTGCCCAATGGGTGGCAAAGTTTCCCACTATCCATGCAGAGCATCATTTCGGTCATCTGGGCTAGTCCAATTCAACACTCCATCTCAGGGTGGCAGAGGACCAAAATGTTGAGGTTTCTCAACATAAAAACAAAAACAAAAAACAAAAAAAAACAAAAAAAAAAGTTTTATTTGATTTTTCAAGAAAATAAAACCTTGGGTTATATTGCCTATATATATACTCTTACTCTAGTGGAGAAGGACACGAAATCTCTCTCTCTGAAACCCCCTCACTTGTTTGAAAAAAAGCACTCTCAAAGCTTGAGGTTCCATGCAAAAGAAAATTTTTCCACAACAAAGTTTGAAAAAAGATCAAAGCATCAAGGGAAATGCAGGAAATCCAGAACACACTCAGCCTCTGATTTCTTGCATTTCTCTCCTTCTTTCACCTTTCAAAGCCTTTCAAGAAGCAAAGTCACAACCAAGAAGGTAGAAATCTTTCTACTTTAGTATCAAGCAAAAAAAGGCTGTTTTCCCCTTTCTAAGGGAGGTCTCTCAGCCTGTCTCAGCCTTTAATGCTGAGCATGGGTTGAGAGACCTTAGTGTAAAGACAAGAGTAAAAGAGACCATAAAAATTCATTTTTGAAGCTTACTGGAGCCACTCCTGAGCGCTCGAGAGTAGTCCCAAGCGCTCGAGACTGCCTCCAGTCCCTGTTTGTTGTGTTTTGGTGGATAGTGGGCAGCGGTGAAGTACATTCTTACTCGAGATTGTCTTATTATTGCATGCATGCGCAAGAAATCGTTTTTCACAAATAAAAAATGCCTCTTGCTAAGGTTCGAATAATGATAATGGTTTCCAAGGTTAAGGGAAGGTTTTTACTCTTAAAGGGTCAAGATTGAAGCGAATGCATGTAATAACAAGACCGTTTCATATTTGAAAGCAAGTTGGCTGACATGCAAGCCACTTCTAAGCGCTTGAGACCTTTCCCGAGCGCTCGGGAGTGTTTGCATGTTAATGCAGTTTGTTGTTTCTTCTATCCTGCCATATTCCGATATTCCATGTGCTGGGACTTGTCCATTTGCTCTTTAAATAATGCAGATTTGATTTTGTAAAGGCAAGGATGCATGGCTTGGAAGATTGAAGTTCAATTTTATTCTGCCAAGCCCTCTGCTGAGCTTACCATGTGTTCAGAAATTACTTCAGTTTACAGACTCTGGCATTATTCTTTGTTTGTGCTAACAAAAGCTTGCAGGCTAGACAACAACACTTCCAAGCGCTCTGGAGTGCTCCCGAGCGCTCGAGAGTGAGATCAGTGACAGGGTTTCAGTTTCTGTCATTTTGCATTTTTTTTAATCATCTTTCATTATCCTCTGTACATATACACATGCATGCACCCCTTTACCTGATATACAATTGGATACCTGCTACTTGTTTATCGAAACGAAATTTTTTTTTGAAAAATCCCACGAATATTTAGTAGAGACCGACATCGCGTCGGGTGAGGGGGGTGCCGTAAAACCCTTCGCCCTTCGTAACGTGGCTTCCGACCCCTCAAGTGATCTCTGGTTTTCAATTCAAATCAATCATTTTCAATCAAAACAGTTTCTCGGGTGGCAAACCATAAATCCGGGTGACGACTCTTCAAAATTTTCAAATTCAAGAATGTGTATTTTTCGGGCCGCCCCGATCCACTTGGGGCTGTGGTAGCCCACAGTGGCGACTCTGTTGGGGAGATGATTTAATTAATACTTGAGGAAAAGTTGGCACGTTCTCAAAACGGTCCGCTTTCCTTGAGCATCAATTAAATTAGTGAGCCAAGCTTGAAAGATATTTGTGGGATTTTTTAAATTATTTTGTTTCGTTATTTTTGTATATATCTTGTGCAGCCCCGCTGTTGTGTTTCGGCAATCCTACTCGGCTTGCCGGTGATAGGGAATCCCAGAATGCTCAGCAACCCTCGACCGTGATGAGTCATCCCTACCGTTCGTACCATTATTGGGTGTACGCTGAATAATGGGAGGTATACTTTGACTCTAGTCCGGGAAACCCTCTTCAAGCCAAAACCGGCCTTTGTACTTGTTTAGCGAACCATAGAACCTTCCAAATTAGGAAAGGAACCTACATGGTAGGGTTATGTGCTATATCCTGTTTACGTGCTGCATTTCATTTTGCATTATCATGCTGTCAGCCACAGCTCTCGCAACTCGCTCGCGCGGTCTTTGGAAAGTTGCCGAGGCCCGATGAAGAGTCACGCACCCCAATGCGTGTTGCTTAACCACATAAGTCCTCGAGCCAAAGCCTAAAGGAAACTAAAATTTTGCTAAGTCCTTGACTAATGTCTAATAGAGGAATTAACCAAAGGGAAGGAATGACAAGGAAGCAGAACGTTGTGATATCAACACCACCTAGGCTAAAAGCAAACGTATCGCTTACGCCGCTTTGGTTATCATAGCACATCATTCACCCCAAGTCATTCCGAACCAATGGTCGAGTTGTCAATGGAATATTAACCAAATACTTAGCTTATTTTAGCATCTTTTGGGAATCGATGGTTCCTAAATGAGGATACACCCCAAAAATCTGAGGATCAATGCAACCTCTCGTAAGGGACCGCGTTTGAGCACAAGTTTTTGCTTTGCTGTCAGTTCTGAGCAATTGGGCCGAAGAAGAGAAATATCATACCCTCCTGGACCAGACCCCTTGGGCAGAGATTGGAGCGGCTTCAACTTGGATCAGATCCTAGCAGTGTGATAAGTAGGAAATAACCTCCCAAGGTCAGCCCAGACCAGGAAGCCTAGCTCAACACGAAGGGCCATGTAAGGGACCTAATGACATAGAGCTTAGCTTGAAGAGCAGAGCTCAATGGACCAGCCCAAGGGCAAAGGTCATCCCAAGGTAAGCCCAAACCAAAAAGCTCACGAGCATAGCCCTAAGGGCTCGAGCTAGAGTCCTAAGAACATGGAATCTAGCCTATAAGAGCTAGCCTCTACTAAACCAGCTCAAGGATGGAGGCCAGCTCATAAGCACATCTCATAGAAGAATACCGAGCTCAGCTCACCAGGTGAGCTCGGCAAGGAAGGCAAATCTGCGGCCAGAGACTTATAAGATATGCCACGACGGAAGTTCATACAGTCCATAAGACTTATAGAACAGCCAAGACCTTATCTCAAGAGATTAGGCCGCGAACCTTGATGGCAATCACAGAGTTCTAAGGAGAGGAGAACTCCTAAACCTGATAAGGACCAAAGAAGTCCTAGGTAAGGAGGACACTCCATCACCAATCTATTCCTATCCTAATGGAGACCTTTGCACCGTAAGGGCTCTTAATCTTGATAACAATTGCAGAGTCCAAAGGTAAAAGGACTCCTCAAACCTGATAAAGGTCAGGGGAGTCCTGAGGTGAGGAAGACACTCCAAACACCTATCTATACCCACCATGAGTGGATGAGACTTAAGAGTCCCAGTCCTACGGGACTCTTCCTAAAATGCCTATATAAAGATAACGCCTCCATAACACAAAGGTACGCAATACTATAGAACTGATACTCAGTCCATATTCTCTTAAAAAAGCAGACCGACTGACTTAGGCATCGGAGGGGTGATGGCGACAGCCACGTCGGTGCCCATAGTTCACTGTTTCTATTTCGCAGGTCACAGATCGAGCACACCGGAAGCCGTTTCATCCACTGGAGAATCAGATGGACGGTTGAAGAACCCCTCCTCCGGAGGTGACCCAAAACTGCTTCATCAGCTGGCGCCGTCTGTGGGAATGATTTGTTCTCCCAATGATTTCCTCCATACTGGATGGTTTCCGCTAAGATCCCATACGAATTGGCACGTGCACAGTCTGAATGATTCGAAGTCAATCTAGAATGAAGAAGTTCTTATGCGTTCATCATCACAGATGCAACAGACAAGCCTGCCAAAGAGATAAGTCTCAACTCCCTAGAAATACATTACAACCATAGTTTTGATATTAAAACTGTTAATACAATACAATATGCTTTGCTCTCCTAAATACGAATTAAGCACATTGATGCTTTACGAAGCCCAATCACCACATGATCATAAGTTACCCATGAGATAAATTTATTTGTGTATTATTTCATCCTATGCAAAGCACAAAATAATATTCTGATCGGGGCAGGCTCAAAATTGTACACATATTTTGATCATATCAAAGCAACCTGCTGAATGCTCGGATTATGGATCCAGCTTCAAATTGATACAACTTGGGTTCTATTTCTAATGATTTTTTATGTAGCTCAAAGGCCATTGTAGGAATGCCAAGGTGTTTTTTCAGATGGTCTTGAAAGAGATCTCGCGCTGATCAATGCGCATACAATCAATAGAACCGAAGTTATCAGTCCCGAATGGTGAACTGATCAAGTGATGCAGCGCAGCCACATCGAGATATTATATAAGATAAGATCCAACTCTCATATTTTATGATCTGGTATTCGCCGCTTCTTTTATTAGAATTATTTTGCGTTGGACAAGTCCAACTCACTCCAAACTCTCGGGTGCACTTGATTCTAAAAAGAGTTTTTGTAAAGCAAAGACCTCTATTTCCATCTTTTGTTATACAATATTGAAGTTATTGATTAGGACTCCTAATTAGTATGAAGTCTAGTAGCCAATGGCCTTTAAGACTATGTATCATACTTATCTTCGAACAACTACTGGAATTTGACCAAATGCCGCAATCGAGTTTTTCGGCAATAAATTTATCTCCCTAGATAAATAAATTATTTATGTGGTATAATGTTTTTTTTTTTTTTTTTTGGTAAGTGAAAATTTTATACCACCAAAAGAAGCCAAAAAGCTACACAAAGCAACAGGGGTATCCCCCTGGAAACCTATACATCAAAAGCTCCAACAGTAGGCAAAAACCAACGCAAAACAGAAAAACAACAACCTATCAACAATTGTTAATAGCAAAAATTCTAGAGTCCAGGAGCCAAGCATCATAAAGATCTCGGTTTTGAGCCGAGTACTTCACCGTTGCCCAAGAGTTAGCCTTAGCTCGAATTGAATTAAAGATAGTCAGAGAAACCGCAGCCACATCTCTAGATCTACCTTGAAAAATTCTCAGGTTGCGCTGCCCCCAAATATAATAAATGGAGGCTGCCAAAGAAAGCTTATAGAGAGAATTCCGGAGCCCTTTTCCTTTTCTATTATGGACTGCCCACTCCAATTCCTGAGACAGAGGCAATATAGATCGAGTAATACCATTCCTAGATAGTATTTGTTGCCAAATTGAGGAAGAATAATGGCATTCAAAAAATAGATGAGCGTGAGACTCCATGCAAGACGAACACAGAACACACTGAGGGGACACCACCATTCCCCAACTCACCAGCCTATCTCGAGAAGGCAATCTCCCCAAAATAGTCAGCCACTCAATAAAGCTCCACCTAGGAACTCCATAACCGAACCACACAATAGCATGCCAAGGTTGAATAGGATTTCGGTGCCTACACGCCTCCCAAGCAGATTTGGCAGAATATTTACCATCTGCAGTCAGAGTCCATATAACCGTGTCCCTTGCAGATGGAGATGGCAGAAACCCAGCAGGAGTTTCCCTCATAATTTCCATAATGGCCCTGTTACGCTGCCTAGGCCACTTCCAAACACCCTCATCAATGATAGAAGAGACCTTGGCCTGTAATGCTCTTCCCCTATGAGCCACCACAGTCTCTCCAAATCTCTTGTATAAAGCCCCAATAGGATGCCAAAAATCTGTCCATAAGAAAGTGTCTGTACCATTACCAATGACATACCTAATCCACTCTTGGCAAGTATCCCTCAACTTCAGCAATTTCCTTATCACCCAAGAGGCCTCACAAGGAATCTGAACCCCCCACAAACTTTGACCTTTCAAGATATAAACATGAACCCATTTGACCCATAATGTATCAGCTTTTTGACTAATGGCCCAGAGATGCTTCATGTTAACAGCTTTGTTCCACTCTTTAATGGATCTAAATCCCAAGCCTCCCTCATTCTTTGGGACACAAAGGTTGGCCCAGCTAACCTTAGCACCAGTGTGCTTTAAATCTGCGCCAGACCATAAGAAAGCATAAAGCAAACTCTCAATCTCCTTGATAATTTTCTGAGGCAAAATAAAGGTAGCACTCCAATAACTCTGGATATTAAAGAGAACTGATTGAACTAGTTGGGCCCTTCCTCCATACGACAGAAATTTCTGGGTCCAACTATGAATTTTTGCCAAAATCCGCTCTTTCAAGACAGCACAGTCAAATGAAGTTAATCTAGTACTTATTAATGGAACCCCCAAATACTGCACTGGAAGTTGCCCCACAGGAATACCTAATAACTGAGATAGCTCTTGCTGTGTTGTACTAGGAACAGCAGCAAAGTAGATTGCACTCTTGAGCAAATTAGGCTGCATTCCAGAAAACCCATGAAAATCCTTCAAAGTCAGTAAAATAATCTGCAAGGATTTCTCATGAGTACTACTCAAGATAAAAAGATCATCTGCAAACACAACATGGGAAATTGCTTGAGCCTGGCATTTTGGATGGTACTTGAACTCCCCAGCTTCTATATTCCATTGTAGCAAGGAAGAGAAAGCCTCCATAACTAAGAGGAAAAGGTAAGGAGAGATAGGATCCCCTTGCCTAAGACCTCTAGCTCCTGGAAAGTACCCTTCAAGCCCTCCATTAATCATAATAGAGAATTTAGGAGTTGTAATACATTCCTTTACCCAACCCACAAAAATGGCAGGAAACTCCATAGCTTTCATTGTATCCAGCAAGAAATCCCAATCCACAGAATCATAGGCCTTCATGATATCAACTTTGATAGCACATCTAGAAGATCCATCATCTCTATGATAGTTCCTGATAAGCTCATGCATAAGCAACACATTATCAACAATACTTCTTCCTTTAATAAAAGCTGATTGGGATTGACTCACTACAATTGGCAGAGCCTGTTGCATTCGATTAGCTAACACCTTAGTCACAACCTTATAAACCACATTGCAGCAAGCAATGGGTCGATACTCCTTAATAGAGGTGGGATTTGAAGTTTTTGGAACCAGAGTAAGGGCAGTAGAGTTCCATTCCTTAAGAATATAGCCCTTCTCAAAGAAAAGAAGAACAACATCAATCAAATCCTGCCCCACAATGTCCCAATTATGCTGGAAAAAACTAGAGCAGAAGCCATCCGGGCCTGGAGCCTTATCCCCCTTTATGGACTTGAGAGCACCCTTGATTTCCTCCACTGTGACAAGTTTAACAAGGTCCCTTTGCATAGAGCCAGGGACTTTCCTTCTAATAATCTGATGTAAACAAGTTGTAGCATCTATCCTACTTTGAAATTTAGTACCTAGCAAGCTTTTATAAAACTGAATGATTTCCTGTTGAACTTCCTCTGGCTTATCCAACCTAACCCCATCTGCATTGACCAAGCTTAAGATTTTATTCCTCATTCTGTTACAAGAAACCTTATGATGAAAAAACTTAGTATTCTGATCACCAAGGGCCAGCCAAGCTACCCTAGACTTTTGCTTTTTAAAAGATTCTTCAGCTGCACTTAGATCCATAAAGTTCTTTAGAGCAGCTTGTTCTTGGGCCCTTAATCTATCATCCCCCACATTCTGACTACACAAATCCTGCAGATTTTCCAACTGATGTCTAGCGTCTATAACTTTCCCAGAAATATTAGAGAAGCACTGAGCATTTAGTCCCCTCAAAACAGGTTTCAGACGTCGGAGTTTTGAAGACAAACGAAACATAGCAGACCCAGTAACAGGCTGAGTCCAAGAGTTTAACACCAACTCCTTAAACGAGTGATGCTTCATCCAGAAATTAAAGAATCGAAAAGGCTTCTTACATTGCACTACACGAAGAACAGACACTAATAAGGAGCTATGATCCGAGATACTTGGAGCATGAACCATAGCTTCAGATTCAGGAAAAGAGTCCAACCAGCTAGCATTGACCACCACTCGATCCAACCTGCTCATGTTCTCTCCTCCTCCCCCTCGTCTGTTAGACCATGTAAACCAAGCACCCCTAGTGATAAGTTCCTCCATATTGATATCAAACAAACATTGGCTAAATTCAGAAGCAGCAGCAACATCAAAAGTCCCCAGTCGTTCAGATCGTCGACACACCACATTGAAATCACCCATCTGAATCCAGGGAAGGTCTCCAATAGAAGAGAACAAAGATCTCATAGAGGCCCATAGCACTCTCCTATCAGTCACGGCATTAGCCCCATACACAGCAGAGACATAAAATATCTGCTGAGTTTCCAAGCATGTCACTTGAACACACAATAATTGGGCAGAAGTAAAGACCAACTGAACCCCCAAAACACCAGGATCCCAGCCAAGCACAATTCTAGCAATATTATTAGCCCCAGAGTTATCCAAGACCATCTAGGAAACAGGGAAGCATCTCGCACCAATAGCACCAAGGTTCTCCGTCCTAACCTTAGCCTCTAAAACACTACAAAAACTTATTTTCTGAGAGACAATAAGAGACTTAATCTCTTTTTGTTTTAAGGGGTTATTTAGTCCCCTTATATTCCAACTAGCAATCTTGAAAGCTAACGGCGGGACTTCCTACCCCCTCCGCCCTTACTAGCAGGACCTTTCCCACCATCTTTCCCATTGCCCTTCTTACTAAGGCCTAAAGGAGAGGTAGTTATCGGTGGAGGAGCTAGAGAAAAATCCACAGCAATCTCAGCTATCAAACCAGCACTCCCATGCTTATAATGTTTTTGTGGTATAATGTTTCATGTTATTATCACAGTTATCTTTTCCTAAGGGAAACAGACTGCAGATCTTTAAAAAAAAAAAAGCTACTTCATCACGAATGATGAAGACGCTTGACGATTCACGGGGCTATGGCTACCAGCGCGTCAATTACAAGGAACTCACTGTTGCATGTCTCGTAATAAGGGAGACGTGAGTAACTTCACGCTACGTGTGTAATAAAGCGAAAATCCATCAATCGAGGCCGATCTCGCTTCATGGAACATCCAACTACGTCAATTTTGCTCATGATGCAGGGAAAAGTTGAACCTGATCACTTCCGAAACAAGGTTTCAATGCAAAAATTAATGCCCACTCCAACAGCCTATGTGAACAACATCATAGGAATTAAAGCCGATAATTCATGAGCCATGGCTCAGTAAAGAACACTGCAACGGTCAATATATTTGACATCAAAGAAATTGAAATCGGCCGATTTCGCGTTCGTTATCCTCGGCAAGTCTGGCACCCATATTCGATATGCACTCCGGGTGTTCAAAGAAAAAGTAAAAGAAAGGAGTTTTCGAGCCACGGCTCGTGACAGTTTTGCATCGCCATGACTATTGGATCTTTTGTTAATTTTGTTTGGTTGCTCCCGCAAGTGAATTCAGGGAGCTATCATGTGGGCGCAAAGTCAAGAACTCATGCCAAATTCCAAAAAAGACCACCGAAGCAAGTAAGGTGCACATATCGCCACAACAATTCAGAGCCCGAACATGGGCGTTCCTTTATTGAAATTACCTTTGGCAATGGAGTTGGTAATCCAAGCATAAGATAAGTCCTCCCATGCTGTATTTATTTATCTCCGTCAAATTGCTATGTTTTATAGAATCCATTTGAAGAGTAAAGCTCTTAATTTCAAGAAGTCTCTTTGCATATATATGCTATATCTTTGGCCCAGATTATAATATTTCTTGCAATCATACTAGTGCTGGCTGCAATTGCTAATGAATAAACGAGTCCCTTGGAATGGTTCCGGGTGGCCAGTAGGCATCACCCATGACAATCAGTTTATACGTATGAACAACTCTCAAAATTTGATTGCAGAGAGCTAACTCTCACCTGAATTTTTGCTCGGCAACTTAAGCCATTAATTTATTTATGAACTGCAATATTTCGCATATATATGGGCTATCTTTTCCTAAGGGAACAAAATTGCAGGATTCTAATACGCAAAATTGCACTCCGCATGCTCGACAAAACGAAAATGAGCCATGGCTCTTGACACTTTTGCTCCATCAACATGAATTCAGTCATGAACTCGAAGTGGATTAAATATCAGGCTCATAGACTGCCATGGCAATTCGAGCCCAAGCATCGGCTTTCCTTCATGGATAACGGTGGAGTTGATCATAGAAATTATCCTACTACAAGATAAGCCTTGTTCCTCCTTTATTTTGATTAATTAGTGCTTATCACAAGCATATCCCCACATGGGGATCACTAGCATAATTTTTTGGATTACTACAAAGAATTCAAATTCAAATCTACTAAAGAAGAGAACTCTATAAATCCAGGTCTCTACACTTAATTTTGGCCCCACTTTTCTTGGGTTGGCTGGCTCACGCCCAAACTATATGTGCCGATATGGCCTAAACAAATTTCTCTGTGATAAAAAATGTCCAAAGAAACTTGGGTGGACCCAAATTCTATTATATTTTTGCATTTGCGACTGTAAATGTGCTTGTACTTATCTTTATGGGAATTCAATAGAGCTCACGATTTAAACCTCTGTGCCATAATCGGTTTGTATGCACTAAACGGCCCATGATAATTTCATGATGTTACTGGTGTACCTTATGCAAACTAAAAGAGCCTGTGGGTTTTGTTGTTAATAAATCCGCACAAAGTGCCATGATTGCTGATTGCAGGGACTCATCTGATTCCTTCAGAAGTTGAAGCCAATCAACTTAGAACAAAAATGGCTCCGTAGAGACGGCTACAACCGCAAACTACAATAGCCAATACCAATACTTGCTCTTTGCAGCAAAAAACTCAACTGCAGTAATTCTTCAATGTGAGAAAATGTGACGCCAAGGCTTGTGCGCATTCAATATTAGCCTTTGAAGGACAATTTACACATCAATATGCGCCCCAGAAGAAGACAAGACTCTTATCCCGCCCCCAAGTTCCTACTACTTGGAGCAACGCTCCGAAAGCTGCATTGTCACCACCAATTGTACATTCAACTATAAACATTCCAGGGAAGTCTCTTTTACGACCTCTCAGTTATTTGCTATGTTGACTGTTACATTATTTGCTTTTTCAAAGCAGCACAATAATCCATGCCAGATAAGACATGCATGCTACGATCCCACATTGGGAGACCACATATTTTTATACTTGGCAAATCATGTTTAGCCCAGCTAAGTCGAAATTGAAGGAGATGATAAGCTCCCTGTGGGCTACCATAGCCCCGGGTGGAATCGGGGCGGCCCGAAAAGAAACGCCACGCTTTTTTTTTAGGATCGATTTGAAAAATTTTGAAGAGTCGCCACCCGGATTTATGGTTTGCCACCCAGGAAACCGTTTTATTTGAAAAATGATTGATTTGAATTGAAAACCAGAGATTTGAAAAAGGGTTTTACGGCACCCCCCTCGCCTGATTTGAAATCGGTACCCCCCTCGCCTGATTTGAAATCGGTCTCTACTAAACATTTGTGGGATTTTTCAAAGGATTTTATTTCATTAAGACACTTGCAGGTATCCACAGGTATATCAAGTGCAGAGGGTGCATGCATGTGCATGTGTACAAAGAATAATGGAAAATGCCGAATAAATGCAAAATGACTGAAACTGGAAGATCCTGTCACTGATCCACTCTCGAGCGCTCGGAAGCACTCCCGAGTGCTTGGGAGTATTATAGGCCCAACCTGCATAGCTTGTTAGTATAACAGGTTACAATAGAATGCGATGTTGAAAATGTAAGCTGGAATAACATTAATCGTGTCACAGGCTCAATAGAGGACTTAGCGGAATGGGATCAGACCCCATTCTGCCAAACCATGCATCCTTGCCTTTCTGAAAAGTGACTTTACAGTTACAACAGACAGAAGGGGATGCATGCATGGACATGCAAAAGCAGTAGAAGGACCAAGCTGGAAGAAAGATGGGCTGAAGTTGCATGCAGTCACTCCCGAGCGCTCTGAAGTGATCTCGAGCGCTTGGGAGTGAATTGCACCCCAGAACTGACTTCAACCAACTAATACACTCAACGTAGTATACTGGTGCATTGGATCTTATGTTTTTGAAATGTAAACAAGGCTTCCATTTTTAGATCCATGCCAAAAATCTTTTGCATGCCTTCAAATGAAGGTCATCTCCTTTATTTTTCTCTAAAAAGGGCAGATCGTTTGTACCAACACACTTCAAAAGAGTTAAAACAGTTTTGAAACACATCCTACTCCCCATGCATGTCCATTTAAACACTTAAAAGAAGGAAAGCAGGACTGGGACCACTCTCGAGCGCTCTAGAATAGTCCTGAGCGCTCGGGAGTGCTTCCAGTAATCTGGATACAGAAAGAACATTCATGCCCCTTTTGCTCTTATTTTTACACCAAGGTCTCTCAACCCACACTCAGTATTAAAGACTGAGAAGGCTGAGGGACCTCCCTTAGAAAGGAAAACAGCCCTGTTTTGCTTATGTTTGATACTAAGGTAGAGAACTTCTACCTTTAAGCTAGAACTTTGCTCCATGAAAAAGCTTTGGAAGATGAAGAAAAAAGAATGAGAACTTCAGAAGATCATAGACTGGTGGTGATCTGAACTTCTTGCATGTTCTACATATTTTGATTCCTGGTTGTTTTGCTTTTGAGAATGGAGTTTTTCAAAAGGAATGAAGGCTGATCTTGTTTGAACAGTCAAGGGGATTCTAGAGAGAGAGAGAGAGTTCGTGGCTGTTCTGTGCTGGAATGGCCTTTATATAGGCAAAATAGTATATGGTCTCATTTTGGCAAATGAAATATGGCATCTTTGAAAATTTTCAGACCTGACTCCCCTCTGACTGAGGTGGAGTGCTGTCTGAGGTTTGCACCGGCTGAAAACGGCTGCAATGATGGCCTACATGGGAAGTGGGGAAGCTCCATCATCCATTGGGCGAGACTGAAGTCTCGGCGCTCGGGAGAATTCTCGGCGCTGGGGAGTTAACTCTCGAGCACTCGAGAGTTTGTCAAGTCCTAGGGTTTTGCAAATAGTTTGGAGCGCTTGGGACTGCTCCTGAGCGCTTAAGACTGATTTTTGACATTTTATTTCCTTTTTTTAAAGCCTTCCAAGGAGCATCATTCTGACTGGTCAAGGGCTTGTTTCAATCCAAATTCATCATCGGGGAGCCTCCGGGCCACAAATTAAGGAAATTCAAAACATCCAAATTGGGGTGTCTACAGTTGCCCCTCTTTGGATGGCGCTCGGCATCATGTTTGGATACTAGTGACATCCAAAGATTGAGACAGCCCAATTCGAGCCACATCAAACCCTTAATTTCGAACACTAATGCAAGTAACATAACTTGATGCATGCGGTCGCGTCTTTCTAGACTGCCTACGTACCCTTTTCTGCAGGGATCAGACCAGCGTAGTTCTTCGGGGCAGGTGCAAAGACGTGTAATGCATGCACAAGAAAGATTGACACGACCTCGACAAGGTAAATGTGCAAAAGGGGTCCACCTGTTACTCTGTTTGGCGAACGGAAAGTGCAAGCACGTGTGATGCATGCGCAAGAAAAGATCGACACGAGTTTGAAGGGATAAATGCATGACGGGTCCACCTGTTACTCTGTTTGGCGGACAGAAAATGCGAGCACGTGTGATGCATGCATGAGAAAGGATCGACACGATTTTGATAAGGTAAATGTATGAAGGGTCCACTTGTTGCTCTGTTTGGCGGACGGAGCGAGGATAAAGTAGCACCTGTAGGGTAGAAATACCTGTAAGCATAAATAGACAAATTTCAACGACTATCAAGTAAAATACCAAATCGCGAGCACAAGCCTAAAATCACTTCGTCGACGGAGGGTCGCCTCTCAGAGCCCCGTTCGACACGAGCGAAGCCAGGACTGAGATTGATTTTGTAAAAAAGAAGAAGAAGCTAAGCAAGCCTCGGAAGCGAGAAATACACGAGGCGACGGAGGATTGGCACGGGAGCTAAAGACAGATCTCAGCGCTCAGAACCACTCCCAAGCGCTCGGGAGTGGTCTCGAGCGCTCGAGACCACGACTGGGGTCCACTGTCCTTTTCATCTTCTTCAGCTGATTTGGGGTTTAAACCCATACTTCAGCGCTCGAGAACCAGAGTACGGTACACTTCTGAACTTGATCAATTCATTCTCTTTCTCAGGCGATCTCTCTCTCTACCTCGGTCGATCTCTCTCTCCACTCTCTCGAACAAAACCCCAGTCAAACCGAACTCATCCTCACAGTCACAGATCGAATCGGAGATCTCGAGATCTCGAGATCTTACGGTGGGTTGTCGTGTGCCAAGAGGTGCAGATTAAGAGGAAAAAGAAGGTTTGGGGGGAAGAAGAAGAGGGGATGGCTAGCGAAGGTGATGGGGAGCTGCCCCACTGCGAGGAGGCGGCGGTGGTGGCGGCTACGGCGGCGATGGAGGAAGATAGCAGCAGCACTGCTGCACCAGCTCAGGAGGGTGTCACCGGTGAGGATGTGGTGGCAGTGGTCAAGGCTGGTGAGGGTCCAGTGGCAGTAGAGAGTAGTGGCGGTGGTCTGGCGGCGGTAGGAGAAGAGGGTGATAGGGAGGCCGCGTGAGAGGGTGACAGTGGCCTGGCCACGAGCAGCAGAGACACGCCGGGGAGTGAGATGGAGGTCTCGGGTAGCGGAGGTGGTGCCACGGGCACTCCTCATACTCCTACGGTGGATGAGTTGCTCGCGGCCGCCGAGCGGGCCAGTGATGAGTGGAGGGAAGGCGGCGGTGATGAGGTAGTGACAGCTGGCCGGGTCGTTGCGACCCCGGTACTGAGAGCGACGACCGCGGAGTCAAGGGGTGGAGATAGTGGGATCGGTGCTTTGCGCCCGGTTCCATTCACGGAGGGAGATTTCCTAGATTCTGCGAGGCCGCGGGACATTCTAGACGCGCTCGGCCTTGACGCAGGGATGACGGAGGTGCTGAGGGGAGGGAGGACGATGGAGGACCTGGCCTCGGCGCTCTTGTTAGGAGCGTTGCTCAGTGGTGCAGAGACGACGGTGGCGGACACGGGGTCGCCAGAGACAGACGATTTGGGGCTAGGGGAGCCAGAGGAGGAGGTGGTGATTGAGGAGCGGGTAAATGCGGCGGCTGAGGCGAAGGCCTACTTGGCCAGCGCGCACCCTGGATTCGTACGAGATACTTACGCTCCGCGATTACACTTCTTCGAGCCGACGGGGATGACCGGTTATGTCCCTGCTCGGACGGATTATCCGGAGGACTTGCTTCTTCGAGACCGGGCTACACACATCTCCTCCGGATGGATGACGGTATGAATTTAATGGTTTACTTTCCTGCAGTAGACTTGCTTCCTTGAAACATTGCGTTGTTTACTGATGCTATTTCTTTACTCTGTTGAAACAGCGTACCAAAGACATTTACGGCCACGGGGGCTCAGCCAGCTCATTGAAGTACTTCAGAGAGCTGCCTCGGAGAGTGCGGGAGTTGGTGGAGGAGGCTGGTTTCGAGCCATTCATCCAGTTGCTGACGGCGGTGAGGGTCGATCGTGCGGTCATGACGGCACTGGCAGAGCGATGGTGGGACACCACCAACATGTTCCACTTCCACTTCGGGGAGATGACAGTGACTCCTCTCGACTTCGCAGCGATTACAGGGCTTCGAGTTGGAGGCGAGCCGATTCCTTTCGACCCGAGTATAGACTTGGATGACATAGCCCTGGGGTGGTTTGTCGGACGGGTCCCGCGCCATAGCGGAGGGGTGGTGGAGTACGGCCAGTTCACGACATACTGGGATCACGAGCCGGCGGATGACGTCGAGGCGGCCCAGATGGCCAGGGCCTATCTACTGTACCCGTTCGGGGCTTCTCTGTTCCCGCTCAGGTGATCTCGGGTTCACCTCAGCTACTTGGCGGGTCTGGTTGACTTGAGGCAGGCGGGACGATACGACTGGGGCGGTGCTGCTCTGTGCACGCTCTACTGCTTCCTTGGAGCTGCCTCACGCGGAGTGGGAGACACCATCGGCGGGTACTAGAGAGTGATTGAGGTATGACTCAATGCTATTGCTTTGAACTGTTTTGATTGATTGATTGATTTGAAAATGTACTGAACTGAATTGAATCAATCTGGACAACTTGCAGCTTTGGGCTTACGAGGTCTTGGGCATGTTCCCGCCCGAGAACACTTGTACAAATCCAAATTTGCTTCCACAGGGACTTGCATGGGGCAAGGAGTACAGGAGGGCGAAGGAGCGTCGGGGACAAGTGATGACTTTCCGGCGCTGGCTGGATAACATCACTGGAGTTACCGTACAAACATCAACCTTCTTTTCTTTTGTGCTTGCTTGAAAATGAAATTCTCGATTGTTGATGCCAGAAATTTAGATGCAGGTTCACTGGGACCGCTGGGCCAGGGTGGAGGCTGATTTCCTTCCGAGGAGCCGGGAGGTGACGCGGAGCAGGGTCCTCTAGAGTGCCCGTTGGGCTGGCAGTGGTATCTGGGGGATCGGGTGACACGACAGTCACTCGGTTCTCCAGAGTTCATCGTGCCAGATACAGACTTAGAGAGATATCTGCGGCACACGCTGGACTATGCGACATATAGGGATAGATACTTGGCCACGAGTCTGGGCCTGGAGAGAGAGCTGGAGAGGCGGATGGCAGAGGCTGAGGCCAGGAGGGCTAGGGGTGAGGCTGGAGGTGAGGTCGGAGATGAGACCGGAGGTGAAACTGGAGGTGAGACAAGAGGACGAGGCCGAGGTGGTCGCTCTTCACGCGGTAGGGGGCGAGGTGCTAGACCTCCTACTGCTGGGAGAGGTGCTAGTTCTTCGGGCCGAGGTGAGGGCAACGCGGGAGCTCCTGGGATGGCTGAGACTTCTACTCCAGCTGGGTTACCGATGTTGGAGTGGACGATAGGGGTGAGGGACCCTTCTGGAGCACGGGCGTTGTTGGACATTCCACGCCTTCCACAGCCGTCGATGCGGCTTCCTGCTCAGGTATAACACAATTTCGCTTCTTTCATGCTTTAAATGTTTCTTGCTTATGCACATATGGTTTTAACTTTTGAATCATCACGCAGGTGCCACGAGAATGGGCGGAAAAGGCTATCATGCTGATGGTGGGGATGGGCCAATTGCTAAAGGACTGTGCCAAGGGGAGGACCCTCCAGATTAGACCTGTTCCTGAGCCTGTTCTACCTGTTGCTTCACAGGTATGCAAAGCGCATGCATATTCATCTTATTGGATTTAAAACATGTACCAAATGAATGAATGCTCATGATATGCAGGTGCAGCCACGACGCTCGGCTAGGACACAGCCACAGGACACCACGAGCCTTCTAGCTTCCACCAGCGGGAGAGGCCGGGGTACACAGAGAGCATCGCGGTCCGCTATAGGGGCGAGTCAGTTTGAGGTGGTTCTTAGGGCGGCGTCCCAGCAGAGGCCCGCTCGCGAGGAGTCAGAGGAGGGTACAGAGGATTCACTCGAGTCATGAGCCTTAGGGTCTACGGACTCGAGTACTGCCTCAGGCCCTTCCGACGACGATGATGACGATGAGGACGATGTTGAGAGTTCTGAGTCCGAAGGACGCCAGCAGAAGAGGACTCGTCTAGGCTGAGCCTTAGGTTTTTGCTTTGCTAGCTTTTCTTTTGCATGGGCCTGCGTGCCAGAGTAGTTGTAGCTCCTGGGCCTGCGTGCCTTGATTTTGTTCCGGCCTGCGTGGCCCGGTAGATAGGATTGGGCATGTGCTTGCCCCCGCTTATGTACTTCCTTCTTTACTCATTGTAGATGTTGTATTTGTTTATGAAAGATTGCACTTTTCTTCCCTTTGCATTCGTTTGCACTCCCTTCAAGAATTGTATTTTATGAAATATGTTCGTCTAGCTTTGAAAAAGGGCAAAGAGCACGCTGTGGGCAGCATGCCCTGGAATTTCCGGATTCCAAATGCAAGGGCCCATAATCGAGGGAGCGCGAGCGGAGAAGCAAGCGCTCGGAATACAGAGTTGCCACCTGCGTTTGAAGGTCCGACACCCAAGGAACCGTATTTCGAAGCACCTGCTGTGCCATTTGATTTGAAAAAGTGAAGGAACCAGTCCGTCATAACCATATCTGGGTTCGGGAGCCAGATTACGAGAGGGGAAGGTTTTTAAGGCACCCCTCTCGCCCAATCCGGAGATCGGTCTCTACTTAGGCATTTTGTGAAAGTATTTGTGATTCGTTTTCTTCTTTAATCAATTTTAAGCCAATTAGGGCGGGGGAACAGTTAATCGGGGTTTAAAACTGTAACATGATTTGCAGGATGTGATTGAATATGGCATGGATGGATGGAATGATAAAAGTAGGATAAAATCCAGCTCTCTGATGAGAAATAAACCAGACTGCTCATAAAATGGATGTGCCATATGCCATGGCCACCTTTGCATGCATGGATCAACGTGCATGCAAAGCAGACCATCGCGCAACACACTCACTCACTCACTCGCGCGAGGGTCCTATTTCACCACAGGTTGAATTTAATCCTCTTCTGGGCTCTGGAAGGACCAGTGCACACCCAGGAGGCAAACCAAGCAGTTTATATGGGCTGAAAGTACATAAATATTACTAATTATTACAAACAGAAGCTTAAATGAATGGAAATATAACCCCTAAACATTGAGAGTGTTAAAGCAAAGACGAAGAGTCAAGTTGCTCATGCAAGGGCAAACACTGGAATCAGGAGGACCCTCGCGCGAGACAGTGAGTCCCTCGCGCGAGTGTCCTGACTGGACTTCCAGGAATTGCTTTTGCATGCTCTGAGCTCTGGTACATGTCCAGAAGCAGCCCAGAAGCATTCCAGCAGAATAAATAAGCAATAACCAGCTAGACTATGTATTTTATCATGCAAAACAGTGATCTAAGGCTTAACATACTACAAAACAGGTAATAACATGATAAAACAAGAAAACCCAGCGTCCCCAAACCCCACGAGGACTGTCGCGCGAGACAGTGAACTGTCGCGCGTGAGTATGAATCACTCGCGCGAGGGTATGCTTGAACCAGTTTCTTGTAACTCTGCTGACTTTAGGACCAGAACTGGTATTGATTACCAATCCTGGCCCTGACAGTCCCCCTCAGGGATCAAAATAGTAAACAGAAATGGTGTTTATACCTTTGCTTGGAAGGTTTTGGAAAGGTTTGAACAAGTTGGAGAAGCTTGTCATGGAAAATGGAGTGAAGTAATGTATGGGAAGTGAGCTAGGGTTGAGAGCCTTTATGCTTGCAAGAGTTCTCAATCCCCTAATCTTTTTAAAGTTAGTGAATTTTTTGTGGCCCTTGTAGTGGAAGAATAAGGGGGGTATTTATAGGAGAAGGAAAGGGTTAAAGGTGGTGGCAAACACCCCCTTAGGACCAAACTTGGTGGCTAAGCTTGGTGGAAAGGTGATGGGAAGGGTTGTGTGAGTGTATAGCCCCAAGGACAGCTCTGCCACTGGCCTGTGGAGAAAAACGGGGTTCAAATAGCCTGTAGACCCCAGGTAAGCAACCAACGGCTGAAAAAGGTGAAAGGGACTGCCAGACCATCGCGAGACACTGAGAGTGTCGCGCGAGGGTGCCACCTGTCACGCGTGGGTCAACAGTCAAATGTTTGACTTTGACCACACCTGGCAAAGCAGACCCTCGCGCAAGGCAGTGACTTCTTCGCGTGACGGTCAACTCCAGACCCAGGGTTGACAATTTTTTATTTTCTTGGTTTAAGGGTTAAAGGGGTTCAAAGGGGGTTCCGCACATACTAAGCTCAAACCTTTCCAACCTCAAGACTGCTTTTCAATCTGGTTCATCATCGGGAAAACAAGAAACCGTAAAACAATCGGGAGATTGAGATTGGGGTGTCTACAGTAGTCCCCCTTTGACGGCACGCGGAGCACCATTGAATGGTACGGGTAACGTCAAAGGTTTCTAGACACCCACCAAATCCACCCAAAAGCCGATTTAATGAAAAAGTGCGCAAGTATGTAAAAATACCGTGCACCGATAAATGATTTGACGGATAGATCGTCGTTGACTAATAATCGGACGGATAGATCGTCGCTGATTGAAAATCAGACGGATAGATCGTCGCTGATTTGAAAATCGGACGGATAGATCGTCGCTGATTTGAAATTGGACGGATAGATCGTCGCTGATTTGAAATTGGACGGATAGATCGTCGCTGATTTGAAATTGGACGGATAGATCGTCGCTGATTTGAAATTGGACGGATAGATCGTCGCTGATTCAAAGTTGGACGGATAGATCGTCGCTGATTTGAAATTGGACGGATAGATCGTCGCTGATTTGAAATTGGACGGATAGATCGTCGCTGATTCAAAGTTGGACGGATAGATCGTCGCTGATTTGAAATTGGACGGATAGATCGTCGCTGATTTGAAATTGGACGGATAGATCGTCACGATTCAAAGTTGGACGGATAGATCGTCGATGTTGAAATTGACGGATAGATCGTCGCCGATTGACGGTTAGATCGTCGTCGAGGCGGACCATAGCTGGGGATATAAGATTACCCTGGATCGCAACATTATTCCAATATGATCCCAAAAGTGATTTAGGACCATAACTAAACCTTGTATTTTGATTAAAACCGAGAATAATCAAATTGGGCCTGCCTGCTGGGGACATGGGCCTGGAGCCCAAAAGGAGTCTCGCGCGAGGAAGTCACTCCCTCGCGCGATGGATCATTTTCTGGGCTTGGGTTTTAAACCAGCCCAGACCAGGGGCCCAAAGCATTCCACATCTTTTAAACATCCGCGGGACGTTTCAGAAAAGTTTCAGACGGTTACGAGTTCCAAATCCTACCAAACTCCAAACCCTCTTCCCAAATCTTTCCAAAAACCCTCGATTTCAGCCACAAAATCAAGAAACCCACGCACCCACGCTCATCATGTAGACACCTCCCAGACGGGGCATCGCCATACAGTTGTATCATCACTGTGTTTGCTCGATTGGTTGCTCGCTTCATAAACCAAGATCGTGGATACTTCCATGGCTAGAGGTATCGCCACACGATAGCGGTTATCATCAAAACAGAGTCGCCACCTAGTTTGTTAAAGCTAGGAAAACAGATAGAGATTCTGGATACGGAAGCCAAAAGTACAGTAAGGGGAAGGTGTTAGGCACCCCTCTCTGCCTAGCCGTGAAGCTAGCCCATAATCATTCAACATAAGACATATAGATGCTTTATTCAATTCCATACACGTAGTCTGCTTTTATGCCTTAAGCAGTTAATTAGGTGAGCCGAGGCTGTAAATAAGCATGCATCAAAAGCAAGAAACAAAACAAAGTCGTGCCCGACAAATCGATCACTCGGCGGCGAATGGAAGTCGCGGCGAGGGATCACACTGGGTCAATGTACCGGCCGAGGCATCGAAGCCCCGGCTGGTGTTCTTCCTCACACCAGACAGAAAACTAACAGACGATTAGAAAGCTACGATTAACGACATAAAACATTAAATAAACCAAACTAGAGGCCGTTGGGCCTCACCACCCTGATCCCTCAGTTGCTTGATTGCTTCGGATCGATGGGGATCGACTGATTGATTGCTACTTGGACGAAACCCTAGGGCTAGGGCTTGGAACTCCGGGGTTGGATCGTCGGATTGATGGCTGCCTTCGGGAGGTTAGGGCTTTTGTAGAGAGGGATTTTGGGAGTATATAGCCAGAGTTTCGTGGCTTGAATGTATATGGATCTCAGGAATTTCGTGTCTATTTGGGTGTATCCGAGGGTCTCTTTATATAGGCAAGGGGGTGACTCACTCGGTCCAATCAAATCACGGGGTTGCAATTGCACTTGCATTGCAACTCAAACTCTTCATTGCAATCTCTGAACGTGGCCCGAACGCATCGGAGAGGCGGCAGGATTGGATCTGTTGTGAAATTTTAATGTACTCGCAAGCGCACGAATCGTATTGTAATATAGTATGGCGAGAGCGAGGTCGAACCCACAGGGACTTGTAATTTTTTATAGGAAAACTAAACTTAAATCGATTAAACCCTAACCTAGTTAACAAAAGTCTTGATTTGTATTTTTACTAAGAACAAAAGAATAATAGTGAAATTAAATGAATAAGTTGATGAATGAACGAACTTGATCAAAGGAAGGCGACTAAGGTTTCAGAATCCACACACATGTATTCATAGCAGTTACTGACAAACTCTTATTTATTTTTCTACTTTTCTTCATAGTAAATTAGTAGTTAAACTCTATTACCGTGGAAAATACCATCGTTATGACCTTTTTAGAAAAGTAACTTATGTACGCTCTTCCTCGCCTTAATGTTCAAGACCAAAAAAACATATGTATCCATTCGAAAACAAATCACAAAAGATATCCAGTGCTTGAAATCAAGAGTTGCATAACAGGGCTATCTAATTAGCTAGCAATCTCAAATCATGGAAAAAACATGATTGAATCCATATCCAAAATTACTAACTCAATCAAACTGAGGTAAGAACGATTACTCGATTAAACCAAGCGTTCGAAAAATAAATAAAGAGTTGGCAAATACTTACTACAAAATATGAGGTTTCATCCTCAACCCTAGCCTAGAATATTTAGCCTCTCATGGACTAATAACAATTGAAGCTCTCTTTTTTTTTCTTTTGTCGCAGCCGTCGTCCCCGATCCCCCCAAAAATGTGTCGACCCTCTCCATTTTATAACTTTCCCAGCCGTGTAACTCAAGGGAAGAAAATATTGTTTAGCATTTGTTTCCTTAATCAAGTCTCCTAGGCCAATAGCACAATGCCTTTTCCGAATTAGCATCAAGCCATTGCCCTTTATTTTTGCTGCTACATGATCGATATTCCTTGATCATTACCATATTCTCCCCATAGGATATGCCTCAGCCAAGATTCCTTGTAAAAGGAAATCAAATCCTTTCCTTGACTAACAAGAATTTCCTCATGCACGTGTAACATGGGTCAGTCAATCAATAAGGATGTACGCTTTTATCTTCACGACATTCGGCATTTTTCACAAAATATCAATATTATCACTTTTTCCTGCAAAAATCAATAATTCAATGTTAAAGACCAATAAGATAGTAATATAGTAAAATTACACGCGATTAAGGGCTAACAACATGCGATATCAGGGCCTCTAAGTGTCAATATTTTGCGCTCATCAAATACCCCCAAACCTACATTTTGCTAGTCCTCGAGCAAAAGAAATAAAACAAAACAACGAAAACAAAAAACACTAACAAATCCTCTTTCGGGAGAGTCCGATTGCATTTAGCATATGCAACAAGCCTTTAAACCCCTAGGTGGCCCTAGTGGACGAGTTATAGTCTCGTGAGGGTTTACAGCAGTGAACACCCACAAACACGAGAGGATAAGATACTCAATCATGACCCCAAACTTATTCAATGGCCTCTCAAAGTAACTAGTACAAGTGTAACGCAAGATTGAGACAAGATACTTCATTCATTAATAAAGTTAAACAAGTGAACATTCTAATTCGAATTAGCACAAGAACTAGACCTTCTCACATATATCCGGATAGGGAAAAATCACAAGGCATGCGTGTAAGTGAAATAGCACACATAGATATTCATTAACCTCGAAAATAATACACGCACCTTCAATGCCTTAATACTTGTCAAAATGCTCAAATCAATATATAGCCTTTCCCTTATTCCAATGCACAATATTTCTTTCTTTTTTTTTCTTTTTATTTTTCTTTGCGTGTGGTTGTGCAATGCCTGGATTCCTCGGGCTTTCTAATTGACCCCTTTAGCAAGTTTTAGGCCAGTCATCCCCAAGCCTTTCAGCCTTAGAGTGCTAGGTTTTAAGAGACCCCTTCGGGCTTAATTACTCGAGTCAAAAAGGCTTATCAATCCAAGCTAACCACACATTACTAATCCAAAACTCTCCACCGTTTGACGCGAACACTCACTGCTTACTGAGGCAAGAGGCCCAGTTATTAAGTGAAAAGCCCGAAAAAGTATACATTCTATTCACTTTTTTTTTAATATATTTTTTAGGAAAGGGCGTTAAGCATTTCATCAAAACATCTAACTCACACTGAGGCACCAAAAATATGTGTATAGGACTCAAGGTCAAATCCAACTCTAAGTGCGACAGTGTTAGTGCAAAGGCATGTACGCAAATGACTAATCGCTATCCATGCATAGGTGATCAAGTCTAGTGCCTCTCATCAATGCTATGTTCACAAGCTTAAATCTACTAATGAAATCATATCAAGACTCTAACTTGAGAAACAGTCAAACTAGCACTAATCAAAAACCAACAACCACGTCGGAAGTCATAATCAAGTATCCACAACTTTCAATTTTTTTTTTTTTCAAAAATAATAGTCCCTCCCCCAAACCTAAATGATGCATTGTCCTCAATGTAGCAAAGAGAGATAAAATATAAAAAGTTTAGGGGGTTACCTCACATGAAGAACAACTATTACCAGCATTGTCTGCAATTGGTTAGCGACACAAAAGAAAGAAAAAAAAGAAAAAGAAAAACGAGATGGAGAGAGAAAAGAAAAACAGAAATTAAAACATTGTTAGCAATAACAAAACAAAACAAGCAACTCATGTTTTTTTTTTTTTATCCGCTTCTTGTAATTAATAATACAGGGGTCTTCCCAACAAAAACTATTTGGCACAATCAAAATTAGTCTAGCAAATTGTTTAATCATGTGTGTCATGTGCATAGCAAGAACAAAGGTGGGATCAGCATACCATGGGGATATGTGTTTGAATAACAATATTTGTATCAAAATTTTATGAGTATATTTGGGAGTTTCAGCTTTAAAGACAAAATCATATTCAACTCTGCTATTGTCATTTCTGTTGTCAACTTTCCTCCATCCATCTTGATCACAACGACTATGAATGATGATTGAATTACTTTCTATTGGCTCCGAAAATTCGATAGCAGGCTTAGATGGTAAAGGTTTCAATTCACAATTGGGCGACTCTATAATAGACAAGAGTGGTGGTGATAAAGAAGGCGGCGGGGAAACCTCATTAGATATCCACTCCTCAATTCTACACCATGGAGCACTGTCTACCAATGTGCGAATTTGCTCAATATCACAATTACTTGTAAAGTGATCTAAGTCGTCATGAATTGACTCGGTGAAAGTCCCTAGACCCAGACATACATTCTCGTTTTCTGACTCCAATGGATCATTCTCCACTGGTATGCTCATTTGCTTATCTAATTGTTCCTCAAACTCAAATGTAAGACCAGATTCTAAATGTTCCTTCTCATTTGGAAAGTCAAGGGTGCTAGGTTTGACATATTGCCAGCTTTGATTAGCTATAGATTCACTATAAATCTCCTCTTCCTCAATCTCCCTCATTCGATTAGCCAATTGCTCAAATTGATTTTCTAATTCCGTGATGGCTATGTGAGTGGAATTTTTAATCTCTGTAATGGCTTGAGTATTCAAGTGCGTAGTACTTTTCATTTCAGCCATGAATGCTTTAAGAGTGTCCTCTAAGGATGATTGTTGTTGTGATGCAATAGATTGAAAATTCGGTTCATGATACACAGAAGCTTGAGCATGTAAAGGCTGAGACTGAAGAGGCACTACAACAAATTCTAGATTTTGCTACAAAATATTTTGTCACTACTTGTTAGTTTTTCGTCACAACATTGTTGCAATGACAAAATAGTTTTGTCGCCATTTTGTCACAACAAGCCCGTAGTAATAAGTTTGTTGTGACAAACTTTCCAACCCGTCGCAAGAAACCAAAAGTTATGGTGACCACAAGAGTTTGTCAAAAAAAGTTTTAGTAGTAGTGACAAAATATTTTGTCGTAATATGAAATTCTTTTGTCACCACTAGGCTGGCATTTGTCACAATAAGTTATTTTTGTAGGGTATAAAAATCTTATGATGACAAATAATTTTGTGGCAAAAACTCAAACTTTGTCCTTAGAAAATTGTTGAGGCAAAAAAATTTTGTTACTATTGGTAAGGTAATTTTGTCATTATAAGCTTGTGGTGAGAAAAAACTCATTCATCACAAAAATAAAACAATAGTGACAATTATGTCGTCACAACATCATTATTAATTTCATCACCAGAAGCACAATTTTGTCACAAAAATATTTGTCCAGACACAATTTGTGACAAAAAAATTTAGTTTGCCACAACAAAACTATACAAGATATTTCGTCACAATAAGAGGAGCAATTGGAATGAAGTGATTTTGTCACAATTGGTTACTTTCTTGCAACAAAATCGCCTTGTCACCACAATCCAATTATTAGTTTGGAGGAGACGTGCTATTGTGACAAAATTTTACTGAAATCAAGTGCCAATTTTGTAACTATCACAAATCCACAACTGATTCAAAAGCATAAACCTTACGCAGTTGACAATTCCACTAACTTTCATTAACCAAACACAAATTAACCATGTTAAACAAGTATTTCCTAAGAAAACATTTGCAAAAAAAGAGATCACAAGCAAAGCAAGCTATGACAGTCATTTGTCTCAATCATAAACAATACGACATTGCCTTTTAGCAACTAAAAGAAATATTGTTTCGAATCAAAACCTAAGACACCAAATCTATATAACATAAGGATTTGAATCATTTGCAAATGGGTTTGAACATGTAGCCATCCCTTCAAAATTTTCAACCACCTGCAATAGTAAGAATAAATCTTGAATTAGTTAAGAATATTTTCTTTATTTGATCGGTAAAAGAAAATATATAGAATATAAAAGAAGAGTACATGGAAAGAGAAATAGTGAGTTGATGAGTAATCAATACCGAAAAAGTAATGCCAAAAAGATTAAACTAAAAGAGAAAAAGGCCAAGAAAGTAAGGAAGCCGTGGCCAGAGAAACAGAATCATTTGGAGAACCAGGAGACGGTGCAGAAGAGGTAGTTGAATATCGGTACTTGCACTCCTGCCGAGGGGCAGTCAGGGAAAGCTATACTCCGTGGCATAGGAAAGGACAAAATGAGACTAACTACTCCTAGCCAGAGACTTGAATTCATTTCTTACCTTCCATTGCATTCAATCAAATAATACATGGCTCTTTTCATGTTATATAAGCCGGCTCTCCGTTTAGCCTACCTCTTTTTATACTAGCAGAAACTCTAGCTGTTGGTCATCAAGACGAGCTCTTGCCATCCCATTGCTTGATTTTTGACTTCCAGTGCTTTCTTCTACCTGCTTCAGTTTTGTTACTCGCACCACTTTCACAGCCCAAGAGAGAGCTCGGCGAGCAGAAAAAGCAGCATCTCTATCAGTTAGTGAGCTAGCTGCTACTATAGTTTTTAAGGCCTTTGTGCAATTGGCTTGTTGGTTGGCTTAATTACGTTACGCTATAAGGGCTTGTAACTAAAACTCGTCCTAATAGTTTTTCTCTTCCTCTACCTTCACTCGCTGCCTTGCCTTCGACGACTCAAACGGGGTCAGTTTAGTTCAAAGTCTTATCGAAATAGTTTAGTTTGAGTTGAATTGTAGTAGTTCCTAGTAGTCGTTGAAGTTGACTGGGACAATGCCGAAGGCTAGTTCCAGTAGAGTGGAGGCGACTGATGAACTTGTTGTGCCTTAAGTTTCTTGATTTAGTGAGTGAGCCAAGTTCACCAAATCAAATGGCTAGTACTGGTAGACAACCAAAATACATCAAAGCTAGACAATGAATTAGCATCTTAGCAAATTATGAATTGCACATGGCCTATTTAACTTGATTGATAGCAAACTTGAGAAGCTGTAGCAAAGAATGAAGAAGAAGAGCAACAACAACATGGTTGGTGATGGATGTGGGAGGCAGTAATAAAAAAACAGCACTTATTGCAAATGTGTCCAAAGCATAACATATGACATTCGTAGCAACAAAGCAAACTAGCATATTCACTTACGAGCTCAATTTTGAACCAAACCATTAAGCTAACTTCGTAACTTAGCAGCATCACCAATAATGAATACCACATAAGCATGTAGAAAAGTCCTACAATCGAAATCTTTGGGATTATGTTCCATTGGATTGTACGTCATTGAATTTTCTCACAAAGTACCCATTTAAAAACTCCCATGAGTCAGCATACTATTCCATTTGGTGGACCTATGCCAATCTTAAAACCAGGGCTAAGATTTCAAGATAGCATATTTTAGCCTTCAAAAACTCTAATAATGTTTTTAATGAAAGAAATTCAAGTGGCGATGGGCCTTGTGGAGAGATCAGATATCCATCCTACCAAGAAAGCAATGGACCTTGGAGGTTATGTGGAATTGGAGATCAGTGCTATGACAAGGTAATCTCCTTGAAACTTAAACTCCATCCTTTCTCTTTTATTAGGAACGGTCTCAAAAGTTTAACTTGTATGGAAATTGGCTCAATAATGTCTATCAAGCTACACTATCATACATGATGGTGCACTAATTTGACTTAAATATTAGTATAACTTGAACTGATCGCCGACAATTTATATACTTGGCCAAGAGGACCATTTTTGTTGTAGACAATGAACAAAACAATTTAAGGCAATGTGCAATGCTTTTTATATAGAGTTGTTTAGATTCGTCAGCTAGTCCAAAGTTTCAGAATAAAACCTCAAAAAGTAGTTACCTATGGGCTTCTTCCACCAAATCGTGCAACGAATGTCTTGAAGGCCTGTTGGAGCTCTAGCTGTGATTCCTCTAACTTTGTAATTGTGCTTCTTTGAGCTTGTAACTCCTCCTGACATTCTTCAGCCCGCCTTTCGGATTCCTCAGCACGCTTGTCAGATGCGTCAGCACGCCTACTAGCCTCGTCAAGCTGTTGTGCCAGCAATCGAGCCGATGCTCCTCTTGAAGTAGATTTACTAGGCTTCACGCCATAGCCAAGACCACGGGCATAACCAATCTTTGTTTTAAGAACGTCCTCACGAACCTCATCCTCTGTTTTCTTATTACCGCCTTCCTGTACTGGTTGATTTTTTAGGATTTCCATATTCTTCTGCAATTACAAGGTTTTGATGACGTAAAAAATTCGTATATATGTTACTAAATGTACTAAAAGAAATAAATACTTGTAACTACTTACATGGTTCTCAGCAGCTTGTGGGTGGACCCATGTACCATCTTTCTTTAGGTGAGTCACTTTATAAAGATTCAATTGGCTAGGCTCTTCTCGCGTCACTAAGTCTTCTCCTGACTCTGAGTTTTCCTATTTTTTGTTTAGACATTATAGCATACGAAGCAATTATGATTAAGTACAACAAAAGTAGAAGTTAAAGAAGTAAGGAGTCGTGAACGTAATAGAGACGATCTTAGTAATCATACCATTTCATATAGCCGTTGTATGAAAGACTTTGAACCTGACGTGTGATTCAATTCCAATTCCCCCCTATTCTCTGTGCCAGTTTTACTTTGTTTCTGTAATTATTTAACAATTGGACAATATTACATGAGATATACAGTTGGGATTCTACAATAAAGGAAAGGATAAATCAAACCTTAAACTCATCAGTCTTGAAATGCTCGCACAAAGGAATCCAATCAACAGGCTCAACATTTACTGGTGGATGTTGAGGTGCCTCCTCAGGGCTAAACTTCTTGTAGTGCAAATGGCAACGATGCTTGAACTGCCTAAAACGCATTGCCATTATCTTATCAACCACAGTTCTTGTATGTGGGTCCTCAAACTTCACATCAAATTCACTCTGCAAAGGTAGAAATGTACTCACAAAGTTGCAGTATTTGTAACCTAATTAAAAGAACACCAATTTGAATGCTTAACAACAATCCATACATAGCTTAAAAATTTTAAATAATTAACATGTAGTAAGGCTATACAGAAAAAATGATTGAGATACTTATAGATCAAGCTCAAGACTTTCCATAGTAATCAAAAGAGAGTGCCCAAAACAAAGCCTCCAAAAAGGTGCACAGAAATAGCCAAATTTGTGAGTCTTTAATCACGACCTCACATGAAACCAACAATCAGCTGAATCTTTAATCCATGACCAGTAATATCCATGGCCCAATAACAGAACAGAAGGATTGTATTCTTAAGATCAAAATCAGCTTCATACTCAAGAGTAACATCACCAGCAACAAGGAAACACATGGAGCAATAACCATACCCCTCATCAGCATTGAAATTCAGCCGCAGGTTCTGCACATTAAAACAACATCAAAAACTCAGATAAGCAGTTCCAGCCACATGACCCCCATTTGATATACTCTTTCACAACTTATGCATCAATCAGTATTCCACTCCATTAAACACAAAACTGCAGTACCAAACCTATTAGGGCGGAAAATCCCTGCAGGGCCTCATCCCAAACTCAGTTGTGATCATCCAGAAGCAGAAAAATATCCTCATACTGGGCCTAAACATTATCAGATATCACCATAACAGGGTGACCAAATAAGGATGCAAGCTCTTATCCCTCCAAATCATTGGAGTTGAAAGAGCAATTCAAACCAAACTGATCCCATAAATCTCCGTGAACAAACAACATTCAGAACAAGGGAAAACAACAAATAAATGAGCAATTTAGAACAACATTCAGTTCTGATCCGATAGTAGCAGAGCACAACATTTTCATCAGAGGTAATTATACTCGAATATCAATACCCAGTCATTCAAATCTAGTTGCATATCCAGTTTGTCTCTTAGCCCTCGCCATAGTTGGAAGTTGAAAAGAGAAAAAGAGACTCTTAGCCCTCCCACAGCTAGGAGTTGAAAAGAGAGACCGACGCAGCAGCAAAACATCAGACTAACCTCGAGATAAATCAGCAGCATCTTGACCTCTTAACCAAGCCTTTTAGATCTCCACTGTCCTCTTAGCCCTCCAAAAGCTTAGGAGTTGTCAAGAGGAATCTTCTATTCCGGATATTCTAGCAACACTTCCCAGAAAACTCATTTCCTTTACACATACGAGACACAAAAAAAACTAGACACAAAAAGGAAACACAGACTAGACATAAAAAAAACTCAGAGGGACATGGAAAACTGGACAAGGAATAGGAGTTGCTCTTTTTCCCAGTCTCGTAGATGTTTTGTGAAGTGGAAGTTCCAATTATATTGATTACGTTCATTGACTGAATGAATATTTCTAGGAGCCTTGCATTTTATAGTACTTTAAATACGTCTACTAAAATCTTCAACTGAATATTCCATAAAGTGATGTCAAGCCTTAACCCAATTAAGTGCATAAGTAAACAGTAAATAGGGAAAAAAGTGCTAGTTTCATAAGAATTAAGTTACCTCAAGGCGTTCAAAAAGGGGTGCTTTTTGAGCAGCAGTCACGCGCTTCCAATAGAACACATGAAGTGGGGCAAGTAAGCGAGTGAGGATGCCTATCTCCATTTTGAATATTTTTTCTGCAGGTCCCATGGGTAACCATTTATCTTCATCGAAAATAACTCATTTTATCTTCCCTCCGGTCTTGAACCGCCTTTTAACCTCAAAACCTCGTGCGACACCACGACCTCTTTTAACAACAGGGGCTGGCTCAATCTGCGGCTCAGCATCAAGAGTTAGTGGGGGTTGGGTAACCGCATCTGGATTTGGTGTCGATCGAGTCACCTTATCAGCAATGGGGATTGCCTCATGTTGGTTTCTAGAAGGGGCTCGCTGGATATCCGATATTCTAGGCTGCTTCTCAGGTAACTCTAAAGCCTAAAATAACAAGAGACAATGCAAAAACATGCATGAAGAATAACTACAAGAAGATACTTTGCCAAAAAAAATTAAGTAGAAAATGATAAAGTGTAACACCCCATCCACCCAAATTAAGCTCTGATGATACCCAACTGAATAAAACCTAAAGAATTATTAGTGCTTGAACAAAATCCCCACCTCTCTTCGAGCAACATTTTCTAATTTTTTTGTTCCTCACCTCATTCTTGAAATGTATACCACCAAAACTTTCCATGTTAACCTAAATAATCTCTTAATTACAATTTTCCAAAGTGTATTCTAATAAGCCATTTAGTCATCACGCTTGATATAGTAATCTGTAGACATAGAACCTTTACACTTCATAATCTCTCATATCTTTTGAGGGGAATATCACATAACGCATGATAAAAACAAGGATAACATAATAAATTAGCCACATAGTACCTCCTCAAAAGAGTCAACAGAGTCATCATCATTGTCATCCTCACCATCAAATGGGTTATAATCACGATCCTCGACATCAGCCCTATGGCCCTTATCAGCCCTTATTCGTTTTCCATTCCCATTAGAATGGACCGAACCGCGAAATGAAGTTGTATTATGCTTGAACCCAGTATCTTTCAGCCTCCTATCACTCGTCTTGACTTTCTTGTTTCTTTTCTTCTCATAATCAGTTTGCTTCTGATTTGCTAGGAAGCCTGGTTTCAGGAACTGTTTCCCGCTTTTGGACATGTTGTGCAACTATTCTATAAATCAACGTAGATTGTAATATAGAGAAAGAAAATAATAGAGACAATACGCAAATTAATATCTGTTCACATTACCAATAAGTACAAAACATTGAGAATTACATCAGTAGCTTCATGAGTTCCAAGAATATTCATCCACACAGGAGACGTAAGAGAGAAGTTACATATCACAATCCATAACAAGATCCATAACATCATGACATACATACATATATATATATATAGCAGCTTGTGGATGTCTTGCGTTGACACCAAAACTAATAGCATTCATTGACTAAAATCTCACCATTTATTGAACATAAATTTGATTGCTTACCTATGTTCTTCAACCTACTAATTTCATCTAATATAACCATTGAATAATTGCTAAGCAAATAAGTTTCTAAAATAAACAATCAACTCCAAATATCACAAAACTAAATGTCAAAAAAATTATCAAAATTAAGTCATATCATGCTATCTTCTATTAATAAGTATCATCATCGCTATCGTCATCACTATCATTATCACTATCCTCGACATCTTCCTCATCGCTGCAGTCGTCATTGTTGTAATCAATCATGGTATCATCTTCCTCGTCAACCTCATCGTTGATAAAATCATCAACCAACAAAGATGAGGTTCCCCTTGAAAGTACGACATCGGCATCAACATGGTCTGAGTATACGTCTGTTCGATTCAACGGGCTCAGACGTCTATCATCAACTTGTTCAACTTCATTAGGATCGTTAGGCACAAATTGTTGATAGGGCTCATCATTGAAAATCAACACTTCAGCATCGTCACCACCATCTTCTTTTTCTTCTTTCTCTGAAACATCAAACAAGTTTCTAGGGCATGTCTTTTGCACTACTTGCCATGTACCGCCATTCTTTATGTCATTGATATAGAAGACTTGTTCTGCTTGAGTCGCTAGCACAAAAGTGTCATCTTTATACCATTTGCGGGATATATTGACACTTGTCAAGTGACCATCTTTCTTTATTCCAGTCTTTTTGTTGCCAGTGTCCCACCAATCACACTTGAATAGAAAAACTCGATTTCCATGGCAGTATTGTAGCTCAATAATATCAACTAATACACCATAATATTCAGTTTCCTCTCCTTTAACAAAAATACCACTATTTTGCGTACGTCGACATCTGTCACGTTCTTTGGTTTGAAACCTAACTCCATTTACAACTATACCCGTGTATCTTGTGATTCGACGATCAGGACCTAACCCTAGTACATAGAGTTTATTTGTTGATCCAAGAGAACCAATCTCACGCATGTGTGCAACCTAGTATGTCAACAGGAGGAAAAAAAAGAAGGAATAAATAGTTGTCCTTACATAAGTGATTGAATCAAACATAAACATAAATAATCGTAATGGCGTACACGTTTTCCAAACCAAGAAGCAAAATTTTGTTCGTGCCTCTGTTGTACATTAATATGGCTCTCTCCTTCAAGCTCCTCCCCGTGCGCACTAAATATAGGTACAAAGATCACATTAATAGAAATTTGTGTTTATAAAATTACCTCAAAAAATATATTTATACTATCTCTCTCCTAAACCATTAGTTGAAGAAAACTTACGTTAAATGAGCATCTATTTCCCGACAATTATTCAGCACATACCACTGAACCTTTTTAAAATCAGATGTTGACAACATATCGTAGGTTGAAGCTCCTAGAGGTCTTGCCTTTTGTGTGAAAACTGAAAACTCACCACCTAACTCTGCTTGACATCCATCGTAATTTCTTTCTTGCTGGTTGAATCTTGTCTCAATACCACGCAAGTACATAGAACAAAATGTCATGCATTCTTTATCTGTGTATGCTTCAACAATTGAACCTTCTGGGCGGGCTGGATTACGCACAAATCTCTTAAGGGTGCCTAAGAACCTATTGCATATAGTATCCAAATGTGAGTAAACTATTTTGTTAAAGGTCTTTCAAGAATATAATTATATTGAAAAACTAAAAAAAATTATAATAAATTACCTTTCAACGGGGTACATCCACCGATACTGAACTGGACCTCCTAATTCCACCTCATGAGGCAAATGAATTGCCAAGTGGACCATAACAACAAAAAATGATGGCGGATATATCATCTCAAGCTTGCATAATGTTAAGGCAATATCTTCTTTCAATTGTTTCAAGACAACTTTATCCACTGTTTTTGAACATAGCTGTTTAAAAAAATAGCTCAACTCAGATAAAACAGTGTGCACATCTTTTCGTAAAAACCCATGTGCTGCAATTGGAAGTAACCTTTGTAGGAATACATGATAATCATGGCTCTTCATCCCTGATATCTTACAGGTGGTAGCATTTACACAACGAGACAAGTTTGATGCATACCCATCCGGAAGCTTAACAGAGGTCAACCATTCACAAAATCTTCTTCTTTCTGGCAAAACTAAGGTGTAACACGCAGGTGGGATCAAAAACCTATCACCAGCTCGTTGTAGATGCAGTTCCTTTCTTATACCCATTAACTCTAAATCCAAGCGAGCCTTCACTGAATCTTTAGTCTTGCCCTCTATATCCAACAATGTCCCTAGCAATATCTCCATTATGTTCTTCTCAATGTGCATGACATCTAGATTATGCCTCAACATAAGAGTGCTCCAATATGGCAATTCAAAAAATATACTTCTCTTTGTCCAATTCAACTCTTGTTCTGTACGCTTTCGCTTCTTCTTATTAGGTGGCTTCCCAAATATTATATTTGAAAAATGGGTCAGTTGCCTAAGGACATCCTCCCCTGACAATATTTCGGGTTTTGACCTATGGTCTTGCTTACCATCAAACTTTTTACTTCTCCGCCAAACATGGTTGTGATCCAAGAATCGACGATGGCCCATGTAACATTGCTTTTGTCCGTTCTTTAGTGTAAGAGAACATGTATCCTTGTTGCAAATTGGACATGCCAATTTCCCCTTGGTGCTCCACCCAGACAACATCGCATAAGCAGGAAAGTCATTTATAGTCCACAATACCGCGGCATGTAACTGGAATGTCTCACCACTATATGCATCATATGTCTCGACTCCAGTTTCCCACAATTCTTTCAGCTCATCGATTAATGGCCGTAAATAGACATCGATATCATTACCTGGAGAGTCTGGTCCAGGTATAAGCAACAACATCATAAAGAATGGTTCTTTCATACATTTCCAAGGAGGCAAGTTATAAGGCATAAGAATCACAGGCCACATGCTATAACTGTTACTCATACTGCCAAATGGATTAAATCCATCACTTGCAAGCCCAAGGCGCACATTGCGAGGATCTTGAGCAAACCACTCATGCTTTTTGTCAAAATCTTGCCATGCCTTAGCGTCTGCCGGATGCCTAATTTTATTCTCTTCTTGAAAGCGCTTATCTTTATGCCACCTCATATCCTGCGCAGTTTTTGCGGACATGAATAACCTCTGAAGCCTAGGCTTTAAAGGAAGGTATCTTAATACCTTTTGAGGAATCTTTTTACGCTTACCTAGAGCATGCTTCCATCTAGAAGCGCCACAATCCGGATTCGGACATTGTTGCAAATCTTTGTTTTCCTTCCAAAATAGGACACAGTTATTTGGACATGCATGTATGGAGATATAACCAAGGCCAAGCTCGCGCATTAACTTCTTTGCCTCATAATAGGATTTTGGAAGTGTCTCACCGTTTGGAAGAGCATCCTTAAACAACTTTAAATTACCGTTGAACAGTTTGTTAGAAGAATTATGAGCTGTTTTCAAATGAAGCATCTTTAGTAGGAAAGACAATTTAGAGTAATTTTCGCAACCCGGATACAACTCACACTTTGCATCTCTCAACAATCTCTCAAATTTGTCCACTTCTCTTTCAGGGACATTAGGCGGATTACTGCTTGATCCTTCAGCTGCCCTAGCATTTGCAAATGTCCCCGTCTGTAACTCATCTAACATTTCGTGAACATCATTATACGGGTTCTCATCCTGGTCACCTCTCCCATCCTCTTCACATAATTCATTAGCTTCATTCTGATCACACGACTGTGAAGGTTCACCATGATGTATCCATGGAGAGTAATCCTCCAAAATACCATGCAAAAACAAATGTTGCTTAACTTCATATAGTTGTCTAATGTACACATTGTTGCAATTTTTACATGGACATCGGATTTTGCCACCCTGACCAGCATAATTGTTTGCAATTCGCAGAAAATCTCTCACCCCTTCAACGTATGTTGAACACCATCTGTCCTTAAGTTGCATCCAACTTTTGTCCATGATCGATCCTTATTACCAACAAAACGAATATAATAATTTATACACTAAGCCATTGGCCATGAACTTGGGTTACAATTCTAAACACAAATCTAAGTCCAATGAGGGAAAGTGGAGAAACATAAATAATAAACTAGTGCATAAATGCTAGTATCCAATAGAAAAAACTCCAACGGGTCAATCTATTTGACTAGATAGGAAATAATCACTAACTACTATGCAAGATTCAAAGCATGGCACTCACTTAACTACTTTTTAGGGGTTTTACAAACTATCGTATGTCTCACAAGGTAACCATTTAAGCATGTGGGTGCCTTATTGCCACAACAAAAGCGGATTTGGATTTTTTTTCCCATTGGCCATCATCAGTACTTTTTTTTTTTATTCTACCAGTCTAGTACTTTTAGTTCCTTTTCAATAGGAAAAAAGTTTGCTGATTTGGCATCTCAAAAGTCAAAAATCTATTCTAATATATAAAGGGGAGCACATGTTTGGTGTAGACAAAAAAGTGTCATTGTGTCAAATTTTAACTTTCCCTAATTACCCACTTGAATTACCCTTAACATTCTATAACCGAAAGGGCGAAAATCTATTCTATCTTATAAAGGGAGTGCAACTTTTGGTGTGGACTCCTCTTTGCAGCTGACTCACATTTTGCTCTTCCCAAATTGCCACACACACAAAAAGAAAAAGATTTTACATTTTAATTACAAACCTTCTGCATCTAATAACTGTAACGGCAGAATAGTAAAAAATCATAACACTACCCCACGATCATAAAAGACTTCTAGTTACACAAATCTACCAGTTATTTGTCCTTATTTCCTAAATGATCCATGGCTGCGAAAAGCTTCATCACTTTCCCCATCTAGTAACTCCAACAAATAATCTAACCTCGCACAAAATCAAGAAGGTATGTTTTGTCCTCTTCCGTGTTTCCTATATGAATGCAATTTACTTAATTCACCATTGCTATTTCCCCACATTACACAGATTCAATGAGTCAAAAAAGTAGAAAGATTAGCAATAAAGTAGAAAGAGTTTTTTCCTTACAGTAGTTTTATATGACAGAGTTGTTTCAAAATTTTATGTACTTTTTTTATGAGAGAGTAGTTTTGAATGATTCCAAGAAATAGAAAGATTAGGAATTTGGGCATTGTCTGAAGTCAAAAGCCAAAGAATGTTAGTAGTAATTTGGTCTTTCGTTGTCGGTGTTTGTACCCATAGATGTTTTTCTTATTCTCCTACCAACAGATTTAGTTTATTGCTAACTTTGGCCGGCTGGGCCACATGTGATGCGTGTCCAAGTTGGATTTTGACAAAATATGGATAAACTTTGACAAAATAAGCAAATTTGATTTGCGCACGCATCGCGTGTACCCTGGCCTCTAGTGGCAAATTAAGCCAAACACTCAACAATACATGTTGTGGTAACTGCTCCACCTACACAGAAAATATAGTTTCCTTCCTCAACCCACTGACAAAACCCTTCTGAGAAAAATTACTCATGACTGACAATCATGTTCTAACACTCTGATGCAAGGATTTCTACTAAAAGGTATGTAGATTCTATCTTTTTCCTACTTTACCGATCACCTTCCCTTTATAGGCTCTCCCTTTTAATTTTGTAATGAAAGAAGTTTACAGAATTTACCTTTGCTTAAACTAACGCCTTTTTTTTGGGCGAAAGAGAGTATCACAGTGTGTTACTCTCACCAATAGTGAGAGGTTTAAAACTACATATACATATCTTAAAGAAACTTTAGAGGGTCTATTCTAAATTTAGGGTCTGTTCAGATTGGACCCCAAATTTTTTAGAATCAGAGTACTCAAATATCAAAAGGAAATCGAAAAACACAACCCACTTTGAATGATGTTTAAGTACTTCACATATTTATGGTACTACCAGACGAAATCATGCACCACCTACTTTCATTCCTGCCAATGAAAATGGCAAATCAAATAGGCATTTGATCAAACATGTGGCTTTCACCTCTCTGCACATACAAACCTGTTGTCGAATTCATGTTCTAAAAGTGACCTAGTTCAGGTTAGTATAGGGTCTTACTTATATTAGATGGGCCTTGGTCAGGCACCAATTTGTTACTGAGGGAGAGAACAGATTAGGAAAAGCCCCAAATTTGAATCAATAAGACAAACCTTCAATTATGATTTACTAAGATAAAACCCAAACCAATAATGGATTTGCCATAAACTATGTATTACGGACACGGACACATGACACGTCCTATTAGGGGACACGTTTCCTGGAGCAATTAAAATAAGAATTTATAAGAATTATATCAAAGCCACTAGGACTCCACTATTTCCTAGAACAAGATCAAAATTCAGTGCACCTAAAAACGATTTCACCCTTCTCTTTGGGATTGCAGCAAACAATACAATTCTACTACTTCCAGAAGCAAGACCAAACTATAATGCCCAATGAATTGAACAAAGCAAACCAAGTAGGAAGCAAATATGAGATCAATTATTCACGCACAAAAAAAAAAGTAAGAAAAGGAAACACAGATTCCGTTATTGAGACAGTCAAACCCATAAATAGGAGCAAACATATCTATTAGATGTGAAGAATATGGAGAATATGATTTACCTTGAGATGAAAACTCCTCTCAAGCAAAACTTGTCTCTGAAATCAGCCGAAGCTTCAAAACCCTAGATTGAAGAGGTGTGTTAAGAATGAATTAAAGGGAATCGTGGGTGATAGGAGGGAGAATATGATTACCTTGAGATGAAAACTCCTCTCAATCAAAACTTCTTCCACCAAAATCCGCTGAAGCTTCAAAACCGTAGACTGAAGAGGTGTGTTAAGAACGAATTTAAAGGAATCGTGGGTGACAGGAGAACCGACAGAGAAAAAATCGCTTAATCCTTCAGCGTGAAGAATTTTAGTCGGTGTAGGAGAACCGACAGAGCAAAAATCCCCAACTCCTTAACCGCGAAATTATGTAGCGTAGCTTATAGCGTTCAATTTTCATCGGGAAAATCTGAAATTAAGGGAAAAATTTTCAGTGCCGAGCAAGAACCACGTGGTGCCCGCCCGCGCATCCAAACCATCCATTTTATTTTTAAAAGGCTCAGATTTGGAGAGAGAAAAAGAGAGAGAAAGTGTTGGAATGAGAGGAGAGAGATGATTTTAATCCGAGCCGTCCAAAAGTGTATTGGACGGCTCGGATGCGCCGAGTGGGTGCCACATGAGCAATACCTGCTTAGCACTGAAAAATTCCTCAAAATTAAGGTTTTATTGATCCAAAAAAATCTGTCAGTACAAACACAATGGTACCACTGTGTTCCGACCGAAATACGGGGCCCACCTTTAAAAAGTCCCGCACAAGTGATCCAAAGCGTTCATTAACTTTTAAATATTTTTTTGAGTGGACTTGTAAAAAATCAGTTCCGTTGGATAACTGCAACTACCTCATTGAAACACTTTTATATAGAAAAAATATGAGTCTAATTAGTTTGCACGACTAAACTATTCCAATGAGGTGTTACGGGTGTCCGATAAACTTCATTATTGGTATGAATGATCTCCTCTACAAGATTCAAAAGATAGACGGTTCCGATTGCGAAGAAATACCTTGGGCGGTGATCAAGTGGTGCATTACATGACTTTAATAACATCGGACGCATTGAACGTCCTCTGATCACATGGTTGTCAATTTCTGATGATCTTCAGTTTAGGTACCACTGATGGAATTGGTAAGATAAGAAATTCTAACGGTTTAGATCACCTATTATAAGAATAGACTCAGCAATGACCTTTGGAATCTATACGTTCAATTTAATGGTAGTAAACTAAGTCATCCAATGTAGTTGAATGTGTAGTAGCCACGCCACTGTGACACAACCATGACGATCGATACCGTTGATTTCCTTGTGCTTGTCGATTAAATCATTCACGTAAATTTATGACTCAATTGGGTTCAGAAAGCTCCTTCATCTGGATTCAAAATTTATAAATAAAGTCATATTTTCTGTCCGATCAAGTGTCTAACTATACCCAATTACCCTCATCATTTCAACGAATTATCTAATTTATATTATGTAACAGATAGACGGTTCTGATTGCAAAATGTAAATTTCTAGAGACTAATATCTATTGGTTGCCAAAAAAAAAAATTAGTCACAACACATCCCTAGTATGTTGTAGTGTACACCATGGATTCATATAATCAAATACCTCATACACTACTCTTTAAGTTTCACATATTAATTATCTGTATGTTATGTCCACACATTCATATCAAATATTTGTGTCACAATAAAATTAAATACTTGGTGGTGTGTGATTACTTTTTGTTGTTTGTGCAAAGAACTATTCTCTAAAATGTAGAAGATAAATGGTTGACATCGCAAACAAAGGTCTTGGGTGGGGCACTATAAGCAGGATCGACCCAAGGTATTTGGGGGACCTAGGCCAATTTATTAAGTAGGGTCTTAAATTTTTTACAACTAAACAATAATAAGAGATAATTTCTAAATATAAATATATAAATATACTAGACAACATTTCACAAGTAATATGCTTTTGTTCAGTTGTTTGGGTGTTCGCTTGTGATCTATTAGACACAAGTTCAAATCTTATTAGCCACAAATTTTTCCACAAACATATCTTTTGCCAAATAAAAATTTAAAAGAATGTCTAGAGTGGGAATCAAACCCAGCCAAAGTGTGCAATCAATCCTCATTTTACCAATGAAGCAAGGAAGCTTATACAATTTGTATTGCAAACAAGTAATATATATAACATCCTTTAACGGGCGGGCCCTCTTTTGGGGCCAAAATCTGAGGCCCCAAGACTAGGCCTCTCAGGCCTTGCCCTTGGATCGGGCGTAACTATAACGGTGTATTGCTTGTAAATCTAAATGTGTCCAATCATGACGATTTTGTCACAAAATATTTTGCAGTAATGTTAATTCATTGTTGTGACCAATTATTTTGCAACCTTAATTTAAATAAAATTTTATGGCCACAAATTTATGGTGACAAAAACATTTGGTAGCAAGACTGATGCAGCGTAGCCTAATGACACGAACACGAACGTGCAAGAGAAAACACGAATAACAGATCGACCCGGAGGTACTCCCTCTTTAAACGATCAAAGTTGAGAATAATCTCGTTTTTCTTTATTCAATAACAACCAAAGTCTGCCGTAGGGTTTACAAGCATATAAATAGGGTAAAAGAAACCCTAATTAACTTAGGAAACCTTTAAGGCCGCTAATCAACCCTAAATACGAAAATTACCAAAAAAGGAAAGTTCTGATTTGACTAATAAATCAGAAACTAGAAAGAAATATAAGGTTGCCAAAACAAACGGCAAGTAAAACGGAGTTTCCTAACAAAAGTTATTAGCGATCTAAATATTATTATAAACGGCAAAATTGGCCTTTTCGGGGCCTAAACAGTGACGAACGCCCGAAATCCATCGTGCATCATCTTGCATAGCAAGATGACTATTGATCCTTGGGCCGATTCCTTTGGACCGTGCGAAATTCAGCCCATTCTAACAACGTTGATTCTTAGGCCTTTTTAGGCCTACGTGGACGCAACCGGTCCATCCACGTTGACGCAACCCGGTCTGCATCATCCTCCCCAGCTTGAAAAGAATTCGCCCTCGAATTGCCATCATCAGAAGATGAACTATCGCCCACAAACGGAATCAGATGTTTGACGTTGAACACATCCGATGTGCGCACGTGGCTAGGCAGATTCAAACGGTATGCATTCGAATTGATCTTCTCAAGGACCTCCAAAGGCCCAATCTTCCTGGCCTTAAGCTTGTTGTATTCCCCTTCCGGAAATCGATCCTTGGTCAGCACAGCATAAACAAAGTCGCCCACCTCAAATTCCACCAAACGACGCTTCTTGTCGGCTGCTTCCTTATACTTGGAGGTAGAGACCTCCAACTGCTTTCGAGTAGCCTCATGTACTTCCTTCAAATGTGCCATAAAGTCGTGGGCCTTCCAATGCACACGCTTCAAATCAGGTACCGGAGCGAGATCGACAGGGGATCGCGGATTGCACCCATAGACAATCTGAAATGGAGAACGACCTGTACTCCGATTCACTGAATGATTGTATGCAAACTCAACCTGGGCCAGTTTCAGATCCCATGACCCGAGTTGTTCACCCACCAAACTGCGTAGCATGTTGCCCAAAGAACGATTGACCACCTCAGTTTGGCCATCAGTTTGGGGATGATATGAAGTACTAAAATCGAGCTGTGTGTTTGCCAACCTCCACAAACAACGCCAAAAGTGGCTCAAGAAACGTGTGTCCCTATCGGAAACAATAGATACAGGCAGCCCATGCAAACGATAAACACTGTCAAAATACAACTGTGCTACCTTAACAGCATCGGTGGTCTTCGTGCAAGGAATAAAGTGAGCCATCTTCGAGAACCTGTCCACCACCACATAAATAGAATCCTTGCCTCGTTGGAGTACGAGGAAGACCAAGGACAAAATCCATACTCACATCCGCCCATGGTTGTGTAGGAATAGGCAGAGGCATATAGAGTCCGGCGTTAGTGGCCCCACCCTTAGAAACACAACAAATATGACAAGCTTCCACAAACCGGTAAACATCCCGCCTCAAGGTAGGCCAAAAATATGATGCAGCCACCAAAGCAAGGGTTTTATCACGACCTACATGCCCCTCATTATGCAAGTCAGTAATAATTTTGAGCCGTAGACTCGACTCTGGAACACATAATGCATTACCCTTGAACAGAAAGCCATCATGAAGGTGAAACGCACTCGCTGTGTGCACCCTTTGAAAGATCATCCAACACATGCGAGAAAAAAGGATCCACAGCTAACAATTCACGAAAAGAATCGAAACCAAGTACCTCAGTGCGCATGAGAGTCAGCAAGGAAGAACGACGGCTGAGGGCATCTGCAACTCGGTTCAATGTCCCTGCCTTGTGTTTAATCACAAAGGTGAACTGCTGGACATAAGCAGCCCACTTAGCATGTCGATGGGATAGCTTGTCCTGACTATTCAGATGTTTCAGCGCCTCATGATCAGAATACAGCACAAAGTCACTATGAATGAGGTAGTGGTACCAATGGTGCAAAGCCCGCACAACTGCATAGAACTCCACATCATACGTGCTGTAATTCACCTTTCCCCCATTGAGTTTCTCACTGAAGTAAGCAACCGGCTTTGAATTCTGACTAAGAACAGCCCCAATTCCCACCTTCGAGGCATCACAATGTAACTCAAACGGTTGTGAAAAATCTGGAAGGATTAGCACTGGAGCACTAGTTAGCTTCAACTTGATCTCCCTGAAAGCCTCTGTTGCCTCTTCTGTCCATGTAAAACTTCCTCCTTTCATACACTCTGTGATTGGAGCCATAATAGTGCTGAAGTGTGGTATGAATCGGCGATAGAATGATGCTAACCCATGAAAGCTCCGAATATCAAACAAGGTCCGTGGCTCGGGCCATTGTTTGATCGCCACCACCTTTGATTCATCCACAGCAAGTCCATCCTTCGAAACAATGTACCCCAAGAATAGAACTGAGCCAGTCATAAAAGCACACTTCTTCAGACCCCCAAACAGCTTCTCCCTTCGTAGGACCCCCAGAACTTCTCTTAAATGCTGCATATGTAAGTCCGGTGTAGCACTATAAATCAAAATATCATCGAAATATACTACAACAGACTTACCAATAAGCGGTCGCAGCGCTTGGTTCATCACACGCATGAAAGTACTAGGCGCGTTTGACAAACCAAATGGCATAACCAGCCATTCATACAAACCCTCACGAGTCTTAAATGCAGTCTTCCACTCATCCCCCGGTCTGATCCGAATCTGATGATAGCCACTCCTCAAGTCCAGCTTGCTGAACACCTTGGCCCCTGATAATTGATCCAACAAATCATCTAAACGAGGAATGGGAAATCGGTACCTCACAGTGATTTTATTGATAGCCCGGCTATCCACGCACATCCTCCATGATCCATCCTTCTTTGGAGTTAATAAAGCCGGAACTGCACAAGGACTGAGGCTCTCTTGAATGAAACCCTTGGACAGCAACTCTTCCACCTGTCTACGCAACTCCTCATGTTCCTTCGGACTCATCCGGTAATGGGCTCGGTTCGGCAAGTTAGCACCGGGCACTAAATCAATGTGGTGCTGAATGTCACGTAGCGGTGGCAATCCCTCCGGTAACTCTTCTGGAAACACATCCCCAAATTCCGACAAAAGGGGCTGAATAATAGCCGGAACTGCAGCCTCAGATTGATCCTGCCCAATATCCTTCCCAACCAGAACATAAGCAACCCCAGATTCAGCGATCTCCTCTTCCATCTGCGCTCTTGCTAATAGATTAGGACCCACAGGGGCTGACTCCCTCGATGGTAATAGTTTGATCTTTGTACCACCGTAAATCAAACTGTAAGTGTTAGACCCTCCGTCATGCGCTACCTTACGATCATACTGCCATGGCCCAAAAGCAGATGACAAGCATCCATAGCCACAACATCACACCATGCACTGTCCTTATATTTAGAGGCCATTGAAAAAGAAACTAAACAGCGCTTGGAAACTTTTACCTCATTACCTTTCTTCAACCAACTCAGTTTGTAAGGATTGGGATGCGCCTCTGTCTTCAAGTTTAATTTTTGCACTGCCTCTTCTGACACCACATTCTCACAACTGCCCGAATCAATCACATAGCGACAAACTTTGCCACCAATAGTGCAGGTGGACTGGAATATGTTGTTGCGCAACCACGACTCCCCTTCAGATTCTCGGGGCGCATAACACACCCTTCGCACCACCAATAGTGGCGACCCTGTGTCACCTGCACATTCTATCTCCTCCATCTCCCCATTATTGTCATCGTATACAGCATCCTGGCTATAATCCTCAGTTTCATCCTGGACAATCCCATCCTGATCTACGAACAAGGCCTTTCCTGGACGATCCCCTTTTCTGCAGTCCGCCATACGGTGACCTGGCTCGCCACACTTAAAGCATTTAAAGCCAGCAGTCGCCGTTCTGTTAGTTGCCGGCACTGCGGGTTGAGGAATAACTGCACGTACAGGTGGTGCAGCCCCCACAGTTGTTCGAACAGCACTATTCCAATTACCCGCTGGCCTTCTATTGAACCGTTTTTCTAACACCAAAGCCCTCTGATGGGCGTCCGAAATAGAACACAAATCATACATCATTAACTCATCTTGAATCTGTTGACATAAACCACCAACATACCTTGCAGTCTGCTGCTCCGTAGACTCTGCTAAATCGTTTCTGGCCACGAGTTGATAGAACTCTTCGGTGTAATCATCGACAGAACGCGTGTTCTGGCGAAGATTCTGCAATCTCTAGTACATGATACGGGTATAGTTATGGGAAGGAACTCCACCCGCATCTTCTTCTTCAGCTTTTCCCAATCAGTAATCTTGGACTTCCCATTCCGACTCCTACTGATTTTCAGTTGTTGCCACCACGCAGAAGCTCTACCCCTGAATCTAGTCGCCACAAGAGGAACCCTCCTATCCATAGGAACCCCTTTGAAATCCATGATTTCGTCTATAGCATTCAACCAGTCCAGAAATTCCTCCGGTGACAGGTTGCCCTGAAATTCTGGTAGGTCAATCTTGATACTTTTCTCCCACGAATGAGAGTCATGGGTTCTAGCCATGATTTCCCTATCCCTCCCCCGTTGATGGTAATGACCAGCAAAAGGGTTGGAACCTTCATCATCCGAAAAACCCTCCTCCTCCTGAGGATTAGGTCTAACAGGACGACGGCGAGGCGGATCCCCAACTTCTAGGGCCTCAAGGCATTGCATGACTGCCTCGAGTGTCAACCCCATCCGCTGAAGCCCGTCCTCTATCCGAGCTTCTCGAGCGACTTCATCCCGCTCATAGACTTCGTCAAGAACAGCCATACGGTTGCCTCGTCCACCCCGACCTCCAGCACGTCCTCTGGATCGAATGTCCGAAAAAATAGGACTAAATGATGCAACGTAGCCTAATGACACGAACACGAACGTGCAAGAGAAAACACGAATAACAGATCGACCCAGAGGTACTCCCTCTTTAAACGATCAAAGTTGAGAATAATCTCGTTTTTCTTTATTCAATAACAACCAAAGTCTGCCGTAGGGTTTACAAGCATATAAATAGGGTAAAAGAAACCCTAATTAACTTAGGAAACCTTTAAGGCCGCTAATCAACCCTAAATACGAAAATTACCAAAAAAGGAAAGTTCTGATTTGACTAATAAATCAGAAAGTAGAAAGAAATATAAGGTTGCCAAAACAAACGGCAAGTAAAACGGAGTTTCCTAACAAAAGTTATTAGCGATCTAAATATTACTATAAACTGCAAAATTGGCCTTTTCGGGGCCTAAACAGCGACGAACGCCCGAAATCCATCGTGCATCATCTTGCATAGCAAGATGACTATTGATCCTTGGGCCGATTCCTTTGGACCGTGCGAAATTCAGCCCATTCTAACAACGTTGATTCTTAGGCCTTTTTAGGCCTACGTGGACGCAACCGGTCCATCCACGTTGACGCAACCCGGTCTGCATCAAAGACAAACTATTGCGACCAACTATTGTGACGAAATTAGTATCGTCACCACAGCTCTCCCTTGTATCTTTGTTGCCACACATGAAATTTTGTCACAACAACCAAATCTCTTGTGACAAATAATTTTGTCCCAAGTACTTATAGCAATAGCAAGGAAATTTTTTTTGTCACTATATGTACAATCCCAAATCTTTTGCAACAAAACGAATTGTAGCAATAATAATTTAATGTTGTGACAAACGATTTTGTCATGGTATATCCGAAACATGCCTTTATTGTGACACACTTCTCGTTACAAAAATATTTCGTGACAACATCCAATTTCAGCCGGCGGGAAACTTTCCCGCCATTCTTATTGTGACAAAATATCGTAACAAAATTGATTTTGTCACAACAACTCCACTGTCAGCAACTTGATGCTACAAAATTATATTTCGTCACAACAAGTGAACTTATTGTGACAAAATAAATTTTGTCAAAAAGAATTTTGTAGCAAGAACTAGAATTTGTTGTAGTGAGGATATGATTGTGTAGTGTATGACTCAGTAGGATGGCTAAAATTCGAAAAATATTGATCATCATGTGAATGCAATGGTTGCCCAACTATATGTGTAGGACATTGATTTTGTGTGTAAGAATAATTAAAATGATTTTCCATGTTTGGATTGCACGTCTCATGAAAAGGATGACCAAATGGACCTTCAAAATTATTTCGTGCATTAGCTTGCTCATAATAATACGTAGGACAAGTTTCTATTGTATGCCAAGTGCTATAACATATAGAGCATGCACGATTATGAACTTGATTGAAGAAATTCATGCTTCTGGACAAAATAAAAAGAACTCAACTACAAAATAAAAATAAAAATTTCTAGAACCGTACACGATGCGCTCAAGCACTTCCTACTCTAACAGTAACTCACTACCTAAAATTAGACTAAAATACCATGGTACTCAAAGAAAATTAACAAAACTAACTAAGAAAATTAACAAAGTGCCGGATCTATATGCAAATGAATGACAAAAATAAAAATAAAAATAAATGGTGGAGACAGTCGGGGGAAAAAAAAAATTGACAGTAGAACTAACAAACAAAACGAAACAACTGGCTGGAAAGTAGAATGCAATTTTTTTATTTTTAAGATCCTAACTACAACTAGTAGAAGGGAAAAATCAATTCAAATCTCTAGATTTTCTAAAAAAAAATAATTAAGTCCCCGGCAACGGCGCCAAAAACTTGTTGTGAAATTTTAATGTACTCGCAAGCGCACGAATCGTATTGTAATATAGTATGGCGAGAGCGAGGTCGAACCCACAGGGACTTGTAATTTTTTATAGGAAAACTAAACTTAAATCGATTAAACCCTAACCTAGTTAACAAAAGTCTTGATTTGTATTTTTACTAAGAACAAAAGAATAATAGTGAAATTAAATGAATAAGTTGATGAATGAACGAACTTGATCAAAGGAAGGCGACTAAGGTTTCAGAATCCACACACATGTATTCATAGCAGTTACTGACAAACTCTTATTTATTTTTCTACTTTTCTTCACAGTAAATTAGTAGTTAAACTCTATTACCGTGGAAAATACCATCGTTACGACCTTTTTAGAAAAGTAACTTATGTACGCTCTTCCTCGCCTTAATGTTCAAGACCAAAAAATCATATGTATCCATTCGAAAACAAATCACAAAAGATATCCAGTGCTTGAAATCAAGAGTTGCATAACAGGGCTGTCTAATTAGCTAGCAATCTCAAATCATGGAAAAAACATGATTGAATCCATATCCAAAATTACTAACTCAATCAAACAGAGGTAAGAACGATTACTCAATTAAACCAAGCGTTCGAAAAATAAATAAAGAGTTGGCAAATACTTACTACAAAATATGAGGTTTCATCCTCAACCCTAGCCTAGAATATTTAGCCTCTCATGGACTAATAACAATTGAAGCTCTCTTTTTTTTTCTTTTGTCGCAGCCGTCGTCCCCGATCCCCCCAAAAATGTGTCGACCCTCTCCATTTTATAACTTTCCCAGCCGTGTAACTCAAGGGAAGAAAATATTGTTTAGCATTTGTTTCCTTAATCAAGTCTCCTAGGCCAATAGCACAATGCCTTTTCCGAATTAGCATCAAGCCACTGCCCTTTATTTTTGCTGCTACATGATCGATATTCCTTGATCATTACCATATTCTCCCCATAGGATATGCCTCAGCCAAGATTCCTTGTAAAAGGAAATCAAATCCTTTCCTTGACTAACAAGAATTTCCTCATGCACGTGTAACATGGGTCAGTCAATCAATAAGGATGTACGCTTTTATCTTCACGACATTCGGCATTTTTCACAAAATATCAATATTATCACTTTTTCCTGCAAAAATAAAAAATTCAATGTTAAAGACCAATAAGATAGTAATATAGTAAAATTACACGCGATTAAGGGCTAACAACATGCGATATCAGGGCCTCTAAGTGTCAATATTTTGTGCTCATCAGGATCAAACAACCGACAGAAGGTTCGAGAGTCTGGAAAAAGGCCGATCTGGCGGCCGAGCAAAGGATGTCGCGGCCTGGAAATGGATGTGGCGGCCGAGCCATTGATCTGGCGGCCGAGGCTTCGATCTCTCAGGGAGATTTTTGGTGCAACAGGTTGCTCGGGTGAGGAATGGATGTTGAGGCCGTGATATCGATGTTACGGCCGTCCGATGGATTTTCCTAACACACTATCTTTCTGTCTGAAAGGCTATTTGGCTCTGGATTGGGTCCTCTAAGTGGCTCAAAGTTCGAACCATAAGTCCAGGGGTTTCACAAGAAAGCAATCAGCAATCATCGAATCCGTATCATCATCGGGATGGTCCCAAGGTGGGAGTTGAAATAATCGTTAGGCCAAATTGGGGTGTCTACAGATGCCCCTCTTTGACTGAGCTCAGACGGATCGCGAGACATGTTTGAGTAATAGTCAAAGCTGTAAAAGCAACTCAATTTGGTTTAACCACTATTCCAAGGGTTTTGAAAAAAGGTTTTGTTATGGTCGGACCGGGAGGCTGCCTACGTATTCCTCAAGGGAAATTCAGACCAATTGTAGTTCAGAGAATACATACTGCAGCTATCCGACTACGTTGCCTCCGAACCAGGGCCTCCGCACTCTGAAATGCAACGTACCTGGGTAATGCCAGGGTTTTGGCGGAAAGTAGTTGAAGGAGCGCGGGGCTGCCGGGGAAGTTTTTGCGGAGAGTTACCTTTAGTATTTTGGGGTAGATCAGTACACGGCAGGTGTGTTTGCTTTTCTTGATCATCCTTACTTTGACTGAGGGGAGCTCGGCAGAGTAGCCTATCCTTGCGAATGAGCTGGAAGGAATTGATGTAGTTGGGGCGGAATCCAAGCCATCTGCGGGGATGAATTGGATGCCAGTTTTGAGATAAGGGGTGGAACCCAAGTCATCTTCCGGAGATGAGTTGGATGCCGTTGTTCGAGATGCGTGTAGGGAGGTAGTCCCGAGCAGACACAAAAAGTAATCGAACATGTGGTGTTTGGGGATCACGTGAGCCGTTGAATGAGGGTACCGCCGTGCAGTGGTTAAAAACTGGTGACAGAAGGGGTAACTAGTACTAGGCGGTCTGTTCGGCGAAAAGGACCACAGACACGAAAGGTCTTTGGTCCAAGTTACCCGAGCAGGGGCATGCTCCGACGAACATGAGGAATTACTAGGCCGGGTAAGTGACATATGAAGTCATTGGTCTAAGTGGGCTGTTCGGCAATGAGCAAGCCGAACAGGAGCACAATTCTCGAGGACGCTCTAGAAGGGTCCAAGAATGGCAATACTCAGTAAGGAAACGAGATATGGAGGAGATACCCAATGAGAATGGGATGAACAACCAGCTTTGGAAAGAGTTCCTAAATGGTCTAAAAAGAAATATGCAGTTAAGGGAATGAGAATCCCTGATATTCTGGGTTCCCTTTACGAGAAAGGAAACTTACGGCAGGAAGATGGCTTGCACAGCAAGTAGACATGGGTCTATAAATACGAGGTAAACCCAGAGGTAAAGGTACGCAATATACCGTATTCATATTGCAGTATTCTGTTGTTAATCGAGTTTTTGATCGTAAGTACGTGATACTGTGTAACGACCCTGATTTTTGGCCAATAAAAATTTCGCTGAAAATTTGAATTTTTATTTTAATACTTGGATTTCTTTTTAACATCCAAAAATCGGTCGTTATTGACTGATAAAAATTTTATTGTTATATTTGAAAATTCTTTATTTTATAAATCCCTTTTAGCGATTAATAATCCGTCATAATTAGGTTTATGAATTTAGAGGTCGGAATTCATCGCCCGGGCATTAAGGTCATTTTCTAAAAAGACGAGTATGCCTATTAAGACCTTGGTATAGATACTTGGTAATTGTGGTAAATCCTAGAATTTATTTTCTCGGCTGGAAATCCTACTTAGCAAGCATAGTTAGCTTTTAACCGATTAGTTAGCCAACCCTAACTACCGTCTGGCTTAGTTACGTTTCCCTAACCTAGAGCGTTGCATCGATGCCAAAGTGGTTAATTTTCGGCCTTTGCCTTGACCGTTGACTTGACAGCTTTCGCTTAGCTAGGCTGCCTTGGCGTCGGGCCACTGTCGCGCCTTGCTTTCGCCTTGGCATCGGGCCTGCCTTGCCTTGGCGCCGGCCCGCGGTCACGCCTGCCTTGCCGTTGGCTCGTCATTACGCCGCTTTGCCTTCGGCGTCGGCTCGTTTGCCCTCGCCGCTTAGGCGTCGGTCATTGCCGTTGTTGCTCGCTCGCCGCCATCGTTACGCTTGGCATCGAAGTCACGCTTACGCTTTGCCATGCTCACGCCGCGCCATCGCCTTGCTTGTGGGTCGCCTTGGCCATGCTCACGCCGCTTGGCCACCGCTTGCCTTGGCTGCCTTGGCCATGCTCACGCCGCTTGGCCATGCTCACGCCGCCTTGGCCATGCTCACGCCGCCTTGGCCATGCTTTTGCCTTGGCCGTGCTCACGCTGGCCATGCTCACGCCGCTTGGCCATGCTCACGCCGCTTGGCCATCGCTTTGGCCATGCTCACGCCTTGGCCACCGCTTGCTTGGCCATGCTCACGCCTTGGCCATGCTCACGCCGCTTGGCCATACTCACGCCGCCGCCGCTGGTCAGCTATTATCGCCGCCAGCTTGTTGGCCACCGGTCGCTGGCTGCCACAGCGTTTACCAGTCGCTTTGGCCGCCGCTACTACTTGGCCATAGGTCGCTGGCGCCGCTGCCGCTTAGCCATCGGGTGCCTTGGCCTTGCCATCGCTTTGCCACCGCTACACCGCTGCCACCGGTCGCTGGCCGCCGCTGGCCGCTAGCCATCGGGTCGCCTTAGCCATTGTTTGGCCACCGGTCGCTGCCACCGCTACACCGCTTGCCACCGGCTGCCTTTTGGCCACCGCTGGCCACCACCTTGCCAGTCGCTTTGGCCACGCCACACCTTGCCTTGGCGTTTGACCTAGAATTTCCTTTACCCATTGGTCAATAGGTAAACCTTGATTTATCTCCCTAAGTGCGAGATTAGATTAGTTTAGTGCTTAATTACAAAGTATTACACTTTTAGTATTAACCGTTGGATAATAACCGTTAGGAATTTTATTAACCATTGGACGATAGGCTAGAATCCTAGCCATTATTACCCATTGGTTATTAACCATTTAGGGAAAGTATTATCCTTTGGATAATAGTTAGTCTTGACAATCATGTGCTAAAATAATTTAATTAATAGATTTGGCATGTGTGAAATCTAATAAAATAAGTTTTGTTCATTAGATTATTAGGTTAGTACATAGTACTTTGGATGAAGTAGCATACTTAATTGGATATGGGATTCTCCCATACCTAGCCTAGATTGAGAAGTACTAGACTTTACATATTATATGTATGTACTTATATATATATATATATAGATATGCATATATGTTATATTATATGTATGCATGTGTGTATTAGAAAAACCCATATTACTTAAAAATGTGATTTTATGAATAACCCAAAGTACATATATATATATATTATTAATTGTATACTCTTTTATAGTACAAACAAGTGGGAGAGAGAGAGAGAGAGGGAGAGAGGAGAGAGAGTGCCGAGAGAGGAGAGAGAGAGACCCGAGAGAGAGAGAGAGAGAAAGAGAAGGAAAGAGAGGGAGAGAGATGGTACCTTGAATTGACCTAGCTCATCCATTGTACCTTAATGATCTTTTCCTACAAAATCTATGTACTAAATGTCCTAAATACATTTTCAATTCTTGTACAATCCTTCCAAGCCTAAATCCTCACTCTTTCCTTTGTCATCCCAATCTTGTCCTTTTATTATATATATGTGGTTATATATATATAAGTACAATGTACCAAAGAGAGAGAGAGGAGAGAGAGGCCGAGAGAGAGATTGAGAGAGAGAGAGAAAATTCGGATGGAGAGGGAGAGAGAGTGTGTGATATGTGTGTGCAAGTGGATTGACCTAGCATAGGCCATCTTGTCCTTGTATATGTATATAGTTGTATATATATATATATAAATATACATAGTACAATGTACCAAAGAGAGAGAGAGAGAGGAGGAGAGAAAGGCCGAGAGAGAGATTGAGAGAGAGAGAGAATTCGGATGGGAGAGGGAGAAAGGGAGTGATGTGTACAACCCAAGTACAAACCCAATCTAGACTTTCTTGCATCACAATGTACCATGAAATCTAGGGTTCTTGTGCTTTCACTCCAAAGGACAACCAAAACCATTTTCCTATAATTTCCAAGGACTTGATTGGACCAAAACCCCATTAGAATAGATTAAACCTAGTCCTTGTTTGGAAGGAAGAACAAGGAAGGTCTTTGGATGGTCTTTCAAGGCATGACATCACTTGGTTCATGACATAATCCATGGGATTTGGAGAGAGAGAGAAGGCCGGCCATTGAGGGGGAGGGAGAGCCCTTGCTTGCCTATAAATAGGACTCCATTCTCCTCATTTAACTCACACCATTCCAACCTCCAACTTTTCTCTCTAGGAAGCATAAGTATTCTTGTAGTTTAGCCTTGTTCTTGAGTGTTCTTGAGTGTTCTTGAGGTTCTTCCCTAGGCTTCAAGAAACACCTCTAGTGCCGCCACTAAACCGCCCTACGACCACCCTTTCGATCCAAAAGTAGTAGTCTAGTAGTCAAGATCAAGTTTCGAGAGAAACCTTTCTCTTTCGAAGCTAACGAAGGCCACCTCCTAAGCCGTTACTCCGTCCGTAGGAATTTCCAACCTAGCTAATTCGGCCCCGACTAGTTTCGGATCAAGGTAGAATCTTCCGTACCCATTTCTCCAAAGTATATGTACTTATGTTAGTTAGTATGCATGATAATGATAGTTTATGTTTTAGAACGTTGGATGCATGATAGTTAGCAAACTTAAATATCGGATGATTAAGCATGATTAGAATCCACTTAAGATATAACGTCGTGTAGAAGTAATCGCATGTTAATCTTTTAACTTAACTATAAGCCTATATTCCATTGCTTGTATTACTTGTGGTATATTAACAAAGCATATGGTGGATTACCACCCCAAGGGCGTCCTCACATGTGGCGTTATGCTTTAAGTAATGGTTATGGACATGCTATGTACTTGCTTGGATTATACTTACCTTAAGTATGCATAGTAAATTTCTAAACATGAGTTAAACGGTTAAGGTATCAAAGCTAGTTAGCAAAGACTTGTTTTACTACCGTGCTAAAGAAGAATGAGCATGTCAAATAATGAATTTCTACGCCAATAACCATATGTTGTTTTAAAAATCCCACAAGGGAAGAAAAGAATGGATATTTCAAAATATATTATTGTCTTGAGGATGATTATGAACATGTATGCACTACTCGTTGCTGATAAAACATGAGTGGCTTTAAGAAATAATTTGAGTATGATTAGGTAATATAGAGTTGGATGATCTTGCTAGTTTAGTTTCAAGATTACTTTAAAGTGATTCGTCCCGCCGCGGAGTCTATGCATGATTACGAGACACGAGAACCAAAAAGTAGAAACATGACATTTAAGGAGTGGTTGATATGGATAAAAAGGATTTTTGAGACTACATAATGGCCGGACTTGGTAGCCTTATGTGAGTTGTGAAAACCCGCAAGGTGGCCGGACTTGGTAGCCCTTTGTGCGGACTTGCGAAAACCACAATGAGGCCGGACTTGGTAGCCCCTTTGTGTAGATTGCTAATGGAGCCGGACGTGGTAGCTTCATTGGTAATTGGGCTTGGTTATCCGCGGAGAGGAGCCAATGCGAGGTTTTGTAACGTGGCCGGACTTGGTAGCCCGTTGAATGAGAAATGATTTTGGAAAGAAAATGGTGACACAATACGATGAGTCGCGTAGGAGAAACCAAGAAAGGCATGACACCAACGTAAGCAAGATAGTGATTGTGGATGTATCATGGTTAATTATGTTGTTTAATGAGCATGTGTAATCATTTATATGACTCTTTGTTGTAAGTTATGGGTTAGCGGGTTGGATTATTCTATTGAGCTTCTGTAGCTCACGGTGTTACCTTTTGGTGACCCTGACATATTATACTGGGGGCGACGCTGGTATAATGTGTCAGATTTCATAGATGAGCAGCAGGAACAGTACACCTTGGAGGCCTTTGGAGCCGAGGAGCTTGCAAGGATGGAGGAAGAGGCGGAGTAGTAGTTAACCTTAGATTATCCCCTCATTTGAATAAAAGTACTCTTGTGAGACTTATGTTGTAATAATGAGCTAGACTCTCCTTAAATTATTCAATAAAATGTTTATTTAACGTACCCAAAATTCGGGGCGTTACATACTGACTTTAGCATCGGAGGGCCTTTGCCACGAGAGGCAAAGGTGCGCTCACCCCTGTCTGTTTTGCAGAAAAAGGTTTCCGGTGACGTGCTAGGGTTCCGGTAAGAAGTCACGAGTAGCCGTTATTCTTTTGTGCTATTCAAAGCCTCTTTCGTTTTTCCGCACTTACACCATCCCTGGGAAACGAAGGATATCCCTTTGAAAAACGACCATGGTAGAAGTAGACCCAATCACGCCGCTTGCAGAAAAGAACCAGGCTGGTGGGGAAGGAGGCGAATCCCCTCCTGGTGCTCCGAAAAAGCATGCTAGTGGCCATAGCAAGAGGATAACGAGCAAAGATCATCCCATAACTCTTCATGATGATCCGAAAAACAAAGAAGGTGGGACAGCCACGGAATCCACGAGAAGGAGCAGGTCCCACCACGGGATAGAATCGGTGGCACATTCGAAAAGTGCGCGCAGCAATAAGGATATCCTGGACCAGAAGAGACAGGAGATAGAGGAATACGCTCGTCTGATTAAGAGGCGAGAATACGAAATCCAACAACTCGAACGGATACGAGAACATCCGGAAGATTCTGGACTTTCACGAAGAAAGTCCAGAGGAGGGAGGCTGGCTGTGGCGGAGTATAAGAAAGCGTCTCCATGAAGAAAAAGGAGCAGGAGCCTCACCCCGAAACAGCCAAGGACTTTTTCACGAAAAAGAAGAAGCAAGAGCAGAAGTTCCACCCCAGAAGAAGGTGGGATCAGGAAGCACCACAGGGACAGGTACGAGAGACCTGACTCCGATTGGGAGAGGCATGCTGCTAAGACTGCAAAGGGACAAGAAGAGGCAACCGTGTCTGCACGAGAAGCAGCACGGAAGGCTCTTAGCAACATAGCCTCTTCTCCTTTTGTGAAGAGATTGAAGGAGGCAAGGTTGCCAAGCAGGGTGAAGCACGGGACCTTCGTCCCATATGAAACTAATGCTGACCCCGTGGCACACATACGGCATTACCAACAGGCAATGTTCATGCATGATGGCGATGACGCGATCATGTGCAAGATGTTCCCGTCGAGTCTGGGAAAGGTGGCCTTATCTTGGTTCCATAAATTGGAGCTGAACACCATACGAGGATGGAGGCGAGTTGGCGAAGAATTCACCGCCCGGTTCCTAACCGCCAGAAATCGCCCAAGACTTTGAAAGCCTCTCAATTATGAAACAGGGGGAGAACGAGCCGATCGGGACTACGCCAAAAAGTATTGGGAAACTTTCAATGAGATTGAAAGTTGCAATGAGGAGTACGCAATAGCCACGTTCAAAACCGGGTTGCCTGTTCGGGGAGATACGAAAGTCCCTGAATATGAATCCGGTGAGCACGCCGGGCACACCGATGGAACGAATTGAACAAAGATGCCAGAACGAGGATGACATATCATGCGGGAGGATGGCAAGTGGGTGCCGAATACCCAGTGGTCTATGCAAAAGGCGGATAAGCCGAGCCCGTAACGCATAAGGAAAGGAAGGAATTGGCAGCCAAGAGAGAGCCGAGCAGAGAAAGGCCACCCACGATCCAAAGTCATTCTTTTCGATTACTACAATTTGGAAGGAGCCCATCTACAGGTTCTTTACCGAATTAAGAATCACCTTATTTCAAATGGCCCCAACCCCTGGGGATAAGGATGCAACGTGCTACGAATCAGCATTGCAGCTACCATAAGGACTGGGGTCACATGACTGAAGACTGCGAGATGTTCAAAAGGCACCTTGACGATTTGGTCTCTCGGGGCTACCTTAAAGAGTTCATCCAGGAGGATCCCAAGGATAAGCGGAAGGCCATGGAGTTGGATTACGAACAGAATCCTAAAGGAGTAATCCATATGATACATGGGTTGGCCGCACCTTATACGAGAAATGAGGTAAGGTTGCTCCAGAGACAAATCAAACATGACCAACATGTCATGAGGTTGGGAAGGAAGAGAGGACGAGAGAATGACGTAGGCAACGAAGGCCTAGTCTTCTCAGACGAAGATTTGAAAGAAGTCCAGGTGCCCCATAACGATGCCTTGGTCATAACCCTACGAATTGGGGAGTATGATATTGAGAGAATCCTAGTAGACTCAGGAAGCTGTACAGAGATATTGTACTTCGAAGCATTCAAAAGGATGGGTTTGACTCAAGCAGATTTGGAGCAGTCAAAGACACCCTTAGTGGGATTTGGAGCAGGGGCAGTTTGGCCCCTAGGGAAGATAACCCTCCCTGTCCGTGCAGGTTCAGTAGTACTGCGAACTGACTTTCTGGTTGTAGACGTCCCATCTTCCTATAATGCGATTATAGGGAGAACTTGGTTACACAAGATGAGGGCTGTTTCTTCTACTTACCACCAGATGGTGAAATTCCCAGGGTCTAATGGAATTGAAAAGATCAGGGGTAACCAAAAGGCGGCACAGCAGTGTTTAATCTCAATCATCAAGAAAATGCCAAAGGCCCATAACGTCCATACAGTGGAGGTACCTGATCAACCGACTATCGAGGACGTCAGGAGGAATCCAGCGGAGAAAGTGGTGGAAGGCCTGAAGAAAGTACAGATCAACGAGACTGATCCGGAGAGGTATTTTCTGATTGGGGAGTCACTAACAGAAACGAAAGAAGCCGAATTGGTGAGTTTCCTAAACAAACACGTCGATGTTTTAGCATGGGTACCAGAGGAGATGCCTGGAGTAGATGCAGATGTGATCTGCCACCACTTAAACGTGGACCCCCAACATAAGCCAGTGATCCAAAAAAAGAGAAGGGCAGCCACCCAACACGTCGATGCTGTCATCGAAGAGGTGGATCGCCTGTTGGAAGCCAAGGCAATACGAGAGTTTATTATCCGAATGGTCGCCCAACCGTAGTAGTGAAGAAGAAGAATGGGAAATGGCGTATCTGTGTAGACTTCACGGACTTGAATAAAGCGTGTCCCAAAGACAGTTTTCCTCTCCCAAGGATAGATCAGTTGGTTGATGCAACTGTTGGATACGAACGCAGATGAGTTTCTCGACGCATATCGAGGATATCATCAGATCGCCTGTATGGGCCGGATCAAGAGAAACATCTTTTATCACGCCACGGGGTTGTACTGTTATTTCTTGTAATGCCTTTTGGATTGAGGAATGTAGGGGCAACATATCAAAGTGGCAACCATTATGTTCAAGAAGTTGCTTGGCAGGACTATGGAGGTCTACATAGACGATATGGTTGTGAAAAGCGAAGCCAAACATGGTCACATAGCAGACCTCAAAGAGGCCTTCAAATCCCGAGGAAGTACAAGTTAAAGCTCAACGCCTCGAAGTGTGCGTTGAGTGGGCTCTGGAAAGTTTCTAGGCCACTTGGTGACCATAAGAGGATCGAGGCAAATCTTGACCAGATAGCAGCCTTGCAGGGCTACAGAGCCCTAGGACAACGAGAGAAGTCCAGAGGACCGGAATGGCTGCAGCTCTTAACCGATTCATTAGCCGTTCGAGCGACAAATGCAGGACCATTCTTTCAATTGTTGAAGAAAAGAGAAGGATTCGAGTGGGGAGCCAGAATGTGAGTAGGCTTTCCAGGACTTAAAGAAATACCTAGCTTCGCCCCGCTCCTATCAACCCCGAGAACCAAGAGAGACCTTGGTGTTGTACTTGGCGGTTTCGAGCATGCAGTAAGTGCGGTTCATGGCGGATAAGGAGGCTGAGCAAATTCCAGTTTACTATGTGAGTAAGATGCTGTTGGACGCAGAAACGAGGTATCTGCCCCGTGAAAAACTCGTCCTTGCTTTAAGAACAGCCACAAGAAAATTACCCCACTACTTCCAGAGCCACAAGGTGGTAACCTACACCGAATATCCACTGAAGTCTCTGCTACGGAAAACAGACTTCTCGGAAAGGATCTCCACCTGGTCCGTTGAGTTGAGCCAGTACGACATCGATTATCAACCGCGCACCGCGATTAAAGGCCAGGTGTTGGCTGATTTCGTAGCAGAGTTTTCTCCTTCCGTAGCACCCCAGCCTCCTACGAGGAAGGAGCGCCGAACGGGGACTTCGAACAAACGAAGTGAGGTATCAGCCGAACAGAACGCCGAGGAATGGAAGTTGTTTGTCGACGGCTCGGCGTGTAATTCCGGTTCCGGTGCTGGCATCGTCCTGTTCCCACCCCAGGGATCTCTGTCCGGCTTGGATTTAGCGCTTCGAACAACGTGGCAGAATATGAAGCACTCTTGATTGGCCTTAAAAATGCAAAAACTTTGGGGGCGAAAAAGGTCAGGGTCTACTGCGACTCACAATTGGTGGTACGTCAACTGTCTGGGGAATACGAGACCCGGAGTGAGAAAATGGCGGCCTACGTGGAAGCAGCTAAAGGCCTGCTTGACACCTTCGAAAAGGTTTACATTGAGCAGATAAGCTATGGGCAAAATTCCCATGTGGATTCCTTGGCTTGGTTGGCTGCAGCCGTACCCATAGAATACAGGAGGAAGGTAGCAGTGGATTACCTGACCCAGCCGAGCATTGGCCAGAGTGTTGAAATGGTCCTGGACGTAAACCAGGGGCCAAGTTGGATGGATCCAATTGTGGGATTCCTACGAGACGAGACACTTCCTACTGACAAAAAGGAGGCCCACAAAATCAGAACCAAGTCCGCTAGGTTCTGGCTGTCCCCAGAAGGAAAGCTATATAGAATGTCCTTTACTGGACCATACCTGCTCTGCGTGCACCCCGAGATGGTGCAGAAGTTCCTCCACGAGATTCATGAGGGAACATGTGGGAGCCATGCTGGGGGCAGGTCCATCGCCCACCGAGCAATCACGCAGGGGTACTGGTGGCCACATATGCAGGAAGATGCAAAGGTTTATGTAAAGATTTGTGAGAAATGCCAGAAGTTCTCACCGATGATTAGAACACCAGCCGAAGATCTGGTGCCCTTGACTAGTCCATGGCCATTTGCTCAATGGGGGATGGACATCGTTGGTCCACTTCACAAGGCTACTGGGAACCGAAAATTCCTGCTGGTAGCAACAGACTACTTCACGAAATGGATTGAAGCTGAGCCTTTGGCTAAAATTACTGAACCTATGATAGAGAGGTTTGTCTGGAAGAGTATCATTACCCGTTTCGGGGTCCCTTATTCTCTGGTCACTGATAATGGGTCGCAGTTTCAAAAGAAGTTCAAGGCTTTCTGTGCCCAATATGGGATAAGAAATTATTATTCAACCCCTGCTTACCCCCAGAGTAATGGGCAAGCAGAGGCATCCAATAAAACCATTCTGGATGGGATTAAGAAAAGGTTGGATAAGGCAAAGGGCAAGTGGCCTAATGAGCTGCCATTGGTGCTCTGGGCACACCAGACAACGCCTAGGAGGTCTACGGGAGAGACCCCCTATTCTTTGGCTTATGGAACAGAGGCAGTTATTCCATTGGAAGTTGGCCTTCCTACTAACAGAATAGCTTTAGTCGAGAGTGGGGGAAATGACAGGGCTCTTGAAATTGAGCTCGACCTTGCCGAGGAAAGAAGAGAAAGAGCCCTGGTGCATTTGGCCTCCTACCAAGAGCAGTTGATGAAAAACTACAATAAGCATGTCCACCCTCGCGAGTTCGGTGTTGGAGACCTTGTGCTCCGCAAGGTGCTCGGCAACACCAATGTGGCCAACGAGGGCAAGTTGGGGGCCAATTGGGAAGGCCCATATCGAGTTACCGAGGTTGTAGGCATTGGGGCCTATCGTTTGGCAAACTTGGACGGGAACCCAGTGCCATGGCCCTGGAATGTCCACAACCTGAGGAAGTTCTTTGTTTAAAAGACTCCAGTTTACTTTTTATTTTGTTTTAGAATTGTGATTGTGTGGGAATTATGAATACAATTCCCTTGTGTTTCCTGTTTTAGTTGCATGAGGTACGCGTAACGACCCCTTGAGTTTTTAGGATTAAGAATAAAATCATGTCTTTTGCAATATATTGACTTTTTCAGAAATTCTATCTACTTATGGATTGTTTTGATTTATAAATACGAATAATGGCTCTATCTTCCCCTTCTTCGTATTGGGGAGCAGGAAATGGGTACGAATGAACTCAGTACATACGAGATACTTAAGAATTATTTAAGTACGAAAAACTTATAATACTTGTATTAGAATTCACAAGTACGAAATACTTGTATTACAATTCACAAGTATGAAACACTTGTTCACGAGTACGAAACACTTGTATTAAAATTCACAAGTACGAAACACTTGGGCAAGGGTACGTGATACTCAAAAATATACAAGTACGAATACACTTAGTATATAAATACTTATTTAAGTATGAGAAACTTGAATATTATGTAAGTACGAGATACTTAGCAATTGTTTACGTACGTGACACTTAACAAATACTTAAGTACGAGGATACTTAGACATGCCAAGTACGAAATACTTGAACAAAAAAAACATAATGAAATATTTAGACAGACTAAGCACGAGAGACTTAGGCAATTCCAAGTATGAAATACTTAGTAGATTCCAAAAAACACAGATAGACATACGAATCCGATCACAACTACGTATGACGTACATAAACAAGGTACGAGATACCACCAGCAACTATCCAGCCACGAAGGGCCGAGTAAAATAAATAAAGGCCTCGAAATGGCCACCAAAGAGCAAAGTGTTTTTTGCCACACAGGGCCGAATACCTGTATCATCAAAGATTAAAGTAAACTGATGCCACGCAGGGCCAAAATACCACGGTCACGCAGGACCTATCAAACATGATGCCAAAGTGTTTAAGGAGGTTAAATCAAAAACAGACTTACCGAGTCTAGTCCAGATTCTGGACTTCTGGTTGAGTATTGTCTGGAACCTCTGTGCGTGTTCTAATCTCAGTATTGCCTTCAGTAGCTTGCCCCTCCAAGTTACCTGGATCTTGTGTTGTTGCCTGCACATCGACCTCCCCAAGATTGGCAACTTGCAGCTCCGTCTGAACCTCCAAGGTCTCCATCTCAACATTCTCATCCGTATCAACAAAGTCATCGATCTGTTGATCCACGTCATCTGTCAGAGCTTCATTTGGGGCTTGGGATGCAGCTGCACGGCGGCTGGGTAGGTCATTGTTTACCCACAAAGGGCAGTCATCTGCAGCTCCCATTTTGATCAAACAGCCCTCCCAGCCGGCTGCCCAGATTTGGTCTTGAATGCATCTGACCCACGTAATCTGCTGTGGCAGCATCAAAACCTTTCTCGTACCCAGCATCGAAGGCTTCTTTCTTTGTGGTATCAATCTCAGCCAGAGCCTGCTTGAGATTGCCTTCAGCAGTCTCCATCCTCTCCTTTGCATCAAGATAGTCAGTCTTGGCATTATCCCTCTCCCTTTCCAGTCTAGTCACTGTACGGAGCAACCTAGTGTTGTCGTTCAGGAGGTTGTTCCGTTCAGCCTCTACTTCTTGCAGTTTTTGACCAAGGGTGACCATTTTTTGAATAAACTACAGCAAAAAGGAGTACAGAGTGAATATCTAGGATTAGGTACTCATTTAAAGAAAGAATGCAAGTCACGAGATAACTAGACGTACCTTTATACCACTGACGAGCCCAGTGGAAAGCACCCTGTCTGACGGAGATGAAGACTCTTTTTGCATGTCAACAGGTAAAAACAGAGCTTGTGCGAGGGCCATTGCCGTCTCTGAAGAGCTGGCACTGTCCCCGACATGCACGGCCCTATCACCTCGGGTGAGAGTAGGAGCCCAGATTTGAGGAGGGGGCTGGGTGTTGACAAGCTGAGGTTGGTTAAGCGACACATCGGCTTGACCTGTCGCGTCTTCGGCAGATTGATCTCGGGAGCGTTTGTCCCTGTGAGCATCCCCGGCTTCCAAAGCAGCATCTCTTTCCCGTGGGGAAGAGGATGCACAGACTGAACCCCCTCTGGTGCGCCTCGGAGGAGGTGGAGCTTGGCCAGTGGATGCTGCCCGGCCAGTGGCACTGCGGCCACGTGAGGAAACAGTGAGGAGAGTGCTGAGATTTACCGTTTGACGAGTAGTCATTTCGGAGTATGGGGGGAAGGAGAATATCCCTGTGATGAAGATTGGCTGGTGTCTCTATCAGGAACTGATTGCTCGGTACGAAGTTGTGATCTTCGGAGCACCAAGCGAGGCAAGGGGATCCCTTATGAGATGGGCACCTCTCCTGGCTGCCCGGCTACGGTGACCCCCGAGCTTCGTCTATTACTCCTTGTCTGGGGAGCCGCAGAAGTAGAAGCACCGTCTGTGCTTGGGGTGGATAATCTTCTGTCGATAAACCCCTTGTAAGCTGGGTCGTATCCTAGTAATACGCAGGCGTCACGACCTCGCCCAGTGGTTTGCGTGCTCGGCACCCCCTTGTATTTTAAGACTTTGTTGATGTCCGCTGTACGGACATAACTTGGCTCCCTGCTTGGCCTTTTGTTTGCGTTTGTTGCTGCAAAACAGAACGAAGGAAAGGGTTACACAAAGATACAACCTTGACTAAAGTTTGGAAGTACCGAAAGTAAAAGGGATAATTTGGGAGCATACGTGGGTGGCCCCATACGTGGGGGCAATGAAAGCCCACCACCTGGCCGTCTTCCCCTTGTGGCTCATAGGCTCCAGTGACGTATAGAAAGCCAATCTCATGATCCCGAGCGGAGTCTGGAAGATTCAGCACGAAACGCTTGTCTACCTTCCTAACTTTAAAATAATAGGTGTTGTACTCACGGTTGTGTACAATGCTATACCACCATTGTAACTCCCAAATTCCTAGTTCTGTTCCCAGAATTTCATTTAGAGCTACCATTCCCGTTACGAGCCTAAAAACGTTGGATGAAAGTTGCATGGGAGTAAGTTTATACCAATTCAAGACTCGACGAAGTAAGGGGTGAAGGGGGAATCGGACTCCGCCCTCAACTATGGCTACGATTGGGATATAAATTCTATCCCATGAACTATCCTCTCTGTTCGCACCTAGAGGAGCGAGTTCAAGCCCTACATTGTCAGGAACATGATACTCGGACCTGAAGGCGGCCATGGCTGCGGGGGTTTCGCAGAGTTTTCTAAACTTACCAGGTTTAAGTTCATTGTGACCTTCATCCGCCATGGATGTGTTCAAAAAGGTTACAAATGGAGTAGAATCAGAAAATGGGTTCGAATCAATCTTTGAAAACAAATGAAGATCTGAGAACGAGATTCTCAGATTAGAGCTTAAAGAGGAGATAAGAACGAGAATCTTACAAGGATTTGGCAAAGAATTCCAGGAGAACAACTGGTTTTACAAGCGGCGGCAATGGCAGTCGTAAGGAGGCTGTAAGTCGCCTGGTCTTAGAGAGAGAAGATGCTGGGATTTCAGTTTTGGGTGTAAAACCCAGAAAAGATCCCTTTTTGGGATAAAGGAAAAGAGACGGAGGTGAACCGTCTCTCCTCACACCGTTACATAGAAAGTAACGGAAAGAGGGTTATGGAAAAATGTAGTCTGACGCCGTAAGTAAAAACGTCAGATCGAGTTTAATGAGGAGCGTACGGGATACGCCACGTAGGCTCCATATTTCGAAATAATATGACGGGTAAACCGCCAAAAGAAATCAAATGGTCATTAGTGCTATATTTGCACGGGACATCACTAAGCTCGGCCTAAGGTATGTTCTTTAAAAAGCTTTACCCACTGGCCCGAGCAGTTCCACTGGGCAAAGCTGGGGAGCAATTGTAGGGAGGTAGTCCCGAGCAGACACAAAAAGTAATCGAACATGTGGTGTTCGGGGATCACGTGAGCCGTTGAATGAGGGTACCGCCGTGCAGTGGTTAAAAACTGGTGACAGAAGGGGTAACTAGTACTAGGCGGTCTGTTCGGCGAAAAGGACCACAGACACGAAAGGTCTTTGGTCCAAGTTACCCGAGCAGGGGCATGCTCCGACGAACATGAGGAATTACTAGTCCGGGTAAGTGACATATGAAGTCACTGGTCCAGGTGGGCTGTTCGGCAATGAGCAAGCCGAACAGGAGCACGATTCTCGAGGACGCTCTAGAAGGGTCCAAGAATGGCAATACTCAGTAAGGAAAGGAGATTTGGAGGAGATACCCAATGAGAATGGGATGAACAGCCAGCCTTGGAAAGAGTTCCTAAATGGTCTAAAAGGAAATATGCAGTTAAGGGAATGAGAATCCCTGATATTCTGGGTTCCCTTTACGAGAAAGGAAACTTACGGCAGCAAGATGGCTTGCACAGCAAGTAGACATGGGTCTATAAATACGAGGTAAACCCAGAGGTAAAGGTACGCAATATACCGTTTTCATATTGCAGTATTCTGTTGTTAATCGAATTTTTGATCATAAGTACGTGATACTGACTTTAGCATCGGAGGGCCTTTGCCACGAGAGGCAAAGGTGCGCTCACCCCTGTCTGTTTTGCAGGCTAGGGTTCAGGCAGCAAATTAGGGTTCCGGCGAGGTAGCACGTGCAGCTGTTATCATTCAGTGTCGTTCTGAACACTGTCCGGAATTTTCTCCCTACAATGCGGGAGGCGCGGGGCCAGTGACTGAAGCACGGAGTGTTGTAATGAAGGAACCGAGGCACGGAGCCGGTTTGTTAGGCGGGGAGCTTGAGGTATTGAAGCTTTGATTGGACCGAAGCGCGGAGCTGGTTTTGATCATAAGGCGAGAGCTTAGGAGATGGAACCGAAGCGCGAAGCTGGTGTTGATAGTTCAAAAATCTTTGCCTTCCGGAGGTAAGAACTTGAGAGGTTCGAGCTTTGGCATGATTGAAGCGAGGCGTAGAGCCAGTTGTATTCTGATGGTCTGTGCGCGGAGCTTTCTCATCATAAAGATTTGGCTTTGAGCCAAAGGATCGAGGTTCTGGACCGATCAATAAAACCGAGGCGTAGAGCCGGTTGATTGCAAGGTAGACCTGCGAGTGAGTGATAGATGCAAAGCATAACATGTATGTATGATAGTGTTTGTTAGATGTGAACAGCTAAGGTGATAGTGATGATTATGCAGACTCGATGTGTTTGATGCAATATGTGCACGGGCCCGTGCGTGTGTGTTTGATATAAGCTTAGAGCTTCTTTCAAGTTCAGGACTTGAGCAATCAGAGCGTAGAGCTCGAGCATTCGGACGGCAGAATCCAAGCGTTCAAAGTACAGGCTTTGAGCATCCAGTACGCAGTGGTTGGGCATTCAAACGTAGAGCTTGCGCATTCAAGTATAGAACTTGAGCATCCAGTACACAGTGGTTGGGCTTGATAATTGTTGCTGATTGGGACGGCGTAGAGCCTGTTTGAGAATTGTTACGGCTTTGAGCCAGTTGAGATAATGGGCTTTGAGCCGCTGAATGGTGGGCTTTGAGCCGCTGAATGGTGGGCTTTGAGCCACTGAGTCGATAACAGACGTAGAGCCGTTGAGTAATGGGCTTCGAGCCGCATGAGTGGTGGGCTTCGAGCCACTGAGATAATTACGGCGTGGAGCCAGATAGTTACGGCTTTGAGCCTGTTGAGATGATAACGGGCGTAGAGCCGTTGAGTTGACAATAGGCGTGGAGCCATTGAGACATGGGCTTTGAGCCACTGAATTGATAGTAGGCATGGGGCCTCTTGAGCGAGCATAGAGCTGCTGGTAGTGAATACGGGCATGGAGCCATCATGATAATAGGTTTTGAGCCGCTGAATTGGTAAATGTGGGCATAGAGCCGCTGATCCCTTTTAGCGAGCGTAGAGCTGCTGATAATGAGTATGGGCATTGAGCCGCTGAATTGATAGGCTTAGAGCCGCTGAAGAGCTTGAGCACGGGCGTTGAGCCATTGGGATAAGAGGCCTGTGTTGAAAATGGGCGTGGGGCCACTGAGATAATTAGCACGGGCGGAGAGCTGTTTGAGGTGCTAGATGAGGAGCCGTTGCGATAATAGGCAAGGAGCCTGCTGAGACGGTGAATACAAGCTTAGAGCCGTTGAGAAAATAGGCAAGGAGCCTGCTGATGATAAGTAGGGGTCTTGGATCCGTTAAGATAATGGGCTTAGAGCCGCTAAGTTGATAATTGGCATGAAACCACTGATATAACAGGCTTGATCGTGATGAGCTTTGGTCTGCAGTTTATGGAGAGTGAGCCTCTTTGTGCTTGGGTGTGCCCCCAAGGCTAGTTTAGTCAATGCTTCTGTTGGTCACGGACCCAGAATAATAGCTTGAGTTAGTGCACTGAGCAAAATCCACTGGGGGTTGAAGGAAGTCGATTGGAAGGCCAAGAGATCGATTTCTCGGCCGAATAATGGATTTGACGGCCGAGGTATCGATGTTTCGGCCGTGAAAAAGCCAAAGATCAGAAAATCGATTTAAGTTATGGGCAATCGATCTCACGGTTTATTTCACAACTCATCACTTCTCTCCTCCTCTCCTCCGACCGAGCGATTCCCTTCATTCCTCCTCCAATCGACCGCCGCCGTCCCCCGACTGCCACTGTTCCGACCGCCATCTTCCATGGCTTCCTCTCCTCCTCCTCCGATTGACTCTACCACTGGTGGTCCTTTATCTTCTACTGCCGTTCCGAGAGATACGGGCAAGACACCAGTCGTGGAGGCCACAGTCCTGGGCGGGGTTTCAAGTACCCGCATTCTTCGTTCTAGCCGACGTAAGCCGGCTGTCGGGGGGAGTTCTTCACAGCCCACTCCTCCTAATACTGAGTTCGAGACTCCTTCTGACGTGGGTAGTGGTGCTTTGCCGTCGTTTGATGCTGCCACGTATGCCCCTTTGGTTCACATTATCGGGGGCGGTGGTTCGTTGCGATACCGTCTTCCTCTCAGCGACGCTTCAGTTGAGATTTTGCACAGGGAGCCAGAGCAGCATTTCGGTTTCACCAACCGGTAGGTACATTTTATCCTGCAATATATTTGTTTGTTATTAGACTTTATGAAGTTGTAATTGATATTTGAATTGGAAATCGAGTTCTTTAGATTTGCCCCTTGTTTAGGCATTTTTGCTATTGTGTTGATTTCTTCTCGTAATTTGCAGGCAAATGAGAAGCTGCGTGTGTGGGGAAGTGGTCCACAGGTGTTTGAGTGGTACGAGAGGCTTCCTTAGAGTGCCAGGGATGTAGTTGCCTTGGCTGGTTTTGAGCGACTGATACTAGGCTTTCCCCTTCCGAAGGCGGAGCTTGGCTTGACCACGGCACTCGTGGAGAGGTGGTGGGATACCACCAACACCTTTCATCTCCCTGAGGCTGGAGAGATGACCGTCACGCCGGGTGACTTTGCCTTGCTTACAGGTTTGAGAGTGGGCGGTGACCCTCTCCCGATTGATCCGCGGATCCATGAGCGGAGAGATGCTTTTGACTATCTCTTGGGGAAGACCCCCACTGTGTTTGAGAGCGGCCACATCACCTATACCTGGCTTCGGAAGCAGTTTGATCATGCGGGGATCTTGACAGAGGTATCTCTTCCTCAGCTGGTACGAGCTTTCCTCCTCTACCTTCTTGGGCAGACTCTATTCTGCAACAAGGAGAACTCAGTGCATGTTCAGTTCTTGGCCGCTTTGGTGGACTTAGAGGCCATAGCAGGGTTTGACTGGGGGACCCCTGCTTTGGCCACACTATATGGTCATTTGAGCGCTTGCTCGCGAGGCGTTAGCCTATCACTGGGTGGACACCACCGTGTCCTTGAGGTATGCTTAGTATTTTTGGTTATTCCTTCATTTGTTTTGATTTCTATAACTCATGTTTGCCTTCCATCTTTGCTTGCAACTCTAGGCTTTTGAGCATTTGTTACAGTTTCCTCCTCCCACTGATCATAGAGAACCTAGATTCGTTCCACGGGCGGCCCGTTGGTTGAAGGGAATCCGAAAGAAGAGGTCACCCGCTATGGATCTGCTGGCTTGAAGACGAGTTTTGGATCGTCTGACAGTAGATCAGGTATGCTGTACCTATTTTTTGGTTTCCATGAAGTTCTGTTTTTGCTATCTTTAATGCTATCCGTCCATATCGCAGGTATGCTTTGATCCGTGGAGGACCATTCTTGATGACGCTCCTTTGGAGTTGACCTCTGCTAGGGCTTTGGACAGTCAGCACTTCCTCCTGGAGGGGCCTTTCTCGAGAGGTTGGTATCTCGGGGAGAGGGTAGCGAGCCAGTACTTCCCACGTTCTGAGGCATTGCAGTTTGTTCCCCTTCCTCCTCCAGTGGGCATGAGGTCGACTCATCTTTTGACAGGAGAAGGCTTGCTTCTTGCTCTTGAGAGACAGCTGGCTGTAGATTTCCTTCAGGAGGGAGATTACTCTGCCTTTCGTTTGGCTTCGCTGACTCTACCTGCTGTTACTGCTGCCGCTGTTGCTGCCGCTCCTGTTTGGCCACGAGCTCCCAGTTTCATTTCTTTCCATAATGCTAATGGGGAAGAGGAGCGTCTACCACTGACACCGTGTGCCTCTCAGCTGTATATGCTTCCTGCCGGGGTTCCGCAGGTAATATTGCGGATATTTAGTGTTTCTTTTCAACATTTTTCCTTTGCTTTGCTATATGATTATCCTCCTTGCAGGTGCCTGCTGACATAGTCCAGGAGTGGCTACGTGCATTTCAGAGTGCAAAGGCTTTGGTTCGGCGACAGCGGAGTCGGATAGTTGCAGTATGTATCCCTTGATTTCTTTTATTTCCATCCCATATCCTATGTGAACCTGAATGTCTATGTTCTATTCTTTGTAGCTTGAAGCGGTGCAGGTGCTGATAGTATCAATCACCCAGAGTGCTGGAGTCAATGAGGGTGGGAGCACTAGGGCTGGTGATGGAGCTGCTGTAGCTGATGACGGGGGTGCTAGAGCTGGTGCCAGAGCTGGTGATGAAGATGCTGATGAGGGACAGAGGATCAGTATTCCAGTTCCTGAGCGTTTTCGTCCTTCCTCTTCTAGTCGTGCCCCCAAGAGGGGTCGTAGGTAGCTTCCCTTTTTTCTTTGTACCTGTACTTGTTAGTTTTAAAACAGATATGTATTTTTTTTTTTTTACGAAGCAACTTCAGCATGCTTGGCAAGTATTGTGTTTTATCCTGAGATATTCCAAATTTGCATGGTCTGAAAATTTGTAACTGCTATGATTGTTAAAACAATAGCAGATTGGAACATGGGCCGAAGGATGGATTACTCGGAGCAACTTCAGCATGCTTGGCAAGTATTGTGTTTTATCCTGAGATATTCCAAATTTGCATGGTTTGAAAATTAGTAACTGCTATGATTGTTAAAACAATAGCAGATTGGAACATGGGCCGAAGGATGGATTACTCGGCCGAGAATTCCATTCTTCGGCCGCTACTTCTTATTTCCTAAAGAAGCTAGACTTTTGCTTTTTAGCCAGGTGGCATTTCTTCTTTCTTGTGCTTGAATCAAATTCATGTCTTTGATTTGCTTTTGTTACTTCCACAATCTCTTTGCCAGGTTACGGGACTCTCGGGATATCTTGTCCCTTATGCTGGTGACTTTTGAGTCGGAGAGGACGAGCGATGATTCTCGTGACCTTTATCTTTGCCAATCCTTTGAAAAATGACTAACTCATCTTTTGTGAGCTCAATACGCAAGGTTAGCTATATACCTATTACTGAGTACAAACATGTTGATGTTTTTCCTTCTTTCCAAATGTTTTGGGCCGTATCTCAATGTGAGACTGCCTACGTATCCCAATCAGGGAATCAGGCCATAAACGTAGTTCCGAGATTACCTTTGAGGCTGGGCTTCCACTCTTGGTTTTTCTCCTCACATGCTCTAAGTTTTGCCTAGGTTACCTGGCGGAGGTTGAGTCCCTAGCGAGCTTTTCTTTGAGTGCCTTAACTTGTGCCTAGGCTGCATTGCGCGTTTTCTTGCCCTAGCAGGCTTTGCTCTTACTTTTGCTTGGGCTACTTGGTCCTCTCAAGAAATTTCGTTGTATCTTTTAGAACAGATTCCTTTTGCTTTGGAAAGGAATTCGATGGAGATGTTTTCTTGGATCTCCCTTTTGTGTTTGTACCTTCGTAATAGATAAGCTAACTCTAAGTGTTCTCACGGAGATAGCGTCATCTCCCTAAGTTTTGACAGGAACTTAGTCTTAAGCAATCAGGGTTCGTCCCTTCCTTCCTTTTGTTAGCAACATAAAGAATTTGATTCTTATAATTCCCTTTTCCTTGGCAAAGAGTTTGTAGCATGTAGCTATTGCATTTCGAAGGATGAATTATTCATTAAGCATATAATGGAAAGGTAAAATGAAAGTTTAATTTCAAAAGATGCCCAAACAGGGGCCCAAAACATGTCCTAGCTTACTTCAGGAAATAAAAGTAATGCTTTTGTCATGACATGCAATTAATGTAGCGTCTCGGGAGTTGCTCCTTTGCCTTTCACAGTTTTATACTCCTCTTCACCCTTTTTGTTGCCAAACAGAGTCTTTAGGTCACACTCAGCCAGTACCTCAATCCAATCTTTAGGAGTAATAGGAAGAGGGTTTATTGGTTCTTCTTCCATATCACTGTCAGTCCATTCTTGATCAAAGAAGATTTGCATTCCAGGATACCTTTGTTTGGTGGTTTCATCTTCCCATGTTTCCGCGAAACCATAAAATGGGAAGTCTTCTCCTTCTCTTACAAACCAGCCGTTGAGTGTTTTTGGGACCATGGTTTCTCTTCTTTGATCCTGCTCCCTCTTGTCTTAGCTTTTTCCATGCTTCTCTTCTTCTCTATCTCAGCTTTTGTCGGGGTGTAGCCAAGACCAAAGGCGTATTGATTATGCGGAGGATCGATCATTTGCGGGATGCCTTGTGATCTTTTGCCTAAACCCAATCTAGGACAGTAGTTGTGTTTCTTCATCATTCGTATGGCAGGGGTGCTTATGTAGAAGTTTCTTTCGGCCATTAGAGCTTGTACGGCAATTGCTTCTTCAAGGCTGAATCCAGTGAGAAAAGTTTCTTCAGTTCTTACCTCTTGTACAGGTGTGTTGGAATGGGTTCGGATTGATGAATCCCCTAGGATGGTGATGACCTTCCCATCTGCTGCGAACTTGACTTTTTGATGCAAGGTAGAAGGTACTGCCCCAGCGTCATGTAACCACGGCCTTCCCAACAAGAGATTGAAGGTAGCTGGTATGTCCATTACATGGAATTCCACATCTCTCTTGATCCTCTCCACTTCTAGTGGTAAGGTAACACACCCAACCACTCTCCTCTTTGAATGATCATATCCCCTTACGCCTTGGCTGGAAGGGTATATCAACAATATCAACTCCTAGCTTGTCGAGAGTCCTTTAAGGGCACACATTCAAAGTGGACCCATTATCCACTAGGACTAACGGGATCCATTTAGTGAGGCACTTGAGAGAGATATAGAGGGGTTTGTTGTGTGCAAGGCCTTCAGGAGGCAGATCCTTGTCAGTGAAAGCTATTGTTGGCTTCAGGGCTTTGGGCGCCGTTATGAAGCTTACTAGATCCTCAGGAGTGATGTTAATGGGAACTTTAGCTTTTCCCAGAGTTTTGAAGAAGGAATTGCGATGCTCGTAGGAGGACATAAGCAATCCCCAGATAGAGATATCAGCTTGAATTTTCTTCAATTGTTTTAACATTCTGTCTTCTTCAGGTTCGACCCTTTGACTTTCCTCTTCTTCTTCCTCCACTACTCGTGTTGAAGTTGAGCTTTCTCCACTTAGTTTAGGAGGTTTGTATACTCTGCCGCTTCGAGTGAGATGTCCTATTTCTTCTTCTTGGATGCTCCAAGGATCAGCGGGTTCAATCCTCCCAACTTCCCAATCACTTGGCAAGGCTTGGCCCATTTCCAACCACCAATCTCCATCGTCAATTGTATAGACATAAGGGAGGCTATCTTCGGAAAAGGTTACGGATGGTTTGGTTTGGGTGATGTTTTGGGTAGGATTATATGGGGAGCTTTCGGAAAGGCTTATAAGATTGATGTTTTGAGGTGGTGGCTCAGCATTGTGAGTAGGGAATGGATTGGTTTGCACATTGGGTTTGGGTGGCTTTATGGTTTGATTGTTGATGAGATCTTGGATATCATGACGAAGACGCATGCAGCGATCTGTCTCATGTCCAGGATGCTGGTGATAGGTGCATTGTTTATTGGCGTCATAGCTTGGACCATAAGGTGGCTGAGGAGGAGGGTTGTTTAGGGGCTTGAGATGCCCTTGACGGCTTAGGACGGCTAAGGCTTGGGATAGAGTCATATAGAGGGGGTTAAAGTAACGGCGAGACCGGTTTGAATTTTGGGATGGGCCAGTTTGGAAAGGGTCTTGTGGCAAAGCTGAGTTAAGGGTGTTGACAAAGGCATTGGGTGTACGGGTTGAAAAGGTTTTCTTGGGTGGAGGGGTTTCTTCTTTCCCAATGAGTCCCAGTTTGAGCCCTTCTTCAATTTGCAACCCAGTAGCATGCAAGCGCTTGAAATCGATGATAGCCTGCGTGTAAATGTGCTTGAGATACTTGGGTTGTAGATTTTTGACAACTATCCTTACTTGATCCTCCTCAGAGGGGCGGCTCTTCATCTTGGCAGCCTTTTCCCTCCACCTAGCCACGAAAGTGACAAAGTCCTCGTTGGACTCTTGCTTGGCCATTTCCAAATCTCGAGTGGTTAGTTCAATTTGGACATTGTATGCATACTGCTTAATGAAAGCATTGGCGATCTCAGGCCAAGTGTGATAATGTTCAAATTCCAAAGTGAGGAACCAGTCGAGAGCACTCCCAGTGAGAGTTCTTTGAAATAGTTGTGCGATGAGTTCATCATTCAAACCCATTGGCTTTAGGGTGTTAATAACATGACGGACATGGCTGGTAGGGTTGCCAGTTCCATTGAACTTCTCGATGTTTGGCATTTTGAACTTCTCAAGCAGTTGAGAATCTGGGAAGAGGCAAAGTCCTTCAAAGTCCAGAATTTGGTCTCCTTGGGAACGAGCTAAAGCATGCTTGATTTCCTTGACTTGTTTAGTTAATTCTGAATTTTCTACCAATACCATTTCATGCGGGTTTCCTGCTGCTTCCTCGTCTTTCTTATCTTTAACATCTCTTGCTGCTTTTTCGGCTTGTAAATAAGCAACTTGGGCTCGGAGCTCGGCGATAGTAGTGTCATTGTCTGCCATCCTTGGGATAGAGGCAGGAGGATTGCTTGGTGAGCCTTGGGATTTGGTAGATGGTTGATATTGCTGAGAAGATGACCGCGAAGTCCCAGAAAGTGATCGGGACCGTTGCGGTGAAGGTGTTTTGAGAGGCGATGATGACAGGTGAGATGGCTGAGACGGCTGTAAAGACCTCTGTTTGACGGAGCTTCGGGTGTTGTAAGAGTATAAAACTGGCTGAAGTTGCCTCTTTGATCTACCTATTGTGCCTGCTTTAAAAGTAAAATACCTGCAAGTCAGTACTTGGTTGTTTGTTTTAGGGTTAGGATTTGGGCTGAAAATCCCAACCCTTACGCACAACAATTACAGTATGATACAAGGTGTGAGGAAGAACTTGGAAGCAAAGTGCAAGTAGGTTCCTAGCCTGTAGGTTCCTGCCTTAGTTTGATAGGTTCTATGGCTTTCTAACACATGTTAGGTTTAGGTGGTCTCAGGGTGCTCCGTTGTCAAAGGACACCAATCCTTTCACCAGCCCATCATAGGCGGTAATTGGGTGATTCCCTTTTTGATATACCAAAAGGTACAAGTGACTGTAGAGTTTGCTGGAACCCCTAACATAGCCCATGCCATGCCGGGATATTAGGTGAACTCAACGAGGCTTGCCTGCTCGATGCATATGATAAATGAATTAAATAAGGCATGTATTAGTCTTATGTTGAACTTTTTGGTTATGGCTCTCATGTCCCCAGCAGAGTCGCCAGAAACTGTAGACACCTCCCAGACGGGGCATCGCCATACAGTTGTATCATCACTGTGTTTCCTCGATTGGTTGCTCGCTTCATAAACCAAGATCGCGGATACTTCCATGGCTAGAGGTATCGCCACACGATAGCGGTTATCATCAAAACAGAGTCGCCACCTAGTTTGTTAAAGCTAGGAAAACAGATAGAGATTCTGGATACGGAAGCCAAAAGTACAGTAAGGGGAAGGTGTTAGGCACCCCTCTCTGCCTAGCCGTGAAGCTAGCCCATAATCATTCAACATAAGACATATAGATGCTTTATTCAATTCCATACACGTAGTCTGTTTTTATGCCTTAAATAGTTAATAAGGTGAGCCGAGACTGTAAATAAGCATGCATCAGAAAGCAAGAAACAAAACAAAGCTGTGCCAGCAAATCGATCACTCGGCCGGCGAATGGAAGTCGCGGCCGAGGGATCACATTGGGTCAATGTACCGGCCGAGGCATCGAAGCCCCGGCTGGTGTTCTTCCTCATACCAGACAGAAAACTAACAGACTTTCAGAAAGCTACAATTAACGACATAAAACATTAAATAAACCAAACCAGAGGCCGTTGGTCCTCACCACCCTGATCCTTCAGTTGCTTGATTGCTTCGGATCGATGGGGATCGACTGATTGATTGCTACTTGGACGAAACCCTAGGGCTAGGGTTTGGAACTCCGGGGTTGGATCGTCGGATTGATGGCCGCCTTCGGGAGGTTAGGGCTTTTGTAGAGAGGGATTTTGGGAGTATATAGCCAGAGTTTCGTGGCTTGAATGTATATGGATCTCAGGAATTTCGTGTCTATTTGGGTGTATCCGAGGGTCTCTTTATATAGGCAAGGGGGTGATTCACTCGGTCCAATCAAATTACGGGGTTGCAATTGCACTTGCATTGCAACTCAAACTCTTCATTGCAATCTCTGAACGTGGCCCGAACGCATCGGAGAGGCGGCAGGATTGGATCAAACAACCGACAGAAGGTTCGAGAGTCTGGAAAAAGGTCGATCTGGCGGCCGAGCAAAGGATGTGGCGGCCTGGAAATGGATGTGGCGGCCGAGCCATTGATCTGGCGGCCGAGGCTTCGATCTCTCAGGGAGATTTTTGGTGCAACAGGTTGCTCGGGTGAGGAATGGATGTTGAGGCCGTGATATCGATGTTACGGCCGTCCGATGGATTTTCCTAACACACTATCTTTCTGTCTGAAAGGCTATTTGGCTCTGGATTGGGTCCTCTAAGTGGCTCAAAGTTCGAACCATAAGTCCAGGGGTTTCACAAGAAAGCAATCAGCAATCATCGAATACGTATCATCATCGAGATGGTCCCAAGGTGGGAGTTGAAATAATCGTTAGGCCAAATTGGGGTGTCTACACATCAATGGTGGACCACGGTGAGAATGGCAGAGGTGGTGAAGTGGTTGATCGCCCCGAGGATTGAGGAGGGCCCATGGCTGCAGAAGAAGGGGATCACACGGCGACCGAGGCCACTGGAGATGCCAGTGCAGTGGCGGCAGGCGGCGGAGATGATGATTAAGGCCGCGAGCAGGAGGCGGGTGGTGGCGACGAGGATCGCGCGAGGGAGGCAGATCCCCGCGCGAGGGTGGAGACTGGGGCTGTAGACCCCATTGCGCAGTCAACAAACTCAGGCATGGCCATGGGAGACTTGGAGGGGACCAGAGTTGGTTCTGGAGATGGTGACAGTGGAGAAGATCGTCGCGCGACAGAGCCAGACGCTCGCGCGAAGGAACAAGTTGGGGCCGTGGGGCCCAATGTTGATCCAGCAGGTCCAAGCATGGCCGTGGAAGATCTGTCCGCAGTTGAGGAAGGTTCTGGTGATGTTGGCGGCAGTGATGGAACTCAGGGTGACGACACCGGGCTAATTGAATCCCCGCCGAGGGACCCGACGAAGGGTAAGGGTGTTGTCGGCACTGGGGAGGTGCATGTGGAGGAGGCGCGCATTGAGGAGGTGCAGACCACAGAGGCTACCCCCGTAGAGATCCGAGAGGAGGATATAGCGTTCAGGCCACCGGCGGGCGCGGCTACTTCCTCGCGTCACGTGCCATTCACCTATGCTGATATTGCCGAGCATGCGCCTGACAAGATATTGGCAAGAGTTCTGGAGAATCACCCCGAGATCGGGGAATATGTCTTGAAAGCCAAGGAGGACCGGGCACGAGTCATTGAGGAGACTGAGGCCACGGCACGGGCCGAGAGGGAGGCCGAGAGGGAGAGAGCCGGGCCAGAGGGACTGGCGGCGGATATGGAGGCCGAGGAGAGAGAGGCCGAAGAGGCACAGGGACCAAAAGTGAGTGCCGTGGCTGAGGCGGGTGCCCTGAAGCACCCTGAGTTTTCAGAGGAGACCTATACACTCCCGAGATCGCACTTGTTTGTACCGTCAGGCTTTGCGGGGTACAAACCGCCACAGCAGACAGACTACGACCTAGAGCTAGTGCTGAGAGACCCCGGGGTACACATTGCAAACACCTGGGCTGAGATATAACTCTTGACAACCCCCTTTGTGCTTTAAGTTGACACTTGCAATGAACGATGTAATAAACGATACCACCTATACACTGAATGACATGCATGCAATAACCTGAACCAACCATCTGTTTGTAAGCTGGCTCTAGGACATGCTAGGACAAGGAAAAGCTCGTAAAACATGCCATGCGCACGATTACTTCCACCAATAAAGCCATGCTGTACCATGAACACACCATGCCAATAACATAACTTGGACCAACCATCTCATGGTAGCCTATGCAAATGCCAAGACATGACAATATAGTCCTGGAAACTAATACCATGTACGCAAAGTCTTGAACCAACCAACTGTTAAAAATGGCACTGAGTTCCAAGCTATGAAGAGATAACTCTAGTACTGTCACCCTACATGCTATCACTTGAACAAGAGCTTGAACAACTACTTGAACCATACATCCGTGGTCACACCGACACACTGATTACCTAGAACTTGAAAATGAAAGCTCTGCATGCTAACATTATCCTCTGCTGCTTGTTTACCATGTGTGGCTAAGCTGCCGCATTGATTACCTAGATCTTGAAAATGAAAGCCCCGAATGCTAACATCATCCTCCGTTGCTTATTTTTGTTGTCCGAAACAGGCGGAGCAGAGAGACATCCGCGGCTTCGGCGGGCCGTGTAGTTCTCTAGCACTGTACATAGGGCTGCCACCGAGGGTGAGGGAGCTGGTAGACACAGCAGGCTTCAGAGAGTTCATACTGACCCTGACAGTACCGGTCAGGAATGACCATGCTGTCCTTGTCGCGCTGGCCGAGAGATGGAGGGATACCTCCAATACCTTCCACCTACCTCCGGGAGAGATGACGGTGACGCCATCAGACTTTGCTGCGATCACAGGTTTGAGGGTTGGGGGAGAACCCATCCCCTTCGACTCAGGGATACACGCCGACCCTGCGGCTCTGGAGTGGTTCTTGGGGGAGGTGCCCCAGGTAGAGAGAGGAGCAACGAGATACGCTCAGTTCATACAGTATTTGAAGAAGAAACCAGCCAATGAGCGTGAGGAAGCGCAGATGGCCCGGGCATACCTACTGTACATGTTTGGAGCTTCACTATTCCCAGGCAGGGGATGCACGGTGCACTTGTCGTACTGGCCGGCGCTGAGGGACTTGAGGACGGCCTCACATTTTGATTGGGGCGGAGCGGCGCTGGGCACCGCCTACCAGTTCTTTGGCGACGCCTCGAGGAATGGGCAGAGTATGGCCGGCTATTGGCGTGTCTGAGAGGTATGATTTCAATTATTGTAGCATAATTTCTTTTGCACCAATTGATTGCATAGATTGCATATTAGCTTTAACTGCATAACTGTACAATCCGTGACTGACACACTTCTATGTTTGATAACACTGCAGCTTTGGGCATACGAGGTCCTGAGGATGTACCCTCCGGAGTGCAAGCATCCGGACTTGAGCACCCTCCCACGAGCACTGATATGGAGTAAGGAGTACAGGGGCACCAAAGAAGGGAGAGGCAGCCTCAATGCTTACAGGCTGTAGCTGGATGAGCTGAGAGCTTCACAGGTATAACATAAGAACCCGAATGAACTATCATGCATGCTTTCCATAATGCTGTCGCTGATCAATTGTACACGCTGCCTGTTTGTCACTTTATGCAGGTTGAGTGGTATCCCTGGAGGACGAGCGGGCCAGAGCCAGAGTACTTGGCACAGAGCAGAGCAGTCACAGCCAGCAGGGTACTGTTGGAGTCAGCCTTCGGTTGGCAGTGGTATTTAGGGGATCGAGTGGTTCGCCAGTCACTTAGTTACCCTGAGTTCCAGGTGCCAGGGCCACTCCCACCACGAGCTTCCCACACAGGAGACTATACACTGGCTGAGCTGGAGAGGTTCACGAGATCGGATACTGAGCTGATACGCCACCTGCGCCCGATGATGGACTATGCAGCCTATTAGAGAGATTGCCTGGCGAGGCCATTCGGCATCAGAGCCCGCAGAGAGATCCAAGAGCAGGCACGCCAAGCTGGTGCCGAGAGGAGAGCTACTGCGGAGATACAGAGAGGGGGGAACACCGCAAGAGGCATAGAGAGAGCAGACCAGTAGTTGGTGGGCCCCCGGAGTTGCTTTGGAAGGTGGATGTAGTGGATCATCAGGGGAATACAGCCGAGGTGGAGCTTGTTCCTGCACGTATAGAGCCTGCGGCGGTGACTGTACAGGTAAACCAACTTCCAATTCTGTAATTTCAAAACCCTTGAATTGTGTCTAAAATATTTGCTGATTGTAAAACATGCATAGGTGCCTGTTGAGTGGGTGAACGAAGCTGTTCGGCGCATGCTTGCATTGGAGAATCTAGTGAGACGAGCAGCTCAAGGCATGCCATTGTAGTTGCGTTATCAAGCACCCGCAGCTCAGCCAGCTCAGGCAGCCGCATCCCGGAGGGCTCAGGTATACAAAACGATACACTTCCTCTTTGCTTTGAATACATACGATACATGTTTGCTTTCGATACTGCATGCTTGCTTTGAAAACATTCAAAACTGTCAGACAGCTGGTAAATAACCTCTAATCTGATGGAATGTACCTGTACCTGTCATTTAAGCATTTGATAGACAATATACTGTAAAATGTACACTAATGCAACATATGAACATGCAGGCACAGGGACGGGCGACTTCTAAGAAAAGAGCGCGATCTCCACCGAGTGCACAGACCACTACACCCCCAGCCGCTACCCGACGTACTAGGAGCTTACAGCTTGCTGCAGTAGGCCAAGAAGCAGCCAAGAAGGCGGCGGCACGCGCAGAGGAGCGGTACCGGATTGAGAGGCAAGATAGGTCGGGCCAAGGCAAGCCGGCCCGCAAGAAGCAGCTCGTCTTGGTCCAGCCTCCTGAGGAAGAGGAAGAAGAGGAGAGAGAAGGAGAAGAAGATGAGGAGGCTAGGAGCGACTCCGACGATACCGTTGACGATCCCCAGTACCTACAGAATCCACACGAGCTTGCAGCTGCCAATGAAGATGACGACAGGGATGATGATGATGGTGGAGATGCCGAGGAGGACCTGAAGGACACTGACTGGCTCGGATGAGATGAGGACTACTGAGGAGCCTCTTTTACTTTTCATGTCCTGCTTTTGATTTCGGGCCTGCGTGCCCAAGTAGTTTAGATATAGAGGCCGACAGGCCTTAGATACTCTGATACTTGCTTCTGGAGGCCTGCGTGCCTTTTTGATGGCGGGCGAGTGTGCCCTGTTACTTTGATGGTTTTTGATTGGCCGGAGTGCCACAGATACAGTACTTTCCTTCGATTCGGTATGATACAGCATAGTTTAGTTATAAAATTTGCATTTTCATGGTTTATTTGCTCTTAAATATGTATAAAAGAGGTAAAACGCCAACCACTAACACCAAACTTGCATTGATAAAGCAACGAGACTAACCAAAGACACACATGTATGTAGAGAAGTGACTAGCTCGAAAGAAAACGGAAGATATACCCTAGGACACGGCCAGGATATGAGGATACAACAATTTAATTGAAATTTTGGGGCATTAAAAGGCCAAAACTCAAAACACTTAACTTTGATTGAAACCGATGCTTCCGTAAGGCCAAGTACGCACAATATGACTTGCACAAGTTGACGGAATCGAGAAAAACATCCCGAGGCGAGATTTCTTCCAAAAAGTGTCCTAAGACACAAAAAGGGACACGAGACGAGAAACAAGACTCAAATATGTCCCGGACTGAAACCGACACCTCCGTACAGTCACCTACGCTCCACATGACCGGTACGACATGAAATAACATGGCGAAACCCTTGAGAACGGATTTCGAACCTCCAAAACCTTGATTTTAGCTTGAAACGGGCCGTCAAAGGTCCAAAATCTTCGTTAAACGCGCATTTCCGTAACCGATGCTCAGGTACAGTCACATATGCCCAACATGACTTGTAGAAACCATAAGAAGTGTCAAAAGACCTCTGGAACTCAAAACAACCAAGCCAAACCAGTAGCAGCTGCAAACTGTCAAAATTGCAGATTGGACCATCGCGCGAGTAAGTGGAACACTCGCGCGAGTGTTAGTGATGTCTGTCGCGCGAGAGAGTGAGATGCACGCGCGAGGCAGGTGTGTCGTGCGAGAGAGTGACACTCTCGCGCGAGGGTCTACTTCTGCCAGGCTGTCTTTACTTGACCAAATCAATCTTTTAAAGCTTTATGGGATTCAGGAGACTACCCCACGACCTGCACACAGTAAAACATCATAATTGGGGAATCCTTCACTTGCCAAGTGTAAAGTATCCAATCTTTTGAACTCCTTCCCTTGGCACAATCAAACAAGGACCGACACTTCCAACCAAATTCCTATAAATGGAACCCACTGGTGGTGACGCAAAGCATATTAATCCCTCTGAAAGTACGAAATTCACCAACTATTTAGAATGGAGAGCCCGCTAGCTGCAATGCTCGATCCTTGGTTGGCGAGAACCGAAACCATTGAATGGGTGAGTCCTCGGACTCAAGGGCTGGCCTCAATTAGAGATCTTCGATATGTGGGGCCACGTCCTGAGCTTCTTGAAGCTGCCATGATCCACTGGGATCCAGTAATGCACGTCTTTCATAATTATGACAACGAAATGTGCCCAACAGTGGAAGAGTTCCAAGCCTACCTACCCGGCTTTGCAAATTCCAATGTCATTGCCGTTCCTCCGGTGCAGGAGAACATGAGCCATTTACTGATGATGAAACTGAACATTTCCGGAGAATTAACCGCCAGCATTATCCATGACGATGAATTGGACATCGCGCGCTTGATTGAGTTGTATGGGCCTGGCGGCATTCTGACGGATCATGTCGAAGAGGCTCACAAACGCTTTGCCTTCTCGATTTGTGCGCTGGCGGCTTACGCACTGGTTCCTGCTAACGGAAGGGTTAGTCCCAGTGTGGTGAGCATGGCTTCACAAATGGGAACTCGCAAGAACATCATCCCAACGATCTTAGCCGAAACACTAATGGGCTTGGATCTGTTCAAAAGCCGACAAAGCAATGTCTTCAGTGGCAGTCCGCGGTTACTCCAGGTAAATCCTCACTCAACTCACCTTTTTCTGGTTTTCGCACTTTCTCATTTTACCTTGACGCTCGAATAAGGATCGCTCTAAAACCTTACTTGTCTTTTCGCTCGGCTTCATCTAATTTCTTACTTGCCTTTTCACTCATAAGTATGGCTTTCTGACAAGGTGGGATTACTCGAGGCTCCCCAGGCAGGCTGGGAATATTTTCCGAGGCGATTGCTCGAACGACCCCTGCTGTACCCTGAACAGGACGTAACAGGATGGTACATGATCCTGCATGACATGCAGTCTGATGACTTTGTCTGGAGATGTCCATGGCTGATCATGCCCGAGATGGCTGTCAATACCACAGGTTTTGAAAGAATAATAATCGCTGGCCTGGTGAGCTTCACTTTCTACATCCCGGGTCGCATATTGCGTCAGCTGGGCATAAGCCAAGGGTTGCACAGGGCCGGAATTGAGGAATTCCAACTGCCTAACTTCAATGTGCCCTCACTGCGCGAGTATCGAAGACTTTGGAGGAGCGGGGTGCTTGAGTGTCCCAGTCTAGACTATGTGGACTGGCTACATAGCCGTCACGTGGCATGGCTCCACGCAGAAATCCGAGCAAGACCTGGGGGATACTACTGAATCCAAGAGAATCCCGTCTATGTCAAGAATAAGTTCAAGAGCCGTTGGGCCACCCGAACATTTTTCTTTGTTTTTGCTTGATCCTCAGATCCGTTGTATGGTACCGTTTGCTTGGCATGCCAAATAATATGAATGTTTTGTATCCCCGTCCAGAATTACTTGTGTTGACCCGCTAGCAAAGCACAAAACCCCAAAAGCCAGCCTGAGATGAAGCATGAGCGATCACTCCAAATAATCCAGTAGGCTGATTTTTAGATTGTGAAAAACAAAGACCCTCGCGCGATGGACCCAGTGTGTCACGCGATGGTGTTGTTCAGCCCAGATGCCAAGTTTGACCCTTTTCAGAAAGCTGAGGTATTGTAGGCCCTGTCATCACTGTTTGGGCGGCGTCCAGTAAAAGCCTGAGACAGTTCCACTTGACTTGAAAGGACATATACCAATCTTCAGAGATATTTTCTTTGAATAAGGGAGACATCCTGCCATGCTTGGGCTATAAAATGGCTCAGGCCTCTGTGAACATAAGGCACTTGTCTCCAGATTTAAAACTCCAGACAACATTTAAGAAATGGCAAATCACCTCCCCACCTTAATTGGCCCGTGGCTTGAAACATTCGTTGCAGGCGATTGGCTATCATTCCGGACTCACGGGCTGGCTGCGTTTCGTTATCTCCGAAGCGTAAGATTGCGCCCTGAAATCCTTTGGGCTGCAGTGCGGTTCTGGGTCCCGGATGTTCACGTATTCCGATTTGGAGATGACGAATTATGTCCAACAGTGGAGGAATTTCAAGCATACCTCCAAGGGTTTGCGTCCAGTGTGATCATCGTACCTCCTTACAGAGAAAGCATGTCCAAACTCCTAAAGTCCGCCCTGAAGATCTCAAAAGGCGCAGCGGAGGGTCTGCTAAACGGAGGGCAGATAAATATAATGCGCCTGATGGAGTGGTATGGCCCTTAAGGTGACCTCACGGATACTGCTGTGCAAGCCAGGCGACGTCTTGCTCTAACAATTTGCGTGCTAGCTGCATATCTATTGGTGTCTCCAGATGGACGAGTAAATCCCTCGTTGGTTTATGTTGCCACTGAGCTGGGCATTCGAAAGAACATCGTGCCACTGGTTCTTGCAGAAACACTCATGGGGTTGGACCTTGCGGCTACCGGTCAAACAGATACATTCGGCGGCAGTCTGCTCCTACTGCAGGTGATCTCACTCAGCTCACCTTTTCCTGGCTGTCACACATTCTGTTTTCACCTCAACACTCAGCTAAGGCTAATATCAGAGTTTCTGACTTGTTTTGCCACTCAAGTTTTATGTAGCTTCTCACTTGTCTTTTTCACTCATGTAGCTGTGGTTATCAGACAAGCTGGGATTGATTGAAGCTCCGGAGGCGAATTGGCCACACTTGCCCGGGCGAATGCATCAATGGGGGATGTTGTATCCAGAAATGCCCACAGAGGACTGGTATACATTCATGAACAACCTGTCGCCACAGGAAATTGTCTGGAGACAGAGGGCGCTAAACATTCCAGATATGGCTCTAAACTCCGAAGGTTATGAAAGAATAGTGATCGCCGGACTGTCCAGTTTCACTTTCTATATTCCAGGCTGTATCCTTCGGCAGTTAGGCATGAGCCAGGCGTTACACCGAGCTGGGGTAGAAGCCTTCCGTATTCTTGCATTCACTGCCCAGAATCTGATCGGTTATGCACACAACTGGGGCTTGAGGCAACTTGGAGGAGCAGATCCTGATTTCAGCACCAACCTGCAGCGTTGCTACAAGGCATGGCTATGAAATGAAGTTGCAGAAAGACAAAGCGCAGACTGACTCCTGATAAAACTCACATGATCTAGAATAAACCGCGAGCCTATGAAGGCCTCTAGCATGTATTCTGTTTTTATGCTTAACTATTTTTTTTTAGGCTTTGCTCAGCTGTGTAATAGAGATAATAGTTTGAATAAGAGTGAAAAATTAAGAACTTTCCCCTTTTGGTCCAAATGTTGAACACCAAGCCGGTCTTGAGTATCCGCCGACATACCGGAACAGGAAACCATGGATCAAGTTGATTGATTATGACCGAATCTCACAGAGAGATTGCCTACGTATCCCTTTTCAAGGAATCAGGTCAAAACGTAGTTCAGGGTAAGGTTCTTTCGTGTATTTTGCCTCACCTTTTACGCTCTATCTTTTGCCTAAAACTTCCCTTTCAGGTTTTCAGCCTAGCGAGCTTTTGATGTTTGCCTATTTATTTTTGCCTAGACCGCCTTTGCAGGTTTTCGGTCTAGCAGGCTTGCTCTAATTTTTGCCTGAACCGCCCACCCTTGTGGTTTTCGGTCCAAATGAGCTTCTCTCGGGGATAAGTAACGCTGAGTTGATCCAGGTTAACCAGAGTGTTGAACTCGTTGCCGTCCAGATCAATGAGCTGAGCTGCTCCACCCGAGAGGATGGTCTTGATGATGTAAGGCCCCGCGCGCTTCGGCCGGAACTTTCCGCGGAGATCAAAGTTGGGAGCACGGATTTCCTTTGTAACCATATCGCCTTCAAGCAAGTCACGAGACTTAACTTTTTTGTTGAACGCCCGAGCAATCCTTCGCTGATACCCCTGAACATGGTACAAGGCACGAAGCCTCCTCTCGTCAAAGAGCATAAGTTCAACGAATCTCCCGCTGAGCCACTCAGATTCCGTGAGTTCACACTCTGTCATGATCCTCAAAGATGGTACCTCAAGTTCAATAGGGAGCACTGCCTCCATCCCGTAGACTAGGGAGTAAGGTGTTGCCCCGGTTGATGTTCGAATTGACGTGCGGTACCCTCATAGAGTTAGAGGTAATTGCTCGTGCTAGTCCCTGGCGGACTCTGCAGACTTCTTGATAATTGTTTCAATGTTCTTATTGGCTGCTTCAACTGCCCCATTTGTCTGAAGGCGATACGTCGTTGAATGATGAATTTGGATTTTAAACTCGTCAAAGAGTTCCAAAACCCTGCCCTTGAAGTGAACCCCATTATCGGACACAAATGCTTGTGGGACACCGTATCGATAGATAATGTTCTTCCTAATGAACTGAGCAACCTGAACTGCAGTCAGTGTTTTGTAAGACTCAGCCTCAACCCATTTGGTAAAGTAGTCTACTGCCACAAGGATGAACCGATGTCCATTCAAAGCAGACGGCCTGATCATGCCGATAACATCAATGCCCCAGACAGAGAAAGGCCAAGGCGAGGTCATACCGAATATGTTAGAGGGAGGAACATGCATAAGATTGGCATGAATTTGACATCTGTGACAGCGACAGACATAATCCACACACTGTGATTCCATAGTTGACCAGTAATAACCTTGACGAAGGATTTTCCTGGCAAGCATGACTCCGCTCATATGAGGGCCACAGACTCCTTCATGAATCTCCTCCATTATCGTGGTGGCCTCAGCACCGTTGACACAGAGCTTGTGCATCCCACAATGAGATCTCCTGTAAAGCTTCCCTCCACAGATGATGTAATGAGCAGCCATTCTCCTTAGCGCAAGTTGATCCTTTTTAGAGGCCTCAGCCGGGTATTTGCCACTTTCTACAAAGTTCCATATGTCATGGTACCAAGGCAGGCCATCATCGAGGTCTTTGATGGTGCTAACATGTTGATAAGCAGGGTAGTCCCGCTGTTCGATTAGGATAGGACGAAGCTTGACACCTAATGGAAGTTCAACCATGGAGGCTAAAGTTGCCAAGGCATCGGCAAATTGATTTTTCAGATGAGGAATATGAGTAAAGGTTACCCTGTTGAAACGAGGAATAAGGTCTTCCAAGTCTTGATGGTAAGGCTTCAACCTTTCGTCCCGAACTTTCCAGTCCCCATTGGCCTGAGATACAACAAGGTTAGAATCGCCAATGACCTCAAGCTTTTCGACGCCAAGTGTTAAAGCAGCCTCCATGCCAACAATGCAGGCCTCATATTCGGCTTGGTTATTCGTGATGTCAAAATTGAGTTTGAATGCCAGGGGAATATGAGAGCCGTCGGGTGTTATCAACAAAACCCCGATTCCTTATCCTTTCTGATTGGCTGCCGCATCGAAGTATAAAGTCCACACGTCATCAACTACTATTAGCACCTTTTCATCCGGAAACGTAAAGTCTGAGTCCTCCGGCCCATCGACAGGATGATCAGCCAAAAATTCTGCCACAACACGGCCTTTAACAGACTTCCTTGTGACATGCTCGAGATCGAACTCGGCTAACATGAGCAACCAACGTGCTAACTTACCAGTAAGCGCTGGCTTCTCGAATAGATACTTGAGAGGATCCATCCGAGAAATCAACTTCATTGGGTAAACCAGCATGTAGTGTCTCAACTTTTTGGAAGCCCAAACAAGAGCCCAACACGTCTTCTCCAGCGCAGTGTAGCGTTCTTCGCATCCAACCATCTTCTTACTTAAGTAGTAAATGGCCTTCTCGACTCCCTTTTCTCCTTCCTGAGCTAGTAAGCATCCCATAGAAGACGGATTTACAGACAAGTAAAGTATCAAGGGCTTCCCAGGCACTGGCGGCATCAAAACCGGAGGATTCTGAAGATATTTCTGAATGGAAGTGAAAGCCGCTTGACACTTGTCTGACCACACAAACGGGGTATCCTTCTTGAGTAGACGAAACATCGGCTTGCAAGTTAAAGTCAACTTGGCTATGAATCTGTTGATGAACTGAACCTTTCCCAAAAAGCTCCGCACTCTCTTTTCAGACACTGGAGGCTTCATTTCAAGCATTGCCTTAATTTTTGACGGGTCAACCTCTATCCCACGGGAAGTGATCATAAAACTGAGCATCTTGCCAGCTGTGACTCCGAAGGTACATTTCTGTGGATTGAGACGCATACGAAACTTACGGAGTCTTTCGAAGAACTTCCTTAGCACAGGAATGTGTCCCTCTCTAGTTTTCGATTTAGCAATCATGTCATCCACATAAACCTCAACTTCCTTGTGGATCATATCATGCAAAATGGTCGTAGCAGCCCGTTGATAGGTAGGTTCAGCATTCTTCAGGCCGAAGGGCATGACGAGGTAGCAGTAAGTTCCCCACTCAGTGATGAACGTTGTCTTCTCACGGTCCTCAGGTGCCATAAGAATTTGGTTATAGCCTGAAAAACCATCCATGAACGAGAGCAAGGCATGCCCCGCAGTATTATCCACAAGCACATCGATGTGTGGCAAGGGAAAATCATCTTTGGGGCTTGCTTCGTTCAAGTCCCTGAAATCGACACAGACTCGAATCTGTCCATTCTTCTTGGGAATAAGAACGATGTTGGCCACCCAAGTGGGATACTGAGAAACCATGAGAAACCAAGCGTCAATCTGCTTCGTGACCTCGTCCTTGATCTTCTGAACCCAATCTGGTCTCATCCACCTGAGCTTCTGTTTTACAGGCTTAGCATCTGGTAACAAAGGGATTCGATGCTCCACTATCTCAGGGTCGATGCCCGGCATGTCTTGATGAGACCATGCAAAGACATCATTGTATTCGGTGAGCAGCTCTTTGAAATCATGATGCTCCTCTGGTGAAAGCGTGGAGCCCACTTGAACCATTCGGGGATCATTTTCATCTTTCAAGTTTATAGAAACTATTTCCTCTTTTCATCTTCCCTCTCGATGAGGGCACGGATTTCTTTGGGAATATCCCCATCGAAATCTATCCCTTCATCGTCAGGGTCGACGCAATTTATATAAAGATCATGCAAGTACTCAGAAGATGCCTCATTCATTTCACAAGACCCCAGCGGGTCGCCAAGTACAAGGGAATCAAACTTGAAATAAAAGCTATGACGTGGAGAGCCAAGAGGCACAAACTCCGACTCAGAGCTAGACTCAGACGACACGCTAGACTCAGTATCAGACTCAGGCTCAGACGTGTCATCAATGCAAGTTAGGCGCGGTTTGAAAATGCAATTTTTAATGCTACCCTTGGCTTCAGTGATGAGAGCAGTGGGATCCTCGAGGGTGTCAGGCCCGAGCATGAGCACTTCAACCTCTTCAGCTTCCTTGGCCAAACCCACTTGAGAGAATTCTTGGAAGAAACGACTCAAGCTCCCCGATCGAAAGTCCCGGTCGATCTTCACTTTTGGTCGATTAAGCTTCCTTGAATTTCGGCTTAGGCGGCTCGTCATCACTCTCGGACCTGTGTAAATCGGCGAAGACCTCAAAACCAGGCAGCAGCTCCCCAGTTTCTGGATTGATGAAGGGCTCATACTGTCCAGTGTAGGCAGCATTCCCCACTTCACGCACAAAGTAGCTATCAGGATCACCATAGAGAGTTCGAGGTTTTCCCGTATGTTTCCTTCTTTTGGCATTTCCGACTGAGGCAGAGTACCCCAAACCGAAACGGCCCTCAGAAGAAAGAAAGACAGGGAACTCCGGAACTCCCTGATGGTGGACTCCTAAGCCCAGACCAGGAAAGTAAGACATCCGGCGCATGATGTCCATAGCGACAGAGCTGATGAGGAAGTCCCCGTCCACATTGATAGCCAAAACAGAACCAGATGTATCAAAAGAGAAACCTCCAAGGTCAACGTCCTCCTCACCGTGCATGATCCCCAGCACCGGTGTTCCATCTTCTTTGAGCGGGCGGATTCCAGAATCCCCGCAAATGGTCAGCGTACCAGTTGGCAGTCCCAGCATGACTTTTTGGTGGAGAGTGGATGGCACAGCCATGATATCTGAACGGTGGAGCCATGGCCTGCCCAGCAACAGGTTGAAGGTTGCAGGTATGTCGACGACATGGAACTCAACGCCCATTTCGAAACCCTCAGCATCGAGTTTGAGCATTAAAGTGCCCTCAACCACACGGCGAGTGCCATCATACGCCTTGACAGCCAGGTTGGAAGGTGCAAAGTCTTTCTTGGCCAGTCCCAGCCGATAAGCCACCCTCATTGGACAAACATTGATAGCTGAACCATTGTCAATGAGGACAGTCGGGACCCAGAGTCCGCGACACTTGACTGTAATGTGCAGAGGGCGGTTATGATCAGTTCCTTCAACAGGAAGATCCTTGTCAGTGAAGACCACGGTGTGCTTAGCAGTAGGAGGAAGGATAAGAGATACCATGGCCTCAATAGTGACATCAGATTGAACTTCCAGACGGGCAAGAGTGTGGCAAAGCTGCTGACGATGCTCACGGGAAGAACAAATTAGGCCCCAGAGGGATATTGCAGTGGGAACCCGCTCAAGTTGCCTCCGAATAAGATTCGTGCTTGGTAACTCAAGTGGTGCAGACCCTAGGAAAGCAATGGGTTCATTCCTTTGATTAGAAGGGTTGGACGAAGTCCCAGCTTGCAGATTAGCAGGCTGAAAGACTCGTCCACTCCTCATAACGTTAAGAACGTTTCCCAAGGAAGGCACGGCTTGTGGGTCTTGATTCACATCCCAGAGATCAGATGGAACTTCACCCAGCTTACGCTTTTCTTTGTCGATGGCGGTGTCGCTTGCATGGAGTTTTCGAATGTCTTCTAATTCTTCGGGTGATAGACTGGAGGTTTCGGTCTCGTAGAATGATGGATCGATGTCTTCGCCTTCGCGGTGAAAGGAACATCCCAGAGGCCACCATCAGCTAGAGAACGGCTGACGGCCCAAACTTCGGCCCCAACCTGGACATCGACTATCTCGTCCACATCCCAAAGATTAGCTGGGGGAATCGGACCTGTAACCATGACGCTGAAGTCTTCCGGAGGAGAAACCACAGGGCATGGTTGATCTTCATCTATAATATTGAGCACAGGGTCGTACGCAGGGTCGGCTACCGAGTCAACAAGCCTGTTGAGAGTAGAAGGGAAGAAACACTCTCCCAAGACATGAGTCTCCTCTTGAACCAGATTGTCTTCAACAAGGTGCATCATGTACTCAGGAGTAGTATAACCTTGGAGAGGCCCAGGAAAAATGACCGGAAAGTGCCAAACAGGCTCAGGATCCCAAAAGTAATCTTCCTCAGGAATCTGAGGCTGGGGTTCTTGGAATAGCATGTACAAGGAGATACCATCCAGAGGGTTGAGTGCCAACTACTCATGCTGAGCAATCCATTCCACATCCCATGCCAGATTGGGTGGAGCTTGCTCAAGGTGCAAAGGAAAACCCTCCAACTCAAGTTGGAACCATTCTTGAATGAGAGGGGCATCGTAATCCTGACTATCAGCTATTGCCCAGCCTACAGCCTGCATATCAAGTTCTGGTTCTGGCTCAGGTAAGGCTGGCATCATAGCTCTGAATCGACATGCAAAATTGTGCGCAGAATCAGGAGAATCTACACCAAAGATGGGAAGATTACGAGTGGACGTAGAATCAAGTCGGATGCATGGAAAAGGACCGTCATGGAGATCACTGACATTGTCATTGAGGAAGTTCAAGCCCGCTTGCACCAAACGAGAAGGTGGATTATAGGTTTGCCCTATAAACATGAGTTCGGCATCAGATTCTGAAGGCATAAGCACCACGGGCTTGGGTTGATCAATTGGGATTATATGGTCGGTGGGGTCAAATATAGTGGAGGTAAGGTTGATTTGAGTGGAGCTGAGAGAGATTTGGCTGATATGTGGAACAGCCTTATGGTTGGGTAAGGAATTGGAAAGGATGTTTGGTTTTTGGGCTGGCGGAGGCGGTGCCGAGAGAGTCCCTTCGTCTATAAGGTCCTGAATTGCATGTCGAAGACGAAAGCAGGAGTCTGTAAGGTGTCCGGCACCCTAATGGTAGGCACAGTAGAGATTGGCCTTGAAGCTTGGCGAAGGGTTTTTGGGTAAAGGAATTGGGTCCAGGGGCTTGAGATGCCCTGACTTCATCAACTTCTCCAAAACTGAGGACAGAGGTGCCTCAATTGCAGAGAAGCTACGTTGCTGTCCGCGGGGCCGGTTGTTCTGTGCTGACTGAACCTGATTGACAGCGGCGATGTGGTTTGTGGTGTTGGAAGCAGAGGCGTTAGTACCATTGGTTGCTGTATTGGAGTAAGTCCCTGTCCCAAACAGAGCATTGGTGTTCCCAGAGTAAGCGCGGGGCTTTGCCTTCGGGGGATTAGAAGATTCCCCTTTTGTCAGAATTCCGCTTTGGAGTGCATCCTCGATGGCCAGACCGGAATCATAGAAGGTGTCGAAGTTTGCAGATGCCTGAGCGAGAACCAAATGCTTGGCATAGTCCGGCTGGAGATTCCGAGAGATGATGCGGAGCTGGTCTTTCTCGCTGGGGCGATCAATCATTAGGGCAGCCTTAGCTCTCCATCTCTTGACAAAATCGGCAAATGACTCTTTTGCCTCCATCTTTGTGGATTCCAACTCCCGCGTGGTCATCTTCAGTTGAGAGTTGTAACTGTACTGCGAAATAAACGCAGTCCCAATGTCTTCCCAAGTCCTCCTTTTGGCGATGTCGAGTGACAGAAACCATTGGAAGGTAGGGCCCGAGAGGGTCTGAGGAAAGAGCTGTGACATGGCCTCAGGCTCAACTGAAAGCAGCTTTATTGCAGCATGGTAACTGTAAAGATGGGTTCGAGGGTCACCATTTCCATCGAACTTTGCCAAGTCTGGCATTTTGAACTTCTTAGGAAGCTTGGCATTAGGATACAGGCATAGACGATCTAAGTCAATGCCTCCAGCTTTGACTTTTTCAGCCTTGGCAATGGATTCCTCAAGTTGGGTCATCTTGGCCGTAAGAGCAGCTATATCCGGATTGGCAGTGGGTACTCCGCCTGTCAAGTTTGGGTTTGCAACAGGTGCATGAACAATCCGGGGGTTGTGATGTACAATGAGACGCCCCTCATGGTTTGGATCCGGGACCATGATAGGCTGTTCTTGGTCGTCCTCATCGTCCTCGCCTTCCTCCTCGAGTGGAGGTGGGAGACGAGTGTTGATAAGGTCATTGAGACGGGTGATGTTGGCATCAGTCTGAGCTGACCTCTGCTGCATTGTAGCGATGCTATTCTGGAGATTCATAAGCATGTCTTCAACAGTGAGCGGCTAATGGGGAGGTGTTCCAGCCATGTTGGGATTTTCGGGAGAGCTTGCAGCCAAAGAAGGAGTTGGAGTCACTGGCTCTTCGAAGATCGATGTTGAGCTTGCCCATAAAGCGGCCAATGAAGAAAGCGGAGAGTCTTCCGTTGTGACTGACTGGGATTGTAACCTGACAAGCCTTTGACCCGGATTCTGTTGCAGACGTTCCCAAGTGGGTTTGGCTCTTTGCCTCGATACTTTCCTTGACGGTGCAATGGCTCAGAAATTTGCTTGACAATAAAACAGAAGGCTCAGAAGGGATCCTGCAGCAACTTTAATCTAAATAAAAGACTAAAGTAATGCAGCCAGCGTCGTTGGTGTCGCCCCTAGACTCTAAAACTAGAAAACAAGTCTGTCTCGAGCTGTTCAGGCATTGCCAGAATCGTCAGAATTTTTCGGGGACGTATCCTTGTTCGAGCCAATATGAGACTAAAGGATGTCGAAAAAACCCTAAACCTTCAGCCATTTCGCTGATCGGGGTTTCAACTTTGTAGTTGGAACAACTCGGTGTGCATGCTATGATACTATAAACAGAAATGGCATGAGCGGCACAGCACTGCTAGCCAGGCGGTGTAAGTGACGAGGCACTTGTTACCTGACTGGTGTAAGCATCATGGCATATTCCTTGTTGTTCCTAGTTTTCTGTTTGAAACCCTAATCAGGTGTATAGACAAGGGTGTAGGAGACTTTTAATTTCCTAAAGTCCCTACTGTTCTAAGGATTTTTGGAAAAGCTGACAACATGCATCATCTGGATGCATGACTCCTCATCGGGCTATAACAATGCCCAACACAGCTCAAAACATACTCGCAGGAACGAGGTCCTAGAAGCCGCCCTAGACATGCTCCTACGCAAGACGGCATGATGTACAGTGCATGCGATAGGGAAAGCAGTAACACATAGACAGTTATGGGGTTAGATGCAAATAGATCTTACCCTGTAGGTACCTGTCCTAGTTTGGAGAGTTCTAAAGCTTTGTATATGCAAAGGCCGGTTTTGGTTCGTAGCAGGTTCCTCGGACTAGGGCCACAGATATACCTCCCGTTGCCCGCGATATCGCTGAGCAACAGTCAAACGGTAGCATGACCCATCATCGTCGAAGGTTGTTGGTCATTCGGGGTCCCCGGGCTCCAGTAAACCGTGCCGGATTGCCAAAACGATCCAACGAGGCTTATCCCACATCGATGCAAATGATATGCTAGAAATTGATTAAGAAGAAGAAGAATCACGAAATCACAAAATGCCTTTTCAAGCTCGGCTCACTTTATTTAGTCCATCTTTAGAGGAAACTACGTAAGTGAACAACCGAAAACGTCCCAGATCAGATTGGCCGGACACAAGGTCCTGTTAAATCACCATTCCAACCTTCGGCAGCGCGAAACTCACCGTTTTGACAGACTTTTAAGGAATTGTTCACAAGCATATTAAACTCTAAGTATGAATTAATATTGGTTCGATTTTCCCCAGCGGAGTCGCCACTGTGGGCAGCATGCCCTGGAATTTCCAGATTCCAAATGCAAGGGCCCATAATCGAGGGAGCGTGAGCGGAGAAGCAAGCGCTCGGAATACAGAGTCGCCACCTGGATTTGAAGGTCCGACACCCAAGGAACCGTATTTCGAAGCACCTGCTGTGCCATTTGATTTGAAAAAGTGAAGGAACCAGTCCGTCATAACCATATCTGGGTTCGGGAGCCAGATTACGAGAGGGGAAGGTTTTTAAGGCACCCCTCTTGCCCAATCCGGAGATCGGTCTCTACTTAGGCATTTTGTGAAAGTATTTGTGATTCTTTGAAAAAAGGCAAATTTTATAAAGGAACCAAGCCCAAAAAACCAAGGAGATAGCCTTGGGACAGAAAATACAAAACTCTAGCCAAAACTATGGCCCCTTGACAAACCAAACAGCTCACAACAACAGGAAAAGCAACAAAACACCAAGCCTATATCTAAGTGTTAACTCCGAAAGGAATCCCCCAGACATGACAAACAGCAGCATCATCATAAGAACGTATGGACAGCTTCAACGATACCAAGCAAGCTCTGATCTCTTCCTCGATTCTCTTAACTAAGGTGTAGGAATCGACTCCAACTTGTCTGAATATTCGAGAATTTCTCTCCCGCCAAAGGAAGTACACGGAGGCTGCTAAACACCACTGATAGATAATGGTTGAAACTGACTTGGAACAATGATGGGATCCCCACTGGACTTCTGCCCACAAACTCAAGCTGTCTCCATGCCTACAACACTTGGACCTGATACAAGTCCAAACCAAGGTAGCATATTGACATTCAAAAAATAAGTGGCTATGAGATTCCTGCCCTCCATAACAAAGGACACAGTCCTTAGCATTTGTCACTCCCCACTCCATCAATCTATCTTTAGTAGAAAGCCTACCCAGAAGGGCCACCCATAAAATGAAAGACCATCGGGGAACATACTGTTTATGCCATACCATATGAGCCCAATCCACAGTAGGGGCTCTATTTCGAAGGGCCATCCAAGCTGACTTTGCTGAATAACAACCATTTGGAGTCAAAGTCCAAACAACCTCATCTTCTTTGGAAATATCAGGTAATAGCCCACCTTCAGTATTTGCAATAATCTCACGTATGGCTGCATTTCTAAGCCTTGGCCATCTCCATCCTCCCTGGTAAATAATAGAACTCACTTTGGCATTGAGAGATCTACCCAAATTGAAGCTCACTCTATCCCCGAACTTATGAAACAAAGGGCCCAAATTATGCCAATGGTCAAGCCAAAGAAAAGTGGAGAGGCCATTACCAATTTTGGATTTAATAAACTGATGCCCTATATGCCGAAGACTGAAAAGTTTCCTTATAGTCCATGAAGCATCAGAGGGCAATTTCATAGACCATAGGCATTGCTCCTTTATAACATAGGAATGGATCCACTTAACCCATAAAATGTCTTCTTTCTTACAAACAGCCCACAGATGTCTGAGCATTGAGGAGACGTTCCATTCCTTCAGTCTCTTAAAACCTAAACCTCCTTCTGATTTGGGAAGACAAACTGAAGCCCAAGCTACTTTGACCCCCTGGGACTTCAACTCTACTCCTCTCCACAAGAAAGCATTAAGAACACTCTCAATTTCCTTCAAAATCTTTGAAGGAAGGAGGAAAATGGAAGACCAGTATACTTGAATGCTAAAAAGGACAGAAGTGATCAACTGCATTCGACCTCCAAAGGACAGTAGTTTATTTGACCAAGACTGAATTCTCCGTAAAATACGCTCCTTCAGAATTAAGCAATCAGCATATCTCAGCTTGGCTCAGTTCATTTACAGCCGTAGACGCAGAAAAGAGGCCTCAGAATAGACCAAATAAACAAAAACCACGTTTCTGATTATCGTCAATTCCAGCAAAAAAACAAGCACTCTTGTTTAGATTAGGTTGTAGCCCTGACATAGAAAAGAACTCTTGCAAGTGCTCATGAATGGACTGAAAGGTATGATCATTGGCACCACATAAAATGAACATGTCATCCGCAAAATCAAGTGAGAAAGATTAATGGCTGCACACTTGGGATGGAGAGTAAAAGAACCAGAGGCAACTCTTTGATGTAACATGGCTGAAAAAGCCTCCATGACCAAGAGAAAAAGGTAAGGAGAAATAGGATCACCCTGCCGGAGACCCCGCTTACCAGGAAAGAACCCTTTTAATTCCCCATTGATAGTGATAGAGAAGTAGGGGGAGGTCACACACGTTTTAACCCAACTAATGAACTTCTCAGGGAACTCCATCAGAGACATAACATCAAATAGAAAGCTCCAATCTACACTATCATAAGCTTTCATAATGTCCAGCTTAATAGCACACCTTGGATGTCCTTTATCTTTGTGGTAGCCTCTAACCACTTCCTGCATAAGGAGAATGTTGTCCATAATTGACCTTCCTTTAATGAAAGCAGATTGGGAAGGACCAATAACTGATGGAAGGACCTTTTGAAGCCTATTAGCCAGAACCTTTGTGATACACTTGTAGATTGTATTACAACAAGCAATGGGCCTGTAGTCCTTAATAGAGTTAGGAGCTGCTACCTTGGGAATCAGAGTAATAGCTGTGGAGTTCCAACCCCTAGGCATAGAACCATAGAGAAAGAAAAATTGCACTGCTGCGACAAAATCCTCTTTAACCACCTGCCAATGATCATGGAAAAAGGCAGAATTAAAGCCATCTGGCCCCGGAGCTTTATCTCTGTGAATAGATTTCAGAGCATTCCAAATTTCAACCTGGGTCACATCACTATCAAGGCTAGCACGAAACTCTATAGGAACTGTTTTCTGAATAACACCTATCAGAGCACTTGTTGCACGAACCCCCTGAACTGATGCAGTACCCAAATGTTTCTGATAAAACCCCAAAATTTCCTTTTCCACATCAGCTGGAGTATCCACTCTAACCCCTTGGTCTGTCATCAAACTGAGGATTGTATTCCTAACCCTATGAGAACTCATTTTTTGGTGAAAGAATCTAGTATTTTTATCTCCCAGAGTCAACCAGTTAACTCTTGATTTTTGTTTCTTAAAAGCCTCTTCTGCTGAACTTAAAGCCATGAACTGCTGAACCAAATCCTTTTCAATATCACAAAGCTCTTGATTCTGAGGAAGCTTGAAACACAGGTCCTGGATCTTAGCCAAATTAGCTCTGGCCTTCATAACTCTCCCACTCAAATTACTGTAGTACTGCTTATGAAAAGCTTTAAGAAGGGGTTTCAATCTTTTGAGTTTAAGACTGAACATATCCATGGGGTTACCTCCAGCATACTGCCCCCAAGAAGATCTCAGCAAAGCCCCAAAACGATTGTCCTTCATCCAAAAGTTATAGAATCAAAAAGGACAAGCCCTAAAAGAATTAGGTATGACAGTCATGACAAGAGCACAATGATCAGATATACCAGGAGCAAAGCCAACAACTTCAGAATCTCTAAACAAATCCATCCAAGCACTATTGATTAAGGTTCTGTCCAATTTACTTTTATTAGAACCCAGGCCACCTCGTTTATTTGTCCAAGTATACCAATAACCCTTGGTTACCAACTCTTGCATCTCAACGTCTTCTAAGCAGGAATTAAAATCAGAGGCAGACCTAACATCAAAGCCATCCAACCTTTCATCAGGCCTTCTAACAGCATTAAAATCCCCCATAAGAACCCAAGCGTCAGAGCCATAACTGGAGTGCAAAAATCTCAAGTCTCTCCATAAGCTGACCCTTTCACTTGCCAGATTCAATCCGTAGATAACAGAAGCATAAAATCTTTTTTGGTGACTACGTAGATCCACAGAAACCATAAGCATTTGAGGAGAACGAAACACCACAGACACAGCTAACTGTTGGGGATCCCATCCAACAATAATCCTAGCCACTGGAAGAACATCCAAGTTATGCACATACTGCCAATGATCAGGGAAACACCGATCTGTTGAGTGAGGTAAGTTGACAGACCTAATTTTAGTCTCCACTACTCCAAACAGAGATAACCTGTTCACTCTGACAAAGGAACACACCTCTTTTTGTTTCAAGGGATCATTGAGACCCCTGATATTCCAAGTACCAATCTTAATCATTGGAGAAGTTTAGATTTCTTACCACCCCCTTTTCCCCTCGTAACCCTCCCAGCTTTGGGAATAGAAGCAAGAACTTCATTAGCTGAATGATCAGGACATTCATCAAGAGGAGCAACAGTTTCAATAAGATCACGGCAGTCATCTTCACCATCATTAGTTGAAGAAGCCTTGTCCAACTTCAGTTCCATGTCAAGAATGGGAGAAAACTTATTCCCCTGTAAATTTGATCGAGCCATAGGGCTAGAAGCAAGCACCTTATCGCCAGAAGGATCAGAACACTCTGCAAGAGGAGCAACAGTCTCAATAATAACTTGGCTACCATCATCATCAACATTAGTTATAGAAACCTTGTCCACCTTCGGTTCCATATCAAGAAGGGGAAAGAACCGATTCGCCTGCAAACAAGATCGAGTCTTAGAACTTGAGATAAAACCAATATCCCCCATCTCATCCCCAGAAGGAAGTGGAGTCAAGACTGTAGGTTTATGGATAGGATTAACCAAAGGAGCAAAATGTGCCACCACAAGGTCAATAGCAGCATCATCACAGATTTGGAGTAAAGAATTACCCTGAGATGTATCAACGATTACCCTTGGAGACAAGGAGATTTCCTTGGATATTCCAGAACCAATAGATGCAGAGATCCCTGGGGCAGAGCCCCCATCTTGACCATTATTCTGCACCTCAATGGAGTCCACCACTAGAGTAGTAGCCATAGACAAACCCACAGTCGTTTCAGCACTCACAGGTTGAACCCCAGGCCCAGTAGCTATAGTACCTCCCTCAGACCCAGTCTTATCAGAAGAGACAACCCCTACTGGACCCTTAGAAGAGGTGGAAGCCACACCTCTTAAAGGACAGTATTCATCGGAATGTCCAAACACTCTACATCCCATACATTTCAAAGGATGCCAAGGATATTTAATCCCCACCACCACAGAGTCACCATTAGGAAATCTTAATTCAAAAGAATCCGGGAAGGAGGAATCCAAATCCACTTCAACGCATATACGAGCAAAATTAATCCTCTTGCATTTTTCTGTCAGTTCATCAGCGTAGAGGGGCACACCTACTGAACTAGCAATATGGCTAAGGCCAGTAGCAGTCCAGTACTCAAAGGGGACATTATAAAAATGGACCCAAATTGGTATTTTTTCCAGTTGCTCTTTAACAAAAGCCATATGTGGCTGCCATTTCTTAAGGACTAGCAATTTACCACCAATGAGCCACGGTCCTGCTTCCAACACCTTACTCAAAGCTCCCGCATGCGCAAAGAGAAAGAAGAAAAACCCATGCTCATTCGCCATGACAGCCCTAATGCCAAAACGCTCCCAAATCCTCATAATAATGGAATTGACAGCACGATATGACATCTTTTTGTCCAAAAAATGCCCGACCAAGCAGTTGCGCCATTTGTCAATACCCTGTTCCTCAACCTCAATTGGAGGGGCAACAACAATCACATCATCTTCTATACGTGGAGAAATAAATTCGAGTTTCATACGCTCCTGACCTGTATCCTCCATCACCTTATCCCTCCACACAGGCAAAGGATTAGAACGGATCACCGTAGGTTGTCCATCCACATGACGAGGAGAAAAATTCTTCACACCAGACACATTGTCCTGACTGATACCTAATTGAGATCCACCAACCTGAGCAGGAACCACTGGGAAAGAAACTGCCTCCATGTAATCCAACAAAGTAACAGAATGACCTCCAGATTCAGCCGCACGAGAGAAAGAGTTTTCCACATTTCTAGGGTTTTCCACATGTTTAGGGTTTTCCACATTTTTAGGGTTTTTCGAGAAAGATGACGAACATAACACAGGAAAATGAACATCTAAATCCATTATACCAGAGCAAAATCAGAAAACAAACGACAGCTCTACACTCGCCATTGAGAAAGAGAGAAAAACTTCAAAGAAAACTGAACCTGGAATGTGCGATAGGATTGTCCAGTGATTTTCCCTACTTCTTTCCCATACATTAAGTTTGTTTTGTGTTAGTATTTGTGATTCGTTTTCTTCTTTAGGGTTTTCCACATTTTTAGCAGTATTTGTGATTCGTTTTCTTCTTTAATCAATTTTAAGCCAATTAGGGCGGGGGAACAGTTAATCGTGGTTTAAAACTGTAACATGATTTGCAGGATGTGATTGAATATGGCATGGATGGATGGAATGATAAAAGTAGGATAAAATCCAACTCTCTGATGAGAAATAAACCAGACTGCTCATAAAATGGATGTGCCATACGCCATGGCCACCTTTGCATGCATGGATCAACGTGCATGCAAAGCAGACCATCGCGCGACACACTCACTCACTCGCGCGAGGGTCCTATTTCACCACAGGTTGAATTTAATCCTCTTCTGGGCTCTGGAAGGACCAGTGCACACCCAGGAGGCAAATCAAGCATTTTTATATGGGCTGAAAGTAAATAAATATTACTAATTATTACAAACAAAAGCTTAAATGAATGGAAATACAACCCCTAAACATTGGGAGTGTTAAAGCAAAGACGAAGAGTCAAGTTGCTCATGCAAGGGCAAACACTGGAATCAGGAGGACCCTCGCGCGAGACAGTGAGTCCCTCGCGCGAGTGTTCTGACTGGACTTCCAGGAATTGCTTTTGCATGCTCTGGGCTCTGGTACATGTCCAGAAGCAACCCAGAAGCATTCCAGCAGAATAAATAAGCAATAACCAGCTAGACTATGTATTTTATCATGCAAAACAGTGATCTAAGGCTTAACATACTACAAAATAGGTAATAACATGATAAAACAAGAAAACCCAGCGTCCCCAAACCCCACGAGGACTGTCGCACGAGACAGTGAACTGTCGCGCGTGAGTCTGAGTCACTCGCTCGAGGGTATGCTCGAACCAGCTTCTTGTAACTCTGCTGACTTTAGGACCAGAACTGGTATTGATTACCAATCCTGGCCCTGACAGCCCCCCTCAGGGATCAAAACAGTAAGCAGAAATGGTGTTGAACAAGTTGGAGAAGCTTGTGATGGAAAATGGAGTGAAGTAATGTATGGGAAGTGAGCTAGGGTTGAGAGCCTTTATGCTTGCAAGAGTTCTCAATCCCTTAATCTTTTTAAAGTTAGTGAATTTTTGTGGCCCTTGTAGTGGAAGAACAAGGGGGGTATTTATAGGAGAAGGAAAGGGTTAAAGGTGGTGGCAAACACCCCCTTAGGACCAAACTTGGTGGCTAAGCTTGGTGGAAAGGTGATGGGAAGGGTTGTGTGAGTGTATAGCCCCAAGGACAGCTCTGCCACTAGCCTGTGGAGAAAAACGGGGTTCAAATAGCCCTGTAGACCCCCAGGTAAGCAACCAACTGGCTGAAAAAGGTGAAAGGGACTGCTCAGGACCATCGCGCGAGACACTGAGAGTGTCGCGCGAGGGTGCCACCTGTCGCGCGTGGGTCAACAGTTAAATATTTGACTTTGACCACACCTGGCAAAGCAGACCCTCGCGCGAGGCAGTGACTTCCTCGCGCGACGGTCAACTCCAGACCCAGGGTTGACAATTTTCTATTTTCTTGGTTTAAGGGTTAAAGGGGTTCAAAGGGGGTTCCGCACATACTAAGCTCAAACCTTTCCAACCTCAAGACTACTTTTCGATCTGGTTCATCATCGGGGAAACAAGAAACCATAAAACAATCGGGAGATTCAGGTTGGGGTGTCTACACACGCGAATTTCAACCGATACTCTTAAAACGGAATAAAATTTGACACAATTGACTCGACTCATGGAACTTTTGATAAGAACGTCCTTAATTAAGGCAAGTAACGACTAAACTTGACCGAGATTGGACACGAGAAAGGGACACAAGAGTATTTGAACAAGGTGTATGCCTTTAACGCGACCATGAACGATGAAATTGGGGCGTTTGAAAGCGAAAATTGATTCCGTAATCTTTGGTGCGCGTCCGACTGCTTCACGTAGTTACCGACACACGTTAAGACTTGCATAGACCTCTTAACTTGATCAAACACTCTTGATACGAATTTTGACACGTCGACGGGAAGGAAATCGTCGAGATTTTGAGATTTCCCAAGGAATATTCAGACAAAGAGACAACTGAACTCGCTATATTCACCCATAAAGGTTGAAGCTTGCTGAAACTGAGGCCTTGAGACTACAATGCTGTGTTGAGGCCAAAACCTGGAAACCAGAACCTGCTGAAAATTGCAGAACTCTCGAGCGCTCGAGAGTGTTGTTGAGCGCTTGGGAATTCACTCCCGAGCGCTCGGGACTGCTGTGACTTGCAGACTTGTGTTCCTTTCCAAAGTCATCCACTAGCTCTACCATGTTGTTTTCTTCTGCATGCACCCTTTCCAAACGCCTTGTAAACGTCCATGGACTGCCTTCCAGAGGTCAGTGGCTTCCCAAAGCAAGTCTAGTGCTTTTCCCATGCTTTTTCAAGTTTTCCAAAGTTTGAATCTTGAAAAGGTTTTGAAAATATGGAACATGATGAGGAATTCACTCCCGAGCGCTCGGGACTGCTGTGACTTGCAGACTTGTGTTCCTTTCCAAAGTCATCCACTAGCTCTACCATGTTGTTTTCTTCTGCATGCACCCTTTCCAAACGCCTTGTAAACGTCCATGGACTGCCTTCCAGAGGTCAGTGGCTTCCCAAAGCAAGTCTAGTGCTTTTCCCATGCTTTTTCAAGTTTTCCAAAGTTTGAATCTTGAAAAGGTTTTGAAAATATGGAACATGATGAGTTTCAAGGCTGGTGGGGAAGTGCTGTCGTCTCCCCTAGACCTCTATAAATACCAGAATTTGCTTTGGCAAGTCACCCACATCCCATTCCATCATTCTTCCCCAAAAGCCCCTAATTTCTCATGGCCTTCTTGAACCAAGCCTTGCTTCGCCCTTGGTTGGAGAGCCTTGAAGGCATCGATTGGCTGAAATTCCGAGGGCATCGGCTTCATGCTTTGAAATACCTCCGCGAGATTGCCATCCGTCCTGTCCTGCTGCACGCGGCTGTACGCTTTTGGGATCCCGAAGTGCATGTCTTTCGCTTTGGTTCTCAAGAGCTATGCCCCACCGTCGAGGAATTCCATGCCTACCTTGGGAGTCACGACTCCACCGAGCCAATTGTTCCAATGCTTAGGGAGACCAAGAAGAACGTCCTAAAAATGAAGCTGGGCGTCAGTGGGAACGTTGCTGAGTTCTTGACCCGGGGCAACGCCATCAACATCGTGCAGCTGTACGAGAGGTTCAGTCCACCTGGAAACCTGACGGACTTTGAGTATCAAGGTCGTCGGATGATGGCTTGTTGCATTTGCCTCTTGGCGGCCTTCTTGTTGGTTCCTTCTGTTGGTCAGCCCAGTTCTCTATTGGTTGGAATCGCTGCTCAGATCAAGGCTCGCAAGGATGTTGCGCCCTTGGTCCTTGCTGAAACCTTGATGGGATTAGATGCTATTCGCGCTGGTCGCATAAGGGTTTTTGGTGGCAGCCCGCTGTTGCTGCAGGTTAGGGACCTCACTCAGCTCTCCTTTTTCTATTTCTCACATTCATTTTATCTCGCCACACGGTTTAGGCTTTATCTGACTCCTTACTTGTTTTCTCTCTTTTTGGATAGGTGTGGCTTTGTGACAAGTTGAACTTGCTGACTCCTCCGGCAAATGACTGGTGGTATCGGGCTAGTGGGTGGAATCGCCCCTTTCAGGTGATGTACAGGACTGAGGATGATTGGGTCGACTTCTTTGCTTCCCTAGATGATGACGACATCGCTTGGCGGTGCCATTAGTTGAGGCTTCCTGCGATGACTGTGAGCAATATGGGTTCACCGCAAGTGTTTGTGGCAGGCTTGGCTGGCTTCACCTTCTATTCACCTTTCCGCATTCTGCGCCAGTTTAGACTCAGCCAGGAGATGCCGCCTCCGGGTTCAGAAATGCTTCGTCTCTCTCCCTTCACCATTCCAGGCCTTCGGAGCTACGTTCGAACGTGGGAGGCTCATAGGACTGAGTCGAGCGATTCGCTTTACTCCATTGCTTTGACTGGCAGGTACAGGAAGTGGCTGAGGAGAGATGTGGAAGCGAGGAGGGGTTAAAAGCTTACTCTGCCGTTTTTTGAAATAAAAGTTAGGTCTCGTTGTGTGTTTTCCTTTTTCATGCTCAGCCTGTAATAAAGAAATCATCTGAATAAAATTAACTGATTAAGGGTTTCCCCCTTTCGGTTCATTAATCGCGTGCGTCTTGAAAGAAAGTATTTTGACTTGTCAATTTGGATTCGATATTTGAAATTTAGGACCGAACCTCAGAGTGAGATTGCCTACGTATCCCTTAAGAAAAGGGAATCAGGTCCATATGTAGTTCGGGCTAGGGTTCGCTCGGGTATTAACACTCTCCTTTTTATGCTCTAAATTTTGCCTAGTACCGCCCTTTCGGGTTTTTGGCCTAGCGAGCTCTTTTTTGACTTTTTGCCCTAATTTTTGCCTAGGCCGCCCTTTCGGGTTTTCGACCTAGCGGGCTTGCTCTAATTTTTGCCTGGGACCGCCCACCCTTGCGGTTTTCGGCCCAGCGAGCTCTCTCAGGGGTAATACTGTTTGAGTTGATCCAAATTGACAAGACTTGAGAATTCGTTGCCGTCGAGATCGATGATAGAAGCAGCTCCCCCGGAAAGGATAGACTTGATGATGTACGGCCCAGCCCACTTGGGTCGGAACTTCCCTCGTAGGTCAAAGATCGGTGCACGGATTTCCTTGACTACCATGTCCCTTTCTTGCAGGTCCCTCGACTTCACTTTCTTGTTGAATGCCCGGGCGATTCCTCGCTGATAGCCTTGAATGTGATACAACGCTCGCAACCTCCTTTCATCAAACAGCATGAGTTCTTCGAACCTTCCATTGATCCATTCAGCTTCGTCAATCCCTTGTTCAGCCATGACCCTTAGCGATGGCACTTCTAGCTCGATGGGGAGAACGGCTTCCATACCATACACCAAAGAATAGGGTGTTGCCCCCGTCGGTGTGCGGATAGACGTCCAGTATCCCCACAAAGCTAGTGGTAGCTGTTCGTGCCAATTCCTAGCTGATTCAACTGTCCTTTCGAGAATGCTCTTGATGGTCTTGTTTGCTGCTTCGACTGCCCCATTTGTTTGCGGCTGATAAGTGGTCGAGTGATGCACTTGAATCTTAAATTCGTCAAAAAGCTCTAGAACTTTCCCCTTGAAATGAACACCATTATCAGATACGAAGGCTTGAGGTACCCCATACCGATAAATGATGTTTTGCCTGATGAAGTGAGCTACTTGAATTGCCGTCAGAGTCTTGTATGAGGTTGCTTCAACCCACTTAGTGAAATAATCGACCGCTACCAAGATAAACCTGTGCCCGTTAGAAGCCGCGGGTGTGATCCTTCCAATGACGTCAATGCCCCAGGCGGAGAATGGCCACGGCGTAGCCATTGAATGTAATTCCGAGGGCGAGACGTGGATAAGATTGGCATGAGTCTGGCACTTATGACATCGGCGCACATACTCGATGCAATCTGTCTCCACAGTCGACCAATAGTAGCCTAACCTCAGAACTTTCTTTGCTAGCATCATCCCATTCATGTGGGGTCCACAAACGCCTTCATGAACTTCCTCCATTACAGCTCTCGTATCGTCACCGTGAATACACAACTTGTGAACCCCGCACGGAGATCGCCGGTATAATTGTCCACCGCAGATAATGTATTGAGATGCCAATCGTTGTAACGCGATCCGATCCTTCTTGGTTGAATCCGCAGGGAACTCTCCTTTTTCGACGAAATTCCAAATATCGTGAAACCATGGGAGTCCATCGTTTGGCTCGTCGATGTTCATAACATAGTCGTACACATGCTTTCCTCTCTGTTCAATCATGACAGGCCTCAACTTCACCCCGATTGGAAGTTCCAGCATGGATGCCAAAGTGGCTAGTGCGTCTGCAAAGCGATTTTTCATCCTAGGTACGTGCGTGAAGGTCACTTTCTGAAAACTCGGGATGAGCTCATCGAGTTGCTGATGATACGGCTTCATCTTTTCATCCCTGACTCTCCATTCTCCATTTGGTTGTGACACAACCAAGTTGGAATCCCCCACGACTTCTAGTACCTTGACTCCAATTTCCAGTGCAGCTTCCATTCCTACAATACATGCTTCATATTCCGCTTCGTTGTTCGTGACTTCGAAGTTCAACTTGAAAGCAAGGGGAATGTGCGACCCTTCAGGCGAGACCAGCTGTATGCCAATCCCAAAATCCTTCTGGTTAGCAGCTCCATCGAAGTACAACGTCCATGTTTCGTCGATGGCAGTCATTACGTCTTCGTCGGGAAATTGAAACTCCGTGTGTTCTGGCCCCTTGATTGGGCGGTCTGCCAAAAACTCTACTACGGCTCTTCCTTTCACTGACTTGCGGGTGACGTATTTGATTTCGAACTCGGCCAATAAGAGCAACCAACGTGCTAATTTACTGGTAAGTGCTGGCTTCTCTAATAGATATTTGAGAGGGTCCATCCGATAAATCAGTATCACCGAGTAAGACAGCATGTAGTGTCTCAATTTTTTGGTGGCCCATACTAGCGCCCAACATGTCTTCTCCAATGAAGTGTACCGCTCTTCGCTTCCAACCATCTTCTTGCTCATGTAGTAGATTGCCCTTTCAACCCTATCATCTCCCTCTTGTGCCAGCATGCACCCCATGGATGAGGGCGTGACGGACAAGTATAGGATCAAAGGTTTTCCCGGGATGGACGGCATCAAGATTGGAGGATTCTGTAGGTAAGTTCGTACTGCTTCGAAAGCCTTTTGACACATGTCATTCCACTCGAATTTCACGCCCTTCTTGAGTAGACGAAACAATGGTTCACAGGTCAGAGTCAACTTGGCGATAAATCGACTAATGAATTGAATCTTCCCCAAGAAACACCGGACCTCCTTCTCGGATTGAGGTGGGTCCATCTCAAGAATGGCTTTAATCTTAGAAGGATCCACCTCGATCCCCCTGGTTGTGATCATGAACCCAAGCATCTTTCCAGCCGTGATCCCAAATGTGCACTTCTGCGGATTAAGACGCATCTTGTACTTTCGAATTCTCTCAAAGAACTTTCTCAATGCTGGGAGATGGCCCTTCCGTTCCTTTCCCTTCACTATCATGTCATCGACGTATACCTCGACCTCCTTGTGAATCATGTCATGCAACAGTGTGGTGGCACCCCTTTGATACGTGGGACCGACATTTTTCAACCTGAAAGGCATAACCCAATAGCAATATGTCCCCCACTCAGTGATGAATGTGGTCTTTTCCTTGTCTTCCGGAGCTAGGAGAATCTGATTGTACCCCGAGAAGCCATCCATGAAGGATAGTAGAGCGTGCCCTGCAGTGTTATCAACAAGCATGTCTATGTGTGGCAATGGGAAATCGTCCTTAGGGCTCGCTTTATTCAGATCTCTAAAATCGACACACACCTTGATTTTTCCGTCCTTTTTGGGGACAGGAACGATGTTGGCTACCCAAGTGGGGTACTCCGTTACGATTAGAAAGCTGGCATCGATTTGCTTTGTGAGTTCTTCTTTTATCTTCAATACCCAATCAGGCCGCATTTTTCTTAGCTTTTGCTTAACGGGTTTCGCGTCAGGGTAGAGAGGGATTCTGTGCTCGACTATTTTCGGGTCGATTCCGGGCATGTCCGCATGGGACCAAGCGAAAACTTCTTTGAATTCTTTTAGTAAATCAGTGAGCTCTTGAAGCGCATCGGGAGATAGCCCGGAACCGACCTGAACCAATCGAGGGTTCTCCTCATCACCCAAGTTTATGGAGATTATTTCTTCTTTTAAAGGCTGAGCATGCCTTTCATTTTCACGATCGATGAGGGAACGGATCTCCTTGGGGACGTCCCCATCAAGATCTATTCCTTCATCGTCGGAATCTAAACAGTTTATTTCAAAAATCGGCAAGTAAGCGAAAACATCGTCCATTTCATTAACCAGTTCAACAGACGGGGGGAATACAGCGGTTGACTCGAATTCAAAGTAAAAACTATGATGTGGAGGGCCAAGAGGCACAAATTCCGACTCTGTGCTAGACGACGAGTTAGTGTCGGACTTGGACTCAGACTCAGTGCAGGTGCTGTGAGTGCAAGTTACATGTGGAATGAAAGTGCAATTATCATAAGCGCCTACAGCCTCCACAATGAGCTTGGAAGGGTCTTCGATCTCCTTTTCTTCTCCTAGCATCAGCACAGCAGGATCTTGCATCATACCCCCTGATTCCTCGCCGTCAAACAGGAGTTGGAGACTGCCCGAACCAAAAGCCTCCAGCCAGTCAAGTGCCTCAGATAGCTCTTCTACTTTTGCAGCCTCTTCATCACTCTCCCATGTATCATTGGCAAAGATCTCGAAGCCAGGATACTTCATTTTCGTTTCGAGGTCCACAAAGGGCTCAAGTTCCCCTTGGTACGGCGTCTCCTTCTCTTTCAACTTCATCCCCATTGCACAGGTCCGAGCGCGATTGCGCCACTTCTTTGCTAGGTCGCTTCTCTTGGCCTCATATCCTAGACCGAAGCGGTCGTTACTTCCAGGGAAGTTAGGGAACTCGGGGACTCCTTGAGCATGAAGTCCCAAGCCCATGCTCGGCAGATATTTCATCCGTTTCATAATTTCCAGCACTGTGGAGGTCACCAAGAAACCGTCCTCAGCCCGGATGGTACACACCTTCGAGGTCATAACTGCAAAGCCCCCCATGGCAATATCTTCCTCTCCATGCATGATCTCTAGCAGCGGGGAATTGTCCTCAGAGTGCGGACGGATACCTGAATCTCCATGAATAATGAGGGTTCCAGAATCCAAACCCAAGATGAGTTTCTGATGCAACGTTGAGGGCACACCCATGACGTCCGAGCGATGTAGCCAAGGCCTTCCCAACAGGAGATTGAACGATGCCAGTATTTCCAACACACAGAATTCGACAGTGGTTTTAAACTTGCCAGTCGCGAGTTCCAAGTTGATTGTCCCCAAAACATCACGGCGTGTATTATCATAAGCATGGACACCCAAATTTGACGGCACAAAGTCTTTGTTCTTGAGGCCCAGGCAATAAGCGGTGCGGAGTGGACACACGTTAATGGCTGAACCGTTGTCTATAAGAATCGCAGGGACCCATTTTCCGAGACACTTCATCGTCACATGTAATGGCTTGTTGTGGTCAGTTCCCTCATGAGGGAGGTCCTTTTCCATGAATGACAGGGTGTGGTGGGTGAGGTTTGGGGTTATAAGGGCGATGAGAGCTTTTGGGGCAATGTCAGAGGGAACTTCGAACCTGGAAAGAGTGTTTACGAGCCTGTGATGGTGCTCGCAGGAGACAGCTCCCCACATAGACATGCGAGCGGGGGTTTCCTGGAGTTGTCGGATAATAGGGTCAGATGAGTCTTCAGGGTCACGTTCAAGGAGTGAGTTAAGGTCGATGGACAGTTTGGGCTGAGAAGGTGGGTTAGGTTTAGTGGAGCTAGGAGGGTTGTTTCGTGGAGCTTGTCGGATGGGGGTGTTCAGAGTTGCAGGATTGACTGGGGCATTCTGCTGCGGCGGAGGGGCTCGGGATGAGCTACCCTGCTGGAGGTTGGTAGGTTGGTAGACTCTTCCACTTCTGGTAAGATTGCTAACTGTTTTGGGAATGGGCTCCCACCAAGTACCTTCCCAGAAATCGGAGAAGTCAAAGTCGCAAGCGTCAGCCTTACGTTTCCCTTTGTCGAGTGCTGTCTTCTCCAAAGTTTCATTAAGGGTTTCCATTTCCAGGGCGTGCCATATGCTGTCCTCCTCCAGAGAATTCCAGAAGTTGACATTGTTGTCGCTGTTGTTATTGCCGCTGTTGCCAATCTGTAGAGATCCTTCATCCAACATGGCCTTATTGACAGTCAGTTCCTCACCGTCAATCCACACATTCACCAATTCAGACTTTCCCCACAGATCTTCTGGGTCCAATACACAGATGTTGGGCTCATCAGGGATTTCGACTACAGGCTTGGGGAAGAATTCCTCGATAATGTATTCCTGCGGGAGGAAAAGATAGTCCATGGCGCGGTCCAAAGCATCGGAATTTCGAGTGAGGTTGACAATGGTCCTGACAGTGAGCCCTGAGAACATACGGGGGTTCATCAGATCCATTTCTTCCACTACTTCCTTTTCTTGAAAAAGGTACGCCAATGATGTCTCATCTAGGGGGTCAGAGTCGTCTATCCAGTGCCATCCGTTAGGTTCAGGCTCCCATTCCCATTCATCTTCCTCCTCGACAGGTTCAGGTTCCATGAACAAAGCAAACATGGAATACCCATCCAACGGATCAGCCATCAACTCTTCCAAGTCTCGTCTCCATTCTCCATGTTCCAATTCCTCAATTTGGCTAGGGTTAAGTGCAACGGGCCAGACTCCGGTGATAAGAGCCCCGTCTTCTACCGCCAAGAAATCTTGCGCCAGGTCTTCCCACCTTCTCTAAAAGTCCCATTCCACGGTTTCCAATGCACAAACGGCATCCTCAACCGGCAGCTCGACGGTTGGCTTAGGTTGGGTATCAGGAACGATGTAAAGGCTGGGGTTAAAGGGTTGGCTTATGGAGATATGATTGGTGCGGGGATTGGAGTGCTTTGGGAGTGGGTTTGAGACGGTGTTGGGTTTTTGTGGAGGCATAGAGAGGGTTTTGTTGTCTATTAGGTCCTGTATTGCATGGCGAAGACGGAAGCAGTTGTCAGTTAGGTGGCCCACATTCTGGTGATAGGCACAGTATGCATTAGGGTTGTGGGAGGCGGGTAGCTTTTGAGGCAAGGGAGTAGGGGTAAGTGACTTGAGGGTGCCGCTTTCAACCAATTTCTCGAGCACGGCGGAGAGCGGTGCTGAGAATTGAGCAAAAGTGCGGGGTTGGGTATGCGGTTGACTGGTTTGGGTGGCTATTTGGTTCACCGGCTCGGCTTGGGTTGTATTTGTGGAGGTGTTGGGTAGGTTGGTGTAGTTCGAGTCGCCAAAGAGAGCGTTGCTGTTTCCGGAGTAAACCTTCTTGGGCTTGGGAGCAGGCTCGGGTTTGTCAAGGATCCCCAATTGAACTGCTTCTTCAACGCTAAGCCTGTGTCGAAGAAAGTTTTAAAGTCTGAGCTTGCTTGAGCCATAACCATATGCCTCGCAAGAGTGGGTTGAAGGTTACGGACAATCATCCGGATTTGGTCCCTGTCGCTCGGTCTGTCTTTCATCTGTGCCGCCTTTGCCCTCCACCTTTTCACAAAATCGGCGAAGGCCTCCTTTGCTTCCATCTTTGTTGACTCTAATTCACGGGTGGTCACGTCCAACTGAATGTTATAATCGTATTGCGCCACGAAAGCTGCGCATATATCCTCCCACGAACGCTTCTTTCTCTCATCCAGTGAAGTAAACCAGTGCAGAGCATGTCCCACCAAAGTCTGCGAAAACATCTGCACCATAGCATCCTTCTCAACTCCCCACATGGAAAGTGCTCCAAAGTATCCCGTCAAGTGTGCCTTTGGGTCTCCTGTTCCGTCAAACTTGGCAAAGTCGATTGGCCTAAACTTATCCGGAAGCTTTGCGTTAGGAAACAGGCAAAGCTTATTGATGTCAAAGCCAGTGGACCCTATCTTCTCATTTCTTGCAACAGATTCTTCTAGTTGGGTGAGCTTTGCCAATACTGCTGCCATCTCGGGGTTTTGCAGAGTTTCCAAATCAAAGACCAGCTGCTCCGGGTTTGGATTAGGATTAGGGTTAGGGTTGAAGTTTAAGTTAGGAATTGGGTTTGGATTTGGAATTGGATTCGGGTTAGGAACTGGAATTGGATTTGGGTTTGGGATAGGAATTGGGTTAGGGCCTGGATTCTGGTTTTGTGGTGGAAGGCGTCGCGTAATTCCAGTAATCATCATCATGAGTTGGGCAATTTGGTTATCAGTGCGTTTGCCCAGGCGTTGGATACCTTCTCTGATCTGTCCCATTTCTTCGTACAGATTTCCCGGGTTTGGGTTAGGATTTGGATGGGGATTGGGAACGGGGTTAGGATTCGGATTTGGCTCGCCTCCGTTTGGATTTGGGTTGCCTCCGTTTGGGTTGACATATGGGTTAGGATTAAGGTTCGGATTGCCAGGATTTGGGTTTAGGTTGCCTTCGTTTGGGTTTGGAGTGGGGTTCGGGTTTGGGTTTAAGCCTCCGATCAAGAGATCCATTTCCACGCCCGAATCTGATGCGCTGATGGAGTCTGCTTGCAGTTGGAGCCGTTCCAATCTCTGTCCCAAGGGTCTGGTCCGGGAGGGTATGATGTTCTTCTTCTTTGGCCCAATTGCTCAGAACTGACAGCAAAGCAAAAACTTGTGCTCAGACGCGGCTCCTGCTTGCATTTTTATGAAATTTGTGCATGATTTTTGGAAAATGAGTGCCTCAACGTCACCGTCACCGATTTTAAATTTTTGAAAACGATTGATTTACGGGAGGTTGCCTTGATCCTTGGATTTTTGGGGTGTATCCTCATTTAGGAACGGTCGATTCCTAAAAGATGCTGAAATAAGCTATGTATTTGGCTAATATTCCATCGACAACTCGACCATTGGTTCGGAATGACTTGGGGTGGACAACATGATACAATAACCAAAGCGGCGTAAGCGGTACACTTGATTTTAGCCTGGATGGTGTTGGTATCACGATGTTCTGCTCCTTTGTCATCCCTTTCCTTTGGTTAAATCCCGATTAAACATTAGTCAAGGACTTAGCAAAAGTTTAGTTTCCACTAGGTTCGGGTTGGAGGACTCGTGTGATTCAGCAACACGCATTAGGGTGCGTGACTCTTCATCGGGTTTTGGCAACCTTCCAAAGACCGCGCGAGCGAGTCTCGAGAATCGTGCTGACAGCATGAAGATGATGCAAGATGCAATGCAGCATGTAAACAGGTTATAGCACACAACCCTACCCTGTAGGCTTCTTGGTTGTTTTGCTTTTGAGAATGGAGTTTTTCAAAAGGAATGAAGGCTGGTCTTGTTTGAACAGTCAAGGGGATTCTAGAGAGAGAGAGTTCGCCCGATTTGAAATCGGTCTCTACTAAACATTTGTGGGATTTTTCAAATGATTTTATTTCATTAAGACACTTAGCAGGTATCCACAGGTATATCAAGTGCAGAGGGTGCATGCATGTGCATGTGTACAAAGAATAATGGAAAATGCCGAATAAATGCAAAATGACTGAAACTGGAAGATCCTGTCACTGATCCACTCTCGAGCACTCGGAAGCACTCCCGAGCGCTTGGGAGTATTATAGGCCCAACCTGCACAGCTTGTTAGTACAACAGGATACAATAGAATGCGATGTTGAAAATGTAAGCTGGAATAACATTAATCGTGTCACAAGCTCAACAGAGGACTTAGCAGAATGGGATCAGACCCCATTCTGCCAAACCATGCATCCTTGCCTTTCTAAAAAGTGACTTTACAGTTATAACAGACAGAAGGGGATGCATGCATGGACATGCAAAAGCAGTAGAAGGACCAAGCTGGAAGAAAGATGGGCTGAAGTTGCATGCAGTCACTCCCGAGCGCTCTGAAGTGATCTCGAGCGCTTGGGAGTGAATTGCACCCCAGAACTGACTTCAACCAACTAATACACTCAACGTAGTATACTGGTGCATTGGATCTTATGTTTTTGAAATGTAAACAAGGCTTCCATTTTTAGATCCATGCCAAAAATCTTTTGCATGCCTTCAAATGAAGGTCATCTCCTTTATTTTTCTCTAAAAAGGGCAGATCGTTTATACCAACACACTTCAAAAGAGTTAAAACAGTTTTGAAACACATCCTACTCCCCATGCATGTCCATTTAAACACTTAAAAGAAGGAAAGCAGGACTGGGACCACTCTCGAGCGCTCTAGAATAGTCCCGAGCGCTCGGGAGTGCTTCCATTAATCTGGATACAGAAAGCACATTCATGCCCCTTTTGCTCTTGTTTTTACACCAAGGTCTCTCAACCCACACTCAGTACTAAAGACTGAGAAAGCTGAGGGACCTCCCTCAGAAAGGAAAACAACCCTGTTTTGCTTATGTTTGATACTAAGGTAGAGAACTTCTACCTTTAAGCTAGAACTTTGCTCCTTGAAAAAGCTTTGGAAGATGAAGAAAAAGAATGAGAACTTCAGAAGATCAGAGACTGGTGGTGATCTGAACTTCTTGCATGATCTACGTATTTTGATTCTTGGTTGTTTTGCTTTTGAGAATGGAGTTTTTCAAAAGGAATGAAGGCTGGTCTTGTTTGAACAGTCAAGGGGATTCTAGAGAGAGAGAGAGTTCGTGGCTGTTCTGTGCTGGAATGGCCTTTATATAGGCAAAATAGTATATGGTCTCATTTTGGCAAATGAAATATGGCATCTTTGAAAATTTTCAGACCTGACTCCCCTCTGACTGAGGTGGAGTGTTGTCTGAGGTTTGCACCGGCTGAAAACCGCTGCAATGATGGCCTGCATGGGAAGTGGGGAAGCTCCATCATCCATTGGGCAGCACTGAAGTCTCGAGCGCTCGGGAGAATTCTCGAGCGCTTGGGAGTTAACTCTCGAGCGCTCGAGAGTTTGTCAAGTCCCAGGTTTTGCAAATAGTTTGGAGCGCTTGGGACTGCTCCTGAGCGCTTAAGACTGATTTTTGACATTTTATTTCCTTTTTTAAAGCCTTCCAAGGAGCATCATTCTGACTGGTCAAGGGCTTGTTTCAATCCAAATTCATCATCGGGGAGCCTCCGGGCCACAAATTAAGGAAATTCGAAATGTCCGAATTGGGGTGTCTACACTCCCCCTTCTTGCATATTTTTGGTAGTCTCCTACGGGAGCAAACCCAATGGGCATCCTTATTTAAAAAAAAAAAACTAGGAAGAGCAGAGCTTGCCACCCAAATTACCTCCGCGATTCAACGCGTCTACCCATGCCAACAAGATGTATTGGCTAACCTCCTGTAAGAATAATGAAATTCAATTGGCAAAACTGCTCGGTAAATTGCCGTATAGCGACAAATCTCATTCTTGGCTTCTTTACGATGAAGCGCAACATGCTTCAAGCTATGGCGAAGTTATTCTATCCGCACCAAATCATGTTATGACATTACGCAAGGCTACTGGCTCTGCTCTTCCAATGAAAAGTCTCCAATGAGACAAAATACGCTATCAGCAAGTGTCCAAGGCTACTGGCCCAGTTCTTTAACGAAGAGCTTAACAGCTACATATGTCAAGTGTCCATGACACAACCTGCAAGTGTCAAGCTGTTTTCCCAACACCTTAACACTTGGGGGAGTAGGGAAGTACAGCCAAAGCTGAAAGAGCTTTGGTAGCAAGCCTCAGCTCGACCGATAAAGCTTACCCAGCTATAAAAGCATACAGAGCTTGGACAACCAATGGGTAAAGCCCAGTCCCAAGAAAATTGGGCACGACCCGCGCACCTCAACCAAGCTTGCTCAGTCACAGCTCAAGGCCCCAAAATTAGATTAAGCAAAAGGTCAGATTGAGCAACCAAGGTCTGCCCAGAAGAACATAGTTGCTAAAGGCACGTGGTGTTCTCCATAAATCAAGTGCAAGACGACCAAGTACCCCGAAAAATCGTCTAAGGGGTCTAAAGTGGCTGAAACACCTCTTACGGGAGGTGGCAAACATAAATTATCCCAAGGGATAACCCAGGAGAGTACCTCAAGACGATTACTCCAATTGGACAACGGAGCCCGGCCCGTCAACAAATAGCTATTCAACAAAACTATAGCTTTGGTAGCAAGGAAAAAGCTGGAACGTACAAGCTCGCGACCCTAAAGGGAAAAGAGCTACCAAACTAGTGGAATGCGGAGCATCTGAAGAAGTATTACAAGTAGGTGCTTGCCAATATCAGATTATTTCTATTTTTAGGAAATTGACGTTTATTTTTAGGAAGTTCTTCTCCCCATGAGGGATGGCTGTTCAAATTTCCTGTAAAGCATAATATGGTTTAGTTTCCTGTATGCATGATAAGGAAAAACAAAGCAACAGTAATAAAATTCTTAAATTTTATTTATAAAATCCGCACCTTTAAGAAGGTGCGGGCGGTCATTACATAAAGAACTTTGTGGACAAAACCCACAAAGTTGCAACCTAATCACTACCACCCTCCCTCGGAGGGGAAGGAACTGGCGGTGCTAGTTGCCCTCGGAAAGCCGCGAACTGATCCCAGTTGGCAATCAGCACCATGCGGACTGTGTTCTCCATGACGGAAAGAGAATCCGCCATGGCCTCCATCTTGGCTGAAAGGCCATCAACGGCGGCCTTCAAACTCAGCAGCTCCTAGCATAACTTGGAGATTTGCTCGCTATTTGCCATTATGAAGTTGAAATTGTTTAGGGAATAGGGAGTGATTTCTTAGAACTATTGGTATTTATAGCACATAATGAACGGTTCATTAATCGCTTGCTAAACCAATCAGCATGATCACCATTAAAACCGCACTTTAAAATGGCCACCTCAACCGCTTAGAGTAATGGGAAGTTATGAATCCAGTTACCTCGAGCAGTTGAAGCGATTGCCTTTTAAAACGTACACGATTCTCATTCCAAAGCAAACCTCATGCGTCTTGTTCAGCTATGTTCCTTTACAGGAATAATCATTAGACCTGAAGAATACCCTACGGGAAATTCAAGCAGGTATATTAATTATTTAGATATAAAACCAATTATATACTCAGGGGAGTGGAAATGTCGCCACCTCAATAGACGTAGCTAGGCTATGCCATTAACAGAGCTCAGGAAAAATTTCCAAGCTCATCAGACGTAGCACAGCTATGCAATTAAAAGAGCTTGGGAAAAATTTTCAAGCTCAGCAATTTAAAGAGCTAAGGAAAAATTTCCAAGCTCATCAGACGTAGCACAGCTATGCAGTTAAAAGAGCTTAAGAAAAATTTTCAAGGTCAACGGACATAGCACAACTATGCCATTTATGGAATCACAACTCATGCACTACAAGTCCCAAGGGAAACTTCAATAAGTGTCTCAATTGTTTGGACCCAAGCAATTTACCACTTAGGGGGAGTAACAGGCATAGTATAATTATGAAGAGCATAGGGAAATTTTCCAAGCTCCAAAGACGTAGCCAAGGCTATGCAAAAGACATAGCACGGCTATGCAAAAGAGCTTAGGGAAAATTTCCAAGCTCCAAAGACGTAGCCAAGGCTATGCAAAAGACGTAGCACAGCTATGCAATAAACGAAAATTTGGAAAAATCTCCAAGCTCAAAGACATAGCACAGCTATTAGATGAAAGAGGCTCAGGATATCATTTCTAGCTCCAAAACTTGGTACAGCTAAGGCAACCCAAGTAAAGTAAGTGTGAAAGCTGTTTGAACGCAAAAAGCTCATACACTTAAAGGAATGAAATGGACAAGGATCCAGATTTACCCAAAAAGTGAACGCAAAAAGCTCATACATTTAAGGGAATGAAATGGACAAGGATCCAGATTTACCCAAAAAGTGAAGAAATTTTCCCAAAGATTAGTGATCCAGCCTTACGAGATTGAAGTTAAGAAAAAGCTTTAAGACCAAAGGTCAGCTCAGCCTGCCACATGTAAGCTCAAATGCTAAAGCATTAGTTGATCCTATGGGGATATAAGCTACATAAACAAGCTGGAAAAAGCTTACGAGCTTCACTAAGTCCTAAGGGATACAAGCACAAGTACCAAGCTCTCGAACACAAGTGTCATGATGAAAAATCAACTGGACACTTGAGGGAGTAGGAATATAAGAAAAGCCAAAACAAAATAAGCCAAGACAGATAAGTAGATAAACATCATGCTAAGGTATGAGAAGATGTGCTAAGGCATAATGAAAATAATCATCATGCTAAGGCATGAGATGATATTCTAAAGCATAAAGCTTATGGCAATCATGTTGAGGCATGGGATGATGTGTTCAGGCACAAAGCATATGGCAAACATGCTAAGGCATGAGGCGTGAAGCATAAGATAATGCAGATGTGGAGGCCCTCCAACAAACAAAAACCTCCAACAGACAGAAATTTGTGCCAAAATGCCTAAAGCTATCAATAATCAAGGCCAAACATGGCCATTTTAACAATACCCGAGGGGAAAGGGTTGCCCCAGTTTCGACCCAGCATAGCTTAAATAAAGCAGATGACATATAATGCCAAGGCATAAACCACCCACCTTACAAGCGCAAAGCTCTTTACACAACTTTACACTTGGGGGAGTAGGGAGTAGACATCGAAAAGAATAGTTTCTAAGGGAACATGTTAGCTCAATAACTCTAAGAAGTCATAAGAGTTTCTAAGGAAACGACAGACATCAGGGAAGCAACAAACTTCTAAGGAAGTAATTTAAAGTCATCCATTCAACCTGTTTAAAGTAAGCATTGTTGCTAGGGCAACTAATACAAAAAAGTGAGTGCCAGGGCATCCTGCTCAAGTAAGAGTAGCATTTAAATATGTTACATTCAAGTAACAGCTCGACTGATCAATGCCAAGGCACCAAGTATAGGTATTACCACCTAAGCAAGTCCGAGAAAGAGGCCTACAAGTCCACTCGGAGTGAGCTCAATAGGCTCTCGACTACGAGACCCAAGTAAGGATATCTTACCTTGGGCTATGCAATAAAAGGAGCTCAGGAAATATTTCCAAGCTCAAGAATGTAGCTAAGGCTACGCAACATATTGATTATTTATCAAAAAGTCAAAGCTCGCAGAGCTCAGACCGACATATGATTTCAAAAGTGTTGACACGTCCACTTGATCCAGCCCTAACGGAGGCGCTGAAGGACCTGAGCTTACAGAGCTTAGACTAAAAATCCAAGAGTGTAGCCTACAAGTCTCGTCAGCCCAGTCCAAAAGAGCTTTGGACTATAAACCCGAGTTCAGTTATTAACTCGATACCTCCGAGGCCAGCCAAGGACGCCTAGTGGACTAACAAACCCGAGTTGAAATCAAATCTCAGAAAGGTGCCAAGTCAGCTAAAGTGTGCAGCTGCTCAGTACGTGAAGACCCGGACTCAGCCATTGACCCGATAAAACTAGAAGATCATTGGGCAACTAAGGATGCCCCCAAAAAGTGAAGACTATAGGAAACCTCATGCTAAAGGCATGAGATGTTGTTCCAAACCTCGTGCTAAAGGCATGAGGTGTTATTCCAAGTCTCATGCTAAGGCGTGAGCAAACCTCGTGCTAAAGGCATGAGATGCTATTTTCGAGTCTCATGCTAAGGCTTGAGCAAACCTCATGCTAAAGCGTAGAATAACAACGCTAAGTCAAGCATTGACACTCAGCAATCCTGAGGCCGCTCACTCCGGGGAGTATTAAATGAGCATTAAAGAGTCCCAAGGAGCTAAAAGTCCGAGGGACATGGCCTATAAGTCCACTCGGCCGGAGCTCGATGAGTTATGAAGAGCAAGTCCGAGGGAAGTGGCCAACAAGCCCACTCGGCCGAAAAACTATTGATGTGCCAAACTTTAAGGCAAAATATCAACACAAAATCAGTCCTAAGAGGACATAAACTCACAAGTACTAGGTTGTTTTCCAACAACTTCACGCTCAAAGGATTGGGGAGTACTTGAAATATATTAGTACCCTCACATCTAAGCTATTCCAAGGTATTCCTAAGGGAACTAACAAAGGACTAAGCCAACATAAAACTTTGTAACAAGAGCTGGCTTTACCAAAGCTTGTCTCCTTCAAACATCAGAAACAAATGTATTTTTCTTTGTTCTGCTACAAGCATTGCTGGTTAGCAAAGCTAAGGCCAGATACCCCGTGGTTGAAATAAATACCATAGATGGGTGTAGATCAAAGTAAAAGGGCGCGCTATGTTTAGCCCCCTGAACATTCTCTTCGATTTGCTATTCGGCAAGGCCGGCCAGCAAAGCTGTTCAATAAAGTCAAATGCGACAACACGACCATAGGACTAAGGGTCCACGAAAAATCCCCTGAACCAAGCAATGGCTATGTATGCCACAACTTGATGAACAACACAGATGATACATAGGAGAGACAGGCATAGTCGTCGATTCCAGAACAAATACTGTTTCCTACCCCCTGCCAAGAAAGCCAAGTGCTAGGAAATAGGGGAGTAGTTGATAAGTAGGAAATAACCTCCCAAGGTCAGCCCAGACCAGGAAGCCTAGCTCAACACGAAGGGCCATGTAGGGGACCTAGTGACATAGAGCTTAGCTTGAAGAGCAGAGCTCAGTGGACCAGCCCAAGGGCAAAGGTCATCCCAAGGTAAGCCCAAACCAAAAAGCTCACGAGCACAGCACTAAGGGCTCGAGCTAAAGTCCCAAGAACATGGAATCTAGCCTATAAGAGCTAGCCTCTACTAAACCAGCTCAAGGATGGAGGCCAGCTCATAAGCACGGCTCATAGAAGAATACCGAGCTCAACTCACCAGGTGAGCTCGGCAAGGAAGGCAAACCTATGGCCAGAGACTTATAAGATATGCCACGACGGAAGTTCGTACAGTCCATAAGACTTATAGAACAGCCAAGACCTTATCTCAAGAGATTAGGCCGCGAACCTTGATGGCAATCACAGAGTTCTAAGGAGAGGAGAACTCCTAAACCTGATAAGGACCAAAGAAGTCCTAGGTAAGGAGGACACTCCATCACCAATCTATTCCTATCCTAATGGAGACCTTTGCACCATAAGGGCTCTTAATCTTGATAACAATTGCAGAGTCCAAAGGTAAAAGGACTCCTCGAACCTGATAAAGGTCAGGGGAGTCCTGAGGTGAGGAAGACACTCCAAACACCTATCTATACCCGCCATGAGTGGATGAGACTTAAGAGTCCTAGTCCTACGGGACTCCTCCTAAGATGCCTATATAAAGATAACGCCTCCTTAACACAAAGGTATGCAATACTATAGAACTGATACTCAGTCCATATTCTCTTAAAAAAGCAGACCGACTGACTTAGGCATCGGAGGGGTGATGGCGACAGCCACGCCGGTGCCCATAGTTCACTGTTTCTATTTCGCAGGTCACAGATCGAGCACACCGGAAGCCATTTCATCCACTGGAGAATCAGATGGGCAGTTGAAGAACCCCTCCTCCGGAGGTGACCCAAAACCGCTTCATCACAGTGCTTTGGGCTTTCGGGCGGAGATGGAACAACCAGCTGAGAACCCGAACCCCAATCCTAACCCAGAAAATCCTCATCTGGAAACCCGAACCCAGATAACCCAAATCAGGAAAACCCGAATGGAGAAATGGCGGAAATCAGGCAAGCTATCTTGCGGTTGGGCGAATGCACTGATAATCAGATTGCCTAACTTATGCTCATGATAACTGGGGTGGCTCGACGACTCCCAAACCCAAATCCAAACCCAAACCCAAACCCAAACCCCAACCCAAATCCAAACCCCAATCCAAATCCAAACCCAAACCCAAATCCTAACCTGGAACAACCACCCCTCGAGATGGAAACTCCACAGAACCCTGAAATGGCAGCTATGCTAGCAAAGATAACTCAATTGGAGCAGTCTGTAGCAAGGAATGAGAAGATCGTCACAACGGGCTTTGACATCAACAAGCTCTGTTTGTTTCCCAATGCAAAGCTACCTGAGAAGTTTAGGCCCATAGACTTCGCGAAATTTGATGGAACTGGAGACCCGAAGGCGTATTTGACCGGATACATAGGAGCACTCTCCATGTGGGGTGTAGAGAGAGATGCCATGGCTCAGATGTTCTCGCAAACTCTCGTCGGTCATGCCCTCCACTGGTTTACGTTGCTGGATGAAAGGAGGAAACGATCTTGGGAAGACATATGTGCAGCTTTCATAGCGCAATATGATTATAACATTTAGCTGGAGGTCACCACCCGTGAGCTGGAGTCCATGAAAATGGATACTAAGGAAACTTTTGCGGATTTTATGAAGAGGTGGAGGGCGAAAGCGGCCCAACTGAAGGATAGACCATCAGACAGAGATCAGATCTGGATGATCATTCGGAACCTTCAGACCAACCTGGCAAGGCATATGGTCATGGAGCAAGCGTGTTCAGATTTCAAAATGTTTTTCGATACTGGCCTGGCTGTCAAAGAAGCAGTCCAGCTCAGTATCCTTGACAAGCCTGAACCTGCCCCTAAGCCAAAGAAAGTCTACTCTGGTAACAGTAACGCCCTGTTTGGCAACTCTGGCTACACCAACCTCCCCAACACCTCTACAAACACTACCCAAAACGAGCCAATCAACCAGATTGTCGCTCAGACCAACCCACACCGTTCTTAACCTCGCACTTTCGCTCAATTCTCAGCACCTCTTTCCGCTGTGCTCGAGAAGTTGGTCGAAAGCGGCGTTCTCAAGTCACTCAACCTTACTCCTCTCCTTCAAAAACTCCCTGCTTCCCATAATCCCAATGCATACTGTGCCTACCATCAGAATGTGGGCCACCCAACCGACAACTGCTTCCGCATTCGCCACGCTATCCAGGATCTCATTGATAACAAGACCCTCCCTATGCCTCCACAAAAGCCCAATACCGTCTCTAACTCGTTGCCAAAACATTCAAACACCCACACCAACCACATCTCCCTAGCCTCCCCCTTTAACCTAAGCCTTTATATCATTCCTGCTACCCAACCCAAACCGAACGTCGAACTGCCAGTCGAGGATGCCGTTTGTGCACTGGAAACTGTGGATTGGGATTTTCAAAGAAGATGGGATGATCTAGCAAATGACTTCTTCGCAGTAGAACACCGGGCTCTTATTGCTGGAGTGTGGCCTGTGGCACTCGACTCTCACCAAGTAGAGGAGTTGGAGCATGGAGATTGGAGACAACATTGGGAAGAGATGATGGCTGACCCTTTGGATGGGTATTCTCTGTTTGCTCTGTTCATGGAACCTGAACCGATCGAAGAGGAAGATGAATGGGAATGGGAGCCGGATCCCAACGGATGGCATTGGATAGACGACTTTGACCCTCTGGATGAAACATCTTTGGCGTACCTCTTTTGAGAAGAGGAAATGGAGCAGGAATTCGACTTGATGAATCCGCGCATGTTTTTCGGACTCTCTGTCAGAACCATCATCAATCTCACCAGAAACTCCGACGTCCTTGACTATGTGATGGATCATGCTTTCTGTCCGCAGGAGCATATTATTGACGAGTTTCTCCCTCAGCAGACAGTTGAGATTCCCGATGAACCCAACGTTTGTGTGCTTGACCCTGAAGACCTCTGGGGCAAGGCTGAACTGGTAAACATATGGGTGGATGGCGAAGAGCTAACCATCAATAAAGCTATGATAGATGAGGGGTCCTTACAAGCCAACAACAACAACGTCAACTTTTGGAATTCGTTGGAAGAGGAGAACATATGGAATGCGCTGGAGATGGAACTTCTCAATGACACTCTTGAGAAAACCAAGCTTGACAAAGGAAAGCGCAAGGCTGACACTGATCGCTCCAACTTTTGGGAAGATTCTTGGTGGGACCCTATCCCCGAGACAGTTAGCAACCTCACCAGGAGCGGCAGAGTGTACCAACCAACCAACCTCCAGTAGGGAAGCTCATCCCGGGCACCTCCACCACAGCAAAACGACCCCAACATCCCCATGAACCCAGTCAACCCCATGAGTACCCCTACTCCACAAAGTAACCCCTCCAGCTCCACTAAACCTAACCCGCCTTCTCGGCCCAAACCGTCCATCGACCTCAACTCACTCCCCGATTCAGACCCCGATGCCACCCAGCAGCAAATCCAAGTTACCAACACCGACCCTATCATCCAACAACTTCATGAAACCCCGGTCCATATGTCCATGTGGGGTGTATTGGCGTCTTCCCACGAACATCGCAGAAGGCTTGTCAATACTCTCTCCAAACTCGAGGTTCCCTCGGATATCGCACCTGAAGCCATGATTGCCCTCATAACCCCAAACCTAACCTAACACACCTTGTCCTTCACCGAGAAAGACCTGTCGCCTGAAGGAGCTGACCATAACAAGCCCCTTCACATCACCATGAAGTGCCTTGGACAGTGGGTTCCGGCAATCCTCGTTGACAATGGCTCCGCCATTAATGTGTGCCCCCTCCGCACGGCCTATTGTCTTGGTCTCAAGAACAAGGATTTTACACCGTCAACTCTGGGAGTCCGCGCCTACGACAATACACGTCATGGTGTCTTAGGAACGGTCAACTTAGAGCTGGCAACCGGAAAATTCAAGACTACTGTGGAGTTCTGTGTTCTAGAGATCCCTGTCTCATTCAACCTCCTGCTGGGGAGGCCGTGGCTGCACCGCTCTGATGTTATGGGGGTACCATCCACACTGCACCAAAAGCTCATCTTGGGATTGGATTCCGGGACTCTTATAATTCATGGGGACTCTGGCATCCGTCCTCATTCTGAAGACAATTCCCTGCTGCTGGAAATAATGCATGGAGAAGAGGATGTACCCATAGGGGGATTTGCTGTTATAACCACGAAGGTGTGCACCATTCGGACTGATGAAGGTTTCTGGGTAAGCTCTGTGGCTTTGGAGATCATGAGGAGGATGAACTATCTACCTGGTATGGGCCTTGGTCGCAATCAACAAGGCATATCTGAGTTTCCTCATTTCCCTAGGAGTGTTGACCCGTATGGTTTGGGCTACGTGCCCAAGAAGAATGATCCCGCAAGAAAGTGGCGCAATCGTGCCTGGGCCCGTGATGCTGGAATAAAGTTTGTAGCTGGTCCCGTGATTAACGAGAAGGAGAAGCTGTACCGGGGAGAACTTGAACCATTCATAGACTTGGAGACAAAGGTGAAGTATCTTGGGTTCGAAATCTTTGCCAATGACACCTAGGAGAGTGATGAAGAAGCTGCAAAGATAGAAGAAGTGTTTGAAGCACTGGACTGGCTCGAAGCTCTTGAAGTGGGCCACCTTCAATCGCTATTTGGGGGCGAGGAATCGGGAGGTATGATAGAAGATGCTGTTGTGCTAATGCTAGGAGAAGAAGAAGAGATCGAAGACCCCTCTATGCTCATTGTGGATGCCATAGGCACATATGAAAACTGCACTTTCATTCCACTTATAAAGCGCACTCAAGACAGTGACACTGACACTCAATCTTAGTCTAGCCATCTAGCGCGGAGTCGGAGCTTGTGCCTATTGGCCCTCCTCGTCGTAGCTTTTACTTTGAGTTTGAGTCCACTGCTGTATTTCCTCCTACTGAGGCCCCCGTTGATGAAATGAAAGATGCTTTTGCTTACTTGCCGGACTTTGAAATAAATTGTGTAAATCCCGACGATGAAGGAATAGATTTCGATGAGGACATCCCCAAGGAAATCCGTTCCCTCATTGAGCGTGAAAACGAAAGGCGTGCTCAACCTTTAAAGGAAGAAGTAAGCTCAATAAACTTGGGTGATGAGGAGAACCCTCGATTGGTTCAGGTCGGTTCCGGGCTAAATCCTGATGAGCTTCAAGAGCTCACCGATTTATTGAAAGAATTCAAAGAAGTTTTTGCCTGGTCCCACGCGGACATGCCCGGAATCGACCCAGAAATCGTCGAGCACAGGATCCCCCTCTATCCCGATGCCAAACCTGTCAAGCAAAAGTTAAGAAAAATGCGGCCCGATTGGGTGTTAAAGATAAAAGAAGAGATAACAAAGCAAATTGACGCCGGTTTTCTGATAGTAACTGAATACCCCACTTGGGTTGCAAACATCGTTCCTGTCCCTAAAAAGGATGGAAAAATCAGAGTATGCGTCGATTTTAGAGACCTGAACAAAGCAAGCCCTAAGGATGACTTTCCTTTGCTGCATATAGATGTACTTGTCGATAACACTGCAGGGCATGCTTTACTATCTTTCATGGACAGTTTCTTTGGATACAATCAGATTCTCTTAGCACCGGAAGACAGGGAGAAGACCACGTTCATCACCGAGTGGGAGACTTACTGCTATCGGGTTATGCCGTTTGGGTTGAAGAATGCCGGACCTACGTACCAAAGGGCTGCTACGACGCTGCTACATGACATGATTCACAAGGAAGTCGAAGTATACGTCGATGACATGATAGTGAAAGGGAAAGAACGGAAGGATCACCTCCCAGCGCTGAGAAAGTTCTTTGAGAGAATTTAGAAGTACAAGATGCGTCTTAATCTGCAGAAGTGCACGTTCGAAGTCACGGTTGGAAAGATGCTGGGATTCATGATCACAACCAAGGGGATTGAAGTGGATCCTTCTAAGATCAAAGCTATTCTCGACATGGAACCACCCCGATCTGAGAAGGATGTTCGAAGCTTCTTGGGCAAAATTCAGTTCATTAGCCGGTTCATTACAAAGTTGACATTGACTTGTGAGCCGATGTTTCGATTACACAAAAAGGATGTGAAGTTCGAATGGAACGACAAGTGTCAAAAGGCCTTCAAAGCGGTACAAACTTATCTTCAGAACCCTCCGATCTTGATGCCGCCTATCCCAGGAAAACCTTTGATCCTGTACTTGTCCATCACGCCCTCATCAATGGGGTGCATGCTGGCACAAGAAGGAGAAGATGGGGTTGAAAGAGCCATTTACTACCTAAGCAAAAAGATGGTGGGAAGTGAAGAGTGTTATACTTCGTTGGAAAAGACGTGTTAGGCGCTTGTATGGGCCACAAAGAAATTGAGACACTACATGCTGTCTACTCGGTGATACTGATTTCTCGATTGGATCCCCTCAAATATCTGTTTGAGAAGCCAGCACTTACCGGTAAGTTAGCACGTTGATTGCTCTTATTGGCAGAGTTCGAAATCAAGTACGTCAGCCGAAAGTCAGTAAAGGGCAGGGCCGTTGCGGAATTCTTAGCGGATCATCCGATTGAGGGACCAGAGCACACGGAATTTCAATTTCCTGACGAGGACGTGATGACAGCAGTCGATGAGACGTGGACTTTGTACTTTGATGGAGCCGCTAATCAGAAGGGCTTTGGGATTGGCATACTACTAGTCTCACCTGAGGGGTCACATATTCCCCTCGCATTCAAATTGAATTTCGAAGTCAAGAACAACGAAGCAGAGTATGAAGCGTGCATTGTGGGGATGGAAGCTGCACTGGAGATTGGAGTCAAAGTGCTAGAAGTTATGGGAGATTCCAACTTAGTTATGTCGCAAGCAAATGGAGAATGGAAGGTTAAGGATGAAAAGATGAAGCCATATCATCAGCAACTTGACGAACTTATCCCGAGTTTTCAAAAAGTGACCTTCACGCATGTCCCGAGGATGAAGAATCGCTTCGCCGACGCGCTTGCTACTTTAGCATCCATGCTGGAACTTCCAATTGGGGTAAGGTTGAGGCCCGTCATGATTGAGCAGAGAGGAAAACACGTGTACGACTATGTCATGAACATTGACGAGCCAAACGATGGACTCCCTTGGTTCCACGACATTTGGAACTTTGTCGAAAAGGGAGAGTTCCCTGCAGATTCAACCAAGAAAGATCGGATCGCTTTGCAACGACTGGCGTCTCAATACATTATCTGCGGTGGACAATTGTACCGGCGATCTCCGTGCGGGGTTCATAAGTTGTGTATTCACGGTGACGATACGACAGCGGTGATGGAAGAAGTTCATGAAGGAGTTTGTGGGCCCCACATGAACGGGATGATGCTGGCTGAAAAGGTTTTGAGATTGGGGTACTATTGGTCAACCATGGAGACAGATTGCATCAGTATGTGCGCCGATGTCAAAAATGCCAGACTCATGCCAATCTTATCCATGTCCCGCCCTCGGAGTTACACTCAATGACGACACCGTGGCCATTCTCCACCTGGGGCATTGATGTCATCCGGAGGATCACGCCCGCAGCTTCTAATGGTCCTAGGTTCATCTTGGTGGCAGTCGATTATTTCACCAAATGGGTCGAAGCAGCTTCGTACAAGACTTTGACGGCGGTTCAAGTGGCTCACTTTATCAGGCAAAACATCATCTATCGGTATGGGGCCCCTCAAGCCTTCGTGTTTGACAATGGTCTTCACTTCAAAGGCAAAGTTCTAGAACTCTTTGACGAATTTAAGATTCAAGTGCATTGTTCGATCATTTATCGGCCACAAACGAATGGGGCAGTCGAAGCGGTAAACAAAACCATCAAGACGATTCTCGAAAGGACTATTGAGTCGGCTAGGAACTGGCACGAACAACTACCACTAGCTTTGTGGGATACCGGACATCTATCCGCACACCAACAGGGGCAACACCCTATTCTTTGTTGTACGGTATGGAAGCCATTCTCCCTATCGAGCTAGAAGTTCCATCACTGAGGGTCATGGCTGAACAAGGAATAGATGAAGTTGAGTGGATCAATGGGAGGTTCGAAGAACTCATGCTGTTTGATGAAAGGAGGTTGAGAGCATTGTACCACATTCAGGGTTATCAGCGACGGATCGCCCGAGCATTCAACAAGAAAGTGAAGTCGAGGGACCTACAAGAGGGGGATATGGTAGTCAAAGAAATCTGTGCGCCGATTTTTGACCTACGAGGGAAGTTCTGACCAAAGTGCGCCGGGCCGTACATCATCAAGTCTATTCTCTCCGAGGGAGCGGCCTCAATCATCGATCTCGAAGGCAACGAATTCTTAAACCTTGTCAATTTGGATCAGCTCAAACGTTATTACCCTTGAGAGAGCTCGCTGGACCGAAAACCGCAAGGGCGGGCGGTCACAGGCAAAAATTAGAGCAAGCCTGCTAGGTCAAAAACCCAAAAGGGCGGCCTAGGCAAAAGTTAGGGCAAAAAGTCGAAAAAGAGCTCGCTAGGCCGAAAACCCGAAAGGGCAGTACTAGGCAAAATTTAGAACACAAAAAGGAGAGTGTTAATACCCGAGCGAACCCTAGCCCGAACTACGTATGGGCCTGATTCCCTTTCCTGAGGGATACGTAGGCAATCTCACACTGAGGTTCAGTCCTAAATCATAAAAATCAAATCTAAATCGACAAATCAAAACATTTTCTCTCAAGGCACATGCGATTAATGAACCGAAAGGGGGAAACCCTTAATCAATCAATTTTATTCAGATGATTTCTTTATTACAAGCTGAGCACGAAAAAAGAAAAACACACAACGAGATCCACTCTTTTATTTCAAAGACCGACAAAGTAAGCAATCCCCCCATCCTTGCTTCCATATCCCTTCTTAGCCACTTCCGGTACCTACCAGTCAGAGCAATGGAATAAAGCGGATCACTCTGCTCAGTCCTACGAGATCCCCATGTTCGCGTGTAACTTCGAAGGCCTGGAATGGTGAACGGTGGGAGACGAAGCATTTCTGAACATGAGGGTGGTACCTTCTGGCTGAGTCCAAACTGACGCAGAATACGGAGTGGTGAATAGAAAGTGAAGCCAGCCAAGCCTGCCACAAACACCTGTGGCGAACCCATGTTACTCACGGTCATCGTAGGGAAGCCAATGACATCGCCAAGCAATGTCATCATCATCTAGGGAGGTGAAGAAGTCAACCCAGTCTTCCTCATTCTTGTACATCACCTGAAAAGGGCGATTCCATCCGCTAGCCCGATACCACCAATCACTGGCTGGAGGAGTCAGCAAATTTAGCTTGTCACAAAGCCACACCCGTCAGAAAAAGAGAGAAAACAAGTAAGAAGCCAGATAAAGCCTAAGCCGAACGTTAAGGTAAAAAGAATGAGTGAAATAGAAAAAAGAGAGCTGAGTGAGCTCCCGACTTGCAACAATAGCGGGCTACCACCAAAAACCCTCGTGCGACCAGCGCGAACAACATCCAACCCCATTAGAGTTTCTGCAAGGACTAAAGGACCGACGTCCTTGCGAGCCTCAATTTGAGCAGCGACTCCCACCAGCAAAGGGCTAGGCTGACCGACAGAAGGAACCAGTAAGAAGGCTGCCTAGAGGCAAATGCAACAAGCCATCATCCGAAGACCTTGATACTCAAAGTCCGTCAGATTTCCAGGTGGGCTGAACATCTCGTACAACTGCACGATGTTGATGGCATTGTGTCGAGTTAGGAATTCAGCAGTATTACCAATAACACCGAGCTTGGCCTTAAGAATGTTCTTCATGCTCTCCCGGATCATAGGAATAACTGGCTCAGCAGAGTCATGGCTTCCCAAATAGGTATGAAACTCCTCGACGGTGGGGCACAGTTCTTGAGAACCAAAGCGAAAGACGTGCACTTCGGGATCCCAAAAATGTACCGCCGCATGCAACAACACGGGACGAATTGCGACTTCTTGGAGATGCCTCAAAGCATAAAGGCGGTGCCCTCGGAAATTCAGCCAATCAATGCCTTCGAGACTGTCAAGCCAAGGCCGAAGCAAAGCTTGGTTCAATGAAGCCATGATGAGAGAAGTTTTCGAGAGAAGAAGGATGAAATGGAGTGGGAATGACTTACCAAAGCAGGGTTTGGTATTTATAGAGGCCTGAGGAAGCTGATGTTACTTCCCCATCTGCCTTGGGACCCACCAAAACTTAGCATTTTCAAAATCCATTTAAAATTCAAACTTTGAACATTTGAAAATTGTATTGGAAAACACAAGTTGAGCTTTAGGAAGCCATTTTACCTAGGGAAACAGCTGAATTGAAGCCATTTGAACATCTTGGGAGCAAGCATGCAGAAGAAAACAACATGGGAGAGCTGGTGAGTGGCATTGGGAAGTAGCACTCTGCTGCATCTGGTAGTAGTCCCAAGCGCTCGAGAGTGCTGCTATTTACAACAGTTTTTGGTTCTCAATTACTCATCCTCAATGCAACATTGTGAAGTCATGCAGCTCAGATCATCAGACTCTTAACATGTTTCTAAGGAATACAACGGTGTCTGTTACGTCCTTTCTAGTGTATTTGAGTCCAGTTTCCTCGTAAAATCCCAAAAACTCCAAGGTTTTCATCCCTCGAGTACTGTCAAAATCCACGTTGGGAGTGTTTAGTCGAATTAGGCGATACGTACGAGTCATGGCACGCACCATTGACTGCGTGAAGTGATCAAATGTGCAATAACGCTCCTAGTTCATGTTTTCCACCTCAAATGCCTCAAAAGTGTCAAGCATACGTCGATTCTTGTGTCAAGGGCGTTCTAATAATCCTGGCTATCTCCGCAACTCAATAACACTCATTATTGACTGCGTGGTGTGCTCTACGTCATTCAAATGCCCTTAAGTCCAGTTTTCCGTAGTTGATTGTCAAAAAGCCCATCTTTCAATAATGTCAAATTTTTGCTCATGTTCCAGGAGTATCGGTCGAAATTCACGTGCTCTTTACTTTCTTTCAAGCTAGACAGACATATTTCATAAAATACAATTCTATAATAGGAGTGCGAACAAATGAAAGGAACAAAAGTGCAAATTTTCATAAATGAATGCGGTATTTACAATGAGCAAAGAGAGAAGTGCATAAACTGGGGCAAACACATGCCCAATCCTATCTATTGGGGCGCGCAGGCCCAAACAAAACCAAGGCACGCAGGCCTGGAAGCTACAACTATGTTGGCATGCAGGCCCATATACAAGAAAAACTGGCAAAGCAAAAACCTAAGGCTCAGTCTCGACGAGTCCTCTTCCGCTGTTGGCGCTCGGGCTCTGTGCTCTCACTCTCGTCACCATCATCGCCATCATCCTCACTTGGAGATCCGGAAGCAGTACTCGAGTCTGAAGTCCCCAAAACACGTGACTCCGAGGACTCCTCCGTCTCCTCCTCTGTCCCCTCCTCTGACTCCTCGGGAACGGATCTCCGCTGGGACGTCGCCCTGGGAACAACCTCGAACTGCCTCGCCCCCGTAGCACGCCGTGGCACACTCTGTGTACCCTGACCCCATGTGCTGGCAGGAACGGGAAGACTCGTGGTGTCCTGTGAACGCTTCCTAGCTGAGCGCCGTGGCTGCACCTGCATATCATGAACATTCTCTCATTCCATGCATATTTGAATAATGTTTGCTCAACCGTAAATATGAAATGTACATATGTGTTATACCTGAGGAGCAACAGGAGAAGCAGACTTAGGGGCATGTCTAGTCTGAAGGGCCCTTCCCTTAGCGCAACCCTTCAGCAGGTGGCGCATCCCTACCATCAGCATCATGGCTTTCTCAGCCCACCCTCGCGGGACCTGCAAGATGATTGAGGATTCAAGATATGCAAGTAAGGAACAATCAATGTACTGAATAAGCAAAAATGTCACCCATACCTGAGCAGGAAACCGCATCAGTGGCTGCGGGAGGCGCGGTACGTCTATCACCTCCCGTGCACCAGACGAGCTGGTCACGCCTATCGTCCACTTCAGCACTGGCAACACTGGCGGTACCGAAGTCTTTGCTGTCTCCGTGACCCCTGCACTACCTTCTCCCCTACCGGAAGGGCCAGCACCTCGTCCGCCAATAGGAGGCCTAGAACCTCGTCCCCTACCCTGTGTAGAGCGGCCGCCGTGACTCGGTGCTCTAGACATGTCCCTCTGTGCTCCAACTCCAGCCACCCATCACTCAAACTCCTCCTCCACCCCTAGACTAGTGGCCAAGTACCGATCTGCGTAAGCCACATAGTCCAGGGTATGTCGAAGGTGCCTCTCCAAGTCTGTATTCGGCACGGTGAACAGCTCGAGCTCAGCACGGGTGTAGGACTCTATCCTCTGCACGCGTGGAGGAAGGAGCCCCAGCACTATGAGCGCGGGAAGACCGAGTGACTGTCGAGTCACGTGATCCCCAAGGTACCTGTAACGCCCCCAAAATCGGGTACGTTAAGTTAAACATTTATTAGATAAACAAGGGAGAGTCTAGCTCTTTATTACATCACAAACTCCCAAAGGGTTCTTATAATACACAAAAGGGATGGACATCTAAGGTTATCTACAGCTCCTTCTCTTCTTCCATCCTAGCAAACTCCTCAGCTCCAAAGGCCTCCAAGGTATACAGCTCTCCTTGCTCATCTAAAAGGTCTGACACATTATACCAGCGTCGCCACCGGTATAATATGTTAGGGTCACATAAAGCAACACCGTGAGATTATAAAGCTCAATAGAGTAACCCAAAACCCACTAACCCTTAACTTACACATAACTAGTCATGCATATATCATAAAGGGTCATAAACAGCACATACTGGATATAGATATCAACAATGACACATCCGCATTCGCTATCTATCATCAGTGTCCATGTCATCCGAGTTTTTCCTACGCAGTGTTTCGTAGAATGTGTCTCGTTTTCACTTTACCAAACATTTCAAAAATCCGTTTGAACACACACAACCTTGGTTCCGCCGCTCCAGGTTCCCGAGTATCCGCACAATGGTTCCACTGCTCCGGGTTCCCATTGGCGCACATTTCAAAAATCATTTTTAACATAAACAACCTCGGTTCTGCCGCTCCGGGTTCCCGAGTATACGCACAATGGTTCCGCCGCTCCGGGTTCCCATTGGCACACAATTAGCATTGTGTAGACACCCCAATCCGGACCTCGGAAAGCCTTTGTCCACCCCGATGATGAAATAGAGGAAACGATACCTTCGTGAGCTTGAAAAAGGATCTCCCTAAACCCAAAGAGAACCAAAAACCTGAAAAGCCCAGATAAAAGCCCAACAAAGGCCCAAAAGAGCCCTGGACCGAAGAAAGAGGAACCGTGCGAGGCTGGATTGGAGCGCACGGCACCCTGAAATTCAAAGGTAGCCGTGCGCGGCACACTTGAACCGCACGGCACCTTGGCCACGCTAGTTTGAGCTACAGCTGATGACTGGCTCAGCCGAAAATGTACTTCTGGCCCGCCCAGAAAATACCTCCACCATTTGAATTCAAAATCCTTGGCCCCTTTGCCTATAAATTAACCCCTCCACTCAAGGGAAAGGGGTCCCTCTTGGCCTTTCTTTTGAGTCACTCTCTTGCCTTCATCTTGACTTTCTCACTCTACTTTCTCTCTCTAAGTTTCTACACCCACTTTCTTATTTCCATTTCCATTTCCAAGCCTTAAAGAATGTCATTCTCAAAAGGCCTTCTTTAAGTGCTCTCATCCACTCCCCTCTCATCATTGAAGTTGATCTTTCATTAACTTCAAAGCCTCATCACCCAAAGCACCTAACCTTCCCTCACACCCATACTCCTTTTGTCTCATTTGACCTATTCCATCAACACCCGTGACGACCCATCTACACCCTCACCTCAAAGATCCTTGATCAAGCTCGAAATCAAAGGTATAAACTAGTTTCCTCGTACTAGACTCCGTTCTGGTCCTGAGGGGACCTTTCTGTCAGTAGGTCTAACCCCCTTTTGGTTAGATCCCGACCAAAAACCATTTTTCAGAAAACCAAACAGACACTGTGCTGAGGTTTGGAAACCGCGCGATCTGTCACTCAGACGCGCGGCATCCCGACCCTCAGCGCACGGCATAGTATACACTAATGCTATTTTGAACAGGCTGCCTGGATCTGAGTTTTCCCCCGCTGTGGTTACCTGTTTTTGCTGTTTACTGTTTCTGTAGCTCTTAAAATAAGACCATATCTACAAGCCATGTTCCGGCTCTTCTAAAATCTTTTCAAGATCATCCCAAATGATCAAAAACGTTGAAAGCTACTTTAAAACTATGTTTTGAGAAGGATAATGACGTTCTTGGGATGATCTGACCGCCGTGAGGCTACTCATGAGTTTTCAAAAGATCTACAGAGAAAGCAGTGAGCTAAATAATGTTTTGAAAGACTGCAACAGTCTGACAGCAGAGCAGGTGCCACGCACGGCATGTTGAGATGCCTCACACGGCATCTCAGGGTGCCGTGAGCAGTATTCCGAGGTCCAAACAATCTGTTGAATGTTATTTACTTCCATTTACTCATCATTTTATCACGACTGTACAGATAGCACCACCTGCACGTCAATGTGATATATTTCCCATGTCCCTTCCCCGTTACGTGCTTTATTAAAGAGTTTGATATTCCAAATAATATTGAAGATTCCCTCCCTTTTGAAAACATCAAGTAGAGACCGGTCTTACCGGGCGAATGGGGTGCTTTTTAAAGAAAAACCTTCCTCATTCGTAATGTGGCTCCCGAACCCATCATCTCAACGTTTTCGCTAGACCAAAAGCCTTTCTTTTTCAAATCAAACTCTCGGTTTCTCGGGTGACCCATCTCAAAAAACCCGAGTGGCGAATCTTCGAGCGCAAGCGCTTCTTCGGGCGTGGGAGCCCACAGTGGCGACTCTGCTGGGGACGTGACTTTTATTCAATACTTTTTTTTTAAAAAAAAATGTACGAAAGTATTGGATAAGCAAGAGGGCCAAACTTGAAAGGTGTTTTTTTAAAGGGAGACTTTCAAATATTTTCCGGAAGATCAAGCTCTTATATCCTGTACACTTTGCACCGCACAAGCCTCGCTACGCGTGTTTCGGCTATCTTGCCCGGTTTACCAGTGACAAGCTCTCTCGGGATGCCTAGCAACCCTCGACTATGATGAGCCATCGTGCTGTTCGACCGTTGTCTTGCAATACACTCGACACGGGGTAGTACATCTTGGCTCTAGTCCGGGGAACCCTTTTGAGACCAAAACCAGCCTTTGCACTTGTACATAGCCATAGAACCTTCCCAACTAGGACAGGAACCCATGGCTAGGACTTATGTGTTATATTCTGCTTACGTGCTTTTATTCCTGTACACACGCATCATTCACACATCATTGCATCTTGTGGGCTAGAGGAATAGGTTCCCTTAGAATTCTTTAGGGCCTTCCGGTCGGTCTAGGAGACCTTAAGTCCATGGAGTTTGTGATACCTCCGGTGTTTGCCGTGCCCGAACGGCTCCCTTGGTTTGGGTCTAGCCTTAAGCATGTCCGTATCTGGATTCCGGTAGCCACATTGCTCTGTCTCGGATGGTCACGATAAGGAGATTGGCTCTGGTTTCGACCAGTTCGGAATTTAGCCTGCCTGACGGCACCTACCCGGGCTATCGGAAATCTTCTGTACGACGTCTTAAGTGAGATTTGAACCACGGTAGGTCCACTAGGACGGTCTAGGAGACCTTAAGTCCATGGAGTTTGTGATACCTCCGGTGTTTGCCGTCCCCGAACGGCTCGCTTGGTTTGGGTCTAGCCTTAAGCATGTCCGTATCTGGATTCCGGTAGTCGCATTGCTCTGCCTCGGATGGTCACGATAAGGAGATTGGCTCTGGTTCCGACCCGTTCGTTATTTAACCTCCCTGACGGCACCTACCCGGGCTATCGGAAATCTTCTGTACGGACGTCTTGAGTGAGATTCGAGCCACAGTAGGTCTTAGGCCTCGTTTCTAGGAGATGGGTAGAAGTAGGGCGAGTATTTGGATTGTTCATGAGTTGCTCCCTTTTGACTTGTTGCTAGTGCTGCCAACATTGATCGCCTGCGAAGAAAAGAGGCTGTACCCAATTGGTCTCGTCTGTCCCAAAGACTAGTTCGCGTAGACACCCTGGAAGGACCCCCACTGTTTGAGAAGGAGGAAGAAGAACCCGTAGTCTCAGTCCCGTCCGAAAATCTTTCATCCATGTCTGACCAAGGAGACGGAATGGAGGAACTTAGGCAGAACATGGCTAACATGGATATCCAGTTTAAACAATCCCTCGCCGGTGTTGACGCACAACTCAAAGCCGCCGTAGCCTCCATGAAAAATGACATGAATATGATAATGGAAAGCATGCAGGAAATCACTGACAAGATCCTGATCAAAGCTTCCCTGCAATCCGAGCAACTACCTAAAGTGGAGATACCAGCAGTTGACCCCAACCTGGCCGCTATCATGGATAAGATTGGTAAATTTGAGGAATCTGTCCAGGAAACCAAACGGCTTGGAAAAGGAGAAATCGACATGAGAAAACTATGCCTCTTTCCGAATGCCAAGCTGCCAGAAAAGTTCAAAGGAGTGGACTTTGCAAAATTCGATGGAACCGGTGACCCGAGAGCCCACCTTCAAGGATATGTCGAATCCCTCACTATGCGCGGCATCGAAGGAGAAGCTATGGCCCAACTCTTCCATGAATCCTTGTCCGGTCCAGCCCTGCAATGGTTCCTCTCTCTCGAACCGTCCAAGAAAAGGACTTGGGAAGGCATCGGGACAGCTTTCGTGGCTCAGTATGACTTCAATTTTGACCTGAAAATGACCACGAGGGAGCTGGAAAGCACTAAGATGAGTGAGAAGGAAAACTTTGCTGATTTTGTGAAGCGTTGGAGGGCAAAGGCAGCCCAGATGCAGAATAAGCCTGACCTAAAAGAACAAATACGGATAATAACCAAGAACTTGCCAAGCTCTTTTGCACCATACATGGTTCTTTCTCAGGCTGCCCCAAATTTTGAAACTTTTTATGATTCTGGATTGGCTGTAGAGGAGGCTCTGCGAGATGGGACTTTGGAGAAAAAGGAGTCAGGATCTGGGTCGAAACCCAAGAGGACATACTCGGGAAATAGCAACGTTCTCTTCGGAAATACCAACCAAGCAGGAACATCATCCACTAAACCTGTAGAAGTCAACCAAATTGCTGAAAAACCAAAAACCCAGAACCTTCACCCAATTCAGCACTCCAAGATCCACTCTCCTTAAGAAACTCACAGACATTGGGGTGCTGAAACCTCTTCCGCCACCACAAACCATTCCACCAAACCTCAACCAAAACGTCTACTGTGACTTCCACCAAATGCCTGGCCATACCACCGACAACTGCATTCGCCTCCGTCATGAAATCCAAAATCTCATCGATAACAAGGTTATCGACACTCCACCTACCGATAAACCGAACACCATTTCAACCCCCTACCACAGCATAGTGTCCCTTTCCGTATCAACCAAATCACCCTAGCCGAGGTTCAAAACATCCCAGAGTTTAACCCTACCCTGCTCATTATCCCCGATACCGAACCAATGCCTACTGGTGAAATTCCCGGAGGAACTGCCTTCCGCTCCATATGGGAATGGGAAGATACATGGGAAGAACTAATTGTTGATTGGGAAGAATTTGAAGCCTCCAATTTTCAAGGAAATGACGAACCCTTATTTGAGGTGGATGGGAGGTTGATTGGCAAAACATCCAGCGGATCCTCTTGATGGATTCTCTTTGTGCGCACTGATTCGAAAATCAAGGGAAGAATACCCGGTCTTCCAAGATGTACCCGAATGGGACCCAACCCAGGCGAATACCGGCTCTTGGCACGGAATGACCCTTTGGATACCTTCACCCTCCCAGCACTATTCGGTGAAGAATACCAGTCTGGGTATCCACCCGAGATAATGACGTACAATTGGCCAGAGCTCGCTCCGCTCCGCCCGGACTTCTCTCATTTCAATGATTTTGTCAACAGCAACCTCTATAGCAATGTGAACCTCACCCCGTACCCGAACCTTCCTGGGTCTGAAGAAGAAGTTGCTAGCAATGGGTTCGACCCAATGGACTACCTTGTAGATGGGGCTGAATCCAAATCATCGGTTACTTTTCCGAAAGATGCCGATGTCGCCATGATAAACCTATGGGAGAATGAGCCGGGGGGTTGAAACGAATTTATGGGCTAACACTGAAGTGGTTAGCATAAAAGTGGGAAACAAAGAATGGGCTGTCAACAAGACGGTAATGGAGGCCGAAAAATGGACAACCGAAGATCTGTGGGATGACCTAGTCATCGCCGATTTAGCTGCCAATCTGCAGGATACAACTATTGGAAACAAGCGTAAAGCCCTGGCCGACTTATGGAACGAAGAATCAAAGTACCGACAGATTGACCATCTAACCAGAAGCGGTCGTGTTTACCAACCTCCAAATCTTCAGGTTGGAGAATCTTCCAACCCTGCGGCCGCAAAGCCCTCTGATCCCTTCACCACCCCGGTTAAGAGCACCTTCCGACCCTTTGACCCACCAGCTAAGGAGCCCTCTCGACCAGAAAAGAACCCCGAGGGAATGATCAAGCGTCAACTCGAACAAACCCATGCCAAGATGTCTGTCTGGGATGTGTTGGTTCATTCCACACGCCATCGTGAAGGTCTCATCCAAGCACTCTCTCAGCTAAAGGTTCCTTCCGCCATAACCCCCGATGAGCTTGTGGCGCTGATCAAAACCATACCTGTCAAGCATGCTATCACCTTTACTGATCGAGACTTACCTGCCGAAGGAACTGATCACAATCGTCCGCTGCACATCACCTTGAAGTGCCATGGCAAGTCGGTTCCAGCAATCTTAGTCGACAATGGATCAACAATTAATGTCTGTCCACTCCGTGTTGCTTACTGTTTGGGATACAAGAATAAGGACTTCTCCCCATCAGAAGTCAAGGTCCGAGCATATGGCAACACTCGGAGGGATGCGGTTGGGACTCTCATGATTCCTATGACCTTCGGACCATATCAGACAGGCATAGAATTCCACGTGGTGAATATCCCCGCCTCCTTCAACCTGCTTCTGGGTAGGCCCTGGCTGCACCGGCTCGACATCATGGCCGTACCTTTCACACTCCACCAGAAAATTCGATTGGGACTCGAAATGGGGATGCTCACCATCCATGGAGACTCGGGGATCCATGCCCCTATTGAAGACAATGCCCCACTATTGGAAATTCAACACGGAGAGGAAGATATCGCCTTGGGAGGCTTCTCTCTGGATACCTCCAAGTCTGTCTATTCAGTTAGGATTGATGATGACTTTGTTATTAGTAGTGTTGCCATCAAGATTATGAAGAAGATGTCCTACATGCCAGGATTGGGACTGGGAAAGAACCTCCAAGGCCCTGTGAAGTTTGAAGCCCAGGGCACTCTGATGCGTACAACAGGCCTTGGTTACTCACCCTCAAATAGCAGCAAAGTGAAAAGGGGGAACAGGCTAGAGGACTACTTTGTCAAAGAAGAAGCAAAGCAGATTTATCAGGGACAGCCAGAACCGTTTTGGGACGAGGAAACCAATACCTTCCTGCCAGGGTTTGAGATATTCGCCAGCGATGTCTGGCCAGATAGTGATGAAGAAGCTGAGGTTGTGGAAAAGCAGAAAGAGCTCCCTGACTGGATTGAGGTTTTTGCCATGGGTAGTCTCGCAACTCTATTTAGGGAAGACGAATCAATGGGTACAGCTGCGGAAGCGGAAGTGCTGATGATGGAACAAGATACCCATGAGGATCCGACTTTGTTTATCATGGATGCTACTGAAAAGTACAAGAACCGGATCTTCACGCCGAGTGCAACTTACCATGGATCGGAGTCTGAGTCTGAATCTGAGTCTGTTAAGTCTATCAAGTCTTCTGCGTCTTCTGAGTCTGTCCAGTCCGAGTTGGTGCCTCTCGGCCCAAACTCTCAGAGTCTCTATTTCGAATTCGAATCTACCCGTGTGTATGGTGCCCCCGAGGCCTCCGTTGATAATGAAATAAATGAATCTGATTCTGCTTACTTCCCTGACTTTAAAATAAATTGCGTCGACCCTGGTGATGAAGAGATTGATTTTGATGGGGACATCCCCAAAGAAATTCGATCCCTAATCGACAGGGAAGATGAAAGGCATGCTCAGCCTGTAAAAGAAGAAATCGTTTTAATAAATTTGAGAGATGAAGGGAGTCCCCGGGTGATCCATCGGTTCCGCGCTATCCGCCGAAGAAAGCAAGGCCCTCATAGATTTGCTCAAAGAGTTCGACGATGTGTTTGCATGGTCACACGCAGATATGCCCGGAATCGATCCTGAAATCGTGGAACACCGGATTCCCCTCTACCCTGACGCGAAACCAGTAAAACAGAAACTAAGGCGCATGAGACCTGACTGGGTGCTTAAGATAAAGGAAGAAGTCACTAAACAGATTAACGCTGGGTTTTTAATGGTAACTGAATACCCTCAGTGGGTTGCAAACATCGTCCCAGTACCAAAGAAGGATGGTAAAATAAGGGTCTGCGTCGATTTCAGGGATCTCAACAAGTCCAGCCCGAAAGATGGCTTCCCGCTACCACACATTGATGTGTTAGTTGATAATACTGCCGGTCATGCCCTACTCTCTTTCATGGATGGTTTTTCGGGGTACAATCAAATCCTTATGGCTCCAGAGGATTGGGAAAAAACTACGTTCATCACTGAGTGGGGGACATATTGTTATCGAGTCATGCCCTTCGGACTAAAGAACGCTGGATCTACTTACCAGCGGGCCGCCACGGCATTGCTACACGACATGATTCATAAAGAGGTAGAGCTCTACGTTGACGATATGATTGTTAAAGCCAAAGAGCGAGAAGGACATCTGCCCGCGCTCAGGAAGTTTTTCGAAAGAATCAGGAAGTACAAGATGCGGCTCAATCCCACCAAATGCACGTTCGGGGTCACTGCAGGAAAGATGCTTGGATTCATGATCACCACCCGAGGCATCGAAGTCGACCCATCGAAAATCAAAGCCATCCTAGAAATGGAACCGCCGAGATCTGAGAAGGATGTAAGGAGTTTCCTCGGTAAGGTGCAATTCATCAGTAGGTTCATTGCGAGACTGACCTCAACCTGCGAACCATTGTTCCGCTTGCTCAAGAAAGGAGTGCCATTCGTTTGGGGTGATAGGTGTCATAAAGCTTTCGAAGCCATCAAGGCCTACCTGCACAAGCCACCGGTGTTGACGCCGCCTGTAATGGGAAAACCTTTGACCTGTCAGTCACTCCATCCTCAATGGGATGCATGTTGGCGCAGGAAGGAGATGATGGGGTGGAAAGGGCCGTTTACTACCTCGGTAAAAAGATGGTTGGACGCAAGGAGCGTTACACTCCCCTAGAAAAGACATGCTGGGCACTTGTATGGGCTTCCAAGAAGTTGAGGCATTATATGTTAGCCTACCCAGTCAGGCTAATATCTCGGATGGATCCCCTAAAGTATCTATTCGAAAAACCGGCCCTCACGGGTAGGATGGCACGGTGGTTGTTGATGTTGGCCGAGTTTGAACTAAAGTATGTCACCCGAAAGTCGGTAAAAGGAAGAGCCGTCGCAGAGTTCCTAGCCGATTGCCCAGTCGAGGGAGGGGAGGATGCCAAATTCAATTTCCCTGACGAAGACATAATGACGGTAGCCGAGGACATTTGGCAGTTGTACTTTGATGGAGCAGCCAACCAGAGAGGATTTGGAATCGGTGTATTGCTCATTTCGCCCGATGGATCGCACATCCCGTTGGCGTTCAAGCTTAACTTTGAAGTTACCAATAACTAGGCCGAGTACGAGGCTTGAATTGTAGGCATGGAGGCAGCCATCGAAATCGGCATAGAAAAACTGGAAGTTATAGGGGATTCGAACTTAGTTGTGTCTCAAGCGAATGGTGACTGGAAGGTTAAGGAAGAGAAGTTGAAACCATACCATCAGGATCTCGAAGACCTTATCCCTCATTTCAGCAAGGTGACATTCACTCATGTCCCGAGGTTCAAAAATCAGTTTGCAGACGCTTTGGCAACATTGGCATCAATGATCGAGATCCCTGTTGGCATAAAGTTAAGACCAATTGTGATAGGACAAAGGGATATTCCAGTACACCAGCACGTCATGGTGGTCGACGAGCCCGATGATGGCCATCCATGGTATTATGACATTTGGAGGTACATAGAAAGAGGAGAATACCCCGTGGGAGCGAACAAGGGAGACCGAATCGCTCTCCAGAGGATGGCAACTCAGTACATTCTATGCGGAGGAAACTTATATCGAAGATCGCCCTGTGGCACACATAAGCTCTGCATCCATGGAGAAGATGCGAAAAGGGTAATGGAAGAAGTTCACGAGGGTGTATGCGGTCCTCACATGAGCGGCAGAATGCTAGCAAAGAAGATTCTCAGGCACGGATACTTCTGGTCCACTATGGAAACAGAATGTGTAGAGTATGTGCGAAGGTGTAAAAAGTGCCAAATTCACGCCAATCTCACGCATGTCCCGCCGCACGAGCTGCAACAAATGACCTCGCCATGGCCCTTCTCGACGTGGGGAATTGATGTCATCGGAAGGATAGTGCCGGCAGCATCCAATGGTCACAAGTTCATTTTGGTAGCCGTTGATTATTTCACGAAATGGGTAGAAGCTGCTTCCTACACCACTTTGACTACGGTTCAAGTTGCACATTTCATCAAGCAAAACGTCATTTACCGGTATGGGGTCCCCCAGGCTTTCGTATCTGATAATGGAGTTCATTTCAAAGGACGGGCCCGGGAAGTTCTGGATGAATTTCAAATCCAGGTGCACAAATCGACGATTTATCGGCCGCAGACCAATGGCGCTGTGGAAGCGGCAAACAAGACGATCAAGGCCATTCTGGAGAAAACTATTCAATCAGCAAGGGACTGGCATGAACAACTACCCCTGGCTTTATGGGGGTATCGCACATCGGTGCGGACACCAACAGGAGCAACCCCCTACTCTTTGGTTTATGGAATGGAAGCAGTACTTCCCATCGAGTTAGAAGTCCCATCTCTTCGGACCATGATTGAATGTGAAGTCCAAGAGGCAGAGTGGTTGAGTAACCGATTTGAAGAGCTTATGCTATTTGATGAACGCCGGTTAAGGGCTCTTTACCACATCCAAGGGTACCAACGAAGGATTGCACGGGCATTCAACAAAAAAGTGAAACCCAGGAACTTGGTAGAAGGTGACATGGTTTTGAAGGAAATCCGGGCTCCGGTTTACGACCCACGAGAAAAGTTTCGACCAAAGTGGTCCGGGCCGTACATTATCAAGACCATCCTTTTCGGAGGAGCTACGCAACTCATCGACTTGGACGGAAACGAATTCTCAACCTTGGTCAGCTTGGATCAACTCAAGCGCTATTACCCCTGAGAGAAGCTCGCTAGGCTGAAAACCACAAGGGCGGGCAGTCCTAGGCAAAAATTAGAGCAAAGCCTGCTAGGATGAAAACCCATCAGGGCATCCTAGGCAAAAGTTAAGGCATACAATAAATGAGCTCGCTAGACCGAAAACCCGAAAGGGCGGTTCTAGGCAAAAGTTAGAGCGCAAAAGGAGAGTGTTAAAACCAGAGCGAACCCTACCCTAAACTACGTCATGACCTGATTCCTTCGCCAAAGGATACGTAGGCAGTCTCACACTGAGGCCCGGTCACGATCCATCAAAATAAAAATCCAGGTTGAGAAGACTTGAAGAACAAGAGTCGAAAAGGTGGAAACCCTCCAAGACTCGTTTTTATTAACACGATTACTTCTACTACATAAGGTTGAGCAAAGTTTTCATAACAAAAGAAGTACGACGTAATAAAAAGGGGTCCACAATTTATTCAACGGTCAGGGTGGTAGGATTGAGTCAGTTTCCTTGAACTCTGGCTCTTGCAGCGATGTCCCTCCTAAGCCATTTCCGATAGCTCCCGCGCATCGCCACAGAAGGGTAGGGATGTGCGTCGGTCACCTCTTGAGTCCTCCAGAAACGCTGGTAATGGCAAAGAACTGAATGTCCAAAGAAGGGCAAAACCACATCCACGAGAACCTCCGCAGGGGCCTCCTGCCTCAAACCGAGCTGACGCTGAATGCGGTAGGGGATGTAGAAAGTAAAAGCTCCCAAACCAGCAAGGACGACCCACTGAGGGCCCATGTAGTGCACTGTCATGGGAGGAAGATCCAGCCATCGACACCTCCAAGCAATGGTCTCCGCTCGCCGGCGCCTGAGAAAATCGACCCACTCGGCCCTGCTCCTATCCTCAAACTCAAAGCATCGCTGAGAGAGTAACCTCGCCTCGTATGCCCAGTTGCCAGGAGGAATGGTCAGTACGTTCACCTTATCGCAAAGCCAAATCTGTGGAAAGAGATAAAACAAGTGAGAAGCCTTAGATAACCAAGCCGAGCGTTGAGGTAAAATGAGAACGTGGGAGAAACCCGAAAAAGGAGAGCTACGTGAGAAGCCAACCTGTAGGAGAAGTGGACTGCCCCCGAAAGTCTCAGTCTCTCCAGAACAAACCTTGTCCAAACCAATCAATGTCTCAGCCAGAACCATCGGAATCACGTCCTTTCGAGCCTCGACCTGAACAGCGACACTGGCTAATGTCGAGCTAGCATGACCGGCAGAAGGGACCAAGAGATTGCCTGCGAGCAAACACATGCAGAGAGCAGTCATGCGTCGAGTCTGATAAGTCATGTCTCTAAAATCACCAGGAGGAGAGAATAGCTCGATAAGGCGCATGGCATTAAGGTGGCCATTCCTGACCAAGTAGCGAGCGGCATTATCGCTCAGTCCAAGGGCCGCGACCAAGACTCTATAAGCACTCTCGCGTACAGGGGGAATGATGACCTCCCCCGAGCCAAAACCCCCAAGGTATGCACGGAACTCTTCGACAGTGGGACAGAGCTCCTGATCGCCAAATCGGAACACGTGAACCTCCAGATCCCAGAAACTCACGGCTGCCCTCAAATGCTCGGGACGAAGGCGAATGTTGCGAAGGTACCTCATGGAGTAGAGACCATGAGCTCGAAAGTTGAGCCAATCGACACCTTCCATAGAAGCCAACCATGGACGAAGCAAACCAGTGAGAGAAAGAGCCATTTCAAGGAGCAAAGAAAGAAGACAAGACTTGGATGAGGTGTGGGGAATATAGAATGAGAGAGCCTGAATTTATAGGAGAGGTAGAAGGACAACTTCAACTTTCAAAGAGCCTTGGGTTTCAAAAGCGCAAGTTTTCCATCAGTCCAGCATAGGGAAAAGCTTGGTCAAGTCCTAAAAGGTTCAAAACAGACATGCATTGGTTTAGAAATGCCATTGCATGGGTCAAACCTCAACCTCCGAGCAATCTGCCTTGGAAAGCAGCAAAACTGGAATCTGTCAGGAAAATTACCTCGCGCGGCACCATGATGGGTCGCACGGCATGTTGAAACCAAGGAAATTCCACGGCAGAGTGATTGAGGTACCGTGGGGTAGATCTTTATCCGCGCGGCACCTTGGTCTATCCGCACGGCAGGTTGAGTCTGCATTTCTGCAGTTTTTGACAGCAACACATCAAGGTGGAATCGAGGCCCCGCAAAGCACCAACCAGCACCTAAACACACTCTAACGGGTATTTGGGACTTCATGGATGTTTCGTTTCAAGATAACTCCCGGGATTTGCTGTCGTGGCACGAAAACTCGATAAAATCCATTCCTTAAGCCATGTCAAGGTATCAAAGTCCGTTTCGGGTCATTCCAAGTCGTTCTTTCAAGTCCTACAGGTCATAATGTTCAAAAGTGACTTGGTCCAAGTCCCGGTTCGTGTCCAGAGTCGAAACTCGAGAATGTCATATGCTAAAATCAACATTTTCCTACTTTTTCGAGTATATTCCAACGGCAAAGTCAAGTTTCCGAGCCTCATAGCGAGATCAAAAGGTCGTTATTGCCTTATGCTCGTGTCTAGAGTCAGTTGCAAAGATGTCTATATAAAGTCTTGTATACAGAGTCGATTTTACCAAGGTTTACCTAGTTGCTTTCTTTGATTTCTATTTCACTGTCAATATGCTTCAATCGTTAATGCATCCTTCATCACAAAACCTCACATTCGGTTCAGCGGTTGGTTGCACACCCCGGTTAATGTTTTTAGTTATTCAATTTTCTTCATACGAACAAAAGGAGATTGAATGGCATAAACAATGGAAGGACAAAATCTCTGTATAAATCCAAAGGCATCCATGAGTCGAAGTACAAAAAGGGGCATAATGACCCAATGATCGAAGTCCTATCTACCAGGGGCAAACAGGCGCCCTATAAAAGAAGCACGCAGGCTCCGTCAAAAACACAAAACAAAAGAGGAGCTCAACTCTCGTCCTCGTCCTCGCCCTCGCTCTCCTCCTCGTCCTCTACGGAAATCTCCTCGTCCGCAGGAGAGCTGCTCGCCGCCTGAGTGCCGGTCGCCCTAGGCACAGTGTCTCCTGAGGTGACCTCCAGGTCAACGTCTGTAGGCTCGGGTGTATCGTCCTCGGAAACGTCGATAGGCTCGTCCTCGGTCCCTACAGAGCGTCGTGTCCTCTTCGACGCCGGCTCCTCCCGTGAGTCGGCAGAGGAGACCTGTCGTACTATCGGGCGGACGGACTTCCGCCGCAACCCTCATGTAGCCCCTCCTCTGGCCTGCAATGGTATAAGCATTCATATGACATTTGCATCATAATCATAATATAAGCGGTAGAAGTAAAGCAAATGACTAAAGTTCGAGAGTGTACCATCGACCCGCCAACGCGAGGCAACACCTCTGGAGGGTGGCCCATGGCGTACTGCCTCACCAACTGCTCCAGGCCCATCATGGCCTCCGCCATCTCCTTCACGTACCCTGGAGGAGCCTGCAATGAAGGAAATTGATCAGAATATGCAAGCAGAGCAAATGTACAGAAGATTGAAAACATGTTATACCTGAGCAAGGAACCCCGGAGCCTCAACAGGAGGACGTGGCACCGCGACCACACCAGGGACTCCCTGAGGGGTCGTCACGTCCACTGTGAAAGGGCAAGGAGGCTAGCACCGCTCGGGCTTGCGCCCTCGCCGCGACCTCTGTCATCGCGCCTCCGTCTCCTCCACGACTCCGCCGCTCTATCCCTCTTCTTTCCCCTTCCTCCTCCGACCCTGCCGTGCGCTGTCGCCTCCCAGCGGACGTATCCCGAGACACGCCATCGTGCGAGAACGATACTCTGCGTGAGTCCGCCGCAAGGCCAAAGACTGCCTCGAAGAACGGCTCTAACTCGAGGTCCGGCCGCGTAAACCGCTCGACCTCCGCGTGTACTGGTCCGTCCTTTGTACTAGGGTTGGAGCAACCGAGGGACTCGAAAAGCGTCCAGGCTTCAACGAGTGGCGTGACACTCGGTCACCCAAGTACCATTGCCGGCCGTAAGGGGACTCGAGAAGCACTCTCCCACTGGCAACCTCCCTACTCTGTGCAATGTAGGGGATCTCAAGCGGTCCCACACTCGCCAACGGGGACCTGTCATTAAGGATAAGCAATGTCAAAGCATCGCTTATGTAAAGATGAGCGGAAATAGAAAGCGAAAGTGCTTTGATACCGATCGGGATGCGGCTCGTCCAAATGCAGGCGGAAGGCATCCGACTTGCCTCTTCCCCTCTTCACGCCCTTATACTCTGTCGACCGGCGTAGGGCTCGAGGAAGTATCGTGTCGTCAGGACACGTGGTCTCAGGAGGGTACATCCCTATCACCTCGTACGTCCAAAGCTGCAATTCAAGACATGGAAAGTTAGCACAAGATATACATTGAATAGATACAAATGGAAAAGCTAACCGTTCATGAGAAAGGAAATGAAATATACCTACCAGACCCTCCAGTAGCCTCCGAGGCTCACTCCTGCTCCGCGAGAAAGAGAGCCCATAAAGGCATAGCACGTCCCCAGTGCTGCACCTCCCCAGTCGAAGCGGGCGATCTCCCCGACGTCCCTCAAGGCCGAGAGAAGCGAAAAGTGTACCGGTTGCGCCTGTTGGGAAACAGAGACGCACCGAGTAAGTATCAGGAGAAGCACCTCGCCATCTGCTCCTCCTCCACCCTATCGATCGGGAGCCTCTCCGTCCAAAACCTCAAGAGTTGGGCGTTCGCGTCATCACCCTCCGCCCTCAGCTCGTGTCCCGGCATCGCTCGTTGGAACGCCGCTTGCCTCCTGTGGCAGCGTCAAAAGGGATAGGATACCTCCGACCCCGAGACCGGTGATCGCCGCAAAGTCCAACGGCGTCACGGTCGACTCACCAAAAGAGAAGTGGAGGGTGTTCGTCATATCCCACCACCTCTCGGCCACAGCCCTCACCACTGTGCGGTCGTTGCACACGCCCTCGCCAGACCCCCACGAACTCTCCAAAGCCCGCTGCCTCACCATCCCGCCAAGCCTCGGGCAACCTCTCCCAACACGTCGGACTGCCGAGCCTCCATAGCACGAGAGCGAGATCGCCTATTACAACAAACCAGCAATATTCAATAAACAGGCATGGCATACAATACAGCGGTGTACTTGGATACAATGGAAATACGATGCATTGGAATTTGAAATATAAATATTTAAAGTATACCTCGTCTCGGCGCAAAGAAAGGTGCCGCTGAGGGTCCCTCAAGACCAGAGCCTCGTCGTAAGTCGGCCTCCTCGGAGTGTAAGGGTCGAAAAGTGAAGGCACCACCACGTGCTGAAAGGGCACGTAGGCCGCCTCATCGTAGGGCCCTTGCCCCTGCAACGCCAGTGTCGCCTCAGCCACCACAGTGACGCGAGGAGCCATTACCCCGGCCTCCTCAGCTCGCCTCCCCTCAGCCTTCGGCTCTCTAACACCCCCGGTCCCAAACCCAGTCTGTAGCTCTGCCTCTCGGGACGCAAGTAAAGCGTCCGCCAACCCAGGGTACCCCTGCACCAACTCCAGCACGTCCTCCATGGACGCCGTCGCCAAGTAGTCACCCATACCTACGGGGTGCAACGACCCTGCACCTACGCCACTGCCCACAAACAAGGGCGGCGTGTCCTCCACTACCGGCTCCACCCCTGGCTCCACCACCGGCTCGTCCTCAACAATGGGGGCCTTCCCCAAGTCAGTCCGAGGCTCTCTCACGGGAGAGGCCTCCGTCTCCTCCACCACTAAGTCTAAACCACCACCACTGTGACCCTCCGTAGTCCTCTCCTCAACGCTGGCCGCCGCCTCCGACCGGCCCGAAGCCCCAACATCGTCCCTCGACTCCACTGCACCCGGAGTCTCCGTCCCCTAACCATACCCGGCCAACACTACCTTGCCCCGTCGCTTCCAGCTGGCGACCACCGTGGCAGCTCGGACCGTGACCACCTCGGCCAATGCCGCCTGGTCCACCCCCGGGGCATCCTCGGCCGTCGTAACACCCTCCGGAGCGATCGGGGGCGGTGTAGTCACAACCCGTGACGAATGATCGTCCCCGGTATCTCGCCGCTATCCATATACAAGAAGAGAGAGAGAGCGGTCCAGAGAGAGAGAGAGAGCACAGCAAGAGAGAGAGGAGCAGCGAGAGAGAAAGAGATGATCGAGAGAGAGAGATGATCGAGAGAGAGGAGCAGCGAGAGAGAGAGAGAGATGATCGAGAGAGAGAGAGAGAAATTGAAATGGATTGGTACACTGTGTACGCCGTATATATATATATACCCCTCGAACCGTTCACTCGGAAGCCAACTTTGGACCGGGTTGAGCTCGCTGGCCGCCGCGGCACCAGCCCGATCGCACGGTACCCTGGGCGGATATGCAGTGTTCCCAATTTGCCTCACCGTGCGTCCCTAATTTAACTGCGCAGGGCATGGTGATCTGTTTCGACAGTTTGATTCCTGAGAAAAGTTCGTGGCATTTCCGTGTTCGATCTAATTCAAAACCAGGAGATAGATGCAGGAAAATAGAAGAAGAAAAAGAAGGGGCTTTTCATTGAATAAACACCCGGGGTAACTCCCGGGATTTTGTCATTACATTTCAAAAAAAAGAAAAAGAAAAAGAGAAGAGACGACCAAACAACAAAATAAAGCAGGACCTACTGCCCTTCATTTTTCCTTCTCCTTCTCCAGCCCCCGTCTCAGTCGCTAGCCCCGTCTGAGCGGTCATCCGAACCATTCGGATTACCCTCGGAGTCTTCCGCTGTCTCGTCTGACTCACGCCCAAGGACAGAGTCGGGGTCCTCCTTGTCATCCAGTTGGTCGAACGCAAAATCTTGCAAATTCGACACCGCGCGGCGGAGAGTGCGAATCGTCCCAATGAGCCTCCCGATTTACTGGTTGAGTGCTTCGATCTCCCGACGGTAGAAAGACATCTCGGCTTCCAGGGACTCGACCCGGGCCACTAAGTTGCTGCTCGCCATCCGTAGACTTCGAAAATAGACTTTTTTGGAAAGACTCGAAGAGAGTAGAGAGGCTCTTGGGATTTTGATTGTAGTGCATGAATTGTGGCACCCCCCATGCCTATAAAGATGTTCTAGCCAATGAAAGGGCACACCCGAATTAATGGCACCCTTAAACCTTTCAACTGTCCTCGGAAATCGAAAAGGTGCTTAAAAGATCGACGTGCCGCGCGCCCCTGACTTAACTCGCGCGGCACCCTGGCTTAGAAGCTTAAATGCCTCTTCTCGAAAATTGATCCAATCAGCCACCAAAATCCTCTTGGAAACTCAATTCTCAGCCGTTTTGCAGAAAAGATCCCTTAGAATGTCGTGCATTGGTTACAACACTAGTTGATCCCTTGGAGATTTGCTGAATTCGCCTTTTTCTCGGTATCCGTCCTCCGGGACTCATCGTGACTGGTTCACGGAATCAACATATTTTCCCCAGCAGATCTAAAATTCAAGATTCAATTTTCGCCTTCCGAGGGCTCGTCTCAAAAATTCAAAATTCAATTTTCGCCTTCCGAGGGCTCGTCTCAAAATTCAATTTTCGCCTTCTGAGGGCTCGTCTCAAAATTCAATTTTCGCCCTCTGAGGGCTCGTCTCGAAAATTCAAAATCCGATTTCCCCCCTCCAAGGGCTCCCAATGCCTCTTCGTCTCCTGAGCCGCGGCCCAACGGGCCTAACGCCTCTTCGTCTCCCGAGCCACGGCCCAAAGGGCCTAACGTCTCTTTTCGCCTCGATTTCTGCCCCCCGAAGGCTCATCTCAATTTTCGCCTCCCAAGGGGCTGTCTCAGGTTTTTCAATACTCTGCATGATACACGGCACCGCAAGCACGCTTTTGCATCAGTTTGTCCTCCAGGACTTGTTCTCTCGCATTGCATTATCCCGATTGAACTACGTTGGTCTGATCCCTACAATGGGGTACGTAGGCAGCTCCCCGAGCGCGACCACCATCGTTATTTACTTGCATTTTTCGTTTTGTCTCTGTTCAAAAGTGCTAGAGCAACGGATTGGGATGCCTATTCTTTAAGCGTCACTCGTACCAACCAATGGTACAGCTAAGGTTATCTACTTGTAGACACCCCAATCCGGACCTCGGAAAGCCTTTGTCCACCCCGATGATGAAATAGAGGAAACGATACCTTCGTGAGCTTGAAAAAGGACCTCCCTAAACCCAAAGAGAACCAAAAACCTGAAAAGCCCAGATAAAAGCCCAACAAAGCCCCAAAAGAGCCCTAGACCGAAGAAAGAGGAACCGTGCGAGGCTGGATTGGAGCGCACGGCACCCTGAAATTCAAGGGTAGCCGTGCGCGGCACACTTGAACCGCACGGCACCTTGAGCAAAAAGTCGACGCTCGAGAAGGCGCCACACGGTGATGGCGCTCGGCCGAAAATGTATACAGCTCGCCTAAAATACCTCACCATTTGAATTCAAAATCCTTGGCCCTTTGCCTATAAATTAACCCCTCCACTCAAGGAAAAGGGGTCCCTCTTGGCCTTTCTTTTGAGTCACTCTCTTGCCTTCATCTTGGCTTTCTCACTCTACTTTCTCTCTCTAAGTTTCTACACCCACTTTCTTGTTTCCATTTCCATTTCCAAGCCTTAAAGAATGTCATTCCCAAAAGGCCTTCTTTAAGTGCTCTCATCCACTCCCCTCTCATCATTGAAGTTGATCTTTCATTAACTTCAAAGCCCCATCACCCAAAGCACCTAACCTTCCCTCACACCCATACTCCTTTTGTCTCATTTGACCTCATCCATCAACACCCGTGACGACCCATCTACACCCTCGCCTCAAAGATCCTTGATCAATCTCGAAATCAAAGGTATAAACTAGTTTCCTCGGACTAGACTCCGTTCTGGTCCTGAGGGGACCTTTCTGTCAGAAAGTCTAACCCCTTTTGGTTAGATCGACCAAAACCATTTTTCGTAAAACCAAGCAGACAGTCGAGGTTGGGAAACCGTGCGATGCATCGCTCAGGCAGCGTGGCATCCCGACCCTCGGCGCCGCGGCATAGTATACACTAATGCTATTGTGAGCAATTTGCCTGGATCTGAAGTTTTCCTTATAGGGCTTTTCTTTGTTTCTTTGTTTCTGTAGCTCTTAAAATAAGACCATATCTACAAGCCATGTTCCGGCCCTTCTAAAATCTTTTCATGATCATCCCAAATGATCAAAACGTTGAAAGCTACTTTAAAACTATGTTTTGAGAAGGATAATGACGTTCTTGGGATGATCTGACCGCCGTGAGGCTACTCATGAGTTTTCAAAAGATCTACAGAGAAAGCAGTGAGCTAAATAATGTTTTGAAAGACTGCAACAGTCTGACAGCAGAGCAGGTACCACGCAAGGCATGTTGAGATGCCTCGCGCGGCATCTGAGGGTGCCGTGAGCGGTATTCTGAGGTCCAAACAGTCTGTTGAAGGTTATTTACTTCCATCTATTAATATCATTTTATCACAACTGTACAGATAGCACCACCTGCACGTCAATGTGATATATTTCCCGTGTCCCTTCCCCGTTACGTGCTTTATTAAAGAGTTTGATATTCCAAATAATATTGAAGATTCCCCCCCCCCCCTTTTGAAAACATCAAGTAGAGACCGGTCTTACCGGGCGAATGGGGTGCTTTTTAAAGAAAAACCTTCCTCATTCGTAATGTGACTCCCGAACCCATCATCTCAACGTTTTCGCTAGACCAAAAGCCTTTCTTTTTCAAATCAAACTCTCGGTTTCTCGGGTGACCCATCTCAAAAAACCCGGGTGGCGACTCTTCGAGCGCAAGCGCTTCTTCGGGCGCGGGAGCCCACACATTGGCTCCTCTCCACAGATAACCAAGCCATACCTCACCATGGTTCTGCCGCTCCGGGTTCCCATGGGACACACACACACTCACAATGGTTCCGCCACTCTGGGTTCCCATTGGAGTACACATACACCCTCACAATGGTTCCGCTGCTCCGGGTTCCCATTGGACACACACACCCTCACAATGGTTCCGCTGCTCCGGGTTCCCATTGGACACACACACCCCCACAATGGTTCCGATGCTTCGGGTTCCCATTGAACACACACACACACACCACATAATGATCTTCACACATGGTCATTATGTAGTTTCGAAAATATTTTATCCTTTGCAAACACATCTCCACAATGGGCAAGTCTGGCCACATTGCGGGTTTCAAAACGCTTCTTGTTATTAATACACCCTAGACGTCATGTTTCTACTTTCTCGATTTCCGTGTCACGTATTCATGCATAGACTCCGCGGTAGACTTCACAAGTAAGTACAACTCATTCCTAGTAATCTTGAAACTAAACTAGCATGATCATTCAACTCCATCTTAGATTGCATGCTCATACTATCACATCATCATTCGCAACATTTAACGCAAAAAGTAAGGCAAGTAACAAATAAACAACTACCAACCAAATCATGCAGTCAAGTATTCTTTAAGATCAAAGTAAACTACGTAAAACAAGTTCATACTAACATATAGCTTTCTAAGTTCGATTCAACATGCATACAAACTATACTTAGGGTAGAGAGTAAGGACACTCTACTTTCAACTCAAACAAACACACAACATATAATTCCTTATATTTAGAGAAAGTAGGTTCGAAGAACTCTACATTAACATGCTTTCAACTATTCAAGTACTACATATACTTAGAGATAGCGGGGTAGATTACACTACGTTTACTTCAAACATGCATACAAACTATACGTAGAGAAGTAAGTTAAGGCCAGTCTACCTACAACTTAACATGCATACAAAATATACTTAGGGGTAGAGAGTAAGGACACTCTACCGTTCTTCTTGGCGGTAGTAAGCTACGGAAGGTACGACGGAAAGAAAGTCGGCGGTCGAACGGAGTAACGGCTTACGGTAAGCTTCCGGTAGCTTCGAAAGAGAATGGTTTCTCTCGAAACTAGATCTTAACTACAACTACTACTACTAATTTTGGATAGAGGTGGGGGTCGAGTGGTGGTTTAGTGGCGGCACTAGAAGAGTTTCTTGAAGAACTAGAAAGAAAGTAAGCAAGAACAAGCAAAAACACTAAACTTTTTCTAGAGAGAAGTTGGAGCAAGAAGACGTGTGAGCAAAATGGATGAGAATGGCATGGTATTTATAGGCAAAGCCTCTCCTCTCTCCTCTCTTTGGCCGGCTCTCTCTCTCCCTCTTTCTCCCAATTTTTTTATTCCACCAAATCTTGATTTCTTGCAAGAATCACCCTAAAAACTAGGCAAACAAGGCTATGGAGATATTGCTTTGCTTGTACTCCAAGAATTAGGACAAATCTAGTTTATTCAATTGGGTTTCTAGTCTAGTCTTAGTACTTGAAAGCATAGAAAACTAGATATGGTTGTCCTAGGATGGGATTATGGAAGATTGAGCAAGGGAAGGAAGATTTGATCAAGTTAAAAATTAGGAAATGTAAAATTGTACAAGATTTTGCTTGTAAGGATAATCCCAATGGATTTGTATGCTTCCAAAGGTACAATGGAAGATTGAAAGCACAAGGAAAATCAAGCAAGGTCAATCTCTCTCTCCTTCCTCTCTCTCTCTCTTTCTCTCTCTCGGCCCATTTCTCTCCCTCTCTCTCTCTCGGTTTTTCTCTCTCTCTCTCTCTCTCGATTTTTCTCTCTCTCTCTTGTACTTGCATGGAAGTATACATATATACTAGTATATATATGAGTACTATGGGTCCTTTAAAATCTTGTATTTTAAACCAAAATTAGATTTTCTTATTAAAATATTGTAATACACACATGTTATATATATATATATACACAAGTACACATATAATATATACAAGCAAGTACACATAATCTAGATTAGATATTACTAAATCTAATATCTAATAAACTAATCTACTTCTTTCAAAGTACTAAGTACTAAAATATTAACCTATGGTACTAATCCTATTTTAATCAAATAACACACATGGCAAATCTAGTATTTTATTCTATACTAGATATATCAAATCTAATATCCTAATAAACTAAGTTACACTTTCAAAGTACAAGTCCTTATATCTATTTTAATCTATGTACAAATTCTAATTTAATCAATTAACACATGGGAAAATCTACTAATTTAATCAATACTAGTACTTGGTTGAAAGTCTAGCTATTATCCAGTGGATAATGATTTCCCTAGCGGTTATTAACCAATGGTAACGAAGGTAAGGGTTTTAACCTATCGTCCAATGGGTAATGATTCTCTTAGCGGTTATTATCCAACGGTTAATACTAGAAAGTATAATACTTGGCAATTAAGCACTAACCTAATCTAATCTCGTACTTAGGAAGGTTAGCTAAGGTTATCCTACTAACCAATGGATAAAAAAAAAACCCTAGCACTATTGTCCAATGGTCGATAGCTAAAAGGTTCAAAGGGTTAATTTAGGGTTACCAAATTCAAGGGTTTTAAAAGGTTCACAAGTCAAGGGTTCATAGGGTTCACGGAGGTTTAGGAACGATTGGTAATTAGGTCAAACGATTGCTAGGTCGAATTGTCGGTTAAAAGCTAGCTAGGGTTGCTAGATAGGATTTCCAGTCAAGATGAAAGGTTTAAGACTTAATCCTATAAACGACGAGAAAACGGTAGTTAAACGACGATTAAAACCTTCCAAGCAAAATTAAAAGATTTTCGAATAACAACGAGGTTTTTATTAGTCAGTAACGACCGATTTTTGGTTATGGAAATAAAAATCCAAGTAATAAAATAAAATTTAAATTTTTAATGAAATTTTTATTTACCAAAAATCAGGGTCGTTACAGTACCACTGCCAGCCCAGACCCTGCTCCGTGTCACCTCCCGGCTCCTCGCAAGGAACTCAACCTCCAGTCCGGCCCAGCGTGATTTCAAATTTGGTGTCGCCAGTTAAAAGCAGTAATTTCAAATCGTACCTCAACCACCCTCCAGTATCCTCCAATGGTGTCGCCAACACCACGTGAGGCAGCTCCCAAGAAGCATAGAGCGTGCACAGAGCAGCACCTCCCCAGTCGAACCGTCCCGCCTGCCCCAGGTCAGCCAAGCCTGCCAAGTAACTGAGGTGGACTCGAAATCGCTTGTTTGGGAACAGAGAAGCCCCAAATAGGTATAGCAAGTACGCCCTGGCCATCTGGGTCGCGTCCTCGTCACTCGCAGGCTCGTGGTCCCAGTACTCCACGAACTGGCCGTACTCCGCCACCCTTCCGCTATGGCGTGGGACCCGTCCAAGGAACCACCTCAAGGCTGCATCGTCCAGCACTATGCTTGAGTCATATGGGATCGGGTCTCCGCCAACCCTAAGTCCCGTGATCGCTGTAAAGTCGAGAGGTGTGATCGTCATCTCCCCGAACCGGAAGTGGAATGTGTTGGTGGTGTCCCACCACCTCTCTGTCAGCGCCGTAACCACAGCACGGTCCACCCTCACTACCGTCAGCGGCCGTATGAATGGACCAAAGCCTGCTGCCTCCACCAGTGCCCGCACTCTCTTGGGCAACGCCTTGAAATACCTCAGCGAGCCGGCTGAACCCCTGTGGCCGTATACATCTGTGGTGCGCTGTTCCAACAGAGCAAAGAAATAGCATCAATATCAATGGAAACAAATGACAATAAAAGATCATTTATGAAATTCAAAGAATGCGGGTTGTCAAAACTCACCGTGGTCCATCCCGAAGAGATGTGCGAAGCCCAGTCTCAAAGAAGCATGTCCTCAGGGTAGTAAGCCAGGGCTGGAACGTAGCCAGTCATCCCCGTCGGCTCAAAGAAGTGCGGCCTAGGAGCGTATGTCGCTATTGTGAACCCAGACCGTTCACCTTTCAAATACGCCTTCACTTCATCCACCGTTGTCACGCGCTGCTCAGCCACCACCTCTGGCTCCTGCTCCTCCGCCTCCTGCTCCTCCATCTCAAACTCTACCCCCAATCCTCCGGTATCGGAAGCTCCTGCACCACTCAGCAGAGCCTCCAACAAGAGCACCGAAGTCCGATCCTCCAGAGTCCTAGCACCCCTCAGCACCGCCTCGACGTCGGGCTCAAGTCTGAAGGCATCTATAACATCCCGTGGCTCCGCGGAGTCTGAAAAATCCCTAGCCTCGAACGGGACCGGCTGTGAAGCCCCGATCCCGCTATCTTCGCCCCTTGGCTCTACAGCTGTCGCCTTCAGGATCGGTGTATCAACAACGTGACCACCCACCACCACCTCGTGGCTGTCACCAACCCCCCGCTCGTCACTGGCCCGCTTTGCGGCCACAAGTAACTCCTCCATGGTAGGAGTGTGAGGAGTGCTTGCAGCCCCACCTCCGCTACCCACACCTCCACCTCCTCCGTCTATAGAACCCCCTCCGCTGCCAGAAGCAGCCTCAGCGCCGCCAACGTCCGCCGCGGCCTCCGAACCTCCTCCAACCTTAGCGACCTCCACTCCACTACTACCCTCAACCATCGCTACCGCTTGATTACTCCCAACCTCGCCGGTCACCACTGAGGCACTCTCTGTGACCTCACCACTGCTGGCAGCAGCCTTCCTGCCACCGGCCTCTTCCGTTGCTGCCGCGGCGACCGCCGCAGTCCCACTGCCGTGCACCACCCCATTGCCACCACTAACCACTGCATCTTCTTCACCCCAAATTCTTCCCCTCCTTTTGATTCGTACATCTAGGAACGTCACGGCCCACCGGGCGACGGTCAGAAGATCAAGGTCGTGGGTCTTGTCCATGGTTGGAATATGAGAGATTTGTGCGAGGCAAGAGGTTTGTACAAGAAGAGAGAAGCGAGCGAGATGAGTGTAGGTGCAGAAAAACATAGAGTACCTGCAGCACTTGTTATTTCGTAACTGTTCCACGTGGTTCTCGGTTGATACCCCTATGCCTCCGCCGGAGCCCTAATCTGCAAAACAGACAAGGGGTGAGCGCACCTCTGCCTCTCGTGGCAAAGGCCCTCCGATGGCTAAGTTAGTATTTCGTACTGGTCTCAAATCCTAATTATCAGTAGGAAAGTATGTGATGCATGCAACGTAATGCGTACCTTTTGCCTCTAGGTTTACCTTATATTTATAGACTCATAGATGCTTGTTCCCCAAGCATCCTCATTGTCCCAGGATTCTTATTCCGTATAAGAAATCTGGCTCTCCTAGGACTCTCGTGCCCAATCAACCAAGACCCTTTTTTCACAAGGATTTTATCTTATTATGGAATTCGTTCCATAATAGGACTCTTCTTTTAAACTTATCTTTATTTGAATACGGGGTCTCTCTTTATAGGATACTCCCATCTTCTTATCACTTAAGACTGTCTATCTTAAGACGACTCTATCTGTTCGGCTTGCTCTTTGCCGAACAGCCTGCACCTTAAGTGCTACTGTTTCAAATACAAACCTACACCGCCGAACAGCTGGTATTAACTTTAGGACATCTCATGTCCCTATGCCCGAACAGTCCCCTGTTCGGTATATACTTAGGGTCACCGACCCTTATCATCATGGTGCCTTTCATCACTTTTCTCATTGCACAACTTCCATCACGTGTTCGGCTCATGTTTATGCCTGTTTGGGAATATCACCCTACAATTGCTCCCCAGTTTTGCCCAAAGGAACTGCTCGGGCCAATGGGTAAAACTCTCGAAAGAACAAACCTTAGTCCGAGCTTCGTGATGTCCCGTGCAGATACAGCATTGATGACCATTTGATTTCTTTTGGCGGTTTACTCATCATATTATCTCGAAATATGGAATCTATGTGGCGTACTCCGTACGCTCCTCATTAAACTCGATCTGACTTCCTGACTTACGGCGTCATATTGCCATTTTTCACAATCCACTTTCCGTTACCTTCTATGTAACAGTGTGAGAGGAGATGGTTCGTCTTCGTCTCTTTCCCTTTTATCCCAAAAAGGGATCTTTTCGGGTTTTATACCCAGAAATCCCAAACTCTTGTCTTTCTCTCTCTAAAAACCAGGCGCCTATTCCTCTCGTACGACTGCCATCGCCGCCGTCTGCAAGAGATCATCCTCGTTTCAGAAAAAACTCTGCAATACCTCCTGTAAGATTCTCGTTCTCACTCCTCTCTTGAGTTTCCATCTGAGAAATTCGTTTCCGGATCTTCATTTTGTTTCAAAGGTTTTGATCGCGCCCATTTTGTCGTTTTTATTATTCCTCAAATACTTCTTATGGAGAACGAGGAGGACAGTGGCCCCAAGCCTGGTAAATTTAGGAAACTCCGTGAGACCCCGGCTGCATTGGTGGCCTTTAGGACTCAATACCATGTGCCAAAGACCGTGGGTCTCGAACTCGCCCCTTTAGGCGCAGATAGGAATGCGGCCACATGGGAAAGAACGTGCATTCCCATTGTAGCCATTGTTGAAGGCGGGGTTCGCTTCCCTCTAGACCCACTCCTTCGTCGCGTTCTCAGCTTCTATCGTCTCACTCCCATGCAAGTTTCGACAAACTTTTTTAGGTTAGTAATGGGGGTCGTGGCCCTGAATAAGATTCTAGGAACCCAGCTAGGACTGTGGGACATCCAATGGTGGTACAGCATCGTGCTGAACCGTGATTACAATACATATTATCTCAAAGTACGAAAAACAGAAAAGCGTCTCGTGCTAAACTTGCCAGACTCTGCTCGAGATCATGAAAAGGACTTCCTCTACGTTATTGGAGCCTTCGAGCCACTGGGGGAAGATGGCCAAGTGGTGGGCTTCAATTGCCCCCACGCATGGGGCTTCCCACGTATGCTCCTAATCTGCTTCGTGTCTTTAACTTTTGCCATTTCATAGCTTTTCCACGTTTTTAATCTGTATTTGCACTCTCAAATCTGCAGCGGATAACGCAAACAGTCGTCCTAGACGAGAACCTAGCAATGTCCGAACAACAGAAATAAACAGGGTTCTCAGATACACATGCGTGCCAGGAACTATAACAGCCGATCGGGGTCGAGACGCAAGTGTTTTGCTAGGCTACGATCCTGCCTACAAAGGCTTTATTGACAGACGGCTTGCTAACCCAAGCACCAGTGCAGCATCAACATCAACTGCTCCCCAGCCCAGAAGCACAAGATCTAGTGCTGGGGTGACCATTGCCTGACAGCCAGGGGAAATTCCAATCCCCGAAGGTGTGCCTTTAACACGTGTGGTAAACAGAAGGTCATCTCAAAGACGGTTTGCTTCACAGAGACGGACAAAACCACTGTTTATTAATCGTGACACCAGTCAGTCCTCTTCGTCTGGATATTTCGCATCTCCTCCAACCTCAGGCACTATGTCTCGTCAACCCCTCAATCTCAGCTCTCTGCTTTCTGTTTTCGCACGAGGGCGTGGTGCCACCGGTAAGGTGGCATCAACTGGTAACGCCCCTCCACCACCTCGTCATACCAGGAGGGGTTCAGGACGATCCTCCTCGTCTCCACGGGAACACGACAGTTCCCTTGAAGCTACTGACGCTCACCGGGACAAACGGTCCAGGCTTCAAGATGTTGGGGATTCGGCTTCCCGGGCTGACGTTCCCTCTTTAGAAATTCCTTCCCAGAACACTCAAGTAACCTCTGAGGCCTGGACCCCTCTTCTCGTAAGAGGTGATCGTCTAGTCAATGTCGGGGACAGCGCCAGCTCCTCGGAGACTGCGGTAGCCCTTGCACAAGGCTTACTATTGCCTGTTGATATGCAGAAGGAGTCTTCATCTCCGTCTGATCAGCTGGTGTCCACTGGTCTCGTCAGTGGTATCAAGGTAATCATGGTTTAATTATCATAAATCAAAATTTTATTTATTTTTTCGGGATGCCAGTCCTTTATCCATTTTTTGACGCATCTCAGTTCATCCAAAAGATGGTTGCATTGGGCCAGAAATGCCAGGAGGCAGAGTCGGAACGAACAAGACTCCTGAATGATAACACAAGACTGATGCGAACAGTTACAAGGTTGGAGAGTGAGAGGAACAATGCCAAAGCAGACTATAACGACGTCAAAGGCCAGCTGGCAATGGCCGAAGACAATCTTAAGCAAGCGTTAACCGAGATTGACAACACCAAGAAGGATGCCTTTGAGGATGGGTACCAGAAGGGGTTCGACGCCACGACTGCGGATTATGTGCAGTAGATGCCGGCCATCCAGGATCAAATCTGGGGGCCCGGCTGGGAGGCCTGCTTAATCAAAATTGGAGCTACGGATGGCCGCCCTTTATGGGTAGAAAATGATCTGCCCAGCCGCCGTGCAGCAGCTGAACAGAACAGATGGAGCATTTGGAGGATGACATTGAGTGTCAGATTGACGACTTTGCTGACACAAATGCAGATACACAGGTGGACGATCAAGAAGTCCTCGTGAAACGAGCTGCTGAGAAGGCCTTAGATGCAACTGTCAATTTGGAAGAAGATGCTGCTGCTGCTGCTGCTGAGTCCGGTGCTGGAGCTAACACCAAGGTCGCTGATAATACCCCTCCAGAGGTTCAGAATCTTGACTGAATGGTAAGTTCTTTCTCTTTTCCCAGAGATAATAGTACTGCTGGTCCTGCGTGACCATAGTTCTTTGGCCCTGCGTGGCTTCAGAATATGTCGTTCTTTTGATAATACAGGTATTCGGCCCTTTGTGGCACAACAGTTGCTTTTTGGTGGCCATTTCAAGGCCTTTATCATTTTGCTCGGCCCTTCGTGGCCAGAAACTATCGATGGTTCCTCGTACCTTTTTATGTGTATCTGTCTGAATGCATGTGATCGGATGCAGATGTCTGTCTGGATTTTGCTTAGACTGTTATTAAGTATTTCGTGCTTAGTCTGTCTAAATCTCTCGTATTCAAACACATATTTAAAGCTGTATGAAATGTAATTTCGTTATGTTTCTTCTCAAGTATTTCGTACTTGGCATGTCTAAGTATCCTCGTACTTAGCAAGTTTCACGTACTTGGGTAATCGATACGTATATTCGTACGTCTAGTTTAAATCTTTCATGCTTAAACATTGCTAGGTGTCACGTACTTAAGTAATTGCTAAGTGTCTCGTACTTTAAACAATATAAAGTTTCACGTACTTTCATAATTTTTAAGTTTCTCATACTTAAATAAGTTGTCATATATTAAGTATATTCATACTTGTATAATTTTAAGTATTTCATACTTAAAAAAGAAAGTTTCTCATACTTTGTCAGGTTGATGCGTTCATTTATACGTATCGAGTTTATTCGTACCCATTGCCTGCTCCCCAATACGAAGAAGGGGATGATAAGGCCATTATTCGTATTCATGGATCAAAACAACCATAAGTAAAATAGAATTTTTGAAAAGGTCAATATATTGCAAAAGACGTGATTTTATTCATAATCTTGAAAACTCAAGGGGTCGTTATGCGTACCCCAAGCAACTGAAAAAGAAACACAAGGGAATTTTATTCATAACTCCCATACAATCACAATCCTAAAACAGAATAAAAAAATAAAACTGAAGTCTTTTAAACAAAGAACTTCCTCAGGTTGTGGACATTCCAAGGCCGTGGCACTGGGTTCCCATCCAAGTCTGCCAAACGATAAGCCCCAATGCCCACAATCTCAGTAACTCGATACGGGCCTTCCCAATTAGCCCCCAACTTGCCCTCGTTGGGAACCTTGGTGTTGCCTAGCACTTTGCGGAGCACAAGGTCCCCAACACCAAACTCTCGTGGGTGGACGTGGTTGTTATAGTTCTTCATCAGCTGCTCCTGATAGGAAGCAAGATGCACCAGGGCTCTTTCTCTCCTTTCCTCGGCAAGGTCGAGCTCTATTTCAAGAGCCCTGTCATTTCCTCCACTTTTAACCAACGCAGTCTTGTTGGTGGGAAGGCCAACTTCCAATGGAATGACTGCCTCTGTTCCATAAGCCAAAGAATAGGGGGTCTCTCCCGTAGACCTCCTAGGCGTTGTTCGGTGCGCCCAGAGCACCAGTGGCAATTCTTCGAGCCACTTGCCTTTTGCTCTGTCCAACCTTTTCTTGATCCCGTCAAGTATAGTCTTATTGGACGCTTCTGCCTGCCCATTGCTCTGAGGGTAAGCTGGTGTGGAATAGTAGTTCCTTATTCCGTATTGGGCACAAAAAGCTTTAAACTTCTTCTGGAACTGGGAACCATTGTCGGTAATTAATGAATATGGCACCCCAAAATGAGTAATGATACTTTTCCAGACAAACCTTTCTATCATAGGTTCAGTAATCTTAGCCAGAGGTTCAGCTTCAATCCACTTCGTGAAGTAATCTGTTGCTACTAACAGAAACTTCCTGTTCCCAGTTGCCTTATGCAATGGACCCACAATGTCCATTCCCCACTGAGCAAATGGCCAGGGGCTTGTCAAGGGTACCAGATCCTCGGCTGGTGTCCTAATCATTGGTGAGAACTTCTGGCACTTCTCACAAAATTTTTACGTAGACCTTAGCATCTTCTTGCATATGAGGCCACCAGTATCCTTGACTAATTGCTCGGTGAGCCATGGACCTGCCTCCTGCATGCCTTCCACATGTTCCCTCATGAATTTCGTGCAAAAACCTCTGCACCATCTCGGGGTGTACACAAAGTAAGTATAGCCCAGTCAAGGACTTTCTGTAGAGCTTTCCCTCTGGGGACAGCCAAAACCTTACTGATTTGGTTTTCATCTTATGGGCTTCCTTTTTATCAGAAGGAAGAGTTTCATCTCATAAAAACCCTATGATTGGATCCATCCAACTTGGCCCTTGGTTCACGTCCAGGACCAATTCCACACTCTTGCCAATGCTTGGTTCATCAAGATAATCGACTGCTACTTTCCTTTTTAACTCAGTAGGAACAGCAGCAGCCAGCCAAGCCAGAGAGTCTGCATGGGCATTCTGTCCTGAACTTATCTATTCAACACATACCCTTTCAAAGGTATCAAGCAAATCTTTGGCCGCTTCTACATAAGCTGCCATCTTCTCACTTCGGGTCTCGTATTCCCCGGACAGTTGACATACCACCAACTGCGAATCGCAATAAACCCTTAATTTCTTTACTTTTAAGGTTCTTGCACTTTTGAGGCCGATCAGCAGAGCCTCATATTCTGCCACATTGTTAGACGCACTGAAACCTAGCCGAACAGAGAGCTCGACCATCACCCCATCCAGAGGGAACAGAACGACACCTGCTCCAGAACCAGTGTTACAAGCCGAACCATCAACGAATAACTTCCACTCCAGAGGGTCCTATTCGGCAGGCATCTTTCTCCTCTTGGTTGGTTGTTGAATAGATGGCTCCTCTCTCGTAGGAGGCCCAAGTGCTACCATTGGCGAAAATTCTGCTACGAAATCAGCCAACACTTGGCCTTTTATTGTTGTGCGCGGCTAGAAGTCAATATCATACTGGCTCAACTCAACAGACCATGTTGAGATCCGTCCTGAAAAGTCTGCCCTTCGTAGCAGCGACCTTAACGGATACTCAGTGTAAACCACAACCTTGTGGCTTTGAAAGTAATGAGGTAACTTCCTGGTTGCTGTCCTTAATGCAAGGACCAATTTCTCAAGGGGCAGATATCTCGTCTCTGCATCTAACAGTGTCTTACTCACATACTAAACTGGGATTTGCTCCGATCCCTTATTTCTCAATAAAACAGCACTAACAGCATGCTCAGAAACTGCTAAATATAAAACCAAACACTCACCTGGTTCTGGAGTTGACAAAAGTGGAGACTCAGCCAGGTACTTCTTCAGGTCCTGGAAAGCTTGCTCACACTCTGCCTCCCATTCGAACCCTTCCCTTTTCTTCAATAGCTGGAAGAAAGGGCTGCATTTGTCACTCGACCGGCTAATGAATCTATTGAGGGCCGCTGCCATCCCCGTTAATCTTTGAACTTCCTTTGCTGTTCTGGGACTTTGTAGCCCTTGCAAGGCTGTTATTTGATCAGGATTCGCCTCAATCCCCCTTATGGTTACAAGGTGCCCCAAGAATTTCCCAGACCCAACTCCAAATGCAGACTTCGAGGCATTGAGTTTTAGCTTGTATTCTCTCAAAATTTTAAAGGCTTCCTTCAGATCCGCTATGTGCCCTTGTCTGGCCTTGCTTTTCACCACCATGTCATCTATGTAAACCTCCATAGTTTTGCCAAGCAATCTCTTAAACATGATGGTCGCCAATCTTTGGTATGTTGCTCCTGCATTCCTCAGACCAAAGGGCATAACACTGTAATAGTACAACCCTCGCGGAGTAATGAAAGAGGTCTTTTCTTGATTAGGCCCAAACATGGCAATCTGATGATATCCTCGATATGCGTCGAGGAAACTCATCCGTTCATACCCAGCAGTTGCATCAACTAATTGATCAATCCTGGGAAGGGGGAAGCTATCCTTCGGGCATGCCTTATTCAAGTCTGTGAAATCCACACAGACACGCCACTTTCCATTCTTCTTTTTTACTACTACGGTGTTGGACAGCCATTCTGGATAGTAAACTTCACGTATTGCTTTGGCTTCCAACAACCGTTCCACCTCTTCAATAACAGCGTTAACATGCTGCACAGCTGCCCTCCTTTTCTTCTGAATCACAGGCTTATGCTGAGGATCTACATTTAGGTGGTGACAGATCACGTCTGCACCAACTCCGGGCATCTCTTCTGGTACCCAGGCAAACACATCAACGTACTCTTTCAAAAATCTTACCAGTTCGTTCTCTTCCTCAACTGGTAGTGATTCCCCAATCAAAAAATACCTTTCAGGATCAGTTTCGTTGATCTGTATTTTCTTCAAGCCTTCAATTACTTTTTCTGTTGGATTCCTACCGACATCCTCGATAGTCGGTTGATCTGGTGTTTCTACCGCATGAACCTGATGGGCCATTGGGACTTTCTTGATGATGGAAACCAAGCACTGTTGCGCTGCCTTTTGATTACCCCTTATCTTTTCGATACCATTGGAGCCAGGGAATTTCACCATCTGATGGTAGGTAGAGGAGACTGCCCTCATTTTGTGCAACCAGGTTCTTCCTATAATCGCGTTATAGGAGGATGGGACATCTGCCACTAGGAAACCTGTTCTTAAGACCACTGTTCCTGCTCGAACAGGTAGAGTTACCTTACCAAGGGGCCAGACTGCTCCTGCTCCAAACCCAACCAGAGGTGTTATTGACTGCTCCAAATCTGTCTGTGACAATCCCAATTTTTTAAACGCATTGTAGTATAAGACTTCTGTACAGCTTCCAGAGTCCACCAAGATTCTCTCAATATCATACTCCCCTATTCGTAGGGTAATGACCAAAGTGTCATTATGTGGCACCTGGACATCTCCGAGATCCTCATCTGTAAAAACTATACCTTCACTGCTTCCATCGGACTCTCATCCCCTCTTCTTTCCCAATCGCATAACACGCTGGTCATGCTTGGCTTGCCTTTGGAACAGCCTAACCTCATTGCTCGTATAAGGTGCGGCCAACCCATGTATCATATGGATTACTCCCCTTGGATTCTGTTCGTAATCCATCTCCATGGCTTTCCCTTTTTCTTTAGGGTCCTCCTGAATATACTCCTTCAGATAGCCCCGAGAGACCAAGTCATTTAGATGTCTTTTAAACATTTCGCAATCTTCAGTCATGTGGCCCCAATCCTTATGGTAACTGCAGTGCTAATTCGTAGCACGTTTTGCATCCTTGTCTCCACCTAGACTTGGGGGCCACTTGAAGTAGGGCTGATTCTTTATTCGGTAAAGAATCCTATAAATAGGCTCTTTCCAGACTGTTGTTATTGAAAAGAATGACTTGGGGTCTGGAGGTGGTTTTTCTTTGTACGGCTCTTTCTTAGCCTGCCCATACTCCTTCCTTTCCCTGTAAGTCTTGGGCTTTGGTTTGTCCACCTTTTTTCGCTGGTGTCTTTGGCTGTTCGACAATCACTTTGCCGTCCTCCCGGAGGATGTCGTCCTCCATTCTGGCATGCTGCTCGATCCGTTCCATCAAGTGGGCCAATGTCGACACAGGATGTTTGTTCAATGATCGGCGAAGTTCTTCCCGAACAGGCAGGCCTGTCTTGAAAGTAGCAATTGCATACTCCTCGCTGCAACTATCAATCTCGTTAAAGGACTCCTAATATCTTTTAGCGTAGTCTCTGATCGGCTCATTATCTCCCTGCTTCATCGTGGAGAGATTTTCAAACGTTTTGGGAGCTTTTCTGCTCGTTAAGAAACGCGCAGTGAACTCCTCGGCCAACTGTGTCCATCCCCGTATGGACCGTGACTCCAACTTATGGAACCAAGATAGAGCCACTTTCCCTAAACTGATGGGAACATCTTGCACATAATAGCATCATCCCCTTCGTGCATAAACATAGCCTGCTGGTAATGCTGTATGTGAGCAACAGGGTCCGCATTTGTCTCGTAAAGTACGAATGCCCCGTGCTTTACCCTGCTCGGCAGTCGTGCGTCTTGTAACCTTCTCGAAAAGGGAGAAGTTGCTATGTTGCTTAGCGCTTTTCTCGCTACTTCTCGTGCAGTCATTGTTCCAGCCTCTTGTTCTTTGTTTCTATGTGTCCGAACCTTATCCCAGTCGGACTCAGGTCTCTCATACCTGTCCCTATGGTGTTTTCGGGGATCTTCTTTAACAGAGGAACTTCGGCTCCTGCTTCTCCTTTTTCGTGGAGAAAGCCCTCGTTCCTTTGGACTCCTACTTCTTCTTCTTCACGAAGAAGGCCTCTTCTTTCTTGGAGAAGGACTCCTGCTCCTGCTTCTTCGATGTGAAGGAGCGGCCTTGTATGTTACCATAGCTCTTTTTTCTCTCCCAGAATGTCCTCGTGACAGTCCAGAATCCTCAGGGTGATCTCTGATCCTTTCCATCTCTCGGATCTCATATTCACGTTTCCTGATTAATCGAGCAGCCTCCTCGATTTCCTGCCTCTTCCTATCGAGGATGTCACTGTGGTTATGCACACTTTTCGAATGTGCAACTGACTCTTCTCTATGGTGGGACTTGCTCCTTCTCGTGGAGTCCGTAGCAGTCTTACCTTCCTTGTTCTTGGGATCATCTTGGATAGTCAGGGGATGATCTTTGCTCGTCGTCCTCCTGCTGTGGCCACCAGCACGCTTTCTCGAAGCACCTGGAGGGGATTTATCTCCTTCCCCGCCAGCCTGGTTCTTTTCAGTGAGCGGTGTGACTGGATTTACTTCCACCATGGTCGATTTTCAAATGGAACTCGCTCGTTTCCCATAGATGGCACCAATTGTAGGTGCAGAAAAACAAAGAGTACCTGGAGCACTTGTTATTTCATAACTGTTCCACGTGGTTCTCGGTTGATACCCCTATGCCTCCGCCGGAGCCCTAATCTGCAAGACAGACAAAGGGTGAGCGCACCTCTGCCTCTCGTGGCAAAGGCCCTCCGATGCGTAAGTTAGTATTTCGGACTGGTCTCAAACCCTAATTATCAGTAGGAAAGTATGTGATGCATGCAACGTAATGCGTACCTTTTGCCTTTAGGTTTACCTTATATTTATAGACTCATAGATGCTTGTTCCCCAAGCATCCTCATTGCCCCAGGATTCTTATTCCGTATAGGAAATCTGGCTCTCCTGGGACTCTCGTGCCCAATCAACCGAGACCCTTTTTTCACAAGGATTTTATCTTATTAATGAATTCGTTCCATAATAGGACTGTTCTTTTAGACTTATCTTTATTTGAATACGGGGTCTCTCTTTATGGGATACTCCCATCGTCTTATCACTTAAGACTGTCTACCTTAAGACGATTCTATCTATTCGGCATGCTCTTTGCCGAACAGCCTGCACCTTAAGTGCTACTGTTTTAGATACAAACCTACACCGCCGAACAGCTGGTATTAACTTTAGGACCTCTCATGTCCCTATGCCCGAACAGTCTCCTGTTCGGTATATACTTAAGGTCACCGACCCTTATCATCATGGTGCCTTTCATCACTTTTCTCATTGCACAACTTCCATCACGTGTTCGGCTCATGTTTATGCCTGTTTGGGAATATCGCCCTTCAATGAGAGAGTTCGTCTGCGAGATCGAGAGCAGAGAGAGTACGGACGACTGGTTCTTAAGCGCTTGTGAGTGTGTTTTAAACCCCAAGACTGGAAAAGGAAGACGAACCAGTGGCGGGCCCCAGCAGAGGTCCCGAGTGCTCGGGACTACTCTTAAGCGCTCGGGAGTGACTCTTGAGTGCTCAGCCCTGCCCTCTGCCCTTGTGCTGAAGTTCCAGTGCCCCGTGCATTTCCCATTTCTGATATCTTCTTGCTCCTTTCAAACCTTTTTACAAAATCAATCTCAGTCCTGTTCGCACCGAAACAGAGTAATTGGTGGCAAGACTTTGGGATGCGCTTGGTTGTTGAGTGTTTCACTCAGTGAATCGTGAATATTTTCTGACCCTTATGCTTTTAAGGTGTTTGCAATGCTTTTTCAGCCGGTAATGTATTTCATTTGTTTTATCCGCTAAACTGAACGGTAAGTGGACCCTCTACGTGTTGTTTCATCAACGTCGTATCGATTCTTTTTCATGCATGCATTACACGTGTTTGCATTTGCCCCAAAGAACTACGCTGGTCTGGTCCCTGCAGAAAAGGGTACGTAGGCAGTCTGAAAAGACGCGACTGCGTGCATTAAATGCTTTTTCTTGCATTTGATTTTTGGAATTAAGGGTTTCTTTTGGTTCGAATTGGGACGTCTCAATCTTTGGACGTCACTCGTATCCAGACATGATACGGAGTGACGCCTAAAGAGGGGCAACTATAGACACCCCAATTTGGACTTTTTGAATTCCTTAATTTTTGGCTTTGAGCCTACCCGATGATGAATTTAGATTGAAACAAGTCTCGGACCAATCAGAGCAATGCTTCTTGGAAGGTTTTAAAAGCCAAACAATTCATCAAAAGTAGTCCCAAGCGCTTGGAAACACTTCTGAGCGCTCAAAACCATGGGCCCGGCTCACTCCCAAGCGCTCGAGAGTGATGGTCCCAAGCGCTCGAGAGTGGAGCGCTCAGGACCGCCATTTTGCCCAATGGGTGGCAGAGTTTCCCACTATCCATGCAGAGCATCATTTCGGTCGTCTGGGCTAGTCCAGTTCAACACTCCATCTCAGGGTGGCAGAGGACCAAAATGATGAGGTTTCTGCCCAACAACCCAAAACAAAAAAAAAATGTTTTATTTGATTTTTCAAGAAAATAAGACCTTGGGTTATATTGCCTATATATATACCCTTACTCTGGTGGAGAAGGACACGAAATCTCTCTCTGAAACCCCCTCACTTGTTCAAAAAAAAGCACTCTCAAAGCTTGAGGTTCCATGCAAAAGAAAATTTTTCCACAACAAGGTTTGAAAAAAGATCAAAGCATCAAGGGAAAGGCAGGAAATCCAGAACACACTCAGCCTCTGATTTCTTGCATTTCTCTCCTTCTTTCACCTTTCAAAGCCTTTCAAGAAGCAAAGTCACAACCAAGAAGGTAGAAATCTTTCTACTTTAGTATCAAGCAAAAAGAGGCTGTTTTTCCCTTTCTGAGGGAGGTCTCTCAGCCTGTCTCAGCCTTTAATGCTGAGCATGGGTTGAGAGACCTTAGTGTAAAGACAAGAGCAAAAGGGACCATAAAAATTCATTTTTGAAGCTTACTGGAGCCACTCTCGAGCGCTCGAGAGTAGTCCCAAGCGCTCGAGACTGCCTCTAGTCCCTATTTGTTGTGTTTTGGTGGATAGTGGGCAGCGGTGAAGTACATTCTTACTCGAGATTGTCTTATTATTGCATGCATGCGCAAGAAATCCTTTTTCTCAAATAAAAAATGCCTCTTGCTAAGGTTCGAATAATGATAATGTTTTCCAAGGTTAAGGGAAGGTTTTTATTCTTAAAGGGTCAAGATTGAAGCGAATGCAAGTAATAACAAGACCGTTTCATATTTGAAAGCAAGTTGACTGACATGCAAGCCACTTCTAAGCGCTTGAGACCTTTCCCGAGCACTCGGGATTGTTTGCATGTTAATGCAGTTTGTTGTTTCTTCTATCCTGCCATATTTCCGATATTCCATGTGCAGGGACGTGTCCATTTGCTCTTTAAATAATGCAGATTTGATTTTGTAAAGGCAAGGATGCATGGCTTGGGAGATTGAAGTTCAATTTTATTCTGCCAAGCCCTCTGCTGAGCTTACCATGTGTTCAGAAATTACTTCAGTTTACAGACTCTAGCATTATTCTCTATTTGTGCTAACAAAAGCTTGCAGGCTGGACAACAACACTTCCAAGCGCTCAGGAGTGCTCCCGAGCGCTCGAGAGTGAGATCAGTGACAGGGTTTCATTTTCTGTCATTTTGCATTTTTTTTTTATCATCTTTCATTATTCTCGTACATATACACATGCATGCATCCCTTTACCTAATATACTATTGGATACCTGCTATTTGTTTATCGAAATGAAATTTTTTTTTAAAAATCCCATAAATATTTAGTAGAGACCGACATCGCGTCGGGCGAGGGGGGTGTCGTAAAACCCTCCCCCCCTACGTGGCTTCCGAACCCTCAAGTGATCTCTGGTTTTCAATTCAAATTAATCATTTTCAATCAAAACGGTTTCTCAGGTGGCAAACTATAAATCCGGATGGCGACTCTTTAAATTTTTCAAATTTAAAAACGTGTGTTTTTCGGGCCGCCCCGATCCACCCGGAGCTGTGGTAGCCCACAAGCATGCTTTAAATTGAACACTTTAATTGCACATAAACAACCATAACATGCAGACAGTTTGTACCATAAAAAGGTATTGATAACATGCTTTAGACAGAAACATCTAATGGCAGAAAGCAAATAATGACTCTGTTCCACGATAAACACCACCGCACGGTAGAAGTGTTACCGTACGGCACATGTTCTTGTGGTCAGCAACACAAAATGAACTTACAAAGCATATGGAAACCTAAACAGACATGTATGCTTATGTATTAATTAGACAGTACCTATGTAAGAACATAATACATGACTTGATACAATTTAGCTTGCATGGCATATACTATTTCAAATGAATCATGGAATATCATATTATTTTTAATAAAACAGAAGAAGGAAAAGAGTTGCAAACAAAACTGTTCCCTGGAAAGCCTCTAACGTTCGGCAGTCATGTGGCCGTACGGTGGAGATATATGGGATGCCAACTTTGATTTTCATGCAGTATTTGAACCATTTAGACCCAAGGCTGGTATAGGGAACCAATTTAGGCCATATGGTCCCCCTCAGAATATATGAACAGAAACTTATACCTTTTGGATTGAGAGCCTTCCTTCGGAGAGTTGGGATTCAAGTGATGGCCCTTGGTACGAATTTGGATGAGCAGGGGAAGCTTTGTGTAACGCCCCCAAAATCGGGTACGTTAATTCAACATTTTATTAATAAAATTAAGCAGAGTCTGGCTCATTTTTAGATCACAAACTCCCAGAGGGTTCCTATATTGCACAAAAGGTTAGGACAGCTAAGGTTATCTACTGCTCCTCTTCTTCTTCCATTCTAGCAAGCTCCTCAGCTCCAAATGCCTCCAAAGTGTATAGCTCTCCTTGCTCATCTATCAGGTCTGACATATTATACCAGCATCGCCACCAGCATAATATGTCAGGGTCACCAAAGGCAACACCGTGAGCTACAAAGCTCAATAGAATAATCCAAACCCACTAACCCTTAACTTACACTTAGCAAGTCATACATACATCATACAAGGTCATGAACAATATATACAATATTTGATAAAGATAACAACAATGACACATCCGCATTAGCTATCTATCGTTGGTGTCCATGTTTTTAGTGTTTCTCCTACGCGACTTGTCGTAGACCGGTCTCCATTTACCACTTTTACCAAAAACAGCATTTCAAATCTCATTTTCATCTCTCGCTACCAATGAAGCTACCAAGTCCGGCTCCATTTGCAACGCTCACAATGGGCTACCAAGTCCGGCCACACTGTGGTTTCAAAACATCACAAATCTTGCATTGGCTCCTCTCCGCGGATAACCAAGCCATATTACCGATGAAGCTACCACGTCCGGCCCCATCGGTAATCTTCACAACAGGCTACCAAGTCCGGCCACGTTGAGGTTTTCGCAAGTCCACACAAAGTGCTACCAAGTCCGGCCACATCGCGGGTTTTCACAACCACATAATAGCTACCAAGTCCGGCCATTATGTAGTTTCAAAAGTATTTTTATCCATGTTAACCACACCCAAGGTGTCATGTTTCTACTTCTTGGTTCTTGTGTCTCGTATTCATGCATAGACTCCGCGGTGGGACTTCTCATATCATAAACCAAACATTGAAATCTTGAAACTAAACTAGCAAGATCATCCAACTCTATCTTACTTAACACATGCTCAATAACCACAAGTAATGCAAGCAACAATCAAACAAGCTGACAATCATCAAAAAGGTCAAAATACGAATACTCCTAATCACGTTTATACTTCCAAAATCCGTTAAATCTTTCCGTGTGGGAACTTTAAAACAACATATGTTTATTGACGAGCAAATCAAAGTTAGAAAGATTCTACAAATCATGCAATCACTATACTTAAAGTTAGAGTGTATGGATAAACTACAAGAACATAAACAACATATCACTCCTTGTACTTAGAGAAAGTAGGTTAAGGTTGGTCTACCGTTCTTCTTGGCGGTAGTAAAGGCTACAGAAAGTACGTCGGGAATTGGGCGAAGTAACGGCTTTCGGTGAGCTTCAAAAGAGAAATGTTTCTCTCAAAACTACGTCTTGACTACTACTACTAGAAGTTTTGGATCGAGGTGGTGGTCGAGTGGTGGTTTAGTGGCGGCTATGGAAGAGTTTCTTGAAGAACTAGAGAGAAACTTCAAGAATATGCAAGAACAAGCAAAGAATTAGCAACACTTAAGCTTTCTAGAGAGAAGTTGGAGTATGAAGAGGTGTGAGCAAAATGGTTGAGAATTGCTTGCTATTTATAGGCAAAACCTTGGCTCCCCTTTCTCTCTCTAGCCGGCCCTCTCTCTCCCTCTTTGTCCATTGGATTTTGCTTCCAAATCTAGTCATTTCATGCATTGGAAGCATAAGAAGATCTTACTTTCCTTGCACTCCAACTGTTAGGACAATTTTTAGGTTATTCAATTGGGTTTCTAGTCTAGTCTTAGTACTTAGGAATTGGTTGGATAAGAAAGTATAGAAAACTTAGATTTGGTGGTACTAGGATGGTGTGAGAATTTGGCCAAAGGAGATTGACTAGGGTGAGTACACTTACAGACACATCACTCTCTCTGTCTCCCTTTCCAACTGGCCTCTCTGTCTCCCTCTCTATCTCTCTCGGCCGCTCTCCCTCTCTCTCTCTCTCTCCTAGTACATTGTACATATATATATACATATATATATATAAGGACAAGGGTTGTTGGTTTGACTGGAGGAAGTATACAAGATTTGTATTGCAAGAGATTTGGTCATTTGTTTAACAATTAGGACACTTGATACATAGATTTTCTAGGAAAGAACTCAATCAAGGTACATTGAAAGCACAAGCAAGATCATCAAGGTACAATCTCTCTCTCCTTCCTTTTTCTCTCTCTCGCTCTCTCTCTCTCTCTTGTACTATATATACATATATATACCTATGTACTATGGAAGTATATGTATATAATAAAGTATATAAGTACTAGAAAATCTAATACTTTCAAGTAAATAGGATTTTTCATTTTAAAATTCAATTACCCACATGGTACTTTACAATATAATATACATACATATATATATATATATACATACATATATGTATATATATACATATATGTATATGTATATATATATAAGTATGTACCTCATAATCCTACTAGATCTATCAAATCTATCTTTCCTAATAAACTAACTCAATTGTCATATGCTTTCTTTATTTAATAACCAAAGTACTAATGTACTAATATCTATTTTAATCTTTTAAACACATGGAAAATCTACTATTTTAATATATCCTAGTACTTGGTTGGCAAGATAAACTATTGTCCAATGGATAATAGTTCTCCTAGCGGTTATTAACCAATGGGTAAGGATAGCAAGTACTTAACCTATTATCCAATGGGTAATGATTCTCCTAGCGGTTGTTAACCAATAGTTAAAGTATTAACTTTGTATAAAGTATATATATATATATATATATATATATATACTTTTAATCATGTGTATATATCACTATATAATACTATATCTAAGTACTACTAAAATCTAGTCATGTACTTTGGTGAATTAAACTAAGGTTCTCCTTTTGTCTAATGGGTAAAGATTACCCTAACATTTATCATCCAATGGTTAATAGCTAAAAGGTTCAAAAGGTCCAAAAGGTTCATCTAGGGTTAAGGGTTCAAAAGGTTCAAGGGTCAAAGGTTCATAAGGTTCACCCAGGGTTAGGAAGCAAATGGTAATTAGGTTAAACGGTCGATAAGTTAACTAGTTGGTTAAAAGTTAGCTAGGCTTGCTAAGTAGGATTTCCAGCCAAGATGTGAAATCTTAAGACTTATTCTCAGAACGAAGGGTGTTTAGCAGTTAGAAGACGATTAAAACCAAATTAAAGATTTTCGAATAATAACAATGAAATTTTTATTTAGTAAAAATCAGAGTTGTTACAACCTATCCCCCTTAAACAATTTCGTCCTCGAAATTCGACGTACGCTCGGATTCAAACAGATAAGGATAGTTGGCCTTCATGGTTTCTTCTCTTTCCCAAGTGGTTTCTCCAGCTCCACGGTGTTTCCACAAGACTCGTACCAACTTGATGGTCTTGTTTCAGATGATCTTCTCACTTCGGTCTTGAATCTCAATTGGTTCCTCCTCGTACGTTGCATCTTCCTCAATGGCGATGTCCTCCCAGTTGAGTACATGCGTTGGTAACACGAGATACTTGCAAAGCATCGAAACGTGAAACACGTTATGTACTTTATCTAGTTACGGTGGCAGGGCTAGACGATACGCAACCTTCCCGATCTTCTCCACGATGTCAAAAGGTCCGATGTAACGTGGGGATAGTTTTCCTTTCTTCCCAAATTGAATTACTCCTTTCTTTGGTCGGATCTTTAGGAACACGTGGTCTCCTACTTCAAAGCTTAAAGGTCGGTTCCTTTTGTCTGCGTAACTCTTCTGTCGCCTTTGAGCGGTCTGGATCCTCTGCCTAATAGTTTTGACCTTCTCCGTAGTATCCCGTACTAAATCAGGTCCAATCAATCCCATTTCTCCAACGTCGGTCCAACAGACTGGAGATCGGCAGGGTTGGCCGTATGAAGCTTCATATGGTGCCATTTCGATACTCGCCTGATAACTGTTATTGTAAGCGAACTCCACCAAGGGTAGATGTTGCTCCCAGTTTCCAGAGAAATCCAAGGCACAGGCTCTCAGCATGTCTTCCAATGTCTGTATTGTTCTCTCCGTTTGTCCGTCTGTTTGGGAGTGGAAGGCGGTACTAAGTCTTACATCCGTTCCCAATGCCTTCTGCAATCCCTTCCAAAAATGCGAGACAAAACGTGGGTCTCTGTCAGACACTATCAAGATAGGTACTCCGTGCAGTCATACAATCTCTCTAATGTACAGCAGGCTCAGTTGTTCCACGTTCTCTGTCATCTTGACAGGTAGGAAATGCGCAGACTTGGTAAGTCGGTCTACGATCACCCAAATAGCGGTGTTGGACTTCGCGGATCTTGGTAGTCCAGTCACGAAATCCATTGAGATGTGCTCCCACTTCCAGGTAGGAATTGGTAGGGGTTGAAGGTCTCCTCCAGGTTTTTGATGTTCCGCCTTGACTTGTTGACACACTAGGCAGGTAGATACAAATCGTGCTACGTCCTTCTTCATTCCCTCCCACCAGTACATCCTTCGCAGATCATGATACATCTTCGTACCGCCAGGGTGTACTACGAAGTTTGAATGGTGAGCTTCTCGGAGGGTTTCGATATTAGGTACGAATACCTTTCTCTTGAATCTTAGACTATTGTATTCCTCGATCGTCCATCCCGGTAAGGCCTTTCCTTCTCCGATTCAATACCGGATGAATTTGCAATCTTGCTCGGAAGTCTGAGCTAGTAAAATCTCTCGGTGAAGCGCTGGTTCCGCAACTAAGGCATACAGACGCGTATTCCCATTTTCGGACGATGGTCGTAGGTTGAACTCGTTAAGAGTATCCACCATCTCCCATTCCTTAATGGCATTCTTGACCTTATGCGTCCTGTCTTTTTGGCTCAACGCATCAGCTACCACATTGGCCTTGCCGAGGTGATACTGAAGTGTAAACTTGTAGTCCTCCAAATACTCCATCCATCGACGCTGCCTCAGATTCAACTCCTTCTGAGTGAAAAGGTACTTGAGGCTTTTATGGTCAGTGAAAACCTCGAATTGTTCTCCCCACAAATAGTAACGCCAGGATTTGAGGGCGAATACTACTGCAGCCAATTCTAGGTCATGGGTGGGGTAATTCCTCTCGTGTAATCGGAGTTGTCGGGATCCATAGGCTACAACCTTTCCATTCTGCATCAACACGCATCCTAAACCATCTCTCGATGCGTCGCAATAGACCGTATAATCTACTCCCCGCTCAGGTATGATGAGTATTGGTGTGCTGGTCAGTCTCTTCTTCAACTCTTGAAAAGATTTCTCACAAGCTTCATCCCAATCCAGCTTCACTCCTTTCTGGGTCAGTCTCGTCATCGGTTTGGCGATGGTAGAGAAATCTGGTATGAATCTTCGGTAATATCCAGCTAATCCTAGGAAACTTCTGATTTCGAATACAGAGGTTGGCTGTTTCCATTCAGCACTGCCTCAACCTTGTCTTCGTCCACTGCGATTCCGTCTTTGGATACTACGTGACCCAAGAACTTAACCACTTCCAGCCAAAACTCGCATTTACTTGCCTTGGTATAGAGTTGGCTATCTTGGAGTACTTGTAGCACTATCTGTAGATGTCCTTCGTGCTCCTCCTTACTGGCGGAGTATATCAAAATGTCATCAATGAACGCCACTATAAACTTGTCTAAGTAGGGTTGAAAGATTTTGTTCATGAGACACATGAATACTGCCGGAGCGTTTGTCAGCCCAAATGGCATCACTACAAACTCGTAGTGTCCATATCTGGTACGGAAGGCTGTCTTGGTGATGTCTTCTTCCCGGATTCTAAGTTGATGATAGCCTGATCGAAGATCGATTTTCGAGAAACAGGTTGCTCCTCTCAATTGATCAAATAGATCATTGATCCTAGGCAAGGGGTATCGGTTCTTGATGGTGATTTGGTTTAGCTTTCTATAATCGATACACAAACGGAGTGTCCCTTCTTTCTTCTTTACAAACAATGTAGGCGCTCCCCATGGTGATGTACTAGGTCTAATAAATCCTTTATCCAACAGCTCCTGCAATTGGGTCTTGAGCTCCTTTAGTTCCGCGGGGGCCATACGGTATGGGGCCATAGAAATCGGGGCTGTTCCCGGTCGGAGTTCTATAGAGAAGTCTATCTCTCTCTGAGGTGGTAAACCAGGAAGTTCGTCGGAAAATACATCGGCGTACTTGCACACGATGTGTGGCAATCCCAGTTCCATCCGGTTAGTTTCTTCCATTTGGAGACTAGCTAGCCATCCAAATAGTTGATTCTGGCGCCTTGACCTCTTAGTCAACGAACTCGTGGTCTGTCTATCCCCCTTAAAACAGAAACAAGTTCCCTCAGGGGTGAAAGCCGTCACGGTCTTTTGGTGACAGTCTATGACCGCTCGGTGTGCTGATAGCCAGTCCATTCCCACGATCACATCGAAATCCGCCATGTCAATTACTCAAAGATCGCAGGTTAACCGCAGGTTGTCTACTTCTAGTTCGCACCCTCTACACACTAGACTAACAGTTATACTTCCCCCTACTGGTGATGCTACTTTCGTACTCGCACTGAGGGGTTTTGTTTTTAGCGCTAGAGCAGTTACGCAAGCAGTAGATATGAATGAATGTGATGCACCAGAGTCAAACAAGGCTTGTACGCAGGTACTGTATAATAACAGTGGGATCCTGCTCTTGTTCCTCAGTCTGTAGTGCAAAGATGCGCCCTCCAGTGCCTTGCTGGGTTCCTACGAGCTGCTTCCCCTTATTTTGCTTCCCGAATCCAGTTTGCCCAGGTTGAGCTCTCTGGGTTCCAAAGCTTCCATTCCTCTCTTTCTGAGGTTGTGGACATTGGCGGCTGTAGTGGCCCATATTCTGACAGTTGTAACACCTAACTGTTGCCAGATCTCGGTTGTCCTTCTGAAGTTTGTCACGCCCAGGTACTGCAGTCTTCCAAGCTTGGTTGGTTTGAGACGGGGTAAAGGGTTTGGTAGGGTAGGGTCCTTGATTGTTATTGGTTGATTGGGTACGGATTGGTCCACCAGTATTGCCCGTTGCCTTCCTCCAGCGGGTCTTAAAGTCAGCTTCCTCACCCTCTAGCCGGAGCGCGCATTTCACTACTCCAGGATAGGTAGTGAATGCTTGAGCTACCACGGCCCTTCGAGCGGTTGTCAGTCCTCACTCGAATCTCCTCGCTTTCTTGTCCTCAGTAGCTACGGCTTTTGGGGCATAACGGGATAGTTCTTCGAACTTAGCCGCGTTTGCGTAACGGTCATGGTTCCTTGTTTCAGGTTCATAAATTCCTGTTCCTTAGCCAGGCGAAGGGGTGTGGGAAAGTATTTTTTGAGAAATAGGGTCTCGAATTCAGCAAAGGTCATGGTGGCTATGGCATGAGTTCCCTCCATCAGATCCCACCAATAGCGGGCTTCTCCCTTCAGTTGGTAAGTAGCCAGGGCTACACGGTCTCCATCTCGGGTAATCTCTAAGGTGTCCAGGATCACCTTAACCTCCTTCAACCAGGTTTCAGCCATAGTGGGGTTAGGGTCTCCGTTGAAGGTTGGGGGTCGGCGTTTGTAGAACTCGTTCATCGCTTGGGTTCGGTTCATAGGTTCATCATCGCGGTTTGGTATTGGTGGTTGGCATTCAAAGCAGCCACGAAAGCTTGCATGATCTGGGTTATGTTGGGGTTAGTGTTAGAGGTTTCTCCAGTTTCAAATCCCAATCCGCTACGTCGGTTCACCATCTACGAGTTGAAATCGAAAGGGAGAGGTTTAGTCTACGTTAAACTATTGTCTTTTGTAATCAGGGTTTTAACTATTTGAGCAAAGTATTAAATGGTACGCAACAGTACTCTTTAAAACAAAGTAGACTTTTCATAGATAAACAAAGGGTTACAAACATAAGCATAGAGTTCTACTACAAGGCAAATGATAAGATCTTCCTAATACAAGTTGAAACGGTCCTACATACTCCTACTACATGATCCAGGTTTGTCGTAATATACCACAAGTGCAACTACAACTCTCAGGACCTTATTCTAATACTACAACTCTACTACTGGGGTGGAATAAGTCTGAAGTACACTCGTAATTGCTCCTTCCACTCCTTCTCCCTTTTCTCGAGCCAAAACTCTCCTTCTTGACGGGCTTCCTCGGCTACGTTTCTAAGTGCTAAGCTCAGGGTCTCCATGTCCATGGCTTCGACTAAGGGTGTCATGACGATGACCTCATATATGTAGTCACCAGTGGCGGGGTTGCGTATACCCAGTTGGGGTATGGGGATACGACTCTCGGGTGCTAGTGTGGCCTTGTAAACAAGCAGGTCCGCAAAAGTGATTGGTGTAGCAGGGGTACGGCTATCCATATCTACAATAAGAAAATTATATGTTAGACTTATCGGTGTGAAAGGGTAGTCTCGTAAAAGACACAAGTATACACATAAAACAGTGATCATACACAGGAAAGACACACATAATTTTCATTACTTAATGAAACCAGTACATCATAGGTGGCTTATATTAGCCTTAAGCATCCTACTATATTTACACCAAGAGTCCAACTACTTCGTATTTTACATCAAAGCCTAACATCTAGGAAGCAAGCAACAGTGATCCTAGTTTAACGATCCTTCATCCTAAAAGGTTACAGCTATTGCTAGGTTTATTTAGGTTGCCTAAAAGATGTCCGGGAAGTGGGCCTTGTACGGGCTATGTCGTCCTCGACAGGTGGTGGAGGTACATCGTTGGAGTCGAAATCAATATCTATGACATCGAGCGTAACTCGCAACCATTCAGGCATCTCATCATAAATTAGTATTTCCACTTCATCAGACTGTCGTCCCTCATTGTCATAAGATGGCCAGTCGGGATTTGGCATTTGTATTAAATGGTGCTAGTCGACCTCATTTTGGGGTGGGTCATTGAATTCCTCGGGATCTTCCTCGGGGTCCTCTTCTTCAAGGTCCTCTTCTTCGGGGTCCTCCTCTTCAGGGTCTTCTTCGACTCCCTCAACTACTAACTCTATATTGTTAGGAGGTGCTATTTGGACCAGGACGGGTGCCACTTCTACATCACCATCTTCTTCGGCCTCGGGAAGTAGGAGGTCACCATGCTCTTGATAGTAATCATGGACATAGGGAAAGGCATAGGGAAAGTAAGGGTCCGCCACAAGTTGGTTTGTCATTGACCTTAGGGTACCTCTAAGTTGACGGGTTTCGGCTAGTAGGTTGGCTTGCTAGGTGCTTATCTACAAAAGAAGTTTAAACCTCAATTAGTAATGTTTTAAGACAGAGTTTTATTTGAAACTAAGGAAATTAGGGATTTCTAAGTTCCACATTCGATTCTTGATTTACGTCATCATCCAATTGTTCGGGAATTCCCAGCTCGGTGGTACTGCCAATTTCCACCTTGCTTCAATCCGAAGATTGTTTTGTCAGAATTCCACCCAATTTGAGACGGTAAACTTAAACTCAATTCACGTTTGTGCAACGGTCAAGCTTATCTTATAGGCTACCCATTCTACCCATGGCCGAGGTTTTGAACCTAAAGCTTTGATACCAAGTTGTAACGCCTCCAAAATCGGGTACATTAATTAAACATTTTATTAATAAAACTAAGCAGAGTCTGGCTCATTATTACATCACAAACTCCCAGAGGGTTCTTATATTACACAAAAGGATAGGACAGCTAAGGTTATCTACTGCTCCGCTTCTTCTTCCATTCTAGCAAGTTCCTTAGCTCCAAATGCCTCCAAAGTGTATAGCTCTCCTTGCTCATCTATCAGGTCTGACACATTATACCACGCGTTGCCACCAGCATAATATGTCAGGGTCATCAAAGGCAACACCGTGAGCTACAAAGCTCAATAGAATAATCCAAACCCACAAACCCTTAAACTTACACTTAGCAAGTCATACATATTTTATACAAGGCCATGAACAGTACATACAATATTTGATAAAGATAACAGCAATGACACATCCGCATTCGCTATCTATCGTTGGTGTCCATGTTTTCTGTGTTTCTCCTACGTGACTCGTCGTAGACCGTGTCTCCATTTACCACTTTTACCAAAAACAGCATTTCAAATCTCATTTTCATCTCTCACTACCAATGAAGCTACCAAGTCCGGCTCCATTTGCAATGCTCACAATGGGCTACCAAGTCCGGCCACACTGTGGTTTCAAAACATCACAGATCTTGCATTGGCTCCTCTCAGCGGATAACCAAGCCATATTACCAATGAAGCTTGTGGGCAGCATGCCCTGGAATTTCCGGATTCCAAAGCGAGGGCCCGTAATCGAGGGAGCGCGAGCGGAGAAGCAGACGCTCGCGAAAATACAGAGTCGCCACTCGGGTTTGAAGGTCCGACACCCAAGGAACCGTATTTCGAAGCACCTGCCGCGCTGTTTGATTTGAAAATGTGAAGGAACCAGTCCGTCATAACCATATCTGGGTTCGGGAGCTAGGTTACGAGAGGGGAAGGGTTTTAAGGCACCCCTCTCGCCCAATCCGGAGATCGGTCTCTACTTAGGCATTTTAAAAAAAAACATTGTGATTCTTCTTCTTCTTTAACCAATTTTAAGCCAATTAGGGCGGGGGAACAGTTAATCGGGGATTAAAACTGTAACATGTTTGCAAGATGTGTTATATTCGAGCATGGATGGATGGAATACTATGAAAAATGGGATAAAAACCCAACCCTCTGATCAGAACATCAAGAACACTGCACAAGTTTTAGGCATGCCAACACCATGGCCAACTTTGCATGCATGGATCTATGTGCATGCAAAGAACCATCGCGCAACAATTCTAAACCCTCGCGCGCGTGTTTGTTCCCACCACAGGTTGAATTTTATCCCCTTCTGGGCTCTGGAAGGACCAGTGCTCACCCAGGGGGCAAACCAAGCAGTTTTATATGTACTGGAATGTAAATAATTATTACAAAGGAGTGAATGGAATTGAAACACAACCCCTAAACAGTGGGGTGAATAAACAGGGGCTAGGCCCTTAATTGCCATGCAAGGGCAGCCACTGGAAGTCAGAGAAGCATCGCGTGAGGATTGAGAACACACGCGCGAGTGTTCTGACTGACTTCCAGGAATTGCTTTGCATGCTTGGGGTTCTAAACATACTCAGAAACATCCCAAAGGCATTCCAAACCAAGTAACACAACAGCAAAATAAACTAAACTATGGATTTTAGCATGCATCACAGTGAAAGTATGCTTAAAAACAGTAAAAACAATATATGAAACTCAAAGGCCAACATCCCCTTCCCCACGTGGTTCATCATCACACTGACACAAAGTGTCGCGCGAGCATTGAGAACCATCGCGCGAGGGTTTGTGGTCCACGGCTTCTTGTGACCCTGCTGACTTTAGGGCCAGGACTGGTATTGATTACCAGCCTTGGCCCTGCCAGCCCCCCTCAGAGATCAGAACAGGAAAATAGTAGGTATGCTATACCTTTGGTTGAGTTTGAAAGAGCGCTTGAACTTGAGTTGAAAGAGTGCTTGAGCTTTGAATTGAGTTGAGGTTGAATGCTTTTGAGTGGTAGAAACAAGGTGTGAAAATAGGTGTAAAATTTTGTAACCTTTTTTCCAACCCAAGGTGTAAGGATTTCTAAACCTTTGTCTTTGATTTTTTTTGAACCCTTTAAAAAGACTAACATGGGGGGGTATTTATAGGCCAATACCCTTCCATTAATGGAAACCCTCCATTAATGGAATTTATTCCATTAAAAGAAACAATTCCATTAATGGAAACCATTCCATTAATGGAAAACATCCCATTAATGGAAACTATTCTATTATTGGAAGGATTCTAGAAACCTTCCATTAATGGAAACATTCTAGAACATTCTAGAATCTTTCTAATAATAGAAAGTTTCCAGAAATGGAAAGTTGCAAATTTAACCAGCGCGCGCAGATCGAAAATCGACGCGTTTCAGTAGGGTTCCGGGAATTTTAAAGAGTTTTGCAAACACTCAAAGCTCAAGCAAGCCATCACTCCCGGGGTGTTCTTGATCTATTTCATCATCGGGGAAACAAAAACCGTAAGTAAACTAATCTGGAAGCCCAGATTGGGGTGTCTACAGTAGCCCCTCTTTGACGGCACTTGGAGCACCATTGACTTGGTACAAGTAACGTCAAAGAATTCTAGACACCCCTCAAGGCAATCTAGAGCAGAACATATTAAAGTAGACAAGCATACTTACAGAACCTGATTGGTTGAATGGACGTGCGATCCATTGCCAGGGATGGAAGTAGAAGTGGACGATTGCATCGCCGCTTGTTGATTGAATTTGGACAGGACAAGCTGTCGCTATAGATGTGGACGGGACAGCCGTCGTTGCTGGGGATCAAGCTATCCTCGGCACAAAGTATTCCAACAAACACGGGTAGGTCGTGTCAGGCAGGTTAAATTCCATCTGTTGGGAATCAGAGCCAATCTCCTTATCAAAGACCATCCGAGATAGAGCAATAAGCCTGCTGGAAGATGCACTTGCGGCTAGACTGAGGGTGATTGTCGTTCGGGACAGGCCGAGACGGACTCTCCTGGAGAACAATCAGTTGCGGATGAACAGACCATTGGACAATATTCTGATCGTCGTCGTGGATTGAATGGAATAGGCATGATATGGCTGATCGTCGTGGATGGATTGAAAGAGACGACATGGCTGATCGTCAGCGATGACATGGCTGATCATCGTTGATTCTTTGAAAGAGACGACATAGCTGATCGTCGGCGATGACATGGCTGATCATCGTTGATTCTTTTTAAAGAGACGACATGGCTGATCATCGGCGATGACATGGCTGATCATCGTTGATTCTTTTAAAGAGACGACATGGCTGATCGTCGGCGATGACATGGCTGATCATCGTTGATGGAAGGAGCGGACGATATGGCTGATCGTCATTGATGGATTTGACAGGACTGGCTGTTGTGAAGGCGGACGGGAAGATCAATGTGCTGATTGATCAAACCGCTGGGGAACTTTGACAGGATCGGCTGTCGTTGAAACGGCTCCGCAGGATAGTATCCTTTGGTTTACGAACCGAGATTAAGGAGATTTCCATTGCCTCTGTTGACAAATTGAACCAAAACCGCAGGAGATTGCATCGCATCCTTGGGCAAACAAATCGAGAGTCAGGGAGATTTCCATCGCATCCACTGACCAACGATAACAAAACCGCAGGAGATTGCATCGCATCCTTCGGCAAACCAAATCGAGAGTTAGGGAGATTTCCATCGCATCCGCTAACAACTTGAACCAAAACCGCAGGAGATTGCATCGCATCCTTCGGCCAACCAAATCGAGAGTTAGGGAGATTTCCATCGCATCCACTAACCAACGATAACAAAACCGCAAGAGATTGCATCGCATCCTTCGGCAAACCAAATCGAGAGTTAGGGAGATCTCCATCGCATCCACTAACCAACGATAACAAAACCGCAGGAGATTGCATCGCATCCTTCGGCAAACAAATCATATGACGGCAACCATGCTGGCCATCTTCCTGCTTCAACATTTAATATACACAATATGCAATGATGTATACGAAATTGAAAATGCAGATGCAAGCTAAGGGCGGCTCCTAGGAGCACAACGACGCCTAAGGACTACCACTGAGCCTCATTATTGTACTGTCTGTTACTTCTGAGATGCGCACCCAGATAGAGAGACATTGAACGGGCTGACATGCCCCAGTTGACGTAGTAACGGCATTGGGCCCGCGTGCCCATTCTTTGATGCTTGGGCAGATGTGCCAGACACATATGCTTTGCTTGGCCTTGGGCTGACGTGCCCTTGTTGCTTATGAGATTTCCACAGCTTGTGGATTACAGGAGCTAGGGTAGCACATGTAAAAATTGCACTTTCTAGCCGCTAATATCTAATTTGCATTGACAAGTGACCTGAATTGACACACAGACATGCGCACATGTACAGACTCGCCTGGCTCAAATGAAAAGGGAGAAAGAGCCCCAAGGTACAATGCGAACCCTTAGACACACAGAACACAATGAAATTTTGGGCATTAAGCGGCCAAAACTCACAACATTCCTTAGACAGGTGAAACTGACACTTACGAAAGTGCAAAAGGTACAAAGACCTGTACAAACAAAATTGAGAAAAGCATCTCAACAAGACAATTGATTGAAAAACTGGAAAAATGTCGCAAAGATGGACATAAGATGCATATGATGACTCATATAGGCCCGGACTGAAACCGACACCCCCGTGCAGTCACATTAAGTCCACATGACTTGCATGGAATGACAAGACTTGGCAAAAGCCCCTGAAACGACATCTGAGGGCAGTAGCAGGCTACTGCTGGAATTGAAAGAGCATGCACAGGACTGAAACCAACGTGAATCACTTTGAACGAACGCGCATGACTGTAAGCTAGCACACGAGGCTGCAACTGCTCATACCAGACTTCGCTGAACTTAGAATAAACTGTGAGCCATTAGGCTTCTAGCATTTCGTTCTGTTTTTTATGCTTCAAATATTTTTAAGGCTTATGCTCAGCCTGTAATAGAAATAGCAGTTTGCAATAAAATTGAAAGACAAAGGTTTTCCCCCTTCTGGTTCCTCCAATTCAGCTTGATCTGATCTTCGATCCTCTTCGACCTTTGATGTGTACCAAAATGTCAACCATGGACCCAATTGATAGATTTGTGACCGAGTCTCGAAGAGAGACTGCCTACGTATCCCAAGCTAGGGAATCAGGTCAAAACGTAGTTCAGGCTAAGGTTCACTCGTGTGTTTACCTCTCCTTTTGCGCTCTAACTTTTGCCTAGTACCGCCCAGTCGGGTCTTCGGTCTAGCGAGCTTTCGAATATTGCCTATTACTTTTGCCTAGACCCCCTTCATAGGTTTTCGGGCTAGCAGGCTGCTCTAACTTTTGCTTGGAACTGCCCACCCTTGGGATTTTCAGCCCAACGAGCTTCTCTCAGGGAAAAGTTGCTTTTGAAATGATCCAGGTTGACCAAGGTTTTGAAATTGTTGCTGTCGAGGTCGACGATCTTTGGCCGCAGTCCCAGATACTATGGCTTTGATGACGCAGAGTCAAAAGTGTTTCGGTTGGAAATGCCCTGCTCCAGGCCGTTTCATGCACTTCCTCATTTGTGCTTGGCGGAACGCCGCTGCTACTGTTTTTGAACACGGTACGAGGCTTGGAGCCTTCTGAGCCACTGCTTTCTGGCTTGGCACCCAATAGCAGGGGATTTGATACTTTTTATCTCAAAATCAACGCCAGGCGTGTCTTTGTGAGACCACGCCAAGACGTTTGATGAATTCTTTGAGTTTGCCTGACCGGGCACAATGCTTTTCTGGGGACAGCTTTGAACCAATGGAACCATTGGGAGGTTATCCTTGTCTTTCAAGTTTATAGAAACTACTTTTTCTTTTAATAGGCAGAGCATGCCTTTTGTCTTCCCTTTTGGCGAGGGAACACATTTCCTTGGGATGATCCCATCGAAATCTATCCCTTCGTCGCCAGGGTTGACACAGTTTATTCAAAAGCCAACGAAGTACTAAGAAACAAGACAATGCATTTCATAAAAACCCTCGAGGTTTGCCAAGTACAGCAGACTCAAGACTTGAAACAAAAGCTACGACATGGAGGGCCAAGAAGCACAAACTCCGACTCAGAGCTAGACTTTAGACAAACGCAAAAGACTCTGTGTCAGACTCAGACATATCGCCAATGCAAACTAGACGCGGTTTTGAAAACACAATATTTAAAAAGCTACCCATAGCTTTTACAAAAGAGGTAGGATCCAGCGGGCGTCAGGCCCAAGCAACAGCACTTCGGCTTCCTTTGGCTTCTCGACCAAACCTACTTGATGCTCCTTTGAACAATGGACCTCAGCCAGTTGGTCTTCTCATTTATAAGCCCCTCATCACTGTCAATCCAGATGTCGGCAGTGAAAACCTTAATTGCCCAACCTACAGCCATCATGTTAACCTCCGGTTCAGACGGGATGGATACGACGGGTTTAGGTTGATTTGCTGAGACGATATAGTGGCTAGGATTGAATATGGTGGAGTTAGGATTGATTTGAGTGGAGGTGATAGATACCTGACCAACCAGAGGGTCAGACTCGTGTTGAGGCAAAGAGTTGGAAATGATGTTGGGCTTTGGTGGAACTTGAACCATGCCATCATCAATAAGATCTTGAATCTCATGTCGGAGACGATAGCACTTGTCAGTGTGATGGCCAGGCATTTGGTGGAAGGCACAGAAGAGGTTAGGATTATAACCAGCAGGTAAGACTTTGGGTGGAGAAGTTGGGGTCAAAGGTTTGAGATGCCCAGACTTGACAAGTTTCTCCATCACCGCGGATAGAGATGCCTCAAATGCAGAGAAACTCCAAGGTTGGGTTCGGGCCCGGTAGCTTTGGGCATTTTGAACCTGATTAATGTCGGTTGTATGATTAGGGGAAGCAGCAGCGTTGTCCCCACTTGTAGCTGTGCTGGCGTAATTGCTCTGACCAAACAAAGGTGCTACTGTTTCCAGAGTAAGCCCTCGACTTTGATTTCTGAGGATTGGAAAAAGAGGACTCCCCTCTTGGCAGAATCCCGCTTTGCAGCGCATCCTCGATGGCCAGGCCAGCGTCGAAGAAGGTTTCAAAGTTGGCGGACGCTTGAGCAAGCACCAGGTGCCTAGCATAGTCTGGCTGGAGATTGCGGGAAATGATGCGGAGTTGGTCTCTCTCGCTGGGGCGCTCAGTCATTAGAGCGGCTTTGGCTCTCCACCGCTTGACAAAGTCCACAAAGGACTCCTTAGCTTCCATCTTCGTAGATTCTAACTCCCGTGTAGTCATCTTGAGCTGAAAGTTGTAGCTATACTGCGAAATAAACGCAGCCCCAATGTCCTCCCAAGTTCCTCTTTTGGAGATGTCGAGCGACAAAAACCAATGGAAGGCAGGCCCAGAGAGAGTTTGAGGGAAAAGCTGAGACATGGCCTCACTCTCTACTTTGAGTAGCTTCATGGCGACATGATAGCCGTCGAACATAACCAAGTGGGGCATTTTGAACTTGTCAGGCAGCTTAGCATTAGGATACAGGCAGAGACGATCCAAGTCTATTCCGCATGTGCTGATCTTTTCAGATTTGGTGACGGATTCCTCTAGCTTTGCCATCTTGGCCATAAGAGTAGCTATGTCAGGGTTTTGAACAAGTTCCCTACCCGCAAGATTCAGGTTTGCAAGAGGCGCACGAGCCTTCTTAGGGTTGGGCTGAACAATGAGACGCCCCTCATGATTCGGATCTGGGACCATGATAGGCTACTCCTGGTCGTCCTCATCGTCCTCGCCTTCCTCTTCGAGTGGAGGTGGAAGACGAGTGTTGATAAGGTCATTGAGACAGGTGATGTTAGCATCGGTCTGGATGGCCTTTTGCTGCATCGCAGTTGATGATCTTGATACGGAGGTTCATGAGCATGTCTTCCGGAGAAAGTGGTTGAACCTCTGGTGACCAAACATGGTAGGTGATCTCGAAGTGCTCGATCTGCGTAAGATGGGGATCTTGGTTGCCCTTCCTGTATAACCGATGGTGACCCTGACTGTAGAGCAACCGACAAAGAACGTGGAGAGTCTTCCATTGTGACTGACTGGGAATCAATGCTGACAAGCCTTTGAACCGGGTTCTGGAGACGTTCCCAAGTTGGTTTGGCTCTTCCTTTCGGTACTCTCTTGCTCGGTGCAATGGTTATGAACTAGACAGTAAAGTAAGTGAAAGCTCAGTGGCGCTCCTATAGCAGTTCATTTACAAGGAAAATGCAATGTACACGCTATCACCGGTGTCAACCCTAGACTCTAGAACTAGAGACGATTCTGTCTCATGATGTTCGAACACTGCCAAAATCCTCAGATTTCTTTTCGAGGGTGTATCCTTTAAATAGATCAAGCTGATCCTAAGAGATGTCAAAACAGACTAAGTCTTCGACTAGTCCCTTTTGAAGATTCGACTTTGAACTTGGAACAACTCGGTATTGATGGCGTGACACCTTTACCGGGGTGGCTTCAGCGACAAAGCGCGTTACCTCTAGAGGTGTCGGTGCTTTATAGACGATAACCAAAATGACATCAATATCACGACATCAACACTTTGTGGTTCCTTATCTTTGGTTGAATCTTCAACCGGGCATGAGCCAAGGATTTAATAAGGTTTGATTTCCCAAAGTCTCGCTGATCTAGGGACTTGAAAAATTAACAACATGCACCATCAAGATGCACGACTCTTCATCGGGTCTAGCAGCGTCCAAATTAGCATAAGACAAACTCGAAGAGAGACAACCTAGAAGCCGCCCTAAACATGCTCCTACGCAAAACAACATGTATGTGTGTACAGTTCCAGAGACAAGTTTGCCTCACGAATTTCAGACGTTGCCAGAATCCTCAGAATTCTTTTCGGCGATGTGTCCCCATGTAGATCGACAGATCCTAAGAGATGTCAAAATAAACTAAATCTTCGTCTAGTCCCTTTTGAATATTCAACTTTGAATTAGAAACAACTCGGCATTGATGACATGGCACCTTAACCTTGAACAACGTGGTGTATAGTGACAACGCACTTCAACCTGGGTGGCGCCAGTGACACAGCATCAATACTTTGTTGTTCCTTATTGTCGGTTGAATCCTCAATCAGGCATGAGCCGAGGATTTAGCAAATCTTGATTTCTCAAAGTCTCATTTGAACTAAGGACTTTGCGATTGATAACGAACATTCGACAGAATGAACGATTCCTCATCGGGTCCAACAATGTTTTAGACAGCGCAAGACAAACTCGAAATAAAGAACTGCCCTAAGCAAGCTCCTATGCAAAATGACATGTATGTACAGTGCATGCGATAGGGAAAGCAGTAACACGTAGATGGTATATGGGGTTAGATGCAAGTAGATCTTACCCTGTAGGTACCTGTCTTAGTTTGGAGAGTTCTAATGCTTTGTATATGCAAAGGCCGGTTTTGGTTTGTAACAGGTTCCTCGGACTAGGGCCACAGATATACCTCCCGTTACCGGCGATTCGCAGAGCAACAGTCAAACGGTAGCATGACCCATCATCGTCGAAGGTTGTTGGTCATTCGGGGTCCCCGGGCTCTGGTAAACCGTGCTGGATTGCCAAAACGATCCAACGAGGCTTATCCCACATCGATGCAAATGATATGCTAGAAATTGATTAAGAAGAAGAAGAATCACAAAATCGCAAAATGCCTTTTCAAATTTGGCTCACTTTATTTAGTCCATCTTTAGAGGAAACTACGCAAGTGAACAATCGAAAAAGTCCCAGATTAGATTGGCCGGACACGAGGTCCTGTTAAATCACCATTCCAACCTTCGGCAGCGCGAAACTCACCGTTTTGACAAACTTTTTAGGGATTGTTTACAAATGTATTAAACTCTAAGTATGGATTAATATTAGTTCGATTATCCCCAGCAGAGTCGCCACTGTGGGCAGCATGCCCTGGAATTTCCAGATTCCAAAGCGAGGGCCCGTAATCGAGGGAGCGCGAGCGGAAAAACAGGCGCTCGCGAAAATACAGAGTCGCCACTCGGGTTTGAAGGTCCGACACCCAAGGAACCGTATTTCGAAGCACCTGCCGCGCTGTTTGATTTGAAAATGTGAAGGAACCAGTCCGTCATAACCATATCTGGGTTCAGGAGCCAGGTTACGAAAGGGGAAGGGTTTTAAGGCACCCCTCTCGCCCAATCCGGAAATCGGTCTCTACTTAGGCATTTTAAAAAAAAACATTGTGATTCTTCTTCTTCTTTAACCAATTTTAAGCCAATTAGGGCGGGGGAACAGTTAATCGGGGATTAAAACTGTAACATGTTTGCAAGATGTGTTATATTCGAGCATGGATGGATGGAATACTATGAAAAATGGGATAAAAACCCAACCCTCTGATCAGAACATCAAGGACACTACACAAGTTTTAGGCATGCCAACACCATGGCCAACTTTGCATGCATGGATCTGTGTGCATGCAAAGAACCATCGCGCAACAATTCTAAACCCTCGCGCGCGTGTTTGTTCCCACCACAAGTTGAATTTTATCCCCTTCTGGACTCTGGAAGGACCAGTGCTCACCCAGGGGCAAACCAAGCAGTTTTATATGTACTGGAATGTAAATAATTATTACAAACAGAGTGAATGGAATTGAAACACAACCCCTAAACAGTGGGGGTGAATAAACAGGGGGCTAGGCCCTAGTTGCCATGCAAGGGCAACCACTGGAAGTCAGAGAAGCATCGCGCGAGGATTGAGAACCCACGCGCGAGGGTTCTGTCTGGACTTCCAGGAATTGCTTTGCATGCTTGGGGTTCTGAAACATACTCAGAAACATCCTAAAGGCATTCCAAACCAAGTAATACAGCAAAATAAACTAAACTATAGATTTTAGCATGCATCACAGTGAAAGTATGCTTAAAAACAGTAAAAACAATATATGAAACTCAAAGGCCAACATCCCCTTCCCCACGTGGTTCATCATCACACTGACACAAAGTGTCGCGCGAGCATTAAGAACCATCGCGCGAGGGTTTGTGGTCCACAGCTTCTTGTAACCCTGCTGACTTTAGGGCCAGGACTGGTCTTGGCCCTGCCAGCCCCCCTTAGAGATCAGAACAGGAAAATAGTAGGTATGCTATACCTTTGGTTGAGTTTGAAAGAGCGCTTGAACTTGAGTTAAAAGAGTGCTTGAGCTTTGAATTGAGTTGAGGTTGAATGCTTTTGAGTGGTAGAAATAATGTGTGAAAATAGGTGTAAAATTTTGTAACCTTTTTTCCAACCCAAGGTGTAAGGATTTCTAAACCTTTGTCTTTGATTTTTTTTGAACCCTTTAAAAAGACTAACATGGGGGGGTATTTATAGGCCAATACCCTTCCATTAATGGAAACCCTCTATTAATGGAATTTATTCCATTAATGGAAAACATCCCATTAATGGAAAACATCCCATTAATGGAAACATTCTAGAACATTCTAGAATCTTTCTAATAATAGAAAGTTTCCAAAAATGGAAAGTTGCAAATTTAACCAGCGCGCGCGGATCAAAAATCGACGCATTCCAGTAGGGTTCCGGGAATTTTAAAGAGTTTTGCAAACACTCAAAGCTCAAGCAAGCCATCACTCCCGGGGTGTTCTTGATCTATTTCATCGTCGGGGAAACAAAAACTGTAAGTAAACTAATCTGGAAGCCCAGATTGGGGTGTCTACAAAGCTACCACGTCCGGCCCCATCGGTAATCTTCACAACGGGCTACCAAGTCGGGCCACGTTGAAGTTTTCGCAAGTCCACACAAAGGGCTACCAAGTCCGGCCACATCGCGGGTTTTGACAACCACATAATAGCTACCAAGTCCGGCCATTATGTAGTTTCAAAAGTATTTTTATCCATGTTAACCACACCCAAGGTCTCATGTTTCTACTTCTTGGTTCTTGTGTCTTGTATTCATGCATAGACTCCGCGGCGGGACTTGTAACAACTATGATTTTTACTAAATAAAAATTTCGTTGTTAGTATTCGAAAATCTTAATTAGGTTTTAATCGTCGTTTAGCTGCCGATCTCCCTGTCGTTTCTAATGTTAGGTCTTAAGATTTCACATCTCGGCTGGAAATCCTACCTAGCAAGCCTAGCTAGCTTTTAACCAACTAGTTAACTTGACGATCGTTACACTAATCGCCGTCTGTTTCTTAAACCTTGGTGAACCTTATGAACCTTTGGCCCTTGAACCTTTTGAACCCTTTGAGCTTGTAAACCCTAGATGAACCTTTTGAACCTTTTAGCTATTAACCATTGGTTGATAATTGTTAGGGTTATCTTTACCCATTGGACAAAAGAGAAAACCTTAGTTTAATCATTAAAGTACATTTCTAGATTTCATTAGTACTTGAATATAGTATTATATGGGATATATACACATGATTAAAAGTATATATATACTTTATTTCAAATACAATACTTTACCTATTGGATAATAACCGTTAGGAGAATTATTACCCATTGGACAATAGGTTAAACTCCTTGCCATCATTACCCATTGGTTAATAACCACTACGGAAACCACTATCCATTGGATAATAGTTAGTCTTGACAATCAAGTACGAGGTTAATAAAATAATAGATCTTCCATGTGTGTTAATTGATTAAAATACAATTAGTACATTGGATTAAATATCATTAGTACTTAGTACTTTGAAAGTATAACTTAGTTTTTTAGGATATTAGATTTGATATATCTAGTATAGATTATGTAGTACATGGTTATATATATATATATATATATATATATGTGTGTGTGTGTATGTGTGTGTGTGTGTGTAATTGTACATATATATATATATATATATATATATATATATGTGTGTGTATATATATATATATATATATATATATATATATATATATATATATATATATACATATATATATATATATATATATATATATGTGTGTGTGTGTGTGTGTGTGTACTTGTATATATATATATATATATATATATATATATATATATATATATATATATGTGTGTGTGTGTGTGTGTGTACTTGTATATATATATATATATATATATATATATATATATATATCTTCCACCAAACCTTAATTGCGGACCACCCCATTTCTCCCTTTCCCTATTGAATTTTGATGATCCGAACCATTCAATGTGTTCAGAACGTGATTTTAAGGATACCCGCGAGAAATTGGAAAAAAAATGACCGGGAAGGACTTAATTTGAGCAGTTTTTATTTGAACCATTCAATTGAAAATAAACAAAAACTGCTCGGATAAAGCCCTTCCCGGTCTTTTTTTTTTCTGATTTCTCACGAGTACCCTTAAAATCACGTTCTGAACACATTGAGCGGCTCAGATCATCGAAATTCGATCGAAAAAGGCAAAATCCGCATCTAAGCTAGTTGCGGGCGCCCGCAACGGAAGCGCCCTATATATATATATATATATATGTGTGTATCTATATATTATATTGTAAGTACACATGTGTGTATTTCAATATTTTAATTAGAAAATCTTAATTACTTAGAAAGTCTTAGATTTTTTAGTACCAGTTGTACACATGTATATTAGTATATTAGTATAGTTTACAAGTACAATGGAGAGAGAGAGAGAGAGAGAGAGAGAGAGAGAGAGAGAGAATTTCCGAGAAAAAGAGAGAGAACCCGAGAGAGAGGGAGGGGGAGAGAGAAAGAGAGAAGGAAAGAGAGGGAGAGATTGTACCTTGGTTGATCTGGTTGTGCTTTCCTTTGTACTTAGCTTGATCTCACCATTGTCCTCTTTGATATACTTTCAAGTGAAAGCTTAACTTTGCAAGCCAAATCTTGTACAACTTGTACAATTCCCATTTTTATACTTGATCAAATCCTCCCTTCCTTGCTCAATCTTCCATAATCCAATCAAAAGGACTACATCATAGCCATGCAAGCCTAGTTTTAGGGTTTATCTTCCAAGCAAACTTGATTTGAAGTAATAAAAAAATGAGATATGGAGGGAAAGAGAGAGGGCCGGCTAGAGAGAGAGAGAGGGAGTGCTTGGCCTATAAATAGCAATCCATTCTCACCCATTTTGCTCACACCTCTTCTTGCTCCAACTTCTCTCCAGAAAGCACAAATGTTCTTGCTTGATTTCTCCTTGTTCTTCAAGAAACTTTTCCATCGCCGCTACTAAACCACCACTCGACCACCACCTCGATCCAAAAGTAGTAGTAGTTGTAGTTAAGATCTAGTTTCGAGAGAAACCATTCTCTTTTAAAGCTACCCGGAGCCACCGTAAGCCGTTACTTCTTTCCGACGTACCTTCCGTAGCCTTACTACCGCCAAGAACAACAGTAGATTAATCTTCACCCCTATCCTACGTATATTGTATGAGCATGATTGAAAAATATGTAGTATACTTGGATAGTTGATCGTATGATTTTGTTCTACGTAGTTTACTTTGATCTTAAGAATACTTGAAAGCATGATCTTGAGAATGATTGATTGCATGACTTTATAGAATCTTTCTAACTTGATTTTCTCGTCAATAAACATGTGTTGTTTTATTGAACTTCCAAAAAGAAGGATATACGCTTTTGTTTTAAAGATAAAGTGTTGTTTAAAAGGAAGTATTCGTGTTTTGACCTTTTTGAAGATTGTAAGCTTGATTGCATGTTGCTTGCCTTACTTGTGGTTATGAACGAGCATGATAGAATAGAGTTGGATGATCTTGCGAGCATGATACATGTGAAAAGTCCCGCCGCAGAGTCTATGCATGATAGAGACAAATGAAATTGGAAAGTAGAGACATGACACTTAAGATGTGGTTGATATGGATAAAAACACTTTTGAAACTTCATAATGGCCGGACTTAGTAGCCTTATGTTGGTGTGCGTTACCAATGGAACTGGACTTGGTAACTTCATTGGAGGTGTGTATGACAAATTGTGCCGGACTTGGTAGCCATTGTGGCAATGAGCCGGACTTGGTAGCTCATTGTTGTGTGTTCACAATGTGCCGGACTTGGTAGCTCATTGGTGCGTGTGTGTTTTTTAGAAATGATGTTAAAAGATGAGACACAAAACGATGAGTCGCGTAGGAGAAACACAGAAAACATGACACCAATGATAGATAGGGAATGCGCATGTGTAATTGTTATGTGTTCTTAAACATGTTAAGTTTGGAAAATCGTATCTATACTATCTTTGACTTGTAAGTTAAGGGTTAGTGGGTTTTGAGTTACCCTATTGAGCTTTCAAGCTCACGGTGTTGCTTTGTGTGATCCTGACATATTATACTGGTGGCGACGCTGGTATAATGTGTCAGACCTCTTAGATGAACAAGGAGAGCTGTATACCTTGGAGGCATTCGGAGCTGAGGAGCTTGCTAGGATGGAAGAAGAAGCGGAGCTGTAGATAAACTTAGCTGTCCTACCCTTTTGTGTAATATAAGAACCCTTTGGGAGTTTGTGATGTAATAATGAGCTAGACTCTACCTTGTTTAGGGTGGCGCAATTTGCAGCTACGTATTTTCTCCCATAGCCCGCTAAAAATTTTCAACTATACTCGACAGTTAGTTACCGAAATTGAGATACATTTTCAGCACTCAATTACCGAAATATAATCTTTTTTTCAACAGCTATTTACAGAAATGTATGTATTAGCAGTTGTATACCGAATGTTGAACATATTTTCGACATGCAGTTACCGAAATATAATTTTGTTTTCAACAGCTATTTACCAAAATGTTATTTATGATTTTCAACAACTACCTACCGAAATATAGCGGGCTATGGGAGAAAATATGTAGCTGCGAATAGTGGCACCCCTTGTTTATCTAATAAAATGTTTACTTAACGTACCCGATTTTGGGGGCGTTACAGGACTTCTCATATCATAAACCATACATTGAAATCTTGAAACTAAACTAGTGAGATCATCCAACTTTATCTTACTTAACACATGCTCAATAACCACAAGTAATGCAAGCAACAATCAAACAAGCATACAATCATCGAAAAGGTCAAAATACGAGTACTCCTAATCATGTTTATACTTCCAAAATTCGTTAAATCTTTCCGTGTGGGAACTTTAAAACAACATATGTTTATTGACAAGCAAATCAAAGTTAGAAAGATTCTACAAATCATGCAATCACTATACTTAAAGTTAGAGTGTATGGATAAACTACAAGAACATAAACAACATTCTCCACCAAGCTCTTGGCTGGCCAGCCTTGTTGGCTGGTGTTTTGGCCTAGTTTGCCATCCACCCTTGGCCTCCCTTTGGCCTATAAATACCCCCCCATGCTTCCAAAGCTAAAGGTTACAAAATATCAAGCAAAAAGGCTTACAAATCCCAACCACACTTCCAATTCTCTCACTTTTGTGCTCTACATACACTCATTTTCCAAGCTACACCACCTTGTGCAAACCAATTCAAAACAACTCAAGCAAAGGTATAAACATTTACCTGCTTTCTGTTTCGATCCCTGAGGGGGGCTGGAAGGGCCAAGGCTAGTAATCAATACCAGTACTGGCCCTAAAGTCAGCAAAGTTACAAGAAGCAGTAACTAAGGAACCCTCGCACGTTGGTTTGGAACACTTGTGCGACACTTTGTGTCAGTGTGAGATTGAACCACGTGGGGAAGGGTATCCTAGTTTTTCAGTCTTGTATACTATTTGTAACTGTTTTGAAGCATGTTTAGGTTTTAGATCACTGTGATGTATACTAAAAAACCATGGTTAGCATATTTTGCTGTCTTATTTGATTTGGAATGCCCTTGGGATGCTTCTGAATATGTTTCAGAACCCCAAGCATGCAAAGCAATTCCTGAAAGTCCAGTGAGGAACATGTGCACTACTGTTCTAGATGCTCGCACGACGGTTCTTTACTTTCCAGTAACTGCCCTTGCATGGCAGCTAAGGCTTAAGCCTTTGTTTATTCACCCCCACTGTTTAGGGGTTGTATTTCAATTCCATTCACTATGTTTGTAATAATTATTTACATTCTAGTACATATATAACTGCTTGGTTTGCCCCCTGGGTGAGCACTGGTCCTTCCAAAGCCCAGAAGGGGATCAAAATTCAACCTGTGATGGAACACAAACGCTCGCACGATGGTTTAGAATTGTTGCGCGATGGTTTTTTGCATGCACGTAGATCCATGCATGCAAAGCTGGCCATGGTGCATGGCATGCCTAACCCTTGTGCAGTTTTTAAGGTTCCTGATCAGAGGGTTGGGTTTTTATCCCATTTTCATAGTATTCCATCCATCGATGCTCAAATATAAACACATCTTGCAAATCGTGTTACAGTTTTAATCCCCGATTAACTGTTCCCCCGCCCTAATTGGCTAAAAAATTGGGTAATAAAAGAAGAATCACAAAAGTTTTCACAAAATGCCTAAGTAGAGGTCGATCTCCGGATTGGACGAGACGGGTGCCTTAAAACCCTTCCCCTCGCGTAACCTGGCTCCCGAACCCAGATATGGTTATGACGAACTGGTTCCTTCACTTTTTCAAATCAAATAGCGAGGCAGGTGTTTCGAAAAACGGTTCCTTGGGTGTCGGACCTTCAAAACTTGAGTGGCGACTATGTATTTTGCGAGCGCCTGCTTCTCTGCTCGCATTCCCTCGATTTTCGACCCGCTTTGGCAAAACGGGGAACGGAATCCTCTTTTCCAAGGGCATGCTGCCCACATATTTCCTAGGCCTTGCCTAGCTATTCTCAAATGCTCCAGGCAATGCAAAAGATGGTGGCCATGGCGCAAAAGCTTGGGCAGTAACGCCCCCATTTTCGGGTACGTTAAATAAACATTTCATTGATAAAACCAAATGGAGTCTGGCTCATTATTACATCATAACTCCCACTAGGGTTCAATATTTATACAAATGAAGGAGTTCTAGGGTTCCTAACTACAGCTCCGCCTGCTGCTTCATTCTAGCCAGCTCATCAGCTCCAAAAGCCTCCAAGGTGTACTGTTCATCTTGATCATCTACAAAATCTGACACATTATACCAGCGTCGCCACCGATATAATATGTCAGGGTCACCAAAGGTAACACCGTGAGCTACAAGAGCTCAGTAGAATAATCCTATACCCACGAATTCATAACTTACAAGCAAATAAACGTATAGGTACGATTTTCCAAACTTAACATACTTCGACAGGAACATATAACAATTGCACATACGCATTCACTAACTATCGTTGGTGTCATGTCTTACCAATATCAGAGTATAAGAGTAGCATACCAACTCTTGCACAAGCAGCGGAAAAATGCATACATGTTTAACAAAGTATTAACAATGACACATCTACATTCCTTAGTCTAACGTTGGTGTCTGCATTGTATGTGTTTCTCCTACGCGACTCATCGTATAACGTGTCTCATTTTCATTTCCAAAACAACTTTTGAAAATCACATTTTAACACACCCAACCTCGGTTCCGCCGTTCCGGGTTCTCGAGTATCCTCACAATGGTTCCGTCGTCCCGGGTTCCCATTGGCACACAAAAACATTGAATTTGGCATTGGCTCCTCTCCACGGATGTCCAATCCACAATTCAAAACCCTCGGTTCCGCCGCTCCGGGTTCCCGACTATTCCCCACAATGATTCCGCCAGTCCGAGTTCTCATTGGGTTTTTCACAAATCTTTCTTTCACACACATACACCACACAATGGGCAAGTCCGGCCACATAGTGGTTTTCAAATATCACACACGATGGGCTACCACATCTGGCCACATCGCTGTTTTCAAAATCCACCCAAGGGCTTTCACGCCAGGTCCCTATTGAGTGTATAGATTAATCATGTTACCAAGGAAACTACCACGTCCGGTTTCATTTGTGACACACACACAATGGGCTACCAAGTCCGGCCACATTGCTGCTTTCAAAATCTATTCACGCAATGAGCTGCCACGTTCGGCCACATGAGGTTTACACACCCAACCTCGGTTCCGCCGTTCCGGGTTCCCAAGTATCTTCACAATGGTTCCGCCGTCCCGGGTTTCCATTGGCACACATTGCATTGGCTCCTCTCCACGGATAACCAAGCTACACACCCAACCTCGGTTTCACCGTTCTGGGTTCCCGAGTATCCTCACAATAGTTCCGCCGTCCTGGGTTCCCATTGGCACACAACACACAGACACACACATAATGCACCCACAAATGGTCATTATGTAGTTTCAAAAATCTTTTTTATCCATGTCAACCACACCCTAGGTGTCATGTTTCTACTTTCCAATTCCATGTGTCTCGTATCATGCATAGACTCCGCTGTTGGACTTCTCACATAGACATACATAAATCATTCATTGTAATCTAAACTAGCAAGATCATGCAGGCAACCTTATAAACAAGCTCAACATATAAACAAGTTTATAACCCTCTAAAAGATTAAAATACGAATATTTCTAGTCGGGTTCATACTTCTAAAATCTGTTCAATCCTCTTTTGTAGGAACTTTAAAACAACAAATGTTTATGCCAAACCGTTCTATCCTCTTTTGTGGGAAATTCAAAACAACATATATTTATCAAGTGACTTCATTTATCAAAAGCAAGTACTAGCATCAAGATCATGCTTTCATTTCAAGAACATAGGCAACATAACTAGAGTTACACTAGGGAAAATGAGTAGAGATTAATCTACTATACTTAGGGATAGGAGTAGAAGAAGATTCTACTTCATGCATCTCAAACAATACAAACATCATACAATATATCTTAGGGTTAACGGTTAAAAATAATCTGCATTATCATATAATATCTATACTTAGGATTAGAGTGTAAGAATAATCTACCTTGATCCGAAACTAGTCGGGGCCGAATAAGCTAGTTGAAAATTCCTACGGGCAGTGAACCTCCCAAATCTGGACCAAACTTTGGAGGGCAGTAACTCGGTCAATATTTGGCCGAATAGGATCGTTCTTGAGTTTAAATCGAAGCTCTAGAAGTTTTCTACTACTTTCGTGGAGGACGTTGTTCCTAGAAACGACTTTAGGTAGGAGAAAAATGGTGATAAAGAAAGGGACAGTAAGCTGTCTGGAATTGGAAATCTGAGATTTTCACTGAATTTCGGATGGCAATATCTTGTTCATTTCTTGACCGATTGGGGTGGTTCTTGGGTCTAACTTGAAGGTTTCAAAGTGCTCTACAACATTCCCGAAGGGAGTTGGGTCTAAGGACTACTTTAAGCAGGAGAAAAATGGGAATTTACGAAGGGCAGTAAGCTGACTAGAAACTGGAATGGTGTCTAGAGAGAAGTTGGAGCAAGGGGTGAATGTGTGAGTTAAATGGCAAGCATTGGGTGGTATTTATAGCAAAAAACCTGGCCTCTCCTCTCTCTCCTCTTTGCTCTCATTAAATAGCTCCATGACTAGTCATTTCATGCTTTTTAAGCATGCCTTGACTTGTCATTTCATGCTTTGAAAGCATGGCAAGTCTTCCATGACTTGTCTCGTCCTAGAATGGGTTAGCTTAAGGCTAATGAGCTAGGTTATCATGAAGGGTTTTGGTTTAGTCACTTCATGCTTTGAAAGCATGCCAAGCCTAGTCATATCATGCCAAGTCTTCCATGACTTGTGTCACGCCCTCGATTTTCAACATAAATATCAAAGGTTTTTCATAATAAAAATCCTCACAATAATACAAATATTACCCAAAAGCCATTTCTATTTCCTTTGTTCGCAAATCATTTCCAAACTCCCAAGCATTTCCAAATTTACATCCTTGGCCCAACGGCCTAAAACCACTAGATCACGTTAAAAGAAAGTAAAGAGTTTACAGGAATCCTTCATTTAATAAAAATTAATAATAAGATTACAATTCCTTCATCCGGAGATAAAGTCTATAAGAGATGCAAGATTAACTCTCTGTAGTCGCTTTCAAAATGTAGGATCACATGCAAGCAAAACAACCCATGTCACAGCCTCTGATTTGTACCTGAAAAATGATAGGTTGAGCTACACTAGCCCAGTAGAAAAATATATGCTAACTTTATGTATATATGAGAAGACAAGTGCAAAAAGACGGAGATCATGTCGATAGACAATAGCAATTAGAGCCAAATATGAATGTACTACATAGTCAAGACTTCTAAGAACTCAAGGAATTTCTTGCATTAACCCTCTTTTTCTCGTGCCACGTCTCATCGTTTAACACATCCCTGCAATTAGATTACGTTCGTAGCCTAACGTGCGAATGCCTATACTGGTCTTCTTCAACGTGTCACACTATGGTAGGTCGTCTAAGCCTCTTGTCAAACACTCTACCAAATGAAAAATCGAACGACAGATAATAATAAGAATAGCGTAGTTAAAATCCCACATGAAACCCGTTACCACAAGTCACCAAATTCTTAATTCAATACAACCAACATCGCCCTTAGAGTCACCACAGCTTTCCCCGGGTCTTTTCCCTAAGTCGAACCGGAAAAGAGTCACCATGGCTTTACCCAGGTCTATTCTCAAATCCGCAGAGCAGTTGGGTCACCACGGCTTTACCCGGGTCTATTCCCATATTCACAAGGCACTTGGGTCACCACGGCTTTACCCGGGTCTATTCCCACATTCAACGTATACTCACGATGCAAACTTGTCGATACGACTTCATAACAGGGTCTATTGTATTACAATCATTAAGAGGGCATCACACACATACCAATGAGTATAACAATTACGCCCATCTCGCATTAACATAACTCATATCAATAATAAGTCATCACGTCACCATTTCTAACTTTAGTTTACCGATTAACCATTTCACCCCGCATTTTCCATGATCGTCATCATTTCACATTTATTGTTCAGGTGTCCTCATACCACATTTCAACCAATGCTCATCATAAACTCATAACTCAACATTTGCGCAATATTTTAAGTCTATCGAACTCATTCGCAACTAACCATCCTCCACTTCCATAGTCCTAACTTTTTGTATACTTCACCTATCAACGTAATTTCGGTGGCAATTAAAAGATGACTTCAAAACCTCGAAATTGATATATCATACGCTCAAATTGGACATCGGATGAGGAAGTTATGACTGTTCAAAGTTGGGCAAAAACCCAGAAAATTACAGCAACAGCAGAAAACGAGGCAGCTGACACACCTTCACTCCTAAGATCATAACTTTTCGTGTACTTAGAGTTTTAAGGTGATTTCAGTGGCCCTGGAAAGCTGACTTCAAGATCTCGAATTTGATATATAATTTGCACGTTTTTGACATTGGACGAGGAAGTTATGACTGTTCAAAGTTGGGAAAAATCTCAAAAAGACAGGCAGCAGCAGAAAAACGAAACATCAAGTAGATTTTGGGGATTTCAAAGGAATTCAACAACAAATCTCAATACAATGATCAATGGCAAGTCTCAAACACTATATCAACTCATATAAACACATAAATTTAGTTAGATTTTCCTACCTCAAGTATCAAAACCGAGATCAACCAAAGCCCTAGCCTCCAAAACTTCAAAATCAGCCGATTCCTCTTTCCCCGAGCTTGACCCACGAAACTAAGGCTCAATAATGCGTATAGAAAGTAAAATGGAGATGGGTTTGTGTAGGTTTCATGTTGTTTTGATGGGTTTTTTGGTTGAGAGCAAGAGAGAGGGAGAGAGAGCCGAAGAGAGGGTTTCGGGAGAGAGAGCCGAAGAGAATGAGAGATTGAGGTGTGTGTGTCCTGGGTTGAGATATAAGAATGGGGAAAATTATCCCCTACACACACATCCACCCATACACTCATGCATCTTACACAAACACCCTTTCACTAATCATGCTATCACATTAACCCCAAAACAAATAATTACGACGCATATCACATTTGATCCATATTCGAACATTATTAAACGCCGGGATTATATAATATTTTTTTTAACGGGTCTCTACAACTTGTCTTGTCATAATCTTTTTAGGTTTAAGGCTAATATACTAGGTTATTATGAAGGGTTTCTAGTCAAGTCTTGTCCTAGGGATGCTTTGCTTGCAAGAAAGCACAAAATCATTGGCTAGGTAGTCCTTTGGAAGGCTAGGCTTGGTTGTAAAGGAAGTATTAGGCTTAGGGCTATTTGGATAGTTTGTACAAGTAACCAAGCACACATGCACACACCACACTTCTTCCACTCTCTTCAAACTGGCCCCCCTCCCTCTCTTTGGCCGAAATCCCTTCTCTCTCCCCCCCTCTCATTGTGTTGTGCAATCATGCTTTGAAAGCATGCAACTTTCTCCTTCATGTGTCAATCAAAGCATGCCAAGGGTTGTCTTTTCTATTTATGGCTAAGTCCTAGGTTATCATAAGGGGTTTTATGAGTTGTCTAGTCCTAGGGAGGGTTTGCTTGTCAAAGCACAAGAAGGAGTCATCATTGGTTGTACTTTGGTTGAACAAGGGCAAGGAAGATGACTTGTTGGAGGGGCCAAAGCTCACACACACACATGCGCTCTCTTTCTCTCTCTCTCTCTCTCAGCCTCCCTCTCTCTCTCTTCACGGCTCTCTCTCTCTCTCTTTCTCTCTCTCTCTCTCTTGGTCAAGTGTGTATATATATATATATATATATATATATACTTACAAAGAAGTCTAGGAAAGATTAAGAAGGATAAGGACAAAGGCTAAGAGTACTAGGGTTGCATGCATGCATAGCTAGGGTTGCTTCTTTTAGAAGTATAATGATTGGAAAGACTTTATGAGTTGTCTTGTCAACTGCATATGCTTATAGGCATTTGTCTTTTTGTCCATTAACCAAGAGATAACAATTCTCCTAACATTTACTGACCCATGGTCAACGAAGGCATGGGCTTAAATGGTCAAATTAAGGGGTATAATGATTAAAGATCCTAATGACTTGTCTTGTCATCTTATTTGGCAAGTCTTATATCCATTAACCAATGGATAAAAATTACCCTAGCATGTAATGACCAAAGGTTAAAGAATAAAGGTGGCCTTGTTATGTCACATCATGGGGTGTAATGATTGCTTTTGACTAGGCTAGTCCAACTTAGGTATTCTAGGTTCTATTACCCAATGGTTAACCATTTCCCTAACAACTCTTATCCAATGGGCAAGGATTTCTCTAGCACTTATCGTTCGATGGATAAAGATTTCCCTAGAACTTATCGTCCAATGGATAAAGGTTTCCTAGAAAGTGCACTAGGAAGATGCAATGATGAGGAACAAAGTTTGATTTGACTAGTCAATAAAGTGAAATTATTACCTAGAAAGGGAATCTTGTCATAAAGGTAATGATTATCAAGCCAAAAGTAATTACTTTTGGGATCTCATGATTATTTTCTATCGTCCAATGGTCCTAGAATGTTAGGAGGATATAACTAAGTTAGTAAGACTTAGGTTAGGCCAACTAACTAGTTAGAAACTAGTTCCACTAACTGATTAGGGTTTCTAGCCGAAAACTAAAATGTCGAGGTCTCGTATTGAATATTCTAGCGTTCTTATAACTACCTTAGCTTTTAAGAATATGTCTAGGTTTATCGGCGATAAAATTGAACTTACGAATATTAAATCTAATTAAGACGGATTATAAGAAATTTAAAAGGGATTTTAAATACGCTTTTGATTAAACGAGAATTACAACGAGATTTTTATTAGTCAATAACGACAGATTTTTGGTTATGAAAATAAAAATTCAAGTAATAAAATAAAATTTAATTTTTTAATGAAATTTTTATTGACCAAAAATTTGGGTCGTTACAACCTATCCCCCTTAAAATAATTTCGTCCTCGAAATTGGTGCGTGACTACGGTTTAAACTTAATCGCTATACTGGCCTCGGAATCGTCGTCTATCCCCCTTAAAATAGAAACAGGCCACCATCAATCTCTTGCTAGCGTGATGTCGTGGTGATCATCTTTGCCATTTGTCAAATGTCGCAGCCTCGTAGCTTTTGTAGACTAGGTTGATGGCTATTCTCCTTCCTGGAGCGACGGTAGGGTTAAGAGCGATATTAAGGGTTCAGCTTTCTAGCCCTATATAGGTATGACGGTGTTTAAGGCACCCCCCATAATTCTATACACGTTTTGTTAATCGAATTAAGCCTCATCACTTGCTTAACAAAACGGGGTTGAAGTTGCTTCAGCCGTTGAACAATTTGCCTCATTGCAGTCCTTTGATAGTGTTTCCATCGTAAACTCCAACGCCAAATGCAAAACTTCTATCAAATCGTCATGCGGCCCATATCCTACAGACGTTTCCTTAGCACGTCCTTATTGAATCAGCGTGCTTCCCTACCAAAACTAGGTAACAATGGACCAACTCAAGCAGAATCACTTCTTAATCGTAGAGTGTAAGTATTCTATCTTTATCCGGGGGAAATCAAACATCCGTAAGCCCTACAATGTCCTAAAAGCTCAAATGATTTGCGCAAAGGCACCGAAAGAACCTATACTATCTGGGAAAAACAAGTTGTTGGCAGCGTCGACTATCGGCAGTACTTTCAGAGGTACGGCGATCTCAAAAAATATATATCCAATCATAGTCGTCCAAGATAATTCTAGATGTCGGGATAGAAATGATTGACTTAAGCCGCCCTCAAGTAGCGCGAGCTTTTGATAAAAAATTGATGACGCCTGATTGGTTCAGGGAAGGGTATCCATCTCCGATGGAGATTAGTTCCAAGGGATCATTATCAAAAGATTATAAGGAATTCGAGGGGTAGAGAAAGGTTCGAAGTGATAACGGTTGGGTTTAGTAACACCATAGGTTGTATCGCTTGTCCAATAAGGTCGGATCACTAAAGATACCCAAAGATGATTTCATTACTTGAAGTAATAAGGGTTTCCTTCCCAAGGATGTTGATTTCAAACAGAGGTTTGAGCGAAGCAATTGGAAAAGGGTGAGCGAATTCTTTCTTAAGGCGTAATTGAATTCGGCTATAGTTTCGGCTGCTTGGGCCTAGGGTGGGTCGGTGCTAAGAATGGCTATAATAACTTAGTTAGGCCTACTGTTCATTAGAGGGTCTTCCGTTATCGTGTCCTAATCTGTGGTGCGTGTTCACCATCTACGAGTGATAATCGAAAGGGGGTGTTTTAGTCTACTAAAACAATTTTCCTTTTTGCAAGCGGTGTTTCCTTTCTAAGATCAAAAACAGCTTTATCACGTAGTATGCAACAGTACTCCCTTAAACAAAGATAATTTTCATAGATAAAAGAGAGATACAATCAAAAGCATAGAATTCTACTACAATGGCGAATAGCGACCTAAGATTCTTACAAGTTGAAATGATATGATCTTACATACTCCTACCACATCGAAGCCTAACTATCACGAAGCTTTTTCTAACTAGCCCAGAAGATGTCCGGGTAACGGAACACATACATGCCTATGTCGGTTTTGTACGGTGGTGGTGGAACATCGCCGGAGTCAAAAAGTATATCCATAACTTCTGGCTCTTGCACGGGTTCTATTTCCCCTACAGGCTCAATCTCCCATTCCTCTGGTCCTATTTCCCATTCCTTGGGATCCTCTTCCTCCATTGGTTCTTCCTCGGGACCTTCTTCCAGTACTACTATACTTCTGCTACTCCACTCTAGCTAACAGGCTGACTAGGCGGTTTACCTATAAGGAAAGATTTTAACCTCAAGTAGTAGCGTCTTCAAGACAAAGGTTTTCGTAACCTCTAAGGAAAACTTAAGAGTTTCTAGATTTCACATTCGATTCTTGATTTAAGTCATCATCCAATTGTTCGGGAATTGCTCAGTGGTACTGCCAATTTCCACACCTTGCTTCAATCCAAAGATTGTTTTGTCAGAATTCCACCTAATTTGGGACGCTAAACTTAAACTCAATTCACATTTGTGCAATGGTCAAACTATCTTATGGTTCTACCCATTCTACCCATGGCCGAGTGTTGATTTGAGCCTAGAGCTCTGATACCACTCTGTAATGCCCCCATTCTCAGGTACGTTAAATAAACATTTCATTGATAAAACCAAATGGAGTCTGGCTCATTATTACATCATAACTCCCACTAGGGTTCAATATTTATACAAATGAAAGAGTTCTAGGGTTCCTAACTACAGCTCTGCCTGCTGCTTCATTCTAGCCAGCTCCTCAGCTCCAAAAGCTTCCAAGGTGTACTGTTCATCTTGATCATCTACAAAATCTGACACATTATACCAGCGTCGCCACCGATATAATATGTCAGGGTCACCAAAGGTAACACCGTGAGCTACAAGAGCTCAGTAGAATAATCCTATACCCACTAACCCATAACTTACAAGCAAATAAACGTATAGGTACGATTTTCCAAACTTAACATACTTTGACAGGAACATATAACAATTGCACATACGCATTCACTAACTATCGTTGGTGTCATGTTTAACCAATATCAGAGTATAAGAGTAGCATACCAACTCTTGCACAAGCAGCGGAAAAATGCATACATGTTTAACAAAGCATTAACAATGACACATCCACATTCTTTAGTCTAACGTTCGTGTCTGCATTGTATGTGTTTCTCCTACCCGACTCATCGTATAACGTGTCTCATTTTCATTTCCAAAACAACATTTGAAAATCACAATCACATTTTAATACACCCAACCTCAGTTCCGCCGTTCCGGGTTCCCGAGTATCCTCACAATGGTTCCGCCGTCCCGGGTTCCTATTGGCACACAAAAACATTGAATTTGGCATTGGCTCCACTCCACGGATAACCAATCCACAATTCAAAACCCTCAGTTCCGCCGCTCCGGGTTCCCGAGTATTCCCCATAATGATTCTGCCGGTCCGGGTTCTCATTGGGTTTTCACAAATCTTTCTTTCACACACATACACCACACAATGGGCAAGTCCGGCCACATTGTGGTTTTCATATATCACACATGATGGGCTACCACGTCTGGCCACATCGCGGTTTTCAAAATCCACCCAACGGCTTTCACGCCAGGTCCCTATTGAGTGTATAGATTAATCATGTTACCAATGAAACTACCACGTCCGGTTTCATTGGTGACACACAAACAATGGGCTACCAAGTCCGGCCACATTGCTGCTTTCAAAATCTATCCACACAATGAGCTGCCACGTTCGGCCACATGAGGTTTACACACCCAACCTTGGTTCTGCCGTTCCGGGTTCCCAAGTATCCTCACAATGGTTCTGCCGTCCCGGGTTTCCATTGGCACACATTGCATTGGCTCCTCTCCACGGATAACCAAGCTACACACCCAACCTCGGTTCCACCGTTCCGGGTTCCCGAGTATCCTCACAATGGTTCCGCCGTCCCACGTTCCCATTGGCACACAATACACACACACACACACACATAATGCACCCACAAATGGTCATTATGTAGTTTCAAAAATCTTTTTTATCTATATCAACCACACCCTTGGTGTCATGTTTCTACTTTCCAATTCCATGTGTCTCGTATCATGCATAGACTCTATGTTATGACTTCTCACATAGACATACATAAATCATTCATTGTAATCTAAACTAGCAAGATCATGCAGGCAACCTTATAAACAAGCTCAACATATAAACAAGTTTATAACCCTCTAAAAGATTAAAATACAAATATTTCTAGTCGGGTTCATACTTCTAAAATCCGTTCAATCCTCTTTTGTAGGAACTTTAAAACAACAAATGTTTATGCCAAACCGTTCTATCCTCTTTTGTGGGAAATTCAAAACAACATATATTTATCAAGTGACTTCATTTATCAAAAGCAAGTACTAGCATCAAGATCATGCTTTCATTTCAAGAACATAGGCAACATAACTAGAGTTACACTAGGGAAAATGAGTAGAGATTAATCTACTATACTTAGGGATAGGAGTAGAAGAAGATTCTACTTCATGCATCTCAAACAATACAAACATCATACAATATATCTTAGGGTTAAAGGTTACAAATAATCTGCATTATCATATAATATCTATACTTAGGATTACAGTGTAAGAATAATCTACCTTGATCCGAAACTAGTCGGGGCCGAATAAACTAGTTGGAAATTCCTACAGGCAGTGAACCTCACGAATCTGGACCAAACTTTGGAGGGCAGTAACTCGGTCAATATTTGGCCAAATAGGATCGTTCGAGAGTCTAGGACTACTTTAAGCAGGAGAAAAATGGGGATCTACGAAGAGCAGTAAGCTGACTGGAAACAGGAATGGTGACTACAGAGAAGTTGGAGCAAGGGGTGAAGGTGTGAGTTAAATGGCAAGCATTGGGTGGTATTTATAGCAAAAAACCTAGCCTCTCCTTTCTCTCCTCTTTGCTCTCATTAGATAGCTCCATGACTAGTCATTTCATGCTTTGAAGCATGGCAAGTCTTCCATGACTTTTCTTGCCCTAGAATGGGTTAGCTTAAGGCTAATGAGCTAGGTTATCATGAAGGGTTTTGGTTTAGTCACTTCAAGCTTTGAAAGAATGCCAAGCCTAGTCATATCATGCCAAGTCTTCCATCACTTGTCTTGTCATAATCTTTTTAGGCTTAAGGCTAATATACTAGGTTATTATGAAGGGTTTCTAGTCAAGTCTTGTCCTAGGGATGCTTTGCTTGCAAGAAAGCACAAAATCATTGGCTAGGTAGTCCTTTGGATGGCTAGGCTTGGTTGTAAAGGAAGTATTAGGCTTAGGGCTATTTGGATAGCTTGTACAAGTAACCAAGCACACATGCACACACCACACTTCTTCCTCTCTCTTCCAACCGGCCCCCCTCCCTCTCTTTGGCCGAAATCCCTTCTCTCTCCCCCCCTCTCATTGTGTTGTCCAATCATGCTTTGAAAGCATGCAACTTTCTGCTTCATGTGTCAATCAAAGCATGCCAAGGGTTGTCTTTTCTATTTATGGCTAAGTCCTAGTTTATCATAAGGGGTTTTATGAGTTGTCTAGTCCTAGGGAGGGTTTCCTTGTCAAAGCACAAGAAGGAGTCATCATTGGTTGTACTTTGGTTGAACAAGGGCAAGGAAGATGACTTGTTGGAGGGGCCAAAGCACACGCACACACACATGCACTCTTTTTCTCTCTTTCTCGGCCTCCTCTCTCTCTCTTCACGGCTCTCTCTCTCTTTCTCTCTCTCTCTCTTGGTCAAGTATATATATATATAGCAAGTGAATATATAATCAGAGTAAATCAGGCGGCTATATATAGCAAGTATATATATATATATATATATATATATATATATACTTACATAGAAGTCTAGGAAATATTAAGAAGGATAAGGTCAAAGGCTAAGAGTACTAGGGTTGCATGCATGCATAGCTAGGGTTGCTTCTTTTAGAAGTATAATGATCGGAAAGACTTTATGAGTTGTCTTGTCAACTCCATATGCTTATTGGCGTTTGTCTTTTTGTCCATTAACCAAGAGATAACAATTCTCCTAACATTTACTGACCCATGGTCAACGAAGGAAGGCATGGGCTTAAATGGTCAAATTAAGGGGTATAATGATTAAAGATCCTAATGACTTGTCTTGTCATCTTATTTGGCAAGTCTTATATTCATTAACCAATGGATAAAAATTACCCTAGCATGTAATGACCAAAGGTTAAAGAATAAAGATGGCCTTGTTATGTCACATCATGGGGTGTAATGATTGCTTTTGACTAGGCTAGTCCAACTTAGGTATTCTAGGTTCTATTGCCCAATGGTTAACCATTTCCCTAACAACTCTTATCCAATGGGCAAGGATTTCTCTAGCACTTATCGTCCGATGGATAAAGGTTTCCCTAGAACTTATCGTCCAATGGATAAAGGTTTCCTAGAAAGTGCACTAGGAAGATGCAATGATGAGGAACAAAGTTTGATTTGACTAGTCAATAAAGTGAAATGATTACCTAGAAAGGGAATCTTGTCATAAAGGTAATGATTATCAAGCCAAAAGTAATTACTTTTGGGATCCCATGATTGTTTTTTATCGTCCAATGGTCCTAGAATGTTAGGAGGATGTAACTAAGTTAGTAAGACTTAGGTTAGGCCAACTAACTAGTTAGAAACTAGTTCCACTAACTGATTAGGGTTTCTAGCCGGAAACTAAAATGTCGAGGTCTCGTATTGAATATTCTAGCGTTCTTATAACTACCTTAGCTTTTAAGAATATGTCTAGGTTTATCGGCGATAAAATTCAACTTACGAATATTAAATCTAATTACGACGGATTATAAGAAATTTAAAAGGAATTTTAAATACAGTTTCGATTAAACGAGAATTACAACGAGATTTTTATTAGTCAATAACGACAGATTTTTGGTTATGAAAATAAAAATTCAAGTAATAAAATAAAATTTAATTTTTTAACGAAATTTTTATTGATAAAAAATTAGGGTCGTTACATGGGCAATCTGTGCCTCAACGTGCCAAACTGGCAAGTGAGAACTCCAAGCTCCAGCTCACCATTTTAAGGCTTGAAAGGGAAAGGAACCAAGCCCGTGCCGATGCCGAGGCCTTGAGAACCAAGCTCGAAGGCACTAAAGATAGCCTAAATCAGGTTTTGGCCGAGCTGGAGATGAGCAAGTAAGAAGGCAAGGTATCCTATCAACAGGGATACAACGCCGAAATTGGTGTGGCCACCGAGAGCTATAAACCCCAGATGCCCAAAATCCAGGACCAGATATGGGTTACTACTTGGGAAGCTTGCCTCAAGAAGTCTGGCCAACCTGAGTCTTCATCCCTCTGGACTGAGAATGATCTCCCAAGCGCTATGGCTACTCTGGATGAGGAAGAGACTGTGGAAGAGGAAGACAGTCTGGACAGAGAGCTGAACGCACATGTCTCCGAGCAGCCTGGTGGTGGTGGCAATCAATCCGACGAAGCGACCAACTGTAGACACCCCAATTTGGCCTAACGATTTTTTCAAGTCCTACCTTGGGACCATCCCAATGATGATACGGATTCGATGATTGCTGATTGCCTTTTTGTGAAACCCATGGACTTATGATAAGAACTTTGAGCCACTTAGAGGACCCAATCCATAGCCAAATAGCCTTTCAGACAGAAACACAGTGTTCTAGGAAAATCGCTCGGTCGGCCGCAACATCGATCTCACGGCCTTAACATCCATTCTTCACCCGAGCAACCTGTTGCTAGCAAAATCTCCCTGAGAGATCAATACCTTGGCCGCTGGATCCTTTCCTCGGCCGCGAGTTCCTTTGCTCGGCTGCTAGATCGACCTTTTCCTAGACTCTCGAATGTTCTGCCGGTTGTTTGATCCAATCCCGATACCTTTCTGATGCGTTTGGGCCACATTCAGAGATTGCAACGAAGAGTTAGAATTGCATTGCAATTGCAATTGCAATCGCGTGATTTGATTGGACCGAGTGAGTCATCCCTTTGCCTATATAAAGAGGCCCTCAGACTGCAAAATACAACAACGAAATTAATCAGATTCACTCCCTCATCAGCCACGAAACTCAGCCCATATACTCTCTCAAACCCTCTCTACAAAAGCCCTAACCTCCCGAAGGCGGCCATCAATCCGACGATCAAACCCCGGAGTTCAAACCCTAATCCTAGGGTTTCATTCAAGAGGCAATCAATCAGTCAATCCCAATCGATCCGAAGCAATCAAGCAACTGAGTGATCAAGGTGGTGAGGCCCAATGGCCTTTGGTTTGGTTTAATTACTGTTTATTTTACTAATCGTAGCGTTCTGATCGTCTGTTAAGCGTTCTGTCTGGTGTGAGGAAGAACACCAGCCGGGGCATCGATGCCGCGGCCGGTACATCAATCCAGCGTGATTACTCGGCCGTGACATCCATTCACCGGTTGAGTAATCGATCTGCTGGAACAGCTTTGTTTTGTTCTGCTTTTTGATGCATGTTCATTCATCGTCTTGGCTCACCTTATTTACTATTTAAAGGCATAAAAACAGATTATGTGCTAGGGTTAAATAAAGCATCTATACGTCTTATGTTGAGCAATTATGGGCTAGCCTCACGGCTAGGCAGAGAGGGGTGCCTAACACTTTCCCCTTACTGTACTTTTGGCTTCCGTATCCAGAATCTCTATCTATTTTCCTAGTTTTAATAAACTGGGTGGCGACTCTGTTTTGATGTTTTGATGATAACTGCTATCGTGTGGCGATACTTCTAGCCATGGAAGTATCCATGATCTTGGTTTATGAAGCGAGCAACCAATCGAGCAAACAAACGATGATCAACTGTATGGAGATGCCCCGCACGGGAGGTGTCAACAGTTTTCTAGCGACTCTGCTGGGGATATGAGAGCCATAACCAAAAAGTTCAACATAAGACTAATACATGCCCTATTTAATTCATTTATCATATGCATCGAGCAGGCAAGCCTCGTTGAGTTCACCTAATATCCCAGCATGACACGGGCTATGTTAAGGGTTCCAGCAAACTCCACAGTCACTTGTACCTTTTTGTATATCAAAAAGGGAATCACCCAATCTCCACCTATGATGGGCTGGTGAAAGGACCGGTGCCCTTTGACAACGGGGCACCCTAAGACTACCTAAACCTTACATGTGTTGGAAAGCCATAGAACTTATCAAACTAAGACAGGAACCTGCAGGTTAGGAGCCTACTTGCATTTTGCTTCCAAGTTCTACCTCACACCTTGTATCATATTGTACTAACTCTTTCTGTGTAGAAGGGTTGGGATTTTCAGCCCAAATCCTAACCTTAAAACAACAGTCAAGTACTAACTTGCAGGTATTTTACTTTTACAAGCAGGCACAATAGGTAAATCAAAAAAGCAACCACAGCCAATTTTATACTCTTATAACACCCGAAGCCACGCCAAACAGAGGCCACTGCAGCCATCTTGCCTGTCATCTTCACCTGTCCGAACACCTTCACCGCAACGGTCCCCGTCACTTCCTGGGACTTCGCGGTCATCTTCTCAACAAAATCTATCATCTACCAAAGTCCAAGCTCCGTCAAGCAATCCATCTGCTCCCATGGCAGACAATGACTCCACTATCACCGAACTTCAGGCTCAAATCGCTACCTTGCTAGCAGAAAAAGCAGCAAGAGATGCTGAAGATGAAGAAAGATCAATGGCAAACGAGAATAAACCCGAAAACCCTGAGCTAGCCAAGCAAGTCAAAGAAATCAAGCATGCCTTGGCCCGTTCACATGGAGACCAAATTCTGGACTTTGAAGGACTTTGTCTCTTCCCTGATTCTCAACTGCCCGAGAAGTTCAAGATGCCAAACATTGAGATGTTCAATGGAACTGGCAACCCTACCAGCCATGTCCGCCATGTTATCAACACCCTGAAGCCGATGGGTCTGAATGATGAGCTCATCGCTCAACTGTTTCAAAGAACTCTCACTGGGAATGCTCTCGACTGGTCCTTCACCTTGGAATTTGAACACTACCACACTTGGCCTGAAATCGCCAACGCTTTCATCAAGCAATATGCATACAACATCCAAGTGGAGCCAACCACTCGAGATTTGGAAATGACCAAGCAAGAGTCCAACGAAGACTTCGTCACTTTCGTGGCTAGATGGAGGGAAAAAGCTGCCAAGATGAAGAACCGCCCCTCTGAGGAGGATCAAGTGAGGATAGTTGTCAAAAATCTGCAATCCAAGTATCTCCAGCATATCTACACGCAGGCTATCACTGATTTCAAGCGCTTGCATGCTACTGGGCTGCAGATTGAAGAAGGGCTCAAACTGGGATTCATTGGGAAAGAAGAAACTCCTCCACCCAAGAAAACCTTTTCAACTTGTACATCTCATGCCTCTGTCAACACCCTTAACTCGGCCTCACTACAAGACCCTTTCCAAGTTAGCCCATCCCGAAACTCAAACCGGCCCCGCCGTAATTTTAGTCCTCTCTATATGACTCTCTCCCAAGCCTTAACCATTCTAAGCTGTCAAGGACATCTCAAACCCTTGAACAAAAAACTTCCTCTGCCACCCTATGGCCCAAACCATGATCCAAACAAACAGTGCGCCTACCATCAACATTCTGGGCATGAGACAGACAACTGCATGCGTCTTCGCCATGACATTCAAGATCTCATTGACAGTCGCACCATAAAACCTCCACAACCTGATACACAAACCAAAACACCCAATACTGAACCACCCTGAACTATCAATCTCATAAACCTATCTCACAACCCCGCATATAATCCTGGCCAGTACATTGTCCAAAACAACCAAACCAAACCAACCCTAACCTTCCCAGAGGAGGATGAGTGTTTCATGATGGAGGAGGAAAAAGATGTTGAGTCCGATCAATCAAAAGTAATTGATCCCGACATGAGTGATGAAGAAGAGCAAGCAAAGGAAGACAAGCTAAGGAAATGGAAAGAACACTCCTGGGCAAAGCACAATTTAGAGGATCCTGACATCCCATTTGTAGAGGATGACGAATGGCTACGTATCTGGTTTGAGAATAGGAAAAAGGAAAAAGGAAAAAGAGAGGGTCATCATGATGAGGAGGCATGCCCGCTTCGAGCCTGCCCAAATAGTGGTACCCATTAACCATCCTAAGAATCCGACGCTTCCCATTGTCTGGGAAACAATCAATCTCATAGAAATGGTGGAGGAATTCCAAGTGCAACCATGGGTCAATCCCTATGATGAATGCGATCGCAGCCAGTGGATAGAAGAAAGAGAATATCTGGATTTCATATGCCCCGATCCCTACAAAGCAGGGGAGAGTGACTTTGATGAAATGGAGGGAGAATACGATGATCCACTCAATGAAATCTCCTTAGCATCACTATTCAACCAAGAGGAGATAGCTGATTTCCTCCATAACTACATAATCAACAAAGAAGACGAAGAGGAGAAAGTCCAAGCTGACATTTCCATTTGGGGACTGCTCGTGTCCCAAAGAAATAGCCACCGTGCAAGTATCACAGATGGATCTAGTTCAAAGGCTCTGTTTGGCAAAGAAGATGGTGGAAAAGAGTATAAAATTAAGGAAGTCAAAGCAAAGGAAGGTGACCCCTGAATGCTGCAGTCACAACATGGCCAAGAACTTTAAAACATTGCTTTTATTTTCTAAATCAAGCTAGGACATATTTTGGGCCCCTGTTCGGGCATTTTATTTCTGCTAAGTGCATTTCTATTTTATCTTCTAGACTATGCTTATTCAATGGTATGATTTCCTAAATTGCAATTGCCAGTACACTATGGTCTCTTTGCCAAGTAAGGAAAATTTCAAGGAATCAAGTTCCTTGTATCGATAACAAAAAAGAAAGAAGGGATGAACTTTAGTTACTTAAGAAACTAGGTTTTTGTCAAAACTTAGAAAGAAGATGCTATCTCCGTGAGAACACTTAGGGTTAGCTTGCCCATTACGAAGGTACAAATGCAGGGGGAGATTCAGAAAAACATCTCCAAATCAAATTCCCTCTCGAAATACATAAAACCTCTTATGAGAAAAATGCTCATTGGGTGACCAAGTAGCCCAAGCAAAAGTAAGAGCAAAGCCTGCTAGGGCAAGAAAATGCAAAAATGGCAGCCTAGGCAAAAGTGAAGGCATTCAAAGAAAAGCTTGCTAAGGACTCAACCTCCATCAGGTAACCTAGGCAAAACTTAGAGCATGTGAGGAGAAAAACCAAGAGTGGAAACCTAGCCTCAAAGGTTATAATCCTGGAACTACGTTTATGGCCTGATTCCCTAATCGGGATACGTAGGCAATCTCTCCTTGAGATGCGGCCCAAACATTCGGAAAAGAGGAAAAGCATCAAAGCAATTTGTACTCAATGATAGGCACAGCTAACCCTGCGTATTGAGCTCGCAAAAGATAAGTATACTTTTTTCGAGGAATTGACAACGACCAAGGGACACGAGAATTGTTGGTCATCCCCTCCAACTTAAGAGTCATTGATACAATGAGCAAGAAACCTCAAAAGCTTTCGAGTTTGGCAAACAGACTATGGGACATTGCAAAAGCAAAAGACAAAAAATCAAAGACTAAGCATAAAGAAAGAATGTGGAACAGGGATGCCACTTGGCTAAAGGAAAACCTAGCTCCCTTGGGAAAATAGAAATAACGGCCAAATAATCAAATACCTCGGTCACAACAACGATTCTTCAGCCGAGTAATCGATTCTTCGGCCGGTATTTCATTTTACACAAACTACTATCTATCAGTAAACACATGTTCAAAGCCATGCTCTGACTCTAGCATGCATAAAAGCATTCAAGGACACAAAAAGCATTCTCATAGACAAAAACTTGTTTATCAAAATCATTGTTGTGGTTGCTTTCACTATACAAATATAGTTTCTGTCTATTTTCCACTAACTATGAACAGGAAAAAGAAAGAAAAGCCCTAAAAGCTAGGCGATCTCTGGGATGAAGGCAAGGACTGTCTGCTAGTCTCCACGTCTTCTCTATCCGCAACTGGTACTCGCTCAGCCTCAAGCTGCACCCGAAAGAGGATACAAATACTCAGAATCAAGGAAATATACAAAGCAAATGGAAATACATGGGAAAAGCCATATCTCAAGAATCCGACGGCGCTGCCTCCGAACCAAAGCCTCTGTACTCTGATAAGCATGTAGCCACTCCTGTACCACCTCGGCGGGCACCTGTAAAAGCAAATCGAATATCTCAAGCATTGAAATAGCAGATACAAACAAAGAAGAAAGTTCAGAAGTAGGATGATACCTATGAAACGCCAGCTGGCAACGTATAAAGCTGGGTAGTGCAAGGTGTAAGGGCCAGGCGCTCCTTCTCCCCATCATCAGAATGGAAGGAGACCAAAGAAGGAGCCCGTGGCCAGACAGGGGCAGCAGCAGGAGCCAAGAAAAGGCGGCAGTACTCCATATAGTCACCTGCCAGGAGAAGCAAGCCTGCCCAATCTATGAGCCGAGCATTTTTCAAATCTTCCTTAGACATCGAAGAAGTAGACCTCATCGATGCTGGCGGAGGAGGAGGAATGAACTGAAGTGCCTCATCACGCGGACGCCACTGGCTAGCCACCCGATCACCTAGGTACCAGGCTCGACAGAATGGACCCTCGAGCAAGCTGCGAGTACGATCCAGAACCCTGGAACCTGCAAGAAGAGCATCCTCTGGAACACCCTCCCAAGGATCAAATCATACCTACAAACAAGGTCAAGTCAGCTATAGCATAAAGTTATGGAAAACTAAGAACAAGGAAAGGAGAGAGGAAGTACCTGATCGACCGTCAACCGGTCCAAGACTCGGCGCCACTCAGGAAGGCTCAAAACAGGCGACCATGGCTTCTGATACCCCACCAGCCATCGCTTGTAACGAGGAACGCAGTTTGCTTTCCCATGTCTAGTATCGGTGGGAAACGGAAGAAGATGCTCGAAAGCCCAGAGCTGAAAAGCAGAATTAACCAGGACAAGCTCAGTACTCGAAAAAGTCAAAACAGGAAAAGAAGCAAAAGAGAAGGATATATACCTCAAGTACCCGATGGTGACCACCAAGAATGGGACTCTTGTCCCGTGAGCAAGCTCCAAGATTGCCATACAAAGTGGCCAAAGCAGACGCTCCCCAATCAAAATCCCTGACAATCTCCAAGTGTTATAAAAGGACCAAGAACTGTGTATGCACTGAACTATCCTTGTTGGCAAACAATGTTTGCCCAAGGACATAGAGAAGAAAGGCCCGCGCTAGCTGCTCCACGCTCACTTGGGTCAGAATGTCAGCTCTCATATAATTCTTGATCAGCCAAGCAAGGTCAATATGACCTCGAGAATGAAGAGAGGGCGCCTTGCCCAAGAACCACTCGAGAGCCCCTATCCGCTCCCAAAGCCTGGGATCAACCCGAAGAGGAATCCCGCCTACCAGCAAACCGGTCAGCAAAGAAAAGTCACCTGGCGTGATGGTCATCTCGCCAACAGCAGGGAAGTGGAACGTATCGGTGGTGTCCCACCATCTCTCCACCAATGAGGTCATCAATGACCAATCAACCTTTGGAAGGTTGAGGCCCAGAACGAATGCCTCAAAGCCAGCAACGCGTACTAACTCCCGAGCCTGCTCTGGCAACGTCAAGAACCACTTATGCGCCTCTCTGCCTCCACCATGAGCCTCTAATCTCCTGTTCCTCTGCAAAGATTCATCAAAGACAAAATGGAGTCAATCTCATGATTGCATATAACGAACGAAAGCTAGGGGCATCAGATTAAAACATCTTAAAGCATGCATTGCCTAAACAGGGGGCATAGTTATCTTAATTTCTTTAAACAAATTCAACCCAACCACGAGTCCTTATCATCTTCGCCCCTGGCTAAAAGGGATTTCATCCTGAAAACAAAATCAATATTTGATGAATTAAACTCCAAACTAAAGTAAACTTTTACTTTTCAGGAAACTCACCGGAACTTTGAGGACACTCAAGTGCTGCTCAGGCTCTCGGCGAACCACCTCGGCCTCTGGGCCACCACTAAGAGGGCGGTACTGTAGGAAACCGTCAAAACCCAACCTACGCGAAGGAAGGACGTAGGTAGCCGCGTCAAACACACCGGGCTCCTCAATCGCTTCCTCGTCGAAAGACGGATACTCGCACCTACATGGAGGGTGCGAGGATGAACCTGCAGCCTCTGTGGAAGATGGCGTAGCCATCATGGCTCAAGACCAGAGGGAAAGAAACCAACAGCAACGACGGCCACGGCAGCCAGAAGTAATGGCTGCCAACGAAAGAGTGGTGACCGGACGACGGTGATAAAGGAGGAAGACAGCGGCCGGATGACGGTGGTCGGAGGAAGAGGGAAACGGAGAGTTCTCAGACAAGAGGGAGAGAGGAGAAGAAAAGATTGAATGGGCCGTGAAATCGATTAAACCAAACTTAAATCGATTTTCTGACTTTTGGCGTTCCCACGGCCGATACATCGATCCTTCGGCCGCGATATCCATTACTCGGCCGAGGTAGCGATCTCCTGGCCCCCCCAATCAATCTCTCGCAGCAGCATCAGATCTTGCTCAATGCACCAACTCAAGCTATTATGAAGTTTTGGGTCCATGACCAACAAAACCATTGATTAAACCAGCCTTGGGGGCATGCCCAAGCACGAGAGAAGATCAAGCACTGTCAAGATTTCCTCTGTATATCAGCCCCGAGCTCTTCATCAATAATTCATCACCCAGCAAAGCGGCTCTATGCCCCTAATCATCTCAACAACCACCATCAAAGCTCACTATCACCTGGCAGCTCTATGTTTGCCGCTTAGCGGCTCTATGCCCGCTGTCCCATCAATTCAACTGGCTCTACACCCATGTTCAAGCTATTCAACGGCTCTATGCCTATCAACTCAAGCGGCTCAAAGCCCATTATCATAGCGGCCCCAAGCCCGTATTCACTATCAGCAGCACCGTCCTCAGTGGCTTCACCATTCAGCAGCTCCAAGCTCGCCATCATGCTTACTCATTTAGTAGCTCTATGCTCGCTACCTCTGCAGCTCTATGCCCGTATCCACATCTCAACAGCCTTGCAGCATTCATTGCCATCAAGCTACCCAATAGCTCTGCTCTGTATCAGCTATCTCAGCAGTTCCGAGCTCAAAACCACTATCTCAACTGGCTCAGAGCCGTAACCAACTCAACGGGCTCCTCGCCTATTATCTCAACTGGCTCCACGCCGTAGCCACTATCTCAACTAGCTCTACGCCGTAATTATCACAGGCTCTATGCCGTCCCAATCAAACAATCATCAACTCAGCGGCTCTAAGCCCACCCTTTAGCGGCTCCAAGCCCACTATCTCAACTGGCTCAAAGCCGTAACTATCTCAGCTGGCTCAAAGTCGTAACAATTCTCAACTGGCTCTATGCCGCCCCAATCAAGATATCGTCAATTCTCGGGCTCTACGCCTAAATGCTCAAAATCCAACATTTTGAATGCTCAAAGCTCTTCGAATGCCCAACCATTGTGTACTGGATGGTCAAGTTCTACACTTGAATGCTCAAGCTCTATGCTTAGATGCCCAACCACTGCGTATAGGATGCTCAAAGCCTATACTTTGAATGCTCAGATTCTGCCGTCCGAATGCTCGAGCTCTACGCTCTGAATGCTCAAGTCCGGAACTTGAAAGAAGCTCTAAGCTTATATCAAAACACACACGCACTGGCCCGTGCACATATTGCATCAATCACATCGATTCTGCACAATCATTATCATATCTAACAAATCATCATACACACATACTATGTTTTGCATATCTCTCTTATTCATGCAACAGGTCAACCCTGCAATCAACCGGCTCCATGCCTCGATTTTATTGATCGGTCCAGAACCTCGATCCTTTGGCTCTACGCAAAATTTAATGATGAGAAAGCTCTGCGCACAGACCATCAGAATACAACTGGGTCTACGCCTCGGTTCAATCACACCAAGCTCAAAGCTCCGATATTTCAAGTTCTCACCTCCAGAAGGCAAAGCTCTTTGAACTATCAACACCAGCTCAACGCTTTGGTTCTATCACCTCAGGCTCTCGCCTTATGATCAATGCCAGCTCTGCACTTCGGTCCGATCAAGCTCAAAGCTCCAACACCTCAGGCTCTCGCCTCATGATTGCAACCGGCTTCGTGCCTCGGTTCCTTCATTCCCATGCTCTGTGCTCAAGTTACTGGCCCCTGCGCCTCCCATATCTCAAGAAATGGCATCCAACTCGTCTCCGGAAGATGGCTTGGATCCCACCCCAATTACATCAATTCCTTCCAGCTCACTCGCAAGGATAGGCTGCTCTACCGAGCATCTCTCAGTTAAAGTAAGGATGGTCAAGAAAAGCAAACACACCTGTCGTGTACTGATCTACACCGAAATACTAACGTAACTCTCCGCAAAAACTTCCCCCGGCAGCCCCGCGCTCCTTCAACTACTCCCCGCCAAAACCCTGGCATCGCCTAGGTACGTCACACTACGGCTTTAAAAGCCCAAAGGTACGTCTTCTGTCTCTAACCCTCCAAACTTTTTCTTTTTTATTGCCCCAGAACTACGGTTGGTCTGAATTTCCCTGTGGAATACGTAGGCAGCCTCCCGGCCCGACCATAACAAAACCTTTTTTCAAAAACCCTTGGAATAGTGGTTGGACCAAATTGAGTTGCTTTTACAGCTTTGACTATTACTCAAACATATCTCGCGATCCGTTTGAGCTCAGTCAAAGAAGGGCATCTGTAGACACCCCAATTTGGCCTAACGATTATTTCAAGTCCCACCTTGGGACCATCCCGATGATGATACGGATTCGATGATTACTGATTGCCTTCTTGTGAAACCCATGGACTTATGGTAGGAACTTTGAGCCACTTAGAGGACCCAATCCATAGCCAAATAGCCTTTCAGACAGAAACATAGTGTTCTAGGAAAATCCATCAGTCGGCCGCAACATCGATCTCACGGCCTTAACATCCATTCTTCACCCGAGCAACCTGTTGCTTGCAAAATCTCCCTGAGAGATCAATACCTCGGCCGCTGGATCCTTTCCTCGGCCGCTCAATCCGTTCCTCGGCCACGAGTTCCTTTGCTCGGCCGTTAGATCAACCTTTTTCCAGACTCTCGAATGTTCTGTCGGTTGTTTGATCCAATCCCGATACCTTTCCGATGCATTCGAGCCACGTTCAGAGATTTGCAATGAAGAGTTAGAATTGCATTGCAATTGCAATTGCAATCGTGTGATTTGATTGGACCGAGTGAGTCATCCCTTTGCCTATATAAAGAGGCCCTCGGACTCCGAAATACAACAACGAAATTAATCAGATTCACTCCCTCATCAGCCACGAAACTCTGCCCATATACTCTCTCAAACCCTCTCTACAAAAGCCCTAACCTCCCGAAGGCAGCCATCAATCTGACGATCAAACCCCGGAGTTCAAACCCTAACCCTAGGGTTTCATTCAAGAGGCAATCAATCAGTCAATCCCAATCGATCCGAAGCAATCAAGGTGGTGAGGCCCAATGGCCTCTGGTTTGGTTTAATTACTGTTTATTTTACTAATCGTAGCGTTTTGATCATCTGTTAAGCTTTCTGTCTGGTGTGAGGAAGAACACCCGCCGGGGCTTCGATGCCTCGGCCGGTACATCAATCCCGCGTGATTACTCGGCCATGACATCCATTCACCGGCCGAGTAATCGATCTGCTGGAACAGCTTTGTTTTGTTCTGCTTTCTGATGCATGTTCATTCATCGTCTTGGCTCACCTTATTTACTGTTTAAAGGCATAAAAACAGATTATGTGCTAGGGTTAAATAAAGCATCTATACGTCTTATGTTGAGCAATTATGGGCGAGCCTCACGGCTAGGCAGAGAGGGGTGCCTAACACTTTCCCCTTACTGTACTTTTGGCTTGCATATCCAGAATCTCTATCTATTTTCCTAGTTTTAATAAACTGGGTGGCGACTCTTTTTGATGATAACTGCTATCGTGTGGCGATACTTCTAGCCATAGAAGTATCCACGATCTTAGTTTATGAAGCGAGTAACCAATCGAGCAAACAAACGATGATCAACTGTATGGAGATGCCCCGCACGGGAGGTGTCTACACCAACCCTGTCTAGAAGGAAGTCAGTGGTGGTCAACTTAAGGAAGGTACTCCCGCAGAGCACACGTCTGCACCAGCCTCTCCCCCTTAGCAGCCGGCCCTGCGTGGCTGTGAAGTTTGCCCTGCGTGGCATTGGTACTTTTCTTAACATCTTACACTGGTATTTTGGCCCTTCGTGGCATTATTTTGGTTTGGTGGCCCTGTCTGGCCTTATTCACAGGTGACTTTGGCCCTTTGTGGCCGTTTCGTGTCTTGAACGATTAGTTTGCCCGACTCCTCGTGGCCTTTAACTGTGCAGGTGGCCATCTCATGGCCAGTCTTTCCATGTGCCATTGCCAAGCGTTTTCGTACTTAGTTGTTCTTACGTATGTGCTCCAGGTTTGTTCATACCCGAGCAAACTGTCAAGTATTTTCGTATTTGGATATTGTTGCATGTTCACGTATGCAACCCGAGTGTTTCATAATCGGAAATTTTCCCCGGCATATCCGTACTTACGTTACCCAAATGTACTCGTATTTGGCAAAAATGGGCATATTTTCGTATGCCTCCCAAGGTCTCACATACCTTGGGAAAGTTCTAAGTTTATGCATATTCACATATGCTTCCCAAGTTTCCTCGTACTTGGAAGTAATCCTAAGTGTATTCATACTTAGATTATATTTGTAAGTTTCTCGTACTTATTTAACACCCCAAATGCGTTCATATTTGGCCATAATAATTCTGAGTTTGTTCGTACTCAGATCACGTTGCATGTTCATGTATGCATGCTAGGTTTATTCGTACCCGTATGATTAACCAAGTATATTTCGTACTTGCAAAGTTTTGAATTGCCCAAAATTCTACACAATTACCATACACCACTGCTCCCCAATACGAAGTGAGGATTAAGTGTGAAGCCTGACTTCGTATTTAAGCATAGTAAAAGAAAAATTTCGAAAAACAGCATTGTTTTATCAAAATATGGGAATTTTATTCATAATTCAAGGACCCAATGGGGCGTTACGCGTACCCCTTGCAACTAACAAAAGCAAACACAAGAGAGTTTTATTCATAATTCCCACACAATCACGATGTGCATCCTAAAACAGGACGAAAAATAAACAAATTGGGTTCTTTTTAACAAAGAATTTTCTCAGATTATGGGCATTCCAGGGCCTCGGCACTGGGTTCCCATCCAGGTCTGCCAATCTATAAGCCCCAATGCCCACAATTTTAGTAACTCGATATGGGCCTTCCCAATTGGCTCCTAACTTACCCTCATTGGCCACCTTGGTATTGCCGAGCACCTTACGAAGTGCAAGGTCTCCAACACCAAATTCTCGTGGGTGAACATTCTTGTCATAGCTTTTCATCAGCTGCTCCTGGTATGAGGCCAAGTGCACCAGAGCCCTTTCTCTCCGTTCCTCGGCCAGGTCCAGTTCAATCTCTAGGGCTCTGTCATTGCCTCCACTTTCAACCAGAGTGGTTCTGTTGGTCGACAAACCAACTTCTAATGGAATAACAGCCTCCGTTCCATATGCCATTGAATAAGGGGTCTCTCCCGTAGACCGCCTAGGAGTTGTTCGATATGCCCATAGGACCAATGGTAATTCGTCGGGCCATTTTCCCTTGGCCTTGTCCAACCTCTTCTTAATCCCGTCAAGTATGGTTTTGTTGGACGCTTCCGCCTACCCATTGCTCTGCGGGTAGGCTGGGGTCGAGTAATAGTTCCTTATCCCATACTGGGCACAAAAAGCTTTAAACTTTTTCTGGAATTGGGATCCATTATCCGTAATCAGTGAATAAGGGACCCCAAACCTCGTAATGATACTTTTCCACACGAACCTCTCTATCATGGGTTCGATAATTTTTGCCAATGGCTCTACCTTAATCCACTTGGTGAAATAGTTTGTTGCGACCAACAGAAATTTTCCATTGCCCGTCGCCTTGTGGAGTGGACCCACAATTTCCATTCCCCATTGTGCGAATGGCTAAGGACTTGTCAATGGCACCAGATCCTTGGCTGGTATTCGGATCATGGGCGAGAACTTCTGGCACTCTCGCAAATTTTTACATACACCTTTGCATCCGCTTGCATGTGCGGCCACCAGTAACCCTGGGTAATTGCTCGGTGGGCAATAGACCTGCCACCAGCTTGACTTCCACATGTCCCCTCGTGAATCTTGTGGAGAAACTTCTACACCATCTTGGGATGCACACAAAGCAAATACGGTCCAGTGAAGGACTTTCTGTATAGATTTCCTTCAGGTGACAGCCAAAACCGTGCAGATTTTGTTTTAATCTTGTGAGCCTCTTTTTTATCAGTGGGGACTGTCCCATCTCATAAGAACTCCACTATTGGATCCATCTAGCTTGGTCCTTGGGTCGCGTCCAAGACCAATTCCACGCTCCTTCCAATACTTGGCTCAACAAGACATTCTACTGCCACCATTCGCTTAAACTCGGTTGGCACAGCCGCTGCCAACCAAGCCAGCAGATCTGCATGGGCGTTTTGCCCAGAACTTATCTGCTCAATGTACACCTTCTCAAAAGTGTCAAGCAGATCCTTGGCGGCCTCCATATAGGCTGCCATCTTTTCATTTTGAGCCTCGTACTCACCGGATAACTGATTTACCACGAGCTGTGAATCACAGAATACTCATATTCTCCTCACTTTCAGGGTCTTTGCACTTCTCAACCCTGCCAAGAGTGCCTCGTACTCTGCCACGTTGTTTGAAGCACTAAAACCCAGCCGAATTGACAATTCTATCATTACTCCCTCAGGGGGGGAAAGCACGATTCCAATTCCTGATCCGGTGTTGTAGGCGGAGCCCTCCACAAACAATTTCCATTCCAAGGGGTCCTGTTCGGCTGGCGATTTGCCTTTCTGGGCCGTTGGCTCAATTGGCCGCTCCTTTCTCACAGGAGGATGGGGAGCTACTGAAGGTGAGAACTCTGCCACAAAGCTGCCAGAACTTGCCCCTTTAGTGCGGTGCACGGCTGGTAGTCGATGTCAGTCTGACTCAACTCAATCGACCAAGTCAAAATTCATCCCAAGAAATCTGCCTTTCGTAGCAGAGATTTCAGAGGAAACTCTGTGTAAACCACAATTTTGTGACTCTGAAAATTATGGGGCAACTTTCTTACCGCTAACCTTAATGCCAGGACCAACTTTTCGAGAGGCAGATATCTCGTGTCTGCATCTAGCAACGTCTTGCTCATGTAGTAGACAGGGATCTGCTCGGATCCCTTGTCCCTCAGTAGTACTGCACTGACAGCATGTTCTGAAACTGCTAAGTACAAAGTCAAGGGCTCACCCGGTTCTAGAGTGGATAAGAGTGGGGCTGATGCCAAGTATTTCTTTAGATCTTGGAACGCCTGCTCGCATTCTGCTCCCCATACATATCCCTCCCTTTTTTTTAGCAGTTGAAAGAAAGGCATGCACTTGTCACTGGACCGGCTAATAAATTGGTTAAGGGCTGCTGCCATTCCAGTTAGTTGTTGAACCTCTTTCGTGGTTCTTGGACTTTGAAGCTTCTGCAAGGCTGTTATCTGGTCGGGGTTTGCCTCGATTCCTCTTATGATCACAAGGTGACCCAAAAACTTCCCTGAGCCTACTCCAAATGCACACTTCGAGGCGTTGAGCTTCAATTTGTATTCCATCAGTATTTCGAAGGCCTCCTTCAAATCAGCTATGTGATCTTGCTTCTCCTTGCTCTTAACCACCATATCGTCTATGTAATCCTCCATGGTCTTGCCGAGCAACTTCTTTAGCATAATCATTGCTAACCTCTGATACGTTGCTTCAGCATTCCTTAAACCAAAAGGCATGACGTTGTAACAATACAACCCTCTTGGAGTGATAAAGGATGTTTTTTTTTGATCGGGCCCGTACATAGCGATCTAGTGATATCCTCGGTATGCATCGAGAAAACTCATTCGCCCATACCCAGCTATTGCATCTACCAATTGATCTATTCTGGGGGGGGGGGGGGAAACTGTCTTTTGGACATGCTTTATTCAAATCGGTGAAGTCGACGCACACTCGCCACTTCCCGTTCTTCTTCTTTACCACCACAGTGTTGGACAACCATTCTGGGTAGTATACTTCTCATATAGCTTTTGCTTCTAACAAACGGTCAACTTCCTCAATCACATCGTCTACATGCTGTGCGGTCGATCGTCATTTTTTTTGCATTACAGGCTTATGTTGGGGTCCACATTCAGGTGGTGGCAAATCACGTTTGCTTCTACCCCAGGCATCTCTTCGGGAATCAATGCGAGCACATCGACGTGTTCCTTCAGGAATCCCTCCAACTCTTCTTCTTCTTGTTTAGTCAGGTTTTCCTCGATCAGGAAGTACCTTTCTAGATCATTCTCGTTGATCTAGATTTTCTTCAAACCCTCCACCACTTTCTCGGCGGGATCCCCTCCGACATTCTCGATGGTCGGCTGATCCGGGAGCTCGATAGCTTGAACTAACTGTGCTTTTGGTGCCTTCTTGATTATGAAAATCAAGCACTGTTGGGCAACCTTCTGATTTCCTCTAATCCTCTCAACACCATTAGAACCAGGGTACTTAACCATTTGATGGTAAGTGGAGGAGACTGCCCTCATCTTGTGCAACCATGTCCTTCCTATAATCGCGTTATAGGAAGATGGTACATCTACCACCAAGAAGTCAATTCTTAACACCACTGTCCCTGCCTAAACAGGAAGAGTAACCTTGCCCATGGGCCAAACTGCTCCTGCACTGAACCCGACCAAAGGAGTTATAGACTGCGCCAGGTCCGCCTGTGTCAGTCCCAACTTCTTGAACGCATCGTAGTACAACACTTCTGTGCAACTGCCTGAGTCTACTAGGATTCTCTCCATGTCATACTCCCCGATTCGTAAGGTTATGACTAGGGCATCGTTGTGAGGTACCTGAACTCCGCCCATGTCCTCGTCCGTGAAGACTATGCTTTCGTTTCATTCTTTGACCTCTCACCCTCGTTTCTTTCCCAGATGCGTCACGTGCTGGTCATGCTTTATTTGCCTTTGGAACAACCTCACCTCATTTCTCGTATAAGGTGTGGCCAATCCATGTATCATATGGATCACGCTTCTTGGATTTTGTTCAAAATCCAGCTCCATTGCCTTCTCTGCACCCCTGTGCTCCTCTTGAATGAATTCTTTCAAATAACCTCTCGAAACCAAGTCGTCGAGGTGTTGCTTGAGCATCTCGCAATCCTCCGTCATGTGACCCCAATCCTTGTGATAACTGCAGTGCTGACTCGTAGCTCTTTTTGCATCCTTATCACCCTCCAGCCTCGGGGGCCACTGAAAATATGTGCGATTCTTTATTCGATAAAGAATCCGATAGATTGGTTCTTTCCAAACTGTCGTTACTGAGAAGAAAGACTTGGGGTCTGGGGCATGCTTCTCTTTGTACGACTCTTTCTTAGCCTGCCCATGTTCCTTCCTCTCTTTGTAAGTTTTGGGCTCTGGCTTATCCGCCTTCTTTGCAGAGCCCCAACTTGCCATCTTCCCGCAGTATGTCATCCTCGTTTCTAGCATGTTGCTCTATTCGTTCCATTACTTTTGCCAGTGTATCCACTGGATTCATGTTTAGGGACTTCCGTAGTTCCCCCCCCCCCCCCCCGAACAGGCAGCCCCGTTTTGAACGTGGCTATGGCGTACTCCTCACTGCAACTTTCTATCTCGTTGAAAGTTTCCCAGTACTTCTTTGCATAATCCCTGATCGGCTCATTCTCTCCCTGCTTCATAACTGAGAGACTCTCAAAAGTTTTAGGTGGCCTCCTGCTCTTTAAGAATTGAGCAGTGAATTCCTCGGCCAGTTGCCTCAATCCTCGTATGGTGTTCAGCCCTAGCTTATGGAACCAAGACAAGGCTACCTTTCCCAAACTCGATGGGAACATTTTACACGTGATTGCGTCATCACCGTCATGCATGAACATTGCCTGCTGGTAATGTTGTATATGTGCCACTAGGTCAGCATTTATCTCGTACAGGATGAACATCCCATGCTTCACCTGCTCAGCAATCTTGCCTCCTGCAATCTCTTTGCAAAGGGAGAGGATGCTATGTTGCTAAGGGCCTTCCGTGCCGCTTCTCATGCAGACACGGTCCCTTCTTCTTGTTCCTTCGTATTTTTGGGAGCAACCCTTTTCCAATCGGAGTCAGGTCTCTCGTACATGTCCTTATGGTGCTTTCTGGTCCCTCCTTCCCCAGGGGTAGGACTTCTGCTCCTTTTTTGTGAAGAAGCCCTCCTTCGTCTTGGAGTGAGACTCCTGCTCCTGCTCTTCCTTCTTCGTGAAGGAGCTTTCTTATACTCCACCATAGCTACCTTGTCTCCTCTGGAAATTCTTCGTAAAAGTCCAGAATCCTCCGGATGTTCTCGCATCTGCTGCAACTGTTCAATCTCGTATTCTCGTCTCTTAATCAGACGAGCGTACTCCTCAATTTCCTGTCTCTTCTTATCCAAGATATCCTCATTGTTGTGCACACTTTTCGAATGTGCAACTGACTCTCTTCCACGGTGGGACTTGCTCCTTCTCGTGGATTCCGTGGCCATTCTTCTTTATCTGTTCTTGGAGTCTCCATGGACAGCCAAGGGGCGGTCTTTGCTCGTGGTCCTCTTTGCATGCCCGCCATCGGGCTTTCTCCGAGGACCCAGTGGGGACTTATCATCTCCCCCACCCAGCTGATTGTTTGGATCAAGCGGCGTTTTTGGATCTTCTTCCACCATGGTCGCTTTTTCAAAGGGATCTCTTTCGTTTCCCACAAACGGTGCCAATTGTAAGTGCAGAAAAATGAAGAGAGCTTTGAACAACACAAAAAAGTAACGGCTACCTTCGACTTCTCACCGAAAAATTATTCACGTCGCCGGAACCCTAATCTGCAAAATAGACAAGGAGTGAGCGCACCTTTGCCTCTCATGGCAAAGGCCCTCCGATGCCTAAGTTAGTATCACGTACTAGCAAAAAACCCTAATTATCAATAGGAAAGTCGAACTGCAAAGTATCGCGTAACACGTACCTTAACCTCTTGGTTTACCTCATACTTATAGATTCATAAATGCTTGCTGTCCAAGCTTCCTTGTTGCCCTGGATTTCCTTTCTCATATAGGAAACCCAGAATATCATGGATTCTCGTTTCCTTAACCGTTCATTACTTTTTACCATTTTGGACTCTTTGCCATAACTGGCCGAACAACCCATTCCCGTTGGGTAATTTCTCTGAATCTTATTTCGTCAAGATCCTATTTCCTTACTGGATGCCTCCGCCTTGGAACCTTCTAGAGCATTCCTTGCAGTTGTGGCTGTTTTCTAGAATAATGCTCCTGTTCGGCTCTCACATTGCCGAACAGACTCCTGGTCCAGTAGCTTCTCATGTTACTGTCCCTTACCATATTCCTGGTCTAATAACCCCTCGTGCTTATTGGACCATGCCCTTGTTCAGATTACTTGGACCACTGACTTCTCATGCCATTGGCCCATGCCGCCGCCCACCGTCTTGCACTTCAACTGTCATTATTACCGTTAAAGCCGTGGTCCCACGTACCACGTGTTCGGGCCTCTCGTGCAACTGTTCGGGAATACCTCCCTACAGCGGCTAGTAGTCGATGTCATACTGACTCAACTCAACCGACCAAGTCAAAATTTGTCCTGAGAAATCTGCCTTTCCTTGCAGAGATTTCAGAGGAAACTCAGTGTAAACCGCAATTTTGTGACTTTGAAAATAATGGGGCAGCTTTCTTGCCGCTGTCCTTAATGCCAGGACCAACTTTTCGAGGGGCAGATATCTCATCTCTGCATCTAGTAACGTCTTGCTCACATAGTAAACAGGGATCTGCTCGGATCCCTTATCCCTCAGAAGGACTGCACTGACAACATGTTCTAAAACTGCTAAGTACAAAGTCAAGGGCTCACCTGGTTCAGAAGTGGATAAGAGCGGGGCTGCTGCCAAGTATTTCTTCAGATCTTAGAACGCCTGCTCACATTCTGCACCCCATTCATATCCCTCTCTCTTTTTTAGCAGTTGAAAGAAAAGCCTACACTTGTCGCTGGACCAGCTAATAAATCGGTTAAAGGCTGCTGCCATTCCAGTCAGTCGTTGAACCTCTTTCGTGGTTCTTGGACTTTGAAGCTTCTGTAAGGCTATTATTTGGTCGGGGTTTGCCTCGATTCCTCTTATGGTCACAAAGTGACCCAAAAACTTCCCTGAGCCTACTCCGAACGCACACTTCGAGGCGTTGAGCTTCAATTTGTACTCCCTCAGTATTTCGAAGGCCTCCTTCAAATCAGCTATGTGATCTTGCTTCTCCTTGCTCTTAACCATCATATCGTCTATGTACACCTCCATGGTCTTGCCGAGCAACTTTTTTAGCATAATCGTTGCTAACCTCTGATACGTTGCTCCGGCATTCCTCAAACCAAAAGGCATGACATTGTAACAATACAACCCTCTTGGAGTGATCAAGGACGTTTTTTCTTGATCGGGCCCGTACATAGCGATCAGGTGATATCCTCGATATGCATCGAGAAAACTCATTCGTCCATAATCAACTATTGCATCTACCAATTGATCTATTCTGGGGAGGGGGAAACTGTCTTTTGGACATGCTTTATTCAAATTGGTGAAGTCGACGCATACTCGCCAATTCCCATTCTTCTTCTTTACTACCACAGTGTTGGATAGCCATTCCGGGTAGTAGACCTCTCGTATAGCCTTTGCTTCTAACAAACGGTCAACTTCCTCAATCACAGCGTCTACGTGTTGTGCGACCGATCGTCGTTTTTTTTGCATTACGGGCTTATGTTAGGAGTCCACATTCAGGTGATGGCAAATCACGTTTGAGTCCACCCCAGGCATCTCTTCGAGAATCCATGCGTAGACACCTCCCAAATGGGGCATCACCATACAGTTCGATCATCACTGTGTTTGCTCAATTGGTTGCTCGCTTCATAAACCAAGATCGTGGATACTTCCATGGCTAGAGATATCGCCACACGATAACGGTTATCATCAAAACAGAGTCGCCACCCAGTTTATTAAAACTAGGAAAATAGATAGAGATTCTGGGTACGAAAGCCAAAAGTACAGTGAGGGGAAGGTGTTAGGCACCCCTCCCTGCCTAGCCGTGAGGCTAGCCCATAATCATTCAACACAAGACATATAGATGCTTTATTCAATTCAAACACGTAATCTGTTTTTATGCCTTAAACTGTTAAAAAGGTGAGCCGAGATCGTAAATAAATCATGCGTCAGAGAGCAGAACAAAACAAAGCTGTGCCAGCAGATCGATCACTCGGCCGGCGAATGGATGTCGCGGCCGAGGGATCATGCTGATTCAATGTACCGGCCGAGGCATCGAAGCCCCGGCTAGTGTTCTTCCTCACACTAGACAGGAAGTTAACAGATGAGCAGAAAGCTATGATTAATGAAATAAACGGGAATTAAACCAAACTAGAGGTCGTTGGGCCTCACCACCTTGATCCCTCAGTTGCTTGATTGCTTCGGATCGATCGGGATTGATTGCTTCTTGAACGAAACCCTAGGGCTAGGGTTTGAACTCCAGCGTTTGATCGTCGGATTTGGGGCTGCCTTCGGGAGGTTGGGGCTTTTGTAGAGAGGGATTTTAGGAGTATATAGCCAAAGTTTCATGGCTTGAAAGTGTATAGATCTGAGGAATTTCGTATCTCTTTGTTGTATCCGAGGGTCTCTTTATATAGGCAAGGGCGTGACTCACTCGGTCCAATCAAATCACAGGGTTGCAATTGCAATTGCATTGCAACACAAACTCTTCGTTGCAATCTCTGAACGTGGCCCGAACGCATCGGAGAGGCGGCGTAATTGGATCAAACAACCGACAGAAGGTTCGAGAGTCTGAAAAAGGGCCGATCTGGCGGCCGAGTAAAGGATGTGGCGGCCTGGAAATGGATGTGGCGGCCGAGCCATTGATCTGGCGGCCGAGGCTTTGATCTCTCAGGGAGATTTTGCTAGCAACAGGTTGCTCGGGTGAGGAATGGATGTTAAGGCCATGAGATCGATGTTGTGGCCGACCGACGGATTTTCCTAACACTCTATGTTTCTGTCTGAAAGGCTATTTGGCTCTGGATTGGGTCCTCTAAGTGGCTCAAAGTTCGTACCATAAGTCCAGGGGTTTCACAAGAAGGCAATCAGCAATCATCGAATCTGTATCGTCATCGGGATGGTCCCAAGGTGGGAGTTGAAATAATCGTTAGGCCAAATTGGGGTGTCTACAGACGCCCCTCTTTGACTGAGCTCAGACGGATCGCGAGACATGTTTGAGTGATAGTCAAAGCTGTAAAAGCAACTCAATTTGGTCCAACCACTATTCCAAGGGTTTTTGAAAAAAGTTTTTGTTATGGTCGGGCCAGGAGGCTGCCTACGTATTCCACAGGGGAAAGTCAGACCAACCGTAGTTCGGAAGGGCAAATAAAAAGAAAAAGTTTGGAGGGTTAGAGACAGAAGACGTACCTTTGGGTTTTAAAAGCCGTAGTGTGACGTACCTAGACTGAGCCAGGGTTTTGACGGAAAGTAGTTGAAGAAGCGCGGGGCTGCCGGGGAAGTTCTTGCGGAGAGTTACCTTAGTATTTTGGGGTAGATCAGTACACGGCAGATGTGTTTGCTTTTCTTGGTCATCCTTACTTTGACTGAGGGGAGATCGGTAGAGCAGCCTATCCTTGTGAATGAGCTGGAAGGAATTGATGTAATTTGAGGTGGAATCCAAGCCATCTGCTGGGATGAATTGGACGCCAGTTTTGAGAGAGGGGTGGAACCCAAGTCATCTTCTAGAGACGAGTCAGGTGCCGTTTGAGATATAGGGGGCACAGGGGCCAGTGACTGAAGCACGGAGCGTTGTGATGAGGGAACCAAGGCGTGGAGCCGGTTTAGAAGATTCAAAGCTTAGAGCTTTTGATGAAACCAAAGCGCGGAGCTGGTGTTAATAAAGTTTTTGCCTTTTGGAGGTGAGAACTTGAAATATCAGAGCTTTGTGCTTTGACAGGATTGAACCGAGGCATAGAGCCGGTTGTATTCTGATGGTCTGTGCACGGAGCTTTCTCATCATAAAATTTGGCATAGAGCCAAAGGATCAAGGTTCTGAACCGATCAATAATACCGAGGCGTAGAGCCGGTTAATTGCAAGATAGACCTGCGAGTGAGTGAGAGATGCAAAACATAGCATGTATGTATGGTGATTTGTTTGTTAGATGTGAACAGATATGATTATGCAAACTCGATGTGATAATGGTGATGCAAATGTGCACGGGCCCGTGCGTGTGTGTTTGATATAAGCTTAGAGTTTCTTTCAAGTTCCGGACTTGAGCACTCAAAGAGTAGAGCTCGAGCATTCGGACGGCAGAATCCGAGCATTCAAAGTACAGGCTTTGAGCATTCAGTACGCAATGGTTGGGTATTCAAGCGTAGAGCTTGCACATTCAAGTGTAGAACTTGAGCATCCAGTACACAGTGGTGGGGCTTGATAATTGTTGCTGATTGGGATGGCGTAGAGCCTGTTTGAGAGTTGTTTCGGCTTTGAGCCAGTTGAATTGGTTACGGCTTCGAGCCAGTTGGGATAGTTATGGGTTTGAGCCAGTTGAGGTGGATGGGCGTAGAGCTGCTGAGTGATGGGCTTGGAGCCGCTGAGTCGATAACAGGCATGGAGCCATTGAAATAGTGGGCTTTGAGCCGCTGATATTGAGTACAGGCATTGAGCCTCCGTGATAATGGGCTTCGAGCCGCTGAATCGATAATAGGTGTAAAGCCCCTAGGATGATAGGCTTAGAGCCGTTGAATAGCTTGAACATGGGCTTTGAGCCGCTTGATTGGTGAACATGGGCGTTGAGCCGCAGAGATAATAGGCAAGAAGCCTGTTTTGAAAATGGGCTTCGAACCGCCGAATGTTAGCGAGCTTAGAGCCGCTGAGATGGCTAGGATAATGGGCGTGAAGCCACTGAGATGTGGAGTCATTGAAACAACAATCATGGCTTTAAGCCATTGAGTAGTGGGCTTGGAGCCGCTGAAGAGGCATGCAGCTACCGATGCGGGCGTGGAGCCGCTGAGATAATAGGCAAGGAGCCTGCTGAGGTGATATAGGCTTGGAGCTGCTATGAGGATGGGCTTCGAGCCGCTGAATTGATAACAGGCATGGAGCCACTGGGATAACGGGCATAGAGCCGTTGAATAGCTTGATAGCGATGAGCTTCGGTCAGCAGTTTGTGGAGAGTGATCATTTTGTACTTGCTCGGAGGTGCCCCAAGGCTGATTCTGTCATTGCTTCTGTTGGTCATGGACCCAGAATTCCATAATGGCTTGGGTTAGTGCACTGAGCAAGATCTGATGCTGCTGAGGAGAATGGATTAGGAGGCCAGTGGATCGATCTCTCGGCCGAGCAATGGATGTAACGGCCGAGGCATAATTAGTCAGCCATTTAATCGCTTCGATTCCAGACTGTTATAAAAGCCGAGCCTTCGGCATTTTGTTTTCATTTTCCTCTTCCTTTCTTCTTCGTTTTCTCTTCCCCGAGAGTTCCACTGAGGAGTCTCCTCCCTTTTGCTTTGATTCATTCCCGCTGGGCCCCGGGGATGGGTGAAGTGCGGCCAGTGATTGCGGAGGGAGTCCGCGTTGCTTTTGGTTCTGTCTTGCCACTTGATTAGAGACCCTTGCATGGGTGGCTTGCTTCCGTGACGCGGAACTCCTGGGGTAGCGTCTGTACGCGGTATGGTGATTTTTCTGGGCTGTGTGACGTTTCTTCTGCACCGCAGTGCTACTTTGGTATACGTCGCCCTGGGGGGTTCCTTTTACTTTTTTGCAGCTGGTCTCTGACGTTTGGATCATCAAAGAGTTCGGCATCCTCTTCTCCTTCTTTTGTTTTCCTGCATAGGTTAGTTTGACAGGAAACCGATGTATAGCTTTGCTTAGGAAATATGGGATGATTCACCCTGTGATGTAAAAAGCTTTTATTATATGAAACAAAATCTTTTGCTCTGTCATATGATTGTGTATGTATGTGTTGTTCACTGTTTGTGTATGATGAAATTGATGTTTTTGTTAAAAATCCAGTGACACGGATAGAACCGTGGAAGGGCTGTAGAAACAGTCGTTTTGGCGGCCGAGCCATCGATGTGGCGGCCGAGGGATCATTTCATCTGCCAGATTTTGACTTGAGGTCATCCTTGATTTTTACGGGCTGGTGGATCGATCCTGTGGCCGTCTATTCGAAATGCCGGCCGAGATACCGACTAGATTACCAACGAATTTAGAATCCGATTCCGATTCGAACTAAGACTCATCCTAGCCTATAAGTATACGTTTTACGAACTCGATGATGCTTGTCAGCAACGATTTCATGGCACAACCAGTCCTTGATCAGTGGTTGAATTCTTTTAACGGCCTCGACCGTTTGCACTTTAGGTCCTTTGGTATGGACTTCATCTTCTCCCTTCGCCAAATTTTCGTGAATTTTGCTTTCCTTCGGGCAGCCACTAGCTTGTGGGACCCTACTTTCCATGTCTTTCGATTTAGAAGAGAGGAATTGTGTCCTACTATTGAGGAGTTTGCAGCTATCATGGGTCATTCGGATAGAGAAGGTCTCATTGTCCCTAACCCTTTGTTTAATCGGCCAATCTCTTGAGGGATTTGCTCCAAATTCAAAAACATGAAGTTAGGTTTTTCATGGTAAATGGAAGGTTGGAAACCTTGCACCTTGTTCAGCGCTTTGGTACCACTGAAGCTGATCATCAAATTCCTCAACAGAAGGCGTGCTTCCATGCGTTGTGCATTTGTCTCCTTCATTACTACTTGCTTGGACCTTCCTCTGGCCATGCTGATTCTATGCTGCTTGACTTTGCCCAACAGATGGGAAACTGTGTAGGTTTTGTTGGTTTAGTGTTGGCAGAGACCTTGATCGGCCTTGACATGGTAAAGGGTGATCCTACAGCCCAGTTTTCAGGCAGCCCTTTGTTGCTATAGGTTCGCTCTTTTCCTGTTTTCTTTTTTGCCAAATTTATCTTTTCGCTCATCTCTCTTTTGTTTGGACGCACATGTTCTCACAGCTCGCAATTTTCCCTTGTTTTCCATGGGTATGGCTTTATGAGAAGTTGAGGGTGTGGGATGTGCCGAAGCGGCTGCCCTATGGTTTAGATCACTGCGTGGAGCGTCGTGTGATCAGACAATTTCCCACTGAAGTTGCTTGGAAAGCATGGATGGTGACTCGAAAAGGGAATCGGATCCAGTGGGCTTGCCCTTGGTATGGTGTAAAGAGCATGACTGCAAGCACTATGAACCATTTTGGTGTAGCAGTGATTGGCATCTCTCAAGTTACCTTCTATTTTCCTGCTCATTTCCAAAGGCAGTTTGGGGCTGAACAGGTTCAAGTTTCGGGTGACCCAGAGTATGATGTTTCTAAGGTTCATGATGCCAACCTTCGTCGCAACGTGCTTTGTTTTTGGCCAAATCGAGTAATGCAAGAGGTTGCTGAAAACTTTACTGACAAGCTATCGGGCTCGTATAAGCGTTGGTTAGAGAAAAACCTTTTGAAGGACAAGAGTGCAAAGAGAAGGAAGACCTAGAGATTGACACTTTGCTTATGCTTTTTGAAAGATTTGTTTTATTCTAGTTTCCATAGATTGAGAATTGTTTGAGCTTGCTTTCCTTTTTCCTTGGAAATAATAAAACATTTGGTCATTTTATATGAGAATGTTGCTGTCATGGTTTAATAATGAGCATGCCTCAGGATAGACCTGGAAATTTTGGAAGTGTTGGTAATAGCAGTGGCCGAATCTCAATATAGAGATTGCCTACGTATCCCATGAAGGGAATCAGGCCATAAACGTAGTTCCTAGACAATTTGTTTTGTTTTTGGTTGGGGTTCACTCGAGTATTTTTTCTCTCCTTTTATGCTCTTGATTTTGCCTAAACCGCCCTTGCGGGTTTTCAATCTAGCGAGCGCTTTTATTTATGCCTTAGTTTTTGCCTAAGCCACCCTTGCGGGTTTTCGACCTAGCAAGCTGCTCTAATTTTTGCTTGGGTTCGCCCACCCTTGTGGTTTTTGACCCAACGAGCATCTCTCAGGGGTAGTACTTCCTCAGCTTGTCAATGTTGACTGGCGTTGCGAATTCCATTCCATCCAGGTCTGCAATGTACGCTGCTCCTCCAGAAAGTATGCGTTTGATAAGGTAGGGGCCTCCCTAATTTGGTCTAAACTTGCCCCTTGGGTCTGAAACATGGCGACGGACGGCCTTGTGTACCATATCTCCCACATTGATGTCTCTTGGTTTTACTTTCTTGTTGAATGCTCGTGCGATGCGACGTTGATATCCTTGCACGTGGTATAGTGCTCTCAGCCTTCTTTCATCTAGCAGTGCTAACTCATCATAGTGGTTTTGAATCCAATCCTCTTCGATCATTCCAGTTTCGGCTAGTACCCTTAGTGAGGGCAACTCCAATTCGATTGGTAAGACAGACTCCAATTCTATTGGTAAGACAGCCTCCATTCCATAGACTAGGGAGTAAGGGGTAGCCCCAGCTGAAGTCCTTTCAATTGTGCGGTAGCCCCATAATGCCAGAGGTAACATTTCTGGCCAGTCCGTGTCGTGTCAGTAGTCTTTCGTAAGATCCTCTTGATGTTCCTGTTTGCAGCCTCAACTGCTCCATTGGTTTAAGGTCGGTAAGTAGATGACCGATGATTCTGTATCCCGAATTCAGCAAAGAGCTTTTTTGTCGCCCCTTTAAGTGTGATCCGTTGTCGCAGATGAACTCGTGGGGCACACCATACCGATAGATGATATTGGTGCGGATAAACTTGGCCACATGAGTGGCTTTGAAGGTTGCATAGGAAGCCGCTTCTACCCATTTGGTGAAGTAGTCGATGGCCACTAGAATAAACTGATGTTTGTATTTCCCCTTCAGATTTATGCTTCCAATAAAGTCTATCCCCCAGGTGGAGAATGGCCAAGGGGATGTCATGCTATATAGTTCCGTAGGGGGTATACGCAGGCGATCAGCGTGAGTTTGGCACTTGAAACATCGGCGGACATGGTCAGCACAGTCAGCTTCCATGGTAGTCCAGTAATATCCTTGATGCAGGATCTTCTTTGCCATTGTTGCCCCATTCATGTGTGGCCCACAGATTCCTTCATGTATTTGCTCCATAATCTTGTGGCTTTCCTTTATGGTAACACAAAGTTGGTTGGGACCCAAGTGTGCCCTTCGATACAGTGTTCCTCCGCAGACTATAAATTGGGCGGTAAATTTTCGCAAAGCCATTTTGTCCTTTGTGGTGGCTTCAGAAGGATACTCCCCTTCTTCTAAGAATTTCTTCACATCTTCATACCATGGTTTTCCATCATCCTCACTTTCTTCAGTAAAGGTGCATTCACATGCGGGTTTGTCCTTCTGCTCGATCATGAGAGGTTGCATTGTGAACTCCAGGGGTATCTCAACCATAGAGGCTAATGTTGCTAGTGCATCTGCGAATCTATTGCTTACTCGCGGGGTGTGTGTAAAAATAACAGAGTCAAATTGTGGAATTAGAGACTCTAGCACAGAATGGTATAGTTTTAGTGTTTCTTCCTTGACCTTCCAGTCTCCTCTTGCCTGGGATACTACTAGGTTTGAATCCCCAATGACTTCTTTCCTCTTTGCCCCTAGTTCCAAGGCTGCCTCCATTCCAGTAATGCAGGCCTCATACTCAGCCTGGTTGTTGGTGACTTCAAACCTCAGTTTATATGACAAAGGGATATCAGAGTCGTTCGGGGAAACTAGCAGTACCCCTATGCCATATCCACATTGGTTTGATGCTCCATCGAAATAGAGCTGCCAGGTATCGTTTAGGAGACACAAGATGTCTTCATCAGGGAACATGAAATCCTCTGCCTCGGCCTCTGTCACAGGGTGATCTGCCAGGAATTCTGCCACAGCCCTTCCTTTCACTGATTTCCTTGTCATGTACTTAAGATCGAATTCTGCAAGCAACAGCAACCACCTAGCCAGCCTTCCAATAAGTGCTGGCTTCTCGAAAAGGTATTTGATTGGGTCAAAGCGAGAAACCAGCACTACCGGATGTGCCAATAGGTAATGCCTTAGTTTCTTCATGGCCCATACTAGCCCCCAACAAGTTTTCTCGAGGGGAGTGTACCTTGCCTCAAAATCCATCATCTTTTTACTGAGGTAGTATATGGCGCACTCTACCTTGGCGTCGTTTTCTTGTGCTAGCATGCATCCCATGGACGTGTCTGTCACTGAGAGATACAGAATCAATGGCTTTCCAAGAATGGGTGGTGACAACACAGGTGGGTTTTGAAGATACTCTTTGATTGCCTCGAAAGCTTGCTGACAGTCTTGATTCCACTCAAAATCATTACCCTTCTTTAGAAGTTTGAAAAGAGGCTCACAGGTGGTTGTGAGTTTAGAAATAAACCTGCTGATGAACTGCACCTTTCCCAGGAAACTCCTCACTTCCTTTTCTGTCTTTGGTGGTGATATCTCCATGATAGCCTGTATCTTGGAAGGGTCTACTTCGATTCCTCTTTGAGTGATGAGAAATCCCAACATTTTGCCCGCTGTTACCCCAAAAGTGTATTTTTTAGGATTAAGACGTAGCTTGTATTGCCTAATCCTCTCAAAGAACTTCTAAAGTGCTTTATGATGTCCTTCCCTTTCCCTTGACTTGACTATCATGTCGTCAACATATACCCCGACCTCCTTGTGCATCATGTCGTGTAGCAGGGTTGTGGCCATCCTCTGGTAGGTAGCTCCAGCATTCTTCAGTCCGAATGGCATTACTCGATAGCAGTAGGTTCCCCATGGTGTAGTGAAGGTGGTCTTCTCTCTATCCTCAGGAGACATCAGAATCTGATTATACCCAGAAAACCCATCCATGAAAGACAGCAATGTGTGCCCTGCAGTGTTATCCACTAGCTCATCTATGTGTGGTAATGGAAAATCATCCTTTGGACTGGCCTTGTTGAGATTTCGGAAATCTACATAGACCCTGATACCCCCAGTTTTCTTTGGTACTAGAACGATATTGGCTACCCATTGTGGATATTCGGTGACTATAAGGAAACCGGCGTTGATTTGTTTGGTGACTTCTTCTTTTATCTTTAAGACCCAATCAGGCGCATGCATCTTAACTTTTGTTTAACAGGTTTTGCATCAGGATGGAGAGGAATTTTGTGCTGAACAATTTCGGGGTCTATACTAGGCATGTCCTCGTAAGACCAAGCAAAAACATCTTTGTATTCTTTTAGCAAAAGGATTAGTTTTTCACTTTCTTGAGAAGATAGTGTTGCGCCAATTTTAACCAGCTTGGGCTCATTTTCAGAGCCTACATTTGCCGTGATTATTTCTTCAGAAAAAGGTTTAGCGTGCCTTTCTTCTTCTCTCTCGATGAATTCTAGAATTTCTTTTGGAATTTCTTCCTCAACAATTGGATTATTAGAATCCACGCAGTTAATCATAGGCAAAGTGAAATACTCTAAATCTTCCTTCTTATTGCTAAAACTATCAAAAGACATTTCAGAGTCAAATTCAAAATAGATGTTGTTCTTTGGCATTGCGACCAGATTTTCCTCACTAGACTCAGTAGTTTGGGAAGATGAAGAACTAGACTCGGATCGAGTTGACCTAGAGTCAGAATCGGAATCAGAGCCAAGATCGGAATTAGCGTTTTTTGTTTTGTATTATAAAGTGTGTTCCACGGTCCAGTTAGGGTAAGCCCCTTTTTCAGCATCTACAATCAGCTCAGAGCAGTCTTTTTCATCACCAAGGTTGATCATCAGTACTTCACAGTCACTTTGATTCGCACTTTCATCACTGTCACCCTGCAAGTCTTGGAGGGCCATTTGATTTGCTATTGCTGTTATCTCCTCTAGTTGAGCTTCAATTTCTGCTTCGTCGCTGTTGTCGATTCTTCGTGTACCAACAAATCCCCACCGATTACCAAACCTATCTGTGATGGGGTGAATCACCCTTATTTCGTTGTTGGTGACCCTCTCATCGAAGAGTAGGTTTAGTGAGATGTCATCCAGTGGATCATTGTCAGTAGACTCTTCTTCTTCTGCTTCTTCGGCTTCAAAGTGGTTGATCTCATCGATTGGCCAATAGTCATCGGTGGGTGCATAAGGGTCGTAGAAATAGATTGGGACCCTGCCAAACCCTTCTTCCTCAATTATGTCTTCCACTTCCTCTTCATAGACTGTCCTTGCGAACATGACATGGTTGTTTTCAATGATGGTTACCACAAGCCTTGGTTGGTCCATCGGAGTGATGTATTCGGAAGGGTTGAAATCCTTGACGGCAAAGCGGGGCGGACCAGACAGCTTGGTGACAGTTTGAAAGTGCGAATCAAACATGAACAGTGATGTGGCCATTTTTTCCTGAAAAGATTTTTGTTTAAGTTAGATTAGTTTAGCTTACCCACTTTCATTTGATAAAAGACTCATAAGGGTTAACCTGCAAAAGAAAACTTTACAATATGCATATATACAACGGGTGTGAGGAAGAACTTTCACAAATAAATGCAAGTAGGTTCCTAGCCTGTAGGTTTCTGTCTTAGTTTGATAAGTTCTAGGGCTTTCTAACACATGTAAGGTTTTAGGTAGTCTCAGGGTGCTCCGTTGTCAAAGGTCACCAGTTCTCTCACCAGCCCATCATAGGCGGTAATTGGGTGATTCCCTTTTTGATATACCAGAAGGTACAAGTGACTATGGAGTTTGCTGGAACCCCTAACATAACCCGTGTCAAGCCGGGATATTAGGTGAACTCAACGAGGCTTGCCTGCTCGATGCATATGATAAATGAATTAAATAAGGCATGTATTAGTTTTATGTTGAACTTTCTAGTTATGGCTCTCATATCCCCAACAGAGTCGCCAGAAAACTGTAGACACGTCCCAAACGGGGCATCACCATACAGTTCGATCATCACTGTGTTTGCTCAATTGGTTGTTCGCTTCATAAACCAAGATCGTGGATACTTCCATAGCTAGAGGTATCGCCACACGATAACGGTTATCATCAAAACAGAGTCGCCACCCAGTTTATTAAAACTAGGAAAATAGATAGAGATTCTGGGTACGGAAGCCAAAAGTATAGTGAGGGGAAGGTGTTAGGCACCCCTCCCTGCCTAGCCGTGAGGCTAGCCCATAATCATTCAACACAAGACATATAGATGCTTTATTTAATTCAAACACGTAATCTGTTTTTATGCCTTAAACAGTTAATAAGGTGAGCCGAGACCGTAAATAAATCATGCGTTAGAAAGCAGGACAAAACAAAGCCATGCCAGCAGATCGATCACTCGACCGGCGAATGGATGTCGCGGCCGAGGGATCACGCTGATTCAATGTACCGGCCGAGGCATTGAAGCCCCGGCTGGTGTTCTTCCTCACACCAAACAGGAAGTTAACAGATGAGCAGAAAGCTATGATTAATGAAATAAACGGGAATTAAACCAAACTAGAGGCCGTTGGGCCTCACCACCTTGATCCCTCAGTTGCTTGATTGCTTCGGATCGATCGGGATTGACTGATTGATTGCTTCTTGAACGAAACCCTAGGGCTAGGGTTTGAACTCCAGGGTTTGATCGTCGGATTTAGGGCTGCTTACGGGAGGTTGGGGCTTTTGTAGAGAGGGATTTTAGGAGTATATAGCTAGAGTTTCGTGGCTTGAGAGTGTATAGATTTGAGGAATTTCGTATCACTTTATATAGGCAAGGGGGTGACTCACTCGGTCCAATCAAATCCCGGGGTTGCAATTGCAATTGCATTGCAACACAAACTCTTCGTTGCAATCTCTGAACGTGGCCCGAACGCATCGGAGAGGCGGCATAATTTGATCAAACAACCGACAGAAGGTTCGATAGTCTGGAAAAGGGCCGATTTGGTGGCCGAGTAAAGGATGTCGCGGCCTGGAAATGGATGTGGCGGCCGAGCCATTGATCTAGCGGCCGAGGCTTTGATCTCTCAGGGAGATTTTGCTAGCAACAGGTTGCTCGGGTGAGAAATGGATGTTAAGGCCGTGAGATCGATGTTGCGGCCGACCGATGGATTTTCCTAACACTCTATGTTTCTGTCTGAAAGGCTATTTGGCTCTGGATTGGGTCCTCTAAGTGGCTCAAAGTTCGTACCATAAGTCCAGGGGTTTCACAAGAAGGCAATCAGCAATCATCGAATCCGTGTCATCATCGGGATGGTCCCAAGGTGGGAGTTGAAATAATCGTTAGGCCAAATTGGGGTGTCTACACCATGTGAACACATCGATGTGTTCCTTCATGAATCCCACCAACTCTTCTTCTTCTTGCTTAGTCAGGTTTTCCCCGATCAGGAAATACCTTTCCAGATCATTCTCGTTGATTTGGATTTTCTTCAAACCTTCCACCACTTTCTCGGCGGGATCCCCTCCGACGTCCTCGATGGTCAGCTGATCTGGGAGCTCGATTGCTTGAACTAACTGTGCTTTTGGTGCCATCTTGATTATGAAATTCAAGCACTACTGCGCAACCTTCTGTTTTCCTCTAATTCTCTCAACACCATTGGAACCAGGGAACTTTACCATTTGATGGTAAGTGGAGGAGACTGCCCTCATCTTGTGCAACCATGTCCTTCCTATAATTTTGTTATAGGAATATGGTACATCTACTACCAAGAAGTCGGTTCTTAACACCATTGTTTCTGCCCGAACAAGAAGGGTTACTTTGCCCAATGGCCATACTGCTCCTGCACTGAATCCGACCAAAGGAGTCATCGACTGCACCAAGTCCGCTTGTATCACTCCCAACTTTTTAAAACGCATCATAGTACAACACCTCCGTGCAGCTCCCTGAGTCCACCAGGATTCTTTCCTTGTCATATTCGCCCACACATAGGGTTATGACCAGAGCATCATTGTGCGGCACCTGAACTTCTCCCAGGTCCTCGTCTATGAAAACTATGCCTTCGTTGCATTCTTCCGCTTCACGTCCTCGTTTTTTTCCCAGCTGCATCACATGCTGGTCGTGCTTCACTTGCCTTTAGAGCAACCTCACCTCATTTCTCATATAAAGTGTGGCCAACCCATGTATCATATGGATTGTACCCCTTGGATTTTGTTCGTAATCCAATTCCCTTGCCTTTTCCGCTCCCCTGTGCCATTCTTGAATAAATTCTTTCAAGTAACCTCGAGAAACAAGGTTGTCGAGGTGTTGCTTAAACATCTCGCAGTCCTCCGTCATGTGACCCCAATCCTTGTGGTAACTGCAATGCTGACTCGTAGCTCTTCTTGCGTCTTTATCACCCTCCAGCCTCGGAGGCCACTTAAAATATGGGTGATTCTTTATTCGGTAAAGAATCCGATAGATTGGTTCTTTCCAAACTGTCGTAACTGAGAAGAAAGACTTGGGGTCCGGGGCGTGCTTCTCCTTGTACGACTCTTTCTTAGCCTGCCCATGTTCCTTCCTCTCTTTGTAAGTTTTGGGCTCTGGCTTATCCGCCTTCTTTGCGGTGCCCTTGGATTGCTCGGCAACCAACTTGCCATCTTCCCGTAGTATGTCATGCTCGTTTCTAACATGCTGCTCTATTCGTTCCAGTAGTTTTGCCAGTGTGTCCACTGGATTCATGTTTAGGGACTTCCGTAGTTCCCCCCGAATCGGTAGCCCTGTTTTGAAGGTGTATGCCTCACTACAACTTTCTATCTCATTGAAAGTTTCCCAGTACTTCTTTGTATAATCCCTGATCGGCTCGTTCTCTCCCTGTCTCATAACGGAGAGGCTCTCAAAAGTCTTTGGTGGCTTCTTGCTTGTCAGAATCCGAGCAGTGAATTCCTCGGCCAATTGCCTCCACCCCCGAATGGTGTTTGGCTCTAGCTTATGGAACCAAGACAAGGCCACCTTTCCCAAACTGGATGGGAACATCTTGCACATGATTGCGTCGTCACCATCGTGCATAAACATCGCTTGCTGGTAATGCTGTATGTGTGCCACTGGATCAGCATTAGTCTCGTACAGGATGAACGTCCCATGCTTCACCCTGCTCGGCAACCTAGCCTCCTGCAATCTTTTTGCAAAAGGAGAAGACGCTATGTTGCTAAGGGCCTTCTGTGCCGCTTCTCGTGCAGACATGGTCCCCTCTTCCTGTCCCTTCGCACTCTTGGGAGAATTCCTTTCCCAGTCGGAATCAGGTCTCTCGTACCTATCCATGTGGTGCTTCCTGCTCCCTTCTTCCTCTGGGGTGAGACTTCTGCTCCTGCTCCTTCTTTTTCGTGAAGGAGCCCTCCTTCGTCGTGGAGTGGGACTCCTGCTCCTGCTCCTCCTTCTTCGTTAAGGAGCTTTCTTATACTCCACCATAGCTAGTCTTTCTCCTCTGGATTTTCTACTTGAAAGTCCAGAATCTTCTGGATGTTGTCATATCCGTTGCAGTTGTTGAATCTCGTATTCTCGTTTCTTAATCAGATGAGCATACTCCTCAATTTCTTGTCTCTTCCTGTCCAAGATATCCTCTTTGTTATGCACGCTTTTCGAATGTGCAATTGACGACTTGCTCTTTCTCGTGGAATCCGTGGCCATCCTTCCGTCTCTGTTCCTAGAATCGCCCTGGACTGCCAAGGGGCGGTCTTTGCTTGTGGTCCTTTTTGCATGCCCGCCATCGGGCTTTCTTGGAGGACCCGGTGGGGACTTATCACCTCCCCCACCCAGCAGATTGTTTGGATCAAGCGGCATTTTTGGATAATCCTCCACCATGGTTGCTTTTCAAAGGGATCTCTTTCGTTTCCCACAGATGGCGCTAATTGTAAGTGCAGAAAAATGAATGAAGCTCCCTACCGCACAAATATGAAACGATGACCTTCGACTTCTCATCGGAAAATTATTCACGTCGCCGGAACCCTAATCTGCAAAACAGATAGGGGAGGAGCGCACCTTTGCCTCTAGTGGCAAAGGCCCTCCGACGCCTAAGTTAGTATCACGTACTAGCAAGAAACCCTAATTATCTGTAGGAAAGTCGAATTGCAATGTATTGCATACCTTTACGTCTAGGTTTACCTCGTATTTATAGATACACAGGTACTTGCTGCCCAAGAACCCATGTTGCCCTAGGTTTCCTATCTCGTATAGGAAACCCAGAACATCTTGGATATTCGTTCCCTTAATCATTCATTACCTTAGACCATTTAGGACTCATTTCCTTAACTGGTCGAACATCCCCTTTCCGTTGGGTATCTCTCCTTGATCTTATTCCCTCAAGATCTCATTCGTTATGGGATATCTCTGTTTGGGAATCTTCTAGAGCGTTTCTTGCAGCTGAGGCCGTTTCCTAGTATGCTGCTCCTGTTTGGCCCTCTCGTTGCCGAACAGATTACTTGGACCAATGACTTCACACGTCACTACCTTTTTACCAAACTCTTGGTCCAATAACCCCTCGTGTTTACTGGATCATGTCCTTGTTCGGACAGCTTGGACTAATGACCTCTCATGCCATTGGTCTATATCGTCGTTCACCTTATTGCTCGGCAACTAGCCTTATCACCATTATACAGTGGTTCCACGTACCACGAGTTCGGGCTTTGTGTGTACCTTGTTCATTAATACCTCCCTATAGATCCCATAGTGGGATGCATAAGCTCTGTGTCAGCGGTGCTGAAGCCACCAAAATAATGGAGGAGATTCATGAGGGGGTCTGTGGTCCTCACATGAGCGGTGTCATGCTCGCCAGGAAGATTTTACGACAGGGGTACTTTTGGTCCACTATGGAATCACAGTGCGTGGATTACGTTCGCTGCTGTCATAAGTGCCTGATTCATGCTAATCTTATGCATGTTCCTCCCTCCAATCTGTTTGGCATGACTTCACCTTGGCCTTTTGCTGTGTGGGGCATTGATGCCATTGGCATGATCAGGCCATCTGCTTCGAATGGTCATTGCTTCATTCTGGTGGCGATAGACTATTTCACCAAGTGGGTGGAGGCTGAGTCTTACAAAACCTTAACAGCAGTTCAGGTGGCTCACTTCATAAGGAATAACATTATCTACCACTATGGCGTTCCACAGGCATTCGTGTCAGATAATGGGTCTCATTTCAAAGGCAGGGTTTTAAAGCTCTTTGAAGAATTCAAAATCCAAGTACACCATTCAACGGTCTATCGCCCTCAAACAAACGAGGCAGTTGAAGTGGCTAACAAGAACATTGAGATGATCATCAAGAAGTCTGCAAAGTCTGCTAGGGACTGGCACGAGCAACTACCTCTAGCTCTTTGGGGGTATCGAATGTCAATTCGAACATCAACAGGTGCAACTCCCTACTCCCTAGTTTACGGGATGGAGGCAGTACTCCCTATCGAGCTCGAGGTACCGTCATTGAGGGTCATGACAGGATGTGGACTCGCGGAATCTGAGTGGCTCAGTGGGAGGTTCGTTGAACTCATGCTTTTTGATGAGAGGAGGCTCCGTGCCTTGTGTCATGTTCAGGGGTATCAGCGAAGGATTGCTCAGGCTTTTAACAAAAAGGTGAAGTCTCGTCACTTGGTTGAAGGGGATATGGTGACAAAGGAAATCCGGGCTCTCATCTTTAATCCCCATGGTAAGTTCCGTCCGAAGCGCTCGGGACCTTACATTATCAAGACCATCCTTTCGAGTGGAGCGGCTCAGCTTATTGATCTAGACAGCAACGAGTTCAACACTCTGGTCAACCTGGATCAACTCAAACGTTACTATCCTTGAGAGGAGCTCGTTGGGCCAAAAACCACAAGGGTGGGCGGTTCCAGGCAAAAATTAGAGCTAGCCTGCTAGACCGAAAACCTAAGGAGGTGGTCTAAGAAAAAATAAATAGGAAAAAATCAAAAGCTCGTTAGGCCGAAAACCTAAAGTGGCGGCACTAGGCAAAAATTAGAGCACAAAAGGAGAGCCAAAATACACGAGCGAACCTAAAGGCAGTTTAGGCAAAAATAAATAGGCAAACATCAAAGCTCGCTAGGCTGAAGACTTGAAAAGGCAGTTCTAGGCAAAATTTAGAGTGCAAAAGGAGAGTTAAACACACGAGTAAACCCCAGCCTGAACTACGTTTTGACCTGATTCCTTGAAAAGGATACGTAGGCAATCTCTCTGTGAGATTCGGTCACAATCAATCCACTTGATCTATGGTTGCTTGCTCCAAGGTGCATCTTAGTGTCCCGAAGCAGCGCGGTGTTCAGCATTTGGATCAAAAAGGGAAAGCTTAATCTTTCAATTTTATTTAAACTACTACTTCTATTGCACAGGCCGAGCAGAATCTTTAAAACAGTTAAAGCATAAAAATAGAATGGAATGCTAGAGGCCTTCACAGGCTCATAGTTTATTCTAGATCGTTGGAGTCATGTCAGGAGTCAATTTGCATTTAGTCTTCTGTCAGCTTCTTTTCTTAGTCATGCTTTGTAGCGATTTGTCAGCTCTGTGTTAAAATACAGATTAGCTCCACCAAGCTCCCTCAGACCCCAGTTATGTTCATACCCAGTCAGATTTTGGGCAGTGAACGCAGGACATGAAAGGTCTCTACTCCGGCTCGGTGCAACCCTTAACTTATCCCTAGCTACCGAAGGATACAACCTGGAATGTAGAATGTGAAACTTAACAGCCCAACAATCACCATTCTTTCGAAACCTGCAGAGTTTATGGCCATGTCTGGGATATTCAGCGCTTCATGCCTCCAGATGATTTCATGTGGCGACATCTTTTTCATGAACCCATACCATTCCTCTATAGTCATCTCCGGGTACAGCATCCCTCTTTGATGCATCCACCCGAGCAAATGGGGCCAATTTGTTTCAGGAGCTGCGATCAACCCGAGTTTGTCTGATAGCCATAACTGTATGAGCGAAAAGACAAGTAAGGAGCCATAAAAGACTTGAGCAAAAAAAACAAGTAAAGGGCCCTGTCATGGCCTTAGCTGAGTGTTGAGGTAAAAACAGAATGTGCGAAAATCAGAAAAAGGTGAGTTGAGTGAGAGTTTACCTGCAACAGAAGTGGACTACCGCCAAATACCATTATTTGGCCAGTAGATGCCAAATCCAACCCTATGAGCATTTCTGCAAGAACCATTGGCACCACGTTCCTTCGAGCACTCAGCTGGGTGGCAACGCTCACCAGAGAAGGGTCGACTTGTCCGTTCGGGGACACCAATAAATATGCAGCAAGTCCACTGATTACCAGAGCAAAGCGACGACGAGCTTCGGAGCCACATCTCCGGTATTGCCTTCGGGCCCGTACCGTTCCATCAGGCGCATGATGTTTATCTGTCTGCCGCTTAGCAAACTTTCTGCTGCACCAGTGGTAATGTTCAGGCTGGTTTTCAGGAGTTTTGACATGCTTTTCCGGTAGGGAGGCACAACGATCACACTGGAGGCGAAGCCTTGGAGATATGCTTGAAATTCCTCCACTGCCGGACACAGCTCGCTGTCTCCGAATCTGAACACATGGACATCTGGGTCCAAGAACTGCAAGGTTGACCACAAGATTTCAGGGCGAAGCCTTATGCTTCGAAGAAAGTGAAATGCGGCCAGCCCGTGTGTCCGAAAGGACAACCAATCGCTTGCGACATATGCTTCTAGCCATGGGCCAATTTGGGTTCGTAGGTGATTTGCCATTTATGTGTGATATGTGGAGAGCTTCTGTTGAAGGAATGCATTTCATTCACAGGGGCTTGCCCTTTTATGCTAAAAGGGATGCAAAATATCCCTGTCTCCATGAGAAATGTCCAACTGAGGTGTCCTACTCCCTTCAATTCAAGGGTACTTTTGAGGAGCATCCCAAGGACCTCTTGAACGGCCAGGGTGATGACAGGGCCTGCAAAGTTTCACTTTCCGAATGGGTCAGAAGTGGCAGCTATAGCTGGGCAGGACCAGCGCGTGCTAGAGTGGGTCTGTCGGGCGACAGAGTATGTCCAGTACGCTGGAGTCAATCCATCGCGCGACGGTTAATCTCTTTACTGGTCATGAGGGCAGTCTACTGACTTTTGGGGTTGGTTTTTCATTATCAATTTGGGTCTGTTTTCAGACAAGATCAAAATTTCATTGGAACAAAGCAACATTGTAGGAATGTTTGTGCTAAGCGAAACGTTCTTTTATTGGACATGCCAGGCGAGGGCCATACAGCGAAATTCAAAACAAAGGAAAATGATTGGAAGGCCCAATGGCTCTCGAACTTATGCTTTACACAAGCAGGGTTATCCCCGGGACTTCAGTAATATCCCCTTAATCTTGCTTTGACCTCCTTGTGAAGCCACTTCATGTAGCGGCTCTCCAACCATGCGATGAAATCAGGGAGAGGCCCGTCCAATTCCCTGTCATTCCAGCTGTACTTGTAGATAAGTAGGTTACGAGCGTCGAAGTCTGGAAGCTCGAAACGTTCTCTCCCAAAACATTCGTTCCCCTGGCTGATTCCCAATTGACGAAGTATGTGCCCCGAATGTAAAAAGTGAAGCTTGCCAATCCGGCAATCACCACTCTTTTGAATCCTGCTGAATTCACAGTCATCTCCTGGAGATCCAACCAGGGACATCTCCAGATGATATCTTCAAACTGCAGGTCATTTAGAAAAGTGTGTCATTCCACCATTAGTAACTCAAGGTACACCATCGGTCTCTCGACCAAGTATCTTGGGAAGTTCTCAAAACCAGCCTGCAGTGCTTCAAGCACACCCACTTTGTCTGAAAGCCAAAGCTGCACGAGCGTAAAGACAAGTAAGAAGCCAGATACGGCCTGAGAGAAAGGACAAATAAGAATTCAGAGTGAACCTAGCCTAAGAGTCAAGGTAAAACGAAAAGGTGCGTACATAAGGAAAAGGTGAGCTGAGTGACAACCTACCTGGAGCAGAAGAGGGCATCCGCTGAACAAGTCTGCTTGGCCGTTTTTGACCAAATCTAAACCCATGAGGGTTTCTGCCAGGACAATGGGCATGATATTTTTTCGGCTGCCCATCTGTGAGGCAACGCTCACCAAGCTAGGGCTAACCCTTCCATCACCAGGAATTAGCATGTAAGCGGCCAGCGCGCAAATTAAGAGTACAAAGCGTCTGTGGGCTTGCCCGACATAGTCCCCCAGGGATCCCTCCGGACCTTACAATTCGATAAGGCGGATAATGTTGAGTTCGCCGTTTTGGATTATGTTCAGCGTTGTCCTCAAGAGTTGGTCCATGTCTTCTTGGAATGGAGGGATGGCAAAAGCATGAACACTGTTGAAGCCTCGGAGGTATGCTTGGAATTCCTCCACCGTTGGACACATCTCATCTTCATAGAACCGAAAGACGTGCATGGTCGGGTCCCAGTAGACTAGCGCAGCTTGAAGAAGCTCAGGACGTGGCTCCACGTATCGAAGGTCACGGATTGAAGCTAAGTATCGGGATCGGGGACTCTCCCAATCAATGGTTTCAGGCCGCATTAGCCAAGGATCAAGTATGGCAGCTAGCGGACTTTCCATTTCGTGTAATGTGAGGGTTTTTATGCTTACAAAGAAAGGGTATACCCTACAATGCTGCTAGCAATTACCATTTATAGGCAAATTGTGAAAAATATCGTCCTCGGTTTTTGTGCCAAGGGATAAACTCCATGCAAGGTGTCCTAAAGCCCTTGCTATGTAAGGACATCCTCCTCTACAACTTTGGGACAGTCTGCAGGACGTTTGGGGAGATGACAAGGTTTCTTGTGCCTTAAAGAAGTGATCTGGTCAAACAATGGCAGGCTAGCAGGATCATACGGTTGCACGACAGACTCACTTTATCGCGAGAGCATGTTCTATCGCGCGATGGACCTAGACCCTCGCGCGAGTGTTTGCCTGCAATTTAGACAGTTTCCAACAGCTACTATCCAAATTTTGTCATTAGGCGTTCCAAGGGGATTTTGGCACCTTTGTTGGTTCCAGCAAGTCATAATGGGCATATGTCACTATGTCCAAGCATTGGATTCGAAATATCACGCTCAACGAAGATTTTAGACCCTCGGTGGCCCATTTCAAGTTCAAACGGAGGTTTCGGGAGGTCAAAATTCGTTCCAAGAGTTTTGGCCAGGTTCTATCATGCCGTATAGGTCATATGAACCTAATGTGACTGTATGGAGGTGTAGGTTTCAGTCCGAGACATAATTGAGTCGTGTTTTGTGTTTTGTGTTCATTTTTGCGTTATTTTGAGCATTTTTTGGTCTAAATCCTTCACCGGGTTATTTTTCTTAGTTCCGTCAATTCGTGCAAGTCATTTTGTACACATTTGACCTTTCGGAAGCATCAGTTTGGTCTACTTTGAAGTATATTGAATTTTGGCCAATTAGTGTCCAAAATTTTGTTATATTTCCCGTATCCTCGTGTCTTGGCTGTGTCCTGGGGATATTTCTTGTCTTCTTTCGAGCTAGTCACACCTGTACATATAAATATGTGTCTGTGAACGATTTCGGTGCGTTGTCAATGAAAGTTTGGTATTAGTGGTTGGTTTTACTTTCTATTAATCATAACGAGAAACGTTAAACACCGAAAATGCAAATTTTATAGCTAAAACCATGATCTATCCATGACAAAGCAAAGGAAATTACTGTATCTTTGGCACCTCGGCCAATCGAAAGCCAGCAAATCAACTTGGGCACATCCGCCCCCAGTCAAAAGGCACACAGGCCCTCAAAACCCTGTGTCAATATCAATTAGGGCACATCTGCCTTCTATCTAGCTATCTACTTGGGCACGCAGGCCCCAAAAGCAAAATCAAAAGGCAGGGAATAAAGAGGCTTCATGGTAGCCCTTGCCGCACTCCAAGCCAATAGTCGCTCTTGTCATCATCCTCTTGCTCCCGAGGATCTTGCTTGTATGATGGATCATCAGCAGAGTCGTCAGAGCCGCTACTGGTGGAGGGGCGCCATTCCTCCTTTTCTTATTCCTCTTTTTCTTCTCCTTCTTCCTCCCTTTCCTCTTCTTCTTCCTCGACTGCCGCGGGCATGGCCACTCTAGCTCTCTTCGGATCCCGCTCCTCCTGAGATGGCCTCTCGCACATCATGATGCGGTATTTCTCCTCTGCACGTGCCACGGCCTATCTAGTTGCTTCCTGGCTAGCATCCTTATATGGTGAGCTCCTGGTCTGCCGTCGTGTGGCGACTGGTGGTGTAGGTGCACTTGTCGCTACCTTCTTCTGAGGAGGTGGCTGTGTCCTCTTGCTTCTAGAAGCCACTTGTCCCTGTGCCTGCAATCATGTTGTTTAAAGCATTAGTATACGTTGTGCATATCGTGTATGTCAAATGTTTCAATACAGGTACATTCTATCAAGGGCTATCAAAGCATGCATATCGTGTGTATTGAAAGAAGACGCATATCATGAAGTATCGAAAGCAGGAATGTATCGCTATATATACCTGAGGCCTCTGAGCAGCGGCTTGCTGAGCTTGTGGCGGAGGCGGTACTGGGTAACGCAACTCTAATGGGATGCCGCTTGCTGCTCTCCTAATCACATTTTCCATTGCCAGCATACGGCAGAGAGCTTCATTCACCCACTCATTGGGCACCTGCAAAGGCAATTCAGTATTATTAAGCTATTCAACAATAGACATATGTATTGAAATATACTGCAAGCAAGGTTTTTACCGGAACGGTCATGGACGGTGGCTAGGCTCTAGCAAGAACCAAGTGTATCTCCGTCGGATTGCCTTATGTGTCCACCATTGGGATCTTCCAGGACATCTCTGGGGGTCCGCCTCTCTCAGGTCCACTCAAGCTTCGCGTCACACGGCCCTCGCGGCCTCTCGACCTCTCTCCAGCAGCTCTCCTCTCCTCCGCTGCTCCATGAGCCTGGCTCCGTACATCTCTGAAGGCCCGAACACTAAGCAGTCATGCCAAGCGGTCTCTCTGGTAAGTAGCATAGTCCATCTCAGGACTTAGGTAGCGTGTCAGCTCAGTATCAGGTCGTGTGAACTCCTCCAACTCAACCCTGGTGTATGTGCCTGTATGCGAAGCCCAGGGTGGAAGTGGCCCTAGCACCTGGAACACTGCGTAGCCAAGTGACTGGCGAGTCACTCGGTCTCCGACGTACCACTGCCAGTCAAACGCCGACTCAAGTAGTACCCTACTGGCTGTAACAGCTCTGCTCCTTGCCAGGTACTCAGGCTCTGGCCCTGCTACTCTCTAAGGGTCCCAATTAATCTACACACAGGTCAGACAGGCAATGCATGCTATTGATCAGTGACAGCATTAAAGCAATGAAAGGAATACACGTGTAACTATGAGCGTTTTTACGATATACATGTGAGGTCCTGAGATCGTCTAAATACAATCTGAAGGCATTGAGATCGCCTCTTCCTTCCTTTGTCCCCATGTTCTTCTTGCTCCATATCAGTGCACGGGGGAGGGTGCTCAAGTCGAGATGCTTGCACGTTGGCGAATACATCCGCAAGACTACATAAGCCCAGAGCTGTTCGAAATTCATGCGTGTATATGCATTAGTCACAGAATATACAATTACGCAGATATGTATCCGAACAGGCTATTGCAAACAAATGATACAAGTATAAGAGAGGTTGTATGAAGAAATTTTACCTCCCAAACTCTTCAGTAGCCAGCGGTGCTTTGCTTTGTCCTTGACGAGTCGCCCAGGAAGCCAAAGGCCGCACCAAGTGCTGCTCCGCCCCAGTCGAAGCGTAAAGCCATCCTCAGGTCTCTCAGTGCAGGCAGGTAGGACATGTGCACTTTGCTACGCCTGCCTGGATACAGGGTAGCACCAAAGAGGTACAAAAGGTATGCTTTGGCCATCTACTCCTCCTCCTGCTCTGTGGCAACTTCTTTCTTCAGGTACCCAGTAAATTGCTTGTACCTCACCATCCCCTTTTCAATTTTGGGCGTTTTACCCAAAAACCACTTCAGTGCCGCTCGGTCATTGTGAATGCCCAAGTCAAGAGGGATGGGCTCTCCTCTAACCCTCAACCCTGTGATCGCTGCAAAGTCTGTGGGCGACACTCTTATCTCCCCAGGTGGCAGATGCAAGGTATTGGTGGTATCTCTCTACCTCTCTGCAAGTGCTACGAGCACGGCATGGTCATTTTTGCCCGCAGTGAGAGTTCGAATGAACTCCCCAAAACCTGCTGCATCCACCAATTCTCTCACCCTCGGCGGTAGGTCCTCGTACAGCTCCAGGGACCTACACACGCCTCTAAAACCGTGGATATCCCTCTGTCCTGCTCTCTCCTGTTTCAAGTACACAGACAAGCAATAGGGCAAATGTCAGTATACATGGCTTTCATTTTCAAGTTCTAGGTAATCAATGCAGCAGTATAACAACGGTCATTTGGTTCGAATTGTTGCATGCATGGCCTGCAAGGGCTATATCATCGTTATATCGCTTCAGTGCAATTGATACTAAGAGGGTTGGTTCAAGTTATTATTTGCATGGCGTGCAATTCAAGGGGTCTGTTATTGTGACTTGGCTTTGTTCGGAGTTTCGTTTCATGCTATTTCATGCAACCTACTAGACATGCAAGTGAAATGAAATTGAATTACAAAGGAGATTTCCAGGCAATTACCTCAGACTAGGTGTTCGCAATATGAACCTCGGGATCTCTCAGCACGAGCTCGTCATCATACTCTGTCCGTTGTGGCACGTAGGCTGCGAAACCCGATGGCACAAACAGGTGTGGTGTAGGAGGCACATACGCCTCTGCTGAAAAGTCAGGCCCTCCCATGGCTCCTGCCTCGGTCACTGCTGTCACCCTTGGCCACCGTGCCTCCGCTTCGGCCCTTTCCTCGGCCTCCATATCTCTCAGGGGCTCCTCCCTCTCCTTCCGCTCCCTCTCGGCTCTCTCCGCCGCCTCCGAAGCTGCTATGGCCCGTTCCCGATCCTCTTTGGCCCTCAAAACCAACTCCCCGATTGCAGGGTTATCCTCGAGTAGCTGTGCCAATGCCTCGTCGCTCAAGTGCTCGGCGACTTCTTGTTTTGTGATTGGCCAATGACACGACGAGGTCGCCGCTGGCCAGAAAAGCACGTCCTCCTCTCGATACACAAACGGAGCCTCCGTGGTCTCTTCTCCCTCAACAACAGCCCCTTTGCCTCTCGCCGGATCCCTAGTCGGAGACCCGATCGGCCCGCTGTCATCGCCGCCTGTACCACTGCCGCCGATGTCTCCAGCACCACTACTAGTCACCACCGAGCCTCCCACGGTCGTGCTTGGGTCCAGTGGCTCGACACTGTGTCCCATCGCCTCGATATCCTCTGTCGCGCGGGGCTCTGTCTTCGTCGCGCGATGTTCGTCTCCACCACCTACCTCCTGCTACCAATCTCTGCTGCCACCGCCGCCCTCTGCTACCACTGCACTGATACCCTCGGTAGCCCTCGCTGGCTGTTGATCTTCTGCTTGGGTTTCCATTGGACCTCCACGGTCCTCTTGTAGACACCTCCCAAACGGGGCATCGCCATACAGCTTGGTCATTTGTTTGCTTATTTGGTTGCTTGCTTGCTTCGTAAACCAAGATCATGGACATTCCCATGGCTAGGAACATCGCCACATGATAGCGGTTATCATCAAAACAGAGTTGCCACCCAGTTTATTAAAATTAGGAAAACATATAGAGATTCTGGGTACGGAAGCCAAAGGTACAGTAAGGGGAAGGTGTTAGGCACCCCTCTCTGCCTAGCCGTGAGGCTAGCCCATAATCATTCAAAATAAGACATATAGATGCTTCATTTAATCCTAAACAAATAGTCTGTTTTATGCCTTTAAACAGTAAATAAGGTGAGCTGAGACTGTAATTGAAACATGCATCAGAAAGCAGGAAACAAACAAAGCTGTCCTAGGGGAATGGATCGTGCGGCCGGTAATGGATGTCACGGCCAAGGGATCCTCCAGGTTTAGATGTATCGGCCGAGGGATCGAAGCCCCGGTCGATGTTCTTCCTCACACCAGACAGAAAAGTTAGCAGATTACCAAAATGCTATGATTAAATAAAAGAACGATAAATAAACCGAACCAAAGGCCCCTGGGCCTCACCACCTTGATCCCTCAGTAGCTTGATAGCTTCGAATTTGATCGGGATTGACCGATTGCTTCTTGGGAAACCCTAGGGTTAGGGTTTGAGACTTCGGGGTTTGATCGTCGGATTGATGGCTGCCTTTGGGAGGTTAGGGCTTTTGTAGAGAGGGTTTGAGAGTATATGTTGACAGAGTTTCGTGGCTTGAGAGGGTATGAATCTAATGAATTTCGTGTGTTTATTTCGGAGTCCAAAGGCCCCTTTATATAGGCAATTGGTGACTCACTCAGTCCAATCAAAAACCACGATTGCAATTGCAATTGCAATGCAATTCGAACACTTCGTTGTGATCTCTGAACGTGGCCAGAACGCGTCAGAGAGGTAGTGTAATCGGATCAAACAATCGACAGAACGTTCCAGAGTCTGGAAAAAGGACAATCTGGCGGCCGAGGAATGGATGTTGCGGCCGAAGGATTGATCTTGCGGCCGTGGGATGGATCTCTCCAGGAAATTTTCAGGCAACAGGTTGCTCGGGTGAGGAAATGATGTTAAGGCCATGAGATCAATGTTACGGCCGGCAGATGGATTCTCCTAGGATTCTGTATTTCTGTCTTAAAGGCTATATGGCTCTGGATTGGGTCCTCTAAGTGGCTCAAGGCTCTTACCGAAAATCCTAAGGTTCTCAAGAAGTCAATCAGCAATCACTGTATCCATTTCATCATCGGGATGGTCCCCAAGGTGGGACCTGAAATAATCATTAGGCCAAATTAGGGTGTCTACAGATGCCCCTCTTTGACTGAGCTCAGACGGATCGCGAGACATGTTTGAGTAAAAGTCAAAGCCGTAAAAGCAATTCAATTTGGTCCAATGACTATTCCAAGGGTTTTTGAAAAAGGTTTTGTTATGGTCGGGCCGAGAGGCTGCCTACGTATTCCACAGGGGAAATTCAGACCAACTGTAGTTCGGGGGCAATAAAGAAAGAAAAAGTTTGGAGGGTTAGAGACAGAAGACATACCTTCAGGCTTTAAAAGCCGTAGTGTGACGTACCTAGGCTGAGCCAGGATTTTGGTGGAGAGTAGTTGAAGGAGCGCGGGGCTGCCGGGGATGTTTTTGCAGAGAGCGTCCTTAGTATTTTGGGGTAGATCAATACACGGCGGGTGTGTTTGCTTTTCTTGATCATCCTGACTTCAACTAAGGGAAACTCGGTAGAGTAACCTATCCTTGCGAATGAGCTGGAAGGAATTGATGTAATCGGGGTGGAATCCAAGCCATCTGTTGGGGTTGTTTTGGACTCCAGCTTTTGAGATATGGGGTGGAACCCAAGCCATCTTCCAGAGACGAGTTGGATGCCCTTTCTTGAGATATGGGAGGTGCAGGGCCAGTAGCTTAAGCACAGAGCATAGGATTAAAGGAACTGAGGCATGGAGCCAGTAGAGCTTTTGATGAAACCGAAGCGCGAAGCTGGTGTTGATTGTAGGGTGAAAGCCTGGAGGGATAGAACTGAAGCGCGGAGCTGGTTTTGATCACAAGGCGAGGACCTGAGGTGTTGAAGTCTGACAGAACCGAAGCGCGGAGCTGGTTTTGATCATAAGGCGAGGGCCTGAGGTTTTAGAGCTTTGATGGAACTGAGGCTCGACGTGATTGAAACGTCAGAGCTTTGAGCTTGACGTGATTGAACAAAAGCGTAGAGCCGGTTGTATTCTGATGGTATGTGCGCGGAGCTTTCTCATCATAAATTTTGGCGTGGAGCCAAAGGACTGAGGTTCTGGACCGATCCATAAAATCGAGGCACGGAGCCGGTTGATTGTAAGATTGACCTATTTTCATGAATAAGAGAGAGATATGCAGAATGTGCATATGATGATAGTGGTTAGATGTGAATAGATATGGTGATGCAGACTCGACGTGATAATGGTGATGCAATTGATGCGATATGTGCACGGGCCCGTGCGTGTATGTTTGATTTATGCATGGAGCTTCTATCAAATTCTGAACTTGAGCATTCGGAGCATAGAGCTCAAGCATTCGGACGACAGAATCCGAGCATTCAAAGTACAGGCTTTGAGCATCTAGTACGCAGTGGTTGGGCATCCAAGCATAAAGCTTGAGCATTCAAGTGTAGAACTTGAGCAACCAGTACACAGTGGTTGGGCATTCGAAGAGCTTCGAGCATTCAAAATGTTGGATTTTGATCATTCAAGTGTAGAGCTTGAGAATTGATGATATCTTGATTGGGGTGGCGTAGAGCCTGCTGAGATAGCTGTTATGGCGTAGAGCCAGTTGAAGTGGTTACGGCGTAGAGCCATTTGAAATAATGGGCGCGGAGCCATTGAAATGATTGGCTTGGAGTCGTTGAGATAATAGGCTTGGAACCGCTGAAGTGGTGAATATAGGCTTAGAGCCGCTGAGATGGTGGGTATGGGCACGGAGCCGCTGATTAGCTTGATATTGATGAGTTCGAAACTGTCGATAATGGATATGGGCCTGGAGCTACTGAGATGATAGGCAAGGAGCCTGTTTTGATAAATGGGCTTGGAGCGCTGAGATAATAGATACGGGCACGGAGCCTGTTGAGGATTTCTTATAGAGTTTGGAGCTGCTGGGTACAGGGCTACTGGGTGAGCATAGAGCTGCTGATGGTGAGCACATGGCTGCTAAGATAATGAGCGAGGAACCTGCTGTTTTGAAGCTTTTGAGATGACGGGCTCGGGGCTGTAGGGATTATGATGAATAGCGGAGCTGCCGGGTAAGGGCTTCAGCCAGCAGTTTGTGGAGAGAGAGCTTCCTTCATGCTCGGGCATGCTCCCAAGGCTAATTCTGATCACGTTGTACTGGCTCAAGGATGCCCCCAAGGCTAATCCAATCTTTGGTTTTGTTGGTCATGGACCCAAACTTCATAATAGCATGAATTGTTGCACTGGGCAAGGTCCACTGGGGGCTGAAGGAAATTGATTTGGAAGGCCAGGAGAACGATCCAGCGGCCGAATAATGGATCTCTCGGCCGAGTTATTGATGTTTCGACCGCGGCATCGCTTTATTTCCAGGGGCCTATAAAAGGCCACGGCCTCGGCCGCTTCATTCCATTCTTCTTTCTTCCTTCTCTCTTCGTTCACGTCCGAGAGTTCTACCGAAGATTTCTTTCTCCTTTTTGCTTTGTCTTTGCTGGGGTTGGGCCATGGGTGACGTGTGGCCAGTGATCGTGGAGGGAGACCACGACGTTCTTGGTCTTGTCTTGCTGCTTGATTAGGGACCCTCGCATGGGTGGCTTGCTTCCATGATGCGGATTTTTCGGGGTGGCGCTTGTACGCGGTATGATGGTTTTTCTGGGCTGCGTGATGTCTCTTCTGCACCGTAGTGCTTCTTTGGTACACGTTGCCCCGGGGGTATCCTTTTCTTTTTTGCAGCTGGTCTCTGGTGTTTGGACCACCAAAGAATTCGGCATCCTCTTCTCCTTCTTTTTGCTTCCCTGCATAGGTTAGTCCGACAGGAAATCGATGTATAGCTTGTTTAGGAAATATGGGATGATTTACCTTGTGATGTAAAAGAACTTTTGTTATATGAAACAAATCCTTTGCTCATTGTGATTGTGTATGCTAGTTTTGTACGATAAAGTTGTCAATACGTTGAAAAATAAGAACCGTGGAAGTGTTCTGGAAAACGGTCATTTTGGCAGCCGAGCCATCGATTTGGCGGCCGAAGGATCGATCTGTCTTCCCTGGTTGACTTTGAATCAGCCTTGATTTATGGGTCGAAGAATCGATCTGACGGCCGTTATATCGATGTGGCGGCCGGGAAACCGACTAGATGAATGACGCATTAGAATCCGATTCTGATTCGAACTAGGACTCATCCTAGCCTATAAGTATACATTCTACGAACTCAATGGTATTTATCAGCAATGATTTCATGGCACAACCAGCCCTTGATCAGTGGTTGAATTCCTTTAACGGCCTTGACCGTTTGCACTTTAAGTCCTTTGGTATAGACTTCATCTTCTCCCTTCGCCACATTCCTGTGAATTTTGCTTTCCTTCGGGCAGCCACTAGCCTGTGGGACCCTATTTTTCATGTCTTTCGATTTAGATGAGAGGAATTGTGTCCTACTATCGAGAAATTTGCAGCCATCATGGGTCATTCGGATAGAAAAGGTCTCATTATTCCTAACCCTTTGTTTAATCGGGGCAATCTCCTAAAGGATCTGCTCCAAGTTCAGAAACACGAAGCTAGGTTTTTCATGGTGAATGGAAGGTTGGAAACCTTACAGCTTGTTCAGCGCTTTGGTACCACTGAAGCTCATCGTCAAATTCCTCAACATAAGGCGTGCTTTCATGCGCTGTGCATTTGTCTTCTCCATTACTACTTGCTTGGACCTTCTTCTGGCCTTGCTAATTCCATGCTGCTTGATTTTGCTCAACAGGTGGGAAATCGTACAGGTTTTGTAGGTTTGGTGTTGGCATAGACCTTGATAGGCCTTGATATGGTAAAGGGTAATCCTACAGCCCAGTTCTCAGGCAGCCCTTTGTTCAATACAGGGCAAAGAGGAGAAAGGGAGTGAAAGGAGTGAACTTACTTTCATGATAATGAATAAACTGATAAGATTGATGCACCATTGACTTTCTTGATGCCACATGGAGGAATGAAATGGATCTCGATGCTTTGAATAACGGGATTTCTACTGCAGGTTCGCTCTTTACCTGTTTTTTTTCTTTTGCCACGTTTATCTTTTCGCTCGTCACTCTTTTGTTTTGACTCACGTGTTCTCACAACTCGCAATTTTTCCTTGTTTTCTATAGGTATGGCTTTATGAGAAGTTGAGGGTGTGGGATGTGCTAGAGCGGCTGCCCTATAGTTCAGATCACTGCATGGAGCGTCGCGTAATCAGACAGTTTCCCACTGAAGCTGCTTGGAAAGCATGGATGGAGACTCGTAAGGGTGACCAAATCCAACGGGTTTGCCCCTGGTAAGGTATAGAGATTTTTTGCATATATACTTCTAGGGAGATTGCATGGATGGAGACTCGTAAGGAGATTGCAAGAAGAGATCTTTTGCATATATACTTCTAATTTAATCATGCGTTTTGATTGGTTGGAGTGAGTTACCAATTGCCTATATAAAGTAGCCTTTGGGTTCCGAAATTAAAAAAAATATATACACCCTCTCTAGCCATGAAACTCTACAAATACACTCTCTTATATCCCCTCTACAAAAGCCCTAACCTTCTGAAGGCAACTGCGATCCAAAGATCGAACCCCGAAGTTCAAACCCTAACCCTAGGGTTTTCGAGAAAGAAATTAGTCAATCACCCTCAATCCGAAGCAATCAAGCCACTGAGGGATCAAGGTGGTGAGGCTCAAGGGCCTTTAGTTCATTTTATTTACAGTTTATGCATGTTAATCGTAGGATTTTAACTCTCTGTTAATTATTTAGTCTTGTGTGAGGAAGAACATCGGTTGTGTCTTCGATCCATCAACTGGTACATCAAACCAGGAGGATCCCTCGGTCGTGACATCTATTCACCAGCCGCAAGATCCATCTCCCTGGGACAGATCTGTTTTATTCTACTTTTCTGACGCATATTTTCAATTACAGTCTCGGCTCACCATTAACTGTTTAAAGGCTAATTAATCAATTTACGTGTTTAGAATTATATAAAGCATGTATTAATTGTATGTCAAACAACTATGGGCCAATCTCACGACTGGGCAAAGAGGGGTGCCTAACACCTTCCTCTTATTGTACTTTCGGCTCCCTTACCCGGAATCTCTATTTGTTTTTCTTAGTTTTTATAAACTAGGTGGTGACTCTATTTTGATGATAACCGCTATCATGTCGCGACATTCCTAGCCATGGGAATGTCCACGATCTTGGTTTACGAAGCAAACAACCAAACAAACAGCAACGATCAACCTGTATGGTGATGCCCGCTTCGGGAGGTGTCTACACTCACCAAAAGTCCTAAGGTTCACGAGAAGTCAATCAGCAATCACTGTAGCCTTTCATCATCGGGATGGTCCCCAAGGTGGGACTTGAAATAATTGTCAAGCCAAAAAGGGATGTCTACAGATGCCCCTCTTTGACTGAACTTAGACGGATCGCGAAACATGTTTAAGTAAGACTCAAAGCGATAAAAGCAACTCAATTTGGTTGAACCACTATTCCAAGGGTTTTTGAAAAAGGTTTTAGTTTTGGTCGGGCCAGGAGGCTACCTATGTATTCCACAAGGGCAATTCAAACCAACTGTAGTTCGGGGGAAAAAGGTTTTAGTTATGGTTAGGCCAGGAGGCTGCCTACGTATTCCACAAGAGAAATTCAGACCAACCGTAGTTCGGGGGCAACAAAGAAAAATAAAAGTTCAGAGGGTTAGAAATAGAAGACGTACCTTCGTGCCTTTAAAAGCCATAGTGCGACATATCTAGGTTAATCCAAGATTTTGGCAAAGAGTAGTTGAAGGAGCGCGGAGCTGCCGGGGATATTTTTGCGGAGAGCAACTTCACAATTTTGGGGTAGATCAATACACAATAGGTGAGTCATTTGCTTTTATTGATCATCCTTACTTTGACTGAGGAGAGAGCTCAGTAGAGTAGCCTATCCTTGCGAATGAGCTGGAAGGAATTGATATAATATGTGGAATCCAAACCATCTGCTAGAGACAATTGGATGCTGATTTTGAGACATAAAGGGCACCAGGCCAGTGACTGGAGCACGGAACTTGAGATGAGGGAACCGAGGCGCAGAGCCGGTATCATTCATGAGGCGAGAGCCTGAGGAGTCAAAGCTTAAAATGATATAGCCGAGGCATAGAGCCGATTGCATTCATAAGGCGAGAGCCTGAGGAGTCGAAGCTTAGAGCTTGAAGTGATTGAACCGAGGCTTAGAGCCGGTTGTAGTCATGAGGTGAGAGCCTGAGGAGTCGGAGCTTAGAGCTTGAAGTGATTAAACTGAGACGTAGAGCCGGTTATAGTCTGAAGGTCTATGCACGAAGCTTTCCCATCATAAATTTTTGGCGTAGAGCCAGAAGATCGAGACGCTGGATCGATCAATAAAATCGAGGCGTAGATCCAGTTGATTGCAGGATTGACCTGTTTCATGAGTGAGTGAGAGAGATGCAAAACATGTATATGACGATGGTTGGTCAGATATGATAATGGTGATGTAATTAATGCAGACTTGATGAGACAATGGTGATGCAATTGATGCTTATGTGCACGGCCCCCTGTGTGTGTGTTTGATTTAAGTGTAGAACTTCTTTCAAGTTCTGGACTTGAGCATTTAGAGCGTAGAGCTCGAGCATTCGGAGAGTAGAATCCAAGCATTCAAAGTATAGACTTTGAGCATCCAGTACGCAGTGGTTGGGCATTCTAAGAGCTTCGAGCATTCAAAAATGTTAGATTTTGAGCATTCAAGCGTAAAGCTTAAGAACATATGATATCTTGTTGATTATGGCATGGAGCCTGTTGAGATAATGGGCATGGAGCCTGTTGAGTTTGGGGGCATAGAGCCAGTTGAAATAGAGAGCGTCGAGTTGCTGAGTGAGCTTGGAGCTGCTGAGTGATTTGAAGTATGTGAAGCAGCTGAGGTAATGAGCGTAGAGCTACTGAGTTAACGGGCGTAGAGCCGTTGAGTGAGCTTAGTGAACATAGGGGTGGAGCCGCTAAGTGACTTAGAGTAGGTGAAGCTGCTGAAGTAGAGAGCATAGAACTACTGAGATGGTTAGCTTGGGCGTAGAGCCACTGCTGAGTACGTGAAGCTATTGAGATGGCTTGAGCATGGGCATAAAGCTGTTGAGAAGGTAAGCATGGGCATATAGCCGCTGAATAGCTTGACAGCGATGAGCTCGGAGCTGCTGAGTGAGCTTGGAGCTGCTGATGGTGCAAAAAGTATGGCGCTGTTTGAGCGACAGGGCTACTGAATGAGCATGGAGCGATTGCTAGCGTAAAGTTGCTGGGTGATTATGACAGTGAGCATGAGGCATCGAGCCTTTTAAGATGGTGAGCATGGGTGTGGAGCCGCTGAGATTGGCGAGATGTAGTGCTGCTGAGATAATGAGATAACAGGTACGAAGCTACTGGGATAGCGAGCGTAAAGCTACTGAGATGGTTAGCTTGGAGCTATTGAGCGAGGTTCAGAGTTTACTGAGTGAGTGCGGGCATAGAGCCACTGAGTAACTTGATCATGGGGTTGTTAAGTGACTGTGATGGTGAGCTCAAGGCTGCTGAGAGTGAGCTTATAGTTGCAGATAGTGAGTTTAGAGCTGCTGAGGGAGCTGCTAAGAGGAGTAGAACTACTGATGGTGCAAGGAATATGGTGCTGTTTAAGCGACTTGGGCACAGGGCTGTTGAATGAGCATGGAGTGATTGCTGGCGTAGAGCCACTGGGTGATTTAGTGGTAATGATGAGTATAGAGATGTTGAATAGTGAGCAATGGGGATGATGAGCACAAAGCTACTGAGTGACTTGATGGAGATGGTGAGTACAGAGCTTGAAGCAATGAGTTTAAAGGCATAGAGCCGCTTGATATGAGCACAAAGCTGCTGCTATATTTTTCGAAGTACAGTAATCGAGGCATAGAGCCTGAGTGAGAGCTCAGAGTTGTCAATCTTCAATGGTCAAGTGACCAGTAATCGTAAGCTTGCTACTATGAAAAGGGCTTCGGGAAAGTTCCAATGTGGGTTTGGCATCGGTGCTTGAGCTTTCATATGCTCAGAGATGCCCCCAAGGCTAGTTCAATCATTGTATTACGTTGGTCACAGACCCAGAACTTCATAATTGTGATGAGGAAAATTTGATGTTGCTATGGGAGATTGATTAGAGAGCCAGGAGATTGATGTCTCGGCCGAGAAATCGATTTCTCGACTCGATTTCTCGGCCGAGACATTGATTTCTCGGCCATGAGAAAGCCAAAAGTCGAAATATCGATTTAAATTCGGCTTAATCGATTTCATGGGCCATTTTATTTTTCCTCCTCCTTCTCCCTTCTCTCGTCTGAAACCTGTCCACTCTTCTCTCCGGTTGCCATCGTTCTTGCTCCCTACTGCCGTCTTCATTGGCCGCCGGTGTCCCCGACTGCCGTTGTCGCTTGCTTTCTTTCTCTCTTGCTTTTCAACTGCCATGGCCTCCACCGAGTTGTCGCCGTCCTCTCCCACAGACATTCCATCGTCCGCAGTGGGTTCTTCCTCGTATCCTCCATGTGGGTGCGAGTATCCTTCTTCCGACGAGGAGGCAGTTGGTGAGCTTGGTTCGTTTGAGTCTATTACCTACGTTCTTCCTTGGCGTAGGCTGGGTTCTGGCAGTTTCTTACAATACTGCCCTCCTATGAGTGGCCCAGAGGCCAAGGTAGTTCGTAGAGAGCCTGAGTAGCACTTGAGCGTTCTCAATGTTCCAGTAAGCTTTGCAAATTTCCTGAAAAGGTAAAAAGTTTGTCTTTGTTAGTTTATAGCTGAAACTTGCGTGATGAACTTTTTATTTCTAGGACGAAATCCCTTTTAGCCAAGGGCATGGATGAGAAGGACCCGTGGTTGGGTCAAATTTTGTTTTGTTAAAAAGCTAAGATAATCTTGCCCCCTATCAATTTGATACCCCTAACTTTTCATTTGTTTATACAATTATGAGGTTAACTCCCTTTTCATTTTTTATGGAACTTTGCAAAAGAAATAGGAGATTGGAGGCTCGCGGTGGAGGCAAGGAAGTGCACAAATGGTTTTTGACATTGCTAGAGCCAACTCGGGAGTTGGTGCATGCTGCGGGCTTTGAGTTGTTTGTTCTAGGTGTCAACCTCCCGAAGATAGACTGGTCACTGATAACCTCGCTGGTTTAAAGGTGGTGGGATACCACTAACACGTTCCACTTTCCTTCTATCGGTGAGATGACGATCACGCCAGGCGATTTCTCTCTTCTGACTGGCCTACGAGTAGGTGGAGTTCCTCTTCGGATTGATCCGAAGCTTTGGCAGCGAGAAGGAGCTTTAGAGTGGTTCTTGGGCAAGGTGTTTCTGTAACGCCCCCAAAATCGGGTACGTTAATTATACATTTTATTGAATAGTAAAAGAGAGTCTGGCTCTTTATTACATCATAAACTCCCAAAGGGTTCTTATATTACACAAAAGGGATGGATATCTAAGGTTATCTACAGCTCCTTCTCTTCTTCCATCCTAGCCAGTTCCTCAGCTCCAAAGGCCTCCAAGGTATACTGTTCATCTTGTTCATCTACAAAATCTGACACATTATACCAGCGTCGCCCCCAGTATAATATGTCAGGGTCACCAAAGGTAACACCGTGAGCTACAAGAGCTCAGCAGAATAATCCTATATCTACTAACCCATAACTTTACCAATATCAGAGTATACAAGCAGCGGAATACAATACGTACAAGTCAAGGTAGTATAGATACGATTTTCCAAACTTAACATGCTTAAGAAAGAACACATAACAATTACACATGCGCATTCACTAGCTATCGTTGGTGTCATGGTTCCCGTGTTTCTCCTACGCGACTCATCGTTTTGTGTCTCATCTTTCATCATCATTTCTTAAAATCATACGCACACACACACCAATGAGCTACCAAGTCCGACTCATTGTCACAACGGCTACCACGTCCGGCACATTGTATCTCAACAAATCTTGGCTCCTCTCCGCGGATAACCAAGTCACACAACGGGCTACCAAGTCCGCCACGTTATCAAATCTTGCATTGGCTCCTCTCGCGGATAACCAAGCCCAATTACCAATGAAGCTACCATGTCCGGCTCCAACAGCAATCTACACAATGGGCTACCAAGTCCGGCCTCATTGTGGTTTTCGTAAGTCCACACAAAGGGCTACCAAGTCCGGCCACCTTGCGGGTTTCACAACTCACATAAGGCTACCAAGTCCGGCCATTATGTAGTTTCAAAAGTATTTTACCAAGTCCAATTATTTCCTTTATCCACACCCTAGGTGACATGTTTCTACTTTCTCGATTTTCGTGTCTCGTAATCATGCATAGACTCCGCAGCGGGACAGATCACTTTAAAGAAAAATTAAACTAAACTAGCAAGATCATCCAACTCTATATTACCTAATCGTACTCAAATTATTACTTAAAGCCACTTATGTTTTATCAGCAACAAGTAATGCAAACAAATATACGTACATGTTCATAATCATCCTCAAGACAATAATATATTACGAAAAATCCGTTCTCTCTTCCTTTGTGGGATTTTCAAAACAACATATGGTTATTGACGTAGAAATTCATTATTTGGCATGCTCATTCTTCTTTAGTACTTTAGTAAACAAGTTTTACTAACTAGCTTTGATACCTTAACCGTTTAACTCATGGTTGTATACTTAAAGTAAGTATAATCCAAGCAAGTACATAGCATGTCCATAATCATTACTTAAAGCATAACGCCACATGTACGGACGCCCTTGGGGTGGTAATCCACCATATGCTTTGTTACTTTACCACGAGTAATACAAGCAAGTACATAGTATGTCCATAACCATTACTTAAAGCATAACGCCACATGTGCGGACGCCCTTGGGGTGGTAATCCACCATATGCTTTGTTACTTTACCACAAGCAATACAAGCAATGGTATATAAGCTTAAGTTAAAAGATCAAAGTAAACTACGTAAAACTAGCATACGATACGTTTGGCTTCATGCTCATACAATACGATAAGTTTCGAAGAAGGTTAACATAAGGGTACTACATATCCTTAGAGATACGTTACTCTATAAGATCAGTACAACTTACACTTAGGGAAGTAGATTAGAATAATCTACGTAAACTTAGGACTAGGGATTAAGATTATTCTACAAGATCATGCTTTCAAGATCATAACTAACGTTATACTTTATCATTTTCTACTCAATACGCATACGTATATGTAGAGTTAGGAAGTATAGGAAAATTCTACATGATCATACAATATTTATACTTAGGATTAGAGTGTAAGGATAATCTACTATACTTAGGGTTAGAAAGTATAAGAAAAGTCTACCTCGATCCGAAACTAGTCGGGGCCGAATAAGCTAATTGGAAATTCCTATGGGCAGTGAACCTCACGAATCTGGACCAAACTTTGGATGGCAGTAACTCGGCCAATATTTGGCCGAATGAGGTCGTTCTTGAGTCTAAATCGAAGATCTCGAAGTTTTCTACAACTTTCGTGGAGGTCGTTGTTCCTAGAAACGACTTTCGCCCGGAGAAAAATGGTGAAAAAGGAAGTGACAGTAAGCTGTCTGGAATCTGGAAATCCGAAATTTGACTGAACTTCGGATGTCGATATCTCGGTCGTTTCTTAACGGATTAGGGTGGTTCTTGAGTCTAAGTTGAAGATCTCGAAGTGCTCTACAACTTTCTCCAAAGAAGTTAGTCCTAAAAACTACCTTAAGCAGGAGAAAAATGGGGATTTACGAAGGGCAGTAAGCTGCCAGGAAAAACAGAAATGGTTTCTAGAGAGAAGTTGGAGCAAAGGAGTGAAGGTGTGTGTTAAGTGGCAAGTGTGAGAGGCTATTTATAGAAGACCTTGAGCCCTCTCCTTCTCTCATATGGCTGGCCCCCCTTCTCTATCTCTCATGGATTTGCTCCATGTGTCACTCTCCCTCCCTCTCTCATGGTTGGCCCCCCCCTTCCTCTCTCCTTCTTGCTCCATGTGTCACTCTCCCTCCCTTTCTCATGGTTGGCCCCCCTTCCTCTCTCCTTCTCATGGCCAGCCATATCTCTCTCTCTCCCCCATGGATTTGCTCCATTGAATGGTCATGTCAAGCATGTCATGCTTTGTCATCAAATAGTCTCATCAACCAAGTTGTAACTAGGTCAAAGAGTGTCAAGGTACAACACATGTGCCTATAACTCACATACATGCATCTCCCTCTCCCTCTCTCCTCTCCCATTCGGCCCCCCTTCCTCTCTCTTAGTCAAGTACAACTATGTATATACATATATGCACATTTATGGAAAGAACAAGGAAGAAAAGGACAAGACCACTTAAATGCTCACATGGCTTATGATTATTCTTTTGTAGGAGAAAGTACTATCATATCTTTCACCAAGAATCCCATGGGAATATTGGACAATGCTATTATCCAAGGGATAATAACTTCCCCAAATGGTTATTGTCCAAGGGTCTAACATTTCCCTAACGGTTATTAACCAATGGGCGAAAGAAGTAATGATGAGGAAGCACATGACTTGTCTTGTCATCTTATTTGGCAAATCCTAATATCTATTATCCAATGGGTAAAGTTTTCCTAGCGGTTATTAACCAATGGTCCAAGGAAAGTCATCATGGAGTATACTATTTGCTTTTGACTAGACTATTCCAACTACTAGTCAAACTTGGTCTTCTCCTAACAACTATTGTCCAATGGTCAAAAGATCTTTCTAGCATGTAATAACCAATGGGTAAAGACTAGTCATCATGAAGTACACTATTTGCTTTTGACTAGACTATTCCAACTACTAGTCAAACTTGGTCTTCTCCCTAACAACTATTGTCCAATGGTCAAAGGTCTTCCTAGCATGTAATAACCAATGGATAAAGACTACCCTAGTATCTATTGTCCAACGGATAAAGATTACCCTAGTATCTATTGTCCAATGGATAAAGATTACCCTAGCCTTTATCGTCCAATGGATAAAGACAAGAAGGGTAAAATGGTCCATCGAGGGTTAGGGCAACCTAACTAGACTAAATGGGCATTAGGCTGTTCTAACTAATCGGTTAAAGACTAATGATACTTAATCTAGGCTTTCATTGCTCGAGTGGTATTTTGGTTTTTATTTAGTAGGAAATTGCCTAGTAACGGAATATTAAAGCCCAACGGTGCCAAACGCCAAGGCAAGGCGTGAGCATGGCCAAGGTAGCCTGATGGCAAAGCGGTGGCCAAAACAGCCCGGTGGCCAAACAGTGGCCAAGGCAGCCCGATAGCCAAGCAGTGGCCAAGCGGTGGCAAAGCGGTGGCCAAAACAGCCCGGTGGCCAAACAGTGGCCAAGGCAGCCCGATAGCCAAGCAGTGGCCAAGCGGTGGCCAGAGCAACCCAGTGGCTAAGTAGTGGCCAAGGCAGCCCGGCAATGCCAAGGCAAAAGCGAGGCGTGACCCGATGCCAAGGCAGAACCCGATGGCAGCCAGGGCAGAGCAACCCGACAGTGACCCGACGCCTAGGCGAGGCAGACCCGACAGCGACCCGACGCCGAGGCGAGGCAGGCGCGACAGCGAGCCGACGCCAAGGCAAGGCAGGCGCGACAGCGAGCCGACGCCGAGGCGAGGCAGGCGCGACAGCGAGCCGACGCCAAGGCGAGGCAGGCGCGACAGCGAGCCGACGCCAAGGCAAGGCAGGCGCGACAGCGAGCCGACGCCAAGGCAAGGCAGGCCTGACAGAGCCGACACCGAGGCGAGGCAGGCGCGACAGCGAGCCGACGCCAAGGCGAGGCAGGCGCGACAGCGACCCGACGCCTGGGCGAGGCAGACCCGACAGCGACGCCTGGGCGAGGCAGTCCCGACAGCGACCCGACGCCTGGGCGAGGCAGGCGCGACAGCGAGCCGACGCCAAGGCAAGGCAGGCGCGACAGCGAGCCGACACCGAGGCGAGGCAGGCGCGACAGCGAGCCGACGCCGAGGCGAGGCAGGCGCGACAGCGAGCCGACGCCGAGGCGAGGCAGGCGACAATGAGCCGACGCCGAGGCGAGGCAGGCGCGACAGTGAGCCGACGCCGAGGCGAGGCAGGCCTGACAGAGGCCCGATGCCTAGGCACCCTAGCCAAGCCAAAGTAGAGCGGTCAAGCCGGCGGTCAAGGCAAAAACCAAAATTTTCCTACTAACCACTCCGGCATCGATGCGTCACTAAGCCAAACGGTAGCTGGGGTTTGCTAACTAATTGGTTAAAAGCTAACTATGCTTGCTAAGTAGGATTTCCAGCCGAGAAATATAATTTAAAGATATTATTTACTTATTAGGAAAAATATACGAGTACGTTTACAAGTATACTAGTCATGGGAGAAGGACTAAATTGTCCGGAGTAAATTGATTCAATTTTACAAGTTTCAAATCTAATTATGACGGATTATTAGAATTTAAAAGGAAATTTTAAAGCAATCCAAGCAATTAAAATAAAATTTAAATATTTATCAAAATTTTCATAAGTCAATAACGACCGATTTTTGGGTGTTAAAAATGAAATCCAAGTATTAAAATAAAATTCAAATTTTTAACGAAATTTTTATTTACCAAAAATCAGGGTTGTTACAGTTTCCTCCTTCACTCACGCGGTCATCTTGATGTCTCTTGGCTGAGCAAGACTTTTATGAAGGCTGATATTTTGACTCAAGTGAGCGTCGAGCAGTTGACACGGGCTTTCCTTATCTACCTCTGTGGCTAGACATTGTTCACCAATAAGGATAGCTCGGTGCACACATAATTTTTGGCCACTTTTCAACATTTAGAGGTCGTCTAGGAATTTGATTGGGGAGCGTATGCTTTAGCCACCTTGCATGGCAACCTTGGGGCTTGTTCGAGGGACAAAAGCTTTATCCTTGGCGGTCACTACCGAGTGCTTGAGGTATATCTTTCTTCTTTACTTCTTTGCTTTGATTTTTCTCGGTTTTGAACCTGTTTGTTAATTCTCTTTTCAGCTCTGGGCTTTCAAGCAACTTCTTCAATTTTCGATTGATACCAAACATGAGGATGCAAACTGTGTTCCTTGCTACGAGCGATGGCTGGTGGGCCAGCGGAAGCCACGGTCACCAATTTTAAGCCTTCCCAAGTGGCAACGGGTTTTGAACCGATTGACGGTTGACCAAGTACCTCTTTTCTCCCCTTGTATTTCTTGTCTTTAGATTTCCATATCCTCGTGTTGTGGTTGATTTACCCTCGTTCAGCAAGTACGGTTTGACCCTTGGGGAGGTGTCCCAGAGGACGCCCCTCTTGCGTGCTCCAGAGTTCTAGATCATACTCATAGTCGACTCGAGGGTCCTTTTCTGCCGAGCCTGATACCTAGGCGATCAAGTGGCTAGCCAGTGGCGCCCGCGTTCTGAGGCTATTCAATTCGTTCCTCATCCACCTTCGACGTCGATGAGATCCACTTCTTCAATGTCTAAGGAAGACTTGAAGAACGCTCGAATCAGAGACTGGGCTGGTTTGCTTCTTCAGGCAGGGGACTACATGGAGTATTGCCGCCTTTTCTTGACTCTGCCAACTACTCCTCCAGTTGCTCCTGTTTGGCCACGGGGCCCTTCCTTCATCTCCTTCCATTCTGATGATGGAGAGGAGGAGCGCTTGGCGCTTACTCCTTATCGACCCAGCTTTACACACAGCCAACTGGGGTTTCACAGGTATATCTTGATTTTATTTCCCTGCTTTATCATGGTATCTTGCGTTCCAATGTTTGAAATGCTTAGTTACTTGCACAGGTGTCTGCTGAGATCGTACAGGAATGGCTGCGTGCTTATCAGAGTGCGAAGGCTTTGGTTCAGAGGCAGCGCTGTTGGATCCTTGAGGTATAGTTTTTCCCATGTACTCCATTTGCTCTACATTTTTTCTTGAATTTGAATGTTCGTATTCTTTTTCTGCAGCTTGAAGCTGAACGAGCACCAGTTGCCAATGGGGAGGATAGCCTGCAATCCTCTTCTTTATTTTAGAGATCGACTCGGAGACACCATCACGACCAGCTTTAGGATTTTCTCTTTTCCTATTCATAGTTAGTAAAGAGACAAGCATAAATTGTATAATGAAAGCAACCACAACGATGATTTTGTAATCAAGCTTTTGTTTATGAAATGAGAAAAGCTTTTCATGCCCCTTAAATGTCTTGAGATTGCATGTGATAGTCAGAACATGGCTTTAAAATTGTTTTGAACAAGTATTTGCTATTTCTTGGGTATGCAGTAATCTGTTTGAAATGAAATACCGGCCAATGAATCAATCACACGGCTAGAGAATCAATTTTGCAGCCGAGATATCAATCCCTCAGCCGTGACTGGATTTAGTTTTGGCCAAGTGGCATCCTGTTTCTCCTTCCTTTTTTTGCTTGGTTTTGTCTTACGCCTTGCCTTTTGTCATATCCTATAGCCTCTTTGCCAAATTTGAGAATCATTGAGATACCCTATTTATCGTGTCAACGACTCTTAGGTCAAAGGAGATGAACGATAGTTCTTGTGTCTTTTACTATTGTCAATTCCTCGAGAAAAGCATACTCATCTTTTGCGAGCTCAATACACAGGGTTAGCTATGCCTATCATTGAGTACAAATCTCTTGATGTTTTTCCTTCTCTCTAAATGTTTGGGCCGCATCTCAATCTGAGATTGCCTATGTATCCTAATCAGGGAATCATGCCTTTTACATAGTTCCACTAATCACAACCTTTGAGGTTGGATTTCCACTCTTGGTTTTTCTTCTCACTTGCTCTAAATTTTGCCTAGGTTACCTAATGGTGGTTGAGTCCCTAGCAAGCTTTTCTTCAAATGCCCTAATTTTTGCCTAGGCTGTGTTTTTGCAGTTTCTTATCCTAGCAGGCTTTTGTTCTTATTTTTGCTTGGGCTTCTCGAGATTTACCCAACGAGCATTTCTCACAAGAGGGCTCCTTGGAGAGGAATTCAGTGGAGATATTTTTTGAGTCTCCTTTGTGTTTGTGCTTTCACAATGGGCAAGCTAACTCTAAGTGTTCTTGCGGAGATAGAGTCTTCTTTCTAAGTTTTGACAAAAACCTAGTTTCTTAAGCAACTAAAGTTCATCCCTACTTTCTCTCTTGTCAGTGACACAACGAACTTAATTTCTTAAAATTTCTCTCGCTTGGCAAAGAGACTGTGGTATATGGCAATCGCAATTTGGGAATCAAATCATCAAGCATAGTTTTAAAAGATAAAATAGGAATTCATTTAGCAGAAATACAATGCCCAAATAGGGGCCCAAAACATGTCTTAGTTTGATTTAGAAAATAAAGGCAATGTTTAATGTAATTTGCCATGTTATGACTTCTCAGCTACTGCAGCATTTCAGGGTCATCTTCTTTTGCTTTTCCTTTCACAATTTTATACTCTTTTCCACCATTTTCCTTGCCAAACAGAGTCTTCGAACTAGATCCATATTTAAAGCTTGTACGGTGGCTATTTCTTTGAGACATGAGCAGTCCCCAGATGGAAGTGTCAGCCTAGGTCACCTCCTTGTTGATTGCGTAGTCATGAGGGAGATCAACTACTTCCATTTGATCAAATAGTGATAACAAAGAGATCCCATTGAGTGGATTGTCATTCTCCTTCCATTTCATCAAAGTCATTTTCTCCTGTTCGATATGGGTCCGTGTATATGAAATCTTTATCTTTTTCTTCCTCTACCCATTGGCTATAGTCACACTCTTCGTAGGGATTGACCCACGGCTGCATCTGGAATTCCTCCACTTCTTCTATAAGGTTGATTGTTTCCCGGACAATGGGAGGCGTTGGGATTTTTGGACGATTGATGGGTACCACTATTTGAGCAGGCTCGAAGCAGGCATGTCTTCTCATCATGATGACCCTTTCCTTTTCCTTTTTCTTATTTTCAAACCAGATGCGCAACCATTCATCATCCTCTACAAATAGAATGTCTGGATCGTCCAAATTGTGTTTTGCCCAGAAATGTTCTTCCCATTTCCTTAGCTTTTCCTCCTTTGCTAGTTCCTCTTTGTCGCTCTTGTCAGACATGTCGGGATCGATCACTTCCGATTGATTGGACTCATTCTTTTCCTCTTCTTCCATCATGAGACATCCATCCTCCACTGGGAAGGTCAAGGTTGGCTTGGCTTGGTCGCATTGGACGATGTATTGGCTAGGATTGTATATGGGGTCATGGGACAGGTTTATAAGATTGATATTTCGAGGTGGTTCAGCATTGTGGGGTGGTTTGGTTGCACATCAGGTTGCAGAGGTTTTATGGTTCGGCTATCAATGAGGTCTTGGATGTCATGGCAAAGATGCATCTAGCTATTTGTCTCATGCCCAGAGTGTTGATGGTAGGCACACTACTTGTTTGGGTCATCGTTCGGGCCATAAGGCGGCTGAGGAAGTGGTTTGTTCAAGGGTTTGAGATGCCCTTGACGGCTTAGAATGGTTAAGGCTTGAGATAAAGTCACGTAGAGGGGGTTAAAGTTACGGCAAGGCAGATTTGAGTTTCGGGAAGGGCTGGTTTGAAAAGGGTCTTATGGTAAAGCCTGGGTCAAGGGTGTTTTTTTTTTATCCACGGGTCAAGGTGTTTATAGAGGCATGAGTTGCGCGAGTTGGGAAGGTTTTCTTAGATGGAGGAGCTTCTTCTTTCCCAATGAGTCCCAGTTTTATCCCTTCTTCAATTTGTAGCCCAGTAGCATGCAGGCGTTTGAAATTGGTGATAGCCTGTCTGTAAATATGCTTAAGATACTTAGGCTAAATATTCTTGACAATTATTCTCACTTGATCTTCCTCGAAAGGGCGGTTCTTCATCTTGGCAGCCTTTTCTCTCCATCGAGCCACAAACGTAACAAAGCCTTCGCTTGACTCATGTTTGGTCATCTCCAAATCTCGAGTGGTTAGCTCAATCTGGACATTATACGCATATTGCTTGACAACAACATTGACAATTTCTGGCCAAGTGTGATAATGCACAAATTCCAAAGTGAGGAACCAATCAAGAGCACTTCTAGTGAGAGTTATTTGAAACAATTGAGCGATGAGCTCATCATTCAAGCCCATTGGCTTCAGGGTGTTGATGACATGGCGAACATGGCTGGTAGGGTTACCCATTCCATTGAACTTCTCAATGTTTGGCATCTTGAACCTTTCAGGTAATTAAGAATCTGGGAAGAGACAAAGTCCCTCAAAGTCCAGAATTTGGTCCCCCTGTGAACGAGCCAAAGCATGTTTGATCTCGTTGACTTGCTTGGCCAATTCGGGATTTTTCGCTAATACCACTTTATGGGGATTTTCATCATCTTCCTTTGTGTATTCTTCGTCCTCAGCGTCTCTTGTTGCTTTCTCAGCTAGTAAAGCAGGGATTTGAGCTTGGAGATCTGCGATAGTGGCGTCGTTGTCTGCCATTTTCGAGATGGGAGTGGGAGGATAGCTTGATAAAGCTTGGGATTTGGTAGATGATCGGGTTTGGTGAGAAGATGACCGCGAAGTCCCTGGAAGTGCTTAGGACTGTTGCGGTGAAGGTGTTTTGGCAAGTGAAGGTGACAAACAGGATGGCTGCAAAGACCTCTGTTTGGTGTGACTTTGAGTGTTGTAAAAGTATAAAATCGGTTGTCGTTGCTTTCTTGGCTTACGTATTGTCCCTGCTTGAAAAGTAAAATACCTGCAAGTCAGTACTTGGCTGTATAGGGTTAGGATTTGGCCTGAAAATCCCAACCCTTATGCACAGAAAAAGTATAACAACAAACGATACAGGGTGTGAGGAAGAACTTTTATAAACCAATGCAAGTAGGTTTCCTACTCTGCAGGTTCCTGTCTTATTTTGAAAAGTTCTATGGCTCTTCTAATCACATGTATGGTTTGGTTGGTCTCAAGGGTGCTCCGTTGTCAAAGGGACATCAATCCTTCCACCAGCCATTCACAGACAGTGATCGGATGATTCCCTTTTTGATATACCATTAGGTACAAGTGACTATGTAGTTTGCTGGAACCCTTAACATACCTCACGACATGCCGGGATATTAGGTGAACTTAACGAGGTTGCTCGCTCGATGCATATGATAAATGAATTAAATAAAGCATGTGTTAATCCTATGTCAAACTTTCTGATTATGACTCTCAAATCCCCAGCGGAGTTGCCAAAAATTGTAGACACCTCCCAAAGCGGGACATCGCCATACAGATTGATTGTTGCTATTTGTTTGGTTGTTTGCTTCATAAACTAAGATTGTGGATATTCCCATGGCTAGGAACATCGCCACACGATAACTGTAATGCCCCCAAAATCGGATTCGTTAAATAATCATTTTATTAGACAAACAAGGCAGAGTCTAGCTCATTATTACATCCAATCTCCTCAGAAAGTCTTATATTACACAAAAGGGATGGTTATCTAAGGCTAACTAAGCTCCTTCTCTTCCTCCATCCTAGCAAGTTCCTCAGCTCCAAAAGCCTCCAAGGTGTAAAGCTCTCCTTGTTCATAGAGAAGTCTATCTCTCTATGAGGTGGTAAACCAGGATGTTCCTCGGGAAATACATCGGCGTATTCGCACACGATGTGTGGTAATCCCAGGTCCATTCGGTCAGTTTCTTCCATTTGGAGACTAGCTAGCCATCCAAATAGTTGATTCTGCCACCTTGACCTCTTTGTCAAAGAACTCGCGGTCTGCCTATCCCCCTTAAAACGGAAACGAGTTCCCTCTGGGGTGAAGGCCATCACAGTCTTCTGGTGACAGTCTATGACCGCACGATGTGCTGATAGCCAGTCCATTCCCACGATCACGTCAAAGTCCGCCATGTCGATTACTCAAAGATTGCAGGATAAACGCAGGTTGTCTACTTCTAGCTCGCACCCTCTACAAACTAGACTAACCACTATACTTCCTCCTAATGGTGAAGCTACTTTCGTACTCGCACCTAGGGGTTCGGTTTCTAGCGCCAGGGCGGTTACGCAAGTAGAAGATATGAACGAATGAGATGCACCAGAGTCAAACAAGGCTTGTACGCATGTACTATACAATAGTAGCGTACCTTGGATCACAGAGTGATCCTGCTCTTATTCCTCAGTCTGTAGTGCAAAGACGCGCCCTCCAGTGCCTTGCTGGGTTCCAATGGGCTGTTTCCCTTTGTTTTGTCCATTCTGTTGCGAAGATGGACCTCCAGGGTTTTGCTGTCCACTAACAATTTGCCTAGTCTGTTGGGTTTTCTGGTTCCCAATGCCTCCACTCCTCTCCTTCCAAGGTTGTGGGCATTGACGGCTGTAGTGACCCATCAACTGACAGTTGTAACACCTCACTGTCGTGATGTCTCTATTGCCTCTTTGCAATTGGTCACGGCCACAGGTAACAGTTTTCCAAACTTGGTTACTCTGAGGCGGGGTAAAGGTCTACGTGGCTATGGTATGGGTTGTTTCTATCAGATCCCACCAATAACGGGCTTCTCCCTTAAATTGGTAAGTGGCTAAGGCTACGCGGTCTCCATCGCGAGTGATTTCCAAAGTGTCCAGGATCACCTTGACTTCCTTCAGCCATGTTTCAGCTACGGTCGGGTTAGGGTCTCCGTGGAAAGTCGGGGGTCGACGCTTACAGAACTCGTTCATCACTCGGGTTCGGGTCATAGGTTCGTCGTCGCGATGTGGGTTTCGGCAATTGGCATTCAAAGCAGCCACGAAAGCTTGCATGATTTGGGTTAAGTTAGGGTTAGCGTTAGGATCAGGGTTAGAGGATTCGCCTTGCTCGTATCCTAGTCCGCTTCGTCGGTTCACCATCTACGCGTTAAATTCGAAAGGGGGAGGTTTAATCTAAGTTAGGCTATCGGCGTGAAAGGGTAGTCTCGTAAAGACACACGTACACACATAACAGTGATCATGCTCAAGTAAGAAACACATAATTCCATTACTTAGGGAAAACAAGTACATCATAGACGGCTTATAGTAGCCTTAAGCTTCCTACTAATTACATCAAGAGTCCTACATCTTCCTATTTTACATCAAAAGGCCTAACAACAGTGATCCTAGTTTAGAAAGGTCCTACATCCCAAAGGATTACAACTATTGTTTGGTTTATTTAGGGACTCCTAAATAGCTTCCTTGGCTTCACAGGTTGGCTAGAACCTCATCCTCCTCGGGTTCATCCTTACTTCCACTAGTTTCTCCATCCTTAGTCGCCTCCTCATCCTCGGTTTCTTCTTCACCATACGTAAAGTTTTCCATCGGGGGTAGGGCTCCAAAGAATCCATAGAAAGAGCATAGGATAGGGAACATCACGGGGAACCAAGGGTCATCTTCTATGGGGTTAGGGTCATGGCTTTGCACTCGCTTGAAATCACGGATCTCAGCGAGTATCATGACAACATAGTCACGCTTCCCCATCATTTGGGTGGTCATGCATTCTATGGCGATCTTGAGTTGGTGAGCTCCAGCTACTAGGTTGACTATGTGATTCATCTACAAGGAAAAGTTTAAACCTCAATTAGTCACGGTTTAAAGACAAGGGTTCAATTAACACTAAGGAAAAACTTGGATTTAGCTACGTTCCACATTCGATCCTTGATTTAAGTCATCATCCAATTGTTCGGGAATTCCCAGTTTGGTGGTACTGCCAATTTCCACACCTTACTTCAATCCGAAGATTGTTTTGTCAGAATTCCACCCAATTTGGGACGGTAAACTTAAACTCAAGTCACGTTTGTGCAACGGTCAAACTTATCTTAAAACTTATCTCAAGACTCATCTTAACTATTCTTAAAGGCTACCCATTCTACCCATGGCCAAGGGGTTGAACCTAAAGCTCTGATACCAAGTTGTAACGCCCCCAAAATCGGATTCATTAAATAATCATTTTATTAGACAAACAAGGCAGAGTCTAGCTCATTATTACATCCAATCTTCTCAGAGAGTCTTATATTACACAAAAGAGATGGTTATCTAAGGCTAACTAAGCTCCTTCTCTTCCTCCATCCAAGCAAGTTCCTCAGCTCCAAAAGCCTCCAAGGTGTACAGCTCTCCTTGTTCATCTAAAAAGTCTGACACATTATACCAGCATCGCCAACAGTATAATATGTCAAGGTCACATAAAGCAACACCGTGAGCTTGAAAGCTCAATAGAGTAACTCAAAACCCACTAACCCTTAACATACAAGTCAAAGATAGTATACGATTTTCCAAACTTAACATACTTTCAAATAAACACATACAATCACACATGCGCATTCACTAACGAGCGTTGGTGTCATGTTTTCCGTGTGTCTCTCCTACGCGACTCATCGTTTTGTGTCTCATCTTTCATCATAAATTCCGAAAACACGCACGCACACAACCATGGGTTACAAGTACCTTGTGTCGCACAACAATGAGCTACCAAGTCCGGCTCATTGCCACAAGTGTAGACACCCCAATTTGGACTCTTCGAATTTCCTTAATTTGTGGCCCGAAGGCTCCCCGATGATGAATTTGGATTGAAACGAGCCCTTGATCAGTCAGAACGATGCTCCTTGGAAAACGTTAAGAGGAAATAAAATGTTAAAATCAGTCACAGGCACTCAAGAGCGATCCCAAGCGCTCAAAACCATTTTCCAAATTTGGGATCTAACAAACTCTCGAGCACTCGAGAGTAAAGTCCCAAGCGCTCGAGAGCGCTCCCGAGCGCTCGAGACTTTTATGCTGCCCAGTGGATGCTGGAGCTTCCCCACTTCCCATGCAGGCCATCATTACAGCCGTTTTGGCAGGCTCAAACCTCAGGCAACACTCCACCTCAGTCAGAGGGGAGTCAGGTCTGCTGATCTTTCAAAGATACCAAATCACATTTTCTAAAACAAGACCATATGGTATTTTGCCTATATAAGGGCCTCTGCAGTTCAAACCAGCCACGAATTCTCTCTCTCTAAAACCCCCCCTTTTGACTGTCCGACAAAGTTGTTCTTCCTCATCTCCTTCAAAAAACTTCATTTTCAAAAACAAAAAGCAACAAAAACCCAAAGTATCAAAGACATGCAAGGAGTTCAGATCATTCTCCAGTCCTGAGCCTCCTGATCCTTCACTTTTATTTCACTTTCTGAGTCTTTTTTCAAGGAGCAAGGTCCTAAACTTAAAGGTAGAAGTTCTCTACCTTGATGTCAACGCAAGCAAAACAGAGCTGTTTTTCCTTTCTGAGGGAGGTCCCTCAGCCCTCTTAGTCCTTAATACTAAGTACAGGTTGAGAGACCTTGGTATAATAACAAGAGCAAAGGGGTACAAAATGCATTTTCTGCACTAGCCTACTGGAAGTACTCCCGAGCGCTCGAGACGACTCTGGAGCGCTCGAGAGTGGTTTCAGTCCAGTTTTCTTCTTTTGAGCGTTCATATGGACATGCATGAAGAGTAGACCGTGTTTTCAAACTTTTCAACTCTTTTGAAGGGTATTGGTGTAGATGATCTTCCTTTAAAAGGAACGAATAGGGGAAAATCATTTTACTTAAGAACATGCAAAAGGGTTTTGCTCTGGATTTGAAAAGAAAAACCTTTTTCATACCTCAAAACACACAAGATCCAGTACACCAGTGTACTACAATGAGTGCATCAGGTGGTTGAAGCCAGTTCTGGAGTGCAAGACACTCCCAAGCGCCCGGGATCACTCCTAAGCGCTCGAGAGTGTCTGCATGCAACTCCAGCCCATCTTTTTCCCAGTTTGATCCTCCTACTGCCCTTGCATGTTCATTCATGTGTCTCCTTTCGCCCCTTACAACTGTAAAATCGATTTTCAGAAAGGAAAGGATGCCTGGCTTGGAAGGGTGGGTTTGATTCCGTTCTCCCAAGTCCCCCTGTTGAGCCTGTGACATGATTAATGTTATCCCAATCTTCATTTTCAGTATCATATTCTGTTGTGCTAACAAGGCTTGCAGGTTGGGACATGCATTACTCCCAAGCGCTCAGGAGTACTTCCGAGCGGTCGAAAGTGAATCAGTGACAGGGTTTTCCAGCTTCTAACATTTTGCATTTCATTATCATTTCTTTAATCGTTCACTGTACACATGCACGCGCATGCACCTTCTGTACTTGATATATCTGTAAATGCATGCTAACTACTTAATGAAATAAAATCCTTTGAAAAGTCCTACAAATATCTAGTAGAGACCGATTTCAAATCGGGCAAGGGGAGTGCCGTAAAACCCTTCCCCCCTCGTAACGTGGCTCCCGAACCCTTTTCCTAAATCTCTGGTTTTCAATTCAAATCAACCTTTTTTTCGAATAAAACGGTTTCTCGGGTGGCGAACCATAAATCCGGGTGGCGACTCTTCAAAATTTTCGATTCGATTCCGAAGCGAGGGTTTCTTTTCGGGCCGCCCCGATTCCACCCAGGGCTGTGGTAGCCCACAACAAGGTTACCAACGCATGGCCACAATGGCTATCAAGTACGGCACATTGTGTCACACACACACACCCATGAGCATCCAAGACCGGCACCTTGTGTCGCACAACAATGAGCTACCAAGTCCGACTCATTGCCACAAAGGCTACCAAGTCTGACTCAAGGCCATAATGGCTACCAAGTCCGGCCATTATGAATTTCCAAAACATTTTATCCATATCAACCACACCTCAAGGTGTCATGTCTCTACTTTTCCGATTTCAAGTGTCTCGTATCATGCATTGACTCCGCAGTGGGACTATTCACATAACTCATGCGATATCATATAGCAAGATCATCCAACTCTATACTATCATGATCGTTAAGAGGTCAAAATATGAATACTTTGTTAAAAACAACACTTTATCTTTAAAACGTGGTTCCTTTTGAGAAGTTCAATAAAACAGCACATGTTTATTGACGAGTTCATACAATCACGTAGCAATTGGGCGATCAAGCAATCAAGTAGTCATACGATCAAAGTAAACTACGTACTTTTTAACAAGAAAGTTCTACAAGCTAAATACCACGACTAACTTTATTTTTAGCGAAAATAGTTCGAAAAACTCAACACGATTCTTATCTATACTTAGGAAGAGTAGATCGGGAAATCTACATACAACTCAACATTCACACAAATATACTTAGAGTGAGTAGGTTCGAAGAACTCTACCTTTCTTCTTGGCGGTAGAAAAAGACTACGAAAATAAGACGGAAAGAAAGTCGGCACTCGAACGAAGTAACGGCTTACGGTAAACTTCCGATAGCTTTGAAAGAGAAAGGTTTCTCTCGAAACTAGATCTTTACTACAACTACTTCTACTTTAGAATCGAGGTGGTGTTTGTATGGTGGTTTAATGGCGGAGGTGGAAAGAAAGCTCAAGAACAAGCTAGAACTACTTCAGGAATACTAAGAACACTAAACTTTTTTTAGAGAGAAGTTGGAGCAAGATGAGGTGTGAGCAAAATGGATGAGAATGGCATGATATTTATAGGCAAAACTTGGCCTCCCTCTCTCTCTCTAGTCGGCCCTCTCTCTCCCTCTTTCTCCCAATTTTTAATTCAACCAAATCTTGGTTTCTTGCAAGCATAACCCTAATCTAGGCTTGCATGGCTATGGATGTGTCCTTTGGATTGGATTTTGGAAGATTGGCCAAGGAATTGGATTTGTTTCAAGTAAACAATGGAGTTTTGTACAAAGAAAGGACTAGATTGGATTGCATTGGCTATGCTTTCACTTGAAAGCATATCAAAATAGGACAAGGGTGATCTAAGCAAGATCAAACAAGGAAGCACACACATCACACACACTCTCTCTCTCTCTCCATCCGATCTCTCTCTCTCTCAATCTCTCTCTCGGTCTCTCTCTCTCTCTCTTTCCTTGGTAAAATGTACAATATATATATATATAACAATATATATATAAGATATGAGAGGACAAGGTTGGTGGATTGAAAGAGTGAGGATTTGGCTTACAAGAGATTTGGACAAGATTTTAGGCTTTCAAAGTACAAGAGATCACAATGGAAGATCAAGCAAAGGTCAATGGAAGCACAAGAAAGATCTAGGTAAAATCTCTCCCTCCCTTTCCTTCTCTTTCTCTCTCTCTCTCCCTCCCTTTCTCTCGGATTCTCTCTCTCTCTCTCTCTCGGGTCTCTCTCTCTCTCCCTCTCTCTCTCTCTCCCACTTATACCTCCTTGAAAGTATACTAATATACTAATATATATATATATATATATATATATATGTACTATGGGTCATTCATAAAATCTATATTTTCAAGTATTATAGATTTTCTAAATAAAATATACAATAACACACATGCTATATACAATATAATATATATATATACATACAAGTACATTCATATACATATATATATATATATATATATATATATATACATGTACCACATAATATCTATACTAGATTTGACCTAGGACCAATATCTAATATAGTATACTACTACTTTCAAGGTACTAAGTCCTATATTACTAACTTAATATACTAATTCTATTTTAATCAAATATCACACATAGCCAAGTCTAATATTTTAATCAACCTAGTCTTGGTTGGCAAGTAAAGCTATTATCCAATGGATAATAGTTTCCCTAGCGGTTAATAACCAATGGTTAAGGATGGTAAGGTCCAAGGGTTATCGTCCAATGGGTAATAAATCTCCTAGCGGTTATTATCCAACGGTTAATGCTAGAAAGTCTAATACTTTCAATTAAGCACTAAACTAATCTAATTTCGTACTTAGGAAGGTTAACCAAGGTTATCCTACTAACCAATGGATAAAGGAAACGTTATCGTCCAATGGTCGATAGCAAAAAGGTTCAAACGGTTCAAGGGTTAATCTAGTGTTACCAAACTCAAGAGTTTCAAAAGGTTCACGAGTCAAGGGTTCATAAGGTTCACGGAGGTTTAGGAACGATCGGTGATTAGGTTAAACAATTGCTCGGTCGAAACGTCGGTTAAAAGCAAGCTAGGGTTGATAGGATTTCCAGCCGAGATGTGAAATCTTAGGGCTTTATCCTAGAAACGACGGTAAGATCGGTGGTTAAACGACGATTAAAACCTAATTAAGATTTTTCAAACAGTAACAACGAAATTTTTATTTAGTAAAAATTAGGGTTGTTACAACCTATCCCCCTTAAACAATTTCGTCCTCGAAATTCGCCGTACGCTTAGATTCGAACAGGTGGGGGTGGCTCGCCCTCATGGATTCCTCTCTTTCCCAGGTAGTTTCTCCAGCTCCACGGTTCTTCCACAAAACTCGTACTAACTTAATCTTCTTATTCCGGATGATCTTCTCACTCCGGTCTTGTATCTCGATAGGTTCCTCCTCATACGTCGCATCGTCTTCGATGATGATGTCCTCCCAATTGAGTACATGCGTCGGCAACGCGAGGTACTTGCGAAGCATCGAAACATGAAATACGTTATGTACTTTATCTAACTGCGGCGGTAGGGCTAAACGATACGCAACGTTCCCTATTTTCTCTACGATATCAAAAGGTCCTATATAGCGCGGGGAAAGTTTTCCTTTCTTTCCGAACCTAATTACACCTTTCTTCGGTCGGATCTTTAGAAACACGTGGTCTCCTACTTTAAAGCTTAGAGGTCAGTTCCTCTTGTCCGCATAACTCTTCTGTCGGCTTTGAGCGGTTTGGATCCTTTGTCTAATAATCTTAACCTTCTCCGTAGTATCTCGTACTATATCAGGTCCAATCAATCCCGTTTCTCCCAAGTCGATCCAACAGACAAGAGATCGATAGGGTCGTCCATATAGAGCTTCGTATGGTGCCATTTCTATACTCGCATGGTAACTGTTATTGTAAGCAAACTCCACCAAAGGTAGATGTTACTCCCAGTTCCCAGAAAAATCTAAGGCATAGGCTCTTAGCATGTCTTCCAATGTCTGGATGGTCCTCTCCGTTTGTCCATCTGTTTGAGGGTGGAAGGCGGTACTAAGTCTTACGTCTATTCCCAAAGCCTTCTGCAATCCCTTCCAGAAATGTGAGACAAAACGTGGATCTCTGTCAGACACTATTGAGACAGGAACTCCGTGTAGTCGTACAATCTCTCTAATGTACAACATACTTAATTGTTCCACATTCTCTGTCATCTTGACAGGTAGGAAATGCGCAGATTTGGTGAGTCGGTCCACGATCACCCAAATCGCAGTGTTGGACTTGGCTGATCTTGGCAAGCCAGTCACGAAATCCATCGAGATATGTTCCCACTTCCACGTAGGAATCGGTAAGGGTTGAAGGTCTCCTCCAGGTTTCTGATGTTCTGCCTTGACTTGCTGACACACCAGGCAGGTTGATACAAATTGAGCTACGTCCTTCTTCATTCCTTCCCACCAGTATGTCCTTCGCAGGTCATGGTACATCTTCGTGCCGCCAGGGTGGACGGCGAAATTCGAATGGTGCGCTTCTCGGAGTACAGCTTCTCTGAGAGCTCCGATATTAGGTACGAATACCTTTCCTTGGAATCTCAGACTATTATCGTTCTCGATTGTCCATCCTGGTATCGCCTTTCCTTCTCGGATTCGATACCGAATGAATTCACAATCTTGCTCGGAAGTCTGAGCCATCAGAATCTCTTGGTGAAGCGCTGGTTCTGCTACTAGGGCGTAAAGACACGCTTTCCCATCTTCTGATGATGGTCGCAGGTTGAACCCATTAAGAGTGTCTACCATCTCCCATTCCTTTACGGCGTTCTTGGCTTTATGCGCCCGATCCTTTCGGCTCAGGACGTCAGCTACTACATTAGCCTTGCCGGGGTGGTATTGGAGTGTAAACTTGTAATCCTCCAAATACTCCATCCATCGACGCTGCCTCAGGTTCAATTCCTTCTGAGTGAACAGGTACTTGAGGCTCTTATGGTCGGTAAAGACCTCGAATTGTTCTCCCCACAAATAGTAACGCCACGACTTGAGGGCGAATACTACAGCGGCCAATTCTAAGTCATGAGTAGGATAATTCCTCTCGTGTGGTCGGAGTTGTCGCGATCCATAGGCTACAACTTTCCCGTTTTGCATCAGCACGCATCCCAAACCATCTCTCGAGGCGTCGCAATAGACCATGTAGTCTATGCCGCGCTCGAGTATGATGAGTATTGGTGCGCTGGTCAGCCTCTTCTTCAACTCTTGGAAAGATTTCTCACAGGCTTCATTCCAATCCAGTATCACTCCTTTCTAGGTTAGTCTCGTCATTGGTTTGGCTAGGGTAGAGAAGTCGGGTATGAATCTACGGCAATAACCAGCTAATCCTAGGAAACTTCTAATTTCAAATACAGAGGTTGGCTGTTTCCATTTCAGCACTGCCTCGACCTTCTCCTCATCCACAGCGATTCCATCTTTGGATACTACGTGACCCAAGAACTTAACCCTTTCTAGCCAGAACTCGAATTTACTTGCCTTGGCATAGAGTTGGTTATCTCGGAGTACTTGTAGCACTATCCGTAGATGTCTTTCGTGCTCCTCCTTACTGGCGAAGTATATCAAAATGTCGTCAATGAACACCACTACAAACTTGTCTAAGTAGGGTTGAAAGATCTTGTTCATGAGACACATGAATACTGTCGGAGCATTCGTCAGCCCAAATGGCATTACTACAAACTCGAAGTGGCCATATCTCGTACGAAAGGCTGTCTTAGCGATGTCCTCGTCGCGGATCCTAAGTTGGTGATAGCCTGATCGAAGATCGATTTTCGAGAAACAGGTTGCTCCTCTCAATTGATCAAACAGGTCATCGATCCTAAGTAAAGGGTAACGGTTCTTAATGGTGACTTGGTTCAACTTCCTATAGTCGATACACAAGCGAAGCATCCCTTCCTTCTTCTTCACGAATAACGCAGGTGCTCCCAACGGCGATGTGCTCAGCCTGATGAATCCTTTGTCCAGTAGCTCCTTCAATTGGGTCTTGAGCTCCGTTAGTTCTGCAGAGGCCATTCGATAAGGGGTCATCGAAATAGGGGCTGTCCCCGATTGGAGTTCTATAGAGAAGTCTATCTCTTTATGAGGTGGTAAACCAGGAAGTTCCTCGGGAAATACATCGGCGTATTCGCACACGATGTGTGGTAATCCCAGGTCCATCCGGTCAGTTTCTTCCATTTGGAGACTAGCTAGCCATCCAAATAGTTGATTCTGCCACCTTGACCTCTTTGTCAAAGAACTCGCGGTCTGCCTATCCCCCTTAAAACGGAAACGAGATCCCTCTGTGGTGAAGGCCGTCACAGTCTTCTGGTGATAGTCTATGACCGCACGATGTGCTGATAGCCAGTCCATTCCCACGATCACGTCGAAGTCCGCCATGTCGATTACTCGAAGATTGCAGGCTAAACGCAGGTTGTCTACTTCTAGCTCGCACCCTCTACATACTAGACTAACCACTATACTTCCTCCTAATGGTGACGCTACTTTCGTACTCGCACCTAGGGGTTCGGTTTCTAGCGCCAGGGCGGTTACGCAAGCAGAAGATATGAACGAATGAGATGCACCAGAGTCAAACAAGGCTTGTACACATGTACTATACAATAGTAGCGTACCTTGGATCACAGAGGGATCCTGCTTTTGTTCCTCAGTCTGTAGTGCAAAGACGCGCCCTCCAGTGCCTTGCTGGGTTCCAATGGGCTGTTTCCCTTTGTTTTGTCCATTCTGTTGCGAAGATGGACCTCCAGGGTTCTGCTGTCCACTACCAGTTTGCCCAGTCTGTTGGGTTTTCTGGTTCCCAATGCCTCCACTCCTCTCCTTCCGAGGTTGTGGGCATTGACGGCTATAGTGACCCATCAACTGACAGTTGTAACACCTCACTGTCGTGATGTCTCTATTGCCTCTTTGCAATTGGTCACGGCCAGAGGTAACAGTTTTCCAAACTTGGTTACTCTGAGGCGGGGTAAAGGTCTACGTGGCTATGGTATGGGTTGTTTCTATCAGATCCCACCAATAACGGGCTTCTCCTTTAAATTGGTAAGTGGCTAAGGCTACGCGGTCACCATTGCGAGTGATTTCCAAGGTGTCCAGGATCACCTTGACTTCCTTCAGCCATGTTTCAGCTACGGTCGGGTTAGGGTCTCCGTGGAAAGTCGGGGGTCGACGCTTGCAGAACTCGTTCATCGCTCGGGTTCGGGTCATAGTTCGTCGTCGCGATGTGGGTTTTGGCGATTGGCATTCAAAGCAGCCACGAAAGCTTGCATGATTTGGGTTAGGTTAGGGTTAGTGTTTGGATCAGGGTTAGAGGATTCGCCTAGCTCGTATCCTAGTCCGCTTCGTCGGTTCACCATCTACGCGTTGAATTCGAAAGGGGGAGGTTTAATCCAAGTTAGACTATCGGCGTGAAAGGGTAGTCTCGTAAAGACACACGTACACACATAACAGTGATCATGCTCAGGTACGAAACACATAATTCCATTACTTAGGGAAAACAAGTACATCATAGACGGCTTATAGTAGCCTTAAGCTTCCTACTAATTACATCAAGAGTCCTACATCTTCCTATTTTACATCAAAAGGCCTAACAACAGTGATCCTAGTTTAGAAAGGTCCTACATCCCAAAGGATTACAACTATTGCTTGGTTTATTTAGGGACTCCTAAATAGCTTCCTTGGCTTCACAGGTTGTCTAGAACCTCATCCTCCTCGGGTTCATCCTTACTTCCACTAGTTCCTCCATCCTTAGTCGCCTCCTCATCCTCGGTTTCTTCTTCACCATACGTAAAGTTTTCCATCGGGGGTAGGGCTCCAAAGAATCCATAGAAAGAGCATAGGATAGGGAACATCACGGGAACCAAGGGTCATCTTCTATGGGGTTAGGGTCATGGCTTTGCACTCGTTTGAAATCACGGATCTCAGCGAGTATCTTGACAACATAGTCACGCTTCTCCATCATTTGGGTGGTCATGGATTCTATGGCGATCTTGAGTTGGTGAGCTCCAGCTACTAGGTTGACTATGTGATTCATCTACAAGGAAAAGTTTAAACCTCAATTAGTCACGGTTTAAAGACAAGGGTTCAATTAACACTAAGGAAAAACTTGGATTTAGCTACGTTCCACATTCGATCCTTGATTTAAGTCATCATCCAATTGTTCGGGAATTCCCAGTTCGGTGGTACTGCCAATTTCAACACCTTACTTCAATCCGAAAATTGTTTTGTCAGAATTCCACCCAATTTGGGACGGTAAACTTAAACTCAAGTCACATTTGTGCAACGGTCAAACTTATCTTAAAACTCATCTCAAGACTCATCTTAACTATTCTTAAAGGCTACCCATTCTACCCATGGCCGAGGGGTTGAACCTAAAGCTCTGATACCAAGTTGTAACGCCCCCAAAATCGGGTTCGTTAAATAATCATTTTATTAGACAAACAAGGCAGAGTCTAGCTCATTATTACATCCAATCTCCTCAGAGAGTCTTATATTACACAAAAGGGATGGTTATCTAAGGCTAACTAAGCTCCTTCTCTTCCTCCATCCAAGCAAGTTCCTCAGCTCCAAAAGCCTCCAAGGTGTACAGCTCTCCTTGTTCATCTAAAAAGTCTGACACATTATACCAGCGTCGCCACCAGTATAATATGTCAAGGTCACATAAAGCAACACCGTGAGCTTGAAAGCTCAATAGAGTAACTCAAAACCCATTAACCCTTAACATACAAGTCAAAGATAATATACGATTTTCCAAACTTAACATACTTTCAAATAAACACATGCGCATTCACTAACGAGCTTTGGTGTCATGTTTTCCGTGTGTCTCTCCTACGCGACTCATCGTTTTGTGTCTCAACTTTCATCATAAATTCCGAAAACACGCACGCACACAACCATGGGTTACAAGTACCTTGTGTCGCACAACAATGAGCTACCAAGTCCGGCTCATTGCCACAAGTGTAGACACCCCAATTTGGACTCTTCGAATTTCCTTAATTTGTGGCCCGGAGGCTCCCCGATGATGAATTTGGATTGAAACAAGCCCTTGATCAGTCAGAACGATGCTCCTTGGAAAACGTTAAGAGGAAATAAAATGTTAAAATCAGTCCCAGGCGCTCAAGAGCGATCCCAAGCGCTCAAAACCATTTTCCAAATCTGGGATCTAACAAACTCTCGAGCGCTCGAGAGTAAAGTCCCAAGCGCTCGAGAGTGCTCCCGAGCGCTCGAGACTTTTATGCTGCCCAATGGATGCTGGAGCTTCCCCACTTCCCATGTAGGCCATCATTACAGCCGTTTTGGCCGGCTCTAACCTCAGGCAACACTCCACCTCAGTCAGAGGGGAGTCAGGTCTGCTGATCTTTCAAAGATACCAAATCACATTTTCTAAAACAAGACCATATGGTATTTTGCCAATATAAGGGCCTCTGCAGTTCAAACTAGCCATGAATTCTCTCTCTCTACAAACCTTTCTTCCCCTCTCTTGACTGTCCAAACAAAGCTGTTCTTCCTCATCTCCTTCAAAAAACTTCATTTTCAAAAACAAAAGGCAACAAAAACCCAAAGTATCAAAGACATGCAAGGAGTTCAGATCATTCTCCAGTCCTGAGCCTCCTGATCCTTCACTCTTATTTCACTTTTTGAGGCTTTTTCCAAGGAGCAAGGTCCTAAACTTAAAGGTAGAAGTTCTCTACCTTGATGTCAACGCAAGCAAAACGGAGCTGTTTTTCCTTTCTGAGGGAGGTCCCACAGCCCTCTTAGTCCTTAATACTAAGTACGGGTTAAGAGCAAAGAGGTACAAAATGCATTTTCTGCACTAGCCTACTGGAAGTACTCCCGAGCGCTCGAGACGACTCTAGAGCGCTCGAGAGTGGTTTCAGTCCAGTTTTCTTCTTTTGAGCGTTCATATGGATATGCATGAAGAGTAGACCGTGTTTTCAAACTTTTCAACTCTTTTGAAGGGTATTGGTGTAGATGATCTTCCTTTAAAAGGAACGAATAGGGGAAAATCATTTTACTTAAGAACATGCAAAAGGGTTTTGCTTTGGATTTGAAAAGAAAAACCTTTTTCATACCTCAAAAACACAAGATCCAGTACACCAGTGTACTACAATGAGTGCATCAGGTGGTTGAAGCCAGTTCTGGAGTGCAGAACACTCCCAAGCGCCTGGGATCACTCCCAAGCGCTCGAGAGTGTCTGCATGCAACTCCAGCCCATTTTCTCCTAGTTTGATCCTCCTACTGCCCTTGCATATTCATTCATGTGTCCCCTTTCGCCCCTTACAACTATAAAATCGATTTTCAGAAAGGAAAGGATGCCTGGCTTGGAAGGGTGGGTTTGATTTCGTTCTCCCAAGTCCCCTGTTGAGCCTATGACATGATTAATGTTATCTCAATCTTCATTTTCAGTATCATATTCTGCTGTGCTAACAAGGCTTGCAGGTTGGAACATGCATTACTCCCAAGCGCTCGGGAGTGCTTCCGAGCGGTCGAAAGTGAATCAGTGACAGGGTTTTCCAGCTTCTAACATTTTGCATTTCATTATCATTTCTTTAATCGTTCACTGTACACATGCACGCGCACGCACCTTCTATACTTGATATATCTGTAAATGCATGCTAACTGCTTAATGAAATAAAATCCTTTGAAAAACCCTACAAATATCTAGTAGAGACCGATTTCTAATCGGGCGAGGGGGGTGCCGTAAAACCCTTCCCCCCTCGTAACGTGGCTCCCGAACTCTTTTCCTAAATCTCTGATTTTCGATTCAAATCAACCTTTTTTTCGAATAAAACGGTTTCTCGGGTGGCGAACCTTAAATTCGGATGGCGACTCTTCAAAATTTTCGATTCGATTCCGAAGCGAGGCGTTTCTTTTCGGGCTGCCCCGATTCCACCCGGGGCTGTGGTAGCCCACAGTGGCGACTCTGCTGGGGATTGAAGTTTAATTAATACTTGAGAAAAATCAGTACGTTGACAAAATGGCCTGATTGCCTTAAGCATTGATTAAATTAGTGAGCCAAGCTTGAAAAATATTTGTGGGATTTTCAAAAGATTTTATTTCACTTTTTATTTCTTGTATATATATCTTGTGCAGCCCCGCTGTTGTGTTTCGGCAATCCTACCCGGCTTACCGGTGATAGGGAATCCCGCAATGCTCAGCAATCCTCGACCGTGATGAGTCATCCCTACCGTTTGTACCGTTACTGGGTGTACGCTCAATAACGGGAGGTATACTTTGACTCTAGTCCGGGGAACCCTCTTCAAGCCAAAACCCGGCCTTTGTACATGTTTAGCAAGCCGTAGAACCTTCCAAACTAGGACAGGGGCCTGCAGGGTAGGACTACGTGTTATAATCTGTTTAAGTGCTGCATTGCATCTTTCATCATCATCATGCTGTCAGCCACGATTCTCGGGACTCGCTCGCGCGGTCTTCAGAAGGTTGCCAAGACCCGATGAAGAGTCACGCACCCTAATGCGTGTTGCTAAATCACATGGGTCCTCGAACTCGAACCTAGAGGAAACTAAAATTTTGCTAAGTCTTTGACTAGTGTTTAACTGAGATTTAACCAAAGGAAAGGAATGATAGGGGAGCAGAACATTGTGATGCCAACACCATCTAGGCTAAAAGCAAGTGTACCGCTTACGCCACTTCGGTTATCGTATTACATCGTTCACCCCGAGCCATTCCGAACCAACGGTCAAATTGTCAATGGAATATTAGCCAAATACTTAGCTTATTTTAGCATCTTTTGGGAATCGACCGTTCCTAAATGAGGATACACCACAAAAGTCTGAGGATCAAGGCAACCTCCCGTAAGTCGATTGTTCAGAAAAATTGGAGTCAATGACGATGACGATGAGGCACTCATTTTCCAAAAATCATGCACAAATTTCATAAAAATGCAAGCAGGAACCGCGTCTGAGCACAAGTTTTTGCTTTGCTATCAGTTCTGAGCAATTGGGCCGAAAAAGAAGAACATCATACCCTCCTGGACCAGACCCTTGGGACAGAGATTGGAACGGCTCCAACTGCAAGCAGACTCTATCAGTGCATCAGATTCAGGGGTGGGAATGGATCTATTGATCGGAGGCTTAAACCCAAACCCGAACCCCACGCTAAACCCAAACGGAGGTAACCTAAACCCGAATGCTGGCAATCCGAACCTTAATCCTAACCCAAGTGTCAACCCAAACGGAGGCAACCCAAACCCAAACGGAGGCGAGCCAAATCCGAATCCAAATCCCGTCCCCAATCCTCATCCAAATCCTAACCCAAACCCGGGAAATCTGCACGAAGAAATGGGACAGATCAGAAAGGGTATCCAACGCCTGGGCGAACGCACCGATAACCAAATTGCCCAACTCATGATGATGATTACTGGAGTTGCAAGACGCCTTCAACCTCAAAACCCAAATCCGATCCCAAACCCTAACCCAATTCTTAATCCAATTCCAGTTCCTAACCCGAATCCGATTCCAAATCCAAACCCAATTCCCAACTTAAACTTCAATCCTAACCCTAACCCGAATCCGAACCAAGAGCAGCTGGTCTTTGATTTGGAAACTCCGCAAAACCCCGAGATGGCAGCGGTATTGGCAAAGCTCACCCAACTAGAGGAATCCATTGCAAGAAATGAGAAGATAGCGTCGACTGGTTTTGACATCAATAAGCTTTGCCTGTTTCCTAACGCAAAGCTTCCAGATAAGTTCAGGCCAATCAACTTCGCTAAGTTTGACGGAACAGGAGATCCAAAGGCACACCTGACGGGATACATTGGAGCACTTTCTATGTGGGGAGTCGAGAAGGATGCTATGGCACAGATGTTCTCGCAGACTTTGGTGGGACATGCTCTACACAAGTTCACTTCACTGGATGAGAGAAAGAAGCGTTCTTGGGAGGATATATGCACGGCTTTTGTCGCGCAGTACGATTATAACATTCAGTTGGAGGTGACCACTCGGGAATTGGAGTCAACGAAGATGGAAACAAAGGAGGCCTTTGCCGATTTCGTGAAAAGGTGGAGGGCAAAGGCGGTGCAGATGAAAGATAGACCGAGCGACAGGGACCAAATCCGGATGATTGTCCGTAACCTTCAACCCACTCTTGCGAGGCACATGGTTATGGCCCAAGCATGCTCAGACTTTAAAACATTCTTCGATACAGGCTTAGCCGTCGAAGAAGCAGTTCAATTGGGGATCCTCGACAAGCCCAAGCCTACTCCCAAGCCCAAGAAGGTTTACTCCGGAAACAGCAACGCTCTGTTTGGCAACTCAAACTACACCAACCTTCCCAACACCTCCACAAACACAACCCAAACCGAGCCGGTGAACCAAATAGCCACCCAAACCAGTCAACCGCGTACCTAGCCTAGCACTTTTGCTCAGTTCTCAGCACCTCTTTCCGCCATGCTCGAGAAATTGGTCGAAAGCGGCACCCTCAAACCACTTACCCCTACTCCCTTACCTCAAAAACTCCCTGCGTCCCACAACCCTAACGCATACTGCGCCTCTCATCAGAATGTGGGCCACCTAACCGACAACTGCTTCCGCCTTCGCCATGCTATTCAGGATCTGATCGATAACAAAACCCTCTCTATGCCACCACAAAAACCCAACACCGTCTCAAACCCACTCCCAAAGCACTCCAATGCCCGCACCAACCTTATCTCCATAAGCCAACCCTTTAACCCCAGCCATTACATCATTCCTGATGCTCAACCCAAGCCAGCCGTCGAGCTGCCAATTGAGGATGCCGTCTGTGCATTGGAAACTGTGGAATGGGACTTTCAGAGAAGGTGGGAAGACCTAGTGCAAGATTTCTTGGCGGTAGAAGACAGGGCTCTTATCACTGGAGTCTGGCCCGTGGCACTTAACCCCAGCCAAGTTGAGGAATTGGAACATGGAGAATGGAGGCAGGACTGGGAGGAGATGATGGCTGACCCGTTGGATGGGTATTCTCTATTTGCTCTGTTCATGGAACCTGAACCTGTCGAGAAGGAAGACGAATGGGAATGGGAGCCTGAACCTAATGGATGGCACTGGATGGATGATTCCGACCCCCTAGATGAGACATTATTGGCGTACCTTTTCCAAGAAGAGGAAGCAGTGGAAGAAATGGATCTGATGAACCCCCGCATGTTCTCAGGGCTCAACGCCAGGACCATTGTCAACCTCACTCGAAACTCCGATGCTCTGGACCACGCCATGGACTATCTTTTCCTCCCACAGGAATACATCATCGAGGAGTTCTTTCCCAAACTCGTAGTCGAAATCCCTGATGAACCCAGCATTTGTGTATTGGACCCGGAAGACCTGTGGGGAAAGTCTGAATTGGTAAATGTGTGGATTGATGGTGAGGAGTTGACCGTCAATAAGGCCATGTTGGATGAAGGATCTCTGCAGATTGGCAATAGCAACAAGGACAACAACGACGACAATGTCAACTTCTGGAATTCTCTAGAAGAGGACAGCATATGGCACGCTCTGGAAATGGAAACCCTCAATGAGACTTTGGAGAAGACGACACTTGACAAAGGGAAATGTAAAGCTGATGCTTGCGACTTTGACTTCTCCGATTTCTAGGAAGGTACTTGGTGGGAGCCCATTCCCAAAACAGTTAGCAATCTTACCAGGAGTGGAAGAGTCTACCAACCTACCAACCTCCAGCAGGGTAGCTCGTCCCGAGCCCCTCCGCCGCAGCAAAATGCCCCTGTAAAACCCACAAACCTGAACACTCCCGTCCCGCAAGCTCCACCAAATGACCCTTCAAGCTCCACTAAACCTAACCCACCTACCCAGCCCAAACCGTCCATCGACCTCAACTCATTCCCTGAACCTGATCCCGAAGCTTCTGCTGATCCCATTATCCGACAACTCCAAGAAACCCCCGCTCGCATGTCTATGTGGGGTGTATTAGCTACCTCCCGTGAGCACCGCCGCAAGCTTGTAAACACACTTTCCAGGTTCGAGGTCCCCTCTGACATTGCCCCAGAAGCTCTCATTGCCCTTATAACCCCGAACTTCACCCAGCACACTCTGTCGTTCACAGAAAAGGATCTCCCTCCTGAGGGAACTAACCATAACAAGCCACTGCACGTGACGATGAAGTGACTCGGAAAATGGGTCCCTGCGATTCTTATAGACAACGGTTCAGCCATTAACGTGTGTCCACTCCGCACCGCTTATTGCCTGGGCCTCAAGAACAAAGACTTCGTGCCGTCAAATTTGGGTGTCCGTGCTTATGATAATACACGCCGTGATGTTTTGGGGACAATCAACTTGGAACTCGCGACTGGCAAGTTTAAAACCACCGTCGAATTCTGTGTGTTGGAAATTCCTGCATCGTTCAATCTCCTGTTGGGAAGGCCTTGGCTTCATCGCTCGGATGTCATGGGTGTGCCCTCAACGTTGCATCAGAAACTCATCTTGGGTTTGGATTCTGGAACCCTGATCATCCATGGAGACTCAGGTATTCGTCCGCACTCCGAGGACAATTCCCCGCTGCTAAAGATTATGCATGGAGAGGAAGATATTGCCATGGGGGGCTTCGCAGTTATGACCTCGAAAGTGTGCACCATCCGGGCCGAGGACGGTTTCCTGGTAAGTTCCGCAGCGCTGGAAATTATGAAACGGATGAAATATCTGCCGGGCATGGGCTTGGGACTTTATGCTCAAGGAGTCCCCGAGTTCCCTGAATTCCCTGGAAGTAACGAGCGTTTTGGTCTAGGATATGAGGCCAAGAAAAGCGACCCGGCAAGAAAGTGGCGCAATCGCGCCCGGGGCGTGCAGCGGAGATGAAATTGAAGGAGAATGAGGCGCCGTACCAAGGAGAACCTCGAGCCCTTTGTGGACCTCGAAACAAAAATGAAGTATCCTGGCTTGAGATCTTTGCCAATGATACATGGGAGAGTTGATGAAGAGGCTACAAAAGTAGAGGAGATATCTGAGGCATTTGACTGGCTGGGGCTTTTAGCTTGGGCAGTCTCCAATTCCTATTCGAGGGCGAGGAATCGGGGGTATGATGCAAGACCCTGTTGTGTTGATGCTCGGAGATGAAGAAGAAGAAGTTGAAGACCCTTCCAAACTCATTGTGGAGGTCATATGGGCGTTTATGATAATTGCACTTTTGTACCACATGTAACTCGCACTCACACGGCTTTGACCGAGTGCGTGTGCGAGTCCGAGTCCGACAACGACTCGTCGTCTAACCAGTCGGAGTTTGTGCCCATCGCCCTCCACATCGTAGCTTTTACTTTGAATTCGAATCAACCGTTGTATTCCGTCTGCTGAACTGGTTAATGAAATGGATGATGTTTTCGCTTACTTGCCGATTTTTGAAATAAACTGTTTGGACCCCGACGATGAAGGAATAGATCTCGATGGGGACATCCCCAAGGAGGTCCGTTCCCTCATCGATCACGAAAATGAAAGGCATGCTCAGCCTTTAAAAGAAGAAATAATCTCAATAAACTTGGGTGATGAGGAGAACCCTCGATTGGTTCAGGTCAGTTCCGAGCTGTCTCCCAGTGAGCTTCAAGAGCTCACAGATTTGCTAAAAGAATTCAAAGAAGTTTTCGCTTGGTCCCATACGGACATGCCCGGAATCGACCCAGAAATAGTTGAGCACAGAATCCCTCTCTACCCTGACACGAAGCCCGTTAAGCAAAAACTAAGAAGAACGCGGCCCGATTGGGTATTAAAGATAAAAGAAGAGCTCACAAAGCAAATCGACGCGGTTTTCTAATCGTAATGGAGTACCCCACTTGGGTAGCCAACATCGCCCTTGTCCCCAAAAAGGACGGAAAAATCAGAGTGTGTGTCGATTTCAGAGATCTGAACAAAGCGAGCCCTAAGGACGACTTACCATTGCCGCATATAGACATGCTTATTGATAACACTGCAGGGCACGCCCTACTATCCTTCATGGACGGCTTCTCGGGGTACAATCAGATTCTCCTAGCTCCGGAGGACAGGGAAAAGACCACATTCATCACTAAGTGGGGGACATATTGCTATCGGGTTATGCCATTTGGATTGAAAAACGCCGGTCCTACGTATCAGAGGGGTGCTACCACACTGTTGCATGACATGATTCACAAGGAGGTCGAGGTATACGTCGATGACATGATAGTAAAGGGAAAGGAACGGAAGGACCATCTCCCTGCATTGAGAAAGTTTTTTGAAAGAATTCGGAAGTACAGGATGCGGCTCAATCCACAAAAGTGCACTTTCGGGGTCACTGCTGGCAAAATGCTCAGGTTCATGATCACAACCAGGGGGATCGAGGTGGATCCTACTAAGATTAAAGCCATTCTCGAGATGGAGCCACCTCAATCCGAGAAGGAAGTCCGGTGTTTCTTAGGAAAGATTCAGTTTATCAGTCGATTCATCGCCAAGCTGACTCTGACCTGTGAACCATTGTTTCGTCTGCTCAAGAAGGATGTGAAATTCGAGTGGAATGACAAGTGTCAAAAGGCTTTTGAAGCAGTACGAACTTACCTTCAGAATCTGCCAATCTTGATGCCACCCATTCCGGGAAAACCTTTGATCCTATACTTGTCTGTCACGCTCTCATCAATGGGGTGCATGTTGGCACAAGAGGGAGATGATGGGGTTGAAAGGGCAATCTACTACCTGAGCAAGAAGATGGTTGGAAGTGAAGAGCGGTACACCGCATTGGAGAAGACATGCTGGGCGCTGGTTTGGGCCACAAAGAAATTGAGACACTACATGCTGTCTTACTCGGTGATACTGATTTCTCGGATGGACCCCCTCAAATATCTATTCGAGAAGCCAGCACTTACCGGTAAGTTAGCACGTTGGTTGCTCTTATTGGCCGAATTCGAAATCAAGTACGTCACCCGCAAGTCAGTGAAAGGGAGAGCAGTAGCAGAGTTTTTGGCAGATCGCCCGATCGAGGGGCCAGAACACACGGAGTTTCGATTTCCCGACGAAGACGTAATGACTGCTGTCGACGAAACATGGACATTGTACTTCGATGGAGCTGCAAACCAGAAGGGCTTTGGGATTGGTATACTGCTGGTCTCGCCTGAAGGGTCGCACATTCCCCTTGCTTTCAAGTTGAACTTCGAAGTCACGAACAACGAGGCGGAGTACGAAGCATGCATTGTGGGAATGGAAGCCGCACTGGAAATTGGAGTCAAAGTACTAGAAGTTGTTGGGGATTCTAATCTGGTTGTGTCACAAGCAAACGGAGAATGGAGAGTTAGGGACGAAAAGATGAAACCGTATCATCAGCAACTCGATGAGCTCATCCCGAGTTTTCAAAAGGTGACCTTCACGCACGTACCGAGGATGAAGAATCGCTTCGCCGACGCACTAGCAACTTTGGCATCCATGCTGGAACTTCCGATTGGGGTAAGGCTGAGGCCTGTCATGATTGAACAGAGAGGGAAGCACGTGTACGACTACGTCATGAACATCGACGAGCCCGATGACGGGCTTCCTTGGTTTCATGATATTTGGAATCTCGTCGAAAAGGGAGAGTTCCCTGCAGATTCAACCAAGAAGGATCGGATCGCTTTACAACGACTGGCATCTTAGTACATCATCTATGGTGGACAATTGTACCGACGATCTCCGTGCGGAGTCCATAAGTTATGTATTCACGGTGACGACACGAGAGCTGTAATGGAAGAAATTCATGAAGGTGTTTGTGGACCCCACATGAATGGAATGATGCTAGCAAAGAAAGTTCTGAGGTTGGGTTACTATTGATCGACTATGGAGACAGATTGCATTGAGTATGTGCGCCGATGTCATAAATGCCAGACTCACGCCAATCTTATCCACGTCCCACCCTCGGAGTTACACTCAATGGCGACACCATGGCCGTTCTCCGCCTGGGGCATTGATGTCGTCGGAAGGATCACGCCCGCGGCTTCTAATGGTCACAGGTTCATCTTGGTAGCGGTCGATTATTTCACCAAGTGAGTTGAAGCAGCTTCGTACAAGACTCTGATGGCAGTTCAAGTGGCTCACTTCATCACTTCATCAGGCAAAACATCATTTATCGGTATGGAGTCCCTCAAGCCTTCGCATCTGATAATGGTGTTCACTTCAAAGGAAAAGTCCTAGAGCTCTTTGACGAATTCAAGATTCAAGTGCATCACTCGACCACTTATCGGCCGCAAACGAATGGGGCAGTCGAAGCAGCCAATAAGACCATCAAGTCGATCCTCGAAAGGACTGTCGAATCAGCTAGGAATTGGCATGAGCAGCTGCCACTAGCTTTGTGGGGATACCGGACGTCTATCCGCACACCCACAGGGGCAACACCCTATTCCTTGGTGTACGGTATGGAAGTCGTTCTCCCCATCAAGCTGGAAGTTCCATCGCTCAGAGTCATGGCTGAACAAGGAATAAACGAGGCCGAATGGATCAGTGGAAGGTTCAAAGAGCTCATGTTGTTTGACAAAAGGACGCTGCGAGCATTGTACTACATTCAGGGTTATCAGCGGAGAATCGCCCGAGCATTCAACAAGAAGGTGAAGTCGAGGGACCTACAAGAGGGGGATATGGTAGTCAAGGAGATCCGTGCTCCGGTTTTCGATTTGCGAGGGAAGTTTCGACCAAAGTGGGCGGGACCGTACATCATCAAGACTATCCTTTCCGGAGGAGCAGCATCAATCATCGACCTCGACGGCAACGAATTTTCAAACCTTGTCAATTTGGATCAGCTTAGATGATATTACCCTTGAGAGAGCTCGCTGGGCCGAAAACCGCAAAGGCGGGCGGTCCCAGGCAAAAATTAGAGCAAGCCTGCTAGGTCAAAAACCCGCAAGGGCGGCTTAAGCAAAAGTTAAGGCAAAAAGTCGAAGAGAGCTCGCTAGGCCGAAAACCCGAAAGGGCGGTACTGGCAAAATTTAGAGCGCAAAAAGGAGAGTGTTAATACCCGAGTGAACCCTAGCCCGAACTACGTATGGGCCTGATTCCCTTTCTTAAGGGATACGTAGGTAATCTCACTCTGAGGTTCGGTCCTAAATTCCAAAATCAAAGTCCAAATTGACAAGTCAAAATGCTTTCTTTCAAGGTGCATGCGATTAACGAACCGAAAGGGGAAACCCTTAATCAGTCGATTTTATTCAAATTACTTCTTTATTACAGGCTGAGCATGAAAAAGGAAAAACACACAACAAGACCTAACTTTTATTTCAAAAACTGGCAAAGTAAGCTTTTTAACCCCTCCTTGCTTTCACATATCTCCTTAGCCATTTGCGATACCTTCCGGTTGAAGCAATTGAGAAAAGTGGGTCGTTTGGCTCAGTCCTACGGGCCTCCCACGTTCGGACATAGTTCCGAAGGCCCGGAATGGTGAAGGGAGGGAGACGAAGCACTTCAGATCCTTGCAGTGGCACTTCTTGACTGAGTCCGAGCTGACGAAGGACGCGAAAGGGTGAATAGAAAGTGAAGCCTGTCAAGCCAGCCACAAACACGTGCATTGAGCCCATGTTACTCACAGTCATCGCAGGAAGTCTCAGCCAATGGCACCGCCAAACGATGTCATCTTCCTCTGCAGATCCGAGGAAATCAGCCCAGTCATCTTCACTGCCGTACATCACCTGGAAAGGACGGTTCCATCCGCTTGCCCGATACCACCAGTCATTCGCCGGAGGTATTAGCAAACTCAACTTGTCGCAGAGCCACATCTATTCAAAAAGAGAGAAAACAAGTAAGGAGCCAGATAAAGCCTAAACCGAGCGTCGAGGTAAAAAGAATGTGAGAAATAGAAAAAGGAGAGCTGAGTGAGGTCCCTAACCTGCAACAACAGCGGGCTACCACCAAAAACCCTCGTGCGACCTGCATGGACGACATCTAACCCCATCAAGGTTTCCGCAAGAACCAAGAGAGCAACGTCCTTGCGAGCCTCAATCTGAGTAGCGACTCCAACCAATAGAGAGCTGGGCTGACCAACAGAAGGAACCAGTAGGAAGGCCGCCAAGAGACAAATGCAGCAGGCCATCATCCGGTGACCTTGATACTCAAAGTCCGTCAGGTTTCCAGGTGGACTGAATCTCTCGTACAGCTGCATGACGTTGATGGCGTTGCCCCTGGTCAGAAACTCAGCAACATTACCACTAACACCCAGCTTGGCTTTGAGGATGTTCTTCATGCTTTCCCGGATCATAGGAACAATAGGCTTTTCGCTTCGGTTCTCAAGAGCTATCCCCCACCGTCGAGGAATTCCATGCCTATTTGGGAAGCCATGATTCAGGATCCCAAAAGCGTGCTGTCGCGTGCAGCAAGACAGGGCAAATTGCGACCTCGCGGAGATGCCTCAAAGCGTAGAGGCGGTGCCCTCGGAAATTCAGCCAATTGATGCCTTCGAGGCTGTCCAACCAAGGACGGAGCAAGGCTTGGTTTAGCAAGGCCATGAGAGGAATGAGTTTTTGGAAGGAAAAAGAACAATGGAATGAGGTGTGAATGAATTGCCAAAGCAGGAATTCTCTATTTATCGAGGTCTGGAGGATGCAATACTAGCTCTCACCAGCCTTGGAACCATTCAAGCTCAGCATTTTCAAGACAATTTTGAAAAATTCAAACTTGGAAAAAGTATTGGAAAAGCCCAAGTCTTCTTATGGGAAGTTGTTTGTTCTAAGGAACAGATGGTGCTAGGTTACAATACGTCTTGGAAGTGTGCATACAGAAGAAAAGGACATGAGGATAGCTGGAGAGTGGCATTGGGAAGCAACTCTGCTCTGCCAATGACAGAAGTCCCGAGCGCCCGGGAGTGAAGTCCCAAGCGCTCGAGACCACTCTCGAGCTCTCGGGAGTGCTGCTATTTTCTGCAATTTCAGATTCTCAACATTCCAGCCTCAGTTCAATGCCACAAATACATTCAGCTCAAGTCAGAAGGTTCCCAACATGTTCCCAGGGGATGCAGCGGTTTCCGTCACATGTTTTCTTGTGTATTCGTTATTGTTCTTCGAAAAATTCCAAAATTCCCAACGTTCTTGACCCTCGAGTATGTCGAATTCCATGTAGCGCGTGTTTTATTGGATCCAGCGACGCGTATAAGTCACAATGTGCATTAGTGACTGTTTGGCGTATTCAAACGCGCATTGGCGCTCTTAGTTTAAATTTTTGTCGTTCAATCAACCCGAAATCATCGTTTTCGAGTGTATGTGTATGTCAACCATCATGTCAAGGCTATTTTCGTAATTCTAGCAATCCTCGCAGGTCATGGCACTCACTGCCAGCTATACGATGCACTGGTTTACGATCAAAAGCTCAAAAATTGGCGGTTGTGTGTCGATGTCGAGTTTGCGTTCTTACTTTGAGGGTATCGGTTGAAATTCACGTGCTCTTTACTTTCTTTCAAAGCTAGACGAACATATTTCATAAAATACAATTCTATAAAGGAAGTGCGAACAAATGGAGAAAAATGCAAATTTTCATAAATAGATACAGTATCTACAATGAGCAAAGAAGGAAGTACACAAGCTGGGGCAAACACATGCCCAATCCTATCTACCGGGGCACGCAGGCCCAATCAAAACCAAGGCACGCAGGCCTGGAAGCTACGACTACTCTGGCATGCAGGCCCATGCAAAAGAAAAGCTAGCAAAGCAAAAAGCCTAAAGCTCAGCCCAAGCGGATCCTCTTCACAAGCGCCCTCGGGCTCTGTACTCTCACTCTCGTCACCATCATCGCCATCATCCTCATTGGGTCGAGACAGTACTCGAGTCCGTAGACCCTAGAGCTCGTGACTTGAGCGACTCCTCTGTATCCTCCTCTGACTCCTCGGGAGCGGGTCTCCGCCGAGATGCTACCCTAGGAACCACCTCGAACTGCTCAGCCCCTGCTCTCTGTCTACCCCGGCCTCTCGCGCTGGCGGAAGCTGGAAGGCTCGTCGTACCCTGCGAGCGTGTCCTAGTCGAGTGCCGTGGCTACACATGCATATCATGAGCATTCATTCATTTGATACATGTTTTAAACCCAATAAAATGTATATGCATGCACTTTGCATACCTGTGAAGCAACAGGTAGAGCAGGCTCAGGAGCAAGTCTAGTCTGGAGGGTCCTCCCCTTGGCACAGTCCTTCAGCAACTGGCGCATCCCCACCATCAGCATGATAGCCTTTTCCGCCCATTCTCGTGGCACCTGCATGATGATTCAAAGGTCAAAACCATATGTGCATAAGCAAGAAACATTTGAAGCATGAAAGGAGCGGGATTGTGTTATACCTGAGCAGGAAGCCGCATCGACGGCTGTGGAAGGCGTGGAATGTCCAGCATCGCCCGTGCACCAGAAGAGTCCCTCACCCCTATCGTCCAGTCTAGCGTCGGTAGCCCGGCCGGTGTAGAAGTCGCTGCCGTCTCCGGAACCTGTGAGCTGCCCTCACCTCGGCCCGAGGAGCTAGTGCCTCGCCCACCAGCAGGAGGCCTAGCACCCCAACCTCTACCACGTGGAGGGCAACCGCCGCGACCCCGCCCTCCGGTCTCAGCTCCAGCCTCATCTCCAACTTCACCGACAGCCTCACCCCTGGCCCTCCTGTCCTCAGCCTCTGCTATCCGCTTCTCCAGCTCCCTCTCCACGCCCAAACTGGTGGCCAGATACCTATCTCGATATGTTGCATAGTCAAGCGTATGCCGCAGGTACCTTTCCAAGTCCGTATCTAGCACCGTGAACCGCTCCAGCTCAGCTCGGGTGTAGGTCTCAGTCCTCTGCACTCGTGGGGGGAGTGGCCCCGGCACGATGAACTCTAGAGAACCAAGTGACTGCCGTGTCACCCGATCCCCCAGGTACCACTACCAGCCCAGTGGGCACTCCAGCAGGACCCGACTCCTCGTCACCTCCCGGCTCCTCGGAAGGAAGTCAGCCTCCACCCTGGCCCATCGGTCCCAGTGAACCTGCATTCAGTTTTCCTTGCATCAATAATCGAGAATATCTTTCAACAGGGCATGGAAAGAAAGAAAAGGTCGATGTTTATACCGTAACTCCAGTGATATTGTCCAGCCAGCGTCGGAAAGTCATCACCTGTCCCCGCCGCTCCTTCGCCCTCCGGTACTCTTTACCCCACGCAAGTCCCCGTGGAAGCAGGTGTGGATTCGTACAAGTGTTCTCGGGTGGGAACATGCCCAAAACCTCGTAAGCCCAAAGCTGCATATTTTGGAAGTCGATTCAATTCAAGTCAACGCATGTTCGATTCAATCAATCAGTAAAATCAATCAATCAATCAAAGCAATTCAGAGCGGTAGTGTTGAGTCATACCTCAATCACCCTCCAGTATCCGCCTATGGTGTCTCCCACTCCGCGTGAGGCAGCTCCTAGAAAGCAATAGAGCGTGCACAGCGCAGCACCGCACCAGTCGAACCGTCCGGCCGGTCTCAGATCCACCAAGCCCGCCAAGTAGATCAAGTGAACTCGAGATCACCTGAGCGGGAACAGAGAAGCCCCAAACAGGTATAGCAAGTAAGCCCTGGCCATCTGGGCCACCTCAACGTCGTCCACCGGCTCGTGGTCCCAGTACGTCGTAAACTACCCGTACTCTGCTACCCCTCCGTTGTGGCGCGGGACCCGTCCAAGGAACCACCTCAAAGCTGTATCGTCCAGATCTATGCTCGGGTCGTATGGAATCGGCTCACCTCCAACCCAGAGCCCTGTAATCGCTGCGAAGTCGAGAAGAGTCACTGTCATCTCCCCGAAGCGGAAATGGAACGTGTTGGTGGTGTCCCACCACCGTTCCGCCAGCGCTGTCATCACTGCACGGTCGACCCTCACCGCCGTCAGCAGCTGGATGAATGGCCCTAAACCAGCCTCCCCCGTCACCCCCGCACTCTCTGGGGCAACTCGCTGAAGTACTTCAATGAGCTGGCCGAGCCACCGTGGCCGTAGATGTCTTTGGTACGCTGTTTCAACAGAGTAAAGAAATAGCGTCAATAAGCAACACATTGATTCAAGGAAGCAATTCTGATTCAAGGAAATAAAATATTGAATTCATACCGTCGTCCATCCGGAAGAGATGTGCGTGGCTCGATCTCAGAGGAACATGTCCTCCGAGTAATCTGTCTGAGCAAGGACGTAGCCGGTCATCCCCGTCGGCTCGAAGAGGTGAAGCCGTGGAGCGTAAGTCCCCGACTCAAACCCAGGACGTGCACTGGCCAAGTAGGCCTTCGCCTCATCGACCGCAGTAACATGCTCCTCGATCACCACCTCCTCCTCCGGCTCCTCTAACCCCAAATCAGCCACCTCTGGCGACCCCGTATTCGCCCCCGTCACCACCCGCACCACTGAGCAACGCTCCTAGCAATAGCGCCGAGGCCTGATCCTCCGTCGTCCTCATATCCCTCAGCACCTCCCTCACCCCAGCGTCGAGGCCAAGGGCGTCCAGTATGTCCCGCGGCCTCGCGGTGTCCAAAAAGTCCCCCTCCGTGAATGGGACCGGGTGCGAGGCACCGATCCCGCTATCACTTCCCCTCGGCTCCACAATCGTCGCCCACAGAACCGGAGTCGCGACGACGCGGCCAACCGTCACTACCTCTTCACCACCGCCTTCCCTCCGCTTACCACTGACCCGCTCGGCCGCCGCCAGCAAATCCTCTACTGTCAGAGTATCGGGAGTGCCCGCGGCACCTCCCCGGCTGCTCGTGGCATCTCCCCCACTGCCCAATGTACCCCTACTGCCTGTGGCCAGCTCATCACCATCTCCTCGCAACACCTCGCTGTCACCCATGCCTCCTACCACTGCTAAACCTCCACTACTACTCTCTGCTGCCGCTAGACCCTCACCAGCGTCTTTCGCTGCCCTCAGATCATCACCAACCACCTCCTCCTGAGCTGGTGTGATAGCACCACTGCTGTCCACCTCCATCGCCACCGTGGTCGTCACCGCTGCCGCTTCCTCGTGGCTCGACGCCGTCCTACCCTCACCGTCGCTGGCCATGGCCGGTTCTTCTCCTCCCCAAACCTTCTTCTTCCTCTTGATTCGAACTTCCTGGCAAATGATGGCCCACCTGAAGATCGAAGAAACCTCAAGATCTCGGGCTCGATCCGTTTTGATGAAGAGGGAGATCATTTGATTGAGAGAGAGGAGTCGACTGTGAGAGAGGGAGAGAGAGGGATCGAGTAAGAAAGAGGAAGAAATCGTCTGAAGATGGAATGCGTATGGCTGCTCTGGTTCTCAAGCGCTCGAGAATGGGTTTTGAACCCTTGAACGCGAAGAAGATGAATAGGATGATGGGCCCCAGTGATGGTCTCGAGCGCTCGAGACCACTCCCGAGTGCTTGGGAGTGGTTCTGAGTGCTCAGGTCTGTCCTTGGTCCCCGTGCCTAGCTTCCGTTGTTCCGTGCTCGCTTTTGAAGCCTTCTTGGCTTCCGCTTCCTCTTACAAAATCAATCTCAGTTCTGACTTCGTTCGCGTCGAATGATACTCTAAATGGCAAACTTTAGTCGATGATATGTTTTCAGACTCGCGCTCCGCTTATTTGGTATTCTATTTTGTTGTCGATAGGAATCGTTCAATTATGTCGATTTTAACAGGTTTGCAAGCCAGACCCTATTTTTATATTAGTTTTGTCCGCCAAACAGAGTACCACGTGGACCCTTCGTACATTTATCTCATCAAAATCGTGTCAATCTTTGCTCATGCATGCATCACGCGTGCTTGCATTTTCTGTCCGCCAAACAGAGTAACAGGTGGACCGTTCGTGCATTTATCTTATCAAAGTCGAGTCGATCATTTCCCGTGCATGCATCACACGTGCTTGCATTTTCCGTTCGCCAAACAGAGTAACAGGTGGACCCATTGCATATTTATCTTGTCAAGATCTTGTCAATCTTTCTCATGCATGCATTACACGTGCTTGCATTTGCCCCAAAGAACTACGCTGGTCTGATTCCCCCAAAAAAGGGTACGTAAGCAGTCTAGAAAGGACGCGACCACATACATACAGCACTTTTATTTGCATTTGTGCTTGAGATTAAGGGTTCGACTTGGCTCGACTTGGGCTGTCTCAATCTTTGGATGTTACTCGTATCCGGACATGATGCCGAGCACCATCCAAAGAGGGGCAACTGTAGACACCCCAATTTGGACTCTTCGAATTTCCTTAATTTGTGGCCCGAAGGCTCCCCGATGATGAATTTGGATTGAAACAAGCCCTTGATCAGTCAGAACGATGCTCCTTGGAAAACGTTAAGAGGAAATAAAATGTTAAAATCAGTCCCAGGTGCTCAGGAGCGATCCCAAGCGCTCAAAACCATTTTCAAAATCTAGGATCTAACAAACTCTCGAGCGCTCGAGAGTAAAGTCCCAAGCGCTCGAGAGTGCTGCCGAGCGCTAGAGACTTTTGTGCTGCCTAATGGATGCTGGAGCTTCCCCACTTCCCATGCAGGCCATCATTACAGCCGTTTTGGCCGGCTCAAACCTCAGGCAACACTCCACCTCAGTCAGAGGGGAGTCAGGTCTGTTGATCTTTCAAAGATACCAAATCACATTTTCTAAAACAAGACCACATGGTATTTTGCCTATATAAGGGCCTCTGCAATTCAAACCAGCCACGAATTCTCTCTCTCTAAACCCCCCCCCCCCCCCCCCTTTTGACTGTCCAAACAAAGCTGTTCTTCCTCATCTCCTTCAAAAAACTTCATTTTCAAAAACAAAAAGCAACAAAAACCCAAAGTATCAAAGACATGCAAGGAGTTTAGATCATTCTCCAGTCCTGAGCCTCCTGATCCTTCACTCTTATTTCACTTTCTGAGGCTTTTTCCAAGGAGCAAGGTCCTAAACTTAAAGGTAGAAGTTCTCTACCTTGATGTCAACGCAAGCAAAACAGAGCTATTTTTCCTTTCTGAGGGAGGTCCCTCAGCCCTCTTAGTCCTTAATACTAAGTACGGGTTGAGAGACCTTGGTATAATAACAAGAGCAAAGGGGTACAAAATGCATTTTCTGCACTAGCCTACTGGAAGTACTCCCGAGCGCTCGAGACAACTCTGGAGCGCTCAAGAGTGGTTTCAATCCAGTTTTCTTCTTTTGAACGTTCATATGGACATGCATGAAGAGTAGACCGTGTTTTCAAACTTTTCAACTCTTTTGAAGGGTATTGGTGTAGATGATCTTCCTTTAAAAGGAACGAATAGGGGAAAATCATTTTACTTAAGAACATGCAAAAGGGTTTTGTTCTGGATTTGAAAAGAAAAACCTTTTTCATACCTCAAAAACACAAGATCCAGTACACCAGTGTACTACAATGAGTGCATCAGGTGGTTGAAGCCAGTTCTGGAGTGCAGAACACTCCAAGCGCTCGAGAGTGTCTGCATGCAACTCCACCCTATCTTTCTCCAAGTTTGATCCTCCTACTGCCCTTGCATGTTCATTCATGTGTCCCCTTTCGCCCCTTACAACTGTAAAATCGATTTTCAGAAAGGAAAGGATGCCTGGCTTGGAAGGGTGGGTTTGATTCCGTTCTCCCAAGTCCCCTGTTGAGCCTGTGACATGATTAATGTTATCCCAATCTTCATTTTCAGTATCTTATTCTGCTGTGCTAACAAGGCTTGCAGGTTGGGACATGCATTACTCCCAAGCGCTCGGGAGTGCTTTCGAGCGCTCGAAAGCGAATCAGTGACAGGGTTTTCCAGCTTCTAACATTTTGCATTTCATTATCATTTCTTTAATCGTTCACTGTACACATGCACGCGCATGCACCTTCTGTACTTGATATATCTGTAAATGCATGCTAACTGCTTAATGAAATAAAATCCTTTGAAAAACCCTACAAATATCTAGTAGAGACCGATTTCAAATCGGGCGAGGAGGGTGCCGTAAAACCCTTCCCCCCTCGTAACGTGGCTCCCGAACCCTTTTCCTAAATCTCTGGTTTTCAATTCAAATCAACCTTTTTTTCGAATAAAACGGTTTCTCGGGTGGCGAACCATAAATCCGGGTGGCGACTCTTCAAAATTTTCGATTCGATTCCGAAGCGAGGCGTTTCTTTTCGGGCCGCCCCGATTCCACCCGGGGCTATGGTAGCCCACAACAAGGTTACCAACGCATGGCCACAATGGCTACCAAGTCCGGCACATCGTGTCACTCGCACACAACCATGAGCATCCAAGACCGGCACCTTGTGTCGCACAACAATGAGCTACCAAGTCCAGCTCATTGCCACAAAGGCTACCAAGTCTGACTCAAGGCCATAATGGCTACCAAGTCCGGCCATTATGAATTTCCAAAACATTTTATCCATATCAACCACACCTCAAGGTGTCATGTCTCTACTTTTCCGATTTCAAGTGTCTCGTATCATGCATTGACTCCGCGGTGGGACTATTCACATAACTCATGCGATTTCATATAGCAAGATCATCCAACTCTATACTATCATGCTCGTTACGAGGTCAAAATACGAATACTTCGTTAAAAACAACACTTTATCTTTAAAACGTGGTTCCTTTTGAGAAGTTCAATAAAACAGCACATGTTTATTGACGAGTTCATACAATCACGTAGCAATTAGGCGATCAAGCAATCAAGTAGTCATACGATCAAAGTAAACTACGTACTTTTTAAAAAGAAAGTTCTACAAGCTAAATACCACGACTAACTTTATTTTTAGCGAAAATAGTTCGAAAAACTAAACACGATTCTTATCTATACTTAGGAAGAGTAGATCGGGAAATCTACATACAACTCAACATTCACACAAATATACTTAGAGTGAGTAGGTTCGAAGAACTCTACCTTTCTTCTTGGCGGTAGAAAAAGACTACGAAAATAAGACGGAAAGAAAGTCGGCACTCGAACGAAGTAACGGCTTACGGTAAGCTTCTGATAGCTTTGAAAGAGAAAGGTTTCTCTCGAAACTAGATCCTAACTACAACTACTTCTACTTTAGAATCAAGGTGGTGTTGGTATGGTGGTTTAGTGGCGGAGATGGAAAGAAAGCTCAAGAACAAGCTAGAACTACTTCAGGAATACTAAGAACACTAAACTTTTTTTAGAGAGAAGTTGGAGCAAGATGAGGTGTGAGCAAAATGGATGAGAATGGCATGGTATTTATAGGCAAAACTTGGCCTCCCTCTCTCTCTCTAGCCGGCCCTCTCTCTCCCTCTTTCCCCCAATTTTTAATTCAACCAAATCTTGGTTTCTTGCAAGCATAACCCTAATCTAGGCTGGCATGGCTATGGATGTGTCCTTTGGATTGGATTTTGGAAGATTGGCCAAGGAATTGGATTTGTTTCAAGTAAACAATGGGGTTTTGTATAAAGAAAGGACTAGATTGGATTGCATTGGTTATGCTTTCACTTGAAAGCATATCAAAATAGGACAAGGGTGATCTAAGCAAGATCAAACAAGGAAGCACACACATCACACACACACTCTCTCTCTCTCTCCATCCGATCTCTCTCTCTCTCTCAATCTCTCTCTCGGCCTCTCTCTCCTCCTCTCTCTCTCTCTCTCTCTCTCTCTCTCTCTCTTTCCTTGGTACAATGTACAATATATATATATATAACAATATATATATAATATATGAGAGGACAAGGTTGGTGGATTGAAAGAGTGAGGATTTGGCTTACAAGGGATTTGGACAAGATTTTAGGCTTTCAAAGTACAAGAGATCACAATGGAAGATCAAGCAAAGGTCAATGGAAGCACAAGAAAGATCTAGGTAAAATCTCTCCCTCTCTTTCCTTCTCTTTCTCTCTCTCTCTCCCTCCCTCTCTCTCGGATTCTCTCTCTCTCTCTCTCCCTCTCTCTTTCTCTCTCCCACTTGTACCTCCCTGAAAATATACTAATATACTAATATATATATATATATATATATATATATATGTACTATGGGTCATTCATAAAATCTATATTTTCAAGTATTATAGATTTTCTAAATAAAATATACAATAACACACATGCTATATACAAAATAATATATATATATATATATATATATATATATACATGTACCACACAATATCTATACTAGATTTCACCTAGGACCAATATCTAATATAGTATACTACTACTTTCAAGGTACTAAGTCCTATATTACTAACTTAATATACTAATTCTATTTTAATCAAATATCACACATGGCCAAGTCTAATATTTTAATCAACCTAGTCTTGGTTGGCAAGTAAAGCTATTATCCAATGGATAATAGTTTCCCTAGCGGTTAATAACCAATGGTTAAGGATGGTAAGGTCCAAGGGTTATCGTCCAATGGGTAATAAATCTCCTAGCGGTTATTATCCAACGGTTAATGCTAAAAAGTCTAATACTTTCAATTAAGCACTAAACTAATCTAATTTTGTACTTAGGAAGGTTAACCAAGGTTATCCTACTAACCAATGGATAAAGGAAATGTTATCGTCCAATGGTCGATAGCAAAAAGGTTCAAACGGTTCAAGGGTTAATCTAGTGTTACCAAACTCAAAAGTTTTAAAAAGGTTCACGAGTCAAGGGTTCATAAGGTTCACGGAGGTTTAGGAACGATCGGTGATTAGGTTAAACGATTGCTCGGTCGAAACGTCGGTTAAAAGCTAGCTAGGGTTACTAGATAGGATTTCCAGCCGAGATGTGAAATCTTAGGGCTTTATCCTAGAAACGACGGTAAGATCGGTGGTTAAACGACGATTAAAACCTAATTAAGATTTTTCAAACAGTAACAACGAAATTTTTATTTAGTAAAAATTAGGGTTGTTACAAAAACGGTTATCATCAAAACAAAGTCGCCACCTAGTTTATAAAACTAGAAAAAACAAATAGAGACTCTGGGTACGGGAGCCAAAAGTACAATAAGGGGTAGGTGTTAGGCACCTCTCTTTGCCCAATCCTGAGACTGGCCTACAGTTGTTCGACATATGATTAATACATTCTTTGTTTAATTCTTACACATAGTCTGATTATTAGCCTTTAAACAGTATAATAGTCAAAACATGCATCATAATAAGTAGAATAAAAAAGATTGTTATAAGGAGATGGATCTCGCGTCCGATGAATAGATGTCCCGACCGAGGGATCATCATGGTTTAAAGTATCGGCCGAAGGATCGAAGTCCCAGCCGATGTTCTTCCTCACACCAGGCTAAATGATTAACAGAAAGCTAAAATGCTATGATTAATATGAAAGGGCTGTAAGAAAATCAAACCATAAGCCCCTGGGCCTCACCACCTTGATCCCTCAGTCGCTTGATTGCTTTGGATTGGTGATGATTGACTGATTTTGCTTCTCAAAAACCCTAGGGTTAGGGTTTGTACTTCGGGGTTCGATTGTTGGATCGCGGCTGCCTTCGGGAGATGAGGGCTTTTGTAGAGGGGTTATGAAAGAGTATATAAGCAAAGTTTCATGGCTAGAGAAGGTGATTGAGCATATTAATTTCAGAACCCTAAAGGCCCCTTATATAGGCAATTGATGACTCACTCTGGCCAGTCATATGGCGTGAATCAAGAAGGAATTCTAGGGTATTAAGATCTCTAGTGGAAATCTATTTCGTAGCCCGAACGCATCGGAAAAAGGCTGCTAGGGTTTTGGTGAACAGATCAAATGTATGAAAGAACAATCCAGAATCTGGAAAATAGACGATCTGGCGGCCGAGCAATGGATCTGGCGACCGAGGAATAGATTGGGCAGCCGAGGAATCGATCTGGCTACCGAGGACCCAATCTCTCAGGGAGATTTCAAGCAACATGTTTTACGGGGTGAAAAAATGATGTTGAGGCCGTGAGATCAATGTTACGGCCAAAAGATAAATTTTCGTGGGATACTGTATTTCTGTCTGAAAGACTATTTGGCTCTGAATTGGGTCCTCTAAGTAGCTAAAAGTACTCACCAAAAGTCCTAAGGTTCACAAGAAGTCGATCAGCAATCACTATATCCATTCATCATCAGGATGGTCCCCAAGGTGGGACTTGAAATAATCGTTATGCTAAATTGGGGTGTCTACACACACACACACACACACACACACACTCTCTCTCTCTCTCTCTCTCTCTCTTCTTTATTTTAAAGCTTAAAATCTTATAAACTCTATAACCTTTTTTTACACATTTACTTATAAATTTTATACTTTTCGAATCTATTATTAGAGATCTAATTAATGAGCAATATTGGATATAAAATTATGAAAAAGTTAAATTTAGTTTTGAAGGTTAGTTTTATTGTCTAAATTTTCAATTAACAGTCTAAATATATAATTAATAGTTTAAATACAACAATTAACAATGTTCATTTAAATATTAATTGTTTAAATATTAATAATACAATTAATCAACATAATAATTAGAAGTTAATTATTAATTTTAACGTTGTTAATAAGCCACAATTACTAGTGTCGAATTCACTATAAATAGTGTTAATTTTGGTGTAAATTCACAATTAAAAGTGTCAAATGCACTATTAATAATTGTGTTAAATTAATAATTAGCAGTTTAAAATTCACAATTATTAATGTTAATTTTGTCTAAATTTACAATTAATAGTGCTAATTAAAACTGTGAATTGTTAATTTTAACACTATGAAAAATTTACTAAACATTGTTAATTGATATTGTAAATTATCTTGAATTATCACTACAAATTGCAAAAATTACATTGTTTATTTTGATTTTTAAATTACAATTTGAACAATACAAAACTCATGTTGAAAAATAAAAAATTAATTTTATATAATTTTATATTTAATATTGATCTCATTAATAGATATTTAATAGTAGATTTTAAAAAAATAAACTTCATAAAAATGGATATGTAAAACAAAAGTTATAAACATCTTAAAATTTAAAATAAAAATGGGGAGAGATGAAGAGAGGAGGGGGAGAGAGAGAGATTGTCGGGACAAGAGAGTGTGTTTTTGTAAATGATGGTCATGTGAAGTGAATAGAGGAGATAGAGGAGAAAAATTATTCCATGGTAATGATGGTGCTCCAATTATTAGGTGAATGGTTGGCACTGTGGGGTCCATGTTGTTTTGGGAGATAAATTGTGAAGCGACAAATTTCAATCTGGTTGTTTTGGGGTCCATGTTGTTTTAGGCTAAAATGATCAAAAACATATAATCTTCACACCAGTTCAAATAAATTAAAAATTAGAGTACTTAATTTTTTAATACATAAAGAGGTATAAAAAAAAATAAGTGCTCCAATTTTCAATCTGGTTGAACTGGTGCGAAAATCATTTTTTTTTTTATCATTTTATCCCACAGGGTTTATTTTTCTTTGTAGAGCTCTCATAACTAAGTTTCTGTTCTATAGGGTCCCAAATAAAAAGCGGATATTTAATTATGATAGCCTTAGAAACAAAAATTAATTATGAATTTTTAGAATAAAATTATCCAAAAAATATGTTCTTCACATCGGTTCAAGCGGATTTAAAATTGGAGCACCTAATTTTTTAAAACATAAACAATCTAAATCAAATTAAAAAGAAGGAAAATTTATATTTTAATTGGTGTTATGTGTTAAGTAAAATAGATAGTATGGGTGTAATTGTAAAATAAAAAATTGAATTGATAGCTAAAACAAAAATTTGCATTGTTCATGAGGTGGTTTATTTTAGTTATTTGTGTACATGATCAGAGAGAGAGAGAGAGAGAGAAAAGAGCAAAAGGTGAATGGTTTTGTCATACTTGGCACAAACAGGGTGGTTTGCTATGACTGTAGGGACGCCGAGTTCGTGGTGATTCACGAAGGGAGTAATAAAGGGGGCAACAGTGTCCAATGATATATCAAAAAATAAAGGGACCGGCTATTTACAGCCACCTATTTCCTAAGGCTAGCCCGACCAAAAATAAATACTTTCGGACAAAAATGCCCTTTTTAAAAACGGACAAAAATAACCGTAGCATTATAATAAATGGATGAAAGTACCCTCACAAATACTATACATAGCCACAAACATACAGCCGCATCTACTGCGACCTAGCCGAAATCGATTTCCCTCCATTTTTCCCTCCCATCTCCATTTTGTTCGTCCTCTTCAGCCTCCATGACCTAGCAGGCTAGCAACCACCACGTCCAGTCCCCTGCCTCTCTCACCTCCTACCTTGTAACTGTAAATGGAAACCTCCATTGCTTCCTCTCCCTCCATTGGTAAAGAAGAAGTGTTGGACCCAGAGAGCAATGTGTATTAACATTGGGGTTTGGATGGTGCAATGGAAGAAATGGACGTTGACAAGGAAGATTTAGGCACGGATGTTGTAGATGGGCAGCCAAACTCGATGCAAGAGGTAACCCCATTCCCTCAATTTTCCCTCTATCTTCATTTCAGTCTTTTTTTTTTTTTTTTTTTGTCTGACACTTTGAAGCCCTATATGATAGTAGAAAATTTCGGACTGTAAAACTCAAAATTTGGTTCGGATTGCAGGGTTATTGTAGGTTTATGTGATTTTAGACAGTTTTCAGATTTTATGTGTTATGAAACTGCTGACTGGTTAAATTGGTTTTCCCATTGGTTCTAGGGTGACACTTCAACGCATGGTAGTCATGTAGGGCCGTCAACTAATACCAATACCACTCCCACTCCCGTTCCTACGGAATATGATTTTACGAAGCAGTTCACAACGAGCCAGGTGAGTGTTTTTCTAAAACGATGGAGTAAATTTTATCATGTGCAACCTTTATGCTACACTATATGATTATTTATTGATATGTTTAGGTGTTTTCGTCTCATGAACACTTGGTGGAGTGGACAAGAGGTATGGGTAAAAGACATGGCTTTGTCATTATCATAACGGGCTCGGAGAAATGGATGAAGAATCGCAAACCAAGGATGCGGTTTGCGTGTGAGAGGAGTGGTAAGTATAGGAAGCATGTGAAGAAGTCTTTGGGGGAGGAGGTGGTTGTGAAGAAGAGGGAGCGTTCCACGGGCACTAAGAAATGCGAATGCCCATCTGAATTGAAAGCTGTTAAGGGCGATGATGGTTGGACTCTCTCTGTCCACAATGGCACTCACAACCATCCTCCAGCGGCGTACTTGGAGGGGCATTCGTATGTTGGGAGGTTGACGTCTGATGAGATTTCGACATTGGTGGATTTGTCAGTTAACCAAACAAATCCTAAGTCAATTGAAGCTCAATGATCCTTCCAATGTAACGACAATCAAACATGTGTATAATGCTCGGTATAACTACAGAGTGAAAGAGAAAGCAGGGAGAAGTCAGATGCAACATCTAAAGGCTCAGCTCAAAAAATATCACTATGTCAATTGGGAGGCGTTCCAACGAGCATGGGAATGTCACGGCTTTGTTTTGGGCTCCCCCTTATGCTGCGGACTTGTTACGTGCTTTCCCTCAAGTGTTATTGATGGATTGCACGTACAAGACGAATAGGTAAAGGTTTCCGTTGTTGGAAATTGTTGGAGTAACATCTACAGAGTTGACTTTTAATGCAGCCTTTGCATTCATTGAGTCTGAAAATGAGGATAACTATACTTGGGTGTTGGATAAGTTAAAGGGCATTATGGATGTTGATGCGCTTCCGAATGTTATTGTCACGGATAGGGAGTTGGCGCTTATGAATGCCATACGAAGTGTTTTTCCCGATGCTAGAAATTTGCTATGTAGGTTTCATATTGGAAAGAATGTCTTAGCGAAGTGTATGAAGATGTTTGATGACAAGATGTGGGAGGAGTTTAGTTGTAGTTGGGGGCTAGTTGTCCTTTCAGCTAGTGCTGAACAGTACGAGGAGCGCCTTCGCGCTTTGAAGCGTGATTTTAAAATGGTTCCTGCAGCACTTGAGTATTTGGAGAAAAATTGGTTGGAGCCCTATAAGGAGAGGTTTGTTGGAGCCTGGACGGATATCATTATGCATTTTGGGAACCTAACAAGCAATAGGTAAATGTTGCATTTGAAACCTAATGACTTTACTTTTGCATTATATAAATGTTTTTTTTTCATATATTTATGTCGTTGTGATATGGCTAACATTAAACTTAAGGACTTTACTACTTCTCCAATTAAAATATATTTATGCCATTGTGCTATGGGTAACGTCTGCCTAATGTCTTGCCATATCTATTTGTAGGGCGGAGAGTGCACATGCGACGCTAAAACTTCAACTTCAGCACTCCCAATGCAACTTTGATAGTATATGGGAGAAGATTCACCGATTGATTTTGTTACAAGAAACTGAAGTCAGAGGTTCGTTTGAGAAGAGTCTTACTTGTATGCAGCATGATTTTAGGATTCCTCTATTTGACTCATTGAGGGGAGTTGTTTCGAAGAATGCCATGACATTTGTTCTAGTCGCATCCCATCAAGTGCAATGGTTAGTGGAATCTAACAGTGCGTGTGGCTGTGCATTGAGGAAAACCAATGGTTTACCTTGTGCTCATGAGATAGCACCTTATAAAATGGGAAATATCCCCATTCCGCTTGACTTAATCCACGACCATTGGAAGAGGTTGTCTTTGCTTCTTCCCCAGGTTGATGTTTCGTTGGGTGAGACGGTTAAGGCTGACTTTGAGATATTCTACAATAGGTTTATGAATGAAAGTCATGCAGGTCAGCTTCATTTGCCAAGTAAGTTGAAAGAGGTTTTCCATCTGGAATGCACTACTCTCCTGGAACCCAAACAAAAGGTAAAGACGCGAGGTCGCCCGTCAACAAAAGAGAAGAATGCAAAGAAAGTAAAAAATGCAACCAAGCTATGGCATTCTACGCATAGGGATCCTTCGAAGTTTGAGCACGTGCTGGCCTCCCTTGAAAACGGGAATCCGAAAGCAGTGAAAATGACACCACGGCGCAATCCAGAAGCCCAACTTGTTGCACCACAGGCGTCCCTTCAATCTGTGAAGGATGTGAACGACAAACCACGGTGCAATCCGAAAGTCCAAGCTGTTGCACCACAAGCCTCGCTTCAATCCGTGGAGGGTGTGAAAGGGAAACTGCAGTGCGATCCAACAGCCCAACTTGTTAAACCAGAAGCCTCGCTTCAATCCTCGAAGGGTGTAAAAGGGAAACGACGCTGCAATCGAACGGCCCAACCCGTTGCACCACAAGCCTCCCCGTGGACGATGTGAAACGGAAATCGCAGCGCAATTCGAGAGCCAAAGCAAAAGCTGCACATGCTTCGACATCTGACTTCATCAATCAGTTCCCGAAAGCAATAAGACCGTATATTGAATCGGTTAAGGATGTTGAGTTTGATGGGAATTGTGGGTTCCAGACGATATCAGCTTTCATGAAGGAGGATTGTGGCGGTGAGCATGGGTGGAAAGAGGTAAGGAAAGATTTGCTAGAAGAGTTGGATACAAATTTTTCGCTGTTCGAAAAAGTGGCAGCTACGACTCGGAGGGCTTGGGAATTACATTTCATATTAAATTAAATTTCATAGCAAAATAGAATGAAAAATTATTAAAATCTTCTACCTCTATTTGTCACTAATTTCTCTGTTTCTGTTCATTCCAGCAGCCACAAATTGAAATTGGCCGTTACGTTATAAATTCCCCATTACATTTACGGTTAAGTTGAAAATATGGGGCATTTGAGAGTGTGTTAAGCTTTTTCGTTGGCTGTGTTAGAAAAAGATAATTGCCAAAATCCAAAAAAAAAAGAAATTTAATTGTTAATTTAAAAAGGAAAGTTTGAGCTGTTGAAAATAAATTGGGCCCAATACATAATCAAGTGCGTTACGAGTGGAGTGGAAAATGTTCACAAGCAAAATATAGACAACGAAAATCGATCCCCTTTTTTTGGTGATGGTGCCATTCTTTTTAGCTTGTTTATGAAATGCCCATCCCTTTATTTTTTGTTTTAAGTAATCTTTCAAAGAAACAAACAAAAAAAAAAATTCAACCCAACATTTGAAACCCTAAAAACCTCAACTCACCACTTGACCGCATATTTGGACTGCGCGAGAGTATTATATTCGCCCCCTCCTCTCCTGTCGATTTCTGTTGTTTCCTCCCGTCGATCGATCGGCGATCTGACTGACCCCACCACCGACCACCACCAATTCCATTCTCATCTCCCACCATCGACCTCCCTCCCTCTCTCTCTCTCTGTCACTGTAAGTCTCTCTGTCTCTCTCTCTCTGTGTCTTATATATACATATATGTACAATTTCATACGTATATACCCATACGTAAAATACCTTTTCTATATGCGTTTCGTAGAAAATGCCGACATAAAACCAGTTAGGTATTGGATCGAATAGTGCGTTTAGGGCTTCAAACTATGTTTTTACTGTTGTATTCTTTACGTTGTGAAAGTTCGAATTCTGTAGTTAAACAGCTATTTTTAAGGGTTATGCGATTTTGTCAATGTCAAATCAACTTGTATAATGAAATTCGCCTTCAACTGTCTGTATGAAGCTTCATTTTCAGAGGTTCATTTTGAGAGGTTCATTTTGAGAGGTTCGCAGGGAGAATTAATGTGCATGTTAGAGTGAAATAGCATAAGGGTTCGGCAAATATGTTTGTAGCAGAGGATTTCTATGTTTTTTTTTTTAAAAACCTGCTTTTTACACATTTCTTCCATGTTAGTAGATATGCGTATGGGATATAAGAAATCTTAACCATCTGTTTTGTTATGAAGTTGAACTGCGTGTTATCTTTCCATTGGCCGTTGACCTTAGATTCTTAAAATTTATTACATGTTTTGCACTTTTCTCTTCAGTTAATTACTGATAAGCGCTTTCCCTCGTCTACGTGTCCTTGCAACCAATTTCATCTATTGGTATTGCTATAGCATAAGCTATTTGTGGCGAATGGGAAAGCGTATTGACTAATTACGAGTTTTATCATTCAATATCACACACACACACACACACACACACACACATATATATATATATATATATATTGACTTATTGTTTTTTATGTATAATTTTGTAATCAAAGGATATGGAGGAGCATGAGGAAATTATTACGGAGGGACCTGTTGACCGTAGTTTATTGCGGTTTCAGGAATTCCATCACTCCCATGCTATATGGAAAAACAATGTAAGTTAACATTTGTATGTATTTGACAATATATAATCGCCCATGTTGTGATGTTGGTATAATGGTAACTTTCTGTCAAACTCGCTTGTATTGTAACTTATATGACAAATTTTTGCAGGGTGAGCGGCCACTTGATTGTAAGCCGATTGTTGTTCAACGAAGCGAAGCTCGTTTGAAGAAGTTGAAACCACCGGAGGAACTAGTTGCTCAATATATTCGGCAGGCTGGTTTTGGTGGTCTCCTTGACATGCCTTTTATCTCCATCGACCTAGCCTTAGTCACTGCATTACTTGAGCGTTGGAGGCTGGAGACTCACACGTTCCACTTCTTGACAGGCGAGTGGACTGTTACTTTGCAAGATGTCGAGGTATTGCTCGGGGTACCTGTTGATGGAGAACCGGTTGTCGGGACGATTCTAAAAAAGAAAGAATGGAATGGTTTGTGTGAGCGTTTGTTGGGGGCTGTTCTAGACCAAACAAGAAAAGAAATAAAGGGTGGTAAAATTTCATTGACATGGTTGCGGGCAAGGTTTAAAGGTCACTTGAAACCAGGCTATACGGATGAAAATATTCGACAGCAGGCTCGTGGATACATTCTACAGTTGATTGGTGGAATTCTTATGCTTGACTACTCGGGCTCCTATGTCCACCTGTGTTACTTGACTCTCCTGGATGATCTTTCAATTGTGCGAAGTTGGGGTAGTGCTTGTTTGGGAAATCTATACCACTACCTATGTCACGGTTGTAAACATGGTTCGGATAATGTGGGCGGGCCCTTCATTCTTCTACAGCTTTGGGCGTGGGAAAGGTTTCCCTACCTTGCTCTCAAACTACTTGGGAAGCGGTTTCGTCCGCCAGGTTCTCCCCTTGGTGCACGGTACAAAATTGCAATAATTAATTACATTTCTCATTTATCTTGTTTCATGTTTACATTTCCATACGTGACATAAATGTATACGCATCTATACAATGTGTATGTGGCATGATAACTTTCACAATCCTGATTTGGCTGCCCACGTGCTTGGAGCGTATAGACATTTTTTTGACCTGCAGAAACCAGATGAGGTATGCATACATATTATTAAATGCAACCCCTCAATTGTTAGCATATTACAAAATGTGTGCATGTAAACGAACTGGATGTTAGCATTTCTTATATGAAGTTTACTTGAGGAAGTGTATGAACTTTTAACTTACATGTTTCGCGGACCGGAAAGAACACAAGGGACTGATATGATATAAACACCTTCTTCGTCCTCCTACAAAATGGAGTGGAAAATCGTTGCTTGGTAATGAGCGTGTAAACTTTCGATTAATTTTGTTCTTGGTTTAGGTTTCTATGGTTGTTAATTTGTTATGTGGGTACCTAATAGTATCTGAAGAGACTTGATAATACTCGTACATGTGGGAAGTTACAAGTTATGACTATCCGGGTTCTCCTCAAAAGGTGAGACCGATGCAAATATTTAATTAGTATATTCCCGGGTGTGTGCAATGCTTGTGCAAAACTTATTACACAAAAGATTAAAAGAGGAAAATCTGCAATTGAGATTAATCTCTTGCAAAATTCGATTTGAGGAAGTAGAGAAGAGGGGAGAAGAAAGCAGTTTAATTTTTGTCCATGACCAGTTTTTTTTTTGGCAGTTAAAAGGGGTGGTTTAGGAAATAAACATGTGAGCCTCTACATAGTATATGTGTTGGTAAATGTCTCATTTCAAATGTAGAAGCACACATCTAATCTGGCCAAAATAAATTGGAAATACAAAGTTACTTTCACACCTCATATACAGCCCTATATGATGTCTTCATACAAAATAATGTTTGTACAGTATTTTTTTTAGTTTATATTAAAACATCGCGCAAACCATAACCGCTTATTGTACTTCTTGACATTTTCACAATCGTAAATTTGAGATTTCATCTCTATTACTCCTTACTCCCAATTTCATATAATTGTGCACCAACTCTTTAGCCATCATATTCCAATTGTTTTGTCACTGAAGTCATGCTAGAAAGTTGTTTTTATGCAAGATTCATGTGCTCTCTCAAGTTGTTATGTGCATTTCTGTATATGCTCTGTTTTGTTTTGCGACTGAATGTTTTTTGCCCTTCGAATTTATGAACCTACATACAAGAATTCCATTCTCGCAGTGACGACGTAGCACTGAATTTAATTGTATGTACTGTATTCATTGAGGCATGTTATTGGTTAAAAATTATGTTTTAGGTGATATGGAGGCCGTATACTGACGAGTTGATTGATAGCCTTCCTCCTATTTGTCGTGCTGGAAGGGATTTGGATGGCCAAGGTCCCCTTAATTTGTTTTCCCTTTGTTCGGAACCACATACCTAATAGAGTCATGAGACAATTTGGTTTTCTACGGACAATCCCGGATGCTTGTGATTGTACACAGCCGCCGCACGGAAAGGATTTCAAGTCAGGAGCAAAGAACTACAGTGTTAAATACCGTGCTCAAGTGAACATGTGGAATAATAGGCTTCACCATGTTGTACCTCACGGTGGTGTAGACCTTCCTGACTCGGTTGCATACCCTAACAATGATCCGTATGTACTGTGGTACAATAGGATTACAATCCGATATGTTAGTCGACTTGGTGCAGCTACAAACATTGCAGTACCAATCTTCCTTACTTTCTTGGATATTTTTTTTACAATACTTGTTTTGTTTTTAGAGTACATTATCTGAATGTTTACTTTGCAGTATGGTTTGATTGAGAGGCTGAGGACGATGGATCCTCTTCACTTAGACGTTGTCCGGAACATTGGCGACCAGGGAGTTGCTTGTTTGGGTAACTTAGAGAAGTGGTTGCAGAAGAGGCCTCCAATAAAGCCAGTCGCAGAACAACAAAATGGTGGGAATTACGAGGACCAACATGCCGAATTGGTTGAGCCACAAAATGTGGCATCGGGTACTGAGCATGGACAACCTGATGCGACACCGGTGACGCATACAGAGCATACTGGAACTGGTTCAGTGCAGAATGGTAGTGGTTCATTGCATGAGGGAGGAGGAATTGGTAGTTGTTCCTTGCTAACACTTTTACGGAGCGCGGAGGGATATCCATTGACCCCGATGTTGGAGGGTTCTCCGTCGTCTATGCATGTTGTTATTCATTCGCCTGTGTCCCAAACATGGTTTGATATGGCTGATTTAGCAAGTGCAGATACAACTTTGGTTCACATGCCAACGGATAAGAGGAGGAAGAGATTCGATGGGGATCATGGGTGTCCGATTGGAAGGGACGTAACTTAGTTGGGAGATGAGGAATGTCGCTTTGACGGTAACCACTCAGTCCACGTGCAGATTGAGGGAGAGGCTGAGCCAGTGGTGGAGGGTGTGTTGGCGGGAGAGGGATGCGGAGTACTCATGCAGGGACATAGCCAGACTTTGTTTGTGCAGGAACGGGTAGACGCAAATGTGGTAGAGGAGGAACAAGTTGAGATTGAGGAACCTGACAAAACACCGCTTGTACAACGACCACGGAGGAGTGAGTGTGTAAGACATCCGAAACCATGTGGTACTAGAAGTCACATCTGTGTTCAACATTATGGCCATTTAAAGTAGTATGTTTACCTTCTTTTTGGGTACAAACTACTGAGATCATCGGTTAAGTACAGGTTAGTTATTATGCGTATGTGGACACGTTCTTATGGTTTTCCATATGTATATGTAATTAAACTCTTATTCTATAAACGTAGCGGTGGTTATTAAACGTGCTTATTTATCATACTTGCGCGTAAATTGTATGTTATGTGAAAAATCACCGGTCCAAAATAACGTCAATCAAATATGTATAAATAACAAAAATTAAAAAGAATAAAAAATCTCCCGATGCGGTAACAAACATGGCTATGAGAGCCACCCTAATTTTTCCAAAAAGTTCGTATTCGTAGAAAAATAGTTGAATGCAACTTTTGATTTGCTAACATGGGAAAGTGGTGTAATGGTGGTGATGTGGGGGAGTTCGAACTTAAAATGTAACAAAATTTACTGACAATATTGGCTTAGGGTTCAGGGGTTTAAGGTTTAATATTAAGGTTTTAGGGTTTCGGGTTTCGACGTTGTAAATGATTAGGGTTATAGGTTTTGGGGTCTTAAGGTTTAGGGTTTAGGGTTATAGGTTTTTGGGACTTAAGGTTTAGGGTTTCGGGTTTTAGGGTTTAGGGTTATAGGTTTTTGGGTCTTAAGGTTTAGGGTTTCGGGTTTTAGGGTTTAGGGGTTTTCCGGTCTTAAGGTTTAGGGTTTTAGGCTTTAGGCTTTAGGGTTATAGATTTTTGGGTCTTAAGGTTTAGGGTTTCGGGTTTTAGGGTTTAGGGTTTCGAGTTTTAGTGTTTAGGGTTATAAGTTTTCCAGTCTTAAGGTTTAGGGTTTCGGTTTTTAGGGTTTAGGGTTATAGATTTGTGGGCTACCACAGCCACAGGTGGATCGGGGAGGCCCGAAAAACATAATGTTTTGAATTTGAAAAATTGAAAGAGTCGCCACCCGAATTTGTCGTTCGCCACTCGAGAAACCGTTTTGATTGAGAATGATTGATTTGAATTGAAAACCAGAGATTTGTTTGAGGGTTTGGAAGCCACGTTACGAGGGGGGAAGGGTTTTACGGCACCCCCCTCGCCCGATTTGAAATCGGTTTCTACTAAATATTTGTGGGATTTTTCAAAAGATTTTATTTCATTAAACAAGTAGCTGGTATCAACAGATATATCAAATAATGGGGTGCATGCATGTTGTAGGGAGGTAATCCCGAACAAGTACAAAAGTGGCCCGAACACGTGGTACGTGGGGCCCAGGAGTAAAGATAATCAAAGCGTCCGCCGTGCAATACGGTGAACGGCGATAAGGACCATGTGGCATGAGAAGTCTTTGGTCCAAGATACCCGAGCAGGGGTATGGTCCGAAGAGCAAGAGAAGTTATTGGACCAGTCACATGGAAAGAGGACCAGTGACATGAGAAGTCATTGGTCCAGGCAGACTGTTCAGCCATGAGAATGCCAAACAAGAGCAGCACTCTGGGGCAGTCAGCGGACGACGCTCCAGAGGGGTCCAGAAATGGTAATACCCAGTAAGGAAACGAGATCTGGAGAAGAAACCCAACGGGAATGGGGTGAACGGCCAATTAAGGAAGGGATTCCTAAATGGTCTATAAGGTAATATACAGTTCGGGGAATGAGAATCCCTGGTATTCTGGGTTTCCTATACGAGAAAGGAAACTTAGGGCAACGAGATGGCTTAGACAGCAAGCATATGTTGATCTATAAATACGAGGTAAACCTAGAGGTAAAGGTACACAATTCTTGGCTATTCGCTTTATACCTACTGAGAATTAGGGTTTACCACTAGTACGTGATACTAACTTTGGCATCGGAGGGCCTTTGCCATGAGAGGCAAAGGTGCGCTCACCCTCTGTTTGTTTTACAGGTTTATCTCCGGCGGCGTGTTAGGGTTCCGGCAAGGAAACTGAAGTAGCTGTTAGGCCCTTGTGCTGCTCGAAGGCCCTTTCATTTTCTGCACTTACACATGTGCATGTGTACAGGGGATAATGAAAGATGGTAAAGAAATGAAAGATAACAGAAACTGAAATCCTGTCACTGATCTCACTCTCGAGCGCTCGGGAACACTCCCGAGCGCTTGGAAGTGTTGCTTTCTAGCCTGCAAGCTTTTGTTAGCACAAATAGAGAATAATGCTAGAGACTGTAAACTGAAGTAATTTCTGAACACATGGTAAGCTCAGCAGAGGGCTTGACAGAATAAAAATGAACTTCAATCTCCCAAGCCATGCATCCTTGCCCTTGCAAAATCAAATCTGCATTATTTAAAGAGCAAATGGACACATCCCTGCATGTGGCATATCAGAAACATGGGAGGATAGAGGAAGCAACAAATTGCAATAACATGCAAACACTCCCGAGCGCTCAGGAGAGGTCTAGAGCGCTTGAAAGTGGGTTGCATGTCAGCCAACTTACTATCAAATATGAAACAGTCTTGTTCTTACATGCATTTGTTTCAATTTTACCCCTTTGAGAATAAAAAGTCTTCTTTTAACCTTGGAAAACATTATCATTATTTGAACTTTAGTAAGGGACGTTTTCGATTTGAAAAAAAAAGGTTTCATGTGCATGCATGCAATGATAAGACCATTTCGAGTAAGGATATACTTCCCCTACCCACTGTCCATCAAAATACAAAAGATGAAGCCAGAAACAGTCCCGAGCGCTTGGAAGTGCTTCCAACAGGTTTCATGAATGCATGTTGTGTTCTCTTTGTTCTTGCTTTTATACCAAGATCTCTCAACCCATACCCAGTACTAAGGACTGAGATAGGCTGAAGGACCTTCCTCAGAAAGGAAAAACAGCCTCCTTGTTTTCGACCAAGATAGAAGGATTTCTACCTTTTTGTTGAACTTTTGCTTCTTGATTGACTTTGGAGAGTGAAGAAAAAAGGGAAAACAGAAGAAATCAGAGAGCAAAGATGTTCTGACTGCCCTCCATTTTCAAATGCTTTGATCTTTTGGTTAGTTTTTTGGTTGAAAACTCTCTCCTTTGCATGGAACTCAAGCTAAAGTGGGAATGCTTTTGGAAAAAAAAAAAAGGACTCTCTCCAAAACAAGGATTTCGTGCCCTTTTCAGCTGAGGTGAAAGCCTTATATAGGCCAATATAACCTATGGTGGGTTTTTGAAAATAAAATTGAAAAATTGAATAAAATATTTTTGGGGAGTAAAACTCCATCATTTGGATTCTCTGCCACCTTTAGGTAAAGTGTTGAACTGGACAAGACTAGACCAGAGTTCTGCATGGAAAATAGGCAACTCTGCCACCCATTGGGCAAAATGGCGGTCCTGAGCGCTCGGGAGTGATCTTGAGCGCTTGGGACCATCACTCTCGAGCGCTCGGGAGTAAGCCAAGCCCATGGTTTTGGAAAATGGTTTGGAGCGCTCAGAAGTGTTTCCAAGCACTTGGACCTAATTTTGGTGAATTGTTTGGCTTCTAAAACCTTCCAAGGAGTATCGCTCTAATTGGTCCGAGGCTTGTTTTAATCCAAATTCATCATCAGGGAGGCTCAAAGCCAAAAATTAAGGAATTCGAGAAGTCCAAATTGGGGTGTCTACAGTTGCCCCTCTGTCGCTCGATATCATGTCTGGATACGAGTGACGTCCGAAGATTGAGACAACCCAATTCGAGCCAAATCGACCCCTCAATTTCAAAAAATCAAATGCAAGACAAAGCATTTGATGCACGTGGTCGCGTCTTTTCAAACTGCCTACGTACCCTTTTCTGCAGGGATCAGACCAGCGTAGTTCTTTGGGGCAAATGCAAACACGTGTAATGCATGCATGAAAAAGAATCGACACGATGCTTGATGAAACAACATGTGGAGGGTCCGCTTACTGCTCAGTTTAGCGGATAAAACAAGGAAAATACATTACCGACTGTATAAAGCATTGCAAACACCTTAAAAGCATGAGGGTCAGAAAATATTCACGATTCACTAAGTGAAATACTCGACAACCAAGCACATCTCAAAGCCTCGCCACCGATTACTCTATTTCAATCGAACAAGACTGAGATTGATTTTGCAAAAAAGAGGTTTGAAACGAGCAAGAAGATAACAGGAATGGGAAATGCATGGGGCACCGGAACTTCAGCACAGGGGTGGAGAGCAGGTTTGAGCTCTCAAGAGTCACTCCCGAGCGCTTAGGAGTGGTCCCGAGAGCTCAGGACCTCTGCTGGGGCCCCCACTGCTTCGTCTTTCTTTTCCGACCTGGGGCTTAAAATTCTCCTCTCGAGCGCTTAAGAACCAGAATCCGTACAGTCGATCTCTCTGCTCTCGATCTCTCAAACGAACTCTCTCATCTCACTCGTACTTCTCTTCTCGTACAAAACCCTTACCTCATACAACTCCCTCATCCTCTAACCATGGACAAGACGCACGATTTTGATCTCTTGATTGCTGCTCAGTGGGCCGCGACGTTCCTAGAGGTACAAATCAAGAGGAGGGGAAGAATTTGGGGTGAAGAAGATGCAGTGGTTAGTGGTGGCAATGGGGTGGTGCGCAGCAGCGGGACCGCAGCGATCAATGGTGGTGCTAGGGCTGACCCCAGCGGTGAGGGTACCACGGAAGGTGTCACGGCGGTGGCTGGCGATGGTGGGAGTAGCATTGAGGTGGCGGCAGCTGGGGACAGTAGCAGAGTGGAGGCCACTGAGGTTGGAGGGGGGTCGGAGGCCGTGGCGGACATTGGTGGCGTTGAGGCGGCTTCTGGCAGCGGAGGGGATTCCATGGACGGCAGAGACAAAGGTGCGGGCAGTGGAGGTGGGGCCGCGAGCAACAGTGGTGGTGCTACGAGCACTTCTCACACTCCTACTGTGGAGGAGTTGCTCGCGGCCGCGGAGCGAGCCAGCGATGGACAGCGGGCCGATGACAGCCCAGAGGTGGTGGTGGTGGGTGGCCGTGTTGCTGCTACGTCTGTCTTACGATCGACGGTGGTGGCGCCGAGGGGGGAAGATAGCGGGATTGGAGCTTCGCGACCCGTTCCCTTCGAGGCAGGGGACTTCTCGGACTCTGCGGAGCCACAGGACGTTATGGGTGCCTTCAGATTTGAGCCCGGGGTCGAGGTGGTACTGAGGGGTGCTAGGACTCTGGAGGATCGGACTTCGGTGCTCTTATTGGGGGCTCTGCTGAGTGGTGCAGAAGCTTTCGATACAGGAGGACTAGGGGTAGAGTCTGAGACGGAGGAGTGGGAGGCGGAGGAGTAGGAGCCAGAGGTGGTGGCTGAGCAGCGGGTGACAGCGGTGGGTGAAGTGAAGGCGTACTTGAAAGGTGAACGGTCCGGGTTCACGATAGCGACATACGCTCCTAGGCCGCACTTTTTTAAGCCGATGGGGATGACTGGCTACGTTCCAGCCCGGGCTGACTATCCTGAGGACATGCTTCTCCGAGACCGGGCTTCACACATCTCTTCCGGATGGACGACGGTGAGTTTTGACAACTTGCATTCTTTGAATTTCATAAATGATCTTTTATTGCCAAGTGCTTCTGCCGATACTGATGATATTTCTTTGCTCTGTTGAAACAGCACACCACAGATGTATACGGCCACGGGGGTTCAGCCGGCTCTCTGAGGTATTTCAAGGCATTGCCTGTGAGAGTGCGAGCACTGGTGGAGGCAGCAGGATTCGGGCCTTTTATACAGCTGCTGACGGTGGTGAGGATAGACCGGGTCATGCTTACCGCGCTGACGAAGAGGTGGTGGGACACCACCAACACGTTCCATTTCCGATTCGGGGAGATGACGATCACGCCTCTCGACTTCGCAGCGATCACGGGACTTAAGGTCGGAGGAGACCCGATCCCCTATGACTCGAGCATAGTGTTGGACGATGCGGCTTTGAGGTGGTTCCTTGGAGGACGAGTTCCTCGTCACAGCGGTGGGGTGGCGGAGTATGGTCAGTTCATGGAGTACTAGGACCACGAGCCTGCGAGCGACGAGGAGGCGGCCCAGATGGCCAGTGCATACCTACTATACCTGTTTGGGGCTTCTTTGTTCCCAAACAGGCGATCTCGAGTCCACCTCAGCTACTTGGTGGGTCTGGTTGACCTGGAGCAGGCGGGACGCTTCGACTGGGGAGGTGCTGCTCTATGCACACTCTACTACTTCTTGGGAGCTGCCTCGCGTGGTGTTGGCGACACCATTGGCGGGTACTGGACGGTAGTTGAGGTACAGTTTCAAATTACTGCTTTTAGACTGCTTTCGACTGCTTATTTACTGCTTGTTGATTTGAATTGATGATGTATTGAACTGTCTTGAACTGAAAATTTTGCAGCTCTGGGCTTATGAGGTTCTGGGGATGTTTCCTCCTGAGAACACGTGCCTAGATCCTGGTCTTTTTCCGCGTGGGCTTGCATGGAGCAAGACCCTCTTCGGCTTTCTTCCTCATGCTTTCGTGACATTTGAGGTTTCCATTATTAATGCTACAGTATTGAATGCAGGTTCACTGGGATCGCTGGGCCAGACTGGAGGTTGAGTTCCTCGCGAGGAGCCGGAAGGTGACATGGAGCAGGATCTTGCTGGAGTGTCCCCTGGGCTGGCAGTGGTACCTGGGGGATCGGGTGACTCGGCAGTCACTCGGTCTTCCAGCGTTTGTGGTACCCGGGCTCTTTCCTCCACACGTGCAGAGGACAGAGTCTTACACTCGAGCCGAGTTGGAGCAGTTCACTGTGCCGGATACAGACTTGGAGAGGCACCTCCGACGTTCTCTGGACTATGCAGCTTATGCAGACCGATACCTGGCTACTAGCCTAGGGGTGGAGGAGGAGTTCGAGAGACGAGTGGCTGGAGTTGGGGCCCAGAGGGATGTGTCTAGAGCACCGAGTCACGGCGGTCGCTCTACACGGGGTAGGGGACGAGGTGCTAGGCCTTCTGTTGGTGGACAAGGTGATGGCCCTTCCGGTAGGGGAGAGGGTAGTGCAGGGGTCATGGAGACGGCAGAGACTTTGGTACCGCCAGTGTTGCCGGTGCTGAAGTGGACAATAGGCGTGACCAGCTCGTCTGGTGCACGGGATTTGATAGACGTATCGCGCCTCCCGCAGCCACCGATGCGGTTTCCTACTCAAGTATGACATTTTTGCTTGTTCTATACGTTGATTGCTCCTTGTTTGCATATTTTAAATCTTGAATTATCTTGCAGGTGCCGCGAGAGTGGGCTGAGCAAGCTATGATGCTGATGGTGGGGATGCGCCACTTACTGAAGGGTTGCGCTAAGGGAAGGGCCTTTCAGACCAGACCTGCCCCTGAGCCTACTTCTCTCGTTGCTCCTCAGGTATAACACATATGCATATTTCATATTTCAATTGAGTAAATAATATTCAGATATGCATGATATGAGAAAAATGTTTATGACATGCAGGTGCAGCCACGGCGCTCAGCCAGGACACGTCCGCAGGGCACCACGAGCCTTCTTGTTCCTGCGGGAACACGGGGTCGGGGTACACAGAGACCCGCTCTCGAGGAGTCAAAGGAGGAGATGGAGGAGTCCTCGGAGTCACGTGTTTTGGGGACTTCAGACTCGAGTACTGCTTCCGAATCTCCTAGCGAGGATGATGGCGATGATGGCGACGAGAGTGAGAGCACAGAGCCCGAGGGCCATTAGCGGAAGAGGACTCGTCGAGACTGAGACTTAGGTTTTTGCTTTGCCAGTTTTTCTTGTACATGGGCCTACGTGCCAACATAGTTGTAGCTTCCAGGCTTGTGTGCCTTGGTTTTATTTGGGCCTGCGTGCTCCAGTAGTTTAGGATTGGGCGTGTGTTTGCCCCAGTTATGCACCTCCCTCTTTGCTCATTGTAAATATTGTAGCCATTTATGAGAATTTGCATTTTTGTTCCTTTCGTTCGTTCGCACTCCCATTATAGAATTGTATTTTATGAAATATGTCTATTTAGCTTGAAAGAAAGTAAAGAGCACGCAAATTTCGGCCGATACTCTTGTGAAATACGAGCAAAAATTTGACATTATTTAAAGATGGACTTTTTGACAATCGGCTACGGAAAACTAGATTTAAGGGCGTTTGAATGACATAGAGTACACCGCGAGCGTTACGACCTGCGAACACCATTGGAATTACCAGAATGCCCTTGATACAAGAATCGACGTACACTTATACATTAGAATGACACTTTTGAGGCGTTTAAGAAGGAAAATTTGAACTAGGAGCGTTATTGCAAGTTCAATCACTCCACACAGTCCTTGGCGTGTGCCATGACTCGTACATATTGCCTGATTCGACTAAATGCTCCTAACACGGATTTGACATACTCGAGGGATGAAAACGTTGGAGATTTTGGGATTTTATGAGGAAAGTGGACTCGAGCATACTGGAATGTGCCTGACGGACACCGCTGCATTCCCCTGGAAGATGTTAAGAGTCTGCTGATCTGAGCTGCATGAATTCACAATGTTGCATTGAGGATGAGCAATTGAGAACCAAAACCTAGTGTAAACAGCAGCACTCTCGAGCGCTCGAGAGTGGTCTCGAGCGCTTGGGACCTCACTCCCGACCGCTTGGGACTACTGCCAAATGCAGCAGAGTGCTACTTCCCAATGCCACTCACCAGCTCTCCCATGTCATTTTCTTCTGCATGCTTGCTCCCAAGGCGTTCAAATGGATTTACTTCAGCTGCTTCCCCAGGTAAAGTAACTTCCCAAAGCTCAAATTGTGTTTTCCAATACAACTTTCAAATATTCAAAGTTTGAATTATGAATAGATTTTGAAAATATTGGACTTTGGTGAGTTACAATGCAGATGGGGAAATCATATCAACTTCCTCAGGCCTCTATAAATACCAGGTCTTGCTTTGGTAAGTCCTTCACATTCCAATCCCTCACTCTTCTCCCAAAAACTTCTCTTTCTCATGGCTTTGTTGAACCAAGCTTTGCTCCGGCCTTGGCTGGACAGTCTTGAAGGCATTGACTGGCTGAATTTCCAAGGGCATCGCCTTTATGCTTTGGGGCATCTCCGAGAAGTTGCCATTCGTCCTGTCTGTTGCAAGCAGCGGTACGCTTTTGGGATTCCGAAGTGCATGTCTTTCACTTTGGTTCTCAAGAGCTCTGCCCCACCGTCGAGGAATTCCATGCCTATCTTGGAAGCCATGATTCCGCTGAGCCAGTTGTTCCTATGATCCGGGAGAGCATGAAGAACATTCTCAAGGCCAAGTTGGGTGTTAGTGGTAATACAGCTGAATTCCTCACTCGACACAATGCCATCAATATCGTGCAGTTGTACGAGATGTTTAGCCCACCTAGAAATCTGACGGACTTCGAGCATCAAGGTCGTCGGATGATGGCTTGTTGCATTTGCCTCTTGGCGGCCTTCTTACTAGTTCTTATGTCGGTCAGCCTAGCCCTTGCTGGTGGGAGTTGCTGCTCAAATCGAGGCTCACAAGGACGTCGCTCCCTTAGTCCTTGCAGAAACCCTGATGGGGTTGGATGCTATTCGCGCTGGTCGCACGAGGGTTTTTGGTGGTAGCCTGCTATTGTTGCAGGTCGGGACCTCACTCAGCTCTCTTTTTTCTATTTCACTCATTCTTTTTACCTCAACGCTCGGCTTAGGCTTTATCTAGTTTCTTACTTGTTTTCTATCTTTTTCTGACAGATGTGGCTTTGTGACAAATTAAACCTGCTGACTCCCCTGGCCAATGATTGGTGGTATCGTGCTAGCGGATGGAATCGCCCTTTTTAGGTGATGTATAGGAATGAGGATGACTGGTTGACTTCTTTGCTTCTTTAGACGATGATGACATTGCTTGGCGGTGTCATTGGCTAAGGCTTCCTGCAATGACCGTGAGCAACATGGGTTCGCCACAGGTGTTTGTGGCAGGCTTGGCCGGCTTCACCTTCTATTCACCACTCCGCATTCTGCGCCAGTTTGGACTCAGCTAGGAAATGCCGCTCCCGGGTTCAGAAATGCTTCGTCTCCCTCCGTTCACCATTTCAGGCCTTCAAAATTACGCGCGAACATGGGGATCTCGCAGGATTGAGCAAAATGATCCGCTCTATTCCATTGCTCTGACTGGTAGGTACCGGAAGTGGCTAAGAAGGGATGTGGAAGCAAGGAGGGGTTGATTGCTTACTTTACCGGTCTTTGGAATAAAAGAGTAGATCCCGTTGTGTGTTTTTCTTTTTCGTGCTCAGCTTATAATAAAGAAATCATCCGAATAAAATTGACTGATTAAGGGTTTCCCCCTTTTGGTCCATTAATCTCATGTGCCTTGAAGGAAAACAATTTGATTTGTCAATTTGGATTTGATTCTTGTGATTTAGGATCGAACCTCAGTGTGAGATTGCCTACGTATCCCTCAGGAAAGGGAATCAGGCCCATACGTAGTTCGGGCTAGGGTTCGCTCGGGTATTAACACTCTCCTTTCTGTGCTCTAAATTTTGCCTAGTACCGCCCTTTCGGGTTTTCGGCCTAGCGAGGTTCTTTTCAACTTTTTGCCCTAACTTTTGCCTAGGCCGCCCTTTTGGGTTTTCGACCTAGCGGGATTGCTCTAATTTTTGCCTGGGACCGCCCGCCCTTGCGGTTTTCGGCCCAGCGAGCTCTCTCAAGGGTAATATCGCTTGAGTTGATCCAAATTGACAAGGTTTGAGAATTCGTTGCCGTCGAGATCGATGATTGAGGCTGCTCCTCCGGAGAGGATAGCCTTGATGATGTACGACCCGGCCCACTTTGGTTTGAACTTCCCTCGTAGGTCAAAAATCGGCGCACGTATTTCCTTGACTACCATGTTCCCCTCTTGCAGGTCCCTCGACTTCACTTTCTTGTTGAATGCCCGGGCGATTCTTCGCTGATAACCCTGAATGTGATTCAATGCGCGCAGCCTCCTTTCATCAAATAGCTTGAGTTCTTCGAACCTCCCACTGATCCATTCGGCTTTGTCTATCCCTTGTTCGGCTATGACCCTCAACGATGGCACTTCTAGCTCAATAGGGAGAACGGCTTCCATATCGTACACCAAAGAATAGGGTGTTGCCGCTGTCGGTGTGCGGATAGACATCCGGTATCCCCATAAAGCTAGTGGTAGTTGTTCGTGCCAATTCCTAGCCGATTCAATAGTCCTTTCGAGAATAGTCTTGATGGTCTTGTTTGCTGCTTCGACTGCCCCATTTGTTTGTGGCCGGTAAGTGGTCGAATGATGCACTTGAATTTTGAATTCGTCAAAGAGTTCAAGAACTTTTCCTTTAAAGTGAACACCATTATCAGACACGAAGGCTTGAGGGACCCCATACCGATAAATGATGTTTTGCCTGATGAAGTGAGCCACTTGAAATGCCGTCAGAGTCTTGTATGAAGCTGCTTCGACCCATTTGGTGAAGTAATCGACTGCTACCAAAATGAACCTGTGACCGTTAGAAGCCGCGGGTGTGATCCTTCTGATGACATCAATGCCCCAGGCGGAGAATGGCCATGGTGTCGCCAATGAGTGTAACTCCGAGGGCGGGGCATTGATAAGATTAGCATGAGTCTGGCATTTATGACACCGGCGCACATACTCGATGCAATATATTTCCATGGTTGACCAATAGTATCCCAGTCTCAAAACTTTCTTAGCCAGCATCATCCCATTCATGTGGGGCCCGCAAACTCCTTCATGAACTTCCTCCATCACCGCTCTCGTATCGTCACCGTGAATACACAACTTGTGAACCCCGCATGGAAATCGCCGGTACAATTGTCCACCACAGATAATGTATTGAGACGCCAGTCGTTGCAAAGCAATCCGATCCTTCTTGGTTGGATCCGCAGGGAACTCTCCCTTTTCGACAAAATTCCAAATATCGTAAAACCAAGGGAGTCCATCGTCCGGCTCATCGATGTTCATGACATAGTCGTACACGTGCTTTCCCCGCTGCTCGATCATGACAGGCCTCAGCTTTACTCCAATCGGAAGTTCCAACATGGACCCTAAAGTAGCGAGAGCATCGGCGAAGCTATTCTTCATCCTCGGGACATGCGTGAAGGTCACTTTTTGGAAATTCGGGATGAGTTCATCAAGTTGCTGATGATATGGCTTCATCTTTTCATCCCTGACTCTCCATTCTCCGTTTGCTTGCGACACAACTAAGTTGGAATCTCCCACAACTTCTAGCACCTTGACTCCAATCTCCAGCGCGGCTTCCATCCCCACAATGCATGCTTCATACTCCACTTCGTTGTTCGTGACTTCGAAATTCAACTTGAAAGCGAGGGGAATATGTGACCCCTCATGTGAGACCAGCAGTATGCCAATCCCAAAGCCCTTCTGTTTAGCGGCTCCATCGAAGTATAAAGTCCATGTCTCATCGACTGTTGTCATCATGTCTTCATCAGGAAATTGAAATTCCGTGTGCTCTGGTCCCTCAATTGGATGATCTGCTAAGAATTCTGCAACAGCCCTGCCCTGCACTGACTTTTGGGTGACGTACTTGATTTCAAACTCCACCAATAAGAGCAACCAACGTGCTAACTTACCGGTAAGTGCTGGCTTCTCAAACAGATATTTGAGGGGGTCCATTCAGTATCACCGAGTAAGACAGCATGTAGTGTCTCAATTTCTTTGTGGCCCACACAAGCGCCCAACATGTCTTTTCCAATGGAGTGTAACGTTCTTCACTTCCCACCATCTTTTTGCTCAAATAGTAAATGGCTCTTTCAACCCCATCTTCTCCTTCTTGTGCCAGCATGCACCCATGGATGAGGGCGTGACGGACAAGTACAGGATCAAAGGTTTACCTGGGATAAGCGGCATCAAGATTGGAGGGTTCTGACGATAAGTTCGTACTGCTTCGAAGGCTTTTTGGCACTTGTCATTCCATTCGAACTTCACGTCCTTTTTGAGTAATCGAAACATCGGCTCACAAGTCAATGTCAACTTTGCAATGAATCGGCTAATGAATTGAATTTTGCCCAAGAAACTTCGAACATCCTTTTCGGACCGGGGTGGTTCCATGTCAAGAATGGCTTTGATCTTAGAAGGATCCACCTCAATCCCCCTGGTCGTGATCATGAATCCAAGCATCTTTCCAGCCGTGACTCCGAACGTACACTTTTGCGGATTGAGACGCATCTTGTACTTCTGAATTCTCTCAAAGAACTTTCTCAATGCTGGGAGGTGATCCTTCCGCTCTTTCCCTTTCACTATCAGGTCATCGACGTACACCTCAACCTCCTTGTGAATCATATCGTGCAGCAGCGTCGTAGCGGCCCTCTGATACGTAGGCCCGGCATTCTTCAACCCAAACGGCATAACCCGGTAGCAGTAAGTTCCCCACTCGGTGATGAACGTGGTCTTCTCCCTGTCCTCCGGTGCTAAGAGAATCTGATTGTATCCAGAGAAACCGTCCATGAAAGACAACAAAGCATGCCCTGCAGTGTTATTAACAAGTACATCTATATGTGGCAGAGGAAAGTCATCCTTAGGGCTTGCTTTGTTCAAGTCTCTAAAATTGACGCACACTCTGATTTTTCCGTCTTTTTTAGGGACAGGCACAATGTTTGCAACCCAAGTGGGGTATTCAGTCACTATTAGAAAACCGGCATCAATTTGCTTTGTTATCTCTTCTTTTATCTTTAACACCCAATCGGGTCGCATTTTTCTTAACTTTTGCTTGACAGGTTTGGCATCGGGGTAGAGGGGGATCCTATGCTCGACGATTTCTGGGTCGATTCCGGGCATGTCCGTGTGGGACCAGGCAAAAACTTCTTTGAATTCTCTCAATAAATCAGTGAGCTCTTGAAGCTCATTAGGAGTTAGCTCGGAACCGACCTGAACCAATCGAGGGTTCTCCTCATCACCCAAGTTTATTGAGATTATTTCTTCCTTTAAAGGCTGAGCACGTCTTTTGTTTTCACGCTCGTTGAGGGAACGGATTTCCTTGGGGATGTCCCCATCGAAATCTATTCCTTCATCGTCGAGATCTACACAATTTATTTCAAAGTCCGGCAAGTAAGCAAAAGCATCTTTCATTTCATCAACGGGGGCCTCGATGGGAGGAAATACAGCGGTGGACTCAAACTCGAAGTAAAAGCTACGACGAGGATGGCCAATAGGCACAAGCTCCGACTCAGCGCTAGACGACGACTCAATGCTAGACTCAGATTCAGTGTCAGTGTCAGTGTCGTGAGTGTGCTTTACAAGTGGAATGAAAGTGCAATTTTCATATGTGCCTACGGCGTCCACAATGAGCATAGAGGGGTCTTCCATCTCTTCTTCTTCTCCCAGCATCAGCAAAGCAGCATCCTCCATCATACCCCCCGATTCCTCGCCCCCGAACAGCGATTGAAAGTGGCCCGTTTCAAGAGCTTCGAGCCAATCCAATGCTTCAGACAGTTCTTCTATCTTCGCAGCCTCTTCATCACTTTCCCAGGTGTCGTTGGCAAAGATTTCGAACCCAGGGTACTTCACCTTTGTCTCCAGATCTAAGAATGGTTCTGGTTCTCCACGGTAGAGTTTCTCCTTCTCATTGATCACAGGACCGGCTCTGAACTTTATCCCAGCGGCATGGGCTCGGGCGCGATTGCGCCACTTCCTTGCAGGATCATTTTCCTTGGGCACATAGCCCAAACCATACAAGTCAACACTTCCAGGGAAATTAGGGAACTCAGATACTCCTTGTTGGTTGCGACCAAGGCCCAGGCCAGGCAGGTAGTTCATCCTCCTCATGATTTCTAAGGCCGCAGAGCTTACCAAGAAACACTCATCAGTCTGAATGGTGCACACCTTCGAAGTTATAACAGCAAATCCCCCCATGGGTTCATCCTCTTCTCTATGCATAATTTCCAGCAGCGGGGAATTGTCATCGGAATGAGGACGAATGCCAGAGTCCCCATGAATTATAAGAGTCCCGGAATCCAATCCCAAGATAAGCTTTTGGTGCAGCGTGGACGGTACCCCCATAACATCAAAGCAGTGTAGCCATGGTCTCCCCAGCAGGAGGTTGAATGAGGCAGGAATCTCTAGAACACAGAATTCCACAGTGGTCTTGAACTTTCCGGTTGCCAGCTCTAGGTTGACCGTTCCCAAGACATCACGACGCGTATTGTCGTAGGCACGAACTCCCAGAGTCAACAGTGTAAAATCCTTTTTCTTGAGGCCAAGACAATAGGCGGTGCAGAGAGGGCACACATTAATGGCAGAGCCATTATCAACAAGGATTGCCGGAACCCACTTTCCGAGGCACTTCATGGTGATATGAAAGGGCTTGTTGTGGTCAGCTCCCTCAGGCGGCAGGTCTTTCTCGGTGAAGGATAAGGTGTGTTGGGTAAGGTTTGGGGTTATGAGGGTCATCATGGCTTCGGGTGCAATATCCGAGGGAACCTCGAGCTTGGAGAGAGTATTGACGAGTCTTCGGCGATGTTCGCGGGAAGATGCCAATACGCCCCACATGGACATATGGACTGGGGTTTCACGAAGTTGCTGGATGATAGGGTCGACGTTGGTAACTGGAATTTGCTACTGGGAGGCTTCGGGGTTAGAGTCGGGGAGTGAGTTGAGGTCAATGGATGGTTTAGGTTGGGAAGGCGGGTTAGGTTTAGTGGAGCTTAAGGGGTTACTTTGTGGAGTATGTGGGATAGGGGTGTTCAGATTTGTGGGGTTGACTTGGTTTTTGGGGATGTTGGGGTTGTTTTGCTGTGGTGGAGGTGCCCAGGATGAGCTTCCTTACTGGAGATTGGTAGGTTGGTACACTTTGCCGCTCCTGGGGATGTTACCAACTGTCTCGGGGATAGGGTCCCACCAAGAATCTTCCCAGAAGTTGGAGAGATCAGTGTCAGCCTTGCGCTTTCCTTTGTCAAGTTTTGTTTTCTCAAGAGTGTCATTGAGAAATTCCATCTCCAATGCATTCCATATGTTCTCCTCTTCCAACGAATTCCAAAAGTTGATGTTGTCGTTGTTGTTGACTTGCAAGGACCCCTCATCTATCATAGCTTTGTTGACAGTTAGCTCTTCGTCATCCACCCATATGTTTACCAGTTCAGCCTTGCCCCAGAGGTCTTCAGGATCAAGCACACAAATGTTGGGTTCATCGGGAATCTCAACTATCGGCTGAGGGAGAAACTCATCAATAATATGCTCCTGCAGACAGAAGGCATGATCCATTACATAGTCCAGAACATCGGAGTTTCTGGTGAGATTAACGATAGTTCTGACGGAGAGTCCCGAGAACATGCGAGGGTTCATCAAATCCAGTTCTTGCTCCACTTCTTCTTCTTGAAAGAGGTATGCCAAAGATGTTTCATCCAGAGGGTCGGAGTCGTCTATCCAATGCCATCCATTGGGATCCGGCTCCCATTCCCACTCATCTTCCTCTTCGATCGGTTCAGGCTCCATGAACAAAGCAAACAGAGAATACCCGTCCAATGGGTCGGCCATCATCTCTTCCCAATCTTGTCTCCAATCTCCGTGCTCCAACTCCTCTACTTGGTGAGAGTCGAGCGCCACGGGCCACACTTCAGCGATAAGAGCCTGGTGTTCCACTGGGAAGAAGTCATTTGCTAGGTCATCCCATCTTCTTTGAAAATCCCATTCCACAGTTTCCAGTGCGCAGACAGCATCATCAACTGGCAGTTCGATGGTCGGTTTGGGTTGGGTATCAGGAATGATATAAAGGCTTGGGTTAAAAGGGGAGGTTATGGAGATATGGTTGGTGTGGGTGTTTGAATGTTTCGGCAATGGGTTAGAGACGGTATTGGGTTTTTATGGAGGCATGGGGAGAGTTTTGTTATCAATGAGATCCTGGATAGCGTGGCGGAGGCGGAAGCAGTTGTCGGTTGGGTGGCCCACATTCTGATGGTAGGCACAGTATGCATTAGGATTATGGGAAGCGGGGAGTTTTTGAGGTAGAGGAGTAGGGTCGAGTGGCTGAAGGACACCGCTTTCGACCAACTTCTCTAGCACAGCGGAGAGAGGTGCTGAGAATTGAGTGAAAGTGTGAGGTTGAGAACGGGGTGGGTTGGTCTGAGCGACAATCAGATTGATTGGCTCGGTTTGGGTGGTGTTTTTAGAGGTGTTGGGGAGGTTGGTGTAGCCGGAATTGCCAAATAGAGCGTTACTGTTACGAGAGTAGACTTTCTTTGGCTTGGGGGCGGGTTCAGGCTTGTCAAGGATGCCGAGCTGGACTGCTTCTTCGACAGTCAGGCCAGTATCGAAGAACGTTTTAAAATCCGAACACGCTTGTGCCATGACCATATGCCTTGCCAGGTTAGGCTGAAGGTTCCAAACGATCATCCGAATCTGATCTCTGTCTGATGGACTGTCCTTCATCTGGGCCGCCTTCGCCTTCCACCTCTTCACAAAATCCACTAAAGTTTATTTAGCATCCATTTTTGTGGATTCCAGCTGACGGGTAGTGACCTCCAGTTGAATGTTATAGTCATATTGCGCTATGAAAGCGCATATGTCCTCCCAAGATCGTTTCGTTCTTTCATCCAGCTAGGTAAACCAGTGGAGGGCATGACCCACGAGAGTTTGCGAGAACATCTGAGCCATGGCGTCTCTCTATACACCCCACATGGATAGTGCTCCAATGTATCCGGTCAAGTGTGCTTTCGGGTCTCCAGTTCCATCGAATTTCGCGAAGTCTATGGGCCTAAACTTCTCAGGTAGCTTTGCATTAGGAAACAGACAGAGCTTGTTGATGTCAAAGCCCGTTGTAGCAATCTTCTCATTCCTTGCTACAGACTGTTCCAACTGGGTTATTTTTGCTAGTACGGCCGCCATCTCAGGGTTCTGCAGGGTTTCCATCTCGAGGGCTGGTTGTTCCGTGTTAGAATTTAGGTTTGGGTTTGGATTTGGATTTGGATTCGGGTTAGGATTTGGGTTCGGGAGTCGTCGAGCCACCCCAGTTATCATGAGCATAAGTTGGGCAATCTGATTGTCAGTGCGTTCACCCAATCGCAGGATAGCTTGCCTGATTTCCGCCATTTCTCCATTCGAGTTTTTCGGGTTTGGGTTTTCCAGGTTCGGATTTTCAGGGTGTGGATTTTCTGGGTTCGGATTGGGATTCGGGTTGGGGTTTGGATTTGGGTTAGGATTCCCAGCCGGTTGTTCCATCTCTGCCTGAAAGTCCGAAGCACTGGTAGGATCTAACTCAAGTTGAAGCCGCTCTAATCTCTGCCCAAGGGGTCTAGTCCAGGAGGGTATGATGTTCTTCTTCTTCGGCCCAATTGCTCAGAATTGACAGCAAAGCAAAACTATGCTCAGACGCGGTTCCTGCTTGCATTTTTATGAAATTTGTGCATGGTTTTAGAAAATGTGTGCATCATCATCACTGTCATCGACTCTAATTTTTCAAAAATGATTGAATGTCCCTTTCGAGAGGTTGCCTTGATCCTCAGATTTTTGGGGTGTATCCTCACTTAGGCACCGTCAATTCCTAAAAGATGCTAAAATAAGCTAAGTATTTGGCTAACATTGCATGGACGACTCGACCATTGGTTCGGAATGACTCGGGGTGAACGATGCGATACGATAACCAAAGAGGCATAAGTGGTACACTTGCTTTTAGCCTGGGCGGTGTTGGTATCACAAAGTTTTGCTTCCTTGTCATCCCTTCCCTTTGGTTAAATCCCCGATTAAATAATAGTCAAGGACTTAGCAAGATTTCAGTTTCCTTTAGGCTTGGGCTCGAGGACTTACGTAGTCAAGCAACACGTATTAGGGTGCGTGACTCTTCATCAGGTCTTGGCAACCTTCCAAAGACTGCGCAAGCGAGTCTCGAGAATCGTGACTGACAGCATGATGATGCAAGATGAAATGCAGCATGTAAACAGAATATAGCACGTAACCTTACCGTGTAGGTTCCTGTCCTAGTTGGGAAGGTTCTATGGCTCGCTAAACATGTACAAAGGCCGGTTTTGGTTTGAAGAAGGTTTCCCGGACTAGAGTCAAAGTATACCTCCCATTATTGAGCGTACATCTAATAACGGTACAAACGGTAGGGATGACTCATACGGTCGAGGGTTGCTGAGCATTCCGGGATTCCCCATCACCGGCAAGCCGGGTAGGATTGCCGAAACACAACAGCGGGGTTGCACAAGATATATATACAAGAAAATAGAAAACAAAACAAAATGGTTTGAAAAATCCCACAAATATCTTTCAAGCTTGGCTCACTAATTTAATTGATGCTCTAGGAAAGCGGCCCGTTTTGAGAACATACCAACTTTTCCTCAAGTATTAATTAAATCATGTCCCTAGCAGAGTCGCCACTGTGGGCAACCACAGCCCCGGGTGGATCGGGGCGGCCCAAAAAACATAATGTTTTGAATTTGAAAAATTGAAAGAGTCGCCACCCGGATTTGTGGTTCGCCACTTGAGAAACCATTTTGATTGAGAATGATTGATTTGAATTGAAAACCAGAGATTTGTTTGAGGGTTTGGAAGCCACGTTACGAGGGGGAAGGGTTTTACGGCACCCCCCTCGCCCGATTTGAAATCGGTCTCTACTAAATATTTGTGGGATTTTTCAAAAGATTTTATTTCATTAAACAAGTAGCAGGTATCAACAGATATATCAAATAATGGGGTGCATGCATGTGCATGTGTACAGGGGATAATGAAAGATGGTAAAGAAATGAAAGATAACAGAAACTAAAATCTGATCTCACTCTCGAGCGCTCGGGAGCACTCCCGAGCGCTTGGAAGTGTTGTTGTCCAGCCTGCAAGCTTTTGTTAGCACAAACAGAGAATAATGCTAGAGACTGTAAACTGAAGTAATTTCTGAACACATGGTAAGCTCAGCAGAGGGCTTGACAGAATAAAAATGAACTTCAATCTCCCAAGCCATGCATCCTTGCCCTTGCAAAATCAAATCTGCATTATTTAAAGAGCAAATGGACACATCCCTGCATGTGGCATATCAGAAACATGGGAGGATAGAGGAAGCAACAAATTGCAATAACATGCAAACACTCCCGAGCGCTCAGGAGAGGTCTAGAGCGCTTGAAAGTGGATTGCATGACAGCCAACTTACTTTCAAATATGAAACAGTCTTGTTCTTACATGCATTTGTTTCAATTTTACCCCTTTGAGAATAAAAAGCCTTCTTTTAACCTTGGAAAACATTATCATTATTTGAACTTTAGTAAGGGACATTTTCGATTTGAAAAAAAAGGTTTCCCGTGCATGCATGCAATGATAAGACCATTTCAAGTAAGGATATACTTCCCCTACCCACAGTCCATCAAAATACAAAAGATGAAGCCAGAAACAGTCAGGAGCGCTTGGAAGTGCTTCCAACAGATTTCACGAATGCATGTTGTGATCTCTTTGTTCTTGCTTTTATACCAAGATCTCTCAACCCATACCCAGTACTAAGGACTGAGATAGGCTGAGGGACCTTCCTCATAAAGGAAAAACAGCCTCCTTGTTTTCGACCAAGATAGAAGGATTTCTACCTTTTTGTTGAACTTTTGCTCCTTGATCGACTTTGGAGAGTGAAGAAAAAAGGGGAAAACGGAAGAAATCAAATAGCAAAGATGTTCTGACTGCCCTCCATTTTCAAATGCTTTGATCTTTTGGTTAGTTTTTTGGTTGAAAACTCTCTCCTTTGCATGGAACTCAAGCTAAAGTGGGAATGCTTTTTGAAAAAAAAAAAAAGGACTCTCTCCAAAACAGGGATTTCGTGCCCTTTTCAGCTGAGGTGAAAGCCTTATATAGGCCAATATAACCTATGGTAGGTTTTTGAAAATAAAATTGAAAAATTGAATAAAATATTTTTGGGGAGTAAAACTCCATCATTTGAATTTTCTGCCACCTTGAGGTAGAATGTTGAACTGGACAAGACTAGACCAAAGAACCGAAAATGATGTTCTGCATGGAAAGTGGGCAACTCTGCCACCCATTGGGCAAAATGGCGGTCCTGAGAGCTCGGGAGTGATCTTGAGCGCTCGGGAGTGATCTTGAGCGCTTGGGACCATCGCTCTCGAGTGCGAGGGAGTAAGCCAGGCCCATGGTTTTGGAAAATGGTTTGGAGCGCTCAGAAGCGTTTTCAAGCACGTGGAACTAATTTTGGTAAATTGTTTGGCTTCTAAAACCTTCCAAGGAGCATCGCTCTAATTGGTCCGAGTCTTGTTTTAATCCAAATTCATCATCGGGGAGGCTCAAAGCCAAAAATTAAGGAATTCGAGAAGTCCAAATTGGGGTGTCTACAAGATTTTTGGGTCTTAAGGTTTAAGGTTTCGGGTTTTAAGGTTTAGGGTTATAGGTTTTCCAGTCCTAAGGTTTAGGGTTTAGAGTTTTATGGTTTAAGGGTTTACAGTATTGTGGATCCCTGTTTATGTGATTAGTTATTTGGTTTTAGGGTTTAACGTAGGGTTTTACGGTCATTAATTTTATGGTAGGGTTTTATTGTGGTACGTAATTTTTATTGGTAAAAAACTACAATTCCTTTACCCCTCCCTCTCGGCAGCATACACACACTGCGTACGCACTACAAAATGGTGCATGTGGTACATTAGTCGTGTCATATAAACCACTACCTCTTTTACGGAGAAATTAGTAAACATTATCTCGAATTTGGATCCAAAATTAACGTCTTTGTGTGACCTTATCCTTGTGCTTCTGATCTTAGGCATTATTTTTTTGATCTGTATTTTGTGCATGTTTTCCTGGGTCTAGTAGATCCTTTCACTGACTTATTATTTCCATTATTTGTTATGAAAAAAATTTGTCCTAGTCTTTCAAATAAAGTAACAAGTTTATGTTCCACTATTTCTTATTTTTTCAAACAAATAACACATGCCATTCTATTAGGTTTAACAACTGAAACCTTGCATTACACAATTTACAGAACGAACTCATAACCTTAGCATTGCATATAATAATTAACTCATAGCATAGCATTAAATGGAACCTATTCATCATCGGAATAATCAGATAGTTCCGGATCAGATGCGTACTGCGGATCCCTACAAATCGCTCTAATCGACTATCTAGGGTCGGAGCCGTCCCTTTCAACTTCCCTCACTTTCTTGACTATCATACCTTGATGGACCAGTCGCTTGCACATTGCATTAATCTCCAGCTCGAGCCTTTCGCAAATGTCGTTGTGGAGACGGTTCAGCCTTCTCCCGTCCATCATTTGCGTTGATCGTGCTTTAGGCACCTTCAATAGGTATTTACGACATTTGGCTTCCAACTTGTTCCGCATTTCAAACAGTTTAGGCCATTTAAGTAAATCAGCGGTTGCACCCTCAAACGAATATTGGTTCCAGTCGAGTATGAAATACGCTTCTTCAGTTGCATGGTATTGCAATATTGGCTCGATAAATGTTCGTTTGCCATGCCTGTCATACATAGAAAGAGTGTAGTCTAATCTAGGAAGGAGACGTTGATCTTCATGCCGGCGTACCCCATGCAGTGGTGGTTCAATACCAGTCCTCGTCCATTTTCGAAATGAGTTTCGCGACATCACCCCACGATATCCACGCATGTGGTATACGGGTAAATCATCACGACTCCTTGCTCTGTGTTCGCCCAACCAAGCGTCCATTGGGGAAAGCGGCGGAGGTGGAAGATTGGCTTCATCCGCTTCATCCATCTCGCTTGGTAGTCGAAAACGGTAAATTGGTTGAGGTGCCGGTGGCCTTCTGAATTGTGTGTCATATGCATTCGAAAGAGTTGTCCATCTTGGATCGTGGGACGGGGGCCTATTGACAACACGGCCTCCTCTTAGAACTCTCTCCATTCTGTGTGGTCCAAAACGTGGGATGTCCGTGTCATCATCGTCACCACCACTTCGACGAGAACTCTCTCCTTCTTCTCTTCTTCGAAATGACCAGTTTGGATCCATTTCTCTCTCAAAATTACCAACTCCTTTGGTACACTAGTTGTACATACAGCGAAGAAAACGCCTTACGGATACGCGCTATGCGAATAAATATTCAATAGTTTATCTGATTCGAACGTGCATTTGAAAAATGCGCTATACTATAATTGTTCTTTTTTTCAACCATTCTGAACAATAACCAACGAAAAACATATACAATCTTCCATTTCTTCTGTTTTTGTCCAAACGTTCATACACGAATGAAACTCCGTTCATAGCATTTCTTTGCTTTTGATATGGTTTACAACCTTCCGTTCTCCACATGTAGTATAATAAAAATTTAGTAGTTGAATAAATTTTAGCCTCCACTTTATTAAGTGAACGGTGGGATTTTGACTAGTGTAACGGTAACCATGGATATAGAAATATGTTCATCGAATATAACTTTCCATTACGGAATATGAAACTTTCGTCATTATAAACCATTTCATTACAACAATTGATGTACAAACCCGTACATTACACATTACAACAAGCGAAGACGAATGTTGTGGAAGAAAGGTGTGCGGGGAGAAGAAAGGTGTGTGGAGAGAAATGGACCGATTCGGCCTATATAACATCTGCCAACACCAAAGCGCATGTAACATATGTGCGTAACTTAACCTTCTTTGTGCCGGACTGGATTGTCCAGAAGGCTGGCGTAAGAACGTCAAGTCGATGGGAGAGGGGTAAAAAAAACGCATAGATCATATGCGCTGTTACATTAAACCGCATTTCAGTCATGCGCTTTAATAGGATAATTTGTTTTTTTTTTTGTTTCAAAGAAGTTTATGTTTTGGTTACGATGAATGCACTACAAACATTTCTTCATGGATCATTCTGGACAAATTAAAATGCAAAGAAACGAAAAGCATATGAACCAATAAAATTAGGATTAAGGGAGTAACTTTTTACCATTTCATTTCAATGTGATTACATGATAAAGGACATTGATGAGCTTACATTTACTCGCACAAACTCCTGTATTGATTTGCCGAATTGATTTGCAAATTTGCAGATTGATTATCAAATCGGTAGGGAGTGGAACTTCTTTTTGACAAATACGCTCTCATCTGTCAGGTTTTGAGCATGCGAGAAATTTATCGTTCATGGTAACAGCCTCGCTCCTCCAGAACATGATGGGTTATAGTGTTCGTCTTGGCTCTATAAACCAGATCATGCGAAAAGAGCAACGCGTACCCCGACTAAATTCCCACATGAACCCTACATCTCGGCACTATAAACCAGATCAAACATATTCAATTAAACATACAACGAAGTATCATTTTGAATACCCAACTTGATGACTAGATACAGAAGAGTGTGGAAAACGAAAGGTTGTAAACCATAAAAGGCAAGTGAAAAGCAGTTTTCTATTTATAGCATGCTCTAATTCAGGCAACTCCGAACCGTCCTCTAACACATATAATGTATATGCACTGTAATGAATTACCACTGTGGTGCCATAGGATGCCGTAGGTGTGTAAGTTTGCTAGAGGGTGGCAAAGTCAGGAGGGAGGCATGTCTTTCGTAGGTGTGTAAGTGTACGCTAAAAACGCGCATGTCACGTATGTGCCTTCTACAAATTCAAAGCGCATTGTAGAAACGCGCAAAAATATGTTAAATTTGAATTTTGTTTTCCCATATACAAACATATGCTACAATAGAATACAACAAGAGAGTATGTTCTCTTCACCATAGGTGGAAACCCCATGGTTTCCACCACGGTCTATGGGCTCCATAAGATTTTTTTTTATTCTAATCTGAACCGTTCATCTTATAGGGTATATAGAGTAGTATATCCATGAAAAAAATCAGCTTGATTGGATATCGATAGATATATCAAAAATTGAATTTTGGTTTGCAAAATAGACGGTCATAGATTTTGAAGTTAAACTATCCATGACTGTCCATTTCCTAAATCGAAAGTAGATTTTTAATATACCTATTGACGTCCGATAAATCTTAATTTTTGCGTGGATATACTATTCTACGAACCCTATAAAATGGACGGTTCAGATTGTAACAAAAGATGTCTTGTGGGGTCCGTAATGGGCTATGGTGGAAAACCCAAGGGTTCCACCAGGGGTGGAAAGAATTTTATCTCATACAACAAATACGGATTTTCCTGGTATTCAAATATGCGATTACAGTTAACAAAGTGGACATCGGACGTAAAATCTTCCACAGCAATACAAACATCGGATGGATAATAGTGGTGATTTCGTCACTATAAATCACTTCCAATGATGAAAGGTACGCATACTCAAATAACATCTTCCACCGAATATTACATCTCGTCTCTATAAACCAGTTTCAAACATGTTCATCGAAACTAATGAACTTTGTCCCAATGAAATAAATTGAGGAACTCTCATTGACAAAATGTTGGAACCCACCCAAAAATTGGCAGTTACCGGAGAGCTTAGCGTTTGAGGTGTATTTATATCAGGATGTACAGCGCATATTCATAATGCGCTATAACTGATAGGTTTTGTTTTCCTTATTGTTTTGCCATCTGAATTTACAATCTCCCTCGTTCCCACCCACAAATATTCGGAGTTTTATTGATTGGGGGGGTTTGAAATTACACGGAACCAAAAACCATATGTACCATTTAATTATGATTGCATATTCACATAAATTAGACATTGTACTTTTTATTTATATGCATCTACATGAACAAACTCCCGTATTGATCAGCCAATTTGTCGGATTGATAGGCAAATTGGCGGATTGATTGGCAAATTGGTAAGGAGTTTTGTTTTAGCCATGCGAGAATTTTACCGTTCTTCGTAACAGCCTCGCTCATGAAGAACATGCTGGTAAATAGAGCTCGTCTCGGCTCTATAAATCAGATCATGTAAAAAGAGCAACGCGTACCCCAATAAAATTCTCGTATGAACTCTACATCTCAGCTCTATAAACCAGATCTAACATATTCAATAAAACATACGACGAAGTATCATTTACTTTACCCAATTTGTTTGATGAATGGATAACATAGAGTGTCGTGGAAAACGGAAGGTTGTGAATTATAAAAGGCTAGTGGAAAGTAGTTTCTATTTATACCATGCGCTACGTGTGGGTGCCACACGCACCTTATATTACCACGTATAACGTGGATGCGCTATAGCGGATTACAGGTGTCAGGTGTGCCATATTTTGCATGCCATTAGGTGGATGCCATTCGGTGGCAGAGTCAGAGTCAGGTCGCGGCAAAGTTAATAGCGTCTAATGGACATGCGTAATGGACTGTATGATTTTTTTTTTTTTTTTGTATGAGGTGTTTTCCTGTTTTTGGTGTTTACGTAAACGAATTTGATTACACGTCATCATCTGGATGCATTTTATGGGGATGAAAAAAGATGAATTTCCCTCCCAACTACAATGGAATGCATATTACAATGCTAGGCAAAGATATCGAATGTAAAAAGAAGATAAAATTTAATTCAAGAAACCAGTCAACCCACGCATGCCATACTAAAAAAAACAGAAAACAATCATCTCATCACATAATTTTCAAACGATATTTTATATTTACAGATTATAAAAATTACAATCCATATGTCCTGTTTCACCACCTGTGTGAATGAGGCTTTGGAAGGACAATTTTGTTGCTTTTATCCTCACCAAAATTCCCCTCATAACATGTATCTCAGTTCTATAAACCAGTTCCAGTAAATATATTTTTTCATCATTTGTTTTCGCACTTACCTTCGTATTACTACGAATTCTTTTTTTTTTTTTTTTGATCCTCACTACGAATTCTAATAGAGCATATTGGACGGAGGGTAATGTGGTGTGTTAGGCGTGCTATTTATAGAATAAATTAAGACACATAAGTAATATGCACTACATTTGGTGAGTACGCATGCAGTGAATGTGCGAAGAAGAGAAAGGCAGTGAAGGTCACACCATGGGAATTTATGTAATCCTCATTTAAGTAATCCTCCTGATTTGTTGACTCCTTTTCTGAACTCATTTGCAGTTGAATTTTTAGAACTTTATCTGGTTTTTCCACCGAATATTTAAGAACTGGAATAATGTTGGATAGATAGAACTGGAATACGTTTGTATAATCTTGCCTAATCCTTTTTTTTTATAGTTTTTTTAAATGTTGGAAAGATCTAGTTAAAACTGGAACAATGCATTTTGTCTCTCCTTTTTTTCATTTTCTTTGTATTTTTTTCACCGTGGACAACTTCGTTTTTTCATTTTCAACACAATGTATATGTAGTCAGTAACTGTGGTTGTTTTCCTTGGCATTTGCTTTGTAATGGCAGCGTGACTTTTTTTTTTTTTTAAAACTGTTTGAATCTTTGGATCTCCGAGCCACCGTGGGGATCCCCGTTCCCCATTTCGGACGGGGATGGAGGGTAAAAATAAATCTCCGGTGGGGATTGGGGCGGGGATGGGGAGAGATTTGGGTTCGGGAATCGAAAATGGGGATAGTAGTATCCACCCCCGACACTCTCCATTGCCATCCCTAGGTGGGGGTAGGTTTTATTGGAGATAGACACATTCGCTTACATATATTTGTATCTGGTGTATACAATATTAGGCATCGGCGGTATTTATCATGCACTTCTGCGACGTTGTAAAGTTGAAATCTTGATTTATCCAAATCGTATACGAAAATACAAACTTATGTGTACATCATGTTCTGACTGTGTTGTTTGGATTTTAAATGATTAAGATGTTTCACATTCTAAGATATTAGATATCATGTTTAAATTTGAAGCTGTACACACTCATCATTTCAAATTATTTTGTCTTAAACTTACATGAATTGGGTGATATTCTAAATTATGAATGTAGAAAATGAAAATATTTCATCTGTACGTAGCCTTGATATACGTAGCATAACCAAATTAAATACAGACAAAATAGACAAACATACTTAAAATATAAGAATGTACAAAATACATGATACTAACAATCTACTTCATTACATAGACAGCCCTACCTAGATTCAACACAATAACCTTAAAAGACTAGCTCTATTAGTTTGAGCACACAAATTACAATTCCAACAACAACTAGAACACAGACTGCCTTTTGTATAGCTAACATGGATTCTTTTAAGGTGTGCAGGTCCTCTTTGAAAGCATCGACTGGGCCACTAAACTGGCAGGACCTATCATCATCTACTGAACGTGCGACATTGTCACACTCCTCGTCACACCAACCTTTCCAAACTGAGCAGAGCTGAGGTATTCAGAACATAAGAAATGAGATTTGGTTACATACTTAACATAGTTAATTGTACATGCAAAATTGCTTAAACAGAGAAACAAGGAGTGGAGAAGACTTACATTCCCATGAGAGCATCTATAGTAGTACCGGCCAGGGTATTTGGATTTGAGGCCAACTCTGGTGGGGATCCATTGACCACTTCCGCAAGCACAATGCCTCCTTTCCCATCCAGATGTGGCATTTGAAGAAGCGAAAGCCATGTCTTAACATACAATAAACTAAAACCATAAAAAATGCAGTAATCAAGTCTTCACAACAGAAAATAATGACAGTAATTCATGCCATAAGGCCAATTAGTCAGCAAAGCAGGCCGTCTTGGAGTTTCGGGAATCGAAAAACTGTGAACAAGAACCACGAAATTGGGAAAGGGTCTAAAACCCGAAAAGTCAGTAGAAATAACATACAATGAAGATCTCATTACAGTGAGGAAAAATAGATCTTATCTTACACCAGAAAAGTAAGTACAAACCTTATTACTCACCAATGCAAGGCTAGTGCACATTTCTAATAGTAATATACGAGGTTTTTGAGATTCATTCATGGATATGCTTCCCGAAAACATACTTAAAATCTTGCTCTTACTTGAATGTAAGTAATCTCCAAGAAACAAGTAGTTAGTATTTGGACAATCACCACCTACTCTGAATAAGCCACAATGGCTTATTTAGAAAAAGAGAACAGCGTAAACTTAAAAAGAAACAAATCAAAAAAGTTTCCATTACCCTAAAAACAACATTACCACAAGAGGGATTCTAATCAAGTCATACAGATAGTAGTTAGCAGACGATCAGAGAATTGAAAGACATTCTGTACTCGATTAATGAAGTCATACAGATAGCAACGAACTTGTAAAGTGATCGACTCAAGCTTGAGTGTTGATCCATCATCGGTAGCGCACTCACAGAGCTAATAGAGCTAAGAACATGTACAGCAGCATCGGTATTGCGTTGCCTAAGGTGAAATACATTAAGGTGAAATAGAGAGGTAGAGCCTCGAATGGAGGCTGTAGCAGATTAGCTACGACGTACGTAAAATACATTTTGCTCAATGTTTGGCATAAATGCTGAGGGACTGTTCATCATATCTCAATTAATACTACTATTCTTCCTCACCGAACACCCCCCCCCCCCCCCAATCGATCCATTACAAAAATATTGAGTATTATTTATGCAGTATATTTTATAAAAAAAGAAATGATCATAGAGAGGATAGTGTGGGGTTGAGAGAGATTTGAGTAGCACAAATGAAAAAAGAACTAGACAGATTCGAATAAATGAGAGAATTGCGAAGGTAAAATACATTAACTGATAACTGAGAGAGCTAACTAACTCAGCCTTGAGGGATTCTAACTCCAAAAAATCGTACAATTTATGGAAAATAGCATACCATAACTCGAAAAAATACAATCCTCTAACTCCTAATAACATACGATAACTGGGAAAAAATACAAAAAACCTAACCCAATATGACAACCCTAATTTGTGTGCCATTTTCTAGTAAATCAAACAAACCCTAACTCCAACAAAAATTTAAAAAAAAAATAGATTCGAAGAGAGTGACAAAGATACCATCAAATGGAGCCCTAATCTGGTGGTCGTCGTTGTTCTGCTTGTTGTTATTGATTTTTATGATTATACGAGGAAGCTCCGTGTGTTTAGTATTACAGAACACGAATATTTTTTTACTTAGGATTTCTGGTTTCGGCTTGCCAGAGCAAAAACAAAGGGGGAAATATCAAGAGAGAGAGAGAGAGAGAGAATGTGTGACATACCTTGCTCCAACGAGTCCTTGTTGTTCATGGGTCATCGATCGTCTCGGCTATCTTTTTCGCTTTGTCTCTCGATTCGTCTTTCTCCTCTGTCTCTCTCTCTCTCTCTCTCCATCTCGATATCTCTCCGTCTGCGTCTGAAAGGCTGAGGTTTTTGCGCCCTCTGTTTCTTTGAACCGAAAGTCCCCCTTTAATCTGAGCCGGTGGATGAGATCATCAATCGGCTATGTAAGGGCTGGAGTCAAGATCAAAAGAGCAATCAAAAACTTAAAAATTTTCAAGGTTATAATCAGATTCTAATATATGAGATATATTACATACCTCGATTTCTAATAAATGAATTATTTACATAGTTTCAAGTTCTTGTGTTTGAAACTTACTTGAAGCACACATCATATTCTAAAATCTGAATGAGAAAAAAATGTTTTCATTGATTTAATTTATATAAGAATACTATAAGTAAATTACATACAATAAACATTTACCCGACCCACATCATTACTTACCCATGAGAGCCATTGGATGAGATCCGAACATCTATTGAAGAGGGTTGGAGTAATGGAAATATTTTCAAACCAAATTATTGTATAATTACAAATTTCTTCTGGCAGAGTGAAATGTATATGATATTTCAGATTCTAATATATGAGATTCATATAACATTTCAATTTCTAAAAACTGAAGTAGTGTCAAGTTGTGTTTGCATATTAGGAAATCTGAATGTTGAAAACAAAATGTTTTCCTCCTGTTCATTCAGTCGATCAATATGTTTGCCACAACAGAATAATTGTCACATACTATACGCAAATAAATACAATGATAAAATCAGCATATTGTTATCAACGTACGATTTTGCTTGCCAAAAATATGTGCCACCCACCAACAAGTTCAATTTACAATTTTTAAGCCATATCGTACGACGTCATCATAGACATGTACAAAAATAATAATAGGGGGAACTACTATGACCAACTGTACTCCAAACTATATACCAATACTATCATGCAACGCATTGGTCAAGTCTAAAGTATTTGCTATATGCAAAGACTGCGTACTGCCTACTCTAAGACCTCGATGGGGCTAGAGTGGTGGGGTCTCCAGCCTCCGCACCACTCAAAATCCTCCACACTTGAAGAATGGTATTCCACATGTCACACGGGGCTGTTGAAACTATTCCGCCACCCAAAAAACCTTCCAAGAGGGCCAAAGCCGCTGCATTCCGCTCCTCCACACTCATAATGAACTGCCCCTCTCCGCGATTGGGTGACACCCTCAAGTATGATACTATCCTAAACCATGGAAGGTAGTCATGGTGTGACTCCCAAGGGACTCCAGACCTAACCGGAACTCGCTTCTCCTCATGGAGCAAATGGTCACGCCAATTCTACCAAAGAGCATCAGTATACTGGTAGACCACACCGTATGTAGCAGCAGTAGATCCTCTACTACCCCGCAAAGGGGCTAACGAAGGCCCAGGAACAAACTGCACATGGCCGAACGGCCTCAAAACTCTATCCGGTAGGTACGGCTCCACGACAGTCATGTAACAAATGCAACCAGTTGTGGTGGGAACGGCTCGGTGGAAGGCCCTGTTTGCCTCGGCTCGGTGAAGTGGTCCGTTTGAATGGCAAACGTGGCTCGATGAAGGAATCCTGATGGAGGCCACTTAACCGCTATAAGCTCGACCCATAGATATGTTGCATTTTTGGGTCGGCGGAGTGAGGTTCGGTGTGCCGAACCGGACCCACCGAAGAGAAGTGTTCCACTCTAGGAAAGCCGTTGCTCCGTATACAAGTCATGGAATCCGGTTCGGCGACTCATCACCGAACCATATAGCAGTTACCATGAGCTCACGTGTAGCCGGACTGATGGGTTCGGCTGGACTGCCAGCCACCGAACCATATCGACTCCCTGACTTATAAAGGAAGTCGGGTGGAGTCGGTTGAGTAAGAAACGTGTCGTTAATCCCACTATGGTAGGAGCGGACCGTTAGAGATCATGACGAGCCTAACCTTATGGGATTGGATTTGGATGCCATAGTGGGCGGACCAATCACCGTGCGCGTGGTGTAAACGCGTGGTTTGAACTCCACCTTTCCCCGCCTATAAAAGGAGTGGTGATGCTGAGAAATGAGGTACGCAATACTCATCCCCAAAACCCTAAGAGCTCATCTCATATTCTCTCATCTCCTGTCACTGACTTGATCGTCGGAGTGCCTGTCCCGGACCACCACGATCCGGGCTTGGGCACTAACGTGTTCGTTTCCTGTGCAGGCTCTAACCAAGATAAACCGTCCTAGCCATCTCAGCACCCAAGGTTCGACCGGAGAAAGCATAGCACCACAATTGGTGACTCTGCTGGGGAGCCATTTGACTCAGATCCAGTGGTGATACTTTCTCTCTCCATTTTCCTCACGCCCTGAAGATGACTGGAGCGGACGGACAACTTCTTGGTTTGGCTCACTTCAACCCAAACTTTGCAGCTAACCACTCCTCCCCAACGACTCAGCAAGTACGAATGGACTTGGGACTTACGGGTTCACCTCTCAGAGGACCCGATGGCTCAGTCATGATGGGATCAACCGTGGCTGGGACAAGCACCCAGCCTGTGGGGACGGCGTCGTTCTACATCGACGGGGTCCACCGCACGGCTGCAAGCCTTGGGCCTCCCCCGCCTCCTCCAGAGCTCCCGATCAGCATGGCGGAGGAACTGCTGCGATTAAAGACGCAGGCGCAGCAGCTACAGGCGCAAAGGGATTTCCCCCCAGCGTCCAAGTCCAGGGAACGACGCCAAAGGAGGAACGTGGCTCGTCAGACACAGACGGCTGAAACTGCTAGGACCTCTGCCTTCACGAGGCTCGGCGGACGAACCCACCTGGAGTCAGATCGCCAGGATATTAGTCAAGATGAAACGTCCGGCAGCACTTACCGCTAGAGGCACGGCCTGGAGGCTAATGGAACGGCGTCAAGTGCTCGGACAAGATCGCTATAGACACCCCAATTTGGACCTATTAATTATCCTTAATTTGTGCCCTCGAGGCTCCCCGATGATGAAAATGAATCAAAACAGGCCGTGGAAAACTTGGACGATGCTTCTTGGACTTTTTCGAAATCAAAACGTTCCTTTTTCCCGACACCCTGAGGGTAAAATTGGCACACATTTCAGCATATAAAATAACTTTGAATGAAACCAATCGGGTTAGAAAGAGGACTCAACGAGCTTTCCAACGCTTTGAAAAACACCCAAAACCGAGTTCGGGAGTGTCCGTGGCGCCCTTCTGTAGTTGGGCAGCCACTCCTAAGCGCTCGGGACCACTCTAGAGCGCTCGGGAGTGCCACTCCCAAGCGCTTGAGACCACTCTAGAGCGCTCGGGAGTGCCACTCCCAAGCGCTTGAGACCACTCTAGAGCGCTTGGGAGTGTTGACAGACCAATGCATGTTGAGCTTGGCTTTGACCATGGCTTTTTAGGCTTTTTAATCCATTCAACGTTCAAACTTGGTCCCCCCTGAGCATGCCTGAGCCAGCAGAGCATCTCATGATGCCTTTTGCCCTCCCCAAAACATTTTTTCTTTTCATTTTCATTTGATTTTCAAGCTAAAATCCTAATTTTCCCTCCCCTATATATACTCCTCCATTCCACATGCAAAAGGGACACGAAATTCTTCTCACTCTCTCCCCTGTTTTCTGAAAATCTCAGCCTTCAAACCTCTCTCAAATATTTTCCAAAACTTGTGTTTTCAAAGGAAGTTTTCAAACAATCTTCAAGTGCTTCAAAAGCCTCACATCTCTAGTTCACCTACTTCATTTTCCTACTGTTTTCAACCCATTTTCAAGCAAATAAATCAGTCCAAGAAGTCAAGTTCAAGCCAAGAAAAGTAGACACTGGGTGTGCACTGGTCCCTCCGGAGCCCAGTTAGGTTTGCATTCAGTTGCAAGGAGGCATGATTTGGATGGTTAGAACCTGTTTCTAGTCATTTAAACCCTATGCTGAGCATATTCATGTTTAAATGGTTTTTGTATTCTTGTTTAAAGTATCATGTTATATCTGTGCTAACAAGGTTTGCAGGATGGCTTGACAGTGGTCCCGAGCGCTCGAGACCACCCCTGAGCGCTCGGGAGTGATTGCATGCTATCTCACTTCACTCTTTCTACTATCTTGTTATTTCCTGCCTTTGCATGTCCTTGCATGTGCCTGCTTGCTCTTTTAAACTATAGATCTCCCCTTCCAGAGGCAAGGAGGCATGAGTTGGAAGGCTGGGGTGCAACTTCAGCCTGCCAAGCCCACTGCTGAGCCTGTGATGTGCTTAACTTTAGTTTAGTTTATAGTTTCTGTATTGCATCCTGTTTGTACTAACAAAAATTTGCAGGTTGGATATCAGCACTCCCAAGCGCTTTGGAGCATTCCCGAGCGCTCGGGAGTGAAGTCAGAAGCAGATCTTCAACCCTTTGTCATCCTGCATTTTATCCTTTGCCATTATATCATTCACTGTACACCTTGCACATGCATGCACTGCTATCTTTTGGTATTTGTACATACTTGCTAAATGGTTCAATGAAACAAAATGTTTTTGACAAAATCCCACAAATGTTTAGTAGAGACCGATTTCAAATCGGGCGAGGGGGGTGCCGTAAAACCCTTCCCCCTCGTAACATGGCTTCCGAACCCTCAAACGAATCTCTGGTTTTCAATTCAAATCAATCTTTTTCAAGCAAAATGGTTTCTCGGGTGGCGAACCACAAATCCGGGTGGCGACTCTTCAAAAATTTTTCGAATCGATTTTCAAAAAGGCGAGGCGTTTCTTTTACGGGCCGCCCCGATATCCACCCGGGGCTGTGGTAGCCCACAATCGCAAGGACGAACGCCGTCAGTGATAAGACCTCGGCATGGCGACCGAAGGAATAATACAGGGATGTCCCCTCGCCACTCCGCAGGAGGTGGGGACCACCGAGAAAATCGTTCCGAGTCAAGGTCTCCTGGTCGGCGGAACGAAGACAATGCAAGGGTGCCTGCACGTTCCCAGCGGCATTCACCGGGGCACTCACCACGCCGATCCCGACGTCGTTCGCCGGAGCGTTCTGGTCATAACCCCCGAGGGCGATCGCCGAGGTATTCGGAACGATCGTCCCAAGTGCGGGAGGACAGCCAGGGGCTGCTCCCTAAAGAATGGTGTGAGGTTAATGATGATGGACGGACCGTCACTTTGGTGAACAACAGGACTGGCGAAAGAACTACTTACCAAGCGGTACAACCGCACAAGGCAGCGTCTAGGTCGAAGAAGCGAAGTTCACCTGAGCCGAGCGTCGACGGCCGAAGGCTCCGCATGCCGCTCTCGGATAAGCGCTCGAGGGATGTCGAACCAGATACGCCCCTCCTACCATCGGCGGTCAAGACGCCGAACCTGAGAGATACGGCAGCAACCACGACCGAGAATGGGGGGTCGCCCTTCTCTAAGGCCATAGCAGAAGAGGTTCCCCCCTCCAATTTCAAGGTCCCGAAGTTCAGCATATACAATGCAAAATCGGATGCACCGACATATGTGCAGCAATTCAGGTCCATGGCTGCACTCTGCGGATTGAGCGAGGCAATGATGTGCCGAACGTTCTCTTTGAGCCTGCCTGATACCGCTATGTTGTGGTACACGCAGCTCAAACCTGGGTCAATCAGCAGCTTCGACGAACTGGAGCGTTCGTTCACGGCCCGGTTTGTGGCTAGCAACAGACGGCCGAAGACGGTGGAAGCTTTGACGGATCTTCGGCGAAAGGTCGGGGAGTCCTTGAAGGATTACTCCAAACGCTTTTACAATGTGTACAACTTGGTTAAGAGTTGTGACCAGAAATCAGCGGCTACGTCGTTTAAACGTGGCCTGGATAGAAATTCCGATCTGTCTAAGGAATTGATGCTTCGGCCGCCGAAGGACATGTCAGATCTCATGCAGACCGTTGCCTGCTATATCGAATTAGAAGAGTACATTGGTGGTTCAGAGGTTTCCGAAGTCGCCGAGAAGCCTAAGTCAGAGAAGAAAGAAGTTAAGAAGCAGGTTTTTGCCATAGCAAGGAAGGACGGAGCTGGAGCTGGAGCCGGTGAAAACAGAGGAAGCGGTAGGGGAGGGGACCGGTCGCCGAGCGACGGGCGGGACCACCTTGCCATCACCACCTATTTCAAAGAGCCTATTTTTCGTGTGCTCCGAGATTGTGGACAGCTTCCTGGTTTCTAGTGGCCAACTGGGGCGGCGGAAAAATTGGGTACTGCAGACGGACGGGAGCCGAACCAGCATGTGTACTGTTTGTTTCATAACGAGCAGGGACACTACACAACGGCGTGCCAGCCGTTTAAACTTTACTTGGAGGAGCTGGTCCAACAGGGGAGGATGGATCGGTGGATTGACCGGAACAAATCACCCAACGCAGGAATTCCGCCGAGGGCCCAGGCTCTAGATGGCGTGGTGCAGTGCATCCACAGACCAATGGATCCAAGCCAGGCCGACAGGCTCCATAAGGAGTTATGCCACCTTTCACACGAGGTGATGGTGGTACAGCCATCGTTGAAACGCAAAATGGAGGCTCGCAGTACGTGGGAGATCACGTTCACCGAGCAAGACCTGGAAGGGCTGTCCCTGCCCACAGCGATGCCTTGGTTCTCTCGATACCATTCCAGCGGAAGCTGGTCCGCCGAGTGTCAGTTGATCAAGGAAGCTCGGCGGAGGTTCTCTATTACTCAGCGTTCAAGGCCCTTGGACTCTCGGAGGAACGGTTGTTCTCGGTGGACGCTCCTCTCGTTGGCTTTACAGGAATTCCAGTCTACCCACTCGGCAAGATAGTGCTCCCTGTCTATGCCGGCTCGGTGCAGCTAGACGTGGAATTCATTGTGGTTAATTCGCCGAGCCCCTACAACGCCATCCTTGGCCATAACTGGTTACACGGCATGAAGGCTGTCGCCTCAACGCTCCATCAGTGCGTCCATTTTTTCGGTGAATCGGGGCGGCAGGAAACCATCAGGGGGGACCAGACAGCCTCCAAGAAGTGCTTTGTTAACTCCGTCCGCGAGAACGGCAAGGCGAAAAGGGTCCAATGGATTGAAGTCCCTGAGTCGCCGGAGGGGAACACGCCCGGTGAAGCTATAAAGGAAGAATTGCAAGGACCAGATGAAGTCGGCAGACCGGCCAGTGATAGGGCCATGGAGGATCTGGTTCGGGTACCGATTAATGAGGATGGGACTCGATTCTTTCTAGTTGGCTTGGAGCTTGATGCTACCGAGCACGATAATTTGGTCCGATTCCTCAAAGAGAACATAGAGGTTTTTGCTTGGACCCCATAAAAAATGCCGGGCCTGAGCCCCGATGTGATCAAGCATTCGTTGAATGTTGATCCGAACAGAAAGCCGGTCGTGCAGAAGTCGCGCCGATCCTCGACGACGCACGCAGAGGCCGTTAACGAGGAGGTTGAGAGACTCTTTGATGCCGGAGCAATCCGGGAGGTTCAATACCCCACCTGGTTGGCCAATCCGGTAGTAGTGAAGAAGAAAAACGGCAAGTGGCGTGTGTGCATTGACTTCACCGACCTGAATGATGCATGCCCAAAGGATTGCATCCCTTGCCCATGGATCAACCAGTTAGTCGATGCCACCACCGGTACGCGCGTTTGAGCTTTATGGATGCTTACCGGGGGTACCACCAGATTGCTATGGACGAGAAGGATCAGGAGAAGACTGCTTTCATTACTCCGAGTGGCACATACTGCTACCGGGTGATGCCCTTCGGCCTAAAGAATGTCGGGGCTACATTCCAACGTATGGTAGCCCTGCTATTCAAAGGCTTGCTCGGCCGGGTGATGGAAGCCTATATCGACGATATGGTGGCAAAAAGCAAGGATGCCGCCGATCATATCCGCCACCTCGGTGAGATCTTTTACGTGTTGAAGAAATTCGGTTTGAAGCTTAATGCCAAGAAGTGTGCCTTCGGCGTTGGGTCTGGCAAGTTCCTCGGGCACCTGGTCACCCACCGAGGAATCGAAGCCGATCCGGCTCAGATTAAGGCAATCCAAGAAGTTAGGGCTCCTGCCACGGTAAAGGAGGTTCAGCGCCTTGCTGGCTTGGCGGCTGCCCCTTAACCGTTTCATCAACAAGTCCTTCGAAGTATGCCGTCACTTTTTCCAATCCATAAAAGGCAACAGCCGAAGGAGCTTTCAGTGGACGGCAGAGTATGACCAGGCCCTTGCTGACTTGAAGGTCTGTTTATCTATAGCCCCCTTGCTCGTCGTACCGAAAGATGGAGAAGACCTCTACCTTTATCTTGCTGTGTCCGAGCATTCAACGAGCGCTGTTTTGGTCCGGCAGCCAAGCTCTGAAGAGGGCACCGACCAGCAACCGATCTACTACGTCAGCAAGACACTCCTGCCCGCCGAGACCCACTACCTGCCAATAGAGAAACTGGCGCTTGCGTTGGTCACGGCGAAGAGGAAGCTCTTGCCATACTTCCAAAGTTTTACCTCATAGTTGTCACAGAGTATCCGTTGAAGACCATCCTCCGAAAGGCGGACCTGTCTAACCGGCTGTGCAAGTGGTCCTTGGAACTGGCCAACTTCGACATACGTTATCAACCCCGCACGGCAATCAAAGGACAGGTGCTGGCTGACTTTGTTGCCGAGTTCTCCCCTGGGGTGGATCAGAGAGAAGGTGATGAATTAATTCCAGTCGTTCTAACTACCGATCCGAATTCAGCACCTCAGCTTAGCCACCCAGCACATGACGAATTCATCACTAAGCGGCCCATTCCCGCTCACCGAGCCAAGATCTTCACAGGCCACGCCTGGCGGCTTCACTAAGACGGAGCATCTAACAACCGAGGGGCTGGTGCCGGGGTCATCTTGGTGTCGCCGAACGGAACGATGCATGAGCAAGCCCTCAGCCTTGGCTTTCCCGCAACAAACAATGAGGCTGAGTATGAAGCCCTCATAGCCGGGTTACATTTGGCTTGGCACATGGGGGCCGAGGAGGTTCAGGTTTACAGCGATTCCCAGCTCGTTGTCAATCAGCTCAACGATGACTATGAGGCCAAAGATGCGCGCATGAATAGGTACATGAGTCAGATTGTGGCTTTGGCTGGCTCGTTCAAGAATGTGTTCTTTGATCATGTTGGGCGCGACCTCAACTCTCATGCCGATCCTTTGGCTGGTCTCGGTGCCGTTTGTGCCGAGCATGACGGTAGCCGAACCATCGTCCTCGGGTAGATCCCAACACCGAGCTTTGAGGCCGCGCCCCTTGAGGTTATGGATATCCACCAGGCCACAAGTTGGATGGACCCTCTCGTCGCCTACCTAAAAGATTCTACTCTACCCGCCGATCGGAAGGAGGCCCATAAGATCCGTTGCCAATCTGCTTCCTACTTTCTTGATCCGTCCGGCGTACTGTACTACCGATCGTACACTAGACCCGACCTACGTGTGGTTCATGACCAAGAGGTGCCGGGCATTCTCCAGGAGTTACACGATGGCAGTGCTGGTTGCCATACCGGTGGCCGATCCTTAGCTGATCGTGCTCTCTCCCAAGGTTACTGGTGGAAGAAGATGGTGCATACGGCTCCTGAATTCGCCAAACACTGCGAGCTGTGCCAAAAGCACTCTCCGCTCATCAACCAGCCGACCTTACCATTGCAGCCGGTATCTAGCCCTTGGCCCTTCGCCCAGTGGGGGGTGGACATTATTGGAAAATTACCCAAAGCGACCGGCGGCTTCACGCACATCATTACTGCCACCGATTATTACACCAAGTGGGTGGAAGCCAAAGCCCTCATTACAGTCACGGCTGCCGACGAGGAGAGTTTCCTTTGGAAACACATATTTACCAGGTTCGGTGTGCCGTACGCCATCGTGTCGGATAATGGGACCCAATTTGTGGCCGACGCTATAAAGGCCCTGTACACAAGGCACGGAATTCAGATGAAGACGGCTTCCGTTTCTTATCCTCAAGGGAACGGGCAGGCTGAGGCTGCCAACAAAGCCATCTCTGCCGGATTGAAGCGCCGACTCAAGAATAAACGTGGCAAATGGGCGGCCGAGCTGCCTGATGTGTTGTGGGGCTATCGCACCACTCCACGCCGTGGCACTGGCCGAACCCCATACTCTATGGCGTTCGGCGTGGAAGCCGTGCTCCCAGTAGCGGTCACTCGCCCAACGGCCCGCACTGCTAATTTTGACGTGCCGACGAATGATGCGATGTTGGCCGCCGAGGCTGATCGTATTGACGACCTTCGTGATACCGCCCACATTAAGTATGCGGCGTACCAGCAGCAATTGGCTCGGAGTTATAACAGGAGGTGCAGGCCAGGTCTTTCAACGTTGACGATCTGGTCCTTCGGCAGGTGGTCCAAAAGAAGGACCTGAAGAAGTTCATGCCCAAGTGGGAAGGTCCATTCCGCATGGTGAAGAAGGTCGGCTATGGTTCGTACGAACTCGCCGAAATGGATGGCACGGCTATACCGAACCACTGGAACGCCCAGGTCCTCCAGAAATTTTATGCCTAAGTCTTTTCCTTTTCTTATCTTGCCTCGGCTAGTTATATAAAGCCCTGGGCCAATAATCTCGATTCAATAAAATTTTTGGTTCGTTCCAGCTTTTTGATTTTCATGATTGATTACTGCCCTCGGTGGGCTCAAATTATCTCAAGTCCTCAATACGACCTGAAGGGCGCCGAGACAGATTTTTTTTTAGTTCCCGTTCGGTAACAAGGGACGTTTTTTTGTTAGAGGAAGGCATGCCCAACATCTGCCGTTCCTTTGCTTCGGCAGAGTCATGCTCGGCTGCATGTCTCTACTGATGCAGGGGCTAGGTCCGGCACGCTGGAGCTGAATAAAACTAACATACCATGTGCATGAAGTGCAATACATGGGTCAACATGCATGAAGTGCAGAAAAATGAGAACATGCATGAAGTGCAGAAAAATGAGGAGTGTAAAAATAAACAAGTGTTGGCATATGTGATTACTTAATAAATCTTCATTGGCTGATCAAAAGTCTTACAAAAGATAGGGCTCGGCAGTGGCAAACAGTTCCACGCTGTCCCCAAGCAACAAGGTCAGACAAGAAAAGCAAAAATCCTACGACAGAAAAGGAAAAGTCCTACTGATCGGCAGCAGGGGCATCATCGACTTTTTTCGGCGAAGAGCTGGGGGTAGGTTCGGATTGCTCGGCCTGAGGCGGGGGTCCCGGCAGGTCAACCGGCGACACGACCGGAGGCTCCCTTCGGTGATCATCTTTGGGGACCTCGGCATAGTCGAGACCGACCTCGTAGCCAAGAAGGAAAGAGGCATTGTGGACGCCTTCAATCTTCTTCAATTCCTCCCCCTTGAAGTGTTTTACCAGGTCTTCGACCTGTTTTTTGTAGTGCTCCCCAGCCTCATTGAAGCCAGCATCGCCGGCTTCTTCAAGCAGCTTCGGCAACTCAGCAGCCGAGCGTTTCTGTTCTTCCAGCAGCCGATCTCGCTCGGCTGTGAGGTCTTGAATCAGCTGGTCTTTCTCCATCAGCTTGGTCTCCAGGTCGGCGACCTTGCCCTCCAATTTGTCGAGCTCTTTGGCTGCGTTCTTCGCCTCCTCTCTCACCGCCTTCAGATCCCCCCTCATGGTTTTCCTTGCCTTGAGGAGGGTATCCGTGTCAGAGAAGGCCCGGCTGGCACACTGACCGGCCTGTAATTAGAAGTTAAAGATTATAAGTTGAAGTTAGTGCCTGGTGAGGAATTCTAGAGGGGAATTCTAGCTGTTTCTAAAGAAGTGTACCTTGGCAAGGAAGAGGCATAGCTCGGCCAAGTTGTCAGCCTTGCCAGCAGGAAGGTTTTCCATATCCTTCGGCAAAGCCACCCCCTTGAGAAGGGTCATGGCCAGGTGCGGGTTCTCCGCCAGGCTATCACTGACGGCAATAATGTGCCCGTTGGGACACTCAAAATGTGGAGCGAAGAGCTCCTCGGCAACATCGCCTTCGGCGTGGCCCGCCCCAACAAACTCCATGTCTTCGGTGGCTTTAGGCTTCTTCCCAGCCCTTTGATCCGCATCCTCTGTTGTGCTGGATCGCTTTCGGCTACCGTGGGGCTGTGGGTCGGCGTCATGCTGTTGCTGCGACTCAGATGGGTTTTGCTCCGGCTGCTTTGTACGGCTCGGAAGATGGGAGGTGGAGAGATCCTGGGCCTCATACTGGAGCTTGAGCGCCACCCCGGCGACGGTGTTGAGATCAACAACCTTTCTTACCATCTTGCTCTTATCCTTGCGATGGGCAAAGCCGCCGTAAGTGGGTTTGTAGCCGAGCAAGGTAGGTGCGTCCTGATCGGTGAACTGGAGAAGGGCAATTAGATTTTGCCACTTGCCGGTGAGATACAAGGCCTTGGTTGGCGCCGAGCAGTCTGCACATGAAGTTATGAAGTTAGTACGGTGGATGAAATACGGTGCATATGAAGGAAAAACCATGACAGTAAACAGAAACGAAGACAAGCAGTGATACCAGGTTTGTCCACGAAACCAAGGCCAGGGTACCTTCGCGCCCGGGGGATTGGGAAGGCCCTGTCCACTGCCGTTCCCCCCCGAGTTGGGTGAGGGTAATCCAGTAGAGGGTTCCAGGGTCCCCATTCGAAATTCCCGGATACCTTCACCAGGGCGTTTCCCCACTTCTCGGAGTCGGACAGCCGATCCACCAGATGGTCGAAGTGCTACCGAGTGGTCATGTACTACCTGTCGTATGATGGGTTCCTTGATACTACATACATCAGCATCCAATCACCCAGGGTTAAGGGAAGGCGGTTTGACTCGGCCAGTCGCATTGCCGAGCAAAGGATGCGCCAGGTATTCAGCGAGAGCTGGATCGGTGCGAGGTTGTAGGAATGCATGAAGTACCGAAGGAAGGGGCTCATTGGGAACCTCACCCCTCCCTCGGTGATGGCATACAGGGGTAGGATGATGAAGTCCTCGCCGAATGGGATTCTATCGCCGGTCACCCTCTCTACCAAGACGTCCTCGGGTATCCCGTACTTCACCCGGAATCTGGCGATGAAACCTCCGAGACCATCGCCGTAGAAATGGTTGTACGGCATAGGGCCAAGCCCGGTCGGCGGAGGAGGGATCAAATCGATATCTCTCGGTGGTTTAGGTGCCGCACCTGCCGTCTCTGCATCAGATTGGTTCGGCGGCTCACCTACCACACCACCACACCCTCAGTGGTTGGGTTCGGCGGCTCTCCCGCTGAAGTAGATGTGCTGGCGTGTGTCCCAGCTGTTGTACGCTCGACTTGGTCCCCTTCCGGTTCGGAGCCGTAGTGGCTGGGCTCGGCGTCTTCGTTTGGAGAATCTTCTCGGCCGTAAAGGATGTCCCGGGAGGATCTATCATCCACTTATAGGGGAATGTGGATGCCTGGGATGATTGGATGCCCTAGCCGCCGGGCGAGGTTGCTTGAGCATTCGTTGAAGCTCATGCCCCCAGCCCGGTAGTTTCTTCCAAGGCTCTGGATGAGGTCCTGGAGGCCCGGGTAGGCGTCGGGGTCTACCGTCGGCGAGGAAAGGCTGGAGGAGTCCACCATGCTGAAGACCTAGACAGAATAAAAGAGAAGTCAGAAACTCCTACTTCAGCATGGCTAGTCCCCCCCAGGTCTTCGCCGGGGGAAGTGGCCGCCTTGGCAAAAGACGGGCCCTCGTTAAAAGTTTATAAAGGGAGTCGCCGGAGATCCAGACGGTGAGTCACGACCAAGAACGGTCGTGAAAAGGCGACTTCGAAATCGAAAATTTACTAGAAGAGGGTGAAGCTTAGAAAACAAAAGAAGAGCACGGAGGAGGTAGCCTCGAAGTTACCTGAAAACGCTGTAGATAGACGACGGCTAACGGAGGAGCAACGACGAAGTAAGGCGGCGAAGGCAAATGCAGAGCGAGAGCAAAGAGAGAGCGAGAGCGGAAAGTGATTCCGCCTCGACCTCCCCCTTCTTATATAGAGGATCGAGTGAGAAGGGGGAAGGGGGGAACCCCAAGGGTCTTGCACCAAAACCGAAGCGTCGCCAGTCCGTCCACTCTCATCGTGCCACGTGGAAAGCCTGGGTTGATCTGTGCCCGCGGAGCTCCTCTTTGCGCCACGTGTCCCCCTACGTTGGGCTAGGGTTAACCCCAGCCGTTCGATCCCTGAAACCCAACGGTCCCATCAGCGTCCTCTGCAGCAGAAACATCATTACTCCTTCCACAAGACGTCTCCTCGTTTCCCCTAGATGGTCTAGTGGAGTACGCTCGGCGCGAGTACATTACACCAGGCACAAGACGCCTCTTCACATCATTTCCATGGCCCGGCGGATATTGTTAGGCACAGATTTCTCGAGAGGTATCCGGGGAGAACCATATGTCAACTCCTCCCCTTGCTTGCTCAGACCAGGAAGAAGTTGAGGGGCTATTGTGGTAGGAACGGCTCGGTGGAAGGCCCTGTTTGCCTCGGCTCGGTGAAGTGGTTCGTTTGAGTGGCAGACGTGGCTCGATGAAGGAATCCTGATGGAGGCCACTTAACCGCTATAAGCTCGACCCATAGATATGTTGCATTTTTGGGTCGGCGGAGTGAGGTTCGGTGTGCCGAACCGGACCCACCGAAGAGAAGTGTTCCACTCCAGGAAAGCCGTTGCTCCGTATACAAGTCATGGAATCCGGTTCGACGACTCATCACCGAACCATATAGCAATTACCATGAGCTCACGTGTAGCTGGACTGATGGGTTCGGCTGGACTGCTAGCCACCGAATCATATCGACTCCCTGACTTATAGAGGAAGTCGGGTGGAGTCGGTTGAATAAGAAACGTGTCATTAATCCCACTATGGTAGGAGCGGACCGTTAGAGATCATGACGAGCCTAACTTTACAAGATTGGATTTGGATGCCATAGTGGGCGGACCAATCACCGTGCGCGTGGTGTAAACGCGTGGTTTGAACTCCACCTTTCCCCGCCTATAAAAGGAGTGGTGATGCTGAGAAATGAGGTACGCAATACTCATCCCCAAAACCCTATGAGCTCATCTCATATTCTCTCATCTCCTGTCACTGACTTGATCGTCGGAGTGCCTGTCCCGGACCACCACGATCCGGGCTTGGGCACTAACGTGTTCGTTTCCAGTGCAGGCTCCAACCAAGATAAACCGTCCTAGCCATCTCAGCACTGAAGGTTCGACCGGAGAAAGCATAGCACCACACCAGTGTAGAAAACTATATCAGCCACCATTGGCCTGAACACTCGGTACGGGTCAAACACAACCTGAAATAAGGTCAACATTGCTATCAGATGGTGATCGAATTAATTGAAACCATATGTAGAAACCAAAAGGATTAAAGCTGTGCACCACCAACAAGTAGTTAGTTATGATCAAAATCTTCGCTGTAAACCAAACCAAACCAAACTTGTATGATAATCCATGGCCATTGTTGTCTAACATAGCATTTATTGACATATCAATCCATGCATGTTATGTATTTTTTAAGAACTTCATTTACTGTTAAAAATTTGAAAATGAAAAGTTGATCCATACGAGGATTAATGGAACTACAAGACCAGCAGCAACATGTATTAAACAACTAACAAGCACTAGTGTAAATAATGCAACCATACTCACAAACAAGTCAAAGAAGAAGAGGGATTTTCTACCGTACGAATTATGACATGATCATGACAGTTGGCCTGACAGTGACATTGTAAATTTGAGTTGATCATCACAAGCAAGCCTCGTGCATGTGAAAAATTTAAGGTAGTTCTCATAACATAATTCCTTGCAACATATAGTCAACATATAAACGAATTCCAATCAGACCTAACGACAAGTGATTCCAATGAGGACCCAATACAAAAAAAAAAAAAAATGGACAACACAGAGCAAAGGATTAGTGAGACTTGCTCAACCATTGCGTACGAAAACATGACTGGTATTTGTGACACGAAACTGACACAAATAGTATAGAATGCTGAAGGAGTTATACAGAGAAAAGAATCACAAGTTATCCATGAGGTAGTAGACTATATTGCTATGGATTAGCACATCCAATTCACTTTTTCGGCATAATTGTTTTGCTCATTTTCTTCTGTATGTAAGCAATTCTCCATCTCTTCATGTTCTTAACTTTTCCTCTGTTATTCTCTTTATTTTCAGCCACACAAGACCTTCTGGTCCTACACATTGCATTCATGGTACCTCCCCCATCATAGTGCCTAGTTTCTTTATATTCCAATGCAATAGCTTGTTCTGTCTAGGAAACATAATGAACTTCTTTTGTATAGAAAACATATTTAACCTACATTCTTACGCTTCCCTAAAGGCCTAAAGTAGCGAAACTAATATAGCAATTGAATGGGGACTTTCAGTAGCTCCTTGAAGTTAAAGGGAAGTGTGAGAAGCAATACTACTTCTGCAAAAAATAACATAAAATACATTTAGGTAGCACATAGAAGACCAGCATTGGCCTACACTCTCGGTACGGGTCAAACACAACCATAACTAGTTGCTAAGTTTGCTGAAGTCATAATATTGGTTGTGTGTTATACAAGAATGTGAATGTACAGTTCAGTAATTTACGTATTAAGGTATTATGTTTCTCAATTACCTGTGTAGCTTGCACATCATCCAACATCTCACGGTAGCGGACTGTGGTGGCTGATGTAGCCTCCCGACGGCTATGCCAGCGCGCTGCTCGTGGTAGGTCGCCCGTGTAGTTCGGATTCATAGCATGTCGGAACATAGAAAAATGTTCTTGAATCCATGCCTGCATGTAATTACACAGAATACATATATTTAGTAATCCATAATCCATATGAACATGTCTATGTCGGAGTCTATGTCCAAATCGAATAAGCATTTAACATTTCTATGTTCCCTCTATGTTCTGTATAACTCTATAAGTCTCTATCACCATGTATATGTCACAATCTACATTTTTTTCGTATTTCATGACAAATGATGTCGCATGCAATTAATGTGCAAGACATATCTAAATCATAGTTTATTACAAGTACCTCCAACAAGGTCGTGTAGCCACCCATTCCCTTAACGTGACACCTGCTTGCTTGTCCAAGTTGCCTATACAGAAATCCCAATGCTTACTACACCCCAAGCATACGTGCTAACTAGTGTCAAGTCTGACAGAAGAGCAAGGTAGGAAACATTCACCCTAATTCCAGTCTTGTCCACGAAGAGCGTGGTCCCAAGGAGGTACAATAAGTAAGCCCGTACACAATAATCTACCCTATCATCCGTGGCATCATCTTCCAATTCATGGAAAGTATTCCACAACCAGTCGAACGTAACACCCCCACAACAAACAGCAGCTTTCGCGTTCCTTTTTGTCACTCCAAGTCATCTCCGCAGAAGAGCAACACAATCCTCTTTCCCATGAACCTCCGCATGCACAGCTAACCCCTCGACTGGGACCCCAATGAGGTACGGCAAATCGTCAAGTGTAATGGTCATCTCCCCAAACCGAAAGTGGAAGCTGCTCGTCTCTGGATGCCACCTCTCAACAAACGCAGACACTAACACATAGTTGGAATACTTGTAAGTAATCCCAGCAAGTGGAAGCAAGCCAGAAGCTTTAACCTTCTCCATGAACCTGCGATTTGTTTTCGGTAACTCCCACTTTCTCAAAAGACGCGAGTGGTTATATATCTTCAACAATTTCCGCTCCGTACCTCCCCAAATAGCTCCTACAACATGATTCCTAAAATCCTTTAACAAGCTCCCGTCTTGTGGACCAACCGGAGGCCCATCACCAACCTCGTCATCCCCTAAATCTGACTCTTCCTCATCCTCCTCTGACTCTGCCTGTAATTCATCATCCTCTCCCTCAACCTCGGACTGTAAGTCATCATCCTTTACTGCTTCCGACTGTAAGTCATCATCCTCTGCTGCCTCAGTATCATCCTCTGCTGCCTCCGACTGTAAGTCATCATCCTCTGCGGTAACTCCCACTTTCTCAAAAGACGCGAGTGGTTATATATCTTCAACAATTTCCGCTCCGTACCTCCCCAAATAGCTGCTACAACATGATTCCTAAAATCCTTTAACAAGCTCCCGTCTTGTGGACCAACCGGAGGCCCATCACCAACCTCGTCATCCCCTAAATCTTACTCTTCCTCATCCTCCTCTGACTCTGCCTGTAATTCATCATCCTCTCCCTCAACCTCGGACTGTAAGTCATCATCCTTTACTGCTTCCGACTGTAAGTCATCATCCTCTGCTGCCTCAGTATCATCCTCTGCTGCCTCCGACTGTAAGTCATCATCCTCTGCTGCCTCAGTATCATCCTCTACTGCCTCCGACTGTAAGTCATCATCCTCTACCTCATCCTCTCTATCAACCACAACCTCCCTCTGTCGTTGCCCTCTCCCTTGCCCTCTACATACAACCCGAGCCTCTAACTGTGCCTCCTCCTCCCTATTCCTCTTTCGTAGCACTCTCCCTCCTACTCCTCCACCTCCAACTTGTTGAACTTCCTTCCGGGCATCTATCACTACCTCCTTCGGACTCTTTCTTACCACTCCCCTTCCTCGTCGTCCACCTCCAACTTCTCCAACTTCCTCCCGAGCCTCGATCACATCCTCCTCCGGCCTCTTTCTCTTTCTTAGCACTCTCCCTCCTCCTCCTCCACCTCCAACTTCCTCATGGGCCTCTGTCACAACCTCCTCCTGCCTCTTTCCATTCCTTCGCACTCTCCCTCCTCGTCCTTGACCACCAACTTGTTGTGTGTCCTCCCATGCATCTGTCACAACCTCCTCCTGCCTCTTCCTATTTCTTAGCACTCTCCCTCCTGCTCCTCCACCTACACCTACAACTTCCTCCTGGGCCTCCACCACAACCTCCTCCTGCCTCTTCCTATTTCTTAGCACTCTCCCTCCTGCTCCTCCACCTACACCTACAACTTCCTCCCGGGCCTCTACCACAACCTCTTCCTGCCTCTTCCTATTTCTTACATTTCCAACTTCCAATGTTGACATTTGCTTAGTCTTCCTCTTCCTCTTCATTTCTTGTATCCAACAATCAAACATTAGCACATAAAGAACAATTTAAACAATCAATTTAATTTGTCCATCTGTAAATTACTTCAACATAAAGAACAATTTACACAACCAATTTAATTTGTCCATCTGTAAATTACTTCAACAGAAACTGTTTGGCTCATACATTACAAAAATTAAGACCAACAGTACATAGGAACCGGACAGTAAAAAATTGTTTCTTACGAACTATCAATTGTTTTTTGGCAAGGTTTCTCAAATTAGGTTTATAACATTTCTGGGGTTACATTCCTGGGTTTCTGTAACGCCCCGAATTTTGGGTACGTTAAATAAACATTTTTATTGAATAAATTAAGGAGAGTCTAGCTCATTATTACAACATAAGTCTCACAAGAGTACTTTTATTCAAAAGAGGGGATAATCTAAGGTTAACTACTGCTCCGCCTCTTCCTCCATCCTTGCAAGCTCCTCGGCTCCAAAGGCCTCCAAGGTGTACTGTTCCTGCTGCTCATCTATGAAATCTGACACATTATACCGGCGTCGCCCCCAGTATAATATGTCAGGGTCACCAAAAAGGTAACACCGTGAGCTACAGAAGCTCAATAGAATAATCCAACCCGCTAACCCATAACTTACAACAAGAGTCATATAAATAATTACCCATACTCATTAAACAACATAATTAACAATGATACATCCGCATTCACTATCTTGCTTACGTTGGTGTCATGCCTTTCTTGGTTTCTCCTACGCGACTCATCGTATTGTGTCACCATTTCATTTCAAAAATCATTTCTCATTCAACGGGCTACCAAGTCCGGCCACGTTACAAAATCTTGCATTGGCTCCTCTCCGCTGATAACCAAGCCCAATTACCAATGAAGCTACCACGTCCGACTCCATTAGCAATCTACACAATGGGCTACCAAGTCCGGCCTCATTGCGGTTTTCGCAAGTCCGCACAAAGGGCTACCAAGTCCGGCCACCTTGCGGGTTTTCACAACTCACATAAGGCTACCAAGTCCGGCCATTATGTAGTCTCAAAATTCTTTTTATCCATATCGACCACTCCTTAAGTGTCATGTTTCTACTTTTCGATTCTCGTGTCTCGTAATCATGCATAGACTCCGCGGCAGGACTAATCACTTTAAAGTAATCTTGAAACTAAACTAGCAAGATCATCCAACTCTATATTACCTAATCGTACTCAAATTATTACTTAAAGCCACTTATGTTTTATCAGTAACAAGTAATGTAAACAAATATACATACATGTTCATAATCATCCTCAAGACAATAATATATTACGAAAAATCCGTTCTTTCTTCCTTTGTGGGATTTTCAAAACAACATATGGTTATTGACGTAGAAATTCATTATTTGACATGCTCATTCTTCTTTAGTACTTTAGTAAAACAAGTTTTGCTAACTAGCTTTGATACCTTATCCGTTTAACTCATGTTTAGAAATTTACTACGATACTTAAGGTAAGTATAATCCAAGCAAGTACATAGCATGTCCATAACCATTACTTAAAGCATAACGCCACATGTGCGGACGCCCTTGGGGTGGTAATCCACCATATGCTTTGTTATAATACCACAAGTAATACAAGCAATGGAATATAAGCTTATAGTTAAGTTAAAAGATCAACATGCGATTACTTCTACACGAAGTTATATCTTAAGTCGATTCTAATCATGCTTAATCATCCAATAGCAATATTAAGTTCACTAACTATCATGCATCCAACGTTTTAAGAAATAAACTATCATTATCATGCTTTCATTATAACGACTTAGCTAGGGTTAAAACTAAGACCAGGAGTAGTGTCTAACATATACTTAGGATTATGAGTTGATTACACTACCTTTCTTCTTGGCGGTAGAAAAGGACTACGAAAGGATCGACGGAAAGAAAGTCGGCGGACGGACGGAGTAACGGCTTACGATAAGCTTCCGATAGCTTCGAAAGAGAAAGGTTTCTCTCGAAACTAGATCGTGACTTATATTACTACTACTTTAGGATCGAGGTGGTGGTCGTATGGTGGTTTAGTGGCGGAGGTGGAAAGAAAGTTCAAGAACAAGCTAGAACTACTGAAGAACAACAAGAACACTAAGCTTTCTAGAGAGAGAAGTTGGAGATTGGAATGGTGTGAGTTGAATGAGAAGTGTGAGGCCTATTTATAGGCAATTGGATGGCTCTCTCTCCCTCTCATGGCCGGCTGCCCTCTCCCCCCTTTATCCATTGGATAAAGCTTTTATCCAAGTGATGTCATGCCTTGAAAGACTATCCAAAGGTCTTCCTTGTTCTTTCTTCCAACCAAGGACAAGGTAAATGCTATTCTATTAGGGTTTTAGTCCAATCAAGTCCTTTGAAAGGTTAGAATATTGGATTTGGTAGTCCTTTGGAGTGTAAGCACAAGCAAGGTTAGATTTGGTTGTACTTTGGATGATGCAATGTGATCTAGGCTAGAATGGAAGTACACAAGTCACATGCATCACTCTCTTCCTCTCTCTCCATTCGAACCTCTTTCTCTCTCAATATCTCTCTCTCGACCTCTCTCTCCTCCTTTCTCCCTCTCTCTCTCTCTCCTCTTGGTACATTGTACTATGTACATATATATATATATATATATATATAAGGACAAGAAGGGTTTGACTTTGTAGGAGATTTGTACTTCAAATCTCTCTCCCATCTTCTCCTTTCTACTTCTTTCACTTAGTACAAGTACTAACCTATACATGTATCTAGGGTTTGATAGACAAAAGTCAAGCAATACATCACATCTTTCTCTCTCTTTTCCTTCTCTCTCTCTCTCTCTCGGGTTCTCTCTCTCTCTCTCTCTCTCTCTCTCTCTCTCGGCTTTTCTCTCTTCTTGGTACATTGTACTATGTACATATATATATAGATAACCATATATATATATATATATATAAGGACAAAATTTGGTGGATTGGAAGAGTAAGGATTTGGCAAGCTAGGGTTTGTACAAGTTTCACCCAATTAAAAAATGTATTTAGGACATTTAGGTCATAGATTTTGTAGGAGGAAGACTACCAAGAAATCAAGCAAAGGTCAAAGAAAGTCCAAGGAAAATCTAAGGTACAATCTCTCCCTCTCTTTCTTTCTCTTTCTCTCTCTCCCTCCTTCTCTCTCTCTCGGATCTCTCTCCTCCCTCTCTCTCGGCTAACTCTCTCTCTCTCTCTCCCACTTGTTTGTACCAAGAAAGAGATACAATATACTATTATATGTACATGTACTTTGGGTCTTTTGAAATATTGTATTTTAAACCAAGTGTAGATTTTCTTATTATAATATTGTAATACACATATGACATATACAACATTATATATATATATAGCCTATATATATATACATACAAGTACATATATATAATATACAAGCCAAGTACTACTCAATCTAGGCTAGCTATACCTCATGTCAATATCTATTAAATTATTCTACTACTTTCAAAGTACTATGTATATTAATACTAACCTAATGTACAAATTGTATTTTAATAAAGTACACACATGGCAAAATCTAGTATTTTAATCAAACAAGTACATGATTGTCAAGACTAACTATTATCCAATGGATAATAGTTTCTCTAATGCTTAATAACCAATGGGTAATAATGGCTAGGATTCTAGTCTATCGTCCAATGGTTAATAAAACTCCTAACGGTTATTATCCAACGGTTAATACCCAAAAGTATAATACTTTGCAATTAAGCACTAAACTAATCTAATCTCGTACTTAGGAAGATTAACCGAGGTTTACCTATTGACCAATGGGTAAAAATTACCCTAGGTCAAACGCCAAGACTAGGCGTGAGCGTGGCCAAGGCACCTGGTGGCGGTGGCGGTGGCAGTGGCGGTGAGCCCGGTGGCCAAACAAAGGCCAAGGCAGCCCGATGGCAGTGACCAAGCGGCGGTCAAAGTAGCCCGGTGGCACAAGCGGCCAGCGGCGGTCAGCGACCGGTGGCAGCGATAGCGGTGGCCAAAGCGACTGGTGGCGGCGGTGTAGCGATGTCATGACCTGGTAAACAGTTGGTCAGCGGCCAGCGACGGTGGCCAAACAATGGCCAAACAGCCCGGTGGCCAGCGATGCCAGCGCGCCAGCGATGGCAACAGGCCAAGCGACCCGGTAGCCAGCGATGGCCAAAGCGGCCTGAGCATGGCAAAGCGGCTGGTGGCAACGGCGTCAAAGCGGCCCGGTAGCTGCAGCTGCCAGCGGCTGCGGTGGCTAAGCGGCTGAGCATGGCCAAGGCGACCACAAGCAAGCGGCGGCCAAGGCGGCGTGAGCATGGCTAAGGCAAAAGCAAGGCGTGACTCGATGCCAGAACCCGACGGCGACCCGACGCCAAGGCAAAGCCCGCGACGGCGAGCCGACGCCAAGGCAAGCCGTCAACGAGCCGACACCAAGGCAAGGCAGGCCCGACAGCAAGCCGACGCCAAGGCAAGGCAAGTCCAGCCAAGTAGGATTTCCAGCCGAGAAAATAAATTCTAGGATTTTTACTACAATTACCAAGTAACTATACCAAAGTCTTAATAGGCATACTCGTCTACTAGAAAATGACCTTAATGCCAGGGCGATGAATTCTAATCTCCTAAGTCATAAACCTAATTATGACGGATTAGTAATCGCAAAAAAAAAGGGATTTTTAAAATAAATAAAGAATTTTCAAATATAATAACAAAATTTTATAAGTCGATAACGACCGATTTTTGGATGTTGAAATGAAATCCAAGTATTAAAATAAAATTCAAATTTTTAGCGAAATTTTTATTGACCAAAAATCAGGGTCGTTACAGTTTCACTTAAGAACAAGCCAGTTCAACCAAGTGGAAAAAGGGGCTGACCATTGCACAATTTTGTAGGGCATTACATTCCGATTCAAATACCCAAATTTAAAACCAATAAATCCAGTTCTACTATCTGATATCATTTGTAAGAATCGCATATTTGCATGCGAATGCACAGTTGAATAAAAAACATATCTGTAGTGTACAGCGCGGTGGAGCACGAACGGTGGTGTGCTGCTGCAACCAATGGTGGTGGTAGACGATGGTGCTGGTGAGGCGTGGTGGTGGACGAGGCTGCTCGTGCTGGTGGTAAGAACAAAGATGAACTGGCGAGAGAGTTTTGAGAGTGGAAAGGTGTGGGCTCCCGGCGCCCGGAAAAAGGAGCGCCAACTCGAAGAGTCGCCACCCGGATTTTTGAAATGGATCATCCGAGAAACCGAAGAGTCCTTTGGAAAAGGCTTTTTGGTCTAGCGAAAACGTTGAGATGTTGGGTTCGGGAGCCACGTTACGAATGAGGAAGGTTTTTCTTTAAAAAGCACCCCACTCGCCCGGAGAAAACCGGTCTCTACTTAATGTTTTCAAAAGAGAAAAGGGGGGGAATCTTCGATATTTTCCGGAATATCAAACTCTTTAATAAAACAAGTAGCGGGGAAGGGACATGGAAAATATATCACATTGACATGCAGGTGGTGCTGCCTGTGCAGTAGTGATAAAATGATATGGATAGAGTAAACGAACAACACTGAGCAGACTGTCTGGATCTCGGCTAAGCTGTCCACGGCACCCTGAGATGCCGCGCCAGGCATCTCAACATGCCGTGCGTGGTACCCGCTTCTGCCGCTGACTATTCTGAGACTTTCAAAACGTTATTTAGCTCGCGGCTTTCTCCGCGTATCTTTTGGAAAGCTTATCAGAAACCTCACAACAGTTAGATCATCCCAAAAATACTATTGTCTTTCTCAAGATACGGTTTTAAAGTAGTTTTTAACGTTTTTGATCATTCGGGATGATCTCGAAAAGTTTTTAAAAGAGCCGAACATGGCTTGTAGATATGGTCTTATTTTAAGAGCAAATGTAAAAGAACAAAGAATACATATAACCACAACAGAGGAAAACTCAGTATCCAAGCGATCTGCTTCACAATAGCATCGCAGTGCACCATGCCGTAATCGAGTGTCGTGGTGTCGTGCGTCGATCAACAGAGATCGCGGTTCCCCACCCTCAAAGACAAAGGTTGGTTTTATTTTTGAAAATAGGTTTTGAGTCATGATCTAACCAAAAGGGATTAGATCTGTGACTAAAAGGTCCCCTCAGGACCAGAACGGAGTCTGGTCCGAGGAAACTAGTTTATACCTTTGGTTTCGAGCTTGGTCAAGGATCGTGGATGCAAGGATGTGGATGGATCGTCACGGATGTGGATGGAGGAGGTTAAACGAGGCAAAGGGAGTATGGGTGTGAGTGAAGGTTAGGTATTTTGGGTGATGGGGTCTTGAAGTTAATGAATGATCAACTTCAATGATGAGAAGGGAGTGAGTGAAAGCTCTTAAAGAATGTCTTTTGGGAATGGAATCCTTTAAGACTTGGAAATGGAAGTGGTAATGGAAAGTGGGTTTGAGAACTTAGAGAGAGAAAGTAGAGTGAGAGAGCTAAGAGAAGGGCAAGAGAAGGACTCAAAAGAAGGGCTAAGAGGGACCCCTTTCCCTTGAGTGGAGGGGTTAATTTATAGGCAAAGGCCAAGGATTTTGAATTTCAAGTGGTGGAGGTATTTTCTGGGCGGGCCGTAAGTGCATTTTCTACCGAGTCGCCATCGGCTATGGCTCACATCAAGTGGCGACAGCTTTCTGAGCCAGCCAGCTTTTTGCTCAAGGTGCCGTGCGGTTAAGGATTGCCGCGCACGGCCACTCTTGAATTTCAAGGTGCCGTGCGCTTCAATTATGCTCCGCACGGCTTCTCTTCCTTCGGTCCAGGGTCCTTTTGGGCTTTGTTTGGGCTTCTATCTGGGCTTTTCAGGCTTTTTGGGTTTTTAAAGGAGATCCTTTTTCAAGCTCGCAAAGGTATCGTTTCCTCTATTTTCATCATCGGGGTGGACAAAGACTCTCCGAGGTCCGGATTGGGGTGTCTACAAGAGGAAGTCTCCATGCATTAAATGCATGGGACTTGGCTTGAAAGGAGGTGTAGGAGATAGGGAAAAATCCCCTGCACATTTGCAATCATCAGGAGACTGTGAATAACTGTAAGTAAATATGATGGTGGTCGCGCTCGGGGAGCTGCCTACGTACCCCGTTGTAGGGATCAGACCAGCGTAGTTCAATTGGAACAATGCAATGCGAGAAACGAGTCCCGGAGGACAAACTAATGCAAAGAAGTGCTTGCGGTGCGGTGTGTCATTCAAAGCATTGTGAAAGACTTGAGACGAGCCCCCGGGAGGCGAAAATCGAGACGAGCCCTCGGGAGGCGAAAATCAAGACGAGGAGAGACGTTAGGTCCGTTAGACCGTGGCTCAAGAGACGAGAAGCGAGATGAGCCCTCGGAAGGCGAAGATTGAGACGAGCCCTCGGAAGGCGAAGATTCAATTTAGAATTTTTGAGACAAGCCCTCGGAAGGCGAAAATTCAATTTAGAATTTTTTAAGACAAGCCCTCGGAAGGCGAAAATTCAATTTAGAATTTTTGAGACGAGCCCTCGGAAGGCGAAAATCGAATTTTGAATTTTTTTTTTTTTTGAGACAAGCCCTCGGAAGGCGAAAATTCAATTTAAAATTTTTGAGACGAGCCCTCGGAAGGCGAAAATCGAATTTTGAATTTTTGAGACGAGCCCTCGGAAGGCGAAAATCGAATTTTGAATTTTTGAGACGAGCCCTCGGAAGGCGAAAATCGAATTTTGAATTTTTGAGACGAGCCCTCGGAAGGCGAAAATCGAATTTTGAATTTTGGACCTGCTGGGGAAAATATGTCGGATCCTTGAACCGGTCACGGTGAGTCCCGGAGGACGAATACCGAGGGAAAGGCGAATACGGCGAATCCCCAGGGAATTAAATGGCGCTGTAACCGATGCGCGACATTCTAAGGGACCTTTACTGCAAAACGGCTGAGGATTGAGTTTCCAAGAGGATTTTGGTGGCTGATTGGATCAATTTTCGAGAAAGCATTTAAATCTCCTGGAGCCAAGGTGCCGTGCGGGCTACATTAGGGGCGCGCGGCACCTCGTTCTGCTAAGCACCCTTTCAATTTCCGAGAATAGTTAACAGCTTTGAGGGTACCCATTAATTCGGGTGTGTCTCTTCGTCGGCTGGGACGTCTGTTTTAAAAGGGGAGAGGGTGCTTCAATCCATGCACTACAACCAAAACCTCTCAAGCTTCTTCAAATCCTTCACACAAACCGTTTTCGACATGGCAGGCAGCAACTTGACTGATCGAGTGGCGTCTCTCGAGGCCGAGATGGCCTTCTACCGCCGAGAGATTGAATCGCTCAACCGGCAAATCGAGAGGCTCATTGGGACGATTCGCACTCTCCGCCGCGCGGTGTCGAATCTTCAGGATTTCGCGTTCGACCAACTGGATGACAAGGAGGACCCCGACTCCGTCCTCGGGCATGACTCGGAGGACACGGCGGCAGACTTCGAGGGTAATCCGAACGGTTCGGATGACCACTCGGACGGGGCTAGCGACTGAAACGGGGTCGGAGGAGAGAAGGAAGAAGAAGAGGAAGGAAGAAGAGGGCAGTAGGCCCTGTTTTCTTTTGTTTTTGTTGTTTTTCTTTCCCTTTTTTTTTTGAAATGTAATGACAAAATCCCGGGGGTTACCCCGGGTGTTATTTAATGAAAAAGTCCTTTTTCTTCTTCCTTTTTCTCGCATCTATCTCCCTAACTCTGAATCGAATCGAACGTGAAAATGCCAAACTGCTTTCAGGAAGCAAAACACCGAAACAGATCAACGCGCCGTGCACAGCTAATTTAGGGACGCACGGTAACATAAATTAAATGTACTGCATGTTCGTCCAGGGTGCCGTGCGACGCGTCCAAAGTGCCGTGCGGTTAGGCTGGCTGTGAACCCAGTCCAGAATTGATTTCCAGGCGGTCCGGTTCGGGGAATATATATAAATACGCGAGGTGTACACAGTACACCTCGCACGTTCGAATTTCCCTCTCTCTCTCTCGGTCTCTGCTATCTCTCTCACGGCTATCTCTCGCTCTCTCAACTGCTCTCTCTCTCTCTCTCGATCACTCTCTCTCCCTCGCTGCTCTCTCTCTCTCCCTCGCTGCTCTCTCTCTCTCTCGCTGCTCTCTCTCTCTCTCTCTCGATCACTCTCTATCTCTCTCGCTGCTCTCTCTCTCTCTCTCTCGATCACTCTCTCTCTCCCTCTCTCATATATTGCGATCATGGAGTCCAGGGACACACCCGGTGACAGTCATTCATCACGGGTTGATATTACTTCGTCTCCGATCGTCCCGGAGGTTGTGGCTATGGCCGAGGGTGTTCCGGAGACCATGGGGCTCTGTGCAGCCGGCATTGGCCGAGGAGGCCGCGGCCGGGGCTGCCGCGGTGGTCAGTAGTGGCGGTGGCGACGGTGGTAGTGTGGTGTTAGCCGGGTACGGTCAGGAGGCGGAGACTCCGGGTGCAGTGGAGTCGAGGGGTGACGCCGAGGTTTCGGGCCGGTCGGAGGCAGCGACGGGTGTGGAGGAGAGGACCTTGGAGGATCACGGTGGTGGTTTAGACCAGGTGGTGGAAGAGACAGAGGCCTCTCCGCGAGAAGAGCCTCGGACCGTGGGGAAGGCCCCCGTCGTCGAAGGTGAGCCGGAGGTGGAGCCGATGGTGGAGGACACACCGCCACGCCAGGGGCGAGTGGCGGGTGCAGGGTCGTCGCGCCCCATAGGCACGGGCGACTACTTGGCGACGGCGTCCATGGAGGACGTGCTGGAGTTAGTGGTTGGCGGACGCTCTACTCGCGGCCCGCGAGGCGGAGTTACAGGCTGGGCTCGGTCCTGGGGGAGATAGAGAGCCGAAGGCCGAGGAGAGGCGAGCTGAGGAGGCCGGGGTGATGGCTCCTCGCGTCACTATGGTGGCTGAGGCGACACTGGCGTTGTAGGGGCGAGGGCCCTACGATGAGGCAGCCTACGTCCCCTTTCAGCACGTGGTGGTGCCTTCACTTTTTGACCCTTACACTCCGAGGAAGCCGACTTACGATGAGGCTCTAGTCCTGAGGGATCCTCAGCAGCACCTTTCTTTGCGCCAAGACGAGGTATACTTTAAATATCTGTATTTCAAATTCCAATGCATCGTATTTCATTTCATTATACTATTGTATTGCATGCCATGCCTGTTTACTGAATATTTGCTGATTTGTTGCAACAGGCGATCTCGCTCTCGTGCTATGAAGGCTCAGCAGCTGTGCCGACGTTCTGGGAGAGGTTACCCGAGGCTGCGCGGGAGATAGTGAGGCAAGCCGGTTTTGGGGAGTTTGTAGGGGTGCTGGCGAGGGGCGTGTGCAACGACCGCCCGGTGGTGAGGGCTTTGGCTGAGAGGTGGTGGGATACGACGAACACCCTCCACTTTTCCTTTGGCGAGATGACTGTGACACCGTTGGACTTTGCGGCGATCACATCGGGTCTCGTGGTCGGAGGTGACCTATTCCTTTGACGCTGCCACGAGGCAAAGCGGCGGCGTTCAGCGATGCTTTGGGGCACGAGCCGAGGCGGAGGTGACGATCGGCGTATGCCCAGCTCGAGGTTTTGGACGGAGAGGCTCCCGATCGACAGGGTGGAGGAGGAGCAGATGGCGGAGGTGCTTTCGCTATACTTACTTGGTGCGCCCTCGTTTCCCAACAGCGCAACCGAGTACACCTTCGCTTCTCCCGGCTTTGCGGGGCGTCGGGAGATCGCCCGCTGATCGGGAGGTGCGACTGGGACGTGCTATGCCTTCATGGGCTCTCTTTCTCGTGGAGCAAGAGTGAGCCTCGAAGGCTACTGGAGGGTCTGGGAGGTATATTTCTCTTCCTTTCTCATGAATAGTTAGCTTTCCATTTGCATCCATTCAATGTATATCTTGTGCTAACTTTCAATGTCTTGAATTGCAGCTTTGGACGTACGAGGTTATAGGGATGTACCCTCCCGAGACCACGTGTCCTGACGACACGATACTTCCTCGAGCCCTACGCTGGTCGACGGAGTACAAGGGCGTGAAGAGGGGGAGAGGCAAGCTGGATGCCTTTCGACTTTACTTGGACGAGCTGCGTCCTGATCAGGTACTAAGGCATTTCCATATCCATTTCCGGCTTATTTCCATTCCAACAGCATCTTGACATTGCTTATTCTTGATGACAGGTCCACTGGCGGGTGTGGGACCGCTTCGAGATCCCCTACGTTGCACAGAGTAGGGAGGTAGCTAGGGGGAGAGTGCTTCTCGAGTCCCCTTACGGCTGGCAGTGGTACTTGGGCGACCGAGTGTCACGCCAGTCGTTGAGGCTGGACGCCTATCGAGTCCCCGGGCTGCTTCCTACTCTAGTGCAGAGGACAGACCAGCACACACGGAGGGAGATCGAGCAGTTCACACGGCCGGACCTCGAGTTGGAGCCGTTCTTCGAGGCAGGTGCTGGCCTTGCTGCTGACTACGCAGAGTACTGTTCTCAGTACTTGATGGCGAGTCTGGGGGTACGTGCCGCTTGGGAGGCAGCACAGGCGGTACGAGAGGGCGCTGGAAGAAGGAGGGGAAGGAAGAGAGACAGAGGCGACAGAGGCAGCGGAGGCCGCGGCGATAGAGGTCGCAGCGGGAGCGCGGGCCCGAGTGGTACCAGCCTCCCTGCCCTGTCCTGGACAGTAGACGTGACGACTCCCCAGGGAGCTCCGGGCCTGGTTGTAGTGCCACGCCCTGCAGTGGAGGCTCCAGAGTTCCTCGCTCAGGTATAACATGCTTTCCTTCCTTCGTGCATTCGCTCTTTTCACATGCTCTGATTGATTTCCTTCATTGCAGGCTCTTCCAGGGTACGTGAAGGAGATGGCAGAGGCCATGATGGGCCTGGAGCAGCTGGTGAGGCAGTACGCCATGGGCCACCCTCCGGAGGTGTTGCCTCGCGTTGGCGGGTCGATGGTATACTCTCGGACTTTAGTCATTTGCTTTACTTACATCGTTTATATTATGATTATAATGCAAATATCACATGAATTTTATACCATTGCAGGCTAGAGGAGGGGCTCCACGAGGGTTGCGGCGGAAGTCTGTCCGCCCGATAGTACGACAGGTCTCCTCTGCTGGCTCACAGGAGGAGCTGGCATCGAAGAGGACACGACGCTCTGTAGGGACCGAGGACGAGCCTATTGACGTCTCTGAGGACGATACTCCCGAGCCTACAGACGTCGACCTGGAGGTCACCTCAAAAGATACTGTGCCTAGAGCGACTGGCACTCAGGTGAGCAGCTCCCGGCCGGTCGAGAGGTCTCGAGGAGGAGAGCGAGGATGAGGACGAGGATGACGAGAGTTGACTCCTCCTTTGTTTTGTTCTTTTGACGGAGCCTGCGTGCTCTTTGTAAGGCGCCTGTTTGCCCTCGGTAGAAACGACTACCATCATTGGGCCATTATGCCCTTTTTGTACTCCGACTCATAGATGCTTTTGGATTTATATACAGAGATCTTGTACTTTCATTGTTTATGCCATTCAATTCTCTTTGGTTTGTGTGAAGAAAACTGAATAGCCAAAACATTGACCAGGCAATGCAACCAGTCGTTGATCAACGAGATTGAGTTGAACATGAGGTTAAGAATGAGTGACATATTAACAATCGAAGCATATTGACAATGAAATAGAAATCAAAGAAAACAATTGGGCAAACCATTGTAAAGTTGACTTTGCATACAAGACTTCATACAGACATATTCTCAACTGACTCCGTAACAACCTTGAAATCTTGACACGAGACTTGGAAATTCTACTTTGCCTTTGGAATGCACTCGAAAAGTAGGAAAATGCTGACCTTAATACGTGATATTCTCGAGTTTTGATTCTGGACACGAACCAGGACTTGGACTAAGTCACTTTTGACCATTATGACCTGTAGGACTTGAAAGAGTGACTTGGAATGACTCGAAACGGACTTTGACACCTTGACACGGCCTAAGAAACGGATTTTATTGAGTTTTTGTGCCACGACGACGAATCCTGGGAGTTGTCCTGAAACAAAACATCCCTGAAGTCCCAAATACCCGTTAGAGTGTGTTAGGTGTCAATGTATTTCATAGTGCCCCGATTCCATTTTGGCATGTTGCTGCTAAAAACTGCAGAAATACAGAGTCAAGGTGCCGCGCGGATGATCAGGATGCCGCGCGGGTTAGCATCTGCCACACGGTACCTTAATCACACTGCCGTGGGGTTTCTCTGGGTTCAACCTGCCGTGCGACGCGGCAAGGTGCCGCGCGAGGCATCTTTCCTGACAGATTCCAGTTTTGCTGTTTCCCAAGGCAGATTGCTCAGGGGTTGAGGTTTGACCCATGCAGTGGCATTTCTAGACCAGTGCATGCCCGTTTTGAACCTTTTGGGACTTGACCACACCTTTCTCCATGTAGGACTCATGGAAAACTTGCACTTTTGAAACCCGAGGCTCTTTGAAAGTTGAAGTTGTCTTCTCCACCTCCCCTATAAATTCAAGCTCTCTCATTCTATGTTCTCCACACCTCATCCAACTCTTGTCTTCCTTCTTTGGTCCTTGAAATGGCTCTTTCTCTCACCGGCTCGCTCCGTCCATGGTTGGCTTCTATGGAAGGTGTTGATTGGCTCAACTTTTGAGCTCACGGTCTCTACTCCATGAGGTACCTTCGCAACATTCGCCTTCGTCCTGAGCTTTTGAGGGCAGCCGTGAGTTTTTGGGATCCGGAGGTCCATGTCTTCCGTTTCGGCGAGCAGGAGCTTTGTCCCACTATCGAAGAGTTTCGTGCATACCTCGGGGGTTTTGGCTCGGGGGAGGTCATCGTTCCCCCCGTGCGTGAGAGTGCTTACAGAGTCTTGGTCGTGGCCCTTGGATTAAGTGATGGTACTGTTCACTACTTGGTCAGGAATGGCCATCTCAATGTCATGCGTCTTATCGTGCTGTTTTCTCCACCTGGCGATCTTGGAGACATGACTTATCAGACTCGACGCATGACCGCCCTCTGCATGTGCTTGCTTGCGGCCTATCTCTTGGTCCCTTCCGTTGGTCATGCTAGCTCGGCATTGGTTAATGTCGCTGCTCAGGTTGAGGCCCGAAAAGATATGATTCCGATGATTTTGGCTGAGACGCTGATTGGTCTGGATAAGGTTCGTCTTGAAGAGACCGAGACTTTCGGGGGTAGCCCTCTCCTCCTACAGGTTAGCTTCTCACTCGGCTCTCCTTTTTCTGGTTTCTCCCACATTCTCGTTTTACCTCAACACTCGGCTGGGCTTTCTATGGTTTCTTACTTGTTTTCTCTCTCTTTTTCGTAGATTTGGCTTTGTGACAAAGTGAATGTGCTGACCATCCCTCCTGGCAACTGGTCATATGAGGCGAGGTTACTCTCTCAGCGATGTTTCGAGTTTGTTGACAGGAGCAGGGCTGAGTGGGTTGACTTTTTCAGGCACCAGCGAGCTGAGACCATTTCTTGGAGGTGCCGCCGGCTGGATCTCCCGCCCATGACGGTGCACTACATGGGCCCCCAGTGGGTCGTTCTCGCTGGTTTGGAAGCCTTCACCTTCTACATCCCTTATTGCATCCAGCGTCAACTCGGCTTGAGGCAAGAGGCCCCCGCAGAGGTTCTTGTGGACGTAGTGATGCCTCTCTTCAACCATTCAGTTCTTTGCCATTACCAACGCTTCTGGAGGACGCGCGAGGTGACCGATGCGCATCCCTACCCTTCTGTGGCGATGCGTAGGAGCTATCGTAGGTGGCTCAAGAGGGACATTGCTGCAAGGGCTGGAGCTCAAGGAAACTGACTCGACCGTACTACCCCGACCATTGAATAAACTGAGGACCCTTCATTATCATGCCGTGCTTCTTTTGTTTTCGAAAGCTTTGCTCAACCTTATGTAGTAGAAGTAACTGTGTTAATAAAACGAGTTTTGGAGGGTTTCCCCTTCTTTGACTTTGTTCTTTGAGCCTTCTCAACCTGGATTTTTATTTTGATAGATTATGACCAGGTCTCGATGTGGGACTGCCTACGTATCCTCCTAACGAAGGAATCAGGTCATGACGTAGTTCAGGGTAGGGTTCGCTCTGGTTTTAACACTCTCCTTTTGTGCTCTAACTTTTGCCTAGAACCGCCCTTTCGGGTTTTCGGTCTAGCGAGCTCATTTATTGTATGCCTTAACTTTTGCCTAGGATGCCCTGACGGGTTTTCATCCTAGCAGGATTTTGCTCTAATTTTTGCCTGGGACCGCCCGCCCTTGCGGTTTTCAGCCCAGCGAGCTTCTCTCAGGGGTAGTAGCGCTTGAGTTGATCCAAGTTAACCAAGGTTGAGAATTCATTTCCGTCCAAGTCAATGAGTTGCGTAGCTCCTCCCGAAAGAATAGTTTTGATGATGTATGGTCTAAACCACTTTGGCCGAAACTTTCCTCGTGGGTCATAAACCGGGGCCCGAATTTCCTTCAAAACCATATCACCTTCCGCCAAGTCCCTGGGTTTCACTTTCTTGTTAAATGCCCGTGCGATCCTTCGTTGATACCCTTGAATGTGGTAAAGAGCCCTTAACCGACGTTCATCGAATAGCATAAGTTCTTCGAACCGATTGCTCAACCATTCTGCCTCTTGAACTTCACATTCAATCATGGTTCGAAGAGATGGGACTTCCAATTCAATGGGAAGCACTGTTTCCATCCCGTAAACCAGGGAGTAAGGAGTTGCTCCCGTCGGTGTTCTTACAGATGTGCGGTACCCCCACAAGGCTAGGGGTAGTTGTTCATGCCAATCCCTTGTAGATTGAATGGTCTTTTCCATAATGGCCTTGATTGTTTTGTTAGCTGCTTCCACAGCGCCATTAGTTTGCGGCCGGTAAGTTGTTGACTTGTGCACTTGAATTTGGAACTCATCCAATACTTCTCGAGCTCTCCCTTTGAAATGAACCCCATTATCGGATACGAAAGCTTGAGGGACGCCATACCGATAAATGACATGCTGCTTAATGAAATGTGCAACTTGAACTGCAGTTAGAGTAGCGTAGGAGGCAGCTTCTACCCATTTTGTGAAATAATCGATGGCTACTAAGATGAACTTGTGGCCGTTGGAAGCTGCCAGCACGATTCTTCCGATGACGTCAATCCCCCATATTGAGAAAGGCCATGGCGAGGTCATTTGCTGTAGTTCGTGCGGTGGAACATGCGTAAGATTGGCATGAATCTGGCATTTTCGGCACCTTCGCACATACTCTACACATTCTGTTTCCATGGTGGTCCAGAAATATCCCTGTCTGAGGATCTTCTTGGCGAGCATTATGCCATTCATGTGGGGACCGCATACACCTTCGTGAACTTCTTCCATCACCCTTTTCGCATCTTCTCCATGGACGCAGAGCTTGTGTGTGCCACAGTGCGATCTCCGGTATAGGTTTTCTCCGCAGATGATGTATTGGGCAGCCATCCTTTGGAGAGCGATCCTGTCCTTTTTGCTTGCTTCCATGGGGTATTCTCCTCTTTCCACATATCTCCAGATGTCATAATACCATGGATGACCATCATCGGGCTTGTCAATTGTCATGACGTGCTGGTGTACTGGTGTATCCCTTTGTTCAATCACAATTGGCCTTAGGTTTACGCCAACGGGGATTTCGACCATTGATGCCAATGTTGCCAGAGCATCTGCGAATTGATTTTTGAGCCTTGGGACATGAGTGAAGGTCACCCTGCTGAAGTGAGGGATGAGGTCTTCGAGATCCTGATGATACGGCTTTAGTTTTTCTTCCTTGACCTTCCAGTCTCCATTTGCCTGAGACACAACTAAGTTTGAATCTCCCACGACCTCCAGTTTTTCTATACCGATCTCGATGGCTGCCTCCATGCCTACGATGCAAGCTTCGTATTCCGCCTGGTTATTGGTGACTTCAAAATTAAGCTTGAATGCCAGTGGGATGTGCGACCCGTCGGGTGATATTAGCAACACACCAATTCCAAACCCCTTCTGATTGGCTGCTCCATCAAAATACAATTGCCAAACATCCTCGGCCGTCGTCATTATGTCTTCGTCAGGGAAATTGAATTCAGCATCTTCTCCACCCTCGACTAGGCAATCAGCCAGAAATTTTGCGACGGCTCTTCCTTTTATTGACTTTCGGGTGACATACTTTAATTCGAATTCGGCTAGCATTAGCAACCATCGCGCCATTCTGCCTGTGAGAGCCAGTTTTTCAAACAGATACTTTAGAGGATCCATCCGAGATATCAGCTTTACCGGGTAAGCTAGCATATAGTGCCTCAACTTCTTGGAAGCCCATACGAGTGCCCAACACGTCTTTTCTAGAGGAGTGTAACGCTCTTCGGGTCCAACCATCTTTTTGCTGAGGTAGTAAACAGCCCTTTCAACCCCATCATCTCCTTCTTGTGCTAGCATGCACCCCATTGAAGACGGGGTGACCGACAGGTATAGGATCAATGGTTTTCCTGTTACGGGCAGTGTCAGTACTGGCGGCCTATGCAGGTAGGTTTTGACGGCTTCGAAAGCTTTCTGGCATCTATCATCCCAAGTGAATGGTACTCCTTTCCTGAGTAAGCGGAATAAGGGTTCGCAGGTCGAAGTCAATTTTGTAATGAACCTGCTGATGAACTGTACTTTTCCAAGGAAACTCCTTACATCCTTCTCAGATCGCGGCGGCTCCATTTCTAGGATGGCTTTGATCTTTGATGGATCGACTTCGATGCCGGGGGTGGTGATCATGAACCCAAGCATCTTCCCTACAGTGACTCCAAATGTGCATTTGGCCGGATTAAGGCGCATCTTGTACTTCTTGATCCTTTCGAATAACTTTCGGAGTGCGGGGAGATGTCCCTCTCGCTCTTTGGCCTTGACGATCATGTCATCAACGTAGACTTCTACCTCTTTGTGAATCATGTCATGTAACAGTGCCGTAGCGGCTCTCTGGTAAGTAGACCCTGCGTTCTTCAGTCCAAAAGGCATAACTCGGTAACAATACGTCCCCCATTCAGTGACAAATGTGGTCTTTTCCCGATCTTCTGGAGCCATGAGGATTTGGTTGTACCCTGAAAAACCATCCATGAAAGAGAGTAAAGCATGGCCGGCGGTGTTGTCAACCAGCACATCGATGTGTGGTAACGGGAAATCATCTTTAGGGCTAGCTTTGTTGAGGTCCCGAAAATCAACACAAACTCTTATCTTGCCATCTTTCTTCGGCACAGGGACGATGTTTGCGACCCATTGCGGATATTCGGTTACCATCAAGAATTCGGCGTTGATCTGTTTAGTGACTTCTTCCTTTATCTTAAGCACCCAGTTAGGCCTCATGCGTCTCAGTTTCTGTTTTACTGGTTTTGCATCGGGATAAAGGGGAATCCGATGTTCCACGATTTCTGGATCTATTCCGGGCATATCCGCATGTGACCAGGCAAACACGTCTTCGAACTCTTTGAGTAAGTTTACGAGGGCTTCGCGTTCTTTGGCGGACAGCGTGGAACCGATTTGGATTATTCGAGGATTCTCTCCATCTCTCAGATTTATTAAAACAATTTCTTCTTTTACAGGTTGAGCGTGCCTCTCATCTTCCCTTTCGATTAGGGATCTAATTTCTTTAGGGATGTCCCCATCGAAATTAATCTCTTCACCATCAGGGTCGACGCAGTTTGTTTCAAAGTCGGAGAATCAGATTCATTCATTTCATTATTAACGGGGGCCTCGGGGGCACCATACACACGGGTGGATTCGAATTCGAAATACAGACTCTGAGAGTTTGGGCCGAGAGGCACCAACTCAGACTCGACAGATTCAGAAGACTCAGAAGACATGACAGACTCAGACTCAGACTCGGACTCAAACTCAAATCCACAATGAGTTGCATTTGGCATGAAGGTCCAATTCTTGTACTCTCCAGCAGCATCCATGATGAGTGAAGTTGGGTCTCCGAGGGTATCCTGTTCTGTCATCAACACTTCTGCTTCCACAACTGTACCCATTGGTTCGTCGTCCTTGAACAGAGTCGCGAGACTACCCAGGGCGAAAACCTCAATCCAGTCAGCTGGTTCCTTCTGCCCTTTCACCATTTCAGTTTCTTCGTCGCTTTCTGGCCAAACATCGTTCACAAATATCTCAAATCTCGGCAAAAAGGTGTTGGTTTCTTTGTTCCAGAACGGTTCTGGCTGGCCTTGGTAAACTTGTTTTGCTTTTTCCTTGACGAAGTAATCTTCTAGCCTATTTCCTTTTTTCATCTTGCTATCGCTTGAAGGTGAATATCCCAGGCCAGTAGTGCGCATCAAAGTGCCTTGAGCTTCAAATTTTGCGGGGCCCTGAAGATTCTTTCCCAGTCCCAACCCCGGCATGTACGACATCTTCTTCATTATCTTGATAGCAACATTGCTGACAACAAAGTCATCGTCAATTCTGACCGAATAGACAGACCGGGAGGTATCCAGAGAGAAGCCTCCCAGAGCGATGTCTTCTTCCCCGTGTTGAATTTTCAAGAGCGGGGCATTGTCTTCCACAGGGGCATGGATTCCAGAGTCCCCGTGGATAGTGAGCATTCCTGTTTCTAGTCCCAACCGAATCTTCTGATGGAGCGTAGAGGGCACAGCCATGATATCTGGTCGGTGCAGCCAAGGTCTTCCTAGTAGCAAATTAAAAGAGGAGGGAATGTTTACCACGTGAAACTCTACCTCCGTCCGATACGGCCCGAAGATTATGGGTATCATGAGAGTCCCAACTACATCTCTCCGAGTGTTGTCGTATGCTCGGACTTTGACTTCCGATGGAGAGAAGTCCTTATTTTTGTACCCCAAGCAGTAGGCGACGCGGAGTGGGCAGACATTAATTGCCGAGCCGTTGTCAACCAGGATTACCGGAACCGATTTGCCATGGCATTTCAGAGTGATGTGTAACGACCGATTGTGGTCAGTTCCCTCGGCAGGTAAGTCCCGATCAGTAAAGGTGATAGCATGTTTGGCAGGTATGGTTTTGATCAATGCCACAAGCTCATCAGGGGTTATAGCGGAAGGAACCTTTAGTTGAGAAAGTGCTTGGATGAGACCTTCACGATGGTGTGTGGAATGAACCAGCACATCCCAGACGGACATCTTGGCATTGGTTTGCTCGAGTTGACGCTTGATCATCCCTTCGGGGTCCTTTTCAGGTCGGGAAGGCTCCTTGGCTGGTGGGTCAAAGGGTCGAAAGGTGTTTTTGACTGGGGTGGTAAAGGGATCAGAGGGTCCTAAGGCTGTAGGGTTGGAAGATTCTCCGACCTGAAGATTCGGAGGTTGGTAAACACGGCCGCTTCTGGTTAAATGATCAATCTGGCGTTACTTTGATTCTTCACTCCATAGGTCGGCCAGGGCTTTGCGCTTGTTTCCGATAGCTGTATCTTGCAGATTGGCGGCCAGATCAGCAATGACTAGATCATCCCACAGATCCTCGGATGTCCACTTTTCAGCCTCCATTACTGTCTTATTGACGGTCCATTCTTCGTTCCCCACCTTTATGTTGACTACCTCGGTGCTAGCCCACAGGTTTGTTTCGGCCTCTGGTTCACCTTCCCACAAGTTCATCATGGCGACGTCGGCATCCTTTGGAAAAGTAGCAGAAGGTTCGGATTCAGTTCCGTCGACAAGGTAGTCCATCGGGTCACACTCATTACTAGCGACCTCTTCTTCGATTCCAGGGAGATTCGGGTACGGGGTGAGGTCCACATTGCCGTACAGATTATTGATAACAAAATCGTTAAAGTGAGAGAAATCCGAGCGAAGAGGGGCAAGTTCTGGCCAGTTGTAGGTCATCATCTCAGACGAATATCCAGGCTGGTGTTCTTCACCGAACAGTGCTGGCAGGGTAAAGGTATCCAGAGGGTCATTCCAGGCCATGAGCTAGTACTCGTCTGGGGTTGGGTCCCATTCCCATTCAGGTACATCTTGAAAAACTTGGTATTCTTCTCCTTGATTTTCAAACAGTGCATACAGAGAGAACCCGTCAAGAGGATCTGCTTGAATGTTCTGCCAGTCAACCTCCCATCCGGCTTCGAATAAGGGTTCGTTGTTCCTTTGGGGGTTGGCGGCCTCAAATTCTTCCCAGTCAGCAATCAACTCTCCCCACGTGTCTTCCCATTCCCATATGGAACGGAAGGCAGTTTCTCCGGGAATTCCACCAGCAGGGATTGGTTCGGTATCAGGAGTGATGAACAGGGTAGGGTCAAATTCTGGGATGCTCTGATTCTCAGCTAAGGTGATTTGGTTGATACGGAAGGGGGCATTATGCTGTGGTAGGGGGTTTGTAACAATGTTTGGTTTATCTGAGGGTGGAGCATCAACAATTTTGTTATCTATGAGGTTTTGGATTTCATGGCGGAGGCGGATGCAGTTATCGGTGGTATGGCCAGGCATTTGGTGGAAGTCACAGTTGACATTTTGGTTGAGGTTCGTTGGAATGGTTTGTGGCGGCGGAAGAGGTTTCAACACTCCAATTTTTGTAAGTTTCTTAAGAAGAGTGGATCTGGGAGTGCTGAATTAGGTGAAGGTTCGGTTCTGGGATTTTGGTTTTTCGAAAATTTGGTTGACTTCTACAGGTTTGGTGGATGAGGTTCCTGCTTAGTTAGTATTCCCGAAGAGAACGTTGTTGTTTCCTAAATACGCTCTTTTGGATTTCGACCCTGATCCTGACTCTTTCTTTTCCAAAGTTCCATCTCGTAAAGCCTCTTCTACAGCCAGTCCAGAATCATAAAAGGTTTCGAAATTCGGGGCAGCCTGGGAAAGAACCATGTAAGGAGCAAAAGAGCTTGGCAGGTTCTTGGTTATTATCCGTATCTGCTCTTTCAGATCAGGCTTATTCTGCATTTGGGCAGCCTTGGCCCTCCAACGTTTGACAAAGTCAGCAAAGTTTTCCTTTTCACTCATCTTAGTGTTTTTCAACTCCCTCGTGGTCATTTTCAGGTCAACATTGAAGTCGTATTGGGCCACGAAGGCTGTCCCAATATCTTCCCAAGCTCTTTTCTTGGATGGCTCGAGAGAGGGGAACCATTGTAGAGCTGGCCCAGCTAGGGATTCGTGGCACAATTGGGCCATAGCTTCCTTTTCGATGCCACGCATGGTGAGGGAGCCAACATATCCTTGAAGATGGGCCCTCGGATCGCCGGTACCATCGAACTTTGCAAAGTCCACACCTTTGAATTTTTCTGGCAACTTGGTCTTGGGGAAAAGGCACAGCTTGTTCATGTCGATTTCTCCTTTTCCAAGTCGCTTAGTCTCCTGGACCGACTCCTCCAATTCACCAATCTTAGCCATGAGGGCGGCCAAGTTGGGATCAGCTGCCGGTATTTCTTCTTTGGGTTGCTCAGGCCGCCTAGCCAGAAGCTTATCATTGATTTCCTGCATACTTTCCATCATCATGTTCATGTCGTTTTTCATAAAAATCACGGTAGCCTTGAGTTGCGCATCGACACCAACAAGGGACTGCTTAAACTGAATGTCCATGTTTGCCATGTTCTGCCTGAGCTCTTCTATCCCGTCTCCTTGGTCAGCCATGGATAAAGGGCTTTCGGGCAGGATTAAGACTATGGGTTCTTCTATTATGGTCTCTTCTAACAACTGTTGCTTTTCTTGATCGACTTGGACTTCAAACAGTGGGGTTCCTTCCAGGGTGTCTACACGGACTAGTCTTCGGGACAGACGAAACCAATTGGGTACAGCTTCCTTCTTTTGCAGGCGATCAATGTTGGCAATACTGGCAACAAGTCAAAAGGGAGCGACTCACAATCGATCCAAATGCTCGTCTTACTTCTACCCATCTCCTAGAAACAAGGCGTAGGACCTACCATGGCTTGAATCTCACTTAAGACGTTTGTACAGAAGATTTCCGGTAGTCCGGGTAGGTGCCGTCAGGCAGGTTAAACTCCGAACGGGTCGAAACCAGAGCCAATCTCCTTATCGTGACCATCCGAGACAGAGCAATGTGATCACCGGAATCTAGATACGTACGCGCTCAAGGCTAGATCCAAACCAAGGGAGCCGTTCGGGCACGGCAAACACCGGAGGTATAACAAACTCCATGGATTTAAGGTCTCCTAGACCGACTGGAGGGTCCTAAAGGATTCTAAAGGAGTCTAATCCTCTAGCCCGCAAAATGCAATGATGCATGAATGATGGGTATACAGAAATAAAATGCACATAAACAGGATATAACACATAAGTCCTAACCATGGGTTCCTGTCTTAGTTGGGATGGTTCTATGGCTATGTACAAGTGCAAAGACTGGTTTTGGTCTCAGAAGGGTTCCCCGGACTAGAGCCAAGATGTACTACCCTATGTCAAGTGTATTGCAAGACAATGGTTGAACAGCACGATGGCTCATCATAGTCGAGGGTTGCTAGGCATTTTGGGAGAGCTTGTCACCGGTAAACCGGGCAAGGTAGCCAAAATACGCTAGCGAGGCTTTTGCAGTGCAAAGTGTACAAGATAAAAGAGCTTAATCTTCCGAAAGATATTTGAAGAACAATCCCCCTTTTGAAAACACCTTTCAAGCTTGGCCCTCTTGATCATCCAATATTTTTGAGCATTTTTTAAATAAAAAAAAATTGGATGAAGTAAAGATCCCCAGCAGAGTCGCGCACTGTGGGCTCCCGGCGCCCGAAAAAAGGAGCGCCAACTCGAAAAGTCGCCACCCGGATTTTTGAAATGGCTCATCCGAGAAACCAAAGAGTCGTTTGGAAAAGGCTTTTTGGTCTAGCGAAAACGTTGAGATGTTGGGTTCGGGAGCCACGTTACGAATAAGGAAGGTTTTTTTTTAAAAAGCACCCCACTCGCCCGGAGAAAACCGGTCTCTACTTAATGTTTTCAAAAGAGAAAAGGGGGGGAATCTTCGATATTTTCCAGAATATCAAACTTTTTAATAAAACAAGTAGCGGGGAAGGGATATGGGAAATATATCACATTGACGTGCAGGTGGTGCTGCCTGTGCAGTAGTGATAAAATGATATGGATAGAGTAAACGAACAACACTGAGCAGACTGTCTGGATCTCGGCTAAGCTGTCCACGGCACCCTGAGATGCCGCGTGCGGCACCTCAACGTACCGTGCGTGGTACCTGCTCTGCCGCCAGACTATTACAGACTTTCAAAATGTTATTTAGCTCACGGCTTTCTCCGCGTATCTTTTGGAAAGCTTATCAGAAACCTCACAACAGTTAGATCATCCCAAAAATACTATTGTCTTTCTCAAGATACGGTTTTAAAGTAGTTTTTAACGTTTTTGATCATTCGGGATGATCTCGAAAAGTTTTTAAAAGAGCCAGAACATGGCTTGTAGATATGGTCTTATTTTAAGAGTAATAGAAACAGTAAACAGCAGATACAGATAACCACAACAGAGGAAAATTCAGATCCAAGCAGCCTGTTCACAATAGCATCAGTGTGCACCATGCCGCGGCGCCGAGTGTCGTGGTGCCGTATGCCTGATCAACAGACCGCGGTTCCCCACCCTCGACAGTGTTGGTTTTATTTTATGAAAATAGGTTTTGAGTCGTGATCTAACCAAAAGTGGATTAGATCTCGCCGACAGAAAGGTCCCTCAGACCGTAACGGAGTCAGTCCGAGGAAACTAGTTTATACCTTTGGTTTCGAGCTTGGTCAAGGATCGTGGATGCAAAGATGTGGATGGATCGTCACAGATGTGGATGGAGGAGGTTAAACGAGGCAAAGGGAGTATGGGTGTGAGTGAAGGTTAGGTATTTTGGGTGATGGGGTCTTGAAGTTAATGAATGATCAACTTCAATGATGAGAAGGGAGTGAGTGAAAGCTCTTAAAGAATGTCTTTTGGGAATGGCATCCTTTAAAACTTGAAAATGGAAGTGGTAATGGAAAGTGGGTTTGAGAACTTAGAGAGAGAAAGTAGAGTGAGAGAGCCAAGAGAAGGGCAAGAGAATGACTCAAAAGAAGGGCTAAGAGGGACCCCTTTTCCTTGAGTGGAGGGGTTAATTTATAGGCAAAGGCCAAGGATTTTGAATTTCAAGTGGTGGAGGTATTTTCTGGGCGGGCCAGAAGTGCATTTTGCCGAGTCATCACCGTGGCTCACATGGCGTGGCGGCTTTCTGAGCCGATCGACTTTTTGCTCGAGTATGCCGGTTAAGGATTACGCGCGCCACTTGAATTTCAAGTGCCGTGGCGCTTAATTATGCTCGCGGCTCCTCTTCCTTCGGTCCAGGGTCCTTTTGGGCTTTGTTTGGGCTTCTATCTGGGCTTTTCAGGCTTTTTGGGTTTTTGGGCTTAGAGAGATCATTTTTCAAGCTCGCAAAGGTATCGTTTCCTCTATTTTCATCATCGGGGTGGACAAAGACTCTCCGAGGTCCAGATTGGGGTGTCTACAAAAGGGAAGAAGAAGACCGTGGTGGTGGGAGGGCCAGATGAGAAGGGAATGGGGGGAATTTCAATGGGTGGTAGGGGTGTGCATCGTCGTTTTAGAGAATAGGGTATAGAAGGGTATTTTAGGAAGCCTTGGGATATTTGTTAGGTTGCATATAGAAAATTATTATTACATTTGTGGGTTACACTTAGAACAGGCTAGCTTTAGGAAATAGGTGGCTGTAAATAGCCGGTCCCAAAATAAAAAGTGAAACAGTGTCCAGTGATAAAAGATAAAAAATAAAATGTGTGATTAATCCTGCACACTAGGGTTTCAGACTTTCAGTTCTCACGCTCTCTTGACGAGAAAGAAAACACGTCCGATTTCTTCACTTCGGTAAAATCCTCCGCAAATGTCAAACCATTTCTTCCGTTTTCTCAGCTAGCAAACGGAGACCGTCTATTTGCCATAACAACAACAGTTGGTGTGTTAATTGTTTCAGACACTTGTGTTGGCACAATGTCTGATGAGTCCAATTCACCTGCAAACAACGAGAACCTGAGCGTTGAGTCCAAGGATAAGCAAGAGGGCGAGTTTGGTGACCCTGGCTCGGTCACTAAGAAGCCGAGAACTGATGATGCATTTGACAGCCAACAAGATCAAGGATCGGAAGCTTCGAAGGAAGGAACCGAAAGGAACAGTTATTTGCATGGTTCGTCGGAACTTAAAGAGGAAAATCCAAGTGTGAACGAAGTGGGTTTTCAAATTGAAGCAGAGGCGGCGGAAGACAAGGGTTCGAGACACACCATGGAGGATGCTTGGGTTGTGCTTCCTGACGCCAGCTTGGACTTTCCTGGAAAACTGAGGTAACAACCATGTAACTATAACATTCGCTTTGCTTAATTGCTTCAGTTTCATCACTTGTTCATTGTTACCTTTTGAATAATGCATCTTCTTCTAATTATTATTTTGACATTTTCCGTTCCTATATAGACAACTCGTAATGCGACTATAATTAGAGCCCTAATGCTTGGGCTACAAAACTTCCCTCCAAACAAAGTGAACCTTTTGGTTATTTATGTTATGTAACAACACGAATGGTTAGGTTGTGAATTTGTAACCACGTCAACAGTGCTTCTGGCAGAGGGGCGGTACAAAATTGAAAGGGTTAAAGTTAAAACAGATCTACCAGTCAGCCACGCTTTATGGGACATAATGTACTTGCGAGTGTGGCCAACATGAGGATGTTACAGTTGATGCATGGGAAGATGAAAACATTAGTGAATTTGGTAGGGATAGCACCAATTTAAGATAAGCTGAGGGAAAATAGACTGTGTGATTTGGTCACTGTCACTTACAATGAAGACCAATAGATGCCACCACAAAGTCAATTGATAAGACTAGTATTAATGGAAATGCTGGGGGGAGGGACGACCAAAATTATAGCATTCGCTTTGCTCAATATGAAGTCATTATCACGTTCATAATAATGTCCTCTTCAAAATTATATTGATCAAACAATATGAGCTCTAGATCCATGCTTCCCCATCTGTATCTCAGAGGTGTCCTGCTTCTGTTTTTCAGTTAAATATTCACTGTCTAAACTTGAAAACCAAGATCCAACTTTGTTCGGTTTTGTCCTTCCTGACAGATGTGCGCATTATGCAATTTATGATGGGCATGGAGGTCGACTAGCCGCTGAGTATGCACAGAAGCATTTACACAAAGATGTTCTTTCAGCAGGCTTACCACGTGAGTTGGTGTGTTTGCTTGGTCTTATTTTGTGCATGTTTAAGCATTTGGTGGGCCATGGATGTCATTTGACCCTGAACTAAAGAAACTGTGCGGATTTTTCTTATTTCTGCCATGGACTAGTTCCATCAGATTATTCCTCTTTTTTTTTTTTTTTTTTGTCAAGTGGTATGAGAATTACATTCCAAGAGTTGCAATAATGGGACGATGCATCAATCATGTGAGGTCCGAAACAACTAAGTCAAGTCCAATACATAACAATCCAAGAAACAGCCCTGGGGAAGAAATAAACTAACAATGAAACCATCCTGTATAGGAGCAATAGTAATCAATTCTTGCCTTCGGCAAGATTTGATCCCTTGACCTCTAAGTAGATAGGGCAACAGATTGACTTTTGGCCTTAGTGGTTTGTTTGGTGGTACCGGTAGTGCGCATGAAGCAAGAGTGATGATCCAAGACCAGGAGATACCTAAGAGTGATTCTTTTAAGTACTTAGGTTCAATTATTAGTAGTGATGGGGAGATTGCCGATGATGTGACCCATAGGATCCAAGTGGGGTGGCTGAAGCGGAGGAGCGCTAGTGTACTGTTTGACAAGAGGGTACCCACAAAATTGAAGGGAAAATTTTATGGAACTGCCATCAGACCAGCGATGCTTTACGGGATGGAATATTGGCCTACTAAGACACAACAGGCGAACAAGATGAGTGTAGCAGAAATGAGAATGTTGAGGTGGATGTGTGGTAAGACTAGACGAGACAGGATTAGAAATAAAACGGTTCGTGAGAACCAGATGTAGCACCCATAGAAGAGAAGTTGAGGGAAAATAGGCTAAGGTGGTTTGGGCATATCCATCGTAAACCAGAAGATGCGGTAGTTAAGAGAGCGGATAGAATAGCTTTGGATAGCAATGCTACGGGGAGAGGTAGACTGAAATTGACATTAGATGCTGTGGTGCGCAAAGATATGAATATATTAGGTGTGTGTGAACAAGTGGCCCTTTACAGAGCTCAATGGAGGAAAAGGATTCATGTAGCCGACCCCAAGTGATTGGGACATAAGGCTCGGTTTGGCCTCTAAGTAGATAGGGTACAAGAGTGGCCAACTAGGCTAGTTCTATTTTGTTCATCAGATTATTTCCTATTAGCATGATTGTGGTAGAGCTGTAGAGGTGGGTGGCCGACAAAATGGACGGGAAAAAACAGACGGGATTGAGATATATGCTGATGTTGACAAAACAAACAACAAGGAAATAGTTTATGAATGCAATGTAGAGGGCTCACAAATGCGCGGAATTGGGGTTGTGTTTGTTGGGTGAGATGAGATAGAGAAAGTGATAGGCCCGGGGAAGGTGTGGTGGTTTGTTGGTAGAGAAAACGGTGAATTGGTCTCACAAATTTATGGATTAAATGTCCTTGAAATTGTTTTGTTTTGATTAATGTTTTCGTAGTTCTAGAATGTGAGATCACGATTGTAAAGATCACGATTGTAAATTTATGTACTCCAAATGCCATGTATGGGATCCCATATCTTATGTGTATGTATTTACATGCTATTTGTGAAGTTTTTGAATATTTTAAATTTTTAATGCTAATCGCTATCTTGGTCTTCAAGAAGATATGAGTTCACGGACATTATACGTATTTGATTTTCATATACCAACATTTTACATATTCGATTTTCATAATGAAGGATCAGTAAAAGATGATAGGAGGTTCATGCTCATATTGGCTGCATGAATCTCTAATGGATTTACCCGATACATTTGATGGTAAGAATGAATTTTGGATTTTATGAATTTTGAAGGTTTTCAAGTGCAAAATGATCTTGTTGGAAATTGGTGCGATAATGAATTTATGATTTATCCACCTCGCAAAGTTCAATGGGTAGCATGTTTAAAGTTCGCTGTTTAAGTATCTTTATACCAGTTCCACTATAATGGTCCATTGACGGCGTCACGGCGCATATTTCACGTAGGCGCTACTTATGTTTCCCGATTTGGGTCCATTGACTGAGCAATTCTTAGTTAAACTTGGATTTTGAGTCTACCGACCAAGTGAGGTAATCCTGCATTTTGTGGGTGTTCAAAGCTTCATCATGGCTAACCCCTTAGGTAGTGTAGTCCCCTCATTCCCCATATACAAGGTAATTAGTTAAGGTTTCCTGGGTAGTGTAGTCCCCTCATTATACATATACAAGGTAATTAGTTAGGGTGAAACCCTGGGCACCCTCAAACCACATGATTCATTTGATGATCGCTTAGTCAATGTACTGAAATTATGGGATCTGCTTAGTTATTGCTCCATCGACTGACCTTAATCGCTTACATGGTGTAAATTATTGCAGTTATGGTTGGTCGATGAACCCTTACATAGGAATTTGCTATTAAGATGCTTAGTTGGTGAACTTTAAACACACTACCCTTTGGACTTTGTGAAGTCAGCCAATCATAAGCGTGCCATCTTCCAACAAAATTATTTTGGACTCCATCCCAATCTTGATTCACCTACAGATTCATGATGGTTTTTCACGCATCGTGAATCGAATTGTGAACCAAATTGTGAATCGTATGGTTCTTATATGAACATGAAGCACAAGCTAACTATCAAAGTACTAACGGTTCTCTTAGAGATCTTCCGATAGGAAAATCAAGTACATAAATTTCAGCGAACTATTATCTGCTCAACAGACTCTGTTGGGGATCTAGTACAAAATTAATTCATAAATAATTTACAAACATATGTTTATAAATTGATCAATCAATGTGTGTCTAATCCTGAGGGAATTTCAAATATATATTGTGGTGGGCTTATGTTTGTTACGCTAATTGTTGGAGTTAAATTTTGGTTAGCCCTGACACCACGCTAATTTCCTTCATCCCTCTTCTGGAGCCTGCAAAACAAGACGCCGTCAGAGGCTCCCAATCATAATAAATGATATGAGCATTCTTTGACAGGTGGCTACTTGTATCTTGTTTGCATTTTGCTTGCTTATCCGAGAAGGTTCGTATCTTCTTGGCTATTCTTTCTGCTGACTACCCCTTTGGCTGGGCACTCTTTGTGCCAACAATTCTTTTGGTTGGACACTCTTTGTGCCCAGTGCCTAGCTCTCCACTTGACACCATCTTCGGGTGATCGATTTTCTGATCCCAAGTTTGGCAACTCTGTATTGCCGATGTCTTTCCTGCTCGTAGGAATGTCACGTGTCACGGGCTATTGTTTTACTTGTTTAATGATGGCTAGTCTTGACTTCGTGCCCATTGATGCTGATTAATTTCTCCTCCCATAATGGTATTGGATAGTTTATTTTATTATCATGAGCTACAAACTAATTTCAATGACAGGGAATTCATTAAATTATGAGACCATTTTGCCCCTTTTTCCCCATTAGCACACACCCACCCATCTCCTTTCCACACTCTCTTCTCACCCAAAATAATCCACCCCCTTCCCTTAGTTCCCTACCAACAAAACTGCCACCACCACAGATTGTGAAGTAGTTAAAAAACCAGTACCCCTTTCTTCTTCTTTTGTTTTCTTCTGATTTTCCTCTCTGTTGGTTGGTTAATTTCTACATTGTTTATCTGTTTTTTCTTGTGAATTTGAATTATTGGTGAGCGCTTTGAAATCTCTGACTCATTTTTAAATGGATTTTATCCTCCCAAATCCATAATAATTGAAACGCTTTTAAATTTGTTTCCATGGCTTTGGTTTCTCTAATCAAAGTTTTACTCATCATGCTCTATGAAATCGCAGTTGGATGTAAAAGCGGCCAAGAGAGCTATACTTGATGGTATGTTAGTTTGTACTCTTCTTTATTCATTGTGGATTATAAGTGGAATGTCTTTTGGTTTTTTGTTTACGTTTCTTTTTGTCGTTAATAGAGATTTAATTTGCTGTTTCCTTTACAACAAAGGCTTTCGACGAACTGACGAGACCCTCATTCAAGAAAGTGCTGCAGGTATTGTTAAGTTGCTTTCTACACAATAAGCATTCTAGTAAATTGTCTTCCTTAAATACGCTCTTTGATCATGTTAATAAATGGTTCACTGATTAGATGATGTTATTTCTGTTGCTTGATTGTAGAGCTTCATGTTTAAGACAATAATAACTTTTTGCAAGAGATTTTAGTGCTTTGTACGAGGATCTACTTCTTGATTTAGAGACTGCAACTCATAGTTTTGGATGTGGATGCTTAATACTGAGTTGAGTCGTTTAGGGTTTTAATTTGGCCAGGTAATGTTTGTATCTGGTATTGGTTAAAGTGTCAAACATTAGCAGTTTATGATTTGGAGTGCAATGGTTATGAATTTCTCGTCTTATCTTTGATAAGAGTGAAATCTCAAATAACTGATGAGTTTTCTCTTTTAGACCTCTTTCATGGCCCTCTTGGTACAGGAATAGGTAGGAGATGGCGGAACTTTCTTCTAGGGAAACTAAATTGTGTTTTTTACCCCTCGTTTTTTGGTTGAGCATGGAAGAAACGGATGCAGGTTGGTTCTTGAATTTATTATTACAGCCTTAAGGTCAGTGGCGACTCCATGAATTACGACCATCGGGTCATTCACGAACAAAAAAACCAATGATAACAACCGACCCCCACCCTTTTGCACATAGCAGCGCCGCTGCTTAAGGTTAAGGAAATTGTGTAGTTTAAAGGGTAATAAAGAAGTGAGACCCTTTTGTTCTCCTTATCTCTACTTACATGTCGACAAAAAGGAAATGGCAAGGCCAGAGGGAAGGTGAAGGCCTCCTTTCCTTTCCCTTAATCTTCTTTGCTGAGAAGTTAAAAACATTCTTCATCACTCTCTTGCTCCCTCATGATACATTTAGCTTATGCAATGTCTTTCGCGTGGTTTCTTCATCTTTTGTTTACTTTCCAGCCCATTGTTGCCATCTACGACGGATAAATTTGGTTGTTTTTCTGTTTCTGGACAAGATGATGGTTGTTTTAGTTTGAAACTTTGAGGGAATGTTGGGTCTTCATAGTCATTATCAGAGTTTACATTGTGTTACTTAGACGTGCTTTGAGAATGCAGAAAAACTTCATTCAGGGTTTAAAAAATAGCTCTCCTCCTGTGGAGCGCGCCCCCGCCCGCCTTTTGCTTTGATCTTTCTGTCTTGGACATGCACACATGCAACCGCCCAAAAAACATTTTGACAAGTTATATTACACATGTTAATAACAGAAGTTTAATCCTTGAAACCTTGGCGTGCACTTGTCTACGTGAAATTAAAAGCTAAAACGCATCGCTTGATGCTTCCTTGTTGAACAGAATTAGTAAAAAAATATCCCTGGCCTAAATATACAGAGACATCTTTCTACTATGGTTTCTGTACTTTATGTCATCTTGCATTCATTTGATAGATCCTGGTGAAGTAGAATTTCTTCTTTCTGACAAGTTGGTTATATATTCTTCTCAGGGGGTTGGCAGGAAGGTGCTACAGCTGTATGTGTTTGGGTATTAGGCCAAACAGTAAGTTTACTTTTATTCTCATGTGATACTTAACGGTTTCTACTGCCCAATTGCGAAGTTATTTTCACAATAGATGGGATTTTCTCAGGGTATCGTCTGATTAAGTATGGTCAAGGTTATATCTGACGCATTGCTCAAAATTTTTGTTTCTAGTTAATCATTTGGTTGTGATAATGATCAGCTGTTACTTGTCAGTCGATGTGTATTTCTACCTGTGAGCTTCAGTTGGAAAGTTATTTCTTTATCTTTTCCTTTTCTTTTGAGTTTTATTTTTGTTTTCCTAGTCCACCAAAGGTTCACTCGATAGAGAACTGAAATCATCATGAATCTTTTTTTCTTTATTGTTGTGTGTTAAGGATCTTTACTCGTAAGTTGTATTTTGGTGATATTTTGGCCTTACTTGTCCCTTACTGTCGTATTAGTTGGACCTTGTGGGAGGGGGATGCGTAATAAGGAAAAGGTAGGAAACCTGCGGTCCCCAAATTAGTTTTGAGTTGCAAATGTTAGCTATGAACCCAAGCACAATCACCAGATGTAGAAGTGCCATGCTTTGTCTAATTTTTTTTTTTTTGGAAGTGTATAAGGAAGGAATGGCAAGAAATTCATTAATATGAAGTATTACAATCTACCGTGTGCATCTAATACAATTGATAAAAAGACCTAACACAAATGAGTGAGACAAATAACACATACTAATCAAATGAAGTTAAACCAGCGATAAATTGATGAGATGGCTAGATGTCGGAGTAGCGCATGCGACTTGTCGATGTACAACTGTCACGGTAGTTCCACAATTGATGGGGGCTTCCCACATAGACTGACCGATACCAACCAAGTGACTTTTTTTTGCACTTATAGTAGAGAGCACTGCGTGTATGGAAAGAGACGTCATGCAACTAGATGGCGGAGAGACCAACTACAGTGCATAAATTAGTGGAGAAAATGCAGAAAAACAAGCGCAACCGTGATTATTGAACAATGAACTACTAAAAGCAAAGAAACCACCCCCGCAAATTCTCACCTACCCACCCCAACGCAGAAAATTTCAGCTGAAAACTTATAATAAACCATAATAAACTTAAACTAATGCATCTCAAGGGAATCGAAACCGTGGTAAGTCTAATCCGTCGGCAACGAGCAACTCAAAAGCAGATATGATCCCAACAAGGCTGCATCAGCAAAAACCCCCAAAACAAATAACAGCAGACAAGCATGCATATAACAGTATGCAGAAATAAGAAACCCGATCGGATAGGACGGGGAAGGGAATAACGGAGAGGGGAACTGGATCCAACCCAGTGATTTAAATTCGTGAGGCGTACGCGAGGCGACAAAGCCCTTGGCGGAGCAAGGCGAGGCGAGCGAGGCGAGGCGAGCGCCTCATTGAAGCGAGGCGAGCGTTTAAAAAAAACGTAATATGAACTACATAAATGACCAATATTCACTCCTACTATCAAAACAAGAACAAACACCACCATATTGCATAAATAACCAACAATCCAACATTCCAACATAGAAATACTAGTAAAATACGCTCAAAATGTAACAAACTAACAATCTAGAATTCCAGATATTCCAAACAAGACATCATCGGTCATCCTTTCATCACTCATCACCAATATCTTCATCTTCTTCATCATCATTTGACTGGTATCTATCCACATCTTTCTCTTCTCCTTCATCTTAAACAGTGTCATCACATTCTTCTCCTTCTCAATCATCTACACAAAAACTTGATGCTTTTGAACGCTTCTTCGAAGTTGTTGGTTTATGAGTTGACCTAGTTACTTTGCTAGGTTGTTCAACCCCACTAGCCTCCGCAACAACATTCCAATCCAAATCTTCACCGTCAAATACAAGCTCATCCTCCAATTTCCCAATCAACCATTCATTGCTCTCATCAATGTTCTTCAAGGAAATCGGGTCAAATTTGCCGCGGTTCGCATATCGACGCTTCAATGTTCTATTGTACTTAACAAACACCAAGTCGTTGAGGCACTTTTGATCTAGCTTATTTCTTTTTTTGGTGTGAAGCTGCAAAATAAAGTTAAAAGGGATTTAAGAATTTTAAGTTCATATCACACGATTCACACCTTCAAAACGATTAGAAATCTCTTAATGTACTACTCACATGTTCGAACACACTCCAATTTCTCTCGCATCCGGATGAACTGCAAGTAAGGCTAAGGATCTTGATGGCAAATTTTTGCAAGTCAGGAGTTTCACGGCCAAATGACTTCCACCACTCAACTGCACATTGCCAATTAGTTATATTGTCGCAAAGGACAAAGAACAAAGAGGTAGTATTTAAGGCTTCTAACCACAAAGAGTAAGAAATTGTGATCACCTGGTGACCTTGTAGTTCTTTGCCTAATTGCTATGTCCTTTTTGAAGATTTCCTCCTCCTCCTCATATAATGCTATCTGATGAAGAATTTCATCCTGCATCCTCGCAGTTGGGACCAACCTTTCAATACAGTCCACCAAACCCTTCCATACCTCTTTATCAGCTTTCATCCTTGCACCATCTTTGTAAAAAAACGCAAGGTTCAAATAGTAGCCTGTTGCATGCAGAGGTTGATGCAATGGCACTTCCCACCTCGCATCAATGATTTCAAACACAGTTTTATACTTGTCTTTATCTCCGCCAAACGTGTTTATAATAGTGTCTTTGGCCCTATCCATGGCCTCGTAGATGTATCCCATTGCTGGTTTTTCTTCACCATCAACCAAACGAAGTACTTTAACTAGAGGACATGCAAATCTTAGGGCTAGCAGGACATTGTTCCAAAACGATGGCGACAACATTATTTCTGCTACCTTTTTACCATCCGCCTCTTTTGCCCACTTGCTCTTACTCCAAGCCTCTAATGTGAACATCTTTCTTAGGTTATTCTTTTGTTGATGAACCATTTGTAAAGTCAAAGAAGCTGTTGCAAAACGAGTCTTTGCTGGCTTAATCAACTCTTTTCTTTGGGTAAAGTGTCTCATCATGTTCAACAATGTCGGACGGTTATAGATATAACCGTGTACCTTGATCGCCCTTTCCCATGTCCTCTTCAAATATGGCAACTTGAAAATGTCTTCTAACATTAAATCCAAACAATGGGCAGCACATGGAGTCCAATACAAATGTGGTCTTTTTGCCATCAACAACTTCCCTATCATAAGTTAGAACAAGTACAATAAAATTCTAAGAGTAAGTAATAAAGTAAGAAATAATACATTTGAGACTTTGAGTAATAACTAGTAACTAACATATGGCAATTCATTGTTACCTGCCATTTTATTGTATGCGGCACTATCCGTGACAACTTGGACCACATTAGCTTCTCCGAGTCGCTCCACATACTCATCAAGCAACCTATACATGCTGTCCCCGGTTGTGGCATGACTCGATGCATCAACCGATTCAATAAACATGCTACCTTTAGGACAATTAACCGAAAAAATTATCAATGACCTATTCTTTCGATCCGTCCATCCATCACACATAAGAGTGCATCCATTTTCCTCTCTCTCCTTCTTGTGGTCCTCCATTTGTTTGTTCACATTTTCCACCTCTTTTTTAAGAAGAGGGACACGCACTTGATAATAAGTCGGCGGTGTTAAACCAGGGCCATACTGCCCAATAGCCTCAATCATCGGTGCAAAGGACTCCACATTGACAACATTGAGAGGTATTCCAGCATCGTAAATCCACCTCGCAATAGCTTGATGAGCCCGCTCTTTCAACAACTTCTTTTGCGGCGTATTATCAACTTTAGGTTATTTCCCACTTCTCCTATTCTCTACCTCGATCTCTGGGTCAAGGGTGAAGTAAGCATCCATAGGCCCTTTGGTCTTGGGCTTCTTAAGTTGGAACTTGGAGCCGGAGGTAGCAGTGGCAGCAGGCCTCTTAGGAGGAGGCTTCGATTGTACATAAAACTCATCCTCATCAATGTCCTCATCATTGCCCGTTTCATCAAAATCTGGAAGAGGAGTTATGCTCGACGCCGCTTTCTTTTTCTTACACATAAATGCCCTAATTTCCTCTTTAACTGGCTCTGGGCAATTAGGACATGAAGTCACGTCAGGATATCCTCCAACAAGGTGTAGCTTCACCCGGTAAATACTCCCATTAACCACTTTGTTACAAAAATTACATGTGAACCTGAACTTATTTTCTTCATGTCTCTTTGAATACTTCCAAGCAGGATCGGTTCTATTCGACATCTACAATATCTTTACAAACAAAGGAGATAAAACATAATTCACAAAATGCGGAAACTATAAAGTATAGAGATGGCAAATGCAGAAGCCAGAAAGGCAGAAACTATAGTGTACTGTGTGTGTACTGAATGTCTGAAATTGAATCTACAGTATCTACTAATATTATTTTCAGTCGAATCAGTCCCACTCCCAACTATAAGTTTTCTGATAATATCATAATCCTACAAAAATTACTGTATATACTATATAATACACAAAAATTACTGTATATACTATATAATAGATACTGTATATACTATATAATATACAAAAATTACTGTATATTCTACAAAAATCAGTCCCACTCCCAGCTGGTCGTCGACTGACCCAAAAGGGTGAGAGGGAGAGGGAGGGAGAGAGAGAAGAGGAGAAGGGCAGAAGGCCGACTGACCCAGAAGGGGGTGAGAGAGAGACCGACTGACCCAGAAGTGCGTACTGCATGTGTGTGTGTGTGTATACACCTGTCGGCAGCAAAAGAAGAAGAAGAAAAGGAGCAGCTGAGAAGAGGAGGCGAGAGAGAGACTGAGAGATGTGTGTGTGTGAGAGAGAAGAGAGCTTACCTTGGACTTCGAAGTTCGATCGCAGAGAGAAGAGAAGACTTCGTTCGCAGAGGAGAAGAAGAGAAGGCGGCGTCGATCCAGGTTTGTGTAATTGTAAGTTGTTTTTGCCCTTTTATGTGTGTTTGACCTGGACGACGCCTAGGCGAGCGTTTCAGGTCGCCTCACGCCTCGCGCCTAGTCGTGATTTCAGCGCCTAGGCGCTCGCCTCTTCCATGCTCGCCTCGCCTCACCACCGCGAGGCGTCCCAGTCTCGCCTCGTCGCTCGCCTCGCCTAGGCGCGATTTTTTAATCACTGATCCAACCAGAGAAAAGGAAAAAAGAAAAAGAATCCCAATTGAACGGGGAGGGGTAGATCTTAGAGCCGACCGGCAATTGGAAGAGGGAAGGGAAGCCGCTCGGCGGCGGAGGACCCCGGAGCTCTGTGGCTTCCACATGGAGGGGGACTGGAGGGATGCTTATTGATGGTGGATGCTTTTTTTTTTTTTTTTTTTGGGTGGGGGTGTGTGTCCTCCCCCACCACCACATTTCCCCACAACACTCGCCGAGCACCGCCTCCTCCCCCACCACCACATTTCCCCACAACACTCGCCGCCCCCTCCCCCACCACCACATTTCCCCACAACACTCGCCGAGCACCGCCTCCTCCCCCACCACCACATTTCCCCACAACACTCGCCGCCCCCCCCGCGACCTAGATCTGGCTGTGCTTCCCTTTTACGCGTTTTGTTTCTCTCTCTAGGATGGAGTGCATCTAAAGTTTTTTGTTATTGGTTTTTTGTACCGCTTTGATTCTATTCTTCCCCCATTGTTCTGCATTTTCTATGTGGCATGTTGTTTATTGGTGGTATTGGGAACTGATGTACTGGTGGCCTTTTCGGGTGTGCCCATTTTCCAATCATGGAAGGTTATGAATTTGTCTTGGTTAGTTAATCATTTCTTCAGGATGTTACTGTTTATGTTCAATTTCATTCTTCTTCATGATTTCATGAGTCATAAATATCCTTGGATCAATAGAAGAACAAAATTTGGATAACAAAACCATTGAAAAGGGCATGAATTGTGGTGACATAAGTTGCTCCTCTAGATGTTCAATGGACTAGTGCTGAACCGAATCCCCTAGTAAGTGTGATTGACTCTTGGCTAATTAAAGAGCTATCTTACTGTTAACTGAGATATGTCAATTTGGGACAAATATATGCGCTCTCTTACTTTTAACTGAGGTATGTCAATGTAGGACAAATATATGCACAAAATTTTCAATTTGCTTTGCAAATATTGGTGTGTGTTGTTGCAGTGTTCTTATATTCTTTTTTTGAAGGATGCATGGGAAAGTTATTATATTTCTTCTGCTCCATGTTCTCTAGGTGTTTGTTGCTAATATTGGGGATGCAAAAGCAGTTGTAGCGCGGTCATCTGCTGTTGATGGTTTCAAGAATACTTTAGATGGAGTTACTTCATTGAAGGCTATTGTTTTGACAAGGGAACACAAAGCCATCTACCCACAGGAACGTACACGAATTCAGAAGGTAAGGTCTATGTCAATGGGAATTGTGGAGAGCAACATACCGCATTCTCGTCGTCTATTCCATGAGTCCGACGTTATTAAATCCATTGCAGATAGGTTACAATATTCTTGAGCACTCTGGGATGGATGGCATGTATTCCAGAAAGCTAATATCGAATGTTGTTGTATCTAACTAGATGTTTACTATTACTTCCTAGATGCCTTTAGTTGAAAATTTCATAATTCAAGTCTGCATCTGCAGTTATTCAGATGATAATAACATTGATAGGGAAACTGATTCTGAAGATTAAATTTTCCTTAATATCCAAGGAGGCGAGTGAAGTGTGATTATTATTGCAGTGACTGCAGTATAGAACCTTGTGCAATTTAATAGGATAAATTAAAAAGAAAGCCGTGGCATGAAATGGGGATGAATCACAATAAAAATTTTGAGTGTTCCAGTAAGATTGAAGAACAACATATGAAACTAGAGGCTGCTTTTTTACTCTACTGTTACAAACACAATGTCACGTTTGCAAATATTCTATTTCTGCTATAGGAAATTGTCAAATGTATTGTTTTCCCAAAATCCAATCTAACGTATGTAGATTATTCGTAGACTATGATTCGATGAGTCAGACACTCAGACTCGAATTTGTTTTTCACCTTTCCACCATTTCTTTCCTCTTTAAGCAGTGGATTAGTTCATGGTAAAACATAACCTGAAAGAAATTGATTATCATTCACAAAATTTCTGCTGCCAATCTCTCTTTGTTAAGATGTTCTCTGTCTCTCTCTCTCTTAAACTCGCAACACACACACACAAAAATTTCAACCCCCACTGTCAACTACAGGTCCTTTTACTTCGAGAAGAAAAAGTAAAAAACATACTTCCAGAGTTTCGAAATGAAAAAAATTATGAAGAATCAGAATTGACAATAAGCAGAGAGAGAATGTCATATCTGCACATTTTTGTTTCTGACATAGAGAAAAGATAAGGGCACACATGTGATGCAACGAGGAGGGCTGCGTATGCATATAAGTTCAGCATATGTTGATATCGCCATAGCTGTGAGAATATTGCAGTCAGTGGGGTTTCATTCATATAGTTAAGGAAATTGTAGGAAGATAAGGAGTGAGATGTTCAGAGTATTTCAGGAAATTTGGATTTCGTTTTGTAACTGAAGAAAGGGCTCATTTTGATATGTTCACCCTATCAGTTGAGTTATCAATGATGTGGGTAATTTTGATGGAAAAAAGTAATTTACATAACTTCAAATGGTAACTAAAAGCTTCAAACTATGCTTAAAACTTCTGTTTGAAAAAAAAAGGACAGAGAGAGAAACATAAAAATTCTAATATATCAGTTACTTTAAAACATTTGATTCTTTATATGCTTAAATAAAGCTCAAATCCTCTATGATGCGGAATGGAGCTTGTACCTTTAATCTTTTTATGCTGAGCATGTACCTTTAATCTTTTTATGCTTAAAAATCTGGATCTGTTTAACTGAAAAAGTGGCAGTCCTTGCTCCTTAGCGATGAGATTTTAGGTGATATGTCAAAGCTAGTTTAAAACCTTGGTATAAAATGACGCCTGTTGCAGCCCCATAGTGGCTAAGTGAGACTTTTCAGATGATATTCTCTCTGCTATTATAGCTAGAAGTTCGAAGTAGAATATTGACAAGCTTGTCAGTTGTCAGTGTTGACTGAATAAAAGGATGATGCGTAGGTCCAAAAATTGCATTTGGTAATTCAAAATATCTTCAGAGATAAGAGTTCTATTATGGAAGCAGTCATTGTTCGCTCCTTGCGTATTTAATTCTTCTATGGAGTTTATAATTCGTTAATTCAGTTACCTTGTACGTTATTATACATTTTGTTAATAAGCGCTCAATTTTCAGGCTGGTGGTTCTGTAAGTTCTAATGGACGACTTCTAGGCCGGCTTGAAGTTTCCAGGGCCTTCGGTGATCGGCAATTCAAAAAGGTATGTTAGTTCTCTCATTTAGACAATTTTTGAAGGCCAAGAGAAAAAAAGAAAAGGTTCGTAATAATATTTGTTAGGCGAATCTTTTATTTCTCAACATGGAATTTGGCCTTTCATTCCTATCCTAATGTGTACTTTGGTTTCCTGATGTATGTATGTATGTATGTGTGTCTCTCTGTGTGCGCGCGCGTGCACGCATGTGTATTTTTGCCTGTAGTTTGTTCCAATGTGTAAGCATAATGATGGCATCCATTTTTCGTTCTTTGTTTTCTATTTTCATATTTCCTTCATTGATATTGATCTAGTGTACTGTCACCACCTGATGTCCTTTGAGGATAACTTTGCAGAAAATTGTACTTTCAGATGGCTTGGATCTGTTACTTCAGTCTTTGCTCTTACTAGAAAGGCTGGAGCACTTCAGAACTTTTAAGATGTATTGAAAGTTGGCTTATCTCCCTAACCCCTCTTCGTTTTTCTTATACGTCGTCAGATAGAAATTGTTAGTGGATAACATTTCAAATTTGGAATTTGGCTGGAAAATTGGGGTTATGTGCACACAAAAAATAACAACCTGGGGATGACTTGAGATCTAGTAAATTAAGGTTAAAGAAATGTGGAAGAACATGAGATATGAAGAAAATGTTACTTATTTATTGCTTAGGAAAAGGCCGTGAAGGAGAGAACAATAACACAGGTACCCAGGCTTTTCTACATTGAGTCCCTTTTCTTCTGGTGATGAGAATTATGCTTACTGCCTTTGCTCCATGTCTCTGCAAGTTGATTCATTGTTCTTGATCTTTGAATCTTTCAGAATTTAAGATGCACTCATGCCAAACTGAGTAAGTGAACTGCAGGTGGGTGTCATCGCAACACCAGATATTCATTCTTTTAACCTTACAGAGCGAGACCACTTCATTATTCTTGGCTGCGATGGCCTGTGGGGGGTATATCTTCTCTGACTGTCTCTTTTGCCTTAATTCTTAATCTATTCTGTCGGGGCATTTTTCAAGTTTTATTATTAATTTAAAGTTGATCTTTCGGGGTTTCAGGTATTTGGACCATCTGATGCTGTTGAGTTTGTTCACAAGCTGCTAAAGGTTTTGATTTATCTTTGATCTTCCCATTTTTTTAATGCATCAGTGTAAAGGTTTGAATGCATCTTTGAGTTTCCTACTTTTTTTCCCTTCTCATAGGAGTAATGTGGTGTTTGGTCAGACCAACTGCATTGATTGAAATATCCCTTTCATCCCACACCGGGTGTGTATGAGACTTTTAAGTGTTGATATTGAACTACCAGACTAGTATACCAAGTAACTTGAACTGAAGCCTTCGGGCAGATGTTCATAGGCCCACCACTTTGATAGGTTACTGGGTTAATAACTGGTGGGTCATCCCATTCATGCAGTTACTGATATCATTGTCCTTCAAATTCTGCTTTCGAGGAGTAAAAGCAATATGACTACTAAGATTCCGATAATGCATCTAATTGTTTTCCACTGTGGTGTGAAACAGTCACTTACCATATCGGATTCAGTTTGTGAGGTTTTAAGCAAATGAATGATTTTGCTAGAAGTACAAGACGGAGGGGGAAAATCTTCCCCATGTTCTGTTTTCATCTCCCCCCTTTTCAGTTTCTTAAAGGAGGCACTCTATGTTTGCCTATATGTAGTTGGGTTATGTGAGGTGTCTCTTTGCAGTTGGCCATGCTTACTGCTTAATGATACTTGAAAGAATTTTAAGAGAAGCTATCTCAAGTTCTCAACCTTTACAATTGTTTGGCAGGAGGGCTTGGCAGTTGCAGCTGTGAGCCGACGCCTTGTTAGGGAAGCTGTCCGGGAGCGCCTGTGCAAAGATAACTGCACTGCTATTGTTATTGCTTTCAAGCGCAAGTAGTTAGAAGCTGCTCAAATTCTGTCGTGGTGTTCAGTTTCGTGCTCTTTGCGAGCTTAGTTACGTGGCTTTGTTGTCGTCGTTGTTATGTTCTTTTGTTTTTGGGCAGTGTGTAAGAAAGTTACACGGTGTTATCGTTGTAGCTTATTGCGCAAATCTAATCTGTTGTATGGGTTCGTAGAACACTTAAAACATGATGTTTCCCTTTTTCGTTGTTTCCAAGGGTCTTACATCACTGAACAAAAATGGCTGAACCCAGTGCCAAGGCTTGCAAAATGTACGAGAGAAGGTGAAATCTAGAATTGTAACCTCTCAATACTGGAAGGCTAATTGTAATGACTTGAATCGACTCAGCTCTGGGGCTGATGGCCAATGTCGTCACAGCTGGTCACGACCACTCATAGTTCAATTAGAGATGGCAACGGTGCGGTTCCAGTTATTGGCGAAACCATAACCGAAACAAATACCTAAAACCTTAACCAAGACCGGCAGTTTTCATTTTATCTAAACGACAACCAAAATTACGGTTTTCAGTTTGGTATTGTTTTTCACCGAAACCTAGCAGCCATGAATACGTTTTCAGCACAGATTGATGACCAGTACAGAACTCAAATGGCAAGCAATGCACATTTAGCACTTCACACTTTTAACTAATACCCTTCCGTTTGGTCCAGCTAATCTATTTACAAGTCAAACATCTCACTATCTCAGTGTTTGAAGGTATCATATACTTTTGATGAAAGAACAAAGCCCGCATATTCTTAGTCGACAAACCATTTTCTGTCTCAAACTGTTCGAATAACAAAGTCGAATTCATAAGTTGAAATTTTGGAACCAGTCTCTTAACTGATACTAATTAACCTCTTTCATTTTTGTGAGTCGTTTGTTGTCTTCTGCTACTGTGAGTCAAGAGGGGCGGATTATTTTAGACAAAAACCCTAATAGAGGTATCAGTATGCAGAGGTGTATATATGTAGGGTAGATATGTAAAATTTTGGTTAAAAACCCAACTAAACGGTTCATACGGTGCGATTAAACAACGGTTCGGGCTCAATCAAGTGGTTGTAAGTGTAGGGTTTGTTTTTGTTGGAAAGGATAAGTGTAGGTTTAAGCGTGAGTAATTCTACAGATAGATGTAGAGATACAGATGCAGATACAAATACAGAGGTATTTGGAGCTTCCGGTACATGTGGGTTCCACACAACGTGTGAGGGATCCATAACCATTGGACAGGGTTTTGTGTCATTCCATCTTGGCCCCTAGCATTTTGTTGAAAAGTGGATAATCTTCCATGGTAGATGAAGGATGTACCAAAAATAAAAACCGATATGATATGCTTTTTTTTTTCTTTCTAATTTTGGGTAACGACGGTTCCTTGGCTTGGTCCCATTAATTTCCAAGTACATGCACTATCCGTCCATTACATTTCAAGCTTGGGGAGTTAATGCAATTTCATTAGTAGTCTACTATCTATCTATTGAGATTCAAACCTAAAACCTGTCATATGAAAGTTGTATGTTTCGGCGAACTGGATAAACCCAACTAGACTAGTTTATGGGTGTTACTCCCAAACAATGAAGATGGAGCCCTCACAGAACCAGCCTCTATGAGTAATATGTATGCATCAAGTACACCTACAAATTAGGTCCATCTGCATGTATCAGTGCCATATCAATTGAATTAGGTCCAACCGATGGCTGGAATATCTTATTAACTGCTCCTGATTGTGTCTTAGTATCTTTGTTGTCAATCTCTGATTAAGGACTTGACCAGATGAGAGAACTCTATGTTTGTGGTTTACCAAAGAAAATCAGAGTTTGGAGACAGCCCCATGTTCTGTCCAAATGATTGTATTCTCATAGTAGGTGCTTTTTTTTGGCCCCCAAAAGTACTCTGTTTTTTTTTTTTTTTTTCTTTCTCTGTAAATAAACGGTGCATTAAGAAACTAAGAGTGTACAATTTTGGGGTTTCGCAGCCTGTACCAAATATGCATTAAAGTAAATTAACAATACAAAGTGGAATAGTTAGGTAAATATATAAATCTTCTACCGAGGTTAGAGCATCATTGCCAATGCATTCCCACATTGATTTGCTTCACGATAGACATGCTTGATAGTCATAACTTCAAACTCCTCCACAAGGGACCTGCAATCAAACAAAACTTTACCAAATGGATGGTTTGTGGTATTTTGATGCATAATGAGTTGTGTGGCACCCAAAGCATTGACTTCTAAGGCTAGAGAGAGAAGCTCTGCGATGGGTTCCCCCAGCCCTTCACCGCCCCCCCCCGAATCTTCCTTCCTCCCCTCAATCCCCCATCTCAAAACTTCTCATCTCCTCTTGTTTTCTTTCTAAGCCTATGGTTGTGAGGTGGTTGAGACTTTTTCCTTAAGAAGATCAGACTTCCCACTCTTCCCATCATTTTTGGAGTCAAGAGCTAGATCTAGGGTTCTAGATCTGGTTTCTTGGAACCAATTCAACGGCGACGGTGGTGGCGTCTCCAATAGCTTCAGCCTTTAGCCTACGGCGGGAACGAGCTCAAGTTGGTGTGACGGGTCCATCCAGGAAAGTCTGCTCTGTGTCCATACTTGACCACTCCAATCTTGGCCACTCTAACCACCCCCCCTCCCCCCTTCACGAGTGTGATTGACGGGTTTGATTCCGGCGTCTTGGCTCCAGGCGCCTTTTGTTTTGTTTGTTTTTTGTTGTATTTTGTTCTTTGTTTTCTTTGTGTTTTTGGACCGATAGTGTATGCTTGTGTTGTAATGTTTTCTTATATATATTAACTGCATTTTCTAGTTGGTAAAAAAAAGGTATGAACTTACACTTCTCGCTTCTTGACGTTTTCTTCCCTAGTAAGGATAAGGCCATCACGCAGCGCAGAGAGTTGGGTCATAAGACTCGAGTTGGCATGCATGTTTCTGTGAAAATTAACCACCTAGCCATCTTCCATAATGGTTGAGAAGTACTCCTGCCGTGGAGGCTACCCCGATGGGGAATTGAACGTACGCTCAATTGTGTTAAGTTAGACAAAATTTTCTCGTGAAGGGACCCAACCCACCCACAAGGATGCATGCCCCAGTGCCCCTACCCAACCAACACTGTTTTCTTCTATGGTAACCTCACAACCCTCCCATGTTTGTTACTAAGAAACAGAGACTTAATTTTGGGAATAATGTGTCACCGAATTACGTTAGGAAAACATGATGCACCAACGAGTGGGGTGAAATTAAGAGAAATAAGCATTAATCATAATTTGTGCGCGCAAGTGAAGCAGAATAAGGGGGTGTTCCCCTTTTAGAAAAAGTTCCTTTTTTTCGAAATGAGGAAATTTCAAACTCAAATATAATGAAAATAAAAAAGAATTTTTTAATTTTTTTTGCACCGTTTAAAAGATCTCAACGAGATCTATCAAACAAGATCCATATTGGTAGGAAAATTATTTACGTAAACACATGATTTTTGAGCTTGAAATTACCTTCTTTTTTCAAAAGTTCTTTTTTTACGAAACCGGAACGCCACATAAGATAGTCATCAATGAAAAGAAAGAGGTGGCCGGGCCATTCTTCAATTACCACCTGGCCAACGTGCTATTCCTCTACCTTGTCTCCCATAGCATATTTCAATTATCAAGTCTTAACATCAGCCAGAATTCACACTTACAGCTCTTGCCCAACCACTTCCATTTCCAACTTGGCTAATGAGGGGAGGAGAAGGCCCCTTCCTTTCCGGCGGGTGATATCATCCATGAGTGTCAGAAATGACAGCTTCAATTCGCAGGCAGGATATTGAAATCGGGCACCGCAGGAATTAGTTCTTTACTAGCCAGGGGCTTGAAACGAAGGGTAAAGTTCAGAAGACCCGCCTTGTCGATCGTTTGAACCCAGGGAGGTCTCAATCAAATAAAGAATTTCAGAACTAGCTTAAATGATATAAAAAAAAGCCTCGTTGCAAGAGGGGATTTCTAAGATAGGAATCTCCAGCAGTGCCGGCAAGATCATCCATTGGTTACGTCGGCCCCACGGAAGGAAACAAAATGGACCTTTAGATAAAGCCCAAAAGCGATCATATATATCTGCAGTCGAAAGATTTTTTTTTTTTTTTGATCCTTAGTTAACAGATTTATTTATAATAATCTGTTTTTTTATTTATAATAAAAACAGATTATCATAAATAAAAAACACAGTCATAATTTATTATTAGACATGCAGTACATATGTCTACTAATCATATGCATGGCAAGTACAGGAGTGCAGTGCAGTTAGTGTCTCCCTTATGCTTTCATGCACATGAGCAGGGTTCGGTTCCCGTAAGCACTTATTTCCTTTCCCAAATCCCCTAGAATAGAGTATATTAGGATAGAATTAATGGAATCATATGCGTGTGTTGTACAGTTGTACTCGATAGAAAAACATATTCTGGTCATATGATTAAGAAGGATGCAGAGTTGTTATTAGCAAAGGCACATTCAAATCTAGAACCACTTCTTTGTCTAGTAGTTCCTCTTATTTACCTTGAACCAGTTGATTAGATTGATTTAATTTGTTTACTACTAATATCTTAATGCAAAGCGGGCGAGGCAATGTTACAATCGACTTCGAGGGTTTATATCCATAATTAATAAATTTTCACAATCTCAATTTGGTGTTTAAACTATTGATTTTTGTCAATTTAGTCCCGAAGTAAGTACTGTCTAATTTTCTACTGAAAATGACACATTGATGCCATTGTCCACCTTGGCCCCTTAAGACTTTACTCTGTCAAGTTGGCATTTGTATAAAACGCTTACTCTTTTTTTCTTTTTCTTTTTCATTTTTTCTTCTTCTTACTTTGGCCCTTCGATTCTGTCTTACATTCTATTTTTTGGTAGAGAAACTAACAGACTTATCAAAGAATCTTTAACAATTTAAGGGTGAAATTGGAAACCATATGCAGTTTAACATTATGCTTCTATTCTTATTGGTAAACTTAATTCGCAGAAGAATTTTTGGTTCCAATCATTGCGAATCTTTTGTCATCTATCATTTTCATAACAACTACATCTTTTTCAATAGTAAATACATATTATTAATTTACTTGATTTATATTTTAAGAATAAGACTGATTTTAATAATGCCAAAATTTCAATAATTCATCTAAACTCTTTTAATTTAACGATAACTATGCAATTTCAAAAAAAAGAAACAAACTTATTTAACTTTAAAAAAAAAGCTAAGTAAAATAAAACAAAAAAAATTAGACTTGTTTTATTTGATCTAAAATAGGTCTAACTTATGGGCACAACAATTTCGTGCGAAGCACGTGCCTGATCCTAGTAAAATTTGTTGTTGCTGTTTCGATTAATCTTTGGTTGTAGCCGACGTTCCGTCCCTGACACCACACAATACAGTACAGTGGTGAAAGGTGGAAACAGCAAACAGAAAAACCCCACCCACCACTTCCCCCTCTCAAACCAAACTCCTACACTACGCTGCACAGTACACACACAGTTGCCTAGCTTCCTTCCTTCCTTCCTTCCGTCCATCAGTTCCGTGCCCCCAAAAATGTCGCCCAATCTCTCAGTACTCAGTCTGAACTGACACCAACCAAACCCCCACAACTCTAACCACCACCACCATGACTTACTCTTCAACCTTCATTCACAACTACCTTACCACTTCTCTCAGACAACCTAGAACAACCCTAGCCGCCACTACCACAGCCTCTCTCCACCTCCTTCGTCGCTCCCATTTCCGCCCTAGTAGTACACCCCTACGCTGCCCGCCACTCCCTCGTCTTCCTACCCTTAATTCCTATTCCGTCTATCACCGGAGATCATCAGCTTTTGCTGCCAAAAGCTCCGCGGGTCTTTTCTCTTCTCTGCGTTTTAAGGATGATAGTATCCCTTTTCTAAATCAACGGAATTCGCGGTATGGTCGCCTGGCATACGATGAGTATGGTTCTGATCAGGAGGATTCTGATAGGGAAGTCGAGTCCGGCCAATTGGTGAGTCTTCAAATTCAACTATTTGAATTTGGTCAGTAGGATAGAAGGATGTTAGTGTGTTCTATTGTTTGTTTGTTTGTTTATTTATTTATTTTTGATAAAGTAAATGTGTGTGTTCTATTGTTGTTTGGGGATAAAGGAGTTTTGTATTTAAAAAAAATTAGCAAGCATTTTGAATTTATAGGGTTGTGTTCTTCTCTACAATGATGCAGCTTACCCAATTTGGGATGTTCAATGCAATTTTGTATCTTTAATTTATAAAGTATTGGATACTTTCGGAAAGCTCTAGGTCACGTATCCTGACGTATCCAAGTTTCATGAATTTGATTTTCTGACATTTCTTGCAGTGTTACGGTAAAATGTTTTGAGAGATAAATGAGTATGAAACCAATACTTAGTACTTTGGTTTTCTTAGAGAGGAATCCAAATTAGTGAGATTAGGCGAACATCTTACCTTTTGAGCATTTGTCAGATTTGGCGAATCTGGATTAATTTGCATAAGGTCTCGTGTGCATGTATCCATACTTCTTACTGTGTACTACTTCTTAAACTGATTTCTAGGTCTTTAATTGGGTTCTTATCATTCTTGATTTTACAGTGATACAATTCTAGAAATTCTGAAAGCTACAATATACATGTCTCTTCATACATACCTCTTGTTCTTTAAGAATTTTTTGCATTGTCTATGTCGTATCCACATCTGTATCCATGGTACATAGAAGGAAATGTATAAAATCTTAGTTTTATACGTATTTGGTATGTGAGCAAAATTGTAATGACTTGAAAAAGATGTGACTTGGGGGCTGCCCATTTAAAATAGCTGTATACTAATTACTGCATACACGAAGCACGACACTACACAATCACTACACCGACACTCGGACACACAAATTTTGAGAAAATGGAGGACTTGACACGCTAAAATGGTGTATTTCTTTATTTTTATTAAATATTGATGTTTGTATCATTTAAATTTGTTCTTACATCAATCACTATTGTGTTCGAACTGATGCTGTTTCATCATTCGACCTGTCATACTATTCTGTCTACCATTGTTTCTCCTTAAATTTTTTATTCGGGCCTACGAGTGTCCTGGTAGTTTCCTAGTGTGTTGTAGGTGGTTGTTAGAGTGTCCAGGTGAACAAATTGAAAAAATTAGGACTCTTCAAACTCAGGTATTGGACACATGTCGAGAGAGTGTCAGTGCTTGACAAGTGTCCGACTCCGGCAGGTGACCTTCGGCAAGGTGTTCATGCTTCATATCCAAAAAATCCAAAACCCTCTGAAATTACTCTTTTAAGTGTTCATGCTATGGCTGTACTTTCTGTTGCTGACTTGTGATCACCAGTGTGCTTCAACACTTGATAACATTGAAGACTGGAAGTGGAAATTAACCATGCTTATGCGCAACAAAGATGAACAAGAAGTGGTATCGCAGGAGAGAAAAGATAGACGCGATTTTGATCAACTCTCAGCACTTGCAACCCGAATGGGTTTATATAGGTAACTTATCCCCACTAGGACATTTGCATGGTCTCGCCTTTTCTTGTGATTCATTTTGTGTTCTGAGATCCGTTTCTCTTTGGCAGCCGTCAGTATGCAAAAGTAGTTGTTATTAGTAAGGCCCCGCTGCCAAATTACAGGTCTGATCTGGATCATAAGCGTCCACAGAGGGAGGTACTTGCTTGCTTTTTTTGACTTGTAGATTTGTAGTTATGGTACCTTGAATGAAGGATGAGTTGTTTTTGGTTTATACGGAGCATAATTATCTTAAAGAGTTGAGCTACTTGAGTATGAGTGTTGCTTGTAAAGACGATAGAAAATTTTGATTCTATTTCATAAACCTTCTAATCCTAATTTCTCTTGCTAGTTCATCTCTTCTGATTTCAAGTACTGTACAAATATTTTAGGTTATTTTACCTTTTGGGTTGCAAAGAGAAGTAGGCGCGCGTCTTGAAGGATACATTTCTAGCAAGTCTGTGAATGAGGAAAACTTCTCAGATGATACCTCTTTAAGATCTGGCGGTGACAACAGTATTTATTCTGGTGGTGGAGTTCATGAGCAAGAGGAGCCCTTGATACGGAAGAGCATTGTAGCTGAGAAGATCCTTCAGCGCAAGAGCTTGCAAATTCGCAATAAGCAACAAGATTGGCAGGTTATTTCAGCCTGAAATGTTTGAGATAACTCTTTTTGCATAGCACCTTGTGGAGGAATTCTTTTGTTTTGCTAATTGGAGCCTTGCTTTGCGTTTGGTGCTTGTCTTGGTAGAATCCAGGTCACATTGTAATGCAGACATATGGCTCTTGTTCAGTTTCACTTGCTTGATACGTGAATTTTCAGAGCTTATTTTAAGCCTTTAGGCAAATTTTGTGAGTTTGGTCCAATAGCATGACGTAACTTAGATATGAGGTCATCATTATTCAGACAGGGACGTAATAGAGGTGAGTATAGTACTTGATTTGTCTTGCTAATGATATCAAGTACTATTGCAGCGCATTACCTTACTGTCAATGTCTTGGGGAAGATGGCTCTCCCTGTATGGCTATGCCTTGGTCAATTATAAACCAATATTCTTGTGTATGGCAATAAATAAAAGAAGAAGAAAAGGTCTGGCTTTTCTCTTGGTTTGTATAGGACAAAGCTAGTTTAATCTCTTGCTGTTACATTTCTTTGCAATGATCGTTGCGAAGTCTATAAGCTGAAAGTTGAAAATCTTGCATTATATAATGCAGCAGAGGAGACCCCGCTGTTCTTCTTTATTTACTTTTATTTTGAAACTCATCTTGAGCATGAGGAGGATAGGAAGAAAGCTCAAGTTTGTGGGAGAATTAATCTTGTTAAAACTTGAAACGCTCATGACAACCAGACAGATTTTTAACTCTGCTTTGGAAGAGAAAGTTATTGACTTCTCTAGACTTATAAATGGTGCATTGGAGGTTTTTGGCAATATGATTTTTATTCCAAACTTGTTTATCTTGGTTCTCTTTAGCAGAACTATGCTGATGGTTAAAATCATGAAAAATCATTGACGGAATGTGTTTTTTGTTTTGTTTGAATGGGTAAAATGATTGACTGTAATGTGGTGATTAAGAGACCTTGCTAAAAAATCACTGGATGGGTAAAAGGATTTTAAGAGACCTTGCTCAAAATAGGTTGTGTGGTTAGCAATCTAAGGGGTTACTTTTTCCCAAGAATATGTTGATCTGGTGCATTGGTTGGATATGTATTCATACGGTTTTGATGGTTGGTTGTTCTTTCTGTGAAACAACCACCCTATGTGGAGATTACATATATTTCTATTAAACACCACTTATGCCTTAAGCTAAATGAGTGCAGGAATGCACACAAACACATAGTTTTGCCATCTCATCTTACATATGCAGATGGAAACATCCTGACATGGGGAGGAGTACATTGCATAGTTTGAGGGACTTGAATACAAGCCGGTTCTGGGGACACAAACTTAAACACAAGTTTTGACACTGCATCTTAGCCATTGAAATGAATGGCTGAGATTAAAACTTAATGTTGCACACTTCCTCTCTCCTTTCTCCATTTCACCGGATCTCTTTCTCTCTCTACCCTCACCGCCACACCCCCTGGAATTCCCTCCCACTCCGGCAACTCCATCTCCGGCGATCCTCTCTTCTCTGTCTCCAAACCCCAACCTTATGGCAGGCCCCACGGCTCCGATGACACAATCTGTTCTCTCTTTGAAAGAAACCCATTTCGATCCCCCCAAAGCAATCTGTTATCTCTTCCAAAGAAACCCATTCTGATTCAAGGTACCAATCGAATCCAAAAAAAAAATCGATGGAAAATCCGACGGAAGAGCCAATAGAGAGATTGGGATGTGTTTTGGGGGAATCGATGGAGAAATCCCACTCCTTGATTGTGCGTTGTCTTTTCCTTTCCAGATCTACATGATTTGAATGAAGCCAACTAAGGTTTTGCCTTTTTAACCATTGGGAGGGAGGGAAGAGGAAACAAAAAGAGGGAAAAAAAACAGGGTGCTTTGTTCTTCTGGTGGCCTCACACACAACCATCCACTACAGCAAGTGGCTGTAGTGAGACTGGGGAAAATTAAAGTGTGTTGATATGTTTTTATTTGTTTACCTTAGTTTCTAATTTTCTCATATTCAGGTTTTCTGTGTCGAGTGGGCAAAAGAAGTAATGACTGGAAAGATGGGCCGGAGATTGAGTTGCTGGGGTGGGATAGAATACCAGGGGATGTGAAGGAGAGGGAGAGAGAGATTAGGTGAGATGGAGAAAAGAGAGAGGGAGTGTGCAACTTTTAGTTTTAATCTCAGCCATAAAATATGGCTGAGATGGAGTGTTAAAACTTGTGTTTAAATTTGTGTCCCTGGAACTGGCCCCCTCTTAATATCCAAAGCTCTGATACCATGTCAAATAAACGTTTAACATAAAGACTTCGCTACTAGGATGTGGGCCAATAGTGTGGATGAAGCTATCCATCCAACAATACTTCTTTTTTGCCTTTTTAGACTTAATTGGTAGTATAGCCCTTGGCGGAGCAGGGTGAAAGAAAGGATTATGCAGCTGTCCCCAATTGATTGGGACACAAGGATTTCTTTATTTTGTATTGGTTTCCACTTCGCATAGGTTTTGCTTATTACCCTAATTTCTATTTAGCCTTCCTCTAGCCCCCAAAAGGAGGGTATGGTAGTTAGACAATGTATGAAAATTGATGAAGTGCAATTTCAAGAAACTTTGGCTAGCCTGTGGTAGATTTGTGTCGGGATTTTGATGGGAAAAAATTGTAGAGATAAGGTTTCCAAAAGGGAGACAAGTAACTTTCTTCAACATTATTACTTTTTCAATAGAACCCCACTCATTTTCTATAAAGCTGAGAGGGTGCTTTATGTGAAATTTCAGAAATTCCCTTTTCATATGCTTTGCCTCCTAAAAATTGTAGCCAAACCTTATGAAAGTGAGTCCTAAGAAGTTTCTAATCAATACATTCCTTACTTTACTCAGAGATCATTTGAGGTAATGAGTCCATGTTGCCGACCCTAAAAATTGCTGAGTCGCATATGTCATGTGGCTTTTATGCATATGTTTTCCTCCTTCTTGGTACTTCCTCCTAGTGCTTTATTGCTTTGTTCTTTACCCAGAGAGAGCAATATTTTTTGGTTTATGGGCAGTATCAAAATTCTTGGCTATCTTGCATTATAAAGAAACCTGGTTGTTGAATTACACTGAAAAAAAAAATGTCTGATGAATTACAGTTTTAGCTGTCTAACTTGATATTGTTTGGAGTTGTCTTCTATTCTATTACGGAATACCATTTCCTTTCCCTCATAAGCTTGAAATTTAAGCAGAATCCTACCACTGATCTTTTTATTATTGGAATTATTAATTTATGTTAATTTTCATAGGTTTTGGTTTTGTATCATATGTACCTCTTGAATCATTTCAATGCATTACATTCAATGCCCTTGGTTATATAAGTTAAAGATAGTGCCTCCAGAGTTATATTGATGAATGCCTGTTTTATAGGAATCTCCAGAAGGCCAAAAGATGCTAGAATTCCGAAGAAGTCTCCCGGCGCATAAAGAGAAAGATGCATTATTAAACTTCATTACACAAAATCAGGTACTTTATGACGTGCTCGTTTGTCTATCTCCATTTTGGTTGCTAATTTTACACTTTCTTCATTTATATTTATAAATTTGGGGTTCACCATGAGGAATTATAGTGTGGCAGGCTTTTTTAAAAAATTTAATGGGGGTAATTGTTGACTGTTAATGTTTAATTGAACTTATTTGGATTTCTGTTTCAGTATTAATACCTGCAGGATCTACATGATTAGCAAGCATTATTTAGTAGAGTTTTTCTTTTCTTTTATCCCCTAAACTATGCTCATTTTTTCTACTTAGTCCCTAAGCTACCAATTTGACGATTCCATCCTCTCAACTATCATACCGTTACCTACTTTGTCCAATCGATAACGGAAATTAGGAATTTGGACAGAAAATGCTATGTAGGACCTTGTTTGGGACCCTGTAGAGCATAAACTTGATTATGAAAGCTTTAGAGATAAAAATTAATTATGACCCTTCAGGATAAAATGATCAAAAAAATAAGACCTTCGCACCGGTTCAAACGGATTGAAAATTGTAACTCTTAATTTTTAACGATATTTTTTAATATATAAACCTTGTCAAAAAAATTAAGTATTCCAATTTTCAATTTGTTTGAACCGGTGCAAAGATCTTATTTTTCTGATCATATTATCCTGAAGGGTCATAGTTAATTTTTATTTCTAGGGCTCTCATAATTAATATATCAGGGCCTTACGTGGCATTTTATAGAGACTGAGACATACATATTTTAAAAAAAAAGACTAGGCTCCTTATATAGAATTTAGACTATTTACATATTAAAAATATGATTAAAAAATTAAGTGCTTCAATTTTCAAAAAATATGTTTAAAAAAGCGCTCCCATTTTCAATCAGGTTGAACCGGTGCAAAGATCTTATTTTTCTGATCATTTTATCCTAAAGGGTCATAATTAATATTTATCTCTAGGATTCTCATAATCAAGTATATGCCCTACAGGGTCCCAAATAGGGTCTTACATGACATTTTTCGTCCAAATTCCTAATTTCTGTTATATGTTGGACTAAGTAGGTGCCGGTATGATAGTTGAGGGGATGAAATCGTCAAATTGGTAGTTTAGAGACTAAATAGAAAAAAATGTGCATAGTTTGGGGGATAAAAAGGTAAAAAAAGAAACTCTATTTAGTTTGCAATCGATTTGGTTGTTTTTGGCCCTTGGGCAAGTGTCTGTGTGCACTAGCATATATCTCATATTGATTTTTCTTAACTTCAGTGTAGCTTTTTTTATGGGAGATTTGGTGATAGGTCCACTATAGAGATTTCATTAGCCCATAAGTCCAGCCCAACATTTTGTAAGTCCACACGAGTAACTTAAACCTTAAGGTATTTGGCCTATGAAAGTGCCTAAACCACTAAAACCCTATAATAGGAAAGTGCATCCTAAAACCCCATGAAAGTACCTAAACTCTAGGGTACCCTGTCCTATAATAGGAAAGTGCACCCCAAAACCCTATGAAAGTGCCTAAAGGCTAGGGTACCCTACCCTATTATGGACTTTTTAAAATGCACTTGACACCTTACAAAACTAATAGGTGGACTTGTGGGATTATGAAATTCACATAATGGACCTAAGACCAATTTTTTATTTTCTATTCTGTGAAGCCCAAAAAGCATGGCACTTCTACTCAGGAGGTGTGTTGTGCCACATACCCATATCAGATACCGATGCCCCCTAGACATTCCTAAAAGCGTGTCCAATGCTTTGCGTTATCCATTTTTTTGGATGCAAATATTCACCGTAAATATGTTTTTTAACATTTGAATGATGAAAATGTCATTGTCTATAACAATCTTCTGCAATTGTTATGAATGCTTGGCAATGCATTTGGTACATGAATATCTTAACGATGGAGTAGCAGCTTTAATTTTAAGTAGTATTATGTTTCTATTTTTTGTTATGTTTGAATAACTAAATTATATGTATTAGATTGTGAATTTATGCAAGTATAATTTTTCATATCTCGTAGGCGTGCCATGTTCTGCATCTTATTTTTTTTGAAAATCACTGGCGTCGCTTTTCAATCTTTATGCTGCTCCGTTCTTGGCTATCTAGTGTAATGGAGATAAAATTATGTTCAAGCAGATCTTCTTGAAAATCCCACAAGCTGGCTATTATTTGAGACTCTGGCCATAGTATATGTGGTTGTCATATTCTATTTTGTTTTGTCGTCAAATATCTCTGCATTGGTAATGAATTTGCAGGTGGTGGTTGTGTCGGGTGAAACTGGGTGTGGTAAGACCACACAACTTCCTCAATATATCTTGGAGTCTGAAATTGAAGCCGGTCGTGGAGCTGCATGTAGTATTATTTGTACTCAACCTAGACGAATATCTGCTATGTCAGTTGCTGAAAGAGTTGCTGCAGAGCGAGGTGAAAATCTTGGAGAATCTGTATGTTTCTGCCTCAGCATATTGAACTCTTGATGCATTGCCTTACGTCTGCAATAGTTACATTGCCTTTGAAAATGGAGCTGAAATAATGTTTGCATTTGTTTTTCCTTTCATTTCAAAGGTTGGATATAAAGTACGGTTGGAGGGAATGAAAGGGAGGGATACTCGCCTTCTCTTTTGCACCACTGGCATTTTGTTAAGGAGATTGCTTGTTGACCGAAGCTTGAAAGGGGTATCTCATGTTGTTGTTGATGAGATTCATGAACGTGGGATGAATGAGGGTAATTCTGGAATTGATTAAGCATCTGTTTTTTCTGTTGTGGGTATAATTGCTGAGTCGCTGACAGTGCATTTTATGGCAGATTTTCTCTTAATTGTCCTAAAGGAACTCCTTCCTCGACGTCCAGAATTGAGGTTGATTTTGATGAGCGCAACCCTGAATGCTGAGCTTTTCTCCTCATACTTTGGTGGTGCTCCTATGATCCATATTCCTGTAAGTTTAGCATACAATTTACCATATTCGACCTACAGGGATAGTACCAAATACATCTGTTATGATAATGGTTATATTCTCCTACGACGTTGTTGTGGCATAAATAGAAGGTTTATGGCATATATAGCAGTTTTCTGATACTTATTTGTCATATCTTGTTGAACTTTTCTTTTGATCTATTTCTGCCTTCCTATGTAGACTACATGGGTTCTGTTGTTGTTGTATGTAGCTTGTTTGTTGTTTAACAATTGGCCCGCTGCAGTGCATATACTGTGGATGGAAACTGAGTTTTGCCCAAAGTGCTCCACAATTTTCTTTAGATTGATTCAGTGAATGACCTTATAGAGTATTTCATTTGATGTTCTCTTTTGATTAATTTTCTTGGCAAGAAAGGATGACAAACACTCTGTTGGTTAGAGTAGGTAGACAACCAAATAGCGTTGGTCTCGGCAATGCAGGGTGCTTGATTGGGTGAACTTGGGCTGGACCTAAACTTAAAGCTCATCACCCATTGTTGGTTGGCGGCTTCCAGCAATATCGGGCTTTGGGAGGGTTGCAGGCCATTTAGACTTAAGTTTTCCATTTAATACATGAGGTGGTTGTATAAGACTCAAACCTGCTTTTCATTGCACTGCGACGTGAGAAAAGAAGAAAAGAAAAAAAAGATGCAAACTGGACCTCAAGTGGGGTGAATTAGAGTCGTAATCTTTGGAATCAAGCTGCTTTTATTTTTGAATCTGCATTCTTCTGCTCAAAAGCCAAATTTTATCCATTGCATTGACTTGCGGCATTGTTTCTTTCCCTTAGTATGCATTTTCCCCCAAGACGGATAAAATATCTGGGGACTATTATTGAAGGGGAAACACATTTACACTATGTATGCAAATGTTCTCTTATGTGTTGATTCTTAGTAATGAAACCCATGTCCAGTACTAGTGTAAAATATGTTTTCATTCTTCTTAGGGCTTTACATACCCAGTTCGAAGTCATTTTCTGGAGAACATTTTGGAAACAACTGGGTATAGGCTAACTTCGTATAACCAAATTGATAATTATGGTCAAGAGAAGATGTGGAAAATGCAGAAACAATCTCTCAGAAAGAGGAAGAGCCAGATTGCTTCAGCTGTAGAGGTATAAGAATCTTACAAAGTAATATTTTCCTAATTTACAAAGTTCTGGTTTTCTGTTAATAATCAACCTTACGCATTGAATAGGATGCAATTGAAGCTGCTGATTTCATGGATTATGGTCCACGAACTAGGGAGTCTTTATCCTGTTGGAATCCTGATTCAATCGGCTTTAATCTTATTGAACACGTGCTGTGCCATATCATCAAAAAGGAGAGGCCTGGTGCTGTTTTAGTATTTATGACTGGTTGGGATGACATAAATTCTTTAAAAGATCAGCTCCAAGCTCATCCACTCCTGGGAGATCCAAGCAGAGTTTTACTGCTTGCATGCCATGGTTCCATGGCTAGCTCGGAGCAGGTAACCTTAGCACCAACTATTTATTCTGTTTTTCATTTTTGAGACTGGTAAAGGAAGAATGCCCTAAGAATGTACATTTCATTTCTATTTTCTTTGCATTGAAATGGTAATGGTGGTTTTCATAGGCCTTTGAGCCTTATGAGGCTTGGCTCGAAGAAGCCAACTTGAGGCTTTATGATGTTGTCGCATTGAGTGCAGTTGTGTCATTAGTGTTAGTAGGGTCCTTGAGCCTATAAACAGTTGTCTAGAGTCCTCATTATGCAGTTTTTTTTTTTATAATCATTTTAAAGAAAGAATATTTGAGAGCTTTGGTCATTGTATCCCATTTTGGGAATTTCTCTCTTAATTAATCTACCCTTTGATTTGGTTTCATCATTTTGGTATCAGAGCTGAGGTGTAGTCGGAAATATCTCACCGGAAGCCTACAGACTTTGCTGGAACCCCAAACCTCGCCCAGAAATGAGAAATCTCACCGGAACCCTTGACTTACTGAAAACTCTTTCGGAGCTGTTCCAGCTCGTGTTCCCCTTTTCTACCAATATCCGAGCTCAAATTGATCAGATTAAGCTGCATTTGCGTAACCAACAGATTTCATACCTTAAACCCATAGATCAGCGTCATTCAAACCCTAAACTGCTGTTTCGAACTTTCATCGAGCTATTTCAAGTTTGTTTCTGGGTTTTCTGAAATATGAACCCCAATCAATCCAGATCTTGAAACCCTTGTTGAAAACCGAATTTTGAAACCTTACAGAGTGTTTCGAGTGCTGTTCGAACCAGTTTTAAATCCTTAGTCCTTTCATTTTCCTTCGATTTTCACTTGTTATGACTGATTTTGTGTTAATTGGAAGGTCGTACAAACTTGATTCAGTCATTTCGAACACAACTCAGCAATTTTGAACACGATTCAGTCTTTTTCGAAGTCAGTTCAACCTTCGATCACGATTGAGCATAGTTTGAGGCTCGGTCTAGCCAGATCTACATTTGTCTATGGGTTTCAAGCTTGAACCAGCCTTTCGCGAACCTTAAAATCAGGTGATTTTGCTAGGTTGGGCCGATTTCTGCTTGATTCCTTTGATTTTGGCTCGATTTGTTCAAGAATGGTAGTTTTTGGTTGATTTTGTGATCGGGTTTGGGCTGAACTTGCTAAGTTATTAGGAATTGGGCTGAAATCTCTGAGTTTGGGGTGTTGGTTTTGTGGGTTGAATTGATTGTTTTGGGGTTGAGTTTGCCATTTAAATGGCTCATAGAGGTAGAGGAAGGAGATGAGATAGGGGTAGATGATTCGTGGCGAACCATGATGAGGGTTTCAAGCTAATCCTGCGGTTAGGAGTAACAGCAATCCAAATCTCTAGGGGAATGAGATTGAAGAGTTGAGTGAGAAGTTGCTACCTTGCATGACATGGTGCAACTATTGTTGTTGAAAAGAGAAGTTGCTACATTGGAAGAATTTGTCCACTTCATTCAAGAATAGTGATGGTTACTATGATTCCGAGTCCTACGAAAACCTCAAATCGTATGTGCTTGAGGAAGAGATGAGCCTCGATCCGTATGCATTTGAGAAGGACAAGGAGCAATGTTATTTTGATGAGTTCTCACATGATATTCCTATCTTTGATCACGTGAAGAGCTTGGAGATAATTTTAAAGATGGTGGTTTCCAAGGCCTCTCTGTCATTGATGAGTTCCCAAATGAGGAACTTGCAAAATGATTTTGAAGGTGGCTCCATCTTGGAGATCGGAGAAGATCTGTAGGATGATATTTTGAAAAGTAACTTTGGAGACGATCCCGTCTTTAAGACTTGTGGTGAATTAGAAAATGTTCCTATCTGTGACGAGTTTGAAGAAGAGTTTAGAGTTGACAATGAAGATGGAACACTTGTTAATATGATCAAGGAAAGCTTCCTTATGGCTAGGCAAGAAATCAAGGAAGCACAAGAAGAACAGAATGGAGTTGGTGCATTACCAAAGCCGAAATAGGTTGTTTTTTATGTCCCGCTAGTTTTAGAGGATTCCAGAGGGCCGAAGCTTGATAGTTGCTTCCATGAGATGCCTCTTGAATTGTCTATGGTGCAAGCTGTTCGAGTTTGTGTTTCTATGGAACCTAACTAGCTCCAAAGTTTCCAAAAGAGGGTAGAGACCATTCCGGACAACATGAAGATCCGTTGGGTATGTTCTTTACTCTAAAAAGTATTGGGCATGATGAGAAGTTGGAATTTTCCTGGTGTGTGTTTGGAAACAAACGTGATGGCCTATTTGATGATATGTTGTTACAGAAGAGGCATGCCAAGTGGGTGGTTTATTTAGATAGAAAAGTATGGATGCAAGGGATATATACAAGCGAAAGCTTATATTGAAGATTAGTTGTTGCAGGAGGGAGATGATAATCAAGGAAATGCAGCCATATGCCTAATCCGAAGCTGCATAATAAATGCTTTTATAAACGCATAGTAAATGCTTTTATGGTTTCTTTATTTAGTTGTTTGAGTCTTGTTGTCCAGCTTAAGGACAAGTAGTTTTCTTTAGAAGGGGAGTCCTGATGCAGGAGAATTTTGGGTAGTTGTTTCATTAGTGATAGTAGGGCCCTTGAGTCTATAAATAGGTGTCCAAAGTTCTCAGTGGGCAGTTTTTATCATTTTAAAGGAAGAGTATTAGAGAGCTTTGCCCATTGTATCTCATTTTGAGACTTTCTCTCTCTTATTCTATCTATCCTTTGATTGGTTGCATCACTTTATGTGTATATATTAGAAAGTTTGACCAGTTAATTGTTGCTCTAAGGCTTGCCTTATGTTTGAGAAACATGTAAACCTGCAATTGAGAGATTTCAAGGCAAAGGCCATGTGGGTATTGTTATTGAGAGACTTCAGGGCGGTTCAAAAGGCAAGAGACCTATGTAGCACGAACACATCATTGAAGGTAACATACCGGTTGGACACTCTAGACACGAACATGCTCAGACATGTGTCCGACACCCTAAGTGTGCAATTTTTTGGCATTATTTTCAGTGGTTCATTCTTTTGATATGCATAGACACTCCGGACACATTTTGGACACGTGTCTGACTCAATTTCATAGAAAAGAATTTTTTTTTGAATTTTTTGCAGTTTGACACCCTCCGAACATGCTTAGACGCCTCAAGTAGTGTTCTAAAAGTCAGCTGCCTAGTCCCCACCTAGGCGTTAGGCGGTGGTCCAATGCCTAGAGGCCCTAGATTAGGCAACCCAATAGTCGGCGCCTAGGCGGCCGACTCCCCTTTTTGCCCGACTAGCTCCTAGTGATTTTTAGAATATCGGCCTCAAGGAAATGCTAAGACACTTTCCCGATACTTTGGGGGCAAAAATGCTGTTATAAAAACAATTGAATTGGGTTGAAATTATAAAAACTAGAAGTTTTAAGCGCGGTGAAACTATAATTATTGGAACACCCAAAACATAAAAAGGTCTCTCTCTTTCTCTCTATAGTCTGACTATCTCTCCTACTTTCTCTTTCATTCTCTTATTTTATTGAGAAAATATGTTAACAGGTGTAATTTTTGCATGTGGTATATAATGGTGGAAATGTGTAATGTGAAACAAAGGTCAAAATGTGGAATATGTATGTCATGAAAAATTAAACTTCTATCCTCATTTAGTTTTTCAAATTTTTTTTTGTGCGTGTGTTTTTCTTCAATGGTCTTATTAAAACACTTATAGATAGCTGCAAAAAGATATATTAACACACTAATGTGTCTCCCAACGTGTCGTGCCCTCTATTTTTTTTGGAAATCCTGTCAGTGTGTTCATTTTGTCTGCCGTGTCTGTGTTGGTTCTACATAGCAGGAGACTGGCGTTTAAAAAAAAAACGTAGCAGGAGTCTGACTTTAATAGAGTACTTTATCAAGCTTGGCCTTTTATTGTATGTCCTATCCTTTATTTGTTTCTTTGTTGCCAAAAGGTTGGAGAAGAACATTATTTCCTCTTAGAAAGAGTGGGGGATGGGTTGAGATTCGGTGAGGACAATGGGATGGATTGGGTAACCCCTTCAACCTACTATTACTAATACGACAGGGTCTGGAAGTAAATAATCAGGGTTGGGGCAGGCTATACATTTTGACTCTTGACATGCGTTTGCGACAAGGTAGGGGTTCAGGGAGGTTCACAGTCCGAACCTACTGTGTTTAAGATTTAAAATAGGAAAATACCCCTATTTTGATGTATAGAAACTAGTGTCACTTATGCACATTCTAGCTTCTTTCATAAACCACCAAGGAGTGCAACACTCTTATCAATCTGCGATTCAGGACAACACTTCGATAGCATGCTGCACTTCTTCTCTTTCCTATCCTAGGGTTATTTGTGTTTGATAGCTTTATACACATTGGGTCATTGTCTACGAGCTTAATTTTGTTGGCATAATTGATTGTCTAACATGGTATAATTGGTTATCCCATACAAAGGATAGGGTGGTTCACTTGAAGAGAATCTTTTCTATTATCATATCCGAATCATGTCGTACATGAGTAGGCTCCGTAAGATCCAGTAGAATAAATGAAATAGATAAAGGTTTCTCTATTTCACTTATTTAATTTAAGATTCAAAAAATATTCCGTACCCAATCACCTAAATGGGCAAGCTATATCAGAGTAATTATCTTGGAATTGAGTCGTTTATCTTCTCATTTATTATGGCTCTGACGTGGTATCAGTGCTCTTGTTTCTAGGAGCTCTTCGGTTAGGGCTCCCTGTTTGCATTTGTCCCCATTAGTGTTCTAGAAGTCGGTCTAGGCGGTGGTTGACCGTCTCAACTAGGGTCCTAGGCATTACATTAGGTGGCGGGATTAGTCGGCTAGGCGGGGACTAGTTGGGGGGTATATTTTGTAATTTTTTTGAATTGGGGGTTTAAATATGTAATAGAATAAAGCATAGGGTGTCAATTGTTATCTTACAAAAAATGTGGTGACTTTTGAGTTCTCTCGATAATCGACATCCCTCAGTCGCAGGAAATACAAACACAAACTTAAAATCGCAGCAACGCAAGCCTCTGGTAAAGTAAAAATTACGACTCAAATGAATGAAGTGGCGCAACAAATGAATGTTCACTTTGACGAAATGTTCGATCATGAAGAGTTGAGGACTGAAAAATAGTTTATGGGTGTGAAACTAAACATTAAAACATTTGGTTTTGATGGATGGAAAGATGGATGAATGTTTGATGTTTTCATTTTGGATGATAGTTGATGTTTTCTTTTACGTATGTTGGTCTACTTGCACGACTTTGGGGAGGGGGGAATATTTTTTTTTAAAAAATGCCTGGCTAATCTCTAGCTGCCGATTAATTGACGATTAGTAGGCCTAGGCGCTAGGCAACCCGACTAGTGCCTAGCAACTTTTAGAACATGGTCCTCATTTTTATCATGCTTCTCTCCTTTGCGTTATGATTCCTTTTATATATGGATGTTTGAATATCTACCCTGCAATACGGGGTTGCACATTAAGGAGAGTGTTCGATGGCTTGGTATACACTGTTGAGCCTTTTGCTAGAGCTTAGGTGTTTGGGACAATAGGAATTCTGCCTTTGAAGAGAACTCCAATAGTTTGTGCTGCTGCACTTCCTCTTGTCTCATGTTGGTCTGTCACTCTACTTTGGTCCCCTCTCTCTCTCTCTCTCACACACATTATGGTTGAAGATTAAAGATGTTCATTATACAGATAATTGTCAATGTATATGGTAGTTACGTACCTCTGTATGGAGTTCCTTACCTTATAACCTCAGCCCTGTCTCTTTTGTTTTGGCCTGTTAAGTATACAGGTAGTTGGGGGGTTTAACTTTTAAAAGGTTCCATCATGTCGTGGTTTGGGAGTATAGAAAAGCATTTGTAGTGGTTGTCACTCCTTAAAGGATATTCAGTCCTTTTCGTTTACGAGAGGTATGAGATTTTTTTAGTTAGGTGTGGTGTGGTGTGTTTTGGTGAACAAAAGATAGGTGTGTTGTATCTGCCCAATTCCTCGTTTTGTGGTAAAGACAGGTGGACCAATTGGATTCTATCTTCTGGAGGATGATGATATTATCTTTTGCAATATTGCTTTCCTTAGAGATTGAACGATTGGGAGATTGGGTAGTCTAGAGAGATCTTGGGTTGTCTCCTTGCGGTCCCATACATGATACACCTGTGAATATGTGATGGGTGAGAAATTATTTGGTAGGTGAAATTGAAGTTTACGCTTCTTGAAGTTCGGTCTTACTTTAAGGCTTTGCTGGGCAAAGGGAGAGCTTCTTTCCATTGGAAAAGCATAGGTGGCATGAGGATCCTTCAAATTCCTCTCTTCATGTGGCATATACGCGCACGTGTGCTTGTGCGCATACGTGTGCGTGCGTATCTGCGTGTAGACAACATTGGATGATTTCGACACTTTGTTATCTTGATTCCTAGATGACAAATTTGTGTAAACTGGTTTTGTATGTGCAAGCATGATTGGGAGTCCCTGAACTTCTCTTGTCCATCATGGAGAGGCGCAAGCTATGTGGTTTTTTATTCTTCTGTGGTTTTGGCTTGAAGTGAGGTTTTCCTCGGAGAGTAGAGTATCTTCTTCTCTGTGGAGAGCGGGGCCAGGTGGGAGGAGAAGGTGGAAACTGTTATTTAGGAGAGTGAAAAGTGTATAGGGTGTTAATGAACCCTAACACACAACCTTTATTTATATCATGAGATACTTACTACAATGACTCAATTAGCCAATGTGGGACTAACATAAACCTGACAATATTCTAACACTCCCCCTCAAGCTGGAGAGTAAATATCACAAAGTCCTAGCTTGTTACATAAGAATTCTAAATGAGGTTTAAACAGTGATTTGGTAAAAATATCTGCAATCTGAGCTCCTGTGGACACAAAGGGTGTAACCAATACACCATTGTCAATCTTCTCTAGAACAATGTGACAATCTACCTCAATATGCTTGGTTCTTTCATGAAACACCGGGGTTCGAGGAAATATGTATAGCTGCCTGATCGTCACAATACATTGGAATGGGTAACTGCACCTGAAATCCCAGCTCCTTGAGAAAGGATCTCAGCCAAACAATCTCACATGTGGTATGAGCCATAGCACGGTACTCTGCCTCTGCACTAGACCTTGCAACAACAGTTTGTTTCTTGCTCTTCCAACTAACTAGGTTGCCACCAACAAACATACAGTAACCAGTTGTTGAACGTCTGTCAGAAGGTGACCCTGCCCAATCTGCATCCGTAAATGCCTCAACACGAAAATGATCATTAGAACGGTAAAACAAACTGCGTCCAGAATGAGTCTTAAGATACTTAACAAAGCGAATACAAGCTTCCCAATGTGGAAGACGAGGAGCAGACATAAATTGACTCACCACACTAACAGCAAATGTGATATCAGGACGTGTATTGGTAAGATAATTCTACTTACCAACCAATCGACGATACTGGTCTGGATGAGGAAATACCTCCCCCTGATCAATGCAGAGTTTCACATTAGGATCCATTGGAGTTTCCACAGGTCTAGCTCCCAATAAACCTGTCTCCTCTAGAATATCTAACACATATTTCTTCTGGGACTGACTGATCCCATCCTTGGACCTCGCTAGCCCAAGAAATATTGCAGCTTACCCAAGTATTTAGTGTGGAACTGACTATGTAAGAACTGTTTCAACTCATCAATCCCTTTTTGATCATATCCAGTAATAATAATGTCATCTGCATAAACAATGAGCAATACTTTCCCTCGAGCCGACATAAGGGAGAATACAGAGTGGTCTGACTGACTTCGACACATGCCAAATCTCATAACTGCATCACTAAACTTGCTAAACCATGCTCTAAGAGATTGCTTGAGTCTATAGAGTGCTTTGCGAAGACGACATACCTTATGACGCTCCCCCTGAGCAACGGACCCAAGTGGTTGCTCCATGTGGACTTCCTCCTGGAGATTGCCATGGAGAAAGGCATTTTTGACGTCGAGCTGAAACAGCGGCCAACCAAGATTGGTAGCAAGCGAAATAAGAATGCGCACAGAATGAAGCTTGGCAACAAGAGAGACCATTTCTGAATAATCAACACCATAAGTCTGGGTGTACCCTTTGGCAACCAAACAAGCTTTGTGGCGCTCAACAGTGCCACCATGAAGGTACTTAATAGTATAGACCCAACGACAGCCGACAGTAGTTTGACTAGCAGGAAGAGTAACCAACTCTCACATGCCATTATTATGAAAAGCAGACATTTCATCCTCATAGCTTTCCGCCACTTAGACCGTGATAATGCCTCTTGAACAGTGTTAGGAACAAAAATAGAGGAGACAGTAGTAGTGAAAGCACGGAGATATGGAGAGAGATGATCATATGAGATAACCCGAGAAAGAGGATGAGAAGTGCGAGAACAATTAGAAAAACCATATTTTACCGACGGGTGGCGATTCTCACGAGTCGAATAGTGAGGAGCAAACGGATATGGCAACGGGGGGGTGGGGACGGAGGTGCTGGCAAAGATGGTTCGGCATGCTGGGAGGGTTCTGTAGGTGGAGGCTGGGGTGGTGTCGGTGCGTGGGAACGCCGAACATAAACCTGCAAAGGGTTTGGTAGAACAGTGCTAGTTGGAACAGCCATAGGTAACACAGACTCTAGGGGGAGGAGATCATTGGTAGTAATAGGATCCGAATAATATGGGAAGGACTCATTGAACGTGACATCAGCACAGACAAAGTGACGACGTAAAGCAAGAGAGTAACACATGTTGAGAGAGAAAGAAGGAAAAAGTGTATAGGGTGTTACTAAACCCTTACACATATAAATTATATTTATACAAGTCTGGAGAGTTACACAACTACAAGATAAGCAATGTGGGACAAAACCCACTCTCTCTAATAAACACTTCTAACACTCCCCCTCAAGCTGGAGAATAGATATCACAGAATCCCAGCTTGTTACATAAAAATTCTAAACGAGATTTAAACAGTGGTTTGGTGAAGATATCTGCCAACTGAGCTCCTGTAGACGCGAAAGGGGTAGCCAACACACAACCATCAACCTTCTCTCGAACGATATGACAATCTACCTCAATATGTTTGGTTCTCTCATGAAATACCGGATTCGAAGCGATATGTATTGCTACTTGATTATCACAATACATAGGAATATGTAACTGTACGCCAAATCCCAACTTCTCGAGCAAAGCTCTCAACCATACAACCTCGCATGTAGTATGAGCCATGGCATGATACTCTGCTTTAGCACTGGATCGAGCAACCACAGTTTGTTTCTTGCTCTTCCAGGTAACTAAATTTCCACCAACAAAAGTACAGTACCCAGTTGTGGACCGTCTATCAGATGGTGATCCTGCCCAATCAGCGTCGGTAAAGGCTTCAACACGCAAATGACCATTTGAACGATAAAACAGGCCACGTCCAGGATGAGCCTTGAGATACTTCACAATACGAAGACAAGCTTCCCAATGTGGAAAACGAGGGGCTGACATGAACTGACTTATCATACTGATAGCAAATGAGATATCAGGCCGTGTATTGGTGAGATAATTCAGCTTGCCTACCAAGCGACGATGACGGTCTGGATGAGGAAATATCTCCCCGTGATCAACACACAATTTGACGTTTGGATCCATAGGAGTCTCCACAGGCTTTGCTCCCAATAAACCAGTCTCCTCTAGAATATCTAGCGTATACTTTCTTTGCGATAGACTGATCCCTTCTTTGGATCTTGCTACCTCAATACCCAAGAAATATCGTAGCTTACCCAAATCTTTTGTGAAACTGACGTTGTAAGAACTGTTTCAACTCATCAATACCTTTCTGATTATCCCTAGTAATAATGATATCATCCACATACACAATCAACACTACTCTTCCCCGATCTGACTGAATAGAGAAGACAGAATGATCAGAATGAGGGCGATGCATACCAAATTGCAACACAACATCACTAAACTTGCCAAACCAAGCTCGAGGGGACTGTTTAAGACCATAAAGGGCTTTGCGAAGGCGACACACCTGAGAACGCTACCCTTGAGCAACAAACCCAGGAGGTTGCTCCATATACACCTCCTCGAGCAGGTCACCGTGTAGAAATGCATTCTTGACATCCAACTGAAACAAGGGCCAACCAAGATTGGCAGCCATAGAAATAAGAATGCGAACAGAGTTAATCTTGGCCATTGGAGAGAAAGTCTCGGCATAATCAACGCCATACGTCTGGGTATAGCCTTTGGCCACGAGACGGGCCTTGTACTGTTCTACTGTGCCATCCGGATTATACTTGACGGTAAATACCCACCGACATCCAACGGTAGACTTTCCTGGTGGAAGAGAAACCAACTCCCAAGTGCCATTGTCATGAAGAGCAGACATCTCAGCCTCCATAGCTGTCCGCCACTCAGAAATAGATAAGGCCTCCTGAACAGTATTAGGAACAAAAATGGACGAAACAGAAGTAGTAAAAGCACGAAGGGACGGAGACAAGTGATCATAGGAAACAAACCGAGCAATAGGATGAGATGTGCAAGACCGAATACCTTTGTGAAGAGTGATAGGAAGATCGGGTGATGGCGGAGGCGGAGGCAGAGGCGGAGGTGGAGGAGGAGGTGGAGGTGCAACCGGATCTTGGGACGGAGGAGACGCGGTGGCTGGTACTTGTGAGGCTGTTAATACGGTGATCCGAGTAAAAGGGTAATGACTCATTAAACGTAACATCAGCACAGACAAAATGGCGGCGAGGAGATGGTGAGTAACACTTATACCCTTTCTGAGTGCGCGAGCACCCCAGAAAAATACACCGAATTGATCGTGGATCAAGTTTGTCCCGATCAGGATTCAGAGCATGAACATAACAGGTGCACCCGAACACTCGTAGGGGTAATGAGTGGAGAGGGCGACCGGGAAATAAAACTGTATGGGGTATTTGACCACCTAGAACGCGAGATGGCATACGATTGATCAAGTAACATGCTGTAAGAACAGGATAACTCCAATAAGACTTAGGAACTTGCATTTGAAATAATAGAGCATGCATAACCTCTGATAAGTGCCTAATCTTGTGTTCGGCAACTCCATTTTGTTGTGGAGTTCGATCGCAAGAAGATTGGTGAATTATACCCTGGTCATCAAAAAACTTAGAAAAAGAATTATGAAAATATTCACCTGCATTGTCAGAATGAAACATGCGAATGCAAGTATCAAACTGAGTTTTGATTTCCATATAAAATGACTTAAAGACAGAAGACAACTCTGATCGCTCTTTCATGAGATAAAGATATGCAACACGAGAATAATCATCAACAAAAATAACATAATACTGAAAGCCACAAACATTAGGAACACGCATTGGATCCCAAATATCAGAATGAACTAAGTGAAAAGGACGGGATACGCGACTCTCAACCCTAGGATAAAAAGACACTCTATGATGTTTGCTAAACTCACAGACTTCACAGGGCAAAGCATCAACACGGCTACATGAAGGTACCGGCCGTTTAAGATTTTGAAGGGATGGATGACCAAGTCGATAATGATGTTGATAGGGTGACACAGAAGACTGAAGAGCAACAGAGCTAGGGTGAACATTGTTGGTAAAGTAATACAGACCACCACGCTCAGTACCACCACCAATTTTTCGCCCCGTCTTGAGATCCTGAAACACACAACCATCAGGAAGAAATGTGACAGAAAGATTTAGTAAGTTTACTAACAGACATAAGATTTAATGGAAAACGAGGAACGTGCAATACGAAATCCAAAGTCAAAGAAAAAGTAACAGAAACTGAACCCAAACCAGTAATATCAGTGGTAGAACCATCGGCTAAGGTAACACGAGATGGTTTATCAATTGACTAATGGCCAGAAAGAATAGTAGAAGTACCAGTCATATGATCAGATGCACCAGAATCAATAACCCAAGGAACAGAAAAGCTAGAAGATGTAATACAAGCACTAGAAGAACCTGTCTGAGATAGCGTAGCAATGGAGGAACTTGTCTGAAGTGACACAAGGTGTTGGTACTCCTCCACAGAAATAGTCACCATAGCAGTGGAGCGTGCAACCTGCCTAGTGGAGCGTGCAACCTGCCTATTAGAAGAAACCCGATGAGCCTGAGGAAAACCATGTAGGTCATGGCAATACTCCACCGTATGATTAGTTCCCCCACAATAAGTACAAAGTCTAGAACCACGGCCTCGACTATGGCCACCTCTCCCTGACATGCGACCTGTACGACTAAATCCACGACGACCAGAATCACGACCACCAAAAACACGGTCAAAATGACCAATGCACCCATAATCACGGTCGCGACCAAGCCACAGCTAAATGTAGAACCAAAATCACCCGAAACAGCGGAAGTTGAATCAAAACCAGATTTCATTGCAAACATATCATCGTACAAAGAGAGACAACTAGTCAACTACCCATAGATCAACCAACCAAATACTCCACCAACAATGGCCAATAAACAAGAAATAAGAAACTGATTGACTGGCTAACAACCAAGGGCACGACAACGCATGCATCCAACTGCTTCAACAAAAACAAAGTAGCCACCGAATAACGTAATCCCAATATCGAGCAACAACCAAGAGCTCATATGCCAACATAGACCAAATAACTCAATACAATCCAACAGCCGAAGTTAGACTTCAACATACCCAAACTACCATCTATTGGAGAGGATAAACTGTAGATAATTACCACATACAAAGAACAGAAATCCAAATCCAAGTAAACTGTAGATCGACCAAAAATCCAAAATTACCAGAACAATCAGTGTATAAGAGTGACAGAACGGTACCAAACAATGATGAACAGTAACATACGATGAACAGTAAAATCCATGAACAGTGTGTGATGAACAGTAGCGACGTGAACAGTAACTGTGAGTAGGGTTAGGGTTAAGGCAAAGGCTAGGATTAAGATTGTGATTTTAGGGATATGTACAGAGGCTAGGGTTTAGGTTAGGGTTGTGGTGATTTAGGATTAAGGTTAAAATCCCGCTCTGATACCATGTTGAGAAAGAAAGAAGGAAAAAGTGTATAGGGTGTTACTAAACCCTTACACATATAAATTATATTTATATAAGTCTGGAGAGTTACACAACTACAAGATAAGCAATGTGGGACAAAGCCCACTCGCTCTAATAAACACTTCTAACAACACCGATACCCTTTCTGGGTGTGAGTATCCCAGAAAAATACACCAAAAAGACCGAGGATCAAGTTTACTCCTATCAGGGTCAAGAGCATGGACATAACAGGTACACCCAAAATCTCGAAGGGGTAATGAATGGAGAGGCCGATCGGGAAATAAGATCGTATGGGGAACCTGACCACCTAGGACCGTAGAGGGCATGCGGTTGATTAAGTAACAGGTGGTGAGGAAAGCATCACTCCAATATGACTTAGGGACCTGCATTTGAAATAATAAGGCACGCATAACCTCAGACCAGTGCCAAATCTTGCGCTCAACAACTACATTTTGTTGTGGAGTCCGAGAACAGGATGATTGGTGAATAATGCCATGATCAGCAAAAAAATGAGGCAGTGTACTATGAAAATATTCACGGGCATTATCTGAACGAAATATCTTAATGCAGATATCAAACTGATTCTTAATCTCCATGTAAAAGGATTTAAAAACAGATTTCAATTCAAATTGCTCTTTTATTAGATAAAGATATGTGATACGAGAAAAATCATCCACAAAGATAACATAATACTGAAAACCAGAAATACTGGGCACATGAATAGGCCCCAAAATGTCTGAATGAACTAATTGAAAAGGACGCGACGCACGATGCTCAACCCTAGGATAAAAACTGACTCGAATGTGTTTACTAAACTCACAGACTTCACAAACCAACTTATTAATGGAACGACATGAGGGCACAAGACGCTTCAAACTCTGAAGAGAGGGATGACCAGGACAACAATGCTGTTGATATGGAGACTCTGATGTCTAAAGGGCAACGGGTTGAGATATTGTTAAGTAATATAGGCCATCTCGCTCAATGCACCCACCAATCTTCCTCCCTGTCGTGAGATCTTGAAAAACACAGCCATGAGGAAGAAATGTAACAGAACAATTTAAAGATTCGCAAGACGGCTCACAGACATAAGATTAAACGGGGAACGAGGAACATGTAATACAGATGTCAATGTAAGAGAGGAAGAGATAGGAACTGAACCCAAACCAGTAACAGCAGTGGTAGATCCATCAGCTAAGGTAACATGAGATGATCTACCAACTGGCTGTCGATCACAAAGGAAAGCAGGTGTACCAGTCATATGATATGTAGCTCCCGAGTCAATACCCCAAGGAGAGGAAGAGGAGGAGACAACACAAGCAATAGATGGACCGGTCTGAGCAAGCGTAGCAGTGGAAGATCCTGTTGCAGTCTGAAATGACAATAAGCGCTGGTACTCATCAGTGGAAACAACCACACTATCAGCAGAAGATTGAGCAAACTGTCCAGTGTCCTCAGAGACAGTGGCTTGATGAGCCTGAGGGAAGCCATACAACTCATAACATGTGTCCATCCAATGATTGGTCCCCCACAGTAAGTACACAACCGAGCACCACAGCCACGACCGCGGCCTCCCCCTGTCATGCGGCCACCACGACTAAATGTACGATCATCTCGACCACCAATTACAGTGTCTGTACGACCACCAGAACCACGACCAATCATCCCAAAATCTCGACCACGACCTCGAATCCCAGAATCCCGGCCGCGACCACGGCCACGGCCACGGCTGACTAAGAACACAGAGCTATCAGAAACAACGGAAGTCAAAGCAGAACGGTCAAGAGCCGGTGTACCAGAAATAGACGATGACTGCCGGAGACGACTGAATACCTCTCTGAGAGGAGGTAAGGCACGGTCCCCCAAAATCTGATTACCCACAGGTTCGAAAGTGGATGAGGCACCAGATAAGAAACGAGTAACTCTCATGTGCTCACGCTGGCACCGTATAACCTGAATATCAGCAGAAAGTGGCTCACAGATATCCAGCTCATTACAAATGCGAAGGAACTTAGCATAATAATTCTTAAAAGAATCATCACCCTGAGTATTAAAAAAAGACTGATGAAGATCATACGTATGACGAAGATTGTCGACACTTGAATACAACTCTTTTGCTTGTGTCCACACCTCTCTAGCTGTATCACAGGACATCAGCGTACTAACAACCTGTTCCATCATACTATTCCATAACTCTGAACGAATACGGGCATCAACAGCTTTCCATGCCCTATATGTGGGTTCAGCAGTAGCACGAGGCTCATCAGTCAAATAAGAGTCCTTAGACTGACCCATATAATATACCTCAACAGCTTTAGCCCAAAGAACATAACTGCCCCCATTTAATGGTGTGGAGGTAATAGGGCGCCTGTCGCGAGACCAAGAACCACTAGATAAACTACCAACAAGAGTAGAACCAGTACTAGAAACAGTACCAGAATCAGAATCTTCTTCTGCTCAGACATTTTACCAAACAATGTAAAGGCACCCCAAACAATAAATCCCACAACCTCAACCAACAAAAAAAACACCCAACTAATCCGGCAACCAACGGAGGAAACTTCTACCAACACTGAACAAAGACATGCATCAAACTATGACCAACAATACTAATACCAATACCAACAGCCATAGATCCTCCGCAACCCAAACTTTCGTATCAGAAATAGCAGATAAAGCAAAAAATAGTCAAGACAGGCATACCACAAAAACTGTTTGAACAAGAAACAACCTGGTAGGCCAATAGATCACGAACTCCTGGCAAATCAAAACCCAACAAACATATTGTAGACTGGTTCGATCTAAACCGAGTAGTGTAGGGCGATTTCGAGCATGTATAAAGGCCGAAATCAACTGGGTCCTGATGTTCGAAGGGTTTTGAAGGCCGAAATCAACTGGGTTTGATTTTTTGAGGGCTGAGGCTGGTCGCTGGTGCCTAGAGATGGCTCGCCGGAGGTCGGCTTCGTTCGCTGGACATAGACGAAGGATTGTAAGGTATGTTCGAACTTGATTAGGGCGGTTCGAACTCGGATTAGGGCTAGACGAAGTTGGATTGGGGCTGTGCGAACTTGATTAGGACTGTTTGAACTCGGATTAGGGCTGAACGAAGTCGGATTGGGGTGGGTTTTGGTATGGGTTTCGACTGTAAAGTTACAATTTGGGGATTTCGAAGTTAGGGTTTTGACTGGGGTTTATGAATGGGGGTTCTGGTTGGTTTAGGAAAACGACGAAGGTGGACGGTGGTAGGTGACGTATGTACGGTGGCGGCTAGATCTAGGATTGTGGTGGTTTAGGGTTAGGGTAAAGGTAGGGCTTTGATACCATGTTATTTAGGAGAGTGAAAAGTGTATAGGGTGTTAATGAACCCTAAGACACACAACCTTTATTTATATGACGAGATACTCTCTACAATGACTCAATTAGCCAATGTGGGACTAACATAAACCTGACAGTATTCTAACAGAAACCATTGCATATGGTCTCTTACTCATTGACATGGTTGGTTTGGGTAGTATGCAATAGAAGCTTTTGATTCGGGAAGAGCCTACTCTTAAATTGATGAGTAGACTATCCTCTCAATTGTACGTGGAGAAGATCTTCTCGTTATCCTTTGCATTCTATTGGTGCTCCTCTTGTAATATACTTAACCAAAAGGAAGTGTTTTACTCTTTGAGACAGTGTCTAGTGGGTGGAACAAAGTAGGTCGGTATTTTTTAAGTTTGGATTATGCAGCCCAAACGAATTATCAAACCCCTTCTCAGTGGCGACAAATATAATAAATCTCTTTGAAACAAAAAGTTAGGCCCCCATGGCCGTTGGTTCTTGCCAGTTTGACCACAGGGAGAAAACTAGGATAGTTGAGGAACCGTGACCAAGGGGAGATATTTTGAAGGAGAAAGTTGAAAAGTTCGTACTTTTGGGGCTGTAAAACTGTACTTTAAAATTTAGAGATGCTCAATTATTTTGATCCTGTTTCGGTTATTTTGCTCTGGACTATGAATGAAGGAAGCATGGTAACGTGCACATAAATTGATTTGGGTCTCTACGCCTACCCTTTTGGATGCCTTTTGGCTTTGATTTGGGGGCATAGTTGATAATTATGCAGCAAAACGTCCCTTTAGCTCCTCGGTTCTTAGAGGTATAGGGGGCCACTGTTCCGGTGGTATTTTGAGAGTAGCCATTTTGTGCATATATTGCCAAGGATAGGTCTGTCTCCAAGCCTCCCCCCCCCATTTCCCCCGTGATTGGGGACTTGATGGGTTTTGTTATTGTTGTTCAAGTTTGTTTTTTATTATTATTGGTGATAATCACTGGGAAGAAACATGACCATGGTTTCGTTTCAGTTCATTATGTACTTGGCATTTTGTTGGCATAAATGGTAAGAAATAATTTAAATTTCTGCTTTCTTAATGCTTTTTATTGTCCTCACTTTCTCTTTTTGCTGGTTCACAATTCAGAGGTTAATATTTGATAAACCAGAAGATGGAGTTAGGAAAATTGTTCTGGCCACTAACATGGCTGAGACAAGCATCACGATTAACGACGTAGTCTTTGTGGTTGACTGTGGAAAGGCCAAAGAGACATCATATGATGCTCTGAATAACACTCCATGTTTGCTTCCTTCATGGATCTCCAAGGCTTCTGCTCGTCAGGTAAATTCTTATGATCTGGATTTGATTTGATTTCGTAGATAGCTTATGGGATTATCTTTTGGTGGGAAAACCACTGAATGGCTTAAGGTTAGTTTCCTGAGGTAATTTATTTTGATGTGCATATGTTTTTGAAATGTCTTATGCGATGATACTTTGTTGGGATTTTGACTGTTTAAATGGTGTTAATTGGTGTGACAATGACAGAAGTACCCATGTAATTCCCAATAAATGGGGGTATGCGACGGGGAAGAATGGAGACACGCCTAACTTTTGGCATTATATGCACAAAATGCCTGCTCTGAGAAAGTTTTTAACGCTGAAATAACGGCCCTCCTATACCTCCAAAGTCCAAATATTGAGAAACTCAAGCGATGTTATGCATTCTCCTAAATCAAAGCTGGAAGGCATAAGAGAGGACAGGCCACGGTGTTAATTGGTTGGCACTAGGAAATTTGTTTGGTACTTTCAGTTTTTCTGTTTGAAAACTCCATTTTCTAGGAGATATTAAAAATATTGTTCTAGTCTAGAAAACCAATTCCTCCAAAAGAATTAGTAAGATAGTAAAATGATGATTTTTTTTCCAAAATTGTTTCTGAAAAGTACTTTTGAAAACACCAACGAGACAATGCTTTAGTTGTCAATGCAGACCACTTATATGGCTTTATGGATTTGTAATACTAATTCCCTCCATTCTGCAGAGAAGAGGTAGAGCTGGTCGTGTTCAACCAGGCGAATGTTACCATCTGTATCCGCGATGTGTATATGATGCTTTTGCTGATTATCAACTTCCTGAACTTCTAAGGACACCTTTGCAGTCTCTATGCTTGCAAATAAAAAGCTTGCAACTTGGGAGTATTTCAGAGTTCCTATCAAGGGCTTTGCAACCACCGGAGCCTTTATCTGTAAGTTTCAGATGATATGTGCATATGTGATCCTCAGACCATGTTACTAGAACCTAAGCAGAAGATCACTTCATAATTTCCAGTCTTATTCAGTGGTTAAAACTCAGAGATCTAACCTTAAGGTTGTGGGTTCAAGTATGAGGGAAAACACTTTGTGCATTTTAATTGCGAGAGGTTAGGTTTGTAACCAATCTTCCCATCTCAGCCACCCATTTATGCATGCTAAACTCTCTGTACTTTTTATATTCTGGGTTCAATGTGCCTCTACTCGTCTCATTAGCACCATCTATTTTCAAACTCTTTGTAGTTTCTTTGGATAACCGTGTCTTTGCAGGTTCAAAATGCTATTGAATATTTGATGGTCATTGGAGCTTTGGATGCGAGTGAAAATCTGACGGTGCTAGGTACATGATGCTATGTATCATTTCGTTGATTCTCTGCACATGTAGTTGTCTTTCTCAGCTGCTTTCCAAGTATATTTGTGGAAGTATTCCTTGAGGAGCACTCCTAAGTTACATTCTTCAATTCACAGGACGCAACTTGTCAATGCTTCCAGTCGAGCCTAAACTGGGGAAAATGCTCTTGTTTGGAGCTATTTTCAACTGCCTGGATCCAATAATGACTGTTGTTGCTGGTCTAAGTGCCAGAGATCCATTCCTAATGCCATTCGACAAGAAGGATGTAAGCTTTCTAATAGTTGCAGATAAAGCGTACTGTATTGAGTTTGGTTGTACGTTTTGCTTTTGTTTATTTGTCTGTTGTTGATGTATCTACTGGTGGTTTTTGGCTGTAAGTTTATTTATCTCTACTTTAGAGATCATTGCCCTTTTATCAGCTTTTTCTTATCTAAGTAAGTTGGAGCATTGATTTATCTCTTGCTCTTACATGGACAAGTGAATTTATTATCATCAAACTTCAATCACTCCCCTGCATATTGGTCAAACATTGCATGCCTAAGGTGGGGTATGCAACATGAAACTGCATCAAAGCTCAGTGCTATATTTGCAGCGTGCAGCAATGCGGCAATGACTAATGGGTCATTTTCTATAGAAGCATGCTTAATGTGGATGCAGTTTTAGAATCTATGCAGTTCTAACGTTTATTGGAGGCACATGTCACACCAGTGCTATTGCCCTCGAGATAGAGCGATTTGGGGAAGGAAATATTTGCGTCTTGTACTCAGAGTCACGTAGAAAGTTGACCAACCAGCGACAGAGTGGACGGTTCCTTGTTTTTAGTCGGTTTTTTCTTATCCATTTTGTGATTGTTGGTGGCATTTTGTTGGCACTGCTTGGTTGAAGTATATGTGGCATTGAAATTCAACTTTGGGCCTTGGCCACATGCGTCTTGTTTGTAATAAAAAATTGTACTCACCACCTCATTTCTGTCCAAAAGTAGAATAGAAAATTAAAAAAAAAAAATCCCCTACCTCATTCTCCTTGTCCTTCTCAATCTTTTGAAATCTCACCAGATTTAGATCTAATATTCTCCTTGTCCTTCTCAGTCTTTTTAGAACCTCTAAACTTTTGGTGGTTCTCATCCAATATACTTTTTCAAATTGCCTTTGGTGATCTCTTCACTTTTTGCAGCTTGCAGAGTCTGCAAAGACCCAGTTCTCTTCGCGTGATTACAGTGACCATCTTGCTCTTGTCCGGGCATATGATGGTTGGAAAGATGCTGAAAGGCATCAATCGGGTTATGAGTATTGTTGGAAGAATTTCCTGTCTGCACAAACTCTGAAAGCCATTGATTCCCTTCGGAAGCAATTCTTTTATTTGCTTAAGGACACTGGTCTTCTGGACAACACAGAAATTTGCAACACGTGGAGCCATGATGAGCATTTGATCCGCGCCATTATTTGTGCGGGTCTGTTTCCTGGCATATGCTCTGTTGTGGTGAGTTATAAGTTGGCTTTCCTTTCTAGGGACATGGTATTCTTGTTATTTATTCTGTTTGCTGCAATTTGTTAATGTCTATTGGCATTCATGGAACACTCTATCGATTTTCATGGAACAGTTCTCTTACCCCTTGAATCTTTCATTTCTTCCTAGTTCCTTTAATTTCTGTCATAAACAATTTTCTTTTACTGTTGGGACTTGGTATTCCTTTTGGGTGGAATAATTTTTTTGTTCCAGAGTGCCATCCAAATGTTGGGATTATATATTTTAGTTGTCTTTTTCTTTGCTATGGTTATTAAAAATCAACCAACACTGATTGAGTTTTAATTTACAGAACAAAGAGAAGTCTATCTCATTGAAAACAATGGAGGATGGACAGGTACTTCTGTACTCGGTAAGTTTCTCATCTTTTGCTGCTACGTTGTTCGGTGAGGCATTTGTTCAGGAGCTGGGTATATTATTGTAGCTATAATTGCATCTTGGAATTCTGTTTATGTGTTGTGCATTAATGTGGAATGCATTTCCTTTTCCTTTCACACAGAGTTCTGTGAACGGCCAGGAACTCAAAATTCCACATCCTTGGCTTGTTTTCAATGAGAAGGTTAAAGTGAATTCTGTATTTCTTCGGGATTCAACAGCTGTATCCGATTCTGTGGTTCTCTTATTCGGAGGAAACGTTTCTAGAGGTGACCTGGTAAGTTTCGTATTCCATGGTAAGTTTTGTATTCCATTGGTTCTCTTTAACATCAGCAATATTGTAAGTTTCTTACTGTCGTTTCTAGAGGGGGCCTGGTAGGTTTCTTATTCCATTGGTTCTCCATGTTATCAGTAATTCCAGTTCCTTCAAAAGAATAGTTTAGACATTTTACTGTGGCCTAATTTTAACTTCAATCATTTTCTGCTTTTCATAGGATGGACACTTGAAAATGTTGGGAGGATACTTGGAATTTTTCATGAATCCTGCCTTAGCAGATACATATCTAAGATTGAAGAAAGAGCTTGAAGAACTAATTCAAAAGAAGGTAATGATTTTGTTGTACTTTAAATTTTGCCACCATGGATGGGAAGGTGTGGGTGAGTTGGGATCTAAGAAGCATTCCATAGGTAATGGATTTTGGGTATTCTCCTAGTTGGTGTTGGGAACCGAATCCCAGGATCCAAAGATAGTGCATGCAGATTAGACTAGAAGAAATAAAACCATGATCTATACAACCCTACAAGAAGGGAATAAGGTTCATACCTCTAAAATCTCTCCGGTTTCTCTTAAATCACGAACTGAAGATTTGGAGCAGAATATTCACGAGCGCATCTACCGTTTTCCATTCTATGCCTGATCACGTACTGAGAGCCTAGAAAACGTGAACTGTTGCTCTCTCTTTACGAAATTATGACATCTGTTAAAAGTTCTTTTTTTTTTTTTTGGAATAGATTGAGATTAGACTTCTAATGGAAATAGGCAAACCTAATCTGATCTAGATTCTAATTCCTTTTTCCATAAATTATAATTGATACAACCCCAAGACTTGAATTCCATGCTAATGACATAAATATATATGGGGCTCCATATAACAGTATGAATTCCTTAGGAAAACCCAGAAGCCGATAGCAGTGTAAAAGAACAGAATACATTACTAGGTCATGGCAGAAACTGAACTTGGACAACATGACAATATCAAGTCCAAACGAAAATCCTTCACAAACACATCATAGCATTCTGAAATAAAAGAAAAGATACTAATCGATAGCCTAAATACGAAAGAAGGCAACGTAACGTTAGATGGCATTCTACATGACATACATTGTAAAAGATACTGAAACATAATACTAGTACAGACGTTAATTATATCCACACTCCCTTAAAACTGTCAACCCTTGCTGATATTCAACTGCCTTAATCTGAACCCATTCACTAATGGCCTGCAAGCTAAAGACACCCTCATTTCAGGATCCAAAGACATCCAGACTTGCCTCCATTGTAATCCCTCCGCAAATTTTTTAGCAGCCTTAGTGTATTGACCCGGATCAACGCAGCCTTTGTATTGTTTCAGGATATCCATGCAAACAGCAACTGGGTAATGTTTTCGACGTCAACACGTTCATATTACTGTGACCAGTTATCAATAAATTATCCCAACTTTTCGTACACGTTTGTCTCGAGAAGGCCTTTCCTTTTGCAATGGCATAACTGTCAACCTCTTCAGATTTTGGCTTACCACCACGAATCCCTTTGGCCTTTGACATCGACAAGGTCATATGTTCATCCATTTCACATTTCGTACAGATTTGTCCATTTCAGGATATCCATGTTGCAACGACCCTGATTTTTGGTCAATAAAAATTTCGTTAAAAATATTTCATTTTTATATCCAAAAATCCGTCGTTATTGACTTATAAAAATCTCGTTTGAAGTCTTGGATGGTTTATAAATCTTTTCTAATTGCTAACTATCCGTCATAATTAGATTGAAGCCTTATAATTATGATTCTTGGCTGGAAATCCTACTAGACTAGTATAGTTAGTTTTTTAACCAACTATTTAGAATAACCTAACTACCATTTCATCTAGTTATTGCCTCCTAACCCTTGGCGAACTTCTCGAACCCTTTGAACCTTATAAACCTCTCAACCCTAGATGAACCTTTTGAACCTTTTAGCTTTTAACCATTGGTCGATAAATGTTAGGGTAATCTTTACCCATTGAACAATAGGAAATCTATATTTTATTTACCAAAAGTACATTACTAGATTTGTTAAAGGTACATATATATAGTTATATATGGTTATATACACATGCTTGAAAGTGTGTGTATATATATATATATATATATATATATATATATTATTGAAGTATATATTACTTTGCTCCTTTACCCATTGGACGATAATGGTTAGGAGAATTATTACCCATTGGTTAATAGTTAGTCTTGCCAACAAGGTACTAAGGATTTACTAATTTAATTATTTCTAGATTCACCATATGATTTTATATGTACCAAAGATTTAAAAGACTAGATTTTCTAAGTACACAATATAATATTATAATTTGACATGTGCCATTTTAGACTATTTTAATGGGAAATTGGATTTGGAAAATCTACTAGATTATGTAGTACCCTAAAGTACATACTTATATATATATATATATGTGTGTATGTGTGTGTGTGTGTGTACTTGATGATATATATATAGTTATATATATAATATTTCAAAGCACACGTGTTAAAGGAATTGTTTATTTTTGGAAATCTTTATACTTGAAAGTTTAATAGATTGTTAGTACCTTTTGTACTTATATATATATATATATATATATATATGTATGTATATACTTCCATAGTACAAGTACTAGGGGGGAGAGAGAGAGAGAGAGAGAGAGAGAGAGAGAAGGAGGGAGATTTTGTAGTACCTTGGCCTTGATCTTCTTACACAAAATCTTTTCAAACCAAATCCAAGTACCAAATCTAGGCTTTCTTTGCATACAAGAAAGATCTTCTAGTACAAGACTAGACTATACCCATTGGACAAAAATTGCTAGGGAAAAATTTATCCATTGGATAATAAGCCAAGCCTTGGCCTATAAATAGCATGCTCATTCAAGTCATTCTCACACCTTCACTCATTTGCTCTCACTTCTCTCTAGAAACCATTTTTGTTTTCCAGACAGCCTACTGCCCTTCACAAATCCTCATTTTTCTCCTGCTTAAAGTAGTTTTTAGAACCAACTCCCTTCGGGAAAGTTGTAGTTCACTTCGAGACCTTTAAGTTAGACCCAAGAACCACCCTAATCGGTCAAGAAATGACCAAGATATCGATATCCGAAGTTCAGTAAAAATCTCGAATTTTCAATTCCAGACAGCACACTGTCTCTTCCTTTATCACCATTTTTCTCCTACCTAAAGTAGTTTCTAGGATCAACTCCTTCACAAAAGTTGTAGGGCACTTCTAGAGCTTCAATTTCAACCCAAGAACGATCATATTCGGCCAAATATTGACCAAGTTACTGCCATCCAAAGTTTGGTCCGAATTTGTGAGTTTCACCGCCCGTGGAATTTTTCAACTAGCTTATTCGACCCCGACTAATTTCGGATCAAGGTAGAATCTTCTTTTACCCATATCTCTAAGTATAGTAGAATGTCCTTATTCCCTATCCTAAGTATATTGTATGTTATGTGCGTAATTGAAATGTATGTAGACTTTTCCTATGACCTCTTAACTCTAAGTATGTGTAGATTTTTCCTATGCTTTCTAACTTTAAGTATAACGTATGCGTATTGTATAATCATGTTGAATAATCGACTTTTACTACAATAAGCTTGTGTTGTTTTGAACTCTCAAAAAGGAAAGAACGGGTTTTTGAAAGATAAGAATTTAACGCTTGATTAGAAGTTTTTTTATCCTTAAGATAATTATAAGCATGTATACATGTTGCTTGCATTACTTGTGGTTGTGTAAGAAAACATAAGTGATTATCACTCCAAAGGTGTCCGTCCATGTGGCACTATGCTTTACTTTGTGTGTTAAATGTTGAGCATGATAATGTGTTAATGCGAGCATGCTATCTAATATAGAGTTGAATGATCCTGCTAGTTTAGTTTCAAGATTACAATGAATGATTTATGATTTTATCATAAGAAGTCCTGCCGCGGAGTCTATGCATGCTACGAGACACAAAAAAAAAAGAGAAGTAGAAACATGACACCTAGGGTGTGTTAAAAGACAAGGTGTGTTTTGAAACCACAATGTGGCCGGACTTGCCCATTGTGTGGTGTGCGTGTGCAAAAGAAAGATCTGTAAAAAGCCCAATGAGAACCCGGAGCGGCGGAATCATTGTGGGGATACTCGGGAACCCGGAGCGGCGGAACCGAAGGATAAATTGTGGTTTGGTTATCTGCGGAGAGGAGCCAACGTAATTGTTTTAACGATTTTCGAAATTTCCCATGGGAACCCGGAGCGGCAGAACTATGTTGAGGATACTCGGGAACCCGGAGCAGCGGTACCGAGGGTTTTGAAGGATTGGTTATCCGTGGAGAGGAGCCAATGCCAAATTCAATGTTATTGTGTGCCAATGAGAACCCGGTGCGGCGGAACCATTGTGAGGATACTCGGGAGACCGGAATGGCGGAACCGAGGTTGGGTGTGTTAAAACTGATTTTTGAAATGTTTTGGTAAAGTGAAAACGAGACAGTCTACGATGAGTCGCGTAGGAGAAACTCAGATATCACCGACACCAATGTTAGATTAAGGAATGTAGATGTGTCATTGTTGTTATCTATATTGAATATGCATGTGGTGTTCATGACATTGTATGCTATATCTATGATTTGCTATGTGTAAGTTATGGGTTAGTGGATTTAGGATTATTCTGCTGAGCTCTTGTAGCTCATGGTGTTACCTTTGATGACCCTGACATATTATACTGGTGGCGACGCTGGTATAACGTGTCAGACTTTGTAGATGATCAAGGAGAGCTGTTCACTTGGGAGGCCTTTGGAGCCGAGGAGCTGGGTAGGATGGAGGAGCAGGCAGAGCTGTAGATAGGAACCTTAGTTGTCCTTCCCTTGTGTAAATATTGAACCCTTGAGGGGGTTATGATGTAATAATGAGCCAGACTCTATTAGTTTTATCAATAAAATGTTTATTTAACGTACCCGAAATTGGGGGCGTTACACATGCAAACGGGGACTGGGTAGTGTTTTCAACGTCAACACGCCATAGTACTGTGACCGGTTATGAATAAATTGGCCCAACTTTCTGTACTCATTTGTCTTGAGAATGGCCTTCCTTGCTTTTGCCATGGCATAACTGCCAAGTTTGAAAGGACCAGCAATTTGAAATTTACTGTTTCTGTTTTTCGTGGCAGCTTTTGAATCCCAAGTTGGACATGAAAGACCACAATGAGCTGCTTTTGACTATAAGACTGTTGGTATCAGAGGACAGAAGTGAAGGTAAATTTGTTTTTGGTCGGCAGTTGCCAACACCATCAAAAAAGGCAACAAAAGAGACACTACTTCCGCGCCCATGCTCAAAAAGTAGTGATGGTGTGGGTGTGGGTGGTGATAATTCCAAGAACCAGCTTCAAACATTGCTTGCCAGGGCTGGACACGGAGCACCCTCATACAAGACAACACAACTTAAAAACAACAAGTTTCGTTCCACTGTCATCTTCAATGGGTTGAATTTTGTGGGTCAGTCTTGCAACAATAAGAAACTTGCGGAAAAGGATGCAGCAGCTCAGGCTCTAGAATGGTTGATGGGCGAAACTCAATCGTCTGAGAAAGCTGTTGACCATATGTCGATGCTTTTAAAGAAGAGCAAAAAAAAACAGCCAGTTCAATCTACAAAGTGGAGGTAGTTGTTTTTTAACTAGAGGTAGATGTTGCTGATAAACAAAATGGCCTTGACATTATAGAATAGTTATTACTGACAAAGGAAGAAAAGTTCCTCCTTCGCTTTGTGTTTTGGGGGCCAGGATATAGAATGGAGCTAGTGGATCAGATGTGACATGGGTCCCTTGCTTTTGAACTCTTCTTCATCAAGTGGGGCAGACGAGGACATTTAATAGTGGAAACCAGAGATTTTCAGCAAGCCCAATTGCGGAAACAGAAGTCAATGTTTTGATGTTGGCAGTATCTATTTAAGCTCGAGGATCAGCTTCAGCCGGCATTACCACTTGAGGTAAAATTTCCTTGAAGAATTAGAAGATAGCAGGCATTTCTGCAGTCATCATCTATGTATTTCACAAAATGTATATATGTAAATTGCACCATTAGTGTTTCTTGGTGCAACTCTTTATCTTGAATTGTGCTTAAAGTTTCTGCCGTTTGGGCAGTATTGATAACTTTAATACATCAAATTAATAGACTTTGGAGGGCTAGTGTAGGGTTTCACTCTTTGTTACTCCTTTTTGTGGAGATTGCTGTGAAAATCATGAAATGGAATCGCCTATTCTTGTTAAGCTATCCACTTGAATCAGATGTACAATTTTAAGATTGCTATGAAATTACAGTAATGTTGGAAGGTGGAACTGCTCATGTGGTGTTAGGTACACCATGTGGCGGAAACGAAGATTTTGCCGATTTGAGCTGTGCTGGCTAGTCCAAGGAGACGCTGTTGGATGATGGCTCTTTATGGGCTTCTAAATTTGGTTTTTTTCCTTGCTATGTTCTAAGTTTTGATGAATCTTTCCAAACATAAAATATGCTCGAGCAAATAAATCGAGCTGGAGCTTTCCCCATAAAGGTAGGTAGAACTAAGCAGTGATCGTGTTCTTGCCCAGTAGTAGGAGACGTGGTAGATTATTTGTCCACCTTGTCCATTTTTCACCTGACAAGGTAGGCACATTTGACATGAGCTCTTAGTATAAAGGGGGTGCACAACTACATAATATTCTGGAAAACCTACTTATTTCTTCAAGATAAGAAATCACACCAAGGGGAAAGCCTCGTCTTTCATTTACCCAAAAAAAGTCTCGTCTTTCACTTTACAGTTCTCTTTACCACTTCTATTACTATCTGTGATGTTCACTCGAACTGTCAAATCACTTGTCCCCTTAGACTAGGGATGGCATTTGGGGCAGATGTTGACATATCCGTATCGATCCCCAAAACCGAAAGCCGAACCAAATCCGTCTTGATACCCGAACGGGGAGGGGAGGAATGAACTGTAACCGAACCAAACGGGGTTCGGGTAATCCCTGAACCGAATGGGTAACTGAATACTACAAGAGAGAGAGAGAGAGCAGATCTAGTGTGGGGGGCTGTTTTCAACCTAGACCTCTTGAACCCTCTTTTCCTCCGCTATTTGTGCCGTGGAAGGCTGGCGTGGCCCGCCGGGTACCTGCAAACCGGAGAGGGGTGTTCCTCCGGGTAGAAGCTCCGACGATCTAGTTAGTAGGGGAAGGAAGAGTAAGAAGTATTTGTTTGGAAAAAAGAAACTGCTTATGTGAGAGGGAGAAGAGTATATCCGCGCTTTTATGGTAAGAAGTACCTTCATATTTATAGGCAAAGGAGTCTTGCACGCTAAGCAAGCCGAGCGTAGGACTCACGCGCGTTCCTACGCTCGGCTGACGTCACGTGTCAGGAACAATTAATGAAGGCCGTCTTCCCAGGTTTGCAGAGGCACATGGGCTCATGTCAGACATGTCACCTCATGAAGAGGCGTCACGGCAGTGAGAAGAGAAGGTAACTCACGTATCACTTGGAAGGTTCTGGAATGTTTTGCACCAGCGGTCTCCAAACAGAAAAGATCCCGAAGGAAAGATTACTAGCCAAACAAACGAAGGCCAGGAAAGGGGAACGTGTCATGCCGAACAAAAGACTTCTATGCCGACCAAACCACCGCGAGCCGTTGTTCGGACCAAAGTCCACGCTCGGCGAGCAGTACCTGACCTTCCTTACGTTCGGTGGAAGATGGATGACGTGTCACCGGGTTAACTCAGCCCTCATCGAACTGAGACAACTGAACGATGGACCCCCGGTGCAACCTTTTGGACCACGTGAACCCCTTCGGATATTTCGGCCCACTACAATAGCCCCTCAACTTCTGCTTCTTTTACTCGGAAAAGATGGAGGAGTTGATCCCGTGTGGCCGAACAAACGAAGCCTGCTTGGAAAAGAAAGATATCCGAACGTAGGCTAATCCGAACAGAGAGCATTGCCGAGCGAAGGTGTGTTCCTGGCTTCGAGATACAAAAGCTGGGATTGCATTAAACACTTCTGCAACCGCTAACTTCAAACATGCCACGCGTCGTTAAGTCCTTGGAGGAAGACACGGCGCCTGCAGAAGCTGCCACGCGTCACGCATCCAACGATACAACAATCTCCCGCCCTGATCCAATGGCTAGGGGCTCAGCATCGGTTCAAATGCCTCTCAGGGTATAAAAGGCGGAGCGGGGAGAGAGAAAATCACTTTTTCTCTCTCCAGTCGATCGATCTTTTCGTCCCAGACGCCGTTCAACGCAAAAACTCATCAAAAATCCAGATCTTGCTGCCATTTGATCGCAATCACCTTCGATTTTCAGGTATTTCTTGTTTCTCCAATCTTTTGTACATTTTTTGGACATTTTTGAACGTTTTTGGGCCCAGAAATGGGTTTTTATCCAACCCTGGCTGAAACGCTTTCTGGGGAATGAAGAACAGGTTGAAGGTGTTCTTCTGTTCTTCCGAACGCATGCTCACCTTCAACCAGTGTTCTTCCGAACAAAAGACCCAGCCAACAGCTCGTCTACCTTCGGATAACCCATCACGCAATAAAACAGTACTTTCGATTGATACTATACCGAACGATAACGTGAGTCTGCCAACTGCCCACACTCGGAATTCTCCATCGACACCTAGTCCCTCGGGAACCATGAACTATCCTCGGCGAAATTAGCACAGCACACCGAACGTAGGCACCATAGGCAACTTGACCTTGCATCTCGCTAACGGTCTCATCCCTGCACTTGTGTTTTTAGGTATGGCGTCCTCTTCAAATTCTTCGGCTGAATCGTATAATTCCGTTGATCCCAATGCTTCGGGCTTCGACAAGATCGATCCACGGATAGCTGAAGCGATCAGATCCGCAGCTCGGGAGTACAGGGTGGGCGGTAGGCCCCTTCCCGAAGCATTCGAGGGAGTTTTCATCCCGGCCAAGGTGACTCCACTTCAGTCGATAGGTCCTGACGTTATAAACCTCGAGGACGAACCTTCAGAAAAGGTGGCCGAAGAACCCGATGAGGGAGCCGAAGCTGAGGAAGAAGACGAAGAAGCCACTGAAGAGGAGGCTAGAGACGAGGATGTTCCCGTTGCTTCCTCAAGCCAAGCCGGGATGGATAAGGGGAACGTCGGCGAGTCATCTTCCCAGCCACCAAGGAAGAAGAGAAAAATCGTGGCTCTCGATCCCGACAAAATACCTCCCCGAATAGGAAGGGACCCATGTCCCTACTGGGATTGTTTCACCGATTAGGAAGGGATAGATCTCTTCCGAACGACATACCACATCCCTGATCACGTAGTAATCTCAACAATCCCCGGACCTCGCATTCGATTCTCCGACGAGCACATCACGGTCCCCCTGATGGCCATCACCGAAGGTGGCCTCAGGTTTCCCATGCACAGGATCCTGAGGGAGATCCTTCAATTTTTTGAACTCACCCTGTGCCAGCTGAGTGTGAATTCCTACCGAATTATCCACTCAATCATAAAGCTGGCCAAGGTAAAGATGTTTAACCTTCAAGCACATCACATTTTCGAGAACTACATGATGTCTCGGAATGTGAGATATTCACGCCACTACCTCTGCTCCCGAAGGAATATGATGAAGATCATTCCCGAGGGCATGTATGACTCGGAGAAGTGGGCTTCGGATTATGTCGAATTCCGGGGAAACTACGAGTTTCCCCCTGGCCAAGATGATCAAATTTACGTCGCCAAGGAAAGGGGCAACCCAAGTAAGTTGAGATTGATCTTGCTATATGCTGTATTTTGATGTTAACATGTTCTGTTCGGATCAATTTGATTAGAAGGCTCGCTCATTTCATTATGTACTGAATGCTATTCTTTTTCTGTGTTGTTCGGTAGATATGACCAAGATCAACAAGAATCTGTTAAGGCTTGCCAAAGACTGTGGCCTAGCAGATTCACTGTTGACTATTCCGAGGGCCGAGAGAGACGCACCGACAATCCTCCAGTACGACGCGACCTACGGAGGAAGAATCCGAGGAAAGGGTGTCGAGGGAAGCGAGAAGAAGGGCTCCACAGTCGACCTGACCGATCTTCCTGAGGAACAGCTTCCCAACCCGGATAAGCCACTTCGAGGGACCGTACGTAAACCAACCGAAGGTGCTCCCTTTGTCGAAGAAGAAGACATGCCTCCATGCAGTATGAGAGCCATTCTCCAGGAGAAACTGGAGAAAAAGACCAAGGAGGAGGCCGAACAAAAAAAGGCTGGGGCGACTGGTGCTTCGGGCTCAGCTCCGAAGGTCAGCGCTCCGAGTAAAAAGACCACTACCGACGCTGTCCCTCAGAAGTGTCCGCCTTCCCCCCTACCTCTTCTGATAAGTCGGCCAAGAGGTACAAGGTCACAGCCAAGAAAGCTTCGGCTACTGCGAAAAAGACTCCGATAGCCGAGGAGCAGGAAGGGAAAGGCAGCAAGAATGAAGCTCGGGACGCCGACGCTCCCTGGGCTCCGAGCGTCATCACTCCGCGCAACAAACAGATCTTGCGCTCGGACAGCCTGATAGAAGACCCCTCCCTGGCCTTCACCCTCCACGCCGGGCTAAGGTTGCCAAGGGATCTTGGCATACAAGGGTCCTTGAAAACGGCATTGAGCGACTACTACTACTTCGCCGGCAGGGTAAGCTCTTTTGTAAAAGTATGAATAATTTTTTCCAACTGTTTTCCTTCGGGTTCTTATATTCTGTGCCACTTACAGGCTACTCAATCGATCATGTGCGCACAACGTCATCTCATCGAGCATGACAAGAAGGAAAAGCTCCTCCAGCAAAAGGTGGAGTTACACCAGACTTCGGTCGAGGAGTATAAGAAGATGCTGGAACAGTCGGAGGACACCCGCCGAGGCCAGGAGATCACCATCGCCAACCTGAACGATGTGATCAAGGGGCTGCAGGACGGGGTAGAGCAAGCGCGAGCTGAGGGAAAGGACGAGGGACTGTCCGAGGGTAGAGCTCTTGGGAGGAAGGAGATGGAGGAGGAGATGAAGGAGCTGCAGGCCCAGTACGACAAGGGTTATTATCAGGCTGAAGAAGACGCAGCCGAAGAACTGGTGGCCTTGCAAACCGAGCTCCGGGAAGCGCAGCACAAGAAAAGCTTCATGCTGGGTTTTAACATGGGTTTCGACGAGGCTGGCGTCGAACTCGATGATGAGAGGAGGTCCCTTGTAGAGGTGCCTCCCCTTGAAGCAGCCAAAGCTCAAGAAGAGCCTCACGCCCCTGAAGAGGCTGCAGTTGAACCGGAGAACACCCCAGCCCCATCAGTTGATCCTCCCATCATTCCCTCGGCCACAATTACCCCCGAGGCCCAATCTTAGAAATTGATTTGGAATTTGTTTCAGTTGTCCTTTGTTTTCGAATTTTGATATGGGATGTTCGGCTCCAAACATTTAGGAGTTTCCCAAACATTAATTTTGTAAGTAACACATGGTTGAGGATGGCCACGAACGATCTACCACGGCCATTCCTTGCTTTAACTGTTCATGCTTGGTTTGATATTTTCACTTGAAGTATGTTGGTTCGGAAGATATGTTTTGACATTCCCTTGTTTTGCTATTCCTTTTTGAATACAGCTGTTCGGATACATTATCCGTGTTGTTTGGATGCCACAAATTGGAATATACGTGATATCCCTGTGAATTGTAATTGGAATATACATGATCATTGAAGCTCGGTTAAATTTATTCGGATAACCCTGTAATCCCGAAGTAAAAGTACCATGCTTAATCGGTAGTACCCAATTAATAGCCCCCTGTCTTCGGGCTGTTTTTGTTTTTTGTTTTTGTTTTAGGAAGAAAAACAACACGAAGACAGAAAGATGGGGACAGAACCGAGGTAAAAGTACCAAATAACCGAGGTAAAAGTGCCAAATAACTGAGGTAAAAGTGCCACGGGCGAGATGTTATACCCAACAATCAGATGTCGAAACCGAACGAGTGAATGCACCGAACGTAGATTGCCATCAAAAGGCCTGTAGGCCTACAAACCGAGCAAAACTAAAAACAAAAACAAAAACGAGCAAAGCGCGACACAGAGGTTGCCGAGGCTAACCATGGAACTTCCTAAGTTTTTGGACGTTCCAAGGGTTAGCAATCGGCGTACCATCCATTTCAGCAAGCTTATAAACTCCGTGGCCAATCTTCTGGACCACCCTATAAGGGCCTTCGTCGGGATCCTTAAGCTTGGTCAACTTCTTGGCTTCCACAACCATCCGAAGAACGAGGTCACCCATTTGAAACGGCCGAGCACGGACGTTCTTATTGTAGCCCCGAGCAACCTCCTGTTGGTAAGCAGCATGATGTAAGTTGGCGTTGTCGCATAGCTCTTCGGCAAAATCAAGCTCGGCACCAACGAGAGCAGTATTGTCCACAGGATTGAAGTTTTCAGATCGAACAGTGGGAATAAGCGCAGAAAGGGGCAGGACAGCTTCCATGCCGTACGCCATAGAGAACGGAGTTCGGCTAGTGGAACGTCGCGGGGTCGTACGATAGCTCCACAACACATGAGGAAGCTCGTCAACCCACTTGCCGAGCTTACGATCCAATCGGCGCTTAAGCCCCCGAGTGATGGCTTTGTTGGAGGCTTCGGCCTGTCCGTTTCCTTGGGGGTAGGCCATCGACGAAGTGTGGATCAAAATATGATGACGCTTGTAGAACGACTGGATTGCGACCGCCACAAACTGGGTGCCATTATCCGAGAGAATGGCATATGGAACGCCGAACCTGGAAATGATGTGCTTCCAAATAAAGTGCTCCACGTCCGAAGCTGTTGTCTTAACCAATGGTGCGGCTTCCACCCACTTGGTGAACAAATCCGTAGCAGTTAACAGATACTCGAACCCGCCTGGGGCCTTCGGCAACTTACCCACAATGTCGAAGCCCCATACAGCAAACGGCCAAGGACTGGTGATCATTTTGAGGGGAAAGGCTGGTTGGTGAGGTATGTAGGCGTGCTTCTGGCACCGAACACAGCGTTTCACATATTCCTCTGATTGCTTGACCATCTTCGGCCACCAGTACCCCTGTGTTAACGCTCGGTGCGCCATCGTTCGGCCACCTGAATGCCCGCCGCAGCTTCCCATGTGTAACTCATCCAAAACGCTCTCGACTTGATCCTCGTGCACCACCCGAAGATCTGGACCAGTGAACGTGCGCCAGTACAAATGTCCGTGGGGGTCCAACAAGTAGTTAGCTGCCCGGCATCGAACCTTATGGGCCTCCCTTTTATCCGGTGGAAGAGTCTGGTCCTTTAGGAAAGCAATAACGGGGTCCAGCTGACTTGGGCCGAGGGGAACAGTGCTTACCGAGCAAATCGCGAGCTCGAAGCTCGGACTGACAACTTCATCAAACACAATGGTGCGAGCTCCGGCGGCCTTGTATACCGAAGCAAGACTCGCTAAGGCGTCAGCATGAGCATTATGTTCTCGTGCAATCCATTCCACTTCCACTCGGCCAAACTGTTTCAAGAGGGCCAACACACGGCTGACGTAAGCGTTCATCCGAGCGTCCTTGGCTTGATAATCATCGTTAAGGTGGCCCACGACCAGCCTAGAGTCACAAAAAACATGCACCGAGCCTGCACCCAACCGAAGAGTAAGCTGCAGCCCCGCAATTAAAGCTTCGTACTCGGCTTCGTTGTTGGTGGCAGGGTAGCCAATTGACACCACATGTTCATGCACCGTGCCAGCCGGCGAAACGAGGACAATTCCAGCACCAGCCCCATTGACGTTTGAAGCACCATCCACCGTCATTTTCCACGCATCGCCGGAGAAAAGCTTCCACCCTTCTTCGGCTTTCGCGTGCCCAAGGTGAATTTTGACCGAAGCGGCCCACAAGGAGGGTCATTCCACTCGAAATGTTCCTCTGCCTCGGCTATCCGGGCTTCCTCGGCTGCCTTGGCCAATGCATTTTCCTCGTCTTTGAGCCCAGGAGTAAGTTCGACAAAGAAATCTGCCAAAGCCTGTCCTTTGATAGCTGTCCTCGGTTCGAACTGGATGTCATAGTTGGCTAAGTCTTGAGAAAATTTCAGAATCCAGCTGGACGAACCTGTTCTCCGAAGAACCGCCTTTAGAGGAAACTTAGTGAGGACCACGATCCTATGGCATTGAAAGTATGGCAATAGGCTCGTTTTAGCTGAGACGAGTGCTAAAGCCAACTTTTCCATAGGCAGATATCTCGTTTGAGAGTCCGTCATCGTTTTGCTGGAAAAGAAGATGGGTAAGTGCTCCATCCCTTCCTTCCGAACAAGAACAGAACTTGTGGCATGATTCGAGACCACCAGGTACAAATAAAGGTCCTCGTCGGGCAAGGGTGTGACGAGGAGTGGAGCTTGTGCAAGATATTCTTTTAAAGATTGCAAAGCCACATCAAATTCCTCAGTCCACACAAACCTGCGCCGACTGGTCTTTATTGCCTGAAAAAAGGCCTACAAAGATCTCCCGAACGCCGGATGAAACGACTCAACGCTGCTACCATGCCCGTGAGCCGTTGAACTTCCTTAATTGTAGTTGGAGCTCGGAGCTTTTGCACGGCCGTGAGCTGGGTTGGATCAGCTTCGATGCCTCGGCGGCTAACCATGTAGCCGAGGAACTTTCCCGAGCCAACGCCGAAAGCGCATTTTTTTGCATTGAGGCGGAGCTTGTATTCCTTCAGAATGGCAAAGATTTCACCTAAGTGTCGAAGGTGATCCCGAGCAAACTTGCTCTTGCACACAATGTCATCAATGTACGCTTCCGTGATTTTGCCGAGCTTTGTAAGGAACATCTTGGTGATTGCTCGTTGAAATGTAGCCCCAGCATTTTTCAACCCGAACGGAACGACATTGTAACAGTACGTCCCTCGGGGAGAAATGAAGGCTGTCTTCTCTTGATCATCTTCAGCCAGGGCAATTTGATGATAGCCCCGGTATGCATCCATGAAGCTCAGCCGCTCGTATCCAGCCGTGGCGTCCACCATTTGCTCTATCTGAGGAAGGAGGAAGCGATCCATCGGACAAGCGTCATTGAGATTGGTGAAATCAACGCAAACCCTGAGTTTCCCATTTTTCTTTGGTACCACGACGGGGTTGGTTAGCCAAGTTGGATACAGGATTTCACGGATAGCCCCAGCCTTTAACAGTTGATCAACCTCGGCCATCACTGCATCCACATGCGAAGGGGCCAAACGCCTGACCTTCTGAATAACAGGACGTCTGTTCGGATCAATGTTTAGGTGATGGGCGGCAAAAGCTGGATCCTCGGTCTCGACCATAGAGCTGCCGAGAAAAAAGTACCGGCTTCCATCCTCCGTTATTGGCATCTTTATGAGTTCTTCGGCTGACCTTTGCTCGGCAGGAATGCCTACGTCTTCCAATATGGGGGTGTCGGTTGTGTCGACACATTGTACCTCCAGGTAACTTGGTTTATTGGTCACCGTGCTGATGTAGCATTTCTTCGACTGGACCTGGTCTCCCCGAAGGCTCTCCTGTCGCCCATTCCAGCCGATGAACTTCATCACCTGGTGCAAAGTGGATGGGACTGCCTTCATCTCATGTAGCCAGGCTCGACCGAGGATAACGTTGTAGGGCCTCGGAGAGCTAACCACTACGAATTCGACGTTAATTACTCGGGAACCGGCACGCACGGGAAGAGTTATCAGCCCAAGAGGCCACACTGGAGCCCCTGTGAAACTGACGAGCGGAGTGGTTGCCAGTCGAAGCCTGTCCGGTGACAGCCCCAAACTCTTGTACGTTGATTGGAACATCACTTCGGCCGAACTTCCTTGATCGATCAACACTCGCTGAACTGTGGAAGAATCTACCGTTACTGTAACAACCAGAGCGTCGGCGTGTGGCATTTGTACTCCCTGCATATCTTCGGCTGAGAAGGTTATCAGTCCTCCGAGGCTCAGATCTTCCCATTTGCGCTTTGGTGTCGTTCCAACGTTGCAAACGGAAAGAGCAGCAACAGCTTTATCAATTTCCGTACGAAGCTCGGCTGCCCTTCCTTCAGACACTAACCCCTGGATCACGCCAACGAGATTTCCAACTATGGGAGGGGGAGGAGGAAGTGGATTTCGCCGAAGGTCGATCCATTGGTTAAGATGCCCAGCTGCAGCCAGTTCTTCCAAGTACCGTTTGAATGGCTGACATTGAGTGGTGTAATGACCACGTTCTTTGTGGAATGAGCACATCCCTGGTCCGTTGCCCGTCGTACCGAGGAACCCCGTTGGCCAAACGAAGAACGGAAGCTGGCCAATTATACTTAGAAGCTTATAGATTGGCTCGGTGAAGGCAGTTCGTTCGGCAACGTATTCCTCGGGCCTCGGCTCGCTTCTTGTCTGCTGCCAAGGCTACTGCTGTGGGACCTGGGGCGGTTTGGGCTTGTTGTTTGGTTTATTCGCTCCTAAGCCAGAATTGTGCTGCCCATTCTGCCCTTGCCGAATGTTCGCAACATGTTTCTTCGCTGTAGTGGACTTCGGTGCTTCTGTGTTTTTTGGTGCGTTTCGCTCGGCAACGGCCTCCTCGTGGACGCAATCCTTCTCTATAATGACCATTAGATCGCCCATTGTCTTTGGTGGGTTTCTGGATAAGTCTCGGAACATCGCCGAAGCTGGATCTAATCCGTTCATGAAGGACTCCGCTGCAACGCTTTGATCGCAATCAGGAATCAAATTGTACACCTCCCAGTAACGCTCGGTATATGCCCGAAGAGTTTCCCCTGATGTTCTCCGCATGTTTACCAGCATCGAGAGTGTCTTCAGCTGGATGTTACTTGTCACGAACCGTTTTATGAATTCCAATTCCAGCTCGTTGAAACTTTTAATGGACTTCGGCTTGAGCTGATTGTACCACAACATAATTGGTTCACTTAATGTAAGAGGAAAGATCTTACACATGAGTGCGTCGGAGAAGTTATGGAGGCTCATTGTCTGACGAAATCGACAAACGAACGCAACAGCATCCTCTTTGGCTTTGTAGCGCTTGAGCTTTGGCATGACAAAACGGTCCGGGGGCCGTTCTTGTTGAATGGCGTCGATGAAGGGAGATGCCTTTGCCTTTCCGAGCTTGGAATCATTCACAGGTGCAGGTGCAGGTGGAATGACTGGCGCTGGGTCCCCTTGCTGAGCCTCATGGTTGGCCCTTGGCTCTCTGTGATGATGCCCATGTTCTTGCCGAATGTGACGGTTAAGCCGAACTTCATCTGAAGGTTCCGGATGTTCTACCCTCGGGCCTCCGTGCCGAGCAAGTGGCATGTCTACGCCGTCATCCACCGCTTGGTATACCACCGGCTTTCCCGTGTATTGATCATACAGAACAATAGTGTTTGCACGTTCGGAGCGTGTCCCCCTACTCGTTCGCTCGCCTCGCGAACCTGCAGCTCGTCTCCCGTCGGGGTTGCGCTCGATTCGTGACCTGGATTGCTCGGACCGCTCGGGAAGTTCTCCTGTTCTTTGATGTGCAGGTTGCTCGTTGAGATTTAAAGCCCTTTTTCCATCCGCCCGCTGCTGTTGTCGTCGGCTAAGGCGATGTGTCCGTCCCGAGACTCCCATCCTACGAGTTCCAGCCATCGAATGTGTTGGCGAAGAATGTGAACTCTCTTCCTTGATGACGCTTGCCACACGGGGACGAGAGGATGTTGGAGGATCCCTAGGAGTGCGTTCGAGCCTGTCAAACACGTTGCGACGCTCGGAAGGCGCCCCTTCGGATGTTTGAGCTTGGTGTGTCCTTCATCTTCGTTTTTGAGGCTTCTTTGGTTGGCTTGCTTCGGCTTGATGGCCACGGACAGGAGTTACGCCCGCGCCTCCATCCCGTGCTTCGAGACATTGTTGTAGGAGGGCTATGACAGCTGCCTGACGCTTCTGCTCCGCCAGGGCAATGTCGAGTTCGGTTGGTGGATAGCTAAGCGGGCGAGCAACTGGTTGTGTGGTTCCAGCGATGTTGCTAGGCTCGACGTTCAGAGAGCCGTACCCAGCTAGACCGAGGGTGAAGTTTTCTGGACCAGGTGGAGAGAGGCATTGTGCCATTTCCAACGGTGATAAAGGAAGGAGTGGGGGAGATCGAAGGTTGAATACAGATCCACGTCCTGCTAGGATATGTGCTCCCTAGCGGAGTCGCCAATTGTGGGGGGCTGTTTTCAACCTGGACCTCTTGAACCCTCTTTTCCTCCGCTATTTGTGCCGTGGAAGGCTGGCGTGGCCCGCCGGGTACCTGCAAACCGGAGGGGGGTGTTCCTCTGGGTAGAAGCTCCGACGATCTAGTTAGTAGGGGAAGGAAGAGTAAGAAGTATTTGTTTGGAAAAAAGAAACTGCTTATGTGAGAGGGAGAAGAGTATATCCGCGCTTTTATGGTAAGAAGTACCTTCATATTTATAGGCAAAGGAGTCTTGTACGCTAAGCAAGCCGAGCGTAGGACTCACGCGCGTTCCTACGCTCGGCTGACGTCACGTGTCAGGAACAATTAATGAAGGCCGTCTTCCCAGGTTTGCAAAGGCACATGGGCTCATGTCAGACATGTCACCTCATGAAGAGGCGTCACGGCAATGAGAAGAGAAGGTAACTCACGTATCACTTGGAAGGTTCTGGAATGTTCTGTACCAGCGGTCTCCGAACAGAAAAGGTCCCGAAGGAAAGATTACTGGCCAAACAAACGAAGGCCAGGAAAGGAGAACGTGTCATGCCGAACAAAAGACTTCTATGCCGAATAAACCACTGCGAGCCGTTGTTCGGACCAAAGTCCACGCTCGGCGAGCAGTACCTGACCTTCCTTACGTTCGGTGGAAGATGGATGACGTGTCACCGGGTTAACTCAGCCCTCATCGAACTGAGACAACTGAACGATGGACCCCCGGTGCAACCTTTTGGACCACGTGAACCCCTTCGGATATTTCGGCCCACTACATCTAGAAACTGATTTCTTTAAACTAATCCAGCAACACAACTGATCGAGCAACACAAACACCAACTTGGATTGATGAACATATATTAGATTCCAAAATGGAATAGAAATGGAACCCCGTTTGAGCAACTGATCGAGCAACACAAACTGATTTTTTTTTTTTTCTGTTCAAGAAAAATGGAACAGAAATGGAACCTTCTAGTCCTGTTGCGGTGGAGTGCATGGAGTGAGGCTGATGGACGGCGAAAGGAGTGCTTAGAGTGAGGCTGATTGACGACGACTCGGCGAGAGAGGTGTGGAAGATCGTCGGCGCCACCTCCGCAGAGAAAATAGGAAAGGTTGCGTATCGTTTAGCCCTACCTCCGCAGTTAGATAAAGTACATAACGTATTTCATGTTTCGATACTTCGCAAGTACCTCGCGTTGCCGACGCATGTACTTAATTGGGAGGACATCATCATCGAAGAAGACGCGACGTACGAGGAAGAACCGATCGAGATACAAGACCGGAGTGAGAAAATCATCCGGAATAAGAAGATTAGGTTAGTACGAGTCTTGTGGAAGAATCGTGGAGCTGGAGAAACTACCTGGGAAAGAGAAGAAACCATGAAGGCGAGCCACCCTCACCTGTTCGAATCTGAGAGCGCGGCGAATTTCGGGGACGAAATTGTTTAAGGGGGATAGGTTGTAACAACCCTAATTTTTACTAAATAAAAATTTCGTTGTTACTGTTTGAAAAATCTTAATTAGGTTTTAAACGTCGTTTAACCACCGAACTTCCTGTCGTTTCTAGGGTGAAACCCTAAGATTCCACTTATTGGCTGGAAATCCTGTCTAGCAACCCTAGCTAGCTTTTAACCGACGTTTCGACTTAGCTATCGTTAAACCTAGTCATCGATCGTTCCTAAACCTCCGTGAACCTTATGAGCCTCGATTCACGAACCTTTTGAAACCCTTGAGTTCGGTAACCCTAGATTAACCCTCTGAACCGTTTGAACCTTTTGCTATCGACCCTTGGACAATAGCGTTAGGATTTCCTTACCCATTGGTCAATAGGTAAACCTTGGTTAATCTTCCTAAGTACGAGATTAGATTAGCTTAGTGCTTAATTGCAAGTATTAGACTTTCTAGCATTAACCGTCAGATAATAACCGCTAGGAGATTTATTAACCATTGGACGATAACCCTTGGATCTTACCAACCCTAACCATTGGTTATTAACCGCTAGGGAAACTATTATCCATTGGATAATAGCTTTGCTTGCCAACCAAGAATAGGTTGATTAGAATAATGGATTTGGCATGTGTTAAAATCTATTATAGTATAATTAGTACATTAGGTTAGTATTATTAAACTTCGTACTTTGAAAGTAGTAGAATACTATATTAGATATTAGTCCTAGGTCATATCTAGCCTATGTGGTACATGTGTATATATATATCTATATGTACTTGTGTATATATATATATATATTATATTGCATTGTGCATGTGTATATTACAATATAATAATTAGAAAATCTATATTACTTGAAAATATGGATTTTATGAATGACCCATAGTACATATATATATAATAGTATACTAGTATACTTTCAAGAGAGTACAAGTGGGAGAGAGAGAGAGAGAGGGAGAGAGAGAGAGAGAATGCCGAGAGAGAGAGAGAGAGAGAGAGAACCCGAGAGAGAGAGAGGGAGAGAGAGAGAGAGAGAAAGAGAAGGAAAGAGAGGGAGAGATTGTACCTAGATCTTCATTGTGCTTCCATTGACCTTTGCTTGATCTCTTGGTGATTCTTTCCTAGTGAATCTATGTACTAAGGTCCAAAATACATTTTCAATTGGGTAAATCTTGTACAAACCCTAGCAAGCCAATATCTTCACTCTTCCAATCACCAAACCCTTGTCCTTCCATATCTTATATATATATATAGTTATATATATCTATTGTACTATTGAACCAAGGGAGAAAGAGAGAGAGAGAGAGGAGAGAGAGGCCGAGAGAGATTGAGAGAGAGAGAGATCGGATGGAGAGAGAGAGGGAGAGTGTGATGTGTGTGCAAGTTGATTGACCTAGCTTAGCTCACCCTTGTCCTATTTTGATATGCTTTCAAGTGAAAGCTTAAGATTTTCAAGCAAAATCTTGTCCTTTGTACCAAAACCCTAATTGTTTACTTGATTCAAATCCATTTCCTTGGCCAAGTTTCCATAATCCAATCCAAAGGACACACCATAGCTTTGCATGCCTAGGTTTTTAGGTTGTTTCTTGCAAGGAAGCAAGATTTGCTTGAATTAAAAATTGAGAGAAAGAGAGAGAGAGAGGGCCGGCCAAGAGAGAGAGAGAGAGAGAGGGCCGGCCAAGAGAGAGAGAGAGGAGAGGCTTTGCCTATAAATACCAAACCATTTGGTGCTTTGAACTCACACCTCAAACCATTCTCCAACTTCTTTCTTGAAAGCATAGCTTGTTCTTGCTTGTTCTTGCTCATTCTTGCTTGTTCTTGCTTACTTTCTTCTAAGTTCTTCAAGAAGCTTTCCATCTCCGCCACTAAACCACCATACGACCACCACCTCGATCCTAAAGTAGTAGTAGTATAGGTTACGATCTAGTTTCGAGAGAAACCTTTCTCTTTCGAAGCTATCAGAAGCTTATCGTAAGCCGTTACTCCGTCCGCCGACTTCTTTCCGTCTTACTTTCGTAGTCTTTTTCTACCACCAAGAAGAAAGGTAGATTACTCCGACCCCGCTATCTCTAAGTATATGTAGTACTTGTATAGTTGAATGCATGAAGAGTTTTGTTTTCGAACTACTTTCTTTAAAAAGTAAAGTTAGTTGCGATGCTTAGCTTGTAGAACTTTCTTGATAAAAGTTCATAGTTTACTTTGATCTTGTGGCTACTTGATTGCTTGATCGCCTAATTGCTACGTGATTGTATGAACTCGTCAATAAACATGTGTTGTTGAATTTCTCGAAAGGAAATGCATTTTTAAAGATAAAGTGTTGTTTTGAAACGAAGTATTCGTATTTTGACCTCTTAAACGAGCATGATACTATAGAGTTGGATGATCTTGCTATTCGATATCGCATGAGTTATGTGATTAGTCCCACCGCGAAGTCGATGCATGTTACGAGACACATGGAATCGGAAAAGTAGAGATATGACACCTAAGATGTGGTTGATATGGATAAAAAGTGTTTTGGAAATGCATAATGGCCGGACTTGGTAGCCATTATGGCCTTGAGTCAGACTTGGTAGCCTTTGTGGCAATGAGCCGGACTTGGTAGCTCATTGTTGTGCGACACAAGGTGCCGGTCTTGGATGCTCATGGTTGTGTGTGTGTGTGACACAATGTGCCGGACTTGGTAGCCATTGTGGCCATGCGTGGGTAACCTTGTGGCAATGAGCCGGACTTGATAGCTCATTGTTGTGCGACACAAGGTACTTGTAACCCATGGTTGTGTGCGTGCGTGTTTTCGGAATTGATGATAAAAGATGGGACACAAAACGATGAGTCGCGTAGGAGAGACACGGAAAACATGACACCAACGCTCGTTAATGAATGCGCATGTGTAATTGTATGTGTTATTCGAAAGCATGTTAAGTTTGGAAAATCGTATACTATCTTTGATGTGTATGTTAAGGGTTAGTGGGTTTGGATTACTCTATTGAGTTTTCAAGCTCACGGTGTTGCTTTATGTGACCCTGACATATTATACTGGTGGCGACGCTGGTATAATGTGTCAGACTTTTTAGATGAACAAGGAGAACTGTATACCTTGGAGGCTTTCGGAGCTGAGGAACTCGCTAGGATGGAGGAAGAGAAGGAGCTTTAGTTAGCCTTAGTAACCCTCCCTTTTGTGTAATATAAACCTCTCTAAGGAGATTGGATGTAATAATGAGCTAGACTCTGCCTTGTTTGTCTAATAAAACCTTTATTTAACGAACCCGATTTTGGGAGCGTTACACTAGTGCAGAAGGTTTAGAGCTTCTAAAAAAGTTGCCTGAAACCTACCCACATCAAGTGTCACATTTTGTTTATCCAAACTAGCGTTTTTGCTCGTTCGATGCACGGGATAACGAAAATTTCATTGGTTTATTTTTAGTCCTGGGTATCGAACGGGCAAAAACACTAGTTCATAAAAAAGATAGTAGTTTAATTTTTTATCCGGTCCCGTGTTCGATGAACGTTAGAATTAGTCTCATTCTATACACTGAAAGATATGTGATCTCTTCCTCCCTCTCCCGCATGTCCCCCTTCCCCCCTCTCCCTCTCCAACTCCCCCACATTTCTCTCTCTCTCTCTCTCTCTAAAAAAAAGTAAAAAAATCCAGAAAATTAGGAACGAAGGCTTGGAGGCTCGTGGGCTCAGACACATTTCTATAATATATTAATAGCGTCGTTCATGTTTGATGCGCGGGACAAACAACAAATTTTGTGCGAGCTCGATATTTTATAGCGAAGAGACACAAACATTTTGTCCCATGAATCGAACGGGAACAACGCTAGTTGATAGAAAAAGAACCCGGGGTGCGTGCTGTTCCTCTGAAACAATGTGTGCCGGGCCAATCCAGGCCGGTTGTCCATGCTCGGCAGTGGACCGCTCAGATTACATCTCAGCAGAACAACAATGGATGGTCAAGATTTGTTCGATCGTGATGCAATCTGAGCAATCTATTGCCGAGTGGATGGCCTAGATTGGCCCAACATGCATGTTGTCCCTTTAGCAGACACCCCCAAAAAAGATAGTTTAAGAAAAAAATATCAACGTGAATTTTTTTGGTTCTGTGCATTAAACAAATATTAAATCAAATTAAATTATTTCAAAAAACTTAAAATCAAATTAATTTGTAGGAGTAACAAAAAAAAATTAAACATTGTACCCGTTCATAGTATGGGATAAAAAAAAAATAACATTGATTTTTTTGACTCCTGTATCTAATAGGCACAACGCTAGTGATAAAAAATATAGTTCAATATTTTTTCGGTCCCATGTTTCATGAATTTGGAGTGCCATGTGATGAGACCTCTGCTTGGCATAAAATAATTTGTCCTAAGTCTCTCTCTCCCACTCCCACTCCCACTCCCACGTTTCTCTCTCTCTCTCTCTCTCTCTCTCTCTCTCTCCACTTCCCCACGTTTTTCTCTCTTTCATTTAAAGAAAAACTCAAAATTCTAGGAATTTAGAATTGAGAATTGAGAGGCTTTTGGCTTCACCTATATTTTTATAGTATATTGATAGATTGATAGATAGATAGAGAGAAAGATAGATACACTGCCCGAAAAGCCAGACAGCCCTGTTTCAATATCGAATAAGGGTCCTTAAAAACTTGATGGTCGGGAGGGTATTCTTGTCTTAAGGAGCTCTCTTCTTCGCCAATCTGGTATTCAAGGTATCTAAGGTTCATGTCTATAGCAGGGTCACCAAAGTCAGTCCTGCCCAGCCATTCCAATCCTCCTAAGGGGAGTGTTTGGATCACAATGGCATTTTTGGGAAGAAAAACCATGTTTGTAAAAGCCCAGCTCCATGCACTCCCATCAGCACATCACAAGAGTTCACCAGATTTGCAAATCTTGCCAAGTTTGAGTCTGCCTCTGTCACCACCACTTCAAATCCCAAGCCTGTTGCCATTGTAACTATTTCACCTGTTGGAGGATTTAGTCACTGATGTTAAATTATAAGGTCCTGTAGAAACCCATGGGTGTTTCCATTAAGATTTCACGAGAGAAAACACCAACTCCATCCTATTTACACTGTAGTAGCAATTTAGAGGAGATGAAGGATGGATATCCAAATACAGAAACTGAAGCAATGGAGCATTTCTTTCGTAATATCACGTAGATATGAGAAATAGAGTTATATTAGGTTCAATGGAGGGGAGCGCAAAAATGACTGTAGTCTAGCCTATGACATTTTGAGAACCATATTTGTCTCCCTTTATGCAATTTCGAAAACTGACTACTGGTACACTGAAATACTATTGTACAACTAATTTTAAGATAGCCATTTCACATTTGGTTGACGAATTTAAAACTTGTTTGAGTTGATTTATTTGTGAAAGTCGTCAAAGATATTTTCAAAATCTTGAAAATGCAAACTCGGAAAAAAGAAATTTACATATATACAGATGAATTACTCCAAATATTCAGATGAATTACATATATACTACTAGATTTCCAACGTTACCTTCATTCATCAATAACCTGGTACTCTTTCTGGATATGATCAGAAGCCTTGGCCTTTTTCCTCCCCCATCTCTAGTTACTTCAACAGCTCTTTCTCGCTCTAAAGAGTAAGCGCCTCCCAAGAACTCCCTGAAATCTGTCATAGAATATGGTGATCTCGAAGGTTCGATATTGAACTCCTTATGATGTTTAAGTCCAACAACCATTCTTGGAAAGCAATGAACAGAGGTTGCCTATCAATATCGACCACCTTATACTTGGACAATTTTCTCAAAACTTCTTTATACTTGCTTATCCACCATGACCGTTTGTTAGTCACAAGAAACTTCACTTATCCATCGAATTCTCGTGAAGTGAGAAAAAACGAAATCACCACGTCTGTGAAATCATGAAATAGGTTTCCGGTGTATCCACTTGTGGAAAAAACAAGTCCTGGAACTCTGTGGTTGTGGGTGCAAGTTGGGATTTCTTGGTTGGGGGTTGCAACAAACCTAATTGTGAAATCTTGAACTGTCCCCATTGCAATTCTGTGTCCTTTCCTGGCATAAGGCCTTATGCTCCACGAACTATTTTTGGGTTGTTTGAAGTGATCACAAAAACTGTGGATGAGTTGCCATGAATCCGAATGTCTTCGATCATTTCGCAAACATCTGACAATGGTTCCGAAGTGTCGTAGATCGGTTTGATTTCTTTTGTTTGGATATCTGAGTCATCATTTTGGCTTAGGAATTAGGGCTACGCACGATCCAGATCAGATCAAATTCCTATGAATCCAATCCTAATTCGTGAGTCATGGTTTTTTGAAAATGAAATCCATGTCGGGATCAAAAGTCTCATGGTTCGGTTTTTATCCGAACCATGAGTCATGGTTCAGTCCTGGTTTTATCCACGGATTGCATTAAACAACCACCATGTAAGCACAGTTTGAGAAAATTACCTCTAAGTATAGAAAAGTGACACTTAATTCCCATTAAGGAGAGATGAAATACTTAATTACCACTAAGTCCACTTTTACAAAAATACATTTACCATTAATAAAAATGTCACCCTAGGGTTTTAGGGTATGCTAGGGTTTTATGGTACCCTAATGGGTACCCTAGTACCCTTGGGTACCCTAAAATCTTAGGGTACCCTAGGATTTTAGGATTTTAGGGTACCCTAGAGTTTTAGGGTACCTTAAGATTTTAGATTTTAGGATACCCTAGGGTTTAAGGTACCCTAGAGTTTAGGTTTAGGTGATTTCATAGAGCCATAGGGTTTAGGTTTAGGCACTTTCATAGGAGTTTTAGGGTGCACTTTCCTATTATAGGTTTTAGCGATTTAGGCACTTTTATTGGGTACCCTAGAGTTTTAGGCACTTTTATAGGGTACCCTGAGGTTTAGGCACTTTCATAGGGTGCCCTAAGAGTTAAGCACTTTCAGTATTGGGGGTTTTAGGCACTTTCATAGGGTTTTAGTGTTTCGTTAATTAAAGGAAACTTGGTGGGAATTACTTTCTATTTTCTGGACCTAGAGGTAAATTGCCATTTCAGTTTTTGCAAGTTCCTCGAACATATCAATCTGCCATCTTCCATAGAAGAAAGAAACTTGGATTTTCAATTTTTTTCGCGTAATTCAATAGTTCTCATTCAACTAAATACATTACATCATTGCTCAAAAAAGAAAAAAGAAAAAAGAAAAAAGAAAAAAGAAAAAAGAAAAAAAGAAAAAAAAGAAACAAGAAACAAGAAACAAGAAACAAGAAACATTACATCATTGCTGAAAAATGGAAAAAAAACATTACATTACAGTAAACACATTACTAGGGGTGAGTATGGACCCGATTGGTCTGGTTTTATAGTAATCCAATAACCAAACCATTACTTACGGATTATGAATTTAGAGAACTAAACCAACCCATAAAATTCATAAAACCAAATCAATCCAAACCATTCAAAGGCGGTTTGGTTTCGGTTTTGAACCACGGTTCGCTTAAAATTGAAATATCATCACTATAAACTATTTTAAGTACTTAAAATTGCATAGATAACTTAAACTACAAGTTATATTAAAATTAGTATATTAAAATCATCAAAAGTCACTAACATCAACCAACTAAATAAAAATAAAATATATTAGAAAATAAGTTACCCAGAAAAAAGAGAAGGAGATCACTTTACTAAGCCCAAACCATGTATGTTTAGCGTAATGAAATTGTAGGAATAGAAAGTTTAGGAAATTAATATTAGAAGTGAAAGAAAAGAATAGGGTGGTGAAATAGAGTATTAGATCAGTACCCTTCTAATACGGACGCCCTTATTGAGCAAAAATGCGGACGTCGTTATGTGGCCGTTGGATCTCATCCAACGGCAGTGATAAAAGGACTGTAGGGGTGATACCGGTTCGGTTTCGACCGGTTTCGGCATATTTTTTGGTCGAAACCGGAAATCCGGTTTGGAATAAATGGAAACCGGAACCGGTCGAAATAATCTGGACCGGTTTCGATCCGGTTTATCCGGTTTTCACTCATGGGCCATATTTTGGGCCCAACACATCAAAAAATTCACAATTCAACCCACAAAATATCAATCAAAAACCCATAATTCATCCATTTTTTTTGGGCCTAACAAAAAAGGATCAATTTTGAGCTCAATACATCAAAAAAAACCATAAAAACATAATTAAGCCTGTTACACAATTTATAGGCTCTTAAATTATAAACCAAGGGCCAAGCCCAACAAGAAAAATAAAATGAATGTTCAACACTTTTAGTTCAACAACACAACATACTGCGGCAAAAAAAAAAAGGCTTAGAATTGCAACAACATCCAGTAAAATCCAGCAGCAACATCCAGTAGCAACAGCAGCAGCAACACATATCTGAGACTCTATTTATGTACATGAACAAGTGCAATGAAGTTAACACTTAACACAAAGCAGCCATAATGAAGAAGCATCGTGCTTTACTCCACTGGCTCACAAACTAATGCGTATGTTAAAAATTGATTTATTTGAAAATCTAGCTCTTAAATGCATGGGATTACCCTATATCATCAAGATGAATACAGGTTCCAAGAAACATAAGTTCAAAATGAAAAAGGTGTTTCGGAAAAAATATCAGACGTCAAGAACTCAGGCAGTAAGCATAAAACATAATAAATGCACCCTGTGTCAAAGGATAGACTCAATCCAACTAACAATCGCAATGAGAAGGAATCTAAAGCATCTGAAGTTTGAACTAACAGAAACATACACAACTAATTAAAACACCAACAGGATATTCCAAGCACCTCAGATGCATAAATTTCTTCCACCCTTCTCTTTTCGTTGTTCCAAAAATATGATGATATGTTCTATCACCAAACAACGCATTGCACACCATACATGTAATCCAAGTTTCCAACCCTGGTCCTCGGTTCACAACTTCCATTCTCAAGCTCTTACCATTTTCTTCAACATTCAATCATTGAAATACAATAAACAAGAATCCATGTTAAGGGATGGGCGAAGTTGTACGGTAAAGTTAGATCAGCATTTACACTACGTTTGGATCGAAGGGAAGTGCAGGCAGGAGGGCCATAGAAGGAAACAACAGAAACTTCCAGGTGGAACTCTAATGCTTTGCTAACAAAAACTTTACCTCTCGGTTGAAATTTTAAACAACTAAGAGCATCCGCAATGGGAATAATCAAAATCAATAATCAAAATGTGCCACGTCAGCATTTGATTATACATTTAGTTCATAGTCAAATTTAACAACCTCTACCTCCACATTGGTTATTTTTACATCCCTAACCAAAAAAATCCCACAATGCACAATGCACCAATGTCCAATCGCAAACAAGTTCCAATCACGTACCCGGCCACATCAAATTATTCGTCTCGATGAGACGATTCTAATGTGAGGTATTTTTGAATTATTGAGTTTTGAGTTTGGTTATTGGGTTTGGTTATTCACTACTACAATAAACCATAAAGATCACGGCAATTGGCCGTGATTGTAACTTTTCCATCACACTCTTGCTACCGTGATAGATTTGGGTGTGATTGTAAGTCACCCTCTTTTATCACGGTTATAAACCGTGATCGTTTCTCTTTTATCACAGTTATAAGCCGTGATTGTTTCTCTTGGGCGTGTCACTTTAGATCACGGTCTATAACCGTGATTGAAAGTTCAAAATAATCACACCATAAACTGAGATGGAAAATCATTGAGTGTGATCTTTTCTTTGTATCTATTAGATCTTCTTTTCTTGTCATTGCCAAGTTTCGAACCCATGCACCCTTGGTTGATTTCCCAAACCCTTACCACTAAGCTAGGCAAGAACTTCTATTACAATAGGAAAACAAAAATATTTATACTTACTTCCTAAAGTGAAAAAACTTTTTTTTTCCTTAAAATTTGCTTAATTTTTTGAAATACAATTAACATGATATAGATAAATTTTATGAAAATTATCACAACCTGCAAATTGTAACGTTATGGACCAAAGTTCTGAATATCGTTTTGGATATGGTACAAGATTTGTCACTGGAACGGTACGTACCGGTACCGGTATGTTACCGGGTACCGTTTCGGATTTATCGTTAAAAATATAAAATATATATACATTTAATTATAACCTTGTTTTTCGTTACATAAATTCCTATTAGACTATTACAATTTTAAAAAATCCAGTTAACATTTATTTTTAATATTCAAAATACTCCAACTTTCTCTCTTGCCACGTGTTGTTGATCCTCATTATTCGTAGGTTCAAAACCACTGGTTTTTGGTTTTCCAATCCAACTTTACTATTTTAGTAGGGAGCAGATGAATGGTTCAAAACCCATCAAACAAACTTCCTTCTCTCTCTCGGTGACCTTCTATTCCTACAGTCCTGCACACCAACTTATCTCCAAAATGGAGAAAAATGTTTAGAAAAATGGATCGATCAAGCCGGAGAAGAACAGTTGCTTCACCCACGGCAACAGTTGCTTCACACCGGAGAATGTTGCTCCGATCTTCTTTTTCAAAGTCCTTAAACGACATCGTTTTTCTTACATAACTTTTCGAAACCCGCCTAAATGAGTACTAGCCCACCCACATGAAAATTCAGGCCACACGCCCAAATGGGTAGGCTTTTTATCTCGCCGCAAGAGTGAGATCATTTATATCGCATTTTTTTGCGCTAAAGTTTTTTTATCACACTACAAGGGTGAGGTCTTTTCTCTTTTATCTTGGCACAAGAGCGAGATTTTTTATCTCATTCTTTTTCGCCCTAAAATCTTTTATCACGCCACAAAAGTGAGATCTTTTCTCTTTTTTATCACACCACAAGGGTGAGATCGTTTCTCTTTTATCTCACCACAAGAGTGAGATCTTTTATCTCATTTTTTTCTGCCCTAAAACCTTTTATCACGTCGCAAGGGTGAGGTTATTTTTCTTTTATCTCACCGCAAGAGCGAGATCTTTTATTCGGTGCTAAAAACCACTTTTTATCTCAGTTTTGGACTTAAACCGTGATAAAAAATTTTAAGCACCACTTTTTATCACGCTTTCACTGAAAACCGTGATCTTTGTGAATTTCCTTAGTGTGATATATATCTATTATTGTAGTAGTGATTGAGTTTTGGTTATTGGTAAAAATTGTTAAGTTTGGTTATGGAATGAGTGGAATTTGATTATTTGCTAAAAGACTTGTAACTTTGCTTATTACAATGTGAGGTATTTTTTGAGCAATGTTGTTAAGTTTGCTTATCTACACCTATTTGCTTATTACAATGCGGATGCTCTAATAGCTCATAAACGCTTCAGATACAGAGATTAGTTTGGAATTTTAAACAACTAATAGCTCATATACAGAGATAACTGATAAGTAAAATCCACAGTAGCAGAAAAACTAAAAAATAAATAGTAGATCAAGATAAAGATCAAGGAATACACGTTGAGGTCCAAATAAACAAATAGCTTTACCTCTCTGTTCTTCACTCCTTTCTTTTTATCACAAACAAGTGACACATGATTCATCTTCCTTCAATGCTTCCAAAACCTCTAAACATGACAGAAAAATTTATAATGCAAAACAAGTTAAACCATGAACTAAAAAAAATAAAAATCATACAGTTAAGCTATAGTTAAAGAGTATTACTGGATTCAAGTGCCTCCACCTCATCAAGTGCATCTCGAAGAGATATTTGAGTAGGACTCCTCAACCAATTTTGTGCACAAATAAGGGCCTCCGCTACTTTGGGAGAAAGAGAGGTCCGGTATGGATCAAGAATACGTCCTCCCGTGCTAAAAGCGGATTCGGATGCAACGGTAGATACCGGAATAGCTAGAATGCCCCGTACCATTTGAGAGAGAATGGGATACCTAGGAGAATTAACTTTCCACCAAGCCAACACATCAAATTTATCACCATGAACTTTAGAGTCTTCATTACTCTCCAACCAATACCTCTCCAACTCCGATTTGCTCACCATATTATTCTCCTCTTCCATGTGTCGCTCAAATTCATCGTCCATTTCCTCACAAAAATTCATATACTCCTTTGAATTCTTCTCACTTCTAAAGAACTCACCAACATTTTGTGTTTTCCCATGTTCAACACTCTTCTTCTCATACCAATTAAAAAGCTTTAGCATCCCCTCTTGTATCTCAATAACCTTATTTTCAACAACACTTTGCTCATAGTGTTTGTTCAAGCTCCATCTCACATAAACAAATTTGTAACGGGGATCAAGAACATTGGCATACAACAATAAAGAGTTTATTTTGTCAAACTTACCCCAATACTTGTCATACTTTTTGATCATGCCACTAGCCAAAGCCTTCAACTTAGGGTTATCACTATTTTCCAACTTAACAATTGCAGTTTTTATGGCCATGATCTCTTTGAAAAATGTGTTGCATGTCACATACAAAGAACCCGAAAATTTCTCGGTTAGAATGTAGAACACCTTAAGAACTTCAACATACATTTCCACAACATTCCAATCATCACCACTAGGAGTACCACGTGTTACATGTTTCCCTCTCCCTTTCCCTTGGCCCCTCTCATGTTGTTTCTCGAAATTCATAAGGTCAATTAACCCACCATGTACTTCTCCTTCCAATTCATTATCAACAGATTCTACACCAATCTCATCCTCTCTAACACCAACATTAAGTGAGAGATTATCTTCATCTTCCAATCTCTCAAAAGCTTTTTGAAACATCAAAGCTCTTTCCAACATAAAGTATGTTGCATTCCAACGAGTAGCAACATCTAAACATGGCACAAGTTTAGAAACAATTTTTTCTTTATCACAACATGATCTAAACTTGGCATACCTTTGCGGTGAGGATCTCACATACCTCACAATGTTGCGCACCCTTGCAATTGACACATCAACATCTTTCAACCCCTCACGTACAACCAAATTCAATATATGAGCACAACACCTAACATGTAAATACTCGTGGTCTAGAATAGTGGTGTCTCTTTTCTTGGTTTTCTTTTTCAAAAAATCAATTATGCCATCATTGGATTTTGCATTATCGATTGTGATTGTCAAAAATTTGTCAATCCCCCATTTCACCAAACATTCTTCCACCACCTTACCAAGTGTCTCGCCCTTGTGATTTGGAACTAAACAAAAGTTAAGAATTTTTTTGTGAAGCTTCCAATCACAATCAATGAAATGAGCAGTGAGACACATATAGTTAAGATTTTGAAGAGAAGTCCAAGTGTCCGTGGTAAGGCAAATTCGTTGGTCCTTAAGTACTCTTTTCAAAGATTTCTTCCCATCTTGGTATATTTTCATGCAATCTTTTGCGACCAATAATCTACCAGGCGGATTTTCCCACTTTGGTTGCACCACGTATATGAACCGTTTAAAACCTTGACCCTCAACAAAACAAAATGGCAACTCATCAAGAATAATCATTTCAGCCAAAGCCTTTCTACATGCCTCCACACTAAAGCTAACAGCGGTAAGCTTTGGAATCGTGCCGGTGCCTCCTCCATTCACGGGTTCAAACGCTAGGGTTTTTTGCCTTTTACCTGGGTTCTTGTTCAAATTGAACTGGCTAAACTCATACTGTCTACATATTACCTTAATATGTGTTTTCATTGATGATGTCCCATTAGAATTTGAATCACAAGTAAATATTTGGCCACAATGGTTACAAACAGCTTTTTGCTTTTGTCCTTCAACCTTCTCCAATTTTTGAAAATGATCCCAAACTTCAGACTGATTAGCCCTACGTTTCGGACTACGTTTCGGACTTTGTTCATCCACTGTGATGGGTTCATTATCAACATTATTAGATGATTTAGATCCAATACCAGTAACACCAGAATCATCCATCTACAAAAAAAAAAAAAAAGCAGAAACAACAGATTAAAAGCCACCCCTCACAGCAAAAACAACAACAGATCTATTCATACGAGATGAGACAGTCGATAAAATCGTAAGGACTTGCAAGAGTTCTGATTAGGAAAAAAAGAGAGCAAACACATACAGAGAGAGAGAGAGAGAGAGAGAGAGAGAGAGAGAGAGACCTGTGTGTGAGTGGACGGAGTCGGAGACAGCCGGCTGGATCGCCTCATAGATCGCCGGTCGTTCCTCGTCGTTCACAGGAGATGAGAGACAGCTGACCGAGGAACTCGTCGTTGATAGCGTTGACAGGAGATGAAAGATAGCTGGCCGAGGAACTCATCGTTGATAGGGGAGAGAGAGAGAGAGATAGAGAGAGAGAGAGAGAGAGAGAGAGAGAGAGAGAGGCGGGGAGGCTTCGAGTTGGAGCAGTGAGAACTGAGAAGTGGCGTACAGGCGTAGAATGAAATTAGCGCTCAATCGGTAAAGGGGTTTATATATATATGTATATTATATTATATTATATATATCCGGTTCCGGTTTCGATCGGTTTTTAGAATATGTAAACCGGAAACCGAACCGGAAAACCAGTTTGTAAAAAATTTGAAACCGGAACCGGATCGAAATTATTCGACCGGTTTAAAAAATTCGGTTCAGTCCGATTTTTTCAGTTTCAGTCGATTTTCCGGTTTCAGCTAACACCCCTAAAAAGGAGAGTAATTCATTAAACATGCTTGGGTCGGGTAAATGTGTTCCCAGGTCATTCAATACGCGCGGGCCAAACAAAACCCCCTCTCCCCTCATTCTACGCTTTCCACAGACGCACGAGGAGAGAGAGAGAGAGGGGGAGAGCCACAAACGAATAGAGAGAGAGAGAGAGACGATCGAAGAAGAGGAGAAATCGATCAAGAAGAACACGATAGCCAACGACAAACGAAGATTTTTCAGAATAAAACTAAGGTATCTCTCCCTTTCTCTCTCTCTCAATCTCTCGATTTCCCCTCTTGATTAACCCAAAACCCTAATGTTTGGGTTTTTTCCTGTGTTTTTTTCTAGTTAACATAAAGCAGATCCACGAAAAAGAGACCACGATCGGAGAACAACGAAAAACCTCAAGATTAGGGTTCCATTTCAAGGTATCTTAGGGTTCCATTTCAGATCGACGAACGAAGAAAAAGAGGATGACAAAAATCAGAACGACTGAAGGTATCTCTCTCTGGCTTTTCGAATTTGTATTTTTTTTTTTCCCAAATAGGGAGTGCAGAAAAAAAAAAGGAAAAAGAAACCAAAAATTAGCACTGCCAAAATTTGATAGGGTTTTTGAAAAATCCTTATTTTGAAAAATCCTAATTTTCGAATTAGTTGGACATCCATAAAATTATGGTTTTTCGAATTAGGGTTAACACCAAAATCAGTTTGAAAAGAAGTTCATTTGCATTTTTTTTTCCCAACCAGATACAGTTCCATTGGATTTCCATACAACACATCCTTTCTTCATTGGGGAGGTATGTAATGATTTTGTTAGTTTAAAGCAGTTGGGAGTTTAATGCTAGCTATCTAATGATTTTGTGAACCAAGCTTTAACAGGGTGAAAAAATCCAATGGTTTTGATTTCTGCACTTGACAGGTTGATTTCTGCACTTGAAAAAATCAAAGCTTAACAGGTTGATTTAGTCAAGAAAGTAAACATCTCCGTTTAGTATTAGTAATATTTCAATGGTTAGGATTTATAGGAGGCGAATTGCAAGTTTTATGATTAGTATATTTAGTGCTTTATTCTGGATGCTTGTTGAGTATTTTATGGATAATATTTTTTGATTGCAAGTTTTCATGTTTAATATGTTTAGTTCTTTATTCTGGATGCTTGTTGAGTAGTATGGCATTGAATTAGCAATATTAGGCGGTTAAAAGTGCTGCTTGCATACACCAATATTAGGCTTTATAATTTTTGCTTACTTTAATTTTCAAGTTGTGCATTGGATTGCTTCTAATTTGGTGATTAGTTTCATGTTTGCAGGCAAAAACTAGTCCAAGTGAATTGAAGCCTAAGAAAAATGAGAGCTGCCACTTGCGCAGCTGAAAACAATACAGCTGTGTTTTTGGTGAATGTATTTGTTGGCTCCCGCGCTCGGCGCGCACTCGAAGAGTCATTACCCGGATTTTTGAGATGGATGATCTGAGAAACCGAGAATTTGTTTGAAAAAAAGGCTTTTGATTTAGTGAAAACGTTGAGATTTTGGATCCGAGAGCCACGTTACGAGTGGGGAAAGTTTTGTTAAAAAAAGCACCCCGCTCGCCCGGTAAAGACCGGTCTTTACTAAGCATTTTAAATGGGCGATTTAATATCATTTGAAAAACTTAACTTTAAAACATGTACGGAAAAAGGGACACGGGATTAAACATAACACATCGGCGTACTTGGGTGCACACTGTACAGTATGAAATGGATGAACAATGTACAAGAATGAAACTAAACAAAAACTGAAGACTGCTACTATGAGCAGAATGTTGTGCAGTGTTTTAATATGCCGCACCGCGTTTTTGGAATGCCGTGCCGCATACCAATAATGTCGTGCGGTGTACTTGTCTACACATTCCAGAATTAGTTCGCTTTTACATGAAAAAACAAACCATAGGTCCACAAAATAGTTTTTTTATATTTTTCGAATCTCTGAAAAATGATTTAGAAGAATCTTTTGTTCATCTTGTCATGTAAAGCAATGTTCGAAAGTTTTTTGAAATATTGAAAGATTTAATAGAGTTAAAAGACGACTTTGAACATGAAACTTGATTCTAGAATGTATTCGCATAGAAAAATAATAAACAGACTAAACAGAATAATACAAGAAGTAGTATGTACAAGAAATAAAATAATGCACGGCGTAATACACTACATCGTCGGTGTCATAAAACGTTGCACAATGTCGCGTATCCGATGCAGAAATTAATTTTTTGTGCTTTTTGAATATAAAGCTCATTCGAGACCCAAACCCAGTATAGATGGATTGGGAAGGGCCTCGGCGAGCTCCCCTCAAGGCTAAAATGTGGTTTTAGCCCAATAAATTTATTTATACCATTTGATCGAAGCTTGGATGTGCTTGAAGATGGATAGTGAAGGTTGATTTGGATTGAATTTTGAGAGACTTGTGAGCTAATGAGTGTAGAGAGAGAGAGAAATCAATTTGAGATTGATTTTGTAATAGCCCAACTTATGGGTTGATGTAGAGATAGAAAGAAGTGTATATAGTGGTGATGGGTGTAAGGAGTTGTAGAGAGAGAATCAATGGGTCCTTCCCCTCTAAGAGGAGGGGTGTATTTATAGGCAAAAATATGGTTGGAGTGCACCTAACTTTCTGCAACTGTCAGAACTTTTTCCTGAAACGCCGTGCGACTTAATGAGAAATGACGTGCTGTATTTTGAAATCTTGTGCAGTGGAGTGATTTTTTGAATTTTCTGAAATGCCGCGCTGTGTTTTGAAATGTCGTGAGGTTTTGAAATGCCGCATGGCGTTTTGAAGTGCCGCGCGATTTTGTGTGATAGGACAGAACACCAAACTTCGTGGGGGCGCCCCGGACACTCCCGAACTCGGATTTGAGCGCGGTTTGAAGCGTTGGAAAGCTTGTCGAGTCCTCTTTCTAACCCAATTGGTTTCACTCAAAGATGTTTTAAACATTGAAATATGTGTCGATTTTACCCTCAATGTGTCATGGAAAAAGTTGTTTTTGACCAACTAAACGCATATTTCTCTTTTGCAATTGAACTGAGGGCCACCCTATATGTTAAAAATGAGATTTTCTTGAGGTTAAAGAAGAAGTAGCAAAGGAGCAACAATCCAAGCCTTGGAGGTATATTTTTCCTTATTTCATCATGGAGAACTTAAAGATTATTCGGAGGTCCAGATTGAGATATCTACAGTAGTCCCTCTTTAACGAAACTTAGGTACCATTGCTTGGTATAAGTGACGTTAAAGATTAGACATCCCAATCTATCACTCCAAAGTCTTTAAGTTAAATGCAAGAATGCAATAAAGGTGGTCGCGCTCATGGAGTTGTCTACGTACCCCGTTGTAGGGATCAGACCAACGTAATTCAACTGGGACAATGCATGTATGTTGATGCAAGCAGATAGTGTTATGTGAGGAAGAGTCCTAGAGGACAAGATGCTCGGACGACGAAGGGACTTGATTTTTTGAAAAGTTTTAATTTTCTTGAATTTTGAATTTTGGAAATAGTTTTAGCTTGAATTTGAATAACTTGAATTTTGAAAGAGACTTGAATTTGAATAGTTTGAATTTTGAAGATTTTGAATCCTGAATTTTGAAAGAGACTTGAGTTTGAATGGTTTGAATTTTGGAAGAGACTTGAATTTGAAAGAGACTTTGAGTTTGAATAGCTTGAATTTTGAAAAGAGACTTGAATTTGAATAGCTTGAATTTTGAATATTTTGAATCTTGAAAGAAGCTTGAATTTTGGAAGAGACTTGAATTTGAAAGAGACTTTGAGTTTGAATAGCTTGAATTTTGAAAAGAGACTTGAATTTGAATAACTTGAATTTTGAAAGAGGCTTGAATTTGAAAAGCTTGAATTTTGAAGATTTTGAATTTTGAAAGAGACTTGAGTTTGAATAGCTTGAATTTTAAAAGAGACTTGATTTTGAATTTTGAAAGAATTTTGAATTTTTGAAAACACCTGAAATTGAATAATTTGAATTTTTGGAAGTGGCTTGAACTTGAAGAGCTTGAATTTGATGTTCGATTGAGACAATACATGAATGATGATGCAAGGTGATATGTCAATGAATGTCACGTAAGCATGCAAAAGTGAGTCCCGGAGGACGAAGTGCTAGACAAAGTAAAGTCCCAGAGGACAAAGTGCAGTCCTAGAGGACAAAGTGCAGATAGAGTACGAGTCCCGGAAGACAAAGTGCTAGACATAGTGTAGTCCCAGAGGACGAAGTACAGATACATTGTGAGTCCCGGAAGACGAAGTGCTAGACAGAGTGCAGTCCTGGAGGACGAGGTGCAGATAGATTGCGAGTCCCGGAGGACAAAATGCTAGACAAAGTGCAGTCCCAGAGGACGAGGTGCAGATAGATTGCGAGTCCCGGAGGACAAAATGCTAGACAGAGTGCAGTCTCAGAGGACGAAGTGCAGATAGATTGCAAGTCCCGGAGGACGAAGTGCTAGACAGAGTGTAGTCCCAGAGGACAAACCATTGCTCAAGAGACTAAAAGGCTTCTAAGTCGGTTAGACCATAGCTTGAGAGAAACTACAGGCTTAAAAGACCGTGGATTGATCTTAGAATTGACTTTTGAACAATCATTCGAGATTCGCCTATGACACCGAACGACAATGATGACGATATTTCTTGAAAAATATGGGATGTGTCTAAGCACCCTATTTGCTTTACTGTCTTTGGCCAGTGGACCGGTATTCTTAAGAGCTTTGAATTTGGGTTGGATTCCGTGCTGGATTTGAGCTGATGTTTGCCTTTGGTCAAGGTTTGAGTCTTGAATTTGCTTTTCCCGATAGACGACATTGAGCCGATGTACCCCAATGAATAATGACCCCCAAGTCCTGACAGTTTTGACAAGTAGTTGTCCAAGCGCAGTCTAGGTTATGGTTTCGCTAGGGTATTAACACTCTCCTTTTGCGCTCTATGTTTTGCCTAGTACTGCCCTTTCGGGTTTTCGGTCTAGCGAGCCATTTTGATTAACTGCCTTAACTTTTGCCTAGGCCGCCCTTGTGGTTTTTCGACCTAGCAGGCTTTTGCTCTAATTTTTGCTTAGGTCTGTCCACCCTTGCAGTTTTCAGCCCAACGAGCTTCTCTCAGGGGTGGTATTCTTCCATGCGTTGAAATGACTTCCATGAGTCGAGAATTGACCAAACCGAGATGACTCTTTTGACTTTTGGCAAAAGGGGTGGATTTTGACAAGATTACGTTGACGCAAATGAGGGAGAGAAAGACGAAGTGGCTTTTGAATGGTACCCCTAATTGGGCGAAGAGTTTGACTATTTTGAAATGGTAGACATGTCCAGGTTCTTGGAATTCTCCTTTTGGAATTATTTTACTCCATCAATTGATTTTCATTCAAATCTTTCAATTTTGTTTTGTCAAAACATGAAAGTTTTTGTCATGAACCGTACCCCAGGTTGCTGACGATGACCACAGTTTGGATTTTTGCTTTGAGCAATGCTTTGACTTTTCTCCATGTATTGATTTTCAGTCATGCCTCTTAACGCCTAGTGCTCTTGCTATCAAGTTGTGCTTTTCAATCTGAAAGGCCTTTTTGGGTTGTAATGTGGTCCATGGTTTGGGCTTAACAAAGAAAGGACAATTGGCTCAAAAATTTCACTTTCTTTTGGGTTTTCAAAACTAGCAACTATCGTTGAACTTTTTTATGCCCCTTTGCTTTGATGGGCATTTTCTCTTGATTTCTCATGCCTTTAATGCCTTTCAGTGTGTTTGACACTTTCATCCTGTTGATGCTTTGAATCTCGATATTTTTGGCACTTTCACTCTTTTGATGCTTTGAATTTCAATGTTTCTTCTGGTACTTTTATTTTTCATTTCACCCCGATGCGGGGATAGCTAGCTAGTTGGGGTTCAAAGAATTTGATTGGGGCTCAAAAGGGGCTATCAAAAGATATATCTTTATGCGTAGGATGAAAGAAACGACGGCCTTTCTTCATTTTGGATTGCGCAACCTAACAACTGAATCTTAGATGCTCCATTGAGAGGCTTTTGTTTGTATGCTCTAACTTTTGCCTAGGTCAGATTTTGAAATTTTGACCTAGCGAGTCTTGCTTCTTAGAACAGATAAGACATTGGGAAGTGGTCCTTTGAAATTCTTCTTCTTTCTTGAGGTGAAGGTTCAATCAAAAATCATCTCGTGTTTTGAAGTGATTATCATGATTTTCAACTAACGGTAGAAAATAATTTCAAAATCCTGAGTTTATTACAGAGATGTGACGTTCAAAAGACAGCGACCGAACCACTAGGGGTTGACTCAAAAGACCATGACCAACCTTGGAATTGACTTGAATGCTCGTGACCGGGCCTCAGGATAAGGCTGCCTACGTATCCTGTAAAGGAATCAGGTCACAACGTAGTTCAGACCCATGAAACTGACACTCCTTTTCTTTTTTTCTTTTTTTTGACTCTTAGAGACTTAAAATTGAGAACACACAGACACAACAGTAAAAGCACGAAAAACTCGAGGTACAAACTGACTCAAACACAAAGATGGTTATTTAGAGGACAAAGACTCAAAGCTTGAAAACTCTCAGACTCGTGGAAGATCAGACCGTTGCATAGCTCTTGATGGTTTACCCTTCTCTAGTGAAGAAGGCAGCATTGATGAGGATTGCACTTGGACATGGAGTCTGACTTTGATTGAGGAGGTGCTTTAATGACCTTGTTGTCAATGAGGTCATGGATAGCATGGCGAAGGCAGATGCAGTCGTTTGTGTTATGGCCGGGCATTTGATGGAAGATGCAGAAGGTACCTGGGTTATGGGATGCTGAGAGTTTTTGAGGTAAAGGAGCTGGAGGGAGTGGTTTAATGAGCCTAGCTTTGAGGAGCTCCCCATAAACCATGGATTGGGGTGCGGAGAAGCCAAATGAGGTTTTTGATTTGGCGCTGCGTTTAAGCTGAGGGTTCATTGTGGTACCAGAATCTTTGCTTGTATTATAGGCCTGGCTTGCTTCGGCTAGGCCCTTGAACATTTCGGAGAGCTTCAGCTTTGGGGGTGAATGCCCTTCATCCATGTCTTCCTTATCATTTTGCTTTAGATTTGGATCCGAGACTATGAAGGTGAAGAGACTATCCATCTTTTGTGTTAAAGCCTCTATTTGGATCATCTGTGTATCCATTTTCTGGCCCATTTCCTCCACAGTCTTCCTCCACTCTTTAAGTTCTGTTTGCTCCATTGTTGCTTCAAATTCTAATACTAAAATACTGGATTCATCGGGAATTGGTACAATTGATTTGGGCAGGTGAGCAGGGATGATATAGTGAGTGGGGTCAAATATAGTGGAGGTATTGTTGATGTGGTGTTTGACAAGGTACTTGATTCCTTTAGTGACAGATGGATGGTTTTGCTATCGATAAGGTCTTGAATTTTGTGACGGAGACGGTGACACTTATCGGCAACATGGCCAGGCATTTGGTGAAAGGAGCAGAAAGCATTTGGGTCGTGATAGGCTGAAAGCTTTTGAGGCAGAGGAGTTGGAAGGAGTGGCTTAATGAGACCGGCTTTGAGAAGCTGTTCATAGAGAGTGGATAGGGGTGTGCTGAATTAGGTGAAGGTGCGAGTTGGTTTATCAGCTATCTGGTTTATTTTGAGGGGTTTGGCATTTGAGGAGTTCCCGATGTGGAAGGTATTGCTGTTTCCGAAAAGGACTTCGCCATTGTCGGGATCCCTTGCCTTTTAAGGTGGGTTCTTTCTTCTTGAGGGTACCATCCCTAAGGGCTTCTTCAACAGCCAATCCAGAATCGTAGAAGGTCTCAAAAGCGGGAGACGATTACGACAAAACCATGTAGGGAGCAAAGGCACTGGGCAGGTTTTTAGTGATGATACGCATCTGCTCTTTGAGGTCTGGCTTATTGTGCATTTGGGCAGCCTTGGCTCTCCACTTTTTACATAGTCAGTGAAACTCTCATTTTCACCCATTTTGGTGTTCTCAAGTTCTCGGGTGGTCATTTTCAGCTCAACGTTGAAGTTGTATTGGGACACAAAAGCCATTCCAATATCCTCCCACGTGTTTTTCTTCGAGGGTGCCACGGAAAGGAACCATTGTAGAGCCGGGCCAGTAAGTGACTCGTGGAACAGTTGAGCCATGGCATCTTTTTCAACCCCTCGCATGGAAGGGGACCTAACGTACCCTAGCAGGTGGGCCTTTGATCAGTAGTCCCATCAAATTTGGCAAGGTCCATCAACTTCTTAGGCATTTTGAATTGCGAAACAGACTAAAACGATCCATGTCTATTTCACTCCTCCCCATCCTTTTTGTTTTGAGGATAGATTCCTCGAGTTTGTTGATATTGGTAATCAATTCTACCACTTGGGGGTCAGCGACAGGCGCATCCCCTGCGAGCGATGATTCAGGACTCGAAGTAGATTTGGCTGGTAGGCGGCCACTAATTTCTTGCATCGATTCGAACATCATGGTCATGTTCTTTTGGACATCGGTGAAGACTGACTTGAGCTGACCATCTATGTTCGTAATTAACTACCTGAGTTGATCTTCTAGATCAATCATAGCCTGCCTGATTTTCTCTATTTCGTTCCTTTGACCCACCATTTTAGATATCACAACCGGTGACTGAGCTTCTTTTTGCGGACGGTTCCGATTGGGTGAAGTCCTTCTAACAGTAAAGCAAAAAAGGTGGCTCAAATTCTATCTGAAAATCATGTCCATGCAATGTCGTCGTCCGCATCGTCTACATCCTAAGACCTACCTCAGCTCCAAATCTCACGTTGGATATAATTGTGCCAAGGGTTTCAGCAGCCACGGGTAAGTCGTGTCAGGCAGATTAAATTCTGAATGTTTCAGAACCAGAGCCAATCTTCTTGTCTTGACCATTCGAGACAAAGCAATAATGTTGCCGAAACTTAGATACAAGCCCATCTTAAGGCTAGATCCAGACCAGAGGGGCCGTTCGGACACTGCAAACACCGGAGGTATCTCAAACTCCATAGATTTTAAGTCTCCTAGACTCACAGAAAACGGTTTTTAAAAAGTTGCATCGATCTTCAGAATTTCTTTTGGCAATATATCTTTTATAAACAACGAAGTTTACGAGATGTCAAAACAGACTAAGTCCTCATTTTTTTTTTCCAAAGGTTCAATTTCTGTTTTTGGAATGACGTGGTAAAAATGATGCAGTATTACAACCAGGTGGCATGAGCGACGTGGCGCTATTAGCCTAGACGGTGTAAGTATCACAACATTAATACTTTAGTCCTTCCTTCATATATATATTTTTTCCATTTTGTTTTTGTTTTTGTTTTTTTAATCTTTGATTAAAAATAATGCATCGAAGACTTAGTAAGAATTGATTTCCCTCAAACGCGTTATTTTAAGGACTAATTAGTATTAAGTAAAGTGCGTCCCATGGTGTACGATTCTTCATCGGGTGTTAGCAACCTTCTGAAGACCGTGGAATCTAGAATTATTCTAAAAGGCGGATTAACCTATCGGATTGCGGGAACCTCACCTTTAGCCTGCTTGAATGCAATGATGAATGGATGATATGTATGTACAGAAAAGATATGCACGTAAACAGAATATATCACATAAGTTCTAGCCATGGGTTCCTGTCCTAGTTGTGAATGTTCTACGGTTATGTACAAGTGCAGAAGGCTGGTTTTGGTCTCAAAAGGGTTCCTCAGACTAGAGCCAAGATGTACTCCCCATGTCAAGTGTATTGCAAGACAATGGTTGAACAGCACGATAGCTCATCATAGTCGAGGGCTGTAAGGCATTCCGGGAGAGCTTGTCACCGATAAACAGGGCAAGATAGCCGAAACACACTAGCGAGGTTTGTGTAGTATCCCTGGGATCCTTTTGGACCTGTCCCAGAACCCAGGATGAGCAAAGCCAAACACTGGAAGGGTGACCTGAACCCTTGCGCGATGCACCCAAACCCACACGCGATGGTCAAATGGAGCGTTGAGCATCGCGCTAGGGCGCAACCGTTGCGCGCCAGGGTGCATCGTCGCGCGACAGTCTGGAATCCTCGCGCGACTGTTTGTCCCCGACCAGTAGCTAGCCATGCATGATTAACTTGGTTTTAGGCTGTTATTTTGTCCCCTCACTGTTTAAGGGGTGTTTTAGTAATTTTGTGGCTCTATAGCCTTTTAGAATTGTTTTAAACTGTGTATTATAAACTGCTATAGAACTGCTTGGTTTGTCCTGGGTGTGCACTGGTCCTTCCAGAGCCTAGAGGGTTTGAGAATAAGAGCTGTGGGCTCAACCTGTAAAAGCCCATAGCAGTCTGTTCTCATCCTATACTAACTGCTCATCCATGCTATCTTCACATCTTGCAAAGTGTTACAGTTTTAATCCCCGATTAACTGTTCCCTCGCCCTAATTGGCTAAGAATTGATTAATAAAAGAAGAATCGCAATGTTTCCAAAATGCCTAAGTAGAGACCGATCTCCAGATTGGGCGAGAGGGGTGCCTTAAAATCCTTCCCCTCTCATAACCTGGCTCCTGAACCCAGATATGGTTATGACGGACTGGTTCCTTCACTTTTTGAAATCAAACAGCGCGGCAGGTGCTTCAAAGTACGGTTCCTTGGGTGTCGGACCTTCAAACCCAAGTGGCGACTCTGTATTTTTTTGGCAAGCGCGTGCACAGCCTCTGTCCCCTATCGCGCTCCCTCGTTTGGAATCCGAAAATTCCAAGGCATGCTGCCCACAGTGGCGACTCTACTGGGGATAATCGAACCAATATTAATTCATACTTAGAGTTTAAAACGCTTGTGAACAATTCCTTAGAAGTCTGTCAAAATGGTGAGCTTCGCGCAGCCGAAGGTTGGAATGGTGATTTAACAGGACCCCGTGTCCGGCCAATCTAATCTGGGACTTTTTCAATTGTTCACTTGCGTAGTTTCCTCTAAAGATGGACTAAATAAAGTGAGCCAAATTTGAAAAGGGATTTTGCAATTTTGTGATTCTTCTTCTCCTTAATCAATTTCTAGCATCTCATTTGCATCGATGTGGGATAAGCCTCGTTGGATCGTTTTGGCAATCCGGCATGGTTTACCGGAGCCTGGGGACCCCGAATGACTAACAACCTTCAACAATGATGGGTCATGCTACCGTTTGACTGTTGCTCTGCGAATCGCGGGCAGCGGGAGGTATATCTGTGGCCCTAGTCCGAGGAACCCGTTACGAACCAAAACCGGCCTTTGCATATACAAAGCATTAGAACTTCCCAAACTAAGATAAGTACCTTCAGGGTAGGATCTATCTGCATCTAACCCCGTAACTGTCTATGTGTTACTGCTTTCCCTATCACATGCATTGTACATACATTGTTTTGCATAGGAGCATGCTTAAGGCAGTTCTTTATTTCGAGTTTGTCTTGCACTATCTAAGATGTTGTTGGACCCGATGAGGAGTCGTTCATTCTGTCGAATGTTTGTTATCAATCGCAAAGTCCTTAGTTCAATGAGACTTTGAGAAATCAAAATTTGCTAAATCCTCAGCTTTTGAGGATTCAACCGACAATTAGGAATAACAAAGTATTGATGCTGTGTCACTGGCGCCACCCAGGTTGAAGTGCCATGTCATCAATGCCAAGTTGTTTCTAATTCAAAGTTGAATCTTCAAAAGGGACTAGACAAAGATTTAGTCTATTTTGACATCTTTTAGGATCTGTCGATCTACTCAAGGACACATCGCCGAAAAGAATTCTGAGGATTCTGGCAACGTCTGATATTCATGAGGCAAACTCGTCTCTGTAACTTTAATACATACATGTCGTTTTGCGAAGGAGCACGTTTAGGGCAGCTTCTAGGTTGTCTCTCGCTTTCAAGTCTATCTTATACTAATTTGGATGCTGGTAGACCCAATGAAGAGTCGTGCATCTCGATGGTGCATGTTGTTAATTTTTCAAGTCCTTAGATCAGCGAGACTTTGGGAAATCAAGTCTTATTAAGTCCTTGGCTCATGCTCGGTTGAAGATTCAACCGAAAATAAGGAACCACAAAGTATTGATGTCGTGATATTGATGTCATTTTGGTTATCGTGCGCAGCACGTACACCGCCCGGCTAATGCGCGTTGTCGCTGAAGCCACCCCGGTTAAGGTATCATGCCATCAATACCGAGTTGTTTCATGTTTGAAGTTGAATCTTCAAATGGGACTAGTCGAAGACTTAGTCTGTTTTGGCATCTCTTAGGATCAGCTTGATCTATCCAAAGACACACCGTCGAAAAGAAATCTGAGGATTTTAGCAGTGTCCGAACATCATGAGACAAACTCGTCTCTAGTTCTAGAGTCTAGGGTTGGCACCGACAACAACGTGTACATTGCATTTTCCTTGCAAATGAACTACTATATGAGTGCCACTGAGCTTTCACTTACTTTACTGTCTAGCTCATAACCATTGCACCGAGCAAGAGAGTACCGAAAGGAAGAGCCAAACCTACTTGGGAGAGTCTTCAGAATCCGATTCAAAGACTTGTCAAGCTCGAAACTCAGTCAGTTGAAACGGAGGCTTCTCCGAGTTCATTTTTGGCCGCCTTACAATCGGGTTCGCTGTCGCTTTTGCAAAAAGCCACGCCGCCAGCTTCTCCGTCTTCTGCATCAAGCACCTCTGAGACACAAGTCATGGCACATCAACTGCTCAATCTAGAGACCGTGCTCACAAACCTTCAGAACAGCATTACCACCATGCAGCAGAGAGCCATCCAGACCGATGCTAACATCACCCGTCTCAATGACCTTATCAACACTTGTCTTCCACCTCCACTAGAAGAGGAAGGCGAGGACGATGAGGACGACTAGGAGCAGCCTGTCATGGTCCCAGATCTGAATCATGAGGGGCGTCTCATTGTTCAGCCCAACCCTAGGGAGGTTCGCACACTTGTTGTAAACCCAGATCCGGCAGGTGGTAGGCCTGTTTTGAATCCTGATATGGTAGCTCTTATGGCCAAGATGGCAACGCTAGAAGAGGCTGTCACAAAATCCGAAAAGATCAGCGCAGGGGGAATTGACTTGGATCGTCTCTGTCTGTATCCTAATGCTAAACTACTAAACAAATTCAAGATGCCTGATTTGGTCAAATTTGATGGGAGTGGTGATCCCAAAACTCATCTCTGCGGCTACAATGCCGCTATGAAGTTACTCAAAGTAGAAAGTGAGGCCATGTCTCAGCTTTTCCCTCAAACTCTCTTAGGGCCTGCCTTCCACTAGTTTTTGTCGCTCGACATCTCCAAGAGAAAAACTTGGGAAGATATAGGGGCTGCCTTCATTGCTCAATACAACTACAACTCCCAGCTCAAGATGACTATTCGAGAGTTGGAATCCACGAAGATGGAGGCAAAGGAGTCCTTTGTGGATTTCGTTAAAAGGTGGAGAGCCAAAGCCGCTCTAATGACCGATCGCCCGAGCGAAAGGGATCAACTCCACATTATCTCCCGCAACCTGGATCTCGACTATGCTAAGCATCTCGTGCTGGTTCAAGCATCTGCCAACTTTGAGACTTTCTTTGAATCTGGCCTGGCCATCAAGGATGCACTGCAAAGTGGGATTCTGCCAAGAGGGGAGTCCTCTTCTTCCAACCCTCAGAAATCAAAGTCGAGGGCTTACTCTGGAAATAGTAGTGCACTGTTTGGCGGTAGCAATTATGCCAGCACGGCTACAAGTGGGGATAACGCTGCTGCTTCCCCTAATCCTACAGCCGACATCAATTAGGTTCAAAACTCTCAAAGCTTCTGAGCTCGAACCCAACCTCGGAGTTTCTCTGCCTTTGAGGCATCTCTATCCACAGTGATGGAGAAACTTGTCAAGTCTGAGCATCTCAAACCTTTGACCCCTATTTCCCCTCCTAAAGTCCTACCTGCTGGTTATAATCCTAACCTATTTTGTGCATTCCACCAAATGCCTGGCCACCACACTGACAAGTGCTATCGTCTTCGACATGAGATTCAAGATCTTATTGATGATGGCACACTCCAAGTTCCGCCAGAGCCCAACTTCATTACCAACTCTTTGCCTCAACACAGGTCTGACCATCTGGTTGGTCAGGTATCTATCACCTCCACTCGAATCAACCCGAGCTCCATCATATTCAATCCTAGCCACTATATCGTCCTAGCAAATCAACCTAAACCCATCGTATCCATCCCGTCTGAGCCGGAGGTTAACATGATGGCAGTAGGTTGGGCAATTGAGGTTTTCACTGCCGACATCTGGTTTGACAGTGATGAGGGGCTTACAAAGGAGAAGACTGACTGGCTGAGGTCCATTGATCAAAGGAGCACCGAGTAGGTTTTGTCGAAGAAGCTGAAGAGACCAAAAGTGCTGTTATCCTTGAAAGACAAGGATTACCTCCCAAAAGGTTCAAAATTGGTCCAAGCACTGCCCCTAGAGGAGCATTGCGCTCGGTCAGACAAGCATCGACATCTTGGCGTGGTCTCATCAAGTCACGCCTAGCGTTGATCCTGAGATAAAAAGAGTCAAATCCTCTGCTACCGGGTGCTAAGCCAGAAAGCATAAGCTAAGAAGGCTCCAAAACAACAGCAGTGGCGTTCCGCCAAGTACAAATGAGAAAGTGTGCAAAATGGTCCAGAGCAGGGCATTTCCAACCAAAGCACTCTTGACCTTGTGTCATCAAAGCCATTCTACCTGGGGCTGCGGCCAAAGATCGTCGACCTCGACGCTAACAAGTCCAATACCATGGTCAACCTGGATCATTTCAAAAGCTACTTTTCCCTGAGAGAAGCTCGTTGGGCTGAAAACCCCAAGGGTGGGCAGTTGCAAGCAAAAGTTAGAGCAGCCTGCTAGCCCGAAAACCTATGAAGGGGGTCTAAGCAAAAATGAATAGGCAATATTCAAAAGCTCGCTAGACCGAAAATCCGAATGGGGGGTACTAGGCAAAAGTTAGAGCGCAAAAGGAGAGGTAAACACACGAGTGAACCTTAGCCTGAACCATGTTTTGACATGATTCCCTAGCTTGGGATACGTAGGCAGTCTCTCTTCGAGACTCGGTCACACTCTATCAAAGTGGATCCATGGTTGACGTTTTGGTACACATCAAAGGTCTGAGAGGATCAAAGATCAAGCTGCATTGGAGGAACTAGAAGGTTTAAACCTTTATCTTTCAATTTTATTGCAAAACTGCTATTTCTATTACGGGCTGAGCATAAAGCCTTAAAAATATTTGAAGCTTTAAAAACAGAATGAAATGCTAGAAGTCTAATGGCTCACAGTTTATTCTAAGTTCAACGAGGTCTGGTATGAGCAGCTGCAGCCTCGCGTGCTAGTTTATAGTCACGCGCGTTTGTTCAAAGTGATTCGCGTTGGTTTCAGTCCTGTGCGTGCTTTTTCAACTCCAGCGGTAGCCTGCTACTGCCCTCGAATGTTGTTCCAGGGGCTTTTGACAAGTCTTGTCATACCATGCAAGTCATATGGACTTAATGTGACTGCACGGGGGTGTCGGTTTCAGCCGGGCATATATGAGTCATCTTTTGCATCTTATGTCCATCTTTGCGGCATTTTTCTAGTTTTTCAATCAATTGTCATGTCGAAATACTTTTCTCAATTTTGTTTGTACAGGTCTTTGTACCTTTTTCACTTTCGTAAGTGTCAGTTTCACATGTCTAAGGAATGTTATGAGTTTTGGCCGCTTAATGCCCAAAATTTCATTGTGTTTTGTGTGTCAAAGGGTTCGCATTGTACCCTGGGACTCTTTCTCCCTTTCCATTTGAGCTAGGCGAGTCTGTACATGTGCGCATGTCTGTGTGTCGATTCAAGGCACTTGTCAATGCAAATTAGATATTAGCAACTGGAAAGTGCAATTTTGACATTGCTACCCTAGCTCCTGTAATCCACAAACTGTGGAAATCTCATGAACAGCAAGGGCACGTCAGCCTAAGGCCAAGCAAAGCATCTTTGGGGCACGTCTGCCCAAGCATCCCCGAATGGGCAAGCAGGCCCAATGCCGGTACTATGTCAACTGGGCACACAGGTCCATTCAGTGTCTATCTATCTGGGTGCGCATCTCAGAAGCAAAAGACAGTACAGTAATGAGACTCAGTGGTAGTCCTTGGGCGTCATTGTCCTCTTAGGAGCCGCCCTTAGTGTAACGACCCTGATTTTTTGGTAAATAAAAATTTCGTTAAAAATTTGAATTTTATTTTAATTACTTGGATTTTTATTTCTATAACCAAAAATCGGTCGTTATTGACTAATAAAAAACCTCGTTGTTATTCGAAAATCTTTTTTATGCTTGGAAGGTTTTAATCGTCGTTTAACTACCGTTTTCCCGTCGTTTCTAGGATTAAGTCTTAAGACCCCATTTCTTGGCCGGAAATCCTACCTAGCAAGTCTAGCTAGCTTCGAGCCGATTAGGTTGACCTAGCGATCGTTTAACCTAGTTACCGTCTGCTAAGTAAATCTTATGACCCTCGTGACTTATGGACCTTTTTGAAACTCTTGAGCTTGTAACCCTAGATTAATCCTTTGAACCATTCGAACCTTTTAAGCTATCAACCATTGGACGATAACGTTAGGGTTATCTTTACCCATTGGATAAAAGGAGAACCTTAGTTAATCCACCAAAGTACAAGATTAGACTAGTTTAGTACTTAATTATAGTATTATTGCAAGTACTATACTTTCTAGTATTTCCCGTTGGATAATAACCGCTAGGAGAATTATTACCCATTGGACAATAGGTCAAAGTACTTACCATCATTACCCATTGGTTAATAACCATTAGGAGAACCATGATCCCTTGGTCAATAGCATTAGTCTTGCTATCAAGTACAAGATCCATTAGTTTAATAGATTCACCATGGGTTGAATACTTATTTAGATATATATATATATTATGAAAGCATAGTACTTTCCTCTTGGACCATTGGATAATAAATGTTAGGGGAATTATTACCCCTTGGATAATAGCTATACTTGCCAATCAAGTATTAGGTTAATAAAATAATAGATCTTCCATGTGTGTTAATTGATTAAAATAAAGTTAGTACATTTGGTTAAATATTATAAGTACTTAGTACTTTGAAAGTATAACATAGTTTATTAGGAAATTAGATATGACATATCTAGTAGGATTTTGAAGTACTTGGTTATATATATTTATATGTGTACTTTTATATATATATATATATATATAGTTATATATATTATAATGGGTAAGTACCATGTGTGTATTTCAATATTTAATTTGAAAAATCTTAGTTTCTTGAAAGTACAGGATTGTGAAGTATCCATATCTATATATTATATGTGTTTGCTTTCATATATATTAATGTACATAGTACAAGAGAGAGAGCGAGATAGAGAGAGAGAGAGCCGAGAGAGGAGAGAGAGAGAGAGAGAGAGAGAGAGAAAGAGGAAGGATAGAGAGATTGTACCTTTGAAGATCTCCATTGTGCTTCCATTGTACTTTGAAAGTATGCAATCTATGGGATTCTCTTTTACAAGCAAAAATCTATACTTTCAATGTACAACTTGTACATTTTCCCATTTTATTACTTGATCAAATCTCCTTTCTCCCATTCAATCTTCCATAATCTCATCCTAGGACAACCATATCTAGGTTTTCTATGCTTTAAAGTACTAAGACTAGACTAGAAACCCAATTGAATAAACTAGATTTGTCCTAGTTCTTGAAGTACAAGCAAAGCAATATCTTCATAGCCATGCAAGCCTAGGTTTTAGGGCTTTTCTTCCAAGCAACCAAGATTTGCTAGAATAAAAAAATGAGATATAGGAGAGAGAGAGAGTGGCCGGCTAGGGAGAGAGAGGGAGGAGGCCTTGCCTATAAATACCAAGCTCTTGGTGCTTTGAACTCACACCTTCACCTCATTCTCCAAGTTCTCTCTAGAAAAAGTTTAGTATTCTTGCTTGTTCTTGCTTACTTTCTTTCTAGTTTTCAAGAAACTTTCCATTGTCGCCACTAAACCACCACTCGACCACCACCTCGATCCAAAAGTAGTAGTAGTAGTTAAGATCTAGTTTCGAGAGAAACCATTCTCTTTCGAAGCTACCGGAAACTTATCGTAAGCCGTTATTCCGTTCGATAGCCGACTTTCTTTCCGTCGTACCTTCCGTAGCTTACTACCGCCAAGAAGAACGGTAGAGTGTCCTTACCCTCTACCCTAAGTATGTTGTATTGTATGAGCATGATGATAGAAAGCTATATGTTAGTATGAACTTATTTACTTTGATCTTAAGAATACTTGACTGCATGATTTGGTTGGTAGTTGTTTATTTGTTACTTGCCTTACTTTTTGTGTTAAATGTTGAGAATGATGATGTGATAGTATGAGCATGCAATCTAAGATGGAGTTGGATGATCTTGCTAGTTTAGTTTCAAGATTACTAGGAATGAGTTGTACTTACTTGTGAAGTCTACTGCGGAGTCTATGCATGAATACGTGACACGGAAATCGAGAAAGTAGAAACATGACGTCTAGGGTGTATTAATAACAAGAAGTGTTTTGAAACCCGCAATGTGGCCGGACTTGCCCATTGTGGAGATGTGTTTGCAAAGGATAAAATATTTTTGAAACTACATAATGACCATGTGTGAAGATCATTATGTGGTGTGTGTGTGTGTGTCCAATGGGAACCCGGAGCGGCGGAACCATTGTGAGGGTGTGTGTGTCCAATGGGAACCCGGAGCAACGGAACCATTGTGAGGGTGTGTGTGTCCAATGGGAACCCGGAGCAGTGGAACCATTGTGAGTGTGTGTGTACTCCCATGGGAACCCGGAGCGGCGGAACCATGGTGAGGTATGGCTTGGTTATCCGTGGAGAGGAGCCAATGCTAATTGTGCGCCAATGGGAACCCGGAGCGGCAGAACCATTGTGCATATACTCGGGAACCCGGAGCGGCAGAACCGAGGTTGTTTGTGTTAAAACTAATTTTTGAAATGTGCGCCAATGGGAACCCGGAGCGGCGGAACCATTGTGCGTATACTCGGGAACCCGGAGTGGCGGAACCGAGGTTGTGTATGTTAGAACTGATTTTTGAAAAGTTTTGGTAAAGTGAAAACGAGACACGTTCTATTAAACGCTGCGTAGGAGAAACTCTGATGACATGGACACTAATGATAGATAGCGAACGCGGATGTGTCATTGTTGATATTTATATCCTATATTGTATGTGTTGTTTATGACCATTTATGATATATGCATGACTTGCTATGTGTAAGTTAAGGGTTAGTGGGTTTGGATTATTCTATTGAGCTTTGTAGCTCACGGTGTTACCTTTGGTGACCCTAACATATTATGCTGGTGGCGACGCGGGTATAATGTGTCAGACCTTTTAGATGAGCAAGGAGGGATGTATACCTTGGAGGCATTTGGAGCTGAGGAGCTTGCTAGGATGGAAGAGGAGACGGAGTTGTAGATAACCTTAGATGTCCTTCCTTTTGTGTAATATAAGTATTCCCTGAAGGGATTATGTTGTAATAATGAGCTAGACTCTACCCCGTTTATGGAATAAAATGTTTATTTAACGAACCCGATTTTGGAGGTGTTACACTTAGCTTGCATCTTGTGGGCTCCCACGCTCGAAGAAGCGCTTGCGCTCGAAGAGTCGCCACCCGGGTTTTTTGAGATGGGTCACCCGAGAAACCGAGAGTTTGATTTGAAAAAGAAAGGCTTTTGGTCTAGCGAAAACGTTGAGATGATGGGTTCGGGAGCCACATTACGAATGAGGAAGGTTTTTCTTTAAAAAGCACCCCATTCGCCCGGTAAGACCGGTCTCTACTTGATGTTTTCAAAAGGGGGGGAATCTTCAATATTATTTGGAATATCAAACTCTTTAATAAAGCACGTAACGGGGAAGGGACATGGGAAATATATCACATTGACGTGCAGGTGGTGCTATCTGTACAGTCGTGATAAAATGATATGAATAAATGGAAGTAAATAACATTCAACAGACTGTTTGGACCTTAGAATACCGCTCACGGCACCCTGAGATGCCGCGTGAGGCATCTCAACATGCCGTGTGTGGCACCTGCTCTGCTGTCAGACTGTTGCAGTCTTTCGAAACATTATTTAGCTCACTGCTTTCTCTGTAGATCTTTTGAAAACTCATGAGTAGCCTCACGGCGGTCAGATCATCCCAAGAACGTCATTATCCTTCTCAAAACATAGTTTTAAAGTAGCTTTCAACGTTTTTGATCATTTGGGATGATCTTGAAAAGATTTTAGAAGAGCCGGAACATGGCTTGTAGATATGGTCTTATTTTAAGAGTTACAGAAACAGTAAACAACAAAAATAGGTAACCACCGCGGAGGAAAACTCAGATCCAGGCAGCCTGTTCACAATAGCATTAGTGTGTACTATGCCGTGCGCTGAGGGTCGGGATGCCGCTGCCTGAGCGATGCATCACGGTTTCTCAACCTCAAAGACAAAGGTCTGTTTGGTTTTCTGAAAAATGGTTTTTGGTCAGGATCTAACCAAAAGGGGGTTAGACCTACTGACAGAAAGGTCCCCTCAGGACTAGAACGGAGTCTAGTCCGAGGAAACTAGTTTATACCTTTGATTTCGAGCTTGATCAAGGACCTTTGAGGCGAGGGTGTAGATGGGTCGTCACGGGTGTTGATGGAAGAGGTCAAACGAGACAAAAGGAGTATGGGTGTGAGGGAAGGTTAGGTGCTTTGGGTGATGGGGCTTTGAAGTTAATGAAAGATCAACTTCAATGATGAGAGGGGAGTGGATGAGAGCACTTAAAGAAGGCCTTTTGGGAATGACATTCTTTAAGGCTTTGAAATGGAAATGGAAACAAGAAAGTGGGTGTAGAAACTTAGAGAGAGAAAGTAGAGTAAGAAAGCCAAGATGAAGGCAAGAGAGTGACTCAAAAGAAAGGCCAAGAGGGGACCCCTTTCCCTTGAGTGGAGGGGTTAATTTATAGGCAAAGGCCAAGGATTTTGAATTTCAAGTGGTGGAGGTATTTTCTGGGCGGGCCAGAAGTGCATTTTCGGCTGAGCCAGTCATCAGCTGTGGCTCACACTGGCGTGGCCGACAGCTTTCTGAGCCAGTCAGCTTTTAGCTCAAGGTGCCGTGCGGAGGAGTTTGGCTGCGCACGGCCCCTTGAATTCTCAAGGTGCCGTGCGCTCCAATTTGGCTCCGCACGGTGCCTCCTCCTGTGGTCCAGAGTCCTTTGGGCTTTTTATTGGGCTTGGCTGGGTTTGTTGGATTTGTTGGGTTTTTGGTTTTAAAGGAGATCCTTTTTGAAGCTCGCAAAGGTACCGTTCCCTCTATTTCATCATCGGGGTGGACAAAGACTCTCCGAGGTCCGGATTGGGGTGTCTACACATCTGCATTTTCAAATTGTGCATTTGTTTACACATCATTGCATATTGTATATCAAATGTTGAAAGCAGGAAAATTCTATCAAGTGTCAAAGCACGCCTGTCCAGTATCGAAGGCAGTAAGTAATCAGGATGTTGAGGATCATGCCTGTTGCATAGTCACTTTTGGAATTGCAGCCGGAACCGTTTCTTTGGGATAGTGTAGCTGTGAGAGAGGTGTCACACGCTGCTTTCCGTATCTCGTTTTCCATGGCAACTGTCAAGCCTGCGACCTGTACCAACGTGCGCAGGTAAATTCGGGCTTAAGGCCCAATCAGCGGTTATCACCAATTTCTCACCAGCTGTAGTCCGCCTTGCCTCTATCCATGCTATTTTCAAGGATAACCACTGCATGTGCTACTTGGATCAACACAACGACAGCCGGCCTGTCCAAATTCTCAACGGCTCATTCATCCTGAAGTATGATCCGCCCCTTCCCATCAATGACAGCCGGTCCTGTTCGATCCACGACGGCATGTTCATTCTGAAGATTGATCCGCCAGTCCTATCTATCAATCCAAACGATGATCAGCCATATCCTCCGCTCTATCATCAACGACGGTCAGTTATATCGTCCGATTAATCCTCAACAGTGATTAATCCATCAACGACGATCAGACACATCGTCCGTCTCAGACATTCAGCGATGATCAGCCATATCATCAACGATGGTCAGTCATATCGTCTATCCCAATCATCAACGACGGTCAGCCAAACCATCAACGACGGTCAGGCATATCGTCCGTATCAATCAACGACAGCCGGTCCTGTCCAAATTCTCAACGGCTTGATCTTTATGCACACTGATCTGCCCTTCTCAATCAACGACAGCCGGTCCTATCAAAACTTCGCAACGGTTCGATCATTTATACTGATGATCCTCCCATCTAGTCTTCAACGGTTCGATCATTTATACTGATGATCCTTCCATCCAGACTGCAACGGCTTGATCATTCAGCACATTGATCTCTCCATCCGCCTTCACGACAGCCAGTCCTGTCAAATCAATCCATCAACGATGATCAGCCATGTCATCGCCGACGATCAGCCATGTCGTCTCTTTCAATCAATCAACGATGATCAGCCATGTCATCACCAACGATCAACCATGTCGTCTCTTTCAATCAATCAACGATGATCAGCCATGTCATTGTCAACGATCAATCAACGATGATCAGCCATGTCATCGTCGACGATCAATCAACGATGATCAGCCATGTCATCGCCGACGATCAGCCATGTCGTCTCTTTCAAACAATCAACGATGATCAGCCATGTCATCGCCTACGATCAGCCATGTCGTCTCTTTCAATCAATCAACGATGATCAGCCATGTCATTGTCAACGATCAATCAACGATGATCAGCCATGTCATCGCCGACGATCAGCCATGTCGTCTCTTTCAATCAATCCGCGATGATCAGCCATGTCATCGCTGACGATCAGTCATGTCGTCTCTTTCAATCGATCCACGATGATCAGCCATGTCATCGCCGACGATCAGCCATATCGTCCGACTAATTCTTAATAGTGATTAATCTTTCAACACCAATCAGCCATGTTATCAGATTAATCCTCAACAGTGATTAATCCTTCAACACCAATCAGCCATGCTGTCCGATTAATCCTCAACGGTGATTAATCCTTCAACGCCGATCTGCCATATTGTTCGATTAATCCTCAATAGTTATTAATCCTTCAATGGCAATCATCCATGTTGTCTGATTAATCCTCAACAGTGATTAATCCTTCAACACCAATCAACCATGTTGTCTGATTAATCCTTAACAGTGATTAATCCTTCAACACCAATCAGCCATGTTGTCCGATTAATCCTCAACAGTGATTAAATCCTTCAACGCCGATCAGCCATGTCGTTCGATTAATCCTCAGCAGTGATTAATCCTTCAATGGCGATCTGCCATATCAGCGATTGATCCTCAACGGCGATTAATCCTTTAACGACGATCAGCACATCGTCCATTCAATCGACAACGACAATCAGATTATCGTCCAATGCTCCATTCATCCGCAATTGATTGTTCCCCAGGAGAGTTCGCCCTGGCATGTCCCGAACAACCACTTTTCAGTCTAGCCATAAGTGCATCTTCCAGCAGGCTTATTGCTCTGTCTCGGATGGTCTTTGATAAGGAGATTGGCTCTGATTCCAAATAGATGGAATTCAACTTGCCTGACACGACCTACCCGTGTTTGTTGGAATACTTTGTGCCGAGGATAGCTTGGTCCCCAGCAATGACGGCCTGTCCCGTCCAATCTACAGCGACAGCCTGTCCTGTCCAAATTCGATCAACAAGCGGCGACGCAATCGTCCATTTCTACTTCCATCCCCGGCAATGGATCGCACGTCCATTCCACCAATCAGGTTCCTTAAGTTTACTTGTCTACTTTGCTAGTCTGCTTTGCTATAGATTGCCTTGAGGGGTGTCTAGAATTCTTTGACGTTACTTGTACCAAGTCGATGGTGCTCCAAGTGCCGTCAAAGAGGGGCTACTGTAGACACCCCAATTTGGGCTTCCAGATTAGTTTACTTACGGTATTTGATTCCCCAATGATGAAACGGATCAAGAACATATCGGGAATGTCGAGTGTCTGAGCTTTGGTGTTTGAAGAACCCTTGAACCTAACCTAGCCAAAAACCACATCAAAAAGCCAAAAACCAATTGTCGTGCGAGGGTTTAGAACCATCGCGCGAAGGTCAAGCTGCCAGGTGTGGTCAACAGTCAAAGCTTGACTGTTGACCATCGCGCGCCAGGGCGCATCCTCGCGCGAGCGTTTGAAACCATCGCGTGCCAGGGAGAACCTCGCGCAACAATTTGAAACCATCGCGCGACGGTTCTCTCCTCGTCCTTTCACTTTTTTTTCACCGGGCAAATTTAATCACCAGTAATCTTCACTGCACTCGTGGACTCGGCCGAGCTCTCTTTGCAAATTCAAAGGATGAAATTTGGCCACCAAGCCAAACCAACCCTTTGTTTGGTTGGTTGTTCTTTCCTCCACACACCATTTCCACCATTTTCCCTATAAATACTCCCCCATTGTCTCTCTTTTAAAGGGTTACAAGAATCCCACTTTCAAAGGGGCATTACTTTGTACTCTTTTAAGCTAATAAAAGAAATACAAAGTCAATCCAAGAACATAGCTTGTTCTTTCTCCTTCATTACTCAAAGCAACATAAACACCTCAAGCAACCTCAATCTCAACTCAAAGTTCAAACACTTTTCAAACTTCAAAGACCAAAGGTATAGCTTACCTTTGTTCTGCTCTCTGTTCGGATCTCTGAGGGGGGCTGGCAGGGCCAAGTCTGGTAATCAATACCAGTCCTGGCCCTAAAGTCAGCAAGATTACAAGAAGCAGTGGACCAAGAACCCTCGTGCGATGGTTCTCAATACGCGCGCGACACTTTGTGTCAGTATGAGAATGAACCACGTGGGGAAGGGTATCCTGGTCTTTGTGTTTCATACATAGTTTTTACTGTTTTGAAGCATGTTTAGGTTTTTAGATCACTGTGAGCATGCTAAAAAACCAGTTTACTGCTTTTCTTAGTTTAAACTGCTAGCTGTATTTCAATCTGCTACTGTGGAGTACCCCTGGGATCATTCTGGACCTGTCCCAGAAATCAGGATGAGCAAAACCAAACACTGGAAGGTTGATCTGAACCCTTGCGCGACATACTGGAACCATTGCAAGATGGTCAAGTGGAGTGTTGACTATCGCGCCAGGGCGCAACCGTCGCGCTCTAGGGAGAACCCTCGCGCGACAGTCTGGAACCCTCGCGCGACAGTTCTTCCCCGACCAGTAGCTAGTCATGCATGATTAACTTGGTTTTTAGGCTTCTATTTTTGTCCCCACACTGTTTATGGGGTGTTTTGTTTATTTGTTGGGCTTTTCAGCCTTGTAACTGTATATTATAACTACTATAAACTGCTTGGTTTGTCCTGGGTGTGCACTGGTCCTTCCAGAGCCCAGAAGGTTTGAGAATAAGAGCTGTGGGCTCAACCTGTAAAATCCCACAGCAGTCTGTTCTCATCCTATACTAACTGCTCATCCATGCCATCTATCACATCTTGAAAATTGTTACAGTTTTAATCCCCGATTATCTGTTCCACCGCCCTAACTGGCTAAAAATTGATTAATAAGAAGAAGAATCACAACATTTTCAAAATGCCTAAGTAAAGACCGATCTCCGGGTTGGGCGATAGGGGTGCCTTAAAACCCTTCCCCTCTCGTAACCTGGCTCCCGAACCCAGATATGGTTATGACGGACTGGTTCCTTCACATTTTCAAATCAAACAGCGCGGCAGGTGCTTCGAAGTATGGTTCCTTGGGTGTCAAACCTTCAAACCCGAGTGGCGACTCTGTATTCCGAGCGCTTGCTTCTCCGCTCGCGCTCCCTCGATTATGGGCCCTTGCTTTGGGAACCGAAATTCCCGAAGGCTCCTTTGGAATCCGAAAATTCCAGGGCATGCTGCCCACAACACACTACACACACTCACCCCTCCAATATAGCATTTTGACACATTCGCCCCAAATCTCAATATTTCAAATCAATTTTATCCTTTTTATTACTCGTAAATCATTTAAATAAGTTCTAAAAATTTACGGGTCTCTACACCCTACCCTCCTTCAAAAAATTTCATCCTCGAAATTTAAATAACCATGTCATGTAAACCAACAAGTGCATTATGAATGTATGAAACTATCATGCTCTTCAACATCATGCAACAAGTCACGTAATATGAAATTTTGATATTTAAACATTCACATCGGTTCATTCCGGAAATAAGTGCGGATAATTCTCCCTATCCTCATCTTCTCGTTCCCACGTTGACTCCTCGCTACCCTGACTCTTCCACAATACTCGCACTAAGGGTATCGTCTTACCCCTCAACACTTGATCACGCGTATCCAGGATACGTATTGGTTCTTCCTCGTAAGATGCATCGGCTTCCAATTCGAGTTCGGACCATTCTAAGACATGAGACGGATCTGGTTCGTACTTCCTCAACATAGATACATGAAAAATGTCGTGCACATTCGATAACCTCGGCGGCAAAGCTAAACGGTACGCAACCTCCCCGATTTTCTCGATAATGTCGAACGAACCGATATGACGCGGTGAAAGCTTTCCCTTCTTCCCAAAACGCGATAACCCTCGATGTGGCGATACTTTAAGAAACACGTGATCTCCCACCTCAAATGATAACGGACGACGACGACGATCGGCATAGCTCTTTTGTCGGCATTGAGTGGTTAGTAACCTTCGGCGAATTACCTTGACTTGTTCGGTTGTTTTCTCTTGAGCCTCTAAGAGTCATTGACGAATCGATTTCATACTCTCGGTGGTCTCTTTAATCATATCCGGCCCCACTAACGTCGCCTCTCCCAATTCGGTCCAACACACGGGCGATCTACACGGTCTCCCATACAAGGCTTCATATGGCGCCATCTCGATACTCGATTGATAACTATTGTTGTACGCAAACTCTACCAACGGTAAATGTTCCTCCCAACTACCCCGGAAATCCATAACGCAAGCTCGAAGCATGTCCTCCAAAATCTGAATCGTTCGCTCGGATTGGCCATCAGTTTGTGGGTGGTAAGCAGTGCTAAACAAGAGATTCGTCCCCAAAGCGGCCTACAAACTTTGCCAAAAACGTGCGGTGAATATCGGATCTCGGTCAGACACGATAGATACGGAATCCCATGAAGTCGAATGATCTCTCGAACATACAAACGGCCAAGCATTTCCACGGAATCGGTAGTATGGATAGGTAGAAAATGAGCGGTCTTGGTGAAACGGTCCACGATAACCCAAATGGCATCATGTCCCCTCGGCAATCTCGGCAAACCCGTAACAAAATCCGTCGTCACATTCTCCCATTTCCACTCGGCCACCGGTAACGGTTGTAGTTCTCCCGCAGGTCGTTGATGTTCAGCTTTCACTTGTTGACACGTCAAACACTTGGACACAAAAATCACCACATCTCTCTTCATCCCAGGCCACCAAAATTGCCTACGCAAGTCGTGATACATCTTCGTTCCTCCAGGATGGACGGCTAATGGTGAATGATGGAATTCTCGTAAGATTTCCTCCCGACACGAAACGGGTACGAATAACTTCCCTTGATAACTCAAACTTTGATCGACATGAATCATCCACCCATCTCGAGCATTCCCGCTAAGGAATTTGGTATGAAATTCCTCCGCTTCTTCATCATGTTGTTGAGCCTCAATTACTCGTGCCGATAAAGCCGATTCTACGGTCAAGTTGCACAACGTAACCCCTTCTTGAACTTCCTTGAAATGTGAAGCAAAATGGCCTAAATTGTTCACCATCTTCCACTCACATATGGCTAAGCTCGCTAAGCGTATCGGTTTTCTACTTAATGCATCCGCCACGACATTCGCCTTGCCCGGATGATAATGCAGCTCAAAATCATAGTCTTCTAAGTGTTCCATCCAACGACGTTGACGCAAGTTAAGCTCCTTTTGGGAAAAGAGATACTTCAAGCTCTTATGATCGGAAAAGACTGTAAATCTCTCACCATACAGATAGTGACGCCAACTCTTCAAAGCAAAAATGACGGCCGCGAGTTCTAAATCATGGGTAGGATAGTTTCGTTCGTGAGTTTTCAATTGTCTCGATCCATATGCCACTACTTGTCCCGCTTGCATCAATACACACCCCAACCCTTCCTTCAACGCATCGCAATATACGGAGTAACCAACTCCACGCTCAGGCACAATCAAAACTGGTGTAGTAGTCAATCGCCTCTTCAATTCCTTAAAAGCCGTCTCACATGAGTCGCTCCATACGAATCGAGTCCCCTTACGAGTTAGTCTAGTCATCGGTGCCGCTAGACGAGAAAAGTCAAGAACAAAATGGCGGTAGTACCCAGCCAACCCCAAAAAGCTTCGAATCTCGAACACATTCTTAGGTCGTTGCCAATTCATAATGGATTCTATCTTCCCTGGATCAACGGACACCCCACCTTTCGAAACCACGTGACCTAGAAATTTAACCTCGGGCAACCAAAACTCGCACTTACTAAGTTTAGCGTACAAACGATGTTCCCTCAAAAGTTCAAGAACAATAGCAAGATGAATTCGGTGTTCCTCCTCCGTAGATGAATAAATGAGAATGTCATCGACGAATACAACTACGAAGTGATCGAAGTAAGCACGAAAGATACGGTTCATTAGATCCATGAAAGTAGCTGGAGCGTTTGTCAAATCGAATGGCATCACAACGAATTCATAATGACCATAACGAGTGCGGAAAGCGGTTTTAGGAATGTCCTCTCTACGAACCCTTAATTGATGATAACCAGATCTCAAGTCGACTTTGGAAAAGCAAGTTGCACCTCGGAGTTGATCAAACAAGTCATCGATTCTAGGCATGGGATACTTATTCTTAATGGTCACACGGTTGAGCTTACGGTAATCGATACATAGACGAAGTGAACCATCGTTCTTCTGGGCAAACAAAGCCGGTGCTCCCCACAATGATGTACTAGGACGAATAAACCCCAAATTCTTTAATTCCAGCAGCTGAACTTTCAACTCTCTAAGTTCGGCGGGTGCGAAACGATAAGGAGGAATCGATATAGGTGCGGTGCCTGGAAGCAAGTCTATCGTGAACTCAATTTCTCTCTCTAGAGGCAAACCAGGTAACTCTTCCGGAAAGATGTCAGGAAATTCGCAAACTACTAAGGGTAACTCCCCACGTGTAGGCAAATCCTCATCTAACGTTAGACTCGCCAACATAAGATAAACTAATTCTCTTTCCCGGGACCCACACAGATACTGTGCTAGTGGTTCTAGACGCTCCCCATGAAATTCGAAACAAACACCCTCAGGCGGACATATGCGAACGCGACGCTTGAAACAATCGATCGTAGCGTGAAGCGTAGATAACCAATCCATTCCAAGTATGAGATTAAACCCCGACATATCCAGCACGATAAAGTCGAAGCTGAAACGATGGTCACAGATAACGAGCTCACAATCCTTACAAATACGACTCAAAGGCGACTTTCCCCCTAATGGTGTCTTGACGAACAACGGTGAATCAAGAGTCTCGGTGTCCAACTCCAATGCACACACAAAAGATGAAGCAATAAAAGAATGCAATGCTTCAAAGTCAAAGAGTACTTTAGCAAAAGAATTGAATAACAGAAAAGTACCCCTTACAACTGACGTCTCTGGAGCCTGAGAAACAGAAGGTGAAGCATTGGTGTTGATGTTGAAAACACGACCCTGGGTGCCCTGACCTGCACAAAGCCTCCCCTCTGATCGGAACCTTAAGAAGGTGCAGACGAACTCGCTCCTCGGTCACCCTCAAAACTTTGAACTGACAATGTCTGACGAAAATGAGGCTGCTGCTGCCTCTGAGAACCCCTAAAGGACTGCTGGCCAACACCACGCCCTGCCCCAGGCTGCTGCACCGAGCCTGACTCACTACGCGCCCCCGCCCCTTGAGGGCAACTCCAAGCAAGATGATCTGTCTTACCGCAATTGTAGCATGCCTTATAAAGCTGCGGACACTGTGTACGGATGTACCCGGGTTGATTACACTTGTAGCATACGGTCGGTGGTCTAGACAAGGCACCCCGATTTCCCGATGAAGAAGGCACCTTAAAGCCAAATTGATGAGATGGTTGTTGAGATGGTTCCCTTTGCCTTTTCCGCCCCTGACTCCCAAAACTTCCTGAAGATGAACTAACACTCCCCACCGGTTGCCTTGGTTCCCACGCCCTTACGTTCCTCTGAGCTTCCCTTGGGGCCTCAATGCTCTTTGCGCACTCCACAACCTCTGAAAACTTCGTCCTACGTTGGATTGCCACCAACCTCCTTACTGTGCTATGCAACCCCTTCTCAAATCGCCGACACTTCCTTTCCTCCATTGCCACCAACTCCGGAGCAAAGCGAGACAAAGATTGAAATTTTTGTACATACTCCGAAATGGTCATATTGCCCTGTTCCAGTTTCTCAAATTGGTCTGTCAAGTTGTCACGAGAAGTCTCCGGAAAGTATTGCTCCTCAAAGAGCGCTTCAAACTCCGCCCATGTCAAATTCTTAACGTCCGGTTCATCTACTTGAGTTGCGGTCCTTGCCGCCCTCCTCGCATTCTTCCTAATCTCTAGGACAGATTCCCACCATTCGCCGGCCTCTCCAACCAGTTGAACGGCCACGATACCCACTCTGATGTTATCTTCAGTGATGTTGAGGGCTCGAAAAAGTTTGCAAATTTGAGTCAACCAATGATCGGCTACCAAAGGGTCGGTAGTAGTCCCATCGAACACCGGAGGGTTCCTACGGCTGAACTCCCTCATCGCTACCATGGTGCGATCCTCAACGTTCTCCCTAGGTGCTTGGTTCAAAAGATTTGTAGCTGTAAGTGCCGCAACGAGATCCCTAGCAAACTGAGTCTGATTTGGAGGCACTCCTGCACCTCGACCGATCCCAGCCCCCGGATTCCCACCAGGATTCTCCCCGTGCTGACTAACCTCATCCTCAGGAGGTACCCCACGGCCATGGCCACGACCACAGCCTTGACCACCCCGGTTTCCAGTCCCACCTCGTCTATCACGCGGTCTCGGAGGCATCTTGCTACACGACATGAGAAAGAAGACTATTAACCACAACATCATTACTATGAGGTCTAAGCCCCCAATTTCCCAACACGGTCAAATAACTCGACACCACTCTACGATAACGAAAATGCAATGCCAAGTAATCACGTAAATGTTAGTCACACAAGCATGCACAAGTTATGTTAGAAGGCATGACATTTTGAACCCATGAGACAAAAAGCCTCCCCACGGTCTCTAAGTGTTCTAGACCTATGCTATGATACCAAGTTGTCACACCCTCGATTCTCAACATAAATATAAAGGATTTTTATAAAGGAAACCTCACAATATTCCGTACAATTCCCAAAATAATATAGCGTTTTCCATTTCCATCATCTCATTCCAAACATCCAAGAGTTCTCAAAATATTACAACTTTGGCTCCGAGGCCCAAATTAACATAACTAAAGAGTGTAGATGGAGTTTAAGAATTACAACATTTCATAGTCAAAAGATTTACAATTAGAGAGTTACTAAAACATCTTCCAAAATAAAGTACAAAGATGACATAATAACTCCACGGTGTTAGCTTTCAAAATAATGCTCACATCCAAGCACTCTAAGCATGCACTACTGTCCCGAGTTAGCACCTGAAAAGATAGTAGGTCTGAGCTACACTAGCTCAGTAGAAAACTCTAATCTAACAATGTATGCAAATGCCATGTTGGAATGATGATAAGGTGAACAGGATATCAAGAACCAATGAATAATCAACGATGGCAATTCAATTTCAATACTCCATTCTAGAACCCGACACGCGTTTCATTTAAACAACCTTTGAAAATTTCAGATGCCAAAACGTGTCTCGTTCCAGTACCTTTGAAAATTTCAGATGCCAAAACCTTTGCAAATTTCACGCGTTTCATTTAAACAACCTTTAAACAACCTTTGAATATTTCGGTCGGTCGAAATGCAATGGTATCGATACCAATGGAAAAGGTATCGATACCTGCGGGGTTAGAATCGTTCCAGATGTGAGGGTAGCGATAACAAAGGCAGAGGGTATCGATAACAGGCAATTTTCTGGGTTTTGGGACAAAGTGTTATCGATAACAATGAAAATGTTATCGATAACAATTACTTTCGAGCAGATTTTTGATAGACAGAGGTGGGTTTCTCAGCAACGACAACATCCACAACAGTAACAACGATTCAAAGCACAAATCAAGCTTCAAGAAACAAGTCATAAACATATATTGCAAGTTAGAACCTCCTACCTCAAGGATTAAAGATCAAAACCAAATGATTTTCAAGCCCTAGCTCCAATCTTCGGATTCAAACGGAATGCACCTCCACCAAGCTCAAACCAACGAAAAGCAAGCTCCACTACACGAAGGGATGAAGGATTTGAGGTTGGGTGTTATGGGTTTTGAGTTGTTTGGTTGGAATTTGAGTGAGAGTGAGAGTAAGAGAGGGAGCCGAGAGAGGGATAAGAGAATGGGAGAGAGAGTGGAGAATGGGAATTTTAATTCCCTGCACACACACACCAGACATATATACACGCTACACACACTCACCCCTCCAATATAGCATTTTGACACATTCGCCCCAAATCTCAATAATTCAAATCAATTTTATCCTTTTTATTACTCGTAAATCATTTAAATAAGTTCTAAGAATTTACGGGTCTCTACAAAGGTTGTCACTAACAGTACCGACCATGGCAATCGATTGTGTGTCACCAATAACCTTTTTTAGTAGTAGACACACAACAGTGACTGTTATGCCCTCGATTTTAAACATAAATATAAATAATTTCCATAAATAAAACCTCCCAATAACAATACGGTACCCAAAAGAGTTTAACATTTCTACTTCTATAACTGTACCTTCTCATCCACGAGTTTTCAAAAGATTACATCATTGGCTCTGAGGCCCAAATATTACAAGTACGAAGGTTAAATGAGTTACGAGTATTACAAATATCCGTGGTCAAATTAAAATGTATTGAACTACATTACATCTTCAAAAATAAGGTCTATAAAAGATGCTGGATAATTCCTTGGTGTCAGCTTTCAAAAGGAATTGAAGTCATGTATGCACAACACTTCATGTCGCCATCTTTGGTCTGTACCTGAAGTGATAGAAGGGTTGAGCAAAACACGTGCCCAGTAGAGAATTCTATGCCCAAACTATATGAAAATGAGATGAATCATGCACCATGAATGAGTGAGAATTGACGGATACGCCCAAAGCCTTAATGGTTACCAACAAGCTACTCGCTACCCTCGAAGGATTCTAGACTTCACCTAAATGTCATTAACCGTTTATTTCTCAGACTAAATACATTAATAAACTCACATCAATCCACACTAGTCTATAAGCCATTCCAAATCATCTTATTATTCTTCGTACGATACCACAATCTTTCTCATGTCCACGTTTACCATCACCAAATCCCTTTATTTCGAAACCTTTCCTTTCTTTTAATCAGGCATTTTCCATTTACAATCACTCGGGTCTAGTTCCCTCGAGCGTAGGGTCACCCCGAGTCTATTCTCTTAATAATAATAATCACTTGGGCCATCTTGGGTCTAATTCCCTTGAGCGTAGGGTCACCCCGAGTTTATTCCCTCAATAATAATAATAATCACTTGGGTCACCTTGGGTCTAATTCCCTCGAGCGTAGGGTCACCCCGAGTCTATTCCCTCAATAACAACCACTTGGGTCACCTCTTACATCTTTCATAATTGTCATCATTTCATAATCAACATCATCATCAATCCATCGGTCGTACCACAAAATTTCAATCAACCATTACATACCTTCCCAAATGTACATATTCATGCATTTTCATTAGTTTACCTATTCGCATCCTACATAGCGTATTAAGCCCATTTATATATAATCCTACGATACTCTATCCATTTGTTTCCATGCTTGAACCTCATAGGACGAGTGCCCAAAGAATTGAAAGATTCGACGGGTCGTTAGGACACGAGTTATTATATCATCTAAAATAGTTCTTCCTCAACATCGGTTTCACTTCAAGCGTTCTATACAATCAGCTATATCATAACATTGGCTAATGAACAAACACATACCATTCCCCACGTATGTCACCATCCTCTAAGTAACTTGCCAACCCAAAGTACTCTATGACTTGTATCGATATTAAGGATGCAAGATGAATAGGTTCAACGAGATGACTCATGAGCGGACGAGTTACTAAGTTACCCTTCGGATCGCTAGACCAGCTCACACCTACCAAATACACTCATCAGAACACCTCGCATTGCTTACGGTACTCCTAAGGAACCTCACGATATTCTATTCATCTCCAACATTATCAAAGTTACTCTTTACGAGTGTCTTGGGAAAGGAAACGATCAATGAATCATCAAAGGACGAGTAACCAAACTTAGAGATGGTTTAAAAGTGTTTTAGAGGTGTTAGAAGTGATCCGGGGTCAAAAAGATGAAGTTTAGAATAAAGTTGACAAACTGTCCCTAAGCCAAAGGTATCGATACCTAGTCAAATGGTATCGATACCATTTGACCAAGAAGTTTTCCAGACGCAAGGGTATCGATACCTAGGACAAATGGTATCGATAACAAGTAATTTTCTAGGTTTTGAAACATAAAGGTATCGATACCTGGCAAAATGGTATCGATACCAGATCAGTTCGAGCAGATTTTCTACAGAATTTCAAGGGTTCAACAACAACAACAACCACTACAACAACAATATCGAAAATAATAGGCATGAATCAAGGTAAAAAATCAACTCATAATCATATAGAGAGAGAGTAAGAAATCCCTACCTCACGATTGGAGAGCAAAACCCTAAGACTTCCCAAGCCCTAGACTCTGGAAACTTCAAAAGCAACCGATTCCTCCTTCCCTGAGCTTGACCCACGAAATTTAAGACTCGAATCGCGTAGAGAAGAGAAATTAGAGGTTGGTTTGTGTGGGTTTCAAGTGATTTTGATGGGTTTATGGTTGAGAGCAAGAGGGAGAGGGAGAGGGAGAGAGAGAGAGTGGAGCCGAGAGAGAGAGATCGGGAGGGATGAGAGAGAGTGAGATTTGGGATCTTAATCCCCTACACACACATATCATCATATATATACTCATACACACAATTCACACTTGCACTCCCTCCACTAACAATCTTCTTGTATTGAACCCAAATCAAATAAACTCAACAAATTCCACATTTTCCTTCAATTTCTAATATCGAATAAACCGTTTAGTAAGTTCTGAAATTACGGGTCCTTATAGTGACAATCTCTTTTGTCACCAAAAAGAGGACTTTAGCAGCAATACAATTTATTCCATATATTGTTTTCACCTACTTACAAATTAAATTTCAGATTTTTTTGTATCTTATAATTCAACTTAGCGAAACTTTAATTGCGAAGAAGCAAAATATCATTCAAATCAAATATCCATTAAGTCTACATTCATCATCCAACTTCAAAATGTTATAAAACATTCATCCTCCAACAATAACCACTTCAAACTTAACATTACCCAAACTACAAAACATCTATATCCAAAAAGAACTCAAAATAAGTGTTCCATTTACTCCATCTTTGTTAGCTTCCAAAAATAACTACGAAAAAGTCTTCAACTCCATCTTGGTTAGCTTCCAAAAATAACTACGAAAAAGAAACTGTTTTGATTTGAAAATGATTGATTGAATTTGAAAACTAGAGATTTAAAAAGGGTTCGGAAGCCACATTACGAGGGGGGAAGGGTTTTACAGCACCCCCTCGCCCGATTTGAAATCGGTCTCTACTAAACATTTGTGGGATTTTTCAAAAGATTTTATTTCATTAAATCATTTAGCAAGTATCCAGGAGTATGTCAAGTACAAGGGTGCATGCATGTGCATATGTACAAGGGACAATGAAAGATGGTAAATAAATGCAAAATAACTGAAGCTGAAACCCTGTCACTGATTTCACTCTCGAGCGCTCGGGAGCACTCCCGAGCGCTTGGGAGTATTACATGCTCAACCTGCAAGTCAAGTTAGTACAACAGGATACAGTACTAAAGATGTAAACTGGAATAATCTTAAGCATGTTACAGGCTCAACGGAGGACTTAGTGAACTGGGATTGGACCCCACTCTTCCAAGCCGTGCATCCTTGCCTCTCTAAAAAGTGGATTTACATTTCTAAGGGATAAAGGGACGCATGCATGGACATCCAAAGGCAGTGGAAGGATCAAACTGGAAGAAAAATGGGGTGGAATGGCATGCAGACACTCTCAAGCACTTGGAAATGATCTCGAGCGCTTGGGAATGATCTACACCCTAGAACTGATTTCAACCAACCAATACACTCATTGTAGTATGCTGGTACACTGGATCTTGTATTTTTGAAATATGAAAAAGGTTTCTCTTTTTAAATTCTGAACAAAACTCTTTTGCATGCCCTTAAATGAAGATAATCTTCTTTATTTTTCTGTAAAAAAAAAAAGATCATCTGCACCAGCACACCTCAAAAGAGTTGATTTATTTGAAATCACATTTTATCCCCCTTGCATGTCCAGTTAAGCGCCCAAAAGAAGGAAAATGGGACTGGAGGCATTCTCGAGCGCTCAAGAGTAGTCCTGAGCGCTCGGGAGTGCTTCCAGTAAGCTTAACACAGAAAACACTTTTATGCCCCTTTGCTCTTGTCTTTACACTAAGATCCTCCCAACACACTCCCAGTATTGAAGACTAGGGTGGGCTGGGAGGTCTCCCTCAGAAAGGAAAACAGCTATTTGGTTTGATACTAAAGTAGAAAGATTTCTACCTTTGAGATGGAACTTTGCTCTTTGAAAAACTTTGAAAGGTGAAAGAGAAAAGAAAATTTCCGAAGATCAGAGACTGATAATGATCTGAACTTCCTCCATCTTTTTGATGTCTTAACTCTTGGTTGCTTTGCGTTTGAAAATCAAGTTTTTCCAAAGGAATGGAAAATGGTTTTGTTTGGACAGTCAGAGGGTTTCTAAAGAGAGAGATTCCCTGCCTATTTTTAGCTGAAGAGGGCCTTTATATAGGCAACATAACCTATAGTCTCATTTTTTGAAAATGAAATTTGGAATCAAATCTTTTCTTTGAAAATCTTCAGGCCTGACCTCCCCTCTGACTGAGGTTGAGTGTTGTCTGAACTATCAACCAGCTCCAATGGTTGTAATAATGGTTTGCATGGGAAGTGGGGAAACTTCATCACCCATTGGGCAGCACAGAGGTCTCGAGCGCTCGGAAGTATTCTCGAGCGCTTGGGAGTGTCACTCTTGAGCGCTCGAGAGTTGGACTGGCCCATGGTTTTGGGACTCCTCCAAGAAGCTTTGTTCTGACTGGTCTAAGGCTTGCTTTAATCCAAATTCATCATCAGGGAGCCTTCGGGCCACAATTTAAGGAAATTCGAAGAGTCCAAATTGGGGTGTCTATAGTTACCCCTCTTTGGATGGTGCTCGGCATCATGTCTAGATACGAGTGACATCCAAAGATTGAGACAACCTAATTCGAGCCACGTCAAACCCTTAATTTCAAAAACAAATGCAAATAAAAGTGTTTGATGCACGCGGTCGCGTCTTTTCATACTACCTACGTACCCTTTTCTGCAGGGATCAGACCAGCGTAGTTCTTTGGGGCAGATGCAAAAACGTGTGATGCATGCATGAGAAAGGATCGACACGACTTTGATAAATGCATGAAGGGTCCACCTGTTACTCTGTTCGGCGGACGGAACAAGGATAAAATAGCACCCATAGGGGTAAGTATACCTGCAAACATGTTGAAAATGGCCTAAATAGACAAATTTCCATCGACTACAAAGTAGGATACCAAATTGTGAAGCGTGAGCCTAAAATCACAACACCGACTGAAGTTTGCCTCTCGCAGTCTCGTTTCGGCAGGGGCGAAGCCGGGACTGAGATTGATTTTGTAAAAGGAAGTGGAAGCTAAGAAAGTCTTGGAAGCGAGAAATACACGGGACGACGAAGGATTGGCACGGGGACTGAGAACAGATCTGAGCGCTCAAAACCACTCCCAAGCGCTCGGGAGTGGTCTCGAGCACTCGAGACCGCTACTGGGGCCTACTGTCCTTTTCATCTTCTTCGTCAGACCTGGGGCTGAAACCCCATACCACAGCGCTCGAGAACCAGAGCGACAGTACACACTCCATCTTCGTACGTTCTCACCTCCTCTCTCACTCGATCACTGAGCCTCTCTCTCTGACGATGTCTCTCACTCTCTCAGTTGATCTCTCCACTCTCTCTCGATTCAGTCAAATTCTCTCTCCAAAAATGGTTCGAGCTCATGACCTCGAGGTTTCATCGATCTTCAGGTGGGCAATCGTGTGCCAAGAGGTACGAATCAAGAGGAAGAAGAAGCTTTGGGGAGGAGAAGAACAGGCCATGGCCAGTGGTGGTGATGGGGAGTTGCCCCGCGGCGAAGAGGTGACGAAGGTGGCGGCTGCGGCTGCGATGGAGGGGGCCAGCAGTAGCGCTACTACACCAGTTGACGAGAGGGTTGTTGGTGAAGATTTGGCCACAGTGGTTGAGGCTGGTGGGGGTCCAAAGGCAGTAGAGAGTACTAGCGGAGGTCTAGCGGTGGTAGAAGGTATCGATGACAGCGAGGCCGTGCGAAGAGATGACGGCGGCCTGGTCACGAGCAGTAGAGACACGCTGGGCAGTGGGGGAGATGCTACGAGTAGCGGGGGAGGTGCCACGGGCACTCCTCATACTCCTACGGTAGGGGAGTTGCTCGCGGCCGCCGAACGGGTCAGTGGTGAGCAGAGGGAGGGTGCTGGCGATGAGGCGATGACGGCTGGTTGCGTCGTCGCGACCCTGATCCTAAAGGCGACGGCCGTAGAGCCGAGGGGAGGAGATAGCGGGATCGGTGCTTCGCACCCGGTTCCATTCACGGAGGGGGATTTCTTGGATTCTGCGAGGCCACGGGATATCCTAGATGCACTTAGCCTTGATGCTGGGATCACAGATGTGCTGAGGGGTGCGAGGACTCCGGAGGACCAGGCCTTGGCGCTCTTGTTAGGAGCGCTGCTGAGCGGTGCGGGGGCGACGGCGGCGGATAAGGGGTCGCCGGAGATGGATGACTTGGGGGGAAAGGAGCCCAAGGAGGAGGTGGTGGTAGAGGAGCGGTTTACAACGGTCGCTAAGGCGAAGGCCTACTTGGCCAGAGAGCGTCCTGGGTTTGTACCGGAGACTTATGCTCCGCGACTACACTTCTTTGAGCCGACCGGGATGACCAGCTACGTCCCTGCTCGAACTGATTATCCCGAGGACTTACTCCTCCGAGATCGCGATTAGCACATCTCTACAGGGTGGACCATGATAAGAGTTTAATGGTTTAACCTCTTGAATTAGACTTGCTTTGAGAAATATTGCATCGCTTACAAATGCCATTTCTTTGCTTTGTTGAAACAGCGCCCCACAGATATTTATGGTCACGGAGGTTCAGCCAGTTCGCTGAAGTACTTCAAGGAGCTGCCTTGGAGGGTGCGAGAGTTGGTAGAGGAGACAGGTTTCGAGCCATTCATACAGCTGATGACGGTGGTGAGGGTTGATCGCGCAGTGCTGACAGCGTTGGCGGAGCGGTGGTGGGACGCTACCAATACGTTCCATTTCCGCTTCGGGGAGATGACAGTGACTCCCCTCGACTTTGCAGCAATCATGGGACTCCGGGTCAGAGGCAAGCCGATCCCATATGATCCGAGTATAGATTTGGATGATGCAGCTTTGGAGTGGTTCCTCGGGCGGGTCCCGCGCCATAGCGGAGGGGTGGCGTAGTTTGGACAGTTCAAGAAGTATTGGGATCACGAGCCGGCGAGTGACGTCGAGGTGGCCCAGATGGCCAGGGCTTACTTGCTATACCTATTCGGGGCTTCTCTGTTCCCGAATAGGCAATTGTAGACACCCCAATTTGGACAACTCGAATTTCCTTGATTCGTGGCCCGGAGGCTTCCTGATGATGAAAATTGGATTAAACAAGCCTTGAACCGATAGAACAATGCTCGTTGAAAGGCTTTAAAAAGAGAAATAAAATGTCAAAAATAGCTTTCAAGTGCTCTGGATCAATCCCAAGCGCTCCAGACTATTTTCCAAAACCATGGGTTAGCCAATTCTCGAGCGCTCGAGAGTGAAGTCCCAAGCGCTCGAGACCACTCTCAAGCGCTCGAGACTTTTGTACTACCCAATGGATGATGGAGCTTCCCCACTATCCATGCAGCCATCATTGCAGCCGTTTGAACGGGTCTTAGCCTTAGACCTCACTCAACCTCAGTCAGAGATGAGTCAGAGGTGGAGATTTCATTTTGATTCCAAATGATATTTTCCAATATGAGACCATATGCTATATTTTTGCCTATATAAGGCCTCTTCTCAGCTCAGAAGAGGCACGAGCTCTCTCTCTAGACCACTCTTCTGACTGTTCAAAAACAAAAACACTCCCACTCCCATTTCTTGGTGAGGAAAGACTTTGATTTTCAAAAAAAAAAAAAAAACAACCAAGTGTGAAGATGCAAGAGCATGAAGAGGGTTCAGATTACCTTCCATATCTGATCTCTTGAGTGTTTCATTCTTCACTCATTTCCTCAAAGCCATCCCAGGAGCAAGAGTTCTATTTCAAAGGTAGAAATTTTTGTACTAATTTCCAACCACAAGGCTGTTTTCCCTTCTGAGGGAGGCCTCTCAGCTCATCCCAGTCTTCAATACTGAGGGTGTAATGGGAAGACCTTAGTGTTCAAACAAGAGCAAAGGGATACGAGTGTATTTTCCATGCATGCATCACTGGAAACACTCCCGAGCGCTCGGGACTACTCTGGAGCGCTCGAGAGTGAGGCCAGTCCCATTTTCCATTTTTTTAGGCGTCTAAACTAACATGCAGGGGGAATGCAGACCGATCCCAACCAAAACAGCTTTCTTGAAATGTTTTGATGTGGTTGATCTGATTTTCAAAAGGACAAGGATCATTTTCATATAAAGGAAGTGCAAAAGCATGTTTTTCAGTATAATAAAAAGAGAAATTTCCCACGTTCAAAAGAAAGAGGTAGATCTACCACATCAGAATATCAAAGCAAGGTGTCAGTTGGTTGAGATCAGTCTGGTAGTGTAGGTCACTCTCGAGCGCTCGAGTCCATTCCAGAGCGCTCGGGAGTATTCTGCATGTCATCTTATCCAAGTCTCCCTTCATCTTAGTTCCTGTTTTGCCTTTGCATGGCCATGCATGTGTCCCTTGTTTCCCCTTTATAACTGTTAAACCATTTTCCAGAAGGGCAGGATTGTATGGCCCAAAAGAATGAGACCTATTCTCAGTCCATTGAGTCATCTGTCAGGCTTGTAGTGTATTTAATAACGTTCCAGTTTATGTTTCCAGTAGTGTATTCCATTGTATTCTGTTGGACTAACATGATTGGCAGGTTGGACATGCAATACTCCCGAGCGCTCGGGAGTGTTTCCGAGCGCTCGGGAGTGTTTCCGAGCGCTCTAGAGTGTATGAGTGACAGGGTGTTCCAGCTTCTAGCATTTCTGTATCACATCACCATTTTTCATTTATTCGCTGTACATATGCACATGCATGCACTTCCCAACCTGATATATCTGTAAATAAGTGCTAGTTGCTCAATGAAATAAAATCCTTTGAAAAATCCCATGAATGTCTAGTAGAGACCGATTTCGAATCGGGCGAGGGGGGTGTCGTAAAACCCTTCCCCCCTCATAACGTGGCTTCCGAACCCTTTTCAAAATCTCTGGTTTTCAATTCAAATCAACCATTTTCCAAATAAAACGGTTTCTCGGGTGGCAAACCACAAATCCGGGTGGCGACTCTTCAAAAATTTTCAAAATCTAAGAAACGGTGTGGCGCTTCTTTTTCGGGCCGCCCCGATTCCGCCCGGGGCTGTGGTGGCCCACATTGGCGACTCTGCTGGGGATTGGTTTAATTGATACTTGAGAAAAAGTTGGTTTGTTGACAAAACGGCCCGCTTTTCTTGAATATCAATTAAACTTGTGAGCCAAGCTTGAAAAACGTTTGTGGGATTTTCAAAGTTATTTTGTTTCATTGTTTCTTCTTGTGTATGTATATTCTTGTTCAACCCTGCTGTTGTGTTTGGGCAATCTTGCCCGGCTTGCTGGTGACAAGGAATCCCGGAATGCTCAGCAACCCTCGACCGTGATGAGTCATATCTACCGTTCGTACCGTTATTGGGTGTACGCTCGATAACGGGAGATATACTTTGACTCTAGTCCGGGGAACCCTCTTCAAGCCAAAACCTGGCCTTTGTACATGTTTAGCAAGCCGTAGAATCTTCCAAACTAGGACAAGAGCCTGCAGGGTAGGACTATGTGCTATAATCTGTTTAAGTGCTGCATTGCATCTTGCATCATCATCATGCTGTCAGCCACGGTTCTCGAGACTCGCTCGCGCGGTCTTCGGAAGGTTGCCAAGACCCGATGAAGAGTCACGCACCCAAATGCGTGTTGATGGATCTCATTAGTCCTCGAACCTGAAACTAGAGGAAATTAAGATTTCGCTAAGTCCTTGACTAAGCATTTAATCGGGATTTAACCAAAGGAAAGGAATGATAGGGGAGCAGAACATTGTGATACCAACACCATCCAGGCTAAAAGCAAGTGTACCGCTTATGCCACCTCGGTTATCGTATCACATTGTTCACCTCAAGTCATTCCGAACCGATGGTCAAATTGTCGATGGAATATTAGCCAAATATTTAGCTTATTTTAGCATCGTTTGGGAATCGACCGTTCCTAAATGAGGATACGCCTCAAAAATCCGAGGATCAAGGCAACCTCCCGTAAGTCATTTGTTCGGTAAAATCGGAGTCGATGACAGTGACGACGTGACACTTATTTTCTAAAAATCATGCATTAATTTCATAAAAATGCAAGCAGGAACCGCGTCTGAGCACAAGTTTTTGCTTTGCTGTCAGTTCTGAGCAATTGGGCCGAAAAAGAAGAATATCATACCCTCCTGGACCAGACCCTTGGGACAGAGATTGGAACGGCTCCAACTGCAGGCAGACTCCGTCAGTGCATCAGATTTGGGGGTGGAAATGGATCTATTGATTGGAGGCTTGAACCCAAACGGAGGTTGCCCAGGCCCGAACCCAACCGTCAACCCGAACGGAGGCAACCCTAATCCAAACCCGAGCGGAGGCGAGCCAAATCCAAATCCTAATCCTGTTCCTAATCCTCATCCGAACCCTAACCCAAACCCGGGAAATCCGAACGGAGAAATGGCTCAGATTAGAGAAGATATTCAACGCCTGGGCGAACGTACTGATAACCAAATTGCCCAACTCATGATGATGATCACTGGAGTTGCAAGACGTCTTCCACCTCAAAACCCAAATCCGATCCCAAACCCTAACCCACTTCTTAACCCGATTCCAGTTCCAAACCCGAATCCGATTCCAAACCCAAACCCCATTCCCAACTTAAACTTCAATCCTAACCCTAACCCGAATCCGAACCAAGAGCAGCAGATCTTTGACTTGGAAACTCCGCAAAACCCCGAGATGGCAGCAGTATTGGCAAAGCTCACCCAGCTAGAGGAGTCCGTTGCGAGAAATGAGAAGATAGCATCGACTGGCTTTGACATCAATAAGCTTTGCCTATTTCCTAACGCGAAGCTTCTAGAAAAGTTCAGGCCAATCGACTTCGCTAAGTTCGACGGAACGGGAGATCCGAAGGCACACCTTACGGGATACATTGGAGCACTTTCCATGTGGGGAGTCGAGAAGGATGCTATGGCACAGATGTTCTCACAGACTTTGGTGGGACATGCTCTGCATTGGTTCACTTCACTGGATGAGAGAAAGAAGCGTTCTTGGGAGGATATATGCGCGGCTTTCGTGACGCAATATGATTATAACATTCAGTTGGAGGTGACCACCCGTGAATTGGAGTCAACAAAGATGGAAGCAAAGGAGGCCTTCGCCGATTTCGTGAAGAGGTGGAGGGCAAAGGCAGCACAGATGAAAGATAGACCGAGCGACAGAGACCAAATCCGAATGATAGTCCGTAACGTTCAACCCACTCTTGTGAGGCACATGGTTATGGCCCAAGCATGCTCAGACTTTAAAACATTCTTCGATACAGGCTTAGCCGTCGAAGAAGCAGTTCAATTGGGGATCCTTGACAAACCCGAGCCTACTCCCAAGCCCAAGAAGGTTTACTCCGGAAATAGCAACGCTCTGTTTGGCAACTCAAACTACACCAACCTGCCCAACACCTCCACAAATGCAGCCCAAGTCGAGCCGGTAAACCAGATAGCCACCCAAACCAGTCAACCGCGTACCCAACTCCCCACTTTTGCTCAATTCTCAACACCTCTTTCCGCCGTGCACGAGAAATTGGTCGAAAGCGGCACCCTCAAACCACTTACCCCTACTCCCCTACCTCAAAAACTACCCGCATCCCACAACCCTAATGCTTACTGTGCCTATCACCAGAATGTAGGCCACCTAACCGACAACTGCTTCCGTCTCCGCCATGCAATCCAAGACCTAATAGACAACAAAACCCTCCCTATGCCACCGCAAAAACCAAACACTGTCTCAAACCCACTCCCAAAGCATTCCAATGCCCGCACCAACCTTATCTCCATAAGCCAACCCTTTGACCCTAGCCATTACATCATTCCTGCTACCCAACCCAAACCAACCGTCGAGCTGCCAATTGAGGATGCCGTCTGTGCATTGGAAACCGTGGAATGGGACTTTCAGAGAAGGTGGGAAGACCTAGTGCAAGATTTCCTGGCAGTAGAAGACAGGGCTTTTATTACTGGAGCATGGCCTGTGGCACTTAACCCTAGCCAAGTTGAGGAATTGGAACAGGGAGAATGGAGGCAAGACTGGGAGGAGATGATGGCTGATCCCTTGGATGGGTATTCTCTATTTGCTCTTTTCATCGGAACCTGAACCCGTCGAGAAGGAAGATGAATGGGAATGGGAGCCCAACCCAACGGATGGCCTTTGGATGGATGATTCCACCCCCTAGATGAAACATCTTTGGCGTACCTTTTTCAAGAAGAGGAAGTGGTAGAGGAAATAGATCTGATGAATCCCCGCATGCTCTCAGGGCTCAACGCCAGGACCATTGTCAACCTTACTCGAGACTCCGATGCTCTGGAGCATTCCATGGACTATCTTTTCCTCCCGCAGGAATACATCGTCGAGGAGTTATTTTCCAAACCCGTAGTTCAAATCCCTGACGAGCCCAGCATCTGTGTATTGGATCCAGAAGATCTGTGGGGAAAATCTGAATTGATGAACGTGTGGATGAATGGTGAAGAACTGACTGTCAATAAGGCCATGCTGGACGAAGGATCTCTGCAGATTAGCAACGATAATGGCAACAACAACAGCAACTTCTGGAATTCCCTAGAGGAAGACAGCATCTGGCACGCCTTGGAAATGGAAACTCTCAACGAAACTTTGGAGAAGACAGCACTTGACAAAGGGAAGCGTAAGGCGGACGACTGTGACTTTAACTTCTCCGATTTCTGGGAAGGTACTTGGTGGGAACCCATTCTCGAAACAGTTAGTAACCTCACCAGGAGTGGAAGAGTCTATCAGCCTACCAACCTCCAGCAGGGTAGCTCATCCCGAGCCCCTCTGCCGCAGCAGAATACCCCTGTCAACCCCACAAACCTAAACACTCCCGTCCCGCAAGCTCCACAAAATAACCCTCCAAGCTCCACTAAACCTAACCTGCCTTCTCAGCCCAAACTGTCCATCGACCTCAACTCCCTCCCTGAATCTGACCCTGAAGCCTCCGCTGACCACATTATCCGACAACTCCAGGAAACCCCCGCTCGCATGTCTATGTGGGGAGTGTTAGCTGCCTTCCGGGAGCACCGCCGCAGGCTGGTTAACACCCTTTCCAGGTTTGAAGTTCCCTCCGATATTGCTCCTGAAGCTCTTATTGCCCTTATAACCCCGAACTTCACCCAGCACACCTTATCCTTCACTGAGAAAGACCTGCCGCCTGAAGGAGCTGACCATAACAAACCCCTTCACATCACCATGAAGTGCCTGGGAAAGTGGGTCCCAGCAATCCTTGTTGATAATGGCTCTGCCATTAACGTGTGTCCACTCCGCACTGCTTATTGCTTGGGCACAAGGACTTCGCGCCGTCGAATTTGGGCATTCGTGTTTATGATAATACGCGCCGTGATGTTTTGGGGACAATCAACTTGGAATTGGTAACTAGCAAGTTCAAAACCACCGTCGAACTCTATGTGCTGGAAATACCTGCATCTTTCAATCTCCTGTTGGGAAGGCCTTGGCTACATCGCCTGGATGTTATGGGTGTGTCCTCAACATTGCATCAGAAACTCATTTTGGGATTGGAATCTGGAACCCTTATCATCCATGGAGACTCAGGTATTCGTCCGCACTCCGAGGACAATTCCCCGCTGCTTGAGATTATGCATGGAGAGGAAGATATTGCCATGGGAGGCTTTGTAGTTATGACCTCGAAATTGTGCACCATTCGGGCCGAGGACGGTTTCTTGGTGAGCTTTGCAGCGTTGAAAATTATGAAACGGATGAAGTATCTGCCGGGCATGGGCTCGGGACTTTATGCTCAAGGAGTCCTTGAGTTCCCTAATTTACCTAGGAGTAACGAGCGTTTTGGTCTGGGATATGAGGCCAAGAAGGGTGATCCAGCAAAGAAATGGCGCAATCGCGCCCGGGCCCGTGCAATAGAGATGAAATTGAAGGAGAAGGAACCATTATACCAAGGAGAACCTGAGCCCTTTGTGGACCTTGAGACTAAGATGAAGTATCCTGGCTTCAAAATCTTCGCCAATGATACTTGGGAGAGTGATGAAGAGGTTGCAAAGGTGGAAGAACTGTCTCAGGCACTCGACTGGTTGGAAGCTTTTGGTTTGGGCAGTCTCCAACTCCTGTTTGAGGGCGAGGGATTAGGGGGTATGATGCAAGATCCTGCCGTGCTGATGCTTGGAGATGAAGAAGAAATTGAAGACCCTTCCAAACTCATTATGGAGGCTGTAGGCGTTTATGATAATTGCACTTTCATTCCACATGTAAGTCGCACTCATAGCACTTGCACTGAGTCTGAGTCCGAGTCCGACACTGACTCGTCGTCTAGCACAGAGTCGGAGTTTGTGCCCATTGGCCCTCCACATCGTACTTTTTACTTCGAATTCGAGTCAACCGCTGCATTCCTTCCGTCTGATGAACTGGTTAATGAAATGGATGATGTTTTCGCTTACTTGCCGATTTTTGAAATAAATTGTTTGGATCCCGACGATGAAGGAATAGATCTCGATGGGGACATTCCCAAGGAGATCCGTTCCCTCATCGATCGCGAAAATGAAAAGCATGCTCAGCCTTTAAAAGAAGAAATAATCTCAATAAACTTGGGTGATGAGGACAACCCTCGATTGGTTCAGGTAGATTTCGGGCTGTCTCCCACTGAGCTTCAAGAGCTCACTGATTTACTAAAAGAATTCAAAGAGGTTTTCGCTTGGTCCCACGCAGACATGCCCGGAATCGACCCGGAGATAGTTGAGCACAGAATCCCTCTCTACCCTGACGCCAAACCTGTGAGCAAAAATTAAGGAAAATGCGGCCTGATTGGGTATTAAAGATAAAAGAAGAGCTCACAAAACAAATCAACGCCGGTTTTCTAATCGTAACAGAGTACCCCACTTGGGTAGCCAACATCGTTCCTGTCCCCAAAAAGGACGGAAAAATCAGAGTGTGTGTCGATTTCAGGGATCTGAACAAAGCGAGTCCTAAGGACGATTTTCCATTGCCACATATAGACGTACTCGTTGATAACACTGCAGGGCACGCTCTACTTTCCTTCATGGATGGCTTCTCGGGGTACAATCAGATTCTCCTAGCTCCGGAAGACAGGGAAAAGACCACATTCATCACCGAGTGGGGGACATATTGCTATGGGGTCATGCCATTTGGATTGAAGAATGCCGGTCCTACGTATCAGAGGTGCTACCACACTGTTGCATGACATGATTCACAAGGAGGTCGAGGTCTACGTCGATGACATGATAGTGAAAGGCAAGAAAAGAGAAAACCATCTCCCGGCATTGAGAAAGTTCTTTGAGAGGATTCGAAAGTTCAGGATGCGACTCAATCCGCAGAAGTGCACATTCGGAGTCACGGCTGGAAAGATGCTTGGATTCATGATCACGACCAGGGGGATCGAGGTGGATCCTTCTAAGATTAAGGCCATCCTTGAGATGGAGCCACCTCAATCCGAGAAAGAAGTCCGATGTTTCTTGGGAAAGATTCAATTCATTAGTCGGTTCATCGCCAAGTTGACTTTGACCTGTGAGCCGTTGTTTCGTCTGCTCAAGAAGGACGTGAAGTTTGAATGGAACGACAAGTGCCAAAAGGCTATCGAAGCAATGCGAACTTACCTACAGAATCCGCCGATCTTGATGCCACCCATTCCGGGAAAACCTTTGATCCTATACTTGTCCGTCACGCCCTCTTCAATGGGGTGCATGCTCGCACAAGAGGGAGATGATGGGATTGAAAGAGCGATCTACTACCTGAGCAAGAAGATGGTGGGGAGCGAAGAACGATACACTTCATTGGAGAAGACATGTTGGGCGCTCGTTTGGGCCACAAAGAAATTGAGACACTACATGTTGTCTTATTCGGTGATACTGATTTCTCGTATGGACCCCCTCAAATATCTATTCGAGAAGCCAGCACTTACCGGTAAGCTAGCACGTTGGTTACTCTTATTGGCCGAGTTCGAAATCAAGTACGTCACCCGCAAGTCAGTGAAAGGAAGAGCAGTAGCAGAGTTTTTGGCAGATCGCCCGATTGAGGGGCCAGAACACACGGAGTTTCCATTTCCCGATGAAGATGTAATGACTGCAGTCGATGAGACATGGACGTTGTACTTCGACGGAGCTGCTAACCAGAAGGGCTTCGGGATTGGCATACTACTGGTCTCGCCCGAGGGGTCACATATTCCCCTGGCTTTCAAGTTGAACTTCGAAGTCACGAATAATGAGGCAGAGTACGAAGCGTGTATTGTGGGAATGGAAGCTGCATTGGAAATTGGGGTCAAGGTGCTGGAAGTCGTGGGGGATTCCAACTTGGTCGTGTCACAAGCAAACGGGGAATGGAGGGTCAAAGACGAGAAGATGAAGCTGTATCATCAGCAGCTTGACGAGCTTATCCCGAATTTTCAAAAGGTGACCTTTACACACGTGCCTAGGATGAAGAATCGCTTCGCAGACGCGCTCGCCACCTTGGCATCTATGCTGGAACTCCCGATCGGGGTAAAGCTAAGGCCTGTCATGATTGAGCAAAGAGGCAAGCACGTGTACGACTACGTCATGAACATCGACGAGCCTGATGATGGACTCCCTTGGTTTCACAATATTTGGAATTTCGTCGAGAAAGGAGAGTTCCCTGCAGATTCAACCAAGAAGGATCGGATCGCTTTACAACGACTGGCGTCTTAATACATCATCTGCGGTGGAAAATTGTATGGGCGATCTCCACGCGGAGTTCATAAGTTGTGCATTCACGGTGATGACACGAGAGCGGTAATGGAAGAAGTCCATGAGGGAGTTTGTGGACCCCACATGAATGGAATGATGCTAGCAAAGAAAGTTCTGAGGTTGGGTTACTATTGGTCGACTATGGAGACAGATTGCATTGAGTATGTGCGCCGATGTCATAAGTGCCAAACTCATGCTAATCTTATCCACGTACCTCCCTCGGAGTTACACCCAATGGCGACACCATGGCCATTCTCCGCCTGGGGCATAGATGTCATCGGAAGGATCACGCCCGTAGCTTCTAACGGTCACAGGTTTATCTTGGTAGCGGTTGATTATTTCACCAAGTGGGTTGAAGCAGCCTCGTACAAAACTCTCACGGTAGTTCAAGTGGCTCACTTCATCAGGCAAAACATCATTTATCGGTATGGGGTACCTCAGGCCTTCGTATCTGACAATGGTGTTCACTTCAAGGGAAAGGTTTTGGAACTTTTCGACGAATTTGAGATTCAAGTGCATCACTCAACCACTTATCGACTGCAAACGAATGGGGCAGTCGAAGCAGCCAATAAGACCATCAAGTCGATCCTCGAAAGGACTATTGAATCAGCTAGGGATTGGCATGAACAGCTACCACTAGCTTTATGGGGATACCGGACGTCTATCCGCACACCGACGGGGGCAACACCCTATTCTTTGGTGTACGGTATGGAAGCTGTTCTCCCCATCGAGCTAGAAGTTCCATCACTCAGAGTCATGGCGGAACGAGGAATAGATGAGGCCGATTGGATCAGTGGAAGGTTCGAAGAGCTCATGCTGTTCGACGAAAGGAGGCTACGAGCATTGTACCACATTCAGGGTTACCAACAGAGAATTGCCCGAGCATTCAATAAGAAGGTGAAGTCGAGGGACCTGCAAGAGGGGGACATGGTAGTCAAGGAAATCCGTGCACCGATTTTTGACCTACGAGGGAAATTCCGACCAAAGTGGGCGGGGCCGTACATCATCAAGACTATCCTTTCTGGAGGAGCAGCGTCAATCATCGATCTTGACGGCAACGAATTCTCAAACCTTGTCAATTTGGACCAACTCAAACGGTATTACCCCTGAGAGAGCTCGCTGGGCCGAAAACCGCAAGGGCGGGCGGTCCCAGGCAAAAATTAGAACAAGCCTGCTAGGTCGAAAACCCGCAAGGGCGGCCTAGGCAAAAGTTAAGGCAAAAAAGTCGAAAAGAGCTCGCTAGGCCGAAAACCCGAAGGGCGGTTCTAGGCAAAATTTAGAGCACAAAAAGGAGAGCGTTAATACCCGAGCGAACCCTAGCCCGATCTACGTATGGGCCTGATTCCCTTTCTTGAGGGATACGTAGGCAATCTCACTCTGAGGTTCGGTCCTAAATCTCAAAAATCAAATCCAAATTGACAAGTCCAAATGTTTTCTCTCAAGGCGCATGCGATTAACGAACCAAAAGGGGGAAACCCTTAATCAGTCAATTTTATTCAGATGATTTCTTTATTACAGGCTGAGCATGAAAAAGGAAAACACACAACTAAAACACTTTTTATTTCAAAAAATGGCAAAGTAAGCTTTCAACCCCTCCTTGCTTCCACATCTCTCCTCAGCCACTTCCGGTACCTGCCAGTCAAGGCAATGGAGTAAAGCGGATCACTTGGCTCAGTCCTGCGGGCCTCCCATGTTCGAACATAGCTCCGAAGACCCAGAATGGTGAAGGGAGGGAGACGAAGCACTTCTGAACCCGGGGGCGGCACCTCCTGGCTGAGTCCAAGCTGGCGCAAAATGCGGAATGGTGAATAGAAAGTGAAGCCAGTCAAGCCTGCCACGAACACCTGCGGTGAACCCATGTTGCTCATGGTCATCGCAGGAAGCCTCAGCCAATGACAACGCCAAACAATGTCATCATCGTCCAGGGAAGCGAAGAAGTCAGCCCAATCATCCTCATGCCTGTACGTCACTTGGAAAGGACGGTTCCATCCGCTAGCCCGGTACCACCAGTCATTGACCGGAGGGGTCGGCAGATTCAGCTTGTCACAAAGCCATATCTGTCAGAAAAAGAGAGAGAAAACAAGTAAGAAGCCAGATAAAGCCTAAACCGAGTGTCGAGGCAAAATGAATGTGAGAAATAGAAAAAGGAGAGCTGAGTGAGATCCTTAACCTGCAGCAACAACAGGCTGCCACCAAAAACCCTCGTGCGATCGGCATTGACAGCGTCCAACCCCATCAAGGTTTCTGCGAGGACCAAGGGAGCAACGTCCTTGCGAGCCTCAATCTGAGCAGCAACTCCTACCAGCAAAGGGCTAGGTTGACCGACAGAGGGAACCAGCAGGAAGGCCGCCAAGAGGCAGATGCAACAAGCCATCATTCGACGACCTTGATACTCGAAATCCGTTAAGTCTCCAGGTGGGCTGAATCTCTCATACAACTGCACGATATTGATGGCATTGCCCCGGGTCAAGAACTCAGCAATGTTCCCGCTGACCCCCAGCTTGGTTTTTAGGATATTCTTCATGCTCTCCCTAAGCATTGGAACAATTGGCTCGGTGGAGTCATGGCTCCCCAGGTAGGCATGGAATTCCTCGACGGTGGGGCATAGCTCTTGAGAACCAAAGCGAAAGACATGCACTTCGGGATCCCAAAAGCGTGCAGCCGCGTGCAGCAAGACAAGGCGGATTGTGATCTCGCGGAGATACTTCAAGGCGTGAAGGCGATGTCCTCGAAAATTCAGCCAATCAATGCCTTCAAGGCTGTCCAACCAAGGCCGAAGCAAAGCTTGATGCAACAAAGCCATGAGAAACGAAGTTTTGGAAGAAAGATGATGGTTTGAAGTGTGAATAGGTTTGCCAAGGCTGGCCTCAGTACTTATAGAAGGCTGGAGGGGGGCAATCCTTCACTCACCAGCCTTGAAACTCAACAAACTTGTCTTTTTCAAGACCACTTGCTTGCATTTTCAAGATTTCAAACTTTGGAAACTTGAGAAAACATGGGAAATACACTAGTCTTGCTTTGGGAAGCCACTGACCCTTGGAAAGCAACTTAGGGAGGGTTACAAGACGCCTTGGAAGTGTGCATGCAGGGCAAAAGGACACAAGAGAGCTGGGAAATCATCTTGGAAAGGAACAATGGTCTGCAGATCACAGCAGTCCCGAGCGCTTGGGAGTGAATTCCCAAGCGCTCGACAACACTCTCGAGCGCTCGAGAGTTCTGCAGTTTTTGACAGCAAGTTTTCTTCCCTGATTTTTGGTTCCGAGATGGCATTCCAAGCTCTGTTCATTCAGCTGAACAAATTTCAACCTGCTTTAAGGGAATACGGCGTGTCCAGTTACCCGTTTGTCTGAGTGTTCATGTATATCCTTCAAAAAAATCCCAAAATCTCAAAAATTTCCGTCCCGTCAACATGTCAAAATTTGTGTCGAGAGCGTTTGGTCAAGTTAAAAGGTGTATGCAAGTCTTAACGTGTGCTGGTGACTATGTGAAGCGGTCAAACGCGCACCAAAGCTTACGGAATCGATTCTCACCTTCAAACGCCCCAATTCCATTGTTCATGATCATGTTAGAGGCATATACCTCAATCAAATATTCTCGTGTCTCATTTTCGCGTCCAATCATGGTCAAGTTTAGTCGTTACTCTCCTTAATGATCACAAATTCCACCTTAAGGGTGTTCCTATCATTTTGAGTCAAATTTTGTAAATTAATTTAGTTGGGTTAAGCGTTATTCTGTCTTAAGAGTAGCGGTTGAAATTCGCGTGCTTTTTGCATTTTTTTTTCAAAGCTAGACGTACATATTTCATAAAATACAATTCTTAAAGGAAGTGCGAATGAATGCAAAATGGAGAAAAGTGCAAGATTTTCATAAATAAAATGCGCCATTTACAATGAGTAAGGAAGGAAGTACAGAAGCTGGGGCAAACACACGCCCAATCCTATCTACCGGGGCACACAGGCCCAAACGAAACCAAGGCACGCAGGCTTGGAAGCTACAACTGTGCTGGCACGCAGGCCCATGCGAAAGAAAGACTAACAAACCAAAAATCTAAAGCTCAGCCCAGGCGGATCCTCTTCTGCTGGTGTCCCTCGGACTCAGAGCTCTCATCGTCGTCCCCGTCATCGTCGCCGTCGTCGTCGGAAGGGCCTGAGGCAGTACTCGAGTCCGTGGACCCTAAAGCTCGTGACTCGAGTGACTCCTCTGTATCCTCCTCTGACTTCTCAGGAGCGGGCCTCCGCCGAGACGCTGCCCTAGGAACCACCTCGAACTGCCCGGCCCCCGTAGCGGACCGTGACGCCCTCTGTGTACCCCGGCCCCTCGTGCTGGCAGAAGCTGGCAGGCTCGTGGCTGTGTCCTGGCCGAGCGTCATGGCTGCACCTGCATGTCATAAACATTCATTCATTCCACGTATATTTTAAATCCAATAAAAGGTATATGCATGCATTTTTGTACCTGTGAAGCGACAGGTAAAGCAGGCTCGGGAACAGGTCTAGTGTGAAGGGTCCTCCCCTTGGCGCAGTCCTTCAGCAACTGGCGCATCCCCACCATCAGCATGATAGCCTTCTCCGCCCATTCTCATGGCACCTGCATGATAATTTAAAAGATTAGAACAATGGATGCGTGAACAAAAGCATTTGAATCATGGAAAAGAAACAAGGTCGTTTCGTACCTGAGCAGGTAGTCGCATCGGCAGATGCGGGAGGCGCGGAATATCCAACATCGCCCGTGCTCCAGAAGGGTCCCTCACCCCTATCACCCAGTCTAACGTCGGCAGCCCAGCTGGGATAGATGCCTCAGCTGTCTCAGGAACCCGTGAGCTGCTCTCACCTCGGCCCAAGGAGCTAGCATCTCTCCCGCCAGCAGGAGGCCTAGCACCTCGCCCCCTACAGCGTGAAGAATGACTGCCGCGGCCCCGCCCTACTGTCTCCTCTCCAACCACACCAGCAGCCTCACCCCTGGCCCTCCTGGCCTCAGCCTCCTCTACCCGTCTCTCCAGCTCTCGCTCTACACCCAAGCTGGTGGCCAAGTACCTGTCTCTATAAGCTGCGTAGTCAAGCGTGCGCCGCAAGTACTTCTCCAAGTCAGCATCTGGCACTGTGAACTGCTCCAGCTCAGCTCGTGTATAAGTCCCGGTCCGCTGCACCCGTGGAGGGAGTGGCCCCGGCACGACAAACTCTGGAAGGCCGAGTGACTGTCGTGTCACCCGATCCCCCAGGTACCACTGCCAACCCAGGGGACACTCCAGCAAGACTCGGCTCCTAGTCACCTCCCGGCTCCTCGGAAGGAAGTCAGCCTCCACGCTCGCCCATCGGTCCCAGTGAACCTGCAGTCAGTTGTTGTATATTGATGATCAAATTTCATAAAGGAAGGCACAAGGCATGGAAAGAAAAAAAAATCAATGTTCGTACCGTGATCCCAGTAACGCTATCCAGCCAGCGCCGGAAAGTCATCACCTGTCCACGCCGCTCCTTGGCCCTCCAGTATTCTGTACTCCATGCAAGTGCACATGGAAGCAGGTCTGGATTTGTGCAAGTATTCTTGGGCGGAAACATGCCCAAGACCTCGTAAGCCCAAAGTTGCAAATTTTGGGAGTCGATTCAAGTCAGATACATGTTCAAATGCAATTCAGTTCAATCTATCAAAGCAATTCAAAGAAGTAATGTTGAAGCATACCTCAATCACCCTCCAATAGCCGCCTATGGTGTCTCCCACCCTATGTGAGGCAGCTCCAAGGAAGCAGTAGAGCGTGCATAGAGCAGCACCGCACCAGTCGAAGCGTCCAGCCTGTCTTAGATCCACTAAGCCTGCTAAGTAGCTCAAGTGAACCCGGGATCGCCTGAGCGGGAACAGAGAAGCCCCGAACAGGTATAGCAAGTAAGCCCTGGCCATCTGGGCCACCTCGGCATCGTCTGGTGGCTCGTGGTCCCAGTACGCTGTGAACTGGCCGTACTCTGCTACTCTTTCGCTGTGACGCAGGACCTGTCCAAGGAACCACCTCAGCGCTGCATCGTCCAGGTCTATGCTCGGGTCGAAAGGAATCGGCTTGCCTCCAACCCGTAGTCCCGTGATAGCTGCGAAGTCAAGAGGCATCACCGTCATCTCCCCGAAACGGAAGTGGAAAGTGTTGGTAGTGTCCCACCACCGCTCCGCCAGTGCTGTCATCACTGCACGGTCAACCCTCACCGCCGTCAGCAGCTGGATAAATGGCTCGAAGCCAGCCTCCTCCACCAACTCTCGCACCCTCCGGGGCAACGCCTTGAAATGCTGCAATGAGTGGCCCGAGCCTCCGTGGCCGTAAATATCCTTGGTACGCTATTTCAACAGAGCAAAGAAATAGCATCAGTAAGCAATAATTGATTCACGAAAGCAAGTCTAATGCAGGAAAAGTAAAGCACTATGGTCATACCGTCATCCATCCAGAAGAAATGTGTGAGGCCCGATCTCGAAGGAGCAAGTCCTCAGGATAGTCATCCCGGGCTGGAACGTAGCCGGTCATCCCCGTCGGTTCGAAGAAGTGTGGTCGTGGTGCGTATGTATCCGCTGTGAACCCGGGGTGTGCCCTGGCCAAGCAGGCCTTCGCCTCTGCCGCCGCCGTAATCCGCTCCTCAATCACTACCTCTTCCTCAGGCTCCCCTCCTAACCCCAAATTGGCCGTCTCTGGCGACCTCGTATCTGTTGCCGTCACCCCTGCACCACTGAGCAACGCTCTTAGCAACAGTGCCGAGGCCTGATCCTTCGTCGTCCTTGCATCCCTCAGCACCTCTCTCACCCCGGCTCCGAGGCCAAGTGCATCTAGTATATCCTGCGGCCTCACAGAATCTAGAAAGTCTCCCTTCGTGAATGGGACTGGCTGTGAAGCCCCAATCCCACTATTGCCAACTCTCGACTCCACCAACGTCGTCCTCAAAACCGGTGTCGCTTCGAAGCGACCACCTATCACCACCTCCGGCCACTATCGTTTCCCCACCGACGTTGTCCCTCGGCTCATGATCACCACCGCTCTCCACTGCCACCACATTACCACCTGCGCCCTCCCTCATTTCCGAAACCTCACCGGCGACCACCACTGGCGCCGTGTCCTCACCAATAACCCCCCTATCGCCTGGCGCAATAAAACTGCTGCCGTTCCCCTCTATCGCCGCCACAGCCGCTGCCTCCTCGCAGCTGGGCTGTCCTCCATTCCCTCCGCTGGCCATCGCTCCTCCGCCTCCTTCCCACGAAGCCTTTTTCCCTTTCCTCCGAATCTCGTGGCACACCACTGCCCAGTTCAGAATCGAAGGGAGATCTAAATCCTGTCCCCGATCCGTTTTGAGAAAGAGAGGGGTCGAACAGGCGAGAGAGGTCGAGAGAGTTTGAGAGATCGAGAGAGATCGAGTGTGAGGAAGGAGAGCGTGAGAACGATCGTGTTTCAGAAGCGTGCGGCCTTTCTGGTTCTCGAGCGCTCAAGAATGAGTTTAAACCCCAACGTCAATTGGAGAAGATGAAGAGGGCAGTGGCCCCCGCAGCAGTCCCGAGCGCTCGAGACCGCTCCCGAGCGCTTGGGAGTGGTTCTGAGCGCTCAAGTCTGTCTTTGAACCCCAAGCCAATCCTCTGTCATCCCATACCTCCCCCATCGTCGAGACTTTCCTGGCTTTTCGTTGCCTTTTACAAAATCAATCTCAGTCCTGATTTTAGCCGGTCAAACGATGCTCTTCTTGGCAAACTTTGATCGACGATTGTTGGGTATTGTATGTTGTGGTCGATTGGAAATTTTCAAATTGCGTTGATTTTCAACAGGTTTGCGAAGCAAACCCTGCCTTATATACTGATTCCGTCCGCCAAACAGAGCAACAGAGCAACAGGTGGACTCATTGCACATTTATCCAGTCAAGGTATTGTCAACCTTTCTCGTGCATGCATCACACGTGTTTGCACTTTTCTGTCCGCCGAACAGAGCAACAGGTGGACCCCTGCATGCGTCTATATTATCAAAATTGTGTCGATCGCTTCTTGTGCATGCATCACACATGCCTGCATTTTCCACCAAACAGAGCAACAGGTGGACCCTTCATGCATCTATCGCATCAAAATCGTGTCGATCTCTTTTCATGCATGCATTACATGTGTCTGCACTTGCCCCAAAGAACTACGCTGGTCTGATCCCCAGCAGAAAAGGGTACGTAGGCAGTCTGAAAAGACGCGACCACGTGCATCAAACACTTCTTCTTATATTTGTGTTTTGAATTGAGGATTTTGACTTGGCTAGAATTGGGCTGTCTCAATCTTTGGACGTCACTCATATCCAGACATGATATCGAGCGACGCCCAAAAAGGGGCAACTGTAGACACCCCAATTTGGACAACTCGAATTTCCTTGATTCGTGGCCCGGAAGCTCCCCGATGATGAAAATTGGATTAAACAAGCCTTGAACCGATAGAACAATGCTCCTTGAAAGGCTTTAAAAAGAGAAATAAAATGTCAAAAATAGCTTTCAAGCGCTCTGGATCAATCCTAAGCGCTCCAGACTATTTTCCAAAACCATGGGTCAGCCAATTCTCAAGCGCTCGAGAGTGAAGTCCCAAGCGCTCGAGACCACTCTTAAGCGCTCGAAACTTTTGTACTGCCCAATGGATGATGGAGCTTCCCCACTATCCATGCCGCCATCATTGCAGCCGTTTGAACGGGTCTTAGCCTTAGACCTCACTCAACCTCAGTCAGAGATGAGTCAGAGATGGAGATTTCATTTTGATTCCAAATGAAATTTTCCAATATGAGACCATATGCTATATTTTTGCCTATATAAGGCCTCTTCTCAGCTCAGAAGAGGCACGACCTCTCTCTCTCTAGACCACTCTTCTGACTGATCAAAAACAAAAACACTCCCACTTCCATTTCTTGGTGAGGAAAGACTTTGATTTTCAAAAAAAAAAAAACAACCAAGTGTGAAGATGCAAGAGCATGAAGAGGGTTCAGATTACCTTCCATATCTGATCTCTTGAGTGTTTCATTCTTCACTCATTTCCTCAAAGCCATCCCAGGAGCAAGAGTTCTATTTCAAAGGTAGAAATTTTTGTATTAATTTCCAACCACATGGCTGTTTTCCCTTCTGAGGGAGGCCTCTCAGCTCATCCCAGTCTTCAATACTGAGGGTGTAATGGGAGGACCTTAGTGTTCAAACAAGAGCAAAGGGATACGAGTGTATTTTCCATGCATGCATCACTGGAAACACTCCCGAGCGCTCGGGACTACTCTGGAGCGCTCGAGAGTGAGGCCAGTCCCATTTTCCATTTTTTTAGGCGTCTAAACTAACATGCAGGGGGAATGCAGACCGATCCCAACCAAAACAGCTTTCTTGAAATGTTTTGATGTGGTTGATCTGATTTTCAAAAGGACAAGGATCATTTTCATATAAAGGAAGTGCAAAAGCATGTTTTTCAGTATAATAAAAAGAGAAATTTCCCACATTCAAAAGAAAGAGGTAGATCTACCACATCAGAATATCAAAGCAAGGTGTCAGTTGGTTGAGATTAGTCTGGTAGTGTAGGTCACTCTCGAGCGCTCGAGTCCATTCCAGAGCGCTCGGGAGTATTCTGCATGTCATCTTATCCAAGTCTCCCTTCATCTTAGTTTCTGTACTGCCTTTGCATGGCCATGCATGTGTCCCTTGTTGCCCCTTTATAACTGTTAAACCATTTTCCAGAAGGGCAGGATTGTATGGCCCAAAAGAATGAGACCTATTCTCAGTCCATTGAGTCATCTGTCAGGCCTGTAGTGTATTTAATAACGTTCCAGTTTATGTTTCCAGTAGTGTATTCCATTGTATTCTGTTGGACTAACATGATTGGCAAGTTGGACATGCAATACTCCCAAGCGCTCGGGAGTGTTTCCGAGCGCTCTAGAGTGTATGAGTGAGAGGGTGTTCCAGCTTCTAGCATTTTTGTATCACATCACCATTTTTCATTTATTCGCTGTACATATGCACATGCATGCACTTCCCAACCTGATATATTTGTAAATAAGTGCTAGCTGCTCAATGAAATAAAATCCTTTGAAAAATCCCATGAATGTCTAGTAGAGACCGATTTCGAATCGGGTGAGGGGGGTGCCGTAAAACCCTTCCCCTTTCGTAACGTGGCTTCCGAACCCTTTTCAAAATCTCTGGTTTTCAATTCAAATCAACCATTTTCCAAATAAAACGGTTTCTCAGGTGGCAAACCACAAATCCGGGTGGCGACTCTTCAAAAATTTTTAAAATCCAAGAAACGGTGTGGCGCTTCTTTTTCGGGCCGCCCCGATTCCTCCTGGGGCTGTGGTAGCCCACAGCGATCCCGGGTTCACCTCAGCTACCTGGCGGGCTTGGTGGATCTGAGACAGGCGGGACGATATGACTGGGGCGGTGCTGCTCTGTGCACGCTCTACTGCTTTCTCGGGGCTGCCCCACAAGGAGTAGGAGACACCATTGGCGGGTACTGGAGGGTAGTCGAGGTATGACTCAAATTACTGCTTTAAACTGCTTTAGTGATTGATTTATTGATTTGAAAATGCACTGATTTGAACTGAAATGACTTCCAAAAATTTACAGCTTTGGGCTTACGAGGTCTTGGGGATGTTCCCACCCGAGAACACTTGCACGAATCCGCACTTGCTTCCACGTGGACTTGCGTGGGGTAAGGAATATAGGAGAGCGAAGGAGCGGAGGGGACAAGTGATGACCTTCCGACGCTGGCTGGACAACATAACCGGGGTTACGGTACAAACATCATCCTTCATTTCTTTTCATGCCTTTTCGAAAAATGAAATTTTTGATTATTGATGCAAGATAACTGAATGCAGGCTCACTGGGATCGCTAGGCCAGGGTGGAGGTTGACTTCCTTCCGAGGAGCCGGGATGTGACACGGAGTAGGGTCCTGTTGGAGTGCCCCTTGGGCTGGCAGTGGTACCTGGGGGATCGTGTGACATGGCAGTCACTCGGTTCTCTAGAGTTTATCGTGCCGGGGCCCCTCCCTCCGCGAGTGCAGAAGACTGAGACCTACACTCATGCCGAGCTAGAGCAGTTCACGGTGCCAGATACCGACCTGGAGAAGTACCTACGGCGCACGCTGGACTACGCAACATATAGAGACAGGTATTTAGCTACTAGCTTGGGCGTGGAGAGGGAGGTAGAGAGACAGCTAGCAGAGTCTGAGGCTAGACGGGAAGCATGTGAGGCTGGAGGTGAGACTGGAGCACGAGGCCGCAGTGGTCGCTCTTCGCGCGATAGGGGTCGGGGTGCTAGACCTCCTACTGGCGGGTGAGGTGCTAGCTCTTCGGGCCGAGGCGAAGGCAGCACGAGGGCTCCGGAGACAGCTGAGACTTCCACTCCACCCGGATTACCATCGTTGGAGTGGATGATCGGGGTAAGGGACTCTTCTGGGGCTCGGGTGGTGATAGACATTCCACGCCTTCCGCAGCCGCCAATGCGGCTTCCTGCTCAGGTATAAACATAGTTTTGCTTCTTTCATGCTTCAAGTGCTTCTTGTTCATGCGTCCATTGTTTTGACCTTTGAATCATCATACAGGTGCCACGAGAATGGGCAGAGAAGGCCATCATGCTGATGGTGGGGATGCGGCAATTGCTGAAGAATTGTGCGAAAGGAAGAGTCCTTCAGACTAGACCTGCTCCCGAGCCTGTTTTATCTGTTGCTCCTCAGGTATGAAAATGCATGCATATTCATTTTATTGGATTTAAAACATGTATCAAATGAATGAATGTTCATGATATATAGGCGCAGCCACAATGTGCGACTAGGACGCAACCGCAGGGCATTGTGAGCCTTCCAGCTTCCACTAGCACAAGAGGCCGGGGTGCATAGAGGGTGTCACGGTCTACCACAGAGGCGAGACAGTTCGAGGTTGTTCCTAGGGCGACGTCCTAGCGAAGGCCCGCTCCCGAGGAGTCGGAGGAGGAGACAGAGGAGTCGCTCGAGTCACGAGCTTTAGGGTCTACGGAGTCGAGTACTGCCTCAGGCTCTCCCGGCGATGACGATGACGATGGCGACGATGAGGTTGAGAGGACTGAGTCCGAGGGACACCAGTGGAAGAGGACTCGTCGAGACTGAGCTTTAGGTTTTTGCTTTGCTAGCTTTTCTTTTGCATGGGCCTACGCGCCATCGTAGTTGTAGCTTCCAGGCCAGCGTGCCTTGGTTTTGTTTGGGCCTGCGTGCCCCAATAGATAGGATTGGGCATGTGTTTGCCCCAGCTCATGTACTTCCCTCTTTATCCATTGTAAATACCGTTTGGTCATGAAAGTTTGCACTTTTCTCCATTTGTTCGCGCTCCCTTTATAGAATTGTATTTTATGAAATATGTTTGTCTAGCTTTGAAAGAAAGTGAAGAGTACGCGAATTTCAACCGATACTCTTAAAATAGGATAAAAACTCGACACGACTGACTCGACTCATAGAATTTGACTTGAGACGACAGGAACATCCTGAATGTGGAATTTGCGATCATTAAGGAAAGTAACTACTTATTTTGACAGTGATTAGACACGAGAATAGGACACAAGCGTATTTGGTCAAGGTGTATAGCCTATGTTGTGCATTAGGCTTCGCCTCAATTATCAAAATGCCTTTAACACCACCTTGATATACACATGATTAATGAAATTGAGACATTTGAAAGCGAAAATTGGTCTCATCAACTTTAGTGCACGTTTGACCGCATTATACTGTTACTAGCACGTATTAAGACTCGTGCACACCATTCGATCCGACCAAACGCTCTTGACATGAATTTTGACACATCCACAGGAAGGAAATTATCGGGATTTTGAGGTTTTTCAAGGAATACACTTGAATACTCAACAAAACGGATAGCTGGTGCTGTATTTCCCTAGGGACAGGTTGGAACTTGTTGAACTTGGTGCATTGAGATTACGATGCTACCTTGAGGTCAAAACCTGGAAACAAAATCCTGCTAAAAAACTACAGAACTCCCGGGGGCTCGAGCGCTTGGGAATGCACTTCCGAGCGCTCGGGACTGGTGTCACCAGTAGACTTGTGTTGCTTCCCAATACCACTCACTAGCTCCCCCATGTTGTTTTGTTCTGCATGCCCATTTTCAAAATTCCTTGTAACTCTCCTTGGACTGTTTTCCAGAGGTTAGTGGCTTCCCAAAGCAAGACTAGTGTTTTTCCAATGCTTTTTCAAGTTTTCCAAAGTTTGAATCTTGAAAAGGTTTTGAAAATATGGAACTTGATGAGTTTCAAGGCTGTTGGGGAAGTGTTGTTGTCTCCCCTAGACTTCTATAAATATCCAGAATTGCTTTGGTAAGTCATTTACATCCCATTTCATCATTCTTCTTTCAAAAATTCCCATTTCTCATGGCTTTGTTGAACCAAGCTTTGCTCCGGCCTTGGTTGGACAGCCTTGAAGGCATTGATTGGCTGAATTTCCGAGGGCACCGCCTTTATGCTTTGAGGCATCTCCTAGAAGTTGCATTTCATCCTGTCTTGTTGCATGCGGCGGCACGTTTTTAGGATTCCGAAGTGCATGTCTTTCGCTTTGGTTCCCAAGAACTTTGCCCCACTGTCGAGGAGTTCCATGCCTACCTTGGAAGCCATGATTCCGCTGAGCCAGTTGTTCCTATGATCCGGGAGAGCATGAAGAACATTCTTAAGGCCAAGCTGGGTCTTAGTGGTAACACTGCTAAATTTCTCACTCGACACAATGACATCAACATTGTGCAGCTGTACGAGATATTTAGTCCACCTGGAAATCTGACGGACTTCGAATACCAAGGTCGTCGGATGACAGCTTGTTGCATTTGCCTCTTGGCGGCTGTCTTACTGGTTCCTTCTGTTGGTCAGCCTAGCCCTTTGCTGGTGGGAGTTGCTGCTCAGATTGAGGCTCGTAAAGACGTCGCTCCTTTAGTCCTTGCAGAAACCCTGATGGGGTTGGATGCTGTTCGCACTGGTCGCACGAGGGTTTTTGGTGGTAGCCCGCTACTATTGCAGGTTAGGACCTCACGCAGCTCTCCTTTTTCTATTCCACTCATTCTTTTTACCTCGACGCTCGGTTTAGGCTTTATCTGGCTCCTTACTTGTTTTCTCTCTTTTTCTGATAGATGTGGCTTTGTGACAAACTAAACTTGCTACTCCCTCAGCAAATGACTGGTGGTATCGTGCCAGCGGATGGAATCGCCCTTTTCAAGTGATGTATAGGAATGACGATGACTGGGTTGACTTCCTTGCTTCCCTAGACGATGATGACATTACTTGAAGGTGTCATTGGCTGAGGCTTCCTGCGATGACTGTGAGTACCATGGGTTCGCCACAAGTGTTTGTGGCAGGCTTGGCTGGATTAACTTTCTATTCACCACTCCGCATTCTGTGCCAGTTTGGACTTAGGAGATGCCGCCCCCAGGTTCAGAAATGATTCGTCTCCCTCCGTTCACCATTCCGAGCCTTTGAAATTACGTCATGGGGATCTCGTAGGATTGAACCGAGTGATCCGCTCTACTCCATTGCCCTTACTGGTAGGTACCGGAAGTGGCTAAGAAGGGATGTGGAAGCGAGGAGGGGTTGATTGCGTACTTTGCCGGTCTTTGGAATAAAGAAAAGTAGATCTCGTTGTGTGTTTTTTCCTTTTTCATGCTCAGCTTGTAATAAAGAAACCATCCGAATAAAATTGATTGATTAAGGGTTTCCCCCTTTCGGTTCATTAATCGCATGTGCCTTGAAAGAAAACGTTTTGATTTGCCAATTTGGATTTGATTTTTGTGATTTAGGACCGAACCTCAGCGTGAGATTGCCTACGTATCCCTCAGGAATGGGAATCAGGCCCATACGTAGTTCGGGCTAGGGTTTGCTCGGGTATTAACACTCTCCTTTTTGCGCTCTAAATTTGCCTAGTACCGCCCTTCCGGGTTTTCGGCCTAGCGAGATTTGTTTTCGACTTTTTGCCCTAACTTTTGCCTAGGCCTCCCTTTCGGGTTTTCGACCTTGCGGGCTTGCTCTAATTTTTGCCTGGACCGCCCGCCCTTACGGTTTTCAGCCCAGCGAGCTCTCTCAAGGGTAGTAACGTTTGAGTTGATCCAAATTGACAAGGTTTGAGAATTCGTTGCCGTCGAGATCGATGATTGAGGCTACTCCCCTGGAAAGGATGGACTTGATGATGTACGGCCCGGCCCACTTTGGTCGGAACTTCCCTTGTAGGTCAAAAATTGGTGCACGGATTTCGTTGAGTACCATATCCCCCTCCTGCAGGTCCCTCGACTTTACTTTCTTGTTGAACGCTCGGGCGATCCTTCGCTGATAACCCTGGATGTGGTACAATGCTCGCAACCTTCTTTCATCAAACAGCATGAGTTCTTTGAACCTCCCACTGATCCATTCAGCTTCGTCTATTCCTTGTTCTGCCATGACCCTCAGCGATGGAACTTCTAGCTCGATAGGGAGAACGGCTTCCATACTATACACCAAAGAATAGGGTGCTGCCCCTGTCGGTGTGCGGATAGACGTCCAGTATCCCTATAAAGCTAGTGGTAGTTGTTCATGCCAATTCCTAGCCGACTCAATGGTCCTCTCGAGAATCATCTTGATGGTCTTGTTTGTTGCTTCGACTGCCCCATTCGTTTGTGGCCGATAAGTGGTCGAATGATGCACTTGAATCTTGAATTCATCAAAGAGCTCTAGAACCTTCCCCTTGAAGTGAACACCATTATCAGACACGAAAGCTTGAGGCCATATCGATAAATGATGTTTTGCCTAATAAAGTGAGCCACTTGAACTACCGTCAAAGTCTTGTGTGAAGCTGCTTCGACCCATTTGGTGAATTAATCGACTGCTACCAGGATGAATCTGTGACCGTTAGACGCCGCGGGTGTGATCCTTCCGATGACATCAATGCCCCAGGCGGAGAATGGCCATGGTGTCGCCATTGAGTGTAACTCCGAGGGTGGGACATGGATAAGATTGGCATGAGTCGGGCATTTATGACATCGGCGCACATACTCGATGCAATCTGTCTCCATGGTTGACCAATAGTACCCCAATCTCAAAACTTTCTTAGCCAGCATCATCCCATTCATGTGAGACCCACAAAGTCCTTCATGAACTTCTCCCGTCACCGCTCTCGTATCGTCACCATGAATACACAACTTGTGAACCCCGCATGGAGATCGCCGGTACAATTGTCCACCGCAGATAATGTATTGAGACGCCAGTAGTTGCAAAGCGATCCGATCTTTCTTGGTTGAATCTGTAGGGAATTCTCCCTTTTCGACAAAGTTCCGAATGTCGTGGAACCAAGGGAGTCCATCGTTTGGCTCGTCGATGTTCATGACATAGTCGTACATGTGCTTTCCTCTCTGCTCAATCATGATAGGCCTCAGCTTTACCCCAATCGAAAATTCCAGCATGGATGCTAAAGTAGCGAGTGCGTCGGCGAAACGATTCTTCATCTTCGGGACATGCGTGAAGGTCACTTTTTGAAAACTCGAGATAAGTTCATCGAGTTGCTGATGATATGGCTTCATCTTCTCGTCCTTAACCCTCCATTCTCCGTTTGCTTGTGACACAACTACGTTGGAATCCCCACAACTTCTAACACATTGACTCCAATTTCCAGTGCGACTTCCATTTCCACAATGCATGCTTCATACTCTGCTTTGTTGTTCGTGACTTTGAAATTCAACTTGAATGCGAGGGGAATATGTGACCCTTCAGGTGAAACCAGCAGTATGCCAATCCCAAAGCCCTTCTGATTAGCGGCTCCATCAAAGTACAGAGTCCACGTCTCATCGACCGCTGCCATTACATCTTCATTAGGAAATTGAAATTCTGTGTGCTCTGGTCCCTCAATTGGATGATCCGCTAAGAATTCTGCAACAGCCCTGCCCTTCACTGACTTTCGGGTGACGTACTTGATTTCGAACTCTGCCAATAAGAGCAACCAACGTGCTAACTTACCGGTAAGTGCTGGCTTCTCAAACAGATATTTGAGGGGATCCATTCGAGAAATCAGTATCACCGAGTAAGACAGCATGTAGTGTCTCAATTTCTTTGTGGCCCATACAAGCGCCCAACATGTCTTTTCCAACGGAGTGTAACGTTCTTCACTTCCCACCATCTTTTTGCTTAGGTAGTAAATGGCTCTTTCAACCCCATCTTCTCCTTCTTGTGCCAACATGCACCCCATTGCTGAGGGCGTGACGGACAAGTACAGGATCAAAGGTTTTCCTGGGATAGGTGGCATTAAGATTGGAGGGTTCTGAAGGTAAGTTCGCACTGCTTCGAAGGCCTTTTGGCACTTGTCATTCCATTCAAACTTCACATCCTTTTTGAGCAATCGAAACATCGGCTCACAAGTCAATGTTAATTTTGCAATGAACCGGCTAATGATCTGAATTTTGCCCAAGAAGCTTCGAACATCCTTCTCGGATTGGGGTGGTTCCATGTCGAGAATGGCTTTGATTTTAGAAGGATCCACCTCAATCCCCCTGGTCGTGATCATGAATCCAAGCATCTTTCCTGTCGTGACTCCGAACGTGCACTTCTGCGGGTTAAGACGCGTCTTGTACTTCTGAATCCTCTCAAAGAACTTTCTCAATGCTGGGGTGATCCTTCCGTTCTTTCCCTTTCACTATCATGTCATCGACGTAGACTTCGACTTCCTTGTGAATCATGTCATGCAGCAGTGTTGTAGCAGCCCTTTGGTACGTAGGCCCGGCATTTTTCAACCTAAATGGCATAACCCAATAAGAATAAGTCCCCCACTCGATGATGAACGTGGTCTTCTCCCTGTCTTCCGGTGCTAAGAGGACCTGATTGTATCCAGAGAAACCGTCCATGAAAGACAGCAAAGCATGACCTGCAGTGTTATCGACAAGTACGTCTATATGTGGCAAAGGAAAATCATCATTAAGGCTTGCTTTGTTCAGATCTCTAAAATCGACATAGACTCTGATTTTTCCATGCTTTTTAGGGACAGGCACAATGTTTGCAACCCAAGTGGGGTATTCAGTCACTATTAGAAAACCGGCGTCAATTTGCTTGGTTATCTCTTCTTTTATCTTTAACACCCAATCGGGTCCCATTTTTCTTAATTTTTGCTTGATAGGTTTGGCATCGGGATAGAGGGGGATCCTGTGCTCGACGATTTCTGGGTCAATTCCGGGCATGTCCGCGTGGGACCAGGCAAAAACTTCTTTGAATTCTTTCAATAAATCGGTGAGCTCTTGAAGCTCATCAGGATTTAGCCCGGAACCGACCTGAACCAATCGAGGGTTCTCCTTATCACCCAAGTTTATTGAGATTATTTCTTCTTTTAAAGGCTGAGCACGCCTTTCATTTTCACGCTCGATGAGGGAACGGATTTCCTTGGGGATGTCCCCATCGAAATCTATTCCTTCGTCGTTGGGATCTACACAATTTATTTCAAAGTCCGGCAAGTAAGCAAAAGCATCTTTCATTTCATCAACGGGGGCCTCGGTGGGAGGAAATACAGCGGTGGACTCAAACTCGAAGTAAAAGCTACGACGAGGAGGGCCAATAGGCACAAGCTCCGACTCTATGCTAGACGAGGACTCGGTGCTAGACTCAGATTAGTGTCAGTGTTAGTGCTGTGAGTGCGCTTTACAAGTGGAATGAAAGTGCAGTTTTCATATGTGCCTACGACGTCCACAATGAGCATAGAGGGGTCTTCCATCTCTTCTTCTTCTCCCAGCATTAGCACAGCAGCGTCTTCTATCATAGCCGCGACCAATTGAGGGATGAGTTCGAAAAGTTAGAACAAGGAAATATGACCGTGTCGAAATATGCTCTAAAGTTCCAATCTTTGTCCCGTTTCGCGCCGGAATTAGTTGCAACCAAAGAAAGGAAAAGTAGGCGGTTTGAGAGGGGTTTGCACGACATCGTGAAGAAGTTCGTAATGGCACAACGCAAAGGGAAGTTTTCTGAGGTTGTAGAATGTGCGAGGAGTATTGAGACTCCCAGGGAGGCGCCGAAAAACCGTAAGGCTTGGGAGCTGAGGCAACCGGTTGGGGGTGTGAGCTCTTCTTCGGGGAGTTTTGGTAGTCAGCGGAGGAACGGGAAACGAGATCAGTTTTCTGCTTCGCAGGGCCCGTCGAACTTTAGACCTCCATCGTCTTCGTCGTTTGGGACTCGGGGAGTTTCTAATAGGCCTTCGGTTGTGTGTCATGAGTGTGGCCAAGTGGGACACATTCGTACTCAGTGTCTGCGGCTTTTGGGCACATGCTTTACTTGTGGGAAGGTCGGTCACTTTGCTACGAACTGTCCGCTTGAGGAGGGGACACGAAGCGAATCGGGTTCGGTGTAGCAACTAAGGAGTGGTCAGAGTTCTGGTCGGCAATTGTTCCGAGGTGCTCAAAGACAGCAGCAACCTCATTTTCGTCAGACTATGTCAGCTCAGGGATCTCAGGCTGAGAGAGGAGCGAGTTCTTCGACGCCTATTCAGGGTTCTGGTCAGCGGGGTGGACATGTTCAAGGTCAAATGGCTCAGGGTAGAGCCATTGCTATCACTTCTGCTGTTCCGCCACCACCTCCTGTCACTTCTCAGACCCCAGAGACTTCAGTTGTGAGGGGTACATTTCTATTGTTTAACTCCTTTGCTAGAGTGTTATTTGATTCTGGAGCATCGCATTCTTTCATTGCTGAATGTTTTGCTTGTGCTCTGGGATTGGAAATTGAGAATATTAGTCCTCTGTTGTTCATTGAGACACCTATAGGAGGTAGGTTGCCGTTAGACCGTATTTGCCGGGTCATTCGAGATCGTCGTTTTACCTTTGACTTCATTTTGCTGAATATGTTGAGTTTCGATCTCATATTGGGAATGGATTGGTTGTCTATGTTTCACTCAACCATTGATTGTTTCAAGCGTCAGGTCCGTATCTGTCCGCCTGAGGGTCCTTGTTTCGAGTTCTTTGGGGAGCGTCGGGAACCATTAGAACTGTATTTGCGTGGGTCTCGCGAGCAGGAGTCAATGTATGCCTTATTAGCGAGTTTGGCCTTAGATGAGTGTAACAACCCTAATTTTTACTAAATAAAAATTTCGTTGTTACTATTTGAAAAATCTTAATTAGGTTTTAAATCACCAATTTACTGTCAATCTTCCCGTCGTTTCTAGGATTGAGTCCTAAGATTCCACATCTCGGCTGGAAATCCTATCGAGCAACCCTAGCTAGCTTTTAACCGACGAGTTAACCTAGCAATCGTTTGACCTAATTACCAATCGTTCCTAAACCTCCGTGAACCTTATGAAACCTGGACTCGTGAACCTTTTGAAACCCTTGAGTTTGGTAACCCTAGATTAAACCTTTGAACCGTTGGAACCTTTTAGCTATCGACCATTGGACAATAGCGTTAGGGTTTTCCTTTATCCATTGGTTAGTAGGATAACCTTAGTTAACCTTCCTAAGTACGAGATTAGATTAATTTAGTGCTTAATGGGAAAGTATTATACTTTATAGTATTATCCATTGGTTAATAACCGCTAGGAGTTTTATTATCCATTGGACGATAGACTAGAATCCTAGCCATCTTTAACCATTGGTTATTAACCGCTAGGGAAACTATTATCCATTGGGAAATAGCTTTACTTGCCAACCAAGATTAGGTTGATTAAAATATTAGATTTAGTCATGTGTTAAAATCCATTAAAGTATAATTAGTACATTAGGTTAGTATTATTATACTTAGTACTTTGAAAGTATTAGGTTAGTTTATTAGATATTGGCATGTGCCATATCTAGCCTAGATTGTATGTACTTGGCTTGTATATAATATATATGTACTTGTATTGTGATATATATATATATATATATATATATATATATTGTATTGTGCATGTGTCTATTAGAGTATTTTATTTAGAAAATCTATTTTACTTGAAAACTTAGATTTTATGAATGACCCATAGTACTTATATATATAATAGGTTATAGTATACTTCAAGTGTAGTACAAGTGGGAAAGAGAGAGAGAGAGAGAGAGAGAATGCCGAGAGAGAGAGAGAGAGAATCCGAGAGAGAGAGGGAGAGAGAGAGAGAAAGAGAAGGAAAGAGAGAGAGGGATTGTACCTAGATCTTCCTTGTGCTTTCATTGACCCTTGCTTGATCTTCCTTGTGATCTCTTCTACCTTTGGAAGGTTAACTTTGTAACCAAATCTTGTCCAATCTCTTACAACCAAATCCTTACTCTTTCCTTTGTCATCCACCAAACCCTTGTCCTTCCATATCTTATATATATAATTATAGATATACCAAGTACTTTGTACCAAGAGAAGAGAGAGAGAGAGACAGAGAGAGGAGAGAGAGGCCGAGAGAGATTGAGAGAGAGAGAGATCGGATGGAGAGAGGGAGAGACAGTGTGATGTGTGTGCAATTGGACTTGCCTGGATTGACCTTGCTTAGATCATTCTTGTCCTATTTTTGATATGCTTTCAAGTGAAAGCACAACCTTTGCAAGGAAGATCTTGTCCTCTTTGTAAAACCCTAATTCTTTACTTGAATCAAATCTCCATTCCTTGGCCAAGTTTCCAAAATCCAATCCATGGTACACATCATAGCCTTGCATGCCTAGGTTTTAGGTTGTATCTTCCAAGCAAATGAGATTTGCTTGAATTAAAAATGAGATATAGGAGAGAGAGAGAGTGGCCAGCCAAGAGGGAGAGAAAGGGAGGTCTTGCCTATAAATAGAAGGCTCACTTGTGCTTTGAACTCACACCTCAATCCGTTCTCCAACTTCTCTCTAGAAAGTATAGCTTGTTCTTTCTTGTTCTTGCTCATTTTTGCTTGTTCTTGCCTACTTACCTTCTAGTCTTCAAGATACTTTCCATTGCCGCCACTACACCACCACTCGACCACCACCTCGATCCAAAAGTAGTAGTAGTAGTTATAGATAAGATCTAGTTTCGAGAGAAACCATTCTCTTTCGAAGTTATTGGAAGCTTACCATAAGCCGTTACTCCGTTCGTTTGCCGACTTTTTTTCCGTCGTATTTCCGTAGTCTTTTCTACCGCCAAGAAGAAAGGTAGAGTTCTTCGAACCTACTTTCTCTAAGTATATGTAGTACTTGAATAGTTGATTGCATGATTTATCTTGTAGAACTTTCTTGTTAAAAGTACGTAGTTTACTTTGATATTATGGCTACTTGATTGCTTGATCTCGTGATAGTTACTTGCCTATGTATGAACTCGTCAATAAACATGTGTTGTTTTCAAAACGAAGTATTTGTATTTTGACCTTTTCGAGAAATGAGAACTTGATCGCATGATTGCTTGCCTTACTTGCGGTTTGGAACGAGCATGATAATATAGAGTTGGATGATCTTGCTAGTTTAGTTTCAAGATTACTATGATAGTGTTGTACTTGTTTACGAAGTCCCGCCACGGAGTCTATGCATGATACGAGACACATGAAATTGGAAAGTAGAGACATGACACTTAAGGTGTGGTTAATATGAAAAAAAAATACTTTTGAAACTACGTAATGGCCGGACTTGGTAGCCTTATGTTGGTGTGCGTTGCCAATGGAGCCGGACTTGGTAGCTTCATTGGAGGTGTGTGACTTTGTTATCCGCGGAGAGGAGCCAAGATGTGACACAATGTGCCGGACGTGGTAGCCATTGTGGCCAATAAGTCAGCCTTGGTAGCCTTTGTGGCAATTAGCCGGACTTGGTAGCCATTATTGTGCGACATAAGGTGCCGGGCTTGGATGCTTATTGGTTGTGTGCGTTCACAATATGCCGGACTTGGTAGCCATTGTGGCCAATGAGCCGGACTTGGTAGCTCATTGGTGTGTGTGTGTGTGTTTTCAGAAATGATGATAAAAGATGAGACACAAAACGATGAGTCGCGTAGGAGAAACACACGGAAACATGACACCAACGCTCGTTAGTAAATGCGCATGTGTAATTGTTATGTGTTCTTGTTTAAGCATGTCAAGTTTGAGAACCCGTATATATACTATCTTTGACTTGTATGTTAAGGGTTAGTGGGTTTGGGTTACTCTATTGAGCTTTCAAGCTCACGGTGTTGCTTTATGTGACCCTGACATATTATACTGGTGGCGACGCTGGTATAATGTGTCAGACTTCTTAGATGAGCAAGGAGAGATGTACCCCTTGGAGGCCTTCGGAGTTGAGGAACTTGCTAGGATGGAAGAAGAGAAGGAGCTGTAGATAACCTTAGATGTCCATCCCTTTGTGTAATATAAGTACTCTATGAGGAGTTTGATATAATAATGAGCTAGACTCTTCCTTGTTTATCTAATAAAATGATTATTTAACGAACCCAATTTTGGGGGCGTTACAACTTGGTATCAGATCTTTAGGTTCAAAACCTCGGCCATGGGTAGAATGGGTAGCCTTTAAGATAAGTTTGAGTAGCCTTTAAGATAAGTTTGACCGTTGCACAAACGTGAATTGAATTTAAGTTTACCGTCCCAAATTGTGGGAAATTCTGTCAAAACAATCTTCGAATTGAAGTAAGGTGGAAACTGGCAGTACCGCCGAACTGGGAATTCCCGAAGAATTGGATGATGACTTAAATCAAGGATCGAATGTGGAACGTAGAAAATCTCAAGTTTCCTTAGTATTAATTAAAACTATGTCGTTAACCGTTACAAATTGAGGTTTAAACTTTTCCTTGTAGATGAGCACCTACCAAGCCAACCTTCTAGTCGAGACCCGTCAACTTAGAGGGACCCTGAGGTCAATGACAAACCTGCTTGTGGCGGACCCCTACTTTCCCTATGCTTTCCCCTATGTCTATGATTATTAACAAGAACATGGTGAACTTCCGCTTCCCGAGGACGAAGAGGATGGTGATATAGCCGTAGCACCCGTTTTGGTCCAATTAGCACCCCCAAATAACATGGAGTTTGTAGTTGAGGAAGAAGAGGAAGATCCCGAGGAACCTGAAGAGGGTTCTGAGGATGAGGATGGATTCCATGACCCGCCGCAAAATGAGGCTGATTGAGAACACCTCATGCAAATGCAACACTTAGATGATGAGGAGATTCTAGAAGAGGACCCGGTTGTGGTTGTGCCCGACATCATGGACTTAGAATTTGACTCCAATGATAAAACCCCGCCACCTGTCGAGGACGACATCGGCCCATATAAGGCCCAACTTCCGAGTATCTTTTAGGTGTACCTAAATAAACCTAGCAATGGTTGTAATCCTTTGGGATGTAGGACTTTCCTAAACTAGGATCACTGTTGTTAGGCCTTTTGATAGGAAGATGTAGGACTCTTGGTCTTCTCCATCGCCGCCGTATCTGCCACCACCGCCGCCTCCTCGCGGTGGGGCAACTCCCCAACACCACCGCTAGCCATCCCCACTTCTGCTCTGTCCCACAAAACTTTCTTTCCCCTCCTGCGAATCTCTTGGCACACAACCGCCCACTGGAAGATTGAGGAGATCTCAAGATCTCGGGCGCGCTCTATTTTGAGAGAGAGAGAGTATCCGAGATGGGGAGAGAGAGAGATTGACGGAGAGAAAGAAATCAGCCGAGTGAGAGAGATTTCGCCCGAGAGGAGAGTGAGAACGATCGAGTTCAGAGCGTGCCGTACTCTGGTTCTCGAGCGCTCAGGTTTGAGTTTAAACCCCAGATCAGTCGAAGAAGGTGAACAGGACGGTAGTCCCTAGTCGCAGTCTCGAGCGCTCGAGACCACTCCCGAGCACTTGGGAGTGGTTCTAAGCGCTGAGGTTTGTCCCCAGCCCCCGTGCCGGCTCTCCGTCGTCCCGTGAATTTCCCGCTTCCAAGGCTAGCTTAGCTTCTTCTTCTTTTTCCTTTTCACAAAATCAATCTCAGTCCTGGCTTCAGCAGCGTCAAACGAGACTATGGGACACAAACCTCCGGCGGTGATGTGTCTTTAGTCTCGCGCTTCACGATTTGGTGTTTCACTTGGTAGTCGATCGAGATTTGGCTATTTATACTAATTTCTACATGTTTGCAGGTATCCTTACCCTATCGGTGCCGTATTATTCCATCCACCAAACAGAGCAACAGGTGAACCCTTTGCATTTATCTCATCAAAGTCGTGTCAATCTTTTCTCGTGCATGCATCCCACGTGCTTGCATTTTTCTGGCCTCCAAACAGAGCAACAGGTGGACCTTTCATGCACTTATCTTATCAAAGTTATGTCGATCTTTCTTGTGCATGCATCCCATGTGCTTACATTTTCCGTTCACTAAACAGAGTAAGGGGTGGACCCTTTGCACGTTTATCTTGTCAAGGTCTTGTCAATCTTTCTCATGCATGCATCACATGTGCTTGCATTTGCCCCAAAGAACTCCGCTGGTCTGATCCCTGCAGAAAAGGGTACGTAGGCAGTCTGAAAAGACACGACCACGTGCATCAAACATTTTTACTTCTATTTGTCTTTGAAATTAAGGGTTTGACGTGGCTCGAATTGGGCTGTCTTAATCTTTGGATGTCACTTGTATCCAGACATGATGCCGAGCGCCATCCAAAGAGGGGCAACTGTAGACACCCCAATTTGGACTTTTCGAATTTCCTTAATTTGTGGCCCGGAGGCTCCCCGATGATGATTTTGGGTTAGGACAAGTCTGATGTCAATTGAAACTTGGCTCCTTGAAAGATTCTAAAAGAGAATAAATTTGTCAAAAATCATTTTCAAACGCTTGGGAGCAATCCCAAGTGCTCAAAATCTTTTTCAAAAGCATTGACTGGGCTTACTCTCGAGCGCTCGAGAATAAACTCCCAAGCGCTCGAGACCACTCTCAAGCGCTCGAGTCCTCTGTGCTGGCCAATGGGTGGCAAGCCTTCCCACTACCCATGCAACTCATCATTACAAACTCTTTGAACCAACTGAAGCTCGGTCCACACTCAACCTCAATCAGAAATTATCAGACCAGCAGTCTTCCCCTTAAAAAAAAATACTTGTTTCAAATGCATGTGATGGGGTACTTTGCCTATAAATAGTGGCTGGTCTTCAGCTGTGGGGGAGGGGGGACGAAATTTCTCTATCTAAACCACTCTCTTCTACTTTGCTGAAAAGCTCTCAAGCATAGCTTGGTTCTTCAACTCAAAACTTCAAGAGGTTTTCAAAAACTCCCAAAAAGAGGGCAGAAATCCAGAATATCCTAAACTTCTGATTTCTGGTCTTTTTTTTTTTTTTCCTCTGCACCTGTTTTCAAAACCATTCAAGAAGCCAAGTTCCATTCAAAGGTAGAAATCCTTTTCTCTTTTTGGCATTACAGAGGCTGTTCCTTCTGAGGGAGGCCTCTCAACCTGTCTCAGTCCCTAATACTGAGCATGGGTTGAGAGACCTTGGTATAATAACAAGAGCAAAGGAGTGCAAATACATTTTCTGTACCAGCTTACTGGAAGCACTCCCGAGCGCTCGAGAATACTCTGGAGCGCTCGAGAGTGGTTGCAGTCCAGTTTCCTACTTTTAAGCATTTAAATGGACATGCATGGGTAGTAAAAAGTGTTTTCGTACAGATCAGTCCTCTTGAGGTATGTTGGTACAAAAGATTTTCATTTTTCAGAAAGAAAGAAAGAAAATCATTTCATTTATGGACATGCAGAAAAGTTTTGTTTAAAAACTAGAAAAGATAAAGCTTGTTCGAACTTTAAAATGTAAGATCTAGTGTACCAGCATACTGCATTGGATGTATTAGTTGGTTGGAATCGGTCCTGGAGTGTGGAATGCTCCCGAGCGCTCGAGTTTACTCCCAAGCGCTCGAGAGTGTTTGCATGCAAGCTTGGTCCATTTTTTCTTCCAGTTTGATCCTCTTACTATCCTTGTATGTCCATGCATGTGTCCCCTTACTCTTTTTAGAACTGTAAAACCATTTTCTAGAAAGGCAAGATTGCATGACTTAGAAGAACGGGGCCTAATCCCAGTCTACTGAGTCATTCATCAAGCCTATAATGTGTTTAATGTTATTCCAATTTACATTTTCAGTATTGTACTCTATTGCATCCTATTGTACTAACAAGCTTGCAGGTCGGGCATGCAATACTCCCAAGCGCTCGGGAGTGCTCCCGAGCGCTCGAGAGTGGATCAGTGACAGGATTTTCCAGCTCCTAACATTTTACATTTCATTATCATTTTTCCAATCATTCATCGTACACATGCACTTGCATGTGCTCTCTGTATTTGACATATATCTGTGGATACTTGCTACTTGTTTAATGAAATAAAATCCTTTGAAAAATTCCACAAATGTTTAGTAGAGATCGATTTCAAATCGGGCGAGGGGGGTGCTGTAAAACCCTTCCCCCTCGTAACATGGCTTCCGAACCCCCAACTGAATCTCTGGTTTTCAATTCAAACCAATCATTTTCAATCAAAACGGTTTCTCGGGTGGCAAACCATAAACCCGGGTGGCGACTCTTCAAAGTTTTTCAAAACCCAAAAGCGAGGCGTTTCTTTTCGGGCCGCCCCGATTCCACCCGGGGCTGTGGTAGCCCACAGATAGCTGAAACGTGGCTGAAGGAAGTCAAGGTGATCCTGGACACCTTGGAGATCACTCGTGATGGAGACCGCGTAGCCTTAGCTACTTACCAATTTAAGAGAGAAGCCCGCTATTGGTGGGATCTGATAGAGGCAACCCATGCCATAGCCACGATGACCTTTGCCCAATTCGAAACCCTGTTCCTTGATAAATACTTTCCCACACCCCTTCGCTTAGCCAAGGAGCAAGAATTTACAAACCTGAAGCAAGGAACCATGACCGTTACCTAATACGCGGCTAAATTCGAAGAACTGTCTCCTTATGCCCCGGAGGCTGTGGCCACGGAGGATAAGAAAGTGAGGAGATTCGAGTGGGGGCTAACAACCACTCGAAGGGCCATTGTAGCTCAAACATTCCCCACTTACGCTAGTGTGGTGAAATGTGCGCTCCGGCTAGAGAGCGTGGAAGCTAATTTTAAGACTCGCTGGAGGAAGGCAACGGGTAATACCGGTGGACCGATCCGTACCCAGTCACCCAATAACCACCGAGGACCCTATCCTGCGAAACCCTTTACCCCGACCCAAAACCACCAAGCTTGGAAACCGCTACCCCAGGACGTGACCAATTGCAAAGAGGCAATAGAGATACAGCGACAGTAAGGTGTTACAACGGTCAGCTAATGGGTCACTACAGCCATCAATGCCCGCAACCTCAGAAGGAGAGGAGTGGAAGCTTCGGGAACCAGAAGCCTCAACAGACTGGACAAGCTGGATTTGGAAGGCAGAACCCTGGAGGTCCATCTTCGCAGCAAAATGGACAAGACAAAGGGAAGCAGCCCGTAAGAACCCAGCAAGGCACTGAAGGGCGCATTTTTGCACTACAGACTGAGGAACAAGAGCCGGATCCCTCTGTGATCCAAGGTACGCTGCTATTGTATAGTACATGCGTTACAAGCCTTGTTTGACTCTGGTGCATCACATTCTTTCGTATCTACCGCTTGCGTAAATGCCCTAGCACTAGAAACCGAACCCCTAGGTGCGAGTACGGAAGTAGCATCACCCTTGGGAGGGAGTATAACGGTTAGTCTAGTGTGTAAAGGGTGCGAGCTAGAAGTAGATAACCTGCGTTTAACCTGCGATCTTCAAGTGATCGACATGGCGCACTTCGACGTGATCGTGGGAATGGACTGGCTATCAACACACCGAGCGGTCATAGATTGTCACCAGAAGACTGTGACGGCCTTCACCCTTGAGCGAACTCGTTTTCGTTTTAAGGGAGATAGGCAGACCGCGAGTTCTTTGACTAAGAGGTCAAGGTGGCGGAATCAACTATTTGGATGGCTAGCTAGCCTCCAGATGGAAGAAATTGACCAGATGGAACTGGGATTACCACGCATCGTGTGCAAATACGCCGATGTATTTCCCGAGGAACTTCCTGGTCTACCACCTCATAGAGAGATAGACTTCTCTATAGAACTCCAACCGGGGACAGCGCCGATTTCGATGGCCCCATATCGAATGGCCCCCGCGGAACTAGCGGAGCTCAGGACCTAATTGAAGGAGCTGCTGGACAAAGGATTCATCAGGTCGAGCACATCGCCGTGGGGAGCACCTGCATTGTTCGTGAAGAAGAAGGAAGGGACGCTTCGCTTGTGTATCGACTGTAGGAAGTTGAACCAAGTGACCATTAAGAACCGATACCCCTTGCCTAGGATTGATGACCTGTTTGATCAATTGAGAGGAGCAACCTGTTTCTCGAAAATCGATCTCCGATCAGGCTATCACCAACTTAGGATCCGAAACGAAGACATCACCAAGACAGCCTTTCGTACTAGATACGGACACTACGAGTTTGTAGTGATGCCATTTGGGCTGACTAATGCTCCAACAGCATTCATGTGTCTCATGAACAAGATCTTTCAGCCCTACTTAGACAAGTTTGTAGTGGTGTTCATTGATGACATATTGATGTACTCCGCCAGTAAGGAGGAGCATGAAGGACATCTACGGATAGTACTACAAGTACTCCGAGATAGCCAACCCTATGCCAAGGCTAGTAAATGCGAGTTCTGGCTAGAGATGGTTAAGTTCTTGGGTCACGTAGTATCCAAGGATGGTATCGCCATGGACGAAGAGAAGGGTGAGGTCGTGCTGAAATGGAAACAGCCAACCTCTGTGTTCGAGATCAGAAGTTTCCTAGGATTAGCTGGATATTATCGTAGATTCATACCCGACTTCTCTACCCTTGCCAAACCGATGACGAGACTGACTCAGAAAGGAGTGAAGCTGGATTGGAATGAAGCCTGCGAGAAATCTTTCCAAGAGTTGAAGAAGAGACTGACTAGCGCACCAATACTCATCATACCCGAGCGCGGTGTAGACTACACGGTCTATTGTGACGCCTCGAGAGATGGTTTGGGATGCGTGCTGATGCAGAATGGAAAAGTAGTAGCTTACGGATCTCGACAACTCCGACCGCATGAGAAGAATTACCCTACCCATGACTTAGAATTGGCCGCAGTAGTATTTGCCCTCAAGTCGTGGCATTACTATTTGTGGGGACAACAATTCGAGGTCTTTACCGACCATAAGAGCCTCAAATATTTGTTCACTCAGAAGGAGTTGAACCTGAGGCAGCGTCGATGGATGGAGTATTTGGAGGACTATAAGTTTACACTCCAATACCACCCCGGCAAGGCCAATGTAGTAGCTGACGCCTTGAGCCGAAAGAATCGGGCGCAGAAGGCCAAGAATGCCGTTAAGGAATGGGAGATGGTGGAGACTCTTAATGAGTTCAACCTACGACCATCGTCGGAAGACAGGAAAGCGTGTCTGTATGCTCTAATAGCAGAACCGGCGCTTCTCCCAGAGATTTTCGTGGCTCAGACTTCCGAACAAGATTGTGAATTCATCCAGTATCGAATCCGAGAAGGAAAGGCGTTACCGAGATGGACAATCGAGAAGGATAATAGTCTGAGATTCCAAGGAAAGGTATTCGTACCTAATATCCGAGCTCTCAGAGAAGCTGTACTCCGAGAAGCACACCATTCGAATTTCGCAGTCCACCCTGGCGGTACGAAGATGTACCATGATCTGCGGAGGACGTTTTGGTGGGAAGGAATGAAGAAGGACGTAGCCCGATTTGTATCTACCTACCTAGTGTGTCAACAAGTCAAGGCAGAACATCAGAAACTGGGAGGAGACCTTCAACCGCTACCGATTCCTACATGGAAGTGGGAACATATCTCGATGGATTTCGTGACTGGCTTGCCAAGATCAGCCAAGTCCAACACTGCGATTTGGGTGATCGTGGACCGACTCACCAAATCTGCGCATTTCCTGCCTGTCAAGATGACAGAGAATGTGGAGCAGTTGAGTCTGTTGTACATCAGAGAGATTGTACGACTACACGGAGTACCTGTCTCCATAGTGTCTGACAGAGATCCACGTTTTGTTTCGCATTTCTGGAAGGGATTGCAGAAGGCTTTGGGAACGGATGTAAGACTTAGTACCGCCTTCCACCCTCAAATAGATGGACAAACGGAGAGGACCATCCAGACATTGGAGGACATGCTAAGAGCTTGTGCCTTAGATTTCTCTGGGAACTGGGAGCAACATCTACCTTTGGTGGAGTTCGCTTACAATAACAGTTACCAGGCGAGTATTAAAATGGCACCGTATGAAGCCTTATACGGCCGCCCCTGCCGATCTCCCATCTGTTGGACAGACGTTGGAGAAACAGAATTGATTGGACCTGATTTAGTACGAGATACCACGGAGAATGTTAAGATCATTAGACAAAGGATCCAAACCGTGGAAAGCCGACAGAAGAGTTATGCGGACAAGAGAAACCGACCCCTAAGCTTTGAAGTAGAAGACCACGTATTCCTGAAGATCCGACCGAAGAAAGGTGTAATTAGGTTTGGGAAGAAAGGAAAATTATCCCCGCGCTACATAGGACCCTTTGATATCGTAGAAAAGATCGGAAAAGTCACGTACCGATTAGCCCTACCACCGCAGTCAGATAAAGTACACAACATGTTTCACGTTTTGATGCTTCGCAAGTATCTTGCCTTACCAACGCACGTACTCAATTGGGAGGACATCATCATCGAAGAAGATGCGACGTACGAGGAGGAACCGATTGAGATTCAAGACCGGAGTGAGAAGATCATCCGGAACAAGACGATCAAGTTAGTACGAGTCTTGTGGAAGAACCGTGGAGCTGGAGAAACAACCTGGGAAAGAGAGGAAACCATGAGAGCGAACTACCCTCACCTGTTCGAAACCGAGCGTGCGGCGAGTTTCGAGGTCGAAATTGTTTAAGGGGGATAGGTTGTAACAACCCTAATTTTTACTAAATAAAAATTTCGTTGTTACTATTTGAAAAATCTTAATTAGGTTTTAAATCGCCGATTTACTGTCAATCTTCCCGTCGTTTCGAGGATTGAGTCCTAAGATTCCACATCTCGGCTGGAAATCCTATCGAGCAACCCTAGCTAGCTTTTAACCGACGAGTTAACCTAGCAATCGTTTGACCTAATTACCAATCGTTCCTAAACCTCCGTGAACCTTATGAAACCTGGACTCGTGAACCTTTTGAAACCCTTGAGTTTGGTAACCCTAGATTCAACCTTTCAACCGCTGGAACCTTTTAGCTATCGACCATTGGACAATAGCGTTAGGGTTTTCCTTTATCCATTGTTTAGTAGAATAACCTTAGTTAACCTTCCTAAGTACGAGATTAGATTAGTTTAGTGCTTAATTGCAAAGTATTATACTTTATAGTATTATCCATTGGTTAATAACCACTAGGAGTTTTATTATCCATTGGACGATAGACTAGAATCCTAGCCATCTTTAACCATTGGTTATTTACCGCTAGGGAAACTATTATCCATTGGGTAATAGCTTTACTTGCCAACCAAGATTAGGTTGATTAAAATATTAGATTTGGTCATGTGTTAAAATCCATTAAAGTATAATTAGTACATTAGGTTAGTATTATTATACTTAGTACTTTGAAAGTATTAGATTAGTTTATTAGATATTGGCATGTGCCATATCTAGCCTAGATTGTATGTACTTGGCTTGTATATAATATATATGTACTTGTATATATATATATGTATGTATATATATATATGTATATATGTATATATATTATATATTGTATTGTGCATGTGTGTATTAGAGTATTTTATTTAGAAAATCTATTTTACTTGAAAACTTAGATTTTATGAATGACCCATAGTACTTATATATATAATAGGTTATATGTATACTTCAAGTGTAGTACAAGTGGGAGAGAGAGAGAGAGAATGCCGAGAGAGAGAGAGAGAATCCGAGAGAGAGAGAAAGAGAAGGAAAGAGAGAGAGGGATTGTACCTAGATCTTCCTTGTGCTTTCATTGACCCTTGCTTAATCTTCCTTGTGATCTCTTGTACCTTTGGAAGCTTAACTTTGTAACCAAATCTTGTCCATTCTCTTACAACCAAATCCTTACTCTTTCCTTTGTCATCCTCCAAACCCTTGTCCTTCCATATCTTATATATATAGTTATATATATACCTAGTACTTTGTACCAAGAGAAGAGAGAGAGACAGAGAGACAGAGAGAGAGAGAGAGAGGAGAGAGAGGCCGAGAGAGATTGAGAGAGAGAGAGAGATCGGATGGAGAGAGGGAGAGAGAGTGTGATGTGTGTGCAATTGGACTTGCCTTGTGTGAGAGCCCTCACGTTAAAAATAATATTAGTACGATGATAATTCGTCTTTACCATTAATTATTGGTCGCGGACGGAGTCACGAATGCATTTTACAAGTCAATCGGTCAAGCATTTTAAATCTCTGTGTTCTGGATTTTTTTCTTGAAATTTCGAGAATGGGGTTATTCTTAGAATAATTTATTTAGGGTACTGTGCGAATTTCATATTTTTTCTGAGTCCGAAACCCGTACAGCTTTTTGAGCCGCGCGCGCGAGTCGCGCTCCGGAACTAGCCATGCATGCATGGCTAGGTGTCAACACCATGCCAAGACATGGCAAAGCCCACTATCATGTCTAAATGCCAAGTGTATGTGGTGGTGGCACCCTAGGAAAATTAGTGTATTTTGTATTTACTTTAAGGCATATATACTACTATTATTCTCTAGGAATTTAGAGAGGCAAAGAAAAGAGAGAGAAAGGAGAGTACGGCAGAGAGAGAGAGAGAGAGAGAAGAAGAAGAAGAAGAAGAAGAAGAAGAAGAAGAAGAAGAAGAAGAAGAAGAAGCTAGGACCCTCCAAACTCTTGGACACCCAATTCCTCTATCAAGATTAACTAGGTAATTGTTTTCTCTAGCCATTTTTGTGTGAATAATTTGGATTAGGGATCTTCAAACTCTTGATTCTGGACATCTAATATCACCTTCTCCATATGTAGTCAGGGTTTTAAGGTGTTAGAAGTTGATTACCTCAAAAAGATTAGGCAAAACACCACCAATTTTTTTGGAGACAGATTACTATACTTTTGGAAATTCGTATTTTGAGAACCTTTCTGCTATGATTCAATTTTTGAAGTCTTCACAACTTTTAAAGTTCGTTTTGATACGAAGATTTTGATGCCAAGAACATGCAAAACCGATAAACACAGAATTAGTTATGAATTTTTGAATACTGACTGTCACCTGTGTGTCCGATTTTGATAGTGTCTGTCTTCTTTTAAATTTATGGGAAATTTCACTTCTTGCATGGCTACGGTTTTTTTTCCAGAGACTAGAACTTTAAGTGGGAAACATTTTAACGTTGGAATCAAATCATTTGGACAAATATACAATATTTGGTGGATTTTTAAAGTAGAGTTGTCTGACAGAGACATAAACTGTGATCAAGCTGTTTCTTTTGTTTGCCGAGTAAAATCCTTTCGATTTATGAATCTGATATTTTTAATGAGAATAATAATTTACATTTCTCAACTTTGGGCGCTGGTTTCAACATTTTTGAAGTTGAAATGAATTAGTTATGAATTTTCTACTAAAACATGTTTGGCTGCCCTGTTTTTCTGTAGAACAGCTTGTTCTTTTGAAATTTGGAGAATATTTAGTTGATAACTAATCTTTCAATTTTTACAGTAGATACAACGGGAGGTTACGCAAGTTTGGGCACTGGTTTGAGTATTTTTGGACCTTATATGAATAAGTTATGATTTTTCAAAGAAAGTGTGACAGATTTTTAAATGAACAAAGTATTGTTTCTATTTCTTAAAATACCTTGCATGCATAGGTTTTTGAGAGTTGTTGACAAAACTAAGTTTTTACCCAGAATTTCCATTTGATCTTAAAGTGGAATTGTGTTTAGTATTTTACTAATAGAGGCTATTGAACCTCCCACCCATTGTGTTGCGTTTTTACGCCAAAATGGACTTTGTATAAATTCTTATTAATTTTTTTTATAAAAATTATGGGATTGTAATTTTTGAATAATTAGGATACTTAAATTTTACACTTTGTAGTTACGAGATTTTAAATGACTATTTTGCCCTTGGGATTCGATGTGTGCTAAGATAACCTTTTTAGTCATAATCGTTTTAAACCTGAGTTTTATACTTGAATTTTGAATAATTTATGATTTTTGGACCATTTGATAAGATAAGAGATCTGAGTTCATAGCGCTTGGATAGATTGACTCTGGAACGTAAAATGACCGTTTTACCCCTAGTAACAGATCGGCTCTAAGCCATGACTTAGATGACTAGAATTGGATTATTCGGACTTAGTACATTAATTGTACTCATACTTGGACGTTCATGATATTCTCATTAGGTCTATGTGATCGTTAGTATGAAATACGTGAAGACTCGAGTAGGGAATAGCTGCGCCTTCAAGAACAAGGTGAAACATGCATATCTTGTTTACATGTGTTGTTTAAATATTTCATTGTTGAAATATTTTAGAAATGTTTTCCATAGAATCATGGATATTGATTAACTTGCTAAATGATTGGATGGAATGTATATTTTTCCTGTCGATACATCTGAACAAGTGTCCGTGCTTGAGGACTTTAAACAGACAAAGTGGATTTGGAGTTATAAGGTTGGGGGATATTAACCAGGTATCCTGATGGTTTGACGTCATTCCCTTTTATGATATAGAGGTCGCTCCTCTAGATTCTGGTTGAAACTTGTTCATGAAAGATGTGCGAAATCGACGAGTATTATGAAATGTGATGTTTTTAATATCATGATGGTTTTCTGCTTTGTCCTGAAAAGTTGGATTTCATTCTGTGAATGAACTGATGACTAAGAATTATTGCTTTAAAGGCTTGAATTCATTTCATTATGGACTTGAGATTTGATTATCTTTGAAAAGGAAGTACATTTTACACGTTCGATACTGAAGAGTATGACTACACTTTCTATAAGATGTTATTTGTATCCATGATTTAATGTGTTGACTAGATATGCCATGTTTCATACGAGCTTTAGCTTATGGAGTTTTTCAAAAATCATACTTTTCAGGTCAGCAGCTATAGATGGACTTGGCTTTGCTCTCAAGCCAAAGTATTTTTTTTTGTGATCAGTTCTGCTGTGTGTATAGAAGTACCATTTCTGCTGTGAATATAGGACTGCTAAAATTTGTAGTCTTTTATTTTAAGAACCGGTTTGTCCCGGAGGAGTTATAGTATGGTTATTTGTATTGATATTGTTAGGTAATTATATTTATTTCCGCACGTAGAACTCTGGAATATATTGGAACTATTGAAATTGTACTTTTGCAACTTACTGAATTTCTTAAGGTAAACTATTTTGATGAGAGGATTTTATGAATTCCCTAAACTGGTTTATTAAGATAGGCCTAGGGTGACCTAGACTCACTGGCCGGTCATTAGACCTTTAACCCACGGGTTTGGGTCGTGACAGAAGTGGTATCAGAGCTGCAGTTTTCGGAATTTTAAAAATCCAGAGTTATAAGATCACTACACATTATATTGCACCTATGTGACTAATTGTATAGTTACTATGTTTGCTTGTAACTATTTCAACACGTAAGTTGAATTTTGTGGTTGATAGACCATTTTACCTTAGAATGACACTTGAGGTTTAGTGCAACACTTGGCATGAATTATCATGGTGATTAGTGGACATGGACACCGTTGATGGTTTTGATTTTTTTTTTTCACGAGGGATATCATCTGCATATATATTAGACTATTGCACTTTCCAATGGGAATATTGGGGAACCTAGTGAGGTACAAGTAAACTGTACATTGATCAGAGGTGAAATTTGCAATCGATTAGAGAATTGAATTTTTGTCGCTCAGCTTAGACGTGTATATGTTGAGTTGACAATATTATGAAGAATTGATTATGAAGTCCCTCAATTCCATAGAGATTTGGTTGTAGCTTCCCATATTGGGCTTGGAGTGATGGTCTTCCTTGCATTAGTACTCGAGTCAGTACGTGAAATTGAAAATCTTTTGAAGGAAAATTTTTTGAATTTGGACTTTTACCTTTCAAGAGAGAGATGGATACTTGGTTCACTTCGTTGGAGGAGAATTTTTATGATCGTTATTTGTACTAAGTAACATATATAGAGAGTTTGATTGCTCATTGAGTTAGGTGAATTCGATGCCACAACCTAAGAATCCTAGAAGGCCTAGAATGAATTGGGGAAAGTTTGAATTTGTGGGTTTAGCCCATGTAGATCATACGTTATTGTGATTGAGAATATGAAGAACGAGAGGGTTGTAAAGGGATGAGGCTTAATAGCCAGGTTGAGAATTGAACCCACAAATTTTGAGGCTTATACTCTTGTTTTGATAGACATTAGTAGATGGGTAAGGAAAGGAAGTCGTATTAATTCTACGAGGATAAAAGAGGTTGGGTTGAGCAATGAAGAGAACAAGTAGAACAAGAAATCTAGTATGGCAAAGTTAAGCAAACAACCAGATAAGAACTAAAGAGGTACAATAGGAAATTTATGTGTCATTTGCCATGTTGTAATGATAATAGAAGGAGATTGACAATAGCAAGGTAATTTTGTTTTGAGGTGGTAAGAGAAGGACGTACAAATGGGAAGAGAACAGTCATAGGCCACAGTTCCTAGAAATGGCAATGCCAAGAGTAGTTGTGACAACAATGAGAAGAGTGCGCAGCGGAAGCATGGTGGAATATGCTAGGAAGATATGAAATGGGAGTTAAAAAATAATAATAATAAAATAATAAAATATCGGAGTGGACCGCTAGATTCATGTTCTATTAGTGTGAAACCCCTAACGATGATTCTTAAGAGTGGTTACAGGCATTGGAGACAAATTGGGGGAAAAATGGTTTAGTGTGTGCTCATTGTGATAAAAACATATGGAGTTACTTGTCATTAGCAATACTAAGGTATGTTATGGGTGTTATTAGATGGTATATGGAAGATAGAGTCAGTATCTTGGATTCGTGAGGTGTACATGGGGTTAATGTAAGTTAGCTATATATATAATTTACTTGTACAGTTACGTCTTATGTACGTCTTATGTAGAAGTTGTTTTTCTACTTAACTCATAGATATGGTACTTGGTCCCTTTAACTCGTTGATTTGATTGGTGTTGTACCCCGAGGGCTTTTGGTATGGAAAAAGGGAAATATGAGAATTTTTCTTTCAGAGATGAACACGTAATGTTCTAAGTGAATTGTTAAGCTCTAATTCTTGATGCATGTGAAAATTATATTCTGAGTGAAGTATTGAGTAGTAAAGGATTCGTATATGACATAAGTGAAACATGTTTTTGTTAAACTTTGACAGTCTACCTTTGGATATTCGGTTGGAAGGGCGACTGGCCACCGCACCTTCACGTCGATTATCCGAAATAGAAACTCTTATAAAAGATATGAGAAAAAGTTTTCAAATTACAATGACATTGAATAGCGATAGACACATGATATCAAAGTTAAAGATTGATACTTGTTTGTTGACTTTATACCTTTGAGACATGATTTTTCTGATGTGAACTTCTTTATAAGGGACAATTTAGACACTAAGAAATATATTGTGAATATGGTTGATGGATTGTGAAAGAAATTAGGGGCAGCATTTATTGTCGGACTATTATCACAATACTTATCACATTTTGATGCACACTAAGTCGGATGGTGAAGAATTTCATCATGATGGGCAGATATTGGAAATTTCTTAGATAGGTTGGAAAGTAGCACATCGTTTTGTACAGAATCCTTGAGTTAATCATTATTTGTTTTTATTCCATGTTTAAATGTTTATAAGATAGTATGTGTTTTCTTGAAAGTTTCACCTATGAAAGGAGTTTTAAGATTTAGAAAGAAAAGAAAGTTCAGCCCAAGTTGCATGGGTCTTTTTGAGATCCTAGAGAGGATTGGCCAGTTGTTTATCGCTTAGCGTAGACTCTAGACTCTAGAACTCGCAAAAGTCCATGATGTGTTTCATGTATCCATATTAAAGACGTTACATTAGTGATTCCTCTCATGTCTTAAAACAACCTCAAGTAGAGGTACGAGAGGAATTAAGTTACGAAGAGATACCTACTTGTGTTTTACATCGGCGAGAGAAGCAGTTAAGGAACAAAGTAGTTCCACTTGTGAAAGTTGGTGGGAAAACCATTTTATTAGTGAAGCCACGGAAGTGGATATGCGCAAGCGTTATCTAGAATTGTATGTTGTTGGTACTTTGTAAGCTATGATTACATTCTTTATGTGTGCTTTTGTTAAATTAATTTGGAGGACCAAATTTCCTAAGAGGGGAAGGATGTGAGAGCCCTCACGTTAAAAATAATATTAGTACGATGATAATTCGTCGTTACCATTAATTATTGGTCGCGGACGGAGTCACGAATGCATTTTACAAGTCAATCGGTCAAGCATTTTAAATCTCTGTGTTCTGGATTTTTTTCTTGAAATTCCGAGAATGGGGTTATTCTTAGAATAATTTATTTAGGATACTGTGCGAATTTCATATTTTTTCTGAGTCCGAAACCCGTACAGCTTTTTGAGCCGCGCGCGCGAGTCGCGCTCCGGAACTAGCCATGCATGCATGGCTAGGTGTCAACACCATGCCAACACATGGCAAAGCCCACTATCATGTCTAAATGCCAAGTGTATGTGGTGGTGGAACCCTAGGAAAATTAGTGTATTTTGTATTTACTTTAAGGCATATATACTACTATTATTCTCTAGGAATTTAGAGAGGCAAAGAAAAGAGAGAGAAAGGAGAGTACGGCAGAGAGAGAGAGAGAGAGAAGAAGAAGAAGAAGAAGAAGAAGAAGCTAGGACCCTCCAAACTCTTGGACACCCAATTCCTCTATCAAGATTAACTAGGTAATTGTTTTCTCTAGCCATTTTTGTGTGAATAATTTGGATTAGGGATCTCTAAACTCTTGATTCTGGACATCTAATATCACCTTCTCCATATGTAGTCAGGGTTTTAAGGTGTTAGAAGTTGATTACCTCAAAAAGATTAGGCAAAACACCACCAATTTTTTTGGAGACAGATTACTATACTTTTGGAAATTCGTATTTTGAGAACCTTTCTGCTATGATTCAATTTTTGAAGTCTTCACAACTTTTAAAGTTCGTTTTGATACGAAAATTTTGATGCCAAGAACATGCAAAACCGATAAACACAGAATTAGTTATGAATTTTTGAATACTGACTGTCACCTGTGTGTCCGATTTTGATAGTGTCTGTCTTCTTTTAAATTTATGGGAAATTTCACTTCTTGCATGGCTACGGTTTTTTTTCCAGAGACTAGCGCTCCGTTTGGTTCAACATTCTGAAAGTAACTTTTAACTCTCGACACAGTTTTCAATAAATCTTTCTCTCTATCTCTCTCCACTCATTACCACTCTAACTCTCAAAAATAACTTTCTAAAATATAAATCAAACAAAGCGTAGAACTTTAAGTGGGAAACATTTTAACGTTGGAATCAAATCATTTGGACAAATATACAATATTTGGTGGATTTTTAAAGTAGAGTTGTCTGACAGAGACATAAACTGTGATCAAGCTGTTTCTTTTGTTTGCCGAGTAAAATCCTTTCGATTTATGAATCTGATATTTTTAATGAGAATAATAATTTACATTTCTCAACTTTGGGCGCTGGTTTCAACATTTTTGAAGTTGAAATGAATTAGTTATGAATTTTCTACTAAAACATGTTTGGCTGCCCTGTTTTTCTGTAGAACAGCTTGTTCTTTTGAAATTTGGAGAATATTTAGTTGATAACTAATCTTTCAATTTTTACAGTAGATACAACGGGAGGTTACGCAAGTTTGGGCACTGGTTTGAGTATTTTTGGACCTTATATGAATAAGTTATGATTTTTCAAAGAAAGTGTGACAGATTTTTAAATGAACAAAGTATTGTTTCTATTTCTTAAAATACCTTGCATGCATAGGTTTTTGAGAGTTGTTGACAAAACTAAGTTTTTACCCAGAATTTCCATTTGATCTTAAAGTGGAATTGTGTTTAGTATTTTACTAATAGAGGCTATTGAACCTCCCACCCATTGTGTTGCGTTTTTACGCCAAAATGGACTTTGTATAAATTCTTATTAATTTTTTTTATAAAAATTATGGGATTGTAATTTTTGAATAATTAGGATACTTAAATTTTACACTTTGTAGTTACGAGATTTTAAATAACTATTTTGCCCTTGGGATTCGATGTGTGCTAAGATAACCTTTTTAGTCATAATCGTTTTAAACCTGAGTTTTATACTTGAATTTTGAATAATTTATGATTTTTGGACCATTTGATAAGATAAGAGATCTGAGTTCATAGCGCTTGGATAGATTGACTCTGGAACGTAAAATGACCGTTTTACCCCTAGTAACAGATCGGCTCTAAGCCATGACTTAGATGACTAGAATTGGATTATTCGGACTTAGTACATTAATTGTACTCATACTTGGACGTTCATGATATTCTCATTAGGTCTGTGTGATCGTTAGTATGAAATACGTGAAGACTCGAGTAGGGAATAGCTGCGTCTTCAAGAACAAGGTGAAACATGCATATCTTGTTTACATGTGTTGTTTAAATATTTCATTGTTGAAATATTTTAGAAATGTTTTCCATAGAATCATGGATATTGATTAACTTGCTAAATGATTGGATGGAATGTATATTTTTCCTGTCGATACATCTGAACAAGTGTCCGTGCTTGAGGACTTTAAACAGACAAAGTGGATTTGGAGTTATAAGGTTGGGGGATATTAACCAGGTATCCTGATGGTTTGACGTCATTCCCTTTTATGATATAGAGGTCGCTCCTCTAGATTCTGGTTGAAACTTGTTCATGAAAGATGTGCGAAATCGACGAGTATTATGAAATGTGATGTTTTTAATATCATGATGGTTTTCTGCTTTGTCCTGAAAAGTTGGATTTCATTCTGTGAATGAACTGATGACTAAGAATTATTGCTTTTAGCATAAGTCTATTGAAAGGCTTGAATTCATTTCATTATGGACTTGAGATTTGATTATCTTTGAAAAGGAAGTACATTTTACACGTTCGATACTGAAGAGTATGACTACACTTTCTATAAGATGTTATTTGTATCCATGATTTAATGTGTTGACTAGATATGCCATGTTTCATACGAGCTTTAGCTTATGGAGTTTTTCAAAAACCATACTTTTCAGGTCAGCATCTATAGATGGACTTGGCTTTGCTCTCAAGCCAAAGTATTTTTTTAGTGATCGTTCTGCTGTGTGTATAGAAGTACCATTTCTGCTGTGAATATAGGACTGCTAAAATTTGTAGTCTTTTATTTTAAGAACCGGTTTGTCCCGGAGGAGTTATAGTATGGTTATTTGTATTGATATTGTTAGGTAATTATATTTATTTCCGCACGTAGAACTCTGGAATATATTGGAACTATTGAAATTGTACTTTTGCAACTTACTGAATTTCTTAAGGTAAACTATTTTGATGAGAGGATTTTATGAATTCCCTAAACTGGTTTATTAAGATAGGCCTAGGGTGACCTAGACTCACTGGCCGGTCATTAGACCTTTAACCCACGGGTTTGGGTCGTGACAGAAGTGGTATCAGAGCTGCAGTTTTCGGAATTTTAAAAATCCAGAGTTATAAGATCACTACACATTATATTGCACCTATGTGACTAATTGTATAGTTACTATGTTTGCTTGTAACTATTTCAACACGTAAGTTGAATTTTGTGGTTGATAGACCATTTTACCTTAGAATGACACTTGAGGTTTAGTGCAACACTTGGCATGAATTATCATGGTGATTAGTGGACATGGACACCGTTGATGGTTTTGATTTTTTTTTTTCACGAGGGATATCATCTGCATATATATTAGACTATTGCACTTTCCAATGGGAATATTGGGGAACCTAGTGAGGTACAAGTAAACTGTACATTGATCAGAGGTGAAATTTGCAATCGATTAGAGAATTGAATTTTTGTCGCTCAGCTTAGACGTGTATATGTTGAGTTGACAATATTATGAAGAATTGATTATGAAGTCCCTCAATTCCATAGAGATTTGGTTGTAGCTTCCCATATTGGGCTTGGAGTGATGGTCTTCCTTGCATTAGTACTCGAGTCAGTACGTGAAATTGAAAATCTTTTGAAGGAAAATTTTTTTGAATTTGGACTTTTACCTTTCAAGAGAGAGATGGTTACTTGGTTCACTTCGTTGGAGGAGAATTTTTATGATCGTTATTTGTACTAAGTAACATATATAGAGAGTTTGATTGCTCATTGAGTTAGGTGAATTCGATGCCACAACCTAAGAATCCTAGAAGGCCTAGAATGAATTGGGGAAAGTTTGAATTTGTGGGTTTAGCCCATGTAGATCATACGTTATTGTGATTGAGAATATGAAGAACGAGAGGGTTGTAAAGGGATGAGGCTTAATAGCCAGGTTGAGAATTGAACCCACAAATTTTGAGGCTTATACTCTTGTTTTGATAGACATTAGTAGATGGGTAAGGAAAGGAAGTCGTATTAATTCTACGAGGATAAAAGAGGTTGGGTTGAGCAATGAAGAGAACAAGTAGAACAAGAAATCTAGTATGGCAAAGTTAAGCAAACAACCAGATAAGAACTAAAGAGGTACAATAGGAAATTTATGTGTCATTTGCCATGTTGTAATGATAATAGAAGGAGATTGACAATAGCAAGGTAATTTTGTTTTGAGGTGGTAAGAGAAGGACGTACAAATGGGAAGAGAACAGTCATAGGCCACAGTTCCTAGAAATGGCAATGCCAAGAGTAGTTGTGACAACAATGAGAAGAGTGCGCAGCGGAAGCATGGTGGAATATGCTAGGAAGATATGAAATGGGAGTTAAAAAAAAATAATAATAAAATAATAAAATATCGGAGTGGACCGCTAGATTCATGTTCTATTAGTGTGAAACCCCTAACGATGATTCTTAAGAGTGGTTACAGGCAATGGAGACAAATTGGGGGAAAAATGGTTTAGTGTGTGCTCATTGTGATAAAAACATATGGAGTTACTTGTCATTAGCAATACTAAGGTATGTTATGGGTGTTATTAGATGGTATATGGAAGATAGAGTCAGTATCTTGGATTCGTGAGGTGTACATGGGGTTAATGTAAGTTAGCTATATATATAATTTACTTGTACAGTTACGTCTTATGTACGTTTTATGTAGAAGTTATTTTTCTACTTAACTCATAGATATGGTACTTGGTCCCTTTAACTCGTTGATTTGATTGGTGTTGTACCCCGAGGGCTTTTGGTATGGAAAAAGGGAAATATGAGAATTTTTCTTTCAGAGATGAACACGTAATGTTCTAAGTGAATTGTTAAGCTCTAATTCTTGATGCATGTGAAAATTATATTCTGAGTGAAGTATTGAGCAGTAAAGGATTCGTATATGACATAAGTGAAACATGTTTTTGTTAAACTTTGACAGTCTACCTTTGGATATTCGGTTGGAAGGGCGACTGGCCACCGCACCTTCACGTCGAATATCCGAAATAGAAACTCTTATAAAAGATATGAGAAAAAGTTTTCAAATTACAATGACATTGAATAGCGATAGACACATGATATCAAAGTTAAAGATTGATACTTGTTTGTTGACTTTATACCTTTGAGACATGATTTTTCTGATGTGAACTTCTTTATAAGGGACAATTTAGACACTAAGAAATATATTGTGAATATGGTTGATGGATTGTGAAAGAAATTAGGGGCAGCATTTATTGTCGGACTATTATCACAATACTTATCACATTTTGATGCACACTAAGTCGGATGGTGAAGAATTTCATCATGATGGGCAGATATTGGAAATTTCTTAGATAGGTTGGAAAGTAGCACATCGTTTTGTACAGAATCCTTGAGTTAATCATTATTTGTTTTTATTCCATGTTTAAATGTTTATAAGATAGTATGTGTTTTCTTGAAAGTTTCACCTATGAAAGGAGTTTTAAGATTTAGAAAGAAAAGAAAGTTCAGCCCAAGTTGCATGGGTCTTTTTGAGATCCTAGAGAGGATTGGCCAGTTGTTTATCGCTTAGCGTAGACTCTAGACTCTAGAACTCGCAAAAGTCCATGATGTGTTTCATGTATCCATATTAAAGACGTTACATTAGTGATTCCTCTCATGTCTTAAAACAACCTCAAGTAGAGGTACGAGAGGAATTAAGTTACGAAGAGATACCTACTTGTGTTTTACATCGGCGAGAGAAGCGGTTAAGGAACAAAGTAGTTCCACTTGTGAAAGTTTGGTGGGAAAACCATTTTATTAGTGAAGCCACGGAAGTGGATATGCGCAAGCGTTATCTAGAATTGTATGTTGTTGGTACTTTGTAAGCTATGATTACATTCTTTATGTGTGCTTTTGTTAAATTAATTTGGAGGACCAAATTTCCTAAGAGGGGAAGGATGTGAGAGCCCTCACGTTAAAAATAATATTAGTACGATGATAATTCGTCGTTACCATTAATTATTGGTTGCGGACGGAGTCACGAATGCATTTTACAAGTCAATCGGTCAAGCATTTTAAATCTCTGTGTTCTGGATTTTTTTCTTGAAATTCCGAGAATGGGGTTATTCTTAGAATAATTTATTTAGGATACTGTGCGAATTTCATATTTTTTCTGAGTCCGAATCCGTACAGTTTTTCGAGCCGCACGCGAGCGCACTCCGGAACTAGCCATGCATGCATGGCTAGGTGTCAACACCATGCCAACACATGGCAAAGCCCACTATCATGTCTAAATGCCAAGTGTATGTGGTGGTGGAACCCTAGGAAAATTAGTGTATTTTGTATTTACTTTAAGGCATATATACTACTATTATTCTCTAGGAATTTAGAGAGGCAAAGAAAAGAGAGAGAAAGGAGAGTACGGCAGAGAGAGAGAGAGAGAGAAGAAGAAGAAGAAGAAGCTAGGACCCTCCAAACTCTTGGACACCCAATTCCTCTATCAAGATTAACTAGGTAATTGTTTTCTCTAGCCATTTTTGTGTGAATAATTTGGATTAGGGATCTCTAAACTCTTGATTCTGGACATCTAATATCACCTTCTCCATATGTAGTCAGGGTTTTAAGGTGTTAGAAGTTGATTACCTCAAAAAGATTAGGCAAAACACCACCAATTTTTTTGGAGACAGATTACTATACTTTTGGAAATTCGTATTTTGAGAACCTTTCTGCTATGATTCAATTTTTGAAGTCTTCACAACTTTTAAAGTTCATTTTGATACGAAGATTTTGATGCCAAGAACATGCAAAACCGATAAACACAGAATTAGTTATGAATTTTTGAATACTGACTGTCACCTGTGTGTCCGATTTTGATAGTGTCTGTCTTCTTTTAAATTTATGGGAAATTTCACTTCTTGCATGGCTACGGTTTTTTTTCCAGAGACTAGAACTTTAAGTGGGAAACATTTTAACGTTGGAATCAAATCATTTGGACAAATATACAATATTTGGTGGATTTTTAAAGTAGAGTTGTCTGACAGAGACATAAACTGTGATCAAGCTGTTTCTTTTGTTTGCCGAGTAAAATCCTTTCGATTTATGAATCTGATATTTTTAATGAGAATAATAATTTACATTTCTCAACTTTGGGCGCTGGTTTCAACATTTTTGAAGTTGAAATGAATTAGTTATGAATTTTCTACTAAAACATGTTTGGCTGCCCTGTTTTTCTGTAGAACAGCTTGTTCTTTTGAAATTTGGAGAATATTTAGTTGATAACTAATCTTTCAATTTTTACAGTAGATACAACGGGAGGTTACGCAAGTTTGGGCACTGGTTTGAGTATTTTTGGACCTTATATGAATAAGTTATGATTTTTCAAAGAAAGTGTGACAGATTTTTAAATGAACAAAGTATTGTTTCTATTTCTTAAAATACCTTGCATGCATAGGTTTTTGAGAGTTGTTGACAAAACTAAGTTTTTACCCAGAATTTCCATTTGATCTTAAAGTGGAATTGTGTTTAGTATTTTACTAATAGAGGCTATTGAACCTCCCACCCATTGTGTTGCGTTTTTACGCCAAAATGGACTTTGTATAAATTCTTATTAATTTTTTTTTATAAAAATTATGGGATTGTAATTTTTGAATAATTAGGATACTTAAATTTTACACTTTGTAGTTACGAGATTTTAAATGACTATTTTGCCCTTGGGATTCGATGTGTGCTAAGATAACCTTTTTAGTCATAATCGTTTTAAACCTGAGTTTTACACTTGAATTTTGAATAATTTATGATTTTTGGACCATTTGATAAGATAAGAGATCTGAGTTCATAGCGCTTGGATAGATTGACTCTGGAACGTAAAATGACCGTTTTACCCCTAGTAACAGATCGGCTCTAAGCCATGACTTAGATGACTAGAATTGGATTATTCGGACTTAGTACATTAATTGTACTCATACTTGGACGTTCATGATATTCTCATTAGGTCTGTGTGATCGTTAGTATGAAATACGTGAAGACTCGAGTAGGGAATAGCTGCGTCTTCAAGAACAAGGTGAAACATGCATATCTTGTTTACATGTGTTGTTTAAATATTTCATTGTTGAAATATTTTAGAAATGTTTTCCATAGAATCATGGATATTGATTAACTTGCTAAATGATTGGATGGAATGTATATTTTTCCTGTCGATACATCTGAACAAGTGTCCGTGCTTGAGGACTTTAAGCAGACAAAGTGGATTTGGAGTTATAAGGTTGGGGATACTAACCAGGTATCCTGATGGTTTGACGTCATTCCCTTTTATGATATAGAGGTCGCTCCTCTAGATTCTGGTTGAAACTTGTTCATGAAAGATGTGCGAAATCGACGAGTATTATGAAATGTGATGTTTTTAATATCATGATGGTTTTCTGCTTTGTCCTGAAAAGTTGGATTTCATTCTGTGAATGAACTGATGACTAAGAATTATTGCTTTTAGCATAAGTCTATTGAAAGGCTTGAATTCATTTCATTATGGACTTGAGATTTGATTATCTTTGAAAAGGAAGTACATTTTACACGTTCGATACTGAAGAGTATGACTACACTTTCTATAAGATGTTATTTGTATCCATGATTTAATGTGTTGACTAGATATGCCATGTTTCATACGAGCTTTAGCTTATGGAGTTTTTCAAAAATCATACTTTTCAGGTCAGCAGCTATAGATGGACTTGGCTTTGCTCTCAAGCCAAAGTATTTTTTTTTTTGTGATCAGTTCTGCTGTGTGTATAGAAGTACCATTTCTGCTGTGAATATAGGACTGCTAAAATTTGTAGTCTTTTATTTTAAGAACCGGTTTGTCCCGGAGGAGTTATAGTATGGTTATTTGTATTGATATTGTTAGGTAATTATATTTATTTCCGCACGTAGAACTCTGGAATATATTGGAACTATTGAAATTGTACTTTTGCAACTTACTGAATTTCTTAAGGTAAACTATTTTGATGAGAGGATTTTATGAATTCCCTAAACTGGTTTATTAAGATAGGCCTAGGGTGACCTAGACTCACTGGCCGGTCATTAGACCTTTAACCCACGGGTTTGGGTCGTGACACCTTGATTGACCCTGCTTAGATCATTCTTGTCCTATTTTTGATATGCTTTCAAGTGAAAGCACAACCTTTGCAAGCAAGATCTTGTCCTTCTGTACAAACCCTAATTCTTTACTTGAATCAAATCTCCATTCCTTGGCCAAGTTTCCAAAATCCAATCCATGGTACACATCATAGCCTTGCATGCCTAGGTTTTAGGTTGTTTCTTCCAAGCAAATGAGATTTGCTTGAATTAAAAATGAGATATAGGAGAGAGAGAGTGTGGCCGGCCAAGAGGGAGGTCTTGCCTATAAATAGAAGGCTCACTTGTGCTTTGAACTCACACCTCAATCCATTCTCCAACTTCTCTCTAGAAAGTATAGCTTGTTCTTGCTTGTTCTTGCTCATTTTTGCTTGTTCTTGGCTACGTACCTTCTAGTCTTCAATATACTTTCCATTGCCGCCACTACACCACCACTCGACCACCACCTCGATCCAAAAGTAGTAGTAGTTATAGATAAGATCTAGTTTCGAGAGAAACCATTCTCTTTCGAAGCTATTGGAAGCTTACCATAAGCCGTTACTCCGTTCGTTTGCCGACTTTTTTTCCGTCGTATTTGCGTAGTCTTTTCTACCGCCAAGAAGAAAGGTAGAGTTCTTCGAACCTACTTTCTCTAAGTATATGTAGTACTTGAATAGTTGATTGCATGATTTAACTTGTAGAACTTTCTTGTTAAAAGTACGTAGTTTACTTTGATATTATGGCTACTTGATTGCTTGATCTCGTGATAGTTACTTGCCTATGTATGAACTCGTCAATAAACATGTGTTGTTTTCAAAACGAAGTATTTGTATTTTGACCTTTTCGAGAAATGAGAACTTGATCGCATGATTGCTTGCCTTACTTGCGGTTTGGAATGAGCATGATAATATAGAGTTGGATGATCTTGCTAGTTTAGTTTCAAGATTACTATGATAGTGTTGTACTTGTTTACGAAGTCCCGCCACGGAGTCTATGCATGATACGAGACACATGAAATTGGAAAGTAGAGACATGACACTTAAGATGTGGTTGATATGGAAAAAAAATACTTTTGAAACTACGTAATGGCCGGACTTGGTAGCCTTATGTTGGTGTGCGTTGCCAATGGAGCCGGACTTGGTAGCGTCATTGGAGGTGTGTGACTTGGTTATCCGCGGAGAGGAGCCAAGATGTGACACAATGTGCCGGACTTGGTAGCCATTGTGGCCAATAAGTCAGCCTTGGTAGCCTTTGTGGCAATGAGCCGGACTTGGTAGCCATTGTTGTGCGACACAAGGTGCCGAGCTTGGATGCTTATTGGTTGTGTGCGTTCACAATGTGCCGGTCTTGGTAGCCATTGTGGCCAATGAGCCGGACTTGGTAGCTCATTGGTGTGTGTGTGTGTGTTTTCGGAAATGATGATAAAAGATGAGACACAAAATGATGAGTCGCGTAGGAGAAACACACGGAAACATGACACCAACGCTCGTTAGTAAATGCGCATGTGTAATTGTTATGTGTTCTTGTTTAAGCATGTCAAGTTTGAAAACCCGTATATATACTATCTTTGACTTGTACGTTAAGGGTTAGTGGGTTTGGGTTACTCTATTGAGCTTTCAAGCTCACGGTGTTACTTTATGTGACCCTGACATATTATACTGGTGGTGACGCTGGTATAATGTGTCAGACTTCTTAGATGAGCAAGGAGAGCTGTACCCCTTGGAGGCCTTCGGAGCTGAGGAACTTGCTAGGATGGAAGAAGAGAAGGAGCTGTAGATAACCTTAGATGTCCATCCCTTTGTGTAATATAAGTACTCTATGAGGAGTTTGATGTAATAATGAGCTAGACTCTTCCTTGTTTATCTAATAAAATGATTATTTAACGAACCCAATTTTGGGGGCATTACAATGAGGATGTATCCGCGCGTGGGGAGTTGCCCCCTATTGTTTGCAATTTTCCGGACGTGTTCCCGAAGGAGTTACCCAGTTTACCACTCGAGAGAGAGATTGAATTCACTATCGATTTACTTCCTGGCACCGCTCCCATTTCTGTACCTCTTCATCGTTTTGCGCCCGCTAAATTGAGAGAATTGAAAACACAATTGCAAGAATTAGAGGGTTTGGGCTTTATCCGTCCGAGTACGTTGCCATGGGGAGCACCGGCTGTGTTCGCTCAGAAGAAAGATGGGTCGCTTTGTTTGTGCATCGATTATCGTAAGTTGAACCGTGTCACTATTTAGAATAAGTACCTAATGCGTAGAATCGACGATTTGTTTGACCAACTTTAAGGTGCAACTTATTTTTCCAAGATCGACTTGAGATCCGGTTACCATCAATTGAGGGTTCGGAGGGAAGACATTCCAAAAACCGCATTTTATACTCGATATGGCCACTACGAATTCGTTGTTATGCCCTTTGGATTGACGAACGCACCTGCGACTTTCATGGACTTGATGAACCGCATCTTTCGTGCTTATCTTGATCATTTTGTGGTCGTTTTTGTAGATGATATCCTTATCTACTCACCTTCGGAGGCGGAACACCAATCTCATATTTCTATTGTTCTTGAACTCTTGAGAGAACACCGTCTGTATGCTTGTAGACACCTCCCTGGAATGGGGCATCGCCATACAGATTGATTTTTGTTTGCTCGTTTGGTTGCTTGCTTCATAAACCAAGATCGTGGATATTTCCATGGCTAGGAACATCGCCACGCAATAGCGGTTAACATCAAAACAGAGTCGCCACCTAGTTTATTAAAACTAGGAAAATAGGTAGAAATTCTGGATATGGGAGCCAAAAGTATAATAAGGGAAAGGTGTTAGGCACCCCTCTCTGCCCAGCCGTGAGGCTATCCCATAGTTGTTCAACATAAGACATATACGTGCTTTATTTAATTTTAACACATAGTCTATTTTTAGCCTTTAAGCAGTTAAGGGTGAGCCAAGACTGTAATTGAAGCTTGCGTCAGAAAGCAGAAAGCAAAACAAATTCTCCCAAGAAATGGATCCTGTGGCCGGTAAATTGATGTCATGGCCGAGGGATCCTCCTGGCTCGATGTACAGGCTGAGGGATTGAAGCCCCAGTCAGTGTTCTTCCTCACACCAGACTGAAAAGTTAGTAGATAATCAAACGCTACGATTTAGCATGAAAACAGTAAATAAATTGAATCGGAGGCCACTGGGCCTCAGCACCTTGATCCCTTAGTGGCTTGATTGCTTTGGGTATAAGGTGATTGACTGATTGCTTCTTGAAAAACCCTAGGGTTAGGGTTTGAACTTCGGGGTTTGATCATCGGGTTGATGGCTGCCTTCGGAAGGTTAGGGCTTTTGAAGAGAGGGTTTGAGAGAGTATGTGTGCAGAATTTCGTGGCTTGAGAGAGTGATTTCGTAGGTGAATCTGATCTATCATTTTCGAAACTCAAAGGCCCTTTACATAGGCAATTGGTGACTCACTCCAACCAATCAAAAAGCACAACGGGAATTGGAGTTATAATGCATCTCAAACTCCTCATGGCTATCCCCGGGCGTAGCCCGAACGCATCGAGAAGTTTCGTGTTTAGATCAAACGTTTGACAGAACGTTCGAGAATCTAGAAAGGTGACGATCTGGCGGTTGAGTAATGGATCTGGCGGCCGAGGAAATGACGTTGCAGCCGTAGGATAGATATAGCGGCCGAGTGATCGATCTCTCAGGGAGATTTTCAAGCAATAGGTTGCTCAAGCGAAGGAATGATGTTAAGGCTGTAAGATCAATGTTACGACCGACAGATGGATTCTCCTGGTATTTTGTATTTTTTTGTCTGAAAGGCGATATGGCTCTAGATTGGGTCCTCTAAGTGGCTAAAAGTTCTTACCCAAAGTCCTAAGGTTTATAAGAAGTCAATCAGCAATCACTGTATCCATTTCATCATCGGGATGGTCCCCAAGGTGGGACTTGAAATAATCGTTAGGCCAAATTACGGTGTCTACAATGCCAAACTGAGTAAGTGTGAATTTTGGTTGTCCGAAGTCAAGTTTTTGGGTCACGTCGTACCGAAGGATGGGGTGTCCGTGGATCCGGGGAAGATAGAGTCCGTAATGAATTGGCAGCGACCAAAGAGTGTATTTGAGATTCGTAGTTTCTTGGGCTTGGTCGGATACTGTTGTCATTTTGTCCTTGACTTCTCTCGTTTAGCGGCTTCGATGACTAGGTTGACTCGTAAGGGAACTCATTTTGTTTGGAATGATGCGTGTGAGAAGGCTTTTGAGGAATTGAAGAGAAGGTTGACTACCGCGCCGGTTTTGCTTGTACCCAAACGGGGAGTTGGTTATTTCATGTATTGTGACACTTCAAAAGAGGGATTGGGATGCATGTTGATGCAATTGGGGCGCGTTGTGGCATATGGATCTTGGCAATTAAAAACTCACGAGTAGAACTATCCACCCATGACTTAGAGCTTGCGGCCGTTGTTTTTGCCTTAAAGAGTTGGCGTCATTATTTGTACGGTGAGAAATTAGAAGTATTTTCCGATCATAAGAGTCTTAAGTATTTGTTTTCTCAAAAGGAGCTCAATCTACGTCAACGCCGTTGGATGGAACACCTAGAAGACTACGATTTTGAGTTGCAATATCATCCGGGAAAGGCGAATGTTGTAGCAGACGCATTGAGTAGAAAATCAACACACCTTGCGAGTTTAGCTATCCACGAGTGGAAAGCGATGAACGACTTGGGTTCGTACGCACTGCATTTCAAGGAAGTTCGAGAGGGAGTCACTTTATGCAAACTAACCGTCCAATCAACATTGTCGACTCGGGTAGTTGAGGCCCAACAACAAGATGAAGAAGCAGGAAATTTTGCTCTAAGTTCCTTAGCAGGAATGCTCAAGAGGGGTGGATGATTCATGCCGATCAAAGTTTGTGATACCAAGGAAAATTGTTCATACCCATTTCGTGTCGGGTGGAAATCTTGAGAGAATTTCACCCTTCACCGTTAGCCGTGCATCCAGGAGGAACAAAAAAGTATCATGACTTGCGTAGACAGTTTTGGTGGCTGGGAATGAAGAGGGACGTCGTCATTTTTGTGTCCAAATGCCTCACGTGTCAACAAGTGAAAGCCGAACATCAACGACCCGCAGGGGAGCTACAACCATTACCAGTGGCCGAATGGAAGTGGGAGAACGTGACTATGGATTTCGTTACTACTTACCGAGGTCGCCGAGTGGACATGATGCCATTTGGGTGATAGTTGATCGATTGACCAAGTCAGCGCATTTCTTACCTATCCAGGTTTCAGATTCGATTGAAACGCTTAGTCGATTATATATTTGTGAGATTATCCGTCTTCATGGGATACCTGTTTCTATCGTGTCCGAACGAGATCCGAGGTTTACCGTGCGTTTTTGGCAAAGTTTGCAAGCCGCTCTTGGCACCGTTTGCAAGCCGCTCTTGGCACCAACTTATTATTTAGCACCACGTATCATCCTCAAATAGATGGGCAATCCGAGAGAACGATCCAAATTTTAGAAGATATGCTTCGGGCTTGCGTTATGGATTTTCGAGGAAGTTGGGAAGATCACCTATCATTAGTCGAGTTCGTGTACAACAATAGTTACCAATCTAGCATTGAGATGGCACCATACGAAGCTTTGTATGGAAGACCGTGTCGATCACCCGTTTGTTGGACCGAATTGGGCGAAGCTACGTTAGTTGGACCGGATTTGATCAAAGAAACCTCCGAGAGCATAAAAGCGATTCGTCAACGTCTTCTTGAAGCACAAAAGAGAACCACCGAGCAAGTCAAAGTGATTCGTCAACGATTGTTAACCGCGCAAAGTAGGCAAAAGAGTTACGCCGATCGTCGTCGCCGACCGTTATCATTTGAAGTGGGGGATCATGAATTCCTTAAGGTGTCACCGCGTCGGGGATTGTCTCATTTTGGGCAAAAGGGGAAGCTTTCACCGCGTTTCATCGGACTATTTGATATTATTGAGAGGATTGGGGAAGTTGCGTATCGATTGGCCTTACCACCGAGGTTATTGAGAGTTCATGACGTGTTTCACGTATCAATGTTGCGAAAGTACGAACCGGATCCATCACATGTCTTGGAGTGGTCCGAATTGGAGTTGGAAGCCGATGCGTACTATGGGGAGGAGCTGATACGTATCCTAGATTCACGTGACCAAGTGTTGAGGGGAAAGACCATTCCGTTAGTGCGAGTTCTTTGGAGTCACCTCGAGAAGGAAGATTCGACATGGGAGAGGGAAGACGAGGTTAGGGAGAAGTATCCGCATCTATTTTCAAGTTGAATCAATGTAAATTCCAAATTTTGGTTTTGTGAATGTTAGTTTGATTGTTACATGACATGTATTGCAGTATAAGCATGATTACTTGATGCATAAGTATGTTTGACTTGAATTGCAAATTTCGGGATGAAATTTCTTTAAGGAGGATAGAATGTGGAGGCTTGCGAATTTATTTTAATTTCAGAAATCGTTTATTGCGTAAAGTAGCTATATTGTTAATAAAATCGCTCATATGTTGTGGGGTGTATGGAGATACGTATTTGGGTGTGTATCAGACTCTCGGAGGATGGTAAAATGTTAGTTTGATGTTATATTGTTGTTTGGAAGTGTTGGTATCAGGTTGGGTTTGCTTTGGTGTCCGTTGGAAAATTCTTTTTTTCTGCCCAGCTTGTATCGGTACAGCCTTTTCCCAGTACCGGTACATGGTATCCAGAAGTTGTGGTTTTTGACATTTTGAAGGTTCATATACCGGTACAGCGTTTTCCCAATACCGGTACACGCTGTGTTTTCTGCAGATTGTCAGCACTCTTTTTAGACCACTATAAATATCCCTTTATGTCATTTCTCACACCCAAAGGCCACAAAAGTAGATCTCAAAACACCCTCTCACCTACCCATCTCCAATCTCACCTAAAACTCTTGATTTTAACCTTAAATCTTCAAGATCCAAGGGTTTCCAGCCTCAAAATCACTTGATTCTTGCATTTGGAGAACAATGGGTAAGTTTTGTGTTCTTGGTTCCACTTTTCGGCTCTCAAACTTGTTTTTCTCTCTCTCCTCTCAATCACGCATTGGTCTTTGTTTGTTTACCATGTTTTTGGGTGATATCCTCTCTAGATCTTGTACTCAAGCTTGGGAGTAGCTTGTTCTTGGAAGATTTGGGCTTATTCCTCTTAATTCTCCTAGGGCTTTGCTCAAGACCCACCTTGGTAGGGATTTCTCTCTTTCTCTACTTGTTTTTTGGTGGATTCGTGTGATATTAGTGTTTGAATGCTATATATGGTCCGGGTGGAACCCTTTATAATTTGTGGATTGCATATGCTTATGGATACCATATTTTAGGCTTGATCGTAGTGATTCATGAGTCGTTTGTGACGTGTTTTGGTTGTGTTGATAATGTAGTCATTGTCGTGAATTTGAATGTGGAGTTTACTGTGACGCAAGAGGTGGTAACACAAGTCGCAAAGGGTGGAGTTTATTGTGACCCAATGGGTGGTAACATAGGTCGCAAGGGGTGGAATTTGATTGGGAGAAGTGTGTGTATGTTTGTGTATGAAAATGCTTGATGTTAGTAAATTGTATTGACATGGGTTATCTTGATTTGCCATCTAGCTTGACTCACTATATCCATGCTTATCACCTCATTGCAGATAGATTTTGTAGAGAATTTCCTACTGGGCTAGTGCAGCTCAGCAAAATCCTTCTTTTCAGGTTCGAATGCAGGGCAATAGGTTTCATGACACGGGGTGCTTGGGCATGAAGATTATTTTGGAAGCTAATTTGATTTAGTTACTTGCTCATCTTTAGAATAGACTTACTTTTAATCAAAGACGGCATTGTAACTAATTTTCCTCCAGGATTGTCTTTGTCTAAAGTTTGTAATATTCGAAACCCAATATTTGTATTTAACTTAATTTGGGCCGAGATGCCAATGATGTAACTGTTAAAACTTGTGAACTTGATTGTAATTAAGCAGGTGGGAAATTCATTTTGGGTATTATTTAGATTACGCGAGGATCCTTTATTGAAGTGACTTATTGAATTATGTTTAAAATCGAGAGCGTGACAGTATGGTTGAAAGGTACCTTTGATCGAGCTTTCTTCCTTTTCAGTACCAATACCTAAAGAGCAGAGCAAAGACAATAGCAAAACAGAACAACAACAATTGAACAGTTCAGCAGCCATAGTTATAGAACAGTTCAGTTCAGCAGCAAAACAGAACAGATCAGCAGCTAACTGCTACCATTATAGCCATGGGATAACAACAGCAACATAAAAGAACAGAGCTGTTATAAGGCACACAACAGAACAGTAGAACAGAACAGAGACGAACCAAAATAGCAGAACAGAACAGAATAGAACAGAGCTATCTAATAGCAGAACAAAACAGCATAACAAAACTGTTATACGACACACAACAAAATAGCAGCAGCAACCGTAGGATTCAGTAGCTTGCAGCCTTAGCATACACCATCCTAGTGAGCCGGACCAATAGCCGTAACAAAGAACAATAATAGAACAACACCAATTATATGAACCAACTGCAGCCATGGGATAACAGCAACAACATCACGATATGTGATTGATAAGCACCCATTATCGTAGATAATCGGTGCGCTTAGTCCTGCTTTAGGTCAATTACGTTCTATTTTATTATTGTTTTTAGCCATTTTGCGCGTAAGGTTTCCTTTTGAGCATTTCAGGTAATACGCGATTAGAAGGCATGTTTTGATGTTTGGTGCAACCCTTGAGGCTATTCGAGCGCTTTTGCCCGGTGGATTTTGGCCGTCGAGCATCAGAATGAGCAATCGCCTGCTGGGCAATACTTGCCAGGCATTTGGAAGGCCGTCGGGAGTCATCGGGTGCCAAGCCATGGCCAAAACCTGGGATGCAGGCCATAAGGAGGCGGTATCGATACGATTAAAATGCCTGTATCGATACCATAAGGTTACAGTGCAACTGCTTTGGCCAAAGTGAACTGGTATCGATGCAGGGAAAATGGTTGTATGGATACCAGTTGTTTACTGAAGATATTTTCAGTTTTGTATTTTCTACTTTTTGGATATTTTTGTCCCACTTTTGGGATATTTTTGGACGTGTAATGAGAGACTGAGGTACTTTTTTGTATAAATACCTCACTCTCTCACTCTTGTAGCTCTCTCTTGTCTTCTCCTTCTTCAAGTGTTTTAAATTCTTGTCTTTCCTCCATTAAAAGCTCTTAACGTTTCAAGCTATTCTCTCTAAGTGTTCTTGTAAGTTGATCTCGTATGTTAATTTCTCGTTCATTAATGTTGTAGCCACGGACTAGATTGTTCTTAATATCAAGTTTATTTTCGGTTCTATCGGTTAAAAAGCATGTCTTATTTCTATGTCTTTGTTTATGTCTTAGCTATGTGTGAGTAGTTGTTTGGCTAAGTCTCGGGATAATCTTTCCCGAGGACTTAGGTTGTTAGTTGGTTCTCGAGCCATCGGGCTTTAAAGCATGATTTTCGGAATAGGGCTAAATTGGTAATTTCGTTCTAAACTTAGGGTGTTAACTCCTCGGTATACCGTTTGTCAAGCGGTCTTGGTAAAATAGTATGTCGAGGGCTCGTGGCCTTCTAAGGACTCGATAAATGATTCAAACAAGTTGGTTCGCCTCCGTTTAATCACATAATTTAATAAACGTAGTCATTAAAGTTAAATTCTCCGGGCGTGAGAACGCGGTCGTGACTTTCGCCTGAGTTATAATCGAGAACCGGTAACGGTCTTTGTCAAGGGTTAGAAGATCCATAGACTTGCCTCTTTAAGTTAAGTAAGCACAATTCTAATCTTGTTTTAGTCTTTCCATTTTTAAAGCAAAACCAAGTTAGCGGGCTTAAACGCTAAAATCCTACAATAAAACCTTCAATCCATCTCAAGCTATATTCAATTCTCTATGGGAACGATTCCGGACTTTCGGATATTATGCATGCAACAACCTAGCCCTACACTTCGGGTTTCTATCAACCTTATATTTGAAGGCAAGGTATTGACGTAAGCATTTTTGGCGCCGTTGCCGGGGATTTCTTTTTATAGCTTATTTGGAGGATCGTCAAACCATTGTCAGTATTCCGTTTTCTTTTACTTTGTGTAATTTGAACTCAAATTAGCGGATACCTCTAACCGAGCCACCAATTCGACTTGAGGTGTAACGAAGCTAAAGTGAGCGTCAATTGCCTTTTACTATTTTTATTCTATAGCCGTGGTGATGGCATAACCCCACGAGACTGTTTGCGAACGAGGTGGCAGCATAGCCCCTCTAGTCTGGTTAGCTAGTTGTGCAGGGTGTATGCTAAATGTTTATCGTAGCCCTTTCTCAAATTGGCTACATCGGTCTGCTTCCCCGCTAAGGGTTCGTAATATTATTCAGGCATATTCTCCACCGCTTGAGTTATCACCTCCGTTAAGGCCAATGGACGAACAACCAGCAGCCCGTACTTTGCGTGATTACCTAACACCGAAAAGAGGTTCGCACGTGTCACCGATTGCTATTCTGAATTGCACCGCCTCCAATGCTTTTGCTTTCAAGCCAGAATATCATCGGGTTATACCAAAATTTCGGGGGCGTGAACTAGAGGACCCGTATTCTCACATCCGGGAATTTGAGACTATTGTTAACACATTTGTGACAACTCCGGGGCAGCTAGACCAAGCTCGATTGAAGTTGTTTCCTTTTTCACTTAAGGATAAGGCGAAGCAGTGGTTCCATTCTTTGAAGCCTCGGTCTTTGCATACTTGGAGGGAAGTTTAGGATGTTTTTACTCAAAAATACTTTCCGGTTAGCCATACCAAACTTCTCATGGATCAAATTGCCAATTTTAAGCAAAAAGATGGGGAGATTTTCTACAAGTATTGGGAGCGGTATAAAGATTTGCTTGCGGCCGTTCCACACGACAACTATCCGATGTACTTGGTGATTAATTATTTTTATGTGGGATGCAATCAACAAGCCAAGCAGCTTCTTGACATGATAGGAAGCAGTATTTTTTTGGGAAAGGATCCTGATGCTGCATGGGAATTTTTGGATGCCTTGGCCGAAAGGGTCAAACTTGGGAATTTTATAGATCTGGGTGATCAAGCAATGAGGAATCAAGGATCGGGTGGCTCCGGCAAGTTTTCAGTGAGCGAGCATACCATGTTTGAATCTAAGCTAGATGAGCTCTCGACTAAATTGGACAAGATGAAGTTGGATGTGATCCAGGTTAAAGAAGTGAAAGCGGTAAAGGAAGTACAACAAGTGGAGGAAATGTGTGTCATTTGTGAGACCGTGGGACATTCGACCAACAATTGCCATACCATTCCCACCCTTCGACAACACTATAGCCAACTTCCTGTGGAAGAGGTTTGCGCATTCAACCAACGTTGGGATCCGTATTCTAATACCTATAATCCAGGGTTGCGGTCTAATCCGGCTTTCCGTTGGAGCAATCAAAATGAGGCAGGGTCGTCATCGACTCCGCAAGCTCCGCCTCCGACTCAAAACCAAAATTGGTGGCAACCTCAACTTCAAGGACCGCCACGGTTCCCTGCTATCCAAGGCCTGCCAGGATTCATACCGTCGGGCCCGTTTCAATGCCAAAATCAGTTTCAACAACAACAAGCACCCCCATCTCGTCGTCCCTTGGAAGACACCATAAACGCTTTTTGCCAAATGCAAACCACCACCAATGAGCAAACTACTCAGGCCATGAACGATTTACGAATTCAGATGGGGAAATTGACAACAGCTGTTGGGGTATTGCAACAAGAACGAGGGAAGCTTCCCACTCAACCTTTGGCGAATCCACAGGGACAACACCTAATTGGTAGCTCTTTGGTGCCTTTACCCGAGCAAGCCAAAGCCATTATTTCTCTACGAAGTGGGAAGTGTAGGGAGGTAATCCCGAACAGGTACAAGGGGTGGCCGAACACGTGGTGCGTGGGGCCCAGAACAAATACAGTCGGAATATTCGCCGTGCAGTGAGGTGAACGGCACAAGGACCGGGGATACGAGAGGTCCCAGGTCCAAGATACCCGAGCAGGGGCATGGTCCAAAGAGCAAGGGTAGTTGTTGGACCAGTCTCGTGATAAGGGGTCCAGTGATATGAGAAATCATTGGTCCAGAGGGTCTGTTCGGCAACGAGAAGACCGAACAGTAGCAGCAAGGCACCAGGAGGTGCTCCAGAGTGGTCCAGAAATGGAAATATCCAATAAGGAAACAAGATCTGGAGGAGATACCCAATGAGAATGGGGTGAACGGCCAGCTTTGGAAAGAGTTCCTAAAAGGTCTAAAAGGAAATATGCAGTTATGGGAATGAGAATCCCTGATATTCTAAGTTCCCTTTACGAGAAAGGAAACTTAGGGAAGCAAGGTGGCTTGGACAACAAGTAGACATGGGTCTATAAATATGAGGTAAACCTAGAGGTAAAGGTACGCAATTCCTGGTTATTTGATTACTACCTACTGAGAATTAGGGTTTTCACTAGTACGAGATACTAACTTTGGCATCGGAGGGCCTTTGCCACGAGACGGCAAAGGTGCGCTCACCTTTTGTTTGTTTTATAGGTTTAACTCTGGCAGTGTGAGAAGTAGCCGTTACAGTTCTGTACTGTTCGAAGGCCTTTTTCGTTTTCTGCACTTACAATTGGCGCCGTCTGTGGGAAACGAAAGAGGTCCCTTTGAAAAAGCGACCATGGTGGAGGAAGATCCAAAGACCCCAGTTGACCCGAATAATCTGCTGGGTAGGGGAGGTGACAAGTCCCCGCCGGATCCTCCAAGAAAGCCCGATGGCGGGCGAGCGGGGAGGACCACGAGTAAGGACCGCCCCCTGGCAGTCCATGGCGACTCCAGAAACAAAGACGGACGGACGGCAACGGGATCCACGAGAAGGAGTAAGTCCCGCCGTGAGAGGGAGTCGGTGGCACGTTCGGCGTAAATAGCCGGGAAGATATCCTGGACAAAAGGAGACAGGAGATAGAAGAGTATGCTCGCTTTAAAAGGCGAGTATGAGATTCAACAGTTGGAGAGGATACGAGAACATCCAGAGGATTACGGGCTTTCACGAAGGAAGTCGGAAAGAAAGGTTGGATATGGTGTGCAGAGAGCTTCTTCACGAAAAGAAGAAGCAGGAGCCTCACTCCGAAACGGCCGAGGGCTTCTTCACGAAAAGGAGAAGCGGAGGCGAGGCTCCTCCCAGGAAGGAGGCGAGGAAGCACCACAGGGGCAGTACTGAGACCTGATTCCGGGGAAAGGAATAATGCGAGCTGCTAAGGTATCGGAGGAGGGACCATGTCTGCACGAAGCAGCATGGAGAGCCCTTAGCAACATAGCAACTTCTCCTTTTGCAAAGAGATTGCAGGAGGCAAGGTTGCCGGGCAGGGTGAAGAACGGGACGTTTATCCTGTACGAAACCAATGTAGACCCGGTGGCGCACATACAACATTACCAGCAGGCGATGTTTATGCACGACGGTGATGATGCAATCATGTGCAAGATGTTCCCATCTAGTTTGGGAAAAGTGGCCCTATCATGGTTCCATAAGTTGGGGCCGAACACCATACGAGGGTGGAGACAGTTGGCCGAGGAGTTCACTGCTCGGTTCCTGACGAGCAGGAAACCACCCAAAACTTTTGAGAGTCTCTCAGCTATGAAGCAAGGAGAGAGTGAGCCGATCAGGGACTACGCCAAGAAGTATTGGGAGACTTTCAACGAGATTGAAAGTTGCAGTGAAGAGTATGCAATAGCAACGTTCAAAACTGGGCTACCTGTTCGGGGAGAGCTGCGAAAGTCCCTAAACATGAGTCCAGTGAGCATGTTGGCAAAGTTGATGGAGCGGATTGAGCAGCACGCCAGGAACGAGGATGACATACTACGGGTAGACGGCAAGCTAAGTGCCGAGCAAGTCAAGGGACCCGCAAAGAAGGCAGATAAACCTGAACCCAAGACTTACAAAGAAAGAAAGGAGCACGGGTAGACTAAGAGAGAGTCGTACCGAGAAAAGCACGTCCCTGATCCGAAGTCGTTCTTCTCGGTGACAACGGTTTGGAAAGAACCAATTTATCGGGTTCTTTATCGGATAAAGAACCGCCCATACTTTAAGTGGCCTCCACGGCTGGAGGGTGACAAAGATGCAAGAAGGGCTACGAGTCAGCACTGCAGTTACCACAAGGACTGGGGTCATATGACGGAGGACTGCGAGATGTTTAAGCAGCACCTTGATGACCTGGTCTCACGTGGGTATTTGAAGGAGTTCATCCAGGAGGAGCACAAGGGTGCCGAGAAGGCAATGGAACTGGATTACGAGCAAAATCCGAGAGGTGTGATCCATATGATTCATGGATTGGCCACACCTTATACGAGAAATGAGGTGAGATTGTTCCAAAGGCAAGTGAAACACGACCAGCACGTGATGCGGTTGGGAAAGAAATGTGGACGTGAAGCAGAAGGGTGCGACAAAGGCATAGTCTTCACGGATGAGGGCCTGGGAGGAGTCCAGGTGCCGCACAATGATGCCTTGGTCAGAACCCTACGAATTGGGGAGTATGACATGGAGAGAATCCTGGTGGATTCAGGAAGCTGCACCGAGGTGCTTTATTACGACGCGTTCAAGAAGCTAGAATTGGTACAAGCGGACTTGGTACAGTCGGTAACTCCATTGGTGGGGTTCAGTGCAGGGGCAGTTTGGCCATTGGGTAAAGTGACCCTCCCTGTTCGGGCAGGAATAGTGGCACTGAGAACCGATTTTTTGGTAGTGGATGTGCCATCTTCCTATAACGCGATTATAGGAAGGACTGGGTTGCATAAGATGAGGGCAGTATCATCCACCTACCACCAGATGGTGAAGTTTCCAGGGTCCGCTGGAATCGAGAAAATAAGGGGAAACCAAAAGACGGCCCAACGGTGCTTGGTTTCCATCATCAAGAAGGCACCCAAGGCACAGTTGGTGCAGACCGTTGAAGTTAATAATCAGCCGACCATCGAGGATGTCGGGGGGAATCCAGCCGAGAAAGTGGTGGAAGGATTAAAGAAGATCCAGATCAACGAGAATGATCCAGAAAGGTATTTCCTGGTCGGGGAAAACTTGTGCAAAGAAGAGGAGGAGGAGTTGGTGAAGTTGCTCAAAGAGCACGTCGATGTGTTTGCTTGGGTGCCAGAGGAGATGCCTGGGGTGGATGCAAACATGATTTGCCACCACCTGAACGTGGACCCACAACACAAACCAGTGATGCAAAAGAAGAGAAGATCTGCCGTACAAAACATGTGGGCGCTGTCATCGAAGAGGTAGACCGCTTGCTCGGCGGCGATCCGAAGTGTATTACCGGGTGGTTGTCTAACACAAGTGGTGGTAAAGAAAAGAATGGGAAGTGGCGGGTTTGCGTCGACTTCACATGCAGATCTAAACAAGGCATGTCCAAAGGACAGTTTTCCCCTTCCACGGATAGATCAATTGGTGGATGCAACAACAGCTGGATATGGGCGTATGAGTTTCCTCGACGCTTACCGAGGATATCACCAGATAGCAATGTACGGCCCGATCAGGAGAAAACTTCCTTTATCACACCACGGGGGTTATCATCATTCTGATGTTATGCCGCTTTAGTAACCAGGAACGCTGGAGCAACTTATCAAAGATTAGCAACGATTATGCTAAAGAAGGCTGCTCGGCAAGACCATGGAGGTGTACATAGGCGACATGGTGGTGAAGAGCAAGGACAAACGGACCACATCGCTGATCCTGAAAGAGGCTTTTGAGATACTAAGAGAGTATAAGCTGAAGCTCAACGCCTCGAAATGTGCGTTTGGAGTAGGTTCTGGGAAGTTCCTGGGTCACTTAGTGACCATTAGAGGGATAGAGGCGAATCCCGATCAAATTACAGCTTTACAGGAGCTACAGAGTCCAAGGACCACGAAGGAGGTCCAGCGGTTGACGGGGATGGCGGCAACCCTTAACAGGTTCATTAGTCATTCGAGCGACAAGTGTAGACCTTTCTTTTAGTTGTTGAAGAAAAGAGAAGGCTACGAGTGGGGAGCAGAGTGTGAGCAAGCGTTCCAAGACCTGAAGAAATACTTGGCGGCAGCCCCGCTTCTGTCCACTCCTGAGCCTGGTGATATCCTAACCTTGTACTTAGCAGTGTCAGAGCATCTGTTAGCGCAATCTTATTGAGGAGCAAGGGATCCGAGCAAATCCTGTTTATTATGTAAGCAAGACGCTCTTGGGCCTTGAGAGGCGAGATATCTGCCCCTTGAAAAGTTAGTCCTGGCATTGAGGGCGGCGGCTAGAAGTTGCCCCATTACTTCCAAAGTCACAAAGTGGTGGTTTACACAGAGTTCCCATTGAAGTCATTACTCCGAAAGGCCATTTCTCGTGGCGAATATCAACCTGGTCGGTGGAGTTGAGCCAAGTATGATATTGATTATCAACCGCACACGGCAGTTAAAGGGCAAGTTTTAGCCGATTTCGTGGCAGAGTTTTCTCCACGATTGCTCCACGCCTCCTACGAGAAAAGAAGCGATGGGTCGAGCAATCGGTGAAAGCGAAGGGCATCCGCCGGCGAGGATCCTTTGGAATGGAAACTTTTGTTGATGGTTCCGCATGCAACACCGGATCTGGAATTGAGTGGTGTTTTCCCCTGAAGGAGTTATGATCGAGTTGTCCATGCGCCTGGGTTTCAGTGCGTCAAACGTGGCGGAGTATGAGGCACTCCTGGCCGGGTTAAGGCGCAAGAACCTTGAAGGTAAAAAGAATTCGAGTATTCGGTGATTCATAACTCGTGGTGAATCAGCTGTCCGGGGAGTATGAGGGCCGGAATGAGAAGATGGCAGCCTACGTGGAGGCAGCCAATGATTTGCTTGACACCTTTGAGAAGGTGCACATTGAGCAGATAAGCTCTGGACAGAACGCCCACGCTGACTCATTGGTTTGGTTAGCAGCGGCTGTGCCAACAGAGTTCATGAGGAAAGTGGCAGTGGACTATCTTGCCGAGCCGAGCATTGGGAGAAGTGTGGAAATGGTCTTGGACGTGAACCAAGGACCGAGTTGGATGGATCCAATAGTGGAGTTCCTACGAGACGGGACACTCCCCATAGATAAAAAAGAGGCTCACAAGATAAAAACAAAATTTGCAAGGTTTTGGCTATCACCAGAGGGGAAGTTGTACAGAAAGTCCTTCACTGGACCGTATTTGCTTTGTGTGCATCCCGAGATGGTGCAGAAATTCCTCCATGAAATACATGAGGGAACCTGTGGGAGTCATGCAGGTGGGAGATCCATTGCTCACCGTGCAATCACACAGGGTTATTGGTGGCCGCACATGCAAGAAGATGCAAAGGTGTATGTGAAAATCTGCGAGAAGTGTCAGAAGTTCTCGCCTATGATCCGAACACCAGCCGAAGACTTGGTGCCCTTGACAAGTCCCTGGCCGTTTGCACAGTGGGGAATGGACATCGTGGGTCCACTTCACAAGGCTACTGGGAACAGGAAGTTTCTGTTGGTGGCAACGGATTATTTTACCAAGTGGATTGAAGCAGAGCCACTGGCAAAAATCACAGAACCTATGATAGAAAGGTTCGTGTGGAAGAACATCATCACTCGATTTGGAGTGCCATATTCCTTGATCACTGATAACGGGTCACAGTTCCAGAAAAAGTTCAAGGCTTTTTGCGCCCAATATGGAATAAGGAACTACTATTCCACACCGGCCTACCCTCAGAGCAATGGACAGGCAGAAGCGTCCAACAAGACTATACTTGACGGGATCAAGAAAAGGTTGGACAAAGCAAAGGGCAAGTGGCCTGACGAACTGCCACTGGTCCTGTGGGCACACCGAACAACTCCTAGGAGGTCTACGGGAGAGACCCCCTATTCGCTAGCGTATGGAACAGAGGCTGTGATTCCATTGGAGGTTGGTTTGCCGACCAACAGGACCACATTGGTGGAAAGTGGGGGCAATGACAGAGCTCTGGAAATCGAGCTGGATCTCGCCGAGGAGAGAAGAGAACGAGCTCTGGTGCACCTGGCTTCGTACCAGGAGCAGCTGATGAAAGGCTACAACAAGCACGTCCACCCACGAGAATTTGGTGTTGGAGATCTTGTGTTAAGAAAGGTGCTCGGCAACACCAAAGTGGCCAACGAGGGCAAGTTGGGGGCCAATTGGGAGGGCCCGTATCTGTGGGCAGCATGCCCTGGAATTTCCGGATTCCAAAGCGAGCCTTCGGGTATTTCGTTCCCCGAAGCAAGGGCCCATAATCGAGGGAGCGCGAGCGGAGGGCAAGCGCTCGGAATACAGAGTCACCACTCCGGTTTGAAGGTCCGACACCCAAGGAACCGTATTTGAAGCACCTGCCGCGCTATTTGATTTGAAAAAGTGAAGGAACCAAATCCGTCATAACCATATCTGGGTTCGGGAGCCAGGTTACGAGAGAGGAAGGTTTTTAAGGCACCCCTCTCGCCCAATCCGGAGATCGGTCTCTACTTAGGCATTTTGTGAAAGTTTTTGTGATTCTTCTTCTTTAACCAATCTTAGCCAATTAGGAGGGGAGCAGTTAATCGGGGATTAAAAGTGTAAACACGATTTGCAAGATGTGTTTGTATTTGAGCATGGATGAATGGAATACTATGAAAAATGGGATAAAACTCAACCCTCTGATCAGAACATCAAGAATATTGCACAAGGTTTAGGCATGCCAACGCCATGGCCACCTTTGCATGCATGGATCTACGTACATGCAAAGAACCATCGCGTGTCAATTCTAAACACTCGCGCGAGTGTTTGTTCCACCACAAGTTGGATTTTAATCCCCTTCTGGGCTCTGGAAGGACCAGTGCTCACCCAGGGGGCAAACCAAGCAGTTGATATGTACTGGAGAGTAAATAATTATTACAATTTGAGATAAACAGAAACCAAATGAATTGAAAGGCAACCCTAAACAGTGGGGGTGAATAAACAAAGGCTTGAGCCTTAGTTGCCAAGCAAGGGAAGTTACTGGAAGATAAAGAACCATCGCGCGAGGCTGGAGAACCCTCACGCGAGTGTTCCTGACTGGACGTCCAGGAATTGCTTTGCATGCTTGGGGCTCTGAAACATACTCAGAAGCTTCCCAAAGGCATTCCAAACTAAATGATACTGCAAAATAAGCTAACTATGGCTTTTTCATGCAACACAGTGATCTAACAGCCCTAATATACTTAAAAACAGTAATAACAGTATGAAGGACTCAAAAACCAGGATACCCTTCCCCACTATGTTCATCATCACACAGACAAGAACAGTCGCGTGAGAGTAAAGAACAGTCGCGCGAGGGTTCGTAGTTGTAAGCCTCTTGTAACTTTGCTGACTTTAGGGCCAGAACTGGTATTGATTACCAGCCTTGGCCCTGACAGCCCCCCTCAGGGATCAGAACAGAAAGCAGGTAAATGTTTATACCTTTTGCTTGAGTTGGATTGGTTTGAACAAGGTGGTGTAGCTTTGAAAATGAGTGTATGTAGAACACAAGAGTGAGAGAAAAAACTGGAGTGGTTGAGGTTTTGTGAGCTTTGTGCTTCAATTAGTGCAATTTTTGTAAACCTTTAGCTATTGAAAGCATGGGGGGTATTTATAGGGAAATGCATGAGAGGTAGACATGGCCCAAAAATCAGCCAACAAGGCTGGTCAATCAGACTTGGTGGAGAAGGCCTCCAACAAGGTGCAAGGAGTGGTTGTGTTGGGAAGAGCCAACCATGCAGTCTACAACAGCTGTGCTGGTGGAAAACGGGGTTCCTCAGGCTTAATAGACCTCTAATCATCATAAAATCCAGCTGGAAATTAAGGATGGGGACAGGAGATAACACTCGCGTGAGGGTTCCAAACACTCGCGCGCGAGTTCTACAGATCACGCGAGGGTCAACGGTCAACAAATTGACTTTGACCCACACCTGGCGAAGAACACTCGCGTGAGGGTTCCAAACCCACGCGGGGTCAACTCTGGTCTAGGATTTTGACTTAGGGTTTCTGAGGGTAAAAGGTTCAAGAAGGGCTCCACACACACAAAGCTCAAACCATTCCAAACTCAAGTCCGTGTTCTAAATCCAATTTCATCATCGGAAACAAGAAACCGTAAAAGCGATCAGCAATCCGGATCGGGTGTCTCTGATAGTCCCCCTTTGGCGCAGCGGAGCACCATTGGCCCGATGCGTGTAACGTCAAAGGTTTCTAGACACCCTAAATCCGCCCAAAAGCCGATTTAATGGAAAACGCACAAATATATGAAAATACCGTGCACCGAAGAATGACCGGACAGATAGATCGTCACTGGTTAGATTGTTGCAGATTTAAAGTTGGGCGGATAGATCGTCGCTGAATTGAAATTGGACGGATGGATCGTCGCTGAATTGAAATTGGACGGATGGATCGTCGCTGAATTGAAATTGGACGGATGGATCGTCGTTGAATTGAAATTGGACGGATGGATCGTCGCTGAATTGAAATTGGAATTTTGCTCAGGTGTGCACGGGCGGACCACTGCTGGGGATGGAACATAACTCGAATTTCGACTGACTTATTCCCAAATAACTCCCAAACATGCCTCAAAAGCATAACAACACATCATGTACCATAACAGAGAGATGTGCATGACTGGCCCTGCACTGCTGGGGTAATGGGCCTGAAGCCCAAAACAAACCGTCGCGCGCGTGTTCGGAACCATCACGCGATGGTTTTCTTCTGAGGGTTTGGATCTGGATCGGCTCAGACCCGGCCCGTGCTCATTGTCTTCCCATATACGTCGCGGGGACGTTTTCAGAACCGCTCACAGACGGTTTCGAAGTTTCAAAACTTCTCTCTACTCCCAAACTCCCTAAAATCCCCCCCAAACCCTAAACTTCCTTCAGAAATCCAGCAAAAACAGGCACACCCACGTACCCATGGCAGACCACGGTGATGGCAGTGGTGAGGGAGAAGTCGTTGATCGAGTAGAGGATCGAGGAGGTCCAATGGGAATTGAAACAGGCGATCAAACGGCGTCAGAGGGAGCCGCGGGCGTGAGTGCAGTAGTAGCAGGCGGCGGCGATGGCGGAGCAAGCCAGCAGCAGGAGGTTAGCGATGAAGAGAACACTCGCACAACAGAGGAGAACCCTCACGCGACAGTTCTGTCAGCGACTATGGGGCCCATTTTTGAAGCAGAAGGTTCGGGCACAGTGGCCAGGGGCCCGCCCATGGCTGGTGGGAGTTCTGGTGGGCAGCGGAGGGGCAGTGGGTGACGATCCCGGGCCGAATGGGTCTCTGCCGAGGGACCCGGCGAGAGGCAAGGGCACTGTTATTGCGGAGGAGGAGCCCACTGAGATACTAGTTGAGTATAGGGAGCAGGACATAGCATTCCGACCAGCGGCATCGGCGGCCACATCGTCGCGCCATGTTCCGGTCACAAAACAAGATATTGCTGAGCACTTGCCCGACGATCGGCTTGCAAGGCTGTTGGAGGAGAATCCCGATGTTGGTGAGATGGTATTGAGGGCCAAGGAGGAGCGGGCTCGGGCCATCGCTGCATGGGAGGCAGCGGAGAAGGCCGAGAGAGAGAGAAAGGACAGGGAGGAGCCCTTGAGAGATATGGAGGCCGAAGAGAGGGCTGCCGAGGAGGCATTGGGACCTAGGGTGACAGCCGTAGCAGAGGCAGCAGCAGCGAGACGGCCTGACTACACATCGGAGACATACGTGCCCCCTATTCCACATCTGTTTGTGCCATCAGGTATTTCAGCATACATGCCACAGCGGTTAGAGTATGATGACGAAACAGTGCTGAGAGACCCTCTGATCCATATTGCAAACACTTGGGCCGAGGTGATTTCTGAAAACCCCCTTTGTACTTCAATTCCCGCTTTTACTTGCATGTTCAGTAAATTGTAGAGAAAAGCATGACATAACCCTTGTAGTAGAATCGCTAAATTGCAAACCATGTAAAACGCATGCAACGTAGAATAATAACTTGAACCAACCATCCAAACACTGCCTGCACCTAAACCAGAATCACGAGAATATAACCCTGAGAGACCATGCATGCAATAAGATGAACTTAAGAGCCATCGTTGCACCCCTGAATTGATTACCGAGAACTTGAAAATGAAAGCCATGCCTGCTAACATTTGCTCTGTTGCCTGATGACACAACCATGCCGAAAGCATGAACCAAAGAACCGACGTTACGCCCCTGAATTGATTACCTAGAACTCGAAAATGAAAGCCATGCATGCTAACATTTGCCCTGTTGCTTGTTTGTGTATTTGAAACAGGAGGGTGCAGTTCAGAGAGACATCCGGGGCTTTGGGGGTGCGTGCAGATCAGCCTTTGTATGAGGGTTTACCTCGGCGGGTGAGGACTTGGTGAATGCGGCCAGGCTTTGGGGAGTTTATCGGAGTGCTGACGAGGGCGAGCAATGATCGCCGTCTTGGTGGCGCTTGCAGAGAGATGGAAGGACACTACCAATACCTTCCATCTCCCCCCTGGAGAGATGACAGTGACGCTGCAGATTTTACACGATCACGGGGTGAGAGTTGGAGGAGAGCCCATTCCTTTTGATTCAAACATTCAGAATGATCGGGCATTGGAGTGGTTTTTGGGTGATGCACCCAAGATTGAGGAGGGATGGCCAAGTATGAGCAATTGAAGAAATACCTGAAGAAGAAGTAAACACGGAGGAGGAGGCGGAGCAAATGGCAGGGCATACTTGCTGTATCTCTTTGGTGCTACCTTGTATCCAAACAGGCGCAGAGTACACTTGTCTTATCTACCGCCCTGAGGGATCTGAGGACGACTTCACGCTTTGACTGGGGTGGAGCGCTGGCTACTGCTTACACTTTCATGGGCAACTCGTCGAGGACGGGGAAAAGCTGCTGGCTACTGGAGAATCTGGGAGGTAAAGTAACATAGCACAACTTCTATTTACTTGCATTGTTTGTTGATCTGTTTCCATAGCCTGTTTGCATACATATCATAATATCCTGTGATTGATGAATACGTTTGCTTAACTTTGAACAGCTCTGGGCTTATGAAGGTTTTGCGGATGTATCCGCCTCAGTGCAAGCATCCCGACTTGAGCGTTCTCCTTTGCGCACTGAAGTGGAGTAAGAAGATGATGGGGCCGAAGGAGGGTAGAGGCCAACTGGACGCCTTCAGACTGTATTTGGATGAGCTCAGGGCCGAGCAGGTATACCATAAAACCCTCATAATTAAAACACTATGAATTGCTTTAATGCTGCCGCTGACCAATTGCCTCAATTGCCTGTTGACCTGTGTGTAGGTCAATTGGAATCCTTGGAGAATGGCTGGAGCAGAGCCTGAGTACCTGGCCGAGAGCAGGGTCATTACCGCCAGCAGGGTGTTACTTGAGTCGGCCTTTGGCTGGCAGTGGTACCTTGGAGACCGGGTGTCACGCCAGTCTCGCGTTCCAGGTGCCAGGGCGACTTCCACCCCGAGCTTCACATACGAGTACATACACCCGGGCTGAGCTGGAGAGGTTCACACGGCCTGATACAGAGCTGACACGATACCTTCGCCCAGAGATGGACTATGCGGAGTACCAAAGAGACCGCTTGGCGAGGCCATTGGGTGTTCGGGCTTTCAAAGACGTGCGGAGTCAGGCACGCGGGGCTGCCGAGGAGAGGAGAGCTGTCGGAGAGAGAGCAAGAGGCGGCGAAGGCCGAGTCAGGTATCATGCAGGCGTTCCTGTGAGAGGTGGACCCCCGGAGATGTCATGGACAATTCCCGTTACGGATGCACAAGGCAATCTAGCTGAGATACATTTAGTGCCTGCCAGAGTCGAGCCACCGCCTGTGACTGTGCCGGTATGAATCTTGTTTATACTTTAATACATGCGCCAATATTGAATATGTTTGATGATACAGAATTGCCTTTGCAGGCGCCCGCTGAGTGGGTGAATGAAGCTGTTCGCCGTATGCTGGCTTTGGAGAATTTGGTTAGGCGAGCAGCTGGCGGCTTCCAGTTAGAGCTGCGCTATCCAGCACCTACTGCCCCACAGGCTCAGCGAGCTGCTGGCAAGAAACCTCAGGTATACAACGATACATTCCTGCTTTTGATATTTGATGATGTACCTCTGTTTTCGATACATATGCTTTAGATTGCTCGCAATAAAATGTACCTGTCATTCAAACACATGATATATGCAATACACAATATGCACAATGTATTCTAATGCTTCACATAATATGATAATGCAGGCACAGGGACGGGCGACTTCTAGGAGCAAGAGGACACGGTCTCCTCCGCAGAAGAAGTTAGCAGCCAGGACTCCTATACCGGCAGCCACACCACAGCGACAAACTAGGAGTTCACAAGCAGCTGCTGCAGGCAAAGAACCAGTTGGACAGGCGATGGCACGTGCTGAGGAGCGATTCCGCATTGCGATGCGCCAAAGACCATCATCGGAGGAGCATCGAGCCCCAAAGAGACCCAAGCTGGTATTGCTCCCAACTTCCGAGGACGAGGAGGAAGATGACGGAGATGAGGAGGAAGACGAGGAAGAGGAAGAAGAGGAGGAGGAGCACACATCCGCCCGTAGCGATTCTGATGACTCAGTCGACGATCCGGCGTACAGGGAGGAGCCCAAGGATGGAGCTGATGACGATGATGATGGTAGTGATGATGATGGTGGCCGTACGGGCCTGAAAGACTGGCTTGGAGGCGAGGATTGAGATTGAGAGCCTCTTTATTTTCTGCACTTTACTTTACTTTTGGGGCCTGCGTGCCCAAGTAGGTAGATAGAGGGCGGATGTGCCCTAGATACTCTGATACTTGTTTTAGCTTCTGGAGGCCTGCGCGCCTTTTCGCTGGATGGGCGGATGTGCCCGCACTACTTTTGATGGTTTTTGATGGTTTTTGATCGGCCGGAGCACCACAGATACAGTACTTTCCTTTGATTTGGTCTGACACAGTACCCTTAGTTATAAAATTTGCATTTTCATTGGTTTATTTGCTCTTTATATGCATAAAAGAGGTAAAACACGCACCACTAATACCAAACTTGCATTGAACACACCGAGACTGTCCACAGACACAGATATATGTACAGGAGTGACTAGCTCGAAGGAAAACGCAAAATGTACCCTAGGACACAGCCAGGATACGAGGATACGGCAAATTAATGAAACTTTGGGTTGAAATACTTGACTTTGATTGACACTGATACTTCCATAATATCAAGCACACACAACGTGACTTGCACAAGTTGACGGAATCGAGAAAAAACGTCCCGAAAAGGGAAAAATACCAAAAAGTGTCCAAAGGACACAAAAGGGACATGAAAGGGACACGAGACAGCGAAACAAGACTCAATTATGTCCCGGACTGAAACCGACACCTCCGTACAGTCACATACGCTCCATATGACCTGTGCGGCATGAAAGAACCTGGCAAAACCCTCCAGAATGGATTTCGAACCTCCAAAACTTTGATTTTAGCTTGAAACGGGCCGCTGAGGGTCCAAAATCTTCATTGAGCGCAAGATTTCGAATCCGATGCTTGCACACAGTCATATATACCCATTATGACTTGCTGGAACCAACAAAAGTGCCAAAGACCCTCTGAAACCAAAAACGACCAAAAATGGACAGTAGCTGCCAGAATCTGTCAATATTGCAGGAGAACCATCGCGTGACGGTTCATAATAATTGCGCGAGTGTTTGGTCGCGCGCGAGGGTTCTCGAATGCTCGCGCGAGTGTTTGGTCGCGCGCGAGGGTTCTCGCATGCTCGCGCGAGTGTTTGTCCCTGTCAGGCCACCCTCTTTTGACCAAACCAACTTTTGAAGGCACCAGAGGCCCTGTCACCAACCACCAACGTCCTGTAGACCATCCTGCAGTTTGCAGATTTGTGTGTCCTTACATGGCGAGGTGTCCCTATTTTTCATGAATCTTGACCCTTGGTATGAGAACCGAGGATGATATTTTGAGAGACTTTGCCTATAAAGGCATGGTATGCATGGCAATGCCAAAAGCATTCCTTCCTCTGAAGTCCAGGAGTACCCACTTTACCCAAAATGGAAAGTCCGTTAGCCGCCATACTTGATCCGTGGCTGACCCGTCCCGAAACCATCGACTGGGAAAGCCCTCGTTCCCAATGCCTATCTTCCATTCGTGACCTCCGATTCATGGAGGCACGACCTGAATTTCTTGAGGCTGCGTTGGTGTATTGGGATCCTGCCATGCACGTTTTCCGCTTTTACGATGACGAAATGTGCCCGACAGTGGAGGAGTTCCAAACCTACCTTCGAGGATTCACTGATTGTGAAGTCCTCGCCATTCCTCCGTTCCAGGAGGATATGAGCCAACTCTTAGAGGCAAAACTCAACATTCCCGAAGAACTGTCAGCAAGCATAATCCAAGATGGCAATCTCAACATTATCCGTCTTATCGAGCTGTATGGTCCCGAAGGTGCCTTAGGAGACTACGCAGGCCCACAGACGCTTCGTGCTCTCGGTCTGCGCACTGGCTGCCTACATGCTGATCCCTGCTAACGGAGAAGTTAGCCCAAGCATAGTGAGCATGGCGTTACAAATGGACGCTCGAAAGAACATCATGCCCGCCGTTCTAGCGGAAACCCTCATAGGCTTGGATTTAGTGAAAAGCGGCCAAGCAAGTTGGTTCAGCGGATGTCCTCTCCTGCTCCAGGTAGGTTCTCACTCAACTCACTCTTTCTTTATGCACACACTTTCTCGTTTTACCTCGCGCTCAGGCTAGGATCGCCGGACAAACCTCACTTGTTTTTTCACTCTGGCTGTATCTGACTTCGTACTTGTTTTTACGCTCAGCTTTGGCTTTCAGACAAGGTGGGTGTACTTGAAGCTCCGGAGGCCGGCTTCGAAGATTTCCCAAGGCAACTGGTCGAGAGACCGATGGTGTACCCTGAACTGACGGTTGATATATGGTATGCCTTTCTGAATGACATGCAATCAGAAGACATAGTCTGGAGATGCCCATGGCTGAACCTGCCGGCGATGACTGTAAATTCCGCGGGGTTCAAACGAGTGATCCTTGCTGGGCTGACGAGCTTCACCTTCTATATACCAGGACGGACGCTTCGACAGTTAGGCAGAAACCAAGAAAGCAGGTGCTTTGGGAAAGAGCGCTTCAGGCTTCCCACATTTGATAGCCACAACCTGCAAGCCTATGAGCACAGCTGGATTAACAGAGAACTAGAGGAGGCTCTCCCTGATCCCATTACGTGGTTGGAGAGCCGTTACGTGAAATGGCTTCGCAAAGAAGTCTATACTCGACTAGGGGGATACTTCTGAAATCCACCAAAACCGAGTTTGCATCAGAAATAAGCTCTAGGTCGTTGGACTGTCTGAGCCACGTTCCACCCTTTTGCATGCTTATTATGTAAGTTGTATGGCTTTTAAGCCTGGCTCGTTCAATGAAATAAACACTCGTATGCTAACCAAGAACCGACACCATTTCTCTAAGCCCGAAATCCGTCATCGAAAAATGCAATTTACGCAAACGAGACTTCCATATGACCATGAGGTTCCATAATGGCCTGCTGGAAACATTCAGCGTCCGAAAACTGACTCGAGTCGAAATACGAAAAACCACCCTCCAAAAGTCAGTAGGCTGCTCATTTCTGGCCAAAAGAGGCCAAACCGTCGCGTGAGCATTCCACAATGTCGCGCGAGGGTTCATCCCAGTCAAAACTGCCAGCTTTGATTCAAAAAGGTAGAGAAATGTGGGTCCTTACATTACTCTGGTCGTCCTGGAGTTCAAAAAGTAGGGAAGAGCAGAGAAATGAAGTTCAGGGATACCCCAATAAGTGAGCCCTTTGGGTGTAAGATTATGCCACCTTGCCTGACATCCTGCATGGGCACAGGGATATTTTCCCCTTCATTTGGCTATAAAAGAGGACTTCTCGGAGGCATTCAAGGCACCTCTCCCACAGAAAACTTTGCAAACCACAAGCAAATGGCAAACCATCTTCCAGCTCTAATTGATCCATGGCTAGAAGCCTTTGTTGCAACCAATTGGCTATCTTTCCGAACGCATGGGCTAGCCGCGGTCCGTTTCCTCCGAAACATACAGCTTCACCCCGCAATCTTGCAATCGCTATGCAGTTCTGGGATCCGAGTATTCATGTGTTCAGGTTTGGAGACAACGAGCTGTGCCCAACTGTGGAAGAATTCCAAGCATACCTCCAAGGCTTCACCTCCCATATGATTGTCGTACCACCATACCGGAAGAGCATGTCCAAACTTCTAAAAACCAGCCTGAATATCACCTCAGGTGCAGCTGAAAGCCTGCTGAGCGGCGAGCAGATAAACATCATGCGCTTGATGGAATGGTACGGGCCTGAAGGCGATACCAGCGACCTGGCTTGGCAAGCTCGCCGTCGATTCGCGCTACTGATTAGCGTGCTGGCCGCATACTTGTTGGTATCCCCGACTGGACAAGTCAAACCTTCTCTGGTGAGTGTGGCCACTCAGCTGGGCGGTCGAAGGAATGTGGTGCCAATGATTCTCGCCGAGACACTCATGGGGCTAGATTTAGTAGCAAATGGGCAAACCATGGTATTTGGTGGCAGTCCGTTGCTATTGCAGGTAAACTCTCACTCAGCTCACCTTTTTCCGGTTTTCAGACATTCTGTTTTTACCTCAACACTCGGCTAAGGTTATATCAGAGCTCCTTACTTGTTTTTCCGCTCAAGTCTTAAGTGGCTCCTTACTTGTCTTTGCCACTCACGCAGTTGTGGCTATCGGACAAGCTCGGGTTGATTGTAGCCCCGGAGGTGAATAGGCCCCGCTTACCCGGGCAAATGCACCAGAGAGAGATGCTGTTCCCAGAGATGCCCACAGAGGAGTGGTTTCGATTCATGAATGAGCTACCATCAGAGGAAATCACCTGGAGGCACGGAGAGTTGAATATCCCAGATATGACCGTGAAATCTGCAGGTTATGAAAGAGTGGTGATTGCTGGTCTGTCTAGTTTCACATTCTACATTCCTGGCCGTATCCTTCGGCAATTCGGGATAAGCCAAGGATTTCACAGAGCCGGAGCGGAGACCTTCCATGTTCCTGCCTTCACTGCACAAAACCTACTTGGGTATGAACGTAACTGGGGCTTGAGGGAGCTCGGCGGACCAGATCCAGATTTTAGCACAGAGCTAACCAAACGCTACATAGCATGGTTAAGGAGAGAAATTAAAAGAAGACAAAATGCAGACTGACTCCCGACATGACCCTGATGTTCTAGAATAAACTGTGAGCCCGTGAGGGCAGCTTAGCATTTCATTCTGTTTTTATGCTTTAACTGTTTTGAAAGCCTGCTCAGCCTGTGTAATAGAAGTAGTAGTTTTGAAATAAAATCGAGAGATTAAGAATTTTCCCTTTTGGGTCCAAGTTTTGAACAACGCCATACATTGAACACACCCTTCGGAAAAAGAAACCCTGGATCAAGTTGATTGATTATGACCGAATCTCACAGAGAGATTGCCTACGTATCCTTTTTAAGGAATCAGGTCAAAACGTAGTTCAGGCTAAGGTTCGCTCGTGTATTTTGACTCTCCTTTTATGCTCTAACTTTTGCCTAGGACCGCCCATTCGGGTTTTCAGCCTAGCGAGCTTTTGATTGTCGCCCATTTATTTTTGCCTAGACCGCCTCCTTAGGTTTTCGGTCTAGCGGGCATGCTCTAATTTTTGCCTGGAACCGCCCACCCTTGTGGTTTTCGGCCCAGCTTCTCTCAGGGATAGTAACGCTTGAGTTGATCCAAGTTGACTAGAGTGTTGAACTTGTTGCCGTCCAGATCCATAAGTTGAACCGCTCCCCCAGAGAGGATAGTCTTGATAAGGTAAGGCCCTGAACGTTTCGGACGGAACTTACCGCGGAGATCAAAGATGGGAGCCCGGATTTCCTTGGTGACCATGTCCCTTTCGACTAAGTCGCGAGATTTTACCTTTTTGTTAAAAGCCCGAGCAATCCGACGCTGATACCCCTGAACATGATACAAGGCACGGAGCCTCCTCTCGTCAAAAAGCATGAGCTCAACAAACCTCCCGCTGAGCCATTCAGATTCAGCGAGCTCTGATTCTACCATGATCCTCAAAGATGGCACCTCAAGCTCAATTGGGAGTACCGCTTCCATCCCATAAACCAGAGAGTAGGGAGTAGCCCCTGTTGACGTTCGAATTGATGTTCGATACCCCCAAAGAGCTAGAGGTAGCTGTTCGTGCCAGTCCCTGGCGGACTCCGCAGACTTCTTGATGATCGTTTCGATGTTCTTGTTGGCAGCCTCAACTGCCCCGTTGGCCTGCGGGCGATAAACCGTCGAATGGTGTATCTGAATCTTGAACTCATCGAAGAGCTCTAAAACTCTGCCCTTGAAGTGAACTCCATTATCTGAAACAAATGCCTGTGGAACACCGCATCGGTAGATAATGTTCTTCCTGATGAATTGTGCCACCTGAACGGCAGTCAAGGTTTTGTAAGATTCGGCCTCCACCCACTTAGTGAAATAGTCTATCGCGACCAAGATGAAACGGTGACCATTTGAAGCAGACAGCCTGATCATGCCGATGACATCAATACCCCATACGGCAAAGGGCCAAGGCGACGTCATGCCAAACAACTTGGAAGGTGGAACGTGCATAAGGTTGGCATGGATCTGGCACCTGTGACAACGGCGAACATAATCCACACACTGTGATTCCATAGTGGACCAAAAGTAACCCTGCCGTAAGATCTTCCTAGCAAGCATGACACCACTCATATGAGGACCGCAGACCCCTTCATGAACATCTTCCATTACTTTGGTGGCTTCAGCACCACTGACACACAGCTTATGCATCCCACAATGGGACCTCCTGTAAAGCTTCCCTCCGCAAATGATGTATTGGGCTGCTAGCCTTCGTAATGCAAGCTGATCCTTGTTGGGATGTCTCAGCTGGATATTCGCCCCTTTCAACGAAGTTCCATATATCATGGTACCAGGGTAGGCCATCATTGATATCGTCGATGGAGCTAACATACTGGTAAGCGGGGCAGTCCCGCTGTTCAATCAAGATGGGGCGAAGCTTAACGCCCAACGGGAGTTCAACCATGGAGGCCAAAGTCGCCAAAGCGTCGGCAAACTGATTTTTCAAGCGGGGAATGTGGGTAAAAGTCACTTTATTAAAACGAGGAATAAGATCTTCCAAGTCCTGATGATATGGCTTCAATCTCTCCTCACGAACTTTCCAATCCCCGTTGGCCTGAGATACAACAAGGTTAGAGTCGCCAATAACCTCGAGCTTTTCAACTCCAAGTGCTAAAGCTGCCTCCATGCCGACAATACAGGCCTCATATTCGGCTTGGTTATTTGTAACATCGAAATTGAGTTTGAATGCAAGCGGAATACGAGAACCGTCAGGCGTTATCAGCAAAACCCCAATCCCATATCCTTTCTAGTTGGCCGCCCCATCAAAATAAAGAGTCCACACGTCGTCCACTATCGTTAGGACCTCTTCATCTAGAAACGTAAAGTTTGAGTCTTCTGGCCCATCGACGGGATGATCGGCTAAGAACTCTGCCACAGCACGGCCTTTAACTGACTTCCTTGTGACATACTCAAGATCGAACTCAGCTAGCAAGAGCAACCAACGTGCTAACTTACCAGTAAGTGCTGGCTTCTCAAACAGATACTTGAGAGGATCCATCCGAGAAATCAACTTCACTTGGGGATAAGCCGGCATGTAGTGTCTCAACTTTTTGGAAGCCCAAACAAGAGCCCAACATGTTTTCTCCAAAGCGGTGTAGCGTTCCTCGCACCCAACCATCTTCTTGCTTAAGTAGTAAATGGCCTTCTCGACACCCTTATCTCCTTCCTGAGCTAGCAAGCAACCCATAGAAGAGGGATTGACAGACAAGTAAAGGATCAAGGGTTTTCCAGGCACTGGCGGCATCAAGACCGGAGGATTCTGAAGGTATTTCTGAATAGACTCGAAAGCTGCCTGACATCTGTCGAACCATGCAAACGGTGTGTTCTTCTTGAGTAGACGAAACATCGGCTCGCAAGTTAAGGTCAACTTGGCGATGAATCTGCCGATGAACTGAACCTTCCCAGAAAGCTTCGCACTCCCTTTTAGGATACGGTGGCTTCATCTCAAGCATTGCCTTGATTTTTGATGGATCGACTTCTATACCCCGGGTAGTAATCATGAAGCCAAGCATCTTGCCCGCTGTGACCCCAAAGGTGCATTTCTGTGGGTTGAGCCTCATGCGAAATTTACGAAGCCTCTCGAAGAACTTCCTTAGGACAGGAATGTGTCCCTCTCGAGTTTTTGATTTGGCAATCATGTCATCGACATAGACCTCCACTTCCTTATGTATCATGTCATGCAAAATGGTCGTGGCAGCCCGTTGATAAGTAGGTCCGGCGTTCTTCAACCCAAACGGCATGACCAAATAGCAGTAAGTCCCCCACTCGGTGATGAACGTTGTCTTCTCACGATCCTCGGGTGCCATGAGGATTTGGTTATAGCCTGAAAATCCATCCATGAATGAAAGCAAAGCATGCCCGCCGTATTATCCACAAGCTCATCGATGTGTGGCAAGGAAAATCATCTTTGGGGCTTGCTTTGTTCAAGTCCATGAAATCGACACAGACTCGTATCTGTCCATTCTTTTTAGGAACCGGAACAATATTAGCAACCCAAGTAGGATACTGAGAAACCATGAGAAAACCAGCGTCGATCTGCTTAGTAACCTCATCCTTAATCTTCTGTACCCAATCCGGCCTCATCCGCCTGAGCTTCTATTTGACAGGTTTAGCGTCTGGCAGCAAAGGGATACGATGCTCCACTATTTCGGGATCAATACCTGGCATGTCTTGATGAGACCACGCGAAGACATCAATGTATTCAGTGAGCAAGTCTTTGAAGTCACGATGCTCTTCTGGTGAAAGTGTTGAGCCCACTTGAACCATTCGGGGATCGTTCTCATCTTTCAAGTTTATAGAAACTATTTCTTCTTTTAACGGCTGAGCATGCCTTTCGTCTTCCCTGTCGATGAGGGCACGGATTTCCTTGGGAATATCCCCGTCGAAATCCATCCCTTCATCGTCGGGGTCAACACAGTTTATATAAAGATCATGCAAGTAGTCAGAAGATGCGTCATTCATTTCACAAAACCCTTCAGGGTTGCCAAGTACAAGTGAATCAAACTCAAAATAGAAGCTATGACGTGGAGGGCCCAGAGGCACAAACTCCGACTCAGAGCTAGATTTAGACGACTCACTGGACTCCGACTCTGACTCAGACACAGACTCAGAAGTGTCGTCAATGCAAGTTAAGCGTGGTTTGAAAATGCAATTTTTAAGACTGCCCTTGGCTTCCACAATGAGCGATGTCGGATCCTCCAGAACATCTGACCCGAGCATGAACACTTCAGCTTCCTCAACCTTCTCAGTTAAACCCGCTTGGGAGAACTCCTGGAATAACAGCTCCAAGCTCCCCTGATCAAAAGTCCCCAGCCAGTCAAACTTCAACCTTGGTTGAGTGAGCTTCCTCTTGAATTCCGCCTTCTCTGGCTCTTCATCAGTTGATGACCAGGTGTCATTAGCAAAAACCTCGAAACCTGGCAGCTCTCCGGTCTCGGGATTGATAAAGCGCTCACTTTTATCGATATAAAGTGCCTTCCCGACTTGCGCCTGCAGTAGGTCGAGATTGCCATAGAAAGTACGAGGTTTTCCGTGTGTTTCCTTCTCTTGGCATTATTGGCGAAGCGGTATACCCCAACCAAGCGCCCCTCACAAAAGGAAAGACGAGGAACTCGGGACTCCTGCCGACGAACCCCTAAACCTGCACCAGGAAAATAAGACATCCTTAGCATAATGTCCATTGCAAGAGCTGATAAGAAAGTCCCCATCCACATTGATAGCCAAAACAGAACCGAGTGTCGAACGAGAAACCCCAAGGTCAACATCTTCTCTTCACCATGCATAACACCCAAGCAGAAGTCCCATCTCCGCCTTAAGCGGGCGGATACCGAGTCCCCGCAAATGGTCGGGCGATGGTAGTCCCACATGACTTTACGGTGGAGAGTTGATGGCACGACCATGATGTCGGACCGATGAAGCCATGGCCGGCCCAGCACAGTAGGTTGAAAGTGGCGGGAATGTCGACTACGTGGAACTCAACATCCATTTCAAAGCCCTCTGTATCAAGCTTGAGCATTAAAGTTCCCTCGACCATACGGCGGGTACCGTCATAGGCCTTGACGGCCAGGTTAGAAGGTGCAAAGTCTTTTTTGGCGAAACCCAATCGGTAGGCCACCCTCATTGGACAAACATTAATGGCTGAGCCGTTGTCAATGAGGACAGTCGGGACCCAGAGTCCGCGAGACTTAACTGTAATATGGAGGGGACGGTTGTGATCAACCCCTTCGACTGGTAAGTCCTTGTCAGTAAAGACGACGGTGTGCTTGGAAGTAGGAGGAAGGATGAGAGATAACATCGCCTCAGGAGTGACATCAGCTTGAATCTCGAGACAGGCGAGAGCTTGGCATAACATCTGACGGTGCTCTCGGGAGGAACAGATCAGTCCCCAGATGGATATTGCGACAGGAATTCGCTCCAATTGCTTCCGGATAAGATCCGTACTTGGTAATTCGAGTGGCGCAGTCCCAGGAAGGGGCTCCTTACTTGGGTTAGAAGGGTTGGAGGAAGTCCCAACTTGCAGATTTGCAGGTTGGAATATTCGTCCACTCCTCGTAACATTATGCACATTTCCTGAAGTAGGCACAACCTGAGGATCTTCATTCACATCCCAGAGATCAGCAGGGACTTCCCCCAGCTTACGCTTCCCTTTATCAGCGGCCGTTACAGATTTCGGTACCTCCATATCTATCCCCAAGTCCTCTGCCAGATCTTTCATCAAAAGTGAGTCCCAGAAACTCACATCAACAACCGTCGCCACTTCAGTAACGGGCTCCGGATTGGCCGTAAACGGGACGTCCCATAGTCCACCCTCTACCAAGGAGCGGTTAACTGCCCAGACTTTATTCCCTACTTGGATATCGACGACCTCGTCAACGTCCCACAGGTTAGCGGGAGGAATAAGATCGGTCACCATGATACTGCAGTCGCTATTGCTCGGATAAGGAACCACAGGGCGGGGAAGTCTCTCATCAATGATGTAAGAACAAGGGTCGTGATCAACATCACAGACCGAGTCGAAGACCAAGTTGAAAGTAGAAACATGATCTCCCAAGACACGAGGCTCTTCCTGAAAAAGGTCATCCTCCACGTAATGCTGTAGGTAATCAGGTATAGCATAACCTTGCTGAGGGTTAGGATCCAAAACCACAGGATCCTGCCAGATCGGTTCAGGGTCCCAATTATACTCTTCTTGAGGGACAATAGGTTCAGCCTGATGGAACAACATGTAAAGGGAGAATTCGTCCAAAGGATCGATCATAGCAGCTTCATGGCCAGCCATCCATCCATCATACCAGGCTTGGTCAAACGGAAGATATTCAGGCTGCTGTGGGAAACCATCCAGTTCGAGTGCTGACCACTCATTGAATATCGGAGTGGCATAATCCATGTTGTCGGCGATGGCCCAACTTATGGCTTGCATGTCAGCCTCAGGAGGAGGGGCCCTGAATGGCAACTAGTTCGTCAAACAGAGAGATGGGTTAGGGTCCGTTGTAGTGAAGTATGGACTGTCAAGGGAAGAGGCAGAACTGAGCTGCACGGCAGGGACTGGCTGATGAGAAAGATCACTGACAGATGCCGTCAATACAAAAGTCCCATTCTACAAACGTGGCAGTGGCACATCGGTGTCAGTAACCTGGCCTTCCTCTACTCGTAAATACGAGACTTCAGCAAAAGGCTCGGGTGGAAAAGATACAACCGGCCTGGGTTGATCTGCAGAGATTATATGGCTAGCGGGGTCAAATGAGGCAGGGTTGAGGTTGATTTGAGTGGAGCTGAGGGATATCTGGCTGATATGAGGGACAGCTTTGTGGTTTGGCAAGGAATTGGAGAGGATGTTTGGCTTTTGAGACGGTGGAGGTGGTGCCTCGAGGGTCCCGTCATCTATGAGATCCTGAATCGCATGTCGAAGGCGAAAGCAAGAGTCTGTAAGATGACCAGCTCCCTGATGGTAAGCACAGTACAGGTTGGGTTTGAAACTTGCCGGGGGATTTTTGGGTAAAGGCATTGGATCAAGTGGCTTCAGGTGCCCAGACTTAACCAATTTCTCCAAAACCGAGGACAGGGATGCCTCAATTGCAGAGAAGCTGCGGGGCTGGCCGCGGGGCCGGTTGTTTTGTGGTGCTTGCACTTGATTGACATCAGAGATGTGGTTAGCAGTGTTGGAAGAAATGGTGTTTGTGCCGCTGGTTGCTGTATTCGAGTGAGTCCCACTCCCAAATAGAGCATTGGTGTTTCCAGAGTAAGCGCGAGGCTTTGCTTTCGAAGGGTTAGAAACCTCCCCTCTTGACAGTATCCCACTCTGCAGAGCATCCTCGATGGCCAAGCCGGAATCGAAGAAGGTCTCGAAGTTTGCAGATGCTTGAGCAAGGACCAGGTGCTTAGCATAGTCCGGTTGGAGATTCCGAGAAATGATGCGAAGTTGATCTTTCTCGCTGGGGCGATCAGTCATCAATGCAGCCTTGGCTCTCCATCTCTTGACAAAGTCAGCAAAGGTCTCCTTTGCTTCCATTTTTGTAGATTCCAACTCCCGTATGGTCATCTTCAGTTGGGAATTATAACTATACTGCGAAATAAACGCAGCCCCAATATCCTCCCAAGTCCTCCTCTTGGCTATGTCGAGTGACAAGAACCAGTGAAAAGCAGGGCCTGAAAGGGTTTGGGGAAAAGCTGTGACATGGCTTCGGGCTCAACTGACAGGAGCTTCATAGCAGCATGGTAACTGTAGAGGTGGGTCCGTGGATCACCACTTCCATCGAACTTTGCCAAGTCGGGCATCTTGAATTTCTCAGGGAGCTTGGCATTAGGGTACAAGCAGAGACGATCTAGGTCAATCCCTCCAGCTTTGACCTTTTCTGCTTTGGCAATGGATTCCTCAAGAAGGGCCATCTTGGCCGTAAGAGCAGCTATGTCCGGATTCATCGTATTGCCTGCAGGATTTGCATTGATAGCAGGTACATGAGCTCCCCTAGGGTTGGGTTGAACAATGAGACGCCCTTCGTGATTCGGGTCTGGGATCAGAACAGGCTGCTCCTGGTTACCCTCATCGTCCTCGTCTTCGGTCTCGAGCGGAGGCGGAAGACGAGTGTTGATAAGGTCATTGAGACGGGTAATGTTGGCATCAGTCTGCGCCGATCTCTGTTGCATCGTAGTGATACTATTCTGGAGATTCATAAGCATGTCTTCCACAGTGAGTGGCTGATGAGGCGGTGTTCCGGCCATGTTGGGATTTCCAGGAGTGCTTGCAGCTAAAGAAGGAGCTGGGGTCACCGGTTCTTCGAAGATTGATGGTGAGCTTGCCTGTAAAGCGGCCAATGAAGAAAGCGGAGAGTCTTCCGTTGTGACTGATTGGGGTTGCAACCTAACAAGCCTTTGACCCGGATTTCGTTGCTGACGTTCCCAAGCGGGTTTATAATCTTGCCTCGATACTTTCCTTGGAGGTGCAATGGCTCAGAATTCTTTTGCTTTCAGAGAAAAGAGAACACCGAGATAAGGGGCACGCTACTTTAATAAAAGACTAAAGCGTAAATGCAGCCTGCGTCGTCCGTGTCCCCTAGACTCTAGAACCAAAAGACGAGTCTGTCTTGATTTTAACGGAACACTGCCAAAAATCCTCAGAATTCTTTTCGGATAAGAATCCTTGCTTGAGGGGAATAGGGCTACAGGATGTCAAAAGAATCCTACACCTTTGGCAATTATGCTAATTAGGGTTTCAATTTTTGAAACAGGAATAACTCGGTATGAATGTCATGATACCATAACCAAAAAAATGGCGTGGGCGGCACAGCGCCGTTAGCCAAGCGGTGTAAATGACGAGGCACTTGTTACCTTTTTTGGTGTAAGCATCATGGCATTTTCTCCATTATTCCTCGTTCTTCGTTTTGAAACCTTAAGCAGGTAAAGAGACAAAGGCGTAGCAATTTCTGATTTCCTAAAGTTCCTTCCCCCCTGAGGTTTTGATTTAAAAAAAACGTGCATCATCGAGATGCATGACTCTTCATCGGGTCCGCAGTGTCCCTTGTAACTTTAAGATAGACTTGTCTTTAAACAAGAACCTAGAAGTCGCCCTAAAGCAAGCTTCTACGCAGAATGATATGAATGAGCAGAGCATGCGATATAGAAGCAATAACACGTAGACAGTATATGGGGTTAGATGCATTTAGATCCTACCCTGCAGGTTCTTGTCTTAGTTTGGAAAGTTCTAATGCTTTGTATATGCAAAGGCCGGTTTTGGTTTATACGGGTTCCTCGGACTAGGGCCACAGATATACCTCTCGTTGCCAGCGATTCGCAGAGCAACAGTCAAACGGTAGCATGACCCATCATCGTCGAAGGTTGTTGGTCATTCGGGGTCCCCGGGCTCCGGTAAACCGTGCCGGATTGCCAAAACGATCCAACGAGGCTTATCCCACATCGATGCAAATGAATGCTAGAATTTGATTTAAGAAGAAGAAGAATCACAAGATCGCAAAATGCCTTTTCAAGCTCGGCTCACTTTATTTAGTCCATCTTTAGAGGAAACTACGCAAGTGAACAATCGAAAAAGTCCCAGATTAGATTGGCCGGACACGAGGTCCTATTAAATCACCATTCCAACCTTCGGCAGCGCGAAGCTCACCGTTTTGACAGACTTTTTAGAAATTGTTCACAAGTGTATTAAAGTCTAAGTACAGATTAATATTAGTTCGATTGTTCCCCAGCAGAGTCGCCACTGTGGGCAGCATGCCCTGGAATTTCCGGATTCCAAAGCGAGCCTTTGGGAATTTCGTTCTAAAGAGGCCCGGATCGTGGGAGCGCTAGTGGAGGGCAAGCGCTCGGAATACAGAGTCACCACTCCGGTTTGAAGGTCTGACACCCAAGGAACCGTATTTCGAAGCACCTGCCGCGCTATTTGATTTGAAAAAGTGAAGGAACCAGTCCGTCATAACCATATCTGGGTTCGGGAGCCAGGTTACGAGAGAGGAAGGGTTTTAAGGCACCCCTCTCGCCCAATCCGGAGATCGGTCTCTACTTAGGCATTTTGTGAAAGTTTTTGTGATTCTTCTTCTTTTTAACCAATCTTAGCCAATTAGGGCGGGGGAACAGTTAATCGGGGATTAAAACTGTAACATGATTTGCAAGATGTGTTTGTATTTGAGCATGGATGAATGGAATACTATGAAAAATGGGATAAAACTCAACCCTCTGATCAGAACATCAAGAATACTGCACAAGGTTTAGGCATGCCAACGCCATGGCCACCTTTGCATGCATGGATCTATGTACATGCAAAGAGCCATCGCGTGTCAATTCTAAACACTCGCGCAAGTGTTTGTTCCACCACAAGTTGGATTTTAATCCCCTTCTGGGCTCTGGAAGGACCAGTGCTCACCCAGGGGGCAAACCAAGCAGTTGATATGTACTGGAGAGTAAATAATTATTACAATTTGAGATAAACAAAAACCAAATGAATTGAAAGGCAACCCTAAACAGTGGGGGTGAATAAACAAAGGCTTGAGCCTTAGTTGCCAAGCAAGGGCAGTTACTGGAAGATGAAGAACCATCGCGCGTGGATGGTGAACCCTCACGCGACTGTTCCTGACTGGACGTCCAGGAATTGCTTTGCATGCTTGGGGCTCTGAAACATACTCAGAAGCTTCCCAAAGGCATTCCAAACTAAATGATACTGCAAAATAAGCTAACTATGGTTTTTTCATGCAACACAGTGATCTAACAGCCCTAATATACTTAAAAACAGTAATAACAGTATGAAGGACTCAAAAACCAGGATACCCTTCCCCACTATGTTCATCATCACACAGACAAGAACAGTCGCGTGAGAGTAAAGAACAGTCGCGCGAGGGTTCGTAGTTGTAAGCCTCTTGTAACTTTGCTGACTTTACAGAACTGGTATTGATTACCAGCCTTGGCCCTGACCCCCTCAGGGATCAGAACAGAAAGCAGGTAAATGTTTATACCTTTTGCTTGAGTTGGATTGGTTTGAACAAGGTGGTGTAGCTTTGAAAATGAGTGTATGTAGAACACAAGAGTGAGAGAAAAACTGGAGTGGTTGAGGTTTTGTGAGCTTTGTGCTTGAATTAGTGCAATTGTTGTAACCCTTTAGCTATTGGAAGCATGGGGGGTATTTATAGGGAAATGCATGAGAGGTAGACATGGCCCAAAAATCAGCCAACAAGGCTGGTCAATCAGACTTGGTGGAGAAGGCCTCCAACAAGGTGCAAGGAGTGGTTGTGTTGGGAAGAGCCAACCATGCAGTCTACAATAGCTGTGCTGGTGGAAAACGGGGTTCCTCAGGCTTAATAGACCTCTAATCATCATAAAATCCAGCTGGAAATTAAGGATGGGGACAGGAGATAACACTCGCGTGAGGGTTCCAAACACTCGCGCGCGAGTTCTACAGATCACGCGAGGGTCAACGGTCAACAAATTGACTTTGACCCACACCTGGCAGAGAACACTCGCGTGAGGGTTCCAAACCCACGCGCGAGGGTCAACTCTGGTCTGGGATTTTGACTTAGGGTTTCTGAGGTAAAAAGGTTCAAGAAGGGCTCCACACACACAAAGCTCAAACCATTCCAAACTCAAGTCTGTTCTAAATCCAATTTCATCATCGGGGAAACAAGAAACCGTAAAACGATCAGGCAATCCAGATCGGGGTGTCTATAGTATCGAATTACAGAGGTTGTTGGCATTGGGGCATATCGATTGGCAGACCTGGACGGGAACCCGGTACCAAGGCCCTGAAATGTTCACAACCTGAGGAAGTTCTACGTGTAAAGAACTTCGATTTCGTTTCTATTCTGTTTTAAAATGCACATCGTGATTGTGTGGGAATTACGAATAAAATTCCCTTGTGTTTTGTTTTACTAGTTGCACGCATAACGCCCCCTTGAGTTCTTTGAATTATGAATAAAATTCTCGGATTTTGGTAAACAAACACCGTTTCTTACGAGTTCTTCTTTCGTTATGCTTTAAATACTGAAGTCAAGCCAAATGCTTAGTCCTCACTCCGTATTGGGGAACCAGAGGTGGAGAGGTGTAGGGTAGCTGAATGAAATTTGAATATTTCAAAATTGTACCAAATGCGAATATACTTAGTCCTCACTCCGTATTGGGGAGCAGAGGTGGAGAGGTGTAGGGTAGCTGAATGAAATTTCGAATATTTCAAAATTGTACCAAGTACGAATATACTTGTCTGCTTGCTCGGGTACGAATACACCCAGAGTTTTATTAAGTACGAATATACTTAAACATACACTCGGGTACGAATGCACCCAGAATTTTTGCCAAGTACGAATATACTTGACGGGTTGGTCGGGTACGAATATGCTTGACTGTTTGCTCGTGCACGAATACGCCCAAAATGCATACGAGATTATGCACACTATTCTCAAACACGAAAATGTTTGGGATAATTCCAAGTACGAATACACTTGGCAGCTGCTCGGGTACGATTACGCCCAGAGCTTTATTAAGTACGAATATACTTGACCATTTTATTCGGGTACGAATACACCCAGAATTATGTCAAAAACACTTCACTGTTCTCAAACACGAATATGTTTGGGATAGTACCAAATACGAATACATTTGTTTATGCATAAGAGTACGAGTAAACTCAGGATTAACTTGACCAAATACGAATACATTTGGGTAACATGGGCACGCCACGAACACACAACATTGTCTAAGTATGAATGAACTTCCTGGCTTGCTCAGGTATGAACAGACCCTGAATACGCACAAGTACGTGTGCTGATAGGCAAGTTACGAATGCGACTAAGCATTATTCTAAGGTATGAGAAAGTGAATACAACATCATCAGCAGGCACGATAAGGCCTAGGGAGCATACGTGAATATGCATAAGGCTAAGTATGAAGACACTAAGCACATAAAATATTGGCCATGAGACGGCCACCTGTGTTAAAGAACGGCCACGAAGGGCCAGCCAAACGTGTTCAGGCCACGAAGGGCCAGGCAAGACAAAAGTTTAGGCCAAACAGGGCCACCAAAGCATAAAAAGCCACGAAGGGCCAGAATCAGCAGAAATTAAAGTGTTTGAAAATGTATCACGCAGGGCAATACCAATGGCCACGCAGGGCCAGCAGAAACTAATTCAGAAATCCCAACTGTTATCACGATGATACAAAGAGACTAACTTACTCTTCGTTCGTTAGATCTTGGATGGCAGTGGAGTTGGGCGATTCGCGAGCTGAGATTGTTGCATCGTCCACAGCGATGCCAGGTTCAGACGGACCGCCACCGGCTTCCTTACGGCGGTGTTGGTCGCTTCTCGTTTGACCAGCTTCGGCACTTTGCTGTTCGAGGATGTTGTTAAGCTCCCTGTCCAGGCTGTCCTCCTCCTCCTCCACCACCTCTTCCAGCTCCTCGGTGGCCGCCTGGGTGCTCGGAAGGTCAATCTCGGTCCACAGGATAGAAGACTCTGGGGCGCCAGATTTTCTGAGGCAAGCGAGCCAGCCAGCCTCGAACACCTAGTCCTGAATTCCAGGCATTTGATCCGTGTAGCTCTCAGTAGCCACACGAATCCCTTCATTGTAGCCTCGCTGGTAGGAGGCTTGGCCTCGTTTTTGCTTGCCTCCAGTTCTGTCAGAGTCTGGCTCAGACTGTCCTCAACTCCCTCCAGTTTACCTCTGAGCTCGTCCACGGTCCCGCGAGCCTGATTCCTCTCTCTCTCAGCCTGACAATGGTATTTTAACGCTTGGCGTTCTCGCTGGCGAGCTTGGCACGCTGGGGCTCAGTTTTTGGGCCATGGCCACCATTTTTTGCATCGCCTGGATAAGCGCGAGGTTAGACAGACGAAAGGAGCAGCAGTTTAAAGCCATTAGCACATGAAAGCAGATACGATGGTCTTACCTTGGCGCTATGGCTCATGAACGAGCCGAGGAGATTGTCCGGGGAGCAAGCAACTTCTTTTTGCATATCCCCAGGCAGCAGGAAAGCCTGGGATAGTGCGAGGGCTGTCCCCTCAGAGTCATCACTGTCACAGACGGTGACTGGCCGCCCGCCGTGCGAAAACTGGGAAGCCCAGATGGGAGTTGAAGGGGCCGCAAGTTGAGGAGGCTGCTAGACCGAAGAGGTTTCGCGCCGTTGACGTTTTTCCCTGTGGCCGGCCTCAATCTCCTCAGGGGAGAAGCTTGAGGAGGGCGTCGGGTTAGGCGAGGCCACGGCGGCCATGAAAGCGCCGGGCTCACGAGGCGTCGCGCCACGAGATGTGCCGCGGCCCGTCCCACGACCCCGGGATGTTGAGGAGGCTGCTTGAGGTTGATCGGTTGTTGCATTTCTCGAGGTGGGGAGATGGGGAACCGCTGGAGGATGTCGAGGTATCTTCGGCGAGTTGGATTGGTTCGTTGGGCGGAGGGGTCCGAGAACGCCTCTCTTCTCATTGCTCGGACTGAGCTGGAGGATCAAGGATAATGGGATTGTCTGCTGCTCGGATTCGTCGGTCGATGAATCCGCCGTATGATGCCCGGTAGCTGAGAAGAATCTGTGCCGCCCTTGCTCGGCCAGCCAAACACGTGCCCTGACCGTTGAAGGCAAATGCACGGTTGATGTCGGTGACGTGGACCTGGGGGGTGATGATGGCGTGCCCCTGGTTGACGTTTGTGGCTGCAAATACGAGGAAAATTGGCAGTCAGGAAAACAAGTGAATGAAAGGTGCAATACGAGAAATTGCTCGGCAAAAGAGTTCTACGAGAAAAGAAACTAACGTGGCGTGCCAAATCTGTGGGGTACGTGAAAGTCGATGACTCTGCCGTCCTCGTCCCTGGGCTCGAAGTTCCCTGTGACGATGAGGAAGTCGTCGTCGTCCCCTCTGGCAGAGTCAGGCAGTTCGAGCACCAGCCTTTTTTTGGAATCCCTACTCTTGAGGTAGTAGGTTAAGGCGTCCTTAGTTCTGGAAATGCTGTATAGGTGGTGTATATCATGAAGGCCTAGGGACGTGCCTAGCATTTGATTTAGGGCATTGATGCCCATGACAACCCTGAAAAAGTTGGCAGAGACTTGCATGGGGGATAGTCTGTAATAGGCCAAAACCTGGCGAAGTACAGGGGAAACCTAACGCCGCCCTCAACGACGGCAATGACAGGGATGTGCAGAGTGTCGTTGTCAAAACACTCACGAATGGCGTTTTCTGCAGCCAAGGAAGTGGCCACGTTGTCTGGGATCTCATAGCGAGACCTAAACTCGGCCATTCTTTGGGGCGTGTCACAGTGCCTACGAAATCGACCCATAACGAAAGCTCTGGGTTTGGGTTTTAATAGGGCGATGGGTACGGAAAAAACCCTAAAGAGATTGAGGAGATCCTAGATCAACCGAGATAACCCTAGACTAAAGAGAAAAGTGGAGGGAAACGGGAAATAAAACTTACGAATTAGCGGACGAGAACCCTAATATCGGAAGAGAAGAGGACTTCGAGCAGAGCTTCAATGGCATGATGGGCGAACCGTCTGCATGCAGAGGAACTTGGAGATGAAGTGGGTTTGAAATTGGGGCGAAAACCCAAGTATACCCTAGCAAAGGGGTGACGTATGAGAAGCGTCACCCCAGACGCCGTTTGGCGCTCCGTTCCCCGAAATGTCTGCTCGCATTTAATACTGGCGGCACAGAGCATGCCGCGTGTAAAGGTGTTAGTTTGGAAAAGCCTGTGCGGACCAAGCGGCGAGGCGTTTAGGTTGGGCTAATGATGAGTTTGCACCAAATTACGAGAAACATAGATGCAGGAGCAAAACCTTGCTCGGTGTTTAGAAGCTTTGCTCGTCATATTAAGAGAAAATAATGAGTAAAGTGAGGAGCCATTGTAGGGAGGTAATCCGGCAGGTACAAGGGTGGCCGAACACGTGGTGCGTGGGGCCCAGAACAAATACAGTCGGAATATCCGCCGTGCAGTGAGGTGAGCGGCACAAGGACCGGGGATACGAGAGGTCCCAGGTCCAAGATACCCGGGCAGGGTATGGTCCGAAGAGCAAGGGTAGTTGTTGGACCAGTCTCGCGATAAGGGTCGATGATATGAGAAATCATTGGTCGAGAGGGTCTGTTCGGCGAACAGTAGCAGCAAGGCACCAGGAGGTGCTCCAGAGTGGTCCAGAAATGGAAATATCCAGTAAGGAAACAAGATCTGGAGGAGATACCCAACAAGAATGGGGTGAACGGCCAGCTTTGGAAAGAGTTCCTAAAAGGTCTAAAAGGAAATATGTAGTTATGGGAATGAGAATCCCTGATATTCTAAGTTCCCTTTACGAGAAAGGAAACTTAGGGCAGCAAGGTGGCTTGGACAGCAAGGAGACATGGGTCTATAAATATGAGGTAAACCTAGAGGTAAAGGTACGCAATTCCTGGTTATTTGATTACTACCTACTGAGAATTAGGGTTTTCACTAGTACGAGATACTAACTTTGGCATCGGAGGGCCTTTGCCACGAGACGGCAAAGGTGCGCTCACCTTTTGTTTGTTTTATAGGTTTAACTCCGGCGGCGTAAGAAGTAGCCGTTACAGTTCTGTACTGTTTGAAGTCCTTTTTCGTTTTCTGCACCTACAGGAAGACGGTGGATAATGCGCAAGTGGAACCACCGGTGACGCCACTATTGTTCCCTATCCCAACACCGGTTAAGCCATCAACGCAGAATGGGGAATCTCCCAAGCAAACTTCTACGGAAGAAGAGAAAGGTAATGCTAAGGAAAGTGATGTTCTGCCCGCTTTTACCGTTCCCGCTCCATTTCCGAATCGTTTGAGAACGCCGGCTAAGCCGAATCTCAATGCTGAAATCTATGATCTGTTCAAGCAAGTAACGGTCAATCTTCCTTTGCTCGATGCTATCAAGCAAATTCCGTCGTATGCTAAGTTTTTGAAGGATTTGTGTACTCATAAACGCAAGCTCCAAATGCAAAAGAAAGTGTTCTTGACCGAACAAGTGAGTTCCCTCTTTGAATCAACCTTTCCACCCAAGTACAATGATTCGGGGTGTCCTATAATAGCTATCACCATTGGGGGTAAGATTGTGGAGAAAACCCTTCTTGACTTGGGGGCGAGCGTAAATCTATTTCCGTTTTCGGTTTACAAGCAACTTGGGTTGGGTGAGATGAAACCAACTCGGGTGACTTTACAGTTGGCGGATCGGAGTATCCGAGTTCCTAAGGGGATGGTCGAAGATGTGCTTGTCCAAGTTGATCAATTTGTGTACCCGGTTGATTTCGTGGTTCTAGACACTTGTCCAGTGCCAGCAGCCCAGTCATCGGTTCCAATTATTCTTGGGCGACCATTCTTGGCAACTTTCGATGCTGTGATCCATTGCCGGGATGGCCGGCTCAACATGAGTTTTGGTAATATGAAGATGCAAGTGAACATGTTTTGTATTGGAAGCCAATTGGGCGACGATGAAGATGTTTGCGGAGTCAGCATGATCGATTCACTTGTTCAAGACCATGTCAACGAGTTCATTTGCAAGGATGAGTTGGAGTTGGCTCTTACGTCCGCCGAGACTAATTTTCTAGATGCTCCCGAGGTTGCCTACTTGTGTTCTTTGTTGGATGAGGAGGAGGCGTGTGGTATCAACCCGTGGATTCTGAAGTTTGAGGAGTTACCTCCTATAGAGAAGCGAGCTGTCCCGTCTTATGTCAAACCCCCGACGCTCGAGCTTAAACTGCTACCGGACACACTCAAGTATGCTTATATGGGCGATGGCCAAACTTACCCGGTGGTGATCTCCTCTGACCTAAGTGAATCCTAAGAGTTGGAATTGATTGTGTTGTTGTGGAAGCATTCCAAAGCCATTGGGTGGTCTATAGCTGACATCAAGGGTATCGATGCCTCCCTTTGCTCGCACCACATTTATATGGAGGAGGATGTCAAGCCGTCCCGCCAACCTCAAAGGCGTTTGAACCCAATTATGAAGGATGTTGTCCGAGCGGAAGTGCTATAGTTGTTGGATGTTAGTATTATCTACCCTATAGCGGATTCAAAATGGGTGAGCCCGATACAAGTGGTTCCAAAGAAGTCCGGGGTGACGGTAGTGCGAAATGATAAGGATGAGCTAATCCCAACGCGTGTCCAAACCGGTTGGAGAGTGTGTATCAACTATTGAAAACTAAATGCAAGTACAAGAAAGGATCATTTCCCTCTACCTTTCATAGATCAAATCTTGGAGAGGGTGGCCGGCCACAAATTCTATTGCTTCCTTGAAGGGTATTCCGGTTACAATCAAATTGAGGTGGCCTAAGAGGACCAAGAGAAGACTACTTTCACGTGCCCGTTTGGGACGTTTGCGTATCGTCGTATGCCGTTCGGGCTTTGCAACGCCCCCGGTACTTTCTCCCGATGCATTATGGGTCTCTTTAGTGACATGGTAGAGAAGATAATGGAGGTGTTCATGGATGATTTCTCTGTGTTTGGGGATTCTTTTGGGGCGTGTCTTACCAACTTGAGGCTAGTGTTAGCTCGGTGTGAGGAGAAGAACCTGGTTTTAAATTGGGAAAAGTGTCACTTTATGGTGACCAAAGGCATCGTGCTTGGCCACATTGTTTCATCTAAAGGCATTGAAGTGGATCGGGCAAAAATTGATCTGATTAGTAATCTTCCCACTCTGAAGTGCTTGAAAGATATCTGTTCCTTCTTGGGGCATGCCGATTTTTATCGGCGGTTTATAAAGGATTTCAGTGCCATCGCTCGGCCTTTGTGTCATTTGCTAGCCAAGGATGTGCCGTTTGAATGGACACCGGCTTGTGAAGCCGCTTTCGCCAAGCTCAAAGCTAGCCTCACTTCCCCACCTATTGTACGGTCTTCGGATTGGGAGTTGCCCTTTGAACTCATGTGCGACGCCAGTGACTACGCCGTCGGGGCCGTTTTGGGCCAACGCCAAGGCAAGAAGCCATATGTGATATATTACGCGAGCAAGACGCTAAATGAGGCCCAAATGAACTATTCAACCACCGAGAAGGAGTTACTGGCCGTCGTCTTTGCACTTGACAAGTTTCGATCTTATCTAGTCGGGTCCCCAATTACCGTTTACACCAATCATTTCGCGCTTAAGTACCTTTTTACCAAGCAAGATGCCGAGGCGAGATTGATCCGGTGGATTTTACTTCTACAAGAGTTCACTCTTACAATTAAGGACAAGAAGGGTGTTGAGAATGTGGTGGCCGATTATTTGTCACGGTTGGAGTTTGAAGACCACACGGCTCACATACCCATCGGTGACTCTTTTCCCGACGAGCAATTGTTTGCAATCTCCATCGCTTCATGGTATGCCGACATTGTGAACTATTTGGTTACCGGATTGATGCCGGCCCATTGGAATTTATAAGATAGGCGTCGATTTTTGGCGGAGGTGAAGCGGTTTTCTTTTGATGACCCGTATCTTTTCAAGTACTGTGCTGACCAACTTGTCCGACGATGTGTGCATGACTCCGAACAGCAGAGCATGATTAAATTCTGCCATACGGAGGCTTGTGGGGGTCATTTCTCATTCCGGAAGACCGCCGCCAAGATTTTGCAAAGTGGTTTTTAGTGGCCCCAAATGTACAAGGATACTTATGCCTTTTGCCGGGGTTGTGCTCGCTGTCAGCTTTTGGGGTGCGTCACGCAACGGAATGAGATGCCACTTTCACCAATCTTGATTATCGAAGTGTTCGACTGTTGGGGCATTGACTTCATGGGGCCATTCCCGTCGTCCTTCGGGTATCTCTATATCTTGTTGGCGGTTGATTATGTGAGGAAATGGGTAGAAGCCGTTCCCACTCGTACCAATGATGCGGCGGTTGTGGTTGAATTTATCCGGGAGTATATTTTGGCACGGTTTGGGATGCCAAGGGCTATCATTAGTGATCAAGGGTCTCACTTTTGCAACCGATCAATTGTCGCCGTTATGAAGAAGTACTCCATTTGTGCATAAGGTTTCAACGGCTTACCATCCTCAAACAAATGGTCAAGCGGAGTTAGCAAATCGGGAAATCAAGAATATTTTGGAAAGACGGTGAATCCTAACCGCAAGGATTGGTCTACTCGTTTGGTTGATGCTCTATGGTTGTACCGTACGGCTTACAAGACTATTTTGGGCATGTCCCCTTACCGCCTTGTATATGGGAAAGCGTGCCATTTGCCGGTGGAACTCGAGCACAAAGCTTATTGGGCCATCAAGAAGCTCAATTTCAACATGGCCAAGGTCGGGGCCCGGCGGAAGTTTCAACTCACCGAGGTCGAGGAAATGAGGTACAATGCTTATGACCACTTTAGTGCTTACAAGTCTAAAATTAAAGCTAAGCATGATAAGAACATTGTGGTTAAAAATTTTGTGCCCGGCCAACCAGTTTTATTGTATAATTCCCGTTTGCATCTCCATCCCGGTAAATTACGGTCCCATTGGGCCGGACCCTATATTGTCAAAACTATTTTCCCTCATGGGGCGATAGAAGTAGAGAGCATGCAAAATGGTTCTTCATTTAAAGTCAATGGTCAAAGGCTTAACCCTTTCCTCGGTGGCTTCGAAATTGGCGAGCCCGACGATGTTTTGGCCAATCCGGTTTACACGGATGGCCTGTCGGTTTAGGTTGTATTAACCTAATTTGCACGGGGAGTGAAAGCGTAACCGCTGAACTTAAGTGTTTGTCGGACCCGGCCCCCGGACTTAATTGTAGGGGGAACCCTCCATTGACTTGGGTATTTGTAGCTTCGCACGCCGCTACTAAAAAAAGGATCGTGTGCCCAGCTCTGGTTTGAAGGGCAATTTAAATATCAGTGACATAGGGCTTTCATTAGCTTTTCTGATAGGAGCAATTCACAGGGAACCACTCACGTTTGCCAGATTAACCCCAACGGGGGCGGTTTAGATCATAGGTTAGGCCTTGGTATTCCCGTGCTCCACTACCGCACTTGGCTCTGTCTTGTGCCTGCCTAGTTACGATCTTAGGGGACGCTGGACTTAATTGTTTGGCGGAGTCCATCTGTGACTTGGACGCTCCGAGTTCTGATAATAAATTCTTTCTGTTTGTACATTTTGTCCATAGTGTGAATATTGTATATAGTTCTTTCGTTAGTTCTGCTTGTTTTCTGTGTTTAAGGATTTTCTCATTAAGAGATATCGCCAATGCATCATTGTATCGGGCTTTAATTAGCCCTCTTAGTGGTAGTTTACCGTTAATGATCCCGGCTCTCCGAAATTGTCCCTATCGGAGGCAGCTTAGGTCTTTGGGTGAGACTTGCCTGTTTTGTCTCACTTGGTTTCGGTCATAGGGAACGCTAGGCTTAATTGCTTGGCGAGGTCAAGCGGTAAATTTTACTTCGGGCGTGATGTAACACATGTTACGGTCTAGTATAGCCACCCGTGTCCTACCTCGCGGTGCGATACAGGAAGAAAAGTATGACTCGTGAGATTGTGTGAAAATCGGGTGGTGTTCTTTTTGTTCTTTGTTTTTATACTTCTGTTTGTTGGAGCCCGGATAACATGAGTCGGGCGGTTCTAATGTCATTTGTCTCTTAGTAGGTAGTTCGAGCTTAATTCTTTTGCAGGGTGAATGTGCTAACACACCAGCCTTGGTGGATTGGGTCTAAAGTCGGAGTGATTGAGGCATTCAGGAGCCCTCAGCATGGGTGCGATTACGTATCGCGGTTGTTAGTCCAAAAAGCTTTGACCATGTCCCTGTGCGACTAGCTGTGGTTCAGTTGGACGAGCCGAAGGAGTCAACCTTGGAAGCCATTCAGATGACGAAGGGGGTTGACATTCCCCCGTGGGTAACATCTTTTGTCCTTTCCCTCTCAATACTGTTGTTCTCCATGCTATGAGGGCATAGCATATTTTAAGTTGGGGGGAGGGGTTATCTATGCTAGATATGTTTTTCGTTTTTGTTTTTCGTTTTTAGCATAATTTTTTTCGGTTTTAGGTTGAAATCCTTCCGTTATTACAAAATTAGTGGATTAACATAACTTGGCACATGCTCGTTGGTTTTAATTTTGTAAGAGTTCGTTACGCAAATTTTATATATCGCAACTTGCATAAATGGACTTAGGTGGAATTTACAAAGTTTGAGTGTGTCTCAGTCAAGTTTGGCCCATATCCCGATTTTGTCTTCGTACATTTGTAAATAAGTAGATCATCTCATGTTCATGCCTAGTTGTGTTCTTTGTCTAATTTGAATCGATTTGGAATTTACGGCGCACTTAGGATGTGATACAAGGCAATTTTTCTATGATTTAACCACATATGAGTCCTTTCGTCCTTTAAAATAAAGCCAAGTCCGTGTCACAATCTTTTCCTTAGGAAACCGGATGTTAGGGTGGCTGGTTGATACGTGGTTTTGCGCTTAAAAAGGGGAATCATCAGGTTTCTGAGGCTTCGGGTGGCTCCTCGGGTGCATTGTGTGGCTATCGGGCAACGCCAGTAATGGACTATCGAACCTCCATGGATTCGAAGAAGAAGTCGCCAGTAATGGATGTGATCCAATGGACTACCTTGTCGACGGGACAGAATCCGAGCTATCCGTTTCCTTTCCAAAAGATGCTGATGTCGCTATGATGAACTTGTGGGAAGATGAACCAGGGGCTGGAACAAACCTGTGGGCGAACACCGAGGTGGCCAACATAAAAGTGGGAAACGAGGAATGGACCGTCAACAAGACAGTGATGGAGGCTGAAAAGTGGAAACCCGAAGATCTGTGGGATGACTTGGTCATTGCTGATTTGGCCGCCAATCTGCAGGATACAACCATCGGAAACAAGCGTAAAGCCCTAACCAACTTGTGAAGCGAGGAATCAAAGTACCGCCAGATTGATCATTTGACCAGAAGCGGCCGTGTTTATCAACCTCCGAACCTTCAAGTCAGAGAATCTTCCAACCCTGCAGCCCCAGGGCCATCTGATCCCTTTACCACCCCAGTTAAAAACACCTTCCGACCCTTTGACCCACCAGGTAAGGAGCCTTCACGACCAGAGAAAAACTCCGAAGGAATGGTCAAGCGCCAACTTGAGCAAACTCAAGCCAAGATGTCCATTTGGGATGTGCTGGTTCATTCCGCACGCCATCGTGAAGGACTCATTCAAGCACTCTCTCAACTGAAGGTTCCCTCCGCCATAACCCCCGATGAGCTTGTGGCCCTGATTAAAATCATACCTATCAAGCATGCCATCACCTTTACCGATCGAGACTTACCTGTCGAAGGAACTGATCATAATCGGCCGTTGCACATCACCCTGAAATGCCATGGCAAATCGGCTCCAATGATCCTGGTTGACAATGGTTCAGCGATTAATGTCTGCCCACTCCGTGTTGCTTACTGCTTGGGGTACAAAAATAAGGACTTCTCTCCATCAAAAGTCAAGGTTCGAGCATACGATAACACTCGAAGAGATGTGGTTGGGACTCTCATGCTTCCTATGACTTTCAGACCATATCAGACAGAGGTGGAATTTCACGTGGTGAATATTCCCGCCTCTTTTAACTTGCTATTGGGAAGGTGTGGGCTACCACAGCCCCGGGTGGTTTCGGGGCGGCTCGAAAAAGAAGCGCCACGCCGTTTTTGGATTTTTTTTTTGAAAAATTTTGGAGAGTCGCCACCCGGATTTGTGGTTTGCCACCCAAGAAACCATTTTGTTTGAAAATGATTGATTCGAATTGAAAACCAGAGATTTGTTAAGGGTTCGGGAGCCACGTTACGAGGGGGGAAGGGTTTTACGGCACCCCCCTCGCCCGATTCAAAATCGGTCTCTACTAGACATTTGTGGAATTTTTCAAAGAATTTCATTTCATTAAGCAGCTAGCATCTATTTACAGATATATCAGGTTGGGAAGTGCATGCATGTGCATATGTACAGTGAATAAATGAGAACTGGTGACGAAATGCAAAGATGTTAGAAACTGGGAGACCCCGTCACTGATACACTCTCGAGTGCTCGGAAGCACTTCTGAGCGCTTGGGAGTGTTGCATGTCCAACCTGCCAATCGTGTTAGTCCAACAGAACACAATACTGAAATACAAACTGGAATGAACTAGAAAGTTTTGCGGGCCCTACAGAGGGTTCAGAAAACTGGGATCAACTTAGCAAACTGAAACCAGGTCCCATTCTTCCAAACCATACACCCTTGTTTTCTCGAAAAATCAGTTTTATAATTACAAGAGCTGAAAGGAGCACATGCATGGACATGCAAAGACAACAGAAAGGCCAAACTAAAAAAAAAAAGGACTGAGCTTGCATGCAAACACTCTCGAGCGCTTGGGAATTATGTCGAGCGCTCGGGAGTCGTCTGCACCTCAGGGATGATTTCAGCCAACTAAAACACTCAATGAAGTATGCTGGCGCACTGGATCTTATATCTTAAAGTGTGAAAAAGGATTTCTCTTCTTAGATTCAGACCAAAACTCTTTCGCACACCATAAATATGAATCATTTACCTTATTTTTCTATGAAAACAACAGATCGTTGGTACCAACTTACGTCAAAAGAGTTAAAAAGACAGTTTTAAAACACCTCCTACCCATGCATGTCCTTTTAAACACTCAAAGGAAGAAAAGCAGTACTGGAGTCACTCCCGAGCGCTTGGGAGCAGTCCCGAGCGCTTGGGAGTACTTCCAGTAGGCTGAAAACAGAAAAACGTATTTGTACCCATTTTTACTCTTGTTATTACACCAAGGTCTCTTGACCCACACTCAGTATTGAAGACTGAGAGAGCCAAGAGACCTCCCTCAGAAAGGAAAAACAGCCTTGCTTGACGTCAAGGTTAGAAAAAAAAGTGTTTCTACCTTTGGAAGGAACTTGACTCCTTGAATGACTTTTGAAGAGATGGATGAAAGAAGAGGAATACAAGAAATCAGAAGCTGAGAGTGTTCTGGATTCCCTGCATCTCCTTCATGCTTTTGAACTTTTAAACTTTATTTCTATTGAAAAACCTTGTAGCTTCCAATGGACCTTGAGTATGAAACCCTTTCCTTTGAACCAGAGAGAGAGAGGGGAAGTTTAGAGAGAGAGCCTCTTCCTCATTCTGTAGACCAAGGGCCATATATATAGGCTAATATGACCTATGGTTGCAAAATGAAATGATTTTGAAATAAAAACATTTTTTTTAACCAGAAAAAAACAGCTGGTCTGAGGATCTCTGACTGAGGTTGAGTGTTGACTCAAGCCTCACCTGGCTCAAGGAGATCGTAATGATGGATTGCATGGGTAGTGGGAAGGCCTGCCACCCATTGGTCAGCACAGAAGACTCGAGCGCTCGAGATTTGTCTCGAGCGCTTGGGACTTCATTCTCGAGCGCTCGAGAGTAAGCTCAGCCAGTGCTTTTTGAAAATGGTTTGGAGCGCTTGGGATTGCTCCCAAGTGCTTGGAAATGATTTTGACCAATTTATTCCTTTTTCAAATCCTTCAAGGAACCAAGTTTCGATTGACATCAGGCTTGTCTTAATCCAAACTCATCATTGGGGAGCCTCCGGGCCACAAATTAAGTTCAAAGAGTCCAAATTGGGGTGTCTACAGTTTCCCCTCTTTGGATGGTGCTCGGCATCATGTCTGGATACGAGTGACATCCAAAGATTGAGACAGCCCAATTCGAGCCACGTCAAACCCTTAATTTCAAACACAAATGCAAGTGACAGTGCTTGGTGCATGTGGTCGCGCCTGTTCAGACTGCCTACGTACCCTTTTCTGCAAGGATCAGACCAGCATAGTTCTTCGGGCCAAATGCAAGCACGTGTGATGCATGCACGAGAAAGATTGACAATACTTTGACAAGATAAATGTGCAATGGGTCCACCTGTTACTCTGTTTGGCGAACGGAAAATGCAAGCACATGTAATGCATGCAAAGTGATCGACACGGCTTTGCTAAGATAAATGCATGAAGAGTCCACTTGTTGCTCTGTTTAGTGGACAGCAAATGCAAGCACGTGTGATGCATGCATGAGAAGTGATTGACACAAGTTTGGTAAGCTGCGGGATCCACCTGTTGCTCTGTTTGGCAGACGACACAAGGATATAATAGCACCTGTGAGATGAGAATACCTGCAAACATGTTGAAATAGGCAAATTTCCATCGACTATCATATAAAGTACCAAATCGTGCAGCACGAAGCTAAAAACACATCACCGACGGAGGTTTGTATCCTACAGTCTTGTTCGACGCGGTTGAAAACAGGACTGAGATTGATTTTGTAAGAAGGAAGAGAAAGCTGAGAAGGCTTTAGCGGCGGGGATAGGCACTGGACGACAAGGGACCGGTACGGAGGCTGAGGATAGATCTCAGCGCTCAGAACCATTCCCAAGCGCTCGGGAGTGGTCTCGAGCGCTCGAGACCGCTGCTGGGGGCCACAGTCCCTTTTCATCTTCTTCGACAGATTTGGGTTTTAAACCCAAATCTCAGCGCTCGAGAACCAGAAAGGGCCGTACACTTCCATTCTTGATCGTACTCACTCTCTCTCTCAGGCAATCTCTTTCTCACTCACTCGACTGATCTCTCTCTCTTCTCTCCATCTCAGACTCTCTCATTCCCTCAAAACAGATCGGGCTCGAGACCTTGAGATCTCTACGATCTTCCACTGGGCTGTCGTGTGCCAGGAGGTGCAGATAAAGAGAAGAAGAAAGGGTTGGGGATTGGAAGAAACAGCGATGGCGAGCGGTGGTGACAGGGAGACGCCCAACCGCGAGGCGGCGGCGATCGAGGAGGTGAGTAAGGTCAGGGGCGAGGATGCGGCGGCGGTGGTTGATGCTGGTGAGGTTCGAGAGGCGAGGGATGACGCTGGTGGAGGCAATGAGGGGCTGCCCAGCCGCGAGGAGGCAGCGGCTGCGGTGGCGACCGAGGAGACCAGTAGCAGAGCTGCTACGCCCGCTCAGGAGGGGGTGGTCAGTGAGGATTTGACGGCGGTGAGGTGTGCTGGGGAGGGTCGTGCTGTAGTAGGGAGTACTAGTGGGGGTTTGGCAGCGGCAGAGGATATCAGTGATAGTGGGACCGTACGAGGAGAGGGAGGTGAGCTGGCCACGAGCAGCAGAGGTGCGTTGGGTGGTGGAGGAGATGGGACGAGTAGCGGGGGAGGCGGTACGAGTAGTGGGGGAGGTGCTACGGGCACTCCTCATACTCCTGATGAGGATCTGCTTGTGGCGCGGGCGAGCCAGGGGCAGGTGGTGATAGGCAGGCGAGTCATCGCGACGCTTTATCTTGAGGCGGCAGGCTGGCCAGGAGTCGAGACAGCGCGATCGGTGCTTCACATCGATCCCATTCACGGAGGGGATTTCTTGGACACAGCGAGGCCGCGAGGATATTTTAGATGCACTTGGCCTCGATCTTTGGGGTGAAAGGTCTTTGAGGGTGCAGGACCTCGAGGATCAAACTTGACCTTCTTTGCTAGAGCGATGCTTTCGGCCGGTGCGAGGCAGCGGCAGAATCTGAAGGTCGCCAGAGATGGCTGATTTAGGGCGGAGAAGGAGGTGGTGATCGAGGCGCGTTCTGACGGCCAGGCGAAGGCCTACCTGGCCAGCGCACGTCCTGGGTTTGAGTCGGGGACTTACACTCCACGATCGCACTTCTTTGAGCCGACGGGGATGACCGGCTACGTTCCAGCCCGGGATGACTATCTTGAGGACTTACTTCTTCGAGATCGGGCCACACACATTTCTTCTGGATGGACCACGGTATGATTTCAATGTTTTACTTTCTGCATTAGACTTGCTTCCTTGAATTATTGTGTTGCTTACTGATGCTATTTCTTTGCTCTGTTGAAATAGCGTACCAAAGATATTTACGGCCACGGAGGCTCAGGCCACTCATTGAAGTACTTCAAGGCGTTGCCCCAGAGAGTGCGGGAGCTAGTGGAGGAGGCTGGCTTTGGGCCATTCGTCCAGTTGCTGACAGCGATGAGGGTTGACCGTGCGGTGATGACAGCACTGGCGGAGCGGTGGTGGAACACCACCAACACGTTCCACCTTCGCTTCAAGGAGATGACGGTGACTCCTTTCGACTTTGCTGCTATTACAGGGCTCCGAGTTGGAGGCGAGTCGATTCCTTTCGACCCGAGTATAGACCTGGATGATGCAGCTCTGAGGTGGTTCCTTAGACGGGTTCCGCGTCACAGCGGAGGGGTAGCAGAGTACGGCCAGTTCACAGCGTACTGGGATCACGAGCCAGCGGACGATGCTGAGGTGGCGCAGATGGCCAGGGCTTACTTGCTATACCTGTTCGGGGCTTCTCTGTTCCCTTTCGAGCGATCTCAGTTCACTTGAGCTACTTAGCGGGCCTGGTGGATCCCGAGGCAGGCCGGACGGTTCGGCCCAGGTGGTACTACTGCGCACGCGCTCGCTTCCTTGGAGCTGCCTCGCCGCGGAGTGGGAGACACCATAGGCGGATATTGGAGGGTGATTGGGTATGACTCGACATCCTTGCTTTGAATTGCTTTGATTGATTGATCGACTGGTTTGTTGAATTGAATTTGGATTGATTTGAATTGAGTTGATCTTCATGACTTTGCAGCTTTGGGCTTATGAAGTCTTGGGTATGTTCCCGCCCGAGAACACCTGTACGAATCCGACCTTGCTTCCGCGTGCACTTGCGTGGAGCCAGGATTACAGGAGAGCCAAGGAGCGACGGGGGCAAGTGATGACTTTCCGGCGCTGGCTGGATAATATCACTGGGATCACGGTACAAACATCGACCTTTTCTTTCTTTCCATGCCTTGTGCTTTCCTTTACGAAATTTGATCATCAATGTACAACAACTGAATGCAGGTTCATTGGGACCGGTGGGCGAGGGTAGAGGCTGACTTCCTTACGAGGAGCCGGGAGGTGACCAGAAGTCGAGTCTTGCTGGAGTGTCCTTTGGGTTGGCAGTGGTACCTGGGGGATCGGGTGACGCGACAGTCACTCGGTTCTCCGGAGTTTATCGTGCCGGGGCCACTCCCTCCACGGGTGCAGCGGACTGAGACCTACACCCGGGCTGAGCTGGAGCAGTTCACGGTGCCAGACACTGACTTGGAGAAATACCTGCGACGCTCGTTGGACTATGCGACTTACCGGGACAGATACTTGGCCACCAGCTTGGGTGTAGAGCGAGAGCTGGAGAGACGGGTGGCGGAGGCTGAGGCCAGGAGAGCCAGGGGTGAGGCTGGTGGTGAGGTTGGAGACGAGACCGGAGGGCGGGGCCGCGGCGGTCGTTCTTCACGCGGTAGGGGGCGAGGTGCTAGGCCTCCTGCTGGCGGGAGAGGTGCTAGCTCCTTGGGCCGAGGTGAGAGCAGCTCACGGGTTCCTGAGACATCTGAGGCATCTATCCCAGTTGGGCTGCCGACGTTGGACTGGGTGATAGGGGTGAGGGACCCTTCTGGAGCACGGGCGATGTTGGATATTCCGCGCCTCCCGCATCTGCCGATGCGATTACCTGCTCAGGTAAGAACACGACCTTGTTTCTTTCCATGATTCAAATGCTTTTGCTCATGCATCCATTGTTCTAATCTTTGAATTATCATGCAGGTGCCGCGAGAATGGGCGGAGCAGGCTATCATGCTGATGGTAGGGATGCGGCAGTTGCTGAAGGACTGCGCCAAGGGGAGGACCCTTCAGACTAGACCTGTTCCCGAGCCTGCTTTACCTGTCGCTTCACAGGTACAAAAATGCATGCATATACCTTTTATTGGATTTAAAGTATACATGGAATGAATGAATGTTTATGATATGCTGGTGCAGCCACGACGCTCGGCCAGGGCACAGCCACGGGGCACCATGAGCCTGCCAGCTTCTGTCAGCACGGGGTAGGTAGAGAGCAGGGGCTGGGCAGTTCGAGGTGGTCCCTAGGGCAGCGTCCCGACAGAGACTCGCTCCTGAGGAGTCAGAGGAGGATATAGAGGAGTCACTCGAGTCACGAGCTTTAGGGTCCGCGGACTCGAGTACTGCCTCAGGCCCTTCTGACGACGATGACGATGACAACGGGGACGACGTTGAGAGCTCTGAGTCCGAGGGACGCCAGCAGAAGAGGATCCGCTTGGGCTGAGCTTTAGGCTTTTTGCTTTGCTAGCTTTCTTTCGCATGGGCCTGCGTGCCAACACAGTTGTAGCTTCCAGGCCTGCGTGCCTTGGTTTTGTTTGGGCCTGCGTGCCCCGGTAGACAGGATTGGGCATGTGTTTCCCCCAGCTTATGTACTTCCTTCCTTACTCATTGTAAATGCTGCATTTGTTTACGAAAATTTGCACTTTTCTCGATTTGCGTTCGTTTGCACTCCCTTTAAGAATTGTATTTTATGAAATATGTTCGTCTAGCTTTGAAAAGGGGCAAAGAGCACGCGAATTTCAACCGCTACTCTTAAGACGGAATAAAATTTGACATAATCAATTCGACTCGTAGAATTTGACTTGGAATGACGAGAACGCCCTTAACGTAGAATTTGCGATTATTAAGAAATGACTATACTTGACCGGGATTAGACACGAGAATGGTACACGAGGGTATTTGACCACAATATATGCTTTTAATGCCACCATGCATGATGAAATAGAGGCGTTCGAGGGCAAAAATCGATTCCGTAAGCTTTGGTGCGCGTTTGACCGTTTCCCACAGTCATCAATACACATTAGGACTCGTATGCACCATTGGACTCGAACAAATGCTCTTGACACAGATTTTGCCACATTGACGGGAAGGAATTTTTGAGATTTTGGAATTTTTTTGAGGAATATACATGAACACTTGGACAAACAGATAACTGGACGCACTGTATTCCCTTAAACAGGTTGAAATTTGTTAAACTGGATGAACAGAGCTTCGAATGCCATCTTGGGACCAAAAGCCAGGGAAGAAAACTTGTTGTCAAAACTACAGAACTCTCGAGCGCTCGAGAGTGTTGTCGAGCACTTGGGAATTCACTCCCGAGCACTCGGGACTGCTGTGATCTGCAGACCATTGTTCCTTTCCAAGATGATTTCCTAGCTCTCTTGTGTCCTTTTGCTCTGCATGCACACTTCCAAGGCGTCTTGTAACTCTCCTTAAGCTGCTTTCCAAGGGTCAGTGGCTTCCCAAAGCGAGACTAGTGTATTTCCCATGTTTTCTCAAGTTTCCAAAGTTTGAAATCTTGAAAATGCAAGCAAGTGGTCTTGAAAAAGACAAGTTTGTTGAGTCCCAAGGCTAGTGAGTGAAGGATTGCCCCCCTCCAACCTTCTATAAGTACTGAGCCCAGCCTTGGCAAACCTATTCACACTTCAAACCATCATCCTTTTTTCCAAAACTTCGTTTCTCATGGCTTTGTCAAATCAAGCTTTGCTTCGGCCTTGGTTGGACAGTCTTGAAGGCATTGATTGGCTGAATTTCCGAGGGCATCGCCTTCATGCCTTGAAGTATCTCCGCGAGATCAAAATCCGCCCTGTCTTGCTGCACGTGGCTGCACGCTTTTGGGATCCCGAAGTGCATGTCTTTCGCTTTGGTTCTCAAGAGTTATGTCCCACCGTCGAGAATTCCATGCCTACCTGGGGAGCCATGACTCCACCGAGCCAATTGTTCCAATGCTTAGGGAGAGCATGAAGAATATCCTAAAAACCAAGCTGGGGGTCAGCGGGAACGTTGCTGAGTTCTTGACCCGGGGCAATGCCATCAATATCGTGCAGTTGTATGAGAGATTCAGCCCACCTGGAGACTTAACGGATTTCGAGTATCAAGGTCGTCGAATGATGGCTTGTTGCATCTGCCTCTTGGCGGCCTTCCTGCTGGTTCCCTCTGTCGGTCAACCTAGCCCTTTGCTGGTAGGAGTTGCTGCTCAGATTGAGGCTCGCAAGGACGTTGCTCCCTTGGTCCTTGCCGAAACCTTGATGGGGTTGGATGCTGTTCGTGCTGGACGCACGAGGGTTTTTGGTGGCAGTCCGCTGCTGCTGCAGGTTAAGGACCTCACTCAGCTCTCCTTTTTCTATTTCTCACATTCATTTTACCTCGACACTCGGCTTAGGCTTTATCTGGCTTCTTACTTGTTTTCTCTCTCTTTGGATAGATGTGGCTTTGTGACAAGCTAAACGTGCTGACTCCTCCGGCCAATGACTGGTGGTACCGGGCTAGCGGATGGAACCGTCCTTTCGAAGTGATGTACAGGGATGAGGATGATTGGGCTGACTTTTTCGCTTCCCTGGATGACGATGACGTTGCTTGGCGATGTCATTGGCTGAGGCTTCCTGTGATGACCGTGAGTAACATGGGATCGTCGCAGGTGTTCGTGGCAGGCTTGTCTGGCTTCGCTTTCTATTCACCATTTCTTATTCTGCGCCAACTTGAACTCAGCCAGGAGGTGCCGCCCCCGGGTTCAGAAATGCTTCGTCTCCCTCCCTTCACCATTCTGGGCCTTTGGAGCTATGTTCGAACATGGGAGGCTCATAGGACTGAGCCAAGTGATCCTCTTTACTCCGTTGCTCTGACCGGCAGGTACCGGAAGTGGCTGAGGAGAGATGTGGAAGCAAGGAGGGGTTAAAAGCTTACTTTGCCGTTTTTTGGAATAAAAAGTATTTTAGTTGTGTGTTTTCCTTTTTCATGCTCAGCCTGTAATAAAGAAATCATCTGAATAAAATCGACTGATTAAGGGTTTCCCCCTTTTGGTTCATTAATCGCATGCGCCTTGAAAGAAAGTACCTTGACTTGTCAATTTGGATTTGATTTTTGAGATTTAGGACCGAACCTCATAGTGAGATTGCCTACGTATCCCTTAAGAAACGGAATCAGGCCCATACGTAGTTCGGGCTAGGGTTCGCTAGGGTATTAATGCTCTCCTTTTTGTGCTCTAAATTTTTGCCTAGAACCACCCTTTCGGGTTTTCGGCCTAGCGAGCTCTTTTCGACTCTTTGCCATAACTTTTGCCTAGGCCACCTTTGCGGGTTTTCGACCTAGCAGGCTTGCTCTAATTTTTGCCTGGGACCGCTCTCCCTTGCGGTTTTCGGCCCAGCGAGCTCTCTCAGGGGTAATACCGTTTGAGTTGGTCCAAATTGACAAGGTTTGAGAATTCGTTGCCGTCAAGATCGATGATTGAGGCTGCTCCTCCAGAAAGGATAGTCTTGATGATGTACGGCCCTACCCACTTTGGTTGGAACTTCCCTCGTAGGTCAAAAATCGGTGCACGAATTTCCTTGACTACCATGTCCCCCTCTTGCAGGTCCCTCGACTTCACCTTCTTGTTAAATGCTCGGGTGATTCTCCGTTGGTAACCCTGAATGTGGTACAATGCTCGCAGCCTCCTTTCGTCGAACAGCATAAGCTCTTCGAACCTTCCACTGATCCAATCGGCCTCATCTATTCCTTGTTCCGCCATGATTCTGAGTGATGAAACTTCTAGCTCGATGGGGAGAACGGCTTCCATGCCGTACACCAAAGACTAGGGTGTTGCCCCCGTCGGTGTGCGGATAGATGTCCGGTATCCCCATAAAGCTAGTGGTGGCTGTTCATGCCAATCCCTAGCTGATTCGACAGTCCTTTCGAGAATGCCTTTGATAGTCTTATTGGCCGCTTCGACTGCCCCATTCGTTTGCGGCCGATAAGTGGTTGAGTGATGCACTTGAATCTTAAATTCGTCAAAAAGTTCCAAAACCTTTCCCTTGAAGTGAACACCATTGTCAGATACGAAGGCCTGAGGAACTCCATACTGATAAATAATGTTCTGCCTGATAAAGTGAGCTACTTAAATTGCCGTCAGAGTCTTGTACGAGGCTGCCTCAACCCATTTAGTGAAATAATCGACCGCTACCAAAATGAACCTGTGCCCGTTGGAAGCTGCGGGTGTGATCCTTCCGATGACGTCAATGCCCCAGGCGGAGAATGGCCATGGTGTTGCCATTGAGTGTAACTCCAAAGGCGGGACGTGGATAAGATTAGCATGAGTTTGGCACTTATGACATCGACGCACATACTCAATGCAATCTGCCTCCATAGTCGACCAATAGTAACCCAACCTCAGAACTTTCTTTGCTAGCATCATTCCATTCACGTGGGGTCCACAAACTCCCTCATGGACTTCTTCCATTACCGTTCTCGTGTCGTCACCGTGAATACACAGCTTGTGGACTCCGCAAGGAGATCGCCGGTACAATTGTCCAACACAGATAATGTATTGAGATGCCAATCGTTGCAAAGCGATCCGATCTTTCTTAGTTGAATCTGCAGGGAACTCTCCTTTCTCGACGAAATTCCAAATATCGTGAAACCAAGGGAGTCCATCATCATGCTCGTCGATGTTCATGACGTAGTCATACATGTGCTTGCCTCTTTGCTCAATCATGACAGGCCTTAGCTTTACCCCGATCGGAAGTTCCAGCATAGATGCCAAGGTAGCGAGCGCGTCGGCGAATCGATTCTTTATCCTCGGAACATGCGTGAAGGTCACTTTTTGAAAATTCGGAATAAGCTCGTCAAGCTGCTGATGATACGGCTTCATCTTCTCGTCTCTGACCTTCCATTCCCCGTTTGCTTGTGACACAACCAAGTTGGAATCCCCCACGACTTCCAGCACCTTGACTCCAATTTCCAATGCAGCTTCCATTCCCACAATACACGCTTCGTACTCTGCCTCATTATTCGTGACTTCGAAGTTCAACTTGAAAGCCAGGGGAATGTGCGACCCCTCGGGCGAGACCAGCAGTATGCCAATCCCGAAGCCCTTCTGGTTAGCAGCTCCGTCGAAGTACAACGTCCATGTCTCATCGACTGCAGCCATTACATCTTCATTGAGAAATTGAAACTCCGTGTGTTCTGGCCCCTCGATTGGGCGATCTGCCAAAAACTCTGCTACTGCCCTCCCTTTCACTAACTTGCGGGTGACGTACTTGATTTCGAACTCAGCCAATAAGAGCAACCAACATGCTAGCTTACCGGTAAGTGCTGGCTTCTCGAATAGGTATTTGAGGGGGTCTATACGAGAAATCAGTATCACGGAATAAGACAGCATGTAGTGTCTCAATTTCTTTGTGGCCCAAACGAGCGCCCAACATGTCTTCTCCAATGAAGTGTATCGCTCTTTGCTCCCCACCATCTTCTTGCTCAGGTAGTAGATCGCTCTTTCAACCCCATCATCTCCTTCTTGTGCGAGCATGCACCCCATTGACGAGGGCGTGACGGACAAGTACAGGATCAAAAATTTTCCCGGAATGGGTGGCATCAAGATCGGCGGATTCTGTAGGTAAGTTCTCACTACTTCGAAAGCCTTTTGGCATTTGTCGTTCCATTCAAACTTCACGTCCTTCTTGAGCAGACGAAACAACGGCTCACAGGTCAAAGTCAACTTGGCGATGAACCGACTGATAAACTGAATCTTTCCCAAGAAACACCGGACTTCCTTCTCGGACTGAGGCGGCTTCATCTCAAGAATGGCTTTAATCTTAGAAGGATCCACCTCGATTCCTCTGGTCGTGATCATGAATCCAAGCATCTTTCCAGCCGTGACCCCGAACGTGCACTTCTGCGGATTGAGTCGCATCCTGTACTTTTGAATCCTCTCAAAGAACTTTCTCAAAGCCGGGAGATGGTCTTCCCTTTTCTTTCCTTTCACTATCATGTCATCAACGTAAACCTCGACCTCCTTGTGAATCATGTCGTGCAATAGTGTGGTAGCACCCCTCTGATACGTAGGACCGGCATTCTTCAATCCAAATGGCATGACCCGATAGCAATACGTCCCCCACTCGGTGATGAATGTGGTCTTTTCCTGATCTTCTGGAGCCATGAAATTGATTGTACCTCGAGAAGCCATCCATGAAGGAAAGTAGAGCGTGCCCTGCAGTGTTATCAACGAGTACGTCTATATGTGGCAATGGAAAATCGTCCTTAGGGCTTGCTTTGTTCAGATCTCTGAAATCGACACACACTCTGATTTTTCCGTCCTTTTTAGGGACAGGAACGATGTTGGCCACCCAAGTGGGGTACTCCATTACGATTAGAAAACCAGCATTGATTTGTTTTGTGAGCTCTTCTTTTATCTTTAATACCCAATCGGGCCGCATTTTCCTTAATTTTTGCTTAACAGGTTTCGCGTCAGGGTAGAGAGGGATTCTGTGCTCGACTATCTCCGGGTCGATTCCGGGCATGTCTGCGTGGGACCAAGCGAAAACTTCTTTGAATTCTTTTAGCAAATCTGTGAGCTCTTGAAGCTCAGTGGGAGACAGCCCGGAACCTACCTGAACCAATCGAGGGTCATCCTCATCACCCAAGTTTATGGAGATTATTTCTTCTTTTAAAGGCTGAGCATGCCTTTCATTTTCGCGGTCGATGAGGGAACAGATCTCCTTGGGAATGTTCCCATCGAGATCTATTCCTTCATCGTCGGGATCTAAACAATTTATTTCAAAAATCGGCAAGTAAGCGAAAACATCGTTCATTTCATTAACCAGTTCATCAGACGGGGGGAATACAGCGGCTGACTCGAATTAGAAGTAAAAGCTACGGTGTGGAGGGCCGATGGGCACAAACTCCGACTCTGTGCTAGACAACTAGTCAGTGTCGGACTCGGACTCGAACTCAGAACTAGGCTGTGAGTACGAGTTACATGTGGAATGAAAGTGCAATTATCATAAACGCCTCTGACCTCCACAATGAGTTTGGAAGGGTCTTCAATTTCTTCTTCATCTCCGAGCATCGGCACAGCAGGATCTTGCATACCCCCTGATTCCTCGCCCTCAAACAAGAGTCGGAGACTGCCCAAACCAAAAGCTTCCAACCAGTCGAGTGCCTCAGACAGCTCTTCTACCTTTGCAACCTCTTCATCACTCTCCCAAGTATCATTGGCAAAGATTTCGAAGCCAGGATACTTCATTTTCGTCTCAAGGTCCACAAAGGGCTCAGGTTCTCCTTGGTATAGTGGCTCCTTCTCCTTCAATTTCATCTCCGTTGCACGGGCCCGGGCGCGATTGCGCCATTTCTTTGCTGGATCACCCTTCTTGGCCTCATATCCCAGACCAAAACGCTCGTTACTTCCAGGGAAATCAGGGAACTCAGGGACTCCTTGAGCATAAAGTCCCAAGCCCATGCCCGGCAGATACTTCATCCGTTTCATAATTTCCAATGCTGCAGAGCTCACCAAGAAACCGTCCTCGGTCCGAATGGTGCACACTTTCGAGGTCATAACCGCAAAGCCTCCCATGGCAATATCTTCCTCTCCATGCATAATCTCAAGCAGTGGGGAATTGTCCTCGGAGTGCGGACGAATACCTGAGTCTCCATGGATGATAAGGGTTCCAGATTCCAATCCTAAAATGAGTTTCTGATGCAATGTTGAGGGTACACCCATAACATCCGGGCGATGTAGCCAAGGCCTTCCCAACAGGAGATTGAAAGATGCAGGTATTTCCAGCACACAGAATTCGACGGTGGTTTTGAACTTGCCAGTTGCCAATTCCAAGTTGATTGTCCCCAAAACATCATGGCGCGTATTATCATAAGCACGGACGCCCAAATTCGATGGCGCGAAGTCCTTGTTCTTAAGGCCCAAGCAATAAGCAGTGCGGAGTGGACATACGTTAATGGCGGAGCCATTATCAACAAGGATTGCTGGGACCCACTTTCCCAGGCACTTCATGGTGATGTGAAGAGGTTTGTTATGGTCAGCTCCTTCGGGCGGTAGTTCTTTCTCGGTGAAGGATAAGGTGTGTTGGGTGAGGTTTGAGGTTATAAGGGCGATGAGAGCTTATGGGGCGATGAGAGGGAACTTTGAACCTGGAAAGGGTGTTGACTAGCCTGTGGCGGTGCGCGGGAGGCAGCTAACACTCCCACATAGACATGCGAGCGGGGTTTCCTGGAGTTGTCGGATAATGGGATCGGCGGAGGCTCGGGGTCAGGTTCAGGGAGTGAGTTGAGGTCGATGGACAGTTTGGGCTGGGTAGGCGGGTTAGGTTTAGTGGAGCTTGGAGGGTTGTTTTATGGAGCTTGCGGGACAGAGGTGTTCAGGTTTGTGGGGTTGACAGGGGTATTCTGCTGTGGCGGAGGGGCTCGGGATGAGCTACCCTGCTGGAGGTTAGTGGGTTGGTAGACTCTTCCACTTCTGGTAAGGTTGCTAACTATTTTAGGAATGGGTTCCCACCAAGTACCTTCCCAAAAATTGGAGAAGTCAAAGTCGCAGTCGTCTGCCTTACGTTTCCCTTTGTCAAGTGCTGTCTTCTCCAACGTTTCGTTGAGAGTTTCCATTTCCAAGGCGTGCCAGATGCTGCCTTCCTCCAGGGAATTCCAGAAGTTGCTGTTGTTGTTGCTGTTATCATTGCTAATTTGCAGAGATCCCTCATCCAACATGGCCTTATTGACAGTCAATTCTTCACCGTTCATCCACACGTTCACCAATTCAGACTTCCCCCACAGATCTTCTGGGTCCAATACACAGATGTTGGGCTCATCAGGAATTTCGATTACAGGTTGGGGGAAGAACTCCTCAATAATATATTCCTGCGGGAGGAAAAGATAGTCCATAGCACGTTCCAGAGCATCGGTATCTCGAGTGAGGTTGACAATGGTTCTGACGTTGAGTCCTGATAACATATGGGGATTCATCAGATCCATTTCTTCCACCACTTCCTCTTCTTGAAAGAGGTATGCCAAAGATGTTTCATCCAGAGGATCAGAATCGTCCATCCAGTGCCACCCGTTGGGTTCGGGCTCCCATTCCCATTCGTCTTCCTTTTCGACAGGTTCAGGTTCTGTGAACAGAGCAAATAGGGAATACTCGTCCAAGGGATCAGCCATCATCTCCTCCCAGTCTTGCCTCCATTCTCCTTGTTCCAATTCCTCAACTTGGCTAGGGTTAAGTGCCACGGGCCATGCTCCAGTGATAAGAGCCCTGTCTTCTACTGCCAAGAAGTCTTGTACTAGGTCTTCCCACCTTCTCTGAAAGTCCCATTCCACGGTTTCCAACGCACAGACAGCATCCTCAACTGGCAGTTCGACGGTTGGCTTGGATTGGGTATCAGGAACGATGTAATGGCTAGGGTCAAAGGGTTGGCTTATGGAGATAAGGTTGGTGCGGGCATTGGAATGCTTTGGGAGTGGGTTTGAGACAGTGTTTGGTTTTGGTGGTGGCATAGGGAGGGTTTTGTTGTCTATTAGGTCTTGGATTGCATGGCGGAGACGGAAGCAGTTGTCGGTTAGGTGGCCCACATTCTGGTGATAGGCACAGTACGCATTAGGGTTATGGGAAGCAGGAAGTTTTTGAGGTAAGGGAGTAGGGGTAAGTGGTTTGAGGGTGCCGCTTTCGACCAATTTCTCGAGCACAGCGGAAAAAGGTGCTGAGAATTGGGCAAAAGTGCGGGGTTGGGTACGCGGTTGACTGGTTTGGGTGGCTATCTGGTTCACCGGCTCGGCTTGGGTTGTATTTGTGGAGGTGTTGGGAAGGTTGGTGTAGTTGACGTTGCCAAACAGGTTGTTGCTATTTCCGGAGTAAACCTTCTTGGGCTTGGGAGCAGGCTCGGGTTTGTCAAGGATTCCCAATTGAACTGCTTCTTCGACGGCTAAGCCTGTATCCAAGAATGTTTTAAAGTCTGAGCATGCTTGGGCCATAGCCATGTGCCTCGCAATAGTGGGTTGAATGTTACAGACAATCATTCGGATTTGGTCCCTGTCGCTCGGTCTATCTTTCATCTGCGCTGCCTTTGCCCTCCACCTCTTCACGAAATCGGCGAAGGCCTCTTTTGCTTCCATCTTTGTTGATTCCAGCTCACGGGTGGTCACCTCTAACTAAATGTTATAATCGTATTGCGCCACAAAAGCCGCGCATATATCCTCCCAAGAACGCTTCTTTCTCACATCCAGTGAGGTGAACCAGTGCAGAGCATGTCCCACCAAAGTCTGTGAGAACATCTGTGCCATAGCATCCTTCTCGACTCCCCACATGGAAAGTGCTCCAATGTATCCCATCAGGTGTGCCTTTGGATCTCCTGTTCCGTCAAACTTAGCGAAGTCGATTGGCCTGAACTTATCCGGGAGCTTTGCATTAGGAAACAGGCAAAGCTTATTGATGTCAAACCCAGTTGACGCTATCTTCTCGTTTCTTGCAACAGACTCCTCTAGTTGGGTGAGCTTTGCCAATACTGCTGCCATCTCGGGGTTTTGCGGAGTTTCCAAATCAAGGACCAGCTGCTCCGGGTTTGGATTCGGATTAGGATTAGGGTTGAAGTTTAAATTGGGGATTGGGTTCGTATTTGGAATGGGATTCGGGTTAGGGATATGAATTGGATTAGGGTTTGGGATAGGAATTGGATTAGGGCCCGAATTCGGGTTTTGCGGTGGAAGGCGTCGTGCAACCCCAGTAATCATCATCATGAGTTGGGCGATTTGGTTGTCAGTGCGCTCGCTTAGGCGTTGGATATCTTCTCTAATCTGAGTCATTTCTCCGTTCAAATTTCTTGGGTTTGGTTTAGGATTTGGATGAGGATTGGGGACGGGATTTGGATTTGGATTTGGCTCGCCGCCGTTTGGGTTTGGGTTAGGGTTGCCTCCGTTTGGGTTGACACTTGGGTTAGGATTCAGGTTTAGGTTACCTCCGTTTGGGTTGACACTTGGGTTAGGATTTGGGTTTAGGTTACCTCCGTTTGGGTTTAGCGTGGGGTTCGGGCTTGGGTTTAAGCCTCCAATCAATAGGTCCATTTCCACCCCCAAATCTGATGCACTGACGGAGTCTGCTTGCAGTTGGAGCCGTTCCAATCTCTGCCCCAAGGGTCTGGTCCAGGAGGGTATGATGTTCTTCTTTTTCGGCCCAATTGCTTAGAACTGACAGCAAAGCAAAAACTTGTGCTCAGACGCGGTTCCTGCTTGCATTTTTATGAAATTTGTGCATGTTTTTTGGAAAATGAGTGCCTCATCGTCACCATCATCGACTCCGATTTTTCAAAAACAATTGACTTATGGGAGGTTGCCTTGATCCTCAGATTTTTGGGGCATATCCTCTTTTAGAAACGGTCGATTCCCAAAAGATGCTAAAATAAGCTAAGTATTTGGCTAATATTCCATCGATAATTTGACCATGGGTTCGGAATGACTTGAGGTGAACCATGTGATACGATAACCAAGGTGGCGTAAGCGGTACACTTGCTTTTAGCCTGGGTAGTGTTGGCATCACAACATTCTGCTCCCCTATCATCCCTCTCTTTTGATTAAATCTCGGTTAAACACAAGTCAAGGACTTAGCAATGTTTTAGTTTCCTTTAGGTTCGGGTTCGAGGACTAATGTCATTTATCAACACGCATTAGGGTGCGTGACTCTTCATCGGGTCTTAGCAACCTTCCGAAGACCGCGCGAGCGAGTCTCGAGAATCGTGGCTGACAGCATGATGATGATGCAAGATGCAATGCAGCACTTAAAGCAGATTATAGCACATAGTCCTACCCTGCAGGCTCCTGCCCTAGTTTGGAAGGTTCTATGGCTTGCTACACATGTACGAAGGCCGGGTTTTGGCTTGAAGAGGGTTCCCCGGACTAGAGTCAAAGTATACCTCCCGTTATTGAGCGTACACCCAATAATGGTACAAACGGTAGGGATGACTCATCACGGTCGAGGGTTGCTGAGCATTCTGGGATTCCCTATCACCGACAAGCCGGGTAGGATTGCCGAAACACAACAGCGGAGCTGCACAGGATATATATGCAAAAAATAAAGAAGTGAAATAAAGTCCTTTGAAAATCCCATAAATGTTTTTCAAGCTTGGCTCACTAATTTAATTAATGCTTAAGGAAATCAGGCCATTTTGTCAGTGTACTGATTTTTCTCAAGTATCAATTAAATCATTATCCCCAGCAGAGTCGCCACTGCGGGCTACCACAGCCCCGGGTGGTTTCGGGGCAGTCCGAAAAAGAATCGCCACGCCGTTTTTGGATTTTTTTTGAAAAATTTTGGAGAGTCGCCACCCGGATTTGTGGTTTGCCACCCGAGAAACCGTTTTGTTTGGTTTGTTAAGGGTTCGGGAGCCACGTTACGAGGGGGGAAGGGTTTTACGGCACCCCCCTCGCCCGATTCAAAATCGGTCTCTACTAGACATTTGTGGAATTTTTCAAAGAATTTCATTTCATTAAGCAGCTAGCATCTATTTACAGATATATCAGGTTGGGAAGTGCATACATGTGCATATGTACAGTGAATAAATGAGAAATGGTGACAAAATGCAAAGATGTTAGAAACTGGGAGATCCCGTCACTGATACACTCTCGAGCGCTCGGAAGCACTCCCGAGCGCTTGGGAGTGTTGCATGTCCAACCTGCCAATCGTGTTAGTCCAACAGAACACAATACTGAAATACAAACTGGAATGAACTAGAAAGTTTTGCAGGCCCCACAGAGGGTTCAAAAAACTGGGATCAGCTTAGCAAACTGAAACCAGGTCCCATTCTTCCAAACCATACACCCTTGTTTTCCCGAAAAATCAGTTTTATAATTACAAGAGCTGAAAGGAGCACATGCATGGACATGCAAAGACAACAGAAAGGCCAAACTAAAAAAAAAAAGGACTGAGCTTGCATGCAAACACTCTCGAGCGCTTGGGAATTATGTCGAGCGCTCGGGAGTCGTCTGCACCTCAGGGATGATTTCAACCAACTAAAACACTCAATGAAGTATGCTGGCGCACTGGATCTTATATCTTAAAGTGTGAAAAAGGATTTCTCTTCTTAGATTCAGACCAAAACTCTTTTGCACATCTTAAATATGAATCATTTACCTTATTTTTCTATGAAAACAACAGATTGTTGGTACCAACTTACTTCAAAAGAGTTAAAAAGACAGTTTTAAAACACCTCCTACCCATGCATGTCCTTTTAAACACTCAAAGGAAGAAAAGCAGTACTGGAGTCACTCCCGAGTGCTTGGGAGTACTTCCAGTAGGCTGAAAACAGAAAAACGTATTTGTACCCCTTTTTACTCTTGTTATTACACCAAGGTCTCTTGACCCACACTCAGTATTGAAGATTGAGAGAGCCAAGAGACCTCCCTCAGAAAGGAAAAACAGCCTTGCTTGACGTCAAGGTTAGAAAAAAAAGTGTTTCTACCTTTGGAAGGAACTTGACTCCTTGAATGACTTTTGAAGAGATGGATGAAAGAAGAGGAATACAAGAAATCAGAAGCTGAGAGTGTTCTGGATTCCCTGCATCTCCTTCATGCTTTTGAACTTTTAAACTTTATTTCTATTGAAAAACCTTGTAGCTTCTAATGGACCTTGAGTATGAAACCCTTTCCTTTGAACCAGAGAGAGAGAGGGGAAGTTTAGAGAGAGAGCCTCTTCCTCATTCTGTAGACCAAGGGCCATATATATAGGCTAATATAACCTATGGTTGCAAAATGAAATGATTTTGAAATAAAAACATTTTTTTTAACCAGAAAAAAACAGCTGGTCTGAGGGTCTCTGACTGAAGTTGAGTGTTGACTCAAGCCTCAGCTGGCTCAAGGAGATCGTAATGATGGATTGCATGGGTAGTGGGAAGGCCTGCCACCCATTGGTCAGCACAGAAGACTCGAGCGCCCGAGATTTGTCTCGAGCGCTTGAGACTTCATTCTCGATCGCTCGAGAGTAAGCTCAGCCAGTGCTTTTTGAAAATGGTTTGGAGCACTTGGGATTGCTCCCAAGCGCTTGGAAATGATTTTGACCAATTTATTCCTTTTTCAAATCCTTCAAGGAACCAAGTTTCGATTGACATCAGGCTTGTCTTAATCCAAACTCATTATTGGGGAGCCTCCGGGCCACAAATTAAGGAAGTTCAAAGAGTCCAAATTGGGGTGTCTACAGAAGGCCCTGGCTGGACCGACTAGACATCATGGCTGTGCCTTCCACACTCCATCAGAAAATCCGATTAGGACTGGAAACGGGAATGCTCACTATCCACGGGGACTCTGGGATTCATGCCCCTGTTGAGGACAATGCCCCGCTCCTGGAAATTCAGCATGGGGAAGAAGATATCGCCTTAGGAGGTTTCTCTTTGGATACCTCCCGATCTGTCTATTCGGTTAGAATTGATGACGACTTTGTTGTTAGCAATGTTGCCATCAAAATAATGAAAAAGATATCTTACATGCCAAGATTAGGGCTGGGAAAGAATCTCCAAGGCCCTGCAAAGTTTGAAGCCCAGGGCACTCTGGTGCATACAACTGGCCTTGGTTACTCACCCTCGAGTAACAGTGAGGCTGTAACGCCCCCAAAATTGGGTTCGTTAAATAAACATTTTATTAGATAAACAGGGTAGAGTCTGGCTCATTATTACATCATAACTCCGTAGAGGGGTACTTATATTACATAAAAGGGCGGGACAGCTAAGGTTATCTATGGCTCTGTCTCCTCTTCCATTCTAGCAAGCTCCTCAGCTCCAACTGCCTCCAAGGTATACAGCTCTCCTTGTTCATCTAAAAGGTCTGACACATTATACCAGCATCGTCACCAGTATAATATGTTAGGGTCACATAAAGCAACACCGTGAGCTTGAAAGCTCAATAGAGTAACCCAAAACCCACTAACCCTTAACTTACACATAACAAGTGATGCATATATCATAAAAGGGTCATAAACAGCACATGCAATACAGGATATAGATACTAACAATGACACATCCGCATTCGCTATCTATCGTTAGTGTCCATGTCATCAGAGTTTTTCCTACGCAGCGTTTCGTAGAACTTGTCTCGTTTACACTTTACCAAAACTTTTCAAAAATCCATTTTAACACACACAACCTCGGTTCCGCCGCTTCGGGTTCCTGAGTATACGCACAATGGTTCCACCGCTCCGGGTTCCCATTGGCGCACATTTCAAAAATTAGTTTAACACACACAATCTCGGTTCCGCCGCTCCGGTTTCCCGAGGTTACACACAATGGTTTCGCCGCTCCAGGTTCCCATTGGCGCACAATTAGCATTGGCTCCTCTCCACGGAACCTCACCATGGTTCCGCCACTCCGGGTTCCCATGGGAGTACACACACACTCACAATGGTTCCGCTGCTTCGGGTTCCCATTGGACACACACACCCTCACAATGGTTCTGCTGTTCTGGGTTCCCATTGGACACACACACCCTCACAATGGTTCCGCTGCTCCGGGTTCCCATTGGACACACACACACACACCACATAATGATCTTCACACATGATCATTATGTAGCTTCGAAAATATTTTATCCTTTACAAACACATCTCCACAATGGGCAAGTCCGGCCACATTGCGGGTTTCAAAACGCTTCTTGTTATTAATACACCCTAGACGTCATGTTTCTACTTCCTCGATTTCCGTGTCATGTATTCATGCATAGACTCCGCGGTAGACTTCACAAGTAAGTACAACTCATTCCTAGTAATCTTGAAACTAAACTAGCAAGATCATCCAACTCCATCTTAGATTGTATGCTCATACTATCACATCATCATTCTCAACATTTAACGCAAAAAGTAAGGCAAGTAACAAATAAACAACTACCAACCAAATCATGCAGTCAAGTATTCTTTAAGATCAAAGTAAACTACGTAAAACAAGTTCATACTAACATATAGCTTTCTAAGTTCGAATCATGCATACAAACTATACTTAGGGTAGAGAGTAAGGACATTCTACCGTTCTTCTTGGCGGTAGTAAGCTATGGAAGGTACGATGGAAAGAAACTCGGCTATCGAACGGAATAACGGCTTACGATAAGTTTCCGGTAGCTTCGAAAGAGAATGGTTTCTCTCGAAACTAGATCTTAACTACAACTACTACAACTTTTGGATCGATGTGGTGGTCGAATGGTGGCTTAATGGCGGCACTAGAAGAGTTTCTTGAAGAACTAGAAAGAAGACTTCAAGAACAAGAAGAAATCAACAAGAACAAGCAAGAACACTTATGCTTTCAAGAGAGAAGTGAGAGAATGGGATGAAGGTGTGAGTTCAAAGCACAATGAGGTGGGTATTTATAGGCCAAGGCTCCCCTCTCTCTCCCTCTCACCCGAATTCTCTCTCTCTCTCCATATCTATTTTTTTAACACTTTTTGGTTATGCTTTCTTGCAAGCTTAAAGCCTAGAACTAGGTATGCATGGCTATGAAGATATTGCTTTGCTTGTACTCCAAGAACTAGGACAAATCTAGTTTATTCAATTGGGTTTCTAGTCTAGTCTTAGTACTTGAAAGCATAGAAAAACTAGATTTGGTTGTACTAGGATAGGATTATGGAAGATTGAGTAAGAAAAGGAGGATTTGGTCAAGTATAAAATTGGGAAATGTACAAATTGTACAAGATTTGCTTGGTCAAGGAAGAATCCCATAGATTTGTATGCTTTCAAAGTACAGTAGAAGATTGGAAGCACAAGATCACCTAAGCAAGGTACATCTCTCTCTCTCCTTCCTTCTTTCTCTCTCTCTCTTTCTCAAAAATCTCTCTCTATCTCTCGAAAATCTCTCTCTCTCTCTCGCTCTCGAAAATCTCTCTCTCTCTCCCTCTCTCTCTCTCTCTCTTATGTACTAGGAAAGAATACATATATACTATTATAAGTTCTTCGAACCTACTTCTCTAAGTACATAGGACCCTTCGATGTCGTAGAGAAAATAGTAAAGGTTGCGTATCGTTTAGCCCTACCTCCGCAATTAGATAAAGTACATAACGTATTTCACGTTTCGATGCTTCGCAAGTACCTCGCGTTGCCGACGCACGTACTCAATTGGGAGGACATCATCATCGAAGAAGATGCGACATACGAGGAAGAACCGATCGAGATACAAGACCGGAGTGAGAAGATCATCCGGAACAAGACGATTAAGTTAGTTCAAATTTTGTGGAAGAACCGTGGAGCTAGTGAAACTACCTGGGAAAGAGAAGAAACCATGAAGGCGAGCCACCCTCACCTGTTCGAATCCGAGCACGCGGCGAATTTCGGGGACGAAATTGTTTAAGGGGGATAGGTTGTAACAACCCTAATTTTTACTAAATAAAAATTTCGTTGTTACTGTTTGAAAAATCTTAAATTAGGTTTTAATCATCGTTTAACCACCGATCTTCCTGTCGTTTCTAGGATAAAGCCCTAAGATTTCACTTCTCGGCTGAAAATCCTATCTAGCAACCCTAGCTAGCTTTTAACCGACGATTCGACGTAGCCATCGTTTAACCTAGCCACCGATCATTCCTAAACATCTGTGAACCTTATGAGCCTTCGATTCACGAACCTTTTGAAACCCTTGAGTTCGGTAACCCTAGATTAACCCTTTGAACCGTTAGAACCTTTAAGCTATCGACCATTGGACAATAGCGTTAGGGTTTCCTTTACCCATTGGTCAATAGGTAAACCTTGGTTAATCTTCCTAAGTACGAGATTAGATTAGCTTAGTGCTTAATTGCAAGTATTAGACTTTCTAGTATTACCCGTTGGATAATAACCGCTAGGAGATTTATTAACCATTGGACGATAACCCTTGGACCTTACCATCCTTAACCATTGGTTATTAACCGCTAGGGAAACTATTATCCATTGGATAATAGCTTTACTTGCCAACCAAGAATAGGTGATTAAAATATTAGATTTGGCATGTGTGATATTTGATTAATATAAAATTAGTATATTAGGTTATTAATTTAGGACCTTGTACTTTGAAAGTAGTAGAATTCTTTATTAGATATTAGATTTGTGTGTATCTAGCTTAGATTGTATGTACTTGCTTGTATATATAACATATATGTACTTGTATGTATATATATATAGATATATATATATAATATTGTATATAACATGTGTGTATTACAATATTATATTAAGAAAATCTATATTTAGTTTTAAATACAAGATTTTGAAAGACCCATAGTACATATATATATATATATATATATATATATATATATTAGTATATATGTATACTTTCAAGGGTGTACAAGTGGGAGAGAGAGAGAGAGAGAGAGAGAGAGAGAGAGAGAGAGAGAGAGAGAGAAAGAGAAGAAAAGAGAGGGAGAGAATGTACCTAGATTTCCTTGTGCTTTCATTGACCAATGCTTGATCTTCTTTGATATTCTATTGTACTCTTGAAAGCCTAAAATCTTGTCCAAATCCCTTGTAAACCAAAACCTCACTCTTTCCTTATTCAATCCACCAACCTTTGTCCTTCCATATCTTATATATATAGTTATATGTATGTATATATATATATATATATCTATTGTACTAATGTACCAAGGAGGGAGAGAGAGAGAGAGAGAGAGAGAGAGGAGAGAGAGGCCGAGAGAGAGATGGGAGAGAGAGAGAGATTCGGATGAGAGAGGGAGAAAGAGAGTGATGTGTGTTGCTTCCTTGAATGACCATGCCTTGGTCATCCTTGTCCTATTTCTATGCTTTCAATCTTTGAAAGCATAAGACTTCAAGCAAGCAAAATCTTGTCCTTTGTACCAAAACCCTAATTGTTTACTTGATTCAAATCCATTTCCTTGGCCAATCTTCCAAAATCCAATCCAAGGACACACCATAGCCATGCAAACCTAGGGTTCTAGGTTGTTTCTTGCAAGGAAGCAAGATTGCTTGAATTAAAAAAATAAGATATAGGAGAGAGAGAGGGAATTCGGCTAGGGAGAGAGAGAGGGAGTGCTTGCCTATAAATACTCACCTCATTCTTCATTTGAACTCACACCTTTCCATTCCTCACTTCTTCCTTGAAAGCATAAGAAGTTCTTGCTTGTTCTTGTTGTTCTTTCTTGGTTCTTGAGTTTCTTTCTAGTTTTTCAAGAAACTTTCCATCTCCGCCACTAAACCACCATACGACCACCACCTCGATCCTAAAGTAGTTGTAGTTAGGATCTAGTTTGAGAGAAACCTTTCTCTTTCAAGCTATCGGAAGCTTATCGTAGCCGTTACGCCGTTCGAGTGCCGACTTTCTTTCCGTCGATCTTTTCGTAGTCCTTTTCTACCGCCAAGAAGAACGGTAGAGTTCTTCGAACCTACTTTCTCTAAGTATAGTTTGTATGCATGTTTGAATTGAATGTAGTTTAATCTACCCCGCTATCTCTAAGTATATATAGTACTTGAATGGTTGATTGCATGATTTTGTAGAGTTCTTCGAACCTACTTCTTTAAGTATATTTAAGTGTAGTTAATCCTTAACTATTTAAGAAGTATGTTGAGCTTATTTTCGCTAAAGAAAATAAAGTTAGTCGTATGATTTAGCTTGTAGAACTTTCTTGCTAAAAGTACGTAGTTTCCTTTGATCTTGTGGCTACTTGATTGTTTGATCGCCTAATTGCTACGTGATTGTATGAACTCGTCAATAAACATGTGTTGTTTTATTGAACTTCTCGAAGGAAATGCGTTTTAAAGATAAAGTGTTGTTTTGAAATGAAGTTTTCGCATTTTGACCTTTTAACGAGCATGATAGTATAGAGTTGGATGATCTTGCTATTCGATATCGCATGAGTTACGTGATTAGTCCCACCGCGGAGTCGATGCATGTTACGAGACACATGGAATTGGAAAAGTAGAGATATGACACCTAAGATGTGGTTGATATGGATAAAAAGTGTTTTGGAAATAATGGCCGGACTTGGTAGCCATTATGGCCTTGAGTCAGACTTGGTAGCCTTTGTGGCAATGAGCCGGACTTGGTAGCTCATTGTTGTGCAACACAAGGTGCCAGTCTTGGATGCTCATGGTTGTGTGTGTGTGTGACACAATGTGCCGGACTTGGTAGCCATTGTGGCCATGCGTTGGTAACCTTGTGGCAATGAGCCGGACTTGGTACCTTATTGTTGTGCGACACAAGGTATTTGTAACCCATGGTTGTGTGCGTACGTGTTTTCGAAATTGATGATAAAAGATGAGACACAAAACGATGAGTCGCGTAGGAGAGACACACGGAAAACATGACACCAACGCTCGTTAGTGAATGTGCATGTGTAATTGTATGTGTTATTTGAAAGCATGTTAAGTTTGGAAAATCGTATACTATCTGTGATATGTATGTTAAGGGTTAGTGGGTTTGGATTACTCTATTGAGCTTTCAAGCTCACGGTGTTGCTTTATGTGACCCTGACATATTATACTGGTGGCGACGCTGGTATAATGTGTCAGACTTTTTAGATGAACAAGGAGAGCTGTATACCTTGGAGGCTTTCGGAGCTGAGGAACTCGCTAGGATGGAGGAAGAGAAGGAGCTTTAGTTAGCCTTAGTAACCCTCCCTTTTGTGTAATATAAACCTCTCTAAGGAGATTGGATCTAATAATGTGTATGGCCCGTGATCTCTGGTTCGGGTCCTTCCTCCTCTGGTTCAGGGGTTGTCAAGCTCCTTCCACCTAACCTGCACCCCGAAGCACGACTAAAGACCACACCGGAGGAGCCCCGGTATGGCCCTCCGGCGCAAGGATGAGAATGGTCCAGAGAAAGCAAAAGTGAGCTAGGGTTTAAGTGTGGAATGGCTGTGTACCTTTTAGGGCTGCATCACTTGGTATTTATAGAACCTTCCTAGCTTGCTCTCCAAGTACGAACACGTGCTCCTCACAAGCTGAGTGACGTCATTGCGGTGTCACCGGATAGATCTTTGTAACCGTTTCTGCGTGAGCTGGCATCTCCCATGCGCACCCATCATTACCTCTCGTAACCGTTTCAGCACGTGGTAAACAGATGTGTCCCCGTGGGTGGCCGAGCCCAGCTGGAGGCCGAGCCCGCTTGTGGCCGAGCCTAGTGTTGTCCACGTGCGGATGCACTCTGTTTAGAACCGTCGGTGAGATCCACTGTTCGTGATGCGTCATCGGCCTGGGCCGACTTTGATATAGTTGTGAGGGAGCGGCGGACTTCGGCCAGGTTGCCGAGCCTGTATCTAGGTTCGGCTAGAGCATCAAGTGAACTTCGTTTGGCCTACTACATAATGAGTTAGACTCTGCCTTGTTTGTCTAATAAAACCTTTATTTAACGAACCCGATTTTGGGGGCGTTACAACTTGGTATCAGAGCTTTAGTTTCAAAACCTCGGCCATGGGTAGAATGGGTAGCCTATAAGACTAGCCTTTAAGATAAGTCTTGAGATAAGTTTAAGATAAGTTGACCGTTGCACAAACGTGACTTGAGTTTAAGTTTACCGTCCCAAATTGGGTGGGCTTTCTTTCTCTACGATAATCTGCATTCGTCGAGCTTCACTAGATTTGACAGTCCGACGTCTATCGTTTCTACTTGATTTTCTCCTTCCTTGTCGTTTCGGAAACTCCCTACCTACCCTCTTTTCCAGTAGTTAGTAAAACGCTCTCTCAAGTAAGCAATTCCACCAAACCCGAAAACAGTTCCATAGGAGCTTGCATTCGAGTCCTTTTCTTTATATATGATGTCACTTCTTTCCCCTGCTTTTAGTGAAGTTCCGAGCCTGAGTTCAATCCCAAAACCAAAAGTCCATCCCAGTTGTCAAAAGATCTATGTGCAAGGGTCAAATAATTCATCTTTGTTTTGCTGATGATCTTATGATCTTTTGCAAAAGGGACCTCAGTTCTATCAAGCATATTCATGACTCTTTGGTTGAGTTTGAATCTCTCTCTGGTCTATCTCCAAGTCTCCACGTTAAAGGTCTTCGGTGATTCACAGCGGTGATTCGGCAGATGAATGGCATCTACGAGGTTCGTCCGCTTTAGGGCGTATACCAATGGATGGGACTTTTGATCAAGAGAAGCCATTAAGGCCTTTAATAGGTCGAAAGAAAGATCTTCTGACAAAACAATCTTCGGATTGAAGTAAGGTGGAAACTGGCAGTACCGCCGAACTGGGAATTCCCGAACAATTGGATGATGACTTAAATCAAGAATCGAATGTGGAACGTAGCTAAATCCAAGTTTTTCTTCAGTGTTAATTGAACCCTTGTCTTTAAACCGTGACTAATTGAGGTTTAAACTTTTCCTTGTAGATGAATCACATAGTCAACCTAGTAGCTGGAGCTCACCAACTCAAGATCGCCATAGAATCCATGACCACCCAAATGATGGGAAAGCGTGACTACGTCGTCATGATACTCGCTGAGATCCGTGATTTCAAACGAGTGCAAAGCCATGACCCTAACCCCATAGAAGATGACCCTTGGTTTCCCGTGATGTTCCCTATCCTATGCTCTTTCTATGGATTCTTTGGAGCCCTACCCCCGATGGAAAACTTTACATATGGTAAAGAAGAAACCGAAAATGAGGAGGTTGCCAAGGAGGCGACTAAGGATGGAAAAACTAGCGAAAGTAAGGATGAGCCCGATGAGGATGAGGTTCTAGCCTATCCATGAAGCCAAGGATACCATTTAGGAGTCCCTAAATAAACCTAGCAATAGTTGTAATCCTTTGGGATGTAGGATCTTTTAAACTAGGATCACTGTTGTTAGGCCTTTTGATGTAAAATAGGAAAATGTAGATGTATTAAGCTTAAGGCTACTATAAGCCGCCTATGATGTACTTGTTTTCCCTAAGTAATGGAATTATGTGTTTCTTTTATGCGTGTTCATTGTTTATGTGTGTACATGTGTCTTTACGAGACTACCCTTTCACATCGATAAGTCTAACATATAATTTTCTTATTATTATAGATATGGCTAGCTGTACCCCTGCTACACCGTTCACCTTTGCGGACCTGCTTACGTACAAGGCCCTGCTTGCACCCGAGAGTTATATCCCTATACCCCACTTGGGTATATTTGACCCTGCCACTGGCAAGCACACCTTCGAGGTTATTCTCGTGTCACCTTTAGTTGAGACCATGGACGTGGAGACCTTATGTTTATCACTTAGTGACGCTGTTGAGGATGCCCGACAACGAGGGGAGTATTGGCTCGAGAAGAGGGAGAAGGAATGGAAGGAGGAGTTACGAGTGTATTTTGGACTTACTCCACCGCAGTAGTAGAGTCGTAGTTTTAAAATAAGGTCCCGAGAGTTGTAGTCGCACTTGTGTGAGTACGAACTTAGACCATGTATTAAGAGTATGTAGGATCATTCCACTTGTATTAGGAGGAATCGTGTCATTTGCTTTATAGTAGAACTCTGTGTTTATGTATGAAATCGTGGTTTATCTATGAAAAATCTATTTTGTTTCAAAAGAGTACTGTTGCGTACTATTTGATATTTTGCTTACGTAGTTGAACCTCTGACTTCGAAAACGATAGTTTAACTTAGATTAAACCTCCCCCGTTCGATTTTAACGCGTAGATGGTGAACCGACGAAGCGGACTAGGATACGAGCAAGGCGAATCCTCTAACCCTGATCCTAACGCTAACCCTAACTTAACCCAAATCCTTCAAGCTTTCGTGGCTACTTTGAATGCCAATCGCCGAAACCCACACCGCGACGACGAACCTATGACCCGAACCCGAGCGATGAACGAGTTCTGCAAGCGTCGACCCCCGAATTTTCATGGAGACCCTAACCCAACCGTAGATGAAACGTGGCTGAAGGAAGTCAAGGTGATCCTGGACACCTTGGAGATCACTCGCGATGGAGACCGCGTAGCCTTAGCCACCTACCAATTTAAGGGAGAAGCCCGTTATTGGTGGGACCTGATAGAATAAACCCATACCGTAGCCACGTTGACCTTTGCCCAATTTGAAACCCTGTTCCTTGATAAATACTTTCCTACACCCCTTCCTTTAGCCAAGGAACAAGAATTTACGAACCTGAAGCAAGGAACCATGACCGTCACCCAGTACGCGGCGAAGTTCGAGGAGCTATCTCGTTATGCCCCTGAGGCTGTGGCCACGGAGGATAAGAAAGCGAGAAGATTCGAGTGGGGACTAACAACCGCTTGAAGGGCCGTCGTAGCTCAAACGTTTCCCACCTATGCTGAAGTGGTGAAATGTGCGCTCCGGCTAGAGAGCGAGGAAGCTGACTTCAAGACTCACTGGAGGAAGGCGATGAACAATACCGGTGGACCAGTTCGTACCCAATCGCCTAGCCTTAACCGAGGACCCTACCCCGTTAAGACCTTTACCCCACCTCAGAATAACCAAGTTTGGAAAACTGTTACTTCTGGGCGTGACCAATTGCAAAGAGGCAATAGAGACATCACGACAGTAAGGTGTTACAACTGTCAGTTGATGGGTCACTACAGCCGTCAATGCCCACAACCTCCGAAGGAAAGGAGTGGAGGCAATGGAAACCAAAAGACCCAATAGACTGGGCATGCTGAAATTGGACAGCCGAACCCTGGAGGTCCATCTTCGCAACAAAATGGACATAACAAAGGAAAGCAGCCCATTGGAACCCAGCAAGGCACTGGAGGGCGCATCTTTGCACTGCAGACTGAGGAACAACTGCAGGATCCCTCTGTGATCCAAGGTACGCTACTATTGTATAGTACATGCGGACAAGCCTTGTTTGACTCTGGTGCATCGCATTCCTTTATATCTACTGCTTGCGTAACTGCCCTGGCACTAGAAACCGAACCTCTAGGTACGAGTACGAAAGTAGCGTCACCGTTAGGAGGAAGTATAGCGATTAGTCTAGTATGTAGAGGGTGCGAGCTAGAAGTAGATAACCTGCGTCTAACCTACGATCTTCGTGTAATCGACATGGCGGACTTCGACGTGATCGTGGGAATGGATCGCTATCGGCGACATCGTCGGTCATAAATCGTCACCGAGATCGTGGACGGCCTTCACCCCCGTAGGGAACTCATTTCCGCTTTTAAGGGGATAGGCGGACCGCGAAGTTCTTTGACTAAGAGATCAAGGTGGCATAATCAACTATTTGGATGGCTAGCTAGTCTCCAAATGGAAGAAACCGACCGGATGGAAGCGATTACCACACATCGTGTGCGAATACGCCGATGTATTTCCGAGGAACTTCCTGGTTTACCACCTCATAGTAGAGATAGACTTCTCTATAGAACTCCAACCGGGATCCGATTTCGATGGCCCCTTATCCAATGGCCCCCGCAGAACTAACGGAGCTCAAGACCCAATTGAAGGAGCTGCTCGACAAAGGATTCATCAGGCCGAGCACATCGCCGTGGGGAGCACCTGCGTTGTTCGTGAAGAAGAAGGAAGGGACGCTTCGCTTGTGTATCGACTATAGGAAGTTGAACCAAGTAACCATTAAGAACCGTTACCCTTTGCCTAGGATCGATGACCTGTTTGATCAATTGAGAGGAGCAACCTGTTTCTCAAAAATCGATCTTCGATCAGGCTATCACCAACTTAGGATCCACGACGAGGACATCGCTAAGACAGCCTTTCGTACAAGATATGGCCACTACGAGTTTGTAGTAATGCCATTTGGGCTGACGAATGCTCTGGCACTATTCATGTGTCTCATGAACAAAATCTTTCAACCCTACTTAGACAAGTTTGTAGTGGTGTTCATTGACGGCATTTTGATATACTCCGCCAGTAAGGAGGAGCACGAAGAACATCTACGGATAGTGCTACAAGTACTTCGAGATAGCCAACTCTATGCCAAGGCAAGTAAATGCGAGTTCTGGCTAGAAGTGGTTAAGTTCTTGGGTCACGTAGTATCCAAAGATGGAATCGCTGTGGACGAGGAGAAGGTCGAGGCAATGCTGAAATGGAAACAGCCAACCTCTGTGTTTGAGATTAGAAGTTTCCTAGGATTAGCCGGTTATTATCGTAGATTCATACCCGACTTTACGACCCTGGCCAAACCAATGACGAGACTGACCCAGAAAGGAGTGAAGCTGGATTGGAATGAAGCTTGCGAGAAAGCTTTTCAAGAATTGAAGAAGAGGCTGACCAGCGCACCAATACTCATCATACCCGGGAGCGGTATATACTACACGGTCTATTGCGACGCCTCGAGGGATGGTTTGGGATGCGTACTGATGCAAAACGGGAAAGTTGTAGCCTATGGATCGCGCCAACTCCGGCCTCACGAGAGGAATTATCCTACTCATGACTTAGAATTGGCCGCTGTAGTATTCGCCCTCAAGTCGTGGCGTTACTATTTGTGGGGAGAACAATTCGAGGTCTTTACCGACCATAAGAGCCTCAAGTACTTGTTCACTCAGAAGGAGTTGAACCTGAGGCAGCGTCGATGGATGGAGTATTTGGAGGATTATAAATTTACACTCCAATACCACCCCGGCAAGGCTAATGTAGTGGCTGACGCCCTGAGCCAAAAGGATCGGGCGCAGAAGGCCAAGAATGCCGTTAAGGAATGGGAGATGGTGGATACTCTTAATGAGTTCAACCTATGACCCTCATCAGAAGATGGGAAAGCGCGTCTCTACGCCCTAGTAGCAGAACCAGCGCTTCACCAAGAGATTCTGATGGCTCAGACTTCCGAGCAGGATTGTGAATTCATTCGGTATCGAATCCGAGAAGGAAAGGCGATACCCGGATGGACACTCGAGAAGGACAATAGTCTGAGATTCCAAGGAAAGGTCTTTGTACCTAATATCGGAGCTCTCAGAGAAGCTGTACTCCGAGAAGCACACCATTCGAATTTCATAGTCCACCCTGGCGGTACGAAGATGTACCATGACCTGCAAAGGACGTACTGGTGGGAGGGAATGAAGAAGGACGTAGCTCGATTTGTATCAACCTGCCTGGTGTGTCAGCAAGTTAAGGCAGAACATCAGAAACCTGGAGGAGACCTTCAACCCTTATCAATTCCTACGTGGAAGTGGGAGCATATATCGATGGATTTCGTGACTGGCTTGCCAAGATCAGCCAAGTCCAACACCGCGATTTGGGTGATCGTGGACCGACTCACCAAATCTGCGCATTTCCTACCTGTCAAGATGACAGAGAATGTGGAACAATTAAGTATGTTGTACATTAGAGAGATTGTACGACTACACGGAGTTCCTGTCTCAATAGTGTCTGACAGAGATCCACTTTTTGTCTCACATTTCTGGAAGGGATTACAGAAGGCTTTGGGAACAGACGTAAGACTTAGTAGCGCCTTCCACCCTCAAACAGATGGACAAACGGAGAGGACCATCCAGACATTGGAAGACATGCTAAGAGCCTGTGCCTAAGATTTTTCTGGGAACTGGGAGCAACATCTACCTTTGGTGGAGTTCGCTTACAATAACAGTTACCAAGCGAGTATTGAAATGGCACCATACGAAGCCTTATATGGACGACCCTGCCGTTCTCCTGTCTGTTGGACCGACGTAGGAGAAACGGGATTGATTGGACCTGACATAGTACGAGATACTACAGAGAAGGTTAAGCTTATTCGACAAAGGATCCAGACTGCTCAAAGCCGACAGAAGAGTTATGCAGACAAGAGGAACCGACCTCTAAGCTTCAAAGTAGGAGACCACGTGTTTCTGAAGATCTGACCGAAGAAAGGTGTAATTAGGTTCGGAAAGAAAGGAAAACTTTCCCCGTGCTACATAGGACCCTTCGATGTCGTAGAGAAAATAGGAAAGGTTGCGTATCGTTTAGCCCTACCTCCGCAATTAGATAAAGTACATAACGTATTTCACGTTTCGATGCTTCGCAAGTACCTCGCGTTGCCGACGCACGTACTCAATTGGGAGGACATCATCATCGAGGAAGATGCGACATACGAGGAAGAACCGATCGAGATACAAGACCGGAGTGAGAAGATCATCCGGAATAAGACGATTAAGTAGTTCGAGTTTTGTGGAAGAACCGTGGAGCTAGTGAAACTACCTGGGAAAGAGAAGAAACCATGAAGGCGAGCCACCCTCACCTGTTCGAATCTGAGCACGCGGCGAATTTCGAGGACGAAATTGTTTAAGGGGGATAGGTTGTAACAACCCTAATTTTTACTAAATAAAAATTTCGTTGTTACTGTTTGAAAAATCTTAAATTAGGTTTTAATCATCGTTTAACCACCGATCTTCCTGTCGTTTCTAGGATAAAGCCCTAAGATTTCACTTCTCGGCTGGAAATCCTATCTAGCAACCCTAGCTAGCTTTTAACCGACGATTCAACGTAGCCATCGTTTAACCTAGCCACCGATCGTTCCTAAACATCTGTGAACCTTATGAGCCTTCGATTCACGAACCTTTTGAAACCCTTGAGTTCGGTAACCCTAGATTAACCCTTTGAACCGTTTGAACCTTTAAGCTATCGACCATTGGACAATAGCGTTAGGGTTTCCTTTACCTATTGGTCAATAGGTAAACATTGGTTAATCTTCCTAAGTACGAGATTAGATTAGCTTAGTGCTTAATTGCAAGTATTAGACTTTCTAGCATTACCCGTTGGATAATAACCGCTAGGAGATTTATTAACCATTGGACGATAACCCTTGGACCTTACCATCCTTAACCATTGGTTATTAACCGCTAGGGAAACTATTATCCATTGGATAATAGCTTTACTTGCCAACCAAGAATAGGTGATTAAAATATTAGATTTGGCATGTGTGATATTTGATTAATATAAGATTAGTATATTAGGTTATTAATTTAGGACCTTGTACTTTGAAAGTAGTAGAATTCTTTATTAGATATTAGATTTGTGTGTATCTAGCTTAGATTGTATGTACTTGCTTGTATATATAACATATATGTACTTGTATGTATATATATATATAGATATATATAGAATATTGTATATAACATGTGTGTATTACAATATTATATTAAGAAAATCTATATTTAGTTTTAAATACAAGATTTTGAAAGACCCATAGTACATATATATATATATATATTAGTATATATGTATACTTTCAAGGGTGTACAAGTGGGAGAGAGAGAGAGAGAGAGGGAGAGAGAGAAAGAGAAGAAAAGAGAGGGAGAGAATGTACCTAGATTTCCTTGTGCTTTCATTGACCAATGCTTGATCTTCTTTGATATTCTATTTTACTCATGAAAGCCTAAAATCTTGTCCAAATCCCTTGTAAACCAAAACCTCACTCTTTCCTTATTCAATCCACCAACCTTTGTCCTTCCATATCTTATATATATAGTTATATGTATATATATATATATATATCTATTGTACTAATACACCAAGGAGGGAGAGAGAGAAAGAGGAGAAAGAGGCCGAGAGAGAGATCGGAGAGAGAGAGAGATTCGGATGAGAGAGGGAGAGAGAGAGTGATGTGTGTTGCTTCCTTGAATGACCATGCCTTGGTCATCCTTGTCCTATTTCTATGCTTTCAATCTTTGAAAGCATAAGACTTCAAGCAAGCAAAATCTTGTCCTTTGTACCAAAACCCTAATTGTTTACTTGATTCAAATCCATTTCCTTGGCCAATCTTCCAAAATCCAATCCAAGGACACACCATAGCCATGCAAACCTAGGGTTCTAGGTTGTTTCTTGCAAGGAAGCAAGATTGCTTGAATTAAAAAAATAAGATATAGGAGAGAGAGAGAGAATTCGGCTAGGGAGAGAGAGAGGGAGTGCTTGCCTATAAATACTCACCTCATTCTTCATTTGAACTCACACCTTTCCATTCCTCACTTCTTCCTTGAAAGCATAAGAAGTTCTTGCTTGTTCTTGTTGTTCTTTCTTGGTTCTTGAGTTTCTTTCTAGTTTTTCAAGAAACTTTCCATCTCCGCCACTAAACCACCATACGACCACCACCTCGATCCTAAAGTAGTTGTAGTTAGGATCTAGTTTCGAGAGAAACCTTTCTCTTTCGAAGCTATCGGAAGCTTATCGTAAGCCGTTACGCCGTTCGAGTGCCGACTTTCTTTCCGTCGATCTTTTCGTAGTCCTTTTCTACCGCCAAGAAGAACGGTAGAGTTCTTCGAACCTACTTTCTCTAAGTATAGTTTGTATGCATGTTTGAATTGAATGTAGTTTAATCTACCCCGCTATCTCTAAGTATATATAGTACTTGAATGGTTGATTGCATGATTTTGTAGAGTTCTTCGAACCTACTTCTTTAAGTATATTTAAGTGTAGTTAATCCTTAACTATTTAAGAAGTATGTTGAGCTTATTTTCGCTAAAGAAAATAAAGTTAGTCGTATGATTTAGCTTGTAGAACTTTCTTGCTAAAAATACGTAGTTTACTTTGATCTTGTGGCTACTTGATTGTTTGATCGCCTAATTGCTACGTGATTGTATGAACTCGTCAATAAACATGTGTTGTTTTATTGAACTTCTCGAAGGAAATGCGTTTTAAAGATAAAGTGTTGTTTTGAAACAAAGTTTTCGTATTTTGACCTTTTAACGAGCATGATAGTATAGAGTTGGATGATCTTGCTATTCGATATCGCATGAGTTACGTGATTAGTCCCACCGCGGAGTCGATGCATGTTACGAGACACATGGAATTGGAAAAGTAGAGATATGACACCTAAGATATGGTTGATATGGATAAAAAGTGTTTTGGAAATAATGGCCGGACTTGGTAGCCATTGTGGCCATGCGTTGGTAACCTTGTGGCAATGAGCCGGACTTGGTAGCTCATTGTTGTGCGACACAAGGTACTTGTAACCCATGGTTGTGTGCATGCGTGTTTTCGGAATTGATGATAAAAGATGAGACACAAAACGATGAGTCGCGTAGGAGAGACACACGGAAAACATGACACCAACGCTCGTTAGTGAATGCACATGTGTAATTGTATGTGTTATTTGAAAGCATGTTAAGTTTGGAAAATCGTATACTATCTGTGATGTGTATGTTAAGTGTTAGTGGGTTTGGATTACTCTATTGAGCTTTCAAGCTCACGGTGTTGCTTTATGTGACCCTGACATATTATACTGGTGGCGGCGCTGGTATAATGTGTCAGACTTTTTAGATGAACAAGGAGAGCTGTATACCTTGGAGGCTTTCGGAGCTGAGGAACTCGCTAAGATGGAGGAAGAGAATGAGCTTTAGTTAGCCTTAGTAACCCTCCCTTTTGTGTAATATAAACCTCTCTAAGGAGATTGGATGTAATAATGAGCTAGACTCTGCCTTGTTTGTCTAATGAAACCTTTATTTAACGAACCCGATTTTGGGGGCGTTACAGGATTTTGGTTATGGAAATAAAAGTCCAAGTAATAAAATAAAATTCAAATTTTTAACGAAATTTTTATTTACCAAATATCAGGGTCGTTACAGAGGCGAAAAGGGGAAACAAGCTAGAAGATTACTTTGTCAAAGAGGAAGCAAAACAGATCTATCAGGGGCAGCCGGAACTGTTTTGGGATGAGGAAACCAACACCTTTTTGCTAGGATTTGAGATATTCGCAAACGATGTTTGGCCGGAGAGTGACGAGGAAGTCGGAGTTGTGAAAGAACAGAAGAAACTGACCGACTGGATTGAGGTTTTTGCCATGGGTAGTCTCGCAACTCTGTTCAGGGAGGACGAACCAATGGGTACGGCTATGGAAGCAAAAGTGCTGATGATGGGACAAGATACTCCTGAGGATCCGACTTTCCTCATCATGGATGCCGCTGGGGAATACAAGAACTGGACCTTCATACCAAGTGCAACTCGCCGTGGATCTGAGTCCGGGTCTGAGTCCGAGTCTGAGTCTTTTGAGTCTACTGAGTCCGAGCTGGTTCCTCTTGGCCCAAGCTCTCAGAGTCTGTATTTGGAGTTCGAATCCACCCGTGTGTATGGTGCCCCCAAGGCCTCCGTTAACAATGAAATGAATGAATCTGATTCCGCTTACTTCCCTAACTTTGAAATAAATTGTGTCAACCCTGATGATGAAGAGATCAATTTCGATGGGGACATCCCCAAAGAAATTCGATCCCTAATCGAAAGGGAAGATGAAAGGCATGCTCAACCTGTAAAAGAAGAAATCATTTTAATAAATTTGAGAGATGAAGGGAATCCCCGGATAACTCAGATCGGTTCCGCGCTATCTGCTGAAGAACGCGAAGCCCTTGTAAATTTGCTCAAGGAGTTCGAAGATGTGTTTGCATGGTCACATGCAGATATGCCCGGAATCGATCCTGAAATCGTGGAACACCGGATCCCCCTTTATCCCGATGCAAAACCAGTAAAACAGAAATTAAGACGCATGAGACCTGACTGGGTGCTTAAGATGAAGGAGGAAGTCACCAAACAGATCGACGTTGGATTCTTAATGGTAACCGAGTACCCTCAGTGGGTCGCAAACATTGTCCGTGTGCCGAAGAAGGATGGCAAAATAAGGGTTTGGGTTGATTTCAGGGACCTTAACAAAGCTAGCCCTAAAGATGACTTCCCGTTACCACACATCGATGTGCTGGTTGATAATACCACCGGCCATGCTCTGCTTTCTTTCATGGACGGTTTCTCAGGATACAACCAAATTCTCATGGCTCCGGAAGATCGGGAAAAGACTACGTTCGTCACTGAATGGGGGACGTATTGTTATCGAGTCATGCCCTTTGGACTGAAGAACGCAGGATCTACTTACCAGCGGGCCGCCACGACATTGCTGCACGACATGATTCACAAAGAGGTGGAAGTCTACGTTGATGATATGATTGTTAAAGCCAAAGAGAGAGAAGGACATCTCCCCGCGCTCAGGAAATTCTTCGAAAGGATCAGGAAGTGCAAAATGCGCCTCAATCCCGCCAAATGCAGGTTTGGAGTCACTGCAGGGAAAATGCTCGAATTCATGATCACTACCCGTGGCATCGAAGTTGACCCATCAAAGATCAAAGCTATCCTAGAAATGGAGCCACCGCGGTCTGAAAAGGATGTGAGGAGTTTTCTTGGCAAAGTGCATTTCATCAGTAGATTCATTGCAAAGTTGGCTTCGACTTGCGAACCCCTATTCCGCTTACTCAAGAAAGGAGTACCGTTCACTTGGGATGATAGGTGCTTGAAAGCTTTCGAAGCCATTAAGGCCTACCTGCACAAGCCGCCAATATTGACACCGCCCGTAACAGGAAAACCTTTGATTCTATACCTGTCAGTCACTCCGTCATCAATGGGGTGTATGTTGGCACAGGAAGGAGACGATGGGGTTGAAAGGGCTGTTTACTACCTCAGTAAAAAGATGGTTGGACCGGAAGAACGTTATACTCCTTTGGAAAAGACATGTTGGGCATTCGTATGGGCTTCCAAGAAGTTGAGGCACTATATGCTAGCCTACCCGGTGAAGTTGATATCTCGAATGGATCTCCTAAAATATCTATTTGAGAAACCGACTCTCACAGGCAGGATGGCGTGGTGGTTGCTAATGCTGGCCGAATTTGAATTAAAGTACGTCACCCAAAAGTCAGTAAAGGGAAAAGCTGTTGCAGAATTCCTAGCTGATTGCCCAGTCGAGGGAGGGGAAGATGCCGAGTTCAATTTCCCTGACGAAGACATAATGACGGTGGCCGAGGATGTTTGGTAGTTGTACTTTGATGGAGCAGCCAACCAGAAAGGGTTCGAAACTGGTGTATTGCTCATTTCGCCCGATGGATCGCACATCACGTTGGCATTCAAGCTTAACTTTGAAGTCACCAATAATCAGGCAGAATACGAAGCCTGCATCGTGGGCATGGAGGCAGCCATCGAGATCGACATAGAAAAGCTGGAAGTCGTAGGAGATTCAAACTTGGTTGTATCCCAGGCGAAGGGCGACTGGAAGGTTAAGGAAGAGAAGCTGAAGCCGTATCATCAGGATCTCGAAGACCTTATCTCTCACTTCAGCAAGGTGACTTTCACTCATGTCCCGAGGCTCAAAAATCAATTTGCAGACGCTTTGGCAACACTAGCATCTATGGTGGAGATCCCCGTTGGCGTAAAGTTAAGACCGATTGTAATAGAACAAAGGGACACCCCAGTATACCAACATGTCATGGTGGTCGACGAACCCGACGATGGCCACCTGTAGACACCCCAATTTGAACACTTCGAATTTCCTTAATTTGTGGCCCGGAGGCTCCCCGATGATGAATTCGGATCGAAACAAGCCTTAGACCGGTCGGGACTTTGCTTCTTGAAGACTTTGAAAGGGAAAATAAAATGTCAGAACCAGTTTCAAGCGCTCAGGATCAATCCCAAGCGCCCCAAACCACTTTCAAAACCTGGGATTTGATAAACTCTCGAGCGCTCGAGAGTAAAGTCCCAAGCGCTCGAGAGTGCTCCCGAGTGCTCGAGACTTTTGTATTGGCCAATGAATGCTTGAGCTTCCCCACTACCCATGCATGCCATCATTACAGCCGTTCTGGCCGGTTCAAACCTCAGGCAACACTCCACCTCAGTCAGAGGTGAGTCAGGCCTGGTGGATTTTCAAAGATTCCATATTGTATTTTCTAAAATGAGACTATATGCTATTTTGCCTATAAAAGGGCCTTTCCAGCACAGAACAGGCACGAACTTCTCTCTCTAAAAAACCCCCCTTTAGCTATTCAAGCAGAAATACTCCCCACCTCTTCCAAAAACTTCACTTTCAAGAGCAAAAGAACAAAAATACAAGGCATTCAAGACATACAAGGAGTTCAGAGTACTCCAAAGCTCTGATCTCCCTGGTCTCTCTTTTCCTTTCATCATTCAAAGTCTTCCAAGGAGTAAAAATCCCCAACCAAAGGTAGAAGCTTCTACCTTATTGTCAAAAACCAACAAAATTGGGCTGTTTCTCCTTTCTGAGGGAGGTTCTTCAGCCCTCTCAGTCTTTCATACTGAGTGTGGGTTGAGAGACCTTCGTGTGATAACAAGAGCAAAGGGGTACAAGTGCTTCCTTCTCTGTGTGAAGCTTACTGGAGGAACTCCCGAGCGCTCGGGACTACTCCCAAGCGCTTGAGAGTGAATCCAACATTGCTTCCTTTCCTTTGAGTGTTTAAATGGACATGCATGGGCTGAATGTGTTTCAAAACTCTTTTCAACTCTTTTAAAGTAAGTTGGTACCAAAAACTTGCTGTTTTCTTTGAAAAAAAAAATGAAATGAAATAAATGTCTTGCATTTAAGGCATGCAAAGGAGTTTTGGTCTGGATCTAAGAAGGAAAATCACTTTTCCATGCTTTAAGATGTAAGATCTAGTGTATCAACATACTTTATTGAAAGTCATAATTGGTTGAAGTCAGTCCTGAGATGTGAATTACTCCCGAGCGCTCGAAAATACTTCCAAGCGCTCGAGAGTACTTGCATGTAAACTCAGCCTATTCTTCTTTCAGTTCTTATCCTAACACTGCCTTTGCATGTCCATGCATGCATCCCTTTTTTACTTGTTAGACCTTTTGAACCATTTTCCAAAAGAACAGGGATGCAGAGTTTGGAAGAATGGGGTTTGATCCCAGTCTATTGGATTCATCCCATTCTGCTAAGCTCTATGTTGAGCCTGTGACACGATCAATGATATTCTGGCTTACATTTTCAGCACCATATTCTGTCATATTCTGTGAGACTAACATATTTGGCAGGTTGGACATGCAACACTCCCAAGCGCTCAGGAGTACTTCCGAGCGCTCGAGAGCGGATCAGTGACAAAAGTTTTCCAGCCTCTAGCATTTTGCACTTTGTCATCACTTCCCATTCATTCGCAGTACACATGCACATGCATGCACCTTCCTGTACTGAATACATCTGTAAATACGTGCTAACTGTTTAATGAAATAAAATCTCTTTGAAAAATCCCACAAATGTTTAGTAGAGACCGATTTCGAATCGGGCGAGGGGTGTGCCGTAAAACCCTTCCCCCCTCGTAACATGGCTTCCGAACCCTCAAACGAATCTTTGGTTTTCAATTCAAATCAAGCATTTTTCAAATCAAAACGGTTTCTCGGGTGGCGAACCACAAATCCGGGTGGCGACTCTTCAAAAAATTTTTGAATCAATTTTCTAAAAAAAAAAGGGGGGCGAGGCGCTTCTTTTTCGGGCCGCCCCGATTCCACCCGGGGCTGTGGTAGCCCACACCACCCATGGTATCATGACATTTGGAGATATGTGGAAAGAGGAGAGTACCCCATAGGAGCAAGCAAGAAGGACCGAATCGCTCTTCAAAGGATGGCAGCTCAGTACATTATCTGCGGAGGAAACTTATACCGAAGATCGCACTATGACACGCCCAAATTATGCATCCACGGAGAAGATGCGAAAAGGGTAATGGAAGAAGTTCACAAAGGTGTATGTGGCCCCCACATGAATGGCATAATGCTCGCCAAGAAAATCCTTAGGCAGGGATACTTCTGGACCACCATGGAAACAGAATGTGTGGAGTATGTACGAAGGTGTCGAAAATGCCAAATTCATGCCAACCTCACTCATGTTCCGCCGCACGAGCTGCAACAAATGGCCTCACCATGGCCTTTCTCAACATGGGGAATTGATGTTATTGTGAGAATTGTGCCGGCAGCTTCCAACGGTCAAAAGTTCATTTTGGTAGCCGTCGATTATTTCACGAAATGGGTAGAAGCTGCTTCTTACACCACTTTGACGGCAGTTCAAGTTGCACACTTCATCAAGCAAAATGTCATTTACCGGTACGGAGTTCCTCAGGCTTTTGTATCCGATAATGGGGTTCATTTTAAAGGGTGAGCTCGGGGAGTATTAGATGAGTTCTAAATCCAAGTGCACAAGTCGACGACTTATCGACCGCAGACCAATGGCACTGTGGAAGCAGCTAACCAGACGATCAAGGCCATTTTGGAGAAGACTATTCAATCTGCAAGGGACTGGAATGAGCAACTGCCCCTAGCTTTGTGGGGATATCGCACGTCTGTGCGAACACCAACCGGGGCAACGCCTTACTCTCTAGTTTAGGGAATGGAAGCAGTGCTCCCCATTGAGTTGGAAGTCCCATCTCTTCGGACTATGATTGAGTACGAAGTCCAAGAGGCGGAATGGTTGAGTAATCGATTCGAAGAGCTTATGTTGTTTGATGAACGGCGGTTGAGGGCTCTTTACCACATTCAAGGGTATCAACGAAGAATTGCACGGGCATTTAACAAGAAAGTGAAACCGAGGAACTTGGCAGAGGGTGACATGGTTTTGAAGGAAATTCGGGCTCCGGTTTATGACCCACGAGGAAAGTATCGACCGAAGTGGTCTGGACCATACATCATCAAAACTATCCTATCCGAAGGAGCTACGCAGCTCATTGACTTGGACGGAAACGAATTCTCAACTTTCGTTAACTTGGATCAACTCAAGCGCTATTACCCCTGAGAGAAGCTCGCTAGGCTGAAAACCGCAAGGGCGGGCAGTCCCAGGCAAAAATTAGAGCAAAAGCCTGCTAGGATGAAAACCCGTCAGGGCATCCTAGGCAAAAATTAAAGGCGTACGGTAAATGAGCTCGCTAGACCGAAAACCCAAAAGGGCGGTTCTAGGCAAAAGTTAGAGCGCAAAAGGAGAGTGTCAAAACCAGAGCGAACCCTATCCCTGAACTACGTCATGACCTGATTCCTTCACCAGAAGGATACGTAGGCAGTCTCACGCCGAGACCCAGTCACAATCTATCAAAATAAAAATCCAGGTTGAGAAGGTCCGAAGAATAAAGCCAAGGAGGGGGAAACCCTCCAAAACTCGCATTTATTAATATGATTACTTCTACTACATAAGGTTGAGCAAAGCTTTCAAAAATGAAAAGAAATACGACATAATGAAAATGGGTCTACAATTTATTCAACGGTCACGGTGGTGAGATCGAGTCAGCTTCCTTGAGCTCCAGCCCTTGCAGCAATGTCCCTCCTGAGCCACTTTCGATAACTCCCGCGTACCGTCATAGAAGGGTAAGGATGCGCGTCAGTCACCTCGCGCGTCCTCCAGAAGCGTTGGTAATGGCAAAGAACTGAATGGCTAAAGAGAGGTAGAACTACATCCACGAGAACCTCTGCAGGGGCCTCTTGCCTCAAACCTAGCCGGCGCTGGATACGGTAAGGGATATAGAAGGTGAAGGCCCCCAGTCCAGCAAGAACGACCCACTGAGGGCCCATGTAGTGCGCTATCATAGGCGGGAGGTCTAGCCATCGGCACCTCCAAGAAATGGTTTCAGCTCGCTGGCGCCTGAAGAAGTCAACCCACTCGGCCCTGCTCCTATCAGCAAACTCGAAACATCGCTGAGAAAGTAACCTCGCCTCATATGACCAGTTGCCAGAAGGAATGGTCAGCACATTCACCTTGTCGCAGAGCCAAACCTATGAGAAGAGAGAAAACAAGTAAGAAACCGTAGAAAACCAAGCCGAGTGTTGAGGTAAAATGTGAATGTGAGAAAAACCCGAAAAAGGAGAGCTGAGTGAGAAGCCAACCTGTAGGAGGAAAGGACTACCCCCAAAAGTCTCAGTCTCTCCAAAACGAACCTTATCCAAACCTATCAACGTCTCGGCCAAAACCATCGAGATCATGTCCTTTCGGGCCTCAACCTGAACGGCGACGCTAACCAATGTCGAGCTAACATGACCGGCAGAAGGGACCAAGAGGTAGGCCACGAGCAAGCACATGCAGAGGGCAGTCATGCGCCGCGTCTGATAAACCATGTCTGCGAGTTCGTCGGGAGGAGAAAACAGCTCGATAAGGCGCATAACATTGAGATGGCCATTCCTAACCAAGTAGCGAGCAACACCATCACTCAATCCAAAGGCCGCGGCCAAAACCCTGTAAGCGCTCTCACGCACAGGAGGAATGATGACCTCCCCTGAGCCGAAACCCCCAAGGTACGCACAGAACTCTTCGACAGTAGGACAAAGCTCCTGATCACCAAAACGGAACACATGGACCTTCGAATCCCAGAAGCTCGTGGCTGCCCTCAAAAGCTCGGGACGAAGACGAATGTTGCGGAGATACCGCATGGAATAGAGACCGTGGGCTCGGAAGTTGAGCCAATCAACACCTTCCATGGAAGCTAACCATGGACGGAGCGAACCGGTGAGAGAAAGAGCCATTGCAAGGAGTAAAGGGGAAGATAGGAGTTGAATGAGATTAGGAGAATGTGGTGTGAGGGAGCTTGAATTTATAGGAGGGGTGGAGAAGACAACTTCAACTTTCAAAAAAAGTCTTGGGCTTCCAAAAGTGCATGTTTTCCATGAGTCCTACATGGGGAAGAGCTTAGTCAAGCCCTAAAAGGTTCAAAACAGACATGCACTGGTTCGGAAATGCCATTGCATGGGTCAAACCTCAACCCCCGAGCAAAATGCCTTGGGAAATAGCAAAACTGGAATCTGTCAGGAAAATAGCCACGCACGGCACCTTGTGGTGTCACGCGGCATGTTGAAGTCATAGAAATCCCACGGCACCTTGATTGACGTACCGTATGCTGCATCTAGCCCCGCGCGGTACCTCGGAGCATCCGCACGGGACCCTAAGTCTGCATTTCTACAGTTTTGACAGCAGAACACCAAAACGGATTTAAGGCACTATAAAGCACCAACAACCACCAAAACACACTCTAAGGGGTATTTGGGACTTTAGGGATGCTTTGTTCTGAACCGAATCTCGACATTCGTTGTCGTGATATGAAAACCCGATAAAATTCCATTTCTTAAGCTATGTCAAGGTGTCAAAATCTGTTTCGAGTCATTCCAAGTTGATTTTCCGAGTCCCACAGGTCATAATGGTCAAAAGTGACTTAGTCCAAGTTCCGATTCGTATCCAAAGTCAAAACTCGAGGGTGTCACATGGTAAAGTCAACATTTTCTTACTTTTCGAGTATATTTCAAAAGCAAAGTTGAGTTTTCAAGTCTCATACCAGGATTTAGAAGTCATTATTGTCTCATAGCTATGTCCGAAGCTAGTTACGAAGGTGTCTGTGTAAACTCTTACATGCAGAGTCAATCTTTCAAAGGTTTATCTAATTACTTTCTCTGATTTCTATTCCATTGTCAATATGCTTTGATTGTTAATGTGTCACTCATCGTAAACCTCACACTCAGCTCAATCTTATTGGATCAATGGCTAGTTGCACGTTCCAGTCAATGTTTCAACGACTGACGTGACACTCGGTCACCCAAGTACCACTGTCAGTCATAAGGGGACTCAAGAAGCACCCCCCCCCCCTGGCAACCTCTCTACTCTGCGCAACGTAGGGGATCTCGAAGCGGTCCCGGACCCGCCAGCGGACCTATCATCAAAGATGAGCGATATCAAGATGCTGTTTAAATGGAAATAAACAGGAAAGTTATGAAACAGATATGGAAGTGCGTTAGTACCTAATTGGGTCGCAGCTCGTCTAGGTAAAGGCGGAAGGCATCCAGTTTGCCCATTCCCTTATTCACTCCCTTGTACTCCTTCGACCAGCGCAAGGCCCGAGGGAGTATCGTGTCGTCGGGACACGTGGTCTCGGGAGGGTACATCCCTATCACCTCATACGTCCAAAGCTGCAATTCAAGACATTGAAAGTTAGCACAGGATATACGTTGAATGAATACGAATGGAAAGCTAACTATTCAAAAGAAAGGAAGTAAGGTATACCTCCCAGACCCTCCAGTAACCACAGAGGCTCACTCCTGCCCCGCGAGAAAGAGACCCCATGAAGGCATAGCACGTCCCTAGTGCTGCACCACCCCAGTCAAAACGGGCAATCTCCCCGACGTCCCTCAAGGCCGGAAGAAGCGAAATGTGTACTCGGTTGCGCCTGTTGGGAAACAGGGACGCACCAAGCAAGTACAATAGAAAACACCTTGCCATCTGCTCCTCCTCCACCCTGTCAGTCGGATGCCTCTCCGTCTAGAACCCGAGTAGCTGGGCGTACTTGGCGTCGTCGGCCTCCGCCCTCAACTCGTACCCCAGCATCTCCCGCTGGAACGCTGCCTGTCTCCCTGTGGCAGTGTCAAAAGGGATAGGGTCACCTCGGACCCTGAGACCAGTGATCGCTGCGAAGTCCAACGGCGTCACGGTCAGCTCGCCAAAGGAGAAGTGGATGGTATTTGTCATGTCCCACCACCACTCAGCCAGAGCCCTCGCCACTGGGCGGTCATTGCACACACCCCTCGTCAACACCCTGACAAACCCTCTGAAACCTGCCAGCCTCACTATCTCCTGCACCGCCCCGGGTAACCTCTCCCAGAATGTCGGCACGTCCGCCGAACCACCATAGCACGAAAGCGAGATCGCCTGTTGCAACAAATCAGCAATGTTTAATACACATGCATAACATGCAATACAATGGTATACTTAGATGCAAGGAAAGGGAAATACAGTGCATCGAAATTTGAAATACAAATATTTAAAGTATACCTCGTCTCGGCGCAAAGAAAGGTGCTGCTGTGGATCCTTCAAGACTAAAGCCTCGTCGTACGTAGGCCTCCTCGGTGCGTAAGGGTCTAGAAGCGAAGGCACCACCACGTGCTGAAAGGGCACGTAGTTCGCCTCGTCATAGGCTCCTCGCCATAAGTCTAGCATCGCCTCGTCAACCACATTCCTGCGAGGGACCATCACGTCTCCGGCCTCCTCGTCAGCTCGCTCCTCCTCAGCCTGTGGCTCCCTAGCACCCCCAGTCCCGAGCTCGACCTGTAGCTTCGTCTCACGGGACGCAAGTAAAGCCTCCGCCAATCCGGGAAACCCCGCACAACCTCAAGTACGTCCTCCATGGACGCCGTCGCTAAGTAGTCACCCATGCCTATATGGCGTGACGACCCCGCACCTGCGCCACTGCCCACGAACATGGGTGGTGTATCCTCCACCATCGGCTCAACCACCGGCTCGTCCTCGACGATGGGGGCCTTCCCCAAGTCAGCCCGGGGCTCTCTCACAGGAGAGGTCTCTGCCTCCTCTACTGCCTGGTCTGAACCACCTTCACCGGGACCCTCTGTGGTCCTCTCCTCCAAACCAGCCGCTGCCTCCGATTGGCCCAAGGCCTCGGCATCGCCCCTCGACTCCACTGCACCTGGAGTCTCCGTCCCTTGGCCGTACCCAGCCAATACCACACTGCCACCACTGCCACCATCGCCACCACCACTACCGCTTGCCACGACAGCCAAGACCACGGTCTCCTCGGCCAATGCCGGCTGAACCGAGACCCCCGCGACCTCTGGTACACCCCCAACCGTTGCGTCACCCCCCGGAGCAGTCGGGGGTGGTGTAACATCGACCCGAGGTGATTGACCACCCCCGGGAACGTCACCCTGATCCATGTATGAGGGAGAGAGAGATGATCGAGAGAGAGAGGGAGCAGCGAGAGAGAGAGAGAGAGAATAGCGAGAGAGAGAGTAACGAGAGAGAGAGAGATAGCCATGAGAGAGAGATGATCGAGAGAGATAGGAGAGAGGGAAATTCGAACGTGCGGGATGTACTGTATACACCTCGCGTATATATATATAAATCCCCCAAACCTGTTCACCTGGGAACCAACTCTAGACCGAGTTCACAGCCCAATGAGCCGCACGGCATATTAGAGCAGGCGCACGGCATGATGAATGAGCATGCAGTACTTTTGGTTTGAGGTACCGCGCGTCCATAAATTGGCTACGCACGGCACGATAGTTTGTTTCGACATTCCTGATTCCAGAAAGTAGTTCGTGGTGTTTGGAGAAATTGTACTCGATTTGTTCAAAACCGTAAGAGTGGATGCAAGCAAGTGGAAGAAGAATGGGACTTTCCATTGATAAAAGCCCGGGGTTTCCCCCAGGGATCTTTCATTACATTTTTCCAAAAAAAAGAAGAAGAAAGCAAACAAAAAGAAAAATAGAAAACGGGCCTACTGCCCTTTCTTCTCCTTCTCCTACTTCTTCTTCTTCTCCACCGTTTCCCCCTCAGTCGCTACCCCCGTCCGAGGCGTCATTCGCCCCGTCCGAGCGGTCATCCAAGCCGTCATCCGAGCCATTTGGATTGCCCTCGGAATCTTCTACGGTATCCTCCGAGTCACGCCCAGGTACGGACTCCGGGTCATCCTTGTCGTCCAGCTGATTGAAGCAGAAGTCTTGGAGGTTGGACACTACACGACGGAGAGAGCGGATTGTCGTGATAAACCGCGCGATTTGTGTGTTTAATTCTTCGATTTCCCCTCGGTAGTAGGCCATCTCGGCCTCCAAGGACTCCACGCGGGCTGCCAAGCGACTGTTGTCCATTTCGGAGTTTTGAAAATAGCCTGTTTTTCTTGAGAAAGAGAGAAGAATGTCAAAGAACTTATTTGATGAAGAAAGAATGGGTTTGTACAAGTTTAACAAATGGAGAATGTACATATTGTACAAGATTTTGCTTGAAAGATGATACAACCATGGATTGGATTCAAATCAATGGTACAATGAAAGCACAAGAAAGATCAATGCAAGGTACTATCTCTCTCTCTCTTTCTCCTTTTCTCTCTCTCTCTCTCTCTCTCTTGTACTATATATATATATATATACACATATATATATATACACATATGTACTTACGGAAGTATACATATATGCTACTATATATAAGTACATTAGAAAATCTAATAACTTTTAAGTAAATAAGATTTTCTTAATAAAATAAGAAATCAAGCACATGGTACTTGTACTATTATATATATATATATATATATATATATATATGTATATATATACACACAAGCACACACACACACACATATATATATATAAGTATGTACTTCATGATCTTACTAGATCTTCCAAACCAAGCTTTCCCATTAAACTAATTCAATTGACACATGTTTTCTTATTCAAATAACTAAGGTACTAAGTACTTATATTATATAATCCAATGTACTAATATCTATTTTAATCTTTTAATCACATGGAAAATCTTGGAATTGACTAATTTAATATGTTCTAGTACTTTGGCAAGACTTAACCTATTGTCCAATGGGTAATAATTCTCCTAGCGGTTATTAACCAATGGGTAATGCTAGAAAGTATTATACTCATATAAAGTATATATGTACTTTTGATTATGTGTATATATAGCCATATAATACTATAATACTAACCAATGGGTAATGCTAATAAAATCTAGTAATGTACTTTGGTAGAATAAACTAAGTCTTCCTTTTGTCCAATGGGTAAAGATTACCCTAACATTTATCGTCCAATGGTTAAAAACTAAAAGATTCAAAAGGTTTAAAAGGTCCATCGAGGGTTTAGGGGTTCAAAAGGTTCAAGAAGTTCACCAAGGGTTAGAAAAAAGTAATTAGGCAAAATGGTAATTAGGTTATTCTAACTAGTTGGTTAAAGACTAACGATACTAGTCTACTAGAATTTCCAGCCAAGAATCGAAATTACAAGACTTTAATCTAACTATGGTGGGTAAAACGCAATTAGAAGTCGATTATAAACCAATTAAAGATTTTTCGAATAATAACAACGAAATTTTTATTTAGTAAAAATCAGAGTTGTTACAAGAACTTTATAACATACATATGTACAATGGGTGTGAGGAAGAATTTTTACAAACAAATGCAAATAGGTTCCTAACTTGCAGGTTCCTGTCTTATTTTGAAAGATCTATGGCTCTTCTAATCACATGTATGGCTTGGGTGGTCTCAAGGGTGCTCCGTTGTCAAAGGGCACCGGTCATTTTGCCAGCCCAGCATAGGCGGCAATCAGGTTATTCTCTTTTTGATATACTACTAGGTACAAGTGACTGTGGAGTTTGCTGAAACCCCTAACATAACCCGTGACATGCTGGGATATTAGGTGAACTCAACGAGGTTGTCCGCTCGATGCACATGATAAAAGAATTGAATAAAACAAATATTAATCATATGTTGAACTTCCTGGTTATGGCTCTCAAGTCCCCAGCGGATAGGGCTGCAAACGATCCGAGCCGCTCGCAAGCAGCTCGAGGCTCGGCTCGATAACAGCTCAACTTGGCTCGGTTCATGACTTAAACGAACGAACTTGAGCTTAAATGTTTGGCTCTTTGATAAACGAGCCAAGCTCGAGTTGGCCCAAGCTCGGCTCGAGTGAGCTCGCGAGCCAAAAAAATATTCATATTTATATTTATACTCCCTCCGTCCCATAATGGATGTCAATTTTTGATATCCGTATCAATTTCAACTCCTTATATCTTTTAATACGAATCTCAAAAAATATGCAATATGGATCTTGTTTGATAGTTCTCGATTAATTCTATTATACAAAATTTTCAAACTCATGAAAAATATTATAGATTGAAAGATATAAGCGATGAAAAATGACACGAAATTCAAAAATTGTCATTCTTTTTGAAACGGAGGGAGTATATTTTTATATATTAATATTAATATTATTGTTAACGTATATATTTATTTTTTATATACTTATAATGTATGTACAAGTATATGTATGTATATTAAAACGTTTCTCAACTTTCAAGGCTCAAGAAACTGACATTTGACTGCCAAGTGGCAGCCCATTGTCCAGGAGCGGCTGCTGGACTCCTTTTTCTTCGATGTGGGACAACCGGACAAAGCAAAGTGAAATGCAAAGAGGAGAAGGAGTTGTTTTTCAGTCCCACATCGTCCAGATTACAAACTTCCCTTGCAAAAAATCTTATATATACTGTGAGCACCGACGACAAGACTACTGTCCTCTTAATTGGGGCTCTTAATTGGGGCATCGTCATATAGATTGATCGCGTTTGTTTGGTTTCAGTTTATAAACCAACACCTCTCAAACGGGATACGCCATACTGATTGATCACGCTTGTTTTGTTTCACTTTATAAACCAAAATCGTGGATATTTTCATGATTAGGAACATCGTCACACGGTAGAGGCTATCATCAAAATAAAGTCGACACCTAGTTTATAAAAACTAGGAAAAACAAAAAGAGATTCCGGGTACGGGAGCTAAAAGTAAAATAAGAAAAATGTGTTAGATATCCCTCTTTACCCAGTCGTGATACTGGCTCATAATCGTTCTGTAAAGACCCAGTATTTTTATTTTATAAATAATAATAATTATCAAACCAAAATATTACTTTTAGTTGAAAAACTACTTATGTTGGCACGCTAAATTTTATTCCGTAATTAATGGTGTTGTCACGCTAAATTTTATTCCGTAATCAATGGTGTACGCATGCGTATCCGACGAGTAATTTTCCTAGTTTATGTGGGCATGTGGCACTAAATTATTTTTCCAACCAACTAAACCCATCACCTCCCACCCAACCGAACTCATCCAATTTCCCTAGCAATCCTAAATTAACTAAAGCAAACATCATCTATCAAACTTCTCCATGATTAACCTTTTTTGTGATCTCCTTTTCTCTAACCAATAAGAAGCCAACAACCACCCGAGAAACCTTAGAGCAAGTACACCAGCATCTCTAAAGAAGAGAAAAAGCTATTTTAGCTAATGAAAGAGGAAAATTTTCCCCTACAGCAGAAGAGGTAAACTCGACGCTAGAATTCCTACAGCTACAGTCATTCGCTTCTTCTACCTCACAACTGTTCACACGCGATCAATTCTTTATCAATTTTTTCTGCCGCGATTTTTTCTTCTCCCGCTCAATCCTTTTCCCGCGTTGTCTCCCCCTACCCTCTCTCTCTCTCTCTTCTCTTATTTGTGGTAAAGATTTCCTGTCAATCCCTAGAATTTTTGTGTCTGCTACAACAAGTATGAATTCCTAACTTTTATTGTTTTTGGGTATGAGTTTGAGATTGAGAAATTATGGTACGAAGAATGCTTGATTATTGGGTTAGGGCTTGAAATTCTTGCTTTATCTTTTTCGTTAGATAAGATTGTAGCTTTTGTGGGGAGCCATGTGTATGAACAAACTTGGTGGAGAAAATGGCTCACCAACTGTTTGAGAAAATTACTGAGTGATTTGTTTTCAAGGGATTCATTGTAGAAAGAAGTGAAGTGAAGCTAAAAGTGGGAAATAGAACTCATTATGTCTTGGTTTCAAAGTTTGAATCAATGTAACTTTGCTAGACCTTTGGAAGCATCAATTAAAGTGGAGTTTTTAGCTGATCCCTAGACCTTCAGTTAAATGGAGCATTAATCAATGAAGCAAGGTTATAGGTAGCGACAAGATTACCTAACGAACATCTTGAAAACAAAGAATAAGAAAAATAGTAGGCAACATGGTATAAAGAATTGTACACATTGCACAAAGATATAACCCAATCAGTTGAGGAAGAGGGAGATGTAATGAGAACATGGGTTCTGATAGCCAAGGAGGGCATATATGTTTTCTGCTTTGCTGTTAACTACTACTTATACCCAACTACTATGTTCTTTGTTTTTTCAACCAGTAACTTACGGAGTATATGTTTACCGCTTCTGATTTCTCCTCTGTGTGTTTTGATTTTTTATGCCACTGCAAAACTCATGCCAAATAGGTATGGTATAAAGTTTTATAGACTGTTTGTCCTTTACATTATGTAAGAAGTACCACGTGCAATATTCAAGTTGTGTTCTATATGAGCTATTAACATTGAAAAATACATAATTTGTACCACAGTCAGCTAATAGATAGTAATTGCTTAGCCTGTAGAAAGATGATAGTGTCAAGTCTCGTGCTTTCATAGTCTCAACCAAGTTTACAAATGATAGGTTTTCTATTTGTGCCATCTAGTCTAGTTTAAAGATTGTCGTAAGCTTTGCACTTAGCATCTCTAACAGTTCTCCTATACTCTATGCAAGCCTATATTCGATAACTTTCTCATTCTGTACAAGCCTAGTTTAAAGATAGTCTCGAGCAAGTTTGCAATGTTGTTTTGGCTTTTTGTTGACCTGTTTCCGTTAGAGAGGATTAGAATCATACCTTGACGACACACATGACATGCATTGCTAGGAGTATGAGAAGAATACTGGAAGCAGGTTGATATAGCCGTGGGAATGAACACGACTTCAATTTTGTTTCCCTTATATTTAGCTATTTCTTGGATAATAAATTGGGCTATATGTTTTTTCATTGGGTCAATAAGCTGATTGTCAATGATAGTAGTTGGAACCCGTATAATTCTTATCGAGTGGTATTGTAGGGATGGATCAGTGGCATGGTGGGTACTTCACCAATCTTATGGAATCTGATTCGCATGAAGAACAATTTGTGATGGAATCACAATGTTTGAATCCAAATGCTCAAGTGTTCACCCAGGAAACTCAATTCACTGATGAAATGGGATCAATTCCAAAGAAACCACCACGTGGTGGGAATTTCACCATGGAAGAGGACAAACTCCTTGTGTCAGTGTGGCTTAATACTAGCATGGATCCAATACAAGGTAAAGACCAAAAAAAAAACTGCTTTCTGGCTACGAGTGAAGGATTACTTCGATGAGCACAAGTGATCTGTTTTCAACCGTACATCTGTTTCGCTATCGAATCGATGGTCAACTATTCAGCAGTGCACGAACAAGTTTTGCAGCTGCTATGCGAAGGTTGATTTGCTGAATCAAAGTGGCTTAACCGAGGAAAACAAGGTACTAGTTATAAGTTTTTGTTTAATTTCGGTTATCATTTTCTTTGTAGCGTACCTAGCAGTTCTCACTATATATTTTTAGATGTCTAAAGCAAAAGAGATGTATGAGGGGAATGTCGGCAGTTCCTTCCAGTTTGAACATTGTTGGGTTTTATTGAAGAACCAACCTAAATGGTTGTTGGACAGTGAAAAGAAAAATCAATTCAAACGACCAAGAGTAGGGATAGCATCTAGTCCTTATACTCCAGATACGATAAATCTAGGGGACAACAATGTTGCAATGGATAATTTTGTGGATGTGGAGCGACCAGCGGGAAGAAAAGGCGAGAAGGAGCGGTCATGTCAAGAACAACCGATGAAACCAATGAAACGAAAGAACAAAGACATCACAAGTTCAACCCAATTTGCTGGGACATTGGATGAGATAAAAAGAAAGCAAAATCAAGTTAGTTGAGAAGAAATTGGAGATGCTTGGAAAAACATGTGATCAAGAGGAAGAGAAAATTCGCATTAAGAAAGAAAGGCTTGAAATGGATAAATTCAAAGAGGATGAGAGAGTAATGATGATGGATCTTAATGGCTTGTCGGACGAGCAAAAAGAATTCTATACGTATCGAAAGATGGAAATCCTTGACAAAAGAAGGGTAAAGTAATCTGTTTATTGGGGAAGCAAAAACTTGTTTGAAGCTGTAAATGGATAGCTAGTTCTCACTTTTTGAAGTCCTCAAAGGTATATATCTCTTTTTTGTTTTGATGTCTGAAAACTATGGCAGGAGTTCTATCTTTTGAATTGTCTAAAGGAAGCCTTGAATGGCAAGCGGGGGGCCTTATCCATTTTGTAGTTTGATGAGTGGGCTTATCCTATGGTGTGCCTTTACGCGTTGAATTGTTATGGTGTTCTAATACTACTGCTCTGTTCTGAATTGTACGGTGGACTGATCTGCTACTGCTTTATTGTCTATGTTGCTACTTGCTGCTATGGCAGCTTGTTATGAATCTTTTGCTGTCCAGAATTGTTGTTTTGTTATGAATCTGTTGCTGTTATCCGTTGGCTGCTGCTTTTATGTGGTTGTTTGTTGCTGCTGTTCTGCTTTAATGGTGGTAGGAGCTGCCCGGATGTGTCCAGTTCAAATGTCCAGTGCATGGACCAGTTCAAAGTTCCATGTTTTACTGCTTGTTAATGTCCAATTCAAATGGGTCCAGTTCAACAGAATAAACTTAATGAAATGGAGTTGATGAAGTTACAACAGAATAAACTTAATGAAGATAAAGCAGATTCTTTCGATTTCTCTAGGCCTAAATAGACTACTAGGACTCCAAATTAAAGTACATTGTACACAAATGAATTCAAATAAACTACAAGTTACTACGATTGGCCGTACATTTGCCAAAGGTGTTCAATTAGGTCTGTTTGGAGTTGAGAATGAGTTCCCCTGTTCCTTATCTGATGATTGCGTCGAATGAATTCCACAAGGTCAATAGTTCTCTTGTGTGAAACTTCTACAAGAGGAGTATGCTCCAATGGATCATAGTTGAGATCGGCCGCTCCATTATAATCTCGTTCATCCTCAATGATCATGTTGTGTAATATTATGCATGTTAACATGATATCTTTTAGTGTTCTCTTATCCCACAACTGCCCCGGTCCTCGCACAATTGCAAACCTTGCTTGAAGCACTCCAAATGCCCGTTCTACATCCTTCCTTGTGGATTCTTGTTGTTGAGCAAAAAAAATTTTCTTATTCCCTTGCGGAGATGGAATTGTTTTCACAAAAGATGCCCACTGTGGATATATACCATCAACTAAATAGTATCCCATATTATATTCATTTCCATTGATGGTGTAATTGACTGGAGGAGCACGTCCTAAAGAAACCTCATCAAATAATGAAGACCTATCTAACACGTTAAGATCATTATGAGACCCGGGAAGTCCAAAATTTGCATGCCATATCCAAAGATCGTATGATGCAACAGCCTCTAAAATAATTGTTGGTTTGTGGGCGTGACCAGTATACATACCTTGCCAAGCGGTTGGGCAATTCTTCCATTCCCAATGCATGCAATCAAGGCTCCCTAACATCCCCGGAAATCCCCGTAGTTCACCAACCGCTAGCAATCTAGCTACGTCAGCTGCGTTAGGTGACCTCAAATACTCCTCAAAGAACACTTCAATTACTGCTCTAAGAAATCTTCTTAGGCTTTTTAAGCAAGTGGTTACTCCAATCCTCACGTATTCATCCACGGAATCAGCTGGTGCACCATACGCTAGCATCCTGAACGCGGCAGTCATTTTTTGAAGAGATGATAACCCAAGCTTTCCTGCTGCATTTCTTTTCTGGATAAAGTAAGGCTCATGTGCTTTTACGGCATCATGTATACGAAGAAAAAGAGAACGACTCATTCGAAACCTCATTCGAAAATAATGTGGAGGAAATACAGGAGATTCAGCAAAGTAATCATCAAAAAGCCGGTTTTGAGCTCCAAAAGTGTTGCGATTAATAACCGTGCGACGATTGCAACTTGAGCTCGAGTCCCTCTCACTTTCATATGTAGCAACTGCTTCAAATATCTCCAGCTCATCATCCGAGTCAGAAAAATCTGAATCGTTCATAATCAAATTAAGCAACCGATTGAGAGCCATTATAAAAAAATGAAGGGGGTCAAAGGAATGAATGGAACAAAGAGAGTTTTTTTCCTCCTGCAATATGAAAAGAGATTTGCTGTTCAATGGCTTGGCAAAAGTTGTTTTTATTATATCAGTAAAATTTTACCGTTGCTTTCATTCAAATAATTGCTTTTGTTCACATGACCGTTGGGCTACAGCCTACAGCTGGTTGGTGGACATAGTTGGTTGGAAAATGATAAAAATAAAAGGATAAAGGAAAATATTGAAAAAAATGTATATTTTAATTAATGTTAGGTAAAATAGATAGTATTGGTGTAGTTGTGGAAGAAAAAGTTGGTAGCTAAACTAGATTTGTGTACTGTGCACAATGTAATATACCTAACTATTGGTGTACTTGCTCTTAACTCCCAAACAAAAGTCAACCTACACTATATTACCCAAGAGATATATACTCCTCCCTATATTACTCCTCCTCCTTTCTTTTCTTTTCTTTTTTTTTTTATCAACACCAGCACACACACTGTGCGGCAGAGAGGGGGAGAGTATTGGACTCTGTACTTCTCCATTCAAACTTCTACTTTTCTTCCTTTTCCAATTTTTATTTTCGGCTGAGAAGGGAAGTGAGGAAGCACTGCATCTTGTCATCTTTTTCGCCCCCATCACTCCACTATTCGGAAATCTACTCACCACCACTGAACCAGCCGCCAAACTACTCCAAAAACAGCCGTCCCCACCCCCGAAACCTGTTGCTTTTCAGCTCCCTTAAGCCACTCCAAACCAGCTGCAAGCCGGCCCCATTCCAGCCTCGTTCTAGCTCCGAACGCAGCCTTGAAAATCAGTCCAGAGCTGCCGCCACCGGGTCACCACCAGGCGAGCTCCTCACCACTCCGACCACCACCGAAATCTTTCCGAAACCCCGTTTCGCTGGGCAAGAGGTAGTTAAAACTTACCTCCCTAAATATATATATTTGTTGCTAATATAATGTTGAGATGTTTGACGAGTTCCCAGCGATTAAATGGAAATGTCGAAGTGGAATATGTTGTGCTAAAATCTAATCTCGCTTTCTAGTAATGTGAGGAACAGAACCATTTATGTTGATGGAAGTATTGGCTAAACTCATTTAATAGTCTCGGTTCTGAACCCATGTCGACCATTAGCACCAGCATGTAGCTAGTCATGTTTTGAATCCATTTGTCGTAAATAAATCTCACCTCACATGTGATAGCCATTGTGAATGTATTTCCTTGAGATATGTTAATCTAATTTAACTTAACAGGAGAAATCCTATGAGAGCATGTGTTTTTATTTTAGTTTACTATTGGTCATTGTTAATAATGTTCCACTAGTATATCAAGTAATGACATTTCCTGTGGATAAGCTACTGGACGGAATAAAAAGGAATGCTTAAAGTTATATTTTTATATGTTTGCCACTTATTGTTGTCATGATAAATGTTATTGTCCTGTACGAGAACTTAGAACGGACTTAGGTTCACGGAGTGGTATACGATCGGAGAATCACGTAGACGTTAATAAGGTAAAGGATAAATGCGATAGTGATTGAGTCTTGTTTTAAGATGGGTCCTAACAGGAGCCCAGTCTTATGTTAATGGGTCCTAACAGGGGGCCCGGGTTGTTTGAGAAACATAACCCTAGGTAGGGCACAGTGGTGATTGGCTGCGAAAACAAGTTTGGTTCCTTCCTTGTGTGGTTGCGTCGACTGTAGATCTGAGTAAATAATTTGGTAGCTATCAGCGGGACAAATCAAGGAGTTGTCTGAATCACACTGGGTTGCCCTACGCTGCAGGTTAAGGGTAGGACGGATCTCAAGGTGAGATCCTAGACTTCACATAAGTTAAGAAGTAGTAACTGAAATCAAACGTCGTTAATTATTTACATTGCTTTCATTATCTTGTTATGTGTAAGTTATGGGTTTCGGGTAGGTTTTGGCTATTGAGCGTTATCGCTCACGGTACTATGTTACCCTGATAACTCGAATGCCAGGTATTGAAGACGGAACAGAAGGGCCATAGGCAAAGAATGATTTGATGTCGACCGAAGAAGATATTATCGAACTCTAGTTACACCCTTAGTTGTTCTCTAATTTCAATTAAGTATTTTAATATTGTATAGTAAGAGAATCTGACAAATTACTCTAAGGTTGGTACATTGTGATTTGATTGGAATTGACAAGACTTTTGGAATATTAAATGCTTCGAAATGGAAAACTAACTGGAAATCTCTTTTCTACATTTTTTTAAATGTCTCCGAATTTCGGGGCTTTACACGTTCGACATGTGATTGATATTCATTTTACTTAATTCTAAACACGTAATCTGGTTATTAGCCTTTAACAGTTGATATGGTGAGCCAAAACAGTGAGTAAAATGTGCATCAGAAAATAAGCAGAACAGGCAGACTGTCCCAGCAAATAGATCCCTCGGTCGATGAATGGATGTCATGGCCGAGGGATCCCACTGGATCAATGTATCGGCTAAAGGATCAATCTCCTAGCCGATGTTCTTTCTCAAACTAGACTAAATGATTAACAGAAAATCAAAAAGCTACTATTAATGTACAAAAGCATAAAAGAATTAAACCATAGGCCCCTGGGCCTCACCACCTTGATCCCTCAGTCTGCTTGATTGCTTCGGATTGAGGGTGATTGGCTAATTTGCTTCTCGAAAACCCTAGGGTTAGGGTTAATACTTTGAGGGTTTGATCGTCGGATTGCAGCTGCCTTCGAGTGGTTAGGGGTTTTGCAGGGGAGATATGAGAGAGTATTTCTGTAGAATTTCGTGGCTTGAGAGGGTGAATTGTCGTCGTTAATTTGGGAATTAAAGGCCCCTTTATATAGGCATTGGATGACATCACTCTAACCAATCACGATGCACGGTTCAAATGGGAAGTATATAACCAAAAGATCTCTTTTCATAATCTTCTTTTGTGGCCCGAATGAATCGAAATTTGGCTGCTAGGATTTTGAGAACGAATCAAACGATTGACAGAACATTCCAGAATCTGAAAAAAGGACGATTTGGCGGCCGAAGAATTGATCTGGCTGCTGAGGAATCAATCTCTCAGAGAGATTTTCAAGCAACATATTTTACGGGTGAAAGAATGAAGTTAAGGCCGCGAGATGGATCTCACGGCCGACAGATGGATTCTCCTAGGATTTTGTATTTCTGTCTGAAAGACTATTTGGCTCTGAATTAGGTCCTCTAAGTGGCTAAAAGTACGCACCAAAAGTCTATAGGTTTACGAGAAGTCAATCAGCAATCACTATATCCATTCATCGTCGGGATGGTCCCCAAGGTGAGACTTGAAATAATCGTTAGGCCAAATTAGAGTGTTTACATCTTGTAGTTTATGATCTTTTGAAATTGAATTGTTGTAACTGGATAGTTCTACTCCTTATCCAGAGATAGAACTAAAAAAAATGTCCTTTTTCATTGTCATTTTTTAATGATTCATTCTCATTTATCGGATTTCAAAATGTGTCAAATTATAATGATTCAAAACAGATCCTATTTTATGAAACAAAAAGAGGTGCAAATACAAATATTGTTGTAGAGTTCCCATACCTCCGGTTTCTTTGATGAATCAAACTTAACCCTTAAACCTTAAATTAGTGAAGCTGCAAGGCCCGTATCTTTTTATTCTTGACTTATGACCTGCCATCAATCTACAGGTATAGGACTCGATAATTAGATATACATCACCCGGGAAAGTTTCAAATGCAGACTTCGATAATCCGAGCCATTCAAAGTGTTCAAAACATGATTTTAAGGATACTCACGAAAAATTGATAAAAAAAAAATGACCGAAAAAAACTTGATTTGAACTGTTTTTTATTAAACCGTTCAATAAAAAACTATTTGGATGAAACCCTTCCCGATAATTTTTTTTTTTTTGCTGATTTCTTGCAGGAACCCTAAAAATCACGTTCTAATCACATTGCGCAGCTCGGATCATCGAAGTTCGATAGGAAAATGAGAATAATGAGGAGATCCGCATTTTAACTAAAATAAGGACCACTCATTTGAAACGGACTGTACATCACCAAATGAACATCATTATAAGGAAGAAACAATAAACTCAAAACAACGCAAAGCAACATACTAATAGCTAAGATAGAGTCGAAACCAAATGTATCATATAACCTTACAAAATATCCAAAACCGAAACAGCATATGCTTCAAAGCCATTAAAACATGGAGAATCCAAATATCCTGCCAACATCTCAACCGAAACCCAACTTAAAAACACTGTAACAAAATGCAGTCAGGTGATCCATATTAGCATTTTACTAACGACCAATTCCCCAAACTCTGATTATGCCATCAGTATAGCCACTGAATAAAGTGCTTCCATCAGCACTCCAACTCAAGCTTGTGCAGTATATGACCTGAAAATAGGATTTCAAGGTTTATCAGTAATTTTTGAAAAACAAGCACAGGGTTCTATAATTCTCCCATCATCATTACCGATGGCAAACAATGAACAAAACTGGAAGATCAAAATTTTAAGTGGTTTATGCTACAAACACAGCAGAATTACAACGGCACACAAGTGTGAAACTTAAATTACTATAGCCTTATTCATCAGTTCGATGAAGGAAAATAATGAGAACAAAATTCTTAAACTATGAGGACCAAGCTGCGGTAGCCAAGTCAGTAGTGTGAGCATGAAAGTGTCTTTGAAACACATCTCAACCTCCTAAAATACGCGAGAGCAAGGATTGAGTGTAGGAGGGCACGGCATATTGAAGAATTTTGTGACTAAGCTCAAAAGTATGAGAAAGTTACTGCATTAACAAAGCATTGGCTAGCTACTTCTAGCTACTATGCATCTACCCAGTCTAATACTTCTGCAAACACCTATCAAGGTCAATGAAGTTGCAAGACCACTAAAGGTGGGGAAAATGGAAAATTTCAGACCTTTAGGCAAAAATTATGGAGATCTACATGTGCTACTGATACATATCGAACTCTTCTATTTGTTAATGCATCTTGTCCATGATAATTTGTCCGTTCTATTTGCCCATAGCATTGATTGGATATAAAAAATAAGGAAATCACTACTAAGTAGAAGAACAAGTCATGGAACTGAGCTTCAATTTCACAACAGAAATACAATAAAATAAGTGCCAACTTGTCAATGATAGCCAAGAAAAAATGAAAACAGGCCACCATTCAGAAGACACAACTTTTGGCAGGAAAAGATAAACAAAACAAAAGATGTATACTATGAAGCATGGATACTAATACGGGATACACATACGACACGATACAGATACGGCAAAACCTAAAAAACTAGGATACGGATACGTCAGGGATACGGCTGTGCAAATTATAGTTTTTATAATTATGAGTCTCCTACTAGGAATAAGAAGTCAAAAGAGTAGTCAAATTGCCAATACCAAGCATTAAGCACATGTCCATGACAAAAGAGAAAAGTCATTCCAAACAAAGAGTTAAAAGTTAAAACTAAAAGAGTGTAAAATTAATAAGGGGCATATCCTCCACTAGGACCACCAATTTCGTGTAATATAATACAGTATATGTGTGTGTGCAAAATAAAGTAAAACTAAAAACAGGGAGTATCCAGACCAATGGAGAGAGAGAGAGAGAGAGAGAGAGCCAGTCGCAATCTAGGGTCTGCACTTTGGAGGAGTCAACTGGTCCTGCCTTCACAGGATAGATGAGAAGTCGTATAATATTAGGGTTCCTATCATAAAAATACATAATTTATAGTGTTATTACAGTTTCCCCCTTACAGCTTCTACTTATATTAGCGTTCCTATCATAAAAATACATAATTTAGTGTTATTACAGTTTCCCCCTTACAGCTTCTACTTATATGTGTAAAATGTTTCATTTTTGATCCCGCCGTATCCCAAAACTATCCTGACATATCCCTCACGTATCCAAAATGTATCCGAAAATAAAAACATTTAATTTAATTACAGGATACTTATTTGCCGTATCCGATACGTATCGGGCGCGTATCCGTATCTGGGATGTATCCGATACCTGTACATGACTATGACTAGTTTCAGAGTATCTGTGCTTCATAGGATATACAGAAGAAAAACACATTTCAACGGCAATTACATCTGGCAAACAGAGCTAAAATATGGCATTGAAAAGGGGCTTCGTAGGGATAATGGAAGCAATTACAATATTATACCTTGTTTTTTATGCCAGATGATTGGGTAGCACCGCCTTCATTCATCTCCGCCTCCTGCTTTGCATCGACCCTGAGATCCACAACGATGGTTTTGCTCTCCAAATCCCATATCTTGATACTAGCCTCAGTAGCCGCACAGAGCCAGTACCTGTTGGGGCTAAAGCAAAGAGCATGGATGATGGAGCCCGCATCGAGCGAGTAAAGCCTCTTCCCCTCAGCTAGGTCCCACAGCAAGATGACCCCATCTTTCCCTCCGCTCGCGCAAAGTGAGCCATCAGGGGACACTGCCACTGTGTTGACATAGCCGGAGTGGCTGGCAAGGGTGGACCTCAGCTTGCAGTTCGTTAGGTTCCAGATCTTAATAGTACGATCCCATGAAGAGGAGACGATGGTTGGTTGGAGCGTGTTAGGGCTGAATCGGACGCAGCTGACCCAATCGGAGTGTCCGTCACCATCTTGGATTGTGTACTTGCACTCACCTTGGATCAAGCAATAAATAAAACTAAAACGATGCATCCATGCATACATTAACAAATCGCATAAGTTAGCCGCTCCGGAGATTTTTGGGGGAATCAAAGCATTGATCAATTTGGATAGCCTTTCCAGGAGTTTGAACTAATAATTGTAACAAGTGTAACAAGTGTAATCCGAAGTCCTTCACATTGAAAGGATTGAAGTCATACAATGGTATCTCAATAACACACGTCACTTCAACTTCTAATCTATTCCCTATTCTAGTTGTTACACAGGCCTATTACCCCTTTTATATCTATCTTTTTGTCAACATTGGACATCAAATCCCTCCTTTCGGAAATCACATCTATCCATTCCAGAGCCATCCAAATTTATAGGGAGACCACAGTAATTCTTTTAAACAAGCTAAAATGGGAATTCGGTGAGATATTTTTTATCCTTATTACTTCGAGCATCTCCAATCAGTACCGTTTTCATACCCAAATTCAAAATTAGTAAAAACACTAAAAATCCATCTCCATTATGGTAAACTCTTTGGCCTACCCTACCCTTTTTGACTTTTACCATTTTCCCTACGTAAATGAGGGGAAACCTAAATCTAAAACATTTTTCTCAAGGTCTAGTTTCACTTTCTTATTACTAATAGACATGCCATTTTGACCGAAATTTTGGAGGGAAAACATTAAAAACAATAGATTGGTTAAAAACAAGGATTTGGGATGGGAGAAGACATACCCAAGTAGAGGTTTTCCGCAAATTTGAGTATATAAAAAAAAAAGGGTCAGTGGCCTCAGGGCTGGAGATACTCTCCATCTCTTGAATCTATCCGAGAATGCACTACTAGTATCCTGGACTCTAGAATTTTTGCTATTAACAATTGTTGATAGGTTGTTGTTTTCCTGTTTTGCGTTGGTTTTTGCCTAATGTTGGGGCTTTTGATGTATAGGTTTCCAGGAGATGCCCCTGATGCTTTGTGTAGCTTTTTGGCTCCTTTTGGTGGTATAAAATTTTCACTTACCAAAAAATGCACTACTAGTATAGTTGTTCAACAATCCAATCCATCATCCTTAAAGAAAGAAACACCCTTTGTACATTATTTATTTATAGGAACTGATATTGTAAAATTCCTTCCTTGTTTGCAATAAATACAAATATACTGACCTAGGGTGTTCCACAGCTTGATAGTGCGATCACGCGAGGCGGAGACAATCTGGCGATTATCGATGGAGAAGGCCACGGAGAGCACGTCCTTCGTGTGTCCCACGAAGCGGCGGGCGGTGGTGCCGGCGGCCAGGTCCCAGAGGCGGAGCTCGCCGTCCCATGACCCGGAGAGGGCGAACTGGCCGTCGGAAGAGAGGACAACGTCCTGGACGAAGTGGGAGTGCCCGGTGAGGCGGCGCCTGGGGAGGCCGTAGACCTTGTCCTCCTTGGTGAGCTGCCATAGGATGATGGATTTGTCGCGGGAGGCAGTCACGATCATGTCGGAGTTGTCGATAGGGGTGGCGATTGCCGTCACCCAGTCGGTATGGGCCCTCATTGTTCCCCGTAGTACCAAAGACTCTCCCATTTTTCTTCAACTCTCTCTCTCTCTCTCTCTCTCTCTCTGTATGTTAGCAGAAGCAGAAGAGGCAGAGAGACCGAGAAAAATTATGGAAGCATATATATATGGGGTGGCTCTGGAGAAATTAGGGTTTTGGGAAACTGCTGAGTGGGTGGGTGGGTGGGCTGGTTCTGATTTGACTTGTATTTGATTGGGCGGGTAATCGGGTTTGGTTTGTTTGGGGCCCTTGGGCTCGGGGGTTGAAAAGCGCTTTTAGGGGCCATTCCAAATTTACAAAAAGTAACTTTTTTTTGTCCAAAAAGAAGGTACGTTTCAGATCTGGAGCTTTCTCTTTTTTTGAAATTTGGATTGGTCAAAACGACGTGGTTTTGGTTGAGCCTTCCCTTTTTTGGTCAAAACGACAGCACTAATCATTTTAAAAAAGAACTGTAACAGAGAAAGTGGAATGGAGATTCTGTTTCGATACTGTTCATTACCAAAAAAGGTACTTTTGCAAACGGAAGCAAAACTGAAACAGCTTCTTAGACAGAGGGTTCTTCCGATCCGATCCAATCCTATTGGAGTGGATTAAGCTCTCGTGCACATATGCGCATATTCAAGTATTTTTTCACAAAGCCCTATTGCACTATTGGAGCATGTTACTAATATTTTGTTAATTTTTTTTTTTGCCACATGTCATGATTTAATTCTTTTTTATTTAATAGATCAACTTAAAATTTGAAATAGAATAATCGAATATATAACTTACAAGAGGCATACTACAGAAGGAAAAACAAAAAAGAAAGAAACGAAAATCGGAATTACCTCCACCAAATGATTACATAGATCTAAATGAGATACAAATATTTCCTATCCATATAGAAAGAAGGAAAGAAAACAGATGTCATATGAGTAACACATAAAGTAACGGACTAACTAGGTAAACTGAGTAAATTGGGGAACACATCAGTCTTCACAACTTCCACAAATCATGAGCAGCAATACTGGTCTTCTGCATTATTATCAACTACATAAGCCTCCAGTTACAGTCACCAGAGAATAATTCCCAAGAAAGTCGAATTCTGTATTTGTGCAGAACAATGCTATTTCATATCTGGTCATAAACCAAACCAATTAATTACCCAAGGAACCTCCAAACTCAACTTGTTCCTACACCAAAAACCTTGAAATGACTGCCTTTTTCCCTGCCGCAAATATGGGTACAGCAAGCCACTTAAGATACTGAGTTGGCATTGGGCATTTGGATAGTGGCGGAGTCGCGCGGAGTCAGAATTTAATCAAGGGGTTGACACTGTTTAATTGGAGTTCACTAGTATATGTTTTTTTTTTTACTAACGTGTGGTGTTTCAAGCTAGCTTGCATGTACCTCAGACTAATTCCTATAGTCTCTCTGTAGATACCTCTCGGACGGGGCATCGCTATACAGTTTGATATCGTTTGTTTTGCTCATTTGGTTTCTTGCTTTATAAACCAAGATCACGGACATTCTCATGGCTAGGAACATCGCCACGTGATAGTGGTCATCATCAAAACAGAGTCGCCATCCAGTTTATTAAAACTAGGAAAATAGATAGTGATTCTGGATACGGAAGACAAAGGTACAATAAGGGGAAGGTGTTAGGCACCCCTCTCTGCCTAGCCGTGAGGCTAGCCCATAATTACTCAACATAAGTCATGTAGATGCTTTATTTAATCATAACACATAATCTGTTTTATGCTTTTAAACAGCAAATAAGGTGAGCCGAGACTGTAAATAAATCATGCGTCAAAAAGCAGAACAAAACATAACTGTGCTAGCAGATCTATTACTTGGCAGGTGAATGGATGTCACGGCCGAGGAATCACGCTGATTTGATATACCGGCCGAGGCATCGAAGCCCCGGCTGTTGTTCTTCCTCACAACAGACAGAAAAGTTAACAGATGACTAAAACGCTAAGATTAATAAAATAAGCAGTAAATAGACCAAACCAGAGGCCGTTGGGCCTCACCACCTTGATCCCTCAGGTGCTTGATTGCTTCGGATCGATGGGGATTGACTGATTGATTGCTTCTTGAATGAAACCCTAGGTTTAGGGTTTGAACTCTGGGCTTTGATCGTCGGATGGATGACTGCCTTCAGGAAGTTAGGGCTTTTGTAGAGAGGGTTTGTGTGAGTATTTCTGTAGACTTTGGTGGCTTGAGAGGGTATAGATCTGAATGATTTCGTTGTTGTTATTTCGGAGTCCAAAGGCCTCTTTATATAGGCAAAGGGATGACTCACTTGGTCCAATCAAATCATGCGATTACAATTGCAATTGCAATGCAATTCGAACTCCTCGTCGTAATCTCTGAACGTGGCCCGAACGCATCGGAAAGATATCGTGGTTGGATCAAACAACTGATAGAACATTCGAGAGTCTGGAAAAAGGTCGATCTGGCAGCCGTAGAAAGGAACTGGTGGCCGAGGAATGGTTTAGGCAGCTGAAGGATGGATCTTGCGGCCGAGGTTTTGATCTCTCAGGGAGATTTTTCTAGCAACAAGTTGCTCAGGTGAGGAATGGATGTTAAGGCCGTGAGATCGATGTTACGGCCGACCGATGGATTTTCCTAAGGTACTGTGTTTCTATCTGAAAGGCTATTTGGCTCTGGATCGGATCCTCTAAGTGGCTCAAAGTTCTTACCATAAGTCCATGGGTTTCACAAGAAGTCAATCAGTAATCATCAAATCGATTTCATCATCGGGATGGTCCCAAAGTGGGACTTGAAATAATCGTTTGGCCAAATTGGAGTGTCTACATATGCCCCTCTTTGACTGAGCTCAGACGGATCGCGAGACAAGTTTGAGTAAAAGTCAAAACTGTAAAAGCAACTCAATTTGGTCCAACCACTATTCCAAGGGTTTTTGAAAAAGGTTTTGTTATGGTCGGGCCGGGAGGCTGCCTACGTATTCCACAGGGGAAAGTCAGACCAACCGTAGTTCGGAAGGGCAAATAAAAAGAAAAAGTTTGGAGGGTTAGAGACAGAAGACGTACCTTTGGGTTTTAAAAGCCGTAGTGTGACGTACCTAGACTGAGCCAGGATTTTGGCGGAGAGTAGTTGAGGGAGCGCGGGACTGCCGGGGAAGTTTTTGCGGAGAGTTACCTTAGTATTTTGGGGTAGATCAGTACAAGGGCGGGTGTTTTTGCTTTTCTTGATCATCCTTACTTTAACTGAGAGAAGCTCGGTAGAATAGCCTATCCTTGCGAATGAGCTGGAAGGAATTGATGTAATTGGGGTGGAATCCAAGCCATCCGTTGGAGATGAATCAGATGCCAGTTTTGAGATTGGGGGTGGAACCCAAGTCATCTTCCGGAAACGAGTTGGATGCCGTTTCTTGACATACGGGAGGCGCAGGGCCAGTAACTGGAGCACGGAGCATTGGGATGAAGGAACCGAGGCACAGAGCCGATTTATAGGCTTAGAGCTTTTGATGAAACCAAAGCGCGGAGCTGGTGTTTGTAACGCCCCAAATTTTGGGTACGTTAAATAAACATTTTTATTGAATAAATTAAGGAGAGTCTAGCTCATTATTACAACATAAGTCTCACAAGAGTACTTTTATTCAAAAGAGGGGATAATCTAAGGTTAACTACTGCTCCGCCTCTTCCTCCATCCTTGCAAGCTCCTCGGCTCCAAAGGCCTCCAAGGTGTACTGTTCCTGCTGCTCATCTATGAAATCTGACACATTATACCGGCGTCGCCCCCAGTATAATATGTCAGGGTCACCAAAAAGGTAACACCGTGAGCTACAGAAGCTCAATAGAATAATCCAACCCGCTAACCCATAACTTACAACAAGAGTCATATAAATAATTACCCATACTCATTAAACAACATAATTAACAATGATACATCCGCATTCACTATCTTGCTTACGTTGGTGTCATGCCTTTCTTGGTTTCTCCTACGCGACTCATCGTATTGTGTCACCATTTCATTTCAAAAATCATTTCTCATTCAACGGGCTACCAAGTCCGGCCACGTTACAAAATCTTGCATTGGCTCCTCTCCGCGGATAACCAAGCCCAATTACCAATGAAGCTACCACGTCCGGCTCCATTAGCAATCTACATAATGGGCTACCAATTCCGGCCTCATTGCGGTTTTCGCAAGTCCGCACAAAGGGCGACCAAGTCCAGCCACCTTGCGGGTTTTCACAACTCACATAAGGCTACCAAGTCCGGCCATTATGTAGTCTCAAAAATTCTTTTTATCCATATCGACCACTCCTTAAGTGTCATGTTTCTACTTTTCGGTTCTCATGTCTCGTAATCATGCATAGACTCCGCGGCAGGACTAATCACTTTAAAGTAATCTTGAAACTAAACTAGCAAGATCATCCAACTCTATATTACCTAATCGTACTCAAATTATTACTTAAAGCCACTTATGTTTTATCAGTAACAAGTAATGTAAACAAATATACATACATGTTCATAATCATCCTCAAGACAATAATATATTACGAAAAATCCGTTCTTTCTTCCTTTGTGGGATTTTCAAAACAACATATGGTTATTGACGTAGAAATTCATTATTTGACATGCTCATTCTTCTTTAGTACTTTAGTAAAACAAGTTTTGCTAACTAGCTTTGATACCTTAACCGTTTAACTCATGTTTAGAAATTTACTACGCATACTTAAGGTAAGTATAATCCAAGCAAGTACATAGCATGTCCATAACCATTACTTAAAGCATAACGCCACATGTGCGGATGCCCTTGGGGTGGTAATCCACCATATGCTTTGTTATAATACCACAAGTAATACAAGCAATGGAATATAAGCTTATAGTTAAGTTAAAAGATCAACATGCGATTACTTCTACACGAAGTTATATCTTAAGTCGATTCTAATCATGCTTAATCATCCAATAGCAATATTAAGTTCACTAACTATCATGCATCCAACGTTTTAAGTAATAAACTATCATTATCATGCTTTCATTATAACGACTTAGCTAGGGTTAAAACTAAGACAAGGAATAGTGTCTAACATATACTTAGGATTATGAGTTGATTACACTACCTTTCTTCTTGGCGGTAGAAAAGGACTACGAAAGGATCGACGGAAAGAAAGACTCGAACGAAGTAACGGCTTACGATAAGCTTCTGATAGCTTCGAAAGAGAAAGGTTTCTCTCGAAACTAGATCGTGACTTATATTACTACTACTTTAGGATCGAGGTGGTGGTCGTATGGTGGTTTAGTGGCGGAGGTGGAAAGAAAGTTCAAGAACAAGCTAGAACTACTCAAGAACAACAAGAACACTAAGCTTTCTAGAGAGAGAAGTTGGAGATTGGAATGGTGTGAGTTGAATGAGAAGTGTGAGGCCTATTTATAGGCAATTGGATGGCTCTCTCTCCCTCTCATGGCCGGCTGCCCTCTCCCCCCTTTATCCATTGGATAAAGCTTTTATCCAAGTGATGTCATGCCTTGAAAGACTATCCAAAGGTCTTCCTTGTTCTTTCTTCCAACCAAGGACAAGGCAAATGCTATTCTATTAGGGTTTTAGTCCAATCAAGTCCTTTTAAAGGTTAGAATATTGGATTTGGTAGTCCTTTGGAGTGAAAGCACAAGCAAGGTTAGATTTGGTTGTACCTTGGATGATGCAATGTGATCTAGGCTAGGATGGAAGTACACAAGTCACATACATCACACACTCTCTCTCTCCCTCAATCCGGCCTCTCTCTCTCTCTCCCTCAATTTCTCTCGGCTCTCTCTCTCTCTCTCCTCTTGGTACATTGTACTATGTACATATATATATAGATAACCATATATACATATATATATATATATATATAAGGACAAAATTTGGTGGATTGGAAGAGTAAGGATTTGGCAAGCTAGGGTTTGTACAAGTTTCACCCAATTAAAAAAAATGTATTTAGGACAAGGATGACCAAAGCATGTCAACCACTTGCACACACATCACTCTCTCCCTCTCTCTCCATCCGAATCTCTCTCTCTCTCAATCTCTCTCTCTCGGCCTCTCTCTTTCCTCTCTCTCTCTCTCTCTCTCCTCTTGGTACATTGTACTATGTACATATATATATATATAACCATATATATATATATAAAGACAAGAAGGGTTTGACTTTGTAAGAGATTTGTACCTTAAATCTCTCTCTCCCATCTTCTCCTTTCTACTTCTTTCACCTAGCACAAGTACTAACCTATATATGTATCTAGGATTTGATAGACAAAAGTCAAGCAATACATCACATCTCTCTCTCTCTCTCTTTTCCTTCTCTTTCTCTCTCTCCCTCCTTCTCTCTCTCTCGAATCTCTCTCCTCCCTCTCTCTCGGCTAACTCTCTCTCTCTCTCCCTCTCTCTCTCTCTTTCTCCCACTTGTTTGTACCAAGAAAGAGATACAATATACTATTATATGTACATGTACTTTGGGTCTTTTGAAATATTATATTTTAAACCAAGTGTAGATTTTCTTATTAAAATATTGTAATACACATATGACATATACAACATTATATATATAGCCTATATATATATACCTACAAGTACATATATATAATATACAAGCCAAGTACTACTCAATCTAGGCTAGCTATACCTCATGCCAACATCTATTAAATTATTCTACTACTTTCAAAGTACTATGTATATTAATACTAACCTAATGTACAAATTGTATTTTAATAAAGTACACACATGGCAAAATCTAGTATTTTAATCAAACAAGTACATGATTGTCAAGACTAACTATTATCCAATGGATAATAGTTTCTCTAATGGTTAATAACCAATGGGTAATAATGGCTAGGATTCTAGTCTATCGTCCAATGGTTAATAAAACTCCTAATGGTTATTATCCAACGGTTAATACCCAAAAGTATAATACTTTGCAATTAAGCACTAAACTAATCTAATCTCGTACTTAGGAAGATTAACCGAGGTTTACCTATTGACCAATGGGTAAAGATTACCCTAGGTCAAACGCCAAGACTAGGCGTGGCGTGGCCAAGGCGACTGGTGGTGGCGGTGGCCAGCGGTGGCTAAACAAAGGCCAAGGCAAATCGGTAGCTGCAGCGATCGGCTGGCCAAAGCGGCAAAGGTACAAACAATGCCAAGGCAGCAGAGCTCAAATAGCTGGCTGGCAAAGCGGCCTGAAGCATGGCCAAGCGACTGGTAGCCAAACAATGACCAAGGCAAACTGGTAGCAAGATGGCCAGCGGTGGCCAAAGCGACTGGTAGCAACAAGGCTGTGGCAGCCAGTGGCCAACGGTAAGGCGGCAAAGGCTGGCCAAGCTGCCAAAGCAAATGGCAAAACAATGCCCAAGCGTGTAGCTGATGGCCAAGGCGGCCTGAGCATGGCCAAGGCAGCCTGGTGGCCAAACAGCGGCCAAGGCAGCCCGGTAGCCAAGCAGTGGCCAAGCAGTGGCCAAGCGGTGGCCAAGGCGGCCTGAGCATGGCCAAGGCAGCCCACAAGCAAGGCGGCGTGAGCATGGCCAAGGCAAAAGCAAGGCGTGACTCGATGCCAAGGCAGAACCCGACGGCGACCCGACGCCAAGGCAAGGCGGGCGCGACGGCGAGCCGACGCCAAGGCAAGGCAGGCGTGACAGCGAGCCGACACCAAGGCAAGGCAGGCCCGACATCAAGCCGACGCCAAGGCAAGGCAGGTCCAGCCAAGTAGGATTTCCAGCCGAGAAAATAAATTCTAGGATTTTTACTACAATTACCAAGTAACTATACCAAGGTCTTAATAGGCATGCTCGTCTACTAGAAAATGACCTTAATGCCAGGGCGATGAATTCTAATCTCCTAAGCCATAAACCTAATTATGACGGATTATTAATCGCAAAAAAAAGGGATTTTTAAAATAAATAAAGAATTTTCAAATATAATAACAAAATTTTATAAGTCGATAACGACCGATTTTTGGATGTTGAAATGAAATCCAAGTATTAAAATAAAATTCAAATTTTTAGCGAAATTTTTATTGACCAAAAATCAGGGTCGTTACAACCTATCCCCCTTAAAATAATTTCATCGTCGAAATTGGTGCGATCACAAGGCGAGGGCCTGAGGTGTTGGAGCTTGACGGAACCGAAGCACGGAGCTGGTTTTGTTCTGATGGTTTGTGCACGGAGCTTTCTCATCATAAAATTTGGCGTGGAGCCAAAGGATCGAGGTTTTGGACCGATCAATAAAAACCGAGGCGCAGAGCCGGTTGATTGCAGGGTTGACCTGCGAATGAGAGATAGATGCAAAACATAGCATGTGTGTATGATAAGGTTTGTTAGATGTGCATAGATATGATAATGCAGACTCGATGTGATAATGGTGATGCAATTGATGCAAATGTGCACGGGCCCGTGCGTGTGTGTTTGATATAAGCTTAGAGCTTCTTTCAAGTTCTGGACTTGAGCATTCAGAGCGTAGAGCTCGAGCATTCGGACGGCAAAATCCGAGCATTCAAAGTACAGGCTTTGAGCATCCAGTACGCAGTGGTTGGGCATCCAAGCATAGAGCTTGAGCATTCAAGTGTAGAACTTGAGCATCCAGTACACAGTGGTTGGGCATTCGAAGAGCTTTGAGCATTCAAAATGTTGGATTTTGAGCATTCAGGTGTAGAGCCCGAGAATTGATGATATCTTGATTGGGGTGGCGTAGAGCTTGCTGAAAATTGTTGTTTACGGCTTTGAGCAAGTTGAGTTGGTTACGGCTTCGAGCCAATTGAGATAGTGGGCTTGGAGCCGCTGAGTCGATAACAGGCGTTGAGCAGCTGAAATAATGGGCTTAAAGCCGTTGAGTTGACGATTGTTTGATTGGGGCGGCGTAGAGCCTGTGGGGATAATTACGGCGTAGAGCCAGTTGAGTTGCTATGAGAATGGGCTTTGAGCTGCTGAGTTGATTGGCGTGGAGCCTGTTGAGTTTGATAGATATGGGCACGGAGCCTATTTGAGTAGCACGGGGTTGCTAGTAGCGAACATGGGCATGAAGCCGTTTGAACATCTTGGGCACAGGGCTACTTGTAGACACCTCCCGAGCGGGGCATCGCCAGACAATTTGATATTGCTTGTTTGCTTGTTTGGTTCCTTGCTTCATAAACCACGATCATGGATATTCCCATGCCTAGGAACATCACCACATGATAGCGGTTATCATCAAAACAGAGTCGCCACCTAGTTTGTTAAAGCTAGGAAAATAGATAGAGATTCTAGGTACGGAAGCCAAAGGTACAGTAAGGGGAAGGTGTTAGCCACCCTTCTTTACCTAGTCGTGAGGCTTGCCCATAATCATTCAACATAAGACATATAGATGCTTTATTTAACCCTAACACATAATCTGTTTTTCTTTATGCCTTTAAACAGTAAATAAGGTGAGCCGAGACAATAAATAAACATGCGTCAGAAAGTAGAACAAAACAAAACTGTGCCAGCAGATCGATTACTCGGCCGGTGAATGGATGTCACGGCCGAGTAATCACGCTGATTTTATGTACCGGCCGAGGGATCGAAGCCCCGGCTGGTGTTCTTTCTCACACCAGACAGAAAGTTTAACAGGTGACTAAAACGCTACGATTAGTAAAAGAAGCAGTAAATAAACCAAACCAGAGGCCGTTGGGCCTCATCACTTTGATCCCTCAGTTGCTTGATTGCTTCGGATCGATTGGGATTGACTGATTGATTGCTTCTTGATTGAAACCCTAGGGTTAGGGTTTGAACTCCGGGGTTTGATCGCCGGATTGATGGTTGCCTTCGGGAGGTTAGGGCTTTTGTAGAGAGGGTTTGAGGGAGTATATGGGCAGAGTTTCGTGGCTGATGAGGGAGTGAATCTGATTAATTTCACTGTTGTATTTTGGAGTCCGAGGGCCTCTTTATATAGGCAAAGGGATGACTCACTCGGTCCAATCAAATCACGCGATTGCATCGAAAAGGTATCAGGATTGGATTAAACAACCGACAGAACATTCGAGAGTCTAGAAAAAGGTCGATCTGGCAGCCGAGCAAAGGAACTCGCGGCCGAGGAACGTATTGAGTGGCCGAGGAATGGATCCAGCGGCTGAGGTATTGATCTCTCATGGAGATTTTGCTAGCAACAGGTTGCTCAGGTGAAGAATGGATGTTAAGGCCGTGAGATCGATGTCGCGGCCGACCGATGGATTTTCCTAGAACACTGTGTTTCTGTCTAAAAGGCTATTTGGCTATGGATTGGGTCCTCTAAGTGGCTCAAAGTTCCTACCATAAGTCCATGGGCTTCACAAGAAGGCAATCAGCAATCATCGAATCCGTATCATCATCGGGATGGTCCCAAGGTGGGACTTGAAATAATCGTTAGGCCAAATTGGGGTGTCTACAGATGCCCCTCTTTGACTGAGCTCAGACGGATCGCGAGACATGTTTGAGTAATAGTCAAAGCTGTAAACGCAACTCAATTTGGTCCAACCACTATTCCAAGGGTTTTTGAAAAAAGGTTTTGTTATGGTCGGGCTGGGAGGCTGCCTACATATTCCACATGGGAAATTCAGACCAACCGTAGTTCTGGGGCAATAAAAAAGAAAAAGTTTGGAGGATTAGAGACAGAAGACGTACCTTCAGGCTTTTAAAGTCGTAGTGTGACGTACCTAGGCGATGCCAGGGTTTTGGCGGAGAGTAGTTGAAGGAGCACGGGGCTGCCGGGGGCAGTTTTTGCAGAGAGTTACCTTAGTATTTTTGGGTAGATTAGTACACGGCAGGTGTGTTTGCTTTTCTTAATCATCCTTACTTTGACTGAGGGGAGCTCGGTAGAATAGCCTATCCTTGCGAATGAGCTGGAAGGAATTGATGTAATTTGGGGTGGATTCCAAGCCATCTGTTGGGGATGAATTGGATGCCAGTTTTGAGATAGGGGTGGAACTCAAGTCATCTTCCGGAGACGAGTGGGATGCCGCAGGGCCAGTAACTGGAGCACGGGGCGTTTGAATGAAGGAACCGAGGCACGGAGCCAGTTGCAATCATGAGCCGAGAGCCTAAGGTGTTGGAGATTTGAGCTTTTGATCGAACTGAAGCGCGGAGCTGGTTTTGATCACAAGGCGAAAGCCTAAGCTGACGTAGATCGAACCAAAGCGCGGAGCTGGTGTTGATCATAAATCGAGAGCCTGGAGAGACAGAACCGAAGCGCGGAGCTGGTTGTATTCTGATGGTCTATGCACGGAGCTTTCTCATCATAAAATTTGGCGTAGAGCTGGACCGATCAATAAAATCGAGGCGCGGAGCTGGTTGATTGCAGGATAGACCTGTGAATGAGAGATATGCAGAAACGTGTATATGATAATGGTGGTTAGATAGATATGATGATGCGGACTCGATGTGATTGTGGTGATGCAATTGATGCAAATGTGCACGGGCCCGTGCGTGTCTGTTTGACTGAAGCGTGGAGCTTCTATCAAGTTCTGGACTTGAGCATTCAGAGCATAGAGCTCGAGCATTCGGACGGCAAAATCCGAGCATTCAAAGTACAGGCTTTGAGCATTCAGTACACAGTGGTTGGGCATCCAAGCATAGAGCTTGAGCATTCAAGTGTATAACTTGAGCATCCAGTACATAGTGGTTGGGCATTCGAAGAGCTTCGAGCATTCAAAATGTTGGATTTTGAGCATTCAAGCATGGAGCTTGAGAGTTGATGATGTCTTGTTGATTGGGATGGTGTAGAGCCTATTGGGATAGTTACGGCGCAGAGCCAATTGAGTTGGTTACGGCTTCGAGCCAATTTAGATAGTGGGCTTGGAGCCGCTGAGTCGATAACAGGTGTAGAGACGCTAAAATAATGGGCATGGAGCCGCGGAGTCGATAACAGGTGTAGAGCCGCTGAAATAATAGGCTTGAAGCCGCTGAGTTGTTGATTGGGGCGGCGTAGAGCCTGTGGGGATAGTCACGGCATAGAGCCAATTGAGCGAGCATAGAGCTGCTGGTGGTGATGAGGATAGGCCTAGAGCTGCTGGGCTTGGAGCCTTCTTGACAGATGGGCGTAGGACCGTTGAGATAATAGGTGAAGAGCTTGTTTGATGGGCTTGGTGCCGTTGAGTTGATACATGTAGAGATGATAGATACGGGCGCAGGGCCGCCAAGTAGTGGGCGTTGAGTCTGCTGATTAATGGATATGGGCCTGGAGCCGCTGAGATGATAGGTGTGGAGCCTGTTGAGTTTGATAGATATGGGCACGGAGCCTGTTTGAGGATTGTTACGGCATAGAGCCTGTTGAAATAGTAGGCTTGGAACTGCTGAAGTAGCAAGCTTTGAGATGCTGACAGTGATTGTTGAAGAGCTTGTTTGATGGATGAGTGCAGGTGCTGAGCCGTTGAGGTGAGCATGGGCGTGGAGCCGTTGAGGTAAGCATGGGCGTGGAGCCACTGAGTAGTGGGCTTCGAGCCGCTGAATTGATAATAGGTGTAGGGCCACTGAGATAATGGGTTTCGAGCCACTGAGTGAGTTGATGGATGTATGGTTTGCTGGGGTGGCGAGCTTAGAGCTGCTGATGGTGAATATGGGTGTAGTTGTTTGGGCATAGAGCCTGAGTTGGATGTATCAAGAATACCTTGATCTTGTAAGCGAGAGCTCGAGTTTGATTATCCTCAGTGGTCAAGCGACCAGTTGTTGTGAGCTTGCTTTTACAGAGAGAGAGAGAGTTTCTTTATGCTTGGACATGCCTCCAAGGCTAGTTCTGACCATATGACATTTGCTTGGAAATGCCCCCAAAGCTGACTTGATTTTGCTTCATTGGTATGGGTTTGAGCCTTCTGGGGCTTGGATTCTCAGAGCGCTTCTAAACTCGGGGTGAAGCTTCAAATGACCTACTCAAAGTTTGTTGGATAGGGGCACAGAGCTGCCGGAGTATGGCTATACTCAGATGTAAGAATAACATTGCTGAAGAGCGGCAGTTTAGTGTGAATAGGTCAAGAGACTTAGCACATCAAGAGATGTAATGTCAAGAGGCATAGTGGTCGAGAGACCCAATATATCAAGAGATGTAATGCCAAGAGGCATAGTGGTCGAGAGACCCAAGGTATCAAGAGATAGCATATGATGGTGAAAGCATCGGGCTATGAACACAGCAAGGCTTGAGCGTGGCACAGAGCTCTAGAGGATGCAAACTTTATGAGTGTAGAGGCATTTGAGCTTGAGCCCAGGGCTGCTGAATTTATGCTAGAAGGCCCACCGGATGGCTTTTGGGGTCGTTTCTGTTGGTAGCCTTTACAAGGTTTCAATTGATACTTGATATTTCTTAAGCTTGGGAATGCTTCCAAAGCTAGTTTCCCCATGCTCAGAATGATTGTGAGGCTAGACTGAGTGCTTCTGGCAGACATTTGACAACCTATGCAAGGCTTCTGACGCTGGTGCTCGATATCATGCACGCTTAGGAATGCTCCTAAGGCTGGATTTGATTATAAATTCTATTGGCCACGGGCCCAGAATACCATGAATGCTTTGTTGGTGCCTGGATTCAAATCGATTGCCTTTGAAAGGGGAGTTTTTGCAGAAGGATGCAGCAGCTGAGAGGTTGATTTATTGGGCACGGGAACGCCAGGAGTCAGAGGATCGATTCCACGTGCTTGGGGTGCCCCTAAGGCTGAATTCCACATGCTTGGGATGCCTCCCAAGCCTAATCTGACCATAATCCTATGTTGACTTTGTCAACTTGTTGACCCAAAATGCCATAAGGTTTGACCATTTTTAGAGATTTTCATTGCCTTCTTCAACTTGATGCCATAGAAAGTTCCATCGCCTCGACTGATGGGATGATCCACTCATACACTCTAGGAGATTTTTCATCGCCTCTTGTTTTGGGAGATTTCCACCGCCTCCATTAACGGGGTGCCTTCTGGAGGCTGAACGCTTTCTGGAAGCTGGCTATACAAACGCTTTCTGGAAGCCAACAACATAAACGCCTTCTGGAGGGCTTTATCAACACGGATGCCCTTTTTGGAGCTTAGATGCCTTTTGAAGGGTTGAAGTGTGTAAGCTTTATACAAGTGCTTTTTCTTGTTGGCTGTTCACTCAATGTATTAAGTGGAAGCCGCAAGATTGTTTTGCTGGCCTGGAAGTGGCGAGGCTGCTTAGCCTCAAGGTGTGAGCTCGGGGCAGCTAAAGTAAGCACTGCACTGTTGAGATGGAACCTGCTGAATGCGAGGCTGTGCATATGGCGAGGCCTGAGTGTAGAGTTGCTCGTAGTTATGGAGATGAAAGCGCGAAGCAAGGAGCTATGGAGATGTGAAGTGCGAAGCCACTTTAATATTGTTAACATGGTGCCAATTGCAGAGTTTGCTCAGGACTAGTTACGAGGCTATCTTTCAGCCTCTTTGACTTGGCTCTGTCTGTCATAGATACCAAGCTTGGTATGGTCGGTTCAAGGACCAAAATCCAGGAGAATCCTGCAATTAACGTTTAAACAGTTTAGAAAACATTAGTGGAGTGGAAAATAATATGCAACAGGCTTGGAGTCGACCACGGGTCGAAGTCCTTTTATGCTGACTGCTAGGAGTAGGATCACCACACTTAAAGAACCCTAGTTCAAGAGCTTGAACGATTGCGGGTGACATGGTTTGCAACGTGACATATATGCATATTAGTTTGAGTATTTAGAAAGAAACACAAGCCCCCTGTTTAGGCCATGAATGCTTGACCCTAACTAAATCATGTATGATGACAATGATCTAATTGCCCCTAGCATAGAAACATGCGATGCAAATAACAATGAAGGTGAGTGCGATGTTTCTGTTCGGCAGAGATCTCGGTATGCCCTTGACAGTGCTGTATGACAGCATTCCACAAAAGAGCTGAAGCGCTTCTCTGGCTGAGCTTTCTTCAAGTGTGTTGACAGGGAGGTAGACTTTGCAATGCATCCCTTTGTTGCCCTTTATCCCTTGTATAAAGATGATGGCCATGATGCCTTGATGAACCTGCCTTGCTTAAGCATAAGAACACCTCATACTTGGGTTAGCCCGTGCAACCAAGACAACTACTTCCATTAAGCAGCCATAACGAAATACTAGGATGCAAAAGATAGGGTGAGAATGATATGCATGTGAATCTGTAATGCATTCTGGACATCTCAACTTTCGTGTATTTGATCAAATACTTCCCCTTACCTTAGGGAGACTGATAATGACTTATTGCTTACACTAGCCAGGTGTTTTGAAAGACCGCAATGCCCTAGCGGCATCACTGAAAACATTGTTTAGTCAAGGGACCATATTGTTGCACTCTTCATGAAATGAGAGACCCATGTTTATTTCCTCAGAAATTTGCAAAAAGTGACTGCGCTTGTATTTGCTGTGTTAAGAATGCTTAGGATAAAACCAAATTTGAAAGTTTTTCCATGAGGATTTCAAAGTCATATCAATCCATCTATATGTTCCACACACACGCCATTCAATTATCAAAGGACATAGAACTATTTTGCAAACCTATGCCCCTAGTCAATTAGGTGAGCTTGTTGCTTCGAGCTTGATTTGGTTGACTTGGGTTGGATTGATAAGCGCCTACTGGGACCCACATAAGAGGTTGGATACTTTTGCGAGAAATGCATAAAGGGGAACATAGTCATGCCCCGTAACTCTCCATGATGTTTGATTCGCCAAGATGATGCAAATTTCAGGATTGTTGCCCTTCGTGTTGAGTTCCACATTGGTGATGCCCCTAGTGTCTAGGACCTTGCTACTAAGTCGTGTTCCCCAATCTGAGAGGACTTTGTTATGGACCATAATGTAGGCTTAGGTTTTGGCTTTGAGAAAGAAGCGGATGTAAAGGCTCAAACCTAATTTCTACTCATGCTTGGGTTTTAAAAGCTAGCAGCCATCTTCAACATTTTTATCAACTCTTGTTGTCTCTTGCCTCACTTCGTGTGAAAGAGTTGGTTTCTTCAAAAATGTCCTTTGTATGTATTAGAAGAAATGTTTCCTTCAAAATGGCCCTTGTATGACGGGGTGCTCATTCTTTCATTTCTCCTTGTATTTTTTTTTTTTTTTTTTGTATTTGCCCCAGTGTAGGGGATGGCTGCCTAGCAGGCTTTTCAAAGAAATTATCCAGAGGCTCGACGTGGCTAGCAAGGGATAAGTGTTTGGGATAGAGAAATGAATGCCTCTCTTCATCTTGAATCACACGACGAAGTGACAGAGATCCGGCCTAAGAGATTAAGAGCTTTGATGTTTAACCGAGTGAATTTTCTAAGATTGAGGACAATCCTTTGAAACACATAGTAGATGCATGGAGACATGGCTGATTTCTCACTTTCTTCGTGCTCTAACTTTTGCCTAGACCACCCTTACGGGTTTTCAATCTAGCGAGCTTATCATCATCATGTTTTTTCTCTTTTCTTTACTTTTCCTCTCTTCATCTTCAACAACATGTTTTGCTTACAGGTGATCTCTGTGAAGGTGCAGAGATGTGTCAACTCCTTCTTAGCTCAACAGAAATGACACGGGTCATAGCTTTGAAAAACTCATTTTGCGCTTTTGACAATTCAAGTGATTATGATGTGTTCCAAAAGATGCCATAAGATTACTTTGAAATCCCTAAAGATTGTTTTCAATACTTAATGTTATCATGAGCATTCTATAGCAGCAAACTAGCACAGGAGGGAACATTTTCAAAATTGTGGCCGACCAAAAGGTGCCTACGTATCCCAACAGAGAATCAGGCCATTCGTAGTTCATATTCGAGGAGACTTGAATTTAAGACCCACATTTCATGCTGAGTGTGACAATTGGCCAAAAACCATGATGAGCAAACTGATATCAACTTTTTAGAGAAGCAAAACATGGGCCAAAATGGCGGTGAAAGTTTAGCTAGGTACGAAAAGATTGTTTTAAAATCTAAGCCAAGACGTGATGGACATGGCTGCCGTTGCTCAAAACTTGGTTGGATTAAAACTTCAATATTTTCGTCAGCCATTACCATCGCATCTGAGATCAAACTCCAAATCTAAGAGAAGGAGAAACCTAATCATGCTCAAGTTTAGATATCCAAAACTAATTGTCCATGCGGCGCATTTTCTAATATGCAAACTGCCCTTAGTGGTGGTGCAACCAAATGACATGTGATGAACAAAGAAAGGAAATGAGGGGGATAGACTCCTCTTTTAGGTTGGCCCTTGCATTGTTGAGAAAAGGCAAGGAAACGATATGTATACATATAGCACCACGGCTACTTACACAGATTATGGATGAGTCATGCATTGCAATTTGTTTGTACGCATGAGTTTATCAGATACTATAGATAGCCAGCCATTTTTGATATGGATGATTCTTAAGATCCCACTTCCAAACCAATCCATATTATGAGACAAACCGAAAAGGTTGAGCATATGACTACAACAGAAAGTAGACTCGGAGTCCATCGCTGTGCTAGCGGCTAGAAAAACTTGTCATTTGAGGATTAGACTAGGCATTGCAAAAAGTTTTGAAAGTTCTTTCAATTCTTGGTTAGGGAAAACGTGATTGAGGTAATTTGAAATCCACTTGATTATTTGCTAGCACATTGACAAACTCCTAAATCTTATCGGCTCATTGCGGTAAGCATGCTCAAAATTTTGAATTTTGAAAGATGGGTTGCTAGGCCGATTTGGAAATAGGAACCAAAGTCCTACACTTGTCATGCTGAATCATCCATGGAGAAATAAGTATTGCAAGTTCTATTTATAATATTCTTGACTTTGCATATAATCATCCATAATCTGCTCTACTACTTTACACTCCCTATTTCCTTTAGCCTCGCAAGGCAAAGATTGCTAGAGCAACCCCTAGTTCAATTGCTGGCGAGGCAGCTACTGTTTGATTTCGTTCTAGAAATCCATGCTTTGCGGTGCTTTAAGTAAAGCGTGAGTGTTAAGTAAGCAATGATGCTTTCAACTTGCCAAAAACATACCTTGCAGGCAATGGCATGCCTCAGTGCTTGGCTATAAAGACTTAGAGTTAGGGCTCTTAGTTCATGTCCCAACCCTTCTGCACAGAAAGCGATATTAAAACAATATATACAAGGTGTGAGGAAGATCTTTTGTAAAAAAAATGCAAGTAAGTTCCTAACTTGCAGGATCCTGTCCTATTTTGATAGGTTCTATGGCTTTCTAACACATGTAAGGTTTAGGTAGTCTAAGGGTGCTCCATTGTCAAAGGGAGCTAGTCCTTTCACAGCCCATTATAGGCGGTGATTGGGTGATTTCCTTTTTGATATACCGCTAGGTACAAGTGACTATGGAGTTTGCTGGAACCCCTAACATAGCCCGTGTCATGCCGGGGTATTAGGTGAACTCAACGAGATTTGCCTGCTCGATGCATATGATAAATGAATTAAATAAGGCATGTATTAGTCTTATGTTGAACTTTCTGGTTATGGCTCTCATGTCCCCAGTAGAGTCCCCAGAAAACTGTAGACACCTCCCGAGCGGGGCATCGCCAGACAGTTTGATATTGCTTATTTGCTCGTTTGGTTCCTTGCTTCATAAACCACGATCATGGATATTCCCATGGCTAGGAACATCGCCACATGATAGCGGTTATCATCAAAACAGAGTCGCCACCTAGTTTGTTAAAGCTAGGAAAACAAATAGAGATTCTGGGTACGGAAGCCAAAGGTACAGTAAGGGGAAGGTGTTAGGCACCCCTCTCTGCCTAGTCGTGAGGCTAGCCCATAATCAATCAACATAAGACATATAGATGCTTTATTTAACCTTAACACATAATCTTTTTTTCTTTATGCCTTTAAACAGTAAATAAGGTGAGCCGAGACAATAAATGAACATATGTCAGAAAGTAGAACAAAACAAAACTGTGCCAGCAGATCGATTACTCGGCCGGTGAATGGATGTCACGGCCAAGTAATCACGCCGACCAAACCAGAGGCCGTTGGGCCTCACCACCTTGATCCCTCAGTTGCTTGATTGCTTCGGATCGATTGGGATTGACTGATTAATTGCTTCTTGATTGAAACCCTAGGGTTAGGGTTTGAACTTCGGGGTTTGATCGCCGGATTGATGGCTGCCTTCGGGAGGTTAGGGCTTTTGTAGAGAGGGTTTGAGAGAGTATATGGGCAGAGTTTCGTGGCTGATGAGGGAGTGAATCTGATTAATTTCGTTGTTGTATTTCGGAGTCTGAGGGCCTCTTTATATAGGCAAAGGGATGACTCACTCGGTCCAATCAAATCATGCGATTGCAATTGCAATTGCAATGCAATTCTAACTCTTCGTTGCAATCTCTGAACGTGGCCTGAACGCATCGGAAAGGTATCGGGATTGGATCAAACAACCGACAGAACATTCGAGAGTCTGGAAAAAGGTCGATCTGGCGGCCGAGCAAAGGAACTCGCGGCCGAGGATCGGATTGAGCGGCCGAGGAAATGATCCAGCAGCTGAGGTATTGATCTCTCAGGGAGATTTTGTTAGCAACAGGTTGCTCGGGTGAAGAATGGATGTTAAGGCCGTGAGATCGATGTTGCGGCTGACCGATGGATTTTCCTAGAACACTGTGTTTCTAGCTGAAAGGCTATTTGGCTATGGATTGGGTCCTCTAAGTGGCTCAAAGTTCCTACCATAAGTCCATGGGTTTCACAAGAAGGCAATCAGCAATCATCGAATCCGTATCATCATCGAGATGGTCCCAAGGTGGGACTTGAAATAATCGTTAGGCCAAATTGGGGTGTCTACACTACTAGGCAAGCGTAGAGCTGCGGATGGTTAGCATAAGGCTTGAGTTTGGACCTGTTGAACCGTTGACCGGGATTAATTTTGGAGCTATTGGGTGACAATGAGTTTGAGCTCAGAGCTGCTGAGATAGCTAGTACAGAATAAAGCTACTGGATAGCTTGATGGCAGTGGATGCTGCGAGACCACTGAGGTGTGGATACGGGCATAGAGCTACTGAGGTAGCGAGCATAGAGCTGCTGAATGAGTAAGCATGATGGCGAGCTTGGGGTTGTTGAGTGATAGCTCGGAGCTGTTGAGTGATTGGCCAGCTTAGAGCTCGAACTTGTTGATCTTTAGTGGTCAAGAGGCCAGTAGTTGTGAACTTGTTGTTTTATGGAGAGAGGACTTCTTTGTGCTCGGGCGGGCCCCCAAGGCTGATTTAGTTACTGGTTTTGTCTGTCATGGACCCAAAACTTCATAATAGCTTGAGTTAGTGCACTGAGCAAAATCCACTGGGGCTGAAGGAAATTGATTGGAGGGCCAGGAGATCGATCCTTCGACTGGACAACAGATGTCCTGGCCGAGTTTATCGATGTCTCGGCCGTGGAATCGCTTGATTTCCAGCGTCCTATAAAAGGCCACAGCCTCGACGTTTTGTTTTCATTTTTTTTCTTCCTCTTTTCTTAATTTTCTCTTCTCCGAGAATTCCACTGAGGAGTCTCCTCCCCTTTGCTTTGCTTCATTCCCGTTGGGCCCAGGGGATGGGTGAAGTGCGGCCAGCGATCGCGGAGGGAGTCTGCGTTGCTTTCGGTTCTGTCTTGTTGCTTGATTAGGGACCCTTGCATGGGTAGCTTGCTTCCGTGATGCGGAGCTTCTGGGGTGGCGCTTGTACGCGGTATGGTGATTTTTCTGGGCTGTGTGATGTCTCTTCTGCACCGCAGTGCTCCTTTGGTACACGTTGCCCCAGAGGTTTCCTTTTTCTTTTTTGCAGCTGGTCTTTGGTGTTTGGATAACCAGAGAATTCGGCATCCTCTTCTCCTTCTTTTTGCTTTCCTGCATAGGTTAGTCTGATAGGAAACCGATGTATAGTTTGTTTTGGAAATATGGGATGATTCACCTTGTGATGTAAAAGAACTTTTGCTATATGAAACAAAGTATTTTGCTCTTGATACGTGATTGTATATGCTGTTGTTCACCGTTTGTGTATGATAAAACTGGTATTTTTGTTAAAAATCTAGTGAAGTGGACAGAACTGTGGAAGGGTTGTGGAAAACAGTCGTTTTGACGGCCGAGCAGTCGATTCTGCGGCCGAGGGATCGCTCCGTCTACCAGGTTTTGATTTTAAGGTCAACCTTGATTTCCATGGGCCGGAGGATCGAACTTGCAGCCGTTTATTCGAAGTGCCGGCCGAGATACCGACTTGGTTGATCACGAGTTAGAATCCGATTCCAATTCGGACTAAGACTCATCCTAGCCTATAAGTATACGTCCTACGAACTCGATAGTATTTGTCAGCAACGATTTCATGGCACAACCAGTCCTTGATCAGTGGTTGAACTCCTTTAATGGCCTCGACCGTTTGCACTTTAGGTCCTTTGGTATGGAGTTAATCTTCTCCCTTCGCCAAGTTCCTATGAATTTTGCTTTCCTTAGGGCAGCCACTAGCTTGTGGGACCCTGCTTTCCATGTCTTTCGATTTAGAAGAGAGGAATTGTGTCCTACTATCGAGGAATTTGCAGGCATCATGGGTCATTCGGATAGAGAAGGTCTCGTTATTCCTAACCCTTTGTTTAATCGGGGCAATCTATTGAGGGATCTGCTCCAAGTTCAGAAGCACGAAGCTAGGTTTTTCATGGTGAATGGAAGGTTGAAAATCTTACAGCTTGTTCAGCGCTTTGGTATTGCTGAAGCTCATCGTGAAATTCCCCAACAAAAAGCATGCTTCCATGCGCTGTGCATTTGTCTCCTTCATTACTACTTGCTTGGTCCTTCTTCTGGCCATGCTGACTCTATGCTGCTTGACTTTGCCCAACAGATGGGAAACCATGTAGGTTTTGCTGGTTTAGTGTTGGCAGAGACCTTGATAGGCCTTGATATGGTAAAGGGTAATCCTACAGCCCAGTTTTCAGGTAGCTCTTTGTTACTACAGGTTCACTCTTTATCTATTTTTTTTCTTTTGCCAAGTTTATCTTTCCACTCGTCCCTCTTTTGTTTTGACTCACGTGTTCTCATAACTCACAATTTTCCCTTGTTTTCCATGGGTATGGCTTTATGAGAAGTTGAGGGTGTAGGATGTGCCAGAGCGGCTACCTTATAGTTTAGATCACTGCGTGGAGCGTCGTGTGATCAGACAGTTTCCCACTGAGGCTGCTTGGAAAGCATGGATGGAGACTTGTAAGGGTAATCGAATCCAATGGGTGTGCCCCTCGTATGGTGTCAAGAGCATGACTGCAAGTACCATGAACCATTTTGGTGTAGCAATGATTGGCATTACTCAAGTTACCTTCTATTTCCCCGCTCGTTTTCAAAGGCAGTTTGGGGCCGAACAGGTTAAGGTTTCGGGTGACCCTGAGTATGCTGTCTCTAAGGTTCATTATGCCAACCTTCGTCGCAATGTGCTTCGTTTGTGGCCAAATCGAGTAATGCAAGAGGTTGCTGAGAACTTTGCTGACAAACTATCGGGTTCGTATAAACGCTGGCTAGAGAAAAACCTTTTGGAAGACAAGAGTGCAAAGAGAAGGAGGACCTAGAGATCGACACTTTGCTTATGCTTTTTGAAAGATTTGTTTGATTCTAGTTTTCATGGATTGAGCAGTGTTTGAACTTGCTTTTCCTTTTTCCTTGGAAATAATAAAACATTGCTTGCTTTATTTTGAAAACGTTGTTGCCATGGTTTGACAGTTAACATGCCTTAGGATAGACCTAGAAACTGGGAAGTGATAACAATAGCAGTGGTCGGATCTTAATTCAAAGATTGCCTACGTATCCCATGGAGGGAATCAGGCCATAAATGTAGTTCCGACAGAGTTTGTTTGTTTTAATTAGGGTTCACTCGGGTATTTTCCTCTCCTTTTGTGCTCTTGATTTTGCCTAAACTGCCCTTGCAGGTTTTCAGTCTAGCGAGTGCTTCTATTCATGCCTTAGTTTTTGCCTAAGCCGCCCTTACGGGTTTTCGACCTAGCGGGCTTGCTCTAATTTTTGCTTGGGTCTGCCCACCCTTGTGGTTTTCAGCCCAACGAGCATCTCTCAGGGTAATACTTCCTCAACTTGTCAATGTTGACTGGCGTGGCAAATTCCATTCCATCCAGGTCTGCAATGTATGCTGCTCCTCCAGAAAGTATACGTTTGATAAGGTAAGGGCCTCCCCAGTTTGGTCTAAACTTGCCCCTTGGATCTGAAACATGGTGACGGATGGCCTTGAGCACCATATCTCCTACTTTGACGTCTCTTGGTTTTACTTTCTTGTTGAATGCTCGTGCGATACGACGTTGATACCCTTGCACATGGTATAGTGCTTTCAACCTTCTTTCATCTAGCAGCGCTAACTTATCGTAGCGGTTTTGAACCCAATCCTCTACAATCATTCCAGTTTCGGCCAGTACCCTTAGTGAGGGCAACTTCAATTCGATAGGCAAAACAGCTTCCATTCCATAGACCAGGGAGTCAGGGGTAGCCCCAATTGAAGCCCTTTCGGTTGTGCGGTAGCCCCATAGTGCCAGGGGTAACATTTCTGGCCAGTCTGTGTAGGTGTCAGTAGTCTTTCGTAAAATCCTCTTGATGTTCTTGTTTGCAGCCTCAACTGCTACATTGGTTTGAGGTCGATAAGTAGATGACCGATGATTCTGTATGCCAAATTCAGCGAAGAGCTTCTTTGTTGCCCCTTTGAAGTGTGATCCGTTGTCGCAGATGAACTCGTGAGGTACACCATACCGGTAGATGATATTGGTGCGGATAAACTTGGCCACATGATTGGCTTTGAGGGTAGCATAGGAAGCTGCTTCTACCCATTTGGTGAAGTAGTCGATGGCCACTAGAATGAACTGGTGCTTGTACTTTCCCTTTGGATTTATGCTACCAATGACGTCTATTCCCCAGGTGGAGAATGGCCAAGGGGATGTCATGCTATATAGTTCGGTAGGGGGTATACGCATGCGATTAGTGTGAGTATGGCACTTGAAACATCGACGGACATAGTCAGCACAGTCAGCCTCCATGGTAGTCCAGTAATATCCTTGACGCATGATTTTCGTTGCCATCGTTGCCCCACTCATGTGTGGCCCGCAGATTCCTTCATGTATTTCCTCCTTGATCTTGTGGCTTTCCTCCGTGGTGACGCAAAGTTGGTTGGGACCCAAATGTGCCCTTCGATATAGTGCTCCCCCGTAGACTATAAATCGGGTGGCAAATTTTCTTAAAGCCATTTTATCCTTTGAGGTGGTTTCAGAAGGATACTCCCCCTCTTCCAGAAATTTCTTTACATCTTCATACCATGGTTTTCCATCATTCTCACCTTCTTCAATGAAAGTGCACTCACACGCTGGTTTGACCTTCTGCTCGATCATAAGGGGTCGCATTGTGAATCCCAAAGGTATTTCGACCATGGAGGCCAGTGTTGCTAATGGATCTGCAAATCTATTGCTCTCTCTGTGTGTGAAGATGACTGAGTCAAATTGTGGAATCAGGTCCTCCAACACGGAGTGATATAGCTTTAGCGTATCCTCTTTGACTTTCCAGTCTCATCTTGCTTGGGATACTACTAGGTTTGAATCTCCAGTGACTTCTACCCTTCTTGCCCCTAGCTCCAGGGCTGCCTTCATTCGAGCGATGCAGGCTTCGTACTCAGCTTGGTTGTTAGTGACTTCAAACCTCAGTTTATATAACAAAGGGATATGAGAGTTGTTTGGGGAAACTAGCAATACCCCTATGCCATATCCACATTGGTTTGATGCTCCATCGAAATAGAGCTGCTAGGTGTCACCGAGGAGACACAAGATGTGTTCGTCAGGGAACATGAAGTCTTCTGCCTCGGCTTCTGTCACAGGGTGATCTGCCAGGAATTCTGCCACAGCCCTTCCTTTCACGATTTCCTTGTCATGTATTTGAGATCGAATTCTGCGAGCAGTAGCAACCACCTAGCCATCTTTTCAATAAGTGTCGGCTTCTCGAAAAGATATTTGATTGCGTCTAAACGAGAAACCAACACTACCGGATGTGCCAATAGGTAATGCCTTAGTTTCTTTGTGGCCCATACTAGCCCCCAGCAGGTTTTCTCGAGGGGAGTGTACCTTGTTTCATAGTCCATCATCTTCTTGCTGAGGTAGTATATGGCGCACTCTACTTTGGCGTCGTTTTCTTGCGCTAGCATGCATCCCATAGACGTGTCTGTCACTGAAAGATACAGAATCAATGGCTTCCCAGGGATGGGTGGTGATAGTACATGTGGGTTTTGAAGATACTCTTTAATTGCCTCGAAAGCTTGCTGACAGTCTCGATTCCACTCGAAATCAGTACCCTTCTTAAGAAGCTTGAAGAGGGGTTCGCAGGTGGTTGTGAGCTTGGAGATGAACCTACTGATGAATTGCAATTTTCCCAGAGAGCTCCTTACTTCCTTCTCTGTCTTTGGTGGTGATATCTCCATGATAGCCTGTATTTTGGAAGGGTCTACTTTGATTCCTCTTTGAGTGATGAGAAATCCCAACATTTTGCCAGCTGTTACCCCAAAAGTGCATTTTCGAGGATTAAGACGTAGCTTGTATTGCCTAATCCTCTCAAAGAACTTTTGAAGTGCTTCATAGTGTCATTCTCTTTCCCATGATTTGACTATCATATCGTCGACATATACCTCGACCTCTTTGTGCATCATGTCGTGCAGTAGGGTTGTTGCCATCCTTTAGTAGGTGGCTCTAGCATTCTTCAGTCCGAATGGCATCACTTGGTAGCAATAGGTTCCCCATGGTGTGGTGAAGGTGGTCTTCTCTCTATCCTCAGAAGACATCAGAATTTGATTATACCTAGAAAACCCATCCATGAAAGATAGCAGCGCGTGCCCTGCAGTGTTGTCTAGAAGCTCGTCTATGTGTGGCAATGGAAAATCATCCTTTGGAGTGGCCTTGTTGAGATCTCGAAAATCAATGCAGACCTTGATTCCCCCAGTTTTCTTTGGTACTGGAACGATATTGGCTACCCATTGTGGATACTCAGTGACTATGAGAAAACCAGCGTTGATTTGTTTGGTGACTTCTTCTTTTATCTTTAAGACCCAATCAGGGCGCATGCGTCTTAGCTTTTGTTTAACAGGTTTTGCATCAAGATGGAGAGGAATTTTGTGCTGAACAATTTCGGGGTCTATACCAGGCATGTCCTCGTATGACCAAGCAAAAACATCTTTGTATTCTTTTAGCAAAAGGATTAGTTTTTCACTTTCTTAAGAAGATAGTGTTGTGCCAATTTTAACCATCTTGGGCTCGTCTTCAGAGCCCACATTTACCGTGATTATTTCCTCAGAAAAAGGTTTAGCATGCCTCTCTTCTTCTTTCTCGATGAATTCTAGAATTTCTTCCTCGAAAATTAGATTGTCAGAATCCATGCAGTTAACCATAGACAGAGTGAAATACTCTAAATCTTCCTTCTCATTGCTAAAATTGTCAAAAGACATTTCAGAATCGAACTCAAAACAAATGTTATGCTTTGGTGTTTTGATCGAGTTTTCTTCACTAAATTTAGTAGATGAAAGGCTAGACTCGGACTGGGTTGACTCGGAGTCGGAATCGGAATCGGAACTAAAATCAGAATCAGCATTTTTTATTTTGTATTTCAGAGTGTGTTCCACGGTCCAGTTAGGGTAAGCCCCTTTTTCAACATCTACAATCAGCTCAGAGCAGTTTTTTTCATCACCAAGGTTGATCATCAGCACTTCGCAGTCGCTTTGATTCTCACTTTTATCACTGTCACCCTGCAAGTCTTGGAGGGCCGTTTGATTTGCTATTGCTGTCATTTCCTCTAGTTGAGCTTCAAATTTTGCTTCGTCGCTGTTGTCAACTCTTCGTGTACCAACAAATCCCCACCAATTACCAAACCTATCTATGATGGGGTGGATCACCCTCATTTCGTTGTTGGTGACCCTCTCATCAAAGAGTAGGTTTAGTTATAGTTCGTCTAGTGGATCATTGTCAGCAGGCTCTTCTTCCTTCGTTTCTTCAGATTCAGAGTTTTCGGCCTCATTGATTGGCCAACAGCCATCGGTGGGTGCATAAGGGTCATAGAAATAGATTGGAACCCTGCCAAACCCTTCTTCTTCAATTATGTCTTCTACTTCCTCTTCATAGACTGTTCTTGTGAACATGACATGGTTGTCTTCAATGATGGCTACCATAGGCCTTAGTTGATCCGCGGGAGTGATGTATTTGGAGAGGTTGAAATCCTTGGCAGCAAAGTGGGACGGACCAGACAGCTTGGTGACAGTTTGAAAGTGCGAATCGAACATGAACAGTGATGTGGCCATTTTTTTTCCTGAAAAGATTTTTGCTTAAGTTAGATTAGTTTAGCTTACCCACTTTCATTTGATGAAAGACTCCTAAGGTTTGACCTGCAAAAGAAAACTTTACAACATACACACATACAATGGGTGTGAGGAAGAACTTTCACAAATAAATGCAAGTAGGTTCCTAGCCTGTAGATTCCTGTCTTAGTTTGATAAGTTCTATGGCTTTCTAACATATTGAAAGGTTTTAGGTAGTCTCAGGGAGCTCCGTTGTCAAAGGGCACCAATCCTCTCACCAGCCCATCATAGGCGGCGATTGGGTGATTCCCTTTTTGATATACCAATAGGTACCAGTGACTATGGAGTTTGTTGGAACCCCTAACATAGCCCGTGTCATGCCGGGATATTAGGTGAACTCAACGAGGCTTGCCTACTCGACGCATATGATAAATGAATTAAATAAGGCATTGTAGACACCCCAATTTGGACCTATTAATTATCCTTAATTTGTGGCCTTGAGGCTCCCCGATGATGAAACGGAATCAAAACAGGCCTTGGACGAACTTGGACGATGCTTCATGGATTTTTTCAAAACCAAAATCCTCTTTTTTCCGACACCCTAAGGGTAAAATTGGCACACATTTCAGCATATAAAATAACTTTGAATGAGACCAATTGGGTTAGAAAGAGGACTTAACGAGCTTTCCAACGTTTCGAAAAACATCCAAAACCGAGTTCGGGAGTGTCCGTGGCACCCTTCTGAAGTTGGGCAGACACTCCCAAGCGCTCGAGACCACTCTAGAGCGCTCGGGAGTGCCACTCCCAAGCGCTCGAGACCACTCTGGAGCGCTCGAGAGTGCCACTCCCAAGCGCTCGAGACCACTCTGGAGCGCTTGGGAGTGCTGACAGACCAATGCATGTTGAGCTTGGCCTTTGACCATGGCTTTTCAGGCATTTTAGTCCGTTCAACATTTAAACCTGAATACAGCAGAGGCATGCCTGAGCCAGCAGAGCATCTAATCATGCCTTTCTCCTGCCAAAACATTTTCTTTTCATTTTTGATTTGATTTTCAAGTCAAAACCCCAATTTTTCACTCCCCTATATATACCCTCATGTTCTACCACACAAAGGCCCACGAAATTTTAGTCTCTCCCTCCCCCTTTTGCTGCCAAAAAAACCAGCCTCTAAACTTCTCTCTCAACTCTTTCAAAACAACCTCCATTTTCTAAGAAAAATCTCCAAATTCTCAAGGAAAATCTCTAAGAGAAGTGGAGGCCTAAATTCCCTCTTCTTAAACTGTTTTCTAACCACTTTCAAGCTCCAAAGTCAGTCCAAGAAGCCAAGTGCAAAGTCAAGCAAAGGTATAAAGGCTCACTTTATACTTCGAAATTTACTGTTTTTCAAACTTCTAAGGGGGATCAAGGGCTCATGCCAGTTTCTCATACTGGTTGTGAGCTCATTTGATCTTAGTTTAACTACAAGAGCAAAGGGGCATGAATGTGTTTTCTATACTAATCTTACTGGAGGCATTCCCGAGCGCTTGGGACTACTCTAGAGCGCTCGAGAGTGGCTCTAGTCCATTTTTCCCTCTTTTAAGCGTTTAAATGGATATGAATGGGGAGTGGAGTGTGTTTTAAAACAGTTTAACTCTTTTGAGGTGTGTTGGTACAGACAATCTTCCTTTTTTGAGAAAAATAAGAAAAATCATTTTTATTTAAAGACATGCAGAAGAGTTTTGTTCAGAACTAAAAAGGAAATATTTTCATACTTCAAAAATGCAAGATCTAGTGTACCAACATACTACAATGAGGGCATTATTTGGTTGAAATCACTTCTGGGGTGTAGATCACTCCCAAGCGCTCGAGATCGCTTCCAAGCGCTCGGGAGTGTCTGCTTGCAACCTCAGTCAATCTTTCTTCCAGTTTGGCCATTCTACTGTCTCTGGATGTCCATGCATGCATCCCTTCTTGTCTCGTATAACTGTTAAATCACTTTTCATAAAGGCAAGGACGCATGGCTTGGGAGAATGGGATCTGATCTCAGTCTATCATGTCCTCTGTTGAGCCTATAATGTGTTTAAGATTATTTCAGTTTATATTTTCAGCATTGTATTCTGTCGTACTAACAAAGCTTGCAGGATTGGGCATTAACACTCCCAAGCGCTCGGGACCACTCCCGAGCGCTCGGGAGTGAATCTAGTGACAGGATTTCATTTTATCATAACTTGTATATCTTGCATGGCCATTCTTCATCACCCTCTATACATATGCACATGCATGCACTCCTTACGTGTCATAACTGTGGATACTTGCTAGCTGGTTTAATGAAACAAAATCCCTTTGAAAAATCCCGCAAACGTTTAGTGGAGACCGACATTGCGTCGGGCGAGGGGGGTGCCGTAAAACCCTTCCCCCCTCGTAACGTGGCTTCCGAACCCATTTCAAATCTCTGGTTTTCAATTCAAATCAATCATTTTCAATCAAAATGGTTTCTCGGTGTGAACCATAAATCCGGGTGGCGACTCTTCAAAATCTTTCGATTCGATTCAAAAACGGTATTTTTTTGGGCCGCTCCGATCCACCCGAGGCTGTGGTAGCCCACAGTGGCGACTCTGCTGGGGATGTTTAATTGATTCTTGAGAAAGAGTTGGTTTGTCGGTAAAACGGCCCGCTTTTCTTGAATATCAATTAAACTTGTGAGCCAAGCTTGAAAAACATTTGTGGGATTTTCAAAGTTATTTTGTTTCATTGTCTATTTCTTGTGTATATATCTTGTGCAACTCCGCTGTTGTGTTTCGGCAATCCTACCCGGCTTGCCGGTGATGGGAAATCCCGGAATGCTCAGCAACCCTCGACTATGATGAGTCATACCTGCCATTTGTACCGTTGTTGGGTGTACGCTCGATAATCGGGAGGCATACCTTGACTCTAGTATGGGGAACCCTTTTCTAAACCAAAACCTGGCCTCTATACATGTGTAGAAAGCAATAGAACCATCCAAATTAGGACAAGGACCCGCAAAGAAGGGCTATGTGCTATATCCTGCCTACACGTTACTGCTTTCTGCATCTCACCATGCATCTCATCCATTTCATGCCATCATGCTGTCGATCTATTCAATTTCAAGTCATGTCTTCTTAAGCTTGCTTGCGCAGTCTGTAGAAGGTTGCTGAGACTCGATGAAGAGTCGTGCACCCCAGTGTACGTTGTCTAAACTACATGAGTCCTTAGAGCAATGAGACTTTGGGAAATCAAAATATGCTAAGTCCTTGACTAATGCCTAATCGAAAATTCAACAGAGAATAAGGAATAACGTGGAAACGACGCCGTGATGTCACTTTACTTACACCACTTTGGCTAATGGCACCATGCCACTGACACCACTCTGGTTGTGGTTTCACGTCGTCTATACTAAGCTATTCCGAGTTCAAAATTGAAACTTCGAATGAGGACTAGTTGAATACTTAGTTCTTTTGACATCTCTTAGAACTTGTTGTTCTAAACAAAGGATACATCCTAAAAGAAATTCTGAGGGATGAGGCAACCTTCGAAGGACCGTAATTTTATCCCGCTTGCACATCGCACATCGCATCTTATGCAGTCCATTTGCTTTCGTGTTCCATATAGAACTCTTAGACTCGCTCGCGCGGTCTGTAGAAGGTTGCTGAGACCCGATGAAGAGTCGTGCACCCCAGTGTACGTTGTCTAAACTACATGAGTCCTTAGAGCAATGAGACTTTGGGAAATCAAAATATGCTAATCGAAGATTCAATGGCGAATAAGGAATAACGTGGAAACGACGCCGTGATGTCACTTTACTGACACCACTTTGGCTAATGGCACCATGCCACTGACACCACTCTGGTTGTGGTTTCACGTCGTCTATACTAGTCTATCCCAAGTTCAAAATTGAAATTTCGAATGAGAACTAGTCGAATACTTAGTTTATTTTGACATCTCTTAGAACTTGTCGTTCTAAACAAAGGATACATCCTAAAAGAAATTCAGAGGAATGAGGCAACCTTCGAAGGACCGTAATCTTATCCCGCTTGCACATCTCACCTTGCATCTTATGCTATCCATTTGCTTTCGGGTAGAACTCTTAGACTCGCTCGCGTGGCTTGTTTATGATTGCCTGGACCGGTGAAGAGTCGTGCTTTTTAAAGGCACGTTGTTGGAATTAATTAGTCAACGATGGGGTTTTAGGGATATCGAAATTCATTAAGTCTTCAATACATTTTTCAATCATGGATTCAATGAAGATTAACGAAACAATTAGGCTACAATGTCGTGATACCCACACCACCCAGGTTATAGTGCGAAGTCACTTACACCGCTTAGGCTAATGGCACCATGCCACTGACGCCACTCCGGTTACGGTATCATGTCATTTACGCCAAACGGTTTTTGAAACCAAAACGGAAATTTCTGGTGAAAAATGTTGAAGACTTAATTTGTCTTGATATCTCCCAAGTCTTGTTACTCCTAATCAAAGGATACACATTTAAAAGAATCTCTGAGGACTATGGCAATCCTTCATAGGTTTTCATTTCTTGGGTCTATGAGACCATAAATCCTTGGAGTTTGGGATAACTCTAGTGTTTGCCGTGCTCGAACGGCTCCCTCTAGCCTTAAGTGCATCTTCCAGCAGTCTTATTGCTCTGTCTCGGATGGTCTTAGATAAGGAGATTGGCTCTGATTCCCAACGTATGGAATTTAACCTGCCTGACATCGACCTACCCGTGACTGTTGGAACTATCAGTAAAGTTTGATCCCTTGAGTCGACGATGACAACATGTGAATAACAATTCTTTTATTCATACACGTTTTTTTCAATAAATCACAACGGGGGCATATTCTGAGTTTGCTCTTTTACTTTACTGTCAGCATTGGGCCATCCATCCTACAACAAAGCCATACCCTCATAAACCTAGAATTTGCGGGGAAGATATGGAACAAACGGTGGAAAATTTGAATGGGGAGTATTCGAACGGGGAACAGTCAACAGGGAATCTAAATGAATTGGATCAAATCCGAACTTCCATCCGACAGATGGGTGAGCGAACAGACAACCAGATTATCTAGTTGATGCTCATGATAACCGGGGTTGCCAGATGACTTCCACCTCCTCAAAATCCAGAAACACCCCTTGAAAATAACCATGAACCACCCCCTGAACCAAACCCCCAAAGCCCAGAAATGGCCGCCATCAAAGCCAAATTGGCCCAACTTGAGCAGTCCTTAGCCAGAAGCAAAAGAATAACCTCAATTGGTTTCGACATCGACGAATTCTGCCTCTTCCCAAATGCCAGACTACCCAAGAAATTCAAGCCAATCGACTTTGCTAAGTTCGATGGAACCGGTGACCCGAAAGCACACCTGATCGGCTACATTGGGGCACTTTCCATGTGGGGTGTGGAGAAAGATGCCATGGCCCAAATGTTCGCTCAAACACTGGTTGGGCATGCCTTGCACTGGTTCACTGCCCTGGAAACGACAAAGAAGAGATCTTGGGAGGACATCTGTGAAGCTTTCGTGGCCCAATTCGACTACAACATCCAACTTGAGGTCACCATCCGAGAGTTGGAATCAACAAAGATGGAATTGGAGGAGTCTTTTATGGATTTTGTCCGAAGATGGAGAGCAAAGGCTGTTCAGATGAAGGACCAACCCTCTGAGAAAGATCAAATTCGGATGATTGTCCGAAATCTCCAGCCCGCACTTGCCAAGCACATGATCCTAGCTCAAGCCTCTTCCGACTTCAAGGCATTCTTCGAAACAGGCCTGGCCGTCGAAGAAGCCGTTCAGTTGGGCATCCTCGAAAATACTGACGACCCCAATGCCTTCTGCGCTTTCCACCAAATGCCCAGTCACGCTACCAATGACTGTCACCGTCTTCGTCACAAGATCCAAGACCTAATTGATGACGGAAGCATCCCAATGTCGAACCTCAGGTCTGAAGGAGGATTTTGAGTGCAGTAAAGTCAATCCATGAATGGAATCTATCACGAGTTGGGGAAGTTTCAAGTCAAGTCTTCGTCTTTCAATTTCGAGTCAGTTTGTACATCGAGTCTTTCATTTTTTTCGTATGCTTTCAAATTCCTGTTTGTAGTCGAAGAAGAAAAACCAAAAAGAAAGTCAGTTTCGTAGTCCCGAACTACGTTATGACCTGATTCCTTTGTAAGAAGGATACGTAGGCAGCCTCATCCTGAGGCCCGGTCATGTTCATTCGAGTCGATCCCAAAATTCAGTCACGATCTTTCGAGTCAATCCGTTGTCGGTCTGTCCCGTCTTTTGAAATCAATCTCAAGCTTCTTGGGTCAAAATTGTGATGATAAACTCGCATTTTGTGATAATCCCTTAACTTGGAATTGTTTTTCACCATCAATTGATAAATCAAAACACGAGAAACTTTGCTATTGCAAGAAGAAGAATTTTATGGGACCACTCCCTGGCTCCGTCAAGAAGAAACGCCTTGGCCCGAGAAAAAGCTCGCTAGATCAAAACCTCAAAATGTGATCTAGGCAAAAGTTAGAACACACAAGTCTCTTAACCTGCATCTAGGATCTAGTTATCAAGTTGTGCAATTCAAAATGAAGAAAGGCATTCTTTTCTTTTATCAAACACTTGAAGATATATATCCATTGATACCCCATTTGAGCCTAAATCAATTTCTTTGAAAGAACCTAGCTAAGCAGCTATCCCCCCCCGGGGTGAAATAAGGAAGACAAATGTGCCAAACACATGGTTATCATCGGCGCATCAGAACTCGAAACGAGAACGTGCTAAATACATGGGCACAATGAGATGCAAAACTTTGAAGAAAAATCAGGGAAAGCTCAAAATCAACACAAGTGCCAAATGCATCGGCACAACAAAGGCAAAGGAAAGAAAGCGCCCATCAAAAACAAAAAGGGCACAAAATGTTCAAGATGGCTGCTAGCTCTCGAAACCCAAAGAAAATGAAAAATTTTGAGCCTATTATCCTTTCTTTGTTAAGCCAAACCTTGGCCACGTTACAACCCGAATAAAGTCCTTTCAGATTGGAAAACACAACTGTGGGCCACCACAGCCCCGGGTCGGGGTGGATCGGGGCGGCCCGAAAAACACCGTTTTTGAATCGAGTTGAAAAATTTGAAGAGTCGCCACCCGGATTTGTGGTTCGCCACCCGAGAAACCGTTTTGATTGAAAATGATTGATTTGAATTGAAAACCAGAGATTGTTTTGAGGGTTCGGAAGCCACGTTACGAGGGGGGAAGGGTTTCTGGCACCCCCTCGCCCGATTTGAAATCGGTCTCTACTAAACATTCGTGGGATTTTTCAAAGGATTTTATTTCAATGGACAATTAGCAAGTATCTGCAGGTATATCAAGTACTGAGGGGGGTGCATACATGTGCATGTGTACAAAGAGTGATGTGAGATAATGAATAAATGCAAGATGGTCAAAACTGGAAGGCCTTGTCACCGACCCACTCTCGAGCACTCGGAAGTACTCCCGAGCGCTTGGGAGTACTACACTGTCTATCCTGCAAGTCACATTAGTACAACAGAATATGGCACTGAAACATAAACTAAAATGAACTTGAGCGTTAACAAATTCAAACATGCTACAGGCTCCACGGAGAACTAAGAAAAGTGGGGTCAAACCCTGTCATTCCTAGTCATGCATCCCTGCCTTTCTGAAAAGTGGTTTTGGAATTATAAAAGGTAAGAGGGGATGTATGAATAGACATGAAAGGGGAATACAAGAACTAAAGTGGAGGGGGGGGAGGACTTGAGTAAAATGACATGCAGAGACTCCCGAGCGCTCTGGAGCAGACTCGAGCGCTCAGGAGTGATCTACACTCCCAAACTGATCTCAATCAATTGACGCCTTGCTTTGACTTTCTAATGTGATGGATCTAACTTCTTATTTTTGGATGCATGAAATCTTACCCTTTTTATCTACTAAAAAAAAATGCTTTAGTATTATCTTCACATGAAAATGATTCTTATGATTTTGAAAACCAAATCAACTACACCAACAACATTTCAGGGAAAATGCTTTTTACTTGAGATCCAACTCCATTCCCCCTGCATGTTAGTTTAAATGCTAAAAAAATGGGAAATGAGAACCGGCACCACTCTCGAGCGCTCCAGAATAGTCCCGAGCGCTCGGGAGTGTTGCCAGTGCTGCATGCATGGAAAACACTCGTGGCCCTTTGCTCTTGCTTTAACACTAAGGCTCTCCCATCTCACTTCCAATATTAAGGACTGGAGTGAGCTGGGAAGCCTCCCTCAGAAGGGAAGAAACAGCCCTGCTTTTGATTGACATCCAAGTGAGGGGCTTTTACCTTTTGCTTGAAACTTTGCTCCTTGGAAGAGAGATTTAGAAGATGGGAAAGAGATGAAAACTTCAGGAGATCAGAAGCTGGTGATGATCTGAAGTCCATCCATCTTCTTGCTACCTTGGGTTTTTGGCTTGTTTTTGCCTTTGAAAATGGGAATTTTTGCTTGCAAAAGAGTGAAAGCTGGTTTTTCTGCTTTGAATTGCCAGAGAAGAGATCTAGAGAGAGAGTTCCCCCCTTTTCTTTTGAGCTGAAGAAGGCTTTTTATAGGCAAAAATATAACATATGGTCTTATATTGGAAAATATTATTTGAAATCAAAATGAAATCTCAGCTCTGACTCTTCTCTAACTGAGGTTGAGTGAGGTCCAAGGCTAAGACCCGTTCAAACGGCTGCAATGATGGCTACATGGATAGTGGGGAAGCTTCAACATCCATTGGGCAGTACAAAAGTCTCGAGCGCTTGAGAGTGGTCTCGAGCGCTTGAGAGTGGTCTCGAGCGCTTGGGACTTGACTCTCGAGCGCTCGAGAATTGGCTGACCCATGGTTTTGAAAAATAGTCTGGAGCGCTTGGGATTGGTCCAAAGCGCTTGAAAGCTATTTTTGACATTTTATTTCTCTTTTTAAAGTCCTTCAAGGAGCATTGTTCTATCGGTCCAAGGCTTATTTAATCCAATTTTCATCATCGGGGAGCCTCCGGGCCACAAATCAAGGAAATTCGAATCGTCCAAATTGGGGTGTCTACAGTTGCCCCTCTTTGGGCGTCGCTCGATATCATGTCTGGATATGGGTGACGTCCAAAGATTAAGATAGCCCAATTCGAGCCAAGTCAAAATCCTCAATTCAAAACACGAATACAAGTAAGGGTGTTTGATGCATGCGGTCGCGTCCTTTCAGACGGCCTACGTACCCCTTTCTGTGGGGGATCAGACCAGCGTAGTTCTGTGGGGCAAATGCACACATGTGTGATGCATGCACGAGAAAGATTGACGATACCTTGATAAGATAAATATGCAATGGGTCCACCTGTTACTCTGTTTGGCGGACAGCAAATGCAAGCACGTGTGATGCATGCATGGAAAGTGATCGGCACGAGTTTGATAAATACATGTAGGGGTCCACCTGTTGCTCTGTTTGGCGGACGACAAATGCAAGCACGTGTGATGCATGCAAGAGAAAAGATCGACACGAATTTAAGAAAGGTCCACCTGTTGCTCTGTTCGGCGGATGAGAAAAAAGAAAGGATAAAATAGCACCTGTAGGGTAGAAATACCTGCAAACCTGTTGAAATTAGCATAAAGAACGAAATCTCGATCGACTATCAAGTGAAGCGCCAAATTGCAAAGTGCGGGACGAAAGACACGTCACCGACGGAGGTTTGTGTCCCAAAGTCCTGTTCGAGGCTGCCGAAGCCAGGACTGAGATTGATTTTGTAAAAAGGAAGAAGAAGAAGAAGCTAAGCTAGCCTCGAAAGTAGGAAACTCACGGGACGACGGAGGGCTGGCACGAGGGCTGGGGACAAACCTCAGCGCTCAGAACCACTCCCAAGCGCTCGGGAGTGGTCTCGAGCGCTTGAGACCGCTACTGGGGTCCACTGTCCTTTTCATCTTCTCCACTCGTTCAAGGGTTCAAAACCCATTCTCGAACGCTTGAGAACCAGAGCAGCCGTACACTTCTGAAACTCGACCGCGCACTCTCATTCTCAGGCAAACTCTCTCTCACTCACTCAACTGATCTCTCTCTCTCTCACTCAAACGACAACCATTCTCCATCAAAACGGATCGAGCCCGAGATCTCGAGCTCTCCACGATCCTCCAGTGGGTGGTAGTGTGCCAGGAGGTGCGGATCAAACGAAGGAAGCAGGCTTGGGGAGTGGAGGAGTCGATGATGACTAGTGGTGGCGACAGGGAGACGCCCAGCCGCGAGGCGGCGGCGGTGGAGGTTGTGGTGGCGCCGGAGGAGGTCAACAGGGCCGAGGGAGAGGACTTGGTGGCAATGGTTGATGCCGGTGAGATTCCAGTAGCGAGGGATGACGCTGGCGGAGGTGTGGTGGCTGTAGAGGGTGAGGACAGTAGAATCAGGGGTGATGCCGCGGCGGCGATGGTTGATGAGCTGGGCATGGGTAGTCATGATACGACGGGCAGCGGGAGAGGTGGTACGAGTAGTGGGGGAGGTGGTATGAGTAGTGGGGGAGGTGCCACGGGCACTCCCCCTACTCCTACAGTGGAGGATTTATTCGCGGCCGCGGAACGGGCCGGTGACGAGCGGAGGGAAGGTGGTGGGGACGAGGTAGTGATAGCCGGGCGCGTCGTTGCAACCCCGGTATTGAGGGCAACGACCGTAGAGCCCAGGGGAGGTGATAGTGGGATCGGTGCTTCTCAGCCGGTCCCATTCACGGAGGGAGACTTCTTGGACAGCGCGAGGCCACAGGATATACTGGATGCCCTTGGTCTTGACGCCGGGATGAGAGAGGTGCTGAGGGACGCGCGGTCCCCGGAGGGTCAGGCCTCAGCTTTTCTGCTAGGAGCTCTGCTGAGCGAGGCTGGGGTGTCAGGTGTTGGAGGACTCGGAGCAGAGTCGGGGATGGAGTTGGGGGAGGAGCCGGAGGCAGAGGTAGTGATCGAGGAGCGGATCATAGCGGCGGCAGAGGCGAAGGCCTACTTGGCCAGGGCACGCCCCAGGTTCATAGCGGATACATACGCGCCGCGATTACACTTCTTCGAGCCGACGGGGATGAGCGGCTATACTCCTGCTCGGATAGATTATCCTGAGGACCTGCTCCTTCGAGATCGAGCCTCACACATCTCTTCTGGCTGGACCACAGTATGACTTTAATGCTTTACTTTCTTGCATTTGACTTGCTTTCCTGAATCGATTGTTGCTTACTGATGCTATTTCCTTGTTCTGTTGAAACAGCGTACCAAAGATATTTACGGCCACGGAGGCTCAAGTCATTCATTGCAGCACTTCAAGGCGTTGCCCCGGAGAGTGCGGGAGCTAGTGGAGGAGGCTGGCTTCGGGCCATTCATCCAGCTGTTGACGGCGGTGAGGGTGGACCGTGCGGTTATGACGGCACTGGCGGAGCGGTGGTGGGACACCACCAACACATTCCATTTCCGCTTCGGGGAGATGACAGTGACTCCACTCAACTTCGCAGCTATTACGGGGCTCCGAGTTGGAGGTGAGCCGATTCCTTTCGACCCGAGCATAGATCTGGATGGCAGCCCTGAGTTGGTTCCTCGGACGGGTCCCGCGCCATAGTGGTGGAGTAGTGGAGTACGGGCAGTTCACAGTGTACTGGGATCACGAGCCTGCAGACGACGCTGAGGTGGCCCAGATGGCCAGGGCTTACTTGCAGTACCTGTTCGGGGCTTCTCTGTTCCTGCTCAAGCGATCACGGGTCCACTTGAGCTATTTGGCGGGCTTGGTGGATCTGAGACAGGCTGGACGGTTCAATTGGGGCGGTGCTGCTCTGTGCACACTCTACTGCTTCCTTGGAGCTGCCTCACGCGGAGTGGGAGACACCATAGGCGGCTACTGGAGGGTGATTGAGGTATGCTTCAACATTACTGCTTTGAATTGCTTTGATAGATTGATCGACTAGTTTGTTGAATTGGACTTGTATTAATTTGAATTTGAGTTGATCTTCATGATTTGCAGCTTTGGGCTTATGAAGTCTTGGGCATGTTCCCGCCCGAGAACACCTGCACGAACCCGAACCTACTTCCACATGCACTTGCATGGAGTACGGAATACCGGAGGGCGAAAGAGCGACGGGGACAAGTGATGACTTTCCGGCGCTGGCTGGATAACATCACTAGAGTTACGGTACGAACGTCGACCTTCCTTTCTTTTCATGCCTGTACTTTCCTTTATGAAATTTGATCATTAATGTACAACAACCGAATGCAGGTTCACTGGGACCGATGGGCGAGGGTGGAGGCTGACTTCCTTCTGAGGAGCCGGGAGGTGACCAGGAGTCGAGTCTTGCTGGAGTGCCCCCTGGGTTGCCAGTGGTACCTGGGGGATCGGGTGACGCGACAGTCACTCGGTCTTCCAGAGTTTGTCGTGCCGGGGCCACTCCCTCCACGGGTGCAGCGGACTGAGACTTACACCCGGGCTGAGCTAGAGCAGTTCACGGTGCCTGATCTTGATCTGGAGCGGCATCTGCGGCGCTCGTTGGACTATGTGGCTTACAGAGACAAATACTTGGCCACCAGCTTGGGTGTGGAGCGAGAGCTGGAGAGATGGGTAGCGGAGGCTGAGGCTGAGGCTAGGAGGGCCAGGGGTGAGGCTACTGGTGGAGAGGAGACAGGAGAGGAGACCGGAGCACGGGGCCGCAGGGGTCGCTCTTCACATGGTAGAGGACGAGGTGCTAGGCCTCCTGCTGGCGGGAGAGGTGCTAGCTCCTTGGGCCGAGGTGAGGGCAGCTCACGGGTTCCTGAGACGGCTGAGGCATCTATCCCAGTTGGGTTGCCAACGTTAGACTGGGTGATAGGGGTGAGAGACCCCTCTGGTGCACGGGCGATGCTGGATGTCCCACATCTTCCACAGCCACCGATGCGACTTCCTGCTCAGGTATAACACAACTTTGTCTCTTTCAATGCTTCAAATGTTTCTTGCACATGCATCCATTGTTCTGATCTTTGAATTATCATGCAGGTGCCGAGAGAATGGGCGGAGAAGGCCATCATGCTTATGGTGGGGATGCGGCAGTTGCTGAAGGACTGTGCCAAGAGGAGGACCCTTCAGACTCGACTTGTTCCTGAGCCTACTATACCTGTCACTTCACAGGTACAAAAATGCATGCATATACCTTTTTGGATTTAAACATGTGTCGTATGAATGATGCTCATGATATGCAGGTGCAGCCACGACGCTCGGCCAGGACACAGCCGCAGGGCACCACAGGCCTGCCAGGTTCTGCCAGCACAAGAGGCCGGGGTAGACAGAGAGCAGGGGCTGGACAGTTCGAGGTCGTTCCTAGGGCAGTACCCCGGCGGAGACTCGCTTCTGTGCAGTCAGAGGAGGATACAGAGGAGTCACTCGAGTCTCGAGCCTTAGGGTCTATGGACTCGAGTACTGCCTCAGGCCCTTCTGACGATGGTGACGATGACGGGGACGACGTTGAGAGCTCTGAGTCCGAGGGACACCAGCAAAAGAGGATCCGCCTGGGCTGAGCTTTAGGTTTTTGCTTTGTTAGTCTTTCCTTTTGCATGGGCCTGCGTGCCAATACAGTTGTAGCTTCCAGGGCTTCCAGGCCTGCGTGCCTTGGTTTTGTTTGGGTCTGCGTGCCCCGGGTAGATAGGATTGGGCGTGTGTTTGCCCCGGTACATGTACTTCCTTCCTTATTCATTGTAAATGCCGCATTTTATTTATGAAAATCTGCACTTTTCTCTATTTTGCATTCGTTCGCACTTCCTTTAAGATTTGTATTTTATGAAATATGTTCGTCTAGCTTTGAAAGAAAGCAAAGAGCACGCGAATTCCAACCGATACTCTCAAAACAGAATAAAACTTGACACAATCGACTCGACTCATGGTGTTTGATTTGAAATGACAGAAATGCCCTTAATGCGGAATTTGCGATCATTAAGGAGAATAATCGGGCGCCGAGAGTATTCGATCCGAGTCCATGCTTCCAACGCCGCCATGAATAGGGGCGTTTGAAGGCGAAAATTGATTCTTTAAGTTTCGGCGCGCGTTTGATCGTTTCATTTAGTCACTAGCATGTATTAAGACTCGCGCATGCCATTAGACTTGAATAAATACTCTCGACACGAAATTTGACACGTTGACGGGAAGGAAACCATTGGGATTTTGGGGTTTTTTGAGGAATATTCATGAATACTCAGACAAATGGATAATTGGACACGCTGTATTCCCTTAGGAGTGGATTGAAATTTGTTAAACTGGATGAACCAAGCCTGAGGTGTTATATCGGGGCCAAAAATCAAGGGAGAAACTTGTTGTGCAGGAATTGCAAAACTCTCGAGCGCTCGAGAGTATTGTCGAGCGCTTGGGAATTAACTCCCGAGCGCTTGGGACTGCTGTGGTCTGCAGGTTTGTGTTCTCTTCCAAGATGATTTCCCAGCCTTAGCAAGTTGTTTTCTTTTGCATGCATGTTCCCCATGCATCTTGTAATTCACCTTGTGCTGTTTCCCAGGGTCAGCGGCTTCCCAAAGCAAGCCTAATGCCTTTCCAATGCCTTTTTAAGCTTTCCAAAGTTTGAATCTTGAAAATATCTTGAAAATGTGGAACATGATGAGTTTCAAAGCTGGTGGGGAAGTGGTGTTGTCTCCCCTAGGCCTCTATAAATACCAGACTCACTTTGGCAAGCAGCTCATACTCCATTCCTTCATTCATCTCTCAAAAGTCCCATTTCTCATGGCTTTGTTGAATCAAGCTTTGCTTCGCCCTTGGTTGGACAACCTCGAGGGCATCGACTGGCTGAACTTCTGAGGACATCGCCTTCATGCCTTGAAATACCTTCGTGAGATTGCCATCCGTCCTGTGTTGCTGCACGCAGCTGTGCGCTTTTGGGATCCTAAAGTGCATGTCTTTTGCTTCGGTTCTCAAGAGCTATGTCCCATTGTCGAGGAATTCCATGCCTATTTGGGCAGCCATGAATCCACCGAGCCAATTGCTCCGATGCTCAGGGAGAGTATGAAGAACATTCTAAAAACCAAGCTGGGTGTCAGTGGGAACGTTGCTGAGTTTTTGACCCGGGGCAGCGCCATCAACATCGTGCAGCTGTACGAGAGATTCAGTCCACATGGAGACCTAACGGATTTCGAACATCAAGGTCGTCGGATGACAGCCTGTTGCATTTGCCTCCTGGCGGCTTTCCTACTGGTTCCATCTGTTGGTTAGCCTAGTGCTCTGTTGGTGGGAGTTGCTGCTCAGATTGAGGCTCGCAAGGATGTTGCTCCCTTGGTCCTTGCTGAAACCTTGATGGGGTTAGATGCCGTCCATGCAGGTCGCACGAGGGTTTTTGGTGGTAGCCCGCTGTTGTTGCAGGTTAGGGACCTCACTCAGCTCTCCTTTTTCTATTTCTCACATTCATTTTACCTCGACGCTCGGCTTAGGCTTTATCTGGCTCCTTACTTGTTTTCTCTCTTTTTGTCTAGATGTGGCTTTGCGACAAGTTAAACCTGCTGACTCCTCCAGCAAATGACTGGTGGTACCGGGCGAACGGATGGAACCGTCCCTTCCAGGTGATGTATAGCAGTGAAGATGATTGGGCTGATTTCTTTACATCTGCAGAGGAAGATGACATCGCTTGGCGGTGCCATTGGCTGAGGCTTCCTGCAATGACCGTGAGCAACATGGGCTCGACGCACGTGTTTGCGGCTGGCTTGACAGGCTTTACCTTCTACTCACCCTTTCGCATCCTTCGTCAGCTTGGGCTTAGTCAAAAAGTGCCGGCGCAAGGATCTGAAGTGCTTCGTCTCCCCCCCTTCACCATTCCGGGCCTTCGAAGTTATGTTCGAATCGTGGGAGACTCGTAGGACTGAGTCGGGCGACCCACTTTTCTCAATTGCTTCGACCGGAAGGTACCGCAAATGGCTAAGGAGAGATGTGGAAGCAAGGATGGGTTGATTGCTTACTTTGCCGTGTTTTGGAATAAAAAGTGCTTTAGTTGTACGTTTTCTCTTTTTCATGCTCAGCTTGTAATAAAGAAGTAATCTGAATAAAATCGACTGATTAAGGGTTTCCCCCTTTCGGTTCAATAATCGCATGCGCCTTGACTTGTCAATTCGGATTTTGATTTTGGAAATTTTTAGGACCGAACCTCAAAGTGAGATTGCCTACGTATCCCTTAAGAAAGGGGAATCAGGCCCATACATAGTTCAGGCTAGGGTTCGCTCGGGTACTAACGCTCTCCTTTTTATGCTCTAAATTTTTGCCTAGAACCGCCCTTTCGGGTTTTCGGCCTAGCGAGCTCTTTTTCGACTTTTTGCCTTAACTTTTGCCTAGGCCGCCCTTTCGGGTTTTCGACCTAGTAGGCTTGCTCTAATTTTTGCCTGGGACCGCCCGCCCTTGCGGTTTTCGGCCCAGCGAGCTCTCTCAGGGTTAATATCGTTTGAGTTGATCCAAATTGACAAGATTTGAGAATTCGTTGCCGTCGAGATCGATGATCGATGCTGCTCCTCCGGAAAGGATCGACTTGATGATGTACGGCCCGGCCCACTTTGGTCGGAACTTCCCTCGTAGGTCAAAGATCGGTGCACGGATTTCCTTGACTACCATATCCTCCTCTTGCAGGTCTCTCGACTTCACTTTCTTGTTGAATGCCCGGGCAATTCTCTGCTGATAACCCTGGATGTGGTACAACGCTCGGAGTCTCCTTTCGTCAAACAACATGAGTTCTTCGAACCTTCCACTGATCCAATCAGCCTCATCTATTCCTTGTTCAGCCATGACTCTGAGCGATGGAACTTCCAGCTCGATGGGGAGAACAGCTTCCATACCGTACACCAAAGAATAGGGTGTTGCCCCTGTCGGTGTGCGGATAGACGTCTGGTATCCCCACAAAGCTAACGGTAGCTGCTCGTGCCAATTCCTAGCTGATTCGACAGTCCTTTCGAGGATTGACTTGATGGTCTTATTAGCTGCTTCGACTGCCCCATTCGTTTGTGGCCGATAAGTGGTTGAGTGATGCACTTGAATCTTGAACTCGTCAAAAAGTTCTAGAACTTTCCCTTTGAAGTGAACACCATTATCAGATACGAAGGCTTGAGGTACCCCATACTGATAGATGATGTTTTGCCTGATAAAGTGAGCCACTTGAACTGCCGTCAGAGTCTTGTACGAGGCTGCCTCAACCCACTTAGTGAAATAATCGACCGCTACCAAAATGAACCTGTGCCCGTTAACAGCCGCAGGCGTGATCCTTCCAATGACGTCGATGCCCCAGGCGCAGAATGGCCATGGCGTCGCCATCGAGTGTAATTCCGAGGGCGGGACGTGGATAAGATTAGCGTGAGTCCGGCATTTATGACATCGACGCACATACTCGATGCAATCTGTCTCCATGGTTGACCAATAGTAACCCAACCTCAGAACTTTCTTTGCTAGCATCATTCCGTTCATGTGCGGCCCACAAACTCCTTCATGCACCTCTTCCATTACAGCTCTCGTGTCGTCACCGTGAATACATAACTTATGAACTCCGCACGGGGATCGTCGATACAATCATCCACCACAGATGATGTACTGGGACGCCAGTCGTTGTAAGGCGATCCGATCCTTCCTAGTTGAATCTGCAGGGAATTCTCCCTTTTCGACAAGATTCCAAATATCATGAAACCAAGGGAGTCCGTCATCAGGCTCGTCGATGTTCATGACGTAGTCGTACACGTGTTTTCCTCTTTGCTCCATCATAACAGGCCTCAATTTCACCCTGATCGGAAGTTCCAGCATGGATGCTAAGGTAGCGAGCGCGTCGGCGAAGCGATTCTTCATCCTCGGGACGTGCGTGAAAGTCACCTTTTGAAAATTCGGGATAAGTTCGTCGAGCTGCTGATGATACGGCTTCATCTTCTCGTCTTTAACCTTCCATTCCCCGTTCGCTTGTGACACAACCAAGTTGGAATCCCCCACGACTTCCAGCACCTTGACTCCAATTTCCAATGCAGCTTCCATTCCCACAATACACGCTTCGTACTCTGCCTCATTATTCGTGACTTTGAAGTTCAACTTGAAAGCCAAGGGAATATGCGACCCTTCAGGCGAGACCAGCAGTATGCCAATTCCAAAGCCCTTTTGGTTAGCAGCTCCGTCGAAGTACAACGTCCATGTTTCGTTGACAGCAGTCATTACGTCTTCGTCAGGGAATTGAAACTCCGTGTGTTCTGGCCCCTCGATCGGGCGATCTGCCAAAAACTCTGCTACTGCCCTCCCTTTCACTGACTTGCGGGTGACATACTTGATTTCGAACTCGGCTAATAAGAGCAACCAACGTGCTAGCTTACCGGTAAGTGCTGGCTTCTCGAATAGATATTTGAGGGGGTCCATTCGAGAGATCAGTATCACTGAATAACACAGCATGTAGTGTCTCAATTTCTTTGTGGCCCAAACGAGCGCCCAACATGTCTTTTCCAATGAAGTGTACCGCTCTTCGCTTCCCACCATCTTCTTGCTTAAGTAGTAGATCGCCCTTTCAACCCCATCATCTCCTTCTTGCGCGAGCATGCACCCCATTGACGAGGGCGTGACAGACAAGTACAAGATCAAAGGTTTTCCTGGGATGGGTGGCATCAAGATCAGCGGATTCTGTAGGTAAGTTCGTACTGCTTCGAAAGCCTTTTGGCACTTGTCGTTCCATTCGAACTTCACGTCCTTCTTGAGCAGACGAAACAACGGCTCACAGGTCAAAGTCAACTTGGCGATGAACCGACTAATGAATTGAATTTTTCCCAAGAAACACCGGACTTCCTTCTCAGACTGAGGCAGTTCCATCTCAAGAATAGCTTTAATCTTAGAAGGATCCACCTCGATTCCTCTGGTTGTGATCATGAATCCAAGCATCTTTCCAGCCGTGACCCCGAACGTGCACTTCTGCGGATTGAGCTGCATTCTGTACTTTCGTATCCTCTCAAAGAACTTTCTCAATGCCGGGAGATGGTCCTTCCTTTCCTTTCCCTTCACTATCATGTCATTAACGTAAACCTCGACCTCTTTGTGAATCATGTCGTGCAACAGTGTGGTGGCACCCCTCTGATACGTAGGACCCATGTTCTTCAACCCAAATGGCATAACCCGATAATAGTATGTCCCCCGCTCGGTGATGAATGTGGTCTTTTCCCTATCTTCCGGAGCTAGGAGAATCTGATTGTACCCCGAGAAGCCATCCATGAAGGAAAGTAGAGCGTGCCCTATAGTGTTATCAATAAGTACATCTATGTGTGGCAATGGAAAATCGTCCTTAGGGCTCGCTTTGTTCAGATCTCTGAAATCGACACACACTCTGATTTTTTCGTCCTTTTTGGGGACAGGAACGATGTTGGCCACCCAAGTGGGGTACTCCGTTACGATTAGAAAACCAGCATCGATTTGTTTTGTGAGCTCTTCTTTTATCTTTAATACCCAATCGGGCCGCATTTTCCTTAATTTTTGCTTAACGGGTTTCGCGTTAGGGTAGAGAGGGATTCTGTGCTCGACTATCTCCGGGTCGATTCCGGGCATGTCTGCGTGGGACCAAGCGAAAACCTCTTTGAATTCTTTTAGTAAATCAGTGAGCTCTTGAAGCTCAGTGGGAGACAGCCCGGAACCTACCTGAACCAATCGGGGGTTGTCCTCATCACCCAAGTTTATGGAGATTATTTCTTCTTTTAAAGGCTGAGCATGCCTTTCATTTTCGTGATCGATGAGGGAACGGATCTCCTTGGGAATGTCCCCATCGAGATCTATTCCTTCATCGTCGGGATCCAAACAATTTATTTCAAAAATCGGCAAGTAAGCGAAAACGTCATCCATTTCATTAACCAGTTCATCAGACGGGGGGAATACAGCGGTTGACTCGAATTCAAAGTAAAAGCTACGATGTGGAGGGCGGATGGGCACAAACTCTGACTCGGTACTAGACGACGAGTCAGTGTCGGACTCAGACTCAGACTGAGACTCAGTGCAGGTGCTGTGAGTGCGAGTTACATGTGGTACAAAAGTGCAATTATCATAAATGCCTACATCCTCCACAATGAGTTTGGAAGGGTCTTCAATTTCTTCTTCATCTTCGAGCATCAGCACAACAGGATCTTGCATCATACCCCCTGATTCCTCGCCCTCAAACAGGAGTTGGAGACTGCCCAAACCAAAAGCTTCCAACCAGTCGAGTGCCTCAGACAGTTCTTCCAGCTTTGCGACCTCTTCGTCACTCTCCCATGTATCATTGGCAAAGATCTCGAAGCCAGGATACTTCATTTTCGTCTCAAGGTCCACAATGGGCTCAGGATCTCCTTGGTACAGCGGCTCCTTCTCCTTTGATTTCAACTTGATCACACGGGCTCGGGCACGATTGCGCCATCTCTTCGCCGGATTACTCTTCTTGGCCTCATATCCTAGGCCAAAACGCTCCTTACTCCCGGGGAAGTCAGGGAATTCGGGGACACCATGAGCGTAAAGTCCCAAGCCTATACCCGGCAGATACTTCATCCTTTTCATAATTTCCAGCGCTGCAGAGCTCACCAAGAAGCCGTCCTCAGCCCGGATGGTACACACTTTTGAAGTCATAACCGCAAAGCCTCCCATGGCAATATCTTCCTCTCCATGCATAATCTCAAGCAGTGGGGAATTGTCCTCGGAGTGCGGACGAATGCCTGAGTCTCCATGGATGATAAGGGTTCCGGATTCCAAACCCAGGATGAGTTTTTGATGCAGTGTTGAGGGCACACCCATAACATCCGGGCGATGTAGCCAAGGCCTTCCCAACAGGAGGTTGAAAGATGCAGGTATTTCCAGCACACATAATTCGACGGTGGTTTTGAACTTGCCAGTTGCCAATTCCAAGTTGATTGTCCCCAAAACATCACGGCGCGTATTATCATACGCACGGACGCCCAAATTCGACGGCGCGAAGTCCTTGTTCTTAAGGCCCAAGCAATAAGCAGTGCGGAGTGGACACACGTTAATGGCAGAGCCAATATCAACAAGGATAGCTGGGACCCACTTTTCCAGGCACTTCATGGTGATGTGAAGGGGTTTGTTATGGTCAGTTCCTTTAGGCGGCAAATCTTTCTCAATGAAGGATAAGGTGTGCTGGGTGAGGTTTGGGGTTATAAGGGCGATGAGAGCTTCTGGGGCGATGTCAGAGGGAACTTCGAACCTGGAAAGGGTGTTAACCAGCCTGCGACGATGCTCGCGGGAGGCAACTTACACTCCTCACATAGACATGCGAGCGGGGCTTTCTTGGAGTTGACGGATAATAGGATCAGCGGAGGCTTTCGGGTCGGATTCAGGGAGTGAGTTGAGGTCGATGGACAGTTTGGGCTGGGTAGGTGGGTTAGTTTTAGTGGAGCTTGAGGGGATATTTTGTGGAGCTTGCGGGATGGGGGTGTTCAGGTTTGTGGGGTTGACAGGGGTATTCTGCTGCGGCGGAAGGGCTCGGGATGAGCTACCCTGCTGGAGGTTGGTAGGCTGATAGACTCTTCCACTCCTGGTAAGGTTACTAACTGTTTTGGGGATGGGTTCCCACCAAGTACCTTCCCAGAAATCGGAGAAGTCAAAGTCACAGTCGTCCGCCTTACGCTTCCCTCTGTCAAGTGTTGTCTTCTCCAAAGTTTCGTTGTTTCCATTTCCAAGGCGTGCCAGATGCTGTCCTCCTCTAGAGAATTCCAGAAGTTGGCATTGTTGCTGCTGTTGTCATTGCTAATCTGCAGAGATCCCTCATCCAACATGGCCTTATTGACAGTCAGTTCTTCACCGTCCATCCACACGTTCACCAATTCAGACTTCCCCCACAGATCTTCTGGATCCAATACACAGATGTTGGGTTCGTCAGGGATTTGAACTACGGGTTTGGAAAAGAACTCCTCGACGATGTATTTTTGTGGGAGGAAAAGATAATCCATGGAGCGTCGGAGTCTCGAGTGAGGTTGACAATGGTCCTGGCGTTGAGCCCTGAGAGCTTGCGGGGATTCATCAGATCTATTTCTTCTACCACTTCCTCTTCTTGAAAAAGGTACGCTAATGACGTCTCGTCTAGGGGGTCGGAATCATCCATCCAGTGCCATCCATTGGGTTCAGGCTCCCATTCCCATTCGTCTTCTTTCTCAACAGGTTCAAGCTCAGTGAAAAGAGCAAACAGAGAATACCCATCCAATGGGTCAGCCATCATCTCCTCCCAGTCTTGCCTCCATTCTCCTTGTTCCAATTCCTCAACTTGACTAGGGTTAACTGCCACAGGCCATGCTCCAGTAATAAAAGCCCTGTCTTCTACTGCCAGGAAATCTTGCACTAGGTCTTCCCACCTTCTTTGAAAGTCCCATTCCACGGTTTCCAATGCGCAGACGGCATCCTCAACTGGCAGCTCGACGGTTGGTTTGGGTTGGGTAGCAGGAATGATGTAATGGCTAGGGTCACAGGGTCGGCTTATGGAGATAAGGTTGGTGCGGGCATTGGAATGCTTTGGGAGTGGGTTTGAGACGGTGTTTGGTTTCTGTGGTGGCATAGGGAGGGTTTTGTTGTCTATCAGGTCTTGGATTGCATGGCGGAGACGGAAGCAGTTGTCGGTTAGGTGGCCCACATTCTAGTGATAGGCACAGTACGCATTAGGATTGTGGGATGCGGGTAGTTTTTGAGGTAAGGGAGTAGGGGTAAGTGGCTTGAGGGTACCGCTTTCGACCAATTTCTCGAGCACGGCGGAAAGAGGTGCTGAGAATTGAGCAAAAGTGCGAGATTGGGTACGCGGTTGACTGGTTTGGGTGGCTATTTGGTTCACCGGCTCAGCTTGAGTTGTATTTGTGGGGGTGTTGGGCAAGTTGGTGTAGTTCGAGTTGTCGAACAGGGCGTTGCTATTTCCGAAGTAAACCTTCTTGGGCTTAGGAGCGGGCTCGGGCTTGTCAAGGATCCCCAATTGAACTGCTTCTTCGACGGCTAAGCCTGTATCGAAGAATGTTTTAAAGTCTGAGCATGCTTGGGCCATAACCATGTGCCTTGCTAGAGTGGGTTGAAGGTTACGGACAATCATCCGGATTTGGTCCCTGTCACTCGGTCTATCTTTCATCTGCGCTGCCTTAGCCCTCCATCTTTTCACGAAATCGGCGAAGGCCTCTTTTGCTTCCCTCTTTGTTGACTCCAATTCACGGGTGGTTACCTCCAACTGAATGTTGTAATCGTATTGTGCCACGAAAGCCGCGCATATATCCTCCCAAGAACGCTTCTTTCTCTCATCCAGTGAAGTGAACCAGTGCAGAGCATATCCCACCAAAGTTTGTGAGAACATCTGTGCCATAGCATCCTTCTCGACTCCCCACATGGACAGTGCTCCAATGTATCCCGTAAGATGTGCCTTTGGATCTCCTGTTCTGTCAAACTTGGCGAAGTCGATTGGCCTGAACTTTTCTGGAAGCTTCGCGTTGGGAAACAGGCAAAGCTTATTAATGTCAAAACCAGTTGATGCTATCTTCTCATTTCTTGCAACGGATTCCTCTAGTTGGGTGAGTTTTGCCAATACTGCTGCCATCTCGGGGTTTTGCGGAGTTTCCAAGTCGAAGACCAACTGCTCCGGGTTTGGATTCGGGTTAGGGTTAGGGTTGAAGTTTAGGTTGGGATTCAGATTTGGATTTGGGATGGGATTCGGGTTTGGAATAGGGATTGGATTAGGGTTTGGGATAGGATTTGGGTTTTGAGGTGGAAGGCGTCGTGCAACTCCAGTAATCATCATCATGAGTTGGGCAATTTGGTTATCAGTACGTTAGCCCAGGCGTTGAATATCTTCTCTGATCTGAGCCATTTCTTCGTTCAGATTTCCTGGGTTTGGGTTAGGGTTTGGACGGGGATTGGGAACGGGATTAGGATTCGGATTTGGCTCGCCTCCGCTCGGGTTTGGATTAGGGTTGCCTCCGTTTGGGTTAATGTTTGGATTGGGATTCGGATTTGGGTTGCCTCCGTTTGGGTTCGGGTTTGGGTTGCCTGCGTTCGGGTTCAAGCCTCCGATCAATAGATCCATTTCCACCCCCAAATCTGATGCACTGACGGAGTCTGCTTGCAGTTGAAGGCGTTCCAATCTCTGTCCCAAGGGTCTGGTCCAGGAGGGTATGATGTTCTTCTTTTTTGGCCCAATTGCTCAGAATTGACAGCAAAGCAAAAACTTGTGCTCAGACGCGTCTCCTGCTTGCATTGTTATGAAAATTTATGCATGATTTTTGGAAAATGAATGCCTTATCGTCACCGTCATCGACTCCGATTCTTCAAAAACGATTGACTTACGGGAGGTTGCCTTGATCCTTAGATTTTTGGGGTGTGTCCTCATTTAGGAACGGTCGATTCCCAAAAGATGCTAAAATAAGCTAAGTATTTGGCTAATATTCCATCGGCAATTCGACCATTGATTCGGAATGACTCGAGGTGAACAATGTGATGCGATAACCGAGGTGGCGTAAGCGGTACACTTGCTTTTAGCCTGGATGGTGTTGGCATCGCAATGTTCTGCCCCCCTACCATTCCTTTCCTTTGGTTAAATCTCGGTTAAACATTAGTCAAGGACTTAGCCAAAAATTTTAGTTTCCTCTAGGTTCGAGTTCGAGGACTCATGAGATTTAGCAACACGCATTAGGGTGCGTGACTCTTCATCGGGTCTTAGCAACCTTCCAAAGAAAGCGCGAGCAAGTCTCGAGAATCGTGGCTGACAGCATGATTATGATGTAAGATGCAATGCAGCACGTAAACAGATTATAGCACATAGTCCTACCCTGCAGGTTCCTGTCCTAATTTGGAAGGTTCTACGGCTTGCTAAACATGTACAAAGGCCGGGTTTTGGCTTGAAGAGGGTTCCCCGGACTAGAGTCAAAGTATACCTCCCGTTATCGAGCGTACACTCAATAACGGTACAAACGGTAGATATGACTCATCACGGTCGAGGGTTGCTGAGCATTCCGGGATTCCTTGTCACCGGCAAGCCGGGCAAGATTGCCGAAACACAACAGCGGGGCTGCACAGGATATATATACAAGACATAAAAAGTGAAATAAAATCCTTTGAAAATCCCACAAATGTTTTTCAAGCTTGGCTCACTAATTTAATTAATACTTAAGGAAATTGGGACATTTTATCAACGTACCGATTTTTCTCAAGTATCAATTAAACCATTATCCCCAGTGGAGTCGCCACTGTGGGCTACCACAGCCCCGGGTGGGGTGGATCGGGGCGGCCCGAAAAACGCCGTTTTTGAATCGAGTTGAAAAATTTGAAGAGTCGCCACCCGGATTTGTGGTTCGCCACCCGAGAAATCGTTTTGATTGAAAATGATTGATTTGAATTGAAAACCAAAGATTGTTTTGAGGGTTCGGAAGCCACGTTACGAGGGGGGAAGGGTTTTACAGCACCCCCCTCGCCCGATTTGAAATCGGTCTCTACTAAACATTCGTGGGATTTTTCAAAGGATTTTATTTCAATGGACAATTAGCAAGTATCCGCAGGTATATCAAGTACTGAGGGGGGTGCATACATGTGCATGTGTACAAAGAGTGATGTGAGATAATGAATAAATGCAAGATGGTCAAAACTGGAAGGCCTTGTCACCGACCCACTCTCGAGCGCTCGGAAGTACTCCCGAGCGCTTGGGAGTACTACACTGTCTATCCTGCAAGTCACATTAGTACAACAGAATATGGCACTGAAACATAAACTAAAATGAACTTGAGCGTTAACAAATTCAAACATGCTACAGGCTCCACGGAGAACTAAGAAAAGTGGGGTCAAACCCTGTCATTCCTAGTCATGCATCCCTGCCTTTCTGAAAAGTGGTTTTGGAATTATAAAAGGTAAGAGGGGATGTATGAATAGACATGAAAGGGGAATACAAGAACTAAAGTGGAGGGGGGGGAGGACTTGAGTAAAATGACATGCTGCGACTCCCGAGCGCTCTAGAGCAGACTCGAGCGCTCGGGAGTGATCTACACTCCCAAACTGATCTCGATCAATTGACGCCTTGGTTTGACTTTCTAATGTGATGGATCTACCATCTTATTTTTGGATGCATGAAATTTTACCCTTTTTATCTACTAAAAAAAAAATGCTTTAGTATTATCTTCACATGAAAATGATTCTTATGATTTTGAAAACCAAATCAACTACTCCAACAACATTTCAGGGAAAATGCTTTTTACTTGAGATCCAACTCCATTCCCCCTGCATGTTAGTTTAAATGCTAAAAAAATGGGAAATGAGAACCGGCACCACTCTCGAGCGCTCCAGAATAGTCCCGAGCGCTTGGGAGTGTTGCCAGTGCTGCATGCATGGAAAACACTCGTGGCCCTTTGCTCTTGCTTTAACACTAAGGCTCTCCCATCTCACTTCCAATATTAAGGACTGGAGTGAGCTGGGAAGCCTCCCTCAGAAGGGAAGAAACAGCCCTGCTTTTGATTGACACCCAAGTGAGGGGCTTATACCTTTTGCTTGAAACTTTGCTCCTTGGAAGAGAGATTTAGAAGATGGGAAGGAGATGAAAACTTCAGGAGATCAGAAGCTAGTGATGATCTGAACCCCTTCCATCTTCTTGCTACCTTGGGTTTTTGGCTTGTTTTTGCCTTTGAAAATGGGAATTTTTGCTTGCAAAAGAGTGAGAGCTGGTTTTTCTGCTTTGAATTGCCAGAGAAGAGATCTAGAGAGAGAGTTCCCCCCCTTTTCTTCTGAGCTGAAGAAGGCTTTTTATAGGCAAAAATATAACATATGGTCTTATATTGGAAAATATTATTTGAAATCAAAATGAAATCTCAGCTCTGACTCATCTCTGACTGAGGTTGAGTGAGGTCCAAGGCTAAGACCCGTTCAAACGGCTGCAATGATGGCTGCATGGATAGTGGGGAAGCTTCAACATCCATTGGGCAGTACAAAAGTCTCGAGTGCTTGGGAGTGGTCTCGAGCGCTTGGGACTTGACTCTCGAGCGCTCGAGAATTGGCTGACCCATGGTTTTGGAAAATAGTCTAGAGCGCTTGGGATTGGTCCAAAGCGCTTGAAAGCTATTTTTGACATTTTATTTCTCTATTTAAAGTCCTTCAAGGAGCATTGTTCTATCGGTCCAAGGCTTATTTAATCCAATTTTCATCATCGGGGAGCCTCCGGGCCACGAATCAAGGAAATTCGAATCGTCCAAATTGGGGTGTCTACAACAACTTGATAACAAAATTCCTAGACAATAGGAGAAAACAAGAAGGAGGGACAAGGCATTTTGTGAATCCTGCAAAATCCAAGCTGGGGCATTTTTCGAAATCCATGGGTTGCCATCAGCAATCTGGGGCATGGTTTGTAGTAAAAATCCTCGTGTTTTGGCAAGACAAGATCAAAGAAAATCCTGAATGAGCATCACTTGATGGAGCTAAAACAATTTCAAAACCCCAATTGGGAAAATCATCAAAACTTGATTTTATCATGACAATTTCAAACGTCAATTGTGGGGCATGCTTGCCATTTTTCGAACCCTCAAGTAATCAAGCTACTCGTCAAGTCAAGTCAAACTCCTCGTCCAGTCAAAGTCATCACGGAGAGTCAGTCTTCTCATAAATGGTCTTTCTTGTCTTTTGAGTCATCCAAGCCTTGTCCAAATTCACGCAAGGTCATCTGTCTAGTCAAGTCATATTGATCTTGAGGTCCCAACTCGTGAGAGAAATTCCAATACATAAAAGGACCTGCACTTGCATTCATGATAAAACTGGTTGCCGAAACTATCAGTGGAATCAAAGAAAAGAATCAGAACTGAGATCTGTCACTAGGGCATGCGCATCAGGCCAATATCATCGATCATAGCAAGCACATCAAGACTGGGGCCTGAATACTCAAAACTCAACCCTTGATCAAAGTCAAATTCAAACCAACTCCAGCTCTGGATCCAGCCCAAACCCAATTTCCATCCAAAGACAAACTCCATCCCAAATCCCAAGGTCCTAAAATACTATCCCGCTGGTCAAAAACAGTAAAGCAGAAAGGGTACTCGGACATGTCCTTTGTTTTTCAAAAATAAAAATAAAAATCATCATCGTTGTCAAAAGTCAAAACAAGGGTCTCACTTTCTAACCTCGACCTCTTATGGTCGTCATCATCTATCATATTTGTCAAAACGACTGCTCGACTTCTGCCATAGATTGGCATCGTCCTGAGGGACACCTTTCAATCATCTTCTGCCATAGATTTGGCATTGTCCTCTTGGACATCTTTCAATCAATTTCTGCCATAGATTTGGCACCGTCCTGAGGGACACCTTTCAATCATCTTCTGCCACAGATTTGGCATTGTCCTCTTGGACATCTTTCAATCAATTTCTGCCATAGATTTGCATCGTCCTGAGGGACATCTTTCAATCATCTGCTGCCATAGATTTGGCATTGTCCTGAGGGACACCTTTCAATCGTCTTCTGCCATAGATTTGGCATTGTCCTCTTGGACATCATTCAATCATCTTCCGCCATAGATTTGGCACCGTCCTGAGGGACATCTTTCAATCAACTTCTGCCATGGATTTGGCATCTTGTCGATTATTTGCTTGCTTGTTTTCACGCCTGCTACAGCATGCATGTTTGCATTTGCCCCAAAGAACTACGCTGGTCCGATCCCTGCAAACGGGGTACGTAGGCAGCTCGAACGAGCACGACCTCATGTTTCGAATGCTTGTACATCTTTACTTGCATTTGATTTTGAATTAAGGATTTAGTAGGGCTCGAATTGGGCTGTGTCAATCTTTGGATGTCACTCGTATCCAGACATGATACCGAGCGCCGTCCAAAGAGGGGCAACTGTAGACACCCCAATTTGGACCTATTAATTATCCTTAATTTGTGGCCTTGAGACTCCCCGATGATGAAACGGAATCAAAACAGGCCTTGGACGAACTTGGACGATGCTTCATGGACTTTTTCAAAACCAAAATCCTCTTTTTTCTGACACCCTGAGGGTAAAATTGGCACACATTTCAGCATATAAAATAACTTTGAATGAGACCAATTGGGTTAGAAAGAGGACTTAACGAGCTTTCCAACGCTTCGAAAAACACCCAAAACCAAGTTCGGGAGTGTCCGTGGCACCCTTCTGAAGTTGGGCAGACACTCCCATGCGCTCGAGACCACTCTAGAGCGCTCGAGAGTGCCACTCCCAAGCGCTCGAGACCACTCTGGAGCGCTTGGGAGTGCTGACAGACCAATGCATGTTGAGCTTGGCCTTTGACCATGGCTTTTCAGGCATTTTAGTCCGTTCAACGTTCAAACCTGAATACAGCAGAGGCATGCCTGAGCCAGCAGAGCATCTAATCATGCCTTTCTCCTGCCAAAACATTTTCTTTTCATTTTTTATTTGATTTTCAAGTCAAAACCCCAATTTTTCACTCCCCTATATATACCCTCATGTTCTACCACACAAAGGCCCACGAAATTTCAGTCTCTCCCTCCCCCTTTTGCTGCCAAAAAAACCAGCCTCTAAACTTCTCTCTCAACTCTTTCAAAACAACCTCCATTTTCTAAGAAAAATCTCCAAATTCTCAAGGAAAATCTCTAAGAGAAGTGGAGGCCTAAATTCCCTCTTCTTAAACTGTTTTCTAACCATTTTCAAGCTCCAACGTCAGTCCAAGAAGCCAAGTTCAAAGTCAAGCAAAGGTATAAAGGCTCACTTTATACTTCGAAATTTACTATTTTTCAAACTTCTGAGGGGGATCAAGGGCTCATGCCAGTTTCTCATACTGGTTGTGAGCTCATTTGATCTTAGTTTAACTACAAGAGCAAAGGGGCATGAATGTGTTTTTTGTACTAATCTTACTGGAGGCATTCCCGAGCGCTCGGGACTACTCTAGAGCGCTCGAGAGTGGCTCCAGTCCATTTTTCCCTCTTTTAAGCGTTTAAATGGATATGCATGGGGAGTGGAGTGTGTTTTAAAACAGTTTAACTCTTTTGAGGTGTGTTGGTACAGACAATCTTCCTTTTTTGAGAAAAATAAGGAAAATCATTTTTATTTAAAGACATGCAGAAGAGTTTTGTTCAGAACTAAAAAGGAAATATTTTCATACTTCAAAAATGCAAGATCTAGTGTACCAACATACTACAATGAGGGCATTATTTGGTTGAAATCACTTCTGGGGTGTAGATCACTCCCAAGCGCTCAAGATCGCTTCCAAGTGCTCGGGAGTGTCTGCTTGCAACCTCAGTCAATCTTTCTTCCAGTTTGGCCATTCTACTGTCTCTGGATGTCCATGCATGCATCCCTTCTTGTCTCGTATAACTGTTAAATCACTTTTTATAAAGGCAAGGACGCATGGCTTGGGAGAATGGGATCTGATCTCAGTCTATCATGTCCTCTATTGAGCCTATAATGTGTTTAAGATTATTTCAGTTTATATTTTCAGCATTGTATTCTGTCGTACTAACAAAGCTTGCAGGATTGGGTATTAACACTCCCAAGCGCTCGGGACCACTCCCGAGCGCTCGAGAGTGAATCTAGTGACAGGATTTCATTTTATCATAACTTGTATATCTTGCATGGCCATTCTTCATCACCCTCTGTACATATGCACATGCATGCACTCCTTACGTGTCATAACTGTGGATACTTGCTAGCTGGTTTAATGAAACAAAATCCCTTTGAAAAATCCCGCAAACGTTTAGTGGAGACCGACATTGCGTCGGGCGAGGGGGGTGCCGTAAAACCCTTCCCCCCTCGTAACGTGGCTTCCGAACCCATTTCAAATCTCTGGTTTTCAATTCAAATCAATCATTTTCAATCAAAATGGTTTCTCAGGTGGCGAACCATAAATCCGGGTGGCGACTCTTCAAAGTTTTCAAATTGATTCTAAAACGTGGCGTTTCTTTTCGGGCCGCTCCTAAACCACCCGGGGCTATGGTAGCCCACAGTGGCGACTCTGCTGGGGATGTGATTTAATTAATACTTGAGAAAAATCGGTACATTGATAAAATGGCCCGATTTCCTTAAGCATTAATTAAATTAGTGAGCCAAACTTGAAAAACATTTGTGGGATTTTCAAAGTTATTTTGTTTCATTGTCTATTTCTTGTGTATATATCTTGTGCAACTCCGCTGTTGTGTTTCGGCAATCCTACCCGGCTTGCCGGTGATGGGAAATCCCGGAATGCTCAGCAACCCTCGACTATGATGAGTCATACCTGCCATTTGTACCGTTGTTGGGTGTACGCTCGATAATCGGGAGGCATACCTTGACTCTAGTCTGGGGAACCCTTTTCTAAACCAAAACCTGGCCTCTATACATGTGTAGAAAGCAATAGAACCATCCAAATTAGGACAAGGACCCGCAAAGAAGGGCTATGTGCTATATCCTGCCTACACGTTACTGCTTTCTGCATCTCACCATGCATCTCATCCATTTCATGCCATCATGCTGTCGATCTATTCAATTTCAAGTCATGTCTTCTTAAGCTTGCTTGCGCGGTCTGTAGAAGGTTGCTGAGACCCGATGAAGAGTCGTGCACCCCAGTGTACGTTGTCTAAACTATATGAGTCCTTAGAGCAATGAGACTTTGGGAAATCAAAATATGCTAAGTCCTTGACTAATGCCTAATCGAAAATTCAACAGAGAATAAGGAATAACGTGGAAACGACGCCGTGATGTCACTTTACTTACACCACTTTGGCTAATGGCACCATGCCACTGACACCACTCTGGTTGTGGTTTCACGTCGTCTATACTAAGCTATTCCGAGTTCAAAATTGAAACTTCGAATGAGGACTAGTTGAATACTTAGTTCTTTTGACATCTCTTAGAACTTGTTGTTCTAAACACAGGATACATCCTAAAAGAAATTCTGAGGGATGAGGCAACCTTCGAAGGTGGCTTCCGAACCCATTTCAAATCTCTGGTTTTCAATTCAAATCAATCATTTTCAATCAAAACGGTTTCTCGGGTGGCGAACCATAAATCCGGGTGGCGACTCTTCAAATTTTTCAAATCGATTCTAAAACGTGGCGTTTCTTTTCGGGCCGCTCCGAAACCACCCGGGGCTGTGGTAGCCCACAGGCATGTATTAGTCTTATGTTGAATTTTCTGGTTATGGCTCGCATGTCCCCAGCAAAGTCGCCAGAAAACTGTAGACACCTCCCGGACGGGGCATCGCCATACAGTTTGATATCGTTTGTTTTGCTCGTTTGGTTTCTTGCTTCATAAACCAAGATCACGGACATTCCCATGGCTAGGAACATCGCCACGTGATAGCGGTCATCATCAAAACAGAGTCGCCACCCAGTTTCTTAAAACTAGGAAAATAGACAGAGATTCTGGATACGGAAGCCAAAGGTACAGTAAGAGGAAGGTGTTAGGCACCTGTAGACACCCCAATTTGGACAATTCGAATTTCCTTGATTCGTGGCCCGGAGGCTCCCCGATGATGAGTATGGGATCGAACAGGCCTTAGACCGATGGAACGATGCTCCTTGAAGGCTTTAAATGGGAAATAAAATGGTAAAAATCATTTTCAAGCGCTCTGGATCAATCCCAAGCGCTCTAAACCATTTTCAAAACTTGGGATCTAACCAACTCTCGAGCGCTCGAGAGTGATGTCCCAAGCGCTCGGGACCACTCCCAAGCGCTCGAGACCCTTGTGTTGGCCAATGGATGATGGAGCTCCTCCACTATCCATGCAATCATCATTTCAGCCGTTCTTGGCTGGTCTTTGCCTCCAAGTACACTCTATCTCAGTCAGAGGGGGTCAGGGCTGAGATCTCATTTGATTTCAAATCACATTTTTTTTCAATTTAAACCCTAGGCTATCTTGCCTATATAAAGGGCTGGAGTTCAGCACAGAAAGGGAAAAAGGAAATCTCTCTCTAGAAACCCTCTGACTGTCCAGAAGAAACCATCTTTCCACTTCCTTTGAAAAGGTTTTGATTCTCAAGAGAAAAACAACCAAAAAACTCAAAGACACCAAGGCATGCAGGAAGATCAGATCATTCTTAGGTCTTGATCTTCCAAACTTTTCTTCTCTCATTCTCCTCTCCAAGCCTTCTTCAAAGTGCAAAATTCCAAAGAAAAGGTATAAGTTTCAACCTTAACTTTAACCAAAAGCAGGGCTGTCTTTCCCTTCTGAGGGAGGCTTCCCAGCTCACTCCAGTCCTCAATACTGAGAGTGTGACGGGAAGACCTTAGCATCAAGGCAAGAGCAAAGGGTCATGAATGTTTTCCATTCATGCAGCACTGGAAACACTCCCGAGCGCTCGGGACAATTCTGGAGCGCTCGAGAGTGATGCCAGTCCCATCTTCTTACTTTTTCCAGCGTTTGAATTATCATGCAGGGAGATAGAGACAGGTCTCAAGCAAGAGGAGCTTTCTTAAGTGTTTTGATGTATCGATCTGATTTTCAAAGGAAAAAAAAAATATCGTTTTCATACGAAAGAAACGCAAAGACATTTTCTTTAGTAGACCTAAAGGAAAAACCCTTTGCATGCAAGATAAAAATGTAGATCTGTCACATCAAAACACTGGAGCAAGAGCTCTTGTTGGTTGAAATTAGTCTGGGAGTGTGGATCACTCCCGAGCGCTCGAGTCTACTCCAGAGCGCTCGGGAGTTGTCTGCATGTCATCTTATCCAAGTCTCCTTCCTTTTTATCTCTTGTACTGCTCCTGCATGCCTTGCATGTGACCCTTCTGTATTTCGAACTGTAAAACTACTTCTCTCAAAAGCAAAGATGCATGGTTTAATAAAAATGGGGGCTGATCCTAATCTGTCAAGTTCTTTGTTGGGCTTGTACCACGCTTGGAATCACTTCACCTTGCACATTAGGCATAGTATCTTGGTATATTCTGTTGTACTAACAAAGTTTGCAGGATGGACATGCAGCAGTCCCAAGCGCCGAGCGCTCGAGAGTTGAATCAGTGACAGGGTTTACCAGCTACAATCATCTTGCATTCCTTCATCATTTTCCATCCACACTACTCACAAGCACATGCATGCACTGCACTATTTGTTATTTCTGTAAATACATGCTAGCTGTTCACTGAAACAAAATCTTTTGAAAAATCCCACAAATGTTTAGTAAAGACCGATCCCGCGTCGGGCGAGGGGGGTGCCGTAAAACCCTTCCCCCTTCGTAACATGGCTTCCGAACCCTCAAGCGAATCTCTAGTTTTCAATTCAAATCGATCATTTTCCAAATAAAACGGTTTCTCGGGTGGCGAACCACAAATCCGGGTGGCGACTCTTCAAAACATTCTTCAAAGTCGATCCTAAAAAGAGGCGCTTCTTTTATGGGCCGCCCCGATTCAAACCCCGGGGTTGTGGTAGCCCACAGTGGCGACTCCGCTGGGGACGTTTAATTGATACTTAAGAAAAAGTTGGTTTGTTGATAAAACGGCCCGCTTTTCTTGAATATCAATTAAACTTATGAGCCAAGCTTGAAAAACGTTTGTGGCATTTTCAAAATTGTTTTGTTTCTTTTTTCTATTCTTTGTATATATCTTGTTCAGCCCCGCTGTTGCATTTCGGCAATCTTGCCCGGCTTCCCGGTGACAAGGAATCCCGGAATGCTCAGCAACCCCCGACCGTGATGAGTCATCCCTACCGTTTGTACCATTATTGGGTGCACGCTCAATAATGGGAGGTATACTTTGACTCTAGTCCGGGGAACCCTCTTCAAACCAAAACTGGCCTTTGTACATGTTTAGCACGCCGTAGAACCTTCCAAACTAGGACAGGAACCTACAGGGCAGGATTACGTGCTACAGTCTGTTTACGTGCTGCATTGCATTTTTGCATTTTTATGCCGTCAGCCACGATGCTCAGGACTCGCTCGCGCGGTCTTCGGAAGGTTGCCGAAGCCCGATGAAGAGTCGTGCACCCCGGTGTACGTTATCTAAATTACATAAAATCCTTAAGAACAAGGAGACTTCGGGAAATCAGTGCATATTAAGCCTTTGACTAATAGCTAATTGAAAATTCAACAAAGAACAAGGAATAGCAAGGAAACGATGTCGTGATGCCCACACCACCCAGGTTACAGTGCAAAGTCACTTACACCACTTAGGCTAATGGCACCATGCTACTGACGCCGCTTTGGTTATGGTATCACGCTGTCTATACTAAGCTATTTCAAGTTCAAAATTGAAATTTCAAGTAGAGAATTAGTCGAATACTTAGTCTGTTTTGGGCATCCCTTAGAATCTGGTGTTCCAAATAAAGGATACACTTCAAAAGAAAACCTGAGGATCAAGGCAACCTCCCGTAAGTCAATCCTTTTAGAAACTAAGAGTCGGTGACGATGGTGACAATGACGGCGCACTCATTTTCTAAAAACATCCATAAATTTTCATAAGAATGCAAACAGGGGATCGCGTCTGAGCAAGGTTTTTGCCTTGCTGTCAGTTCTAAGCTATTGGGCCGAAGAAGAAGAGCACCATACCCTCCTGGACCAGACCCTTGGGACAGAGATTGGAGCGCCTCCAACTGCAAGCAGCCTCCATCAGTGCATCAGATTTGGGGGTCGGAATGGATCTTTTGATCGGAACCCTGAACCCGAATCTGAACCCCGGTCCAAACCCAAACAGGGGCAATCCGAACCCAAATACTGGTAATCCCAATCCCAACCCGAATCCAAATCCAAACGGGGGCGAGCCAAACCCGAATCCGAATCCCACCCCCAATCCGCAGCCAAACCCTAACCCGAACCCGGGGAACAGAAATGGAGAAATGGCTCAAATTAGAGAAGACATTCAACGCCTGGGCGAACGAACTGATAACCAAATTGCCCAACTCATGATGATGATCACTGGAGTTGCACGACGCCTTCCACCACAGGCCCAGAATCCGGTCCCTAACCCAATTCCTATCCCTAACCCAAATGCAATTCCTAACCCAATTCCTATCCCAAACCCAAATCCGAATCCCCACCTGAATTTCAACCCTAACCCTAACCCGAATCCAAACCAGGAGCAGCTGGTCTTTGATTTGGAAACCCCGCAAAATCCCGAAATGGCGGCAGTATTGGCGAAGCTTACCCAGCTGGAGGAATCTGTGGCAACAAATGAGAAAATAGCATCAACCGGCTTTGACATTAATAAGCTTTGTCTGTTTCCCAACGCGAAGCTTCCAGAAAAGTTCAGGCCAATCGACTTTGCCAAGTTCGACGGAACAGGAGATCCAAAGGCGCACCTGACGGGATACATTGGAGCATTGTCCATGTGGGGAGTTGAGAAGGACGCTATGGCACAGATGTTCTCACAGACTTTGGTGGGACATGCACTGCACTGGTTCACTTCGTTGGATGAGAGAAAGAAGCGTTCCTGGGAGGACATATGCGCGGCTTTTGTGGCGCAGTACGACTACAACATCCAGTTGGAAGTAACCACCCGTGAGCTCGAGTCAACGAAGATGGAAGCAAAAGAGGCTTTCGCGGACTTTGTGAAGAGATGGAGGGGAAAAGCAGCACAAATGAAAGATAGGCCGAGCGACCGGGATCAAATCAGGATGATTGTCCGTAACCTTCAACCCAATCTCGCCAGGCACATGGTTATGGCCCAAGCAAGTTCAGATTTTAAAACATTCTTCGATACAGGCTTAGCCGTCGAAGAAGCAGTTCAGTTGGGAATCCTCGACAAGCCCGAGCCCGCTCCTAAACCCAAAAAGGTATACTCCGGGAACAGCAACGCCCTCTTTGGCAACTCGAATTTCACCAACCTTCCCAACACCTCCACAAATACAGCCCAAGCCGAGCCGGTTAACCAAATAGCCACATTGCATCACCAGCAGACGTACTCAGCCCAGACTTTGCTCAATTCTCGGACCGCTCTCGGGTACTCGAGAAATTGGTCGAGAGCGGCACCCTCAACACTTACCCCTACTCTCTTACCTCAAAAGCTACCCCGTCCCACAATCCTAATGCTTACTGTGCCTATCATCGTAACGTAGGCCATCTTATCGACAACCGCTTCGTCTTCGCCATGCAATCCAAGACCCTGATAGACAACAAAACCCTCCTTATGCCCCCAAAAGCCAAACACTGTCTCTAACCCGCTCCCAAAGCATTCGAATCCCCGCACCAACCTTATCTCCACAAGCCAACCCTTTAACCCTAGCCTTTACATCATTCCTGATTCTCAACCCAAGCCAACCGTTGAGTTGCCTGTTGAAGATACTGTCTGCGCACTAGAAACAGTGGAATGGGACTTTCAGATAAGGTGGGAAGACCTGGTACAAGATTTCTTGGCGGTAGAAGAAAGAGCTCTTATCACTGGAACATGGCCTGTGGCACTTGATGCGCAGCAAGTTGAAGAATTGGAACAAGGAGAATGGAGGCAGGATTGGGAGGAGATAATGGTTGATCCTTTGGATGGGTACTCTCTGTTTGCTCTGTTCTGGGAACCTGAACCGGTTAGAGAAGAGGATGAATGGGAATGGGAGCCTCACTGGATAGATGACTCTGACCCCCTAGATGAAACATCATTGGTGTATCTCTTTCAAGAAGAAGGGGAGGTGGTAGAAAAGGTGGATCTGATGAACCCCCGCATGCTCTCAGGGCTCAATGCCAGGACCATTGTCAACCTCACTCGAAACTCCGATGCTCTGGAGCGCGCCACGGATTATTATTTCTGTCCCCAGGAATACATCATCGAGGAGTTCTTTTCCAAACCCATGGTTCGAATCCCTGATGAGCCCGACGTTTGTGTATTGGACCCTGAAGACCTCTGGGGAAAAGCTAAATTGGTAAACATATGGATGGACGGTGAAGAGTTAACCGTTAACAAGGCCATGATAGAGGAGGGTTCGATTCAGCATGATAACAACAACCACAGCAACAATGACAACTTCTGAAATTCCTTGGAGGAAGAGAACATATGGAAGGCCTTGGAAATGGAAGCTCTCAACGAGACTTTAGAGAAGACAGCAATTGACAAGGGGAAGCGTAAGGCAGATGATTACGATCTAGACTTCTCTGATTTCTGGGAAGGTACCTGGTGGGAGCCAATCCCCAAAACGGTTAGTAACCTTACCAGAAGTGGAAGGGTCTACCAGCCCACCAACCTCCAACAGGGTAGCTCATCCCGAGTCCCTCCACCGCAGCAGAACACCCCTGTCAACCCCGCAAGTCTGAACATCCCCACTCCCCAAGCTCCACAAAATAACCCTCCTAGCTCCACTAAAACTGACCCACCTACCCAGCCCAAATTGTCCATTGACCTCAACTCATTCCCTGAACCTGATCCGGAAGCCTCCACTGATCCTATCGTCCGTCAACTTCAGGAAACTCCCGCCCGCATGTCTATGTGGGGAGTGTTAGCTGCCTCTCGTGAGCACCGCCGCAGGTTGGTCAATACTCTCTCCAGACTTGAGGTCCCCTCTGATATCGGCCCAGAAGCTCTCATCGCTCTCATAACCCCGAACTTCACCTAGCACACCTTATCCTTCACCGAGAAAGATCTGCCGCCTGAGGGACCTGACCACAACAAGCCCCTTCACATCACCATGAAGTGCCTCGGAAAGTGGGTTCCCGCAATCCTTGTTGATAATGGCTCCGCTATTAACGTGTGTCCACTCCGCACTGCTTATTGCTAGGGCTTTAAGAACAAAGACTTTGCGCCATCGAATTTGGGTGTTTGCGCTTATGATAATACGCGCCGAGATGTTTTGGGGACGATCAATTTGGAGTTGGCAACTGGTAAGTTCAAAACCACCGTCGAATTCTGCGTGCTGGAAATTCCTGCATCCTTCAATCTCCTATTGGGAAGGCCTTGGCTACATCGTCCGGATGTTATGGGTGTACCCTCAACATTGCACCAGAAACTGATCTTGGGTTTGGACTCTGGAACCCTCATCATTCATGGAGGCTCAGGCATTCGCCCCCACTCCGAGGACAATTCCCCGCTGCTTGAGATTATGCATGGAGAGGAAGATGTTGCCATGGGAGGCTTTGCTGTCATGACTTCGAAGGTGTGTACTATCCGAGCTGAGGACGGCTTCTTGGTAAGCTCCGCAGCATTGGAAATTATGAAAAGGATGAAGTATCTGCCGGGCATGGGCTTGGGACTTTACGCTCAAGGTGTCCCCGAATTCCCTGACTTCCCTGGAAGTAACGAACGTTTTGGTCTAGGCTATGATGCCAAGAAGAGTGATCCAGCAAAGAAGCGGCGCGATCATGCCCGATCCCACGCAATTGAGATGAAGTCGAAGGGGAAAGAACCACTGTACCAAGGAGAACCTGAACCATTTGTGGACATCGAGACTAAAAAGAAGTATCCTGGTTTCGAAATCTTTGCCAATGACACTTGGGAGAGTGATGAAGAGGTTCCAAAGGTGGAAGAATTGTCTGAGGCACTCGACTGGCTGGAAGCTTTTGGTTTGGGCAGTCTCCAACTTCTGTTCGAGGGCGAGGATCCGGAGGGTATGGTCGAAGATGCTGCTGTACTTGCGCTTGGAGATGAAGAAGAGATTGAAGACCCTTCCAAGCTCATTGTCGAGGGTATAGGCACTTATGACAATTGCACTTTCATTCCACATGTAACTCGCACTCACAGCACTTGCACTGAGTCTGAGTCTGACACTGACTCGTCGTCTAGCACGGAGTCGGAGTTTGTGCCTATCGGCCCTCCACGTCGTAGCTTTCATTTTGAGTTCGAGTCAACCGCTGTATTCCCCCCGTCTGCTGAAATGGTTAATGAAATGAATGACGTTTTCGCTTACTTGCCGATTTTTGAAATAAATTATCTAGATCCCGATGATGGAGGAATAGATCTCGATGGGGACATTCCCAAGGAGATCCGTTCCCTTATCGATCACGAAAATGAAAGGCATGCTCAGCCTTTAAAAGAAGAAATAATCTCAATAAACTTGAGTGATGAGGATGACCCTCGATTGGTTCAGGTAGGTTCCGGGCTGTCTCCCACTGAGCTTCAAGAGCTCACAGATTTGTTAAAAGAATTCAAAGAAGTTTTTGCTTGGTCCCACGCAGACATGCCCGGAATCGACCCAGAAATAGTCGAGCACAGAATCCCCCTCTACCCTGATGCAAAGCCCGTTAAGCAAAAACTAAGAAAAATGCGGCCTGATTGGGTTTTAAAGATAAAGGAAGAACTCACGAAACAAATCGACGCCGGTTTTCTAATTGTAACGGAGTACCCCACTTGGGTAGCCAACATCGTTCCTGTCCCCAAAAAGGACGGAAAGATCAGAGTGTGTGTCGATTTCAGAGATTTAAACAAAGCGAGCCCTAAGGATGATTTTCCATTGCCGCACATAGATGTACTTGTTGATAATACCGCAGGGCACGCTCTATTATCCTTCATGGACGGCTTCTCAGGGTACAATCAGATTCTCCTAGCTCCAGAAGACAGAGAAAAGACCACGTTCATCACTGAGTGGGGGACATATTGCTATCGGGTCATGCCGTTTGGGGTTGAAGAACGCCGGTCCTACGTATCAAAGGGGTGCTACCACGCTGTTGCATGATATGATTCACAAGGAGGTCGAGGTTTACGTTGATGACATGATAGTGAAGGGAAAAGAGCGAAAGGATCATCTACCAGCGTTGAGGAAATTCTTTGAAAGGATTCGAAAGTACAGAATGCGACTCAATCCGCAGAAGTGCACGTTCGGGGTCACGGCCGGAAAGATGCTTGGATTCATGATCACGACCAGGGGGATCGAGGTGGATCCTTCTAAAATCAAAGCCATTCTCGAGATGGAGCCGCCTCAATCCGAGAAGGAAGTCCGGTGTTTTTTGGGAAAGATTCAGTTTATCAGTCGATTCATCGCTAAGCTGACTCTAACCTGCGAACCGTTATTTCGTCTGCTTAAGAAGGATGTGAGATTCGAGTGGAGCGATAGGTGTCAAAAGGCTTTTGAAGCAATCCGAACCTACCTACAGAATCCGCCGATCTTGATGCCACCTATTCCAGGAAAACCTTTGATCCTATACTTGTCTATCACGCCCTCATCCATGGGGTGCATGTTAGCACAAGAGGGAGAAGATGGGGTTGAAAGGGCAATCTACTACCTGAGCAAGAAAATGGTCGGAAGCGAAGAGCGATACATTTCATTAGAGAAGACGTGCTGGGCACTCGTTTGGGTCACAAGGAAATTGAGACACTACATGCTTCCTGTTACTTCGGTGATATTGATTTCTCGGATGGACCCCTCAAATATCTATTCGAGAAGCACTTACTGCAAGTTAGCACGTTGGTTGCTCTTATTGGCCGAGTTCAAATCAAGTATGTCACACGCAAGTCAGTGAAAGGAAGAGCGGCAGAGTTCTTGGCAGGTCGCCCGATCGAGGGTCCAGAACACAGAGTTTCATTTCCCGACGAAGATGTAATGACTGCGATTGCGACGAAACATGGATGTTGTATTTCGACGGCGCAAACCAGAAGGGTTTTGGAATTGGCATCCTGCTAGTCTCACCTGAGGGGTCGCATATTCCCCTGGCCTTCAAATTGAACTTCGAAGTCACGAATAATGAGGCAGAGTATGAAGCATGTATCGTGGCAATGGAAGCCGCGCTTGAAATTGGAGTCAAAATACTGGAAGTCGTTGGGGATTCTAACTTGGTCGTGTCACAAGCAAACAGGGAATGGAGAGTTAGGGACGAAAAGATGAAACCGTATCATCAGCAACTCGATGAATTTCCAGAAAGTGACTTTCACGCATGTACCTAGGATGAAGAATCGCTTCGCAGACGCGCTTGCTACTTTGGCATCTATGTTGGAACTTCCGATCGGAGTGAAGTTAAGGCCTGTTATGATCGAGCAAAGAGGAAAGCGTGTGTACGATTATGTCATGAACATCGATGAACTGGACGATGGACTCCCGTGGTTCCACGACATTTGGAATTTCGTTGAAAAAGGAGAATTCCCCGCAGATTCAACCAAGAAGGACCGGATCGCATTGCAACGATTGGCATCTCAATACATTATCTGTGGTGGAAAATTGTACCGGCGATCTCCGTGCGGAGTCCACAAGTTGTGTATTCATGGTGATGATACGAAAGCAGTGATGGAGGAAGTTCATGAGGGAGTTTGTGGACCTCACATGAATGGGATGATGCTGGCAAAGAAAGTTCTGAGGTTGGGTTACTATTGGTCGACTATGGAGACAGATTGCATCGAGTATGTGCTCGATGTCATAAGTGCCAGACTCATGCTAATCTCATCCACGTCCCGCCCTCGGAATTACACCCAATGGCAACGCCATGGCCATTCTCCGCCTGGGGCATTGACGTCATCGGGAGGATCACGCCTGCAGCTTCTAACGGTCACAGGTTCATCTTGGTAGCGGTCGATTATTTCACCAAGTGGGTTGAAGCGGCTTCGTACAAGACTTTGACAGCGGTTCAAGTAGCTCATTTCATCAGGCAGAACATCATTTATCGGTATGGAGTACCTCAAGCCTTCGTATCTGATAATGGTGTTCACTTCAAAGGAAAAGTTCTAGAGCTCTTCGATGAATTCAAGATTCAAGTGCATCACTCAACCACTTACCGCCCGCAGACGAATGGGGCGGTCGAAGCAGCCAACAAAACCATCAAGTCGATTCTTGAGAGGACTGTCGAATCAGCTAGGGATTGGCATGAACAGCGACCACTAGCTTTATGGGGATACCGGACGTCTATTCGCACACCGACGGGGGCAACACCCTATTCTTTGGTGTACGGTATGGAAGCCGTTTTCCCTATCGAGCTAGAAGTTCCATCGCTAAGGGTCATGGCTGAGCAAGGAATAGATGAGGCTGAATGGATCAGTCGAAGGTTCGAAGAACTCATGTTATTTGACGAAAGGAGGCTGCGAGCATTGTATCACATTCAGGGCTATCAGCGAAGAATCGCCCGAGCATTCAACAAGAAAGCGAAGTCGAGGGACCTGCAAGAGGGGGACATGGTAGTCAAAGAAATCCGTGCTCCAATCTTTGATTTACGGGGGAAGTTCCGACCAAAGTGGGCCGGGCCGTACATCATCAAGTCGATCCTTTCCGGAGGAGCAGCTTCAATCATCGATCTGGACGGCAACGAATTCTCGAATCTTGTCAATTTGGACCAACTCAAACGATATTACCCTGAGAGAGCTCATTGGGCCGAAAGCAAAGGCGGGCGGTACCAGGCAAAAATTAGAGCAAGCCTGCTAGGTCGAAAACCCGCAAGGGCGGCCTAGGCAAAAGTAAAGGCAAAAAGTTGAAAAAGAGCTCGTTAGGCCGAAAACCCGAAAGGGCGGTTCTAGGCAAAATTTAGAGCATAAAAAGGAGAGTGTCAATACCCGAGCGAACCCTAGCCCGAACTACGTATGGGCCTGATTCCCCTTCCCTAAGGGATACGTAGGCAATCTCACTCTGAGGTTCGGTCCTAAATCACAAAAATTCAATTCCAAATTGACAAGTCAAAATGCTTTCTTTTGAGGTGCGCGCGATCAATGAACCGAAAAGGGGGAAACCCTTAATCAGTCAATTTTATTCAGATTACTTCTTTATTACAAGCTGAGCATGGAAACGGAAAACGCACATCGAGAACTAACTTTTGTTTCAAAAAAAAAAAAAACCGGCAAAGTAAGCAATCAACCCATTCTTGCTTCCACATCCCTCCTTAGCCACTTGCGATACCTTCCGGTCGTAGCAATTGAGAAAAGTGGGTCATTCGGCTCAGTCCTACGAGCCTCCCATGTTCGAACATAACTACGAAGGCCCGGAATGGTGAAGGGAGGGAGACGAAGCACTTCAGATCCTTGCGGCGGCACTTCTTGACTAAGTCCGAGCTGACGAAGGATGCAGAAAGGCGAGTAGAAAGTAAAGCCTGCCAAGCCAGCCATAAACACGTGCATTGAGCCCATGTTGCTCACAGTCATCACAGGGAGCCTCAGCCAATGGCACCGCCAAGCAATATCATCTTCCTCTGCAGACGCGAGGAAATCAGCCCAGTCATCTTCACTGCTATACATCACCTGGAAAGGACGGTTCCATCCACTCGCTCGATACCACCAGTCATTCGCCGGCGGTGTCAGCAAACCCAACTTATCACAGAGCCACATCTATCCAAAAGAGAGAAAACAAGCAAGGAGCCAGATAAAGCCTAAACTGAGTGATGAGGTAAAATGAACGTGAGAAATAGAAAAGGAGAGCCGAGTGAGGTCCCTAACCTGCAGCAATAGCGGGCTACCACAAAACGCGACCGGCACGAACAACATCCAACCCCATCAAGGTTTCCGCAAGGACCAAAGGCGCAACGCGTCTCTGCGAGCCTCGACCGAGCAAAGAACTCCCACCAACAGAGAACCAGCGATGATGGCACCAGGAAAGCGCTAGGAAGGCAAATGCAGCGGTCATTATCCGACGACCTTGATGCTCAAAATCCGTCAAGTCTCCAGGTGGACTGAATTTCTCGTACAGCTGCACGATGTTGATGGCATTGCCCCGGGTCAAGAACTCAGCAACGTTCCCACTGACACCCAGTTTGGCTTTTAGGATGTTCTTCATACTCTCCCTAAGCATCAGAACAATTGGCTCGGCGGAGTCATGGCTGCCAAGATAGGCGTGAAATTCCTCGACGGTGGGACATAGCTCTTGTGAACCGAAGCGAAAGACATGCACTTCGGGATCCCAAAAGCGTGCCGTCGCATGCAGCAAGACAGGACGGATAGCAATCTCGCGGAGATACTTCAAGGCGTGGAGGCGATGCCCTCGGAAGTTCAGCCAATCGATGCCATCAAGGCTGTCCAACCAAGGGCGGAGCAAGGCTTGGTTCAACAAAGCCATGAGAAATGGGATTTTTGAAAGATGGATGATGGAATGAGGTGTGAGTACTTACCAAAGTGAGTCTGGTATTTATAGAAGCTTAGGGGAGACATCACCACTTCCCCACCAGCCTTGAAACTCTTCATTTCCAAAACCCTTTTGGAATTCAAACTTTGGAAAGCTTGAAAAAGCTTTGGAAAAGCACTAGACTTGCTTTGGGAAGCCACTGACCCCTGGGAAGCAGCATAGGGCAAGTTACAAGGTGTATGGGAAAGGTGCATGCAGGAGAAAACAACATGCTAGAGCTAGAAACCATCTTGGAAAATAACACAGATCTGCAAACCACAGAAGTCTCGAGCGCTCGAGACTTAACTCCCAAGCGCTCGACAATACTCTCGAGCGCTCGAGAGTTCTGCTGTATTGACAGCAAGTTTTGCTCTCTGGTTTTGAGTCTCAAGATAACACCTCAAGCTCTATTCCTCCTATGCAACAAATTCCAGTCTGTTCTTGAGGGGATGCAGCATGTCTAGTTGTCCATTTGTCTCAATAGTCAAACTTATTCCTTGAAAAGTCCCAAAATTTTAATAGTTTCCTTCCCGTCGACGTGTCAAAGATCGTGTCGAGAGCATTTGTCCAATTCCAATGGTGTACGCATGTCTTAATACATGATAGTGACTTTGTGGAATAGTCAAACGCACGCCAAAGCTCACGAAATCAACTTCCACCTCCCAACGTCCCTATTTCACTAATTGTAGTGGCGTTAGAGGCATGCCCTCGGAATAAGTGCTCTCGTGTCCCATTCCCGTGTCCTGTCTCGGTTAAGTGTAGTTGTTATTTGCCTTAGTGCTTGCGTATTCCACGTTGAGGGCGTTCTTGTCATTCGAAGACAATTTCTATGAGTCGAGTCGATTATGTCAAGTTTTATCCCGTTTTAAGAGTATCGATCGAAATTCGCGTGCTCTTTACTTTCTTTCAAAGGTAGACAAACATATTTCATAAAATACAATTCTTAAAGGGAGTGCGAACAAATGCAAATGGATAAAAGTGCAGATTTTCATAAATCAATGCGGTATCTACAATGAATAAGGAAGGAAGTACATAAGCTGGGGCAAACACTCGCCCAATCCCATCTACCGGGGCACGCAGGCCCAAGACAAAACCAAGGCACGCAGGCCTGGAAACTACAACTACGTTGGCACGCAGGCCCATGTAAAAGAAAAAGGATAGTAAAGCAAAAACCAAAAAGCTCAGCCCATGCGGATCCTCTTTTGCTGATGCCCCTCAGACTCCGAACTCTCAACCTCGACCTCGTCATCGTCATCGTCGTCATCCGAAGGACCCGAAGCAGTGCTCGAGTCTGTAGACCCTAAGGCTCGTGACTCGAGTGACTCCTCCGTGTCCTCCTCAGACTCCTCCCGAGCACGTCTCCGCTGAGGTGCACCCCTAGGGACTACCTCGAACTGTCTCGCACCCGACGTGGATCGTAACGCTCTCTGTGTACCCCGGCCTCGTGTGCCGGCGGGAGCTGAAACACTCGCGATGCCCTGTGGCTGTGCCCTGGCTGAGCGCCGTGGCTGCACCTGCATATCATAAAGCATTCATTTGACACATGCTTTAAAATCCAATAAAATATATGTGCATGCACTCGCATTTTCATACCTGTGCAGCAACAGGTAAAGCAGGCTCAGGAACAGGTCTAGTCTGTAAAGCTCGCCCTTTCGCACACTCCTTCAAGAGATGCCGCATCCCCACCATCAGCATAATGGCCTGCTCAGCCCATTCTCGCGGCACCTGCAATGTTTCAAAAGTCAAAACAATATGTGCATGAATAAGGAACATTCGAAGCAAAGAAAGAAGCAAAGTTGTATCGTACCTGAGCAGGAAGCTGCATCGGCTGATGCGGGAGACGTGGAACGTCCAGCAAAGCTCGTGCTCCTGAAGGGTCCCTCACCCCTATCATCCAGTCCAGCGTCGGCAACCCGACTGGAGCAGACGCCCCAGCCGTCTCAAGAGCCTGCGAGCTGCCCTCGCCCCGACCTGAGGAGCCAACACCTCTCCCGCCTGCAGGAGGCCTAGCACCTCGCCCCCTGCCACATGAAGATCGACCGTGGCGACCCCGTCCTCCCTCCTGAACCTCAGCCTCGTCTCCAACTGCACCTCCAGTCTCCTTCCTGGCCCTCCTGGCCTCGGCTTCGGCTATCCGTCTCCTCAGCTCCGCCTCTACACCCAGGCTGGTGGCCAAGTACCTGTCTCTGTAGGCTGCATAGTCCAATGTGCGCCGCAAGTACCACTCCAAGTCAGTGTCCGGCACCGTGTATCGCTCCAGCTCGGCCCGAGTGTAGGTCTCAGTCCGCTGCACCCGTTGAGGGAGTGGCCCTGGCACAATGAACTCAGGAACACCGAGCGACTGTCGAGTCACCCGATCTCCTAAGTACCACTGCCAGCCCAATGGACACTCCAGCAGGACTCGACTCCTGGTCACCTCCCGGCTCCTCGAAAGGAAATCAGCCTCCACCCTCGCCCATCGATCCCAGTGAACCTGCATTCAGTTGTCGTTCATTAATAATCAAATCTGGTAAAAGAAAGCGCAGGCATGAAAAGGAAGAAAAGATTGATGTTTGTACCGTAACCCCAGTGATGTTATCCAGCCAACGCCGGAAAACCATCACTTGCCTCCTCTGCTCTTTGGCCCTCCGATACTCTGTGCTCCATGCAAGCGCACGTGGAAGCAAGTGTGGATTTGTGCAAGTGTTCTCGGGCGAGAACATGCCCAAGACCTCATAAGCCCAAAGCTGCAAATCATGAAGATCAAGTCGATTCAAGTCAGATACATGTTCAAATTCAATTCAATTCAATCAATCAAAAGCAGTTCAAAGCAAGGATGTCAAGTCATACCTCTATCACCCGCCAGTATCCACCAATGGTGTCCCCCACCCCGCGTGTGGCAGCCCCCAGAAAACAGTAGAGAGTGCACAGAGCAGCACCTCCCCAGTCGTATCGGCCCGCCTGCCTCAGATCAACCAGGCCGGCCAGGTAACTCAGGTGAACCCGAGATCGCCTGAGCGGGAACAGAGAAGCCCCGAACAGGTACAGCAAATAGGCCCTGGCCATCTGGGCCGCCTCGACGTCATCCGCTGGCTCATGATCCCAGTACACTGTGAACTGCCCGTACTCAGATACACCTCCGCTGTGGCGCGGGACCCGGCCAAGGAACCATCTCAGAGCTGCGTCATCCAGTGCTATACTCGGGTCGAATGGAATCGGCTCACCTCCGACCCGGAGCCCTGTAATCGCGGCGAAGTCAAGGGGCGTCACCGTCATCTCCCCAAAACGGAAGTGGAACGTGTTGGTGGTGTCCCACCATCGCTCTACCAGTGCTGTCATCACCGCACGGTCAACCCTCGCCGATGTCAACAACTGGATGAAAGGCCCGAAACCAGTCTCCTCCACTAACTCCCGCACTCTCCTAGGCAACTCCCGGAAGTATCTCAGAGAGCTGGCTGAACCTCCATGGCCGAAGATATCCTTGGTGCGCTGTTTCAACAGAGCAAAGGAATAGCATCAGTTAGCGAAGTAATAATTCAAGGAGGAAAGCCGAATGCAGGAAAGTAAAATATTAAACTCATATCGTAGTCCATCCTGAAGAGATGTGTGAAGCCCGATCTCGGAGAAGCAAGTCCCCCGGATAATCTGTCCGTGCAGGAGTATAGCTAATCATCCCCGTAGGCTCAAAGAAGTGCAACCGTGGTGCGTAAGTACTCGACGTAAACCCCGGGCGTGCACTAGCCAGGCAGGCCTTCGCCTCAGCCGCCGCCGTGACTCGCTCCTCAACTACCACATCCTCTTCCTCTGGCTCCTCTGGCCCCAACTCCTCCACCTCTGGCGGTCCTGTGTCTGCCGTCGTCTGTGCACCACTAAGTAACGCTCCCAATAAGAGGGCCGAGGTCTGATCCTCTGTTGTCCTCAGTACCTCTCTCATCCCAGCGTCGAGGCCAAGTGCGTCCAGTATATCCTGCAGCCTCGCACTGTCCAAGAAGTCTCCCTCCGTGAATGGGACCGGTCGCGAAGCGCTAATCCCACTATCACCTCCCCTCGGCTCCACAATCGCCGTCCTCAACACTGGCGTCGCAGCAACGCGGCCAGCTATCACCACCTCATCGTCAGCCCTGTCCCTCTGCTCATCTCCGACCCGTTCTGCGGCCGCGAGTAACTCCTCCACTGTAGGAGTGCATGGAGTAGCTGTAACATCTCCTCCGCTACTCAAAACCCCCGTCTCACTGCTCAATATACCCCCGCCGCTCGTGGCCAGCTCACCACCATCTCCTCGCACCATCTCGCTAACACCCACATCTCCTACCCTTGCTAAGCTTCCGCTAGTACCCTCTACTGCTACTGGGCCCCCGCCAACTTCGACCTCTCTGACCAAATCATCACCAACAGCTCCCTCTCGAGCTGGTACAGCAGTGCTCCTACCGATTTCGTCTACTGTCGCCATCTCCTCAGCCCCGGCTCTACTGGTCTCCTCCACCCTCACCTCTAAACTCTCACCCCCAACAGCTGAGCCCTCTCCAATCCTCTCCTGGGCTGCCGTGATGGCAGCACCCTTGCCATTTTCCTCCAACGCCGCCGCCGCCTCCTCGCGGTGGGGCTGTTCTCCATTACCCCCGCTCGCCATGGTTACCTCTCCTCCTTCCGACGAAGCTTTTACTCCTTTCCTTCGAACCTCGTGGCACACCACAGCCCACCGTAGGATCGTAGAGATCTCAAGATCTCGGGCCCGATCAGTTTTTAGAGGATGAGAGAGTCTGAAATGGGGAAAGAGAGAGAGAAGTCGGTCGTCTGAGAGAGAGAGAGAGTGTTTGCCTGAGAGGAGTTCGAGTTCGATCAAGCTTCAGAAGAGTCTGGACTGCTCTGGTTCTCGAGCGCTCGGAATAGGTTTTGAGCCCCAAAACCTGGTGAAGAAGATGCAAGGACGGTAGGCCCCAGCTAAGGTCTCGAGCGCTCGAGACCACTCCCGAGCGCTTGGGAGTGGTTCTGAGCGCTGGGATCTTTCCTCAGCCTTCGTGCCGGCCCCGTCGTCCCGTGCCTCTTCCCACCGACGAGGCTTGCTTAGATTTTTCTTTTCCTCCCTTTTTACAAAATCAATCTCAGTCCTGGCTTTGGCCGCATCAAACGGGACTAGAGGAAGCGAGTCCTAGACGGTTTTGTGATTTTGAACTCACGCCTCTCTATTAGCTGTTTTACTTGGTGGTCGATCGAAATCTTATCTATTTACGCTAATATCAATATGTTGGCAGGTATTTCTACCCTAACAAATGCTACTTTATCATCGTTCTTTCCGCCAAACAGAGCAACAGGTGGACTACTTGCATGTTTATCTTATCAAACTCGTGTCAATTGTCCCTCGTGCATGTACTGTACGTGCTTGCATTTGCTGTCCACTAAACAGAGCAACAAGTGGGCTCTTCATGCATTTATCTCATTAAACTTGCGTCGATCATTTCTCGTGCATGCATCACACGTGTTTGCACTTTCCCGTTCACCAAACGGAGTAGCAGGTGGACCCGTTGCACATTTATCTTGTCAAAGTCTTGTCAATCTTTCTTGTGCGTGCATTTCATGTGCTCGCATTTGCCCCGGAGAACTATGCTGGTCTGATCCCTGCAGAAAAGGGTACGTAGGCAGTCCGAAAGGACGCGACCTCATGCATTGAATGTGTTGTTTTGCATTTGTTCGTAGAATTAAGGGTTTGTCTTGGCTCGAATTGGGCTGTCTCAATCTTTGGACGTCACTCATATCAAGACATGATATCAAGCAACGCCCAAAGAGGGGCAACTGTAGACACCCTAATTTGGACGATTCGAATTTCCTTGATTCGTGGCCCGGAGGCTCCCCGATGATGAGTATGGGATCGAACAGGCCTTAGACCGATGGAACGATGCTCCTTGAAGGACTTTAAATGGGAAATAAAATGGTAAAAATCATTTTCAAGCGCTCTGGATCAATCCCAAGCGCTCTAAACCATTTTCAAAACTTGGGATCTAACCAACTCTCGAGCGCTCGAGAGTGATGTCCCAAGCGCTCGGGACCACTCCCAAGCGCTCGAGACCCTTGTGTTGGCCAATGGATGATGGAGCTCCTCCACTATCCATGCAATCATCATTTCAGCCGTTCTTGGCTGGTCTTTGCCTCCAAGTACACTCTATCTGTCAGAGGGTCAGGGCTGAGATCTCATTTGATTTCAAATCACATTTTTTTTTTCAATTTAAACCCTAGGCTATCTTGCCTATATAAGGGGCTGGAGTTCAGCACAGAAAAAAGGGGAGATCTCTCTCTAGAAACCCTCTGACTGTCCAGAAGAAACCATCTTTCCACTTCCTTTGAAAAGGTTTTGATTCTCAAGAGAAAAACAACCAAAAAACTCAAAGACACCAAGGCATGCAGGAAGATCAGATCATTCTTAGGTCTTGATCTTCCAAAACTTTTCTTCTCTCATTCTCCTCTCCAAGCCTTCTTCAAAGTGCAAAATTCCAAAGAAAAGGTATAAGTTTCAACCTTAACTTTAACCAAAAGCAGGGCTGTCTTTCCCTTCTGAGGGAGGCTTCCCAGCTCAATCCAGTCCTCAATACTGAGAGTGTGACGGGAAGACCTTAGCATCAAGGCAAGAGCAAAGGGTCATGAATGTTTTCCATTCATGCAGCACTAGAAACACTCCCGAGCGCTCGGGACAATTCTGGAGCGCTCGAGAGTGATGCCAGTCCCATCTTCTTACTTTTTCCAGCGTTTGAATTATCATGCAGGGAGATAGAGACAGGTCTCAAGCAAGAGGAGCTTTCTTAAGTGTTTTGATGTATCGATCTGATTTTCAAAGGAAAAAAAAAATATCGTTTTCATACGAAAGAAACGCAAAGACATTTTCTTTAGTAGACCTAAAGGAAAAACCCTTTGCATGCAAGATAAAAATGTAGATCTGTCACATCAAAACACTGGAGCAAGAGCTCTTGTTGGTTGAAATTAGTCTGGGAGTGTGGATCACTCCCGAGCGCTCGAGTCTACTCCAGAGCGCTCGGGAGTTGTCTGCATGTCATCTTATCCAAGTCTCCTTCCTTTTTATCTCTTGTACTGCTCCTGCATGCCTTGCATGTGACCCTTCTGTATTTCGAACTGTAAAACTACTTCTCTCAAAAGCAAAGATGCATGGTTTAATAAAAATGGGGGCTGATCCTAATCTGTCAAGTTCTTTGTTGGGCTTGTACCACGCTTGGAATCACTTCACCTTGCACATTAGGCATAGTATCTTGGTATATTCTGTTGTACTAACAAAGTTTGCAGGATGGACATGCAGCAGTCCCAAGCGCTCGGGAGTGCTCCCGAGCGCTCGAGAGTTGAATCAGTGACAGGGTTTACCAGCTACAATCATCTTGCATTCCTTCATCATTTTCCATCCACACTACTCACAAGTACATGCATGCACTGCACTATTTGTTATTTCTGTAAATACATGCTAGCTGTTCACTGAAACAAAATCTTTTGAAAAATCCCACAAATGTTTAGTAAAGACCGATCCCGCGTCGGGCGAGGGGGGTGTCGTAAAACCCTTCCCCCTTCGTAACATGGCTTCCGAACCCTCAAGCGAATCTCTGGTTTTCAATTCAAATCGATCATTTTCCAAATAAAACGGTTTCTCGGGTGGCGAACCACAAATCCGGGTGGCGACTCTTCAAAACATTCTTCAAAGTCGATCCTAAAAAGAGGCGCTTCTTTTATGGGCCGCCCCGATTCAAACCCCGGGGCTGTGGTAGCCCACAGCACCCCTCTCTACCTAGCCGTGAGGCTAGCCCATAATTACACAACATAAGACATGTAGATGCTTTATTTAATCATAACACATAATCTGTTTTATGCCTTTAAACAGTAAATAAGGTGAGCCGAGACTGTAAATAAATCATGCGTCAAAAAGCAGAACAAAACAAAACTGTGCCAGCAGATCGATTACTCGACCGGTGAATGGATGTCACGGCTGAGGAATCACGCTGATTTGATATACCGGCCGAGGCATCGAAGCCCCAGCTGTTGTTCTTCCTCACACCAGACAGAAAAGTTAACAGATGACTAAAACGCTAAGATTAGTAAAATAAGCAGTAAATAGACCAAACCAGAGGCCGTTGGGCCTCACCACCTTGATCCCTCAGGTGCTTGATTGCTTCGGATCGATGGGGATTGACTGATTGATTGCTTCTTGAATGAAACCCTAGGTTTAGGGTTTGAACTCAGGGGTTTGATCGTCGGATGGATGACTGCCTTCGGGAAGTTAGGGCTTTTGTAGAGATGGTTTGTGTGAGTATTTCTGCAGAGTTTCGTGGCTTAAGAGGGTATAGATCTGAATGATTTCGTTGTTGTTATTTCGGAGTCCAAAGGCCTCTTTATATAGGCAAATGGATGACTCACTCGGTCCAATCAAATCACGCGATTACAATTGCAATTGCAATGCAATTCGAACTCCTCATCGTAATCTCTAAACGTGGCCCAAACGCATCGAAAAGGTATCGTGGTTGGATCAAACAACTGACAGAACATTCGAGAGTCTGGAAAAAGGTCGACCTAGCAGCCGTAGAAAGGAACTGGCGGCCGAGGAATGGTTTAGGCAGCTGAAGGATGGATCTTGCGGCCGAGGTTTTGATCTCTCAGGGAGATTTTTCTAGCAACAGGTTACTCAGGTGAGGAAGGATGTTAAGGCTGTGAGATCGATGTTACGACCGACCGATGGATTTTCCTAGAGTACTATGTTTCTGTTTGAAAGCCTATTTGGCTCTGGATTGGGTCCTCTAAGTGACTCAAGGTTCTTACCATAAGTCCATGGGTTTCACAAGAAGTCAATCAACAATCATCGAATCCATTTCATCATCGGGATGGTCCCAAGGTGGGACTTGAAATAATCGTTAGGCCAAATTGGGGTGTCTACACTCTCTCATAGCCATTTCACATGCTTGCACTTGGGATGAGGTGGCCCCAAAAATTGTTGACAAGGATAATCAAACCTAGAAATGAGCCAACTCCTAAGTCCCAAGCCAAATCCACTTGACTAATCTCTTGGGGTTTCGCATGTACTGTTGTTGGTAGCCATACGAAGAGAAAAGTTAAACATAAGAAGGACTTAAGGCTTGACTCAACTATCTTGTGATTTTTGGTTTTTCACTAAAACTCCCCTTCCCCTCCCGGTCCAAGAAGGGGAGTTTGTCGAGCCCTGGGTATCATATCAGGAGTCGCTCTGACTTACTTTAAGTACTGTATTTTTCATCCTAAGAAATGTAATCTTAATCATTAACTCTATACCTCTTGTAAGACTTAAGTGATGTTTATCTTAAATTAGAATTTTAAGACTTCCGCTGCTAAATTTTGTTTTAAGGGTTAATTAAACAAAATTCATTTTTAAAGTTATTAAATCAACAAAAATAAATTTACTTAACATTTCAGAAAATCGAGGCATTCCAAAAACCAAGAACGCAAAAATCATGCATGTTTGTAAAAAAACTTCAAACTTTTTACCGCTAACTACTAAAAATGAATGACTTCTATAATTCATAAGAAAAAGTTTGAATTTTGTTTTGATAATTTGTGATTTTTTAAAATTTTATTTTGCAAACCAGACAATCTTTTCGGGACGCATGGCACTCTCGAGGTCCCGTTCCAGAAAGCAAATTAAGTGCTTATATTTTAATAAGGTAATTTTGTAACAACCCTGATTTTTACTAAATAAAAATCTTCTTGTTAGTGCTTGAAAATCTTAATTAAGGTTTTAATCGACTTCTAACCGCTAGATTTTTCGGTCGTTCCTAGAGTTAAGTCTTAAACCTTCCATCTTGACTGGAAATCCTATCTAGCAACCCTAGCTAACTTTTAACCAACTCGTTCACCTATCGACCGTAACCTAATCGTTGTTTGTTTCCTAAACCTCGGTGAACCTCGTGAACCCTGGCCGTGAACCTTTTGAAACCCTTGTGCTTCGTAAACCTAGAATGAACCTTTTGGATCTTTCGAACCTTTGAGCTATTAACCGTTGGACAATAACGTTAGGGATATCTTTACCCATTGAATAATAGGAGAACCTTAGTTAATCCATCTAAGTACGAGATTAGATTAGTTTAGTACTTAAGTATGGTATTTAATCAAGTATTAGACTTTTTCGTATTATCCATTGGTTAACAACCGTTAGGAGATTCTTTACCCATTGGACGATAGATTAGAATCCTAGCCATCTTTACCCATTGGTTATTACCCGCTAGGGAAATTATTATCCATTGGATAATAGCTTTACTTGCCAATCAAGTACTAGATGTATTAAAATACTATATTTGCCATGTGTGTTATTTGATTAAAATAGGATTAGTACCATAGGTTAATATTTTAGTACTTAGTACTTTGAAAGACTTGTATTAGTTAATTAGATATAGGATTTGGTCATATCTAGCCTAGATTGTGAAGTACATGGCTTGTATATATTATATGTGTACTTGTATATATATATATATATATAGATATAGATATAGATATATATTATATTGTATATAGCATGTGTGTATTACAATATTTTAATAAGAAAATCTAATTTTGGTTTAAAATACAAGATTTTAAAGGACCCAAAGTACTTATATATATACTAATATATATGTATTCATCCATGAGAGTACAAGTGGGAGAGAGAGAGAGAGAGAATGCCGAGAGAGAGAGAATCCGAGAGAGAGAGGGAGAGAGAGAGAATGAGAAGGAAAGAGAGAGAGGGATTGTACCTAGATCTTCCTTGTGCTTTCATTGACACTTGCTTGATCTTCTTTGTGATTCTTTTGTACCTTTGGAAGCTCAAAATCTTGTCAAATCTCTTACAAACCAAAATCCTTACTCTTCCAATCACTAACCCTTTGTCCTTCCATATCTGGTTATATATCGGATGGAGAGAGGGAGAGAGAGAGTGATGTGTGTACTTACCTCTTGGCCATTTTTGTATCAAATCCTAGTACTACTAAATCTAGGGTTTTTCTTACTCTTTCAAATCCAAGGACAATCAAATCTAGTCCTTCTTTGTACAAACCCTAGTTCTTTACTTGATCAAATCTTCCTTCCTTGATTAGTCTTCCAAAATCCAATCCAAAGGACACATCATAGCCATGCAAGCCTAAGTTTTAGGTTGTTTCTTCCAAGCAAACAAGATTTGCTTGAATAAAAAATGAGATATAGGAGAGAGAGAGAGAGAGGCCGGCTAGGGAGAGAGAGAGGGTGCCTTGCCTATAAATACCAAGCTCTTGGTGCTTTGAACTCACACCTTCACCTCATTCTCCAACTTCTCTCTAGAAAAAGTTTAGTGTTCTTGCTTGTTCTTGCTTACTTTCTTTCTAGTTTTCAAGAGACTTTCCATCGCCGCCACTAAACCACCACTCGACCACCACCTCGATCCAAAAGTAGTAGTAGTTATAGTTAGGATCTAGTTTCGAGAGAAACCAATCTCTTTTGAAGCTATCGGAAACTTAGCATAAGCCGTTACGCCGTTCGATCGCCGACTTTCTTTCCGTCGTACCTTTCGTAGCCTACTACCGCCAAGAAGAACAGTAGAGTTCTTCGAACCTACTTACTCTAAGTATAATTGTTTGTATGTTTGAATTGAGTATAGATTCCCCAATACCTTCTAGTCCTAAGTATATGTAGTATACTTTACTAGTTGATCGCATGATTTCGAAGTATAGCAAGCTATGTATTAGTATGATTGCTTTACGTAGTTTACTTTGATCTTATGAGTGCTTGAAGGCATGAGAATGATTGCTTACATGACTTTATGAACTCGTCAATAAACATGTGTTGTTTTGAACTTCCAAAGAAAGGATAAACGTTTTCATTTTAAAGATAAAGTGTTGTTTTAAACGAAGTATTCGTATTTTGACCTTTTTCAAAGATTGTAAGCGTGATAGCATATTGCTTGCCTTACTTGTGGTTAAATAGAATTGGATGATCTTGCTAGTTTAGTTTCAAGATTTCGATGAATGTGTTGTACTTGTTGTGAAGTACCGCTGCGGAGTCAATGCATGATACGAGACACGTGAAATTGGAAAGTAGAGACATGACACGTAAGATGTGGTTGATATGGATAAAAATACTTTTGAAACTACATAATGGTCGGACTTGGTAGCCTTATGTTGGTATGCGTTGCCAATGGAGTCGGACTTGGTAGCTTCATTGGTGGTGTGTGACTTGGTTATCCGCGGAGAGGAGCCAAGGATGTGACACAATGTGCCGGACTTGGTAGCCATTGTGGCTAATAAGTCGGACTTGGTAGCTTATTGGTTGTGTGTGTTCACAATGTGCCGGACTTGGTAGCCATTGTGGCCAATGAGCCGGACTTGGTAGCTCATTGGTGTGTGCGTGTGTGTTTTTGGAAATGATGTTAAAAGATGAGAGACAAAACGACGAGTCGCGTAGGAGAAACACACGAAACATGACACCAACGCTCGTTAGTGAATGCGCATGTGTAATTGCTATGTGTTCTTGTTTAAGCATGTCAAGTTTGAAAACCCGTATCTATACTATCTTTGACTTGTATGTTAAGAGTTAGTGGATTTTGGGTTACTCTATTGAGCTTCCAAGCTCACGGTGTTGCTTTATGTGACCCTGACATATTATACTGGTGGCGACGCTGGTATAATGTGTCAAACTTATTAGATGAGCAAGGAGAGCTGTATACCTTGGAGGCCTTTGGAGCTGAGGAGCTTGCTAGGATGGAAGAAGAGAAGGAAAGTGGGCAGCATGCCCTGGAATTTCTGGATTCCAAAGCACAAGGGCCCAGAATCAAGGGAGCGCGAGCGGAGAAGCAGGCGCTCGCAAAAATACAGAGTCGCCACCTGGGTTTGAAGGTCCGACACCCAAGGAACCGTATTTTGAAGCACCTACCGCGCTATTTGATTTGAAAAAGGGAAGGAACCAGTCCGTCATAACCATATCTGGGTTCGGGAGCCAGGTTACGAGAGGGGAAGGTTTTTAAGGCACCCCTCTAGCCCAATCCGGAGATCGGTCTCTACTTACACATTTTGTGAAAATATTTGTGATTTGTTTTCTTCTTTAATCAATTTTGAGCCAGTTAGGGCGGGGGAACAGTTAATCGGGAATAAAACTGTAACAGTTTGCAAGATGTGATAGATGGCATGGATGAGCAGTTAGAATAGGATGAAAACAGACTGCTATGGAAGTTTAAGCAGACTGGAAAGCCCCAGTCTTGGAGTGTCGTGCGTAGGAAGAAACTAGTATGCATTGATCAAGTCAATGCATGCTAGTCACACTTGCGCGTGCTACTACAAGACCTCCGCGCGCCAGTAAGCCTAAACCCACAACTCTTATTCTCAAACCCTCTGGGCTCTGGAAGGACCAGTGCACACCCAGGACAAACCAAGCAGTTCATAAGCAGTTTATAATATACAGTTTAAAGGCTGAAAAAGCCCTACAAATTGACAGAACACCCCATAAACAGTGGGGACAAAATAACAGTCTAAAACCAAGTTAATCATGCAAGGCCAACCACTGGACGGGGACAAATAGTCGCGCGAGACAGTCACTCTGTCGCGCGAGGATGCGCCCTGGCGCGCGACGGTGCGCCCTGGCGCATCATCGCGCGATGGTGTCAGTCTGTCGCGCGAGGGACTGGACCAGACCAGTGCTTGGTTTACATGTTTCTGGGTTCTGAAACATATTCAGAAAGGTCCCAGGGGTACTCCAACAGAACAGAACGAAGTATTGAAATGCAAGCTAGCAGTTCTAACAAAGGAAAAGCAATAAACTGGTTATTTACATGCTTGCAAGTGATCTATACAGAATGAAGACATAAAATAGCAAGACACCAATCCCCACGTGGACTGTCGCGAGCAACAGAGGACCGTCGCGCGATACAGTGAGTCCATCGCGCGTTGGTTCTTGCCATGACGGTTTTTGAAACCTTGCCAGCTTTAGGGCCAGGACTGGTATTGATTACCAGCCTTGGCCCTGCCAGCCCCCCTCAGGGATCAGAACAGAGAGCATAAGCAAGGTAAGCTATACCTTTGGCTTTTAGTTTGAAAAGTTTTTGAACTTTGAGTTGAGGTTGAGATTGATTGAGGTGTTTGACTGGAAGAAGAAGAAGAACAAGCTATGTTATTAAGGTGTCTTTGTATCTCTTTTATTAGCTTAAAAGAGTACAAAGCAAAAACCCTTTGAAAATGAAATTTGGTAACTTTTTTTTCTACCCCTCTCATGAAAGACCAAAAGGGGGTATTTATAGAAGACTTGGAAGGGTGCAAGGGGTGGCAAACAAGGCCTAAGGCCAAAACTTTGTGGTGAAGGCTTGCAAAAGGTGATAGGAAAGGTTGTTGTGAGGGTGTTGTGCCCAAAGCCTGCACTGCCACTGTCCTATGAAGAAAAATGGGGTTCAAATAGCCCTGTATACTTCATGGCTAAGTTTTCCCAGTTGATAAAGATGACTGTGACAGGTTTGGGACCATCGCGCGATGGAATGGGACCATCGCGCGAGTGTGACAGCTGTCGCGCGTGGGTCAACAGTCAGATCTTTGACTTTGACCCAGGCCGACTCTCGCGCGAGGGAGTCAGTCCATCGCGCGACGGTGCGCCCTGGCACGGGTCAGTTGCGCCCTGGCGCAGGTCAGTAAGGTTTTTGGCCTTTGGAAGTGGCTTAGGCTAGGTTAGGTTCAAGGGTTTTGCAAACACTCAAAGTTCAAACACTCGACATTTCCGAGGTAGTCTTGACCCGTTTCATCATCGGGGAATCAAAAACCGTAAATAAACTAATCTGGAATCGCAGATGGGGGTGTCTACAGTAGCCCCTCTTTGACGGCACTTGGAGCACTATTGACTTGGTACAAGTAACGTCAAAGATTTCTAGACACCCCTCAAGGCAATCCAGATCAAAGCATACTAGCAAAGTAGACAAGTAAACTTACAGAACCTAATTGGTTGAATGGACGGATGGACCGTCGCTGGGGATGGAAGTAGAAGTGGACGATTGCATCGCCTCTTGTTGATCGAATTTGGACAGGACAGGCTGTCGCTGCAGATTTGGACAGGACCGGCCGTCGTTGCTGGGGATCGAGCTATCCTCGGCACAAAGTATTCCAACAAACACGGGTAGGTCGTGTCAGGCAGGTTGAATTCCATCTGTTGGGAATCAGAGCCAATCTCCTTATCAAGGACCATCCGAGACAGAGCAATAAGCCTGCTGGAAGATGCACTTGCGGCTAGACTGAGGGTGATTGTCGTTCGGGACAGGCCAGGACGGACTCTCCTGGGGAACAACCAGTTGCAGATGAATGGACCATTGGACGATAATCTGATCGTCGTTGTTGATTGAATGGACGATATGGCTGATCGTTGTTGATGAATTTGACAGGACTGGCTGTCGTGAAGGTGAACGGAGAGATCAATGTGCTGAATGATCAAGCCATTGAGAATTGGTTCCGCAGGAGATTGTATCGCATCCAACGAGAACAAAACCGCAGGAGATTGCATCGCATCCTTCGGCAAACCAAATCGAGAGTTAGGGAGATTTCCATCGCATCCACTAGCCAACGAGAACAAAACCACAGGAGATTGCATCGCATCCTTCGGCAAACAAATCATATGACGGCAACCATGCTAGCCATCTTCCTGCTTTCAACATTTAATGTACACAATATGCAATGATGTATACGAAATTGAAAATGCAGATGCAAGCTAAAGGCGGCTCTTAGGAGGACAACGACGCCTTTAGACTACCACTGAGCCTCATTATTGTACTGTCTGTTACTTCTGAGATGCGCACCCAGATAGAGAGATATTGAATGGGCTGGCGTGCCCCTTCTGCGTTGCTTGGGCAGACGTGCCAGATATATATGCTTTGCTTGGCCTTGGGCTGACGTGCCCTTGCTGTTCATGAGATTCCACAGCTTGTGGATTACAGGAGCTAGGGTAGCAAATATAAAAAATTGCGCTTTCTAGCCGCTAATATCTAACTTGCATTGACAAGTGACCTGAATTGACACAGAGACATGCTCATATGTGCACAGACTTGCCTAGCTCGAATGAAAAGGGGGAAAGAGCCCCAGGGTACAATGCGAACCCTTAGGCACATAGAACATAATGAAATTTTGGGCATTAAGGGGTCACAACGTTCCTTAGACAGGTGAAACTGACACTCGTGTAAGGTCAAGCGGATGTACAATGACCTGCACGAACAAACAGAACCGAGAAATGCATCTCGACATGACAATTGATTGAAAACTAGAAAAATGTCGCAAAGACAGACATAAGACGCAAATGATGACTCGTATAGGCCCGGACTGAAACCGACACCCCCGTGCAGCACATTAAGTCCATATGACTTGCATGGTATGACAAGACTTAGCAAAAGCCCCTGGAACGACATTCGAGGGCAGTAGCAGGCTACCGCTGGAGTTGAAAAAGCACGCACAGGACTGAGACCAACGCGAATCACTTTGGACAAATGCGCGTGGTTGCTTACACCAGACTTCGCTGAACTTAGAATAAACTGTGAGCCATTAGGCTTCTAGCATTTCGTTCTGTTTTTGATGCTTCAAATATTTTAAGACTTATGCTCAGCCCGTAATAGAAATAGCAATTTGCAATAAAATTGAAAGACAAAGGTTTTTCCCCTTCTGGTTCCTCCAATTCAGCTTGATCTTTGATCCTCTCTGACCTTTGATGTGTACCAAAACGTCAACCATGGATCCAATTTGATAGATTTGTGACCGAATCTCAAAGAGAGACTGCCTACGTATCCCATTCTGGGGAATCAGGTCAAAACGTAGTTCAGGCTAAGGTTCACTCGTGTGTTTACCTCTCCTTTTGCGCTCCAACTTTTGCCTAGTACCGCCCATTCGGGTCTTCGGTCTAGCGAGCTTTCGAATATTGCCTATTACTTTTGCCTAGAGCCCCTTCATAGGTTTTCGGGCTAGCAGGTTGCTCTAACTTTTGCTTGGAATTGCCCACCCTTGGGGTTTTTAGCCCAACGAGCTTCTCTCAGGGAAAAGTAACTTTTGAATTGATCTAGGTTGACCAAAGTATTGAATTTGTTGCCATTGAGGTCGAAAATCATTGGTCGCAGCCCCAGATAAAATGGCTTTGATGCCGCAGAGTTAAGAGTGCTTCGGTCGGAAATGCCTCGCTCCAGGCCATTTTGGACACTTTCTCATTTGTACTTGGCGGAATGCCACTGTTACTGTTTTTGAACACAACGCAAGGCCTGAAGCCTTTGGTGCTTCTGCTTTCTGACTTAGCACCCGGTAGCAGGGGATTTGATACTTTTATCTCAAAATCAACGCCAGGCGTGTCTTTGTGAGACCACACCAAGACGTTTGATGAATTCTTTGAGTTTGTCTGACCGGGCGCAATGCTTTTCTGGGGGCGGTGCTTGGACCAACTTTGAACCTTTCGGGAGGTTATACTTGTCTTTCAAGTTTATTTGAAAACTACTTCTTCTTTAAATAGGCTGAGCATGCCTTTCATCTTCCCTTTCGGCGAGGGAACACATTTCCTTGGGGATGATCCCATCGAAATCTATCCCTTTGTCATCAGGGTCGACACAGTTTATTCAAAAGTGAGCGAAGTAAGCAGAATAATGCATATCATAAAAACCCACGGGGTTTACCAAGTACAGCAGACTCAAAACTTGAAATACAAGCTACGATGTGGAGGGCCAAGAGGCACGAACTCCGACTCAGAGCTAGACTTGACAAACGCAAAAGACTATGTCATACTCAAACAAGACACCAATGCAAACTAGACGCGGTTTTGAAAATGCAACTGTTAAAAAGCTATGCGTAGCTTCCACAAAAAGAGGTAGGATCCAGCGGATGTCAAGCCCAAGCAACAGCACTTCGGCTTCTTCAGCTTCTTCAACCAAACCTACTCGATGCTCCTTTGATCAATGGACCTCATCCAGTCAGTCTTCTCCTTTGCTAGCCCCTCATCACTGTCAAACCAGATGTCAGTAGTGAAAACCTCAATTGCCCAACCTACTGCCATCATGTTAACCTCCGGTTCAAACGGGATGGATACGATGGGTTTGGGTTGATTTGCTGGGACGATATAGCGGCTAGGGTTGAATATGGTAGAGCTCGGGTTGATTCGAGTGATTTGAGTGGAGGTGATAGATACCTGACCAACCAGAGGGTCAGACCCGTGTTGAGGCAAGGAGTTGGAAATGATGTTGGGCTTTGGTGGAACTTGAACCGTGCCATCGTCAATAAGATCTTGAATTTCATGTCGAAGACGATAGCACTTGTCAGTGTGGTGGCCAGGCATTTGGTGGAGGCACAGAAGAGGTTAGGATTGTAACCAGCAGGTAATACTTTGGGTGGGGAAGTTGGGGCCAAAGGATTGAGATGCCTAGACTTGACAAGATTCTCCATCACTGCGGACAGAGGTGCCTCAAAGACAGAGAAACTTCGAGGTTGGGTTCGGGCCCGGTAGCTTTGGGCGTTCTGAACCTGATTGACATCGACTGTATGATTAGGGGAAGCAGCAGCGTTATCCCCACTTGTAGCCGTGCTGGCGTAATTGCTACCGCCAAATAGTGCACTACCGTTTCCAGAGTAAGCCTTCGACTTTGGTTTCTGAGGAATGGAAGAAAAGGACTCCCTTCTTGGCAAGATTCCACTTTGTAGCGCATCCTCGATGGCCAGGCCAGCGTCAAAGAAGGTTTCAAAGTTGGCGGACGCTTGAGCAAGCACCAGGTGCCTGGCATAATCCTGCTGATTGCGGGAGATGATGCGGAGTTGGTCTCTCTCGCTGGGGCGCTCAGTCATTAGAGCGGCTTTGGCTCTCCACCTTTAAACAAAATCCGCAAAGGACTCCTTAGCTTCCATTTTCGTGGATTCTAACTCCCGAGTAGTCATCTTGAGCTGAGAGTTGTAGTTGTATTGAGCGATGAAGGCAGCCCCAATGTCTTCCCAAGTTCTTTTGGAGATGTCGAGCGACAGAAACCAATGGAAGGCAGGCCCAGAGAGAGTTTGAGGGAAGAGCTGAGACATGGCCTCACTTTCTACTTTGAGTAGCTTCATAGCAGCATGATAGCCATAGAGATGAGTCTTGGGATCACCGCTCCCATCGAACTTGACCAAGTTAGGCATTTTGAATTTGTCTGGCAGTTTAGCATTAGGGTACAGGCAGAGACGATCCAAATCAATCCCTCCTGTACTGATCTTCCCAGATTTTGAGACAGCCTCTTCTAGCTTAGCCATCTTAGCCATGAGAGCTACCATATCAGGATTCAAAACAAGCCTACCAGCTGTCGAATCTGGCTTTGCAACAAAGCGTGAACCTCCTAGGGTTGGGGTGAACAATGAGGCGCCCCTCGTGATTCAGATCTGGGACCATAACAGGCTGCTTCTGGTCGTCCTCATCGTCCTCGCCTTCCTCTTCGAGTGGAGGTGGAAGGCGAGTGTTGATAAGGTCATTGAGGCGGGTGATGTTAGCATCGATCTGGATGGCCCTCTGCTGCATAGTGGTGATCCTGTTCTGGAGGTTCATGAGCATGTCTCCCAGAGAAAGTGGTTGAACCTCTGGTTGACTCGACATGGTAGGTGATTCGAAGTGCTCGATCACGTAAGATGGGGATCTTTGGTTGCCCTTCTGTACAACCTGGCGGTGGTGACCACGACCGTAGAGCAGCCAACAAAGAGCGCGGAGAGCCTTCCGGTGTGACTGATTGGGATTGTAACCTGACCAATCTTTGACTCGGATTCTGAAGACGTTCCCAAGTAGGTTTGGCTCTTCCTTTTGGTACTCTCTTGCTCGGTGCAATGGCTCAGAACTAGATTGCAAAGTAATTGAAAGCTCAGTGGCACTCCTATATCAGTTCATTTGCAAGAAAAATGCAATGTACATGACATCGTCGTTGGTGTCAAACCTAGACTCTAGAACTAGAGACGAGTCTGTCTCATGATGTACGGACACTGCCAAAATCCTCAGATTTCTTTTCGGGGGTGTATCCTTTGAAAGGATCAAACTGATCCTAAGAGATGTTAAAACAGACTAAGTCTTCGACCAGTCCGACTTGAAGGTTCAACTTTGAACTTGAAACAACTCGGTATTGATGGCGTGACACCTTTACCGGGGTGGCTTCAGCGACAACGCGCGTTAGCCGGGCGGTGTACGTGCTAAGCACGATAACCAAAATGACATCAATATCACGACATCAACACTTTGTGGTTCCTTATTTTTGGTTGAATCTTCAACCCGGCATGAACCAAGGATTTAATTAGGTTTGGTTTCCCAAAGTCTCGTTGATCTAGGGGCTTGAAAAAAATTAACAACATGCACCATCGAGATGCACGACTCTTCATCGGGTCTAGCAGCGTCCAAATTAGCATAAGACAGACTCGAAAGCGAGAGACAACCTAGAAGCCGCCCTAAACATGCTCCTATGCAAAATGACGTGTATGTATTTACAATTCCAGAGACGAGTTTGCCTCGTGAATTTCAGACGTTGTCAGAATCCTCAGAATTCTTTTCGGCGATGTGTCCTTGAGTAGATTGACAGATCCTAAAAGATGTCAAAATAGACTAAATCTTCGTCTAGTCCCTTTTGAAGATTCAACTTTGAATTAGAAACAACTTGGCATTGATGACATGGCACCTTAACCTTGAACAACGAGGTGTATAGTGACAACGCACTTCAATCTAGGAGGCGCCAGTGACACGGCATCAATACTTTGTTGTTCCTTATTGTCGGCTGAATCCTTAATCAAGCATGAGTCAAGGATTTAGTAAATTTTGATTTCTCAAAGTCTCGCAGATCTAAGGACTTTGCGATTGATAATGAACATTCGACAAAATGAACGATTCCTCATCGGGTCCAACAACGTCTTAGATAGCATAAGACAAACTCGAACGAAAGAACTGCCTTAAGCATGCTCCTATGCAAAACAATGTATGTACAGCGCATGCGATAGGGAAAGCAGTAACACCTAGACAGTTATGGGGTTAGATGCAAATAGATCTTACCCTGTAGGTACCTGTCCTAGTTTGGAGAGTTCTAATGCTTTGTATATGCAAAGGCTGGTTTTGGTTCGTAGCAGGTTCCTCAGACTAGGGCCACAGATATACCTCCCGTTGCCCGCGATATCGCTGAGCAACAGTCAAACGGTAGCATGACCCATCATCGTCGAAGGTTGTTAGTCATTCGGGGTCCCCAGGCTCCGGCAAACCGTGCTGGATTACCAAAACGATCCAACGAGGCTTATCCCACATCGATGCAAATGAGATGCTAGAAATTGATTAAGAAGTAGAAGAATCACAAAATTGCGAAATGCCTTTTTAAGCTCGGCTCACTTTATTTAGTCCATCTTCAGAGGAAACTATGGAAGTGAACAACCGAAAAAGTCCCAAATCAGATTGGCCGGACACGAGGTCCTGTTAAATCACAATTCCAACCTTCGGTAGCGCGAAGCTTACCGTTTTGACAGACTTTTAAGCAATTGTTCGCAAGCGTATTAAACTCTAAGTATGAATTAATATTGGTTCAATTATCCCCAGCGGAGTCGCCACTGTGGGCAGCATGCCCTTGAATTTCCGGATTCCAAAGCACAAGGGCCCAGAATCGAGGAAGCGCGAGCGAAGAAGCAAGCGCCCGCAAAAATACAGAGTCGCCACCTGGGTTTGAAGGTCCGACACCTAAGGAACCGTATTTCGAAGCACCTGCCGCGCTATTTGATTTGAAAAAGTGAAGGAACCAGTCCTTCATAACCATATCTGGGTTCGGGAGCCAGGTTACGAGAGGGGAAGGTTTTTAAGGCACCGCTCTAGCCCAATCCGGAGATCGGTCTCTACTTACACATTTTGTGAAAATATTTGTGATTCGTTTCCTTCTTTAATCAATTTTGAGCCAGTTAGGGCGGGGGAACAGTTAATCGGGATTAAAACTGTAACAGTTTGCAAAATGTGATAGATGGCATGGATGAGCAGTTAGTATAGGATGAAAACAGACTGCTGTGGGAGTTTAAGCAGACTGGAAAGCCCCAGTCTTGGAGTGTCGTGCGTAGGTAGAAACTAGTATGCATTGATCAAGTCAATGCATGCTAGTCACACCTGCGCGTGCTACTACAAGACCTCCGCGCGCCAGTAAGCCTAAGCCCACAACTCTTATTCTCAAACCCTCTCGGCTCTGGAAGGACCAGTGCACACCCAGGACAAACCAAGCAGTTCATAAGCAGTTTATAATATACAGTTTAAAGGCTGAAAAAGTCCTACAAATTGACAAAACACCCCATAAATAGTGGGGACAAAATAACAGTCTAAAACCAAGTTAATCATGCAAGGCCAACCACAGGACGGGGACAAAAAGTCGCGCGAGACAGTCACTCTGTCGCGCGAGGATGCGCCCTGGCGCGCGAGGGTGCGCCTCGGGCGCGCGACGGTGCGCCTTGGCGCATCATCGCGCGATGGTGTCAGTCTGTCGCGCGAGGGACTGGACCAGACCAGTGCTTGGTTTACATGTTTTTGGGTTCTGAAACATATTTAGAAAGGTCCCAGGGGTACTCCAACAGAACAGAACGAAGTATTGAAATGCAAGCTAGCAGTTCTAACAAAGGAAAAGCAATAAACTGGTTATTTACATGCTTGCAAGTGATCTATACAGAATGAAGACATAAAATAGCAAAACACCAATCCCCACATGGACTGTCGCGGGCAACAGAGGACCGTCGCGCGATACAGTGAGTCCATCGCGCGTTGGTTCTAGCCATGACGGTTTTTGAAACCTTGCAAGCATTAGGGCCAGGACTGGTATTGATTACCAGCCTTGGCCCTGCCAGCCCCCCTCAGGGATCAGAACAGAGAGCGTAAGCAAGGTAAGCTATACCTTTGGCTTTTAGTTTGAAAAGTTTTTAAGCTTTAAGCTGAGGTTGAGATTGATTGAGGTGTTTGAGTGGAAGAAGAAGAACAAGCTATGTTCTTAAGGTGTGTTTGTATCTCTTTTATTAGCTTAAAAGAGTACAAAGCAAAAACCCTTTGAAAATGAAATTTGGTAACTTTTTTTTCTACCCCTCTCATGAAAGACCAAAAGGGGGTATTTATAGAAGACTTGGAAGGGTGCAAGGGGTGGCAAACAAGGCCTAAGGCCAAAACTTAGGGGTGAAGGCTTGCAAAAGGTGATAGGAAAGGTTGTTGTGAGGGTGTTGTGCCCAAAGCCTGCACTGCCACTGTCCTGTGGAGAAAAACGGGGTTCAAATAGCCCTGTAGACCCCCAGGCAAGCAACCAACTGGCTGGCAAAAGGTGAAAGTGACTGGTTAGGAGCATCGCGCGATGGAATGGGACCATCGCGCGAGTGTGACAACTGTCGCGCGTGGGTCAACAGTCAAATCTTTGACTTTGACCCAGGCCGACTCTCGCGCGAGGGAGTCAGTCCATCGCGCGACGGTGTGCCCTGGCGCGGGTCAGTTGTGCCCTGGCGCAGGTCAGTACGGTTTTTGGCCTTTGGAAGTGGCTTAGGCTAGGTTAGGTTTTGCAAACACTCAAAGCTCAAACACTCGACATTTCCGAGATAGTCTTGATCCGTTTCATCATCGGGGAATCAAAAACCGTAAATAAACTAATCTGGAAGCCCAGATGGGGGTGTCTACAAGGAGCTGTAGATAACCTTAGATGTCCATTCCTTTTGTGTAATATAAGAACCTTTTGGGAGCTTATGATGTAATAAAGATCTAGACTCGACCTTGTTTATCTAATAAATGTTTAACTTAACGAAGCCGATTTTGGGGGCGTTACAACTTGGTATCAGAGCCTTAGGTTCAACCCTCGGCCATGGGTAGAATGGGTAGCCTATAAGATAAGTCTGAATAGTCTTTAAGATAAGTTGACTGTTGCACAAACGTAAATTGAGTTTAAGTTTACCGTCCCAAATTGGGTGGAATTCTGACAAAACAATCTTCGGATTGAAGTAAGGTGGAAACTGGCAGTACCGCCGAACTGGGAATTCCCGAACAATTGGATGATGACTTAAATCAAGGAACGAATGTGGAACGTAGAAAATCTCAAAGTTAAATCTCAAGTTCCTTAGTAATAGTAAAAAACTTTGTCTCTAACCGTGACTAATTGAGGTTTAAACCTGTCCTTGTAGATGAATCACGTCCTCAACCGAGAAACTGGAGCTCACCAACTCAAGATCACCATTGAGGCCATGACTGCCCAACTAATGGGAAAGTCTGACTATGTAGTCATGATACTCGCTGAAATCCGTGATTTCAAAAGAGTACAACACCATACCTCAACCCCCGTGGAGGATGACCCTTGGTTCCCTGTGATGTTTCCCATCCTATGTTCCTTTTATGGATTCTTCGGAGCCCTACCCCCGATGGAAAACTTCATATATGGTGAAGAGGAGGAAACCGGAGAGGAAAAGATTGACAATAAGGTGACTAAGGAAGGAGAAGCTAGTGGAAGTAAGGATGAACCCGAGGGAGATAAAGTTCTGGCAAACCTGTGAGCCAAGGATGCTGTTAGGGTGTACCTAAATAAACCTAGCAATAATTGTAATCCTTTTGGATGTAGGAGTGTTAAACTAGGATCACTGTTCCTAGGATGTAAGCTTTTGGTTGTAAATAGGATGTGGTAGGACTGTTGATGTTAAGGCTAATATAAGCCGCCTATGATGTACTTGCTTTATTAAGTAATGAAAACTACTGTTATGTGTGTATTGGTGTCTTTGCAAGACTACCCCTTTCACACCGATGAGTCTAACATATAATTTTTCTTTTGTAGATATGGATAGCTGTACCCCTGCTGCACCATTCACTTTTGCAGACCTGCTGGTTTGCAAGGCCATACTTGCACCCGAGAGTTATACCCCCATACCCCAACTGGGTATATGTGACCCTGCCTCCGGCGAACACCTAGGAGAGGTCATTCTTGTGTCACCCCTAGCCGAGACCATGGACGTGGAAACCTTATACTTGTCACTTAGTGATGCCATCAAGGAAGCACGTCAAAGAAGAGAGTATTGGCTCTAAAAAAGGGAAAAGGAGTGGAAGGAGGAATTGCGAGTGTATTTTGGACTTATTCCGCCTCAGTAGTAGAGTCGTAGTATTAGAATAAGGTCTCGAGAGTTGTAGTTGCACTTGTTGTATATTACAAACTTAGACCATGTATTAGGAGTATGTAGGAACATCCCGACTTGCATTAGGAGGATTTCATTCTTGTTGTCCTTTTGTAGTAGAACACTATGCTTATCGTTGTAATCTTTCGTTTATCTATGAAAATCTACTTTGCTTTAAGAAATACTGTTGCGTACTATTTTGCGTATATAGTTGAAACCCTGATTTTGAATAACGATAGTTTAACTTAGACTAAACCTCCCCCTTTCGATTTCAAACGCGTAGATGGTGAACCGACGTAGCGGATTGGGATTTGAAATGGGAGAAAACTCTAACGCTAACCCCAACCTAACTCAAATCATGCAAGCATTTGTGGCTGCTTTGAATGCCAACTGCCGAAACCCTAACCGCGACGATGAACCTATGACCCGAACCCGCGCAATGAACGAGTTCTGCAAGCGTCGACCCCCGACCTTTAACGGAAACCCTAACCCGACTGTCACCGAAACCTAGCTGAAGGAAGTCAAGGTGATCCTGGACACCTTGGAGATCACTCGTGATGGAGATCTTGTAGCCCTCGCTACTTACCAACTTAAGGGAGAAGCCCGCTATTGGTGGGAGTTGATAAAAGCAACCCATGCCATAGCCACGATGACCTTTGCCGAATTCGAAACCCTATTCCTCGATAAATACTTTCCCACGGCCCTTCGCCTAGCTAAGGAGCACGAATTTATGAACCTTAGGCAAGGAACCATGACAGTTACCCAATACGCGGCTAAGTTCAAAGAACTATCTCGTTATGCCCCTGACGCCGTAGCTACCGAGGATAAGAAAGCGAGAAGATTCGAGTGGGGACTAACCACTGCTCGAAGGGCCGTCGTAGCTCAAGCATTCACTACCTACTCTGGTATCGTGAAATGTGCGCTCCGGCTAGAGAGCTAGGAAGCTGACTTTAAGACCCGCTGGAGGAAAGCAACAAGTAATACCGGTGGACCGATCCGTACCCAGTCACCCAATAACCTTCGTGGACCCTACCCTGCGAAACCCTTTACCGCGTCTCAACCCAACCAAGCTTGGAAGACTACAGTAACTGGGCGTGACAAACCTCAGAATGTCACCCGAGATTTGGCGACAGTTAAGTATTACAACTGTCAAAATTTGGGCCATTACAGTCGTCAATGCCCACAACCTCAGAAGGAGAGGAATGGAAGCTTTGGAACCCAGAGAGCTCAACCTGAGCAGACTGGATTCGGAAAACAGAACCCCGGAGGACCTCTGTCCCAACAAAATGGGCAGAATAAGGGGAAGCAGCCCATTGGAACCCAGCAAGGCACTAGAGGGCGCATCTTTGCACTGCAGACTGAGGAACAAGAGCCGGATCCCTCTGTGATCCAAGGTACGCTGCTATTGTATAGTACGTGCATACGAGCCTTGTTTGACTCTGGTGCATCTCATTTGTTCATATCTACTGCTTGCGTAGAAACCCTAGCACTAGAAACAGAACCCCTTGGTTCGAGTATGAAAGTAGCATCACCATTGGGGGGATGTATAACTGTTAATCGACATGATGGATTTCGACGTGATCGTGGGAATGGACTGGCTATCAGCACACCGAGCGGTCATAGACTGTCACCAGAAAACCGTAACGGCTTTCACCCCTGAGGGAACTCGTTTCCGTTTTAAGGAGACTGCGAGTTCTTTGACAAAGAGGTCAAGGTGGCAGAATCAACTATTTGGATGGCTAGCTAGTCTCCAAATGGAAGAAACTGACCGGATGGACCTGGGATTACCACACATCGTGTGCGAGTACGCCGATATATTTCCCGAGGAACTTCCTGGTATACCACCTCATAGAGAGATAGACTTCTCTATAGAACTCCAACCGGGGACAGCGCCGATTTCGATGGCCCCGTATCGAATGGCCCCCGCGGAACTAAAAGAGCTCAAGACCCAATTGCAAGAGCTGTTGGACAAAGGATTTATCCGACCTAGTACGTCGCCATGGGGAGCACCTGCGTTGTTCGTGAAGAAGAAAGAAGGGACGCCACGTCTTTGCATCGACTATAGGAAGCTTAACCAAGTTACCATTAAGAACCGTTACCCCTTATCTAATAAATGTTTAACTTAACGAACCCGATTTTGGGGGCGTTACAAATTTCAAGCTCAAAAATAATGTGTTTACGCAAATAATTTTCCTATCAATCTTTAAATCAGTGCAAAAAAAAATTATTTATATTATTGTGCGAGGAATTTCCCTTTTCCTGTAGAGGCATTTTCGTCTTTCCAAATTTGCGGCCGTAATTTTTGACTTTGCGATTTTCATCGGCCGTAATTCTTGACTTTGTGGTTATGACCTAATAATTGCAATTTAATGTATTCTCATGGGTTCAAATGTTCGATTATTGTAAATGTGAAGTTTTTTTTTTCTTTGAGATTTAGTGATAGGTCCACTATAGACATTCATAAGCTTACAAGTCCACCTAATAGTTTTGTAACCTAAACCCTAGGATATACTATGAAAGTGCTTAAACCACTAAAACCCTATAAAAGTGCCTAAACCACTAAAACCCTATAATAGGAAATGCACCCTAAAACCCTAAAAAGTACCTAAACCCAATGGTACCCTACGCTAGGGTAATCTACCCTACCCTAGGGTATCTTATCCTATGATAAAAAAGTGCACTCTAAAATCTTATAAAAGTGCCTAAACCCTAAGATACCCTACCATACTCTAAGGTACTCTAAAACGAACTCGAGACCTTACAAAATTAATAGGTGGACTTGTGGGCTTATGAAATTCACATAAATGACCTAAGACTAATTTTTGTAGGTGGAGAAAAACAAACAGTACCTAGAACAGCACTGGGTTGCAACAGTTCCACGTGCTGTTCGATCGGAACCCTAACGCCTTCGCCAGAACCCTAACCTGCAAAATAGATAAGGGGTGAGCGCACCTTTGCCTCTCGTGGCAAAGGCCCTCCGATGCCTAAGTTAGTATCTCGTACTGTACGAAACCCTAATTATCAGTAGGAAAGTGTGGAATGAGTGCAACTTCTTACGTACCTTTTGCCTCTAGGTTTATCTTGTATTTATAGACATATGTTTGCTTGCTCTTCAAGCATCTTCGTTGCCCAAGGTTTCCTGTCCAATTAACCGAGACCCTTACTCATAAGGACTCTTTCCTTTATGAGACTCGTTCCATAATAGGACTGTTTTTGTACTTATCTTGATTGGATACTGGGTTTTCCTTCTGAAACACTCCCACCGCCTTATCTCTTAAGATTATGTTTTTTCAAATAACTCTATCTGTCTGGTATTCTCATTGCCGAACAGAATGTACCTTTTAATGACATCTCATGTCTTTTGGGCCTTCACTGCCAAACAATTGGTACTTTTTAGCGACTTCTCATGTCTTTGGTCCATCTTTGCCGAACAGACTATCTGGTCTAGTGACTTCTCACATCATCAGTCTTTATTACCATCCATCATCTTGCACAGCGTCTTATATTACTTTTCTCATTACACGGGTCCTGTATATCACGTGTTCGATTACTAGTTATACCTGTTCAGGAATACCTCCCTACAATTGCTCCTCAGCTTTGCTTGTTGCCACGGTTCGGGGGCAACGAATAAAGCTTAGAAACAAACTTTAGGCCGAACTTCTTGGGTCCCGTGCAAACATAGTATTTATGCCCATTGATGGTTTTGGTGCCTTTGTCATTATACCTTCTCAAAGTAGTGACTCCACGTGGAACATTTCGCACGCCTCACATTTAATTTGAACTAACGTTCCAACCAAACGGCATCAGAATGGTACCCTTCCAGATTCACCTTCCGTTACTTTTTATGTAACGGCATGAGAGGAGACGTTTCGTCTCCGTCTCTCGCCTCTAAACCCCAAAAAAGGGGTCATTTTGGGTTTTCACCCAAAACTCAAATCTCCTTCTTCTCTCTCTAGAATCCAGGTGAAAGCTTCACTTCTCACCCGCCATCGCCGTCGTCTGAAAAACTCGATCGCACTCCAGGCAACTTCTTTAATCCCCATAAGATTCTCATTCTTCTCTTCTGTTTCATTTGATTCTGAGATTTTCATTCTCAGATCCTACAGCTTCTAGGGTTTCGTCCATTCCCATTTCTAGTTTTCATTTTACTCCGAGTATATCCATGGCGGATGAGGGTGATAGCGGCCCCAAGCCTGGTAAATTTATAAAGCTTTGTGAAACTCTTGCTGCAATGACAGCATTTAGGACTAAGTACAATATCCCAGAAAACTTAGGACTTGAACTCGCCCCTTTGGGTGCAGAGAGGAATGTTGTTTCATGGGAAAGAACGTGTATCCCTATTGTCGCCATTGTCGAGGGCGGAGTTTGTTTCCCCCTCAATCCATTGCTTCGTCGTGTGCTAAATTGGTACCGTCTTATGCCCATGCAAGTTTTTACGAACTTCTTAAGATTGGTGATGGGGGTCGTAGCCCTAAATAGGATTCTAGGAACCCAATTAAAAATCTAGGAAATCCAATGGTGGTATAGCATTGTGCTAAACCCCGAGTACAACACTTACTATTTCAAAGTAAGAAAAGCAGAAAAAGCGCTTCGTGCTTAACTTGCCAGACTCTGCTAGTAATCACGAGATGGATTTTTTGTATGTTACCGGAGCCTTCGAGCCAACAGGGAAAGATGGCCAGGTGGTGGGCTTCAATTGCCCCCACGAATGGGGCTACCCATGTATGCTCCTAATTTGCTCCCTTTTGTTTGTAACTGTTTGTTCTTTTCTGCATTCTCTTTGCATTTCTAATTTACTTTTATCTTTGCTCTTCCAGCATCAAACGCTAACAAGCGTCCACGATAGGAACCTAGTTACGTCTGAACAACGGATATTAACAAGGTTCTAAAATACAAAGGGGAACCAGACACCCCAACAGCTGGTCGCAGTCACAACGCCGACGATTTATTGGGCTACGATCCCGCATACAAGAGGTTCATTGATAGAAGGCTTGCCAACCCAAGTACCAGTGGCGCTTCCCAACCCAGAAGTTCAAGATCCTGTGCCGGGGTGACGATTGCTGGCCAACCATGTGAGGTTCCCATTTCTGAAGGTATTCCACTACCTCGTGTACTCCTTAGACGGTCCTATCAACGTCGTACCAAGCAGCTAGTTCTGGATCGTGACACCAGCCAGTCCTCTTCCTCTGGTTACTCTCCGTCCCCACCTTACTCAGGTACGATGACTCAACAACCAATGAATTTGAGTACTTTAATCACTATTTCTGCCCAGGGACGTGGTGCTTCGGGTTGGGCCCCATCCACTGGTCATGCCCCTCCTCCATCACGTCGAAGTAAGGGGGTTCTATTCGGGCATCCTCTTCACCCCGAGAACTGGACAACTCTTTGGAGGCGGTGGATGCTCATCGAGACAAACGTCCCAGAAATCAAAATGTTGCGGATGCAGCAGCCCAAGCCGTTGTGTCCACCCAGCAACCCTTGTCAATGAGCACTCAGGCTCCACCTCAACCCTAGGCTCCTCAACTCATAAGGGGTGACCAGCCCGTTCTCGTCGGGGATAGCGCTCGTTCCTCAGAAACTGCACTGGCACTTGCTCAAGGCCTACTTCTGCCAGTTGATATGCAAAAAGACGCCACATCCTCTCCTTATCGGCTTGTTTTCACTAGTCTCATTAGTGGAATAAAGGTAGCAAGCTATACTTGTATTTTGTAAAAAAAAATTATGCTATCCTTGCATCATACTCTAAAATTTGACTTTTCTTGTATTGTAACGTGGCATGTTTCAGTTTATCCAAAAGATGGTCACACTTGGCCAAAAGCTACAAGAAACTGAGCTTAAACGGAACAGACTTCTGAGGGACAAGACAAGGCAGTTGCAGACAATTTCGAGGTTGGAGAGCAAGATAGATAAAGCGAAGCTGGATGCTGATGGGATGAAAACCAAGCTTGAGACTGCCGAAGACAATCTTAGCCAAGCACTGACAGAGATTGATAATGCCAACAAGGCTGCTTATGAAGAGGGATATCAGAAGGGATTTGACGCGGCAATAGCAAGCTATGTCGGTCAGATGCCAGCTATCCAAGATTAGATATGGGCAGCTTGTTGGGAGGTATGCCTAACAAAGGTTGAGGTCCCAGATGACTCTCCTTTTTGGGCAGATAATGATCTACCGAGCAAACGCGCTGCTACTTCTCTCGAGTCTGAAGAGCCCCCAGTGGATGATGTCGACTAGGAGATTGATGATTTTGCAGACGCTGGTGAAGACATCCAAATGGAGTCTCAGGATGTTCCAACTGAATCTCATGATGCTCATCCCAAACAATCACATGTTCGGGAAACAACTAATGAACCAATCAACCTAGAGGGACAAGCTGTTGGGGATGATATCAACACTGCAACAACTACTAAGGTACCAAGTGACACCCCCCTAGAAGTCCAAAACCTGGACTGATTTACTAAGTTCATTTCAGTTTCCTGAACATTTTGCAATAGTTTGGCAGGTCCTGGATGACCGTAGTTTTTTCAGCCCTTCGTGGCATCAGTACTTGAATTCTCCTTGATAATACAGGTATTCGGCCCCTTATGGCACAATACTTTCTTAAATTTTGCTGTGGCCGTGCATGGCCTATGTTGTTTGCTCGGCCCTTCGTGGCCTATTATATTTTATCTTTAAATGTTTTTGGTAGCTCGCACCACCATCAGTATATGCTGCGTATTCGTTATGTTGCCTCAGGTGCGAGTGTTCGAATGTAAATGTTATCTAAGTATTTCATACTTAGTTCATTGTTTGTAGGCATACTTCGTTATGTCTTGTCCCAAGTGTTTCGTACTTGTTTAAATATTTGGATCGTGTGCCTCTAAGTTTATCATACTTAGACTGATTTCTAAGTGTTTTGTACTTAGCAATCCGTGCATGTGTGCATATGCAGTACTGTAAGGAGGCATTCTCGAACTGGTAGAATCAGTAGCCGAACACGTGACAGGTTCCGTGCAATGAGAAAAGTACTTTAAGACGCCGATTAGGATGGCAATTAGAATCAGTGCTACGACGAGATATAGAAACGGTGGGTCTGCCCGGCACAGGTGGACCACGAATATGAGAAGTCATTAATGAAGTGCCAACTGTTCGGGAGTAAAAGACCCTTTAACATTAGATATCAGTAATTTGTATAGTTTGTTCGGCAAGGAGAATGCCGAACAGAAAGAGTTATTTGAAGGAACATGGCCTTAAGGGATAAGGCAGAAGGAGTGTTCCAGAAGGAGTACCCAATATCCAGTCAGGATAAGTGATGAGACAGTCCTATTATGGAACGAGTTCCATCTAGGAAAAAGTCCCTAAAGAGTAAGGGATCTCGGTTCATTGGGCAAGAGGATTCCCACAAAGGCCAGGTTTCCTATACGAGACAAGAAATCCAGGGCTTCGAGGATACTTGGGCAGCAAGCATCCTTGAGTCTATAAATACGCGGTAAGCCTAGAGACAAATGGTACGCAATAAGTTGCATTCATTCTACACTTTACTACTGATAATTAGGGCTTGATACAGTACGAGATACTAACTTAGGCATCGGAGAGCCTTTGCCACGAGAGGCAGAGGTGCGCTCACCCCTTGTCTGTTTTGCAGATTTGGGTTCAGGCGAAGGAAATAGGGTTCTGATCGAACACCACGTGGAGCTGCTATAAATCTGCGCTGTTTAAGGTACTGTTCGTCTTTTTCCACCTACAAGTACAAGTTTTTCCATACTCATACAATATTCAATACAAGTTTGTTCATACTTGTATAATCTAAGTGTCCCATACTCAGACAGAGTTAATACGCGTATTCGTACGCTTCATTCTAAGTTTTTCATACTTAGCCAGTTTGTCATACTTAGCCAATCTAAGTTTCTCTTTCTTAGACAATTGATACGTATATTCATACATATGACGGCATGCATACCTATTCCCTGCTCCCCAATACGAAAAAAGGAAAAAATGGCATTGTTCGTATTCACAGAAGAAAAAAGAACCAGAAAAAATGGGAAACAAAATTTCTAAAAAACCAATTCATTGCAGAGAAAGTGATAATCCGTTGAACTCAAAGGGACGTTACGTGTACCCCTTGCAACTAATCAAAATAAAAAACAAGGGAATATTGTTCATAATTCCCACACAACCACGTAATCCTAAAATAGAATAAAAATAAACTGAAGTTTTTCAAACAAAGAACTTCCTTAAATTATGGTTATTCCAGGGCCTTGGCACTGGGTTCCCGTCCAGGTCTGCCAGTTTATAGGCCCCTATTCCCACAATTTCAGTTACTCGATACGGGCCTTCCCAATTAGCCCCTTACTTGCCCTCGTTTGCCATAGTACAAGGCCCCCAATATCAAATTCTCGTGGGCGAACGTACTTGTTGTAGCTCTTCATTAACTCTTTCTGATAGGAGGCTAAATGCACTAGGGCCCTCTCCCTCCTTTCCTCGGCAAGGTCAAGCTCGATTTCAAGGGCCCTGTCATTGCCCCCACTCTCAACCAATGTCGTCCTATTGGTTGGAAGACCAACTTCTTAGGGTATAACTACCTCTATACCATATGCCAATGAATATGGGGTCTCTCCCGTAGACCTCCTAGGTGTTGTTCGGTGTGCCCACAGCACCGGTGGTAACTCATCGGGCCACTTCCCCTTTGCCTTATCCAATCTTTTCTTGATCCCATCAAGAATACTTTTATTGGATGCTTCTGCTTGCCCATTACTCTGAGGGTAAACTAGGGTTGAATAGTAGTTTCTTATCCCATATTGGGAATAGAAAGATTTAAATTTCTTTTGGAACTGTGTTCCGTTATCTATGATCAAAGAATAGGGAACCCTAAAATGAGTAATAATACACTTCCACACGAACCTTTCTATCATGGGTTCAGCGATCTTGGCCAATGGCTCTACCACAATCCACTTTGTGAAGTAATCTGTGGCCACCAACAGGAATTTTCGATTCCCAGTTGCCTTATGGAATGGACCCACAATGTCCATTCCCCATTGAGCAAATGGCCAAGGGCTAGTCAACGGTACCAGATCCTCGGCTGGTGTTCTAATCATAGGTGAAAACTTCTGACACTTCTCACAAATTTTTACATAGACCTTGGTGTCTTCTTACATGTGTGGCCACCAATATCCCAGGGTAATTGCTCTATGGGCTATGTACCTGCCCCCTACATGGCTTCCACAAGTCCCTTCATGAATTTCGTGAAGGAATTTTTGCACCATCTCTGGGTGCACACAAAGTATGTAAGGTCCGGTGAAGGACACTATACAACTTCCCTTTGGGGGACAACCAAAACCTTGCAAATTTGGTTTTAATCTTATGGGCTTCCTTCTTATCAGACGGAAGTGTTTCATCTCATAAAAACCCCATGATTGGATCCATCCAACTTGGTCCCTGGTTCACGTCCAGGACCAATTCCACACTCGTCCCAATGCTTGGTTCACTGAGAATCTGCATGGAAATTCTGTCCAGAACTTATCTGCTCAATATATACTTTTTTGAAGGTATCTAGTAAGTCTTTGGCTACCTCCAAATAGGCCGCCATTTTTTCACTCCGGGTCTCGTACTCCCCGGACAGCTGATATACCACCGGCTGAGAATCGCAGTAAACCCTAATTCTGCTTACCTTTAAAGTCTTTGCACTTTTAAGGCCGATCAGGAGAGTCTCGTACTCTGCCACATTGTTCGATGCACTAAAACCCAACCAAACAGATAGCTCCACCATCACTCCGTCAAGAGGAAACAGAATAATACCAACTTTGAAAGCAGTGTTACAAGTCGAACTGTCAACAAACAACTTTTATTTTTGTAGATCCTGTTCGGCTGGTTGCTTATCTTGCTTTACGATCAGCCCGGTGTGGGCACACGCCCCTAAAAATCCCGCATTTTTAGTTTCTGCGAAAAGTTCGGTTTGCGCCATTTTGTTTGAAAGCATGACGAAATGCTGTTTTGAGAGAGTCGCCACCCGGGTTTTGCGGAAAGTACCCAAGAAACCGATTTTGAAAAACGCTTTCGTTCACGTTTGTTTGACTTGAAAAAGGCTTGTACACTGGACCGTCGTCACCTTCGATATCTGAGGTTCGGGAGCCAGGTTACGAGAGGGGAAGGGTTTTATGGCACCCCTCTCGCCCAATCCGAAGATCGGTCTCTACTCAGGCATTTTGTAAAACATTTGCATTTTTCTCTCTTTTAATCATTTATTAGCCAGTTAGGGCGGGGGAACAGTTAATGGGGATTAACAAATAGCAAGTTATATTTACATGGCAACATGTGATGTATGGTGAATGATTTATGAACAATATATAATAGATTGAGAACAAGCGCTTCTGTGAGCATTTTAGACAAACTGGCATACACTGGTCCGGGATGGTGCACGTAGGAACGAACCTGTATGCACTGGCCATGCCATTGCATACAGAAGAAACCTGCGTGCGCCACACTACCACTGGCGTGCGCCGGTGAGCCTAAACCCACAGCTTCTGAACTCAATCCTCTGGGCTCTGGAATGGACCAGTGCACACCCAGGACAAACCACGCAGTTGATATAGCAGCATATATATGGTTACAGAGTACAGCAACAAATCAAACAGAAATAAACAGATTGAACACCCCATAAACAGAGTGGGGATCAAGCAAAGGCCTGAACTGAGCTAGGAAGCAAGGGCCAGATACTGGAACTTGGAACAACTGGCGCACGCAGGTCAGGCGGTACCGTGCGCCACTTGCTCTTTTGGTCCAGTGCTTGGCTTTGCCTCATCTGGGTTCTGGAATAGGACCAGAAGGATCCCAGAGGCCTTACTACACAGTTATTACAGATGACTAACTACGCAGTTCAAAAATATGGAAAGCTGTAAACTGGTTTTTAGCATGCTAAAAGGTGATCAACATGAAAAGGTCGTAAAATGAGGGTGATCGATGGACCCCACGCCAGTCCTGCCATGCAACCATAACTGGCGCACGGCTATAGGGGACTGGCGTGCGCCACCTATCCCCCTACGACATTGCTTATATGCTAGCTACGAACCCAGGCTGGTATTGATTACCAGCCTGAGTTCTGCTGGCTCCCCTCAGGGGTCGAAACAGTTTCCAGAACAAAAGGTGGTATACCTTTGAAGTGAAGTTGATGTGGTGTTTGAGCTTGAACTTTGAATGGAAAGGGTGGATGAGAGATGGACTGTGTACTGTGATCAGTAGAGGGGGAATGTGTGTTGCTTGGCCTTTCAACACATGAAAGAAGAAGCAACAAGAGGAAACTAGAGAGAGAGAGAACTTGAGAGTATTAATGAAGTTGAACCCCTTGCAAATAAATGCAAGGGGGTACTTATAGAATGGGAGGGAGGACTGATCAGCTGAGCCCTTAAGGCTTGTTTGGGTTGCAAGGAAGGGAGCAAGCCTTCCATGCATTAAATGCACAAGACAAGGTGATGGATCTTGTAGGAGAGAGAAGGGGACGGCCCTGGACGAAATAATCATCAGGAGAACTGTTGCACACGTCAGGGTGGCACAAAAGTCTCGGGCAAGTGGTTGCCAAAAAGGTGACTGACTGGACTGGACTGCCGTGCGCCACTAGAATGCGGTTCACGCTCGATGACTGACACGTGGCAATGCACCGGCGTGTGTCAGTTGATCACCAGCGTGCGTCAGTTGATCACCAGCGTGTTGAAGCAGGGTTTTGCTGAGGCCGTTTGGTTCTGGCTCGGAGGGTTTGAAAAGGGCTTTGAAAGGGGTTTGACTGAGGTTCGGGACGCTCAAAGCTCAAACACACCATCGACTCTGGATGTTCTCGACCTTTAATTATCATTGGGGAATCAAAGACCGTACATACACTAGTCTGGACAGTCCAGAATAGGGTGTCTACAGTAGCCCCCCTTTGACAGCACTTGGAATACCATCGCTTTGGTACAAGTAATGTCAAAGGTTTTCCAGACACCCTTTTCAGGCCACCCAGAACAGAATCATACGAGCCAATGAAAGATGCGTAATCTTAAAGAACCTGGTTGATTGAGTGGATGGATAGATCGTCGCTTGCTGAGAATGGTACGGACAACGCGGATTGCTGCATGATTGGGGAAATGGCAGACTCTCCTGGGGAACAAAGAGTGGCTACCCGCTGGGGAGATAAGAGACTGACGGGCGGACCGCCGTTGATTTGAATTTGGACTCTCGCGGGGAATAATCCTTTGGAAGTGACCTGCAACCACTTGTCTGATTTGGAAACTGGATGGGCGGACCATCGTTGATTTGAAAGCGGACAAGAGGTGGACTCGTCCAGGGATAACTTGATTTTGAAGTTGATTGATTTGAAGTTGGACGAGCGGATCGTCGTTGATTTGAAATTGGACGAGCGGATCGTCGTTGATTTGAAATTGGACGAACGGATCGTCATCGATTTGAAATTGGACGAATGGATCGTCGTTGATTTGAAGTTGGACGAATGGATCGTCGTTGATTTGAAGTTGGACGAATGGATCGTCGTTGATTGATAATTGGACGAATGGATCGTCGTTGATTTGAAATTGGACGAACGGATCGTCGTTGATTTGAAATTGGACGAGTAGATCGTCGTTGATTTGAAATTGGACGAGTAGATCGTCGTTGATTTGAAGTTGGACGAATGGATCGTGGTTGATTTGAAGTTGGACGAATGGATCGTCGTTGATTTGAAGTTGGACGAATGGATCGTCATTGATTTTAAGTTGGACGAATGGATCATCGTTGATTGATAATTGGACGAATGGATCGTCGTTGATTTGAAATTGGACGGGCTCTACTTGGGGAACCACTATCCAGGAGAGATAATATGGATTGGGCATTGTACGGGCCATGACACTTGCTCCTGAGATGCGTTTTGGGCCTCAGGCCCACGAACCACTGGCGTGCGCCAGACCTTCGTTGGCGTGCGCTGGTACGTTTCACCAACCCAGGCCCAGATCCGGCCCAAACCCGGCCCATCTGTATCCATGTCATATAAACTCCTGTTATGGGCACGAAACCGCCATTCCTTCGTTTTTGAAACTCCCAGAGGCTCTCAAACTCGTCCCACTTCCCCAATCTCACACACAACCTCTCTTCTCCCTCCATAATCTGCAAACCCACATACATTTATGGCTGAAATCAGTGGCGGTAGGGGCGGCAATGGCAGCGATGGTGATAGCGGCGTCGAGCGGCCGAAGGCCAGTGAAATCGAGGCTGAGAGGTCTCTGATCGACGATCAAACGACCACCGGGGCTTCGTCGAGCATCAGTGCAGTGGTTCCAGGCAACGGCGGCGATGGCGGTAGCCATGCAACGGCGGCGGTTGACAGCGGTGAGGGGCGCACGCCAGTGGATCAGGGGCGTGCGCCGGTGGATCCTAGGCCAGTGGGCCCGCAAGTTGACCAAATGGACGCGTAGAGCAGCGTGATGGGTTCGGTGGTTACTGGTGTGGGCTCGGCCGGGGCCGGCGCCAGCAGCAGTGGTGGTGCATGTGGTGATGATGATCCGGGGCAGCCGCCAAGGGATCCGGCGAGCGGGAAGGCTCCAATGGTTGAGGATGAGAGGGTACTGGTAGTGAAGCCTGATCACGTTGAGCGGGTTGAGTTCACGCCACCCGCGGTGTCATCAAGTCACGAGCCTATCATGAGCAGCGCACTGGCGGAGTTCGTCGGCCGCGATAGGCTTGCTCAACTGATGAAGGAGGCACCCCAGGTGGTCAAAGTGGTGGTGAAAGCTCGTGAGGAGAGACTAGCGGAGATAGCCCGTTGGAATGAGCAGGAGAGATTGATACGGGAGGCTGAGGCTCAGGCGCAGAAGGCGGAGCCGGAGCAGGCGGAGGTGGCTCAGGAGGAGGGGCCGTGGATGAACGAGGTGGCGGTGACTCTGGCCAATTCTATCAAGGGTAAGCCTCGTCGCGAATTTGTGGCGGAGACCTATACACCACCGGAGCCGCACGTGTTCATCCCATCAGGGGCTGAGGGTTACCGCCCTCGTCGGGGGGAGTATGGCGAGGAGGAGGTGTTACGGGATCGCGACCATCACCTATCCAGAGGCTGGGCTCAGGTATACCCACAACTTTGCTCCAACTTTCCGTCCTTGTTGTTACTTGCACTTTTATATCGTACCATGCATGCCTGTGAACTGCTTCTAGAATAGTTTATCGCTTGATTCGACCAATAGTATCCCTTGAAACGATAATCAACTAATGAGAATGCCTGGTAACTTGATCGACTTGATAGGATGCCCTTAGATAATGGAAATCGACAAATAGAGTACCTGCAACATGACTTGAAAAACACAATATTTGATATGATGACTGCATAAACAAATACCTGCCAACACATGATCGACCAATAGAATGCCTGCTAGTGTTTGAATTTGACCAATAGAGTGCCTGCTAATTGAGATCGACTGATAGAATGCTTGGTAACATGCCATGTAGCTCGATTCGACTGATAGGATGCCCGTTAATTGAAATTGACTGACAGACTGCCTGATAATGTGCCATGTAGCTTGATTCGACTAATAGGATGCCTGTTAATTGAGGTCGACTGATAGAATGCCTGATAAGGTTGGAATTCGACTGATAGAATGCCTTTACGTGCCACATAATTTGATTCGATAGATATGCTTGACTTGATATACCGTATGCTTCAATTTGAGCCTGTTCTCACTTGTTTGATTCGACTATCTGTTAGACTTGAGATGTTCTCATTGATAACTCTTCATTTTGTTCCGGCTGTTATGGTGTGCAGAGGGGAGTTGCTAGTACGCGGGGACACGGCGATTCAGCGTACTCGCTCGAGTTGTACAGGGAGCTGCCCGAGCAAGTTAGGGTGTTGGTAGATGCCGCGGGATTTGGCTTGTTTATCCCTACTCTGACGTCGGTGCACAATGATCACACCTTGCTGACTGCGCTTACTGAGAGGTGGTGGGATACCTCTAATACCTTCCACTTCCCGATTGGGGAGATGATAGTGACTCCTGTGGACTTTGCAGCGCTGACAGGCCTGAGGGTGGGAGGTGAGCCCATCCCATTTGACTTGGGGATTCACAGGGATACAGAGGCGTTAGAGTGGTTTTTGGGGATGGTGCCCAAGGGTAATGCTGAGATGGTGGCTTACGACCAGTTTAGGAGCCATTTGAGGAGGAGAGCGCAGGAGATTGAGGAGAATGGAAAGTCCATCTCAGAGCAGGAGGCAGCGCAGATGGCGAGAGTCTATCTGCTATACTTGTTTGGGGCAACGCTGTATGAGAACAAGCGGTCCACAGTCCACCTGTCTTACTTGCCAGCCCTTTTTGACCCGCACACTGCCTCACGATACAACTGGGGTGGAGCGGCTTTGGGCACGTGCTACAGGTTCGTGGGTGAGTTCTCACGGAGAAAGAGAGCTGCTGCTGGCTATTTGAGGATATGGGAGGTATGATTTCAAACCTGTCTTTTGCTCATTTTCCCACGCTTCTTTTTGATTATGCACATGTTGATTTCTGATGCCTTGACTGTTTGAAAACCTGCAGCTGTGGGCCTATGAGGTGCTGAGGATGTTCAGGCCAGAGAACAGGTGCCAGGATTTGAGGACCTTGCCACGCGCCATGGTTTGGGGGCCGCTTCATGTGGGCAAGAAGAAGACGACAAGCGATCCGGCGAGCAATCTGGCAGCCTACCGAGTTTTCCTTGACGAGTTGTCGGGCTCTCAGGTAAGAAATCAGTTCTGTTTATAGCACATGTCCTTGAATTGCTTTAATGCTGTCGCTGATATCCTTTTCCTTGGCTTTTGACTTTTGAACAGGTGGAGTGGGACCCGTGGAGAATTGCCGAGCTGGAGCCAGAGTACATTGCCAGGAGCAGAGTGGTGACGGCGAGCCGGGTACTGCTAGAATCTGCTTTCGGATGGCAGTAGTACTTGGGTGACCGTGTGACGAGGCAGTCTTTGGAGGCAGACGAGTTCATAGTTCCCGGGTTACTTCCACCTCAAGCTTCCCATACAGGCTTGTACACTCTCGGAGAGTTGCGGCGCTTTACGGTTCTTGCAGAGCTTTCCCGCTTTCTGAGGGTAGGGCGTGACTATGCCATATACCGGAGGGATCACCTGGCAGGCCCACTTGGGCTGGTAGAGCATATGGCCGTGCGTTCCGAGGCCTTGGAGGCTGGGCAGGAGAGACGTGGCCAGGGAGGCAAAGCAGCTCGTTCCAGGGAGCGGAGCGTATACGCAGAGGCGACAGGGCTCCCTCGGCTTTCGTGGACACTGGAGGCGCGGGACGCACAGGGAGAGGCTGCTGTGGTTTGCTTCGAGCCAGCCAGGACAGAGCCAGCGCAGATCGAGGGATCGATATAATTTCCTTTCAGCTTTGTCATTTGCTTTGCATCACATTTGAATTATACTCTTGCTGTAATCCGACTTTAATCCTATCCGTATTGCAGGTGCCGATAGAATGGGCAAGGAAGGCCGCACGCTTGATGCTGGCGATGGAGAAAGAGTTTCATAAGATAGCGAAAGGTACCCCTTTGCAGCTGCACTACCCACCGGCGGATCCGACACCGACTGCACAGCCTCAGGCACAGCCTCAGGCATACATCCAATCTTCTCGCTTCATTTGGCACTTAACACTTTGAGCATATAAATACAATGCGTGCTGGATATACCTACTCTTGACACCTGTTTCAATATTCGACATACAATATATCCACAATATGTATACTGAAATGCTTGAATTGAATTGACAATGCAGGGACGCGCTAGGGCGGCTCCTAGGCGAAAGACAGTGAGGGCTGCCCCACAGAAGGGCAAGGGCAAGGCACCTGCTACAGCTCAGCGCCAGACGAGCGCTACGCAGCCTGAGACCAAAGGAATGGTGACTGCCTCAGCTAGCGAGCCGGAGCAGTTCCGCAGAGTCCTGAGGAAGAGGACTGGAGACAAGAAGCTGCCGGAGGGACCCTCGAAGAAAAGGAGACAAGAGGAAGAAGAAGAAGAAGAGGAGCCGGCGTCCCTCAGCAGCGGGTCTGACTCTGCCAGCGATCCGAGATTTCGATTCACTCCAGGGGACCTAGCCGCGGCTATGCTGAGCGAGGAGGACAGCGAGAGCGATGGCGTTGATCCCGAGGACTTTTCTGACTGAGGGCTATCAGTGAGCCTCAGTTACTTTACCGTCTAACTTACTTTGATACTTGATACATTAGTACTCCAACACTTTGATACGTTGATTTTGAGATGAGGCCTGCGTGCCTTAGGTTTCTGGGCGGATGTGCCCCACATACTTTGATTTGCTTGCTTGGGCCGTTGTGCCGCTTCATACATTAGTACTGCTTTCGATACTTGAGGTACTATGCTATAGGATGGTATAATATAACTGCATTTTCTGTTTATTAAATTCCTTTTAATGAGAAAATTTGGCAAAGGAAAGGAATAAAACGTCCACCAAACTAACATGCCTTGACAAACAGCCTGAATCGACACAAGAGTGCTAAAGTATGCACAAACTGACTTAGCTCGAACGAAATGGATAGAAAAAGTCCCAGGATACGCTCCGTATCCCCCAAGATACGAGGATACGGGAAAATATTAAGATTTTGGGCGTTAACGTGCCAAAACTCAAAATCCTCTGAGACGAAGGAAACTGACACTTCTGTAGGACTGTAACAGCACACAATGACTTGTACAAATTGACGGATTTGAGAAAAATGCCCGGATACGGCCCAAATACCCAAAACTAGAGAAAAATACCGCAAAAACGGGTATAAAATGCAAAAGATGACTCGATTATAGGCCTGGACTGAAACCGACACCCCCACACAGTCACATTAGGCTCATGTAAGCTGTATGGCATGACAAAACTTGGCACAAGCTTCCGAATTGGATTTTGATCTTCTGTATCCCCCTTTCGATGAGGATACGGGCCGTTGGAGGCCTAAAACCTTCGTTGAGCGCGACGTTTGGAGTTCAACGCTTCGACATAGTCCCAGATACCATTTAAGACTTGTACCGACCCTCCATGCAGCAAAACAAGACTCGGAATTGAAAACGTGCATCGGTTGGCAATAGCTGCTGCAAACTGGTTCTGGTGCAGGTCTCACTGGCGTGCGCCAGTGGTTTAGTGGTGTACGCCAGTGGTTCACTCTACTGGCGTGCGCCATCAGTTTGGTGGCGTGCGCCAGCCAGGCGTGCTCCAGACCCACTTGTCTGGCCAACTATCCTTTCCTGGGCACTCCCTTGTCTTCACCTACACACGTTTCAGACATGGTTTCTGTAACTTCAGGGGGCAGTGTCCTTCTCTGCAAAGGCCCTTGTAAGCAAACGGCTACTTTGAATGGTAATATGAGAATGAGATGCACTATGCTGGCCTATAAAAGGCAGAACGCACAATGCTGAATTCATACAGCCCCATTACACCGTCGCAGTATAATTTCTTCATTCAGTCTTTCCCACTATTCCCAGATGGAAAACCCGATTCCCACATTGATCAGGCCTTGGCTAACCGAATTCTTGAGCATGGATTGGTTAAATTTCCGATACCACGGCCTCGCTTCATTTCGTTACCTTCGACACGTGCCGCTCTGTCCGGCACTCTTGAGGGCTGCTCTTCGGTTTTGGGACCCGGACGTCCACGTCTTCCGCTTTGGTGACGACGAAATATGTCCCACAATCGAGGAGTTCCATGCATACCTCCAAACTTATGCGTCTCCCACACTCGTGGTTCCTCCTTACCAAGTAAGCATGCCGGGTCTGCTGGCATCCTCTCTCGATATCTCTCGAGGTTTGGCCAACACCACTTTGGAGGATGGCCAAATTAACATTATGCAGTTGATCGCTAGATACAGCCCGGAAGGCGACTTGGAGGATGACGCTGTGCAGGCCCGGCGCCGCTTCGCTCTGGTGATTTGCCTGCTGGCAGCCTACTTGCTCGTTCCTGCCGACGGAAGGGTCAGCCCTTTGCTGGTGAGTGTGGCCACTCAGATGGCGGATCGGCAGAATGTGATCCCTTTGGTTCTTTCGGAGACTCTATTGAGGTTAGATTTGGTGTATACTGGCCAATCCAACACTTTTAGCGGGAGCCCACTTCTGCTCCAGGTTAACTCACTCAGCTCACCTTTTCCTGGTTTTCGCACATTCTCATTTTACCTCGACTCTTGGCTTTAGGCTGTTTTTGGGTTTCTTACTTGTTTTTGCCGCTCGGGCCTTATCTGGCTTCTCACTTGTCTTTTCACTCATGTAGTTATGGTATGTGACAAGCTGGGTCTGCTGCATCCTTCGATGGACGGCTGGAATCTGTTCCCGAAGCGGATCCACCAACGGGAGATGAGGTATCCCGAGATGGATCTGGAGGAATGGTACGCCTTCCTGCAGCAAGTGCAACCCGATGAAGTCGTCTGGAGGTGTCCTTGGATGGAACTCCCCAACATGACTCTCCATTCCGAAGGTTTCGACAGAGTGGTGATCGCGGGACTGACTAGCTTCACCTTCTACATTCCCGGCCGTATCCTCCGCCAGCTGGGCGTTTCACAGGAGAACACCCGTGTCAGTACTGATGGTTTCCGTGTTCCCAATTTCACTGCCCAAACTCTCAACGGCTACAAAAGGCGCTGGGGCTTCAGGGTGTTTCAAGGAGAAATGCCGGATTTCACCACAAGACTAAGGAAAATCTATAAATAATGGCTGAGAGCAGAGGTGCATGCAAGGGAAAACATCGACTGACTCGGACTACTTTGCTGTGCTTAGAATAAGCTGTGAGCCGTTAGGCTTCTCAAGCATTTTGTTCTGTTTTTATGCTTAACTGTTTTTTTAAGGTTTCATGCTCAGCCTATGTAATAGAAATAGTGGTTTGCAATAAAATTGAAAGATGAAAGGTTTCCCCCTTCTGATTCTCTGATAACATGTTGACTTGTCCCCGACTTCCGTTCGACCTTTGATGTTGATGCCAAAAGATGCAACCATGGATGAAGTTGATAGAGTGTGACCGGGTCTCAAGGTGAGACTGCCTACGTATCCCTTTTCGGGGAATCAGGTCAGAACGTAGTTCAGGCCAAGGTTCACTCGGGTGTTTTACCTCTCCTTTTTACGCTCTAACTTTTGCCAAGAGCCGCCTTTTCAGGTTTTCGGTCTAGCGAGCTTTCGACTTTTGCCTATTTATTTTTGCCTAGACCGCCTCCTTAGGTTTTCGGTCTAGCAGGCCTGCTCTAACTTTTGCTTGGCACCGCCCACCCTTGTGGTTTTCGGTCCAACGAGCATCTCTCAGGGGTAGAAGCGCTTAAGTTGATCCAGGTTGACTAGGGCACTGAATTCGTTGCCGTCGAGGTCGATGAGCTTGGCAGCACCCCTAGACAGGATGGTCTTGATAATGTAAGGCCCTGAACGCTTCGGTCGGAACTTCCCACGGACATCAAATACTGGGGCCCGGATCTCCTTTGTAACCATATCTCCTTCGACTAAGCCCCTGGATTTCACCTTGTTGTCAAACGCACGGGCGATTCGACGCTGATACCCTTGCACATGATACAGAGCACGAAGCCTTCTTTCATCAAACAGCAGCAGTTCTACAAATCTCCCGCTCAGCCATTCAGATTCCTCGAGACCACTCTCAATCATGACCCTCAAAGATGGAACCTCAAGCTCGATGGGAAGCACTGCCTCCATCCCATAGACCAAGGAAAACGGAGTTGCACCAGTTGAAGTACGGATCGACGTTCGATATGCCCAGAGTGCTAGCGGCAGATTTAGCAGTTTTCTTGATAATTGTCTCGACATTCTTGTTGGCGGCTTCGACTGCTCCATTTGTCTGTGGACGATAGGTTGTAGAATGGTGGATCTCGATGCCGAATTCCTCAAAAAGCTCCAGGACCCTTCCTTTGAAATGACTCCCATTATCTGACACGAAAGCTTGGGGGACACCATACCGGTAGATGATGTTCTTTCGAATGAACTGGGCGACCTGAACCGTTGTCAAAGTCTTGTAGGACTCAGCCTCGACCCACTTAGTGAAGTAATCTATCGCCACCAGTATGAACTTGTGACCATTCGAAGCGGACGGTGTGATCATGCCAACAACGTCAATGCCCCACACAGAGAAAGGCCAAGGCGAAGTCATGCCATACAACTTGGACGCAGGAACGTGCTGCAAATTGGCATGAATTTGACATTTGTAACAGCGCTGCACATAATCAATCCATTGAGACTCCATAGTGGACCAGTAGTAGCCCTGCCTGAGGATCTTCCTGGCAAGCATAACACCACTCACGTGAGGACCGCAGACTCCTTCGTGAATCTCCTCCATGATCCTTGTTGCTTCAGCCCCATTGACACACAGCTTGTGCATTCCACAGTGAGACCTTCGGTACAACTCCCTCCACAAATAATGTACTGGGCGGCCAAACGCTGCAAAGCAACTCGATCCTTTCTTGTAGCCCCAACGGGAAACTCCCCGCGCTCGACAAAATTCCAAATATCATAGTACCAGGGCAGGCCATCATCGACATCATCGATGGCGTTGACATACTCATAGGCGGGCAGGTCTCTCTGTTCAATCACAATCGGCCGCAACTTGACCCCTATCGGAAGTTCGATCATTGAAGCCAAAGTCGCCAAGGCGTCGGCGAACTGATTCTTCAATCGTGGAATATGGGTGAAAGTCACCTTATTGAAACGAGGAATCAGTTCCTCCAACTCTCGGTGATAAGGCTTCAGCTTTTCCTCGCGAACCTTCCAGTCCCCATTGGCTTGAGACACCACCAGATTTGAATCCCCGATCACTTCTAGCTTCTCGACCCCAAGAGCAATAGCAGCCTCCATCCCGACGATACAGGCCTCATACTCGGCTTGGTTGTTAGTGACGTCGAAGTTTAGCTTGAAAGCGAGCGGAATATGAGCACCGGAGGGCGTGATCAGCAACACTCCGATCCCAAAACCTTTCTGATTTGCAGCTCCATCAAAATAGAGCGTCCACACTTCCTCGACTACCGTTAGCACATCCTCATCAGGGAAAGTAAAGTCTACATCCTCCGGCCCGTTGATTGGATGATCTGCCAGAAACTCAGCCACAGCACGACCCTTTACGGATTTCCTTGTAACATATTGGAGATCGAACTCAGCCAGCACAAGCAACCAACGTGCTAGCTTATGAGTGAGTGCCGGCTTCTCGAACAGATACTTAAGAGGATCCATTCGAGAAATCAACTTCACTGAATAGGCTAGCATGTAGTGTCTAAGCTTTTTGGTAGCCCAAACTAGTGCCCAACACGTCTTTTCCAGAGAGGTATAGCGCTCCTCGCTGCCCACCATCTTCTTGCTCAGATAGTAGATAGCCTTTTCGACTCCGTTGTCCCCTTCTTGTGCCAGCAGACATCCCATAGCTGTCGGGGTGACTGACAAGTACAGAATCAGCGGTCGACCTAGCGTAGGCGGCATTAATACAGGCGGATTTCGCAGGTACTCCTTTATTGACTCGAAAGCAGCTTGACATTTGTCCGTCCATTCGAAGCGAACATCCTTTTTGAGTAATCGAAACAGCGGTTCACAAGTCAATGTCAACTTAGCAATGAACCGGCTGATAAACTGAACCTTCCCCAGGAAGCTTCGCACCCACTTTTCTGACCGCGGTGGCTCCATCTCGAGAATAGCCTTGATTTTAGACGGGTCCACCTCAATCCCTCTTGCCATGATTAGGAATCCCAACATCTTGCCTGCTGTGACCCCAAAGGTGCATTTCTGCGGGTTGAGCCGCACGTTGTACTTCCGAAGCCTTTCCAGAAACTGCCGGAGTGCCGGGATAAAATCCTCCTTATTCTTAGCCTTGACAATCATGTCGTCCACGTAGACCTCGACTGTCTTGTGGATGAAGTCATGCAGCAGGGTTGTTTGTGCTCGCTGAAAAGTGCATCCAGCATTCTTGAGCCCGAAAGGCATCATCACATAGCAATATGTCCCCCATTCAGTGATGAACGTTGTCTTCTCCTGATCCTCTGGTGCTACAAAGATCTGATTGTATCCCGAGAATCCGTCGACAAAAGAGAGCAAAGCATGCCCCGCCATGTTGTCCACAAGCACATCAATGTGAGGCAAGGGAAAACTGTCTTTGGGGCTAGCTTTGTTCAAGTCCCTGAAGTCGACACAGACCCGGATCCTCCCATGCTTCTTGGGAACTGGCACAATGTTGGCAACCCATTTCGGATACTCAGCGACCCTCAGAAAGCCTGCGTCAATCTGCTTAGTGACCTCTTCCTTGATCTTCTCAACCCAATCCGGCCTCATCCTGCGGAGTTTCTGTTTGACCGGTACAGCCCCAGGCGCTAATGGAATTCGGTGCTGTACAATTTCAGGATCAATACCAGGCATGTCCTGATGTGACCATGCGAAGACCTTGAAATATTCCTTAAGTAGATCGACCAATGCAGCACGGTCCTTGGGGGACAAAGTTGAACCAATTTGCATCATACGGGGGTCATTCTCGTCTTTCAGGTTTACAGAAATTACTTCTTCTTTTAGAGGCTGAGCATGCCTTTCGTCTTCCCTTTCGATGAGGGAACGCAACTCAGCCGGAATATTCCCGTCAAAGTCTGTTCCTTCATCATCGGGGTCAACACAGTTTATATAGAAGTCAGCAAAATAATCAGAAGCAGGATCATGCATTTCATAAAACCCAGACGGGTTGCCAAGTACAGTAGATTCAAACTCAAAATAGAAGCTATGGCGTGGAGGGCCAAGAGGCACAAACTCCGACTCTGAGCTAGACTTAGACTCGACAGACTCTGTGTCAGACTCAGACTCAACGTCAATGCATGTTAAGCGTGGAGTGAAAATGCAGTTATTAATACTGCCCTTGGCTTCGACTATGTGGGTGGTTGGATCCTCAAGAGCATCTGAGGAGTCGGGCCCAAGCATCAGCACTTCAGCCTCTTCTTCCTTGCCAACCAAACCTACTTGGGTGAACAGCATCTCCAAGCTCCCCTGATCGAAGGTCTTCCACCAGTCCATCTTTTCCTCGATCTTAACCAGCTGCTTCTTAAATTCTGCCTTAGCCAGCTCATCCCTTGCAATTTCTTCTTTGGTGTCAGCCCAAGTGTCAGCAGTAAAGATCTCAAACCCAAGAAGCCAAGTACGGGTCTCTGGATCCCAAACAGGCTCGACTTGCCCCACATAATCATGACCTCCCCCCTCACGGACGAAGTAGCTGTCGGGATTACCATAAAGGGTTCGGAGTTTTCCCGTGCCTTTCCCATTCTTGGCCCTTTTGGCAGGGGGAATGTATCCCAAACCAAACTGACCTTCAGTGAAGGGAAAGACAGGGAACTCAATGATCCCTTGCTGGTTGATCCCGAGCCCAAAGCCAGGCATGAACGCCATCCTTCTCAAGATCTCGAAGGCGGCAGAGCTAATGATGAAATCTTCCGCTACAGCAATGGCAAGAACCGACCCCGAAGTGTCGAACGAGAAACCTCCAAAGTCTGAGTCTTCCTCTCCATGCATGATCCCCAACACAGGCTCATCCTCTTTGAGTGGGCGGATCCCAGAGTCCCCAGCAGAGTCGCCATTGTGGGCACACGCCCCTAAAAATCCCGCATTTTTAGTTTCTGCGAAAAGTTCGGTATGCGCCCTTTTGTTTGAAAGCAGGACGAAATGCTATTTTGAGAGAGTCGCCACCCGGGTTTTGCGGAAAGTACCCAAGAAACCGATTTTGAAAAACGCTTTCGTTCACGTTTGTTTGACTTGAAAAAGGCTTGTAGACTAGACCATCGTCACCTTCGATATCTGAGGTTCAGGAGCCAGGTTACGAGAGGGGAAGGGTTTTATGGCACCCCTCTCGCCCAATCCGAAGATCGATCTCTACTCAGGCATTTTCTAAAACATTTGCATTTTTCTCTCTTTTAATCATTTATTAGCCAGGTAGGGCGGGGGAACAGTTAATGGGGATTAACAAATAGCAAGTTATATTTACATGGCAACATGTGATGTATGGTGAATGATTTATGAACAATATATAATAGATTGAGAACAAGCGCTTCTGTGAGCATTTTAGACAAACTGGCATACACTGGTCCGGGATGGTGCACGTAGGAACGAACCTGTATGCACTGGCCATGCCATTGCATACAGAAGAAACCTGCGTGCGCCACACTACCACTGGCGTGCGCCGGTGAGCCTAAACCCACAACTTCTGAACTCAATCCTCTAGGCTCTGGAATGGACCAGTGCACACCCAGGACAAACCACGCAGTTGATATAGCAGCATATATATGGTTACAGGAGTACAAAGAACAAATCAAACAGAAATAAACAGATTGAACACCCCATAAACAGAGTGGGGATCAAGCAAAGGCCTGAACTGAGCTAGGAAGCAAGGGCCAGATACTGGAACTTGGAACAACTGGCGCACGCAGGTCAGGCGGTACCGTGCGCCACTTGCTCTTTTGGTCCAGTGCTTGGCTTTGCCTCATCTGGGTTCTAGAACAGGACCAGAAGGATCCCAGAGGCCATACTACACAGTTATAACAGATGACTAACTACGCAGTTCAAAAATATGGAAAGTTGTAAACTGGTTTTTAGCATGCTAAAAGGTGATCAACATGAAAAGATCGTAAAATGAGGGTGATCGATGGACCCCATGCCAGTCCTGCCATGCAACCATAACTGGCGCACGGCTATAGGGGACTGGCGTGCGCCACCTATCCCCCTACGACATTGCTTATATGCTAACTACGAACCCAGGCCTGGTATTGATTACCAGCCTGAGTTCTGCTGGCTCCCCTCAGGGGTCGAAACAGTTTCCAGAACAAAAGGTGGTATACCTTTGAAGTGAAGTTGATGTGGTGTTTGAGCTTGAACTTTGAATGGAAAGGGTGGATGAGAGATGGACTGTGTACTGTGATCAGTAGAGGGGGAATGTGTGTTGCTTGGCCTTTCAACACATGAAAGAAGAAGCAACAAGAGGAAACTAGAGAGAGAGAACTTGAGAGTATTGATGAAGTTAAACCCCTTGCAAATAAATGCAAGGGGGTACTTAGAATGGGAGGGAGGACTGATCAGCTGAGCCCTTAAGGCTTGTTTGGGTTGCAAGGAAGGGAGCAAGCCTTCCATGCATTAAATGCACAAGACAAGGTGATGGATCTTGTAGGAGAGAGAAGGGGACGGCCCTGGACGAAATAATCATCAGGAAAACTGTTGCACACGTCAGGGTGGCACAAAAGTCTCGGGCAAGTGGTTGCCAAAAAGGTGACTAGACTGGGGACAAATGGCGTGCGCCACCCAGGGTATGGCGTGCGCCAGTGGAAGCTGGTCCCAGGCTTGATGACTGACACGTGGCACTGCACCAGCGTGCGTCAGTTGATCACCAACGTGTTGAAGCAGGGTTTTACTGAGGCCGTTTGGTTCTGGCTCGGAGGGTTTGAAAAGGGCTTTGAAAGGGGTTTGACTGAGGTTCGGAATGCTCAAAGCTCAAACACACCATCGACTTTAGATGTTCTCGACCTTTAATCATCATTGAGGAATCAAAGACCGTACATACACTAGTCTGGACAGTCCAGAATAGGGTGTCTACACCCGGATGCCCCATCCCTTCTCATGGGGCAGCTAGGGTGCTACTGCTAGTGAAAACTCTGCCATAAAATCAAACAACACTTGGCCCTTTATTGCTGTGCGCGGCTGGAAGTTAATATCGTATTGGCTTAACTCAACGGCCCAAGTTGAGATCCATCCAGAGAAGTCTACTTTTCATGATAGTGACTTTAGTGGAAACTCAGTATAAACCATGACCTTGTGGCTCTGGAAATAATGAGGTAACTTCCTTGTTGTTGTCCTTAATGCAAGGACCAGCTTCTCAAGGGGCAGATACCTCATCTCTGCATATAGCAGTGTTTTACTCACATAATAAACTGGGATTTGTTCCATTACCCCTTAACAGAACTGCACTTACAGCATGCTCAGAAACTACCAAATATAAAACCCGAGACTCACCTGGTTGTTGAGTTGACAAAAATGGGGCTTCAGCCAAGTATTTCTTCAAATCTTGGAACGCCTGCTCGCATTCTACTCCCCATTCATATCCTTCTCTTTTCTTTAACAGCTGAAAGAAGAGCCTACATTTGTCACTAGACCGGCTGATGAATCTATTGAGGGCCGCAACCGTTCCAGTTAACCTTTGAAGTTCCTTTGTTGTCTTGGGACTTCATAGCTTCTGTAAAGCTGTTATTTGATCAGGGTTTGCTTCAATCCCTATTATGGTCACAAGATGGCCTAAGAACTTTCCAGAACCAGCTCTAAACGCACATTTCGAAGCATTGAGTTTTAATTTGTACTTCCTTGGGATATCAAAGGCCTCCTTTAAATCCACAATGTGTCCCTGTCTGGTTCTACTCTTCACCACCATGTCGTCAATGTAAATCTCCACAGTTTTACCAAGAAGCGTTTTGAACGTGATGGTTGCGAGTCTCTGATAAGTTGCCCTTGCATTCCTTAGCCCAAATGGCATGACACTATAACAGTATAACCCTCGTGGTGTAATGAAAGAAGTCTTCTCTTGATCAGGCCCAAACATGGTGTAGACACCCCAATCCGGACCTCGGAGGGTCTTTGTTCACCCCGATGATGAAATAGAGGAAACAATTCCTTTGCGAGCTTGAAAAAGGATTTACCTAAACCCAAAGAGAACCAAAGCCCAGATAAAGCCCAGATAAAGCCCAAAAAAGCCCTGGACCGAAGGAAGAGGAGCCGTGCGGAGCATGACTGGAGCGCACGGCACCTTGAAAATTCAAGGGTAGCCGTGCGCGGCACACTTAAACCGCACGGCACCTTGAGCAAAAAGTGGATCGCTCGAGAAGCCGTCACGCCACGCCTTGATTCGAGCCACGGTGATGATCGGCTCAGAAAATGCACTTCGCCCGCCTAAAATACCTCCACCATTTGAATTCAAAATCCTTGGCCCTTTGCCTATAAATTAACCCCTCCACTCAAGGGAAAGGGGTCCCTCTGAGCCTTTCTTTTGAGTCCCTCTCTTGCCTTTCTCTTAGCTTTCTCACTCTACTTTCTCTCTCTAAATTTCTACACCCACTTTCTTATTTCCATTGCCATTTCCAAGCTTTAAAGAATGTCATTCCCAAAAGACCTTCTTTAAGTGCTTTCACTCACTCCCTCATCATCATTGAAGTTGATCCTTCATTAACTTCAAAGACTCGTCACCCCCAAAACACCTAACCTTCACTCACACCCATACTCCCTTTGTCTCATTTAACCTCCCCATCCACATCCGTGACGATCCATCCACATCCTTGCATCCACGATCTTTGATCAAGCTCGAAACCAAAGGTATAAACTAGTTTCCTCGGACTAGATTCCGTTCTAGTCCTGAGGGGACCTTTCTGTCAGCAGATCTAATCCCTTTTGGTTAGATCCTGACTCAAAACCTATTTTCATAAAATAAAACCAACACTGTGCTGAGGTTGGGGAACCAGCGGTTGATCAGCACCCTGACTCTCAGCGCACGGCATGGTGCACACTAGTGTTATTGTGAACAGGCTGACTGCATCTGTGTTTTCCTCTGCTGTGGTTACCTGTTTTTGCCGTTTACTGTTTCTGTAGCTCTTAAAATAGGACCATATCTACAAGCCATGTTCCTGCTCTTCTAAAATCTTTTCAAGATCATCCCAAGTGATCAAAAACGTTGAAAACTACTTTAAAACTATGTTTTGAGAAGGACAATAACGTTCTTGGGATGATCTGACCGCCGTGAGGCTACTCGTGAGTTTTCAAAAGATCTACAGAGAAACCAGTGAGCTAAATGATGTTTTGAAAGACTGCAACAGTCTGACAGCAGAGCAGGTGCCACGCACGGCATGTTGAGATGCCTCGCGCGGCATCTCAGGGTGCCGTGATCGGTATTCGAGGCCCAACAGTCTGACAGTGAGCGGTACGCGCACGGCATGTTGAGATGTCTCGCACGGCATCTCAGGGTGCCGTGAGCGGTATTCTGAGGTCCAAACAGTCTGTTGAATGTTATTTACTTCCATTCATTCATATCATTTTATCACGACTGTACAGATAACACCACCCGCACGTCAACGTGATATATTTCCCATGTCCCTCTCCCGCCACGTGCTTTATTAAAGAGTTTGATATTCCAAATAATGTTGAAAATTCTCCTTTTTAAAACATCAAGTAGAGATCGATCTTACCGGGCAAATGGGGTGCTTTTTAAAGAAAAACCTTCCCCATTCGTAACGTGGCTCCCAAACCCAACATCTCAACGTTTTCGCTAGACCAAAAGCCTTTTTCCAAACGACTCCTCGGTTTCTCGGATCATCCATCTCAAAAATCCGGGTGGCGACTCTTCGAGCGAAGCGCTCATTTCGGGCGCGGGAGCCCACAGTGGCGACTCTGCTGGGGATAAGACTTATCCAATACTTTTTTTTTTTTTTTTTTAAATGTGGATGATCAAGAGGGCCAGACTTGAAAGGTGTTTTCTAAAGGGGGAATTTTCAAATGTTTTCGGAATGTTAAGCTCTTTTATCCTGTACACTCTGCACCGCACAAGCCTCGCTACCCGTGTCTCGGCTATCTTGCCCGGTTTATCGGTGACAAGCTCTCCCGGGATGCCTAGCAACCCTCGACTATGATGAGCCATCGTGCTGTTCGACCGTTGTCTTGTAATACACTCGACACGGGGTAGTACATCTTGGCTCTAGTCCGGGGAACCCTTTTGAGACCAAAACCAGCCTTTGCACTTGTACAAAGCCATAGAACCTTCCCAACTAGGACAGGGACCTACGGTTAGGACTTATGTGTTATATCTTATGTGCTTTTTATTCCTGTACACACGTATCATTCACACACCATTGCATCTGACGGCACCTACCCGGGCTATCGGAAATCTTCTGTACGGACGTTTTAAGTGAGATTCGAGCCACGGTAGGTCTTAGGCCTCGTTCCTAGGAGATGGGTAGAAGTAGGGCGACTATTCGGATCGATTATGAGTTGCTCCCTTTTGACTTGTTACCAGTATTGCCAACATTGATCGCCTGCGGAGGAAAAAAGCTGTACCCAATTGGTTCCGTCTGTCCCAAAGACTAGTTCGCGTAGACACCCTGGAAGGACCCTCGCTGTTTGAGGTCCAAATTGGAGAGGAGGAAGAACCTGTGGTAGAAGAATCTGTAGTCTTAGTCCCAACTGAAAATCCCTTACCTATGGCTGATCAGGAAGACAGAATGGAAGAACTCAGGCAGAACGTGGCCAACATGGATGTTCAGTTTAAGCAATCCCTCGCCGGTGTTGACGCACAGCTTAAGGCCGCCGTAGTCTCTATGAAAAATGACATGAATATGATAATGGAAAGCATGCAGGAAATCATTGACAAGCTCCTGATCAAGACTTCCCTGCAATCTGAGCAACCACCTAAAGTTGAGGTACCAGTGGTCGACCCCAACTTGGCCGCTATCATGGATAAGATCGGCAAATTGGAGGAATCTGTCCAGGAAACCAAGCGGCTTGGAAAAGGAGAAATCGACATGAGGAAACTATGCCTCTTTCCAAATGCCAAGCTGCCAGAAAAGTTCAAAGGAGTGGACTTTACAAAATTCGATGGAATCGGCGACCCAAGAGCCCATCTTCAGGGATATGTCGGGTCCCTCACCATGCGCGGCATCGAAGGAGAAGCCATGGCCCAACTCTTCCATGAGTCCTTGTCTGGTCCAGCTCTGCAATGGTTCCTCTCTCTCGAACCATCCAAGAAGAGGACTTGGGAAGACATCGGGACAGCTTTCGTGGCTCAATATGACTTCAATGTTGACCTGAAGATGACCACGAGAGAATTGGAGAGTACTAAGATGGGTGAGAAGGAAAGCTTTGCTGACTTTGTGAAGCGTTGGAGGGCAAAGGCAGCCCAGATGCAGAATAAACCTGACCTAAAAGAACAAATACGGATAATAACCAAGAACTTGCCAAGCTCTTTTGCACCGTACATGGTTCTTTCTCAGGCTGCCCCAATTTCAAACTTTACGATTACGGATTGGCTGTAGAGGAGGCTCTGCAGGACGGAACTTTGGAGAAGAAAGAGTCGGGATCAGGGTCAAAATCCAAACGGGCGTATTCAGGAAACAACAATGTTCTCTTCGGGAATGCCAATCAGCAGAACCTCATCCACAAAACCTGTAGAAGTTAACCAGATTTCTGAAAAGCTAAATCCCAGAGCAGAACCTTCACCTAATTCAACACTTCAAGGTCCACTCTCCTTAAGAAGCTCACAGACATTGGGGTACTGAAACCTCTTCCGCCACCACAAACCATTCCGCCAAACCTAAACCAAAACGTCTACTGTGACTTCCACCAAATGCCCGGCCATACCACCGACAACTGCATCCGCCTCCGTCATGAAATCCAGAACCTCATTGACAACAAGGTTGTCGATGCTCCACCTGAATAAACCAAACACCGTCTCAAACCCCCTACCACATAATACCCCGCCGTATCAACCAAATCACCCTAGCCGAAGATCCAAGTCTCCCAGAAACTGATTCTACCCTATTCCCTGATGCTGAACCAATGCCTGTCGGTGGAATTCCCGGAGAGATTGCCTTCCATTCTATCTGGGAATGGGAAGACACGTGGGGAGAACTGATTGCTGACTGGGAAGAATTTGAAGCTGCCAATTTCCAAAGAAACGACGAGCCTTTGTTCGAGGCCGGATGGGAGGTTGATTGGCAAAACATCCAGGCAGATCCTCTTGATGGATTCTCTTTGTGTGCACTATTCGAAAATCAAGGGGAAGAATACCCGGTCTTCCAAGATGTACCCGAATGGGATTGGGACCCGACCCCGGATGAGTATCAGCTTTTGGCATGGAACGACCCATTGGATACCTTCTCCCTGCCGACACTATTCGGTGAAGAATACCAGCTTGGATACCCACTTGATATGACGACATACAACTGGACGGAACTCGCCCCGCTCCGCCCAGATTTCTCTCATTTTAATGACTTTGTCGTCAACAATCTGTATGACAACGTGAACCTCACCCCGTACCCAAACCTTTCTGGGTTCGAGGAGGAAGTTGCTAGCAACGGGTTTGACCCAATGGACTACCTCGTGGACGGAGCTGAATCCGAGCCATCAGTCACTTTTCCGAAAGACGCCGAAATTGCCATGATAAACTTATGGGAGGATGAACCAGCAAACTTGTGGGCCAACACTGAAGTGGTTAACGTAAAAGTGGGAAACGAAGAATGGACTATTAACAAGGCCATGATGGAGGCTGAAAAGTGGACACCCGAAGATCTGTGGGATGATCTGGTTATCGCCGATCTGGCCGCTAATCTACAAGATACAACTATTGGAAACAAGCGTAAAGCCCTGGCCGACCTATGGAGTGAGGAATCAAAGTACCGCCAGATTGATCATCTAACCAGAAGCGGCCATATTTATCAACCTCCGAACCTCCAAGTTGGGGAACCTTCCAACCCTGCAACCGCAGAGCCTACGATCCCTTTACCACTCCGGTCAAAGCACCTTTCGCCCCTTTAACCCACCGGCTAAGGAGCCTTCCCGACTTGAAAAAGGACCCGAAGGGATGATCAAGCGCCAATGGAGCAAACCCATGCCAAGATGTCTGTAGGATGTGTTGGTCCATTCCACACGCCATCGTGAAGGCCTTATCCAAGCACTCTCTCAGCTAAAGGTTCCTTCCGCTATAACTCCCGATGAGCTTGTGGCTCTGATCAAAACCATACCTATCAAACATGCCATCACCTTTACTGATCGAGACTTACCCGCCGAGGGAACTGATCACAATCGTCCGCTGCACATCACCTTGAAGTGCCATGGCAAGTCGATTCCAGCAATCTTGGTCGATAATGGATCAGCGATTAATGTCTGTCCACTCCGTGTTGCTTACTGTTTGGGATACAAGAATGAAGACTTTTCCCCGTCAGAGGTCAAGGTCCGAGCGTATGACAACACTCGGAGAGACGTGGTTGGGACTCTCATGATTCCTATGACCTTCGGACCATATCAGACGGATGTAGAATTCCACGTGGTGAATATCCATGCCTCTTTCAATCTACTCTTGGGAAGGCCCTGGCTGCATCGGCCAGACATCATAGCTGTGCCCTCCACACTCCACCAAAAAATTCAGCTGGCTGGAAACGAGAATGCTTACTATCCACGGAGACTCGGGAATTATGGCCCTGTTGAGGACAATGCCCCACTCTTGGAAATTCAACACGGGAAGAAGATATCGCTTTGGGAGGCTTCTCTCTAGACACCTCTCGATCTATCTATTCGATTAGGATCGATGATGACTTCATTATCAGCAATGTTGCCATCAAGATTATGAAGAAAATGTCATACATGCCAGGATTGGGACTGGGAAAGAACCTCCAAGGCCCTGCAAAGTTTGAAGCTCAGGGCACTCTGATGCGCACAACTGGCCTTGGTTACTCACCCTCAAGTAAAAACAAAGTGAAAAGGGGGAACAGGCTGGAGGACTACTTCGTCAAAGAAGAAGCAAAGCAGATTTATCAGGGGCAGCCGGAACCGTTTTGGGACAAGGAGACCAATACCTTCCTGCCAGGGTTTGAGATATTCGCCAACGATGTCTGGCCAGATAGCGATGAAGAAGCTGAGGTTATGGAAAAGCAGAAAAAGCTCCCCGACTGGATTGAGGTCTTTGCCATGGGTAGTCTCGCAACTCTGTTTAGGGAAGACGAATCGATGGGTACAGCTGCGGAGGCGGAAGTGCTGATGATGGAACAAGATACCCCTGAGGATCCGACTTTGCTCATCATGGATGCTGCTGGAGAATGCGAGAACTGGAGCTTCATACCGAGTGCAACTCACCATGAGTCTGAGTCTGAATCTGAGTCTGAACTTGAGTCTGTTAAGTCTTCTGAGTCTTCTGAGTCCGCTGAGTCCGAGTTGGTGCCTCTTGGCCCAAACTCTCAGAGTCTGTACTTCGAGTTCGAATCCACCCGTGTGTATGGTGCCCCCGAGGCCTCCGTTAATAATGAAATAAATGAATCTGATTCTGCTTACTTCCCTGACTTTGAAATAAATTGCGTCGACCCTGGTGATGAAGAGATTGGTTTCGATGGGGACATCCCCAAAGAAATTCGATCCCTAATCGACAGGGAAGATGAAAGGCATGCTCAACCTGTAAAAGAAGAAATCGTTTTAATAAATTTGAGAGATGAAGGGAGTCCCCGGGTGATCCAGACCGCGCTATCCGCTGAAAAGCGCGAAGCCCTTGTAAACTGAGGATTGAATTCGAAGATGTGTTTGCATGGTCACACGAAGATATCCCGGAATCGATCCTGAAATCGTGGAACACCGGATTCCCTTTATCCCGATGCAAAACCAATAAACAGAAACTAAGGCGCATGAGACCGACCGGGTGCTTAAGATAAAGGAAGAAGTCACTAAACAGTTAACGCTGGGTTTTTAATGGTAGCCGAGTACCCTCAGTGGCGCAAACATCGTCCCCGGACCAAAGAAGGATGGTAAAATAAGTGTCTGCGGATTTCTGGGATCTCAACAAAACCAGCCCAAAAGATGACTTCCCGCTACCGCACATTGATGTGTTAGTTGATAATACTGCCGGTCATGCCCTACTCTCTTTCATGGATGGTTTTTCGGGGTACAATCAAATCCTCATGGCTCCAGAGGATCGGGAAAAAACCACATTCATCACTGAGTGGGGGACATATTGTTATCGAGTCATGCCCTTCGGACTAAAGAACGCCGGATCTACCTACCAGCGGGCCGCCATGGCATTGCTGCATGACATGATTCATAAAGAGGTAGAGGTCTACGTTGACGATATGATTGTTAAAGCCAAAGAGCGAGAAGGACATCTGCCCGCGCTCAGGAAGTTTTTCGAAAGAATCAGGAAGTACAAGATGCGGCTCAACCCCGCCAAATGCACGTTCGGAGTCACTGCAGGGAAGATGCTTGGGTTCATGATCACCACCCGAGGCATCGAAGTCGATCCATCGAAAATTAAAGCCATCCTAGAAATGGAACCGCCGAGATCTGAGAAGGATGTAAGGAGTTTCCTCGGCAAGGTCCAATTCATCAGTCGATTCATTGCAAAGCTGACCTCGACTTGCGAACCCCTATTCCGTTTGCTCAAGAAAGGAGTGCCATTCGCTTGGGATGATAGGTGCCAGAAAGCATTCGAAGCCATCAAGGCCTACCAAAACAAGCCACCGGTATTAACACCGCCCGTAACAGAGAAACCTTTGATCCTATACCTGTCAGTCACTCCATCCTCAATGGGATGCATGTTGGCGCAGGAAGGAGATGATGGGGTGGAAAGGGCTGTTTACTACCTTAGTAAAAAGATGGTTGGACCCGAAGAGCGGTACACTCCCCTGGAAAAGACATGTTGGGCACTTGTATGGGCTTCCAGGAAGTTGAGACATTACATGCTCGCCTATCCGGTGAGGCTGATATCTCGGATGGATCCCCTAAAATATCTATTCGAAAAACCAGCCCTCACAGGAAGAATGGCGCGGTGGTTGCTGATGCTCGCTGAATTTGAATTAAAGTATGTCACCCGAAAGTCAGTAAAAGGAAGAACAGTTGCAGAATTCCTAGCTGATTGCCCGATTAAGGGAGGAGGATGCGAATTCAATTTCCCCGACGAAGACATAATGACGGTAGCCGAGGACATTTGGCAGTTGTACTTTGATGGAGCAGCCAACCAGAAAGGATTCGGAATCGGTGTATTGCTCATCTCGCCCGATGGATCGCACGTCCCGTTGGCATTCAAGCTTAACTTCGAAGTCACCAATAATCAGGCAGAGTACGAGGCTTGCATCGTGGGTATGGAGGCAGCCATTGAGATCGGCATAGAAAAACTGGAAGTCGTGGGAGATTCGAACTTGGTCGTGTCCCAGGCAAATGGTGATTGAAAAGTCAAGGAAGAAAAACTAAAGCCATATCACCACGATCTCGAAGATCTCATCCCCCACTTCACCAGGGTAACTTTCACTCATGTCCCGAGGTTCAAAAATCAGTTCGCAGACGCTTTGGCAACGTTGGCATCAATGGTCGAGATCCCTATTGGCATAAAGTTAAGACCGATTGTGATAGAACAGAGGGATACTCCAGTCTACCAGCATGTCATGACAATCGAAGAACCCGATGATGGTCAGCCATGGTACTTCGACATTTGGAGATATGTAGAAAGAGGAGAGTACCCCATGGGAGCAAGCAAGAAGGACCGAATCACTCTCCAGAGGATGGCGGCTCAATACATTATCTGTGGAGGGAATCTATACCGAAGATCACACTGCGGTACGCACAAGTTATGCGTCCATGGGGAAGATGCGAAGAGCGTAATGGAGGAAGTCCACGAAGGTGTATGTGGCCCTCACATGAATGGTATAATGCTCGCTAAGAAAATCCTCAGGCAAGGATACTTCTGGACCACCATGGAAACAGAATGTGTGGAATATGTGCGAAGGTGTAGAAGGTGCCAAATTCATGCTAATCTCACGCATGTCCCGCCGCATGAGCTGCAACAAATGAGCTCGCCATGGCCTTTCTCGACATGGGGAATTGACGTCATCGGAAGGATAGTGCCGGCAGCATCCAATGGTCACAAGTTCATTTTAGTAGCCGTCGATTATTTCACAAAATGGGTAGAAGCTGCTTCCTATGCCACTTCGACTGCGGTTCAAGTTGCACATTTCATCAAGCAAAATGTCGTTTACCGATACGGGGTCCCCCAAGCTTTCGTATCCGATAATGGGGTTCATTTCAAAGGACGAGCCCGGGAAGTTTTGGATGAGTTCCAAATTCAAGTGCACAAATCGACGACTTATCGGCCGCAGACTAATGGCGCCGTGGAGGCCGCCAATAAGACAATCAAGGCCATTCTGGAGAAGACCATTCAATCCGCAAGGGACTGGCATGAACAACTACCCCTGGCTCTGTGGGGGTATCGCACGTCTGTGCGAACACCAACGGGAGCAACCCCCTACTCTTTGGTTTAAGGAATGGAAGCGGTGCTCCCCATCGAATTGGAAGTCCCATCTCTTCGAACTATGATTGAATGTGAAATCCAAGAGGCGGAATGGTTGAGCAATCGATTCGAAGAACTTATGCTATTCGATGAACGCCGGTTAAGGGCTCTTTACCACGTCCAAGGGTACCAACGAAGGATTGCACAGGCATTCAACAAGAAAGTGAAACCCAGGAACTTGGTAGAAGGTGACATGGTTTTGAAGGAAATCCGGGCTCCGGTTTACGACCCACGAGGAAAGTTTCGACCAAAGTGGTCCGGGCCGTACATTATCAAGACCATCATTTCCGGAGGGGCAACGCAACTCATCGACTTGGACGGAAATGAATTCTCAACCTTGGTCAACCTGGATCAACTCAAACGCTATTACCCCTGAGAGAAGCTCGCTAGGCTGAAAACCGCAAGGGCGGGCAGTCCTAGGTAAAAATTAGAGCAAAGCCTGCTAGGATGAAAACCCGTCAGGGCATCCTAGGCAAAAGTTAAGGCATACAATAAATGAGCTCGCTAGACCGAAAACCCGAAAGGGCGGTTCTAGGCAAAAGTTAGAGCGCAAAAGGAGAGTGTTAAAACCAGAGCGAACCCTACCCTGAACTACGCCAGGAGGATACATAGGCAATCTCACATTGAGACCCGGTCACAATCCATCAAAATAAAGATCCAGGTTGGGAAGGTTTGAAAAACAAAAGTCGAGAAGGGGGAAACCCTCCAAGACTCGCTTTTATTAACACGATTACTTCTGCTACATAAGGTTGGGCCAAGCTTTCAAAACCAAAAGAAATACAACATAATGAGAAGAGGGTCCACAATTTATTCGACGGTCAGGGAAGTAGAATCGAGTCAGTTTCCTTGGGCTCCAGCCCTCGCTGCAATGTCCCTCCTAAGCCACTTTCGATAACTCCCGCGCATCGCAACAGAAGGGTAAGGATGTGCGTCGGTCACCTCGCGTGTCATCCAAAAGCGCTGGTAGTGGCAAAGAACCGAATGGCTGAAGAGAGGCAGAACCACATCCACGAGAACCTCGGCAGGGGCATCCTGCCTCAAACCTAGCTGTCGCTGGATGCGATAAGGGATGTAGAAGGTAAAAGCTCCCAAACCGGCAAGGACGACCCACTGAGGGCCCATGTAGTGCACTGTCATGGGAGGAAGATCCAGCCATCGGCACCTCCAAGCAATAGTCTCCGCTCGCCGGCGCCTGAGGAAGTCGACCCACTCGACCCTGCTTCTGTCCTCAAACTCGAAGCATCGCTGAGACAGTAACCTCGCCTCATATGACCAATTGCCCGAAGGAATGGTCAGCACATTCACCTTGTCACAAAGCCAAATCTGTGGGAAGAAAGAAAACAAGTAAGAAACCGTAGAAAGCCAAGCTGAGTGTTGAGGTAAAATGAAAACGTGAGAAAAACCCGAAAAAGGAGAGTGAGTGAGAAGCCAACTGTAGGAGAAGTGGGCGCCCCGAAAGTCTCGGTCTCTCCGGAACAAACCTTGTCCAAACCAATCAATGTCTCGGCCAGAACCATCGGAATCACGTCCTTTCGAGCCTCGACCTGAACAGCGACACTGGCTAATGCCGAGCTAGCATGACCAGGGACCAAGAGATAGGCTGCAAGCAAGCACATGCAGAGAGCAGTCATGCGTCGAGTCTGATGAGTCATGTCTCTAAGATCGCCAGGAGGAGAGAATAGTTCGATAAGGCGCATGACATTAAGATGGCCATTCCTAACCAAGTAGCGGGCAGCGCCATCACCCAATGCCCACGGCCAAGACCACGTAGCGCTCGCGCACAGGAGGAATGATGACCTCCCCTGAACCAAAGCCCTCGAGGTACACACGGAACTCCTCGACAGTGGGGACAGAGCTCCTGATCGCCAAACCGGAACACGTGAACCTCCGGATCCCAGAAACTCACGGCTGCCCTCAAAAGTTCAGGGCGAAGACGGATGTTGCGAAGGTACCGCATGGAATAGAGACCGTGAGCTCGGAAGTTGAGCCAATCGACACCTTCCATCGAAGCCAACCATGGACGAAGTGAACCGGTAAGAGAAAGAGCCATTTCAAGAAGCAAAGAAAGAGGACAAAAGTTGGATGAGGTGTGGAGAATATAGAATGAGAGAGCCTGAATTTATAGGAGAGGTAGAAGGACAACTTCAACTTTCAAAGAGCCTCGGGTTTCAAAAGTGCAAGTTTTCCATGAGTCCAACATAGGGAAAAGCTTGGTCAAGTCCTAAAAGATTCAAAACAGACATGCACTGGCTCAGAAATGCCACTGCATGGGTCAAACCTCAACCCCCGAGCCATCTGCCTTGGGAAACAACAAAACTGGAATCTGTCAGGAAAAATGCCTCGCGCGGCACCTTGATTAATCGCACGGCATGTTGCAACCAGAAAAATACCACGGCAGGTCGATCAGGGTACCGTGTTCAGGATTCTTGCCCGCACGGCAAGTTGGGGCATACGCACGGCAGGTTGAGTCTGCATTTCTGCAGTTTTTGACAGCAACACATCATGATGGAATCAAGGCCCCGCAAAGCACCAACCAGCATCTAAACACACTCTAACGGGTATCTGGGACTTCATGGATGTCTTGTTTCAAGATAATTCCCGGGATTCGCCGTCGTGGCACGAAAACTCGATAAAGTCCGTTCCTTAAGCCATGTCAAGGTATCAAAATCCGTTTTGGGTCATTCTAAGCCGTTCTTTCAAGTCCTACAGATCATAACGGGCTAAAGTGACTTAGTCCAAGTTTCGGTCCGTGTCCAAAATCAAAACTCGAGAATGTCACATGTCAAAATCAACATTTTCCTACTTTTTCGAGTATATTTCAACGGCAAAGTCAAGTTTCCGAGCCTCATAGCGAGATCAAAAGGGCATTATCGCCTTGTGCTCATAGCTGGAGTCAGTTGCAAAGATGTCTATATGAAGTCTTGTATATAGAGTCGATTCTACCAAGGTTTATCTAGTTGCTTTCTTTGATTTCTATTACACTATCAATATGCTTCAATCGTTAATGCATCCCTCGTCACAAACCTCACATTCAACTCAGCGATTAGTTGCACAATTCGGTTAATGTTTTGGTTATTCAGTTTTCTTTGTGCAAACGAAAGGAAATTGAATGACATACACAATGAAAGAACAAAATCTCTGTATAAATCCAAAGGCGTCCATGAATCGAAGTACAAAAAGGGGCACAATGGCCCAATGATCAATGTCCTATCTCTACCGAGGCAAGCAGCGCCCCTACAAAAGAAGCACGCAGGCTCCGTCAAAAATGCAAAACAAAGGAGGAGCTCAACTCTCGTCCTCGTCCTCGTCCTCGCTCTCCTCCTCATCCTCCTCAGAGACCTCCTCCATCGCTGGAGAACTACTCACCTCGGGAGTGCCAGTCGCCCTGGGCACAGTGCCTCCAGAGGTAGCCTCCAGGTCGACGTCTGTGGGCTCGGGTGTATCGTCCTTAGAGACGTCGATAGGCTCGTCCTCGGTCCCTACAGAGTGTCGTGTCCTCTTCGATGCCGGCTCCTCCCGCGAGCCGGCAGAGGACACCTGTCGTACTATCGGGCGGACGGACTTCCGCCGCAGCCCTCGTGTAGCCCCTCCTCTAGCCTGCAATGGTATAGCATTCATATAACATTTGCATCATAATCGTAACATAAGCGGTAGAAGTAAAGCAAATGACTAAAGTTCGAGAGTGTACCATCGACCCGCCAACGCGAGGCAACACCTCTGGAGGGTGGCCCATGGCGTACTGCCTCACCAGCTGCTCCAGGCCCATCATGGCCTCCGCCATCTCCTTCACGTACCCTGGAGGAGCCTGCAATGAAGGGAATTGATCAGAATATGCAAGCAGAGCAAATGTACAGAAGATTGAAAACATGTTATACCTGAGCAAGGAACCCCGGAGCCTCGACGGGAGGGCGTGGCACCGCGACCAAACCAGGGACTCCCTGAGGGGTCATCACGTCCACTGTCCAAGAAAGGACAGGGAGGCTAGCGCCGCTCGGGCCTGCGCCCTCGCCGTGACCTCTGTCGCCGCGACCTCCGCCTCCTCCACTGGCTCCATCACCTCTATCTCTCTTCCTTCCCCTTCCCCCTCCAGCACCCTCTCGTGCCGCCTGCGCCGCATCCCAAACAACACGTATCCCGGACACGCCATTGGTAGTGCGAGAACGATTACTCAGCGTGGTCGTCGGCAAGACCGGCACCGCCTCGAAGCGGCTCCAACTCGAGGTGCGGCGTGTGAATCGCACGACCTCCCTCGCGTATCTTGGTCCGTCCTCTGCACGGTAGGCGAATCGCCCAGGGACTCGGCGTCCACCTCGGCGGGCGTGACACTCGGTCACCCAAGTACCACTGCCACCCCAGTGGGCACTAGAAGCACCCTGCCCCTAGCGACCACCCTACTCTGCGCAACATAGGGGATCTCGAAGCGGTCCCACACCCGCCAGTGGACCTGTCATCAAGAATAAGCAATATCAAAGCGCTGTTTGAATGGAAACAAGCAACAGAAATGAAAGTACTTTGATACGTGATCAGGACGCAGCTCGTCCAGGTACAGGCGGAAGGCATCCAGCTTGCCTCTCCCCCTCTTCACGCCCTTATACTCTGTCGACCAGCGTAGGGCTCGGGGGAGTATCGTGTCATCAGGACACGTGGTCTCGGGAGGGTACATCCCTATCACCTCGTACGTCCAAAGCTGCAATTCAAGACATTGAAAGTTAGCACAAGATATACATTGGATTGATATAAATGGAAAGCTAACTGTTCATAAGAAAGGAAATGAAATATACCTCCCAGACCCTCCAGTAGCCTCCGAGGCCCACTCCTGCTCCGCGAGACAAAGAGCCCATGAAGGCGTAGCACGTCCCTAGCGCCGCACCTCCCCAGTCGAAGCGGGCGATCTCCGACGTCCTCGAGTGGGAGAAGTGAAAGGTGCACTCGGTTGCGCTTGTTGGGAAACAGGGCGAGTAAGTACAGCAGGAGAAGCACCTCGCCATCTGCTCCTCCTCCATCCTGTCGGCAGCCTCTACGTCCAAAACCTCAGAAGCTGGGCGTACATCCCCCTCCGCCCTCAGCTCGTGTCCCGGCATCGCCCGCTGAAACGCCGCCTCCCCGTGGCGGCGTCGAAAGGAATAGGGTCACCTCCGACCACTGAGACCGGTGATCGCCGCGAAGTCCAACGGCGTCACGGTCGACTCACCGAAAGAAAAGTGGAGGGTATTCGGTAGTGTCGCACCACCTCTTCGGCAGAGCCACTCACCATGGCCGTCGTTGCACACGCCTCACCAAAGCACCCTACAAACTCCCCAAATCCCCTGCCTCACTATCTCTCACGAGGCCTCGGGCAATCGCTCCTAGATGTCGGCACAGCTGCGAGCCTCCATAGCACGAGAGCGAGATCGCCTGTACGCGTACAAGAAATATTCAAAGAAATGTGCATGGTATACAATACAGAGGTGTTTTTAGATGCAATAAAACGAAATACGATGCATTAGAATTTGAAATACTAGACATTTAAAGTATACCTCGTCTCGGCGCAAAAAAAGGTGCCGCTGAGGGTCCCTCAGGACCAGGGCCTCGTCGTAAGCTGGCCTCCGCGGCGTGTAAGGGTCAAAGAGTGAAGGCACCACCACGTGCTGAAAAGGCACGTAGGCCGCCTCGTCGTAGGGCCCTCGCCCCTGCAACACCAGTGTCGCCTCAGCCACCACAGTGACGCGAGGAGCCGTCACCCCAGCCTCCTCAGCTCGCCTCTCCTCAACCCCCGGCTCCCTGGCACCCTCAGTCCTAGCCCCGGCCTCCAGCTCCACCTCGCGGGCTGCTAGTAAGGCGTCTGCCAACCCAGGAAACCCCCGCACCACCTCCAGTACGTCCTCCATGGACGCCGTCGCTAAGTAATCGCCCATGCCTATAGGGCGTGACGACCCGGCACCTGTACCATTGCCTACAAACAAAGGTGGCGTGTCCTCCACCACTGGCTCCACTACTGGCTCCACCACCAGCTCGTCCTCGACGATGGGGGCTTCCCCAAGTCAGTCCGAGGCTCCCTCACGGGAGAGGCCTCCGTCTCCTCCCCCATCGGGTCTAAACTACCACCACCGTGACCCTCCGTGGTCCTCTCCTCAACGCTGGCCGCCGCCTCCGGCCGGCCCGAAACCCCAACGTCGCTCCCCGACTCCACTACACCCGAGGTCTCGACCTCCTGACCATACCCGGCCGCCACAACACTACCACCATCGCCACCGCCACTACCTACCACCGTGGCAGCCATGGCCGCGGTCTCCCCGACCAATGCCGGCTGCCCAAGGGCCCCTGGCTCCGCCCCAACTGCCGTGCCATCCTCCGAAAGAGCAGGAGATGGTGTGGTCCCAGCCCGGAGTGACGTGTCGTCACCAGAAATATCACCTGGCTCCATGATCGATGTATATGAGAGAGAGAGAGAGAGAGAGAGAGCAGTCCAGAGAGAGAGAGCACAGCGAGAGAGAGAGGGAGCAGCGAGAGAGAGAGAAATGATCGAGAGAGAGAGAGATGATCGAGAGAGAGAGAGTGATCGAGAGAGAGACTGAGAGAGAGACGGAAATTTCGAAGTGGGGTGTACTGTGTACCCCCCGCGTGTATATATATATATATCCCCCGAACCGGTCCGCCTGGAAATGAATCTTGGACCAGGTTCACAGCCAGACTGGCCGCACGGCAACCTGGACTGGTCGCACGGCATCCTGGATGAAAATACAGTGCCCTTAGTTTACGTTACCGTGCGTCCTTAATTGGCTGCGCACGGCATGACGATTCGTTTCAACAGTTTGATTCTTGAGAACAGTTCGTGGCATTTTCATGTTCTATTTAATCCATAATCAAGAGATAGATGCAACAAAATGGAGGAGGAAAAGGGGTTTTTCATTAAATAAAATCCGGGGTTTCCCCCGGGATCTTGCCATTACATTCCAAAAAAAAAAAAAAAGAAGAGAGAAAGAAGAACTAGACGACAAAAACAACTATGGGCCTACTGCCCTCTTTTCCCCTTCTTCCTTCGCTCAACCCCGGCCTCAGTCGCTCACCCCGTCATCAGACCCGTTGGGGTTGCCCTCGGAATCTTCTGCGGACTCCTCTGACTCGTGCCCGAGAACGGAATCCGGGTCGTCTTTGTTGTCTAGTTGGTCAAAGGCGACATCCTGTAGGTTGGACACGGCGCGGCGGAGGGTGCGGATGGTGGAAATCAATCGCGCAATCTGCTCGTTGAGTTGTTCGATCTCCCCCCGAAAAAAGGCCATCTCGGCCTCCAAGGAGATCACCCGGGCTGCCAAGTCGTCGTTTGCCATGACGAGAGTATGCGTTGAGGGATGCAAAGAATTTGGAGATGTTTTGTTGGTGGTGCATGGAATGTGGCACCCCCACACTTATAAAGACGTCCCGGCCGATGAAAGGGCACGCCTGCATTAATGGGCACCCTCAAAACTTTCAACTGTCCTCGGAAATCGAAGGGGCGCCTAGGAGATCGAGGTGCCGTGCGCCCCTGATCTCGCCCGCACGGCACCCTGGCTCAGAAGATTAATTGCCGTGCCTCGAGAATTGATCCAGTCAGCCACTTAAACCCTCTTGGAATCTCAATCCTCAGCCGTTTTGTAGAAAAGGTCTCTTAGAGTATCGTGCATTGGTTACAACACCATTTGATCCCTTGGGAATTCGCCGTATTCGCCTTTTCTCGATACTCGGGACTCGCCGCGACCGGTCTCTGGATTTTTAGTCTGACGTCTTTAGCTCGACATAATTTTCGCCCTCCGAGGGCTCGTCTCAAAAATTCAAAAGTCAATTTTCGCCCTCCGAGGGCTCGTCTCAAAAATTCAAAAGTCAATTTTCGCCCTCCGAGTGCTTGTCTCAAAAATTCAAAAGTCAATTTTCGCCCTCCGAGGGCTAGTCTCAAAAATTCAAAAGTCAATTTTTGCCCTCCGAGGGCTCGTCTCAAACGTCTCAACGATTCTTCGTCTCCCGAGCCACGGCCCAGCGGGCCTAACGTCTCTTCGTCTCCCGAGCCACGATCTAACAGGCCTAACGTCTCTTTTCGCCTCAATTTTCGCCTCCCGAGGGCTCACCTCGGGTCTTTCAAACACTTTGCATGGCACACGGCACCACAAGCACGCTTTTGCATGAGCTTGTTCTCCGAGATTCGTTTTCTCGCATTGCATTGTCCCAATCGAACTACGCTGGTCTGATCCCTATAACGGGGTACGTAGGCAGCTCCCGGAGCGCGACCACCAATGTTATTTACTTGCATTTTTCGTTTTGTCTCTGTTCAAAGACGCTAGAGCAACGGATTGGGATGCCTATTCTTTAAGCGTCACTCGTACCAAACTAATGGTATCCGAGTTACGTTAAAGAGGGACTACTGTAGACACCCCAATCCGGACCTCGGAGGGTCTTTGTTCACCCCGATGATGAAATAGAGGAAACAATTCCTTTGCGAGCTTGAAAAAGTATTTACCTAAACCCAAAGAGAACCAAAGCCCAGATAAAGCCCAAAAAAGCCCTGGACAGAAGGAAGAGGAGCCGTGTGGAGCATGACTGGAGCGCACGGCACCTTGAAAATTCAAGGGTAGCCGTGCGCGGCACACTTAAACCGCACGGCACCTTGAGCAAAAGTCAATGGCTCGAGAAAGGCATCGGCCACGCCGATTTGAGCCACACGGTGATGGTAGCTCAACTAAAATGCACTTCGGCCGCTTGCAAAATACCTCCACCATTTGAATTCAAAATCCTTGGCCCTTTGCCTATAAATTAACCCCTCCACTCAAGGGAAAGGGGTCCCTCTGAGCCTTTCTTTTGAGTCCCTCTCCTGCCTTTCTCTTAGCTTTCTCACTCTACTTTCTCTCTCTAAATTTCTACACCCACTTTCTTATTTCCATTGCCATTTCCAAGCTTTAAAGAATGTCATTCCCAAAAGACCTTCTTTAAGTGCTTTCACTCACTCCCTCATCATCATTGAAGTTGATCCTTCATTAACTTCAAAGACTCGTCACCCCCAAAACACCTAACCTTCACTCACACCCATACTCCCTTTGTCTCATTTATCCGTGACGATCCATCCACATCCTTGCATCCATGATCTTTGATCAAGCTCGAAACCAAAGGTATAAACTAGTTTCCTCGGACTAGATTCCATTCTGGTCCTGAGGGGACCTTTCTGTCAGCAGATCTAATCCCTTTTGGTTAGATCCTGACTCAAAACCTATTTTTATAAAATAAAACCAACACTGTGCCAAGGTTGGGGAACCGCGCGGTCTGTTGATCAGACGCACGGCACCCTGACTCTCAGCGCACGGCATGGTGCACACTAGTGCTATTGTGAACAGGCTGACTGGATCTGAGTTTTCCTCTGCTGTGGTTACCTGTTTTTGCTGTTTACTGTTTCTGTAGCTCTTAAAATAAGACCATATCTACAAGCCATGTTCCGGCTCTTCTAAAATCTTTTCAAGATCATCCCAAGTGATCAAAAACGTTGAAAACTACTTTAAAACTATGTTTTGAGAAGGACAATAACGTTCTTGGGATGATCTGACCGCCGTGAGGCTACTCGTGAGTTTTCAAAAGATCTACAGAGAAACCAGTGAGCTAAATGATGTTTTGAAAGACTGCAACAGTCTGACAGCAGAGCAGGTGCCACGCACGGCATGTTGAGATGCCTCGCGCGGCATCTCAGGGTGCCGTGAGCGGTATTCTGAGGTCCAACAGTCTGACAGCAGAGCAGCTGCCACGCACGGCATGTTGAGATGTCTCGCACGGCATCTCAAGGTGCCGTGAGCGGTATTCTGAGCTCCAAACAGTCTGTTGAATGTTATTTACTTCCATTCATTCATATCATTTTATCACGACTGTACAGATAACACCACCCGCACGTCAACGTGATATATTTCCCATGTCCCTCTCCCGCCACGTGCTTTATTAAAGAGTTTGATATTCCAAACAATGTTGAAAATTCCCCTTTTTGAAACATCAAGTAGAGACCGGTCTTACCGGGCAAATGGGGTGCTTTTTAAAGAAAAACCTTCCCCATTCGTAACGTGGCTCCCGAACCCAACATCTCAACGTTTTCGCTAGACCAAAATCCTTTTTCCAAACGACTCCTCGGTTTCTCGGATCATCCATCTCAAAAATCCGGGTGGCGACTCTTCGAGCGAAGCGCTCATTTCGGGCGCGGGAGCCCACACATGGCTATCTGATGATATCCTCGACATGCGTCGAGAAAACTCATTCGTTCGTACCCAGCATTTGCATCAACCAACTGGTTAATCCTCGGAAGAGGGAAGCTGTCCTTTGGACATGCCTTGTTCAAGTCTGTGAAATATACACAAACACGCCACTTTTCGTTCTTCTTTTTTACTACGACAGTGTTAGATAGCCATTCCGGATAGTAAACCTCTCGTATTGCTTTAGCTTCCAATAAAAGATCCACTTCTTCGATAATAGCATCAACATGCTGTATAGCTGCCCTTCACTTCTTCTGAATCACAGGCTTATGCTGAGGATCCACATTTAAGTGGTGGCAGATCACATCTGCATCCACTCCAGGCATCTCCTCTGGTACCCAAGCAAATGCGTCAACATGTTCTTTCAAGAAACCAACCAATTCGGCCTCTTCCTCTGCTGGCAGTGATTCTCCAATTAAAAAATACCTTTCAGGATCAGTCTCGTTGATCTATACTTTCTTTAGGCCTTCAACTAATTTTTCTGTTGGATTTCTCCCGACATCCTCGATAGTCGGTTGATCCGGAACTTCAACTATGTAAACTTGGTGGGCCTTTGGGACTTTCTTAATGATGGAAATCAAGCACTGCTGTGCTATCTTTTGATTACCTCTGATTTTTTCAACCCTGTTAGATCCTGGGAATTTACCATCTGGTGATAAGTAGAGGAAACAACCCTTATCTTATGCAACAAGATTCTCCCTATAATGCATTATAGGAGGATGGGACATGCACAACTAGAAAGTCAATTCTTAAAATTACTGACCTGCCCGAATAGGTAGTGTCACCTTCCTAAGGGGCTAAACTGCTCCTGCTCCAAACCCAACCAAGGGTGTTGTTGACTGCTCCAGGTCTGCCTGGGCCAATCCCAACTTTTTGAACGCATCGTAGTACAATACCTCTATTCAACTCCCTGAGTCCACCAGGATTCTCTCAATATTCCCCAATTCCTAGGGTTATGACCAATGCATCATTGTGAGGCACTTGGCCTTCTCCCAAGTCCTCATCTGTAAAAACTATGCCCTCATTGCAATTGTCATTTTCTCGTCCTCTCTTGTTTCCCAACCGCAAAACATGTTGATCGTGCTTGGCTTGCCTTTGGAGCAGCCTAACCTTATTTTTCGTAGAAGGCGTTGCCAATCCATGTATCATATGGATTACCCCTTTAGGATTCTATTCATAATCCATCTCCATGGCTTTCCCTCTATCTTTGGGGCCATCCTGGATAAATTCCTTGAGGTAGCCCTGAGAGACTAAATCATCAAGGTGCCTCTTGAACATTTCACAGTCTTCAATCATGTGACCCCAATCCTTGTGGTAGCTGTAGTGCTGACTCTAGCACGTTTTGCATCTTTATCTCCATCTAGACTTAGGGGCCACTTGAAGTAATGCTGATTTTTTTTCTCTCTCTATTAGTCTTGGGCTTTGTTTTATCCACCTTCTTTGCTGGTGTCTTCGGCTGTTTGGCTATGACCTTGCCATCTTCTCAGAGTATGTCATCCTCCATTCTGGCGTGTTGCTCTATTCACTCCATTAGCCTAGCCAACGTTTCCATAGGATGCATGTTTAAGGACCGGCGTAGCTCTCCTCGAACAGGCAGGCCAGTTTTGAACGTAGCAATTGCATATTCTTCACTGCAATTGTCAATCTCGTTGAAAGTTTCCCAATAGTTTTTAGCGTAGTCTCTGATCGGCTCACTTTTCCCTTGCTTCATCGTGGAGTGGCTGTTGAATGTATTGGGAGCTCTCCAACTTGTCAAAAACCGAGCAGTGAACTTTTCTGCCAACTGAGTCCATCCTCGTATGAAGCATGGTCCCAACTTATGGAACCAAGATAAAGCCACCTTCCCCAGACTTGATGGGAACATCTTGCACATGATGGCATCATCGCCCTCATGCATGAACATAGCCTGCTGGTAATGTTGCACGTGAGCAACGGGATCTGCATTTGTCTCGTAAAGTATGAACGCCCCGTGCTTCACTCTGCTCGGCAGCCGTGCATCCTGTAGCCTTCTTGCAAAAGGAGAAGCTCTATGTTACTCAGGGCTTGCCTTGTTGCTTCTTGTGCAGTCATGGTCCCATCTTCTCGTTCTTTAGTTTTATGGGCCTCAGCCTTGTTCCAATCAGAATCAGGTCTCTCGTACCTGTCCCTATTGTGTTTCCTAGTATCCTCTTCAAGCGAGGAGCTTCGGCTCCTACTTCTCCGTTTACGTGGAGAAGCCCTTCGTCTACTTGGACTCCTTCTTGTACTCCTGCTTCCCCTTCTTCGTGAAGAAGCCTTCTTCCGTCTAAAGGTAGGACTCCTCCTCCTGCTCCTCCTGTGTGAAAGAGCTGCTTTGTACTTTACCATAGTTCCTTTAGCTCCTCTGGAATGTCCTTGTGAAAGTCCAGAATCCTCAGGGTGCTCTCGGATCCGTTCTAACTATCGGATCTCGTGTTCCTGTCTTTTAATCAATCGACCATACTCCTCGATTTCCCACATCTTTTTATTGAGGATGTCTTCATTGTTGTGCACACTTCTCGAATGTGCGACCAAATCTTCCCTATGGTGGGATTTGCTCCTTCGCGTGGAGTCTGTAGCTGTTCTGTTCTCTTTATTCTCGGAGTCATCTTGGATGGTTAGAGGATGATCTTTGCTCATTGTCCTCCTGCCATGCTCGCTAGTAGGCTTTTTCGGAGCACCTGGTGGGGATTTATCTCCTCCCCCACCAAACTGGTTCTTCTCAGTGAGTGGTGTGACTGGATCTATTTCCACCATGGTCGTATTTCAAAAGGAAACTCCTTTGTTTCCCACAGACGACGCCAATTGTAGGTGAAGAAAAACAAACAATACCTAGAACAGCACTGGGTTGCAACAACTCCATGTGTTGTTTGATCGGAACCCTAACGCCTTCGCTAGAACCCTAATCTGCAAAACAGACAAGGGGGGTGAGCGCACCTTTGCCTCTCATGGCAAAGGCCCTCCGATGCCTAAGTTAGTATCTCGTACTGTACGAAACCCTAATTATCAGTAGGAAAGTGTGGACTGAGTGCAACTTCTTGCGTACCTTTTGCCTCTAGGTTTATCCTGTATTTATAGACATATGTTTGCTTGCTCTTCAAGTATCTTCGTTGCCCAAGGTTTCCTGTCCCTTACAGGAAACCTTGCCTTTCTAGGGACCCTCTTGCCCAATTAACCGAGTCCCCTTACTCTTAAGGACCCTTTCCTTTATGGGACTCGTTCCATAATAGGACTGTTTTTGTACTTATCTTGATTGGATATTGGGTTCTCCTTCTGAAACACTCCAACCGCCTTATCTCTTAAGATTACGTTCTTTCAGATAACTCTATCTGTCCGGTATTCTTATTGCCGACGGAATGTACCTTTTAATGACATCTCATGTCTTTTGGGCCTTCACTGCCGAACAGTTGGTACTTTTTAGCGACTTCTCATGTCTTTGGTCCATCTCTGCCGAACAGACTACTTGGTCCAGTGACTTCTCATCATCGGTCATTACTGCCATCCACCATCTTGCACGGCGTCTTATATTACTTTTCTCATTACACGGGTCCCATATATCATGTGTTCGATTACTAGTTATACCAGTTTGGGAATACCTCCCTACAATTTTGTAAAGTTTTTTTATGGGGAGTTGGAAGAATAGGAAAACTCACGGTTGCCCTTCTCATGCATTCAATTTCGTACCCAACTACTCTGCATTTCCAGTTTGCCAAATTCCATGGAAAATTTATTTCTGATGTTCAAAATTATTTTCACCGCTTTAATTCCTTGCACCACATTAAAGGAAATTTTACTTCTTTCATGTTGCACATGATAGAATGTACAGGATGCTCTAGTCTTAATTCTTGACTACTCATGATTTTTCTGGTATTCTTCTTTCTTTTGCTGCATTGATTCGCAAATGAAAAAACACCAAAAGGCAACGAGCACGCTATTATCGTGTAATGCACGTAGCCTACTCCCTAGTGTGCATAAAAGACATTGGAAGGATACTCACAATGGTCTATGTAACAACTTTGATTTTTACTAAATAAAAATTTCGTTGTTAATATTCGAAAATTCTTTTATTACTCTTGGTTGGTTTTTAATCGACTTCTAATTGCTTATTATCCACCATGGTTATACTAAAGCCTTGTAGTTATGATTCTTGGCTGAAAATCCTACTAGACTAGTGTCGTTAGTTTTTAACCAACCAGTTAGAATAACCTAACTACCGTTAAATCTAGTCATTGCCTTCTAACCCTTGGTAAACTTATTGAACCCTTTGAACCTTATGAACCTCTCAACCCTAGATGAACCTTTTGAACCTTTTGGCTTTTAACCATTGGTCGATAAATGTTAGGGTAATCTTTACCCATTGGACAATAGGAAAACTTAGATTATTCTACCAAAAGTACATTACTAGATTTGTTAAGGTACACTTACATAGTTATATATAGACTTATATACACATGATCAAAAGTACATATACACTTTGTTCAAGTATAATACTTTATATCTTTACCCATTGATTAATGGTTAGGAGAATTATTACCCAATGGATAATAGGTTAAGTCTTGCCAAAGTACTAGGAATTATTAATTTAGTCTTTCATTAGATTTTTCATGTGATTGAAAGACTAAAATAAATATAAGTACCTTAATTATTTAATGGGTGTACTTAGTACCATGGTTTATTTAATATATGTATTAGTATTATTATATTGGAAACATGTGCCTAATGGGACTATTTTAATAAGGAGACTTGATTTGGGAAATCTACTTAGATTCTGTAGTACCCTATGTACATACTTATATATATATATGGAAATGGTTCAATGAACACCCTAATAAAACACCCAACGGGGACACCCAAAATCTCAATCTGATAGTTCCCGATTGAATTTTTATGATCCGAACCGCTCAATGTGTGCAGAATGTGATTTTAAGGGTGTCCGCGAGAAATTAGCAAAAAAAATGACAGGGAAAGGCTTTGATTTGAGCAGTTTTTATTTGAACCGTTCAATAAATAATTGTTCAAAACTGTTCGGATCAAGCCCTTCCCGGTCATTTTTTCTGATTAGAATGGAGCCATTCCAGACATTTTACCTGATGAATTAATGGATCAAGTAAACTACTTCTCCACTATGTATAAGGTCTCCAATCACACCAGTCAATTCCCTGCTTTGTTACTGTTCGTATCAAAATACTATATATATATATATATAAATATAGTAGTACTACCACATAATCTAATAGGATTTCCTAATAAACAATTCTAATATGCACATGTGTACTATATATATATCTACATTCAAGTACATATATATATATATATATACATACATACATACTTATACTTGGGCATAAGTACATATGTATATACATATTTATATATAGTACAAGAGAAAGAGAGAAACCCGAGAGAGAGAGAGGAAGAAGAAGGAGGGAGATTTGATGTGTACCTAGGTCTTGATCTTTCTTGTGCTTTCATTGTACCTTGACTTGTATCCAATCTATGGTGATTAACTTCTTTCAAGTAAAATCTTGTACAATTGTCCTCTATTGTACATTTGCCAATATTTAACATTGTACAACCCATCCTTTCTTCACCATATCTTCCATAATCAAATCCAAAGGACTAAACCTAGCCATGCAAGCCTAGAACTAGGCCTTGATCTTTCAAAGAAAGCATGACAAAAAGATTAAAAAATGAGATATAGAGAGAAAGAGGGAGAATCGGCTAGAGAGAGAGAAGGGAGAGCTTGGCCTATAAATAGCAAGCTCATTTGAGCATTCAACTCACAACTTCACTTCTTGCTCCAACTTCTCTCTAGAAAGTTTAGTGTTCTTGCTTGTTCTATGCTTGTTCTTGCTTGTTCTTGAAGTTCTTCCCAAGTTCTTCAAGAAACTCAACCTAAGCCACCACTCAACCGCCCTCTCGATCCAAAAAGTTTAGCAGTGTTAGTCAAGATTTAGTTTCGAGAGAAACCTTCCTCTTTCGAAACTACTGGAAGCTTGCCGTAAGACATTACCCCGTTCGATAGCCGACTTTCTTGCCGTAGCCGCCCTACCGCCAAGAAGAACGGTAGACTATTCCTAACTACTTTATCTAAGTATAGAGTTTAATGATATGTAGAGTTCTCCGAACCTATGTAGACACCTCAATTTGGCCTAACGATTATTTCAAGTCCCACCTTGGGACCATCCCGATGATGAAATGGATTCGATGATTGCTGATTGTCTTCTTGTGAAACCCATGGACTTATGGTAAGAACTTCGAGCCACTTAGAGGACCCAATCCAGAGCCAAATAGCCTCTCAGATAGAAATACAAAATCCTAGGAGAATCTATCTGCTGGCCGTAACATTGATCTCACGGCCTTAACATCCATCCTTCACCCGAGCAACCTGTTGCTAGCAAAATCTCCCTGAGAGATCAAAACCTCGACCGCAAGATCAATACCTCGGCCGCCACAAACATTCCACGGCTGCGAGATCCTTTGCTCAGCCTCCAGATCGGCCTTTTTCCAGACTCTCGAATGTTCTGTCGGTTGTTTGATCCAATCACAATACCTTTCCGATGCATTCGGGCCACATTCAGAGATCACAACGAAGAGTTCGAATTGCATTGCAATTTCAATTGCAATCGCGTGCTTTGATTGGACCGAGTGAGTCATCCCTTTGCCTATATAAAGAGGCTTTTGCACCACGAAATTAACTGAGATTACTCACCCTCACCAGCCACGATACTCTGCCAAAAGACTCACACAAAGCCTCTCTACAAAAGCCCTAACCTCCTAAAGGTAGCCATCAATCCGATGATCAAACCCCGGAGTTCAACCCCTAACCCCAGGGTTTCATTCAAGAAGCAATCAATCAGTCAATCCCAATCAATCCGAAGCAATCAAGCTACTGAGGGATCAAGGTGGTGAGGCCCAACGGCCTTTGGTTCGGTTTATTTATCGTATTTACATTTAATCTTAGCATTTTGATTGTCCGCTAACCTTTCTGTCTGGTGTAAGGAAGAACACCAGCCGGGGCTTCAATCCCTCGGCCGATACATAGAATCAGCGTGATTACTCGGCCGTGACATCCATTCACCGGCCGAGTAATCGATCTGCTGGCACATGTTTTGCTTTGTTTTCTACTTTCTGACGCATGTTTATTTATCGTCTCGGCTCACCTTATTAACTGTTTAAGGCATAAAAACAGATTACTTGTTTAGAATTAAATAAAGCATCTATATTTCTTATGTTGAACAATTATGGGCTAGCCTCACGGCTAGGCAGAGAGGGGTTCCTAACACCTTCCCCTTACTGTACTTTTGGCTTCCGTATCCAGAATCTCTATTTATTTTCCTAGTTTTAATAAACTGGGTGGTGACTCTGTTTTGATGATAACCGCTATCATGTGGCGATATTCCTAGCCATGGGAATATCCACGATATTGGTTTATGAAGCAAGCAACCAATCGAGCAAACAAACGTGATCAAACTGCATGGCGATGCGCCGTTTGGGAGGTGTCTATAGTTTTTGGCGACTCTGCTAGGGATTTGAGAGCCATAACCAGAAAGTTCAACATAAAACTAACACATGCCTTATTTAATTCATTTATCATAAGCATCGAGCGGGCAACCTTGTTGAGTTCACCTGATATCCCGCCATGTCACGGGCTATGGTAGGGGTTCTAGCAAACTCCACAGTCACTTGTACCTAGTGGTATATCAAAAAGGGAATCACCCAATCACCGCCTATGATGGGCTGGTGAAAGGACTGGTGCCCTTTGACAATGGAGCACCCTGAGACCACCTAAACCTTTCATGTATTAGAAAGCCATAGAACTTATCAAACTAAGACAGGAACCTACAAGCTAGGAACCTCTTGCACTTTATTTGCAAAAGTTCTTCCTCACACCTTGTATCATTTGTTGTTGTAATATCGTTTTCTATGCAGAAGGGTTGGGGCATGAACTAAGAGCCCTAACTCTAAGTCTTTTTAGCTAAGCACTAAGGCATAGCATTGCCCACAAGGTATGTTTTTGGTAAGATGAAAGCACCATTGCTTAGTTCTCACTCCCACTTTGCTTGAAGCACTACGAAGCATGGATTTCTAGAACAAAATAAAAAAATCAAACATAAAAAAAAAGAGAGCCGCCCCGTCGGCAATTGAACTGGGATTGCTCTAGAAATCTCTGCCTTGTAAGGCTAAAGGAAAACGGGAGGGTGAGCTAGTAGAGCAGGTCATGGATGATGAGTCAAGGATACCATGGATAGAATTGATAATACTTATTTCTCGATGGATGATTCAACATGACAAGTTTAGAACTTTGATTCTTATTTCCAAATCGGCCTAGCAACCCATCTTTTAAATTCAAAATTTTGAGCATGCTTACTGCAACAAGCTGGTAAGATTTAGGAGTTTGTCAATATGCTGGAAATTAATCATGTGGATCCAAATTACCTCAATCATATTTTGAGAAAGAAAGAAAAGGAAAAACTTGTTGAATGTGTTTCTGAAAAATCAACCCCGATGTGCTTTGGTAAAAATGAGTTTTGATAAACACTCGCTGAGAGAATAACCTGAAACTGGTAGAAAATCACGTTAGCATTGTTTGGAGTGAATGAATCTTCCCTAATTGAAAGAGAGAGACTTTCGAAACTTTTTCAAATCCTCAAACAAATTTTTCGTTAAACCAAAAATTATGTAAGGGGGAACATTCAAATAGCCACTAGCACAGCGGTGAACTCTGAGCCTACTCTCCGTTGTAGTCATCTGCTTAGCTTTTCTGGCCTATCTTATAGTGTGAATTGGCTTGGAAGTAGGGTCTTAAATGTCATGCAGTATTTGTAAGCAACAAGTCTTAAGAATCATCCATGTCAAAAATTGCTGGCTATCTATGGTATCCGATAAACTCATGCATATAAAACGAATTGCTATGCATGACTCATCCATAATTTGTGAAAGTAGCTATGGTGCTATGTATATCTTTTTGTTTGCCTTTCTCTAACCATGCAGGGGACTAAAACAAAAGAGGAGTCAATTACCCTCATTTCTTCTTACAGCACATTGCATGATCACATGTCAACATCGATTATCATTTGTTTAAGCCTCCATCATGCTGGATTTGCATTTTAAGGGCAATAAATGTGTTTGATGTATGCGTTGCATAGACACTTGATTTTGGACATCTCAACCAGAGCATAGCTAAGTTCTTGCTTTTCCTAAATTTTGGGTTTGGTCTTAGACGTGACAGCAATGGCCGACAAGAAGATTGAAGCTCTGGCTGCTAAAATTAATGTATTGGTTGAATCAGTGGCTGCCCTAGCCACCGTTGTTCACAGTTTGCAAAGAAATCTTCCACAAGCTCCACCTCTACCTCCCCTTACTAGATGGCTGAAAAGGGCAGCTCAGAGAGAAACTTATTCCATTGAGGACAACCAAATTGAAATGGTGGTGGACGATCTGCAGCAGCAACATGAAAAGCAGCTTCTTCTCAATACCATCGATCTAAACCAAGAATCTCTCAAAGAGAAAAACAACTGTAAGATGAACATATGCAACAGTAATATTAAAATGGTGGGATCCCGTCTCGACCACAGGCAAAAGAGACACTTTGTTCCTCTTAGAATGAACTTGGAAGAGGTGTTCTATATCTTAGAAGCAAAAGGGGTATTGAAGCCGTTACAGCCAAAATTTCCAAACTTTATACAAAAAGGCGGAGGGTATTGCAAGTACCACCAAGTAAATGGCCACTCTATCAGAGAATGTAGGGCTTTCAAGAATGCGATCCAAGACCTCATCAATCAAGAGAAGATTGATCCAGCTGAGTTTGATCACTGGGCAGCAGCAACATCCATGCCTGTCACGTCTTAGGCTAAGAGTCAATCTTTTGAGGAGTCTTTTCTAGCTAATCCTAGCTACTATTTTGGTCTATATCTGTTTCCTTTTTTAAAGGTCAATGTCTTGAGTTTATTTTGGTCGTAAGTCCGCTTATTGCACCTAGCATGAAATGTGGACCTAAAATAAGAGTGTCCTAGGACTTGAACTACGCATGGCCTGATTCTCTTTTAGAGATACGTAGGCACCCTATGGTCGGCCACAATCTTCAAACTATTTTCCCATGTGCTGAGTTGCTGCTATAGAATGCTCATAATAACATTGAGTATTGAAAACAATCCTCAGGGATTTCAAAGTAATCTTATAACATCTTTTGAAACACATCATAATCACTTGAATTGTCAAAAGTGCAAAATGAGTTTTTCAAAGCTATGACCCGCGTCATTTCTGTTGAGCTAAGAAGGAGTTAACACATCTCTGCACCCTCACAAAGATCACCTGTAAGCAAGACATGCTGTTAAATATGAAGAGTAGAAAAGAGGAGAAAGAAGAGAAAAAAATGATGAGCTCGCTAGATTGAAAACCTGTAAGGGTGGTCTAGGCAAAAGTTAGAGCACGAACAAAGTGAGAAATCAGCCATGTCTCCATGCATCTACTATGTGTCTCAAAGGATTATCTTCAATCTTGGAAAATCCACTTGGTTAAACATCAAAGCCCCTAATCTTTGAGTTAGGATCTTTGCCACTTTGTCGTGTGTTTCAAGATGACGAAATGCGTTCATTTCTCTATCCCAAACACTTATCCTTTGCTAGCCACGTTGAGCCTGTGGATAATTCCTTTGAAAAGCTTGCTAGGCAACCATCCCCTACACTGGGGCATACACAAAAAAATGCAAGGAGAGATGAAAGAAAAATCAATGAAAGAATGAGCGCCCCGTCAAACAAGGGGCATTTTGAAGGAAACATTTCTCCCAATACATACAAAGGACATTTTTGAAGAAAACAACTCTTTCACACAAAGTGAGGCAAGAGATGACAAGAGTTGATAAAAAATGTTGAAGATGGCTGCTAGCTTTTAAAACCCAAGCATGAGTAGAAATTAGGTTTGATCCTTTACATCCCTTCCTTTCTTAAGCCAACACCCTAACCTACAATATGGTCCATAATAAAGTCCTCTCAGATTGGGGAACACGACTTAGTAGCAAGATCCTAGACACTATGGGCATTACCAATGTGGGACTTAACTCGAAGGGCAAGAATCCTGGAATTTGCATCATCTTGGCAAATCACACAACATGGAGAGTTACATGAGACAAAGGGGCATGGCTATGTTCCCCTTTATGCATTTCTCTCAAAAGTATCCAACCTCTTATGTGGGTCTCAGTGGGCGCTTATCAATCCAACTCAAGTCAACCAAATCAAGCTCGAAGCAACAAACTCACCTAATTGACTAGGGGCATAGGTTTGCAAAATAATTCTATGTTCTTTGATGATTGAATGACGTGAGTGTGGAACATGGATAGAATGATATGACCTTGAAATCCTCGAGGAAAAGCTTTCAAAGTTGATTTTATCCTAAACATTTTTGACACAGCAATACAAGCACAATTGCTTTTACAAACTTTCGAGGAGATAAATGAATTTCTCATTTCATGAGGAGTGTAACTAGATGGGCCCTGGGCCAAACAATATTTTCAGCAGTGTCGCTAGAGTATTGTAGTCTATCTTTTCATAGTCACTTAACTAGTTTAAAGTCGATCTTGGTCTCCTTAAATCAAAGAAGAACCATTAGCTTAAATGTGCGAAAGTTGAGATGTCCAGAATACATTGTGGATTTGTTTGCATATCATTATCACCCTGTCTTTTGCATTAACCTCTTGATCCTAGTATTTCATGTGAAAGTAGTTGTCTTGGTTGCACGACCTAACCCCAAGTATGAGGTGTTCTTATGCTCAAGTAAGGCAGGTTCATCAAGGCATCATCTCTATACAAGGAATAAAGGGCAACAAAGGGATGCACTAGAAAGTCTACCTCCCTGTCAACACACTTGAAGAAAGCTCAGCCTTAGAAGCATCATATCCTGGGGAACACCTCAACTCTTTTTGAATGATGTCACACAGCACTATCAAGGGCATGCCAAGATCTCTGCCGAACAGAAACATTGCACTCACATTCATTGTTATCTACATTGCATGTTTCTATGCTAGGGGCAATTAGTTCATTGTCATCACGCACAGTTAAGTTAGAATCAAGCATCCATTGCCTAAACAGGGGGCTTGTGTTTCTTTTTAAATACTCAAATTAACATGCATATGCGTTGCATTGCAAATCTATGTCACCCAAAATCGTTCAAGCTCTTGAACTAGGGTTCTTCAAATGTGATGGTCCTGCCCCTAGCAGTCAGCATAAAAGGACTTCGGCCCGTGGTCAACTCCAAGTCAGTTGCATGTTGTTTTCTTATCCATTGCTGTTTTCTAAACTATTCAAATGTGGATTGCAGGATTCTCCTGGATTTCGGTCCTTGAACCGACCATACCAAGCTTTGTATCTATGACCAACAGAGCCAATTCAAAGAAGCTGAAAGATAGCCTTGAGCAAATGGCACCATATCAGCAACGTTAAAGTGGCTTTGCACTTTACATCTCCAAAGCTCTTTGCTTCACGCTTTCATCTCCATGTCAGCAGCTCTGCCTTCGTAACTCAGAAGCCTCAGTAGAACCATGCACATACCTTGTTGTATTCATGACCATGTCGGGTTTCATGAACTTCGAGCAACTCCACACTTAGGCAACCTCGCGCTCAGCAGCTCTGAGTCAACAGCCAAGAAGAAAAAGCACCTGTATAAAGTTTACGATAACCTAGTGCACACTTCAGCTCTTCAAAGGGCATCCGTGTTACTAAAGCCCTCCAGAAGGCATTTGTGTTGCTAGCTTCCAGAAAGCGTTTGTATTGCCAGCTTCCAGAAAGCGTTCAGCCTCCGAAAGGCACCTCGTTAATGGAGGCGATGGAAATCTCCAAAAAACAAGTTGAATTTACCAAAAGGAGGCGATGGAAATCTCCTAGAGCGTATGTGTGGATCACCCCATTAGTCAAGGTGATGGAAATCTCTGAAGGCCATATTAGCCAAAGTGTTTTACAAGCCTTATGGCATTTTGGGTCAACAAGTCGACAGAATCGAAGCGGAATAGGGTCAAAAACTAGCCTTGGAAACATCCCGAGCATGTGGAATCTAGCCTTGGGACAATCCCGAGCATACTCAGATCTAGCCTTGGGGGGAGTCCCGAGCATACTCAAAATTAGCCTTAGGGGGAGTCCCGAGCATACTCAGAACTAGCCTTGGGGGGAGTCCCGAGCATACTCAGAACTAGCCTTGGAAGCATTCTAAGCAAGAAGAACAAATCAAACCCCGTGGAAGATGGAAGATGGAATATTCAACAGCTCAACAGTTCTACAAACTCACTACTCAATAATGCCATACAACGAGATATCACCTGCTCTCAAAGCATGTACTTTGAATGCTCAAGCCTGTACTTGAATGCTCAAGCCTGTACTTGAATGCACAAGCTCTACGTTTGGATGCCCAACCACTTTGTACTGGACGCTCGAACTCGATGTTCGAATGCTTAAGGTTTATACCTTGAATGCACAAGCTCTACGTTTGGATGCCCAACCACTGCGTACTGGATGCTCAAAGCCTGTACTTTGAATGCTCGGATTTTACCCTCCGAATGCTCGAGCTCTATGCTCCGAGTACTCAAGTCCAGAACTTGAAAGAAGCTTTATGCTTATATCAAACACACACGCACGGGCCCGTGCACATATTGCATCAATCACATCGAGTCTGCATCACCATATCTGCTCACATCTAACCATCATCATACACACATACTATGCTTTGCATCTATCTCTTACTCATGAAACAGGTCAATCCTGCAATCAACCGATTCTACGCCTCGGTTTTATTGATCGGCCCGGCGCCTTGATCCTTTATGATGAGAAAGCTCCGTGCACAGACCATCAGAATACAACCGATTCTATGCCTCGGTTCATATCACGTCAAGCTCTAAGCTCCGCACTCTAGTCCCAGGCCTCGTGCCACCATATCTCAAAATCGGCGTCCGATCGTCTCCGAAAGTTGGTTTGGATTCCACCCAATTACATCAGCTCCATCAAGTTGATTCGAAAGGATGAACTACTCTACCAAGCTCTCCTCAGTCAAAGTAAGGATGATCAAGAAAAGTAAACGCACCTGTCGTGTACTGATCTACCCCAAAATACTAAGGTAACTCTTCACAAAAACTTCCCCGGTAGCCCCGCGCTCCTTCAACTACTCTCTGCCAAAATCCTGGCATCGCCTAAGTACGTTGCACTACGGCTTTTAAAGCCCGAAGGTACGTCTTCTGTCTCTGACCCTCTAAACTTTTTCATTTTCTTTATTGCCTCCGAACTACGGTTGGTCTGAATTTCCCCTGTGGAATACGTAGGCAGCCTCCCGGCCCGACAATAACAAAACCTTTTTTCAAAAAACCCTTGGAATAGTGGTTGGACCAAATTGAGTTGCTTTTACAGCTTTGACTTTTACTCAAACATGTCTCACGATCCGTCTGAGCTCAGTCAAAGAGGGGCATCTGTAGACACCCCAATTTGGCCTAACGATTATTTCAAGTCCCACCTTGGGACCATCCCGATGATGAAATGGATTCGATGATTGCTGATTGCCTTCTTGTGAAACCCATGGACTTATGGTAAGAACTTCGAGCCACTTAGAGGACCCAATCCAGAGCCAAATAGCCTTTCAGACAGAAATACAGAATCCTAGGAGAATTTATCTGCCGGCCATAACATCGACCTCACGTCCTTAACATCCATCCTTCACCCGAGCAACCTGTTGCTAGCAAAATCTCCCTGAGAGATCAAAACCTCGGCCGCCATAAACATTCCTCGGTCGCGAGATCCTTTGCTCGGCCGCCAGATCGGCCTTTTTCCAGACTCTCGAATGTTCTGTCGGTTGTTTGATCCAATCACAATACCTTTCCGATGTGTTCATGCCACATTCAGAGATCACAATGAAGAGTTCGAATTGCATTGCAATTTCAATTGCAATCGCGTTCTTTAATTGGACTGAGTGAGTCATCCATTTGCCTATATAAAGAGGCCTTTGCACCACGAAATTAACAGAGATTACTCACCCTCTCCAGCCACGACACTCTGCCAAAATACTCACACAAACCCTCTCTACAAAATCCCTAACCTCCCGAAGGATCAATCTGACGATCAGACCCCGGAGTTCAAACCCTAACCCCAGGGTTTCATTCAAGAAGCAATCAATCAGTCAATCCCAATCAATCCGAAGCAATCAAGCTACTGAGGGATCAAGGTGGTGAGGCCCAACGACCTATGGTTCGGTTTATTTATCATATTTACATTTAATCTTAACGTTTTGATTGTCCGCTAACCTTTCTGTTTGGTGTGAGGAAGAACACCAGCCGGGGCTTCGATCCCTCGGCCGGTACATAGAGTCAGCGTGATTACTCAGCCGTGACATTCATTCACCGGCCGAGTAATCGATCTGCTTGCACATGTTTTGCTTTGTTTTCTACTTTCTGGCGCATGTTTATTTATCGTCTCAGCTCACCTTATTAACTGTTTAAGGCATAAAAATAGATTACTTGTTTAGAATTAAATAAAGCATCTATATGTCTTATGTTGAACAATTATGGGCTGAGAGGGGTGCCTAACACCTTCCCCTTACTGTACTTTTGGCTTCCGTATCCAGAATCTCTATTTATTTTCCTAGTTTTAATAAACTGGGTGGCGACTCTGTTTTGATGATAACCGCTATCATGTGGCGATATTCCTAGCCATGGGAATATCCACGATATTGATTTATGAAGCAAGCAACCAATCGAGCAAACAAACATGATCAAACTGTATGGCGATACCCCGTTTGGGAGGTGTCTACAACCTACTTCTCCTAAGTATAGAAAGCTATATGTATTGTTTGATCTTGTAGAATACTCGTACTCCTATGTCGACGTATAATAGATTATTCTTACTCATTAGTCCTAAGTATGATTAGAGATGTGTATTTTAAAAGATAGGATGCTACCACTTGATTTGAAGTATTCGTACTTTGACCTTTAAGATGATTATTAAGTAATTTATGTGTTGCTTGCATTACTTGTGGTTGTATGTGAAAGCATAAGTGATTATCAGTCCAAAGGCGTCCGTACATGTAGCGTTATACTTTTAGTGATTTGTTGAGCATGAAAAGTAATGTAGAGTTGGATGATCTTGCTAGTTTAGTTTCAAGATTACAATGAATGATTTATGATTATTTACGTGATAAGTCCTACCGCAGAGTCTATGCATGAAATGAGACACGGAAATCGAGAAATTAGAACCATGACATCTAAGGTGTGTTTTGAAATCGCAATGTGGCCGGACTTGCCCATTGTGGAAATGTGTGTTGCAAAGGATAAAATATATTTGAAACTACATAATAACCAAGTGTGAAAATCATTATGTGGTGTGTGTGTGTGCCAATGGAAACCCGGTGCGGCGGAACCATTGTGAGGATACTCGGGAGATCGGAACGGCTGTGTGGCTTGGTTATCCGTGGAGAGGAGCCAATGCTAATGTGTGCCAATGGGAACCAAGTGCGGCGGAACCATTGTGAGGATACTCGGGAACCCGGAACGGCAGAACCGAGGTTGGGTGTGTAAAAAATATTTTTTTTGGAATGATATTCGAAAATATTGTTTTTGTAAAGCGGAAAATGGAGACACGGTCTACGACGAGTCGCGTAGGAGAAACCCGAAAAACATGACACCAACGATAGTCAAATAGTGAATATGGATGTATAATTGTTATCTATTCGTTAAGAAGCATGTTAAATCTGGAAAATCGTTAACTATTTCCTTGTAAGTTAAGTTTTAGTGGGTTTGGATTATTCTATTGAGCTTTTGAAGCTCATGGTGTTACTTTTGCTGAACCTGACATATTATGCTGGTGGCGACGCTGGTATAATGTGTCAGACCTCATAGATGAACATGGTGAGCTGTATACCTTGGAGGCTTTCGGAGCCGAGGAGCTGGCTAGGATGGAGGAGCAGTCGGAGCTATAGTTAGGAACCTTAGATTTCCCTATCTTGTGTAAATATTGAACTCTGTAGGAGTTGTGATGTAATAATGAGCCAAACTCTACTTTGTTTAAGCAATAAAATGATTATTTAACGTACCCAAAATTGGGGGCGTTACAACTTGGTATCAGAGCTTTAGGTTCAAAACCTCGGCCATGGGTAGAATGGGTAGCCTATAAGATAAGTTTGACCGTTGCACAAACGTGAATTGAGTTTAAGTTTACCGTCCCAAATTGGGTGGAATTCTGACAAAACAATCTTCGGATTGAAGCAAGGTGGAAATTGGCAGTACCGTCGAGCTGGGAATTCCCGAACAATTGGATGATGACTTAAATCAAAGATCGAATGTGGAATTTCGAAACTTCTAAGCTTTTCTTTATTAAACTGTAAAACTTGTCTTAAAATGTTACTAATTGAGGTTTAAACTTCTCCTTGTAGATGAGTACCTATCAAGCCAACCTACTAGCCGTAGCCCGTCAACTTAGAGGTACCCTAAGGTCGATGACAAACCAACTTGTGGCAGACCCATACTTTCCCTATGCCTTTCCCTACGTCTATGACTACTATCAAGAGCATGGTGCCTTTCCACTCCCCGAGGCCAAGGAAGAGGGGAATGAAGAAGCAACACCCGTCCTTGTCCAAATAGCACCCCCTAATGATGTGGAATTCGTAGTTGAGGGAGTTGAGGAAGAAGACCCTGAAGAGGATCCCAAGGAGTTCAACGACCCACCACAAAATGAGGCCGACTAGCAGCACTTGATGCAAATGCCAAATCCAGACTTGTCGTCTGATGATGAGGAGAATGAGGGATGGCAGTCTGACGAAGAGGACATATTGATTTATGAGGGAGAACCAGATTGGCTGCAATGGGTTGCACCCGACATCATAAATATTGACTTTGACTCCAGCGATGTACCACCGCCACCCGTCGAGACCGACATAGGCCCGTACAAGGCCCACTTCCCAAATATCTTTTAGGCGCACCTAAATAAACTCAGCAATAGTTGTAATCCTTTGGGATGTAGGAAACTAGGATCACTGTTGCTTGCTTAAGTTTTCCTAAATGTTGGACTTTTGATGTAAAATAGGAGGTAGTTGGACTTTTGGTGTAAATGTAGTAGGAAGCTTAAGGCTAATATAAGCCACCGAAGATGTACTCGTTCTACTTAAGTAATGAAAGCTATGTGTTTCTGTATATGATCACTGTTATGTGCGTACTTGTGTTTTATACGTGCTTACCCCTTCACACCTTTAAGTCTAATATATAATTTTCTTATTGTAGATATGGATAGCCGTACCTTTGCTGCCCCGATCACCTTTGCGGACTTGCTTTACTACAAGGCCTTGCTAGCACCCGAGAGTCATATCCCTATACCCTAACTGGGTATACGTGACCCTGACACTGGCGACCAACTATGCGAGATTGTCGTTATGGCACCCTTTGTCGACGAGGACCAACCCATGGATGTGGAAACCCTGAGTGTAGCACTTGGGAACCTAGCCGAAGAAATCCGTCGAGAAGGAGAGCGTTGGCTCGAGGTAAGGGAGAAAGAGTGGATGGAGCAGTTGAGAGAGTTCTTTGGACTTGTCCCACCCCAGTAGTAAAGTCGTAGTATTAGAATAAGGACCCGAGAGTTGTAGTTGCACTTGTGGTATATTACGACAAACCTGGACCATGTAGTAGGAGTATGTAGGACCGTTTCAACTTGTAATAGGAAAATACTATCTGTTGTTTTGTAGTAGAACTCTATGCTTATGTTTGTAATCCTTTGCTTATCTATGAAAAGTTTGCTTTGTTAGAAAGAGTACTGTTGCTTACTATTCGATATTTTGCTTAGTAGTTAAAACACTAATTACAAAAGACGATCTTTTAAAGTACACTAAACCTCCCCCTTTTCGATTTCAACTCGTAGATGGTGAACTGACGCAGCGGATTAGGACACGAAACCGGAGAATCCTCTAACGCTAACCCCAACCTAACCCAGATCAGTAAGCGTTCGTGGCCGCTTTGAATGCCAACCGTCGAAACCAAAACCGCGATGATGAACCTATGACCCGAACCCGAGCGATGAACGAATTCTGCAAACGCCGACCCCCGACCTTCAACGGTGATCCTAACCCCACTGTGGCTGAAACATGGCTGAAGGAAGTAAAGGCGATCCTGGACACCTTGGAGATCACCCGGGATGGAGATCGTGTAGCTTTAGCTACTTACCAACTGAAGGGAGAAGCCCGCTATTGGTGGGATTAGATGGAGACAACCCATGCCATAGCCACCATGACATTCGCCGAATTCGAGACCCTATTTCTCGATAAGTACTTTCCCACACCCCTCTGCCTGGCCAAAGAGAAGAGCAGGAATTTGTGAACCTGAAACAAGGAACAATGACCGTTACCCAGTACGTGGCCAAATTCGAAGAGCTATCCCGTTATGCCCCAACCGCCATAGCAACTGAGGACAAGAAAGCGAGAAGATTCGAGTAGGGGCTGACAACTGCTCGAAGGGCCGTGGTAGCTCAAGCTTTCACCACCTGTGCTGGGGTGGTAAAGTGTGCGCTCCGGCTAGAGAGCGAAGAGGCCGACTTCAAAACCCGCTGGAGGAAGGCAGCAGGCAACACGGACCGATCCGAACCCAACCAGCCAACAACAACAACAACCGTGGACCCTACCCTACCAAACCCTTTGCCTCGTCTCAAAACAACCATGCTTGGAAGACTGCTGCATCAGGACGTGGTGAACCACAGAGGAGCGGCCAAAACAAAGCCACTGTGCAGTGTTTCAACTGCCAGGCCATGGGCCATTACAAGCGTGAATGCCCCCAACCCCAGAGGGAGAGGACCGGGAGCTTTGGGAACCAGAGAGCTCAACAATCTGGGCAAGCCGAATTTGGAAAGCAAAACCCCGGAGGACCCCTGCAGCAACAGAACGAGCAAAACAAAGGAAGGCAGCCCGTAGGAACCCAGCAAGGCACTGGAGGGCGCATCTTTGCACTGCAAACTGAGGAACAAGAGCAGGATCTCTCTGTGATCCAAGGTCCGCTGTTATTATACAGTACCTACGTACAAGCCTTGTTTGACTCTGGTGCATCGCATTCATCATATCTACTGCCTGCGTAACTGCTCTAGCACTAGAAACAGAACCCCTAAGTACGAGCACGAAAGTAGCATCACCGTTGGGGGGAAGTATAACTGTTAGTCTAGTGTGTAGAGGATGCGAACTAGAAGTAGACAACTTGCGATTAACCTGCGATCTTACAGTAATCGACATGGCGAATTTCGACGTAATCTTGGGAATGGAATGGCTATCGGCACATCGAGCGGTCATAGACTGTCACCAGAAGGCAGTGACAGCTTACACCGCAGAGGGAACTTGTTTCCGTTTTAAGGGATATAGACAGACAGCGAGTTCGATGACGAAGAGATCAAGGTGGCAGAATCAACTATTTGGATGGCTAGCTAGTCTCCAAATGGAAGAAACCGACCGTATGGAACTGGGATTACCACACATCGTGTGCGAGTACGCCGATGTATTTCCTGAGAAACTTCTTGGTTTACCACTTCAAAGAGAGATAGACTTCTCTATAGAACTCCAACCAGGGACGACCTCGATCTCTATGGCACCATATCGTATGGCCCCCGCAGAACTAAAGGAGCTCAAGACCCAATTGCAGGAGCTGTTGGACAAAGGTTTTATCAGGCCTAGTACGTCACCACGGGGAGCGCCTGCCCTATTTTTGAAGAAAATGGAAGGGACACTCCGTCTATGTATTCACTATAGGAAGCTTAACCAAGTCACCATCAAGAACCGGTACCCCTTGCCTAGGATCGATGACCTATTTGATCAGTTGAGAGGAGCAACCTGCTTCTTGAAAATTGATCTCCGATCAAGATACCATCAACTTAGAATCCAAGACGAAGACATTGCCAAGACAGCCTTCCGTACCAGATATGGACACTACGAGTTTGTAGTGATGCCATTTGGGCTGACGAATGCTCCGGCAGTATTCATGTGTCTCATGAACAAGATCTTTCAACCCTACTTAGACAAGTTTGTAGTGATGTTCATTGATGACATTTTGATATACTCCGCCAGTAAGGAGGAGCATGAAGGACATCTGCGGATAGTGCTACAAGTACTCCGAGATAGCCAACTCTATGCCAAGGCAAGTAAATGCGAGTTTTGGCTGGAAGTGGTTAAGTTCTTGGGTCACGTAGTATCCAAAGACGGAATCGCAGTGGACGAAGACAAGGTTGAAGCAGTGTTGAAGTGGAAACAGCCAACCTTTGTGTTTGAAATCAGGAGTTTCCTAGGATTAGCTGGATATTACCGAAGATTCATACCAGATTTCTCTACCCTCGCCAAACCAATGACGAGACTGACCCAGAAAAGAGTAAAGCTGGATTGGAACGAAGCTTGTGAGAAATCCTTTCAAGAGTTGAAGAAGAGATTGACCAGCGCACCGATACTCATCATACCCGAGCAGGGTGTAGATTATACGGTCTACTGCGATGCATCGAAAGACGGTTTAGGATGCGTGCTGATGTAGAATGGAAAAGTTGTAGCCTACGGATCCCGACAACTCCGACCACACGAGAAGAATTACCCCACCCACGATTTAGAATTGGCCATAGTAGTATTCGCCCTCAAATCCTGGTGTTACTATTTATGGGGAGAACAATTCGAGGTCTTCACTGACCACAAGAGCCTCAAATATCTTTTCACTCAGAAAGAGTTGAACCTGAGGTAGCTTCGATGGATGGAGTATTTGGAGGACTACAAGTTTACGCTTCAGTATCACCCCGGTAAGGCCAACGTGGTAGCTGATGCGCTGAGCCGAAAGGACAAGACGCAGAACGTCAAGAATGCCATTAAGGAATGGGAAATGGTGGACACTCTTAACGAATTCAACTTGCGTTCATCGTCAGAAAATTGGAATGCGCGCCTGTATGCCTTAGTTGCAGAACCGGCACTTCACCAAGAGATTTTATACTAGCTCAGACTTCCGAACAAGATTGCGAATTCATCCGGTATCGAATCCGAGAAGGAAAGGCGCTACCGGGTTGGACGATCGAGAAGGACAACAGTCTGAGATTCAAGGGAAAGTTATTCGTACCTAATATCGGATCTCTTCGAGAAGCTGTACTCCGAGAAGCTCACCATTCGAACTTCGCAGTCCACCCTGGCGATACGAAGATGTATCATGATCTGCGAAGGACGTACTGGTGGGAAGGAATAAAAAAGGACGTAGCCCGATTTGTATCTACTTGTTTGGTGTGTCAACAAATCAAAGTTGAACATCAGAAACCTGGAGGAGATCTACAACCTTTACCAATTCCAACCTGGAAATGGGAGCACATCTCTATGGATTTCGTGACTGGACTACCAAGATCTGCCAAGTCCAACACCGCTATTTGGGTGATCGTGGATCGACTCACCAAATCTGTGCATTTCCTACCTGTCAAGATGACAGAGAACGTGGAACAGTTGAGCCTGTTGTACATTCGAGAGATCGTACGACTACATGGAGTACCTATCTCGATAGTGTCTGATAGAGACCCACGTTTTGTATCGCATTTCTGGAAAGGGTTGCAGAAAGCATTGGGAACCGACGTAAGGCTTAGTACGGCCTTCCACCCGCAGACAGACAGACAAACGGAGAGGAACCAATAGAGATTCAAGACATGCTGAGAGCCTGTGCGTTAGATTTTTCTGGAAACTGGGAGCAGCACTTACCATTGGTAGAGTTTGCCTACAACAACAGCTACCAAGCAAGTATCGAGATGGCACCGTATGAAGCTTTATACGGACGACCCTGTCGATCTCCTGTCTGCTGGACAGATGCTGGAGAAACCGGACTGAATGGACCTGATATAGTACGGGATACTACGGAGAAGGTCAAGACTATTAGGCAAAGTATTCAGACCGCTCAAAGCTGACAGAAGAGTTATACGGATAAAAGGAGCCGACCGTTAAGCTTTGAAGTAGGAGACCACGTGTTCCTAAAGATCTAACCGAAGAAAGGAGTTATCAGATTTGGAAAGAAGGGAAAACTATCCCCGCGCTACATCGGACCCTTTGACATCGTAGAGAAAATAAGGAAGGTTGCGTATCGTTTAGCCCTGTCGCCTCAGCTAGATAGAGTGCATAACGTGTTTCACGTTTCGATGCTTCGCAAGTATCTCGCATTACCCACGCATGTTCTCAACTGGGAAGACATCGCCATCGAGGAAGACGCAACATACGAAGAGGAACCAATAGAGATTCAAGACCGGAGTGAGAAGATCATCCGGAACAAGACAATCAAATTGGTACGAGTCTTGTGGAAACATCGTGGAGCTGGAGAAACCACATGGGAAAGAGAAGAGACCATGAAGGCGAACTACCCTCACCTGTTCGAATCCAAGCGTACGCCTAATTTCGAGGACGAAATTGTTTAAGGGGGATAGGTTGTAACAATTCTGATTTTTACTAAATAAAAATTTCGTTGTTAATATTCGAAAATTCTTTTATTACTCTTGGTTGGTTTTTAATTGACTTCTAATTGCTTATTATCCGCCATGGTTATACTAAAGCCTTGTAGTTACTATTTTTGGCAGAAAATCCTACTAGACTAGTATAGTTAGTTTTTAACCAATCAGTTAGAATAACCTAACTACCGTTTAATCTAGTCATTGCCTCCTAACCCTTGGTAAACTTATTGAACCCTTTGAACCTTATCAACCTCTCAACTCTAGATGAACCTTTTGAACCTTTTGGCTTTTAACCATTGGTCAATAAATGTTAGGGTAATCTTTACCCATTGGACAATAGGAAAACTTAGATTATTCTACCAAAAGTACATTACTAGATTTGTTAAGGTACACTTATATAGTTATAAATAGACTTATATACACATGATCAAAAGTACATATATACTTTATTCAAGTATAATACTTTCTATCTTTACTCATTGGTTAATAACCGCTAGGAGAATTATTACCCAATGAATAATAGATTAAGTCTTGCCAAAGTACTAGGAATTATTAATTTAGTCTTTCATTAGATTTTCCATGTGATTGAAAAACTAAAATAACTATAAATACCTTAATTATTTAATGAGTGTACTTAGTACCATGGTTTATTTAATATATGTATTAGTATTATTATATTGGAAACATGTGCTTAATGGGACTATTTTAATAAGGAGACTTGATTTGGGAAATCTACTTAGATTATGTATTACCCTATGTACATACATATATATATATATGGAAATGGTTCAATGAACACCCTAATAAAACACATATATATATATATATATATATATATATAGTACACATGTGCATAATAGAATTGTTTATTAGGAAATCCTATTAGATTATATGGTAGTACTACTATATATATATATATAAATACTTATACTTGGGCATAAGTACATATGTATATACATATTTATATATAGTACAAGAGAGAGAGAGAGAGAGATGGGCCAAGAGAGAGAGAGAGGAAGAAGAAGGAGGGAGATTTGATGTGTACCTAGGCCTTGATCTTTCTTGTGCTTTCATTGTACCTTAACTTGTATCCAATCTATGGTGATTTACTTCTTTCTAGTAAAATCTTGTACAATTGTTCTCAATTGTACATTTGCCAATATTTAACCTTGTACAACCCATCATTTCTTCACCATATCTTCCATAATCAAATCCAAATGACTAAACCTAGCCATGCAAGCCTAGAACTAGGCCTTGATCTTTCAAAGAAAGCATGACAAAGTGATTAAAAAATGAGATATAAAGAGAGAGAGGGAGAATCGGCTAGAGAGAGAGAGAGGTGAGAGCTTGGCCTATAAATAGCAAGCTCATTTGAGCATTCAACTCATACCTTCACTTCTTACTCCAACTTCTCTCTAGAAAGTTTAGTGTTCTTACTTGTTCTATGCTTGTTCTTGAAGTTCTTCCCAAATTCTTTAAAAAACTCATCTTAAGCCGCCACTAAACCGCCACTCCACCACCCTCTCGATCCAAAAAGTTTAGTAGTGTTAGTCAAGATTTAGTTTCGAGAGAAACCTTTCTCTTTCGAAACTACCGGAAGCTTGCCGTAAGACGTTACCCCGTCCAATAGCCAACTTTCTTGCCGTAGCCACCCTACTGTCAAGAAGAACGATAGACTATTCCTAACTACTTTCTCTAAGTATAAAGTTTAATGATATGTAGAGTTCTCCGAACCTACTTCTCCTAAGTATAGAAAGCTATACGTATTGTTTGATCTTGTAGAATACTCGTACCCCTATCTCGACGTATAATAGATTATTCTTACTCATTAGTCCTAAGTATGATTATAGATGTGTATTTTAAAAGATAGGATGCTACCACTTGATTTGAAGTATTCGTACTTTGACATTTAAGATGATTATGAAGTTGTTTATGTGTTGCTTACATTACTTGTGGTTGTATGGAAAAGCATAAGTAATTATCACTCCAAAGGCGTCCGTACATGTAGCGTTATGCTTTTAGTGATTTGTTGAGCATGATAAGTAATGTATAGTTGGATGATCTTACTAGTTTAGTTTCAAGATTACAATGAATGATTTATGATTATTTACGTGATAAGTCCTACCGCGGAGTCTATGCATGAAAACGAGACACGAAAATCGAAAAAGTAGAAACATGACATCTAAGGTGTGTTAATGACAAAGTGTGTTTTGAAATCGCAATGTGGCTGGACTTGCCCATTGTGGAAATCTGTGTTGCAAAGGATAAAATATTTTTGAAACTACATAATGACCAAGTGTGAAAATCATTATGTGGTGTGTGTGCCAATAGGAACTCGGTGCGGTAAAACCATTGTGAGGATACTCGGGAGATCGGAACGGCGGAACCGTGGTTGGGTGTGTGGCTTGGTAATCCATGGAGAGGAGTCAATGTTAATGTGTGCCAATAGGAACCCGATGCGGTGGAACCATTGTGAGGATACTCGAAAACCCGGAACGGTGGAACCGAGGTTGGGTGTGTAAAAAATGTTTTTTTTGGAATGATATTCGAAAATGTTATTTTTGTAAAGTGGAAAATGGAGAAACGGTCTACGACGAGTCGTATAGGAGAAACCTGAAAAACATGAAACCAACGATAGTCAAATAGTGAATATGGATGTGTAATTGTTATCTGTTCGTTAAGAAGCATGTTAAGTCTGGAAAATTGTTAACTATTATCTTTTGCTTGTAAGTTAAGGGTTAGTGGGTTTGAATTATTTTATTGAGCTTTGAAACTCATGGTGTTACTTTTGGTGACCCTGACATATTATGCTGGTGGCGACGCTGGTATAATGTGTCAGACCTCATAGATGAACAGGGTGAGCTGTATACCTTGGAGGCTTTCGGAGCTGAGACGCTGGCTAGGATGGAGGAGCAGTCGTAGCTGTAGTTAGGAACCTTAGATTTTCCATATCTTGTGTAAATATTAAACTCTGTAGGAGTTGTAATGTAATAATGAGTCAGATTCTACTTTGTTTAAGCAATAAAATATTTATTTAACGTACCCAAAATTGGGGGTGTTACAGTCTGCCCAATTCATGAATCACGCAATCGTGAGTCAGAACTTTTTTTTATCCGTTCCGGTCATATTTTTAATTTTTGCTCTACGGTCACATTATTAATTCTCATTTTTGCAAATTTTAATGATTTATGCCTATGCCTTTGTTCTTTTCCATTTTCAAAAAGTTACCCATACTTCTAACATTTCTCTCTCTATTTCTCTCCACTCATTACCCATACTATTTTTCAAAAATTTTTTCAAAACACAAACCAAACAAAGGCCTTGTTCGTTTCCATACTTTGGGTATTTTAGTTTTGGTAGTGGGTGGAGAGAGAAATAGGGTAATGATTGGAGAGAGGGGTAATGATTGGAGAGAGATAGAGAGAGAAATGAAATTAATAATTGAAGAAATAGGATAATAATTAGAGAAAAATATAGGGTAATGATTGAAAAACAAAGTTAAAACAAAATAAAATATAGAAACGAACAAGGCCAATACTTTTGAGTGGTTTTACCCTTGCGTGCTCACATCTTGTTTATCACGCGAATTATGTGAGTGGGGTCCAAGCTCGGAAGTCCAAACAACGGATACTATTCCAGCGACCCAGGAGAAACAGCCGTTTTGCCGTCCCTACCCTCGGCGTTAGACCTCGCCCCCTACTCTCATCTCAATCGGTAATCCATGGAGGAATTCCAACATCCTACGAATTCTTCTCGGCCCATATCGAGTCTTCCATTGGATAGTCGCTTCGGAACCCGTTAATTAGGCAAAGAACACCACTACGTCGTCAAAACAACAACAATTTGTGACGAGGGTAATGTCTGAAGTAGATCACTTACTGTCAAAGAAGGTCGCCGATCGGTACCTCAAGCGTGAAGTCCTCGGCGAAGGCACTTATGGAGTCGTCTATAAGGCCATCGACACTAAGGTAGGAACTACATCTTTCTAGGGTTTTATGTGGACCTTTTGGGGATGTACGGTTTCGATGGAAATAATGAATGATAAGAAAGCAGATAATCAGGCCTTCCTGTCTCTTCTATTTTTTCTTTACTGATTAAATGAGGAGGATTTTTTGGGTGTGTTGTTTTCTTTACAAAATATGAGGGAGAAAAATGGCTCAAGCAGGCGATGTGGCTCAAGAGGTTGCTGCCTGTCTATCTTGATGATCTAAAGCCGCATAATTAGCTTCTGTTTTCTGTGTTAGAGAAAATTTTATCAACACCTGAGTTTTATCAGTACTTGGGTTGATAAGTGACATTCACTTTTCTAGGTTTTTTTTAATGTTATGTCTGGTTGAATTTTTGCTTCAGAGAGGTGGTTTCCCAATGTTTTCGTAAGGCAGATGAATGTTGAACTTGAATGTTGTAGTTGGTTCTTTCTGATATTGTAATTGATAGACTCCTTGAGTTATGCACTTGTTGGTTTCATCCTAGTAGCCTTTTGCTACCGTATACTGCCAGTAGTGGTGGTGTTGTTTCTATCTTGTTTAGAGAAAGAGCAATTGAAGGATCTAGTTTTTGATTTATACAGACGGGACAAACAGTTGCAATTAAGAAAATCCGGCTTGGAAAACAGAAGGAAGGAGTCAATTTCACAGCTCTAAGAGAGATTAAATTGCTGAAGGAGTTGAAGGATTCCAATATAATCGAGCTGATAGATGCATTCCCGCATAAAGGGAACTTGCATCTTGTGTTCGAGTTCATGGAGACGGATCTAGAAGCTGTCATTCGGGATAGAAATATTGTCCTTTCACCTGCTGACATAAAATCATACCTTCAAATGACTTTGAAGGGACTCGCTTTCTGCCACAAGAAATGGGTTTTGCATAGGTACGTTTTTTTGTTCCTTAGATCCTCTTCGAAGTCTTCGCTTCCCAATCTTTTGTATTGAATATATATGGCCTGTCCTCTCAGGGATATGAAACCAAACAATTTGTTGATAGGACCTCGAGGACAGCTAAAACTTGCGGATTTTGGTTTAGCTCGTATATTTGGGAGCCCAGATCGTCGGTTCACTCACCAGGTATGCTTCTATATTGATTCCATTGAGTTTTGAGCAGTCATACTATATACCTATATATACACACACACGCACACAATCAGAAATGTGTCTTCGGCATCCACCTCCCGCCTCACCTGATCTCTCTCTCTCTCTCTCTCTCTCTCTCTCTCTCTCACTCAGTTTAGTTCAGTTTTCTCTGTTTTGGGTGCTCCTGTTTCTTAGTGAAGTTCATAGGGGTCCGCAATTGAGGTGCTGCGGTGGTGGCAGGCGTGAATATGGCAAAGCCAAGTGTGAAATGTGAATTGGGTGGTAGCAGGGTGAGGTACGAATAGGGTGGCAGTGGTGAGGCGAGAATATGGTGGTTGTAGTGGTGGCTAGGCGTGACATGCTTGGGTGGTTGAGGGGCTTTTTGATGGGGTCTTCTTGGGGTGGAAAGCAATCGGCAGCGGCAACCGGCAAAGAAGTGGATGTGGGATTGTTCAGGGTGTGCAAGCAGAAGAAACGGCTTCCGATGTTTGGGGCGAATGTGGTACCAGTGGTGTGGCAGTGTTTTGGTGTTTGCAAGGATTTAGGGGCATCCTGTTGTTGGCGTGTTGTTGTGAATGAATTTTGGTGTTTACGGTGTGGTTGAAGGTGATGTAAGGGGTCATGGCAGAGGAGATAATGGTGGCTTACTGGCTATGGTGGAGTTGCATAGGTGCAAGGGTTCTGTTTTAGGGATGATTTTTGGTGATGGCCAACAGAAGATTTCCGCTAACTGTTGGAATTTCGGTAGCTCAGATGTTGAGGGTGATGCGTTGGTAACACGCATTGGGGTTTTGTATGCCGTGATAATCTCTCGTAAGTGCAGGTGTTGGGAATGATCATATTGGGGTATGGGGTTTTGGGAAACAACGTTGGCTGGTTATTTGGGCTTTTCAAATCTTGGGCTGAACATTGGGGAGTGCAACAGGTTGCCCTTGGGAACAACTGGCCGTGTTTTCGGGTTTCTTATTTTGTATAGCTGGCATCTTGACACCAGTCACACCATACTTTTGGTGTTTTTTGTTTGTTCTTATTTATCTAAAAGTCAGTTGAGATTCCGCTAGTAGCTGCACTAGAAGAGCCCTTGTTCACACTTAGAAGTTCTCTCAATACATTTCTTTTCTTTCGTTCTGATTTTATATTTTTGTATCCTCGTGATTTATGAAAAATCTTTTGCTGATAAAAAGAGAAATCTTCTTGTCTTGAACATCAGTTTCTCTGGTTTGCATGATTTGCAACTTCACCTTAACTTACTGCTACAATTACTCTTTTATAGGTCTTTGCTCGATGGTATAGGGCACCTGAGCTGCTGTTTGGTGCCAAGGCTTATGGTCCTGCTGTAGATGTTTGGGCTGCCGCTTGTATATTTGCTGAACTCCTTCTACGCCGGCCTTTTCTTCAGGTGAATCAAATTCGTATTTGTGTATCAAATTCCTATGTGTGTTGTGCAATAACTTGTTTGACTAGAATCCCATCCTAGGTATTCTATATTGAATTACCTATATACTAAGGAGCATGGATATGGAAACGGATACGGACACTAACACGGCTACAGGACACTGCGCGTGGCAATTCTGAATAAATGGGGACGCACACGGCGGTGGACATGGAAAAGAATATGTACATCTTAGAATGTAGAATAGATATTTAGTTGCTATCATATGATCATTCCATGGGGAAATAACCATAACTAGTAGTATTTGTGCAATTCTTTTTGTTTCCTAGTTAAGTATACAATCTAATCTAGAGTTTTATTTGGTCAAAATTCATTTATTTGCACTCTTTTCCTCATAATTTTTTGGAATATGAGTATACTCTGCAAATAAGTATGTAATATACTAATATCATATATATCACCCTATCATGTTTCCATCTGTGTCCAAGTTGGTGTCATGGGTGTCCTTGGTGTGTTTCCTCTTTGAAAATAATTAGATTTATTGGACAAGTCACCTTGCATTTCCCATACGTATCCTGGGTGGCCCCAGAGTATGCAACAGGATACGGTAATCAGTGAGGAGTGTCGGTGCTTCATAGCCCATATTCACACATAAGAAGGGAAGATGAAAATTTTATGTTGGATTGGTATGTGTTCTCATTCTTGCGTTGTCCTTTCTTTGTGTGAATTTCTTTGTTGATAATTTTCCTTGGCAGCCCTTAAATACTAAGAATTCAATTAAGTTGAAACATGGTGTTTTAATATCCACGGTAATCAGTATGTAAGAAACAGGATCCTCTATCCCTGCTTGGAAAGTGATCTAGGATAGCATTAGGAAACGTAGAATTGAGCTGTGAAAAATGGAGTTATGACATTATTGTTTTTGGTTTTTGTAATGTGTTTTACTAATATCTATTTTGGGGCTGTGGTGGTTTATTTTCTAGCTTGTGAAGTGGAGGTTGGCCACATACCTTTTAATCAAATGATCACCTAAGTGACTAGAACGTGTCATGCAATGTGACAGTTAAGTATGACAAAATTTAAGGATGGGACCTGGTGTGGGGAAATTGAAGAACTTGATTCAGGGAAATTGAAGAACTTGATTCCTTCACTGGTTGGCTGATTTTGTGGATCACTAAATTTTGGTGTGCTTCTCACTTTCTTATGCTGCTCTGAATTCTCTCTCTCTCTCTCTCTCTCTCTCTCTCTCTCATTTCTGCACTTTCCAACCTCTGCCACACCTTTTCCTCATCTGTTTGTTGTATATCTGCTGCCTCCTTTTCCCTTATTCGCTGCTGCTTCATCTCCTTTTGTATTTCTCTTGTATCTTCTTCTTCACTGCTGCAACCTAGTGGCTCTTATGTTACCTTCTTTTTTTTCGGGTGTGACTGGCATCAAGAATCTTTTTTAAATCTAAAAGCAAGGTACAAATAACTGGAGAACCAGCGGTCCACCAAAGAAAAGATGCAAGATAACACAACTACAAATGTAAAAAGCAGGCAAGCAGGCACCTCCCTCTTACCTCTAGAGATAGAAAACAGTGGTATTTCTCTGAGAGGAGGGGATACTGAAGGCCCAAAAAGATGACAAATAACACGCTCAATGACGCAAGGAATCAATAACATGCCCTTACGTCACCCTTTATTTCCACCTTGTTGAGTTGATCAGAGGTGCTGGAAATTTGGTCACAACTTGTGTTTCACCTTTAAGATCTCATGCGGTGCAATCATCATCATTTTCCTGCAGAACCTTCTTGTATTAATCAGCTCAATTCCTTAGATGTCCTTGAAGTAGGCCTGTCAACGGGTCGGATCGGATCCGGATCCGACAGATCCGGATCTGATAAGACTTGGATCCGATCCGAATCCGATAAGACTCAAATCCGATAGCGGAAATCCAGATCCGATCCGAAAAATTTGGATCCGATCCGAAAATCCGAATCCGATCCGAAAACTTTTTTACTCCAAAAATTTTAGCAAAACAAAAATATTTTTAAAAAAAAAATACAATTTTTTTTCAAAAAAAAAAATAAAAGAAAAAATTGAGAATAAAAATACAACTTCTTAAACATTTTGTTTTTCAAAATAAAAAATTTACTGTATTTTCAAAAAAAATTTCAAAAATTTATAAAAAGTTTTTAAAAAAATAAAGTTCGGATTCGGATTGATAACAGATTTAATCCGATCCGATCCGGATCCGATAAAGTTACCGGATTCGGATTATCGGATCGACGTTATCGGATTCGGATCCGGATCGGATTTTTCGGATCGGATCCGGTCCATTAACAGGCCTATTGAAGTGCCCAACAGTGGGTTCCTGTTACTCCTTCCTATGTTACAAGGGGTATTGCTGTTTTTATTCTCGTGTGCTACATTTGAATTGCTGTTAAAAATGAGTTTAGCTAAATTATGTCTAGTTTTGTTTCTAAATCATTTCTTATACCAGACCTAGACTGATGGTTTCTCATAGTTTGTGAACTGTTAGGTGAAATATCATCCTGTAATCTGGCGTGTGTTCAAACCACATCCATTATTATGTTTACGATAGAAGGTTAATGTTTATAAACCTTGGGATGCTTCAAGCCATCAAGTGCAATAAAATCTTATGATTGTAGGCTTATCAATACAATGCTCTGCTTATAATTGAGCCACAGGCCCATAGTTCGTCGGTCCGTTTGAAACTGTTGTTTTAGTTTTATAAAATATCATGAGCATCCATTTTTGCATCGATTGGTTTGGGCTCCTCCTCAGTTGTTTCTACATGCACGGTCTAAAATTGTACGGGAGTAGTGCCTATAGTTCATGCATTTTTCTTGATGATTTGCTTTTGTATATGATTTAGGGTAATAGTGACATTGATCAACTGGGGAAAATATTCGCTGCTTTTGGCACTCCAAAGCTCTCTCAGTGGCCTGATATGCAATACCTACCTGACTACGTGGAATACCAATATGTCCCCGGACAACCTCTTCGTCAATTATTTCCAATGGCTAGTGATGATGCTTTAGATCTATTGTCAAAGATGTTCATGTATGACCCCAAAGCTAGAATTTCTGCACTGCAGGCATTAGAGCATAGGTACGAAAATTTATCAATTACGTTTCCGATATCAGATTTCTGGCTCTCAATTTTGTTTTACCCTAGGTACTTCTCATCTGGACCACCTCCTACAGAACCAGCTTTGCTCCCAAGACCTCCCCCAAAGAGGGATTCCCTAAATCCAAAGGTTTCAGATTTCAATCAGCGGGAGGGTCCAATTGTATTGTCCCCTCCAAGAAAGTCGAGAAGAGTGATGCCACATCGCGAGGGAATTGGACATACATACCAAGTTGATAAAGTTGACGATCATGTAGATGAAATCAAACCAGCAGCCGGTGAAAGGAGTGAACATGTACCGATGTCACTAGATTTTTCTGTCTTTGGAGCACGACCTCCTAGTAGGCCGACAATTAACAGGTAAAATTAATCTGTTTGATGTAATTGTTTGCGTGTTATTTAAGGTCTTTTACCTTATCAATAAAAACAAAAAAAAAGGTTTTGTGTAAGGTCTTTAGCCCTTGTATTTCCAACCAAGATGTATGTCTTAGTTAGGTAAGCAAAAACTGAATTTTGATTTGAGATGGATTAGAACTTTTGCATTAATAGTTAATAACTTAATTCTACTTTGCACTGGAAAAAGCTATTATTAATCAAAAAGAAATATTTTTTTGGTAAATTTTGAAAGGAAATATTCGGTCGAGGCCTATGGAAGTTTACCTTTGAAATAGGAGAATGTAGCTTGGTGGCTGAACCTAGGGGACTGTGAGGGTTGCTTGGCTTGTGCTTTTGGAGGGAAGGTCTACCTGACGGGTCTCTTAGAGAGAGGGTGTATTGACTAAGGCACAGCATGAATTTTGCTTTTTGGATAAGCGATGTAGGAGCATGCATCATACCTGCTGCCTCATGCCCTCCATGACCACTCATGCCATGTCATATCAATCATCCTGACCTGGAGAGGAGGTAGGCAAATGACACAGACCGAGAGGTCATCCACTATGCCGAACCAACAAGGAGGGCTCACTTGTCGTCTGGAAGGTTGAATCTCCCTCCTCTGACTCTCCTATTGAAGGGACGTCCAGGCATACATGAAGGAGTCCCTCTCTACCATCTTTGTCCGCTGGGTACACTAGTTCTTCAGCAAACTCTTAGAGAGTTTCAGGTGGAGTGTGGTTAGAGTCGTAGAGAATGAAGGAAATTGCTGCCTCTCTACCATCTTTGTCCGCTGCATACACTACTTCTTGAGAGAGAGAGAGAGAGAGAGAAACGGGCCTGTTGTTAGGGAAGGAAATTGGTGTTAATTGCTGTATTAGACTGGATAAGGGATTGAAAATGTGGAGGAAAACAGTATGCAACCCTTCATTGGAGAGAAATGATAAAGAAGGATCTAGTAGGTGTTATAATTTTATAGTCATGTACAACATTGCCCTTGGACTACCCCAAGTGCTCAAGGTCATGCACATTTAAACATATACGAATTGTACGAATGCATATTCAAAACTATGAATCTGTTCATTCTATTTGGAAATCTGTTGTCATGGAATGATGAAGCTAGTGATTTATCTGATCAAGTATCTCACTCACTGTTGGCTACTTAAAGGGTTGAAAAGATGTTGCCTAATATTTTCGATTTGACGGTAAAGGAAATTGGTTATCGGGTTTGTGAACTCTAGTATCATCCGCGATGCTGCTGTCTTGCTAGTGATTGACATTTTTTTTTTTTTGGTTTGATCCTGCTTTGAAGTGTTGACAGATCACACCTAAAGAGGAAACTGGATCTTGAGTTTCAACTTCCTGAAGAAGAATAGTGTAATATACGCCTATTCATAGATTTGGTTGATCTTCAGAGGGATTAGTCATTGCTCTATCAGGTATGTGATACCTCTCTAAATGAACATAATTGCATAGTTGCTATGATGTCCTTTGGTATATTTAAAGGACTTCTTTATGTCTAATCTTCTTGTTGAAATTATAGGGCAAAGCAAGTCCTCGTTGAGAGTAGCAATATGTAACCCTGTCGAAGACAGCCGCCAAATTTTTTGTATGAGGAAGTGGAAGTAACCCCCTTTTCAGATCAAGAGGGAAAGTGTACACTACCAATTGAGAAGTTGCTTATAATTATTTGTAATGAAGCTGGCAAATATTTGATACAAGAATTGGGTTGATAACGGACGGATATTTGATTGTGCATGTGATTTGAGTTGAGACAGCGACTTGATTGTTGAGGCAAAGTTGTTATTCTGTCGTTCGTTAGTACTTCTGAGGCAACTTAACTGATTATTACGACGATATGCTTGGTTTCCGGTATTTGATTTGTTTTTCTGGCGTATCATGTTTTTTCTCCCTTCTAATTATTAGAATTTCATTCATAACATTGTATTACCTGTGTCCAAGTTGGAAAATATCAAACATTTACTGATAATGCACTCTTGTGGCTTTTCCGCCATGATAACCATCAGTGTTAATCATTACAAGGCGTTCCTTTTTCTCGTTTATTTGCTCCATGTTTTTGGACTATTACTGTATTAGCTTATGTGTTGTGTAAAACTGTGTGGTATTGGGGAGGTGCGACGGTTCAGGAAAAAGAGTCAAGGAACTAGAGCAATGCTCTTTCATGGGAACTAGCTTTTTTCTTTGCAAAACCTCAAATCAGATGCAAGGTGAAGTTTGATTCTGCTTAGGGCTGTTCGCAGTTCCGTTCAATTTGGATTCTTAGGAATCCGAGGACCGAACTGTTAGTCGCGATTTTTACAAAATGAAATCTATGTCCGGACTAAATGTCCTACGGTTCGGTTTCTCCAATCTGTGACTCGCGGATTGGTTACGGTTTTGTCCATGAATTTTTGCTAAAATAAAGTTCAAGCATATATCACACACTAAAAGGGAAGAAGTTACACTCAGAATTAAGTTTAACACTACCAAAAAGTACTTGTTAGTTGTTACATAAACTATCAAATGCCTATTTCAGAAATTAGATTCAAAAGAGTCTAAACACTAGTACATTGTATCATTACATAAAAAAAAATTATGATTTACCTCTTATATTTTATGTACATTTACACTATATCTCATTATTAAGATAAAATACTAAAATTGGTAGGAAAAAGTTTTAAAATTACTAAAAATTAATTACACACACACACACACACACACACACACACATATATATTATTTATATAAAATAAATATCTCACAGTTCGGTTCGATTAATCCACGGTTTCGTAATGAAAATTCGTAGACCGAACCACGAGTCACGGTTTTCTAATTTTTCAATCCGTGTCTGGAACATTAATTTACGAACAAAATCTAAAAGGTACGAATTAATTCAGTCCAAACCAATTTCACAGTTCATCGATTTTTTTGAGCAGCCCTAATTCTGTTAGATCTTGCATGTGCTCTTTAGGAGGTCATTCTTCTTTCTTAAGCTTAGTGAATCCAAAAGAAAATATTTGGAAGATTTGAAGTTAGTAGAAATAGGACTGCTGAATTGGGGGTCTTTCTTGGGTTACTGATGACTCGTATTATGATAGATATTTTTTGGGACATCTCCACAGACAGTAATTTAGATTACGATTAAGGAAATTGATTTTGGCACTCTAGTTTTAGCTGTTGGCACTCCACTTTGTGTCTTGCTTATGTGAGTATCCTCAATACTATAATCAAAAGTAAAAAGTTTTTAAAGTTAATAATATTGGTGCAAAATATGGCTCACAATGCTATAATCAAACTTAACCACCTCCTTAAAAATAATCAAATTTTGGATTTTGGATAACCAAAACTAGCAACCTTTTGACAATAACCGAATTTAATGAACCCTACATAATCTCAATCAAATACACCGATCATTATACAAAAATGTTATCTCTCTTCCCTTTTTCCTCGCTCTCTCTCTTTCTTAATTTTTGAACAATATTTTCGGAAAAAAATATTTTACTAAAAATTGGTTTTTTTAGAAAACAGTTTTTTTACAAAAAAAATTTTCAAAAACTATTTTCTATTTCGGGTAAATAGTTTTTATTAGTTTCAAAACTATTTTTAGAAAAACTCTGTTCTACTATTCACAATTTTTAGTTTTTTGTAATTTGAAAAGATAATGTGACAAATTTTGATTATGCCATTGTAGATATCTACAGTACTAACCTTAGCAATCTCTTAAATGAATAATCAAAAACTGATGTGGCATAACTAAAAGTGAAATATCATTGGCTAAAATTGAAATGCCAAAATCATATAAATACGGCTACGACTAACTAGCTACATAATGCGAATATTATACACTTGCGTTTCTTGGAGTTTGATAAGTTCCACCTCCCTCCCCGAACAAGTTCTGAGCGTTCTCTGGCCTTCTCTCATACTGGCATGCTCCGTGCCCATAGCGTCACATATATAAGTAGACCAGTGACGGAAATGAAGTCAGTCAGATTGATTCATTTACAATTCCAGGATTATATATCCACCTCCATCGATCACTACCGTTTAATTAGCTCCTACCTTGTATTGTATGGAATGAGTTTCGTGATACCTTCAGGGATTATAGAGTCAGAGGTACTTGTTCCGTGTGCCTTCTCTGCCAGAACAAAAAAGAAGAGATCAAGGATGACCATGAAGTTATTTATTTTTTTTAAATACTCCGTCAGAACACCATCCTCACTTGGACTCACAACTTTGATATATTATTCTCTTGAAGTCTCTATCTGCATTGTGTGTGTGTTCTATTTCTGTACGTTTATGAATTAATTAACAAGTTATTAAAGCTGGAATTTTGAGTATGTAATGTACATTAATTCCTCTTGCATGCGAGAGGACAATATTGTCTAATCAATGGACAAATTGAACTCGTTCCTGTAATTTTTAATTTACAGCTAGGCCCTCTTACTGTGAATGGTTATAGGGGCTACTATTATTGCTTACAGGTACGTACATATTATTATTACCTAACCAATGACTAATTAGCATAACTGTTAGTAATTTATTTTAATCAACGAGTATCTGTAATCTTAACGTGGAGAAATTAATAAGTATTTAATATCATGGAGCTTATAATATAATTGAGATAAAGACAGAAGTGCAATTATAATTCTGTAGTTGAGTGAATTATAATTAGTGAAATAAGAAAGAGAATCCTGGTGGGATTAGGATTTTTTATTTACACTGGGAGCTCTGACTTATTACTCTTTAGGTCCCTATCGTAACCCTATATAAACACGTTATGCTTTCTAGGTCAGTTTATACGTTTCTATTATTCACAAAATAGAGGCAGATTTAGAGAGAGCAAACAGACCACGAAAGAGTCCACACTCGGTTCGTGTTCTAGACGTGCAGGGAATACGATAGAAGATCGTAAGGTGCAGTCGAGTAGTATACGTGGCTTATAGCAAGACGTGCTATAACAAGTTCAACAAGTGTTCGTGTTCGCAGGGAGTTGAGGTAAAACTCTAATTTCGTCTTGTAGGATTTTGCGATTTTCTTGTTGTCTAATCTGTACGCGTCATTACTGGGTTCTGGGAATCATTTCCCAACAGTGGTATCAGAGCAGGCTGTAATCACTCGTATGGATTAAACAGGTCATGTTGTCTGTAGGTTATAGAGGGTAGAACGTAAAACTGTGCTAACCCTTATTTTGCAACGTTCTTACCCAGCTATTATGGTCACATGATTTTTTGTTGATTTTTTGTGACTGGATCCTACGATAATTTTTTTGTGGTTATTGTTATTTATTGGGTACCACGATTATTTTTCGTGGTTGTAATAATTAACATAGCATGTGAACTCCAATGGAAGCATAAGATCGATGTATGTATGTTTCTTCGATTGTAATAGCATTCAACGGTTATTCGGAGATCAAAGATAGTAGATACAGAAGATACAAGTTGTTTGGCTCGTAACAGATTTTTTCCAGATTGGTAGGGTCTAATTGCAGGGCTATTTCGACACAGTAAACGTTAGATTTAGAAAATCTGTTCTTCACAGAAGTTATAGATAATTGAATTTCGAATGCAACCCAATTTGAATCACTTCAATCAGAGGTCGGATGAGGAAGATATGGCCAAAATACTGAAGGCTGTGCAGTTTACGCGGGAATATATCAAATTCGAATTTTCTAGCCTAAACCCGGTTGGATTTTGGTTTTCTTGATTGATTCAAACTATCTAAGTCTTCCACACAAGTATTGCTTAAGGATTTCAAGTTTGGAAGGATTCCTTATTGCTTGAGGATTGCATCTTTGACCATAATAGCTGGATTATTTATCTTGTGTTTCCTTATTATATGTATTTGCATATGTGACAGTTTACCATATTGAGACAACATGGTAATATTTGGCCAAGCAAACTCAAAAATTTGATAACCCTCACAAATTTTTTAAAGGAGAGGGAATTTATTTTAGATAAATTCCATGGTCTCCATTCCTAGTCTGTAGATGATATAATTAATTTTGTGTATTGATTTCAGAACCTTCCTCCCTATCGAACAAAATTAATTGTGGCATCATCGGTACAAACTTCCTAAAGGGATAGCTCTAAGATAATTGTTGTGTGGGTCACTTCACTATCTGAGGTAGTACATAACAGAACAATGGGTCATGGGGCTAGGTAATGGTATATACTTAGCTGTAAATAATAGTATGTTCACCATCTGAGTCACTATTATTATTTATAGGACAGAAGTTATATTAGCTATTTAATTTTGCTTGGCACGGTATAGTGTCTGGATAGTAAAATTAAAAAGTTGTGCATATCTACACGAATGATAAAGAGTATAGGATTTCCCATCGAGGTATGCTCTTCACGGTGTGTAGGGTTGCCAATGTTTTTCTTTTAATATGAGGTAGAGGGAACCAATATTAAAATGAAATTCAAAGTTTTTAATTGCCCTTCATAATTGATTGTTATGTTATTTGATTCTCAGATTCAAAAATGGGTTAAGGCAGATGAAATGGCACGATGATATATTCTGGCTTTTATGTCAAATATATTACAACATCAGCATCATGCTATAGAAACTGCTTACGATATGATGTTGAACCTCAGAGAGATATTTGGGGATCAAAATCGTGTAGCAAGGCAAGTTACTATGAAAGAATTGGTGAGCATAACCCATGTTGAAGGGACCCCAATTAGAGATCATGTTCTGAAGATGATGGCTCTTCTGAATGAACTAGAGATCCTTGGGGCTGAAATCGATACAGAAACCCAGATTGATTTTGTCCTTAACTCACTGCAGTCTGAGAGTTTTAAGAATTTTTGCCTAAACTATACTATGAACAGAATGCATTTATCTTTGGCAGAACTTCTTAAGGAACTCCAAGCAGCTGAGGGTCTTGTGGTTGTGAAGAAATCACCATCAGTGTTAGTGGCTGAGAAGGCTTCTACTTCTAAATCGAAAGGCAAGAAGAAGCAGAACAAGTCTCAGAAAAAGGTTATGGAGGCAGTTCATGCGCCTCAAGGTGGAGTGAAAAAACCTACGGGCGAGTGTTTTCACTGCAAGCAGAAGGGACCATGGAAGAAGGAATGTCCTATTTTTCTCAATAAACTGAACAAACAAGGTAAATCTCTTTCACTAGTTGTTGAATCATGTTTATCGGTGTTATCTACCAGTACCTGGTGTGTAGATACGGGAGCCACTAATCATGTTTGCAATTCATTGCAGGGGTTCCAGGAAACCAGAAGACACAGTGATGGAAAGATTTATCTACATATGAAAAATGCTACGAGAGTGGCAACAGTTGCAGTAGGAAATGTCTTTTTAAATTTTAGTAGTAATAGGAGTTTAATTTTGAGAGATTGTTTTTATGTTCCCACTATTAGAAAAAACTTGGTTTCAGTTTCTAATTTAATAAAGGATGGATATTTGGTTTATTTTAGTGACTCTGTGGTTATTAAGTTAAATAAACGTTTTATCTGTTCTGGATCATTGGTGGATGATCTCTACATTATTAATCATATGTTTCCTACAGTGCAACTGCATGAATTGAATAACACAAATAATTTACCATGTAAGAGAAAAGAGCCTTCTAAATTGAACCAAACATATCTTTGGCACTTACGTCTTGATCATATTAATCTGAATAGAATTTCTAGACTGGTTAGAGATGGACCTTTAGGTTCATTAGAAGTTAAGGAACTTCCAGTCTATGAATCCTATTTGGAAGGTAAGATGACCAAAAGGCCTTTTGCAGCAAAAGGATATAGAGTCAAAGAGCCGTTAGAATTGGTTCATTCTAATTTGTGTGGGCCTATGAATGTCCAAGCTGGAGGTGGTTTTGAGTGCTTTGTCACTTTTATTGACGATTACTCAAGGTATGGATATATTTATTTGAAGCGCTGTAAGTTCGAATGCTTTGAGAAATTTAGGGAGTATAAGGCGGAAACGAAAAAACGTCTGGGTAAATGTCTCAAGACACTGCGATCTGATCGTGGTGAAGAATATCTCTTGGGAGAGTTTAGGGACTACTTGTCAGCTTAAGGGATTACATCCTAGTTGTTAGCTCTAGGTATGCCACAACAAAATGGTGTAGCAGAGAGAAGGAATAGGACTCTTATGGATATAGTAAGATCAATGATGAGTTATTCAGATTTATCAATTTCTTTTTGGAGACATGCACTAGAAACAGCAACATATATTCTAAACTTGGTACTATCTAAGTCAGTACCATCTACACCCACAAAACTATGGACTGGGCGCAAACCTAGTATGCAGCTTGTCCGGGTTTGGGGTAGTCCAGCACATGTGCTGAATAGAAACACAGATAAATTGGAATCAAGAACAGAAGTTTATTTGTTTGTGGGGTACCCTAGAGGAACGAGAGGTGGACTATTTTATAGTTCTACGGATAAGAAGGTCATTGTTAGCACTAAAGCCGGTTCTTAAAAGAGGACTATGTAATAAACCACAAGCCCAGAAGCAAGATTGTTCTAGAGAAATTGAGAAGAGAGGGACTGACAAAGACTTCTTCAACACCAATAGTACATGAGGTTACACTACAAGAATGAGTTGTTGACACACCGGTACCTCATCGTAGTGGGAGGGTTGTTGTCCCACCCAATCGGTATGCGTTCTTGGGAGAATCTTATGATATGATCCTTGAAGAACAACATGCTGAACCTTGCAACTACAATGAGGAACTAGAAGATAAAGATGCGAAATTTTGGCATAAGGCTGTGAAATCTACATTCATTAATGGAAATCTGGATGAACACATCCACATAATGGAACCGGATGGATTCATAGCAAAAGGTCAAGAGCACATATTGTGCAAGCTTAAGGAGTCTATTCCTGGACTCAAGCAGGCATCTGGATCTTGGAACATCCATTTTGATCAAGCAATCAAATTTTTTTGATTTTGATCAATGTCCGAATGAGTCATGTGTGTACAAAAAGCGCACCAAAAAAGTGATGGTGTTCTTGGTACTATATGTTGATCATATTCTGCTAATCGAAAACGATGTGGGAATGTTGTTTTTGATAAAGGTGTGACTATCTAGCCAGTTCGATATGAAAGACTTGGGAGAAGTCGGTCACATCCTTGAGATTAAACTTATGTGAGATCGCAAGTATAGGATGTTGGGCTTATCATAAGCTACTTATATCGATGAGATCCTTGCTCGTTTTAGCATGCAGGATTCCAAGAAATGGTTCCTCCCTTTTTAGACATGAAATCAACATATCTAAGGATCAGTGTCGTAAGACACCTGAGAAGATGGAGAAGATGACGACAGTTCCTTATGTCTTGGCAGTAGGAAGCCTCATGTATGCTATGCTGTGTACTAGACCTGGTATTTGTTTTACTGTTAGCATGGTGAGTAGATTTCAGTGTAATCCAGGGCAAAAGCGTTGGACTATAGTGAAAACATATTTTCAAGTATCTGAAAAGAACTAGAGATCACATGTTGGTGTTCCAGTCAGATAGTGTGGTACCTCATGGGTATACAGACTCAAACTTTATGTCAGATAGAGATTCCAAAAAGTCTACCTCGGGATATGTGTTTACCTTGGGAGGTAGAGCCATAAGTTGGAGGAATATCAAGCAATCTTGCATTGCTGATTCTACCATGGAGGCTGAGTATGTGGCAGCTTCTGAAGCAGCCAAGAAGGTTGTTTGGCTCAGAAATTTCTTGTTGGATATGGAAGTGGTTCCTTCAGTGCAATCAGCCATTACACTCTATTGTGACAATAACGATGCAGTTGCTAATTCGAAGGAGCCAAGGACTCACAAGAAGGTAAACACATCGAGTGTAAGTATCATATGATTCGAGAGATCGTACAGAGAGGTGATGTTGCTGTGACCAAAATTGCATCGGCGAATAACCTAGCAGATCCTTTTACAAAGAGCTTACCGGCTAAGACTTTTAATAGTCATGTAGAGGGAATGGGAATGAGATGCATGGCAGTATGGATTTGAATTTTTTAGTGGGAGTGTGTTAGGAGGTTATGTAAAAGTTATGTTTTATATGATGGATTAATATGTCATTATTAATCAGTTTTATCTTTTTTTTATGAGAATCTTTTATGGGCAATATTTGCATAATATTTTTGTATGTTGTGCATGTGTGTCTTTTATTCTACATAGTAGATAATCCAGTGTGTAGAGTACGGCTTACACACAGAAAATTGGATCATCGGTTCTTGTGGAATATAAGAGATAGTTCACAGTTTTAGATGAAATTTGACACACCATTGGTAGGACTGTAGTACAATGTTTAGTAGATCTGTCTTAACTACAGGGAACGGTTTAGTTCTAACTTATTGTGCTAGTACACTTCGTGTGTATTGAATGGGACCGCATTGAGGTAATTGTCTTTGTACTAATTTTATAAAACAATTGGAACCTCATGGTTATTATGAATGCTTATACTCTTAATCCAAAGATAATTATTAGAGGAATATATATTTAATGTTATTGACTGTGATTCATTAAAGTGTGAGATCTTTACACGGTCAATAATCTCGGTGAGTTGGGTAGCAACATTATGTATATGACAGCTATTAATTATTGATGGAATCCACATCCCAGTAGCGATTGATGATACCCCTTGAATAAACTTATAAGTTTCGATTATGTCAAACCCTGCAGGTGGATATTTGTATCCGACATATCGAATAAGTTAAGCAGATAGTCTCAAATTAAGATGTTGATTAAGTGGGAGATTGTTAGTAATTTATTTTAATCAATGGATTTCTGTAATCTTAATGTGGAGAGATTAATAAGTATTTAATATCATGGAACTCGTAATATAATTGAGATAAAGACGGGAGTGCAATTATAATTTTGTAGTGGGGTGAATTATAATTAATGAAATAAGAAAGAGAATCCTGGTGGGTTAGGGTTTCTTATTTACACTGGGAGTCCTGACTTATTACTCTTTAGGTCCCTATTGTAACCCTGTATATATACGTTATGCTCTCTAGGTCAGTTTACACGTTTCTATTATTCACAAAATAGAGGCAGATTTAGAGAGAGCAAACAGACCACGAAGGAGTCCACACTCGATTTGTGTTCTAGACGTGCAGGGAATACGATAGAAGATCGTACGGTGCAGTCGAGCAATATACGTGACTTATAGCAAGACGTGCTATAACAAGTTCAACCAGCGTTCGGGTTCGCAGGGAGTTGAGGTAAACCCTAATTCCGCCTTGTAAGGTTTTGCGATTTTCTTGTTGTCTAATCTGTACGTGTCATTACTGGGTTCTGGAAATCGTTTCCCAACAAAAACAACACGGGCACATTTTTCGTGGAACCCCCTTCGAAAAAATAACAAGTCAACGGATAATGGTTAGATTTTCGAAAATTTGCAGCATTCCATATAATATCACGAGCATTCCATTTATTTAGTACACATGTATGTTTGCTATCATTAAGTTAAAATTCTGAATCTGTCCCTGGATCATAGTTGGGTGTAACCCTCTCCTAATCATGTATAATTTACATGTAATCGTATAGCATCCTGAAATAAATACCCTTATTGGCAAACAAAAAGAAAACTACTAGTGATTGAGGAACTCCTGAACTAATTGTTGAAGAAAAGATCAAGAGTTTATTTGGACAGATCGGCCAACCTAGTAGTTTTGTTTTAGGACTCCCAAAAAAGGAGAAAAAATCAAGATACTCTAAATTTCAATTAAACTCCCAAACTTTCAAAAAAATCAATTTTATGACCAACGTTATCTTTCGTTGAACAAAACGCCCCCTTCTGTCCAAATAACTAACAGATTTCGTTAAAGGCCATGTTAAATAACGTCCCGATTGAATTTTGATGATCTGAGCCACTCAATATGATTAGAACATGATTTTTATGGTACTCTCAAGAAATCTGTAAAAAAATGACCAGGAAGGGCTTTATCCGAACAGTTTTTTATTGAACAGTTTAATAAAAAACTGTTCAGATGAAACCCTTTCCAATCATTTTTTTGCTGATTTTTCGCGAATATCCTTAAAATCACGTTCTAAACACATTGAATGACTCGGATAATCGAAATTCAATCGGGAAAGAGGAGGTGCAGACCGATCTAGATTTTGTGCAAGTTAGGACGTCCGAATTTTGCTTCGGTCTGCACCTCCTATTTTCCGATTAAATTTCAATGATTCGAGTCATTCAATGTGTTCAGAATATGATTTCAAGAGTAACCATTAGAAATCAGCAAAAAAAAAGACCGGAAAGGATTTCATCCAAATAGTTTTATATTGAACTGTTCAATAAAAAACTGCTTAAATCAAGCCCTTCTCGGTCTTTTTTTTCCTGATTTCTCGAAAGTACCCTTAAAATCACGTTCTGAACGCATTGAGCAGTTCAAATTCGATTGAGACGCTATTTAACGGAGTCTTAACGAAATTCGTTAGTCATTTGGACAGACGGGGTCGTTTTGATTAACAAAAGATAACGTTAGGAGTAAAATGATTTTTTTTAAAGTTTGGGAGTCTAATTGAAATTTAGAGTAAAGGTTGGGGGGTATTTTAAAATTCCCCAAAAAAATCCAAAATATTTAAGTGAAAAAACTAAATATCCAAAGATTTCAGGACCAATTGTTCTTCTGGCTTGCTTCTTTTGGATTTGGCTAGTTTGTTTTGGTTTCGTTTGCTGTTGCGGATGTTTCGGCTTTTTTGCCGATTAAAAAAATAAATTTCTCAAGACAAACAGATAATGAAACCCATGAATCATGTAACGACCCTGATTTTTGGTCAATAAAAATTTCGCTAAAAATTTGAATTTTATTTTAATACTTGGATTTCTTTTTAACATCCAAAAATCGGTCGTTATCGACTTATAAAATTTTGTTATTTTATTTGAAAATTCTTTATTTAATTTTTTTTTATCCCTTTTTGCGATTAATAATCCGTCATAATTAGGTTTATGACTTAGGAGTTTGGAATTCATCGCCCGGGCATTAAGGTCATTTTCTAAAGATGAGTATGCCTATTAAGACCTTGGTATAGTTACTTGGTAATTGTAGTAAAATCCTAGAATTTATTTTCTCGGCTGGAAATCCTACATGGCAACCGATTAGCTAGCAACCCTAATTACCGTTTGGCTTAGTTACATTTCCCTAACCTAGAGCGTTGCATCGATGCCAAAATGGTTAATGTTTAGTCTTTGCCTTGACCGTTAACTTGACTGCCTTGCTTTGGCTTGGCTAGGCTGCCTAGGCAGCGGGTCGCTGTCGCGCCTGCCTTGCCTTGGCGTCGGCTCACTGTCGCGCCTGCCTTGCCTTGGCGTCGGCTTGCTGTCGGGCCTGCCTCGCCTAGGCGTCGGGTCGCTGTCAGGTTGCTCTGCCTTGGCTGCCATTGGGTTCTGCCTTGGCGTCGGGTCACGCCTTGCTTTTGCCTTGGCGTTGCTGGGCTGCCTTGCTCTGGCCTTGCCTTGGCTATGCCTTGGCCACCGCCTTGCTTGTAGGCCGCCTTGGCCACCACTTTTGCTTGTAGGGTGCCTTGGCCACTATTTGGCCACCGGGCTGCTTTGGCCACCGCTTGGCCACTGCTTGGCTACCGGGCTGCCTTGGCCACTGTTTGGCCACCGGGCTGCTTTGGCCACCGCTTGTTTTACCAGTCGCTGGCCGCTATTCGCTATCAGGTCGCTTTGCCACCGCCTTGGTCGCTTGGCCATGCTCACGCCGCTTGGCGCCGTCGCTTGCTTGCAGTCGCTGCCACCGCTTGTTGGTACTAGGTTGCTTTGCCGCCGCTGGCACCGTTGGCCACTAGGTCGCTGCCACCGCTGGCCATCGCTGCCACGGTCGCCGCTACCAGTCGCTGTGGCCGCTGGCCACATCGCTATTACACGGTCGCTTTTGGCCATCGTTTGGCTACCAGGTCATTGCGATCGCCGCTGGCCGCTATTACCGCCGCTTTGGCCATCTTGTACCAGTCGCTGTGGCCTAACGCCATGTGCCACCGCTTTGCCATCGTTTGTACCAGTCGTGCCGCTGCCACCGGCCGCTTTGCCACGCTTTACCAGGTCATTGGCGTCGCTGCCATAGCCGCACCGGCTGCCTTGGCCACTGTTTGGCCACCGGGATGCTTTGGCAGCCGCTTGGCCACTGCTTGGCCACCAGGCTGCTTTGGCCACCGCTTGGCCACCGCTTTGCCACCAGGCTGCCTTGGCCACCGCTTTGCCACCGGACTGCTTTGGCCACCGTTTGACCAACGCTTTGCCACCAGGCTGCCTTGGCCACACTCACGCCTTGCCTTGGCGTTTGGCACCGTCGGGCTTTAATATTCCGTTATTGGGCAATTTCCTACGAGATAAACCAAAATACCACTCGAGCCATGAAAGCCTAGATTAAGTATCGTTAGTCTTTAACCGATTAGTTAGAATAACCTAATGCCCATTTAGCCTAATCACTTCTCCCTAACCCTAGATGGACCACTTTACCCTTTTTGTCTTTTTACATTGGACGATAGCGTTAGGATTTCCTTACCCGTTGGTCAATAGGTAAACCTTGGTTAATCTTCCTAAGTACGAGATTAGATTGGTTTAGTGCTTAATTGCAAAGTATTATACTTTTGGTATTAACCGTTGGATAATAACCGTTAGGAGTTTTATTAACCATTGGACGATAGACTAGAATCCTAGCCATTATTACCCATTGGTTATTAACCATTAGAGAAACTATTATCCATTGGATAATAGTTAGTCTTGACAATCATGTACTTATTTGATTTAAATATTAGATTTGGCATGTGTGTTAAATCCATTAAAATACAATTAGTACATTAGGTTAGTATTATTATACATGGTACTTTGAAAGTAGTAGAATACTATATTAGATATTAGTCCTAGGTCATATCTAGTATAGATATTGTGTAGTACATGTATATATATATATATATATATATATATATGTATGTACTTGTTGTATATATATATTTTATTGTATATGGCATGTGTGTTATTAAATATTTTAATTAGTTAATCTAATTTACTTGAAAATGTGGATTTTATTAAAGACCCAAAGTACATATACATATATTAGTATATTGTATGTCTCCCATGCAAGTACAAGGTTTATTATTTAATTTTTCCATGGGATTCTCTTATTATTAAAGACTAGATTGCCCATGTATTAAAATCCATTAAAATAGATTTAGTTCATTAGGTTAATAATTTAGTACCTAGTACTTTGAAAGAAGAAGATTAGTTTATTAGATCTTGGAAAGTGACATATCTAGTCTAGATATTGTAGTACTTGCTTGTATATATAATATGTGTACTTGTATGTATATATATATGTATATATATATTATATTGTAATACACATGTGTGTATATAGATTTTTATAATAAGAAAATCTAATTTTGGTTTAAAATACAAAATTTCAAAGTACCCATAGTACCCATATCTATAATATATTATGTGTATTCTTCCTAGTGCATATATATATATATATATATATATATATATAGTACTTGAGAGAGAGGCCGAGAGAGAGAAATTGGGAGAGAGAGAGAGAGATCGGATGGAGAGGGAGGGAGAGAGTGTGATGTGTGTGCAAGTTGATTGACCTAGCTTAGCTCATCTTGTCCTTCTTTGATATGCTTTCAAAGTGAAAGCATGGCCAAGGACAATCAAATATAGTCCGTCTTGTACAAACCCTAATTTTATACTTGAATCAAATCCCATTTGCTTGCATAGTCTTCCATAATCCAATCCAAAGGACACATCCTAGCCTTGCATGCCTAGTTTTAGGTTGTTTCTTGCAAGGAAGCAAGATTGCTTGGAATAAAAAAATGAGAGATAGGAGAGAAAGAGAGAATTCGGCCATGAGAGGAGAAAGGAGAGGCTTGCCTATAAATACCAAGCCATTTGGTGCTTTGAACTCACACCTCCAAGCATAGCTCTCAATTCTCTCTAAAATCTCTAAGAAACCAGTTTCTGGACAGCCTACTGTCCTCCGAAAAACTCCATTTTTTCTCTGGGCGAAAGTCATTTCTAGGAACAACGTCCTCCACGAAAGTCGTTGAACACTTCGAGAGCTTCAGTTTAGACCCAAGAACCACCCCAAACGGTCAAGAAACGACCAAGATATTGCCATCCGAAGTTCAGTGAAATTCTCGGATTTCCAATCCAGACAGCTTACTGTCACCCCCTTTGCCACCATTTTTCTCCGGGCGAAAGTCGTTTTTAGGAACAACGTCCTTCACGAAAGTCGTAGAAAACTTCGAGATCTTCGTTTTAGACTCAAGAACGATTCTATTCGGCCAAGTATTGACCGAGTTACTGCCATCCAAAGTTGGGTCCAGATTGTGAGCATTCGACGCCCGTAGCACTTTCCAACTAGCTTATTCGGCCCCGACTAGTTTCGGATTAAGGTAGAATCTTCTTATACCTCTAACTCTACGTAGATTAATCTTCACCCCTATCCTAAGTATATTGTTTGTTGTGTTAATAGTATGCTATAGTATTCATGATTCCCTTTTCAAGAAAGTACGTAGTTTACTTTGATCTTATGGCTACTTGATTGCTTGATCGCTTGATTGCTTCACCTTGTGAACGTATGAACTCGTCAATAAACATGTGTTGTTTTGAACCTCCAAAAAGATGGCTATACATTTTCGTTTTAAAAGATAAAGCGTTGTTTTAAACGAAGTATTCGTATTTTGACCTTTTAACGAGCATGATGAAATGGAGTTGGATGATCTTGCTAGTTTGGTTTCAAGATTACTTTAAAGTGATTTGTCCCGGATGATCTTGTTAGTTTAGTTTCAAGATTACTTTGAAAGTGTTGTATGTGTTTGCAAAGTCCCGCCGCGAAGTCGATGCATGTTACGAGACACTTGGAAATGGAAAAGTAGAGATATGAGACCTAAGATGTGGTTGATATGGATAAAAAGTGTTTTGGAAAGTACATAATGACCGGACGTGGTAGTCATTATGGCCTTGAGTCAGACTTGGTAGCCTTTGTGGCAATGAGCCGGACGTGGTAGCTCATTGTTGTGCGACACAAGGTGCCGGTCTTGGATGCTCATGGTTGTGTGTGTGTGTGACACAATGTGCCGGACTTGGTAGCCATTGTGGCCATGCGTTGGTAACCTTGTGGCAATGAGCCGGACTTGGGCAGCTCATTGTTGTGCGACACAAGGTACTTGTAACCCATGGTTGTGTGCGTGCGTGTTTTCGGAATTGATGATAAAAGATGAGACACAAAACGATGAGTTGCGTAGGAGAGACACGCGGAAAACATGACACCAACGCTCGATAGTGAATGCGCATGTGTAATTGTATGTGTTATTTGAAAGCATGTTAAGTTTGGGAAAATCGTATACTATCTTTGATGTGTAAGTTATGGGTTAACGGGTATAGGATTATTCTGCTGAGCTCTTGTAGCTCACGGTGTTACCTTTGGTGACCCTGACATATTATATCGGTGGCGACGCTGGTATAATGTGTCAGATTTTGTAGATGATCAAGATGAACAGTACACCTTGAAGGCCTTTGGAGCCGAGGAGCTTGCAAGGATGGAGGAAGAGGCGGAGCAGTAGTTAACCTTAGATTATCCCCTCTTTTGAATAAAAGTACTCTTGTGAGACTTATGTTGTAATAATGAGCTAGACTCTCCTTAATTTATTCAATAAAAATGTTTATTTAACGTACCCAAAATTCGGGGCGTTACAAATCATGAGAAAAACTTTAACTACGCAAATCGACACGTTTTCTAGAGAAATAAAGAAAGACAACTAAAGTTAAATCCAAGAATTTTTTTTTTTCCGAGCAAATCAAATCATCCCAATATTATATCAAACCCAACCAAAACATACCTAGTACAATAAGGGGACACTACCGGTCCCAAAATACAAAACTAAAAACGAAAATAAAAACAAAAAACAGAAAGAAAAATAAGGAAAGCAGAAGAAAAAAAAACCACGACGCTAGAGCCGGACTCATCAAACACACTCGTGAGGAGGGGTTGGAGAGGCCAAAGTTGAGGGGCTAGGTATAAACACGGAGCAAGCCCTCCTGGATTACCTGCCGCTCCAACTCGAACTCTTTCCACCGTAGACTGGAGGCAGAAGCCGCTGCAGACGCCGTTTTCGTCGCCGGTACGCTAATTCCAAGAAAAACCAAATCTAGTTCCTGAGTCCAAAAATGGAGGGGAGAGTGTGAAATCTAAACTCCCAAAGGAGAGAGTCTCAATCACCTCACAACCTTGAGCTGGGCGAGATCTGTGCAAGATCTATTTTAAAAAAGTCTGTGTGCACAGACTTTCTGATTCAACATCGAGTGATAAGTATTTTACACTTACCACTAAAGTGATTTTTTTATACCATACACACAAAAAATTGTGTACCATAGATGGACTCTCCAAATTCAATCAGAAATGATAGAATTTACTTCAGGTAAGCAAACCATGAACAGTGTGAACTGCATAAGAGTAGGCAACACAACCATGTTCGAATAAACTGATGCAAGTAAAGATACACAGCTTTAGGATGCTGCCAATCCCTGGCAAAAAAGCTGGCAATTTCTTCAATCCTATCATTGTCCTTCTCAAGTTCCTTTTTAGGATGTTGCCATGCTTGATAAATTACTCCTCAAGCAAATACTACATAATAAGAAGTTTAACAAGAAAAAACCAATGTTTGTAGGAATTCCAACATTTATTTGACTGAATCCCTTCAGAGGGGTAAAAAAAAGCACAATTCTTTGTAGAATACTCCTTTTAATGTCACGCCTCAAAATAAGAAGTGACCGGCCCTTAACCATAAGGCCTCAACCCGTGAAACACTCACCCTAAAATAACACCGGAGCTGGACCCATCAATCACACTCGTGAAGGTGGGTGGAGAAACCAAGGGGAGAGGCAAGGTATGGGAAGAACAACTCTCGAGATAACCCGCTGCACCAACTTGAGCTTGTGCCGTCGTAGACCGAAGAGTTGAACCTGCCATAGACGCCGCCTCAACCAAACCACTTATGGCCCAGATCCAATTTCATAGATTGGCGCCTGAGTCCAAAAATGATGGAGAAAATGAGAGATCTACCCTCCTTAAGAAGAGAGTCTCAACCATCTCACATCCATGAAGTTTGGAGCGTAGGAGGAGGAGAGAAGAACATGGGAGGAAAGAGATGGGGGAAGCCAATTGGGGGAGGGGAAAATCGAAAAGAGGAGCGGCTAAGAAGAAAAGGAAAGAAAAAGAAGGAGAGCTCTCTCTAGAGAGAAGCTCTCAAGCATCCTTCCTACGCTGCCTTCTATTGGCTTTGGCCATTTTATTAGGTCATCTTTTATTTTACATTTTTCTCTCTCTACCTCCTCCTTCTTCCTCCCTCTCCAAGCTCTTCTTCTCTCTTCAAAAGAGCTTAGATTGCTAGATTTGGAGTTTTTCGCCTTCATTAAAGTTGTAAGTACTCGTTTAATTAATTTAGATCTTACTTTGATTTACATTTTCGTCCATGTTTGTCTATCTCTCCTTATTTTGCTTGTTGTTTACACCCACCATGGGTGAGTAGTTATTAAGGCTTCGTCATGGGGTGATTTCTTACCCATGACTTAGGTAGTTTTTTGACTTCTCTTATTTCTTGTGCTTAATGTGGGTTGTGAATGGATTAAGTTGTTACTTTTATGTAACAAAACCTAGGTTGTTAACCTTTTTGATTATGTGTAGGCAAGGACTCGATCTCTTGCACATACAATGCTTGAGCCATGGCACCCTATGTGTTTGATAAAATGCCTAAATGAGTTCATTTCCATTTTCAAACCCCGTTGTATAAGTTAAACTTGATTTTCATGGCTAAATCTCCTAAGTGGGAGGAAATGACTATGACTCTCATTTGAGTTATCAAAGAGAAGCATTAAACGACCTAAGTTCTAGGTGGAATAAACCCCTAAACCTTGCCGCCTCTAATTTCTAAACAAACTTTATTTTCAATTAAAGATTGGAGATAAAGAGAATTCCATCCAAATCAAATCCAAAGTTTGGCGATCCTACCACTAAAAACTCTTCGTAAATCAAACCTCCAGCCTAGCTCCATTGGCTTTCTATGGATTTGACTCCGGTCTTACTAGATATTATGCTACACCCGACGTAGCCCTACGCCTGGGCAACCTCTACTATAGCACACATTTAGGTTGCAAGCATAGTGCATCAAACAGTAAAAGGCTAAATAATAAGGCAGTAAGAGCAAATAACAGAGTTGCAATTCGAGAAGATAGTGAAATACTCCGGACATGAGAAACCATACTTGTCTCGATCAAAAACCAAAGTCCCCAAGAAATGATTCAAGAAGGGACAAAAAACTGTTGAAAACTGCCAACCAAACAGACAAATGCAACACATTCAATTGAGCAAACAGCTGCAAGAACAGATTAACAAACAAATTCATGCGTCGTTACTTGATAATGGAAAAAAGGTTACACATGAGAATTGCCGGAGCTTATTGGCAAAAAAAAAAAAAGACAAGAAAACACGTTATGGTTTTCAAGTCTTTTCTAATGCTTGTTTTTGCTAAGTAATTGCTTGAACCAGTAAGCAGACATCTTAGGGTAGCGCTTGAGGGTCTTGTAATCGACATAAACAATGCCAAACCTTGAAGTGTAGCCTAATCTCCATTCAAAATTGTCGAGTAATGACCAGGCAAAATAGCCTTCCACGTTGGCTCCGTCATCTATAGCTCTCTTCAGTTGAGTAATATAAGCCTTGTAGTAGTTTATCCTGGTGGTGTCGTGCAATCCCTTTGCAAGCGTAACATTTCCTGGATCATCCATGCCTGCAAATCGTGCATAGAAGCAACATAACAGTTAGGTCTCACTATTATCAAATGGTAGGAATGAAAATATAATACATAAAAAAAGACACCCCCAAAAATTAAGGCACACCATTTTCTGCTAAAATCATCGTTGGATTTCCATAATGTTCCTTAATGTAAGTCACAGCTTTGTAGAGCCCCCATGGTACATTGTACAACCAATAAGAGTAAGCCTGCAGTTATTCAAAAATTACATAGTAAATTAATTGTATATCCCTTTTGTAATTCAAACGATAGGAACATAAGCATGGAGATTAAGATATAAAATTTTCCGGTTCAAGCTTCAAACACTGTATTCTAGTTGAATCACCTGTGGACCAATCGGCACTCCTCTTTTTTTGACTGCACAATTTCACAACCGAAAAAGTTAAGGCATTATTCTCCATTCATAGAATAGAACAACTTTATTGAACAAGTAAATAGATCATTGTTTTGTGGGATAATTAGAACTATTATTTTCTTGGGGGAGATAGTGTCTTACAAGCAAATGAAGCATTCCAGTCTTGCTGGTAGCCAAGAACTTTAGGTTTTCCTTGATGAGCATCATACATGTAGTAAGCAGTATACTGGTTAACACCCACAAAATCCATTGACCCCTTCACCATCTGAACCTCCTTGTTTGTGAATTTAGGCAGCCGATGACCGAGAATTTCTTGCATTGTTTTTGGGTACTCTCCATATACGATAGGATGAATAAACCTGTGTAAAGCACCAGAGGAATTTTACCATTTACTGTACCAACAAAGCTATGAAAGCTATTACACGGAAAAACAACAAATCATCATAAACAAGAGTCGTGTAGCAGTGGCATTTCCCAAAAATAGGCAGTGGTGTGTGTTTGACCCGCTAATGGATGGTGCAATTCATCCCCGGGATTAGTTGAGTTGCACGTTTGCTGACCCGGACACCTTGAGTTATCAAAATAATTAGTTCGTAGTAAAAAAACATAGGAGGCCACCTCACCCTGTATGAGAATGCCATTCCAATTTTTTTAGTTTGGATAACATTACCGAGTTATAAACACCCTCAAAATTTGAAAGCTTAAACCAACAAATTAGCTGTTGGCTTATAACTATTAATCATCAGGTGTGTTACTATCGCCAAGAATAGGTTTTTTCCCCGTATATTAATGGCTGAACCAGTTTTGCTTCGGTAAAGAACCCTATGTGGAAGTTATTACCATCCAATATGGAAATCCCTTGCTCTTTGAGCTGCATAATTGTCTGCCTTTGATCTTGTAAGAGGTTCGTACCAAACAAAATCCAACAGAATTCCAATTCTGCCCTTCTGTTTTTCCTGGAATTAAAGTGCATGTAGTGAGGAGATGACCCAATTTTATGTCTCTTCCATTTTCTCAATTTCCTTTACAAATGAAATGAATTCAGGCGAGATCTTGAAAATACTCAAGACAATAGATAGAAAATGGGAGCTCACTTGATACTTCTCACGATATCTCTGTACTGCTGCAGCATGAGACAAGATGAGATTATGGGACACAATGTATGGTTCGGTTGCAGAATTTCCAGCCGTGCAATTTCCATATGCTTTAGAACACCTTCCCGGGGCAAAGAATCCGTTGTCATATCCAAGAGCAGCCACCACTCTAGGTTCATTAAATGTCATCCAATTCTTCACCCTGTCTCCAAACGTCTTGAAACAAAAATCTGCATAATCTGCATAATCTTTCCTGTAAAATTCGAGCAATTTCTCAAATCTCAACATACATCATAGAAGAAATGAAGAAAACTGAATTTTGACCTTTTGGGTTAACCGAACTTTAATTAATATCACTCCAACATATGATTGAAAATGCTATTTCTAGTGATATTACTTACACTACTTTATGGCTCAACCATCCCAAGTACCTCTCCTCAAGTGCTTGAGGAAGATCATAGTGATTAAGATTCGCATAAGGGGTGATGCCTATGGAAACGTATGGTTAGAGCTGTATAATAAGATAGTAAAAGCAAAGTATGTACGAAAAACTTGTAAAAGATTATCAAAAAATGTCAGATCATTTTTGGAATTACCTACAAGAATTCAAAGTAAGAATAGCTTGTTTGATTCAATAATGGAACTGTCCCAATTCGTCAACTAAAAACTACCCACCTCTTTTGAGCATGTAATTGATCAATCTATTGTAGTAAGCAACTCCCTTCTTGTTTACTTTTCCAGTTCCGTCTACGTGGAAAAACATTGTGGCAGAAGAATTTCAGGGAACATGAAGATTTTTAGCGACAATTTCAGATAATTGACTGCAAAGACTTTTACAGATTTACTTGGAAATATCCTGGACCACGAAATTGAGAACCGGTATGCATCAAAGTTCAGTTTTGCCATCAGATCAACATCTTCCTGTTATCAAATAACAGAGATATACAATTAAAATTCATCCAAATCAAACAAAAAATATGATGCAAATCTAACAAAAATTCAAGAAAGACAAACAAAAATACAAAAAAATTTACTTTTTTTGAAGTCTCCAATTGAAGATGCATATAATATTGTACTAATTATAATTATAGGTCCTATAGGGTCTGCTTCATAAATGCTACTAACCCTTTTTACTTTCATTTTACATTTACGCGGTCAAAATTTAATTAATTTAACCAAAATTACCTTTTTTTTAGTTCACAGATGACATGAAAACTATTTTTCTTTAATCATATCACATGTATATTCAGTCCTGCTAATGGGGGGCCTAGTGGGCGTTCCCTAGGAAAATAGTACTCCAACTGATGACGTCTCATGTGCCGTGCAACGGTGCGAGTATGTTACTTTCTTTCTACACACTTATCAATTCGTTCTTTCTACACACTTATCAATTCAGGTCCGTTCTGTCAAGGGAAAAAAGTACTTATATTGTGAACTAAAAGTGATGTATTGTGAGAGAATGATTTGTCTCATAAGCGAGAAATAAGTACTTACAAAATAAAAACCTAAGAAAAACAAGGCCTCATTATTAGACCCGTGCCTTTCTTTTTTAAATGATAGTTTTAACCTTTCTATCTCCCCAATGTGAAAAAATAACTCTCCTCCATTCTCTCGGATTTGGGGACTTTCTTGTGCATTGATTGCCGAACGGATGGTTCGAATTGTGCACGAAATGACCAATTTTGTGATCATAAAGGAGAGATTTTCTGGCAAGTTGGGGAAGAGGGATGAGGCTTAGGGTTTTGAATATGTGGGTAAGCAAACAATAGTCACCGGTCCTGATTGTTATCTTGACTCATTCTATTCCCGAACTCGTTTTCGATCCCATTTGCGGTATGTGCTAGAGAGCTTGAGACTCATGTCTAGATGAAAGGCATTAGTCTTCTTTGATGTACTTTAATTGTTTATCTTTAGCGTAATGGGTATGCATTCAATCAGTGGCGGAATCAGGATTTTGATACCGGGGGGCCGGCTTAACAGACATGTATTTTTTATCGGAATGTATATTTATTATATCATAAGATTTTTGCTTCTCAGTTCATTACATCTTATAAATTTAAATGATTCTTTAGGCTATTTCAACTGTCACGTACTTATTTTTTATTTATGAAAAAAATTGAGAAATGAGAATGTAAAATAACTAAATTTTTTATCAAATCGATGCAAAATTATTAAGATTATAAGTAACTATACACAAATAATTATCAATAATATTCAAAATCAAGTATATAGGAGTATAAAATAAAAAATTTAAAACTCGGACGCTCGGGGAGCCCCCCCGGACCCCTACATACCTCTGCCCCTGCATTCGATTCTTATCTGAATATTTCGGATGGTAATTGTTTTTTGATGTAATTGTTTTGTTTTTGTTTTTTTTGTAAGTGATGTTCGGCTCTTTTGAATGAAAATAGTCACCGGGACGGTCGTACAAATTGTCTCATTTTGGAGAAAGGAATTCAAGATTTAAAAAAAATAAAAAAACATAGAGACGGAGAAACGAGATAGTTTAGTGGTGTTGTAGCAAGAAATGAGCTTCCAAGTTCCATCGGACACCAATGATTGATCAGGGTTGGAACAAAAGACATCAATAAAGGATTGAAGAGCTTTTTTGTTTAGTCAGGGAGGAAATCGACCTGTAGTTTTAATGGAAGTAAGGAATTATTCGCATAATTTTACTCATTGCAAAAGAGAAAAAAGTTATTTAATTCCAGATGAGGTGGAAACCAGGGAGTTTCCACCTTTCATTGTGGCTCCCACCGTACGTTCATTGCGGTAATTTAAATCATTCATCTTGTAGAGCCCACAGAGTAGTATATTCACGCCAAAAATCAGCCTAATCAGACATCGATAGGTATATTAAAATTTTAATTTTGAATTATAAAATAGACGGTGATGGACATTTCAACTTAAAAACTATTGACAGAATTCAAGCCGTCCATTTTATAAACCAAAATTCTATTTTTTTTTTTTTGACAATACCAAAATTCTATTTTTGATATACATAGAAATGTCTGATAGAGGTGATTTTTTGCGTAGATAGACTATTTTGCAGACCCTACAAGATAAACGGTTTAGATTACCGCAATGAATGTGCCGGTAGGGCCCACAAATGGTTGTGGCAGAGACCCCACAAATGGTTGTGGCAGAAACCCCACGGTTATCGCCTCATCTGAATAGAACATAATCTCATTGCAAAAGAGATTAGTGAAGAAGAAAATTGGAAAGAAATTGGAGAGAAAATTGAACTTGTTTATTAATCCTTCCCTTATCTTTCTCTAGAAACTAAACAATATAAGGTAAATATTTAAAATAATCTCTACATTTCCATTTCTTTCACCAAGTCCCAAACACAACCTTAGCTTTTCCCAAATTAATTTAGTTTAGTGGATTAGGTTGGAAGGGGAAGGGATAATCGTACAAGTTATTCAATCCCGAAACAATATTTATTGTTTCTTCCTCACATCTAAGCCAAATCCAAAGACCGCCAGGGTAATGAAATCTTTTAAAATTGTAATAAGATAAGATAAGCTGGTACATATTTGTCTGTATTTGAAAATGAGAGGACCATGATGAACCAAATCACTGTCGGTCTCCAAAAATACTAGTAGTGTGTCCAAGCCATGTTTGTAATTGTATAATCTTTATTATTATCGTAGAAACTTTAATTACCTTGTATCGGTGGTATTGATCGACTGCAACATCACCGGTAGCATTGTTGGGCTCAAGCCCTGCACCCGAACACATCACATCAAATTTAATCAAAACAGAGCCCCATAAGATGCAAAACGAAGAATGAGTTTCGCTTTTGTACAAAATTCATGTTTAATTTGTTTCAATTTACTATTATTATGTAAAACTATGAAACTAGGAACTTTGACACATAATGACACATAAAGGGTCAATAGTGAATTGAAGAAACAACAAAGTCAAAATAAATAGGGAATTGATATTCGATCACATCCTCTTGTTTTTTTTTTTTTGTTTTTTTGTCCACGCTCCTTTTTTTTTTTTTTTTTTAAAGTATCAAAAATATATGTTTTAGTTTTTTTGTTAAAAGACAAAAAGGTAATGTGGATAACAAAAAAATGAAGTGTGAATATCAATTTCTAATAATAAATAGTGTAAAAAGGGAGGCCTGCAAAACAAATCCACAAAATCAACTTCTTCCTTCTTTTTTTCCTTTTAGAAATACTCGATCGAAATAGAAAGAAGGCATGGACGGAAAAAGAAAAATAGTACGAGGGCAGGATTCACGCAAACATTTGTCGCAAATTGTTTTCGAAATCCCTTCTTAATCAATTTGAACTTATTTTTCTTGCCTTCATTAGGTAGCTTTAAAACATTTAACCAAGTGAGTAAGTAGAAAATATAAATGCGAGCGAGGTCATTTTTTTATAGGATTTAGTGAATGAAAAAGAGAAGAAGAAGAAGAAATGTATTTAGTAGAGAGAGGAGAGAGAACGGCAGCGAGCGGGGAATTTTTAATACCGGGAGTTTTAATAAAGACGTCCCAAATGCTAGGCCCACGGCCGTCCTTGTTGGCCATGCCTTCGACCTGATAAGCCGACGTCGCCGTTCCGAAGACAAATCCCTTTGGAAATGTCTCTCTGCTCAGCCCTCCACTGTCCAAATCCACTGTCTCTGGCCACGCATCGCTTCCAATCTCCGCCGCAACCACAACACAAGTAATATAAACAAGACAAATAAGCAGCATAAGTACAAACGGCGGCAATGGGGTTCTTCTCATTTTCACACACGCACACACACACGCGGAGAGAGGGGCGGGGGGGGCTTTATTAAGACATCTTGTACAAAAAATTTGGTGTCGCGTTTTTTTTGTTGTTTTTTTTCCTTTTTTTAACTAACATATGTACAGTGGTAGAGTCGAGATTTTGATCGGGGGACCAGCAAAATAGATTTTTTTTTTTTGCTTGACCAAAAAAAAGATGTATATTTTTTATTAGAATATATATATCTATTATATCATAAAATTTTTGTTCTCCAATTCATTACATTTGTAAATTGAAACAATTCTACCTTGAGACAGTTAAAATATACCAATCATTTTTTTCTTTAGGTAATTCCAACTATTGCGTGTTTATTTTTTATTTATTAAAGAAATTAAGAAATGAGAATGTAAAATAATCAAGATTTTTTATCAAATTAGTCCAAAATCATTAAGATTATGAGTAGCTATACACGAATAAACATCAATAATATTCAAAATTAGGTATATATACAAAATAAAAATTTTAAAATTCAGACGCTCGGAGAACCATGGCTGGGGCCTCCCCAGCCCCAACATTTTTTTGTTAGACCCTAATTTTAAAGTCTAGGTACATTATACTGGCCATCACATTTTTTGTTAGACCCTAATTTTGTCCTTACTAATCGAAAAATAATACTTACCGATATTTATTGGAGTTAATTTTTTACAGGACCCCCATAAAATATTATTTTCAAATTTTTAGATATTTTCTGTATTTTGTGTGACCCGTAGTGGATCCAACAAAAAAATATAATAAATGGTATAAAGGGTTGGTGTAATTTACGTAGCATCTCTTGGCAGCTGCAATTCTACTCAGATCCACGTGATGTTTTTTTTTGCTAAGCAAAGCAGACAGATAGGGGTAGATCCACGTTATGTTGACCATTAGGTTGATTCCCAAAAAATGCCAATTTTTTCAAAAAAATTTGTATTTGTTACTTTTGTGTCATTTTTTTTATTTATAAATTATTAATTCGTCTCAACGAAAGAAATTAAAAATTAGAAAATTATGACTGAATCCAAACTTTATTGGAAAATTTCCAAAAAAAAACCAAGTTGGTTTTTATTTTTTTGGAAACTCAGCCTTAATACATGGATGAAAAGTTACACGTACATAGAAGACAATCAAATTCATCAAAATATCTATCTACCCTCGAGTATCCAAAACGAAATCAAATTGGAGGGGCAAAGTTGTCACATTTGAGATAAATCAGAGACCAAAAAGGGAACTGTTCATAAGGATGAAGGGTGGATTTGGCTTCAAAAGTCAAATAGTAACTTATTTTTTGTTTTTATCCAAAAAAATTGCATTTGTTAATTTTGCGTCAAATTTTTTTGACTTATTGATTCATCTCGGCAAGAGAAATCAGAAAAGTATAAAATTTTAATCGAAACTCATAATTTTTTATTAAAAAATTATGAGTTTCGATCAATTTTTTTTACTTTTTCAATTTATTTCATCGAAATGAATCAATAAATCACAAAAGTTTGAGGCAAAACAAACAAATGCAAAAAAAAAAAAAATTCAAAAACAAAAAAACAAAAAAATAAGTTAGTACTTATCTTTTCAAATAAATAAACAAATGGGTTTGTGACAAATGTTATCCCTTGTTCTTGTTCGTAAGGATGAAGTGTGTCGTATTGTATACGGGGTTAGTATATGGAGACTGGAGAGATAACCATCACTGGATGAGGATTGAGGTCAGGTAAATGGTAGGCAAGCAATACCGACAAGAAACAAAGGTAAGGATGAAATGGCTCCACGTAAAAATGGGTCCATTACTTACGAAAGAGTCTATCCATTATTTTAATTTGAATAGAGTAACTTATGTGGTGCTTCACTTTTAAAAAAGTAGTATTTTTTTTTAAAAAAGGTAATTTTAAATTCAAATATAATGAAAATAAAAAATATGTTTTTTTAGTACTGTTTAAAAGATTTTAATGAGATCTATCAAATAATATTTATGTTAGTAGAAAAATTATTTACATAAACACATAATTTTTAAATTTAAAATTATCTTATTTTTCAAAAAGTATTTTTTGGAAGAAAGGAGAACACCCTGTTACTCGTAGTATAAATAAAAATGGTCCCACTCCCCCGGTACACTTTCCAGTTGCCCCAAACTCAATTGGAGTATGTTTGTTGGAAAAAGTGCCTTGGTCGGCTAGCCTTATCGGCTTATCCTCTTGTCTGTTTGATTATAGGGGATATAGGCGCATGTGAATTTTGGACTGCAAGAGGTGTAAAATGGTTGAATATGGTACCCCATCATTTTTTTTGAGGTGTAAAATGGTTGAATATGGTACCCCCGCCCCTCATTTTTTTTTTTTTGGGTCTTTTTCGTTATTTGTGTCGTTTTTGGACTGACAGCCGTTATCAATTGGACCAACTTAGTACGAAAACCAAACTTTAAGGTCCAAATAGTTACAATTGATACTTAGCGGACGAAAATGAGATTCGGGTAAAATTAGGAGGACCATTTCTATAAATTTTTCTTAAATATTTGCTCTTCATTTGGGTCAAAAATTAATTATGACTTTTAGAGCATCTCCTACCCACCTTCCATAACTCCAAATTTTCCTCCATCCCTCCATTTAAGAGGAAAACATCACTCTTACCCACCCTTCATATTTTCCTCCATTTTAGAGGATTGAGTTTCATCCTCCATGTATAGAGTATGGAAAAAAGTTTTGGAGGATCCTCCAAAACTACTTTTTGAATATAAAATGCAAAAAATATTAAATTTTGAGTGAGTTGGATAAATGATGGGAGGAAAGGTGAGAAAGTATTTGAAATAGAGTGTGAATATAGAGATATAGAGGGTTGTGATTGGAATTTATATGGATAGTAAAATCCTCTATATTCACTTTTTTGATTAAACAATATTAATTTGATCCTCTAAAATGAAGAAACAGAAGATGTTTGATTGTAGATGCTCTTAGGATAAAATGATTAGAAAAATAAGATTTTTGCACGATTCAAATGAATTGAAAATTGAAGCATGCGGTTCCCATTTTTGAATTTTTTTTTTTTGATGTAATAAGTGGAAAAAGATAGATAGAGAAAGTTATTGAAAAACGTGCAGAGAGAAAAATGAGAACCAAAGAAAGCGTTAATTTTTTAGACTGTTTATATATTAAAAAAATGATTAAAAATTTACCTTAATAAAAACAACAATAGGAAAAACAAGGAGCAAGAGTTTGTTTTTTCACCATCTTTTTTTTTTTTTGAGAAGGCTATACACTAGCAAACCCAATCATTCTCATTCGGTGCTATTTTGGAAAAACAAGGAGCAACTTAGATTCATACAAGTTGCAATGCATTTTAATAGAAGCAACAATACTGTTTTTCAAAATTAAAAAGTTTTACAAGACTACACCTTGGCAAGCCTAGTCGTTCTCGTTCAGGTGCTAGTTTTGCGAAATAAGGAGCAAAGTATATCGATACAATGTGCATCTTAGTTTCATGAAAGAGCAATAGTTTGTTTTTTTTTCCAATAATGGAAGTTTGAGAAGACTGGTGACAAACCTAGTCGTTCTCATTCAAGTGCTGCTTTGGAAAAACAATGAGAAACTTAAGTCCATTCAAGTTGCAATGGATTTCAATAAAAGGAGCAAGTGTTAAGCTTTTCAAAAAATAAAAAGTTTGAGAACACTTCATACTGGCAAACTCAATTGTTCACATTCAGGTTCTATTTTGGCAACACATGGAGCAAATTATATCCTTGCAAGATGCAATATTGTTTCATATAAAGAGTGAGAGATTATTTTTCCCAAAAGAAAATGTTTGAAAAGACAAAATCGACTATTATTTCATAACAAAAGTTAGTTACTTGGAAAATAGATCAACACCGACAGATGATAATATTTCGATGACACAAATAACATTCTCAAAACACCAATAGATGATAATATTTTGATGACACAAATAACATTCGCAAAATTTACAATGATCATATATAACGTTTTACAATTAAAAAGAATAAATGAATGCTAACAAAAGATTATAAAACTTATTATTACTAGCAATTATGGGGTGAAGTGCCTTTCGCATTCCAATGTCTACCATGTCACGTCGAGCATTTAAATGGTCCTTTCCCTTTCCATCCACGCCCAATATTGTCCACAATATATTATCACAAACATTCTTCTCATTATGCATTACATCAATATTATGGCGAATCAAGTTAAACTCCCAAGTAACCAATTCAAAGAAAATACTCTTCTTCTTCCAATTATCAGCCACTTTGTCATCCCCTTTTTCGGTTCTTCGCCTCTTAGTAGATTTTTGAGACACATCATTCTCCACCAATTTGTTATCAAACCTAGATCCCAATTGTTTCAAAACATCAGCCCCTGATAGTCGAGTAGGAAATGAGTCATATTCGACAGTTCCATCAAAAGATGTGGCATCTTTTCAAAATTTGTGGTCCATACTCAACCATCGTCGATGCCCCATGTAACACATCTTTCGACTATTACGCAGGTACCGATGCCGAGTTTGTACATTACAAGGAGGACAAGCTAGAGCACCTTTTGTGCTCCATCCCGACAACATTGCAAGGGCAGGAAAATCATTCATTGTCCATAGGAATAATGCACGCATCCGAAACATTTGGTTCCTTTCTGCATCATAGGTGTCCACACCAATTTCCCACAATAGCTTTAGCTCATCTACCACAAGGCGCAAATATGTATCAATTTTATCTCCAAGCCCATTAGGTCCATCAATGAGCAAGGTCAGAAACATATACGGTTGCTTCATGCACAACCACGGTGGCAAGTTGTATGGCGTTAGAATAACTGGCCAAACACTGTAAGATGTACTCATTGACTTGAACGGATTGAATCCATCACTTGCTAAACCAAGTCTAACATTGCGAGGCTCACAAGCAAAGTCTGGATACAGATTATCATAGTGTTTCCAAACAGGAGTGTCAGCAGGATGTCTCATTTTTCTGTCATTAGTTCGGCCAGCTGCATGCCATTTCATCAATGAATCTGTTTCAGATGTCATGAACAATCTTTGAAGGCTTGGAATCAACGGAAAGTATCTAACAATCTTGTGTGGGATCTGTTTTTGCTTCTTCTTTGTTTCAATCTCCTCTTTCTCAAACTGTTTGTATCTAGGATGATGACACACTATACAATTATCCCTATCAGCGGTATCTTTCCAATACAATGAACAATCTTTTGGACATGCATCTACCTTGTGGTAATCAAGACTTAAGTCCTTAAGGAGAACTCTAGTTGCGTAAAAGGACTTGGGTAATGTGTCACCCTCAGGGAATGCCTCCTTCAATAGCTCAAGCAACATTGTGAAAGACTTGTCAGTCCAACCAGAAAGGGTCTTTATATGAAGAAGCCGAACAATGAATGACAAGGTTGAAAACTTTGAACACCCTGGATACAACTCTCTTTCAGCTTCCTTTAACAAACTAAAGAATTTTTTTGTTTTCTCATCTGGACCATAGTTACTACTAGAACCTGTCGTGTCATCTATAGGAGGAACAAATGGGGGAATTCCAAAGGCATCATAAAGCAGTTCATGCATTTCATCACCCTCGTATGAGTCACTCTGCCCTTTATCCTCAGTACGAACTACAGGAGATGCTACAAATTCGCCATGAAAGATCCAACACGTGTAACTAGGTAGAAACCCATCTATCATTAAATGTTCACCTAGTACCTCCTTTTTTACTAATTTGACGTTCCTGCACTTCTTACATGGACACATGATTTCATTTGAATTAGGATTGATTCCACATGCATACTTTACAAAATCCTTCACTCCTTGAATGTATGCTGGGTGCAACCTAGGAACACTTATCCACCCTTTGTCCATTTGTGTTTGTCAACTGTTTTTTTTTTCACACGAAAAAACAAGCATTGCAATATCAAACAACTTGACTTCAAATCACACAAAAATAAACAAACAAATCAACAATGTGGACTGACTCCTCCAAAAATCGATCTCATACTCCAAAAATCAAACAAGTCAAACATTTGAATCATGAAAAGCTAAGGATCTAGAGAGCATAATATTAAACATTCCCAACAATTTTGATGAGAGAACACGAAACATGAGAATTCGATGAGGCAAAAGCACAGAATATTACCGAAAATGATGTTTGAGCTGAGATACAATTGTGTTTACACTCAATCAAGCACGGTGAAAAGAATCTAAAGTCAGTACATCTGCATACAAAAACAAACTCATCATTTCCTATCCAGGGCTTAAAGGACCTAAAAACAAAATCTTAGGCAAAATCAGTACAAATTCATTTCGAAATCTTCCAAGAGAATAAATCCCTTCAAAAATCAGTAGATTAGCAAAATCGGAAAATACTAACCTAACCAAATTGGTAGATCTTCAGTTCGACTACAAAATCCCTAACGAAACTTGATGAAAAGGAACCGAATCAGTTTAGCCATACAAAATCTCAAAAATCGAAAGCCTTACGAAACCTAATCGAATAGGAAAACAGAAACCTAACAAAGTCGATCGGAACACCTGACAAACGGAGAAACCAGCAAAATCATGAAAGAGAGTGATCGATCGACGTAAGGAGATAGTTAACATCGGAATACTTTCGTCTAAATCGATCGGAATACCTGAGAAACGGAGATCGATGAGAGAGAGAGGAGAAAAAAAAATATTGATGGAGAGAGAAGAGTGAGAGACGAAGCAGTGGGAGAGTGGATCTGAAACGTTGTTCACTCTTTTGGCGTGTTATCTGCCTTGTTTTAACGCTTTTCCTTATTTTGCCGTTAAGTGGTGTAGTAATGAAGCTACAACCAAGAAACGGCGTTAAGGTATTACTCGGCGTTTTAATAAATGCCTTGACAGTTGGCAGAATATGGTGCCTTCAAAAACGTTGGCTTAGCAGCGCCGTTTAAAATGCATTTTCTTGTAGTGTTACTTGTTTAATATCAGAATTTTTAGAGGGGATTTGAGAGTGGGGTGGGTTTTGAGGGAGGAGGAGAGAGATATGATGCGAGGGGCAAGATGGGGAGGAGGGGAGGGGTGGGTCCTGCAGATGAAGTTATGTAATGGTAAAAAAATGTCAATTCATGTGAAAATAGTGTCATGTCATCCATTCCGTTAGAAAATTGACGAAATCTAATTGCTGGTGCCGAATTTAATGGTTTTTGTGAACTGCTGGCGTTTAAATGAAATAAAGTGGAGGATAGGTACTTATGAAACATTTGACTGAAAGTTCAGGGGCGAAATGAAAATTTCCCCGGTTTTAGTAAGGGTCTTTAATAATTGTTCAACGCAATCCAACGGCCCGAATTATTTTTACCAAGGGTAGTTTGGTGGGAAAATGACCGGATAGTGGAGTTGACTCAGTCATTTTGCCAATCCATGGGGTGCAGTTTTGAAATCACCACTCGCATGGCATGCCCAGAGTTATTCACAAACACATGGTAAGGATATGTTAGTTTACAAATTTACCCCTACATATATATTTAACACGTCAAGCCCTAACCAACCATTTTCAGCGTTCCCCTTCTCTCTCTAACAGGTATCAAGGTATTTTCCCCACCTCTCTCTCTCTTTCTCTTGTCCTCTGCTCTCTTTGCTTTCTCTACTTTCTCTCTGCTCTCTCTCATATCTCTCCCGTTCTCTGCAATCTCTTTGTCGTTCTCTACTCCTCTCTCTCTTTCTCTGTGTGTGTGTTTGTGTGCACGCGTGATCACAAAAATCCAGTCAACTCTCGCCGAAACGACATAAACATTCGTCAAAAGGATGCAGCCATGAACCCTAAATAGTAAGTTTCCCTAACTTGAAAATGATTAAACTCCATGTAAGCCTTGAAATTGTGATTATTTCTTTGATTTGATGGCAGAAGATATAATTCTCTTAAATCAGTTGAATTTCTTCTTATAATGGTTGTATGGATTGTTTTCCCACCTAATTGTTTTATAAGGGTTTCGTTGTTTGTATGATGCTAGTTAAAAAGAATCCTATTATGAAATTCATGTCCTTATTAGTGATTTGAAGTCAGATTTATTCACTTATTTTGGGCCCATTCATGGTTAAAACTTAAAAGGAGTAGAGAAAGTTAATTCTGCAAATTAGATGTGTTTTACTGCCCAAAAGAACGTTCCTTGAACTACAAATGCTTTCAGAGTAAATTTATAGGATTGTATTTGTCGGCAATAAGGATGTTATCGGTAGTGTTAACTTGCCTTCGCATTTCGAAGCTCGGTGAAATGAAAAGTCCTTATTTTTGTTGGCATGTAGGTAGAAACTGAAAAATTGAAGAATTTTTTGTTCATCCCTTCATTTTGTACTGTGGGTGAAATTTAGGTAATTGATGGAGGAAGTTGAATTTTCAATCTATAGGAGCTTGCTATTTGCTTGGAATGCATCTTGTCGGTATTGCTTGGTTGGAAAGAACATGTCCTTGGAGGACGTGGGGATAATTAGTTTTTCGACCCATATATGAAGCTTGTTTGACAAATCTAAAGAGTTCAATGTTGGTAATTTAGTGCTGAGCGAGCGTAAAGTGTCTTTCGTAAGCATCTCAAATTACTAAATTAGCGAGAGCGACGATTGAGAGCGGAAGTATAGAGCGAGGATTGACAGCAAGAGCGGAGGTACGATTATGTGACCTAGCTCATAGGTAGTCACCAGCCACATATATAGCTATTAACAGCAGAAACGAAAGACAGTCGTAGTTAGGTGAATGGTTATTGCTTTTGGTTTGGTTTCTCAAGATCAATTATTTGCTATTATGACCCGCTGCATTCTCTTGACCATGTATTCACATGAAGTGTTGGACAAGAAAAAAAAATACTTGAATGCTCGCTTAAAATTCTGCTCTTGCAACTTGAATTAATTCATATTGAATAACGTGGACAAATAGTTTTTTCTTTAAGGCTCTGCAGCAATATATTCAAAGGATTTCATATGTTGGAATGGGTCTAAATTTTCAACCAAATAAGTGTGGACCAATAAAAGAACTGTGATGAACCAGACCCTAGAATAATGCTTTGAAGAAAAGATCAAAGGGATTGATAAGCATCCCAAATGGTTTAAAGGCACGAGTAATTTCCGTTATCCTTCTCTTCTTCTCAACGAACGCTATAATGGGTTTCCTATCATAGCATTTCTAAAAACACGCTATAAGATAATGCTATTAAAAAGCATATGTGTTGTAGTGGTAGTAGTCTGAATGCCTTTGGAGACTTTTTTATTCTCTTGTTGCTGCTATTATTGAATCTGATCTTGCTCTATATGCCCAATTGTACGGATTTATTAGGTTCTTCAAAATAAAAGATGCAGAACAAGTAGTACTAGTACTAATGGATTATGGATTGTTGGAAAATGATCATGATGATGTAGAGTACAAGACTCCAACTATTTAGAGTTGTTACCCCTTGGATGGTTCTAGGTGCTACCAAGTGTTCTAGCTGATTATTTCCCCTAGTAAACTTTTGAGTTTGACTCAGGTTCTTCTGAGTTGCCTCTCAAAGCACATAAGTAATGTGAAATTTAAAGTTCGAAGGTTTCATCTTGGAGTCCAGCCATTATGCTTTCTTTGGGCCTTTTCACTATAAAGTTGGAGGAGCACACATGTTTGAGGATGGCTCTGATCAACCGTTTTATCTTTAACAATCTACCCATTTGTGGTAGTCGATTTGATAGTTGAGAAACTCATTAATGAGGATGGTTTGTTTAAGTAGCTGGTGTTGAGAATTATCATGCTGGTTGGTCAATAAAATTAGTCATCCAGATACCTATAGTAGAGGTTTGACCCAATTTAGGTTCCTACATGTTTCCTTGCCCAGATTCATGTTTCTCCTTAATTCTTTCATCTATCTCTTGTAAAGTTGTAAACTACTGAAAACATGTGATTTCTTCACTTCAACATTTGTATTTAAGCCACAAAAAGCTTTATGTTGAATGCCCGAGGTTAGCTATAGAAGCCGTTTCGAGTTTATCTTATCATTTCGGAACACCTCGTAGCTATGTGCCTGCCCTTCATGTTTTATTCTGATCTTATTTTCCCTAAGGTGGCATTTGCAAACAAGAGAAATTGTTGGATAGAAGGCTAAGATTAGGTGTACGTAAAGGTCAATGCTTGATCTGTCTTTCCATCTCACTTCTAACTAAGCTGTCTTTTCAGTCTATGCCACATTCTGCACATTCATACCGTCAGTCCCATAGTTTATAGCTTTGCACTGTAAGTCATGTTGAGCAATTTTGTACAACTTTAAATTTTGAGGGAACATCAGCCATGTGGCTTTGTTAAGAAGGATACAAGCAACTAGTGTTATAAGGACAACACATTCGGCACATTCCAGCTATGTTAAAGCTGATGGCGAGGGAAAAATCTTGTGATGATAAATTCAATGTATGCCATAGATGTGGTAAAATGGGAAACTTATGGAAATCATCCTCCTAGTTTGGACTTTGCATGTTTTTCCGTGGACAAAATGGGCAATCTGCTGTGTTTTCTGCCATATGGAGGGGAAAGTTGGGATAGAAAAACTGAACTTTCTCATTGGATTCTTTGTTGTAATGAAAGGGATTATGACAAAGGAAATCGAGTGTGTGGCTGTGACTGAAAAGACTCCCTTTTGCCGTGACTAAAAATGGGTGAGACTAGAAATTTGCCATGACTGAAAACACGCCCTTTAAATTATGTATTCAATAAAATGTTTGTTTGCCATCTACTGCACTAACCTTGTTTATAAATTTAGCATTACAAATCAATGCTAATTTTGTCAATTAGTAGTATGCGGTGAAAGTATGAATCCTTTTGGTCCGAACTTTGATTTAGTCAATAAACAAATCCTAGAATAGTAGTTTGATTTAGTCAATAATAGTACAGTAAAGTACGTTACGGAATGGTTTCCTTAGTGTAGAAGTTAACCTTCTTACCAAATAACTAAAGGGAGGAGAATTATGAGGAGAATAAGAATAACAAGTCAGTGAACATGGTTATGGTTTACTTTGCTAAGTTTCGATCTTTATAAATACTAATTGAATGACAACAACTTTGCAGAAGCTCAGAGTTTCAATGTTTCAATGTATCTGTTGGGTTTTTTTCTTTGGCCAATTTTTGTTACAGTTTTCTCCGGGTCATTACAGTTTTCTTCGATTTGCATGGTGAAATTTGGAGTCCATGATTAATGGGCCCAGAAATGTTATAGCATAGTGGTCTGTGAATGGATTTTGCATAAGAGTTCCTTCCATCCTGACGTTATTTGCTACAATTTGCTTAATGATGCTTATGGACAGAAGTCACTATATCAGAAGCCAGAATCCACTTATTTGAACCTTCTACAAGGTCGATGTATTCCCACTGAAGATACTTATGCTCTTCTAGTAAAGGCATACTGCATATCTGGTCTGCTAGCTAAAGCTGAAGATGAGAAAAAATGGCCATCCCCCAAGTATGTTCTCGTCTTTTATGCCCTCACATTTACTTTGTTGAGATGAGAAAAAATGGCCATCCCCCAAGTATGTTCTCGTCTTTTATGCCCTCACATTTAAACCAACTAGTTCATTAAATACTACCATATATTTTGCTGGTTCTTGCTAGTTCATTAAACACTACAACAAATTATACTTTTGATAGCTTTGAGTTATGAGTGGTTTAGTGGATATTCCTATGAATGCTCTACTATTATCATACCTAGCTATTATCCCTTTTCTTTGTTTTGTCATAAGTTCATCCACTTTCCATTTTTCTGCTAAACCTTAATTGATAATAAAATTCCTTGATAAATTGGTAGTTCAAATGCAACTTAGAGGGTACTGGTGTAATGTGGAACTGAACATTGATGATAGTGAATGACTATCCCAATAGTTTAATGTGACCTGCTCTCGCCCACTCTGTGTATGTCATAAAACTCTAACTCATTTGGTTAATGGGGATGATTAGTGATGCCGGTGTCATTTACCTTTTGCAAGAGCACTATGCTCATTGTTTGCCACCATTGATCAATAATGTATGTGTTTGAATAGCTAAGTGGCTCGACTGGTAGTTAATTGCGTGTGGTTGAAGTTCCAGCTTTTTACATAGTTTTCTCATATGAATAGTTATGTTCCACAATCGCACACGGATTGGTATATGTCGTTCGCCAATTGGTCATGGTATGGCTGCTTCTGAGATTGTTCTTGGTTCTTGCAGACAATTATCCATCATATTCTTCTTTTTCTAACTGCAAACATTATGTTGCTTTAAAGTTATTTTTCTAGTTAATAATTTTTACTATATCTATTGGGTTATTTTGAATAGTTCTATATTTACAGGTATGTGTTCGCCGTTGGGAGCAAAAAGGTATAAACTCGGCAAAAAAGTAAGCTTCAAATAAAGAACATCTCCGTGGGCGAAGAATTGGGGTACTGATGAGCACCCAATATTGTAGATCTTTGGTGCGACTAGTCCCGTTGTATGTCATTTTATCTTGCGTTTATTTAGCTTTTATAGTGATTTTGCGCGTAAGGTTATCTGTTGAGCGTTTCAGGTAATACACGAATAAGAGAGTTTATTTTGGTGTTTTGAACAACCCTTGAAGGCAAGCGAGTAGGCGGGACCTTGAAGAATTCAACCGTCGGGGTTTAAAGATGAAGAACCGTAGTGGCCGAAGCGTGCCATGGGCCGTCGGGTGTCAAAACAAAGCCCAAGAGCTGGAATGCCAGGAAGTAGAACCGTATTGATACGTTTTTCGGAGTATTGATACGGTTTCAAAACAGAGAAAAATCAACAGTTGATACGTTTTTCGGAGTATTGATACGCCTTCAAAACAGAGAGAAACCCACCTTCAGCGTATCGATACGGTTTTTGCCGATCGATACGGGTTGGTCTACGGGAACTTTGGAATGCAGCCAAACAGAACCGTATCAATACGGTTTTGAGTATCGATACGGATGACTCACCGACTTACTTTTTGCCAGATGTTTTAACTTTCCAAAAGTGGCAATTTTCCACTTTTTGGATTTTTTGATATTTTGAAGGAGAGAGGGAGCCTTTTTGTATAAATACCTATCCTCTCTCTCTCCTTGGCTATCTAGCTCATTACTAACTTAGTTGTTTTCTCCATTAATGGTGTTTGAAGCTTTCCAAGTTTAATTTCCATAGAACTCAAGTAAGTACTTGTCGTTTGTAAATTTCTCGTTCTTTAACGTTGTAGCCGTGGTTAAGCTCTTTTATAAAATCAAGTTTATTTTCGATTCCATTGGTTTAAAGTTATGCCTTATTTTTATGCTTTCGTTTACGCTTTAGCTATGTGTGAGTAGTCGTTTGGCTAAGTCTCGGGATAATCTTTCCCGAAGACTTAGGCGGTTATTTGGTTCTCGAGCCATCGGGCTTTCAAGCATGATTTTTCGGAATAGGGCTTAACTTGCATTTTTGGTCCAAGCAAAGGGGTGTTAACTCCTCGGCATGGTATTTAGTCAAGCGGTCTTGGCAAGTAGCATCCCGAGGCCTCGTGGCCTCCTATGTGTTCGATAAATATTAAAAACAAGTTGGTTCGCCTTCGGAAAATCACATCTTTTGATAAGTGTAGTCAATAAAGCTAAATCTTCCGGGTATGAGCACGCGGTCGTGACTCTCGCCTGAGTTATAATCGAGAACCGGTAATGGCCTTTGTCAAGGGTTAGAAGATCCTTACTTGCCTCTTTTAGTTCATAAATCACATTTCTAGTCTTTGTTTTAGTCTTTCCACGTTTTAAAGCAAAACCGATAGTTGGCCGTCTTAAACGCCACAAACCTACCATATTAAACCTTCAATCCGAATCAAGCTGTTATCGAATTCTCTGTGGGAACGATCCCGGTCTTACCGGTTATTATGCTGCTGACGACCTAGCCCTACGCTTCGGGCATTTCAACCTTAAATTGGAAGGCGAGGTTTCGACGTAAGCAGGTACTTGAATGAGATGGCTGCCTAGTTTAGGATTACATTTTCTGCAAAGAGAGATTACATTGGTGTTTTTTTTTATGAGTGTAGTTAGTTTGACTCTTAAATGTAGTTTGTGCTGGAAAATTATTCTTCGAAACTATTGTAATGAATCTTCGGTTGAATTATTTATCTTACATTGAAATTGTATTGCGTTTGGTTGTACTTTGGTGTTGAATGGAATGCAAAGTTTCTGTATGAAAATGCTAGTATATTGGCATTTGTAGTATTTAAAAAAAAAAGAAGCTAAAATTGACTAAGATAACGTTCAGGAAACACTATTGTTTACATTTAATAGCATTCATTGCATGCTGTAAAAAGAAATAAGATAACAAGCAAAGAACGCTATCAAATGTACAAAATACAACAACTGGCAATAGATGCTATAGAAAGTTTTTTAACAGCGGACAATGAACGCTATAGAAAGTTTTTAACAGCGGGCAATGAACGCTATAGAAAGTTAAGACTTTTAATTGTATGGGCTAATAAGGTGTTCTCCGGAACGCTATCTATTACCTACTATAGCATTTTTTGCACGCTATTAAAAGCGTTTTTTGTTATAGTGTGAAGACAATTTAGAAAAAGATGAATGACCATGAGAATTTTGTGTTTCAGTTTTGATTATAGTTTCGTAGGGAGACTATCTTCTTAAGATTTGGAGTCTATAAGCATTTGGTAGTTCGAAGTATGTTTGAACCGTCGGGTGTCGAGAAGAAGGCCAAAAGCTGGGATTCTGGAGGAATCAAGATGGTATCGATACAGACATTTATGCCGTATCGATATAGAGGGAGTGAAGAAAACGTCAAAAGATTGATGTAGCGATACAATCATTTTGGTTTTATTATACGGTGACCTTTTTATGGAGATTTTTGCTGCTTTTTGGACTTTCCACTTGTGGAATACTTTTTACTTTTAGTATGTTTTTAGATATTTGTGGAGAGAGAAGTAGATATGTATAAGTACCCTTCTCTCCACTTTATCTCATTACCTAGACCGTTATGCTTTAAGTCTTTCTTCCTCTCTAAGTTTTCTTCCATAGCTGTCAAGCTTTTTCAAGTGTAATCTCCTAAAAACACCTTACGGTAATTGTTGTTCGTTAATTTCTCGTTTATTAAAGTTGCTTATACCGACTAGATCCTTAGTAATATCAAGTTTATTTTCGTTTTCTACGGTTAAATAATATGTCTCATTATTATGCTTTGCTTTGTTTTTTAGATATGTGTGAGTAGTTTCTTGGCTAAGTCTTTGGTTAATCATTCCCAAAGACTTGGGTTGTTTCTTGGTTCTCGAACCCTCGGGTTTAAAAGAATGGTTTTGCGAAATAAGAGCTAATCTTGCATTTTTGGTCTTAACTAGGGGTGTCAACTCCTTGGCATGCCGTTTAGTCAAGCGGTCTTGGCACGCGGTATGCCTAGAGCTCGTGGCCTCCTATGTGGAAAGAACCACCAACTTTCCACGCTTACCACTTGCCCAAAAATATGACGTGCGCTCTATACAATAAACATGTGGTCCGTACAGACATAGGGTGTAGTCTTTTACCAATATGGACTTGGTCTTGAAACAACCTCCACCGAACTTTAAATGCTTACCACTTGCCAAAAAATATGACGTGCTCTTTATATAATAAACATGTGGTCCATACAGACATAGGGTGTAGTCTTTTAGCAATATAGACTTGGTCTTGGTCTGGAAAGAACCACCAACTTTCCACGCTTACCACTTGCCCAAAAATATGACGTGCTCTTTATACAATAAACATGTGGTCCATACAAACATAGGGTCTAGTCTTTTACCAATATGGACTTGGTCTTGAAACAACCTCCACCTAACTTTGAACGCTTACCACTTGCCAAAAGATATGACGTGCTCTTTATACAATAAACATGTGGTCCATACAGACATAGGGTGTAGTCTTTTAGCAATATAGACTTGGTCTTGGTCTGGAAAGAACCACCAACTTTCCACGCTTACCACTTGCCCAAAAATATGACGTGCTCTTTATACAATAAACATGTGGTCCATACAGACATAGGGTGTAGTTTTTTACCAATATGGACTTGGTCTTGAACAACCTCCACCTAACTTTGAACGCTTACCACTTGCCAAAAAATATGACGTCTCTTTATACAATAAACATGTGGTCCATACAGACATAAGGTGTAGTTTTTTAGCAATATAGACTTGGTCTTGGTTTTGAAAGAACCACCAACTTTCCACGCTTACCACTTGCCCAAAAATATGCTCTTTATACAATAAGCATGTGGTCCATATAGACATACGGTGTAATCTTTTAACAATATAGACTTGGTCTTGGTCTTGAAAGAATCACCAACTTTTCACGCTTACCACTTGCCCAAAAATATGACATGCTCTTTATACAATAAACATGTGGTCCATACAGATATAAGGTGTAGTTCTTTTACCAATATGGACTTGGTCTTGAAATAACCTCCACCTAACTTTGAATGCTTACCACTTGCCAAAAATATGACGTGCTCTTTATATAATAAACATGTGGACCATACAGACATAGGGTGTAGTCTTTTAGCTATATAGACTTGGTCTTGGTTTTGAAAGAACCATCAACTTTCCACGCTTACCACTTGCCCAAAAAATATGACGTGCTCTTTATACAATAAACATGTGGTTCATACAGACATAGGGTGTAGTCTTTTAGCAATATAGACTTGGTCTCGGGTAAATTAAAATTTGGTCATTAAAGATAAAAGTGTAGTCTTTAAGAACCATAAACTATCTTTCATGATGGTGTAATAGAAAGTCTTTTGTATCTTTTTAGTTGCCCTTTTTTGCCCAAATAAACTTGGTTGAGGTTGAATGGAGGATAGGTCCCATTGGGGAGACGTAAAAGGCCGACAAAATACATATTTCCTCCATAATAATTTAAACCGAATTGGCCAACAAACTACATAATCCATACATAATAATTTAAACCGAATGGCCCAACAAAATACATAATCCCTACTTCATTGCCTATTCGTCATCAGAATAATCTGACAGTTCCTTATCGGTTGCGTATTGGAGATCCCTCTTAATTGCACTAATTGTTCCATATGGGTCCAAGCTGTTCCTTTCAGCAACTCTCATAGCCTTCATTATCAATCCTTGATGGATTAGCCGCTTACACATAGCATTAATCTCCAACTGGAGCCTTTCACAAACGTCGTCGTGGAGACAGTTTGGCCTTCTTCCATCTATCATTTGTGCGGAGCGTTCTTTAGGCACTTTCAGTAGGTACTTACGACATTTTGCTTCCAACTTGTTCCTCTGTTCAAACATTAGAGTACCGATCTAAGAAAAGGAGTGTACAAATCACAAAGGATAAAGTCAATGGTAATTTACTTTTTTATGCAAGATGATTTGTTCAATTGTGAAGTTATTTTTTTGTTTTGTCTTATGAGGATGTTGATTTCACCCTGATTGTGTCTGGGTGCATGCATTCCTCTCGTCTTTCTGTCTAACAACAGAAATTGCCTTCCATTTTGCAACTGGTACCTCTGCTTTAGCATTTTCAGAACTTTGTCGAGTTGGTTATGATCATAGAAGCAGGCAGAAATCATTCTTATTTAATGATGATACCATGTTCTAAACTGATACATTGACACACGAGAAACTATGATCTAATACTTGAGAAGTAAATATTCTACACGCACACAGAAAAGGAAAAATAAGAAGATTATTTTTTTGCACGGCGAAAAAAGAATTATTATTAATGATGAAACTGAATTACAAAAGGTTAAGAGAACATCCCAACCAGATTGACACCCTTCATCACGACAATCATAAGTCATTCAAGCCCAAGGATTGACAAGAAATCAACCCAAATTAAGACTAAAAAAGAAAGCACCCAGCATACAAACGGAATATCAAGCTTCCAAAGATATCACATTCCCAGTGAAGAGACATGTTGCTTCACCTTTAGTCTCATTCCAATTATCATCCAGCAAGAAGCAAACATCTCCGGATCCAAGCCCCTTCAAACAGTCTTCAATATGATCAGATAATCATGAACCTCGATTCCAGCTTATCTCCAAAACTACCATGGAAGTAACAGTCTTCAAGTAGTCTCCAAACAATAGATTCCAAGAATTATAACAATAAATTTCAGCATAAGAAATTGCATCATAACCAAAGCTCCAAATAGGATTATTCAGCAGCCCAAATTGTAGCACCAAAAGTAGCAAATAGCAAGCACAAGTGTTGTGAAGTAATTTAGCAGCAAGCACAAAGAATTTCCAGAAGCCCTAGAATGCAAGCAGAACAAGGACAGGACAAAGAACACCCAAAAGGAAAAAGAAAGAAGATTATGCCATTCCTATCTTTAAAGTTGCAACAGATCAACTGATGATACTCCACAATTTTAAAAAGTTTCAATCTGTTTGACATTATATAGAATTTCAGAAACAAAACACTACTACTACATGATAAGGAGATCTAGTATCCGAATACAAAATACATTGGCATCCTCTGGAGGATCATAACTACGGTCACTGTCTTGGAAACTCTTGAAGGACTTGCAATCATAACACAGACAAAATCACCCCTAATATCTGAAAATCGTTATACTGTTGTTGTAGGCCTAAAGAGAAAGTGTCCCAATAGCAACTCTATAGTCTCCTGAGATGAACCATCCTAAAAAATGATATTGCTCAACAGCCCACGATCAAGGGATTTTTATCCTCGTACATGTGATACCTTTTTGCATAGTTTCTCCAATGTGCCAATAGAATGCTGCATATTGTTAAGTTTTGAGTCCATGAATATGCTCTGCAAAGAAGCTGCTAATGACGAAGAGAGATGACAAATCCAAATATTGTATACCCAAAATTTCAGCGAGAGCTAAAAACCACATCACCAAACATGCATCTAATAAAGTGCAAGAACCAGCATATCTTATACCTAAATTTTCAGCTGGAGCTAAAAAATTACCAAAATGAAACATATTTCAACTGGACTATCTGAGGTTCCACCACGATTATCATTACCGTATTTACCTCACAGTTACAGTAATTGCAACTGCTCTCACGTTATCAATAGGTAAAAAAGACCCATAGTCTATAATTTTAAATCGCAAGTCTCCAAAATACAAGAAAGAAAAAACCCCCACAGATTTGTTCATACAATTGCCAGTTCTTTTCAACACCAAAAATCAATAGCAAATACAGAAGCCTAATCGAAGAACTAGAAACAAGGTAGTGTTCATACACTGGCCAATTATACCTTCAAATTGCGCCCAGGGTTTCATAATAACCCTTACCCCCTGAAACTCCAATTTTACACACATCGTAATGGATTTTGCCAAGGAGGGGGGGGGGGGGGGGACAGAGAATGCCTGAGAGAGACGAGAGAGAGGTGGAAAACGTTGAAATGGAGGGGTTTAGGGCTTCAATGTTACATATATATGTAGGGGTAGAATTGTAAACTAACACAGCCTTACCATATCTTGGTGAATACTTTTGCTTGTGTTATGAGAGTGGTAATTTCAAGAGTGAAGACCATCTATTGGTGATTAATCACGGTCCACGCCTCCTGCCGGTAATTTTCCCTTCAAGTTTAAGCTCCAAATCGGATCTCAAACGCAAATCGGTCATGATGGCAACATTCAGAATAGTACTCTTCTCATGCCACATACTAAAGTTCAATTCAAAGTTCCAAGGCCCTACAAAAGGTTCCCACCAAGTCTATCAAGATCATATGCAGGTAATGAACCCTTCGTATGACTATTGTATGGAAAAGAACAAAAGTCTGGAATTGTAATAAATGGTCGTATAGATCTAATTTTTGGTTCTTAATTAGCAAAGGAAAAGATATCTCTTCTAGTTGCACTTGTAAGGAACGATTATGCAGGATTCAATAGATCACCATTCTTTCATAGAAACTAGCTAAAGCACATGTCCATGGACGCAAAAATGTCTATATATATGAATGGATTAAGGGCAACACATGAAAACCGATTAATCAGAGCAAAGATTAGATGAATATTACAAGTTCACAACCACCAAATCCATACAAATAGGCCTAACCATTATTTTCACACTTTGGCAATCAATTGCAGATCCATGTTCCAGGAGATGAGCACAGCGCTGGTTAGACACATCATCAGGGAGGGCAACAAATGTTACAACTTGTTATTCTTTTTTTGTTTATCAATCTATTCCTACTCAAATGTGGTCACCAAAGTATTAGTGTTGTATTAAGCTTCAACTAATGGAGGACATAAGGGGTGTTTCTTATCCCCGAACTTAACTTTGTCCTCGTAATTTCTATTCTAAGTCTTCCATTTTTACCCAAAAATAAATCCAAAAAAGCCTAGCCAGTCAAAAGACACAAAACCAAGCACATCATACTAATAAGCCAATATCAAAGACACATGAACACAACAATGTCTATATACGTATGAATTGATTAAGGGCAACATCACCTGAAAACCCATTAAGCAGAGCAACGAGTTTATACTTCGAAATTACAACCACCAAATACAGTCAAAACCAAGCCCTTAAAATACCATACCAAAAATAAAAACAGGTGAAACCACTCACAAAAACAACATAACCATGTCCATTATCAGATTTAGACAGCTTACCTGATGATGATTGAAACAGACTCGAGCTAGCGTGTCCGGTAGAAGGAGGGAGCTGATTAGGGGATGGAAGTTGGGGAACAAGGTCGGGCGTGAGGTAAGGGCAAGTCTTGCGAGGATGGAGAGCACAATGGAGGAGGACCAAACCCTAGAGAGAGGAAGGAGAGACTTACGTTTACATTCTCCTGGAGAAAGAGGAGGGAGGAAAGAGGGGTTTTGGGGAGTAATAGGGCTACGACGTCGTCTTTGTAAAAGGGTAGAATGGTCCATTCAGGACATGGTTACCATGTATTTTGGTGATTAAAATAAGAGATACCATGTATTTGTGATTTGGAGAGTGTAGCCCTGGTGAATAATTAGTCTCCGCCTCTAACAGGTAATTTTCCCTGGTTTGGTTTGTATTCCTTCTCTCCTCCCTTCTCCCTTCTCCGATCCTCTGTCCCCCCATCTTATCATTCCACAGGCCCGATCCAACATCGACCCAACTCTCTCCCATCTCTCTATCCAACACCGCCACTAGCATCCTACACCGTCACACGCAAGCTCTGCCTCCCTCGACGCCGTCGCCTGAACCGGTAACCACCTCCTCTCTACATTTTTCAGCCTTTACTCTTCCTGCATTTTTTATTGCTCTCTGAGACTAAAGAAAATAAAGCTAAAAAAAAGAAAGAAAGGTGGGCCTCCGACCCCTCAATAGCTCCGCGGGCCAATCTTCATGAAATAGTTATCCCGACTAGGCAGCGCTTCATTGTGTTGTAAAGTTGAATTTTGAGCCGATGCACACCGAATTGAGTACTAAATTGATGGAGGAGACTATCCTCTCAACAGATCCTATTATGGCACCTACCTTGACTTGATCTCTCTCTCTCTCTCTCCAGATTTTGCACGAAGAGAGAGTTTCCGTGAAATTCAAAGAAATAGGAGGGAGAAAGAGAAAGAGAAAGAGAAAGGGGGGGGTAAAAGGTCAATGACTAGAGTAGGGGTTTGCATAGATTTTGTGAGTGGAACATAAATTTCGGGGTTTACATTCAACATTTGCTTTCTGCTATTTTTCTCTGTTTCCTTCTAGAACGAAACTGAAAGCTATAGTTCCCTTGACATTTCTCAATCAGTATATCTCTCTCAAACTGCACTTTTTATCATCATTTTAACTGTATGTCTGTAATTGATGATTATTTGAACTGTGTTTTTGCATTTTTAATGCCCCACCACGTGCGTGATTAAAGTTCAATAAATGAAAATTCTTTAGTGTGGAGTGAATTGAGTGATTTAGTTGTGCTTATAATGAGGTCAAATTGTATTTTTCGCTTTAACTTAAATGCAAGGCTCCCAGTCGCCTAGGACATTATTTCTTAAAGAGGCTCTCAATTACATAGGACATATGTTTTTGCTCGTCCAAGCAAATTGAATGAAACAAGGGAACCAAACCTACCTTTTTCTGAAATAAGAAACTTCATTTTAGCTTAAATGTGAGGCTCTCAATTACCTAGGACATGTGTTTTGCTCGTCCCAAGCAAATTGAACGAAACAAGGGAACCAACTACCCAACCTTTTTTTTCATGAACTTGGCCATTACAAAACTGTTAGACATCATTTTTGGCATTCCTTAAGAACTTGCCATGATGAGTTTTGAAGTGTACTCAAATTATTTAGGGTGTGTTCCACACTTCCACTAACTTTTGAGAGAATGACTTATCTTGTAAAGTAGGAAATAAGTATTTAAAAAATAAGAACCTTAGTGGAATGAGGCCTTATTTTTTTGCATTTGTACACTTTACAATAAGGTGGTTGTGAGTGCGTAGAAATTGCTATACCTACTCTATCACAATTGTAGTTCAACGACCTCATATAAGATTGCCCAAAGAGAGTAAGAATAGCTTGAGAAGTTCATTTAGCAGGATTCTTCAAGAAGGTTTAGTGAATCAATTACCACCATCACATGTTTGAATCAATTACATTTACTGGACCAAAAGTAGGATTAGTATATTATTCCTTGAACCTAGAGATAAAAATCTAAACACATGGCAAAGGAATTATTAACACGATCTTGTGTGTGTGGCCGTGCCAGTGTGTGTAACTGTATATACTTGTGTGTGCATATTTCTGTGTATGCATGTGCGTATTTATACGCAGGGGCGGACCCACCTTGGGGCACGTGGGGTAATGTGCCCCCACGCCCTTTTAACTTTTTTTTTTTTTTTTGTGATTTTGTATATATATATATATTATGTACATCAAATATGTGCAGGTAAGGAACGTTTGGTGTAGTGGTAAAGTGTTGGCTTTGTGAACAAGAGTGTGTGTGTTCGAGTCTCCCCCCACTTTTAGAATACGTTCCTAAAATTGTATATGGCTATAAATTATTCCATTTTTTGTAGTATTTTGACAAAAAGTTCAGCTCCCTTACTCTTTTCGATGAACAGAGAAGGTGCATCAAGAGATGGATTTGGATTCAGTGAAGAGATACTTGGAGAAAGATTGCAACGAGAATGCGATGAATATCGATGGAATGCCCTTCAAATTCTTCGAGCCCTTCGTGATGCAAGGCCTCCGTGTCGATCTCCTGGAACCCGGCCGCATCATCTGCTCCATGAAAGTACCTCCACGTTTACTGGTATATAAAACCATTAGTCTGTCCGTCTCTCTCTCCTTCTACTGATTTCTTTATTTCCAATATCAAAACAATTGTTGATTAAAAAATTATCAAAACATGTCAAAAACTGGGTGGTGTTGATTCTTTCCTGTCTTTGTGTGCGGGGTCAAACTCTGTAGAACACTGGAGATTTCTTGCATGGTGGTGCCACGGCGACTCTCGTTGACATAGTGGGCTCGGCTGTTATATATACAGTGGGTGCTCCGGTTACCGGTGTTTCTGTCGAGATTAATGTCTCCTACTTGGATGCAGCTTATGCTGGTGTGAGTGCCCTACTCGACATTTATGTTCAATATATTTCGCTCTATTGCTTTTTGAGTATAATTAAGGTTTTTTCCACCCTCTCTCTGTTGTAAACCACCTGAGTGTTGTGTTTTGTTGAATTGTTTATATTTTTATGTTAAAATAAGTTTTTGAGTCCAAATTCATGTATAAAACTAAAATTAAGGATGTGTACATGTATGATTGATGCACGCTTCCCTCCAGGTTGTTACCTCGTCATCACATTAAGAATTGGTGCGCTTGGAAGTGAAGCATTGATACGAATGTAGTCGTTATGAAATTTGAATCACATTAATGCAAAAAATGAAAAGCAAGACACTTTCAAGTTCTATTAACAAACATAATGAAAGGAGAGAAGAGTCTCACTTTGAGGGGGAAGACCTCTGGTTGGCTCAAATAAAGGGGAATCTGGCTTCTTTCTGCACAATAGAAGACTATGAATGTTCAACTCATCTTTTAATTCACAAAGCTTATGGTTATATTTTGATGCCCTTAATCTTGGATAGGAAAGGGAAATTGATTATGAGGATACCAAGGTAATTTTATTCCAAAGTTTGAGTTAGTTCAGTAATCTTATCCAAGAAAATACTTATTTGAAGAACTTCTTAGGTTTTAACATTTCCTTTTTTATGGAGTGAGCCTGGAACCTTGGATTATTATGGGGATGGGAGAGCTTAGATTCCAATTTAGTGTGAAAAAGTGATTCCTTGATAGATTTGTTACATACACAGGAATCATGGGAAAACGCCATCACATTCCCATTTCTGCCATCTGAGACTATCTTTCTTTTCTTTTTTTTTTTTTTTGAAATTCAGACTGAGACTATCATTAAACATGAAAAGATCACTTTAGCCCATAGACCATAGTTGTCAAGGGCGTGAGGCGCAAACCCCTGTGGGGCCTAGGCGAGAGGCGCACCTATGTGGAGAAAAATAGGAAACATAGCAACACCAATATTTCAATTAATAAGCACTAAATGGTTTTAATTTCCACAAAATAGTTCAGTAACAGACATAAATAGGATTTTAGGAGTAAATTAGATAACAGATCTAAATAGGAGTTATATAAGATATACTAGAATAAGGGATCCCTTACTTTCCTATGGTGTGGACCTCATAGTTCGGAGCCCCGCGCTAATAGTTGGAGCCGTTCAACTTGTGTAAAAAATCAGCTCAATAAAAAACTGTTTGGATGAAGCTCGAGAACGTGATTTTAAGGGTCTTCGCGAGAAATCAGCAAAAAATATGACCGGTAAGTGCTTCATCCGAGTAGTTTTTTTTGAACCGTTCAATGAAAACTGCTCGGATGAAGCCCTTCCCGGTCATTTTTTTGCCGATTTCTCGCGGGTACCTTAAAATCACGTTCTAATCACATTGAGCGGCTTGGATCATGAAATTTGATCGGAAACAATGAGGTGCAGACCGTACAAAATCAGGGATCCCTGACTGGATCCGATCATATACAGTGAGTTTCCATTAAGGGATCCTTTAACTTGCTAAGTTAAGAACCTCCCCTTTCCCGATCAATTTTTGATGATCCGAACCATTCAATGTGATCAGAATGTGATTTTAAGGGTCTCAACGAGAAATCAGCAAAAAATATGACTGGGAAGTGCTTCATTCGAGCAGTTTTCATTGAACGGTTTAAGAAAAAATTGCTTGGATGAAGCACTTTTCGGTCATATTTTTTGCTTATATCTCGCGGGGACTCTTAAAATCATGTTCTGCAAACATTGAACGGCTCGGATCATCAAAATTCGATCGGGAACAGGGAGGTCCTTAACTCAATACAGGTTCCCTTATTGGAAGGGCCCTGATATACATATACATATAGTTTCACATGAGGGGGTCCTCATTTTAGTTAAAATGCGGACCTCTCCGTTTCTCCCATTTCCAAATCGAATTTCGATGATCCGAGCTGCTCAATGTGATCAGAATGTGATTTTAAGGGTACTCGTGAGAAATCGGCAAAAAAAAAGACCGGGAAGGGCTTGATTTTAGCAGTTTTTATTTGAACCGTTCAATAAAAAATTGTTCGGAACTGCTCGGATGAACCCCTTCGCGGTCATTTTTTTTGCCGATTTCTTGCTGAGTACCCTTGAAATCACGTTTTGAACACATTGAGTGGCTCGGATTATCGAAATTCGATCGGGAAAGGGGGGTCCGCATTTTAGTTGAAATGAGGCCCTCATTTGAAACAAACGGTATATAGCCTTTCTCCTAAGGGCGTCTGCACTCAGCAACGTGCGGACCTCCCCTTTCCTGAGCGAATTTTGATGATCTGAGCCGTTCAATGTGATCAGAATGTGATTTTAAAGGTTCCCGCGAGAAATCAGCAAAAAAAGATCGGGAAGGGCTTCATCCGAGCAGTTTTCATTGAACGGTTCAAAAAAAAAATTGCTCAAATCAAGCCATTTTCGGTCATTTTTTAGGTGATTTCTCGCGAGTACCCTTAAAATTATGTTCTGAACATATTGAGCGGCTTGGATTATCGAAATTCGATCGGAAAAGAGGACGTCCGCACTTTAACACAGTGCAGAGGCTCTTAGGAGAAGTTTTGTGTGTATATATATAGAAAAACTTCTTGCAAGGACCTTAAGTGCGGACCTCCCTTTTCCGATCAAATTTGGATAATCTGAACCGTTAAATGTGTAAAGTGATTTTATGGGTTCCCGCGAGAAATCAACAAAAAATATGACCGGGAAGTGCTTGTTTTGAGTAGTTTTTTATTGAATCGTTCAATGAAAACAGCTCGGATGAAGCACTTCCTAGTCATATTTTTTTGATGATTTCTTGCAGGGACCTTTAAAATCACGTTCTGATAACATTGAACGGTTCGAATCATCAAAATTCGATCAGAATCTATTAGGTTCACACTTAGGCTGTGTTTGGAACCTCTGGAAAGGAAAGGAAAAGAAAGGAAAATTAAAAAATTTTCCTTTCCATTGTTTGGTTGAAAAAGAAAGTGTGAAGAAAATAAGAATTTGAAGTGTAATGAATAGTAACTTTTCCCTCCCATTTTCCTCTCATTTTCCTTCCCTTTTATTTTATTCTCTTTTCCTTTCCTTTCCCTTGGTTACAAACAGACCCTTAAGCTAAGCTAAGGGATCCATCACAAGAAGTTGACTGATACACACACACCTGAGTAATCAAGAGAAGAGAAGAGAAGAGAGAGATTGATTGGAGAGAGAAGAGGAAGATCGACCGAAGAGAAGAGGGGGGGACTGCTGGAGTCAGACTAATGAGCATCTGACTGGGTATATTGGTGATAAGAGAGTGAAGGTAACAAATAAAACCTAGCTTGATCCTACGGTTGTGATGAAAAAGTGAAAATGCGTGCCCTTTTATTGCCTCGCGCCTAGTTGCACCTGCCTGCTCCTCTTTCCACTTGCCTCGCCTTAGCTCCTACAAGGCACAAGGCCTGCGGCTCGCGTCTAGGCAAGCCTTTGACAACTATGCTTTCACCATTACTGATTACCCTACAAAATAGGAAAACTAACTCATTCCACTATCTAACCCACCGGCCGCAATTCTTACCTCTACTTAATTATTATCCAATGAAAATATATCTAAATATCTTGTAACAAAATGTGTACTGTCCCAACACCTTAAAATCAACCTTGCCCTCAAGGTTAAAACTACGTAAAGATTATCCACCACGATCCTGTGTTATTGTAGATAAAAAATCCACAATTGCAGAATGGTCTTCTTTTGAAGGAATCACATTTGAACAAAGAGTGATGTTATGCGTAACTTTTAAAGCAACGAGGACGTGTTTCTCTTGCTGTTTCGTACCAACATTCGGACCATGGAAATTCGTTGAGTTAATAAATGATTGCCAGCAAGAATTTTCTTTTCTTCATCTGAAGCAAATTCAACTATGTTTGGAGTTGATTTTGCCTTGTCCTTGAGAAGCATCTCATCTGATACAATACTAAGCTCTTCTGATCCGCACAATAAAATGATCCAGAGATTTGTCGAACCCGATTGGTGTTCTCGAATCTTGATAATCTAAAAATAATTGCCTTCATTTCTTGTAAATCTTTGCGTAGTGCAAGCAAAAATCTTGTGGGAAACCCATTTTGGAGAATCGGTGGCTCTAATGGCACTTCATATGAACGTAGTTGTCATACCAATAAAAAATAGAATGAAAGAAGAGAAAAGTTCCACATTGAGGGGTAAGACCTCTAGTTGGTTCAAATAGAGGAGAACCTAGCCTCTTTCTTTACAATAGAAGACTGAATATTCAACTCCTCTATTTGGTTCAAATAGAAGAGTCCCACTTTAAGGAGGAAGGGTTAGACAAGGATAGACCTAGGTGTGGTGGCCTTGGTTACCGGCTCGGTAACCTAGCCGAGACTCTGTGAACCGAGGTCCCTTGAGGTTCCGGTTCTCAACTTGGTACAAGCTAAAGGCCCTGACGTGCTGTTCGACTGAACAGTCGGTGAGAAGACGTCAAGGACGACTTCGGTTGCATCAAGCAGCACGGAGTGTATCCGTACCGGAGCTCCTGAAGCGGCCGAAGAGAAGTAGTTACCCCAAGTGGGGCCCAAGTGGATTGTGTAGCAAGCGTAATCATTGGGATCTGACCTGGCCATGTGCTCCGTAACCGATATATTCTTCTTGTCATTTGAGACATCATCTGAGGCGGTTACCCGAGCGTATCCTCCACGCGCTTGCTTGGAGGCCAAGCAAACTTAGGTCTATAAGTACAAAGGGATACTCACCTAAAGAGGTATGCCATTCAATCCTAACCGTAGACCTACATTCCTCCACTGAGATCTAACTTGATCGTCGGAGGGTCACTGGGCTACTCCAGCCCTAGTGACTTATTGCAGGTCCAGCAGTAGGAGCGCGGAGCCGCGGAGGAAGGAACCTAACCTACACCACGGTCAAGATCCCGTCAAATCGAACCCTTACACTAGGCATCACACCTAGAAAACCCAAGGCATCACACCTTGGGACTCTTTAGCATCACACCAAAGAAAAGATTGCATCACACAATCTTAGAGCTTGAAAGCTACTCAATTTTTATTAGAGAGATTTGGTGATAGGTCCACTATAGATATTTCATAAGCCCACAAGTCCACACACGTAACCTAAACCCTAGGGTACCCTATGAATGTGCCTAAAATCCTAAACCCTATGAAAGTGGCTAAACCACTAACACCCTATAATAGGAGAGTGCATCCTAAAATCCTTTGAAAATGCCTAAACCCTAGGGTACCCTACCCTAGGGAGTGGACATGGCCTACTATGAACTTTTTAAATTGGACTTGACACCTTGCAAAACTAATAGGTGGACTTGTGGGTTTATGAAATTCACATAATGGACCTAAGACCAATTTTTTATTTATTTATTATCACTCATCATGATGTGCCATAAGGCTTGTAATCTTACTTGTACCAATTTAACTTGACTCTAGAACTTCTCAAAATTTAACCAACTTTAGACTCAAAAGGCACATTGAATATAGACTCTTTGAGTGCCTTAATGACATGGACAAAACCAAATGACTCTTTGATCCAACTAATTGACTCGTTGACTGCATTAATGACATGCAAAAACCAAATGACTCTTTGATCAACTAATTGACTTGAAAGACTTTGACTAGAAACCAAAAGACACTTCTAAGAATCTAGCCCGTGTCTAGACAATATCCCAAGAGGACCCATGGGCAATCGGTACCCTCCAAGACCAAATGATGGTTATATTACTGGAATGCCCATGGCGACCTTTTTTGGACCGCAACAGACGGAGTATATGAAAGAGGAACAAAACCTTGGGATACTTAAGTATGTTATTGTGTAGTGTTTTACTTGTTACACGATTCTCATTGCTGAAAAGTAAAACTATAATAGCCACAAATTCACGTAGTAGGAAAACCATTTTCTAGTGTTTGTAAAGCTTTACATGATTGTCTCTAGGAAGAAAGAAGCTTGCCATAGAACAAGAGGCATGGGCAAGATACCTGCAAATTTTAAACAGGTTCTTTTGCTTGGCATTGGTATGAAATATTGAACATGAACTTAATGTATCCTTCCATGGACTGTTTTTTCCTTTCTTTCTTTGTTCAGTTTCCTTAGTCACCTTCTGTTGTTTAGCATTCTTGTCAGTGACCAAAGTATCAATATCTCCATCTGTTGGAGAATGGTCGCACTTTGCAGTGTAGAGCAGATCTCATGTTGAAATTTGGTTGGTGGGAGTGGCAACTTCGGATTTGGCTTGTGTTTTCCAAATGAGGTTATATTTGGTCGGTTAGATTTCTGGATGTAGACTGTGGCTTTGCTTTTAGTTTCACACAACTTTTTTGGTTTTAGAGAATCCAAAACTTGAAGGTTAGGAAAGAAGAGAAATAGGCGAGATGGTAGGCAAAACAGTATCACCTAATTATTTGGCATTCACGGAAGAAGGATGTCGTATGTCAAACTTTGGCAGTTTCTTTTGCTTTCCACCAAGTTAATGTCCATATACTAGTTAGTGACCCAATATGGAAAAATGGAAGCCCTAGAAACTGAATGTCATTTCGTGCCAAGTCGTATAAATAAGTTAGCTAAGGTTATGTGGGTATGAGAAGTGGGAAGACTAACTGAGGTTGCCCTCTGGGAATATGGTGGTTACTATGATGACTCAGGACTGTTGGAGGTGGAGGAGGAGAGAGCTCAGGGCAGCCATAGAGAGAGAGAGAGGAGTATGGTGTTTGGTGTGTGTTGAATGCTTGTCTTCAATGAGAGTTTACTCCTCTTTATATAGGAGCCCAAGATCCTTGGAGGAGAAGGAAGCGTGTCTCTCCTCATTACTATGCAGCAGGGTACAGTTTTCCCTTTGATTGTTATGATCAGTTCTGTATCTTGCAACTCTTAGAGATGGGCTAAGTAGCACCGATACGGATACGAGATACGATACGATACGGATGCGCGAATACGTGATTTTTCCAAAAAGTAGGATACGATACATTGGGGATACGAGAGAGAGACAAACGAGAGAGATAGGAGACAGATGAGAGAGAGAGATGAGAGAGACAAGTGAGAGAGAGGATAGCTTACAATCCAGATCGAGAGATGAGAGATGACTGACATGGATCGCTTTCTTCCCCCTTTTTGTTTCTGTTTTTTCTTTTCTTTTTGTTTTGCCTTTTCTGGTCAGGAAATTAGGTTATATAGCCCTAATTACAGTTCAAACCCATATGTTTTAAGTAATAACAAATTTACCCCCTAACGTATCCCATCGTATCCGAAACGTATCCAAGCGTATCCAAAACGTATCGGGATACCAAAAATAAATTTGAAAACCAGATACTTTAAAAAACGTATTGGATATGTATCCGGAGGGTATCTGTATCCGATACGCGTGCGGTACGCGATGCGGAGGCCAAAATAGAGTATCCGTGCTTCATAGGAGATGGGTGATATATGGAGGCCTGTATCATGGCCAAGTGGTGGGTATGATATAGGCTCCTATGTGTCAGGTTGTCATCCAGATACCGTAGAGATCTTCAGACGTCGGGTGACGTTGACGATCCCCTCTATCTCTAAGACGTCGGGTGACGTTGACGATCCCCTCTATCTCTATGACTGGTAAAGCTGGAGCTCACCTCGTGGAGGAGAGCCTTGACAATCCCTTTACTCTAGCCTCCAAACCACATTCCTCCTTAGGTCCCGAGCAAGGTACCTAGGGCCTGCTCCCGGCCTAGGGTGTTGTGCAGAGTCGCCATAAGTGCGGAGCTTTTGGTCCCATTAGCTGAGCGACGGTGTAAGGGAGCCGAGGAGGTATGGATGGTCCTCTGATAGCCTCCAGGAGCGGAGGACCTCCAAGTATCCATAGGTTACAGAGTAGGTATGAACTAAACATGAGCCCACAAAACTACTGAAGGAGAAAACAAAACACTAATAGACGCAGACTAAAAGAAAATGCCACAAAACTATTGAAGAAATAGCCAAAAAGTAGTCCTAATTATCCAACTTATTGTTAAGTTTTGAGTGAGATTCTTGCCTACTGAATATTTAGCTTGTGCCAATAAAAAAATGGCTTGTGACTTAGACCTTTTATGTCTTCTCTCAACATTTCTTACATCCATGATACATTGTTTGCATCATCTGCATAGCACGGTAGATCTGTTTTGGAAACATTTGTTGTATGATCTATTTTCTGCAAGTGTTATTTTTAATATATCTTCATCTGATACACGTAAGGCCTTTTTAAATAATACTCCACTAATCCACTTTTCATTGGCTTTCCTCATTTATATTCACCGGTTTGTATTATGTTGTATATCTTTTAGAAGCATTCATGGCACACGCTACAAGTTATTTTAAGATCTACGCATAGTGATTTGATTTATTCTTCTGTCTAATTCAAGTTTTAAGGGCCCATTTGAGTTCAATTGTTTCAACAAAAGCTAGCTCAAAAAGGCAACTGAGTGAATCTTGCAAAAATTTAGGCTTTTTGAGCTTAATTCAAGCTTTTCATGTTGGAAAAACACATCAGCTGCAAATCCTGAAAAAGTTTTATTGAATACCCTTCCTATTCGAACATTTAGCTAGAAAAGCTCAATTAGGTTACAATTTGGATGTCCAAGAATTGTCCCTTATGGTGTTTCTTGCATATAAATGCAATTTGTTCGCTAAGCACAAAGTTAATTGGCATTAACTTTATTGCATTTGAAGAGCTTCTTCAATTTGGATTTGCATTACTACAAAAAGCCTGTCTGCATGGGGGCTTGAACTGAAGCAGATTAGGAATGTTGCATATTACTATCTTACTAATGTTGTTTCCAGAGCGTTTAGTGTTACTGCTATTGTCTGAAAGATAAGTTGTTATTCCTCTACTCCATCGTCCTTATGAGATCCACTAGCAATCAAGTTGATATATGGCTCCTCTTGTGATTCTAGTTAAATACTCTGCGAGTTATTTAATTTAGTTAATTATCTTCTTTATTTCTCTCTTTGTCTGTCTTTTAATCAATATTATGTACGGCTTTAAATTATGCCCTCTTGTATGTAAGCTTATCATGCTAAACCAATAGACCTTTTTTTTATTATTATTACTATTATTAGTAGTTGCACACTAATTGCTATTGAATGGCAAAAATAGAAATAGTTGTTAGAATGTGAATAAATCTAATATTTAGACTTAAGAATCACCTTTTATATTTAGGTTAAATACCTAGACACCCCTCGAAATTTACCTTTTTGGCTCGCTTACTCCCTTTTAGAATTTTGCCTACTGAGAGACCCCCTCATGAACGTTTTTCATTTGGAGGACCTAACTCTGTTGGATGGAAATAATGAAAAGATTAATTTGCCCTTGGTATATCTACCACAGCATACTCAAACTCTCCATCTCCTTTCGAACTCCTCTCCACTGCCGCCCATGACCACCACCACGTCCTCCAGCGTCTACACGTTCTACCTCCTCTCCTCCTCTTCCTCCTCCGCCTCTTCCCCTCTCCTTACCCCAATCTCATAATCTCGCGACAATAGGGACACCGGTCGGCGATACAAATCTCCTGGATCGTCTCCGAGACGTTCCGGATGGGGCTGGACAAAGACAGGGAGATTCGGTGTTTCGTGATATGTACATGAATTTTCATGTATATAAATGGAAATTATTAAGTGGGGTTACCTGAATATAGGGTGGAGGAGTCCGGATGAATAGTGGACCCAGAGGTGTGGGTTATGCAATTGGTGGTGGGATCATAGTCGGCGGAGGAGCCCAACGGGTGGGTCTTGTGGATCTGGGCCTGGTTTAGGGCCAACCCGAACAAAGCTCCGACCACATACCTCTGAGTCGGTGATAACATTGACGATGACATCGTAGTGAGTTGTGGCGGTGACTCAGGAAGGAATTGTTAGCTTAATTTTATTGAGGGATGACGACACCGTGTTCGGAGAACTTGGTGAGGGTACCCTGTACTGAGAGAGAGAGAGGGGGGCAATTTTGGAACATTTTATAACTTTTAACGGAATCTAGGTCAAAATTTTAACGGTTCTAGACGGAATCCTGACGGAGGGGGTCTACGGGACAAAAAAGTTTTAATGAGGGGGTCTCTTTGTAGGCGAAATTCTAAGAGGGGGTGAGCGAGACAAAGAGGTAAACTTCGAGGGGTGTCTAGGTATTTAACCCTTTATATTTCTCTCTTGTTTTGTAGTGTACCATAATACACTTGCGCGAGCATGAGCAGGAGTGTGAAACCACCTTTCAAAAACATCCTAAATTACTACAATTCGCGTGAGTGATAATTGAGAGCGGGAGCAGAGGGTTTACTGAAGGATTATGTGACTAAGGTTTTATGTTTTTCTTCCCCATTGTCATTTTAGTCGGCTCGCTTGGATCTAACAATGTCTGTGTGCACAAATAGTAGCTATAGCTAACTGTGTATTTGATGCTACACTTAAATCACCGTTTTAACATAGACCAATATCCAGTTAGTCCCTGTGAATTAACAAGTTGGGTGCAATTATGTTGGCCGTTATAATAAATATTTGTTTTGATAAGTTATAATAAATATTTAAGACAGAACTTCATTCATGGTGAATGATACTCAGATCCCAGAGAATGATTAATCAAGCCATAAATAGGCAATTAACCTGCATAGACCTTGGAGGCATATATTTACACCGGAGAATTGACGATATCTTCTTGGTAAAAACTCCAAGGTGGTTCATGAATTCTGTGATTGTGCAACCACGCTCATACAATAGGCAACACATAAAAATTCTTTGGAGCAACTTTTCTAGCGGGTTAAAATTTGTAATGAGCACGAATTCACTAAACCCGTAGGGTGATCCGCTCAATTCATGGTGTGAGAAGTGCTGAAGTTGTTTACTTGGAGGTAATATCCTCAACTCTAGTAATTCCTATTTGAATGTATTCCAGCACCTCATGTCCATTGTACAAAACTACTTGTTGTGTAAAACTTAATGTGTGAACCAGTTGTGCCTCGGAAGCACAAACAAGGATACGGAATATGGGTGCAATAAGATACAAATACGGTGATACGGCAAAATTCAAGAAAGTAGGTACAGATACGGATGTGGTTGTTAAAAAGTTATTTTTGTCACTTTAATATTGTTGTATTTTTGCAAATAAAACCAAATGTAGGAGGAAATTCATTTGGTTGCCACAATTGATCATTCAACACATGATATGTAATTAGGACACGATGATGGAATGTGGAAGGAACCAACAACCAATAAGAAATCAAATAACTATCTCAGGTCAGTTGTCCACCTTTGTACATTTCCAAACGGGGGTCAGAGGGTTAATTCTTGTCAAAAATCGATAATGTGCTCCCCGTAGTGGGGGTTCTTTTTGTTGAGTAGCTTGATATATATATTGTTGGACCCATTTCCTAACAGCTTAAGCTTTTGAGACTATTGATAACTTAACATGGTATCAGAGCTCAAGTTGGGAGATGTCTTGAGTTCAAGTCTCTCTGTTTGCATTTGTTCCCGTTTTGCATTTTGCACCTCCCCTTCGTATTCCGTTAGCTCTATCTACGAAAATTTGCATCTCCAAGTGCAAGACGGGGTTGCACGAGCAGGAGAAGGTTGAGTAGCTTACATTGTTGGGCCCATTCCCTAACAGCTAAAGCTTTTGGAATTACCGAATTAATGATAACACTTTTTACTTATTTGTCCCCTTAATGGATCTTAGTGTATGTTTTGTGGGCTTATGTCCGGCTTGATGTAATCCAAATACTTATGACCCCGTTCGTTTAAGGGTCTTGGATTTTGGATTTTAATCATTATCCTATTTTCTTTCAATTATTACTTTCAGTTTTCTCTCTATCTCTCTCTAATCATTACCTCTATTTTCAATTATTACTCTATTTCTCTCTACACTTATTATCTACAAATCCAAATCCAAAATCCCAAAATGAACGGGGTCATTCTCCTATCGCTTATTTAAAAAAAATAGATAACTACCTAAGCATCCTATCTTCAAGTCAAACAATTAGAAACATCCATGGAAATGATTATCCCACCATAAAATCCTTTTTTATTGAAAAGGTACATATAATAACTAATACACCCCATGTGCAACACCTATGTTACACGGATCCGTGTTTTTGGGCAAAGTACCCGTGTCGACACGACACGACACTGGTACGGGTACGGGTACTCGTGCCGGATTCGTGGGAAATAATCGGACACGTTGCAGAGCAGACCTGGTTCACTGATGATGAAGAAGAAGAAGAAGATGATGACGAGGGAGGAGAAGATGAGGTAAGAGGTGAACCTTATTTCGTCGTCGAAGAAGGTCGTCGTTGAAGATCGATGGGTGAAAGCCGCCGCCGTCGTCGCAGAAGCAGCAGATTGTTGTCGTCGGAGGAGCAGCGGATCGTTGTCGTCGGAGGAGAAACCTCCTGCTGCGTAGAGAGAGAGACGTGGTTTTGGGTTTTGAATCTGATCCACAGTTTTCTTTATTTTTGTATATCTTTATAATATATTATATTATAGTATAAAGTATATACTACACTAAGCCCCTTTTTATTTCTTAACATATCAGTTAACCCCCTCAAATCATTAACAGAGCAATTATATAAACAACCATAAAAACATTCATAATTTTAATAATTAGTTTTGTGCAAAGAAAAGAATATTTTTGACATAATTTTACATTTATTTATATAAATAATATAAATATATTTATTTATGTATAACTATTCAGCGAATCCCCGCACCCGTGTCCAAATTCGGATACATATCCCCGAATCCTCTTTTTTTAGCTTTGACGTGTCAGACCCTTAGATATGTACCCGAATCCTATTCGCGTACCCGTGTCCGTGTAACATAGTTCAACACCTATGCAGCACGGATACGGATACGGGATACGGATACGATACGATACGGATACGCAGATACGTGATTTTTCTAAAAAGTAGGATACGATACGTTGGGGATATGTTGAATATAAAAATAAATAAAAATAAAATATATACCCTAAATCAGATTTTATTGTTCCAAAACAAACCCTAAATCAAACACCATCATACTGTTAAAAGAAACAAAATCCCCTAAATCAGATTTTACTGTTCCAAAACAAACCCTAAATCAGATTTTATTGGTTCAAAACAAACCCCAAATCAGACAATCGGAGAAAGATTACAGACGAGAGAGAGGGAGAGACAAGATATATATATAGTCGTATATATATATGCCTGTGTGTGTGTGTATATATATATAGATATAGATATAAACTGATTCATACAAGTGAGAGAGATGAGAGATAGACAGAAGAAAAGAGACGAGAGAGAGACGAGAGAGAGACTTACCGATGATGTCGTTGTCGAGAGACAAGAGTTGAGTGAGGAGATCGATCGCTGTTTCTCTTCTCTGCCTTTCCTTCTCTTTTTTCTCTTTTTCCTCTTTTTTATCGTCGTATCAGAGAATATATGAAGGCCAAATTACAGTTTTCACCCATATTTTTAGTTATAACATTTTAACCCCCGCGTGTATCCAAAACGTATCTAAAACGTATCAATAGCGTATCCGAACGTATCCAAAGCGTATCCAAACACCAAAAATTAATTTCAAAAACTAGATACTCTCAAAAACGTATCGGACACGTATCCGGAGCGTTTCCGTGTCCGATATGCGTATGGTACGAGATACGGAGGCCAAAATAGAGTATCCGTGATTCATAGTTCAAAACAAATGAAGGCTATTAATGAGATAACAGGATTTCTCCCATAACGGGATGGCACCGATTACGATTGACATTAACTACTTCTCGAAATTCTCTTATTTTGTCCTCACTCTCTAAATCACCATCCCTGTAGATTATAAACACAAAAAACCACTCCCTTCTAGCGTTCGCACAGACCCTATCGTCACCGCCTTTCATAACACAATTCAATACACATTGATATAATGGAAAACTATACATGTGTACACGTGTGTGTGTGTGTGTGGAGAGAGAGAGAGAGAGAGAGAGAGAGAGAGAGGGGGGTTCCGAAACAACAATTTAGAGAAATGGAGGCATCTTCCTCTTTATTAGATCCATGGCACATTTGTAATAGACGAGCCGATAGTTGCTAGCTACGTTTTTATGGAAAAAAAATAATTAACTGATCCAATAATTGGTTTGCGTCCTAGAGCTGGGATGCGTGTGTGAGTATTGGGGATATATGTGTTCTCCAAGTTGTTAGGGGAACTGATTAACGAGAATTTCTTAGTTTAACCCAGTTGTTTGTATAATTTTGCAATTTTAAAAATGAGGATTCTCAGTTATTTGATGAGAATCTCAGTTTTGTGTTTATGGTACAATGAGAATTTTTGGCTCTGTGTCTCTTTAGGAAAATGTACGTTTAATTATGTTAGGAAATCTCACTTATTTTTGTAACGTATTTGTTTTGCTATAAAGAGGTATTCTCAGTTTTATGTTTTACCCTAGATGAGACTTTCTTAATTTTATATTTTACCATTATTTGATAGGAATCTAATTTTATGGTTTCCATAAAATATGAACTTCTATGTGATAATTGAGAATTTGAGAGAATGAGAAAGTCTCGCATTTTTTCAGAGACTGTTTTTAGCTGAGAATTCTTAACATTGTAGTTTTTTCCCATTTTATATATCATATTTATGGGAGTTTGGAGATGGAGAATGTTTTACTTTTATACTGAAATTTTTTGGATTGTTAGTTCTCTACCACTGAAAATTGACTCATTGGCTGAAGTGTGGTCAACCAACGACCGGTGGTTGGTGATGGACTATGTAGCATGGATACGAATACAGGATTAAAAAATGGGGACAAGGACACGGCAGAGTATACAACAAAAATAAATAAATAAATAATATTTATTCCATACTAGTGGAGATAGATGTATCAGTATGAAGCTTCAATATGTATTAATGGTTAGATGTATAATGTAATTTAAAGTAATACAAATTTACCTCCAAAAATTTTTAAAAATTGCACATTTAACCCCTGTCGTGTCCCCATACGTGTTCCCTTAAAAAAATTAATTAAATTTATTGGACAAGCCACATGGCGTGTCCCATAATTATTTTTTCGTGTCCCTGGGAGGGTCGGACACGGGGACATGCCAGTCTCTAGGAGTGTCCGTGCGCTCGTGGCCAGTCACCACTAGCTGGATATTTTGTATAGGTGTTTATGTATATGATTTTGAAGCAAAGGTAGCCATAATAAGAGGAAATTTCCGATTATGCTGATTTTGTTACCTTTATTATTGCGAAGGGTAGTTCTGGATATGTAATTGGTCACTAGACTTCCTCTAGTGTTGTTCTTTCATCAGTCTTTATGGAGCTAAGTGCCAGATCAAAGGGATTGGACCGTAAATCACCCTAGAAAAATAGGAGTAAATCACAAATTTATAACGTATTGGAGGTAGCATAGTAGAATATGTAACAAAGGAAAAAATAAAAGTAAAAAATACCAATATTTGAAAAATAATAGAAAATGGAACCTCATGGGGTGGGGCCTTATCCACGCGTATCCGAGCCGTATGCAAAATATAAACAAAGGAAAAATTTACTGGATACTTATTTGGTGTATCAAATACGTATCCGGCCATAGCAAGCATGTATCTGTATCAGATTCATATTCGCTACACGGACAGGCCCACATTTTCCCATCATGCTTTGTGAGCTGATTCCAAGAATCTGCTAATTCAAAATTTGACCTCTTAAGTTTCTAGGGGAAGGATATATCATCATGGTACCAAACTTGAAATACTGTCTCAGCTGCATGAATCTATTTAAAGTTATTTAATCTGTTAATCTGTTTGTATGATCCATTAAATTTAGCGCAAATCATTTGGTCCCGATTAAAGGAACCGTGCTCGACTTGGGGACTGAAGGTATCTAGTTCTTTAGTTTGTAAGGATCCTTGAAGGTATTTAATTTGTATGGAGTCCTTGTTTATGCAGTTTGTAAGCATTTTGCATTGGTGGGATCACATTGGTATTGGGTTTTGGTTTCCATTTGGCTCTAGCTGCAAAAAGTTTGGTTTTTCTTGTCTCTAGCTGAGATCTGAGCTGCTTAACACTTTAGGCTCTTCTTGTCTCTAGCTGATGAGATCTGAGCTGCTTACCACTTTAGGCTCTTTAAACTGTTGATGCGGTTAACATAGCTGGAAAGCTTTTCATTTCTTGTTTCCTTGTTCTCAGTCTCCCATTTTCTGTTCTTATGGCAGTTGAAGAGTTACGTTCGCAATATTGTTGTATATTTGATGGGTGGAAAAAGATTATTGCTCATTTGTTTATCTGAATACATACTTAAGTATTCTTGGGATTTGTCTCACGTCGGTTCTAGTATATGAGCTTGGGCGGTTTCTCCACTCTTAGCCAATTGGTTTGGAGTTGGATGCTTTAACATGGTATCAGAGCTAGGGTTTTGAAGAATTTGTTCTCCTTGTTTGTGCCATAAGTGCACGTTTATTTGTTGTGATCCAAGTGTTATGGATCCTTTGTTTACCTCTCCATTTGCGAGTCGGGGGTCGCACGTGCGGGAGAGTGTTGGGATTTGTCCCACATCGGTTAATTATCTCCTCCAAAACTAGTATATGAGCTTGGGCTGTCTCTCCACTCTTAGCCAATTGGTTTGGAGTTGGATGCTTTAACATGTATATGTGTTTGTGTAACACATATACGTGTGTGTAAATAGACACGTCCAAGCCTGGGTTGTAGTTGTTAAAGTTTCCACGCTTTGCATATCGTAATACTGTTAAATATGCCTTTTTGCTTTTATGGCTTGTTTTTCAAGTTGCACAAGGTGTCAGTGCTGATCAGGTGGTTCATGTTTCATCGTCTCTTAGTGTTATTCTTCGCTATGTGTAAATGCATTCTTAGGTAATTTTTGGAGGTAAAATTATTATTGTTCGTTTTTTTGACAAATGAAAGGTTTACCTTTGCTTGGTTAGAGCCACTTTGGTTTGGCTCCACCCACGGCACATCCTTCTCCCTCACTCCATGTTAATTGATTAAAATCTCCCTCAGAAGTCCAACTTTCTAACTACAGTCACGTCTAGAGGTCTCATGTTAATGTGTATCATGTTCGACTTGTCTGGAGATTGTGGAATAAGTCAAACTTTCTATCCCAGCAATGAGAAAATTTCAGTAGTGCGCCCAATGGGGTTTGGTTTGACCTAGGACACAACTATGTTAACACATGCAAACTTCTGACACGTGCTGAACATGCTTGGTTTGACCTAGGACACAGCTATGTTAACATATGCAAACTCCTGACACGTGCTGAACATGCTCAAATGTGTTTGATTTGTGTTCTTTATATTATGCTTAGTTGGTCTGGGATATGCTAGGACACGCTGGGACACATTACAAGGTTAGGAATCAATTTTAAAAAGGGGCTTGGTCAAATTTGTTATGGATTAGTTCTTGAATTTTTTAGGTGCTTCTGTTTATATAACTTCATATACTGTCACATATTGTTTTTTCCTTTTCCCCCTAAATTGATAGAAATAACGTTGTCTTTTAGCCGATCCCAAGTGATTGGGACATAAGGCTCGGATTGGTTTGGTTTATGTAAATTATAACACAGGTACGAAAGAGGAAGGTTGTCAAATTGTGTAACCAACATGGCCAGTGTCATAGTTTATGAAAATTGGTGTGCGTGAATGTTCTTATGGTGTCTGTCCGTATGTTAAAATATCCGTGCTTATGTTATATCTGCATTCTTAAAACTTACGTAGAAAGTGTGTTTTGTTCAGGAGGAAATCGAGATAGAGGCCAAGCCTCTGCGTATTGGGAAGGCTATTGCGGTTGTCAGCGTTGAATTGAGGAAGAAAATGACGGGGAAAATTATTGCTCGAGGACGTCATACTAAATACCTCGCTGTCTCTAGTAAAATATGAATGCTGTTGTCCGTTATTACTCCATAATTGTATATTTATTTGGACTGCCCTAATGGTATTCAACATGTATTTACAAACGAAGAAATACATGTGTTTTTTTTTGGTTCGCGAAGAAATACATGTTTTGTGATCTGCACGAACTGTCATTAGCGTGTGGAAACTTTGATAGCCAAATGCTGTGGTGGATGTTTGGTCATGTTGACTGAGATAATACCATGAGGAATTGAACGTTTGCTGCATACCAAGGTAATTCCTATTGTATTTATTCCTAGGCACTTGAATGATTTTACATTTTTACCAAAATATTATTATCATTATGCTAAAAAAAAGTTACATTCTTATCTTTATATTTTCCTTCTTTTGGATCTTGGCCTTTACCAAGCCTTGAATCCTTGACCTTGGGATTTTGAGAAGTAACCCCACCCAATATCTTTATATTTTCACCATTATACTAAAATGCCACTTTGTTTATAACTATTTTCTTTTATTTTTCTTTTAGGTTCTTAATTTTTTTTTAAATTTCTTATAGAGCAAGGCGGGATAGGTAAACTCGTTCCCCGACCGGTACGGGAATGGGGTTACCCAAAAAAACCCAGTCGGGTCGGGGCTGGGTCCATGTGATAGTTTTTGGGGTCGGGGTACGCCAAAACTAGCCCTATCTCGTCAAAACCAGCCCTATCTCGCCTCGTGGGCATTCCTATTAGTATGATCACCCTATTCTAATAGTTTAATTAATTTTTGAATTGGGTAAAGATCATTATACCTCACGTGGTTTGAGCTATGTGCGAATACTCCACATCAATTTTAATTTTGTGCATCTGCACCTTTGTTCTTTGTGAAATGCAGACGCACTCGATTTTGTTCATATTAATGGAGGTGTTTCTCACATGTTTCTTTAAATCTAAGCAAAATTTAATTCGAGTTGTTCATAATGTATTAAGTAGGGAATAGAGCATCTTTGTTAGAAAATCATGTCAATAAGACATCAAGAACTTGGTGATCTTACTCTTATTAAAATGTAACGTAAATTTACATTTGAAAAGTTACTTTATAATGATTTGTATTTGACTATGAGGCTTTCAGTTTTCGATTTAACTTTAATTTGGCATAGATGAATTACTCATGAAAGTCTACAATATCTACTGTTAGGATCTAATTTTTGGTACTGGGGATGGATTGGTTACATACTTTTTCTTTAACGGCAAATTGGACTTTGCATTATTTTCCTTAGTGGATTTTGCATTTTTTCTGTTAATTGGGTGTGTCTGCATGTTTTCACAAAATACAAGGGGTGCGGATGCACAAAAGTGAACCTGATGGGTGTATCCAAATATGGCGCAAACCGTAGGCGTATTCTATTATTGTAGATAAAATTTTCAATCTTTTTTTGTTATTTGGTTGATTCAAGCAAAAGTTGTATAGTAATTTTGGGAAAATAATAGAAGCTTACTCTTGTCATGAAGTTGATCCCAACTAAGAAAGCTTGAGGGGGTGGATTTAGTCACATAATTCTTCAGGACCTTTCATCTTTGTTTTACGTTCACTTTCTTAATCTTTGCTCTCACGAATTCTTATAATTTTAGAATATTTTTGAAAGACGCTTCACGCAGGCGAGGGAGCCATAGATAGTTTATGTAGTGTAGTAAATGCATATTGCACTTTGGTCCATCAAAATCAAAGTTAGATATAGGGGGCCGTTATTCGCAGCCCTCTATTTCCTCCATGTAACCCGTTAAAAATTTTCAACTAATTACAACATGACCCCCCAATACAAAATGACCTACTTGCCTTTATACATTTACATAAAGTGACCTAAATGCCCTTATGAAATTCCTCCCTTTCCCCCTCAAATTCATAAAAAACACAACAAAAACCCCAACATCATCTTCCTCTCCTTCCTCCACACGACCAAAACCCATCACTCTTTTTTCTTCATCTGCATCCTCTCTCTTCTCCTCTCTCTCAAGCTTGTTCATCATTTCAATCTCAATGAAGGAGCAAGAGCCAAATATTGTATCAATGGAAGATTCCACTCCTTTCATTGAAAAAAAAGATGACCGACTTCTAGGTTTTGATTTTGAAATTGAACTGGAATCAAATTCTATCAGCAACTGTATGATGGGTGAGGAGAACAAGGATGATGTGAAAAAAAGGAAGCCAACTTTGCCCAGAATTTATAAATTTTTTTCACCAATTTTTTCAATGTTTCAAGTCCGAAAAAGTTGAGTAATATATATATATATATATATATATATATATATATATATATATATATATATATATATATATATATATATATATATATATATATATATATATATATATATATATATATATATATATATATATATATATATATATATATATATATATATATATATATATATATATATATATATATGGTTCAATGAACACCCTAATAAAACACCCAACGGAGACACCCAAAATTCAATCGATAGTTCAGATTGAATTTTTATGATCCGAACCTCAATGTGTGCAGAATGTGATTTTAAGGGTGACTAAGAGAAATTAGCAAAAAAATGACCGGGAAAGGCTTGATTCGAGTAGTTTGTATTTGAACCATTCAATAAAAAACTGTTCGGAACTGTTCGGATCAAGCCCTTCCCGGTCATTTTTTTTGCTGATTTTTAGCTTGTACCCTTAAAATCACATTCTGATCACATTGAGCGGCTCGGATTATCAAAATTTGATCGGGAACCATGGGGTGTTTTTTTAGGTGTCCCCGGAACCGATTGAAAGAAGAATCTCTAGAATTAAGCACAATGAATAGATTATTCAAGTGTAGTTCTTCAGCCAGCCCCTCAATGGCTTCGTTATCTGAACTTACAGACATAGTCAATCAAGAAAAATATGAGTTTCAAGATTTAAATATAGAATTAGAAAATTGAAATATACCAAAATCCTAGTAAAAGAAATTTACAAAACAAGCCTTTTAGAAGAAACTTTTAGAACTGATCAATTAGCAAAAACTGTAGAACAGGTTTATGCTATTACTAAACAAGAAGAAAGATGCACACTTCTTAGTAAAGAATCAGTCAAAAGACACCTCGAAAGAGGATATAGCTATATTCATGTAGGATTAGTACAAGTAGCTATTAAACCCCTTACAAGAAAAGGACTAAATTCTTTAATCTTATTATTTTTAAGAGATAGTAGATTCACGGTCTATGGTAATAGTTTGTTAGGATTAATGGAGTCAAACTTACATAATGGTTCAGTTTATTTTAACTGTTACCCTGATTTACCTCTTAGTCTAAAAGACAAGAATATATTGAAAGCTTTAACTTTAAATATTCAAACTGCTGGAGCAATTACTCAAATGCTCGAAGGAAGTCAATCAATTTCCTTAATTTACCGTATTTATTATAAATGTACGAAAACCAACTTGAATATTCATGGCTTAGTCAAAAGTCCAAACGATAGTACTGTACTAATACAATGTAGCATCAATGCTAATATACAAGTACCAAAAACTATCTCATGGAGTGACATCCAGTTACTAGCCAATTGGCTTAGTGAAAATGAAAGTTACCCACAAAAAATGCAAAATGATACGATTGATTTAGAATATATTCAACAATACCTAGATGGTACGGTTAGGATAAGTTTTGATCAACAAAGAGTAAATCCTCCTCTTAGAATTAAAGAACTTAGCTGTAGAAACCCATAATTAAATTATTCAAAATGTTAATGTTCAATATGTGCTTGAGTTATATAAATGTGAAAAAAATAAATGAATGTGGGGTCCTTGTGAAATAGAATATTGATTGTGGTATTAAATGTGATACTTTAGAAGTTCAAGGGTATGAGTGTGATAAACCCTATATAACAAAAAAATCAGGAGCATGAGATTTATTTTTTTCCCGTTTTCTTTTCTTTTCCAGCATCTCTCTCGCCTCTCACTCTCCTCCAAACTTCTCTCTTCGATTTCATCGCCTTAGAATGAGATTTTGGAAAAATCCCAAGTACTAAAGTTGTTCTACCCGATGAGAGCTTCCTATCCATCCGAGAAAATTTATGATCGGAGCACTTCGAAGTTTCCTCCATGTGCGGGCATGCTTCTAACCTTCGAGGTAGGGATCTCCTACCTTCCTTACATGTTTAAGTGTTGGTTTGATTTACAAGAATCAAGTTTGATCATCTATTTTGAGTTTTGAATAAATCTAGTATAAGCTGAAAATTTCGTGGGTTCTGGTAATCTGTTTTTTGGGGGCCCTTCTGCTAGGAATCAATTTTTGGTGTCTTGGATGGTTTGAAGTGTCGATGCTTGCTTTCTTCCTTCTTATAGACTTCCTAAATTATCGTGGCTTGATGAATTGGGATTGATGTGGTAATTTATTTGGTATGGAGACATTTTAATTTGATGCTGTAGCTGTGATAATATCTATTGTGAAAGAGTTACGTTGGTATTGTAGTTTAAACTGGAGATTTGATTGAATGGTATGCATGTGCGTATAGGTGGATAATTCACACTTGTTGATGACAAGAGGAAAACGAAAAGATTGGATAAAAAGGGACACGAGGGAGGACATGATAAAACTTAACTTAAGTTTGAAAGATTAAATTAGGTGGACGTGTGAGTTCTTTGATGACACATTGAGGTTAATGCCCTTGTGCACATTGTATTTACTTCTTTGTGTGTAGTGTGTCGACTTAGGGGCAACTGTGACCAATAAAGTGGGGTAAGAAAAATAAATTGGTTGGTTAAAAAAATTCAGAGTTGTCTATTAGTCACTGGAATGAAAATGTAGGAGTATGTTTTGAGTTTGGTAATGACAGTATGAGTTTATTTAAGAGAGAAGTGGGTGCGTGTGCGTGTATAGCTGAGAGTGTCAGTATTTGAAAAATGGAGTTAAATATATTTTTTCACACATGAGTATGGTATTTTGTGTTCCACCTTTTGACAAAACAAATCTGCCTTTGGAAAATATTTTGCCTTGGTATCTGCCTTCACATTTTGTGCATACCGATGCTCCAGACTATTAATGAAGGAAGCATGGTAATGTGCACAGAAATTGAATTGGGTCTCTTGGCCTGCCCTCTCTGATGCCATTTGGCTTTGATTTGGGGCATGGCTCCACAGCAAAACAGGCATGGGGGGCCACTATTTCATTGGTTTTCTGAGAGCAGCCACTTTGTGCATATTGCCAAAGGTTAGGTCTGCCTCGAATCTACCCCGGCCCATACCCCCAATAATTGGGGACTACATGGGTTCTGCTGTTGTTGTTGTTGTTGTTGTTGTTGTATCTGCCTTCACATCTGCATATAATTTAGGTAAGGATATCTCTACGAGCTAGTGTAGCTCACCCTATCCTTTAAGGTACTTGCCATGGCATGTAGCTTGGATTGCATGGAGTGCACATTGAGACATCTTTTGAGAGCTTCATTGGAATCATTAAGGAGTCGAAATCATTAAGTTGAAATCTTGTCGTGTACTTTACTTGCAATTGAAGGTTGTACCTTTTGATTAGATCATATGTAAGGCTATGTATAAACTCTTCTCCTTGATTATTGTGAAGCCCCTTTTTGTGGAAGACGTTTGGGAGACTTAAAAAAAAAAAATTTAGAGAGAAGAAAAGACTTTGATTCTTGTTTGGATTGGCATGACATTTAAGGGTAAAAATAGTTGAGAGAAAGACTATTGTTTGTAGAACATGTATCATTATTTTAGTTGAAAATCGAGGGCGTGACAACTTGGTATCAGAGCAACAAGTTAGAATACTTTGAGATCGTGGGGAGACAGTTAATCTCATGGGTCTAGCGTTTGCATTTAAGACACCATTTTATCTAAGTGACTTTTGCATTTATCTTTACTTGATTGGCGTAGTCATGTTGACCTTTGTATGGGGAATAAGAGAACCTGATCTATATTTTATGTCCTGTTCAATATTTGACTAATGTGTGGTTGATGTGAATGAAGTGTTTAGGTGATCTTTTGTCTACCGATTGCATGCTCATGTGCTTTGTGCTATGTGGAATATATGCTTATGTGATCTTACTTGCTTGAAAGTTATATGTCTGCATTTTTGGTGTGCTGTGTGCTGTAGAATTGTGGGCTTAGCCATGGGATTGGTTTAAGTTGTTATAATGATATAGCATTTGCTTTGGATATGAGTTTGTGTAATCTTGTGAGGTCGATGACTTGAGCATGATCTTTTTCTTTAGATGAAATACAAATGGAATGTGAAGTGTTGGAGAATGTGAAGTGTTGAATTAATCGGTCATTTATGTGAAAGACTTGGTGAGTCATAGAAAAATCTTTACAAGAAAGGTAAGGTGAGAATTGTGGAGTTAATATGGGTCTTGGAGTTAAGCTATTTTAGCGATTTTGTGTACGGATTCATGAAGTTTGGTTGACAAAGAAAACTTAAAGGGTTGAGTACTTTTGGTGTTTCCCCATGAATGATAGAAGCATGCGGTTAGTTATCAATATCATTTGCTTTTAAAAAAAAGGGGGATTCGTTGGTTGGAGACTGAAGTTAAGAATTAGAATGTGATGATTGATTTACTGTGTTATCTTAAATGGTGAAACTTAATTGTATGGTGCATCCAAACTATTTATGATAAGTAATATGTTGATCGTAAAGGTGATTGTATCTGGCACATGTGAAACTCAAATTTTAAAAAAAATCTGAGGATCTACTTCCAGATATTCAACTTGAAGAACGATTGGTCACCGTGACTTCAGAATTGAATATCTAGAGTAGAAGCTCTTTAAAAGAAAAAAAAGAAGGGGATTTACTTTCTGTTAGAGACCTAGGTAAAGATAGATCATGTGAAGTTACGGTTAAAGATTTGCACTATCTTGCTGATGTCATGCTTTTGAATATTGTATCATTCTAATGTGAGGATCTTGGTTGCAAAGGAAAAGGAAATGATGAGTCTACATGGGAAAAAAAGTACAGAGTTGGAAAGAAATAGTTGGACTCATTTTCATTTTAATCGGTACAATTTCTTGATGGAGACTTTGTGGTTGTTTACTTGTTGCACTTGTTGGGGGTTGTGCTCCTGTTGGTTGGGTTGTTGCATATCATTGTTGTTGCCTGGCTTGGTTGACTTTGTTTATAAAAATTTCGAGAACGAAATTTCTTTAAGGAGGGTAGAATGTAGAAACCCATAGTTAAATTATTTAAAATGTTAATGTTTGATATGTGCTTGAGTTATATAAATGTGAAAACTATGAATGAATGTGGGGTCCTTGTGAAATAGAATATTGATTGTGGTATTAAATGTGATACATTAGAAGTTGAAGGTTATAAGTGTGATAAACCCTATATAACCAAAAAATCAAGAGTAGGAGATTCATTTTTTTCCCGTTTTCTTTTCTTTTCCAGCGTCTCTCTCTCTCTCTCGCCTCTCACTCTCCTCCAAACTTCTCTCTTCGATTTCATCGCCTTAGAATGAGATTTTGAAAAAATCCCAAGTACTAAAGTTGTTCTATGCGACAAGAGCTTCCTATCCATCTGAGGAAATTCATGATCGGAGCATTTCGAAGTTTCCTCCATGTTCGGGCATGCTTCTAACCTTCAAGGTAGGGATTTCCTGCCTTCTTTACGTGTTTAATTGTTGGTTTGATGTACAAGAATCAAGTTTGATCATCTATGTTGAGTCTTGAATAAATCTAGTGTAAGCTGAAAATTTCGTGGGTTCTGGTAATCTGTCTTTTTGGGGCCTGCGAGGAATCAATTTTTGGTGTCTTGGATGGTTTGAAGTGTTGATGCTTGCTTTCTTCCTTCTTATAGACTTCCTAAATTATAGTGGCTTGATGAATTGGGATTGATGTGGTAATTTATTTGGTATGGAGACAAGTTAATTTGATGCTGTAGATGTGATAATATCTATTGTGAAATAGTTACATTGGTATTGTAGGTTAAACTTATAATGGTAAACTGGAGATTTGATTAAATGGTATGCATGTGCATATAGGTGGAAAATTCACACTTGTTCACGACGAGAGGAAAACGAAAAGACGTGATAAAAAGGGACACGAGAGAGGAGACGATAAAACTTAACTTAAGTTTGAAAGATTAAATTAGGTGGACATGTGAGTTCTTTGATGACACATTGAGGTTAATGTCCTTGTGCACATTGTATTTACTTCTTTGTGTGTAGTGTGTCGACTTAGGGGCAAGTGTGATCAATGAAGTGGGGTAAGAAAAATAAATTGGTTGGTTAAAAATATTCAGAGTTGTCTCTTAGTCACTGGAATGAAATTGTAGGAGTATGTTTTGAGTTTGGTAATGACGGTATGAGTTTATTTAAGATAGAAGTGGGTGCGTGTGCGTGTGTAGATGAGAGTGTCAATATTTGAGAAATGGAGTTAAATATATTTTTTCACACATGAATATAGTATTTTGTGTTCAACCTTTTGACAAAACAAATCTGACTTTGGAAAATATTTTTCCTTGGTATTTGCTTTCACATCTGCATATAATTTAGGTAAAAATATCTCTACGAGCTAGTGTAGCTCACCCTGTCCTTTCAGGTATTTTCCATGGCACGTAGCTTAGATTGCATAAAGTGCACATTGAGACGTCTTTTGAGAGCTTCATTGGAATCATTAAGGAGTTGAAATCTTGTCGTGTACTTTACTTGCAATTGAAGGTTGTACTTTTTGATTAGATCATATGTAAGGCTATGTATAAACTCTTCTCCTTGATTATTGTGTAGCTCTTTTTTGTGGAAGACGTTTGGGAGACTTTATGTAAAAAAACAAAATTAGAGAGAAGAAGAAACTTTGATTCTTTGTTTGGATTGACATGACATTTAAGGGTAAAAATAGTTGAGAGAAAGACTTTTGTTTGTAGAAAATGTATTAATATTTTAGTTGAAAATTGAGGGCGTGACATTAGCAGGTCAAATAGTTCAATTGCTATACCTAGGCAATATAGAAATTTACTTGATCCTAGAGTTAAGCTAAAGGGTGTTGAATCAAGTTCACAAATCAGTAAACCTTGTTATTTTACACAGTCAAAATTTGGAGAAGAAGACACCTCCCAAGGGTCTCCAACTCAAACTGATTTTGAAGAAGTAACTTCAAACCCTGTTGATTTGTCTTTATTTGTCATACATAAAGATTTTGATATAGAAATTGACAAATTATTCATAGAATTTAAGTCAAAAGAAAATAAGCTAAAAAGAAAAGCATATGCTAGTAAGTATACACCTTGTTAGCAAGATAAAATAATAGCTCATTGGGAAAGATTTATGGAAGACACAAGAGTTTAAATCTATTTTTCTGGCTACCTAGAAAATTATTATAAAAAAGTTGGCACCGTTACAAAAGTAAAATGGAAAAAGAATTCTTGTCCCATTTCTCTAGATAGTATCCCATCCTCCACCAATGAAAACCAAGGTCAGATTATTAAGGACAATTGCAAACTAGAAATTCAAGAATTTAAAAAAAATAAATGTAATTACTAAAGACTCCCCAGAAGAAGAATTGTTAATTGACTTAATTAGTAGAATAAACGATTGTCACGCCCTCGATTTTTAACATAAATAAATAGATCATTTCGATAACTAATCCTCACATACGGCTAATAACGACCAAAATGAGCTTTCCCTCCTGTTTAATTACAAATCAAGTCCCCAAGTTTAAAGAAATACATCCTTGGCTCCATGGCCCAAATTGAGTCAAATACAAATGCAAAGTACTTAGAACATTTCAACTTGAGTCAAAAGATAATTCAAATGTGAATTAGTTACAAGACCATCTTTAATCAAAAGCAAGTCTAATAAAAGATGAGTGAGTAACTAAGTCAAGTTGGCTTCCAAAATCTTCGTGTCCAAGCACATCATGGCATGAAATCTATTGTCCGGCGCTTAGAACCTGAAAAGAAGGATTTTGTTGAGCTACACTAGCCCAGTAGAGAAATCTATGCACAAGTTATAAGAAAATATGTTGAGTATGCTTTAGAGAGAACGAGTATAGACAGATATGCCCAAGGTACGTATGACTATCAAAGAACAACATGCTATGACCAAAAGACTCGAGAAATCCTATGTGCAATACTCATCAACTCACACGTCTAACTCGAACCATTAGGTTTCCCACATCAATCATTATAAACCAAATCACGAGTTCACAACCGTTTTACAACATCACATACGATTCCACACTCATCTCTCGCATCAATTATAACAAACCAATAAGAGGTTCTTCAACCACCTACCACATCTCGTCTTAATCCACAATCTTTCCCATTTTCCAAATTGCCACCCAAATCTCATTTCTCATTTTCCATGTCACTCATCATCAAAATCTACTTCATTCATCATTTTAATCCTTCTTCAGAAAAAAAAATTCCTTTATTTTCAAATAGATGTAGTGTAGAGTAATACATGACCTTCAATGGTCAAACTCCGTTGATTCGAGTTTTGAATAGCCGGAATCCGTTGATTTGTGCCCAAATACCGAAACCGTTGATTCACTCAAGAATACCGGAGGATTTTCAATAAAATCCTTTTTCCAAAAACCAAGTTTCTTTCTTTTCAAAAACTTCGATAAAATCAATCGTTTATCTCTTTTTTTAACGGTCACAATCTCAACCAGTAAACAATCCAAACAATGACATAAACTTCTAAATTCAACCATACTTCCATTCATTAAATGAGACATTCACCTGTATTACCACACCTTGCGTTACAGTGAATTCTTTCCACCTGGGTTTCCGCATTACCACACCTTGCGTTGCGGGCCCTCTAGAGTCCTCGCATTACCACACCTTGCGTTGCGGGACCCTCCATTCAAATTCTCAATTCAATCATGCACACATAACATCGTTCAATATATAGGCGGATAACGTTTTCCAAATTCACTATGGAATACAACTCATAAGCATGTCACATCGTACATTGATAAATACCCTAAAATCACTTATTCCTCTAAGTGTAACACGATGCCCGTCGTTACGTATCGAACCCACAAAATAACTCTACGACACACCACGCGCTAGGTTTTAAACTAGAATCTTATAGAACGATCACCAATGGAATCTAAAAGAATCAACAAGACGAATCATGAGGATACAAACTTCTACGATACCCTTCGGATCACTAGACAAACTCATATCTACCTATTATACTCATCTCAAAGCCCCACATAGCTTACCGTACTCTTAAACAACCTTACGACACGTATTCCACTCATAACGACACTAAGATTGCGTTCAACGTATATCGAAGGGATTGAAACGATTAACGAATCATTGGAACCCAAGTAATCAAGTTTAGGGATGGTTTAACAATGTTTAGAGTGTGTTAAAAGTGATAGAGATTCAAAACACGAAAGAAGGAACGTTTCCTGGAAATTATCGGCTAGTACATGTACCAGTACAAACCGAGGTACATGTACTAGCTGAACAGAACTGAAATTTCTTCGACAGTACATGTACCAATACAAACCGAGGTACATGTACTAGCTGGAAATTGCAGGACGATTTTCAGATTTTCGAAAGGCATCGATCCAACAACAAACAACGAACTAAGGCACGATCTAAGCATACAATCAACTTATAAACACATAACAAGAGCAAGAAATCCCTACCTCAAGTCAAGGATCGAAACCCACGCGATTTGAGCAAGCCCTAGATTCCGAAAACTTCAAGATCCGTCGAATACTCTCCTCCGAGCGAAACCCACGAAATTCAAGCTCAACAACGTCGATGGAAGGTCAAATGGAGGTGGGTTTGTATGGGTTTTGGTCGATTTTTGAGTGAGAGAGGAAGAGAGTGAGAGAGAGCCGAGATAGAGAGAGAGCAGAGAGAAAAGAGAGAGGTCGGGAGGTAGAGAGAGAATGAGATAGAGAATTATCTCCTACAACACACACACACACACACACACCTTATATACTAGCTTATATGCAAATTGCACAAACACTCCTTCAAATAACAATCCTAACACATTACCCCCAAATCAAATAAACTCAATAAATTTCACATTTTTCCTCATTTATAATATCGAATAAATCCTTTTAATAATCTCCAAAATTATGGGTCCTTACACTCTTCCCTCCTTAAAGAAATTTCGCCCTCGAAATTTACTGAACCAAGTCCAACCAAACATGCAACATATAGATATGCCTCAACCGTAACACTATTTTTTTTTCATGCAACAATTCAATAACCATCAAAATCCATGTCAAATGTTCATATCAATCAACCACAACAAACACGAGCATATCTTTCTAACTTCGTTCCCTCTTTTTCTCATGTGAACTTGTGCTAACGGCATCGGCTCACCTCTCAACATTTGACCACGCAAATTAGGACACGTATCGGTTTCTCACTATAGGACACGTCGGCTTGTAACTCAAATTCAGCCCATTCTAACACATGCAATGGGTTCGATTCGTACTTCCTTAATTTCTACCCATAGAGCGAATCATAAATACTTGAAAGTTTCGGCGGCAATGTCAAACGGTATGCAATTTTGAAGCTTCCTCTTTATTGCGAAATTGCCATATACAATTATCTATCAACGCATAACGATCTTACCTCTAAATGCAATCCGATAGTCCAATTGACTTCCCGAGACCTCCATCTAGAAGGAGCGGTGATCAAGCGCCTCTTCTAACTGGATTTCATCGGTTGTCGCCTGGGTATCCGAAAAACACACACCATATCCAACACATAACCTATCTTTCTAGCGGTGAACGCTTCCCTTTCTGTCCGAAACGAAACAAACTCCAACGTGGTAATGCTTTATAGAACATACGATTTCCTTTCTGAGTGACTATGGATGACGATGACAGTCGGCGTAATCCTTTGGTCGGCCTCGTGCGGGTAGCAATCTTTAACAAATACACCTTGCTCTGTTCGATCATTCTCTCTCGAATTTCCAAAGTCGTTGGTGAACAGATTTCATCGCACGCCTTAATACTAAGTCTAGCGAATCCAGAACACAAGTCAATTCTTCTAAAAATCGCACCAAATTCTAGCTACAGATCGGGTCACTCTAGGTTATGAGAAGGATTCGATTGTTATCTTAAATGAAGTGAGCAAGTTCTGAAACTCGAACAACGCCAATCAAGAATCCAAGAACGGTGATGAGGTATCCGAAATTCAAAGAATCCATGGAATCCTTTAAGGTGGTTAGGCAACAAACTCAAAGTATCATTCTATGATAACCCAAGAAATCTTGAAATGATCGATCATAACCTTCCTATTGCTCTACATGTCAAAGGAGACAACGGATAACGTTTTGTCAAATGAAAGATTTTCAATACTAAAGACAAGCACAAAATAATGAGATAGATCTCTCGTAAACCAACTGATCCACAATAGAAAGAATTATCCAATACCAGAAATGAGTAAGACTTCTAACAAATTGAGGTTGAGTGCTACAAAACAAATCATATGCCTCCAGAGTTGAGGAACCATAACAAAGTTGAGTGACTTTGAGAGGAACTATAACAAGTGAATTCTAAGTGAACAGCACCAACAAATGGGTATTAATAAATATGCCGTCACAAGATTTAACTCCACTTACGAACATGAGAGCTTGAGCATGGCAATAATTTCCAACAAAATTTAAACTAGCAGCTGTAACAACAAAGTCCAACACGATCGAACAGGTCTTGGAAGGCAATGGATACAAAACGGATACAAGTTCAAATCACGCGATTTCATAGTTAAGGAATCATAGTAAATGGTGGCACCAAAGTAGGCAATAATAGCATCAAAGTCCGAATTTAACGGCACCAACGAACTTGTACCTCATAAAGTATGTGAACATAGATTGAGTTTAATAGGTTGAATTTGCAACATAAAAACTTGCGTAGAATAACAGTTTCAAGCAAACGACGAAGTTTACAATCACGATAAAGGGACCTAAAATGACCAACGAAAGCTTATCCCAAATATGATAGTGTCTGAAACAAGACCTCAAATAGGGAACAAGAAACACTTGTTTAACATCAATAGTTAATGTGTCATAGGATACTTCACTACAAGAATTCGAATATACCCAAGAAAAGCTAAGAACGGATAATGTAACAACTAACTCGAATATCAAGAATTTTGACAGGTTAACAACACAGGAGACTTCACGGAGATAGCTTATGATACAATTCTAATAAGATTCAACTAGGCCAATGAAAGAGGATAAATAAAGGAACAACTCTCACGAGATAACATTCGGAATATCACCACTATCATGGTTACTACCAATCCATTCCCAAAACTGATAAATCATCGATATCGAAACTAATGAGGCCCAAGACAACATATTAATTTAGAATGACTCACGAATGAATTTAACAATAGGGGAAAGAAGATACCTCACACAACTAACATCTTCTGAAAGCTAGAGAATTGAAGGAGGTAGTGCTTTAGCTGCTGAACTACATTTGTTGCTATTTCGGTGTACGTTTAACCTACTGCACTGAGCTCGACTCACTGTGTACTCCCAATCCCAAAGAACAATTTCTCGCGAAGTGGCCAGGTTTACGACAGACATAGCAAAGCTTATCAAGCTGGGAGACTCCTTGATTCCTAGTTAGAGTAGGTGGCCTAAGATTAATCTGGTTTTGCGATGAATGATTTGGTTCTCTCCGTCTTTTCCTCTCTTGGCTTCGAAAATCCCCTGGCGATGCACTCATTCTAACGGTCGGTTGCCTTTGTGTAGTCGGGGTTTGCAGCTGGCTCACATTATGTGGACAGTTTCTCATGAAATGGTCAAGCCTCCCGCAAGTAAAACAAGATCTTTGACGCCACGGACATTGGGCACGAAGATGACCAGGTTGACCACAACAATGACACACAATCTGGCATTCGAGGAAATCTCCCGGAGTCTCTGAACGAGATGGTAGTGTGAGGCCTCGCTGGCCTTGCATAGACTGATCTGGTTCCTTCGATTTCTTGCCTCCTAAACTCTCAACACTCTCAGAAGATGATCTTGCACTAACGACACGATGCCTAGCTTCTCCCACATTCACACCGCCCTGCGTACCCTCCAGAGTCTCAACACCCTTTGCGCACTCAACGATCTCAGGAAACATTACCTCTTCTCTAGCATGTTGATTCACCTCATTCTCCCCATATGGACTACGACCCTGGTGATCACGATCCCCGGTTTCACCCCACCTAACTCCACGTCTCGAAAACATCTTACTACGAGGCATAACAAAAAAGTCATCAACATTAATCATACCGCTATATAATGCAAGTCTCTGACCTTTCCAGCATGGATAACAACACTACGCCAATCTACCGTGGTACCAATGCACTAACACATCGATGGACTAATATCATTCATGCAAGCACACATGTGATTTTGTAAAAAGATGCAACGACTTTTGAACCCATGAGACTAAAAGTCTCCCCACGGTCTCGAGGTGTTCTAAACCTTTTGCTCTGATACCAATTTGTCACGCCCTCGATTTTTAACATAAATAAATAGATCATTTCGATAACTAATCCTCACATACGGCTAATAACGACCAAAATGAGCTTTCCCTCCTGTTTAATTACAAATCAAGTCCCCAAGTTTAAAGAAATACATCCTTGGCTCCATGGCCCAAATTGAGTCAAATACAAATGCAAAGTACTTAGAACATTTCAACTTGAGTCAAAAGATAATTCAAATGTGAATTAGTTACAAGACCATCTTTAATCAAAAGCAAGTCTAATAAAAGATGAGTGAGTAACTAAGTCAAGTTGGCTTCCAAAATCTTCGTGTCCAAGCACATCATGGCATGAAATCTATTGTCCGGCGCTTAGAACCTGAAAAGAAGGATTTTGTTGAGCTACACTAGCCCAGTAGAGAAATCTATGCACAAGTTATAAGAAAATATGTTGAGTATGCCTTAGAGAGAACGAGTATAGACAGATATGCCCAAGGTACGTATGACTATCAAAGAACAACATGCTATGACCAAAAGACTCGAGAAATCCTATGTGCAATACTCATCAACTCACACGTCTAACTCGAACCATTAGGTTTCCCACATCAATCATTATAAACCAAATCACGAGTTCACAACCGTTTTACAACATCACATACGATTCCACACTCATCTCTCGCATCAATTATAACAAACCAATAAGAGGTTCTTCAACCACCTACCACATCTCGTCTTAATCCACAATCTTTCCCATTTTCCAAATTGCCACCCAAATCTCATTTCTCATTTTCCATGTCACTCATCATCAAAATCTACTTCATTCATCATTTTAATCCTTCTTCAGAAAAAAAATTCCTTTATTTTCAAATAGATGTAGTGTAGAGTAATACATGACCTTCAATGGTCAAACTCCGTTGATTCGAGTTTTGAATAGCCGGAATCCGTTGATTTGTGCCCAAATACCGGAACCGTTGATTCACTCAAGAATACCGGAGGATTTTCAATAAAATCCTTTTTCCAAAAACCAAGTTTCTTTCTTTTCAAAAACTTCGATAAAATCAATCGTTTATCTCTTTTTTTAACGGTCACAATCTCAACCAGTAAACAATCCAAACAATGACATAAACTTCTAAATTCAACCATACTTCCATTCATTAAATGAGACATTCACCTGTATTACCACACCTTGCGTTACAGTGAATTCTTTCCACCTGGGTTTCCGCATTACCACACCTTGCGTTGCGGGCCCTCTAGAGTCCTCGCATTACCACACCTTGCGTTGCGGGACCCTCCATTCAAATTCTCAATTCAATCATGCACACATAACATCGTTCAATATATAGGCGGATAACGTTTTCCAAATTCACTATGGAATACAACTCATAAGCATGTCACATCGTACATTGATAAATACCCTAAAATCACTTATTCCTCTAAGTGTAACACGATGCCCGTCGTTACGTATCGAACCCACAAAATAACTCTACGACACACCACGCGCTAGGTTTTAAACTAGAATCTTATAGAACGATCACCAATGGAATCTAAAAGAATCAACAAGACGAATCATGAGGATACAAACTTCTACGATACCCTTCGGATCACTAGACAAACTCATATCTACCTATTATACTCATCTCAAAGCCCCACATAGCTTACCGTACTCTTAAACAACCTTACGACACGTATTCCACTCATAACGACACTAAGATTGCGTTCAACGTATATCGAAGGGATTGAAACGATTAACGAATCATTGGAACCCAAGTAATCAAGTTTAGGGATGGTTTAACAATGTTTAGAGTGTGTTAAAAGTGATAGAGATTCAAAACACGAAAGAAGGAACGTTTCCTGGAAATTATCGGCTAGTACATGTACCAGTACAAACCGAGGTACATGTACTAGCTGAACAGAACTGAAATTTCTTCGACAGTACATGTACCAATACAAACCGAGGTACATGTACTAGCTGGAAATTGCAGGACGATTTTCAGATTTTCGAAAGGCATCGATCCAACAACAAACAACGAACTAAGGCACGATCTAAGCATACAATCAACTTATAAACACATAACAAGAGCAAGAAATCCCTACCTCAAGTCAAGGATCGAAACCCACGCGATTTGAGCAAGCCCTAGATTCCGAAAACTTCAAGATCCGTCGAATACTCTCCTCCGAGCGAAACCCACGAAATTCAAGCTCAACAACGTCGATGGAAGGTCAAATGGAGGTGGGTTTGTATGGGTTTTGGTCGATTTTTGAGTGAGAGAGGAAGAGAGTGAGAGAGAGCCGAGATAGAGAGAGAGCCGAGAGAAAAGAGAGAGGTCGGGAGGTAGAGAGAGAATGAGATAGAGAATTATCTCCTACAACACACACACACACACACACCTTATATACTAGCTTATATGCAAATTGCACAAACACTCCTTCAAATAACAATCCTAACACATTACCCCCAAATCAAATAAACTCAATAAATTTCACATTTTTCCTCATTTATAATATCGAATAAATCCTTTTAATAATCTCCAAAATTACGGGTCCTTACAACGATTCTGAATTAAAACAAAAATATATTGAACGACTTAAGCAACTCTTATCGCAAAAACCGCAATATATTACACCAGTAGTAAATCTTAATAATACTATAGATTGAATAAATAAAATTCACAAAGAAGTTACTTTACAAGACCTAAAACAGGAAATGAATCAGATAAAAAATTAGAATTAGATAATTTTTTTTATCAAAATTCATAAAAATAATCAGTTGTCTAATCATCAAGATGAAGATACTGACTATCAAGATTACCAAAAATGGGAAGCTAAAGTCAAATTAATAATAAATGATTATGAAATAGAAGTTAGTGCTCGCACTGACACTGGTGCAGACTTAAATTATATCCAATAAGGTTTGATACCTACTAAATATTACCAGAAAACAATTGAACAACTAAGCTCTGCAAATGGCAGCAGAATGCGAGTTAGATATAAGTTACCCAAAGTACATACCTATCAAGAAAAAGTATGTTTTAGATCATCTTTTGTCTTACTTCAAGACCTGACTGATAGAGTAATTTTTGGAACACCTTTTATCGTCTTACTTTATCCTTTTACAACCAGTGAAGAAGGAATTATTACTAAGCCTTTTGGCCAACATGTAATGTTTAAGTTCTTAACAAAACCAGAATAAAGAGAACTAAAACAATTTTAAAAACACTTTGTATTTCCATCTATTAACATATTAAGTCAAAAAACAAACCAATTAAAATTCTTACAAGAAGAAATTAGATATAAAAGAATTGAAGAGCAACTTTCTAATAAATTCTTAGTCAACAAATTGAAAAATTTAAAAATAAACTAGAAAAAGATGTTTGTTCTAACCTTCTTAGTGCCTTTAGGCATCGGAAAAAACACATAGTAATTTCACCATATATAAAAGAATTTAATGAACAACAGAATCCTACAAAATCTAGACCTATTCAAATGAACCCCGAAGTAATGGAAACTTGTAAAAAAGAAATTAATAATTTACTTGATAATATCATTGTTCAAAAAAGTAAATCACCATGGTCATGTCCAGCTTTTTGTGTCAACAAAAATGCAGAAAAAGAAAGAGGTGTACCTCGATTAGTCATAAATTACAAACCATTAAACACAGTATTAGAATGAATCAGATATCCAAATATTTAATAAAAAAAGATTTAATCAATAGATTAAGTAAATCAGTAATCTTTTCAAAATTTGATTTAAAAATTGGATTCTGGCAAATCCAACTACACCCCAATGATAGGTATAAACCAACTTTCACTACACCCTTCGGACATTACGAATGGAATGTAATGCCTTTCAGATCAAAAAATGCCCCATGTGAATTCCAAAATATAATGAATGAGATATTCAACCCATTTAGTCATTTCATTATAGTCTACATAGATGATATTCTCATCTTTTCAAACTCAATTGATGAACACTGGAAACATTTAAATTTGTTTCTTGATATTGTTAAGCATAATGGATTAGTCATCTATGCTTCCAAGATTAAATTGTTTTAGAAAAAAAATAAGATATTAGGATATGATATTCATCAATCAACCATAGTACCAATCAGTAGAGCGATTTAATTTGCTGATGAAATTACTGATAAAAATCAGTTACAAAGATTTTTAGGATCCTTAAATTATACAGCAGAGTTCTATAAAGACCTTAGGAAAACATGTCCACCCTTATTTGAGAGACTAAGAGACAATCCCCCTCCTTGGTCATCCATACATACTTCTGTAGTCCAGAAAGTCAAAAAATATATTAAGGCATTACCATGTCTAGGTATTCCTACTGTCAATTCCTTTAAAATTATTCAAACTGATGCCTCTGATATTGGATATGGTGGCATTCTTCTCCAAAAAGTCCATCCTATTTCTTTTGAATAGATTGTTCGTTTCCATTTTGGTCTTTGAAATAAAGCACAAAGCAATTATAGTACTATTAAAAAAGAAATTTTAGCAATGGTCTTATGTATTTCGAAATTTCAAGATGATATATTAGATCAAAAGTTTTTAGTTAGAGTTGATTGCAAAAGTGAGAAACACATTTTAGAAAAAGATGTTAAAAAATATAGCCAGTAAACGAATCTATGCCAGATTGCAGTCAATTTTGAGTATTTTTGATTTTGATATTGAATATATTAAAGGAGATCAAAATTCTATTCCTGATTTTCTTACTAGAATTTTTATTTGGTAAACAATAATTATTATTGTATCTGCAGTTCAACCATGGCAGAAAAAAGTAAGAAACCAATTCAAACTACCAAAAACCAGCTTGCTCTCTCTCCAGCTGATTTAGCAAACATGCATCAAGTTCTTGGGCAAATCCCCAAAACTGGGTATAATTCTGCATTAACATATACTCCATCATCCAGTCAAAGTGTTGCACCATCTAGCCAAAATATTTTAGTTGATCCCTTTCGTTCAAACCAGTCTATTCAAACCAGTCAACCAAAGTTCCCTTACCCTACAAGAACCACATAATATGTTCTTAAACCAGTCAGCACCAACTTATTTTCCATTGAACCAATCCACAAAAATATTCACAACCCAATTGAATTAGTAAAACCCTTTTTTCCTCCTCGATGGCATTTCATACTTGCTCATCCAGACAAGACACTTTCCTTTTACAAGGATATTCTTCTACATCACAAATCCATAGTCATAAAACCCATTACAGATAGAGTCAATCCAAGTAAAGTTAATTACCATTCTCTCTATATTCATAACATTGTCAGCTTGGATGAATGGGAACACCCATCTATACTCAGAGATCTTCCTAATCATTCAATTTAGTATAATTATTATGATTATATAATTGTTAATGGGGAATCCTTGATTACTATATATAGAATATTATATTCTATAAAGTATAGTATATATTAAACTATTGAAACAATATATATACGTATAACATATTCTTAATAAAATAATCTAATTTCAAGCATATAATAAGTTAAGTAAGAAAGCACTTACTAAAATTGTCTGGTTTCAATTGCTGAATCAAAAATAGTACATGATTTGAAGGGTTTGCAAGTGGACTAGTGGGTAGGAAAGTTAGAGTATAATTGAACTCATCTATTGACTAGGCTGAATACAAGAGAAGTAGAGCTTCTATAACGGACTCTAAAATTCGAATTCAATACTTGACTTCACTTGACTTGTTTACTACATCATTCTCAGTTCCTTTTATAAAGTAAGGACCTGAGATTTACAAATGCTGCATGACTCAGCCATGTGACTAAATGTTGCGTGACTCAGCCATGTGAGTAAAGCTTGTGACTTTTCTCTTTCGGTGGAGACATGACTAAAACAGGTTCTTGTTGTCATTTGAAGATGTTGACTGTCTCCACTTACGGTGCTAATATGACCAAAAGTAGAATTTTACTGTTCTTCAAAAGCAGAAAGAACTTGCTTTCTGTAGTGCTTGCTATCATGTTGATGAGAAATAATTCTTCAGACTATCGGCCAAATGGGTCCTGAGCATCCTGGAAAGGTGATCCATATGGATTTTTGTGGGATGTTGCCGTGGCTGATTCTTCTGAGGAATTATCATCCTCTTCTTGACTTGCTTGAGCTATTAGCTACGGGGCTAATATTAATAATTGTGAGCACTTAGTTTGTGACTTTGATTTTGAAGGTCTAGAAGAACTAGGTGTTGGGCTTCCAAGTCTGATGGTGGAAAATGTAGGTGAGCTTGGTTGTGGAAGAATTGCTGCTTGTTTACTTGGTTGAATTTGTGCAACTTGAGTTGGAACCTTGACTGGGAACTCTTCTTTGACTTGGTCAATGATTCGTTCATATTTGAACAAATCCCACCATTTTACCAGATATTGGTGAGTAACTGTTTTGTTGATGATATTATACCGCCATTTGAAAATCCACGGAACTTTGTATTTTGCCATGAACAGTAAGAGGGCAGGAAACTGACTAGTGTGACTGTTTACTTGATACATGGAGGAAAAGTAATTGACTTGATCCATAAGCTCAAGTGGTAAGAGGTCAGGAATGGCGTTATTTGATTCCAGCATCGATATTCTGTGAACATCTTCGGTTGTAAGTAGTTGACTTTGATATTCTGTGACTAATTTTTTATACTTGGTATAAAAAATATATGGAACTTCTTGAATGTGCTCGGTGAACCTGATTAATTTGAATGGAGTCCTCACAAATTACTTTGTAAATACTTTCTACGAAAAAATCATTATCACCAAGATTACTTGCAATTGCCTCTGGTCTGTGATGTCGGATATTTGTTCTAATTGACTTAGAATACGACCATAAACATTCATGTTCAATAAGCTGAACTGGTGGATGAATTCTGCTGAATGACCAATTTGCTGAGAGATTCATGATATGTTGTGTTAGTATCACATTCCTTGTGATTGTCCATTCTTGCATTTTACTTCTTATCAAAATTTGACATCTCAATGCTCCATATTTTGCAAAGAGATTGTTGACACATACTGCTAATTTTCGGGTGACTCGGTCAGTTTGTTCAAGGAAAGTGAAAATTATCTGTCTAAGAAGTTCATGGTCTAGTAGGGTCATTGGACCGACTTGGATATCTTTCTCTTGTATGTAAGGAAAAGGTCCTGGAAGTACTGCATGTCAATACGGGCTTTGGGGATGATAAAGATTAACTAACACGAGCAATCCATTCTTTCTAATGGTATTTCTTGACACAATGGATTAGTTTTAGGACAAGTGACTCTCTCTTGGTCCTCATGATAATGACTTTCCCAAGTGATGGATAATCTTGGGATTGTTTGACTGGATAATTTAACAAGGGTGTCAAACAAGAATTCTTGAAAATGGTGACCTTCTTATCTGGCTAGGTGGTGGATATGTTTGGCTATTTCTAATGGAAGTGAATCAGGAATAAGAAATAAGGATTTTGGTAAAACAAAGGTTTTGGTGGTTTTCTTTTGAAAGGTTTCTAATACACTCACGCTTTCACCATCATCCAGTGGGGTTAATTGCCTTTTTACTTTTACCAGTGGGATAAAAGAGTTCTTCTTCTTTTTTACTATTTTGATTGATGTTGTAGAATAATGACTTCTGCTCTCAGCTGGTTATTCTCATTCGCCTGATATTGATACCTATGAGATAAATTTCTAAAATTTTGAGTCATTGTTTCACAATTCTCACAAGATGAAAAGTTAGTATATGAACTACTGCTGGCTAGGGATGGGTTTAAAGAAACTCCACCCAAAGAACTAGGGAAATGAACTCCTCTAGTCTACTCATTAATATTTTGCTGATTAAAATAAATGCTTAAACTATTTAGGCTGTCTAAAAATATGCGATTATCCCCACGCGTGTTCCAGAGGTTATCTAGGAGACATTGTTGGGTTTCATCAATGCTGTCTAAGTAACTTAGCTTCCTAAACGTTATGCTTGCTCCATTAGGAATCACTGGTAGGATGATTTTCCCAAAGGGAATGACTTTCTGTTAATTTTGAGACATCTGTAAGGCAATTAAATAAATCATTAGTAGGGTAAATAGAATAATTTCTTAATTGACTTAATTCACGTTGTTCTGGTGTTGATAAAAATTCAAAATTTATTTGTTGACCAAAAGATGTAGTGATAATTTTATCACTAGTGGCTGTGAACGGAAAAAGCAAGTAAATAAAGGGTATTCCTAGGATTACTTTGTCAGTTAAGTTTTGAACTAAAACAAATGAGGTTTTAAAACAAACTTTATCTTGACAAACACTAACTTCAGGTAATTTATATCTAATTCGCATCTTACTACCATTTGCAGAACTTAATCGTTCAGTTGTTTTTTGATATTATTGACTTGGTATTATTCCTTCTTGGGTGCAATTTAAATATGCTCCTGTATCAATAAGAGCAGTGACTTGTATATTATAATTTCCTTTTATCAATTTGACACTAGCATGCTATTTTTGTATATTTATTCGATTTATTATGTTTAATCTGTTACTTTCCGGATCACTATTTAGGTGATCAATATCTTTTTCTTGACCAGAATATTGTTCTTGATTACTGGTTTCATTATCTTCTAAGGATTCATCTGAATGTAGACACCCCAATTTGGGCTAACAATTATTTCAAGTTCCACCTTGGGGACCATCCCAATGATGAATGGATATTGTCACGCCCTCGACTTTTAATATAAATATTAATCATTTACAATAAATAGAATCACTACTAGAATATCGATAATCCCCAAATGACATTTCTTCCCCTGTTCACAAATTTAAATTTAAATGATACAAGCCTGGCATGAAGCCCCATATTATCAAATACCAAAATACTATTACAATTTTTCATTAGTCATTCTTCCAAATACTACTTTCAAAACAAATGCCAATTGTCGCCTCTTTTATACATTCGAAACCCATGATCAACAAGCACGTGATGCACACCATGCCAATTTCCTTGTTTAGTACCTGAAAATGATACGTTGAGTTACACTAGCCCAGTAGAGAAATCTATACTCGAGTTATATGAAAATGCGATGAAGCATGCAACTAGAATGAATGAATTTCAACAAACGAATGTGAGATACGAGAGCTACCACAACGAATAGACGAATTAAGACTAGAGAATCTTGGACGTCCTACTGATGTCCCTAACCTTTCATACATCAACTAGAAGCAACATTTAAACTTATATTGATCTAACAAACTACAACAACTGTTCAACCATCTGATAACTTTTCAAACGAATACCACAACAATTTACTCAACTCATACCATTCACCATAAAGCCTCATTTTATAAAACTTTCCTTTTTGATTTTCAAAACAATTTAGAGAAAACTCAAGACCATTACCGGTCAAACTCCGTTGATTCGAGCTTGAATACTGGAGTCCGTTGATTTGTGCTCAAATACCGAATCCGTTGATTCGCTCAAGAATACCGGAGGATTTTTGATAAAAATCCTATTTTCAAATCTCAAAATCCTCCTTTCAAATCTCAAATTTCTTTTTTTTTTTTACAAAACCAACCTTTCATTCTCTTTTTTCGACAACCACAATCCCAAGCAACAAGCAATCCAAACATCAACATAGACTTCTAAAGTCAATCAAAATTCTCTTCTTCATGCGAGACATTCAACTGTGTTACCATCCCTTGCGTCACATTGAATTCTCTCCACCTGGGTTTCTGCATTACCACACCTTGTGTTGCGGGCCCTCTAAAGTCTCCGCATTACCACACCTTGCGTTGCAGGACCCTCAATTCAAAATTCATAACTCACATAAACACAAAAGCATTATCAATTCATATATAAGCAGACATCATTTTCCAAATTCACATTCGTTCATACATCATCAACAATGTATTACAAACTCATAAGCATACCCCATTGCACATTGATAAATGCTTTAAGTCCACGTTATTACTCTAAGTCTATCACGACGCCCTACGTCAGGTACCAAACCCACAATGACTTCTCGACACATCATCGGCTAGGTTCTAAACGAGAATCTTACAGAACGAGTGCCAAAGGAACCTAAGGAGCTCAACTAGACGAGGCACGAGGATACGAGTCACAATACTACTCATTGGATCACTAGACAAGCTCATGTCCACCCATAACACTAACCACATTACCCTTTATCGTCCACGGTACCCTTATCAACCTTACAGTACATTCCCTACACAACGACATTAATATTATTCTCTAACGAGTGCCAAGAGACAAGATCGAACAACGAGCCATTAAGGCACAAGTATGACTTAAACATGTTCTCATATAGGGAGTCATAACACGGAACGAAAATAACTTAGGAATAGGCAGCAGACATTGGCAGACCGACACACCTCCACTCAAACAATCATAACTTTCTGTGCACTAAGAGTTTTAAGGCAATTCTGTTGGAAATGGTAAGCTGACTTCAAGACATTCGAATCGATCTAAAGTTTGCATGAAATGGACATCGGACGAGGAAGTTATGGTAGTTTGAAGTTGGGATGAAACCTAGAAAATGGGCTGAAATTTCCAGATTCGACCGAAACGCAAAACCCAACCTCAAGCATGAAATAAAGCACGATCTAGGTACATAAACATATAACAAGAGTAAGAAATCCCTACCACAATGGGTTTTGAGCAAAACCTTAAGTACACCAAGTGCTACAAGCTTGAATCTACCAAGAACAAGCTCCTTCCAAACTCTGCTACAAAATCTAGAGTGTATATAACCCAAAAACAAGATAAACAAGTATGGATCAACAAGTGATTGAGAGGAGAGAGAGAAAAATGTGATTAAGAGTCAAAGAGTGATAACAAGAACACAAAACTTACCCTTTTGTTCACCAAATGTGAGAATCAAGTGAGCTTGAGGTAGAAAACCAAATTTAACAAACCTTTTGCTTGGTTTTGGAAGTTGGTCTTTGATTTTTGTGATTTCTTTTTTAATAAGATCTATCTCTTGTTGTAGATCTTGTACAGTAATTTCTTTATGAATTTTACTAAATTGTTCTATAGTAGCATTAAGACTGACTATTGATTTATTATATTGGGTTTTTTACCTTGTTGTACTAAGGCCCCGTTTCGCTTTCTTTCTAAACCTTCTTTTCAAGAAGAAGATAATTTCAAACTCAAATATAGCGAAAATGAAAAATAATCTTTTGATTTTTTTGCACCGTTTAAAAGATCTCAATGAAATCTATCAAACAAAATCGATATTGATAGGAAAATTATTTGCGAAAACACATGATTTTTGAGCTTGAAGTTACTTTTTTTTTTAAAAGTTCTTTTTTTCAAGATGTAGAACAGCCCCTAAGAGTTGTTTGATTTTTTTTAACATATTGTTGTTTTAACTCGGAATCATCTATTCTATTGATTAAATCAACTAATGATTCTTCTTCTGGCAATTCTTCGGTAAGTACATTTATTCTTTTACAACAATTATCAGTTCATCCAATCTCAATTTGATCGTCACTTGGACTATCACTAAGAGAATGGCATTATTAAGATTTAACAATTTCGTCTTCATCGTCTGAATTTCTTAGATTCTCTATCTTAAAAATTTCTAAGATCTGTTGTTTATCAGTATTAGATATATTAAGTTGACTGATTTTTGCTTTGATTTACATTCATTTTTGTAATGTCCTTTTTTACCACAGTTGTGACATGTAATATTACTTTTGTCATACTTTACATCACTGGTTGTACTTTTCTTTTTATTCTTTTGACCTTTAGGTTTTTCGTAATATTTATCTTTAGAGGATTGTGGTTTACTATTTCTAGAATACTTGTGTTTTTTTACTACTGTTCTCAATTTTTTTTTGTGTGATGTTTATGTTTTCTTCGTGAAGGTGCTACTGGAGGTAGACCATATTGTTCACAAAAGTTTCCTAGCTCATACTTGGCTTTATTTTTATCTTTCTGGGCTTGTTTACTAATTTTCATATCAATACACATTCTTAATCATTCTTTTTGAATGGTACTAATAATGTCATTGTATGTTAACTTATCATATTCAATTAATCCTATTGGTTGATGTAAGTGGAGAAAACAAAAGAGGCTTTGAACAACACAAGAATGTAACGGCTACTTGAGACTCGTCGCTAGATCCTTAGCACATCATCGGAACCCTAATCTGCAAGACAGACAAGGGGTGAGTGCACCTTCGTCTCTCGTGGCAAAGGCCTTCCAATGCCTAAGTTAGTATCACGTACTAGCAGAAAACCCTAATTATCAATAGGAGTATTTGAGAATGAAATGTATTGCGTACCTTTTGCCTCTAGGTTTACCTCGTATTTATAGATCCACAGATGCTTGCCGCTCAAGTATCCTTATTTGCCTAGGTTTCCTATCTCATATAGGAAACTCAGAATATCTCGGATTCTCGTTCCCGTATCAGTTCATTGCCTTTGTCCTTTTAGGACTCTTTTTCATAACTGGCCGAACATCCCATTCCCATTGGGTATCTTCTCTAGATCCTATTTCATCAAGATCCTATTTCCTTACTGGATATCACCGTTTTGGAACTTTCTGAAGTGTCCCTCTCATCTAAGACTGCTTCCCCCAGAATTCTACTCTTGTTCGGCCCTCTCATTGCCGAACAGACTATTTGGACCAGTAACGTCGCATGTCACTGTCCTTTTACTAGACTCCTGGTCCAATAACTCCTCAAGTTTATTGGACCAAGCCCCTATACGGGTTTCCTGGACCGAAGACTTCTTATGTCATTGGTCTATGTCGTCGTTCATCGTCTTGCACGGTGGCTGTTCCTATCACATGTTTTCCATGGTCTTACGTACCATGTGTTCGGGCCTTATTTGTACCTGTTCGGGAATACCTCCATACGATTGGTCCCCAACTTACTCGTTATTTTTGTCATAATGACAAGAAAAGTTCTAAACACCAAGCAAAGCTCTAAACACTGAGCAAATTTATTTTTGCTCCTGCACTTTGTTCCTCAAAACTGGTGCAATTTTCATCATTAGTCCAGGTAAAACGTCCCATCGTTTGAGCTGGACAGGCTTTTCCAGCTCTTACCTTTATCCGTGGCACCCTTCGTATTGCCCTCATTCTATGTGAGTAGACGCATTTTGGGAAACGGAATGCCAAAACGGCGTCTGGGATGACGTTTCTCATACGCCACCCCACGCATTAGGGTATTTCTGGGTTTTCGTCCCATTTCAAACCCTTTTTCTCTCTCGAAGTTGTTACTGCAGAAAGAAGATTTTGAGCATACCCGCCATCGGAACACTGCTCATCCTCTCGAGACCCCTTCCTTTCTGCACTCTAGGAACTTTGATTGTCACAATCGTAAGTTACTGCTCCCCATTCTTCTTTATTTCTCTCGTTTGATTTAGGGTTTTCAGTCACGCTAGGGTTTCTTGTCCTTTTTCGTCATCTGCAACTCCACTGTAAACCCACCTTGTGAGTAAAAAATGGGGAGGTTTAGACGCCATTGTAACATTCCTCCATCTATGGCCGCCTTCAGATCTCGTCACGAGATCCCAGATAATGTTGCCACTACATTAGCCCCTGTGGACGTCGTTCGTGAGAGTCCCGACAATGACACCCTTCACATTCCCGTTGTTGCGGTTGTCGAGGGCGGTGTTAGGTTTCCCCTGGCGTCACTACTTCGCCAGGTTTTAGCTTTCTATAGGTTGTCTCTAATGCAAGTGTTCGCCAACTTTTTCCGCGTGGTCATGGGCATAAACTCCTTAAACCAGATGTTAGGCACATCCTTAGGTTTGCACGACATCCACCACCTGTACAACATTTCTCGAACCAAAGATGCCTTGACCTACTATTTGAAGAGTAGGGATTCCAGGAAAAGACTGGTCCTCGAACTTCCTGATTTTGCCTGAGGAGATGATGATGATTTTTTCATCGTCACAAGGAATTTCGAGCCTAGGGACGAGGACGGTAGAGTGATAGGTTTTCATGCCCCTCACCGATTTAGGCAACCACGTTAGTCCCCTATATTTACCTAAAGTTTTTTTGTACTTTCCTTGTGCAATTTCGTTGCATATAATCGTTTTGCATTTCTTATTGCGGCAACAAACGCCAACTAGGGGCACGACATCATCACCCCACAGGTTCACGTAGCAGACATCAATCGTGCCCTTGCTTTCAACGGGCAAGGCACACATCTTGCTGGCCGGGTAAGAGTAGCCCAGGTTCTCCTCAGTTACCGGGCCTCCTACGAATGTTTCATTGATCGGCGGATCCGAGCAGCAGATAACCCTATAGTTCCTGGTCCTTCTTCTTCCCATCCCGAGCAAGAAAGAGAAAGGCATTCTCAAACACCTCCTATCCCAGACGATCCAATCACTTTGGTCGAAGAAGCATCAACCTCTACTTCCACTGTTTACAACTCTTCTCCTCCGGATACTAGAGGGTGCAACATCAACCACTAACCCAATCCTATAACTCAAGTTCTAGCAATTAAGTAAATCAAAAGTCATTTTATTGATAACGCAAAACATAACGTTCTTACAAACACAGCGGAAGTCTTAAAAAAGCGTTAACTTTACAGATGTTATCATAGGCTGCAACTGCATCCCTATCTACAAAATTTCGCCCAAACTCGTCCAGCCTTCCCGACATGCTACCCTAAGTGAGGGTACAACCACACGACGATCAGCAATGGATATCTACAACGCCTACAAAACTGGATTCCATAATAGAATCCGGGAGTGTTATGAGACATGGATGCAATTCCATATTAAAGGCACAGTTAAAAGATAATCTCAACTTGTCAACAATTATCAACAAAACTTAAAAGCAACACCGGACACACAGCCAATAATTTAAGGCATAAACCTTTGGCATTAAGCCAATCACCGGGGACACAGCCAATAACTTAAGGCATAAAAGCCTTTTGGCATAAAGCCAATCACCGGGCACTAAGCCAACATTCAAGTTCAATTCAATATAGAACGACATCTATGAATCAAACACTCATCTCGTACTCCAAAAGAAAGTACAACTATGTTTTCGGTGCTCCTTGATTCACCGACTCGTCACCTATCCACAAGCCAAACATTTTAGTATATAAATACGTGAAAGGCTTGGCAAATGCATTAACAATATCCTGCATTAACTCAACTACATAACAAATGCCGAACAAAAGTACATTCACCAATTTGCACCCCCAAGCCGGAAATCTCACAAACCACACACTATCTAGCAGAACCATTGATTGATTTCTGACTATAGTATTCTATAGATTCAGAGTTAGATTTTGAGACTACAACCATTAGAAAGTACACTCTCAAAACATCAATCTCGATATAAAATTTGCCCTAATTGGAGTCCGAATGACCAAGACATGCTCAAATAAAGTTACATATCTAAAACAGAAATCACAGTTCCAGCAGAACAGTCTGCGTTCGAAGTCTCATTAAAAATCACCTACTCAATATTTTTCAATGATTCCAACACCAAAACATCACCAATTGATCAAAGGGTTAAGACCCATGAGAATCCATAGTCATTAAGCAAATTCAACTAGATAAACTTGATGAAAAACACAGCTCCAAAAGCAGCCCAGAATTCCAGAATTACCAAACCATCAACTTTGGAACAAAAACTGATTTTTCCTAGAAGGATCTAAGGCACAAACCTTACATATTCAGAAATATATGTAATTATAGTTTCAGAATCAAGAAACGGTGCATAAAACCGATACCCGAGCTAGGAGATATGTCCGTTTTCTCAAGACGTGTCTGAGTTGTCTGCCCATAAGTGAATCTGACAGCAGCTCGGTTTATGATTTTTATCTTTCTCCACACTTCTCAGAAAATTCTGAAATTTTTACAGAATAAGCTACACACACAGAGGCATCTACAGTAAAATTATCAGAAAATAACATGATCAGCACATTGATGAGAAAAATTCGTCAAAAAGAGGAGAGATTCAATTTTCTCAAAACACAGTTAAGCATATTCATATGATATACGAATTTCCTGGAATAAAACTCAACTCCAACCTCAAAAACCCTCTCCCATGGATTCAATTCAATTCATATTAGATGCAGAATGTAAGACCTGGGAAACATGAAATTCAACACATGAAGAGATGAAAATTACCTAATTAAGCTTCAATTCAAGGCTAGCAAATCTTCTCTAGGTTTTTCCCCTTCATCTTCTTCTTCCTCTCTTGTCCTCACGGTTGCTCTCTCTATCTCTCTCTCTCTCTAACGTTGAACAAACCTCCCTAATGGGTTTTTTTTTATGACTTACACACACACCACACAAAAACACACGGCACACATGCGCACAACTCTTTTTAAAAAAATGCACTTTAGCCCCTTAAGTTACTAGAGTATAACATTAAAGCACCTCAAATATAAAGGATGTTACACTTAGCCCATTTGTATTTCTGACCTTTGCACATTTTGCCAGGTGTGTGCAGAAGATGGTTGCAAAGGCTCAAAAGCTGGGCCAGTCTGAGCCTCAGCGAGCTAAGCTGGTGAATGTGAATGCCCATTTGTAGTGTACAATAATCAGACTTGAGAGAGAGAGACCAAGCTCGCGGAGTGGCAAACGAGCTAAAGGGAAAGCTTGATGGAGCCGAAGATAGTCTGGACCAGACTCTCATAGAGCTTGAAACAAGTAAGAACGAAGCCAAGGATGCGTACCAGCAGGGATACAATACAGGGATCAATGTGGCCACTGAAAGCTACAAAGACCAAATGCCCAAGATTCAGGACCAGATATGGGTTACAGCTTGGGTAGCTTGCCTCAAAAAGTCTGAAGCTCTAGAGACTTCCCCTTTGTTGACTGAGATGGATCTCCCAAGTACTATAGCTGCGCTTGACGTAGAAGAAGTTGTGGAGGAGGAGGATAGTCTAGACAGGGAGCTAAATGCCAGTGTCCCCAAGCAGCATGATGCAGGCGCTAATCAGAGTGTTGAAAGGACAAAACCTGGCCAGAAGGAAGCCAGTGGTGGTCCAATTGACAAAAGCACTACTGTGGAAGACACTCCTGTACAGACTTCTCCCTTTGCCGTTCAGGACCTAACCATGGATGAGTGAGTATGAATTCCTCCCTTAACAAACAGTTTGGCTGGCCCTGCATGGCCATTGATCTTGCCCTGCGTGGCACTGGTATTTCTCTCATACACTTTAACATAGGTATTTGGCCCTTCGTGGCTTTGTGTTGGTTTTGGTGGCCGTGCTTGGCCTAAGTACAGGTTTGCTCGGCCCTTCGTGGCCTTTGGACATCGCAAGGGGCCTTTTCGTGGCCAGACTTTCATTTTTAATTTCTAAGTATGTCAGTGTTTAGACAAGTGTGCATGTTTTCGTATGCTTGTGCAGTATATCGTACTGGATTTGGGATAACTAGCTAGGTTTACTCGTACTTAGCTGTTTATATGCATGTGTTCGTATGTGTCTCGTGGTTCACACGTTTAGACGAATTCCTAGTTTGTTCATACTTAAAATAGAGTGGCATGTTCTCGTATGCTCCCCAAGTTTTGCACGTACTTGGAAAATATTCCTAAGTGTATTCATACTTAGGTTATGTGCTTAAGTTTCATGTACTTAGGTGAACACCCAAATGTTTTCATATTTGGCATATCGTGCATATTCTCGTATGCAATCAAGGTTCATCCGTACCTGGAAATATTCCTAAGTTCATTCATACTTAGGGTGCATGTTCTTGTATGCATGCCAAGTGTTGTCATACCCATATAGATAACCAAGTATATTCGTATTTTACACACACCATAACCCCCTACTCCCCAATACGAAGTGAGGATCAAGAACGAGGCCTAACTTCGTATTCAAGTATATATATATAAAAAAGATTGCTATAAACAACATTGTTTACCAAAATCTGAGAATTTTATTCATAATTCAAAACTCAAGGGGGCGTTACGCGTACCCCTTGCAACTAACAAAGAATAAAGACAGGGGAATTTTATTCGTAATTCCCCACAATCACGATGTGTACCCTAAAATAGATTGACAAAATAAATTGAAGTCCTTTACATGAAGAACTTCCTCAAATTGTGGACATTCCAAGGCCTTGGCAACGGGTTCCCGTCCAGGTCTGCCAACTTATAAGCCCCCACGCCCACTATCTCAGTAATTAGATATGGACCCTCACAGTTGGCCCCCAACTTGCCCTCGTTGGCCACTTTGGTATTGCCGAGCACCTTACGAAGCATAAGGTCTCCAATACCAAATTCTCATGGGTGTGGACATGCTTTTTATAGCTTTTCATCAACTGCTCTTGGTATGAGGCTGAATGTACCAGAGCCCTCTCTTTCCATTCCTCGGTAAGATCCAACTCGATCTCCAAGGCTCTGTCATTGTTTCCACTTTCAACCAAAGCGGTCCTGCTGGTCGGCAAACCAACCTCCAATGGAATTACAGCCTCTGTTCCATATGCTAGTGAGTAGGGGGTCTTTCCCCTAGACCTCCTAGGTGTTGTTCGGTGTGCCCATAGTACCAGGGGCAATTCATCGGGCCACTTCCCTTTTGCCTTGTCCAACCTCTTCTTGATCCCGTCAAGTATGGTTTTGTTGGACGCCTCTGCCTACCCATTACTCTGAGGGTAGGCTGGGGTCGAGTGGTAGTTTCTTATTCCGTACTGGGCACAGAATGCTTTGAACTTCTTCTGAAATTGTGACCCATTATCCGTAATCAACAAATAGGGGACCCCGAACCGAGTAATGATGCTTTTCCACACAAACCTTTCTATCATAGGTTCAGTGATCATTGCCAATGGTTCTGCTTCAATCCACTTAGTGAAATAATCCGTTGCTACCAACAGAAATTTCCTATTTCCAATTGCCTTGTGGAGTGGACCCACGATGTCCATTCCCCATTGTGCGAATGGCCAAGGGCTTGTCAAGGGCACTAGATCCTCGGCTGCCGTTCGGATCATTGGTGAGAACTTCTGGCACTTTTCACAAATCTTCACATATACTTTTGCATCCTCTTGCATGTGCAGCCACTAGTAACCCTGAGTAATTGCTTGGTGGGCAATGGATCTGCCACCAGCATGGTTTCCACATGTCCCCTTGTGAATCTCATGGAGAAATTTCTGCACCATTTCGGGGTGCGCACAAAGCAAATATGGCCCAGTGAAGGACTTTTTGTATAACTTGCCCTCGGGTGACAGCCAAAATCGTGCAGATTTTGTCTTTATCTTGTGAGCCTCCTTTTTATCCGCGGGGAGTGTCCCATCCCGTAAGAACTCCACTATTGGATCCATCCAACTTGGTCCTTGGTTCACGTCCAGGATCAACTCTACGCTTCTTCCAATGCTTGGCTCAACAAGATAATCCACCACCACCCTTCTTTTGAACTCCGTTGGCACATCCGCGACCAACCAAGCTAAGGAGTCTGCATGGGCATTTCTCGAAAGTGTCGAGCAAATCCTTGGCGGCCTCCACGTAGGCTACCATTTTTTCATTCCGGGCCTATATTCTCTGGACAATTGGTTTACCACGAGTTGTGAATCGCAATATATTCGTATTCTTTTGACCTTTAGGGTTTTTGCACTTCTCATTCCTACCAAGAGTGCCTCGTACTCTGCCACGTTGTTTGGAGCGCTGAAACCCAGTCGAAGAGACAACTTGTAACTCCCCCAATTTTGGGTACGTTAAATAGACATTTTATTGAATAAACTAGGTAGAGTCTGGCTCTTTATTACATCATAAACTCCTCAGAGAGTACTTATATTACACAAAAGGAAAGGACAACTAAGGTTATCTATAGCTCCGCCTCTTCTTCCATCCTAGCAATCTCCTCAGCTCCGAATGCCTCCAAGGTGTACAGCTCTCCCTGCTCATCTATAAGGTTTGACACATTATACCAGCGTCGCCACCAGCATAATATGTTATTGTACACGTGTTTCTTCAATTGGGATTGCTGGGTGAGAATAGGTGCTGGCAACTGAGGCAAAACCGTTGGCAAGGGAGTGGTTGGGTTGGGAATCCCTTGAGCCGCTCGGTCCGCATAGAGCTCTTCAAGAGCACAGAATCGCTCCACTATGCTCATCAATTCGCCCATGCCGTGTGGAGGATGGATTGCTAGCTTGTCCAGTATCTTGCTGCTAGATTCCAAGCCGTTTTTGAAGGAACACGCGGCCCAGTACTCATCGATTATGAGAATCTCGTTAAAAAGTTGCTAGTAATTAATGTCACGACCCCCCTTTTTATTACAAATAAACTTCAAAATACAGTACATCTAATACACTTCTAGGCCCTATTCTTCCAATATCCAAATTTACATTACCAAATTAATATATCTCGCAATTCAAGGTCTTACAAGCCAAAATAAAAGTTTGCAAGTCTTACAAGCCAAAAATATACAAGTATTCCATTACGCTCTTAAATAAAAGACTAGAACGTATCCCATAATTCTTACAGAAAGTCTGCTTGCACATACAATCTGTGCACAGATTGTGCATAGATTTTATTGTGAGGCCCACCACGGGTCTCACACAAATCATCCTCACCGTTCATTAGACATGAAACATTTTTTCAAAAGTCCCCATAAGAAATAAGCTCAATCCGATACCTATAGGTGCTCGATCCAAACATATAACTTTTCATTATTTGGAAATCTGAATGAAAAGTTAGATGGTTGGATGAAACACTTATTGGTATCAGATTGAGTTTATTTTTTACGGGGACCCTCAAACAAATATTTTATATTTAATGAACGGCTCGGATGATTTGTGTGGGACCCGTGGTGGACCCCACAATGAAATCTGTGCACAATCTGTGCACAGAAATCTGTGTGGGTAGCAAGACTCTAATTCTTAAGCCTCGGATCCATCTCTAAACCTGAAAATTTGAGTCAACCATATGGCCACAACTGGTATAGGAAATATGCTAAATGAATAGTTATGAACATGCAAAGATTGATATAAAAAATATACTCTTTTTATATACACGTATGGAAAAGTTTTCTTGCTTCCTTCTCCTTCAATATTTACAATGAAGTTATAAAACCCCAATTCAAAAAAGTCAAGCCAACACAACAAAAATAATCTATGCATTATATTAAGTGTTTCCAATTTTTCCTTCCCTTCAAATGATCAAAACAATGCTATTAAACCACGAACTCAAATCAAGTCCCAAATAAAGGAACACTACAAAAAAACGTGGCGTTAACGGCATTTTTCCAACCGGCATGTGTTAAAATGCCGCTAATACTAGTTATTCCTGGCATTAATAGTAATGCCGGAAAATATTATCTTTAAATGGCATTAGTTATAAAATGCTGGTAAAAATTACTCAAAAACGACATTACTGTAGAAAATACCATTTCTAGTTTCGTCATGGGCGCCAATATTACCACGATCATGCGTAATTTATTCGCTCCCCTCTTCAAATGACGTTGTTTAGTACTTTTTCCTTTTTCCCTCTTATTTTTTCCTTTTCCATCGATCTCTTGGCTTCACTTCAGTACCAAAACCACTGCAAACAAAATCCCCAAATCAAAACCCAAAAAACAGAAGCCCCCAAAACGGAAAAACCTGGATTGATCTCTCTGCAAATAAAAATCCACATCTTCGCTGCATGATATTTCACGTACCATCACAAGCTAAGATTCCGCTCAAGATGTCAAAAATTTAGAAGAACGAATATGTCGAGTTAGAGCAAGGATTGAAATTATTTTCTTACAGTTCTTCCACCGACCTGTGGTACAGAAGGATTAGCCGTGATGCGGTCGGTCGTCAAGCCCGTCCCCTCCTCCCATCTTTTTTGTGACGTAACCTCGTTGAGCTTTGGACGACCTATTCTCATCATCTGTTGCGAGGCTTAGGAAGCAGAGGTACAATATTTAGAGTTTTGAGTTGATCTGCGTTCTGGGTTTGAACTTCTCATCCCCTCTCTCTATTTAGAGTTTTGAGTTTACAAAATTTCTTCATTTGTTCACCTTTGAACCTTGAATCCCGTCTCTCTGTTTAGGGTTTCAGAATTGCATGCTTATAGTTCCAAAATTGATGTACTGCTTGTGTTCTATTTCTATCATTTTAGATTGCGGGATTTGCTAAACTGTTGGTTTTAATTTTGTGTATAGATGTTGTAGTTGATGGTACAACAAACTTTATTTATTTATTTTTTTGGCCAAAATTGTTGGAGTCCATCTCGATTTTGTGTATAGATAGATGTGGGTCTTTCAAAGATGCATATAATCTGTTTGTTGAAATTTATGTTAAGAGAGTGAACACAGTGGCCATATGGTTGAAGTTTTGTTAGTATAATAATCCATTAAGCTATGGAGATGCTGCGGACCTACGGTAATAGTTATACCTTTCCAATTAATTTTAGAAGAAAAAAAAATATGACAAAATGAAGCTCAATAGCTTGGTCAATAGCTTCGTATTGTAACCCTATAGGTTGACTTAGCCGAAGCACAATATATGAGTGTGGTTATAGAAATTACAAAATAAACAAAGACTCCGTTTTGGTATTTGCAATTGTAATCTCTATTTGCTTACTTGTATATGAAGCTTGCTCTGAATTGGGAGGATCCCAAATTCCAAATTTTTGTTGATGATCGTAGAACGTTTAATTGTAGTAGGAAAACATTAGTTACTGAGATCATTATGGCATTTACTTTGTTATCTTCCACGTGCATCGCACGTACCTGTTTGCTAGTACTTATAGATGGATCAATAAGAAGAAGAAGAAAGAGACAACAAACTCTTGAAGAAAATAGTAGAGCGAGCTACCACCTACAAAATCATTCATTCAACTATACTCTTATCTTAATATCTATACATTTGTGCAAGAGTTCTTATTTAATTTGATCTTCAATATAAAATGGATTGTACACCCTTGTTTGTACTCTTATATGAGAGATTATCTTTTTGTGAGTTGATTTGGAGAGAAAATCACTTGAAGTTACGTGTTACTAGCACCGGAGTCAAAACTAGTTGGGTTAGTATTCATTTTCTTCTATAACTCATCAAGTTGGCATGGTACTCATTACTTAAGAAGTACAGACATGTTTATCAGCCTTAAATATCCATGTCCGTCTTTTGTCAAACACGGACACAACACAGTACTCTCCATGCTGGTGTCAAACACACCTGAATATATTATTTTGTTTTTAATTTTTCCATTGAATTTTGTTTAGTCAGAGATATTGTTGACAAATTAGTGCACGTCATGGACATGTTGGGATCACATCAAGAGGTGAAACAATCACCTTAGATTTTTATCTTCAGTGTTAATTAATACAGTGTGTGTTTTGTTCTCTTAACTTGATAGAAATAATAGCCGCTCAAGAAAAAAAAACTTGATAAAAATAATGTATTCGGCTTTTATATGAATTCTTAAGATCAATCCAAAATATTTATGTACTGTAGAGACCCGCAAATTTCTTTATTTAATTTTAATGTTTGTACTTGAGGAAATATAGTGGAAAATGACGTGAATGCGAATGTGGGGGTTAAATGTGCAAAGGTTAGGAAAATATGGGTGTTAGTGTAATTTGGTGCATGTGTGTATATGTGTGTGCCAGGGAAAAATAATTCCCATTCTCCAACCCTCTCGGCTCTCTCTATCTCTCTCTCACTTTCTCTCGAAATCACACCTCTATACTCGAGACCCATGAAGATTAACCTTCATTCCACTTTCCGCACGCGATCTTGAGCTTGCATTTCGTTGGGTTTAGCTCGGAGAGGAGTATCCGATCGATTCAAGGTTTTCAGAGCTAAGGCTTGCTTGGAATTTGAGGGTTTTGCTCAAAACCCTTTCCGTAGGGATTTCTCTCCTCCTTTATGTGTTTATGAGTTGATTTGATGTGTTTAAGAGTGTTTAAACGTCCGTATTTATTGTTGAGAGAAATCTGTCGAAACTAGAAATCGTATATTGAAAACCCATGTCCTACCGGTAGGAGTTTTGGACCTGCCGGTAGAAACGCTGTCCAGTAGTGCCTTTTTTGTGAAATTTTGGTCTCCTACCGGTAGGTATTGAATACCTACCGGTAGGTATTCAAAAATCAGCATTTTTGGAAAAACTTCGAACGAGCATAACTTTTTCATCCGAACTCCGTTTTGGACAAATTTTATATCGAAATTGATGTACGGAAGGCCTACTTTCTAACGGTGGTGGTCTCATAGTCTAATCCTAAACAAATAAAATGTTATGGCCAAAATAAGATTGGTTGTTGTAAGATTTCATGTTAACTTTGGGGGTTAGGTTATGTTTGAACCTCACGAATGATTTAATACACTTCCAGGTCTTTGGAGTGGATACATTGGTATACACTTGGCATCCTTTTTCCCTTAGATTCACTTGAGTGAGATACAAATGCTCCTATGTTCGTTTAAATAATTGAATGGTCTAATAAGGTTTTGGTGATATGCCACTATGATTGGGAAAATATTCGTTGACACGTAGGAGAAATTTGTGGTGCAAGGGGTGATTGGGTATTAAGATTTAAATGGGAATACTTAAATAGTGATAATTAACTAAGTTTATGATATGGTAACGTGTGGTACAACTATTATTCTTTTCGATTGAACTATAAATTGAAATGTGAAACTGTTTCTAAATACTTGCATGAAGTTGAGCTATGAAATGACTAGGTGATGCTCCGTGGTACAACCAATAGATAGTGATGTGGGTATGTGAGTTCCATGATGTCGTGATTGTTGATCCGCTTATATTGAATTGTTTTGATGTGTATGCATGAGGTAGATGTTTGGATATTTGTTGGACTAGTATGGTGCGATAAATGAATACGCTTGTCAATCAACTGTGATATGGAAAACTAACAAGGATAATGATTGGTTGTGATTGAAGGAGCAGACTCAGGGTGACCCTACGCTCGAGGGAAAAGACTTGAGGTGACCCAAGTTATGTGATGGAGGGAATAGACTCAGGGTGACCCTGCGCTCGAGGGAAAAGACCTGAGGTGACCTAAGTTATTGTGATTGAGGGAACAGACTCAGGGTGACCCTGCGCTCGAGGGAAAAGACCTGAGGTGACCCAAGTTATGTGATGGAGGGAATAGACTCGGGGTGACCCTAACGCTCGAGGGAAAAGACCTGGGGTGACCCATGTGATTGTGACTAGCTAATGTTGAAAAAAAACAATTGAAGTTCCTTGTTAAAAAGAAAGGAAAAGAAAAGGATTTTTTTTAAAACAAAATCCTCTGGCATTCTTGAGCGAATCAACGGACTCCGGTATTCAAACTCGAATCAACAGAGCTTGGCTGGTACTAGTTTTGTATACCTCTTCGCCATTTGGCTATTAAAAAGGGGATGGTTTTAGATGAAAATGGTTTATTAACCTATAATGTGGAATTGAGCCATAAATAAATATTCAATGAAGGATAACGAACTTCGAACTTGAGTCGGTATCGCATAGACTTTTGATCATTGGGCTCGTTGTCCTGATGCCGGTTTGGATGAAAGATGTGTATGCGTGTGATTGTAATTGTGAGTTACTCATGTTAGGTTAATGTTAAAGTGAAAAGTATTTTGGTAGATGACAGCTTTAGACTGGAATACAAGTCGTGGGTGAGAACGCTAAATAAATATTGATATAACGGCATTAAAGATGACGTGATGAAGGGGACACGAGGGAGGATACGATAAGCATTAACCTGAGACTTAAGAGATTGAACCATGTAGCCTTATGGATTCTTTGATGTCGTCGTGACTATAGTTTAACGTGTCTTAGTTCGCTTTATGCTTATCCTTCTCATACTTAGTGTGTACACTTAGATGAAACGTGGGTTAGTGAAGTGAGATAAGAAAGAAGAAATGGTCGTTACGGATTCGGAACGTTTCTAAGTCATTGAAATGGGAATGTAATAACAAGAGACAATATTGATAATGGCAAACCAAGGTCCAATTGAAAGATGTATGTGCATGGTTTATAAGGTTAATATGTATGAGATAGAGTGCTATGTTACGTTTTTGTTTTAAAAAGTTGAGACTGAATTACTTGTTCTACTTCTAGTCAAAACGTTTTGTTTGCATTAAAATATTTTTCCTTGCCACTCGTCTTCCCATAAGCATATAGAGTTTGTTAGAGATTTTCCTACTGGGCTAGTGTAGCTCAACAAAATCATTCTTTTCAGGTTCAAATTCCGGTCAATGGCTCACATATATCGAGTGCTTGGATGAAGAAGTATACTTTTTAAAAGCTGGCTTCATTAGTTTCTTAATCATCTTGAAATGCTCTCCCTTTTGTTAAAGACGACTTTGTAACTAAAAACTTTTGAACTCCTTTGACCAAACCGGTTGTAATCCAATAATTTGTTCGTACCTGTACTTAAGTTTAATATTTGGGCCGATATGCCAAATTGTACTTCGTTTAATAGTGAGGACTTGATTTGTAAATTAATCAGGTGGAAGACTCTTTTGGGTATTATTCGTGATATGCGAGAGACTTTTATTTAAATGGATTATTTATTTATGTTGAAAATCGAGGGCGTGACATGTCCCTCTGTGTCTGACGTGACTTGATTTCAGGGGGAAAAAATAATGTGTCTGCATCCGCATCCGCATCCACAGCCGTACTTCTTAACTTGATACAAATTGGCAGGCTGGCAGGTTAGTGCAAGAGGCTCTTCAAGTGTGGACTACGGAAGGTTAGAATCATGTAGCCTTACTCTGCTCTGTGAATCAATTTCTGTCATCATCTCTTCACATTCTACTTCTCTCTATGAGTCTTCATTACTCATGAGCTTCGTCGGCCTACCGTACTCTACTACTTGTCCTATAAATTCAAACAAAGAAGCGAAAAAAAAGAGTACAAATCTTCATGGTCTCTCTTTTTGATAACATTGTTCACATGTTCAGAATATGAAGTGATTACAGTGCAATCTACAAATTTTGTTCTCATTATTTTTTGGATTACAAAATCTATTGCGTTATCGATAGAGGCAGCGGCTTCGTCAAGTACTAGTTAACAGTAAAAATACCATCTTCAGGTACCATAGTGAAATACCACAGTAAAAAATTTAGTTATTTAACACCCCTTGGGAGATGGTTAGTGTAGTACCATAATGAAATACCTATGTAATGAAGAGAAATTTGTTGAAGTGGCCACAAAGCTGTTACATGAACTCAGTCAAGTGCGGTGAGTTAGATTCATTTACTTTGCATCTCAAGGACATGGGGACATGTCAAAATATTCATAATCTGAGAACCACAGACACTTAAAGAAGGATAAGTGTCCATGTTCAACACATGTCAGTGTCGAACATTGAAACTTCTCGGACACTCTCTGATACTTGTCCGATACTCTTTTTATAATGTAGTACCAATCTTGTTTATGCCTTGAAGCATTTCATGCATAATCGTAGACTTCTATTACTAAAAAGCCTTTCTAGGTTAATGTCTAAATAAGTATGCCGGACACCAATCTCATAATATAATCTGAGCGTTGAATGTCCATGGTATTTCCCATATTTTGAAGAGTCCATGCAACATAAATGCACAAAAGAAATGTCAAGAGGGCAGAGTTTAGTGAATCCTTCATAGAATTGAGAGTAAGAAATGCATAATAGATATCCATTCCATGAGGATTTCCTTGACCGTCAAATTTCAAAATTTAGTCAGTCATGGTTGTCTTATTAACTATCTTAGGCTCTTAGCACTATTAGCGGCTGTAACAAGTTCTCAAAGACTAACCATGTAACGCCCTTGATTTTTGGGTACGTTAATAAACATTTTATTCATAAAACCAAATGGAGTCTGGCTCATTATTACATCATAACTCCCACTAGGGTTCAATATTTATACAAATGAAGGAGTTCTAGGGTTCCTAACTACAGCTCCGCCTGCTGCTTCATTCTAGCCAGCTCCTCAGCTCCAAAAGCCTCCAAGGTGTACTGTTCATCTTGATCATCTACAAAATCTGACACATTATACCAGCGTCGCCACCGATATAATATGTTAGGGTCACCAAAGGTAACACCATGTGCTACAAGAGCTCAGTAGAATAATCCTATACCCACTAACCCATAACTTACCAATATCAGAGTATAAGAGGGCAGCATACCAACTTTGGCACAAGCAGCGGAAATTAAATAACACATACATGTTTAACAAGGCATTAACAATGACACATACACATTCACTATTCTATCGTTGGTGTCGGTGATATCTGAGTTTCGCCTACGCGACTCGTCATAGACCGTGTCACCATATTCATCAACGTTTCCGAAATCCTTTTCACTTCCAAATCAACATTTTGAAAATCACATTTAACACACCCAACCTCAGTTTCGCCGTTCCGGTCTCCCGAGTATCTTCACAATGGTTCCGCCGCACCGAGTTCCCATTGGCACACAAAACCTTGCATTGGCTCCTCTCCGCGGATAACCAAGCCACACACCCAACCTCGGTTCCGCCGTTCCGGTCTCCCGAGTATCCTCATAATGGTTCCACCATCCCGGGTTCCCATTGGCACACACATACACACCACTCACATAATGACTATCACATCTTGGTCATTATGTAGTTTCAAAAGTATTTTACCAAGTCAATGCCTTTAAACACACCCTAAGTGTCATGTTGCTACTTCTCGATTTTCGTGTCTCATTTTCATGCCATGACTCCGCGGTAGGACTTTTCTCATCATAAATCATTCATTTAAACCTCAAAATTTAACTAACAAGATCATCCAACTCTGTATTACCTAATCGTACTCAAATTATTACTTAAAGCATAACGCCACATGTACGGATGCCTTTGGAGTGGAAACCACTTATGCTTTATCAACAACCACAAATAATACAAACAGCATGTAAACAAGCTCATCACCATCCTTATGCTTTCACACAACCACAAGTAATGCAAGCAAAACATGTATTCATGCTTATAACAGTTTCAAAGATCAAATTTACAAATACTTCCAATTAAGTTTGAAACAAAATCCGTTCTTTCTCCTTTCTAGGGAAGTTCAAAACAACACATGTTTTTCTGAAAAAATAATATCGGGACATTCAACATACTCCCCTTCCTTTTCAAATCTTTATTAGAACACTTTTCAAGTTCTTATGCATTTCCATCATACGACATCTATACTTAGGGTAGAGATAAGATTACTCTACTATACTTAGAGATAGGAGTAGAAGAAGATTCTGCCTTGATCAGAAACTAGTCGGGGCCGAATAAGCTAGTTGGAAGTTCTATGGGCAGTGAAGCTCACAATCTGGACCAAACTTTAGATGGCAGTAACTCGGTCAATATTTGGCCGAATATGATCGTTCTTGAGTCTAAATCGAAGCTCTAGAAGTTCTCTACAACTTTTGTGAAGGAAGTTGATTCTAGAAACTACTTTAGGTAGGAGAAAAATGGTGATAAAGGAAGTGACAGTTTGCTGTCTGGAACTGGAAATCCGAGATTTTTACTGAACTTTGGATGTCAATATCTTTGTCACTTCTTGACCGATTGGGGTGGTTTTTGGGTCTAACTTGAAGGTCTTGAAGTGCTCTACAACTTTCTCGAAGGGAGTTGGTTCTAAAAACTACCGTAAGCAGGAGAAAAATGAAAAGGGTAGTAAGCTGACTGGAAAAACAGAAATAGTTTCTAGAGAGAAGTTGGAGCAAGGAGTGAAGGTGTGAGTTGAATGCTTGGGCAAGGGTCCTATTTATAGCAAAATGCTGGCTCTTTTTCTCCCCTCCTTTGGCCAAAATTCTCCCTCTCTCTCTTCCCCATGGATTTGCTCCATTGTTTGGTCACATCAAGCTTGAAAGCATGGCATAGCCTTCCTTCACTTGTCAATCCATCTTTTTAGGCTTAAGGCTATGTGATCATGAAGGGTTTTGGTTTAGTCTTGTCTAGGATAGGCTTGCTTGTGGGAAAGCATAACATCATTGGCTAGGTTGTGCTTTGGAAGACGAGAAATGGGTTGTAAAGTAGACAATAGACTTAAGGCTAATTGATAGCTTGTGTAAGTGTCCAAAACACATGCACACACTCCACCTCTTCCTCTCACTCTCACTCTCGGCCTCTCCCTCTCCCTCCTTGGCCGATTCTTTCTCTCTCTCTCTCTCCTTCTCTCATTGTTTTGTCCCATCATGCTTGAAAGCATGCAATCTTTCTTCTTCATGGGTCAATCAAAGTACTAGAATCATGCCAAGGGTTGTCATTTCCTTTTTAGGCTAAGTCCTAGATTATCATGAGGAATTATGGACTAGTCTTGTCCTAGAAATGGTTAGTCTAGCAAGAAAGAACAAATGTTAGTCTAGGATCATAATTAAAGTAGGCTAGACATGGGTAGTTAAATGGCAAATAGGTGCAAGGCTAGAAAGTTGCTTGTGTAAGTGACAAAACACACTCACACACTCCACCTCTCTCCATCTCAACCAGCCCCTCCCTCTCTCTCCCGCCCATTCGGCTCTCTCTCTCTCTCTTGGTCAAAAGTATATATATATATATATATATATATATATATATGGAAAGACTAAGAAGGATAAGGCCAAAGGCTAGGTAAATTAGGGTTGCATGCATGCATAGCTAGGGTTGCTTCTTTTAGAAGAAATAATAATTGTAGTAATCCCGTGTCTTGTCTTGTCAAGTTTAAGCATTCATTGGCATGACTAATCTTTATTAACCAAGGGATAAAAATTCCCCTAACATTTATGGACCAAAGGATAAAGAATAAGGATGGGAGATACGGCCTTGTTATGTCACATCATGGGGTGCAATGATGGCTTTTGACTAGACTACCCAATGGTTAACCATTTCCCTAACAATTCTTATCCAATGGGTGGAGATTTCTCTAGCACTTATCGTCCAATGGATAAAGGTTTCCTAGAAAGTGCACTTAGGTATAGTCATGATTGCAATAGGTGTGCATGCATGACAAGGCTAGTTTGTCTTCTCTTGGAAGCAAAATGATGGGTTCCTATGGTTGAAAAGTTTCTTAATGACTTGTCTAGTCAAATCTTAAGCTTCCATTGTCAAGACTAATTTCTATTGTCCAAGGGATAAAACTTTCCCTAGCAATTACTGTCCAAAGGGTAAAAGCCAAAAGGTTAAAATGGTCCATCTAGGATTAGGGCAACCTAACTAGACTTGAAATCCAATTGGTTTGGTTAGCCAACTAGTTGGAATCTAATTCTACTTGCCAAGTAGGATTTGTAGCCAAGAAATATAATTTAAAGATATTATTTACTCACTAGAAAAATATACTTGTCTTGGAAAAGGACTAACTCGTCCGATGTTGAAAGGATATAAATTTTAAAAGTCTCAAATCTAATTATGACGGATTATTAGAATTTAAAACGAAATTTTTTTTTTAGAAGCACATCCAAGTAATTCAAATAAAACTCAAATATTCAACGAAATTTTATTGACAAAAAATCAGGGTCATTACAGACCAAGCGCAATCTTAGAACCATTAACCACGACAAAACATCAATAGAACAACATTCTGACAATAGATGACGGAATATTATATTAGAGAATTAGTTGTGCATCAACATAACTAAAAATCAAGAGTAGTGCATCCACATACCTGTAATCAACTAGGACACAGTCCTACATAGAGAGTTGGAATGCCTCCTTGCTCCACTATCTTGACAAAAGTCGCCAATGCACTTAATTCGTTTGCTTTACTTGGTAATTGAAGCTGCCTCCAGAGAACTTCAAATGGATAGGTACTAGCCTCAGCATAAGCACCAGAAATAGCCCTATGTAGCAAGGTTTTGACAGGTCCCAACTCCAACTAGTCTAGAGCACTCAGTTCCTGGCCCTGTTACTTCATGTACTGAATCCTTTTCCTTCCCTTAGGTGAATGCAGATAAGCTGATTGAAAGGTGAATGCAGATAAGCTGATTTCAATATATCATACACCTTGTAGAAAACTGCACCTAAAGGAGTCACACTCATAATAGTGTGCAATAAGCCCTTGTAAAGAGAGAAGAACCCTTCAGTCAGAATAACATTGCGGAAAGCACCCACCACACCACTCAAAGCTTCCCCACCAGGTGCCACCAATTTTGTGCCGATCTGAAAATTTCAATTACAATAGCTTTAACGTATACTGAGGAAGTAACTATGTAATTACTATTTCTATAAAAGAAGAAATTCGGCTTTTAAATGTGATATGCATTGAGTCAATTGAGGGGAAAGTTTTGCATTATTAGCTATTACCCTTGTCCCTCTCGCAGGGACTGTATACTAACTACTGTTATTATTCTGCCAGCACATGTATTCTTTTTGGGCTTTGAAGTATCGTATTCTTTTTAGGTATTCTTCTCATATGTTCCTCCCAGGAAACGACGCCCATATAGGGATAAGGGGTTAGATGTGAGGTTACTATGTAGTTTTTATAAGACTAGTATGTTTTCTGTGTTGAAACAAAATGTATTCTTATCTCTCATCCATGTTTCATTCTTATTGTGAGTTATAACCAATACTATGACACGATATTAATTTTAGGTTTTTTTAAGTTAACTCCTATGGATAAGAGCTAGATTCATATAAAAAATAGCCTAGACCTTACCTATATACAAGGGGTGGAAAAGTTTATAGAATTTGCTTATGATAAAAAGCATCCAGATTCAAAGATATATTGTCCTTGCAAGAAATGTGTGAACCTTATATTTAGGACAAGAAGTGGCGTGAAAGAACATCTAATTATAAATGGATTCAATACTAACTATACGAGATGGACAATTCACAGAGAGCCTTTAGCTTCATCTAGTAGAAATGAATCGGATGCAAATCAAAGCTCTTATTTTCAAGATGATATGATTGGTATGGTGCATGATGCATTTGGAGTTCTAAGGCAAGATGGTGGGATTAGAGACAATGACAGACTTGAAAGTATGGGGTTAGGGCCCGATAAGGAGACTAAGAAATTTTTTTAGCTGCTTGAAGATGCACAACGAGAGTTGTACCCCAATTGTAAGACATTTACGGCTCTCTCTTTTACAACTTATTTGTTGCACATAAAAGTGCTTAGTGGTTGGACTGATACCTCATATGATGTGCTAGTTGAGTTATTGAGAAAAGCGTTTCCAGTTCGTGAAACCTTGCCCAAGTCATTTGTTGAAGCAAAGAAGTTTAATGAGGCCTTAGGCTTTAGTTATGAAAAAATTGATGCGTGTCCCAAGGATTGTATGTTGATTTGGAAAGATAAAGAGGGGCTGCTCAACTGCGAAAAATGTGGAACATCACGATATAGAGAATCTACTGTCTTTTCAGATGATGGAATAGCCAAATTGACACAAATTCCTGCGAAACAAGTAACGCATTTTCCTTTAAAGCCATCGCTTTAAAAGCTTTTCATTTCAGATGAAACATCAAAACATATGAGATGGCATGTAGAGGGACGGACGAATGATGGTAAATGGAGGCACCCTGTTGATACACCTGATTGGAAAACATTCGACGAAAAACACCCTGAATTTGCGAAAGACATTCGAAATGTGAGATTGGGATTAGCAGCTGATGGTTTTAAGCCATTTAGAACAATGAGCATTACTCATAGCACGTGGCCAGTCGTGTTGATGCTGTATAACTTGCCTCTGTGGTTGTGCATGAAATAATCGTTTTTCATTCTGGCTTTGCTCATTGATGGTTGTCATGGACCTGGAAATGATATTGATGTCTACTTGCATCCTTTGATTAAGGAGTTAAAAGAGTTGTGGACTGAAGGTGCATGTGCTTACTTTTAATGCATCAACCTAACAAATGTTTCGTATGCGAGCGACAGTATTGATGGGAACTATAAATGATTTTCCAGCGTTGGCGATTCTATCTGGTATGAGAACAAAAGGAGAATTAGCTTGTCCTTCTTGCAATGTGGAAACCCAATCTCTATGGTTGAAGAACTTTAGGAAGTATTGCTATATGGGCCATAGACGCTTCTTGGATCAAGGACATAACTTTTGGAAAGATGCCATATCTTTTGATGGAACTATTGAAACTAGCCCAAGGCCACTTCACTTGTCAGGTGCTGATCTATTTAAACAAGTTCAATTCATTCAGAATAATTTTGGGAAGGGTGAAGAAAGGGGGAGAACTGCACCTAAAAAGAGACGAGTACATGCTGATGATGGAATAAGTGCCAACACTATGGAGCAAGGAGTAGAACATAATTGGAAAAAGAGAAGTATATTTTTTGACTTAGAGTATTGGGTGGATATTTTGATTAGCCACAATATTGATCATAAATAACAACAAGGAACAAACAAGACACAAGCTCCCCTACTACTGCCGATTTTATAGTCAAGATGACTCTGTGAAATGATAGAAAACTGAAAGAAAACCCTTGCCATTATATGCAATGGAGATCTCACTTGTGTTTATATGAAAATTTGAATTACATAATAAAAGGCGCTATGGTCAGCACCTACTTTGAGTAAGATTAAACACTTTATTTGGAAGTGTTTTCATAATATTGTACCAATATAAAAGGTGTTGTTTCGCAAACAGGTGGTTGCTGATCCATTATGTAGAGCCGTATGCAAACAAATGATCTCTATAAAAAGAATGAAAATAATACATTTGAATAAAGTTGATCCGAGTCAGTTTGGCTACATGAGTATTATTTATCAATCAATATACTGAACGATAAAAACCGGTGCGCGCCGGCATCTAACTAGTCACTTTGCTAAATGGATAAAACTATAGGTTAGGTCAATTTACTGGACAGACATGATTGTCTCCTATCAGTTCTTTTGCCAGGGCAATTTCATTGTATATTCTTGCCTACTATAACGGCCCGAATTTTGGGTACGTTAAATAAACATTTTTATTGAATAAATTAAGGAGAGTCTAGCTCATTATTACAACATAAGTCTCACAAGAGTACTTTTATTCAACAAAAGAGGGGATAATCTAAGGTTAACTGCTGCCCCGCCTCTTCCTCCATCCTTGCAAGCTCCTCGGCTCCAAAGGCCTCCAAGGTGTACTGTTCCTGCTGCTCATCTATAAAATCTGACACATTATACCAGCGTCGCCCCCAGCATAATATGTCATGGTCACCAAAAAGGTAACACCGTGAGCTACAGAAGCTCAATAGAATAATCCAAAACCCACTAACCCTTAACTTACAACAAAGAATCATATAAATAATTACACATGCTCATTCAACAACATAATTAACAATGACACATCCGCATTCATTATCTGGCTTACGTTGGTGTCATGTTTCCGTGTGTTTCTCCTACGCGACTCATCGTCAATGAAGCTACCACGTCCGGCTCTATTAACAATCTACACAACGGGCTACCAAGTCCGGCCACGTTATCAAATCTTGCATTGGCTCCTCTCCGCGGATAACCAAGCCCAATTACCAATGAAGTTACCACGTCCGGCTCCGTTAGTAATCTACACAATGGGCTACCAAGTCCGGCCTCATTGCGGTTTTCGCAAGTCCACACAAAGGGCTACCAAGTCCGGCCACCTTGCGGGTTTTCACAACTCACATAAGGCTACCAAGTCCGGCCATTATGTAGTTTCAAAAATCCTTTTTATCCATATCAACCACTCCCTAAGTGTCATGTTTCTACTTTTCGGTTCTCGCGTCTCGTAATCATGCATAGACTCCGCGGCGGGACAAATCACTTTAAAGTAATCTAGCAAGATCATCCAACTCTATTTAATCATGCTTGTTTACAACCACAAGTAAGGTAAGCAATCATGCGATCAAGTTCACAATCCTTGAAAAGGTCAAAATACGAATACTTCGTTTTGAAACAACACTTTATCGTAACAACATATGTTTATTGATGAGTTAATCAAGTTGGGAAGATTCTTTAAACCATGCATTCAAGTATTCTCAAGATCAAAGTGAACTACGTAAAACAAATCATGCTACACATAAGGCTTCATGATCATACAATACAATATACTTAGAGAAGTAAGTTCGATGAAGTCTACAAGATCAAACATATACTTAGGAAGAGTAGATCGGAAAAATCTACGTATACTTAAGGTTAGGAAGTATAGGAAAAATCTACAAGCTAAATTCAAGTCAAACATGCATATAACTATTCAAGTGCCACATATACTTAGAGATAGCGGGGTCGGAGTATTCTACTTTTCTTCTTGGCGGTAGGAAGACTACGAAAAGATCGATGGAAAGAAAGTCGGCAAACCAACGGAGTAACGTCCTACGATAAGCTTCCGATAGCTTCGAAAGAGAAAGGTTTCTCTCGAAACTAGATCGTGACTTATATTACTACTACTTTAGGATCGAGGTGGTGGTCGTATGGTGGTTTAGTGGCGGCACTAGAAGAGTTTCTTGAAGAACTTAGAAAGAAAGCTCAAGAACAACTAATACTACTCAAGAACGACAAGAACACTAGGCTTTCCAGAGAGAGAAGTTGGAGAATGGAATGGTGTGAGTTGAATGAGAAGTGTGAGGTCCTATTTATAGGCAAATGGGCTCTCCCTCTCTCTCTTTGGCCGGCTGCCCTCTCTCTCTCTTTCCTCCAATTTTTTTATTCAAGCAAATCAAGTTTGCTTGTAAGAAATAACCTAAAAACCTAGGCATGCAAGGCTAGGATGTGTCCTTTGGATTGGATTATGGAAGACTAGGCAAGCAAATGGGATTTGATTCAAATATAAAATTAGGGTTTGTACAAAGAAGGACAAGATTGGATGGCATTGGTTATGCTTTCACTTGAAAGTATACACAAACTAGGACAAGGATGACCAAAGCATGTCAATCACTTGCACACATATCACTCTCTCCCCCTCTCTCTCTCAATCTCTCTCTCTCTCGGCCTCTCTCTCCTCCTCTCTCTCTCTCTCTCCTCTTGGTACATTGTACTATGTACATATATATATATATATATAACCATATATATATATATAAAGACAAGATTGGTGGATGACAAAGGAAGAGTAAGGGTTTGACTTTATAAGAGATTTGTACCTCAAATCTCTCTCCTATCTTCTCCTTTCTACTTCTTTCACCTAGTACAAGTACTAACATATACATATATCTAGGATTTGGTAGACAAAACTCAAGCAATACATCACATCTCTCTCTCTCTTTTCCTTCTCTTTCTCTCTCTCTCTCTCTCTCTCGGGTTCTCTCTCTCTCTCTCTCCCTCCCACTTGTACTCTCTTGGAAAGTATACTAGTATACTAATATATATATATATGTACTATGGGTCTTTCATAAAATCTAAGTTTTCAAGTAAATTAGATTTTCTAAATAAAATCTTTAATAACACACATGCTATATACAATAAAATATATATATACAACAAGTACATACATAAATAAAAATATAAAAATATAAATATATAAATATATATATATATATATACACGTACTACACAATATCTATACTAGATATGACCTAGGACTAATATCTAATATAGTATTCTACTACTTTCAAAGTACCATGTATAATAATACTAACGTAATGTACTAATTGTATTTTAATTGATTATCACACATGGCCCAAATCTAATATTTAAATCAAACAAGTACATGATTGTCAAGACTAACTATTATCCATTGGATAATGGTTTCCCTAGCGGTCAATAACCAATGGGTAATGATGGCTAGGATTCTAGTCTATCGCCCAATGGGTAAAGAATCTCCTAACGGTTATTATCCAACGGTTAATACCAAAAAGTGTAATACTTTGCAATTAAGCACTAAACTAATCTAATCTCGTACTTAGGAAGATTAACCAAGGTTTACCTATTGACCAATGGGTAAAGGAAACCCTAACGCTATTGTCCAACGGATAAATATTACCCTAGCCTTTATCGTCCAATGGATAAAGACAAAAAGGGTAAAATGGTCCATCTAGGGTTAGGGAGAAGTGATTAGGCTAAATGGGCATTAGGCTATTCTAACTAATCGGTTAAAGACTAACGATACTTAATCTAAGCTTTCATTGCTCGAGTGGTATTTTGGATTTTATTTAGTAGGAAATTGCCCAATAACGGAATATTAAAGCCCGATGGTGCCAAATACCAAGGCAATGCGTGAGCGTGGCCAAGGCAGCCTGGTAAGCGAGAGGCCAGCGGTGGCCAGCGACCGGTGGCCAAGCGATTAATAGCGGTGGCTAAGCGACCGGTGGCAAAGCGATGCCAAGCGACCGGTGGCCAGCGGTAGCGGTGGCCAGGTGGCCAAACAGTGGCCAAGGCAGCCTGGTAGCCAAGCAGTGGCCAAGCGGTGGCCAAAGCAGCCCGGTGGCCAAACAGTGGCCAAGGCAGCCCGGTAGCCAAGCAGTGGCCAAGCGGTGGCCAAAGCAGCCCGGTGGCCAAACAGTGGCCAAGGCAGCCTGGTAGCCAAGCAGTGGCCAAGCGGTGGCCAAAGCAGCCCGGGCGATGAATTCCAATCTCCTAAGTCATAAACCTAATTATGACGGATTATTAAAATTAAAAGAGAATTATTAAGACAACAAGATTAATTAAAGAATTTCCAATATAACAACGAAATTTTTATTCAGTAAAAATCCGAGTTGTTACACCTACTCTATGATTGCTTGCTTTATGAATAAACAGGATTATAGAAATGAGGACGACCTCCACAAAGCTCATGACAGAGCCAATTGACAGAGATCAACATGGTTTCAGAAAACAAAGTTGTGCCTAGTGATTAGAGAAGAATGCTCCAAAATCGTCAATTTAGACAAGTCCCAATACTTTGGATATACTGAGTTTGTATAGAAGTGAAATATGAGGGAGCTGATGAATTGAGGAGAGAGATACGTTATCTACAAGTTCCCGTTATCTTTTTTGTGCACTCGAGGATCTCAGCCCTAAATCTTTAAGATCTTAGCTCTAAATCCTTATATTAACTCAACGTAGCTATTCTAGGTCTAAGTGCTTTGTCTCATTGTCTGGTTGTTGTGTTATAAATTTATGGGGAAACCTTAGAGACCTAGATATCTCCAAAATATTCGCAAACTAGAAGCAGTTAAGTAACTTGTGTATTGTTACATAAGATCAAGAGTGATTCGACAAAGACCAACCATGGCTAACATAGGAGGAATTCATAGGCAAAATGACACCATGCAGAGACAAATGAAGTATATGCAGATGGGGTTTGGCCATCAAGACACGAAAATTTTCACTATGGTGCGAAAATAGCAAAGACGATGTGTAAACACCCCAATTTGGCCTAACGATCATTTCAAGTCCCACCTTGGGGACCATCCCGATGATGAAATGGATACAGTGATTGCTGATTGACTTCTTGTGAATCTTAGGACTTTCGGTAAGAACTTTTAGCCACTTAGAGGACCCAATTCATAGCCAAATAGCCTTTCATACGAAAACACAACATCTTAGGAGAATCCATCTATCGGCCATGACATAGATCACACAGCCTCTGCATCAATTCTTCACCCGTGAAGCTAGTTGCTTGAAAATCTCCCTAATAGATCGATTAGCCGGCAGCCGGGTCAATCCCTCGGTCGCAATATCAATTACTCGGCCGTCACATCCTTTGATCGGTCGCCAAATCGCTTATTTTTCAGATTCTGGAACGTTCTGTCAATCGATTGATCCGACCATGATACCTCTAAATGCGTTCGGGCTATGTTTAGGGATTGCCATGGAGAGTTTGTATCACTTTACAACTCCAATTCCCCACCGTGCATTTTGATTGGATGAATTGTGTCATCGCTAGTGCCTATGTAAACGGGCCTTCGGCCCTGAAATTAAGAAGAAAACACACCCACATCAGCCACGAAATTCTGCAGCAATACACTCTCAAAACTCCTCTACAAAACTCCTAACCTTCTAAAGGCAGCCACTAATCTGACAATCAAACCCCGAAGTTCAAACCCTAACCCAAGGGTTTTCGAGAAACAATCAGTCAATCACCTTTAATCCGAAGCAATCAAGCTACTGAGGGATCAAGGTGGTGAGGCCCAATGGCCTCTGGTTCAATTTAATTCATGTTTTCATGCATAATCGTAGCTTTTAATTGTCTGTTAGTTGTATAGTCTGGTGTGAGGAAGAACATCGGCTGGGTCTTTGATCCATCGGCCTGTACGTCAAACCATGAAGATCTCTCGACCGTGGCATCCATTCACCGGCCGCGAGATCTATCTCCCTGGGACATGTTTATTTATCGCTTTTCTGATGCATGTTTACTTATCGTCTCGGCACACCTTATTAACTATTTAAAGGCTTAATTAATCAGTTTATGTGCTTGAATTACAGAGAGCATGTTCTAATCTTATGTCAAGCAACTATGGGCCAGTCTCACAACTGGGTAGAGAGGGGTGCCTAACACTTTCTCCTCATTGTACCTTTGGCTCCCGTGCCTAGAATCTCTATCTATTTTTCCTAGTTTTCTTAAACTAGGTGGTGACTCTGTTTTGATGATAACCGCTATCGTGTGGCGATGTTCTTAGCCATGGGAATGTCCACGATTTTTGTTTATGGAGCAAGCGACCAAACAAACAAGCAATGATCAATCTATATGGCGATGCCCTGTTTGGGAGGTGTCTACAGTTTTTGGTGATTCTACTAGGGACTTGAGAGCCATGACCAGAAAGTTCAACATAAGACTAATATATGTTTTATTTAATTCATTTATCATATGCATCGAGCAGGCAAACCTCGTTGAGGTAAACCTCGTTGAGTTCACCTAATACCCCGGCATGACACGGGCTATGTTAGGGGTTCCAATAAACTCCACAGTGTACCTAGCGGTATATCAAAAAGGAAATCACCCAATCATCGCCTATAATGGGCTGGTGAAAGGACTAGCTCCCTTTGACAACGGAGCACCCTGAGACTACCCAAACTTACATGTGTTAGAAAGCCATAGAACCTATCAAAATAGGACAGGACCCTGTAAGTTAGGAACTTACTTGCATTTTTACAAAAGTTCTTCCTAACACATTGTATATGTTGTTTTAATATCGCTTTCTGTGCAGAAGGGTTGGGGCATGAACTAAGAGCCCTAACTCTAAGTCTTTATAGCTAAGCACTGAGGCATGCCATTGCCTGCAAGGTATGTTTTTGGTAAGTTGAAAGCATTATTGCTTACTTAACACTCCTGCTTTACATAAAGCATCGTGAAGCATGGATTTCTAGAACGAAATCAAACACTAGCTACCCCGCCGGCAATTGAACTAGGGGTTGCTCTAGCAATCTTTGCCTTGCGAGGCTAAAGGAAAGAGGGAGTGTAAGGTAGTAGAGCAGGTTATGGATGATTGTATGCAAAGTCAAGGATATTATGGATAGAACTTGCAATACTTATTTCTCCATGAAAGATTCAGCATGACAAGTGTAGGAGTTTGGTTCCTATTTCCAAATCAGCCTAGCAACCCATCTTTCAAGATTCAAAAATTTTGAGAATGCTTACTTCAACGAGCTGATAAAATTTAGGATGTTGTCAATGTGCTAGCAAATAATCAAGTGAATTTCAATTACCTCAATCACGTTTTAAGAAAGAATCTTCCCTAACCAAGAATTGAAAGAACTTTCAAAACTTTTTGCAATGCCTAGTTTAATGACAAGTTTTTCTGAAACATTCAAATAGCCGCTAGCACAGCGATGGACTCTGAGTCTGCTCTCTGTTGTGGTCATCTGCTCAGCTTTTTCAGTCTGTCTCATAACTTGGAAGTAGGATCTTAAATGACGTGCAGTATTTGTAAACAACGAGTCTTAAGAATCATCCATATCAAAAATTGCTGGCTACCTATAGTATCCAATAAACTCATGCAAAACGAATTGCTATACATGACTCATCCATAATCTGTGAAAGTAGCTATGGTGCTTTGCATATCGTTTGGCTTGCCTCTTTCTAACCGTGCAGGGGACTAGACCAAAAGAGGAGTCCATCACCCTCATTTCTTTTTATAGCACATTGCATGATCACGTGTCAACATGGATTATCATTTGGTTAAGCTCCCCATCATGCTAGATTTGCATTTTAAGGGCAATAAGTGTGTGCATTGCATAGACACTTAATTTTGGACATCTCAACCTGAGCGTAACTAAGTTCTTGCTTTTCCTAAATTTTGGGTTTGGTCTTAGACGTGACAGTGATGGCGGACAAGAAGATTGAAGCTCTGGCTACTAAAGTTAATATATTGGCTGAATCGGTGGCTGCCCTAGCCACCATTGTTCACAATTTGCAAGGAAGTCCTCCACAAGCTCCACGTCCACCTCCCCTTACTAGATGGATGAAAAGGGCAGCTCAGAGAGAAACTTGCCCCGCTAAGGATAACCAAATTGAAATGGTGATGGATGATCTGCAGCAACAACATGAGAAGCAACTTCTTCTCGATAGCGTCGGTCTAAACCAGGAATCTCTCAATAAGAAAAATAGTTGTAAGATGAACATAAGCAACAGTAATGTTAAACTGGTGGGATCTCATCTTGACCGTAGGCAAAAGAGAAACTTTGTTCCTCTTGGAGTGAACTTGGGAAAGGTGTTCTGTATCTTGGAAGTGAAAGGGGTATTGAAGCCGTTGCAGCCAAAATTTCCAAACTTTATACAAAAAGGCGGAGGGTATTGCAAGTACCACCAAGTAAATGGTCACTCTATCAGAGGATGCGGGGCTCTCAGGAATGCAATCCAAGACCTCATCGATCAAAAGAAGATTGATCCAGCTGAGTATGATCACTGGGCAGCAGCAGCAGCATCCATGCCTGTCACGTCTTAGGCTAAGGGTCAATCTTTTGAGGAGTCTTATCTAGCTATTTTCGGCTACTATTTTGGTCCATATTTGTTTCCTTTTTAAAAGGTCTATGTCTTGAGTTTATTTTGATCATAAGTTCGCTTATTGCACCTAGCATGAAATGTGGGTCTCAGATTCAAGTCCCTCGAATATGAACTACGAATGGCCTGATTCTCTGTTGGGATACGTAGGCACCTTTTGGTCGGCCTCAATTTTGAAAATGTTCCCTCCTGTGCTAGTTTGCTGCTATAGAATGCTCATGATAACATTGAGTATTGAAAACAATCCTTAGGGATTTCAAAGTAATCTTATGGCATCTTTTGGAACACATCATAATCACTTGAATTGTCAAAAGCGCAAAATGAGTTTTTCAAAGCCATGGCCCGCGTCATTTTTGTTGAGCTAAAGAGGAGTTGACACATCTTTGCACGCTCACAGAGATCACTTGTAAGCAAAACATGTTGTTGAAGATGAAGAGAAGGAGAAAGAAGAAAAGAGAGGAAAAATACAGAGAAAAAATGATGAGCTCGCTAGATTGAAAACCCGCAAGGGCGGTCTAGGCAAAAGTTAGAGCACAAACAAAGTGAGATATTAGCCGTGTCTCCATACATCTGCTATGTGTCTCAAAGGATTAAAATTCACTTGGTTAAACATCGAAGCTCTTAATTTCTTAGTAAGGATCTTCGACACTTTGTCGTGTGTTTTAAGATGAAGAAAGACATTCATTTCTCTATCCCAAACACTTATCCCTTGCTAGCCACGTCGAGCCTCTGGATAATTTCTTTGAAAAGCCTGCCAGGCAGCTATTCCCTACACTGGGGCAAATACAAAAAAATACAAGGAGAGATGAAAGAAAAAACAATGAAAGAATGAGCACCCCGTCATACAAGGGGCATTTTGAAGGAAACATTTCTTCCAATGCATACAAAGGCCATTTTTGAAGAAATCAACTCTTTCACACAAAGTGAGGCAAGAGGCAGCAAGAGTTGATAAAAATATTGAAGATGGCTGCTAGCTTTTAAAACCCAAGCATGAGTAGAAATTAGGTTTGAGCCTTTACATCCGCTTCTTTCTCAAGCCAAAACCCAAGCCTACATTATGGTCCATAACAAAGTCCTTTCAGATTGAGAAATACGACTTAGTAGCAAGGTCCTAGACACTAGGGGGCATCACCAATGTGGAACTTAACACGAAGGGCAGGAATCCTGAAATTTGCATCATCTTGGCCAATCAAACAACATGGAGAGTTACGTGAGACAAGGGGTATGCCTATGTTTCCCTTTATGCACCTCTCTCAAAAGTGTCCAACCTCTTATGTGGGTCTCAGTAGGCACTTATCAATCCAACTCAAGTCAACCAAATCAAGCTCAAAGCAACAAACTCACCTAATTGACTAGGGGCATGGGTTTGCAAAATAGTTCTGTGTCCTTTGATGATTGAATGACGTGAGTGTGGAACATGGATGGAGTGATATGACCTTGAAATCCTCGAGGAAAAGTTTTCAAAGTTAATTTTATCCTAAACATTCTTGACACAGCAATACAAGCACAATTGCTTTTACAAACTTTCGAGGAGATAAAATGAGTTTCTCATTTCATGAGGAGTGTAGCTAGATGGGCCCTGGGTCAAACAATATTTTCAGTAGTGTCGCTAGAATATTGTAGTCTGTCTTGTCATAGTCACTTAACTAGTTTAAAGTCATTCTTGGTCTCCCTAAATCAAAGAGGAGCATTAGCTTAAACACGCAAAAGTTGAGATGTCTAGAATGCATTGCGGATTCACATGCCTATCATTATCACCCTGTCTTTTGCATTAACCTATTGATCCTAGTATTTCATGTGGATTTCATTATGGCTGCTTAATGGAAGTAGTTGTCTTGGTTGCACGAGCTAACCCCAAGTATAAGGTGTTCTTATGCTCAAGCAAAGGCAGGTTCATCAAGGCATCATGGCCATCATCTCTATACAAGGAATAAAGGGCAACAAAAGGGATGCACTGTAAAGTCTACCTCCCTGTCAACACACTTGAAGAAAGCTCTGCCTGAGAAGCATCATATCCAGGGGAACACCTCAACTCTTTTGTGGAATGCTGTCACACAGCACTGTCAAGGGCTCGCCAAGATCTCTGCTGAACAGAAACATTGTACTCACATTCATTGCTATTTACATTGCATGCTAGGGGCAATTAGATCATTGTCACCATGCACAGTTGAGCTAGGGTCAAGCATTCATGGCCTAAACAGGGGGCTTGCGTTTCTTTTTAAATATTCAAATTAACATGCCTATGTGTTGCATTGCAAACCATGTCACCCAAAATCGTTCAAGCTAGGGTTCTTCAAATGTGATGGTCCTGCCCCTAGCAGCCAGCATAAAAGGACTTCGGCCCGTGGTCGACTACAAGCCTGTTGCATGTTATTTTCCTATCCATTGTTGACTTCTAAGCTGTTTAAACGTTAATTGTATGGTTCTCTCGGATTTTGGCCCTTGAAGTTATCAGACAACCACATCAAGCTTTATGTCTATGATCGACTGAGCCAAGTCAAAGAAGCTGAAAGATAGCCTCGTAACTAGCAAACTCTACAATTGGCACCATGTTAGCATTAAAGTGGCTTCGCACTTCGCATCTCCGTAGCTCCTTGCTTCATGCTTTCATCTCCATAGCTCAGAAGTCTCACACTTGCTTTTCAGTAGCACCATGCTTCAAGCTCCATATCCACTATCTCGATGGCTCCATGCCAACAAACTCATTGGCCATATGCCCATGTTCACGTTCTCAGTGGCTCCACGCCCATACTCAAGCCATCTCAATAGCTCTAAGTTCATTATTGCTGCCAGCAACTCTATGCTCATACTCAGCAGCCCTGCGCCCAAGTCGTTCAAACAACAGGCCAACAAGACAATCCTGTGGCTTCCACTTAATACATTGAGTGAACAACCAACAAGAAAAAGCACCTGTATAAAGCTTGCAATAACCTAGTGCACACTTCAGCCCTTCAGAAGGCATCTATGTGGCTAAAATCCTCCAAAAAGGGCATCGTATTTAAAACCCTTCAGAAAGCGTTTATGTTGCTAGCTTCTAGAAAGCGTTTGTATGGCTAACTTCCAGAAAGTGTTCAGCCTTCGGAAAGGCATCCCGTTAATGGAGGCGATGGAAATCTCCCAAAACAAGTTGAATTTGTCAAAGGAGGCGATGGAAAATCTTCTAGAGCGTATGTGTGAATCACCCCATCAGTCGAGGCGATGGGAATCTCTGAAGACATTAATAGCCAAAGCATTTAACAAACCTTATGGCACTTTGGGTCAACAAGTCAATAGAGTCAAAGTGGAATATGGTCAAGAACTAGCCTTGGGGACAATCCCGAGCATGTGGAATCTAGCCTTAGGGACAATCCCGAGCATACTCAAAACTAGCCTTGGGGGCAATCCCGAGCATACTCAAAACTAGTCTTGGAAACATCCCGAGCATGTGGAAACTAGCCTTGGAAGCATCCCAAGCATGAGGAACAAATCAAACCCTATGGAAAATGGAAGATGAAATACTCAATAGCCCTAATCCCAGCAGCTCTACACTATCTCAATCGGCTCGATGCCGTAATATACAACAAGATAACATCTGCTCTCAAGTTCTATACTTGAATGCTCGAACTCTACATTCTGAATGCTCAAGTCTGGAACTTGAAAGAAGCTCCACGCTTATATCAAACACACACACACGGGCCCGTGCACATTAGCATCAATTGCATCACATCGAGTCTGCATTAGTTGCATTACCATATCTACTCACATCTAACCGCCAGCATCATTATATACATGTTTTGCATATCTCTCTCATTCATGAAACAGGTCAACCCTACAATCAACCGACTCCATGCCTCCATTTTATTGATCGGCCCGGCGCCTCGATCCTTTGGCTCTATGTCAAAACTTATGATGAGAAAGCTTCGTGCACAGACCATCAGAATGCAACCGGCTCTATGCCTCGGCTCAATCAAGCACCTCAAATTGGCTCGACGCCTCAGTTTTATTGATCGGTCCAGCGCCTCGATCCTTTGGCTCTATGTCAAAACTTATGATGAGAAAGCTCCGTGCACAGACCATCAGAATGCAACCGGCTCTATGCCTCGGTTCAATCAAGCTCTTCCAACCGGCTTTGCGCCTCGGTTCCTTCATTCCAATGCTCCATGCTCAAGATATTGGCCCTGTGCCCCCATATCTCAAGAAACGGCATCCAACTCGTCTCCGGAAGATGGCTTGGGTTCCACCCCATATCTCAAAATTGGCGTCCAATTCATCCCCAACAGGTGGCTTGGATTCCACCCCAGTTACATCAATTCCTTCCAGCTCATTCGCAAGGATAGGCTACTCTACCGAGTTCCCTTAGTTAAAGTCAGGATGATCAAGAAAAGCAAACACACCTGCCGTGTACTGATCTACCCCAAAATACTAGGACGCTTTCCGCAAAAATATTCCCGGCAGCCCTGCACTCCTTCAACTACTCTCCGTCAAAATCCTGGCTCAACCTAGCTATGTCACACTACGGCTTTTAAAGCCCGAAGGTACGTCTTCTGTCTCCAACCCTCCAAACTTTTTCTTTTTATTTTTTATTGCCCCCTAAACTACGGTTGGTCTAAATTTCCCCTGTGGAATACGTAGGCAGCCTCCCGGCCTGACCATAACAAAAACCTTTTTCAAAAATCCTTGGAATAGTGGCTGGACCAAATTGAGTTGCTTTTACAGCTTTGACTCTTACTCAAACATCTATCGCGATCCGTCTGAGCTCAGTCAAAGAGGGGCATCTGTAGACACCCCAATTTGGCCTAACGATTATTTCAAGTCCCACCTTGGGGACCATCCCGATGATGAAATGGATACAGTGATTGCTGATTGACTTCTTGTGAACTTTAGGACTTTCGGTAAAAATTTTGAGCCGCTTAGAGGACCCAATCCAGAGCCATATAGGCTTTCAGACAAAAATACAGAATCCTAGGAAAATCCATCTACCGGCCGTAACATTGATCTCACGGCCTTAACATCATTTCCTCACCCGAGCAACCTGTTGCCTAAAAATCTCCCTGAGTGATCAATACTGCGGCCGCAAGATCTATCCTTCGGCCACCACATTTATTCCTCGACCGCCAGATCTATTATTTGGCCGCCAGATCGTCTATTTTCCAGACTCTGGAATGTTCTGTTGATTGTTTGATCCAACTACACTACCTCACTGATGCGTTCGGGCCACGTTCAGAGATCACAACGAAGAGTTTGCATTGCATTGCAATTGCAATCGTGCGTTTTGATTGGCCGGAGTGAGTCACCAATTGCCTATATAAAGGGCCTTTGGGTTCCAAAATAATCACCACGAAATACATCAAATTCACCTATGAAATTACTCCCTCAAACCACGAAGCTCTGTAGAATCATACTCTCAAACCCTCTCTACAAAAGCCCTAACCTCCCGAAGGCAACCGCTAATCCGACGATCAAACCCTGAAGTTCAAACCCTAAACCTAGGGTTTTTCAAGAAGCAATCAGTCAATCCCATTCAATCCGAAGCAATCGAGTCACTGAGGGATCAAGGTGGTGAGGCCCAGGGGCCTTCGGTTCGTTTTACTTTCAGTATATGCATGCTAATCGTAGGATTTTGATTATCTGTTAATCGTATTGTCTGGTGTGAGGAAGAACATCGGCTGGATGATCAATCCTTCGGCCGGTACATTAATCCAGGAGGATTCCTCGGTCGTGAAATTCATTCACCGGCCACGGAATCCATCTCCCTATAACAGATCTGTTTTATTCTGCTTTTCTGATGCATGTTTTCAATTACCATACTGGCTCACCTTATTCACTGTTAAAGGCTAATAATCAGACTACGTGTCTAGAGTTAAATAAAGCAAGTGTATGTCTTATGTCGAACGATTATGGGCCAATTTCACGACTGGGCAAAGAGGGGTGCCTAACACCTTCCCCTTATTGTACTTTTGGCTCCCGTACCCGAAATCTCTATCTGTTTTCCTAGTTTTAATAAACTAGGTGGCGACTTGTTTTGATGATAACCGCTATCGTGTGGCGATGTTTCTAGCCATGGGAATATCCATGATTTTGGTTTATTAAGCAAGCGACCAAACAAACAAGCAATGATCAATCTGTATGGCGATGCCCCGTTTGGGAGGTGTTTATAAATTCTCAATTAGGCAATTTTTGACCTCTGACTTGATCTCCAATTTTCTCCATATTATTCTTCGAATTTTGGAAAGTCTTCAACACGAAAGTTGTAGGATTCTCTCTTGGCTTTCCGTAGACACCAAGATCGCCCTCATTGGATTTCTCTAGCCAAAGATATGCTCCAATTACGGAAGGCAACTTCAGGAATTCCGAGAAAGGAATCGAGTGTTTCCTATTCTTTTGATGAAGGGAATCTTTGTTCATTCAAAATGGAAGGTTTCCCCCTCAATTCCCATCAAACCTTCAATGTTTTTATTCCTAAACAAAAATAAATAAAATAAATGAAAACTCTAATAAATACGACAATTGAACACAAACTAACATGAAATTAAGAGTAAAAGTATGCCGAAACTTACATAGAAATTGATCACGTCAAATACCCCCAAACATAATATTTGCTAGTCCTTGAGCAAAAAGAAATAAATAGAACAAATAATTAACTAGAAAAAAAAAACTAATTATCCTTTTTCGGAGGAGTCCGATTGCATTTAGCTTATGCAACAAGCCTTTAAACCCCTAGGTTGCCCTAGTGGACGAGTTATAGTCTCGTGAGGGTTTGCCGTGAATAAACCCACAAAATTCCTAGTAAAATGACACTTGATTAGAACCCCCAAACGTACTCAATGGCATTTCAAAGTAACTAGTGAGAGTATAACTCAAGATAGAAGTAAGATACTTCATCCATTAACAAAGTTAAACAAGTGAACATTCTAATCTGAATTTGCACAAAAACTGTTCCTTTCACATATATCTGGATACAAAGAAATCACAAGCCATGCGTGTAAAGTGAAAAGTCACACAAAGATGTTCATTAACCTCAAAAACAATACACGCACCTTCAATGCCTCAATACTCCTCAAAATGCTTATATCAAATTATAGCCCCTCCCTTTATTTATATTTTTTTCTTTTTCTTTCTTCTTTTTCTATATATATATTTTTTCTTGTGGTCGTGCAATGCCTTGGTCCCTTAAGCTTTCTAATTGACCCTTGTAGCGAGTTTTAGGCCAATGACACCCAAACCAGACAGCTTTAGAGCACTAGATGTAGAGAACACCCCAACGGACTTAATCACTCGAGTCAAAAAGGCTATGAACCCAAGCTAACCACACATGACAATCTCGGAACTCTCCACCGTTTGACGCGAACACTCACTGCTTACTGAGGCAAGAGGTCCGGTTATTAAGTGAAAAGCCCGAAAATGTATGCTTTTTTTTTTCTTTTCTTCTTTTTTTCCTTTTTCTTTTTCTTTTTCTTTTTTTGGGAAAAGGACATTAAGCATTAATCTAGTAAGACATCTGACTCATACTAAGGCACCAAAAAGATATGTACCATACTCGAGGTTAAATCCAACTCAAGTGTGACAGTGCTCGTGCGAAGGCCTGTACCAAAGTGATTAGTTACTATTCAAGTATAAGTGATACAAACCAATTAAGTGCCTCTCATCAATACCTATGTTCACGAGTTTAATTCTATCAATGAAATCATATCAAGACTCCAACTTGAGCAACAATCAAACTAGCACTAATTAAGAACCAACAACCACGTTAGAAATCAAAATAAAGCATCCAACATTTTTTTTTTCAAAAATAAATAAATACTCTGAAATAAACCAAATTAAATAACCCTTACCCCCAAACTTAAAGAACACATTGTCCCCAATGTGAAGAATTAAAAAGATGAAAAGTAAACTTCCCTGAAAATGTTGCATGAGTGCAATGGTCTTTAAGCTTGACGCGTTCTTTGAATCATCGATCTTGAAAATCAATGGAGATTTTGTGCTTGTTGAAATCTCCTTCGAAGTAGGGCTTTAAACGTTGACCGTTAACTTTGAACGTGCTATTTGAGTCATTAGAAACCTCAATGGCACCATACGGAAAAACTCTTGTGACTGTGAATGGTCTGGACCGTCGGGATCTTAATTTTCCGGGAAAGAGTCGGAGTCTGGAATTATAAAGTAGAACTTTTTGGCCAACCTCAAAGTTCCTTTTGAGAATGTGTTTATCATGCCATTTCTTGGTTCTCTCCTTGTATATACGAGCATTCTCATAGGCTTCATGCCAAAACTCATCCATCTCGTTCAGTTGTAATATCATCTTCTCACCCGCTGCTTTCAGGTCAAAATTAAGAATCTTGATAGCCCAATAGGCTTTGTGTTCCAACTCCACCGGTAAGTGACATGCTTTCCCGAAAACTAGACGATAGGGGGACATACCAATTGGAGTTTTGAAGGATGTCCGGTATGCCCATAGTGCATCGTCTAATTTTGTGGACCAATCCTTCCTTGAAGTGCTCACGGTTTTCTCCAATATTCATTTCAGCTCTCGATTGGAAATTTCAACTTGTCCACTAGTTTGACAATGATATGCGAGTGCAACCTTGTGTGTAACACCATATTTGCTCAAGAGTGCCTCAAATTGCCGGTTGCAAAAATGTTTTCCCTCATCGCTAATTATTGCCCATGGAGTTCCAAACCTAGTGAATATCTGCTTTCTCAAAAAATTCACCACAACTTTAGCATCATTTGTAGGGAGGGCCACGGCCTCTGCCCATTTGGAAACATAATCTACAGCTACTAAAATGTATTGATTAGAGAAAGAAAGGAGGGAATGGCCCCATAAAAGCTATTCCCCAAATGTCAAATAGCTCAACAACAAGTATATTATTCAATGGCATTTCATTTTTTCAGGAAATATTACCACTCCTTTGACATTTATCACAAGAAGAAACAAAAGCATGAGCGTCTTTAAAAATAGTGGGCCAGTAAAAACCTGATTGTAGCACTTTAGCTACCGTTCTGTTCACTCCATGGTGCCCGCCAACCTCTAATGAATGGCAGTGTCTTAGGACCGACTCTATCTCCTCCTCGGGTACACATTTCCTAATCATTTGATCGCTACAATGCTTGTAGAGAAAAGGTTCCTCCCAATAGTAGTGCTTGACCTTAGAAAAGAATTTCTTTTTTTGTTGGTATGTAAAATCCGGATTGATCAAATTGCTTGCCAAGTAGTTTACATAATCTGAATACCAAGGAACTTGTGTTAGAGGCAAAGCAAAAATTTGTTCATCTGAAAATACCTCATTTATAGGAGAAAGTGGGGCTGCCTCCGCAGTTGTGTGCTCTAGTCTAGAGAGATGATCGGCTACTTGATTCTCAGTTCCCTTTTTGTCTTTGATCTCCAAATCAAATTCTTGTAAGAGTAAAATCCACCTAAGTAACCTTGGTTTAGCTTCCTTTTTCGCTAACAAGTATTTAAGAGCAGAATGATCAGTGTAAACAATTACTTTGGACCCAATTAAATATGATCAAAATTTATCAAAAGCAAACACAACTGCTAACAGCTCTTTTTCCGTAGTAGCATAATTCAGTTGGGCATCCGTCAAGGTACGACTCCCATAGTATATAACATGGAGAACCTTGTACTTCCTTTGTCCTAGCACAACTCTTATAGCGTAATCACTTGCATCACACATCAATTCAAATGGAAGTGCCCAATCTGGTGCACATATTATTTGGGCTGAACTTAGCTTCTTCTTCAAAAGTTCAAATGCCTGCAAACATTCACTGGAAAAGTTAAATGGAGTATCTTTAACCAAAAGAGAGCAAAGGGGTTTAGTAATTTTAGAAAAATCTTGAATAAAGTGACGATAAAACCCTGCATGTCCCAAAAAACTTCTCACGCCCTTGACCGTGCTAGGTGGAGGTAATTTTTCAATGACCTCTACCTTGGCTCGATCTACCTTAGTGCCCTTGGCAGAAACTTTGTGCCCAAGTACGATTCTTTCCTGCACCATAAAATGACATTTTTCCCAATTAAGTACAAGATTAGTTTCTTCACATCTTTGTAGAACTCAAGATAAGTTATTCAAACAATTATCAAAAGAAGAACCAAAGGCAGAAAAATCATCCATAAAAATTTCAATAAAATTTTCCACCATATCAGAAAAAATGGCCATCATGCATCGTTGAAATGTGGCCGGTGCATTGCACAAACCAAAGGGCATCCTCCTATAGTCAAATGTTCCATAAGGGCAAGTGAAAGTGGTTTTTTCTTGATCCTCTGGTGAAATTGGGATTTGATTGTACCCCGAGTATCCATCTAGAAAACAATAATAAGCATGACCAGTGAGCCGTTCCAACATTTGATCAATGAAAGGAAACGGAAAGTGATCTTTTCATGTGGCATCATTGAGCTTGCGGTAGTCTATGCACACTCTCCAACCCGTGACTGTTCTTGTTGGAATGAGTTTATTATTTTTGTTCTCTACCATCGTGACTCCTCCCTTCTTGGGTACTACTTGCACTGGACTTACCCATGGGCTATCAGAAATAGGGTAAATAATTCCAGCATCCAACAATTTGAGAACTTCTTTTTTTACAACTTCTTGCAAGTTCGGATTAAGTCTCCTTTGTGGCTGCACTGTAGGCTTATAGCTCTCTTCCATTAAAATCCTGTGCATGCAAAGTGAAGGGCTTAATCCCTTAACATCGGCTATTGTCCATCCTAAAGCTTTCTTGTGTGCTCTTAAAACTCGAAGTAACTTCTCTTCTTTAAGACCTGTCAATGATGAAGAAATTATTACGGGTAAAGAAGAATCATGTAAATAAGCATATTTATGATGAGAGGGAAGAGGTTTCAGTTCTAAAGAAGGGGTTTCAATAATGGATGGCTTTTGTGGGGTAGTGCTTTTGCCCATTGTTAAGTATTCCAGCTTCCCTTTCGGCAAGTAAGGCGGATAAACTTCCAAGTAGTGTGCACAATTGCTTATTTTGGAATTTTTGGAATCGGTAGTTCCGGATTGAACAAGACATGCCTCAAGTGGTTCGTCAGGATGACTCTCTTCAAAATTTTCTACCACAAGTTCATTAATCAAGTCTATGTTGAAGCATGTATCAGTTGTTGACGGATATTTCATTGCTTCAAACACATCAAATGTAACTTGTTCATCTTGCACCCGTAGTATTAGTTTCCCTTGTTGCACATCTATTAGAGTTCTTCCGTGGCTAAGAACGGTCGACCAAGAAGAAGTGGGATTTCTCGATCTTCCTCCATATCTAAAATGATAAAATCTGCAGGAAAAATAAATTTGTCCACTTTAACAAGAACATCCTCTACTATGCCTCTTGGTCGTTTAATGGACTGGTCTGCCAATTGAAGTGAAACGGTAGTGTCCTTGATCTCTCCTAACCCCAATTGCCTGAAAATAGAAAAAGGCATCAGATTTATGCTAGCACCTAAATAACATAAAGCTTTTCCAAAATAGGAATTTCCAATGGTACAAGGAATAGTAAAACTCCCTGGATCTTTAAGCTTTGGTGGCAACTTATTTTGTAAAATAGCATTGCACTCTTTAATTAACATCACTGTCTCATGCTCTTCTAATTTCTTCTTTTTCAATAGAATCTTCTTCAGGAATTTTGCATAGCTAGGCATTTGTTCCAAAGCATCTGCAAAAGGAATGTTAATATGCAATTTTTTAAAAACATCCAGGAATTTAGAAAATTGCTTATCTAGCTTATTTTTTTGAAGTCTTTGAGGAAAAGGTATAGGAGGAACAAAAGGAGAAATATGAGAAGAAGAAACATGAGGATTTCCCGAGTTTTTCACTGTTTGGCTTGGAACAGGGGACGACGTAGCAGACTTAGGTGTGGGTGTTGCGGTCTCAATGCCTCGGCCTTCTTTTTCAGAATTTTTCTCCTTCTATTGTAAATTAAGCTCATTTCCACTTCTTAAAGTAATGGCCTTTATTTGCTCTTTCGGGTTCTTTTCTGTGGTGCTTGGAAGTGATCCTTGAGACCTTTCAGACATTAATGTTGCCAATTGACCAACTGTCCTTTCAATGCTCCTCATAGTGTTCGCATTGTTCTTTAGGGCAATGTCATGATCTTGAAATTTAGCAACCACTTTGGCCATAAATTGTACCATTGCCTCCTCCATATTCAACTTCTTCTCTTGTTGTTGATTTTGAAAACCCGGTGGGGGACTTGGAAATATTTTGGGAGTTACTCCATGAAAAATTTGGGTGGTTTCGCCATCCTGGATTGTAAGTGTTGGAATAAGGATTGTTTTGGCGTTGGTAATTTGACACAAAGTTTGCTTGCTCTGAACTATTGTTGGCAAATGGATTTCCTACTTGACAGTCTACCCCCATGTGATTTCCTGCACAAAATTCACAAATTGCATTAGTAGGTTGAATGGCACTCACATTGATATTGTCTAATTTCTTAGATAAAGTTGCAACTTGAGCAGATAAAGTAGAAAAAGAATCAATTTCATGAACTCCCTGGATTTTTTTAGATGTCGCTCGATCTGCTGGCCATTGGTAATTGTTGGTTGCCATTTCCTCTACCAACTCATATGCTTCCTCTGGTGATTTCTTCATCAAAGTCCCTCCTGCTGCAGCATCAATTGTTGTACGTGTTGTAGGCTGCAACCCATTGTAAAAGGTTTGCACTTGAATCCAAACAGGAAGTCCATGATGCGGGCACTATCTATGCAATTCTTTATACCTCTTCCAAGCTTCGTATAGTGACTCCATATCAAATTGGACAAAAGTGGTGATATCGTTTCGCCTCTTCACGGTTTTGGCTAGGGGAAATAACTTTGCTAGAAACTTTTTGGCCAAATCATCCCACGTCGTTATGGTTAATGGTGGAAGTGAGTGTAACCATGCCTTTGCTTGTTCCTGAAGAGAGAATGGAAAGAGCCTAAATCTAATAGCATCATCAGAAACTCCGTTATGTTTAAAAGTGTCACATAACTCCATGAAATTAGCTATGTGAGCATTTGGATCATCATTTGGCATGCCGTTGAATTGCACCGCAGCCACCATTTGAAGAATAGCTGGTTTTATCTCAAAGTTATTGGCTTGAATGGCAGGCCGTCTAATGCTAGACGTAGCTCCGGTGACCAAAGGAACAGCATAATCTCCCAAAGTCTTGTTTTCAACTTGATCTCCCATTGTTTCGTTCTCGGTTGTGGAATCCTTCTTCTTCTCCTTGTTCAAACGATGAAAGGTGTGTTCAATTTTAGGGTCGAAAGGTACTAAATCCAAGCTTCGAGAACGTCTCATGCACAAGTCGGGAAACCTGAAAAGATCAATAGAAACACGGGAAAAATAAAATAAAAATAAATATTCAGACTACAATAAAAAAAATTCAAATTAACTTAGAACTAGTTGGTATCAAAAGTAATAGACAGGAAATAGTCTCTGGCAACGGCGCCAAAAACTTGTTGTGAAAATTCGTAAGTGTACGAAATCGTAACAAGTAATATAGTGATAAAGAAAGATGTCGAACCCACGAGGACTACTTACCTATTAACTATTGAAATTGTTCTAGGTCTGAATTATTTGAAATCAATAAAAGTGATGGATTTTGGATTTGAAAAATAAAAACAACTAAAAGTAATTCAACAACTGAAGATTTGACCGAGCACTTAAAACGAATAAGCTTTCATTCAGGAAGAAAAATACTAAGGCATCCGACTCACCTAACCAATCCAATCCCAAATCCTAACCATGCGATCAGTCTATTATAGTCCTATTTGACAGCGAGAAATTCAAACTTTTCTAAGACCCTCTCTCGAGTAGAATTAGAACTACCCAACATACAATATTCCGCGATATGTCTATGCGAATTTTAGGGAATTTGAGCCCATTAAGATTAACAATATTTCTCATATAAGCCGCACAAATCACGTTGGCACATTCTTGTCTTTCGTTCAATTCATGGCATACATCATACGAAGGTAAACTACATGCATCATCTCTCGAATTAGAATGCACAACACATCAATCAAATATTGGCCAGATAATTAAGAGCACTAAACATAATGATGTAAACTCAAAAGGACTGATAAAATTATGAACACATAAAAATAGGATTCGGAATTCTCATGGAGAGGCTACATCGTAGCCTTAGCAATAGATATTAGTTCATAATAGAACCAAAACAACCCATAATATTTCTGCTATTCATAATGAAAATTGTACGAAAAGAAGGTGAAGAGTTTGGAAGGAAACTGTATGTAGATCGAAAATCTGTCGACAAACTCCAATTCGGCCTTTGTCTTCTTCTTTCTTTTCCCAAACTTCTAATTCTTCTCCAATGGTGAAAAACTCCTTTCTCCCAGCTCTGGTCATCCCCCAACTTCTATTCTATCTTCCTTATAAAAACCTCTCTTTGTTTCCCAAAATAGAATTCTCAATTAGGCAGTTTTCGACCTCTGACTTGATCCCCAATTTTCACCATATTATTCTTCGATTTTTGGAACGTCTTTAACACGAAAGTTGTAGGATTCTCTCTTGGCTTTCCGTAGACACAAAGATCGCCCTCATTGGATTTCGCTAGCCAAAGATATGCTCCAATTACGGAAGGCAACTTCAGGAATTCCGAGAAAGGAATCGAGGGTTTCCTATTCTTTTAATGAAGGGAATCTTTGTTCATTCAAAATGGAAGGTTTCCTCCTCAATTCCCATCAAACCTTCAATGTTTTTATTCCTAAACAAAAATAAATAAAATAAATGAAAACTCTAATAAATACGAAAATTAAACACAAACTAACATGAAATTAAGAGTAAAAGTATGCCGAAACTTGCATAGAAATTAAGCACATCAGCACCCGCTCTGCCTCAAGCTGCAAAGCACGAAGTGTGGATATTCAGATTCACGCAAGGAATATAGAATGGAAAGAAGAGAACTAGAGAATACATACCGCGGTTATCTGGGACGCTGTCTCTAAACTAAGGCCTCTGCACTCTGAAATGCACGCAACCATTCCTGAACTATGTCTGCTAGCACCTACAGAGGAGGGTCGCATCATTTATAACAAAGTACAAAAAAGGATATCAAAGGCAATCAAAATACACAATGTTACCTGCTGGACTCCGGTAGGAAGCACATATAACTGATTAGCACATGGGGTAAGCGTCAAACGCTCCTCTTCTCCATTAGCATCATGGAAAGAAATGAAACTGGGAGCCCGTGGCCAAATGAGAGGAGCAACAGTAGCAGTGGTAGCAGGCCAGGCCAGTGAGGCCAAACGAAAGGCCGAATAATCTCCCGCCTGAAGAAAATTTGTAGCTGGATGTCTCTCAAGAGCAAGGAGCAAACTATCTCCCGTCAAAAGGTGAGTCGACCTCATACCAGCTGGAGGAGGGAGAGGAATAAGCTGCAACACCTCCGAGCGTGGAAAATATTGACTTGCCACCTCTCTCCGAGGTATCAAGCTCTTGAAAACGGCCCTTCCAAAAGGAAGTGCTGGTTATCCAAAGCCCGGGTCGAGGTCAACTCCAAAGGAGCGTCGTCAAACAAAGTATTGCATGGATCGAATCACACCTGTAATCAAGGAAACAAAATCAACATAGCAAAATGGAGAAATCACGCAAAGATGAAAAAAGTAGGGTGCATCGTACCTGATCCACTGTCAAGCGGTCCAAAACTCACCTCCAGGCCAGCGGTCCATAGCCGGCGACCGTTTCTTTCGAATTCCCTATAGCTAGCGGGCAGCTCGTAGATTAAACCTTGGCTTCTCATGCCCGGTCAGAGGAGGAAACTGCAACAAGTGCTCAAAAGCCCAAAGCTACAAGCAAATGCAGAGATAAACATGAGTCATAGGAATTAAAGCAAACAAAAGAATGAAGAGAAGTAAAACCCTCACCTCGAGAACACGATGATGCCCACCCAGCGAGAGGCTAACACCCCGGGAGCAAGCACTCAAATGCCCATACAGCGTAGCCAATGCAGGGATCCCCCAATTAAACTCTGCTATGGTGTCCAGATTCACCAAAGCAACCAAAAACTGAACATGCACCGAATTCTCTTTGTTGCAAAACAGAGTCTGACCAAGGAGATAAAAGAGGAAGGCTCGTACCAACTGATGAAGAGATACCTCTGCTAGAATACCTGCCTGATCATACTGTGCTCGGAGCCACGAGTAGGTAACATGACCACTCTCTGAAACATCAGGAGTCTTCCCTAGAAGATAGTCGAAAGCACCCGTACGCTCATGGATCCATGGGTCAAGTGGAAGAGGATCACCACCAAATCTTAGACCTGTTAGTAAAGCAAAATCACCTGGAGTGATCATCATCTCTCCAAACTCCGGGAAGTGAAAAGTGTTCATGGTATCCCACCACCGCTCCACAAGTTCTGTGGTCAAACCAAGTTCCACCTTCGGAAGACGGAAACCAAGTATCAAAGGCTCAAAGCCAGCCAAAGCAATTGCATCCTTGGCACCTTGGGGAAGCCTCTCGTACCATTCAAATACATGCAGACAGCTTCCCCACAAGCGCAACTTCTCGTTTGCCTGATAAATTACGAGAAAGGATTAACACAATAACAAGATCGCCAAAACGGGGGGCAATTCCTAAAACTCGATTTCATTTTTTATATATCATTGTTTCATAAATTCTGATATAAACAATACAATTGAACAGGAGAAATTACCTTCACATTGGTAAAGACGAATTGTCGCTCCAGCTCTCTTTGCAAAACCTCCAACGGAACGTCACTAATAGGAGCGCAATATCGTAACGAACCACCGCGCCCGATTATGTGAACAGGAGAGGCATTCGTCTCAGCATCAAAAGCAGGCAAAACATCACTACCCACATCAAAAGGAGTCTCGAACTCAGTGTTGGGAGGGTTATGTTGCGAAGAACCCCCCTCGACAACTAGTGTGCGTTGACTTGAACGAAGAACACGGGTATTCGAAACCTCGCCAAGAACCGCGGCCTCAACAGCTGGAGCCTTACCCGTATCTCTTGGGGCAGCAGTAGAAGACAAAGGGCAGTCACCAGTAGTGGTGTCGACCGGAGGAGGAGATGATGAAGTCATGACAGCCGAGGAAAAAAAAGGGGTAACGGCCAGAGCTGTGGTGGTCGGAAAAATGACTGTGGTCAAAGGGCATAGTGATTTCGGTCACTCAGATGTAGACACCTCCCGAACGGGGCATCGCCATACAGTTTGATATGGTTTGTTTGCTCGTTTGGTTTCTTGCTTCATAAACCAAGATCATGGATATTCCCATGACTAGGAACATCGCCACATGATAGCGGTTATCATCAAAACAGAGTCGCCACCTAGTTTGTTAAAGCTAGAAAAATAGATAGAGATTCTGGATACGGAAGTCAAAGGTACAGTGAGGGGAAGGTGTTAGGCACCCCTCTCTGGCTAGCCGTGAAGCTAGCCCATAATTGCTCAACATAAGACATATAGATGCTTTGTTTAATTCTAAGCAAGTAGTTTGTTTTCATGCCTTTAAACAGTAAATAAGGTGAGCCGAGACAATAAATGAACATGCGTCAAAAAAGCAGAACAAAACAAGACTGTGAGAGCAGATCGATTACTCGGCCGGTGAATGGATGTCACGGCCGAGTAATCATGCTGATTCAATATACCGGCTGAGGCATCGAAGCCCCGACTGGTGTTCTTCTTCACACCAGACAGAAAAGTTAACAGATGACTAAAACGCTAAGATTAGTAAAATAAGCAGTAAATAGACCAAACCAGAGGCCGTTGGGCCTCACCACCTTGATCCTTCAGGTGCTTGATTGCTTCGGATTCATGGGGATTGACTGATTGATTGCTTCTTGAATGAAACCCTAGGTTTAGGGTTTGAACTCTGGGGTTTGATTGTCGGATTGATGGCTGCCTTCGGGAGGTTAGGGCTTTTGTAGAGAGGGTTTGTGTGAGTATTTCTGCGGAGTTTTGTGGCTTGAGAGGGTGTAGATCTGATGATTTTGTGGTTCTTATTTCGGAGTCTAAAGGCCTCTTTATATAGGCAATTGGATCACTCACTCGGTCCAATCAAATCGCACGATTGCAATTACAATTGCAATGCAATTCGAACTATTCATTGCAATCTCTGAATGTGGCCCGAACGCATCGGAAAGGTATCGTGGTTGGATCAAACAATTGACAGAACATTCGAAAGTCTGGAAAAAGGTCGATCTGGCAGCCGTAGAAAGGAACTGGCGGCCGAGGAATGGATTGAGCGGCTGAAGAGTGGATCGTGCGGTCAAGGTTTTGATCTCTCAGGGAGTTTTTTCTAGCAACAGGTTGCTCGGGTGGAGAATGGTTGTTAAGGCCGTGAGATCGATGTTACGACCGACCGATGGATTTTCCTAGAACACTGTGTTTCTGTTTGAAAGGCTATTTGGCTCTGGATTGGGTCCTCTAAGTGGCTCAAAGTTCTTACCATAAGTCCATGGGTTTCATAAGAAGGCAATCAGCAATCATCGAATCCATTTCATCATCGGGATGGTCCCAAGGTGGGACTTGAAATAATCGTTAGGCCAAATTGGGGTGTCTACAGATGCCCCTCATTGACTGAGCTCAGACGGATCGCGAGACATGTTTGAGTAAAAGTCAAAGCTGTAAAAGCAACTCAATTTGGTCCAACCACTATTCCAAGGGTTTTTGAAAAAAGGTTTTGTTATGGTCGGGCCGGGAGGCTGCTTACGTATTCCACAGGGGAAATTCAGACCAACCGTAGTTCAGAGGCAATAAAGAAAGAAAAAGTTTAGAGGGTTAGAGATAGAAGACGTACCTTTGGGCTTTAAAAGCCGTAGTGTGACGTACCTAGACTGAGCCAGGATTTTGGCGGAGAGTAGTTGAAGGAGCGCGGGGCTACCTGGGATGCTTTTGTAGAGAGCGTCCTTAGTATTTAGGGGTAGATCAATACACGGCGGATGTATTTGCTTTTCTTGATCATCCTGACTTTAACTGAGAGAAGCTCGGTAGAATAGCCTATCCTTGCGAATGAGCTGGAAGGAATTGATGTAATTGGGGTGGAATCCAAGCCATCTGTTGGGGATGAATTGGACGCCAGTTTTGAGATAAGGTGGAACTCAAGCCATCTTCCGGAGACGAGTTGGATGCCGTTTCTTGAGATACGGGAGGCACAGGGCCAGTAACTGGAGCACGGAGCATTGGAGTGAAGGAACCGAGGTGCGGAGCCGATTTAAGGCATAGAGCTTTTGATGAAACCAAAGCGCGGAGCTGGTGTTGATAATAAGGCGAGAGCCCGAGGTGATAGAACCGAAGCGCGAAGCTGGTTGTATTTTGATGGTCTGTGCACGGAGCTTTCTCATCATAAATTTTGGCGCAGAGCCAAAGGATCGAGGTTCTGGACCGATCAATAAAAAACCGAGGCGCGGAGCCAGTTGATTATAGGGTTGACCTGTGAATGAGAGATAGATGCAAAACATAGCATGTGTGTATGATAAGGTTTGTTAGATATATGATAATGCATACTCGATATGATAATGGTGATGAAATTGATGCAAATGTGCACGGGCCCGTGCGTGTGTGTTTGATATAAGCTTAGAGCTTCTTTCAAGTTCTGGACTTGAGCATTTAGAGCGTAGAGCTCGAGCATTCAGACGGCAGAATCTGAGCATTCAAAGTACAGGCTTTGAGCATCCAGTACGCAGTGGTTGGGCATCCAAGCATAGAGCTTGAGCATTCAAGTGTAGAAGTTGAGCATCCAGTACACAGTGGTTGGGCATTCGAAAAGCTTCGAGCATTCAAAATGTTGGATTTTGAGCATTCAAGCATAGAGCCTGAGAATCAATGATATCTTGATTGGGGTGGCGCAGAGCCTGCTGAAGATTGTTGTTTACGGCGTAGAGCAAGTTGAGATAGTAGGTGAGAAGCTTGTTATGGGCTTGGTGCCGTTGAATTGATAGGTAAGGGCGCGGAGCTACTGAGTAGTGGGTGTTGAGTCTACTGATAATGGATACGGACTTGGAGCCGCTGAGATGGCAAGCGTAGAGCTTGACTACTATAGGTAGGTATGGAGCAAGAGTTTGAATCTGAGAGTCTTTAGAGTAGTCGTGAGCCTGTTGTTTATAGAGAGAGGATTTCTTCATGCTCGGGCATGCCCCTAAGGCTAATTTTGATTGCTTGAGGATGCCCCCAAGGCTAATTTAATCCCTAGTTTTGTTGGTCATCGACCCAAAACTCCATAATGACTTGAGTTAGTGTATTTGAGCAGGATCTGATGCTATTGAGAAGAAGGGATTGGGGGGCCTGGAGATCGATCTCTCGGCCGAGTAATGGATTTGGTGGCCGAGGTATCAATGTTTCGGCCGTGAGAAAGCCAAAGGTCAGAAAACCGATTTAAGTTATGGGCAATCGATCTCACGGTTTATTTCACACATCATTTCTTTCCTCCTCTCTCTCTCCCGGGCGATCTCCTCTGTCCTCTTTTTTCTGGTCACTGCCGTCCTCCCGCCGCCGTCGTTTTTCTGACCACCACTGTTCTGGCCGCCATTTTCCTTGGCTGTCATGGCTTCCTCATCGCTTCCACCTTCGGTTGATACCACCACCGGTGCGCCTTCATCTTCCACCGTCGTTCCGAGGGATACGGGCAAGGCATCGGCCGTCGAGGCCACGGTTCTGGGCGGAGTCTCGAGCACCCGTGTGCTTCGCTCTAGTCGGCGTACGCCGACTGTTGGAGGGGGTTCTTCGTAGCCGAATCCCCCCAATGCCGAGTTTAAGACGGCTTCTGATGTGGGCGGCGATGCTTTGCTGCCGTTTGATACTGCCATGTATGCCCTTTTGGTTCATATTATCGGGGGTGGTGGTTCACTACGATACTGTCCTCCCCTCAGTGATATTTCTCCTAAGGTTTTGTGCAGGAAGCCGGAGCAGCACTTCGGTTCCACCAATCGGAAGGTAAATTTTTCCTGCAAATATTTTTGTTTGCATTAGAATTTTCGTAGCTATAATTGATTTTCGAAATTGAGAATAAGTTCTTAACAATTGCCCCCTGTTTAGGCGTTGTTTGTTATTTGTATTGATTTCTTCTCAAATCTTGCAGGCAAATGAGAAATTACTCGTGTGGGGAAGCGGTCCACAGGTGTTTGAGTGGTATGAGAGACTTCCTCAGGGGGCCAAGGATGCAGCTGCTTTGGTTGGTTTTAAGCAGTTGATACTGGGCTTCCATCTTCCGAAAGCGGAGCTAGGCTTGACCACAGCACTTGTGGAGAGGTGGTGGGATACCACCAACACCTTTCACCTTCCTGAGGCTGGAGAGATGACCATCACACCTGGTGATTTTGCTTTGCTTGCGGGTTTGAGGGTTGGCGGTGACCTTCTTTCGATTGACCCGCGGATTTCTGAGCGGAAAGGTGCTTTCGAGTATCTTTTGGGGAAGACTCCTACCGTATCAGAGAGCGGTCATATCACCTATTCCTAGCTTCGGGAGTAGTTTGATCATGCGGGGATTCTGACAGAGGTATCTCTTTCTCAGCTGGTACGAGCTTTCCTTATTTACCTCCTTGGACAGACCTTATTCTGCAACAAGGAGAACTCAGTGCACGTCCAGTTCTTGGCTGCTTTGGTAGACTTGGAGACCATAGCAGAGTTTGGCTGGGGGACCCCTGCTTTGGCCACACTGTATGGTCATTTGCGTGCTTGCTCGCGCGGCGTTAGCCTATCACTGGGTGGGCATCACCGTGTTCTTGAGGTATGTGTTTAGTATTCTCGGTTATTCCTTTATCTGTTTTGGTTTTTGGTACTTCATGTTCATCTTTATCTTTGCTTGCAGCTCTGGGCTTTTGAGCATCTGCTACAGTTTCCTCCTCCCACTGAGCATAGAGAACCTAGGTTTGTTCCACGGGTGGCCCGTTGGTTAAAGGGAATCCAAAAGAAGAGGTTGCCTGCCATGGACCTGCTGGCTTGGAGGCGAGTTTTGGATCGTCTGACAGTGGATCAGGTATGTTGTACCTACTTTTTGATTTCCATGTGATTCCTCCATTTCTATTATCTTCAATGTTATCTGTTCTTGTTGCAGGTGCGCTTTGATCCGTGGGGGACTTTACTTGATGATGCTCCTTTGGAGTTGACTTCCGCTCGGGCTTTGGAAAGCCATCACTTCCTCTTGGAGGGGCCTTTCTCGAGAGCTTGGTATCTTGGTGAGAGAGTAGCGAGCCAGTACTTCCCACGCTCCGAGGCGTTGCGGCTTGTTCCTCTTCCTCCTCCAGCCAGTATGAGGTCTACTCATCTTTTGACAGGAGAAGGCCTGCTTCTTGCTCTTGAGAGACAGTTAGCTGTAGATTTTCTTCAGGCAGGAGATTATTCAGCCTTCCGTTTGGCTTTGTTGGCCCAGCTTGCCACTGCTGCTCCCGCTGCTGCCATTCCTGTTTGGCCACGGGCTCCTAGTTTCGTTTCTTTCCACAATGCCAACGGGGAAGAAGAGCGTTTGACGCTGACCCCATGCGCTACTCAACTTTACGTGCTTCCTGTCGGGGATTCGCAGGTAACCATTGTGGGCTTTTACTTTGGTCTTTATAGCTTCCATGTTTTGCTATATATATATGATTATTTCTTCCACAGGTACCTGCTGACATTGTTCAGGAGTGGCTGCGTGCGTTTCAGAGCGCAGAGGCCTTGGTTCGACGGTAGCGGAGCCGGATAGTTGCTGTATGTATCCTTTGATTTCTTCCATTTCCATCCCATATTCTGTATGAACTTGAACGTTCGCATTTTGTTCGTTGCAGCTTGAAGCAGAGCGGATGCCGACGGTGTCAGTTACCCAGAGTGCTGGAGTCAGTGAGGGTGGGAGCGCTAGGGCTGGTGATGGAGGTGCTAGAGTTGGTGATGGAGATGCGGGTGATGGGGATGCTGGAGCTGGTGCCGGAGCTGGAGATGCTGATGAAGGACCGAGGATTAGCATTCAGGTTCCTGAGCGATTTCATCCTTCTTCCTCGCGTCACGCGCCCAAGAGGGGGCGTGGGCAGTAGTTTTTCTTTTTCTTTGTTCCTGTATTTGTTAGTCCCAAGACAGACAATGATATTGTATTTTTTATTTATGAAGCAACTTTAGTAGCACATTTTGGCAAGTATTGCATTTTATCCTGAGATATTCCAAATTTGCATGCTATGGTTTGAAAGCTTTAACTGCTACGATTGTTGAAACATGGGCTAGGGAATGGATTACTCGGCCGAGGATTTTATTCTTCGGCCACTACTTCTTAATTCCTAAAGAAGTTGGACTTTTGCTTTTAGCCAAGTGACCTTTCTTCCCTCTTTTGCTTGAACCAAATTCATGTCTTTGATTTGCTTTTGCTACTTCCACAATCTCTTTGCCATGTTATGGGATTTTTGGGATATCTTGTCCCTTATGTTGATGACTTTTGAGCCAGAGAGGACGAGCAATGATTCCTGTGACTTTTTGTTTTTGCCGATCCCTTGGAAAATGACTAACTCATCTTTTGTGAGCTCAATACGCAAAGTTAGCTATACCCATGATTGAGTACAAACCTATTGATATTTTTCCTTCTTTCCAAATGTTTAGGCCACATCTCAATGTGAGATTGCCTACGTATCCCAATCAGGGAATCAGGCCATGAACGTAGTTCCAAAATTTACTACCTTTGAGGCTGGGTTTCCACTCTTGGTTTTTCTCCTCACATGCTCCAAGTTTTACCTAGGTTACCTAATGGAGGTTGAGTCCCTAGCGAGCTTTTAAATGCCCTAGGCTGCGATTTCGTGTTTTCTTGCCCTAGCAGGCTTTGCTCTTACTTTTGCTTGAGCTACTTGGTCACCCAACGAGCATATTCTCTCAAGAAGTTTTGCTGCATCTTTGGAGGGATATTTTCTTGCTTTGGAAAGGAATTTGGTGGAGATATTTTTCTAAATCTCCCTTTTTTATTTGTACCCTCGTAATGGGTAAGCTAACTCTAAGTGTTCTCACGGAGATAGCGTCATCTTCCTAAGTTTTGACAAAAACCTAGTTTTAAGTAATCAGAGTTCGTCCCTTCTTTCCCTTTTGTTAGTAGCATAAAGAATTTGATTCTTACAATTCCCCTTTCCTTGGCAAAGAGATCGCAGTGTGTAGTTATTGCATTTCGAAGAATGAGTTGTTCATTAAGCATAAAATAGAAAGATAAAATAAGAGTTTAGTTATAGAAGATGCCTAAACAGGGGCCCAAAACATGTCCTAGCTTAGTTTAGGAAGTAAAAGTAATGTTTTTGCCATGCCATGCAATTAATGCAGCATCTCGAGAGTTGCTTCTTTGCCTTTCACAGTTTTATACTCTTCTTCACCTTCTTCGTTGCCAAACAGGATCTTTAGGTCAAACTCAGCCAGCACCTCAATCCAATCTTTGGGAGTAACAGGACGAGGGTTTGTTGGCTCTTCTTCCATATCATTGTCAGTCCATTCTTGATCAAAGAAGATTTGCATTCCAGGATACCTTTGTTTGCTAGTTTCATCTTCCCATGTTTCTGCGAAACCACAAAATGGGAAGTCTTCTCCTTCTCTTATAAACCAGCCGTTGAGTGTTTTTGGGACCATGAGTTTCTCTTCTTTGATCCTGCTTCCCCTTGCCTTAGCTTTTTCCATGCTTTTCTTCTTCTCTATCTCGGCTTTTGTCGGGGTGTAGCCAAGACCAAAGGCGTATTGATTATGCGGAGGATCAATCATTTGTGGGATGCCTTGTGATCTTTTGCCTAAACCCAACCCAGGACAATAGTTATGCTTCTTCATCATTCGTATGGTAGGGGCGCGTATGTAGAAGCTTCTTTCGGCCATCAGAGCTAGCACAGCAGTCGCTTCTTCAAGGCTGAATCTAGTAAGGAAAGTTTCTTCGGTTCCTACCTCTTGCATAGGTGTGTCGGCATGGGTTTGGATTGATGAATCCCCTAGGATGGTGATGACCTTTCCATCTGCTGCAAACTTGACCTTTTGATGCAAAGTGGAAGGTACTGCCCCAGTGTCATGTAGCCATGGTCTTCCTAGCAAAAGGTTGAAGGTGGCTGGTATATCCATTATGTGGAATTCCACATTTCTCTTAATCTTCTCCACTTCTAGCGGTAGGGTAACACACCCAACCACTCTCCTCTTTGAAATATCATATCCCCTTACACCTTGGCTGGAAGGGCGTATATCAGTAGTATTAACTCCTAGCTTGTCGAGAGTCCTTTAAGGGCATACATTCAGAGCGGAGCCATTATCCACCAAGACTAATGGGATCCATTTAGTGAGGCACTTGAGAGAAATATAGAGAGGCTTGTTGTGTGCAAGGCCTTCAGGAGGTAGGTCCTTGTCAGTGAAGGCTATTGTTGGCTTCAGGGCTTTGGACGCTGTTATGAAGCTTACCAAATTTTCAGGGGTGATATCGATGGGAACTTTAGCTTTCCCCAGGGTTTTGAAGAAGGAATTGCGATGTTCGTAGGAAGACATAAGCAATCCCCAGATAGAGATGTCGGCTTGGATTTTCTTCAATTGTCTTAGCACTCTATCTTCCTCAGGTTCGATACTTTGATTGTCCTCTTCTTCTTCTTCCATTACTCGTGTTGAGGTTGAGCCCTCTCCACTTAGTTTGGGCGGTTTGTATACCCTTCCACTTCTGGTGAGATGACCTATCTCCTCTTCTTGAATGCCCCAAGGATCAGCAGGTTCGATCCTCCCAACTTCCTAATCACTTGGCAGAGCTTGGTCCATTTCTAACCACCAATCTCCATCGTCAATTGCATAGATACAAGGATAATCATCTTTGGGAAAGATGGGGGATGGTTTGGTTTGGGTGATGTACTGGGAGGATTATATGTGGAGTTATTGGAGAGGTTTATAAGATTGATGCTTTGAGGCTGTGGTTCAGCATTGTGAGTAGGGAGTGGATTGGTTTGTATATTGGGTTTGGGTGGCTTTATGGTTTGATAGTCGATGAGATCTTGGATGTCATGACGAAGACGCATACAGCGGTCTGTCTCATATCCAGGGTGCTGGTGGTAAGTGCATTGTTTATTAGCGTCATAGCTTGGACCATAAGGTGGCTGAGGAGGTGGGTTATTCAGGGGCTTGAGATGCCCTTGGCGGCTTAGAATGGCTAAGGCTTGGGAGAGAGTCATATAGAGAGGGCTTAAATTGCGGCGCGGCCGGTTTGAGCTTCGGGATGAGCTAGCTTGGAAAGGGTCTTGTGGTGAGGCTGAGTTAAGGGTGTTGACAAAGGCATGAGATGTGCGAGTTGAAAAGGTTTTCTTGGGTGGAGGAGTTTCTTCTTTCCCAATGAGTCCCAGTTTGAGCCCTTCTTCAATCTGCAGCCCAGTAGCATGCAAGCGCTTGAAATCAGTGATAGCCTGTGTGTAGATATGTTTGAGATACTTGGATTGCAGATTTTTAACAACTATCCTCACTTGATCTTCCTCAGAGGGGCGATTCTTCTTCTTGGCAGCCTTTTCCCTCCACCTAGCCACAAAAGTGGCAAAGTCTTCATTGGACTCTTGCTTGGTCATTTCCAAATCTCGAGTGGTTAGCTCAACTTGGACGTTGTATGCATATTGCTTGATGTAAGCGTTGGCGATCTCAGACCAAGTGTGGTAGTGTTCAAACTCCAAGGTAAGGAACCAGTCGAGAGCACTCCCAGTGAGAGTTCTTTGAAACAGCTGAGTGATGAGCTCATCATTCAGGCCCATTGGCTTCAGGGTGTTGATGACATGACGGACATGGCTGGTGGGGTTGCCAATTCCATTGAACTTCTCGATGTCTGGCATTTTGAACTTTTCGGGCAGTTGAGCGTCCGGAAAGAGGCAGAGTCCTTCAAAATCCAGGATTTGATCTCCTTGTGAACGGGCCAAAGCATGCTTAATTTCCTTAACCTGCTTGGTTAATTCTGAATTTCCTACCAATACCACTTCACGGGGGTTTTCTGCTTCTTCCTCATCTTTCTTGTCTTCAGCATCCCTTGCTGCTTTTTCGGCCACCAAATAGGCAATTTGGGCTTGGAGCTCGGCGATAGTAGTGTCATTGTTTGCCATCCTTGGGACAGAAGCAGGGGAGTTGCTTGGTGAAGCTTGGGATCGAGTAGATGATTGGATTTGCTGAGAAGATAACCGTGAAGTCCCAGGAAGTGACTAGGACCGTTGCGGTGAAGGTGTTTTGATAGATGGCGATGACAGACGAGATGGCTGTAAAGACCTCTGTTTGATAGAGCTTCGGGTGTTGTAAGAGTATAAAACTGGCTGAAGTTGCTTCTTTGATCTACCTATCGTGCCTGCTTTAAAAGTAAAAATACCTGCGAGTCAGTACTTGGCTGTATAGGGTTAGGATTTGGGCTGAAAATCCCAACCCTTCTGCACAGAAAGAGATTGTTACAACAATGAATGATACAAGGTGTGAGGAAGAACTTAGAAAAATGCAGGAAATTTCCTTAACCTGCAGGTTCCTGTCTTAGTTTGATAGGTCCTATGGCTTTCTAACACATGTAAGGTTTAGGTAGTCTCAGGGTGCTCCGTTGTCAAAGGGCACCAGTCCTTTCACCAGCCCATCATAGGCGGCGATTGGGTGATTTCCTTTTTGATATACCAATAGGTACAAGTGACTGTGGAGTTTGCTGGAACCCCTAACATAGCCCATGTCATGCCGGGATATTAGGTGAACTCAACGAGGCTTGCCTGCTCGATGCATATGATAAATGAATTAAATAAGGCATGTATTAGTCTTATGTTGAACTTTTTGGTTATGGCTCTCATGTCCCCAGTAGAGTCGCCGGAAAACTGTAGACACATCCCGAACGGGGCATCGCCATACAATTTGATATCGTTTGTTTGCTCGTTTGGTTTCTTGCTTCATAAACCAAGATCATGGATATTCCCATGACTAGGAACATCGCCACATGATAGCGGTTATCATCAAAACAGAGTCGCCACCTAGTTTGTTAAAGCTAGGAAAACAGATAGAGATTCTGGATACGGAAATCAAAGGTACAGTGAGGGGAAGGTGTTAGGCACTCCTCTCTGCCTAGCCGTGAAGCTAGCCCATAATTGCTCAACATAAGACATATAGATTCTTTATTTAATTCTAAGCAAGTAGTTTGTTTTCATGCCTTTAAACAGTAAATAAGGTGAGCCGAGACAATAAATGAACATGCGTCAGAAAAGCAGAACAAAATAAGACTGTGCCAGCAGATCGATTATGTAACAACCCTGATTTTTACTAAATAAAAATCTTGTTGTTAGTGCTTGAAAATCTTAATTAAGGTTTTAATCGACTTCTAACCGCTAGATTTTTCCGTCGTTCCTAGAGTTAAGTCTTAAACCTTCCATCTTGATTGGAAATCCTATCTAGCAACCCTAGCTAACTTTTAACCAACTCGTTCACCTATCGACCATAACCTAATCGTCATTTGTTTCCTAAACCTCGGTGAACCTCGTGAACCCTGGCCGTGAACCTTTTGAAACCCTTGAGCTTCGTAAACCTAGAATGAACCTTTTAGATCTTTCGAACCTTTGAGCTATTAACCGTTGGGCGATAACGTTAGGGTTATCTTTACCCATTGGATAATAGGAGAACCTCAGTTAATCCATCTAAGTACGAGATTAGATTAGTTTAGTACTTAAGTATGGTATTTAATCAAGTATTAGACTTTTTGGTATTATCCATTGCTTAACAACCGTTAGGAGATTCTTTACCCATTGGACGATAGATTAGAATCCTAGCCATCTTTACCCATTGGTTATTACCCGTTAGGGAAACTATTATCCATTGGATAATAGCTTTACTTGCCAATCAAGTACTAGGTGTATTAAAATACTAGATTTGCCATGTGTGTTTTTGATTAAAATAGGATTAGTACCATAGGTTAATATTTTAGTACTTAGTACTTTGAAAGACTTGTATTAGTTAATTAGATATAGGATTTGGTCATATCTAGCCTAGATTGTGAAGTACATGGCTTGTATATATTATATGTGTATATATATATATATATTATATTGTATATAGCATGTGTGTATTACAATATTTTAATAAGAAAATCTAATTTTGGTTTAAAATACAAGATTTTAAAGGACCCAAAGTACTTATATATATACTAATATATATGTATTCTTCCATGAGAGTACAAGTGGGAGAGAGAGAGAGAGAATGCCGAGAGAGAGAGAGAGAGGGAGAGAGAGAGAGAGAATGCCGAGAGAGAGAAAGAGAATCCGAGAGAGAGAGGGAGAGAGAGAGAGAATGAGAAGGAAAGAGAGAGAGGGATCGTACCTAGATCTTCCTTGTGCTTTCATTGACCCTTGCTTGATCTCTTTGTGATTCTTTTGTACCTTTGGAAGCTCAAAATCTTGTCAAATCTCTTACAAACCAAAATCCTTACTCTTCCAATCACCAACCCTTTGTCCTTCCATATCTTGTTATATATATAAATATATATCTATATATATATATATATATATATATGTACATGTAGTACATTGTACCAAGGAGAGAGAGAGGGAGAGAGAGAGAGAGAGAGAGATTTGGAGAGAGAGGCCGAGAGAGGGATTGGGAGAGAGAGAGAGATCAGATGGAGAGAGGGAGAGAGAGAGTGATGTGTGTACTTACCTCTTGGCCATTTTTGTATCAAATCCTAGTACTACTAAATCTAGGGTTTTTCTTACTCTTTCAAATCCAAGGACAATCAAATCTAGTCCTTCTTTGTACAAACCCTAGTTCTTTACTTGATCAAATCTTCCTTCCTTGATTAGTCTTCCAAAATCCAATCCAAAGGACACATCATAGCCATGCAAGCCTAAGTTTTAGGTTGTTTCTTCCAAGCAAACAAGATTTGCTTGAATAAGAAATGAGATATAGGAGAGAGAGAGAGAGGCCGGCTAGGGAGAGAGAGAGAGGGTGCCTTGCCTATAAATACCAAGCTCTTGGTGCTTTGAACTCACACCTTCACCTCATTCTCCAACTTCTCTCTAGAAAAAGTTTAGTGTTCTTGCTTGTTCTTGCTTACTTTCTTTCTAGTTTTCAAGAGACTTTCCATCGCCGCCACTAAACCACCACTCGACCACCACCTCGATCCAAAAGTAGTAGTAGTTATAGTTAGGATCTAGTTTCGAGAGAAACCAATCTCTTTCGAAGCTATCGGAAACTTACCGTAAGCCATTATGCCGTTCGATCGCAGACTTTCTTTCCGTCGTACCTTTTGTAGCCTACTACCGCCAAGAAAAACGGTAGAGTTCTTCGAACCTACTTACTCTAAGTATAATTGTTTGTATGTTTGAATTGAGTATAGATTCCCCAATACCTTCTAGTCCTAAGTATATGTAGTATACTTTACTAGTTGATCGCATGATTTCGAAGTATAGCAAGCTATGTATTAGTATGATTGCTTTACGTAGTTTACTTTGATCTTATGAGTGCTTGAAGGCATGAGAATGATTGATTACATGACTTTATGAACTCGTCAATAAACATGTGTTGTTTTGAACTTCCAAAGAAAGGATAAACGTTTTCATTTTAAAGATAAAGTGTTGTTTTAAACGAAGTATTCGTATTTTGACCTTTTTCAAAGATTGTAAACGTGATAGCATATTGCTTGCTTTACTTGTGGTTAAATAGAGTTGGATGATCTTGCTAGTTTAGTTTCAAGATTTTGATGAATGTGTTGTACTTGTTGCGAAGTCCCGCAGCGGAGTCAATGCATGATACGAGACACATGAAATTGGAAAGTAGAGACATGACACGTAAGATGTGGTTGATATGGATAAAAATACTTTTGAAACTACATAATGGCCGGACTTGGTAGCCTTATGTTGGTGTGCGTTGCCAATGGAGCCGGACTTGGTAGCTTCATTGGAGGTGTGTGACTTGGTTATCCGCGGAGAGGAGCCAAGGATGTGACACAATGTGCCGGACTAGCTTATTGGTTGTGTGTGTTCACAATGTGCCAGACTTGGTTGCCATTGTGGCCAATGAGCCGGACTTGGTAGCTCATTGGTGTGTGCGTGTGTGTTTTTGGAAATGATGTTAAAAGATGAGACACAAAACGATGAGTCGCGTAGGAGAAACACACGGAACATGACACCAACGCTCGTTAGTGAATGCGCATGTGTAATTGCTATGTGTTCTTGTTTAAGCATGTCAAGTTTGAAAACCCGTATCTATACTATCTTTGACATGTATGTTAAGAGTTAGTGGGTTTTGGGTTACTCTATTGAGCTTTCAAGCTCACAGTGTTGATTTATGTAACCCTGACATATTATACTGGTGGCGACGCTGGTATAATGTGTCAGACTTATTAGATGAGCAAGGAGAGCTGTATACCTTGGAGGCCTTTGGAGCTGAAGAGCTTGCTAGGATGGAAGAAGAGAAGGAGCTGTAGATAACCTTAGATGTCCATTCCTTTTGTGTAATATACGAACCTTTTGGGAGCTTATGATGTAATAAAGAGCTAGACTCGACCTTGTTTATCTAATAAATGTTTAACTTAACGGATTCGATTTTGGGGGTGTTACAGATTACTCGGCCGGTGAATGGATGTCACGGTCGATTAATCATGCTGATTCAATATACCGGCCGAGGCATCGAAGCCCCGACTGGTATTCTTCCTCACACTAGACAGAAAAGTTAACAGATGACTAAAACGCTAAGATTAGTTAAATAAGCAGTAAATAGACCAAACCAGAGGCCGTTGGGCCTCACCACCTTGATCCCTCAGGTGCTTGATTGCTTCGGATCGATGGGGATTGACTGATTGATTGCTTCTTGAATGAAACCCTAGGTTTAGGGTTTGAACTCCGGGGTTTGATCGTCGGATTGATGGCTGCCTTTGGGAGGATAGGGCTTTTGTAGAGAGGGTTTGTGTGAGTATTTCTGCAGAGTTTCGGAGTCCAAAGGCCTCTTTATATAGGCTATTGGATGACTCACTCGGTCCAATCAAATCATACGATTGCAATTGCAATGCAATTCGAACTCTTCATTGCAATCTCTGAACGTGTCCCGAACGCATTGGAAAGGTATCGTGGTTGGATCAAACAACTGACAGAACATTCGAGAGTCCGGAAAAAGGTCGATCTGGCGGCCGTAGAAAGGAACTGGCGGCCGAGGAATGGATTGAGCGGCCGAAGAATGGATCTTGCGGCCGAGGTTTTGATCTCTCAGGGAGATTTTTCTAGCAACAGGTTGCTCGGGTGGAGAATGGTTGTTAAGGCCGTGAGATCGATGTTACGGCCGACCGATTGATTTTCCTAGAACACTATGTTTCTGTCTGAAAGGCTATTTGGCTCTGGATTGAGTCCTCTAAGTGGCTCAAAGTTCTTACCATAAGTCCATGGTTTCACAAGAAGGCAATCAGCAATCATCGAATCCATTTCATCATCGGGATGGTCCCAAGGTGGGACTTGAAATAATCATTAGGGCAAATTGGGGTGTCTACATCAGACGAGAGAGAGGGAGGGGAAGTAGAGCAGGAATCAAAAGTGATAGCCCGTGAAATCGATTAAAACTAACTTAAATCGATTTCCCTGACTTTTGGCTTTCTCACGGCTGAAACATCGATCCCTCGACCGATATATCAATTCTTCAGCCGAGAAATCGATATCCTGGCCTCCTAATCAGTTTCCCACAGCAACACCAAATCTCGCTCAGTGCACCAAATCAAGCCATTATGAAACCCTCGGTCCATGACCAATAAGGACAATGATCAAAACTAGCCTTGGGGGCATTCCTGAGCAGAATGCAACTAGACTTGAGGGTACGCTCAAGCATGAAAAACCTCTCTCTCCATATCAATGAGTTCACTTAGCAGTTCTACGGCTCGATTACTCAGTAGTCCCATCTCAACAGCTCTAAGCTTATCATCTCAGCAGGGCCCACTCAACGGCTCAAAGCCCATATTCTCCACCTCAGTGGCTCCAAGCCCATAATCACCCAATAGCCTCATACTCAGCAACCCTAGACAGCTCCATTACTATCAATAGCTTAACAGCTCTAAGCTCACCTCCACCCAGCAAATATTTAGCTCAGCGGCTCTACGCCCATGAAAACATCAACTTTGCGGCCCTACACTCGCTAAGCAGCCAAAGGCTCACTATCTCAACAGCACCATTACTTCAAGCAACTCAGCAACTCCATCATCACCATCAGTAGCTCTGAAGCAACCCTGCACGCCCAATCCACCTTTGACGGTTCTACACCCAAATCACTGAGTAGGCTCTATGCCCATACTAATCATTCCACCATCTCAACAACCTCAAGCTTAAAAGCTTTGCTTGTCCTGCAACTTTGCACTCGTTGCTACCAGGTTCACAGTAGCCCTATGCTCACTACTACTCAAGCAAACTAACCAAGCTACCCAGCAGCTCTAGGCTCGCCACTCCAATAACTTCGTATTCACCATTAAGCTCAGTGCCCCATAATCACCGCACTCTACGCTCGTTAACTTAACGGCTTTATGCTCGCTATCTCAGCAGCTCTACGCCCATATCCACTATTTCAACGGCTCAACGCCCGTATTCCCCCTTTTAGTAGCACTATGCCCGCATCTATCATTCAATGGCTCTATGCCCATCTCGATGGCCCCACGCCCGTTCAACGAGCCTGTTAACTCAGTGGCTCTAAGCTCACTATCTCAGCGGCTCTAAGCCCACTATCTCAAACAGCTCTACGCCGTAAACAATCCTCAGCAGGCTCTACGCCGCCCCAATCAACAAGATATCATCTGTTCTCAAGCTCTATGCTTGAATGCTTAAAATTCAACATTTTGAATGCTCGAAGCTCTTCAAATGCCCAACCACTGTGTACTGGATGCTTAAGTTCTACACTTGAATGCTCAAGCTCTATGCTTGGATACCCAACCACTGCGTACTGGAGGCTCAAAGTCGGTACTTTGAATGCTCGGATTTAACCATCCGAATGCTCGAGCTCTACGCTCTGAATGCTCCAATCTAGAACTTGAAAGAAGCTCTACGCTTAAATCAAACGCACACGCACGGGCCCATGCACATCACATCATCACTATCACATCGAGTCTGCATCAATTACATCACCATCATCATGTCTATTCACATCTAACCACCATCATCATCATATACACACTTTGCATCTCTATCTCTTGTGAAATAGGTCAATCCTGTAATTAACCAGCTATATGCCTCGGTTTTATTGATCGGTCCAGCGCCTCGATCTGTTGGCACTACGCCAAAAATTATGATGAGAAGCTCTGTGCATAGACCATCAGAATACAACCGGTTCTACACCTCGGTTCAAAACACTTCAAGCTCGAAGCTCCTTAGGCTCTTGCCTCATGACTGCAACCGACTCCGCGCCTCGGTTCTTTCATCTCAATGCTCTGTGCTCTAGTTACTGGCTTTGCGCCTCCCCATATCTCAAAATCGGCGTCCAACTCGTCTTCAGAAGATGGTTGGGATTCCACCCCAATTACATCAATTCCTTCTAGCTCATTTGCAAGGATAGGCTACTCTATCGAGCTTCTCCTCAGTCAAAGTCAGGATGGTCAAGAAAAGCAAATGACTCACCCACTGTGTATTAATCTACCTTAAAAAAATTAAGGACGCTCTCCTCCAAAATTCCCCCAGTAGCCCCGCGCTCTCTCAACTATTCTTCGCCAAAATCCTTGTTTACCCTAGTTACGTCGCACTATGGCTTTTTAAAGCCCGAAGGTACGTCTTCTGTTTCTAACCCTCTAAACTTTTTCTTTTTTATTGCCCTCCTGAACTACAGTTGGTCTGAATTTCCCCTGTGGAATACGTAGGCAGCCTCCCGACCCGACCATAATAAAACCTTTTTCGAAATCCCCTTGGAATAGTGGTTGGACCAAATTAAGTTACTTTTACAACTTTGACTCTTAATTAAACATGTCTCGTAATCCGTCTAAGTTCAGTCCAAGAGGGGCATCTGTAGACACCCCAATTTGGCCTAACGATTACTTCCAGTCCCACCTTGGGGACCATCCCGATGATGAAATGGATACAATGATTGCTGATTGACTTCTTGTGAACCTTAGCACTTTCGATAAGAACTTTTAGCCACTTAGAGGATCCAATCTAGAGCCAAATAGCCTTTCAGACAAAAACACAACATCTTAGGAGAATCCATCTGTCGGCCATGACATAGATCACACAGCCTCAACATCAATTCTTCACCCGTGAAGCCAGTTGCTTGAAAATCTCCCTGAGAGATCGATTAGCCGGCCGCCGGGTCAATCCCTCGGCCGCAATATCAATTACTCGGCCGTCACATCCTTTGATCATCCGCCAGATTGCTTATTTTTCAGATTTTGGAACGTTCTGTCGATCGTATGATCCAACCATGATACCTCCCGATGCGTTTGGGTTAGATTCAGGGATTGCCATGGAGAGTTTGTATCACTCTACAGCTTCAATTCCCCACCGGGCGTTTTGATTGGATGAGTTGTGTCATCCCTAGTGCCTATATAAAGGCCTTTGGCCCCGAAATTAAGAAGAGAACACACCCCTATCAGCCACGAAATTCTGCAGCAATACATTCTTAAAACCTCTAACCTTCGGAAGGCAGCCACTAATTCGACGATTAAACCCCGAAGTTCAAACCCTAACCCAAGTGTTTTTGAGAAACAATCAGTCAATCACCCTTAATCCGAAGCAATCAAGCAACTGAGGGATCAAGGTGGTGAGGCCCAAGGGCCTTTGGTTCAATATAATTCCTGTTTTCATGCATAATCGTAGCTTTTAATTGTCTGTTAGTCGTATTGGGTCTTTGATCTATCGGCCGGTACATCAAACCAGGAATATCTCTCGGTCGTGACATTCATTCACCGGCCGTGAGATCTATCTCATTGGGACATGTTTATTTATCGCTTTTCTGATGCATGTTTACTTATCGTCTCGGCACACCTTATTAACTCTTTAAACGCTTAATTATTCTGTTTATGTACTGGAATTACATAGAGCATGTTCTAATCTTATGGCGAGCAACTATGGGCCAGTCTCACGACTGGGTAGAGAGGGGTGCCTAACACCTTCCCCTCATTGTACCTTTGGCTCCCGTGCCCAGAATCGCTATCTATTTTTTCCTAGTTTTCTTAAACTAAGTGGCGACTCTGTTTTGATGATAACCGTTATCGTGTGGCGATGATCCTAGCCATGGGAGTGTCCCCGATTTTGGTTTATGAAGCAAGCAACCAATCAAATAGCAATGATCAATCTGTATGGTGATGCCTCGCTCCAGGGAGGTGTCTACACACTGTGGTTTAGATCAAATGAAAAAACAATGGCTTTTTTTTTTTTAGTGTGTATGTGTGTGTGTGTGTGTGTGTGTGGGGTGGGGGCCGGAGTATGTTCATCGCTCAAGTGAATTGGTACATTAAATTGCATTTGTTCCTTAGAATGGTTTTAATTTTGGGGTTAGCATTATTTTTTCCCAGTTTTACCCAGTATGCCTATTGCAGTAGAAAGTTGATTGAAAAGTATTCGTACCACCTGGAAATTTTGAGAGTCTTTGATCGCATCGTATTCGTACCACCTAGAAATTTGTTTGATGCGTCAACATTTGGGTCCATCCGAGTGCCTATTAAAACCCCATGTGACTTTTTAAGAATGAACAGGTAATGTTTCATAATTGTTCACACTTGTACGGTTTTTGCTAGATGGATTCATTCATCTAGCTTGCTTGTTCAATCTTTAGTATGGAGGCATTTCTTTGCTACTGAATACTAATTGTAACCGTATGTGTGTTTTTAGGTGGTTAGAAATCAAAATCGTTGATGGTGTCAAGCGGAGTTGCAATCTGGTTGGAAGGAACAGATAACTTGGTGTTGAAGTGAAGGAAAAAAAACCGTGTTCCCTCATTGAAGCTAGTAGAACAGATATTCAAGTGATTCAATATTCACTGGATTAATGCACTAGGGAAGGACAGATAATAGAACTCAAAAACAATAGCAGCTATGTTATAGGAGTCCCCATGTATAGGGAAGTCGATTTCATACGTGGATGTATCGTGCATGCATGATTGTTGAAACCCAATTGCTCTCCAATGGGATATGTTTGATGCTTGTGTCCAGTAACTTTAAACTTACTGATTGTGTAGTATGTCATGAACTATATAGATACCCACACTCCTTTTATAAACGTATAATTGTTTCTTGTATTTGCAGGTTGATAGGACGTAGACGGACATGGAAGACATGCAATAGGAATGATAGGAAATCTTCTACATAATGAAAACTATTTTTGTTCTTTTTGTTTTGGAGTTCGCAACCAAAAGCATATTTTGGGTCTTTGTGTTGCTTTGGTTAGTATGATCTTTTGCAATTGAAACTTATATTTTGACACTTTGGATTTGATTTTCACATTGGCATTCTACGCCTAGCATTGTTATTTTTTGTCGCTTTGAGATTGTCTTTTACGATGTCCAATTTGCTTATATACGGAACTTGCATTTTGGTTTTGGTAGTGGAACTTCAAATTGTTTTGGATAGTTATAATTTTGTATGCAGGAAATGTGTTATAAAAAATGGTAAGATGTGGTTGATATGGATAAAAAGTGATTTGGAAATAATGGCCGGACTTGGTAGCCATTATGGCCTTGAGTCAGACTTGGTAGCCTTTGTGGCAATGAGCCGGACTTGGTAGCTCATTGTTGTGCGACACAAGGTGCCGGTCTTGGATGCTCATGGTTGTGTGTGTGTGTGACATAATGTGCCGGACTTGGTAGCCATTGCGGCCATGCATTGGTAACCTTGTGGCAATGAGCCGGACTTGGTAGCTCATTGTTGTGCGAAACAAGGTACTTGTAACCCATGGTTGTGTGCGTGCGTGTTTTCGGAATTGATGATAAAAGATGAGGCACAAAACGATGAGTCGCGTAGGAGAGACACACGGAAAACATGACACCAACGCTCGTTAATGAATGTGCATGTGTAATTGTATGTGTTATTCGAAAGCATGTTAAGTTTGGAAAATCGTATACTATCTTTGATGTGAATGTTAAGGGTTAGTGGGTTTGGATTACTCCATTGAGCTTTCAAGCTCACGGTGTTGCTTTATGTGACCCTGACATATTATACTGGTGGCGACGCTGGTATAATGTGTCAGACTTTTTAGATGAACAAGGAGAGCTGTATACCTTGGAGGCTTTCGGAGCTGAAGAACTCGCTAGGATGGAGGAAGAGAAGGAGCTTTAGTTAGCCTTTGTAACCCTCCCTTTTGTGTAATATAAACCTCTCTAAGGAGATTGGATGTAATAATGAGCTAGACTCTGCCTTGTTTGTCTAATAAAACCTTTATTTAACGAACCCGATTTTGGGGGCGTTACAACTTGGTATCAAAGCATTAGGTTCAAAACCTCGGCCATGGGTAGAATGGGTAGCCTATAAGACTAGCCTTTAAGATAAGTCTTGAGATAAGTTTAAGATAGTTGACCGTAGCACAAACGTGACTTGAGTTTAAGTTTACCGTCCCAAATTGGGTGGAATTCTGACAAAACAATCTTCGGATTGAAGTAAGGTGGAAACTGGCAGTACCGTTGAACTGGGAATTCCCGAACAATTGGATGATGACTTAAATCAAGAATCGAATGTGGAACGTAGCTAAATCCAAGTTTTTCTTTAGTGTTAATTGAACCCTTGTCTTTAAACCGTGACTAATAAAGGTTTAAACTTTTCCTTGTAGATGAATCACATAGTCAACCTAGTAGCTGGAGCTCACCAACTCAAGATCGCCATAGAATCCATGACCACCCAAATGATGGGAAAGCGTGACTACGTCGTCATGATACTCGCTGAGATCCGTGATTTCAAACGAGTGCAAAGCCATGACCCTAACCCCATAGATGATGACCCTTGGTTTCCCGTGATGTTCCCTATCCTATGCTCTTTCTATGGATTCTTTGGAGCCCTACCCCCAATGGAAAACTTTACGTATGGTAAAGAAGAAACCGAAGATGAGGAGGTTGCCAAGGAGGCGACTAAGGATGGAGAAACTAGCGGAAGTAAGGATGACCCCGAGGAGGATGAGGTACTAGCCTATCCATGAAGCCAAGGATACTATTTAGGAGTCCCTAAATAAAACTAGCAATAGTTGTAATCCTTTGGGATGTAGGATCTTTTAAACTAGGATCACTGTTGTTAGGCCTTTTGATGTAAAATAGGAAAATGTAGGACTCTTGATGTATTAAGCTTAAGGCTACTATAAGCCGCCTATGATGTACTTGTTTTCCCTAAGTAATGGAATTATGTGTTTCTTTTATGCGTGTTCATTGTTTATGTGTGTACATGTGTCTTTACGAGACTACCCTTTCACACCGATAAGTCTAACATATAATTTTATTATTGTAGATATGGCTAGCTGTACCCCTGCTACACCGTTCACCTTTGCGGACCTGCTTACGTACAAGGCTCTGCTTGCACCCGAGAGTTACATCCCTATACCCCACTTGGGTATATTTGACCCTGCCACTGGCGAGCACACCTTCGAGGTTATTCTCGTGCCACCTTTAGCTGAGACCATGGACGTGGAGACCTTACGTTTATCACTTAGTGACGCTATTGAGGATGCCCGTCAACGAGGAGAGTATTGGCTCGAGAAAAGGGAGAAGGAATGGAAGGAGGAGTTACGAGTGTATTTTGGACTTACTCCACCGCAGTAGTAGAGTCGTAGTTTTAGAATAAGGTCCCAAGAGTTGTAGTCGCACTTGTGTAAGTACGAACTTAGACCATGTATTAAGAGTATGTAGGATCATTCCACTTGTATTAGGAGGAATCGTGTCATTTGCTTTATAGTAGAACTCTGTGTGTATGTATGAAATCGTGGTTTATCTATGAAAAATCTATTTTGTTTCAAAAGAGTACTGTTGCGTACTATTTGATATTTTGCTTACGTAGTTGAAACTCTGACTTCGAAAACGATAGTTTAACTTAGATTAAACCTCCCCTGTTCGATTTTAACGCGTAGATGGTGAACCGACGAAGCGGACTAGGATACTAGCAAGGCGAATCCTCTAACCCTGATCCTAACGCTAACCCTAACTTAACCCAAATCCTTCAAGCTTTCGTGGCTACTTTGAATGCCAATCGCCGAAACCCACACCGCGACGACGAACCTATGACCTGAACCCGAGCGATGAATGAGTTCTGCAAGCGTCAACCCCTGACTTTTCATGGAGACCCTAACCCGACCGTAGCTGAAACGTGGCTGAAGGAAGTCAAGGTGATCCTGGACACCTTGGAGATCACTCGCGATGGAGACCGCGTAGCCTTAGCCACCTACCAATTTAAGGGAGAAGCCTGTTATTGGTGGGACCTGATAGAATCAACCCATACTGTAGCCACGTTGACCTTTGCCCAATTTGAAACCTTGTTCCTTGATAAATACTTTCCCACACCCCTTCGTTTAGCCAAGGAACAAGAATTTACGAACCTGAAGCAAGGAACCATGACCGTCACCCAGTACGCGGCGAAGTTCGAAGAACTATCTCGTTATGCCTTGGAGGCTGTGGCCACGGAGGATAAGAAAGCGAGAAGGTTCGAGTGGGGACTAACAACCGCTCGAAGGGCCGTCGTAGCTCAAACGTTTCCCACCTATGCTGAAGTGGTGAAATGTGCGCTCCAGCTAGAGAGCGAGGAAGCTGACTTCAAGACTCGCTGGAGGAAGGCAACGAACAATACCGGTGGACCAGTTCGTACCCAATCGCCTAGCCTTAACCAAGGACCTTACCCCGTTAAGACCTTTACCCCACCTCAGAATAACCAAGTTTGGAAAACTGTTACTTCTGGGCGTGACCAATTGCAAAGAGGCAATAGAGACATCACGACAGTAAGGTGTTACAACTGTCAGTTGATGGGTCACTACAGCCATCAATGCCCACAACCTCCGAAGGAAAGGAGTGGAGGCAATGGAAACCAAAAGACCCAACAGACTGGGCATGCTGGAATTGGACAGCCGAACCCTAGAGGTCCATCTTCACAGCAAAATGGACATAACAAAGGAAAGCAGCCCATTGGAACCCAGCAAGGCACTGGAGGGCGCATCTTTGCACTGCAGACTGAGGAACAAGAGCAGGATCCCTCTGTGATCCAAGGTATGCTACTATTGTATAGTACATGCGTACAAGCCTTGTTTGACTCTGGTGCATCGCATTCCTTTATATCTACTGCTTGCGTAACTGCCCTGGCACTAGAAATCGAACCTCGAGGTGCGAGTACGAAAGTAGCGTCACCGTTAGGAGGAAGTATAGCGGTTAGTCTAGTATGTAGAGGGTGCGAGCTAGAAGTAGATAACCTGCGTCTAACCTACGATCTTCGTGTAATCGACATGGCGGACTTCGACGTGATTGTGGGAATGGACTGGCTATCAGCACATCGTGCGGTCATAGACTGTCACCAGAAGACTGTGACGGCCTTCACCCCAGAGGGAACTCGTTTCCGTTTTAAGGGGGATAGATAGACAGCGAGTTCGACGACGAAAAGATCAAGGTGGCAGAATCAACTATTTGGATGGCTAGCTAGTCTCCAAATGGAAGAAACTGACCGGATGGAACTGGGATTACCACACATCGTGTGCGAATACGCCGATGTATTTCCCGAGGAACTTCCTGGTTTACCACCTCATAGAGAGATAGACTTCTTTATAGAACTCCAACCGGGGACAGCGCTGATTTCGATGGCCCCTTATCGAATGGCCCCCGCAGAACTAACGGAGCTTAAGACCCAATTGAAGGAGCTGCTGGACAAAGGATTCATCAGGCCGAGCACACCGCCGTGGGGAGCACCTGCGTTGTTCGTGAAGAAGAAGGAAGGGACGCTTCGCTTGTGTATCGACTATAGGAAGTTGAACCAAGTAACCATTAAGAACCGTTACCCTTTGCCTAGGATCGATGACCTGTTTGATCAATTGAGAGGAGCAACCTGTTTCTCGAAAATCGATCTTCGATCAGGCTATCACCAACTTAGGATCCGTGATGAGGACATCGCTAAGACAGCCTTTCGTACAAGATATGGCCACTACGAGTTTGTAGTAATGCCATTTGGGCTGACGAATGCTCCGGCAGTATTCATGTGTCTCATGAACAAAATCTTTCAACCCTACTTAGACAAGTTTGTAGTGGTGTTCATTGACGACATTTTGATATACTCCACCAGTAAGGAGGAGCACGAAGGACATCTACGGATAGTGCTACAAGTACTCCGAGATAGCCAACTCTATGCCAAGGCAAGTAAATGCGAGTTCTGGCTAGAAGTGGTTAAGTTCTTGGGTCACTTAGTATCCAAAGATGGAATCACTGTGGACGAGGAGAAGGTCAAGGCAGTGCTGAAATGGAAACAGCCAACCTCTGTGTTTGAGATTAGAAGTTTCCTAGGATTAGCCGGTTATTACCGTAGATACATACCCGACTTTGCGACCCTGGCCAAACCAATGACGAGACTGACCCAGAAAGGAGTGAAGCTGGATTGGAATGAAGCTTGTGAGAAAGCTTTTCAAGAATTGAAGAAGAGGCTGACCAGCGCACCAATACTCATCATACCCGAGCGCGGTATAGACTACACGGTCTATTGCGACGCCTCAAGGGATGGTTTGGGATGCGTACTGATGCAAAACGGGAAAGTTGTAGCCTATGGATCGCGACAACTCCGGCCTCACGAGAGGAATTATCCTACTCATGACTTAGAATTGGCCGTTGTAGTATTTGCCCTCAAGTCGTGGCGTTACTATTTGTGGGGAGAACAATTCGAGGTCTTTACCGACCAAAAGAGCCTCAAGTACTTGTTCACTCAGAAGGAGTTGAACCAGAGGCAGCGTCGATGGATGGAGTATTTGGAGGATTATAAATTTACACTCCAATACCACCCTGGCAAGGCTAATGTAGTAGCTGACGCCCTGAGCCGAAAGGATCGGGCGCAGAAGGCCAAGAATGCCGTTAAAGAATGGGAGGTGGTGGATACTCTTAATGAGTTCAACCTGCGACCCTCATCAGAAGATGGGAAAGCACGTCTCTACGCCCTAGTAGCAGAACCAGCGCTTCACCAAGAGATTCTGATGGCTCAGACTTCCGAGCAGGATTGTGAATTCATTCGGTATCGAATCCGAGAAGGAAAGGCGATACCCGGATGGACACTCGAGAAGGACAATAGTCTGAGATTCCAAGGAAAGGTCTTTGTACCTAATATCGGAGCTCTCAGGGAAGCTGTACTCCGAGAAGCACACCATTCGAATTTCGCAGTCCACCCTGGTGGTACGAAGATGTACCATGACCTGCGAAGGACGTACTAGTGGGAGGGAATGAAGAAGGACGTAGCTCGATTTGTATCAACCTGCCTGGTGTGTCAACAAGTTAAGGCAGAACATCAGAAACCTGGAGGAGACCTTCAACCCTTATCAATTCCTACGTGGAAGTGGGAGCATATCTCGATGGATTTCGTGACTGGCTTGCCAAGATCAGCCAAGTCCAACACCGCGATTTGGGTGATCGTGGACCGACTCACCAAATCTGTGCATTTCCTACCTGTCAAGATGACAGAGAATGTGGAACAATTAAGTATGTTGTACATTAGAGAGATTGTACGACTACACGGAGTTCCTGTCTCAATAGTGTCTGACAGAGATCCACGTTTTGTCTCACATTTCTGGAAGGGATTGCAGAAGGCTTTGGGAACAGATGTAAGACTTAGTACTGCCTTCCACCCTCAAACAGATGGACAAACGGAGAGGACCATCCAGACATTGGAAGACATGCTAAGAGCCTGTGCCTTAGATTTTTCTGGGAACTGGGAGCAACATCTACCTTTGGTGGAGTTCACTTACAATAACAGTTACCAGGCGAGTATTGAAATGGCACCATACGAAGCCTTATATGGACGACCCTGCCGTTCTCCTATCTTTTGGACCGACGTAGGAGAAACAGGATTGATTGGACCTGACATAGTACGAGATACTACGGAGAAGGTTAAGCTTATTCAACAAAGGATCCAGACCGCTCAAAGCCGACAGAAGAGTTATGCAGACAAGAGGAACCGACCTCTAAGCTTCGAAGTAGGAGACCACGTGTTTCTGAAGATCCGACCGAAGAAAGGTGTAATTAGGTTCGGAAAGAAAGGAAAACTTTCCCAGTGCTATATAGGACCTTTCGATATCGTAGAGAAAATAGGAAACGTGGCGTATCGTTTAGCCCTACCTCCGCAGTTAGATAAAGTACATAACGTATTTCACGTTTCGATGCTTCGCAAGTACCACGCGTTGCCCACGCACGTACTCAATTGGGAGGACATCATCATCGAGGAAGATGCGACATACGAGGAAGAACCGATCGAGATACAAGACCGGAGTGAGAAGATCATCCGGAACAAGACGATTAAGTTAGTTCGAGTTTTGTGGAAGAACCGTGGAGCTAGTGAAACTACCTGGGAAAGAGAAGAAACCATGAAGGTGAGCCACCCTCACCTGTTCGAATCCGAGCACGCGGCGAATTTCTATCGTTTGTTTGATCCAACTATGTAACAACCCTAATTTTTACTAAATAAAAATTTCGTTTTACTGTTTGAAAAATCTTAAATTAGGTTTTAATCATCGTTTAACCACCGATCTTCCTGTCGTTTCTAGGATAAAGCCCTAAGATTTCACTTCTCGGCTGGAAATCCTATCTAGCAACCCTAGCCAGCTTTTAACCGACGTTTCGACTTAGCCATCGTTTAACCTAGTCACCGATCGTTCCTAAACATCTGTGAACCTTATCAGCCTCGATTCACGAACCTTTTGAAACCCTTGAGTTCGGTAACCCTAGATTAACCCTTTGAACCGTTTGAACCTTTAAGCTATCGACCATTGGACAATAGCATTAGGGTTTCCTTTACCCATTGGTCAATAGGCAAACCTTGGTTAACCTTCCTAAGTATGAGATTAGATTAGCTTAGTGCTTAATTGCAAGTATTAGACTTTCTAGCATTAACCGTTGGAAAATAACCGCTAGGAGATTTATTAACCATTGGACGATAACCCTTGGACCTTACCATCATTAACCATTGGTTATTAACCGCTAGGGAAACTATTATCCATTGGATAATAGCTTTACTTGCCAACTAAGAATAGGTGATTAAAATATTAGATTTGGCATGTGTGATATTTGATTAAAATAAGATTAGTATATTAGGTTATTAATTTAGGACCTTGTACTTTGAAAGTAGTAGAATTCTTTATTAGATATTAGATTTGTGTGTATCTAGCTTAGATTGTATGTACTTGCTTGTATATATAATATATATGTACTTGTATGTATATATATATAGATATATATATAATATTGTATATAACATGTGTGTATTACAATATTATATTAAGAAAATCTATATTTAGTTTTAAATACAAGATTTTGAAAGACCCATAGTACATATATATATTAGTATTTATGTATAGTTTCAAGGGTGTACAAGTGGGAGAGAGAGAGAGAGAATGCCGAGAGAGAGAGAGAGAACCCGAGAGAGAGAGAGGGAGAGAGAGAGAGAGAAAGAGAAGAAAAGAGAGGGAGAGAATGTACCTAGATTTCCTTGTGCTTTCATTGACCAATGCATGATCTTCTTTGATATTCTATTGTACTCTTGAAAGCCTAAAATCTTGTCCAAATCCCTTGTAAACCAAAACCTCACTCTTTCCTTATTCAATCCACCAACCTTTGTCCTTCCATATCTTATATATATAGTTATATGTGTATATATATATATATATATATTGTACTAATGTACCAAGGAGGGAGAGAGAGAGAGAGAGAGAGAGAGAGAGGAGAGAAAGGCCGAGAGAGAGATGGGAGAGAGAGAGAGAGATTCGGATGAGAGAGGGAGAGAGAGAGTGATGTGTGTTGCTTCCTTGAATGACCATGCCTTGGTCATCCTTGTCCTATTTCTATGCTTTCAATCTTTGAAAGCTTAAGATTTTCAAGCAAAATCTTGTCCTTTGTACCAAAACCCTAATTGTTTACTTGATTCAAATCCCTTTACTTGATCAACCTTCCATGATCCAATCCAAGGACACACCATAGCCATGCAAACCTAGGGTTCTAGGTTGTTTCTTGCAAGGAAGCAAGATTGCTTGAATTAAAAAAATGAGATATAGGAGAGAGAGAGAGAGAATTCGGCTAGGGAGAAAGAGAGGGAGTGCTTGCCTATAAATACTCACCTCATTCTTTATTTGAACTCACACCTTTCCATTCCTCACTTCTTCCTTGAAAGCATAAGAAGTTCTTGCTTGTTCTTGTTGTTCTTTCTTGGTTCTTGAGTTTCTTTCTAGTTTTTCAAGAAACTTTCCATCTCTGCCACTAACCACCATACGACCAACACCTCGATCCTAAAGTAGTTGTAGTTAGGATCTAGTTTCGAGAGAAACCTTTCTCTTTCGAAGCTATCGGAAGCTTATCGTAAGCCGTTACGCTGTTCGAGTGCCGACTTTCTTTCCGTCGATCTTTGCGTAGTCCTTTTCTACCGCCAAGAAGAACGGTAGAGTTCTTCGAACCTACTTCTCTAAGTATATTTTAAGTGTACTTAATCCTTAACTATTTAAGAAGTATGTTGAGCTTTTCGAGCTATTTTCGCTAAAGAAAATAAAGTTAGTCGTATGATTTAGCTTGTAGAACTTTCTTGCTAAAAGTACGTAGTTTACTTTGATCTTGTGGCTACTTGATTGTTTGATCGCCTAATTGCTACGTGATTGTATGAACTCGTCAATAAACATGTGTTGTTTTATTGAACTTCTCGAAGGAAATGCGTTTTAAAGATAAAGTGTTGTTTTGAAACGAAGTATTCGTATTTTGACCTTTTAACGAGCATGATAGTATAGAGTTGGATGATCGTGCTATTCGATATTGCATGAGTTATGTGATTAGTCCCACCGCAGAGTCGATGCATGTTACGAGACACATGGAATTGGAAAAGTAGAGATATGACACCTAAGATGTGGTTGATATGGATAAAAAGTGTTTTGGAAATAATGGCCGGACTTGGTAGCCATTATGGCCTTGAGTCAGACTTGGTAGCCTTTGTGGTAATGAGCCGGACTTGGTAGCTCATTGTTGTGCGACACAAGGTGCCGGTCTTGGATGCTCATGGTTGTGTGTGTGTGTGACACAATGTGCCGGACTTGGTAGCCATTGTGGCCATGCGTTGGTAACCTTGTGGCAATGAGCCGGACTTGGTAGCTCATTGTTGTGCGACACAAGGTACTTGTAACCCATGGTTGTGTGCATGCGTGTTTTCGGAATTGATGATAAAAGATGAGACACAAAACGATGAGTCGCGTAGGAGAGACACACGGAAAACATGACACCAACGCTCGTTAATGAATGCGCATGTGTAATTGTATGTGTTATTCGAAAGCATGTTAAGTTTGGAAAATCGTATACTATCTTTGATGTGTATGTTAAGGGTTAGTGGGTTTGGATTACTCTATTGAGCTTTCAAGCTCACGGTGTTGCTTTATGTGACCTTGACATATTATACTGGTGGCGACGCTGGTATAATGTGTCAGACTTTTTAGATGAACAAGGAGAGCTGTATACCTTGGAGGCTTTCGGAGCTGAGGAACTCGCTAGGATGGAGGAAGAGAAGGAGCTTTAGTTAGCCTTAGTAACCCTCCCTTTTGTGTAATATAAACCTCTCTAAGGAGATTGGATGTAATAATGAGCTAGACTCTGCCTTGTTTGTTTAATAAAACCTTTATTTAACGAACCCGATTTTGGGGGCGTTGCACTCTCTGATCCCATTTTTCGATTTTAAGTGTAGTTATTACACTACACCCCCTCAACTACCATAGGCGTTTCTTCAATTCCTAGAATGTACACTAATACCCCATGAGCTATAAAAATAAATAGTAACTAGTAAAAAAAGTTACCCACTGTGGGTCCCTCAACACTCTCATCCTATGGCCCATGAACTCCGGCCCGCACGACCAAACATACATCTACATATATAAAATAATATTCATTGCACACAAAATTATCTAATTATAATTCCACATAACCACACCATCAATAAATAAATTAAAATTAGGGACGAGTCTCTACAATTAACGTTTGGAATACTGTCTGAGTGTCTTGTCGGGAGCTTCCTCATTTGGGACTAGGACTCAGGTTCTTTGGTCGTCCTGTTGCTGGTGATAAAACAGGTGTTTAATGCACGTTCAAGGTCGGCCAAGTTCCGTATGGATCCAACGGACAATTCGTTGAACCACTGGAGTCCAAGGGAATGCCTTACACTTGACTTCATCTTTTGTGGTACACGGTTCAATGGTTTGGTAGAAGTGAATCAGGTGGGTGTAAGCTTCGTAGGTGGTTGGATCGAACTTGGTGAACTTAGGCAGGTGGAAGGTGGACTCGGTTGGCATATTGATTATGTACGGTGTGAAGGGCGAGACGCCGAGGTCCTTTAGTTGCCGTTCAAAGCCTGGGCGTGGTGGCTTACTGTGCCCGTCGGTCCGTGACAATTTGAAGTCTCTATTCGAGGGTTTTTCATGGTCTCGGTGCTGAAGCTTATCCCTCAAATCAGTGGCTGCAAGGTGAGGGCCATCAATAGACTTCTCCCTTTCACGATGAACTTTTAGGTCATCATCTTGTCCTTCGATGCGGATGCCTTTACCAGTTTGCCGAGCCCATTTCTCTTTCTCCAAGTTTTTAGGTGGAATTTCTCCGAGATGCTCGAAGACATGACGTTTGGTCTCTAGAGAGCCTCAGCTATGGTGGGAAGCTGTGGTGTGGGAGAACTCCGGGTGGCCAATTGAGTATGTGCTTGTGAATGATCCAGAGGTGTCTCTAGACTTGCTCCGCTCCTGGTGGCTTCTGGAGCGGTGCGTCGCGGAAGGGGTTGGCTGCCGGTAGAGGATTAGCTCCCTTACGTCGCCCTTCTTTAGTGTGATGCCAAGGCGGTCCTTCACGGAACCACGGTAGCCCATTTCATGGGGAAGCTCTTGTAGTGGTGGGGGAGGTGGGGGGGGAGGGGGCTGTTTGCCTTCGTCGCGTCCTATCTCCAGCAAATCTGGATGTAGCTAGTGCGATGTCTTGCATGTGTTGCTTCATTTGGGCCATCTCTGCCCTTAGAACCGCCAGTTCATTATCTCTCTCGTTGTCACGATGCTGCAATAGGTGGATGTAGGTCGCTGTTACATCGTCCAGAGCTGGCAGGGATTGTGATGGACATGTGCCTCTCCAAGGGTGGTGGAAGGATTATGTTTTTTCTGGCGTCCTTGGCCCCCAAGATGGTAATGTCCGTTAGGTCTCCGCTCATGGTGGTTGAGTTTGTGGTTGTCTTGAGGAAGAGGACGGTGGTTTGAAGGGGATTCGAGCCGTTTGAATCAGAAACGTTTCACGTTGGGTTCACCAATTGTGTTGCCCGTTGATCCTTGATTCGAGTTCCTCCTCCGTTGGTTCAAGGGTTGCCTAGCCTTCTTACCCTAACTTGCACAAGAAACACATGACTAAGACCTGGTCGGGGTTGCCCGGCAAGGCCCTCCGGTAGAGGATGAGAATGTGTAGAGAATAAAATAAGAGACCAAGGTTTTGGTGTGTAGAAGCATGTATCTCTTAGGGTTGCTATCCTTTGATATGTATAAAGTTTGCTTGTCTTGCTCTCCAAGTATGAGCATGTGCCATGCACGGGTCGATTGACATCATTGTGATGTTACCGATAAGATCTGGTAATTGTTTTGGTGTGACCTGGCACCCCCATCTGCACCCATCATTATCTCTTGGCATAATTGCTTCAACGCGTGCGAGGCAAGCGACATCATTGTTGGCTGAGCCTGACCCTTAGCCGAGCCTGAGGGTAGGTGATTTATGAGGGAAAATAGCCGATGGAGTCACTGGCCTTAAGGATAGCCGAGCCTGACAACTTTCTCTTTGAACGGTTTGTTAGGTGGGCGCATCATCGTGCATTGCCACACCTCAGTTATAGCCAAACCAGGGATTAACCACGGCCACCTGTTTCGTCCCTGACCTCGGTCTGTGCTTCTTAGATGTGAGGTTCGGGCCGTCAGGTTCGGCCTACTACAAATGGATTAGATTTCGCAAAGTTCCTATGCATGTGGACTTTACGATTTTTCCTCAAATTAGACCTTATATGCACATGATGTTATATCCTACAGGTAGTTTATCCCTTCCATCGGAATTACATGCATTATAGTTTTATGATATTTACAGCAGCTATATGATCGGGTAGAGGTGTTTGCGAACAACTTTCAATCTATAACTTTTATGTTCTTTGCTTGACACCTTCACCTTAGGTTCCTCATATGGGCTTATTTTTTCCACAAACCTGCCCTTTTCTTTCTCGAATTATTTCGAGCTAGAAAAAGCCTGGACTTTTTGCTATCAGAGAAAGATGAGTTTTTGTGTAAGTTGCTTCAACTAATCTGGTTATATCTGGTCAAGTACCCTCAGCTTTCTAAAGCATTTTGGGGAGCTATGAAAGGTGAAAATGAAATAAACATTATATTCTCTTCTCTATGGTCATTTCGAAAAAGGCCCGGAAACATTAAATACAGAACCTTTTATTGCATTGTAAAATAGTAGATGTTTGCACCTATTACCAAGGGTTTCCAATGTTTCAATTCATGTTCTCAAGATTTAACTGTTGTGCAATTGATAAGCGAACATCTCGCGTAATTAGACAATTTTCCCTTTCCTTTTCTTCTCTCAATCACCCCCTCTCTGATAATCCTTCCCTATCTCTGTTAGGCTTAATTTTCATGGGAGCAATTGGCAAAAGTCATGATTGAATCAAGGTTTGTTTCTCTCTACCTCTCTCTATCCCTCTTTCTCTTTAACCTGCCTATGTCGGTTTTCTTGAACATTATAGCCCACCCTTATTCCATTTTGTATTCCCGCAGTAGAGATGTTTGATATATTGCCCATGTTAGGGTTGGTTACCCTGCTCATGTGCCATTATGTTTTATCTTCTTGAGATGCCAAATGTCAAAATTTCTGGCATAAGAGAATTGAGCGCCAACACCACATTGTGGCAGTGGAAGATTCCTTGAAGGTATCAAGAGTTCAGTCATTAGATACATTATCGGAATTTTTTTCTAAAGGCCTTTTGATACATACTAATGATTTTCCTTTGGATTTTCTCCTATTACTTTTTACTCACTACCACGAATTTAAACTTTTGCATTTGAAGTCTTCATTTTATTTAGGCATTGTTTCTCTAATTGGATCACTTGGGTGGTTGACTTCTCAGGTCTCAAAGGTAAATTTTTTCTCCTCTCTCATCTATTTTCTTTGTGTAATTTACTAGTCTTTTCATTGTTGAACGTTCTCACCACCTATTGTTTATCCACGGATGTTCATAGGATATTTTCTTGAGTGCATATCCAAATTCTATTGACCAATATCCACCTGTGTGACCTTTTTTTTTACATCCATTACCCATCTTAATGCCCCTTCCCTTATCGCAAATGCTTAACAAACTAGGATGTGTATTCCACCTTTTACAATGTCTTCCCATACGTGTATGTCAATTAAAAATTTGTTGAGCATTTGTGATAGGGGAAGGGGCATTAAGATGGGGTGTATGTCAATTTAAAATTTTAAAACCATCCAGTAAGAATTTCTTTGTCCCCTCTTCACAATCCATTTCAACTTTTAACATAGTACTTTCTTCTGAAAGATGTTTTTTGCTTTATACATCAAAGTTTGCACCACCATTTAATACGAAGGGCAGTGTGCTTCATCTTCAAAGAGAAATACCTAGATAACCACAATGCCATGCATCTTTACTCGAGTATCAGTACCTTTTAATCTTTTCCAGTTCATTAACACCATCTTAGCAAACTAGATTTACCTAGAGATACTTCCTTCAATGGATAAAAATCTCGTCTCACGACAAGTCGATTTCTTTTCAAATCATTTAGCCATGTGTTTTCATTATCATTAAGTGAAGTTTTGCTTTATGATACCTTCCTTTTCTTGATTACAAATTTATGTCTTGCACTTCCTATAACTGTATACGCATCATAGAAACTCTAGCCATATCATTTAAATTTTTGCTTGTTATTGAACTTGATGTTCAAATTCATGTACCACGAAGAAAATGACTGTTAATATTTTCAACATCTATTATACATATTAGGATGGTGTGGGGTCCCATAAGACATTTTTTTATGAATAGCTGAGATTGAATGGATCCAACGACATTTTTTTGTTGATCAGAATTTTGGTTTGGGTTGATGTGCTAGGGTTTTGCAGCGATTGGAACGGGACAAAAGGCGCAAAACCAAGAAGATGCATGAAGGTAAGTTCCATCCCTGCTTTTGATTGAACGTCTATTAAGTCACTCAATTTGATTATCATGGTATTTACTTGCTTCTTAATCCCCAATCAGTTTATTGATATTTTGTTACTTGTAATTGCACCACTAAAGAGGGTAATAATAGGTGCCGCTTGCTAAGAGTGTCATTGATTGTCACTGATAATTTATGGTTTAATTTTAAAGGATCAGTTATTTTACAAACTGGGAGTGGGTTTTGAATGAATGATTTGAACTTTTTAACATATCATGTGAGATGTTATTAAGGGTTTCAATGAGATGCATTTGGTTGAATTTGCTCACTTTTGGGTGAGTCTTGGTTATTCACTTCTGGTCACTTTGTGGTTGCTTTTATGGATGACTACAGCTTCCGTCTAACGGTTGAGAAGGTGTAGTTTGCTTGGAATTTAGAGACCGGAGAGAATGTGACTATAAATATTTTAGACAAAGAGAAGGTTCTCAAGCATAACTTTTGACGTTTTGTTTTCTTAGTTCCAAAATATTTTAGTTTGGATTCTTATTTCACATGGTAGTTGATCAAGTATTTGCTTACATTTTGAGAATCATGCATGCCGTCATCACTTTTATTTGTCTTTAAGGGCTTCTCTTCCCTCGAAACATTTTGTTGCCTTTCTATTGTCTCAATAGTCCTTTTCACTTCATTTCTTCGTCAAGTTTTGTGTACTTTCCTCTCAAGGCTGCTCTGACTGATCCATTAGTTGTATGCTAGATCATAGGGAATGTTTGTTCCAAGCATGATCGTGATTATCTATTAATGCGTCTATAGATGTAATTAAAGGTTGCAATTATCTATTCAAATTGGTTTGCCCAATTTTCTTTTTTGTTGTTGTATTTGATTTACTTGACAATTTATGCCTTCTCTTGTATCTTTTTATTTTTGTATTCCTATGTTAAATCAAGAATACTTCTTGAATGCATCTTGATTAATTATTGTGTCTATGAAATGTTGTGTTCTTATATATTACAGAGCTTTGGTGTGAGCGTGTCATTGTCTGGTTGTTTCTGTGATCCGTATTGGTATTGGTGATTCATAATAGCTCACACTAGAATCTCCTAAACAGGATATAATTTGTTTTCAAATTCTTTTAAGGAAATAAAAGGCACAAAATTTTGTCCCTATATGGTAGCACAATTGCACACCGCTGTATTTTTGTTGTTGCTATTCTACCATATCGCTATAAGACCAGTTATATGGCATGCAGAGTTGAGTTAAGATTAGTGTAGCTAAAATGAGAATGTTGAGGTGGACATTTGGTATGATTTTTCAACATAGAATTGGAAATCAAAACCTTTGTAGGATGGTAAAGGTAGTACTTATAGAAGTCAAGATGAGAGATTAGAATATGATGGTTGGACATGTTTATTGTCTCTATCTTAGATTAGTCCATGCGGTAGTTAGGGTAAGTGATATGGTTACAGTAGATGGTAGTGCTAAGGGGAGCAGTAGACCGAAGTTGCCTTAGAAGGGGCAGTTCAAAAATACCTAGGTTTCTTAGATATCACGAAACATAATTCCATGCATAGAGCTCAATGGATAAAAACAGAATTATGTAGCCGACTCCAATTGATTAGAACATAAGGCTCGATTTCTTTTATTCACACCATTGCATCTACCCCCTCATGTCTACAAATATGGAAGCTTTTCTCTTCCGCTTACATTTTTGACACTCACACTTCCTCCTCATTTTGATTTGTCTATTATGGCCTCTCTTGCCTATAAATATTTGGCCCTATCTTCATGTTTGTACAGTCTTACAACTCCATTTCTTTCTGTGTTGTTTGGCACTTCAAATGGCTACTCCAATTCATCCATTAGTTGCATGCGAGATCTTAGGGAACATTTCTTCCAAGCATGATCATCAGTGTCTATCACTGGTCTATGCATGTTATTGAAGGTTGCCATGAACTTCACACAATGGTTTGCCCTCACTTCTTTTTTGGAATTCTTATTATTAGTGATTTGCTTAACAATTGTTGTGATCTCTTTCTTTTTGGTTATTTTCTTATTGTGGATGTCGTAGTACATTTGGTCAAGAATATTTGGGGTATCTGCTTATTAAGTGCATGTTGGTTTAATTATAATGTTTATGAACTTTATGGTGTTGGCGTGCCATTGTTGTGTTGCTTCCGTGCTCCTTATCTATATGCATGCTTCATAATAGCCATTAGCCAACACTAGAACGTCCTAAAAATGGGTTTAATTGTTTTCAAATGCTTCTTAGGAAATAAGAGGATTATTTGTACGCTAGGTTTCGCCATGCTTTTTAATAAAACCACGAACTCTTATCCCATATACAAGAATAACCGTCCTACCCCATGGCATTTACCCATTCATCTCTTAGGTTAGGATGCTTTTTATCCCTTGCTTGTCATATTGCAAAACAACTTTGGATTCCACGTGGTAGTTCATTTTGGCGAATTGCTTACATTTGACACCCATGCATCCCCTCCTCACTTTTATTTGTCTATAAGATCCTCTCTTCTCCCTAGTCATTTCTCTCCACCTTTGTTGTCGTTGTAGTATTTTACCATCATTTGCTCCTCTATCCTTTTGTTCTTCTTCTCTAATGGCTTCAAGTGACCCATTGGTCGTATGTCGGATCATAGGAGATGTTGTGGATGTGTTTGTTCCTAGAATGACCATGAATGTTTATTATGGGCCCAAGCATGTTACTAATGGTTGTAATATCAAGCCTTCAATTGCCACTAATCCTCCTAGGGTCACATTTACTGATCATTCCAATGAGCTCTACACTTTGGTTTGCACTAGTTTCTCTTTTGCTTTGTGCTTTGTTATAAATTCCACATTTTATCATTCTATTGTAGAACTACATTTGTTTTTATACTTTTGATCAGAAGAATTTTGGGTATGCTTTTGGTACTATCTATGCATGTTGGTTTTTGACAAGTTTATTGGCTCTTAGGTAATGACGGACCCTGATGCACCAAGTCCAAGTGAACCCTCCATGCGTGAGTGGGTGCATTGGTCAGTCTCTTGTGTGTGGGTACACGTGTGTGTTTGTGTTCATTTCTTTTTATTTGCTATTTAAACTTCTATCCTCAAAAACCAAAGACTAACTCGTTTTGTTTTGCTCTCAGGATAGTCACTGACATTCCCGGTGATGGCGATCCTACTCATGGTAAAATCTAGTTTTTTCTTCTTAGATGCATGCACATTAACTGTAAAGTAGGATACATTTCATAAGATGAGGAGTTGTATATTGATACCTACACACATTAAGTTGAAATGGGGGTAGGGTGGGTGGTTCAAAACAACTCTCGAGTTTGGTTGCATACAATTTCAAGAAGTTTACTTTTTTGTCATGAAAGTAAGGGATTTGTTTTCGATATTTGTGTACTCACACCCAGAAACAAGTTCTCTCAGCAAAGTGGCCAGTGAATCTCCAAGAATCCTCCAAAATTGAGCAACTTGTCCTCAAGACTTGCAGATTAGCAACTTGACCTTGTTACCAGCTCGAAAACACGGAATTTTGAGGATCTCTGAAATTTCAGAAAAAATACAAATGCATTCCATCACATAAAGATGTTACCATTTTCACTACAATGGCCTGCACCAATAGAAAACTAGTTTCTCTCTTTAGCCAAAAAAATTAAATATGGCCGGATAAGATTACTAACTAAATATTGCAAAATTCATGCACGAAGATGCTCGCACAACGTGGCGCATGATTCCCTTGTAGAAACTCCTTTTAACACTTGTCACAATTCTACTTAATGTCACATGCACTTGTTTGGAAAGATTCAATGCTTTGTAACTAACATCCAAGTAACCTGTCAGAATTTGTTAGTCTCTAAATGGCCCTCAGTAACACCAGACTAGGATTCTCTTTTGTGATTTGTTTATTTTGTAGAGCTCAATGTACAAGTCATTTATGCAAAAAATCATGTTGATCAAGTATTGGCAAGTGTTAGGTCAATCAAATTTGTCGAGCGAAATGGATGGTGAGAGTTAAAATGGATCGTCTGTTCTAACCAGCTGTCTCATCCCTCTCCAGAGAAGTGTGATTTGTTGAGATGGCTTCCAATGTCCAATGAACTCAAGTCTTGGCATGAATGACTAACACTGCGAGACCTTTTTTTATGAATGACTTGAATAATCAATTGGGACCGTTGTAGGCCCGGTTATTGATCAATTTACGATCACATGAGAGAGTATCCTCCATGGTTAGATTTTAATGGATTCAAAGTCAAGTGAACTTTGCAACTCATATGTGATTGTCTAATTTATGTCATCTTCTTTTTCTCCCAATCTATTTTCCTTGATGATTTAGTTTGAGCACTATGTTTAATTTGGATTATTTCTTGAAGGAAATGAAATCTTGCCTTACATGGCACCACGCCCGCCAATTGGAATTCATCGTTACATTATGTTGTTGTTCCAGCAGAAGGGTCACATAGGACTGGTGGAGCAGCCCATGTCCAGGGCAAACTTCAGTACCCGAGCATTTGCACACCAGCTAGACTTGGGTGTGCCAGTGTCAACTGTTTACTTTAATGCACAGAAGGAACCAATGAACCGAAAGCGTTGAGCCACAATGCAGCAGTTAAGTACTAGTCCAAATAATGGTTGTGGTTGTTTAGTTTGGTTCGAGTTTTATGTTTTAAGTAGTACTTGTTTCGAGGGGCGTCTAGTGTTAGAGTGTGGTTTTTGTCTTAGTAGGTCTGGTCCTTGTTTGCTTCTTTGCTCTGGTTTGTGGTAGACTCGAAGTGTTTTTATTTGTTCTTTTAAATAAACTAAAGTTCGAGTTTTTCTTATTTGTTCGTTACAAGTCGTGATACTTTTATTGCATTTGAAAGTTTTACAAGCAATGACCTCAATCATTTAGTTGTTATTACTCCTCCTGTCCTCAATTAAGAATCAAGTGTTCTATTTTGGAATGTCCCTTAATACATGTCTATTTTGAAAAGTTAATGGGTCAAAATTTGTACAATTATTATGTTGTCCTTTTGAAAAATTAATGGTAATGAGTTTATGGGTAAAAGTGGAGGTAAAAATTAATGTGAAAGCTAGAAACTTAAAAAGAGGCAGAGAGATTACATGGTTCGTCATTTTACAACCTGGGTGATTGTTTGCAGAAACATAAAAAGGGACGGAGGGAGTACAAGTTTGTCATTTTACAACCCGGGTGATTGTTTACCAAAAACGCAGGGCAAGAAGGGAAAATACAAATACTCCTACAAGCTTCTTTTTTTTCGGGTGATTGCTTACCAAAAACACAGGGCAAAAAGGGGAAATACAAATACTCCTACAAGCCACTTTTTTTCCCATTTTGTACACCATCAATATCACATTGCACGTGATCGTTAATCCTTAAGTAATGCTATTGTGAGCTTCGGCTCTTAGGTGCAGTGGGGCTTCAGAGTGGAGAATTTTTTGGGCCCAATGTGAAACAAAAGGGATGAACACTTCTTAAGGAACACTATGGCTTTTTCCCGGTGAAATAAAGTGGTAAATGAGGAAATCAAACCATTTTACTCTTAATTGAAAGAAGAATTAAGAGATCAAATCATTTGTGTTTGATTCAGTCTGTTATAGCCATAGATGCCATTGACATGGCTGAGCTTTTTAATGTTAATTCAAGGGAAAAATTTCAAAATAACCCCCAAACTTTCATCGAAATATCTCATTAAGACCTTAAATTTGAGAAACTTCACTTAGACCTAAATGTTTACCCTATTATTGAATTAGGCACCTGTCAGTTAAATCCGTCAATTTACTCACGAAAATTGCTAACTTGGAATAATGTTTTCCGTTTGCTGACTTGGACACTTACAATGGAGAGAGAGAGCGTGAGAGAGAGATTTTCAAGAAATTTGAGTTTGCATACCCCCTCCTCTCTCTCTCTCTCTCTCTCACACACACACACACACACACTCTTCTTCTGCTCATAACTGCTGGGGGAGGGGGAAGAGACAACAAACCCATTTGAATGCATTTCTCTCACTCAAATTGATAAATTATTAATGAGAAATTGACATGTTTTCTACAATAGAGTCTCTGATGAACATGTAATCTCCTTATATCGCATTTCTCACATGAAGTTGGTTTAACTTTTTCAAGTGACCTCGAGTAAGAATCAAGATGTAGTCTTGTGGTATTGAGCCAACAATCATGTATGTTCGAGCCTTGTTATTGTGATAGTTGGCTTTATCAACAAGTTGTGTTGTCTTATCTTCTTCCGTTCACGTCATGTTGCTATCATAAGATATATTGACATTTTAGACTATAACGCTCCCTATTTTGAGTACGTTAAATAAACATTTTATTGATAAATCTAAATAGAGTCTTTCTCATTATTACATCATAACTCCCACAAGGGTTCATTATCTACACAAGGCAGGGAGAACTAAGGTCCCTATCTACAGCTCCGCCTGTTCTTCCATCCTAGCAAGCTCCTCAGCTTCCAAGGTGTAGGGTTCACCCTGTTCGTCTATCAAATCTGACACATTATACCAGCGTCGCCACCAGCATAATATGTCAGGATCACCAAAGGTAACACCGTGATCTATAAAGCTCAGTAGAATAAACCATACCCACTAACCCTTAACTTACAAGCAACAGGTCATAAAGTTAACGATTTCCAAATAGAACATGCATCTTGAATCATAGCAGTTAACAATTACACATCCACATTCACTATTCAACTAACGTTGGCGTCCATGTTTTCTGAGTTTCTCCTATGCGACTCGTCGTATACTGTGTCTCGTTTTCACTTTAACAAATCAACATTTCGATACGCATTCCAAACCTCGTTACCAATGAGGCTACCACGTCTGGCTCCATTGGCAATGCACTCATTGCGGTTTCACAATCCATTCAAATCTTACATTGGCTCCTCTCCACGGATAACCAAGCCATATCACCAATGAGACTACCACGTCCGGCCCCATTGGCAATCTTCACAATGGGCTACCAAGTCCGGCCACATTGCGGTTTTCGCAAGTTCACACAATGGGCTACCAAGTCCAGCCACATTGCGGGTTTTCCATACACACAATGGGCTACTATGTCCGGCCACATTGGGGTTTCAAAACACATCTTTTCATTAACCACACCAATGGGCTACCATGTTTTTAACTTTCTCGATATTTGTGTCTCATTTTCATGCATAGACTCCACGGTAGGACTTCACATATAAGTAACCATAAACCATTCATCGTAATCTTGAAACTAAACTAGCAAAGATCATCCAACTCTTTACACTTATCATGCTCAAATAGTCACATAAAGCATAACGCCACATGTACGGACACCTTTGGAGTGATGATCACTTATGCTTTTTCAAACAACCACAAGTAATGCAAGTAACAAGTAAGGATCTCATAACCATCTAAAAGATTAAAATACGAATACTTCTAATCAAACGTCAAATTTCTTATTTTCTGAAATCCATTCTATCCTCCTTTGTGGGAAGCTCAAAACAACATATGTATATTGGTTTAAGAATCGTTTATTCATCATGTTAATACCACCATTAGTCAAACAACTGTACTAACTATCATATATCCCAATATTATAAGAAATAAACTAACTTTTAGATATACTATAGAGATAGTAAGTTGAGATATTCTACATGATCATATAATACACACTTCTATTTATACTTAGAGTTAACGGATAGGGAAAATCTACCGTTCTTCTTGGCGGTAGTGACGACTACAGAGTAAAGAAGGTACGTCGGCTGTCGAACGGAGTAAGCTTCCGGTAGCTTCGAAAGAGAAAGGTTTCTCTTGAAACTAGATCTTGACTAACACTACTAAAACTTTTGGATCGAAAGGGTGGTCGAGTGGCGGTCTTGGATGAGTTTCTTTAAGAACTCAAGAACAAGAAGAACAAAGAAGGACAAGGTGTCACACCCACGATTTTCAACATAAATAAATAATCCATTTTTAATAAAAGTCTCTCGCATAGCATAGATAATGCCCAAAAGAGAGTTCCCAAATGATCAATTACAAACCAAGTCCCCGAGTTTAGAGATTTACAACATTGGCACTACAACCCAAATTCCAAATTTCCATAACTAGTCAAAGACGGTAAATTTTGAGGTTACATGGTATCCAAAGTAAAAAGAGTTCAAATGAAATTACGATTACATCTTTTAAACAGGAAAAAATAATAATACCAAAGATGATAGGACCACTTCTCAATGACGGCTTTCGAAAGATATGAAGTCAAGCATGCACACCATGCACTCCGCGTCAACTTCCTTGCTTCTTACCTGAAAATGATAGGTTGAGCTACACTAGCCCAGTAGAGAATTCTATACACAAGCTATAAGTAAATGTGATGAAACATGCAATAAGAGTGAATGAGTTCCAATGAGACGAACAAGAGATATAAAGGAGCACCACGATGAACCGACAGACTATGACTACGGGATCCTATACATCTTATAGTTATCCCTAACCATTCATACATCAAGCTAGAAGTAGCATTCAACACACACATCCATCCAAATAACCTACGACAATTTCTCATACCATTTTAAGATTTCTCAACGAACACCACAACTAACTTCCTCATTTATTACCATTCATCATTAAGCCCTTTTTCATAAAAACGTTCCTTTTTGGTTGTGAAAAATACTTTCAAGAAAACTCTCGACCTTTACGGGTCAAGCTCCGTTGATTCTAGCTTGAATAGCCGGAGTCCGTTGATTCTACGCACGAATACCAGAAACCGTTGATTCTCTCGAGAATAGTCGGAGGATTTTTCATAAAAATCCTTTTTCCAAAACCAAATTCCTTTTCTTTTCAAAAACTTCGATAGAATCAATTGATCATCTTTTTCTTTAGCGACCACCATTTCAAGCAACAACAATTCAAGTAACAACATATACTTCTAACGTCAACTACAACATTCTTCATGTTATGAGAAGGTCAACTGCCTTGCCACACCTTGCGTACAGTGAACTCTCTTTCTACCCTGGTTTCCGCATTACCACACCTTGCTTTGCGGGCCCTCTAGAGTCTCCGCATTACCACACCTTGCGTTGCAGGACCCTCAATTCAAAATTCACAACTCATGCAAACACAAATGCACTATCAATCCGTATATAAGCAGACATCATTTTCCAAGTTCACATTCATTCATACATCATCAACAACGTGTTACAACTCTTAAACATGTCCCATCGTACATTAATAAATACATTAAATTCATGTTATTCCTCTAAGTCTATTACGACGCCCTACGTCACATACCGAACCCACAACGACTCCCCAACACACACCCGCTAGGTTCCAAATGAGAATCTTATAGAACGAGTGCCAAAGGAATCTAGGAAGATCAACAAGTCGAAGCACGAGGATACTAGTCATAATCCCATCCATCGAATCACTAGATAAACTCATGTCTCCCCATAACACTCACCACATTATCCTTTATAGCCCACGGTACTCCAATCAATCTTACGGTACATTTCCTACCCAAACGGCACTAGTATTATACTCTAATGAGTGCCAAGAGACAAGATCTGTAACGCCCCCAATTTTGGGTACGTGAAATAAATATTTTATTAATAAAACTAAATGGAGTCTGGCTCATTATTACACCATAACCCCCACAAGGGTTCAATATTTATACAAGGAAAGGAAAACTAGGGTTCCTATATACAGCTCCGCCTGCTCCTCCATCCCAGCCAGCTCCTCGATTCCAAATGCCTCCAAGGTGAACAACTCTCCTCGATCATCTACAAAGTCTGACACATTATACCAGCGTCGCTACCAGTATAATATGTCAGGGTCACCAAAGGTAACACCATGAGCTACAAGAGCTCAGCAGAATAAACCTATACCCACTAACCCTTAACTTACAAGTAGCAGGTCACATAGCACATATGTATTCAATAGAAACAATAACAATGACATATCCACAATCAATATTCAAACGTTGGTGTCTGTGACATCTAAGTTTCTCCTACGCGACTTGTCGTAGACTGTATCACCATTTTCATCCTTCATTTACCAAACTAATATTTTGGAAAAACACATCTTTAACACACCCAACCTCGGTTCCGCTGCTCTAGGTTCCCGAGTATCCGCACAATGGTTCCGCCGCTCCGGGTTCCCATTGGCACTCAATTTGCATTGGCTCCTCTCCACGGATAACCAAGCCATACCTCGGTTCCATCGCTCCGGGTTCCCAAGCATCCTCACCATGGTTTCGCCGCTCCGGGTTCCCATGGGAGCGTACACAACCTCACAATGGTTCTGCTGCTCCGAGTTCCCATTGGCATACACACACACACACACCACACAATGGCTACCACGTCCGGCCATTATGTACTTTCAAAAATATTTTGTCCATGTCAAAACACCTCCTTTTGTTAACCACACCCTAGGTGTCATGTTTCTACTTTCTCAATTTTCGTGTCTTGCTTTCATGCATAGACTCCGCGGTAGGACTTTTCACCTATGTAAACATAAACCATTCATTGAAATCTTGAAACTAAACTAGCAACATCATCCAACTCTATTTTATCATGCTCATTTATCACTTAATCACAACCACAAGTAATGCAAGCAATATGTAAGCAAACTTTCAACTATCTTGAAGATCAAAATAAGAATACTTCAATTCAAGCGCTACATTTATCTTTTAACATACACATTTCTAAACATACTTAGGTAGGAATAAGACTACATATACTTAGAGTAAGCGAGTAAAGGATTATCTACATTCGTTTCAACATACGCTTATCATACGATATACTTAGAACTAGAAGGTATTGGGAAATCTACATATCATTAAACTTTATACTTAGAGAAAGTCGTTAGGAATAGTCTACCGTTCTTCTTGGCGGTAGGGCGGCTACGGAAAGAAAGTCGGCTATCGGACGGAGTAACTTCTTACGGGATGCTTCCGGTAGCTTTGAAAGAGAAATGTTTCTCTCGAAACTAGATCTTGACTAACACTACTACACTTTTTGGATCGAGAGGGCGGTTTAGTGGCGGCTTAGGATGAGTGTCTTGAAAAACTTGGGAAGAACTTCAAGAACAAGCAAGAACAAGCAAAGAACAAGCAAGAACACTAAGCTTTCTAGAGAGAAGTTGGAGAGCAAGGAGAGGTGTGAGTTGAATGGCAAACATGGGGTGCTATTTATAGGCAAGATTTGGCTCCCTCACTCTCTCCTTGGCCGAAATCTCTGTCTCCCTTTATATCTCCTTTTTTTTATTCACCTTGTCATGCTTTCTTGGAAGGTCAAGGCCTTGTTCTAGGCTTCCAAGGCTAGATTTAGTCCTTTAAATTGCATCATGGAAGATTTTGATGAAGAAAGGAGGATTTGTACAAGTTTAAAAATGGAAAATATACAAATAAGGACAATTGAATGGATTTTGCTTGATCAAGTATATTACCGTAGATTGTAATCTAGTCAAGTACAATGGAAGAAGATCAAGGCCAAGGTACCTTCCAATCTCTTCCTCTCTCTCTCTCTCTCTCTCTCTCTCTCTCTCTCTCTCTCCTATGTACTATGAAAGTATACATATATATATATACAGTTAGGTACAAGTAATATATATATATCTAAGGTACTATGTGATCTAAGGGGATTTTCAAATATAAGATTTTCTAATAAACAATTTAATTAGCACATGTGTACTTCTAGGATATATATATATATATATATATATATATATATCTATATCTATATATATAATCAAGTACATATATATATAAGTATGTACCATGAAATCTAAGTAGATTTCCAAATCAAATTTCCCATTAAAATAGTCTAAAGTGGCACATGCCAAATTATAATATTATATTGTGTACTTAGAAAATCTAGTCTTTTAAATCTTTGGTTCATATACATACATATATATATATATATATATAATCATATGGTGAATCTAGAAATAATTAAATTAATAAATCCTTAGTACTTTGGGGATTTGCTCTATTATCCAATGGATAATACTTTCCCTAATTTTTATGGACCAATGGATAAAGAAGGAAAGTATTATATTAGAATAATATATGCTTTCAAGCATGTGTATATAAGCCTGTATATAATTGTATAAGTGTACCTTAACAAATCTAGTAATGTACTTTTGGTAAATAAAATCTAGATTTCCTATTGTCCAATGGGTAAAGATTGCCCTAACATTTATCGTCCAATGGATAAAGTTAAAAGGTCCAAAAGGTTCACATTGGAAGGTTCAAAAGGTTCAAGAAGTTCACCAAGGGTTAGGAGGCAATAACTAGGTAAGATGGTAGTTAGGTTACCCTAACTAATTGGTTAAAAACTAACTATACTAGTCTACTAGGATTTCCAGCCAAGAATCGTAATTATAAGGCTTCAATCTAGTTATGACGGATCAACCAAGACTTCAAACAAGATTTTTATAACTCAATAACGACGGATTTTTGGTTATGAAAATAAAATCCAAGTTATAATAAAATTCAATTTTTAACGAAATTTTTTATTTACCAAAAATCAGGGTCGTTACAAGATCAAACAACAAGTTTTTAGCACACAAGCAATCATGTCTGAGAGTGACTTAAACATGTTCATACCTTAGGAATCATAACGCGGAACAAGAACAACCTTAGGAATAGCCACAGACATCGGATGACTGACACACCTCTACTTAAATGGTCATACCTTTCTGTGTACTAATGGTCTTAAAATGATACTGGTGGCAAATGAAAGCTGACTTCAAGACCTTCGAATCGATATAAAGTTTGCATGAAACGGACATTGGATGAAGAAGTTATGACTGTTCAAAGTTGGACTGAAACTTAGAAGACGGACAGAATTTCCAGAGAGGGGAGGGATCGATCTCTCCTCCAATGGGGATCGATCCCCAAGGGAAAAAATCCAGGTTTTGTCCAGATTTGAATGAGGGATCGATCCCTCATGCTTGGGGATTGATCCCTAGGCAATTTTGGGCGATTTCTGTAGTTTTCGAACAGCTTTTCGAAGACACAATGGTTGACGATCTAAACTTGATTAAAGCATGGAATCAACTCATAAACATATAGAATGAGTAAGAAATCCCTACCGCAAGGTTAGAAGCTTCAAACACGAGATCAACGAACGAACCCTTGCTTCCAAAGCACCGAAATCCTCCAAGAACGAAGCCAAGCTCAAACCCACGCAATCCAAGGCTCGAGACTACGATTGAGAGGAGGAATGGAGGTGGATCTATGTGATTTTAGGGTGATTAGGTGAAGTTTGGTGTGGGAGAGTGAGAGAGGAGAAAGGGCCGAATGGAGAGAGAGAAGAGAGGAGTGTGTGTGCCGTGAGTTAGAGAGAGAGAGATAAATGGGATTTTGATTCCCTACACACTCACCCATCTATATATACTCACACACCCACCAAATTACATTAGCACTCCCTCCAATTACGATTCTAGCATACATACCCCAAATCAAATCAACTTCACAAATCTCACATTAATCCCAAATTCACATTAACTTATAACATTTTATATTTTTCCTCGATTTCCAATATTAAATAGACCCTTAAATATTTTCAGAAATTATGGGTCTCTACACAAGGCAAGAATACAAGACTTTCTAGAGAGAGAAGTTTAAGAATGGAAGGTGTGAGTTGAATGGTGAGAATGAGGTCCTATTTATAGCAAAAATCTTGGCTATTATCCAATGGATAAATTTTGTCCAATGGGTAAATTATGATAGGTATGGCCTTGTCTTTGTAGACACCCCAATTTGGCCTAACGATTATTTCAAGTCCCACCTTGGGACCATCCCGATGATGATACAGATTCGATGATTGCTGATTGCCTTCTTGTGAAACCCATGGACTTATGGTAGGAACTTTGAGCCACTTAGAGGACCCAATCCATAGCCAAATAGCCTTTCAGACAGAAACACAGTGTTCTAGGAAAATCATCGGTCGGCCGCAACAACGATCTCATGGCCTTAACATCCATTCTTCACCCGAGCAACCTGTTGCTAGCAAAATCTCCCTGAGAGATCAATACCTCAGCCGCTGAATCCTTTCCTCGGCCGCGGGTTCTTTTGCTCGGCCGCCGGATCGACCTTTTTCCAGACTCTCGAATGTTCTGTCGGTTGTTTGATCCAATCCCGATACCTTTCCGATGCGTTCGGGCCACATTCAGAGATTGCAACGAAGAGTTAGAATTGCATTGCAATCGCGTGATTTGATTGGACCGAGTGAGTCATCCCTTTGCCTATATAAAGAGGCCCTCGGACTCCGAAATACAACAACGAAATTAATCAGATTCACTCCCTCATTAGCCACGAAACTCTGTCCATATACTCTCTCAAACCCTCTCTACAAAAGCCCTAACCTCCTGAAGGCGGCCATCAATCCGACGATCAAACCCCGGAGTTCAAACCCTAACCCTAGGGTTTCATTCAAGAGGCAATCAATCAGTCAATCCCAATCGATCCAAAGCAATCAAGCAATTGAGGGATTAAGGTGGTGAGGCCCAACGGCCTCTGGTTTGGTTTAATTACTATTTATTTCACTAATCGTAGCGTTCTGATCGTCTGTTAAGCTTTCTGTCTAGTGTGAGGAAGAACACCAGCCGGGGCTTCGATGCCTCGGCCGGTACATCAATCCAGCGTGATTACTTGGCCGTGACATGCATTCACCGGCCAAGTAATCGATCTGCTGGAACAGCTTTGTTTTGTTCTGCTTTCTGATGCATGTTCATTCATCGTCTTGGCTCACCTTATTTACTGTTTAAAGGCATAAAAATAGATTACATGCTAGGGTTAAATAAAGAATCTATACGTCTTATGTTGAGCAATTATGGGCTAGCCTCACGGGGGTGCCTGACACCTTCCCCTTACTGTAGTTTTGGCTTCCGTATCTAGAATCTCTATCTATTTTCCTAGTTTTAATAAACTGGGTGGCGACTCTGTTTTGATGATAACCACTATCATGTGGCGATAGTTCTAGCCATGGAAGTATCCACGATCTTGGTTTATGAAGCGAGCAACCAATCGAGCAAACAAACGATGATCAACTGTATGGAGATGCTCCGCACGAGAGGTGTCTACAGTCTTGTACTAGAAGATCTTGCTTGTATATCTTCTACCTAGTTCTAGGCATGCAAGGCTAGATTTAGTACTTTGGATTGGATTATGGAAAGATTGGTGAAAGAAAGGAGTGGTAGTACAAAGTTCAAAATTGGTAAATGTACAAATAAGGACAATGGTACAAAGATTTTGCTTGAAAAGGTAAACAACCATGGATTGAAAGTATGAAGAAGATCATGGGAGATCATGTCAAGGTACACTACAAGAAATTACACCATTCCCGACTAACAGTTTAGTCGGCAAAAGGTAGGAATTTAGCCGGCAATAACTATTCCCGACTAAAAGATTTGGTCGGCAATTTAGTCGGGGAATGGCGGTCGGGAAAGGTAATTACCGACTAAAAAATATTTAGTCGGAATATGATCGTATTTCCCGACTAATTATTTAGTCGGCTAATTTAAATTATTATCGACTAATTATTTAGTCGGAAAATATTTAATAAATTGCCGACTAATTATTTAGTCGGCAAATATTTAATAAATTACTGAAAATACCGAAAATATTTGATAAATTACCGACTAATTATTTAGTCAGGAAATATTTAATAAATTGCCGACTAATTATTTAGTCGGGAAATATTTAATAAATTACCGAAAATATTTGATAAATTAGGAAATATTTAATAAATGAAGAAAAATATTTGATAAATTACCGACTAATATTATTTAGTCGGTAAATGTTAAAAAAATTATTTTTTATTTTTTATTTTTTATTTAATTAATAATATTACAAATTTTAAAACTAATTCTAAAATCTGGTTAGATTTTTTATTTTTTATTTGGTGATTCACAATAAATTAAATTAACCAACATCTATTCACCAATCTACTGTAATCAAGTATTGGAATTCAAGAACAATTCATTCATAACTTCCATAAATAAATGGTGTTCACCAACTACTTCAACAAATAGTATTCGAATTCGCAAAGGACAAAATAACGAAAAATCGCACCACGAAAAGTCCTACCATCAAATATATCATATCTAAGCCCCAGAGAGCAAAATAATACAAAAGTTCAACAGAATTAGATTACGGTAGAATCGACCGCAAAAATCCAACTCCTTCATATATAATCCTTAACGAGATGCCAGATACTCCAATAGCTGCAGATACTCCAATATCCAAAAGCTGCAACTTTATCAGCAAGTTTCCTGTAGATGTAAAAGCTATTGAAGTGACGTTCAAGAAAAATGTCCAATGGGCGTGCAAGAAAACACATATCCACCCCAATAAGAATCAACAACCATCTAAATAGTATTCAGGATACGGCACCAGAATGACACCACCTCAGGCTCAGGGTCTGAATTTTGACATCCTTATGTGCTACAAGCATACAGGGAAGAATGGTGTAGCCATGATGGTCCAAAGTCAATGTACCAACTCCAAGGGATAAGCATCAGGCAGTGCATTGCCACTAAAACTTAGAGATCCATATTTAAAGCATACAATTCAAAACCAATTGACAATGAGTGGAGAGATCGCTCAAACTTTGATATTAGGCTCTTGTACTAGTTTTGAAGGGGTTCAACAACTGATATAAGACAAACTATAATACTCCCTCACACAAGGGGAGACAAATACAAGATCCAAAGCATAGGGATCATGATTAAACGAACTCCAGTTATACCACACGGAAAGGAGAGATCAATCTTGAGAGCTTTTTCCAAACAAAACTCTGAAAGCCTAGCTTTGATATCATGTTGAACCATCCAACTCAAATCAAATTGTCAATATGTGGGGAGGCTACCTTGGTTCATATACTTTGAAGTGTCATTACCCATGTAGGTCAACGGCCAACCAATTTGAACGACATAGCCCATTGCTTGACATCAAGTCCCCACCCACCCCCAAAAATTACACTAAATATATATATGTCCAACATATTATCGTTCTTCCAAATCAGTTTTCTTCCCCTTGGCGAGTCACTGGCACATATCGCACGTGGTATCCTCTACATGTTGAAAACCCTTATAAGAAAAAGATTGTGCCGACTATTTGAAACTTCTACAGTTGAGCTCCTGAGACTATTGGAGGATTTAAAGATACTCTCGTATATTAATCATGAACACAAGTAGAGACTCAGAACATAGTTTCGAACTCAAAAGGGATCTTAATTCAGATAAGATTAAGAGAAAATGAATTTCAGTTCAATGTGATAACCCATAAAGATGTTTAGCTCCATGGCAATACCATTTGAAACTAAGGGCAGCAAGAAAACCAATCCATACTTGTAGCAGACAGAAATCCGAAACAATAAACAAATTGATTTACTTGTGAAATAACAGAGAGAGCTTGCTACAGATGCTTTGAGTGGTTGCATGAGCAGAGTTGAAACTTAGTAGTACCTCAATTTCGGAGCTTGATATCCTGAAGAATGAAGTCACCATATCGATTAGACAAACAGTCAAATAACCGAGACCGACGATAACAATGATATTGATAACAGAGAAAGTTGAAATACATAGGAGACATGAACCAAAGAACACATATGCACATGTACATGTGCTTATTAGTACAGTTCGGAGCTTGACATCTTGCAGAATGAAGTCGCCTATGTAAATTAGACTTAACAACCGTTCGAATAATGATCACAATGACAGGATGATGGATGATAGAAAGATAACAATCAATAAGAGACATGTCCCAAAGAACACACATGAGAACGTATATATGTGCAAAAACAAAGAATTATCAGTTAATTGCATAAACTTGTCCAACTAGAGGACAACAACACCTAAGCATCATCACCTTCGAAATAGGATAATTAGCAAACCTCAACTGAGAAATCAAGATATCTGCACGCATAGCTGTCCAAAAAAAGAAAGCCGCGATTCCACAAACCATAATTTGAGGTCTACTCGTTGAAATTGCAATAGCAAAAATTAACAAACATTTAAACATCATTTTTATCAAAATACAAAATGAATCATTTGGCAGAAGAGACCATCAAGGTTTGTGGTAGCGAGATAGAATTAAACATGGCCATTTTCTTCATCTAACTTGCACATGGTCTTGTCTCCATCATTCTGGCATTGTGCATATATATTGCTAACCCATCTCCACTGCTTTCAACTCATCACAACATACCATGGCATCGTCTCAAGATCTCAATATCCCCCTCTACTTTCCAAAAAGAAACAAACGTTTTCTCTTATTCCTCTGATTCAAAAAGCAAACAGCTATGATCAGTCCAAAGAAACTTGTCAAAATGGCAAGGAAGTGGCAGAAGGCGGTTGCCATCAAAAGGAAAAGAATTTCGTATGAAAGAGACCATGGGGATGTCTATTCTAGTGCTAGTACTAGCTCATCATCAGTGGTGGATAAGGGTCATTTTGTAGTCTACACAGCAGATCAAAGGCGCTTTGTTTTCCCTATATTGTATCTTAACACTGAAATTTTCAGGGACCTCCTAAGGTTATCTGAAGAAGAGTTTGGACTACCAAGTGACGGACCTATTACATTGCCATTTGGCGCGGTTTTTATGGATTATGTGGTCTCTTTACTCCAACGGCACGCAACAACAGAAATACAGAAAGCTCTGCTTGTGTCAATCGCAAATAGTAAATGCTCCATGCCTAGCTCTATTGATCAAGAAAAACCATTCCAACATTTAATAGTCTGCAGCTTCTAGATCCTTATCTATAGCAAGGATCTTGTAAATAATCCACAATATTACAGTCTGCCAAAGATTTTAAAATTTCTCCATTTACTCTAATACAAAATTGCCAATCTTCTCAAGTACCAGGATGCTACATTTCACTATAACAGTAGCTTATATGATTAGGCCAGTAACCCGAACCCTTTTGTATTATTTGTAGTAATTCATTTTTCTTATGTAGTAGTAGCAAATGTTCTACGTTCAAAAAAAATGAAGTAGCAAATGTTCTGTCCTTTCTGTCTCATGTAGAAACAAGTCAACTCTGTGTCGGTATTCATGAACTTAAAATCCATGAAAATTTTGATTCTGGGCTCACTTTTGAGAACTGCATTTTACCCTACTAATGTGTCCACAACGTGTCCTAAGTGTCTGACTAAACAAAAGATAATTAAGGTGCCGGAAAGCATACGACAATATAAGCTAACCCATTAATTCATAGCAAAGAGTAAATTACGTACCGAATATTTCCCACCATCACCTCAATCACACATTGTCTCGTCCACGCATATGCCTCATCATCATGGCTTTGAGTTCATCAAATTCTCGTTGCCTTTGCTCATCTTTAAGCCTTTGCTCCTCCTCTCTTTGCCTTTGCCGATTATCAAATTCTTGTTGCCTTTGCTCATCTTTAAGCCTTTGTTCCTCCTCTCTTTGCCTTTGCCGATTTCGCTCCTCCTCCCACCTCCTTTCATACTCCTCTCGTTCTCTTTGTCGCTCCTCGCGAAGTAACTCCTGCTCAGATTGGACTTTCTGCAGCTCTTGCTGTGCTAAGTTGGAGCTGGATTGGGAAGAGAACGATGAGGGCCTCGGGCCAACCCCAAAACCCCTTATGTAATACTTTGCTTTCCCGAGATGAATCCTCGAAAGTTCCTCATCCGTGAGTGGACATCCTGATTGAGACGCCTCGTCCCGGGTGGCCACCATCCCCGCCTGTCGTTTGCAAAAAGAAAAGAAACAACGAAAAATATAAGAAATAGACTAATTGAAAAAGAAAAAACAAAATGTCTACAGATATTAGATGCATACATGTATCTCCGCACATTGAGGATCGATCCATCCACCGTCTCTCAACGTATGTGATGCCTGGTATCTCTCTCATATATCTGGCACCTTTCCATTAGGCTTGTCTGCCTAACATATTCAAATAACCATAGTTTGAATAGTTACCAAAATAATTATCCATCTGTCCTCTACCATGTGGAGCCTCAATAGAAATAGGCATACATATACGTGAAATTATCTTGAAGAAAAATAAGAAAACAAATGACTGGCATGATATGACATAGACTAATTCTACTTTATAATCTCAGTCGATAAGTGCTAATATTCTCTAGATGAGTCCGGCATGTGCTAAGGAAGGAGGCAAATGTGCACATGCAGGCGCACCAAACACCGCAAGTACTTTAGGAAACTGCTCTGAATGATTACTTTTCCATGACACACACCTTTTGATTGAAGGGTAATGGTGTGAAGAGCCTGGAGTTGGGAAACAGATCCACAATTTTAAGCACTTATATTCCCCTCCAAAATTGGGAAGAAAGAGGGGTACTGAAGTGCTTATAGTTAACAAATAGCATGTAATTTTTAGTATACCATTCACTTATAAGCTTTTTTTGGGTTAAATATCAAGATATGGACCTCCCTACCCCGTAGTACTTTCAAGTATAACTACGGAGAACATTGCTTAAAGTTAAACACTATCTGCCTTCGATTTTCACTTCACCCTCATTCCGCTCCCATTTCCAACTGTGTCAGCAAGATTACATTGATGACACCATACAATTTGTCAGTACCTGGGAGGATAATTTAAGCTGTGAACTATGGAATAGGACGTTATAATATAATGTTATGTAAGTTACGAAATTTGGATGATTCAGGGGGGACATAGTTTGATTTTGGATTACATGGCATAGATGGTATTTAAAAGGTCTTAACAATGCACAAAAAAATCTCACCTCAATGGTGATTGCAGCAGCAAATGATCGAGAACCCAAAGTATGACCCCGAGAAGCCACAGAGAAACCATCAACTGGAGTATTTCTATTTTTTTTGCCAGCTATTTTGCGGGCCTGAAAAAAAAAACTTGTTAGATATAAACGTAAAATTGGAAATGTAACTCATACAACTATCTTATTAACCTTCCATTCTGGATCCTTGAAGATACGATCAATCATAAACTTCCAAGCTTCCTGGCTTATGTCTTCGGTAAAAGGAAGCTGATATGGGTTTTTGCCATCTTCCTTCGTCTTTTCATAATGATCGTTTGTCTTTTCGTAATGATCCGTCATTCTCCATTTCCAGTCTTTGTATAGTAAGTTGGCTTTGCGCTTAAAAACTTGCTCAACTAACGGAGTGTATTCAACATCATTTTCGGTGACTTCAAATTTGTCCTAGAAGCATATAATAAGTGGAATTAATCCCTTACGATATTTCATTATTCACTAGAAATAATCACTACGCACCGTTTGACATTCTTACCCGCACGGCTTGTATTACGGCGCGTTGCACCTGCGAAGGAACCAGTTTCCATGAGTGGCAAAAACTGTCAGCAGTAGGGCGGCACATCCTCCTAATTTGTGACCCCAATTCATTGGCCACTTTAGTTGCATTTGCCCCACAAAAAGTTCTCATTTCTTGTGTGACATAAACTCGGAGCCTCTTCCCATCCTTGCCTTCAATCAGCCTTCTAACTCTTTTCCCAAGTGTAGGCCCCCGCACACGTCTTGAAGGTGCAGCTGCAATTGAGATGCAAGAATAGTATAAAAGAAGAGAGAGATACATGCACTACTATACCAAAGAACATCCTTAATGCCTTTTCTTTTATGTTTGCACTCAACTGGCCCTTTTGGCCATGCATCTTCACAGCAGAATGTTCGAATGATCATATAATGCCTTTTCTTTTTATTTTTTTTGGTTCCTTAACTAGTATGGATGGAATGGAGGAGCCATTTTCTACTTCGACCATCCATGGTCAAACTTCTAAGTGTATAAGAAGGGGACAATGATGTGCTGGTTGTTTTTCCCAGACCACAATAAATACTATGACAGAACTGCTTATGTTCAGATTTTTAACAAAATAACAGAACTCCTAGTTTACTGGATCGCTTGATCGCAAAACCAAGCTAAAAACTAGCAGGATGAACATATGTAAATGTACTTTTAGGATTGTCAGAGAGAGATGTACTTACCTGCAACACTTGTACCGGTAGATGGAGATGGAACACTCGGAGGAGTAGATGCCACAATAGGAGGAGTAGATGCCATAATAGGAGGAGGAACAGATGTTGTAGCTTCTGCAATACCACGCGATTTGATAGAGTTGGAGGATGCGCTACTCTTTCGTGATCCAGGACCCATGATGCAATCCTGTCAAACGGTGAAATACTACTCCATTAGAAACAATGATATAAAAGAAGTGAACTATAATGAGACATGTATAGCAAGTGACAGATAATCAATAATAACGAAATGTTTCTTACAAAATGATGTTGCTTATGGCTGATAAAAAAAAGTAGATGTTGCTTATGGACTAATGTAATAAGAATTCTTTCATCTATATCATCCCCTAAGCATGAATATACACATTAGACTCCTTAGATGATAACATAGACAAGTACAAAAGACACAAAGAAGTAGCAGTAGCAGCAAACCAGCTCAACCGAAAACAGTCCAACAATCTTCACAATAAAACATGCCCACCATAAAAGCACAAAGATGCAAGAAGATGTGAGTAGTAGCAAAGCAGCCACCAAATAGCAGAATCAGCAAAACAGCGAGAGCAGCACGTAACAGCAGCCACTACACAACAGTTGTTCACAGAGTAATGCAGTGATAATAAGAGTTATAGCTTCAGTATGATACCATTTCAAAGTTGAAACTACCATTGCTGACGAAACACAAGATAAAATACTAATCGATCACTTAATGGATCATTTTACGGGAAGATTAAATTATGTTTGTTCCAGTATATGCTTCTGCGCTACGCCCATTGCTTTTCCCTCTGTTAGGCACGAATTATGTGCAGAATTCTTATATGGTATTGTGGAGGATCTTACACACCCTGGTTTTATACAGTGGATGGAGCTCTCCAGTGAACCAACTGAAGCAGAAATCGTGAAAGCATTGTTAGGAGCAAGAGACACAATGCTTGAGATCAGATTTCACATGCGCCTGATGGGTCAGGCTGCAGGCATACCAGTAGGTTCTCTTTACTTTGATGCTTCTCTCTCTCTCTCTCTCTCTGTGTAGAGTGTTCTACCAGTATTCCGAATTCAGTCACTGACTGTATTCCATTCCAATTTCACAGGTAGAACATGAATCTCAAACTAAGCTTTTGGATGCTACTATGAATATGGAAGGAGTTCTATTTGCTGGAGTTCCTGGAGCAGGTGGTTTTGATGCTATTTTTGCCGTGACTTTAGGGAACATGCAGTGACAAACAGATCAGCAACAAACAGAACAGTTGTTGCTCACAGAGTAATGCAGTTAGAAGCAGAAGGTAGCAGGATCAGGAGAGTACACAATATAACAGATAGCAGATAGCAGCATGGCCATGACAGATAGCAATAGAACAACTACATAGCGTGGCAGTAGTAGCCACTTATGGAGTGGCAGTAGCAGCCACTTATGGAGTGGCAGTAGCAGCAGAGTAGTAGTGTCATGATCAAGCTAGGGAACATTTGAGAAGTGAAGTGAACCAAGGATAGGTCAATAACAAAAAGGTAAGCTATTAACAACAGGAACCCAACCCAAATGCACAACAACTGAGAAGTGAACCAACCCATAATAACACAACAAGGGACTTGACTTAGCTTCAGAGAACACAGCCAACCATAGCATAACATAAGTGAACTGTACAGATCAGAACTGACAGCAGAAGAAATTGATGTTGCTTATAGACTAATGTAATAAGAATTATGTCATCTATATCATCCCCTAAGCATGAATATACACATTAGACTTCTTAGATACCATAGACAAGTACAAAATACACACCTGGCTCTATGTTAGGATCAAAAGACACACCATAGACAAGTACAAAAGACACTACTTAGTTTACCACCATGAGTACAAAAACATCAAATCTTGGAACATTAATGTTCTTTGTCAGGATCTATATCATAATCTTCTTCTTCTTCTTCTTCTTCTTCTTTTTCATTATCTTCTTCTTCTTCATCTACACCCTCAGATAATAAACCCACATCCTCGCCAATAATTGCAGGTTCAAGGTCATTTCTCCACAAAGAGGTAACAGTGGGAAATTCGACGACAATTTCTGGAACCTCAGTAGTTGTGTCCTGTTGGAAAACTTCATTGGGAGCACTGCTGGTTTCCAAACTATCCATCTCTGGGACATTCCAGATTCCTCGACGTTGAATTCGTTCTACTACTTTCCAATTTTCACCAAACTTGGTATCTTTAATGTAGAATACTTGTTGGACTTGACTTGGTAATACGAATGAGTCATCTTTATACCATCGAGTCCTTGTATCAATGCTTTTGCAATGCGCATCAACTCGCATAGTTCTACTACTACCAGTATTGTACCATTCACACTGAAACAAAACAACTCGATGATTGAACAAATAGCTCAACTCCCATACTTTGGTTAAAAAGCCGTAAAAGTCTATTGTATGTTGTTCATGCTCCCCTTCCACGAGTACCCCACTATTCTGACTTGTATGTCGATTGTCATGTTCAATAGTATGGAATCGAACGCCATTAGAAATGCACCCTGAATATGTGTCTATTAATGCATCAGGTCCATTGGCCAATGACCACAACTCATTAGTTACTTCTGGAGACCCTTGGTTCCGCAATTCATTCATCTACATTAAAAAAAGTTCGTATTACGCTACACTGGATAAAGAACATTGCTTAATCTGAAACATGACTAATTCAATGTTCTATGCCTTACGTGCCCTTTGAACCATTGGGGAAACTCTTTGCGTTGTCTTTTTGCAATATCGATGGTATTGTCACCCTCCAGCAAAGTCTTGTGTATCCTAGTTACCATGTAAGATTAATAATAATGATAAAATATCAACTCAATTTAGAATACATTTAAGTAAATACGTACTCTCGATAAGGATCGACTTCAGGGCTATTGTATAAGACAAACCAATGAGCCATGTCTCGTTGGTTGACAGGTACATTAGGTGCTCTTTGGATTCGACCGAAGGGACGAACATTTTGATTGAATGCTGCTAACCCTAGTGTGCGCTCACCACCATCATCATTCCTTTCTATGCGGTTAAACACAGTCTCAATTCCATCGAGATACATAGAACAAAAAGTTGTACATTCTTTGGATATGTAAGCCTCCACAATTGAACCTTCGGGACGAGCTTTATTGGTTACAAATCGTTTCAGAACTCCAAGTAATCTATAAAAACAAATACCACTTTACTGTGTCATAAATACGACTATAAATAAATGACATAGTTAGTAGAATGGTCTCGCCATACCTCTCAATCGGGTACATCCATCGATATTGCATCGGCCCTCCAAGCCTAACCTCGCGAGGCAAGTGAATAGCTAAGTGTACCATAACGTCAAAGAAAGCGGGAGGGAATATCTTTTCAAGCTTGCAAAGTACAAGTACAATGTTCTCCTGAAGTTTATCCAAATCGCTAAGCTTCACTGTTCTTGAGCACAACTGTTGGTAGAAGTTACCAAACTCAAACAACGCAGTCCCAATTTCCTTGTTCAAATAGCCACGCATCCCAATCGGGAGAATTCGTTGCAAAAGGACATGGCAATCATGACTTTTGAGACCCGATAGTTTACCACCTTGAGTGTTCACGCATTTAGAGATGTTTGCTGCATAGCCATCAGGGTACTTGATAGATTTTAAGAAATCGCAAAAGCCTTCTCTCTCTTTCGGGGACAATGTGTACATGGCTGGGGGCTTTTCAAATGTCCCATTTGCACGCCTCTTTAGGTGCAACTCCTTTCGTATTTCCTGATCCTCCATATCCTTCCGCGCTTTTTCTGTATCCTTGTTCTTTCCATCTATGCCCAAAGATGTCCCCACCAAATTGTCACATATGTTCTTCCCTATGTGCATAGGATCGAGATTATGTCGGAGATTGAGTAAAGGAGCGTAAGGCAGCTCAGACAAAATGCTTTTCTTCACCCAATTGTTCTCATACTCATCCCTTTTTCTTTTCCTACTCCTGTTTGGATGTTTTCCAAATGGCGGGTATGTCCCTAAATTAATTTGTTGTAATACTTCTTCGCCCGACAACTCCAAAGGTCTAGTCCTATCCTCAAATTTACCATTAAAGAGCTTGCTCCTTCTCCAAATATGGTGCTCGGGTAGACAGCGACGAGCACCCAAATATCCAATCTTACTCCTTAATCTAACTGATGAGTTGTCCTCGTTGCAAATGGGACAAGCTAAATAACCCTTTGTAGACCACCCAGACATTATGGCATATGCAGGTAAGTCATTGACGGTCCATAAAAAACATGCACGCATTGTAAAATATTGTCCAGTGGAGGCATCATAAGTTCGCACACCATCCTTCCACAACACCTTCAACTCATCAACCAACGGGCGCAAGTAAACATCAATATCTCTTCCAATGGCCGATGGGCCAGGAATAAGTAACGACATGAAGCAAAAGGGCTCTTTCATGCACTTCCAAGGTGGGAGATTGTAAGGCACCATGATAACAGGCCACATAGTATATGATGTACTCATATTTCCAAAAGGATTGAAACCATCAGTAGCCATTCCGAGCCTCACATTTCGCGGTTCAGCAGCAAAATCGGGAAAATGCTCATCGAAGTCCTTCCATTCCTGACCATCAGCCGGATGACGCAATTCCTCATCATCTACACGTTTGTCTTTGTGCCATCTCATATCAGGAGCTGTTTTCTCACAATAATATAGCCTTTGTAGTCTCGGAGTCAATGGTAAGTACCGCAATATCGTATGGGGTATCTTCTTACCCGTTCCATCGTTCACTTTGTACCTAGGCTCGTTACATGTAGGGCAATTTTCCAAATTTGCATTTTCCTTCCAAAATAGTGCACAGTCATATTTGCATGCATGAATAGGAATATATCCCAGACCTAAATCTCTCAAGAATTTCTTAGCATCATAAATATTCCAAGGAATAGTACTCTCAATCTCACGGTCTATAGGTAGCATCTCTTTAATAATCTTCATAATCATGTCGAACGTCTCATTGCCCAACTTCTTAAACACTTTGACATGAAGCATCTTAACAATGAATGCTAACACTGTCTTTGCATAACCAGGATAAGCTTTGCATTGAGCAGCATTGAATAGCTTATCAAAATTCCGCACATCTTCCCTCTCAAGATTAGGCAATCCATCGACATCATCATCCAAGATGCCACCAACAAAAGACTGTTGCAACATATCACGCAATTGGTTGTCATCCTCGGGGACCTCCCCTCCTATTTCCTCCCCAATACCTTCATTGTGTTCGTGATTGTTGTCATATTGTGTTTGAGGCTGACGTGCAGGAACAGGTTCCCCATGGTACACCCAAGTCTTATAAGAAGAGTCAATTCCTTTTAGTATCAAATGGATCCTAACAACTTCACTGCTAAGTGTTTTGCTATTTAGACAATCAATACATGGACACCGAATCTCAGCTTGTGCTCCTGAATTCGCCATCGCAAATTCTATGAAAGATTCCACCCCTTGTTTATACTGCGATGACCACCTATTTTTTATCACCATCCAATCCTTATCCATTTCTTATGACCTATAAATAATTTTAAAGGTTATACAAGTCAATGTTCATGACCTAAGTGTCTGACTAAACAAAAGATAATTAAGGTGCTGGAAAGCATACGACAATATAAGACAATATAGATTAACACAAGATAACATATGGCTATGAAGAGGATAAACATCTTGATACACCGTAGGGAAAACATCAGCAAAATACAACATCTTGACATGAAAAACAGCTGCCATAACAGAAAATAGCAGCAAGACAGCAGCACCCGTAGGAAAACAGCAGTAGCATCATCAAAACAGCAGCAGCAGGCATAATAGGCAGCCACAATACAGGTTAGCAGCAGCTTTAACATGATATAGAGAATAGCAGTAGAGCATAGCACCAACCAGCACAAAGTATTGAAGCCCCTCATTGGGATATGATTCCAGATTTTCAAGTACCAAGCATATGATGCATAACAGCTAACACAGCTTGAATTAAGCACTAGAAATCATAAATTTAGCATTTTAGCGTGCTTTATAAAACATAAATTTCAGGTTAAGGCTCATAGTCATGGACTACAACTTGAACGGCCAATACTAATCTAACCCTTATGTTATAAGTTTTCGAGGTTGTACAATTTTTGTTCAGGCTCAAATAATAGGTCAGATAATGCATGAATTCCAATGGCCCACTGAGTATATATTATGGGGGGTACGGTTAAAGATCAGTGGGTCTAGGCGTGGTCCTCCGGTTCGTTCCTGCTCGGCACGTGAGGTAACTGTCTTGGCCGACGTCAGTCATGACGTATTTGAGCCAATAGGTTAGGTGGGCATGGGTGACCTGCATGTAATCAGCACACCGCTCGGGACGCTCTTGGTCGGTTCAACCAAACCGGGAAGAGACCCTGCTATTAGGGACCAAGGATGGTAGAATCTAGACTACTGATATGGTCTAGTAAGGCGGCTCAACGATTTACAGATGGACCTAAACCATTGACTACTCAAAACACTAAAATTCTATTTTCATTACTCACAAAATACAACCTAAGCAAATGCCTACTCAAATCCCAAAACTCCTTTAAAAAAAATCAATTTCACACATCCATATCAGATAAAAAAAAACTATTGAACATTTCTGTACAGCCACCGTTAAATCAGGTTGCAAGAAGAATCAACAAATCAGTTCTTTTCATTGATCATCTAGTTTCTTTTTTGCACTTATACTCATGTTTCCTGCATTTGTAACCAATTTTACCGCGGCTCATCATATATAACAGTAAGAATTCTACCCCACTAATCAGTTGCAGCCAACATTGGCCATCAAGATTCAGACTATATAACAGCAGAAATCCAAATGAGAGCTTCTAGTCATCAATTACTAAACAAAAACAAAGTTAGGCTTATGTACATCCGGCATTCAGGTACTACTAGAACCATCACACAAGATTCATATGTCCCACTTTCCTCAACAAAATAATTTGAACCCAATATTATCCCAAAGCAACCACAAAAGACACCACTGCCCAATTATGAATTTCAACAAACCTACACCAATTTGTGACCATAAACTCTTTTTTTTTAAACCATTACTATATCGTTGCTCTATGATCAAAATCAGCCCATAATATTCTCAAAGACCAGATTCTACACAAACACTCAAAAACATAGGCATAAGCTAAGACACCACACTTTTCGTATATATACTTATAAATTCAATCTCTGAAACCTTGTCAAATTGATACAAAGCCTACCGTATTAATCCGTTGCTTCTCGAACAACCGAACTCAAGTTCAAGCGATAAATAGCCGCTAATCTAATAACCACCCAACTAAAATTAGCACCAACGAAGATCAGTTTCAACACTAATTCATATGTACTCATCTCAACCAAAGTTATACTACCATAAGATAAGTTCCAAGCCCACCAAAGAATTCCTGCCCAAATCTAACACAATTCTTTTTCCAGTATAACCTTAGCTAATATGCAAAACCCCACAACAAAAATCCTTCAAAATTCAGAGGCCAGAGTAACACAATTAAAAGCTACAATCTTTTTTTTTTCTTCTTTTTATTTATTTATTTATTTTTAGAACCGGGTCTCACAATTGTGTTCTTGTTTTAGTATTATTCCAGTGGCCAGAGTAGCTAAATGCATGTTGTATACGTTTGCATGTACAGATTGTTGAAGGAAACATTCAACATTCGCCTTGAGCTCTTTCTCAACCATACTCCCACCTTCTAATCAGAAACTAAAACTGAAAACCCAGCCGCCAAATTGGAAAACCCAGAAAACCCAAATTGATTTTTTCGTTTGGAGCACTAAAACCCCAGATTGATTTGTTCATTTGGAGCACTGAAAAACCCAGATTGTAGCGGGGAGAGAGAGAGAGAGAGAGTGAATGAGTACCTAGCAGGAGCAAGCGAGAGAGAGACACAGCGGCTCGACCACAGCTGTAGATGCAAAGTCGGAGGAGAGGGGTTTTCGTCGGGGGGATTTGATTGACAGGAGCAGGAGGATCTGAGACCACAGTCGGAGGAGAGAGAGGTTTTCGTCGGGGGTGTGGTAGCGGCGGCGCTGCTGAACGGTGGAGACCGCGGTTGGAGAGAGGGGTTGAGCGACCACGGCTGGAGAGACGATCAGAGGGTCGATTGGGAGGGGGATGGACTGATTGACGATGTGAGAGATGGGAGAAGTGACGATGTGAGATGGGGGAAGGGTATAACTGGATGGGTTTGATAAGGTGCAACGGCGCCGTTTTTATATTATGAAAGCCTTACCGACTAAATAGTTAGTCGGAAATTACCTAAATCCCGCCATTTTTTTTCGTGGAAATTTTGGATTGGCGCAAAAAATTGTATCATTCCCGACCAAACATTAATTAGTCGGTGATATTTTGTCTTGGCCGACTAAATATTTAGTCGGAAATAATTCTTTGAGCCGGAATAACTCTTACTACACCCAAAACCATTAAAGTCTTATAACACACCACCCGAGCCCCATTTGAGATTTTTTTGCGCGATCAGAACCATTTATCTTCTCTAATATTATCAGTTAGATCATTCTTACTAATATTACAATTGATCGTTTTCCGTTAGATAATTGATCGATCAAAAAATACTATTTTTCTAATGAATTCAAGTCTCGATAAAGGGATGTTCTAAACCTGATCGAGCCGCAAATTTACGAGAATGAATAATTCAACAAATGCAAGAAAATCAATGATCTTGATCGTCAAGATTGTCTTGCGATCTTGTGGCTACTGCAACAACAAGTACAACATAAGACTTAGTTAATTATCAAATACATCAAACATATATATGGTTAAGGTAATTGCTGAGTCATTTTTTATAATGATCGATCTGAACCGTTAAGATTTCACGACTTACTAATTATAGCATTGTCACTAAAATCGGAGATCATTTGGTATTGGCGACCACATTATCGAAAGACATTTAATGCGTTCGGATACGTTCAAGTGTTATAGTGAACTAAACGAGCCTCGCGTGAGATATTTTTTCACGATCAAAATCATCCATTTTTGACGTAATACGAATTTGAACATTCGTACCAAGAATGAAGCTAACCGCATATGGATAGACACTTAATCGGTCAACAAAATTCTTTACATTTTAGAATTTTTGTGTTAATGAAGGGCTTCCTTGCCCTGATCGAGCCAAAAATTTACGAGAATCTTATGATTAAGAAGGAAAAAAAATTGAGCGGTAGTGATCTGAAAGGTTGCATTGTGATCAATGTCGTTGGAACAAATATTGCCTTTCTTGGAAATTTTTAAAAAGGAGGAAAAGTTGATATTTCATGACTAAATATATTATTTGGGAAATGTATTTTATTTTTTAATTCGGATTAAATGATATTACCCTACTAAAATATATTTGGTCGGGAAATCTAATTTCATTTCCTATTTTTATTAAATTCGAAATATGATATTTCCCGACTAAATTGATATTTAGTCGGCAAAAATACATATTACCGACTAAATTTAGTTTAGTCGGAATTCATTTCCTAAATTATTAAATTCGAAAAAAATTATATTTCCCGACTAAATATCAATTTAGTCGTCAAAAATACAAATTACCGATTAAATTTAGTTTAGTCGGAGTTAATTTCCTATTTTATTAAATTCGAAAAAATGATATTGCCCGACTAAATATCAATTTAGTCGACAAATAAATACATTACCGACTAAATTTTGTTTAGTCGGAATTATTTCTATCAATTACCGACTAAAATGTATGCTTTGCCCGATCAAATTAATTTAGTTGGCAATTGTACTAAATTTTACCGACTAAAAATGCTTTAGTCGGTGATTGGATTATAGTTTCCGACTAAAAAATATTTAGTCGGGAATTTTAGTCGGGAATTGTGTATTTTGTTGTAGTGGTACAATGCAATCTCTCCCCTTCTTCTCTTTCTCTTCTCTCTCTCGCTCTCTCTTCTCGGCAATCTCTCTCTCTCTCTCTCTCTCTCTCCTAGTACTAGTACTATGGAAGTATATATATATATATATATATATGTCCAAATGTATATATATATATATAAGTACATAAGGTACTATGTGATCTAATGGGGTTTTCAAGTAAATAGATTTTCCTATTTAAATAATCAAATGTGCACATCTGTACTTTGTATTATTCTATACATATCTATATCTATATAATCAAGTACACACACACACACACACACACACACACACACATATATATATATATATATATATAAGTATGTACTATGTAATCTAGGTAGATTTTCTAGGCTTGATTGCTTCGGATTGATCGTGATTGACTGATTTGCTTCTTACAAACCCTAGGGTTAGGGTTTGAACTTTGGGATTTGATCGTCGGATTGATGGCTGCCTTCGGAAGGTTAGGGCTTTTGTAGAGGGGATTTGAGAGAGTATTTCTACAGAATTTCGTGGCTTGAGAGGGTGTGTTGTATATGAATTTTTTGTCTCTCTTTTTGGAACCCTAAGGGTCCTTTATATAGGCAATTGGTGACTCACTCCGTCCAATCAAAATGCATGGTAGGAATTGGAGTTGCAATGCAATACAAACTCTTCATGGTGATCTCTGAACGTAGGCCGAACGCATCGGGGAGGTATCGTAGTTGGATCAAACGATTGACAAAACATTTCAGAATCTGGAAAATAGACAATCTAGCGGCTGTAGAAAGGATCTAGCAGCCGAGGAATAGATGTTGCGGCTGAAGGATAGATCTTGCGGTCGAGGGATTGATCTCTCAGGGAGATTTTCAAGCAACAAGTTGCTCGGGTGAAGAAATGATGTTGAGGCTGTGAGATCAATGTTACGGCTGACAGATGGATTCTCCTGGGATACTGTATTTCTGTCTGAAAGGTTGTTTGGCTCTGGATTGGGTCCTCTAAGTGGCTAAAAATTCTTACCGAAAGTCCTTAGATTCACAAGAAGTCAATCAACAGTCATTGTATCCATTTCATCATCGGGATGGTCCCTAATGTGGGACTTGAAATAATCGGTAGGCCAAATTAGGGTGTCTACAAGATCACCGTATTCTCGTTCCCATAACAAAACTTTCAAGTTCACAAGATTCCAAAATATTACAACTTTGGCTCAACAGCCACAAATTAACATAAGTATCAAATTTCGAAAGAGGATTAAAGGTTACAATATTCCAAGTCAAAAGAATTACAATTTGGTTACAAATTAATCTTTCAAAAGAAATTTACAAAGATGAATGAGTAACTCCTTTGGTTAGCTTTTAAAAGTAATGACCACACTCCAAGCACTCCAATCATGCAAGCTATGGTTCCGGGTTAGCACCTGAAAATAATATAAAGCTTGAGCTACACTAGCCTAGTAGAAAAGTCTACGCAAACTCTATATGCAAATGAGCCAAACGAAAGAACAAATGATGAAAAATCAAACAACAATGGAGGAAGCACAACTATCACGATCAAATCCCAATATCTCCAATACATCTCTCATTCAAACCCTTAAATCATATTCATTCAATTTGTGTCTCAACATATCATATCCTTCATGTGTCTGAGCCAAAGCTCCTACCGGGCCAATTATGGGATCTCGATATCCCTTGCCAAGCGCCCACCTAGTAGGTCAGGTCTTGAGTGTTCAATTTGAGCATTAGCTCATGCCGGGCCAGTTATAGGATCCCGATACCCCCTGCCAGGCACCCACTCGTCGATGGGCCCTGAATGTTCGCGCGTCATTCACAAGCTTAAGTGTATCATTCGTACAAATATCGTGCAAGAAACTCACTTTTTTTTTAATCATTCCCTGGTTCCATCAATTTGAATAACCCCAGGTGCATTTCACGTTAATCATGGTAACAAGTATGGCTGCCAATCCCTTATTTATGTATAAATAATTATATAACCCATGGCATGACTTAAGAGTTTGGACTTCAATGCATCAGAAATTTTACTTTTCGCAGGTTACCTACCGATAAGAAATGGGCACCTACCGGTACAACTAGAAGCAGGAGGAGCAAAACTTAGTCCACAAGAATTCTACCGGTAGATATGAAAATGGTACTGGTAGAGTTTGAGAAAAACTTGTAATCCTACCGGTAGGGGACAAGTCCTACCGGTACTAACACAAAACAGTGAGCACACATTATCATGGCAACAAAATTCTACCGGTAGGGAAAAAAGTCCTATCGGTAGGAATTCGGAATTTTGGCGATTTTTCACAGCATGACAGATTTTGATCTAATTCCAATAACAACCAAAACAAGTTCAAATGAGGCTTAGGAACACTCAAATAACATATAAAGAGAGGTAGAATTTCCTACCTTGAGTATCCAAACCAAAGTCGAAGAGGTTGAACAAGTCCTAACTTCTGGAATCCAAACTGAACGAAAATACACCAAATCGAGTTATATCCAACGCGATACGAGCTTGAATACACAAGTAGAAGATGGAGTTGAGTTTGATTGTTGTGGGTTTTGAGTTTGGAGGTGAGTTTTTGGGTGAAACAGTGAGAGAGCTGGATAGAGCTGAGAGACGAGAGAGAGAGCCAAGAGAATTGGGAGCAAAAAAAGAAAATGGAAAAAAAATCTCTTGGTACACACCTATACAGGCCTGCACATAATTACCCCAAGACCTGTGGTTTTTCATATTCTCTCACATTGAACCCCAACTTTAATTTTCTCATCAATCCATCACTTATCCATTTATAAAATATTTAAAAAATATATATAACGGAAATTTACGGGTCTCTACACAAAAAGTCAATAAATCCCATTTCTAAGCCACGTCAAGGTATCAAATCACGTTTCAAGCCGTTTCAAATCGTCTCTTTGAGTCACACATGTCATAATGGTCAAAAGTGACTAAGTCCAAGTTCCGGTTCAAGCCCCGGGTCAAAAGTTGAAGTTGTCACCCTTCAAAGTCAACGTTTTCCAAGTTTTCAAGCATATTTCAAGCATAAAGTTAAACTTTTAAGTCGCGCTTTAAGTTTTAAAGGCTGTCATTGTTGTATATAGTCACATTCGAGCCTGTGGCAAGGACGTTTGCGTAAATTCTCGGGTATAGCGTCAATTCTTCAATGTTTATTACTTCTTTGATTTCTCTTCCTTTGTCAATATATTTCCCATTACAAAACCATGTATTGGATTTAGTTTTGTGATCAATGGCTAGTTGTACATTCCGGTAAACATCTTAGTTACTCAATTTTCTTTGTACAACAATATCAAAAGAAATTGAATGATAAAGACAATGAAAGTGCAGTTTTCTATACGTATGTAAACCCAAGGACATCTGTGAGTCAAAGTACATAACAAAACAAGACATGCCAGCCTGATGCTCAAAATCCTATCTACCAGGGGCAAACAGGCGCCCTACAAAAGGAATCACACAGGTTCCACCAAAAAGGCAAAAAACAAAAAGAGGAAACTCAATCCTCATCCTTACCACCATCCTTGCCCTCCTCCTCCGCCTCAGAACTAGAGACCTCCTGAGTGCAAGTAACCCTGGGCACAGTGCTCCCAGAGGTATCCTCTAGGTCAATGTCTGTAGGCTTCTCAGTCTCGTCCGAAACAGCGATAGGCTCCTCCTCGGTACCGAAGTGTTGCTGTCTCTTCAATGGTCGCTCCTCCCAAGAGCCAACTAAAAAAGCCTGTTGTGCCTGCATGCGCACGAACTTTCAGCGTAATCCCCTTGAAGCCCCTCCTCTGGCCTACAAAAACATGACATTCATATAGCATTTGCATCATAATCATGAATAAAGGTTATAAGAGTAAAAGTAAGCTGTTAGGATTCAAGGGTTTACCATCCTCCCTCCGACGCGAGTCTGTACTGGTGGGGGATGGCCCATGGCGTATTGTTGCACCAACTGCACCAGGCCCATCATGGCCGCCGCCATCTCCTTACCATACTCCGGAGTCACCTACACAACGAAAAGGTTAATTATGACGTGCAGTGACGATAGCAAACATGCGAAGGGGATAAAAGTATGTCATACCTGAGCTAGGAACTCCATAGGCTCGAATGTAGGATGAGTAACCTCCACCAGGCAAAGGACTCCCTGTGCGGTCACCGCGTCCACTGTCCAAACAAGTGCGGGCAACCTGGCCCCGCTCTGGCCCGCGCCGTCACCGTGGCCTCCACCTCCTCTTCCCCCATTTCCTCTTCTTCCTCCTCTTCCTCCTCTACCATTGTGCGCCTGCTGTGTCGTATCCCAAGCAGCGCGTATCCCAAAGCTCTACATCAAGTACTGAGCCTGGTACTCTGTGTAATTAGCGCTTGCCTGAAAGAGCGGCTCCAGCTCAGGGTTTGGCCACGTAAATTGCACAATCTCCCTTAAAGTGTACTAGCTCGTCCTCTGCACAAGAGGAGGGAGTGGCCCAGGGACTAAGAAGGCATCTAACCTCAGCGACTAACGTGATACCCGATCACCCAGGTATCACTGCTAGCCGTAAGGGGACTCCAGAAGCACTATCCCCCTCGTCACTATAGACACCCCAATTTGGCCTAATGATTATTTCAAGTCCCACCTTGGGGACCATCCCGATGATGAAATGGATACAATGATTGCTGATTGACTTCTTGTGAATCTTAGGATTTTCGGTAAGAACTTTTAGCCACTTAGAGGACTCAATCCAGAGCCAAATAACCTTTCAAATAGAAATACAGTATCCCAGGAGAATCCATCTGTCGGCCGTAACATTGATCTCACGGCCTCAACATCATTTCTTCACCCGAGCAACCTGTTGCTCGAAAATCTCCCTGAGAGATCAATCCCTCGGCCGCAAGATCTATCTTTCGGCCGCAACATCTATTCCTTGGCTGCCAGATCCTTGCTGCGACCGCTAGATTGTCTATTTTCCAAATTTTGGAATGTTTTGTCAATCGTTTGATCCAACTACGATACCTCCCCGATGCGTTCGGGCTACATTCAGAGATCACCATGAAGAGTTTGTATTGCATTGCAACTCCAATTCCTACCATGCATTTTGATTGGATGGAGTGAGTCACCAATTGCCTATAAAAAGGACCTTAGGGTTCCGAAATAGAGACACACGAAATTCATATTCTTACTCACCCTATCAAGCCATGAAACTCTGCACAAATACACTCTCGAATACCTTCTGCAAAAGCCCTAACCTCCCGAAGGCAGCTACTAATCCAACGATCAAACCCCGAAGTTCAAACCCTAACCCTAGAGTTTTCAAGGAGCAAATCAGTCAATCACAATCAATCCGAAGCAATCAAGCTACTGAGGGGTCAAGGTGGTGAGGCCCAAAGGCCTCTGGTTTGATTTATTTATTGTCTTTATGCTTAAATCATAGCGTTCTGATTGTCTGCTAACTTCTCTGTCTGGTGTCAGGAAGAACATCGGCTGGGACTTTGATCCTTTGGCCGATACATACAAACCAGGAGGATCTCTCGGCCGTGACATCTATTCACCGGCCGCGAGATCTATCTTCTTGGGACATGATTGTTTTATTTAGCTTTCTGATGCATGTTTTCAATTACTGTCTCGGCTCACCTTTAACTGTTTAAAGGCTAAAATCAATTTACGTGTTTGAATCAAATAAAGCATGTGTTAATCTTATGTTGAACAATTATGGGCCAGTCATATGGCTGGGCAGAGAGGGGTGCCTAACACATTCCCCTTATTGTACTTTTGGCTCCCGTGTCCGGAATCTTTATCTGTTTTCCTAGTTTTAATAAATTAGGTGGCGACTCTGTTTTGATGATAACCACTATCGTGTGGCGATGTTTCTAGCCATGGGAATATCCCTGATTTTTGTTTACAAAGCAAACAACCAACAAATAGCAACGATCAATCTGTATGGCGATGCCTTGCTTCAGGGAGGTGTCTACAGTCACCTCTTTGCTCCGAACAATGTTCGGAACCACAAGGCGATCCCAAATGTGCCAGTAGACCTGCAGTCAAGAGTAAGTAATATCAGCATATTATTCGAGCAAAAATGCACATGAAGTCTATGAATCAAACATGCAAAAGTGCACTGATACCTGATCAGGACGCAGCTCATCCAGGAAGAGGTGGTAGGCATTCAGATTGCCCTTTCCTTTCTTCACTCCTTGATACTCCTTCGACCAGCGCAGAGCTCGAGGAAGTATCCCGTTGTCAGGGCATGAGGTCTCGGGAGGGTACATACTAAGGACCTTGTACGTCCAAAGCTGCAGAACAAAGCATTAAGAGTTAGCACAAGATATAATGGAAAGTTAACTAGACAGAAGAGAAGTTTAGAGGTATACCTCCCAGACCCTCCAGTAGTCACCGAGGCTCTTCCCTGCTCCTCAGGAGAGAGACCTCATGAAGGCGTAACACGCCCCCAGTGCTGCACCACCCTAGTCAAAGTGGGCAATTTCCCCGATATTCCTTTGTGCCGGCAAGAAGGAAAGGTGTACTCAGCTGCGCTTGTTAGGAAACAGGGACGCACTGTAGACACCCCAATTTGGCCTAACGATTATTTCAAGTCCCACCTTGGGGACCATCCCGATGATGAAATGGATACAGTGATTGCTGATTGACTTCTTGTGAACTTTAGAACTTTCGGTAAGAACTTTGAGCCACTTAGAGGACCCAATCCAGAGCCATATAGCCTTTCAGGCAAAAATACAGAATCCTAGGAAAATCCATCTACCGACCGTAACATTGATCTCACGGCCTTAACATCATTTCCTCACCCGAGCAACCTGTTGCCTAAAAATCTCCCTGAGAGATCAATACTGCGGCCGCAAGATCTATCCTTCGGCCGCCAGATCGTCTATTTTCTAGACTCTGGAACGTTCTGTCAATTGTTTGATCCAACTACACTACCTCTCCGATTCGTTCGGGCCACGTTTAGAGATCACAACGAAGAGTTTGCATTGCATTGCAATCATGCGTTTTGATTGGCTGGAGTGAGTCACCAATTGCCTATATAAAGGGCCTTTGGGTTCCAAAATAATCACCACAAAATACATCAGATTCACCTACGAAATTACTCCCTCAAACCACGAAACTCTGCAGAATCATACTCTCAAACCCTCTTTACAAAAGCCTTAACCTCCCGAAGGCAACCGCTAATCCGACAATCAAACCCCGAAGTTCAAATCCTAACCCTAGGGTTTTTCAAGAAGCAATCAGTCAATCCCATTCAATCCGAAGCAATCGAGTCACTGAGGGATCAAGGTGGTGAGGCCTAGGGGCCTTCGGTTCGTTTTACTTTCAGTATATGCATGCTAATCGTAGGATTTTGATTATCTGTTAATCGTATTGTCTGGTGTGAGGAAGAACATCGGTTGGGGGATCAATCCTTCGGCCGGTACATTAATCCAGGAGGATTCCTTGGTCATGAAATCCATTCACCGGCTGCGGAATCCATCTCCCTAAAACAGATCTATTTTATTTTGCTTTTCATATGCATGTTTTCGATTACCATACTGGCTCACCTTATTTACTGTTAAAGGCTAATAATCAGATTACGTGTCTAGAGTTAAATAAAGCAAGTGTATGTCTTATGTCGAACGATTATGGGCCAGTTTCACGACTGGGCAAAGAGGGGTGCCTAACACCTTCCCCTTATTGTACTTTTGGCTCCTATACCCGGAATCTATATCTGTTTTCCTAGTTTTAATAAACTAGGTGGCGACTCTGTTTTGATGATAACCGCTATCGTGTGGCGATGTTTCTAGCCATGGGAATATGCACGATTTTGGTTTATGAAGCAAGCGACCAAACAAACGAACAATGATCAATTTGTATGGCGATGCCCCAATTGGGAGGTGTCTATAGTTTTTTGGCGACTCCGCTGGAGACTTGAGAGCCATAACTAGCAAGTTCAACATAAGACTAATACATGTTTTATTTAATTCATTTATCATATGCATCGAGCAGGCAAACCTCTTTGAGTTCACCTAATACCCCGGCATGACATGGGCTATGTTTGGGGTTCCAGCAAACTCCACAGTCACCTGTACCTAGCGATATATCAAAAAGGAAATCACCCAATCACCACCTATAATGGGCTGGTGAAAGGACTGGCTCCCTTTGACATCAGAGCACCCTGAGACTACCCAAACCTTACATGTGTTAGAAAGCCATAGAACCTATCAAAATAGGACAGGACCCTGCAAGTTAGGAACTTACTTGCATTTTTACAAAAGTTCTTCCTTACACCTTCTATATGTTATTTTAATATCGCTTTCTGTGCAGAAGGGTTGGGGCATGAACTAAGAGCCCTAACTCTAAGTCTTTATAGCTAAGCACTGAGGCATGCCATTGCATGCAAGGTATGTTTTTGGTAAGTTGAAAGCATCATTGCTTACTTAACACTCCCGCTTTACTTAAAGCATCGCGAAGCATGGATTTCTAGAACGAAATCAAACACTAGCTGCCCCGCCAGCAATTGAACTAGGGGTTGCTCTAGCAATCTTTGCCTTGCGAGGCTAAAGGAAAGAGGGAGTGTAAGGTAGTAAAGCAGGTTATGGATGATTGGATGCAAAGTTAAGGATATTATGGTTAGAACTTGCAACACTTATTTCTCCATGAAAGATTCAGCATGACAAGTGTAGGACTTTGGTTCCTATTTCCAAATCAGCCTAGCAACCCATCTTTCAAAATTCAAAAATTTTGAGCATGGTTACTTCAACGAGCTGGTAAAATTTAGGAGGCTATCAATGTGCTAGCAAATAATCAAATGAATTTCAATTACCTCAATCACGTTTTAAGAAAGAATCTTCCCTAACCAAGAATTGAAAGAACTTTTAAAACTTTTTGCAATGCCTAGTTTAATGACAAGTTTTTCTGAAACATTCAAATAGCCGCTAGCACAGCGATGGACTTCGAGTCTGCTCTCTGTTGTGGTCATCTGCTCAACTTTTTCAGTCTGTCTCATAACTTGGAAGTAGGATCTTAAATGACGTGCAGTATTTGTAAACAACAAATCTTAAAAATCATCCATATCAAAAATTGCTGGCTATCTATAGTATCTAATAAACTCATGCAAAACGAATTGCTATACATGACTCATCCATAATCTGTGAAAGTAGCTATGGTGCTTTGCATATCCTTTGGCTTGCCTCTTTCTAACCGTGCAGGGGACTAGACCAAAAGAGGAGTCCACCACCCTCATTTCTTCTTATAGCACATTGCATGATCACGTGTCAAGATGGATTATCATTTGCTTAAGCTCCCCATCATGCTAGATTTGCATTTTAAGTGCAATAAGTGTGTGCATTGCATAGACACTTAATTTTGGACATCTCAACTTGAGCGTAACTAAGTTCTTGCTTTTCCTAAATTTTGGGTTTGGTCTTTAGACGTGACAGTGATGGCTGACAAGAAGATTGAAACTCTGGCTACTAAAGTTAATATATTGGCTGAATCGGTGGCTGCCCTAGCCACCATTGTTCACAGTTTGCAAGGAAGTCCTCCACAAGCTCCACCTCCACCTCCCCCTACTAGATGGATGAAAGGGGCAGCTCAGAGAGAAACTTGCCCCGCTAAAGGTAACCAAATTGAAATGGTGATGGATGATCTGCAGCAACAACATGAGAAGCAACTTCTTGTCAATACTGTCGATCTAAACCAGGAATCTCTCAATAAGAAAAATAGCTGTAAGATGAACATAAGCAACAGTAATGTTAAACTGGTGGGATCTCATCTTGACCGTAGGCAAAAGAGAAACTTTGTTCCTCTTGGAGTGAACTTGGGGAAGGTGTTCTGTATCTTAGAAGCAAAAGGGGTATTGAAGCCCTTTGCAGCCAAAATTTCCAAACTTTATACAAAAAGGCGGAGGGTATTGCAAGTACCACCAAGTAAATGGTCACTCTATCAGAGGATGCGGGGCTCTCAAGAATGCAATCCAAGACCTCATCGATCAAAAGAAGATTGATCTAGCTGAGTTTGATCACTGGCAGCAGCAGCAGCAGTATCCATGCCTGTCACGTCTTAGGCTAGGGGTCAATCTTTTGAGGAGTCTTATCTAGCTATTTTTGGCTACTATTTTGGTCCATAATTGTTTCCTTTTTAAAAGGTCTATATCTTGAGTTTATTTTGATCATAAGTTCACTTATTGCACCTAGCATGAAATGTGGGTCTCAAATTCAAGTCCCCTCGAATATGAACTATGAATGGCCTGATTGTCTATTGGGATACGTAGGCACCTTTTGGTCGGCCACAATTTTGAAAATGTTCCCTCCTGTGCTAGTTTGCTACTATAGAATGCTCACAATAACATTGAGTATTGAAAACAATCCTTAGGGATTTCAAAGTAATCTTGTGGCATCTTTTGGAACACATCATAATCACTTGAATTGTCAAAAGTGCAAAACGAGTTTTTCAAAGCTATGACCCGCGTCATTTCTGTTGAGCTAAAGAGGAGTTGGCACATCTTTGCACCCTCACAGAGATCACTTGTAAGCATAACATGTTGTTGAAGATGAAGCGAAGGAGAAAGAAGAAAAGAGAGGAAAATACAAAGAAAAAATGATGAGCTCGCTAGATTGAAAACCCGCAAGGGCGGTCTAGGCAAAAGTTAGAGCACGAACAAAGTGAGAAATTAGCCGTGTCTCCATGCATCTGCTATGTGTCTCAAAGGATTAAAATTTGCTTGGTTAAACATCGAAGCTCTTAATTTCTTGGTAAGGATCTTTGACACTTTGTCGTGTGTTTCAAGATGAAGAAAGGCATTCATTTCTCTATCCCAAACACTTATCCCTTGCTAGCCACGTCGAGCCTCTGGATAATTTCTTTGAAAAGCCTGCTAGGCAGCCATCCCCTACACTAGGGCAAATACAAAAAAATATAAGGAGAGATGAAAGAAAAATCAATGAAAGAATGAGCACTCCGTCATATAAGGGGCATTTTGAAGGAAACATTTCTTCCAATGCATACAAAGGCCATTTTTGAAGAAATCAACTCTTTCACACAAAGTGAGGCAAGAGACAGCAAGAGTTGATAAAAATATTGAAGATGACTGCTAGCTTTTAAAACCCAAGCATGAGTAGAAATTAGGTTTGAGCCTTTACATCCGCTTCTTTCTCAAGCCAAAACCCAAGCCTACATTATGGTCCATAACAAAGTCCTTTCAGATTGAGAAATATGACTTAGTAGCAAGGTCCTAGACACTAGGGGGCATCACCAATGTGGAACTTAACACGAAGGGCAGGAATCCTGAAATTTGCATCATCTTGGCCAATCAAACAACATGGAGAGTTACGTGAGACAAGGGGTATGCCTATGTTTCCCTTTATGCACCTCTCTCTCAAAAGTATCCAACCTCTTATGTGGGTCTCAGTAGGCACTTATCAATCCAACTCAAGTCAACCAAATCAAGCTCAAAGCAACAAACTCACCTAATTGACTAGGGGCATGGGTTTGCAAAACAGTTCTATGTCCTTTGATGATTGAATGACGTGAGTGTGGAACATGGATGGAGTGATATGACCTTGAAATCCTCGAGGAAAAGTTTTCAAAGTTAATTTTATCCTAAACATTCTTGACACAGCACTACAAGCACAATTGCTTTTACAAACTTTCGAGGAGATAAAATGAGTTTCTCATTTCATGAGGAGTGTAGCTAGATGGGCCCTGGGTCAAACAATATTTTTAGTAGTGTCGCTAGAATATTGTAGTCTGTCTTGTCATAGTCACTTAATTAGTTTAAAGTCATTCTTGGTCTCCCTAAATCAAAGAGGAGCATTAGATTAAACACGCGAAAGTTGAGATGTCCAGAATGCATTGCGGATTCACATGCCTATCATTATCACCCTGTCTTTTGCATTAACCTCTTGATCCTAGTATTTCATGTGTATTTCATTATGGCTGCTTAATGGAAGTAGCTGTTTTGGTTGCACGAGCTAACCCCAAGTATAAGGTGTTCTTATGCTCAAGCAAAGGCAGGTTCATCAAGGCATCATGGCCATCATCTCTATACAAGGAATAAAGGGCAACAAAAGGGATGCACTGTAAAGTCTACCTCCCTGTCAACACACTTGAAGAAAGCTCAGCCTGAGAAGCATCATATCCAGGGGAACACCTCAACTCTTTTGTGGAATGCTGTCACACAGCACTGTCAAGGGCACGCCAAGATCTCTGCCGAACAGAAACATTGCACTCACATTCATTGCTATTTACATTGCATGCTAGGGGCAATTAAGTCATTGTCACCATGCACAGTTGAGCTAGGGTCAAGCATTCATGGCCTAAACAGGGGGCTTGCGTTTCATTTTAAATATTCAAATTAACATGCCTATGTGTTGCATTGCAAACCATGTCACCCAAAATCGTTCAAGCAAGGGTTCTTCAAATGTGATGGTCCTGCCCTTAGCAGTTAGCATAAAAGGACTTCGGCCCGTGGTCGACTGCAAGCCTGTTGCATGTTATTTTCCTATCCACTGCTGTCTTCTAAACTGTTTAAACGTTAATTGTAGGATTCTCTCGGATTTCGGTCCTTGAAGTTATCAGAACCAACCACATCAAGCTTTATGTCTATGACCGACTGAGCCAAGTCAAAGAAGCTGAAAGATAGCCTCGTAACTAGCAAACTCTACAATTGGCACCATGTCAGCAGTATTAAAGTGGCTTCGCACTTCGCATCTCCGTAGCTCCTTGCTTCATGCTTTCATCTCCATAGCTCGAAAGCCTCACACTTGCTTTTCAGTAGCACCATGCTTCAAGCTCTATATCCACTATCTCGACGGCTCCACGCCAACAAACTCATTGGCCATATGCCCATCTTCACGTTCTTAGTGGCTCCACACCCATACTCAAGCCATCTCAATAGCTCTAAGTTCACTATTGCTGCCAGTAACTCTATGCTCATACTCAGCAGCCCTGTGCCCAAGTCGTTCAAACAACAGGCCAACAGAACAATCCTGTGGCTTCCACTTAATACATTATGTGAACAACCAAAAAGAAAAAGCACCTGTATAAAGCTTGCAATAACCTAGTGCACACTTCAGCCCTTCAGAAGGCATCTATGTGGATAAAATCCTCTGAAAAGGGCATCATATTGCTAAAACCCTTCAAAAGGCATTTATGTTGCTAGCTTCCAGAAAGCGTTTGTATGGCCAGCTCCAGAAAGTGTTCAGCCTTCGGAAAGGCATCCCGTTAATGGAGGCGATGGAAATCTCCCAAAACAAGTTGAATTTGCCAAAGGAGGCGATGGAAAATCTCCTAGAGCGTATTTGTGAATCACCCTATCAGTTGAGGCGATGGGAATCTCTGAAGACATTAATAGCCGAAGCATTTAACAAACCTTATGGCACTATGGGTCAACAAGTCAACAGAGTCAAAGTGGAATATGGTCAAAAACTAGCCTTGGGGACAGTCCCGAGCATTTGGGGACAGTCCCGAGCATACTCAAAACTAGCCTTGGGGGCAATCCCGAGCATACTCAGAACTAGCCTTGGAAACATCCCGAGCATGTGGAAACTAGCCTTGGAAGCATCCCAAGCATGAGGAACAAATCAAACCCTATGGAAAATGGAAGATGGAATACTCAACAGCCCTAATCCCAGCAGCTCTACACTATCTCAACTGGCTCGATGCCGTAATATACAGCAAGATAACATCTGCTCTCAAGTTCTATACTTGAATGCTCGAACTCTACGTTCTGAATGCTCAAGTCCGGAACTTCAAAGAAGCTCCACGCTTATATCAAACACACACACGGGCCCGTGCACATTAGCATCAATTGCATCACATCGAGTCTACATTAGTTGCAATACCATATCTACTCACATCTAACCGCCAGCATCATCATATACATGTTTTGCATATCTCTCTCATTCATGAAACAAGTCAACCCTGCAATCAACCGGCTCCACGCCTCCATTTTATTGATTGGCCTGGCGCCTCGATCCTTTGGCTCTATGTCAAAACTTATGATGAGAAAGCTCCGTGCACATACCATCAGAATGCAACCGGCTCTATGCCTTGGTTCAATCAAGCTCCTCAAACCGGCTCCGCGCCTCGGTTGCTTCATTCCAATGCTCCCTGCTCAAGATACTGGCCCTGTGCCCCAATATCTCAAGAATCGGCATCCAACTCGTCTTCGAAAGATGGCTTGGGTTCCACCCCATATCTCAAAGTCGGCGTCCAATTCTTCCCAACAGTGGCTTGAATTCCCCCTCCTCCCCCAATTACATCAATTCCTTCCAGCTCATTCGCAAGGATAGGTTACTCTACCGAGTTTCCCTTAGTTAAAGTCAAGATGATCAAGAAAAGCAAACACACCTGCCGTGTACTGATCTACCCCAAAATACTAAGGACGCTTTCCGCAAAAATATCCCCGGCAGCCCAGCGCTCCTTCAACTACTCTCCGCCAAAATCCTGGCTCAACTTAGGTATGTCACACTATGGCTTTTAAAGCCCGAAGGTACGTCGTCTGTCTCTAACCCTCCAAACTTTTTCTTTTTATTTTTTATTGCCCCCCGAACTACGATTGGTCTGAATTTCCCCTGTGGAATACGTAGGCGGCCTCCCGGTCCAACCATAACAAAAACCTTTTTCAAAAACCCTTGTGTGGGCAGCATGCCCTTGGAAAAAGGATTTCGTTCCTTTTGTACCAAAGCGGCCCAGACATCGAGGGAGCGCGAGCGCAGAAGCAACAAGCGCGAGCGCAGAAGCAACAAGCGCTCGCAAAATACAGAGTCGCCACTCGGGTTTGAAGGTCCGACACCCAAGGAACCGTATTTCAAAGCACCTGCCGCGCTATTTGATTTGAAAAAGTGAAGGAACCAGTCCGTCATAACCATATCTGGGTTCGGGAGCCAAGTTACGAGAGGGGAAGGGTTTTAAGGCACCTCTCTCGCCCAATCCGGAGATCGGTCTCTACTTAGGTATTTTGAAAACATTGTGATTCTTCTTTTATTAATCAATTTTAGCCAGTTAGGGCGGGGGAACAGTTAATCGGGGATTAAAACTGTAACAATTTGCAAGATGTGATAGATGGCATGGATGAACAGTTAGTATAAGATGAGAACAGACTGCTGTGGGATTTAAAACAGACTGGATGGCCCCTGTTTTGGAGTATCGTGTGCAGAAAGAAACCAGTATGCACTGATCAAGTCAATGCATGCTGATCACACCTGCACACGCTACCACAAGACCTGAGCGCGCCAGTGCGCCAGTAAGCGCTCTTATTCTCAAACCCTCTGGGCTCTGGAAGGACCAGTGCACACCCAGGACAAACCAAGCAGTCGATAAGCAGTTATAATATACAGTTTAAAGGTTGAAAAGCCCAACAAATTAGCAAAACACCCCATAAACAGTGTGGGGACAAAATAACAGCTTAAAACTAAATTAACCATGCATGGCTAGCTACTGGTCGGAGACAAACAGTCGCGCGAGACAGTCACTCTGGCGCGGAGGGTGCGCTCTGGCACGCGACAGTTGCACCCAGGCGTGATGGTCAACGCTCCACTTGACCATCGCGCGATGGTTTGGGTGCATCACACGAGGGTCTGGGCCACATTCCAGTGTTTGATTAACATGTTTCTGGGTTATGGGACATGTTCAGAAAGCTCCCAGGGGTACTCCATAGCAACAGAACTGAATATTGAAATGTAAAACTAGAATTTCTAACAAAGGAAAAGCAATAAACTTGTTATTTTCATGCTTAGCAGTGATCTATATGAAAGAAAAACATAAAACAACAAGACACCAATCCCCACGCGGACCATCGCGCGCAACAGCAGAGTGTCGCGCAAGTGTATGGGTCCGTAGCGCGTTGGTTCTTGCCATGATGGTTTTTGAAACCTTGCCAGCTTTAGGGCCAGGACTAGTATTGATTACCAGCCTTGGCCCTGCTAGCCCCCCTCAGGGATCAGAACAGAAAGCAAAACAAAGGTGTTATACCTTTGGCCTTTGGTTTGAAAAGTGTTTGAACTTTTAGTTGAGTTGAGATTGATTGAGGTGTGAAAATAGTGTGTAAGATGTTGTGCCCTTTCTTTCCTAATTCAAAGTGAATGAAAATCTTTAACCCTTTCAAAGATGAACAAAAGGGGGGGGGGGGGGGGTATTTATAGGATTAGCACCTTCCATTAATAGAGAGGGGGAGGTAGATCTGGTGCAAAGAGACGTGCAGGCTAAGGTTGCTTCGTGGCTAAGTTTTCCCAGCTGATAAAGGTGATCGGGACAGGTTGTTGACCGTCGCGCAATGGAGTGGGACCATCGCGCGAGTGTGACAGCTGTTACGCGTGGATCAACAGTCAAATCTTTGACTTTGCCCCAGGCTGACTCTCGCGCGATGGAGTCAGTCTGTTGCGCGAGGGTGAGCCCTGGCGCGCGAGGGTGCGCCCTGGCATGGGTCAGGAGGGTTTTTGGCTTTTTTGAAATGGCTTAGTGTTAGATTAGGTTCAAGAGTTTTTCAAACATTCAAAGCTCAAACACTCGACATTCCCCGGGTGTTCTTGATCCATTTCATCATCGGGGAATCAAAAACCGTAAATAAACTAATCTGGAAGCCCAGATTGGGGTGTCTACAGTAGCCCCCCTTTGACAGCACTTGGAGCACCATTGACTTGGTACAAGTAACGTCAAAGGTCTCTAGACACCCCTCAAGGCGATCCAGAGCAGAACATAGTAAAGTAGACAAGCATACTTACAGAACCTGATCGGTCGAATGGACGGACGGACCGTCATTGAAAATTGGATGGACAGGACGATTGCATCGCCTCTTGTAGATTGAATTTGGACAGGACAGGCTGTCGCTGCAGATTTGGACGGGACAGGCCATCGTTGCTGGGGATCAAGCTACCCTCGGCACAAAGTATTCCAACAAACATGGGTAGGTCGTGTTAGGCAGGTTGAATTCCATCAGTTGGGAATCAGAGCCAATCTCCTTATCAAAGACAATCCGAGACAAAGCAATAAGGTTGCTGGAAGATGTACTTGCAGCTAGATTGAGGGTGGTTGTTCGGGACAGGCCAAGGCGGACTCTCCTGGGGAACAATCAGTTGTGAATGAACGGACCATTGGACGATATTTTGATCATCGTTGTGGATTGAATGGAAGAGGGACGATATGGCTGATCGTCGTTGATGGATGGAAAGAGACGACATGGCTGATCGCCGGCGATGACATGGCCGATCATCGTTGATTCATTGAAAGAGACGACATGACGGATCGTTGGCGATGACATGGCCGATCATCGTTGATTCTTTGAAAGGGACGACATGGCTGATCGTCGGCGATGACATGGCCGATCATCGTTGATTCTTTGAAAGAGACGACATGGTTGATCGTCGGTGATGACATGGCTGATCATCGTTGATTGACTTGAAAGAGACGACATGGCTGATCGTCGGCAACGACATGGCTGATCATCGTTGATTGATTTGAAAGAGACGACATGGCTGATCGTCGGCGATGACATGGCTGATCATCGTTGATTGATTTGAAAGAGACGACATGGCTGATCGTCGGCGATGACATGGCTGATCATCGTTGACTGATTTGAAAGAGACGACATGGCTGATCGTCGGCGACGACATGGCTGATCATCGTTGATTGATTTGAAAGAGACGACATGGCTGATCGTCGGCGACGACATGGCTGATCATCGTTGATTGATTTGAAAGAGACGACATGGCTGATCGTCGGCGACGACATGGCTGATCATCGTTGATTGATTTGAAAGAGACGACATGGCTCATCGTCGGCGACGACATGGCTGATCATCGTTGATTGATTTGAAAGAGACGACATGGCTCATCGTCGGCGACGACATGGCTGATCATCGTTGATTGATTTGAAAGAGACGACATGGCTGATCGTCGGCGACGACATGGCTGATCATCGTTGATTGATTTGAAAGAGACGACATGGCTGATCGTCGGCGACGACATGGCTGGTCATCGTTGATTGATTTGAAAGAGACGACATGGCTGATCGTCGGCGATGACATGGCTGGTCATCGTTGATTGATTTGAAAGAGACGACATGGCTGATCGTCGGCGATGACATGGCTGGTCATCGTTGATTGATTTGAAAGAGACGACATGGCTGATCGTCGGCGATGACATGGCTGGTCATCGTTGATTGATTTGAAAGAGACGACATGGCTGATCGTCGGCGACGACATGGCTGATCATCGTTGATTGATTTGAAAGAGACGACATGGTCGATCGTCGCGGCGATGACATGGCTGGTCATCGTTGATTGATTTGAAAGAGACGACATGGTCGATCGTCGGTGATTTGATTTGCTGGTCATCGTTGATTGATTTGAAAGAGACGACATGGCTGATCGTCGGCGACGACATGGCTGGTCATCGTTGATTGATTTGAAAGAGACGACATGGCTGATCGTCGGCGATGACATGGCTGATCATCGTTGATTGATTTGAAAGAGACGACATGGCTGATCGTCGGCGATGACATGGCTGATCATCGTTGATTGATTTGAAAGAGACGACATGGCTGATCGTCGGCGATGACATGGCTGATCATCGTTGATTGATTTGAAAGAGACGACATGGCTGATCGTCGGCGATGACATGGCTGATCATCGTTGATTGATTTGAAAGAGACGACATGGCTGATCGTCGGCGATGACATGGCTGATCATCGTTGATTGATTTGAAAGAGACGACATGGCTGATCATCGATGATGACATGGCTGATCATCGTTGATTGATTGAAAGAGACGACATGGCTGATCGTCGGCGATGACATGGCTGATCATCGTTGATTGTTTGAAAGAGATGACATGGCTGATCGTCGGCGATGACATGGCTGATCATCTTTGATTGATTGAAAGAGACGACATGGGTGATCGATGGCGATGACATGGCTGATCATCGTTGATTGATTGAAAGAGGCGACATGGCTGATCGTCAGCGATGACATGGCTGATCATCGTTGATTGATTGAAAGAGACGACATGGCTGATCATCGACGATGAGATGGCTGGTCATCGTGGATTGGAGACGGACGATGTGGCTGATCGTCATTGATGGATTAATCATCGTTGAGGATTAATCAGATGATATGACTGATCCTCGTTGATGGATAGGACTGGCGGACCATTCTTCAGGATGAATGTACCGTCGTGGATTGAACAGGACCGACTATCATTGATAGGAGACAGGTAGATCAATGTGCTGAATGATCAAGCCGTTGAGAAATTGGACAGGACCGATTGTTGTTGATAGGAGACGGGTAGATCAGTGTACAAAATGATCGAGCCGTTGAGAAATTGGACAGGACCGGCTATCATTGATAGGAGACGGGTAGATCAGTGTGCAAAATGATCGAGCCGTTGAGAAATTGGACAGGACCGGCTGTCGTTGATAGGAGACGGGCAGATCAATGTGCTGAATGATCAAGCCTTTAAGAAATTGGACAGGACCGGCTGTCGTTGATTTGATCCAAGTAGTACAAGCCGTGGTTATCCTTGATAATAGCATGGATATAGGCAAGGCGGACTGCAGCTGGGGAGAAATTGGTGATAACTGCTGATTGGGCCTCAGGCCTGAATTTACCTACGCGCGCTAGTACAGGTTGCAGCCTTGACGGTTGCCATGGAAAACGAGATAAGGAAAGCGGCGTGTGACACCCTTCTCATAGCTGTATTATCCCAAAGAAGCGGTTCCGGTCGTAGTTACAAAAATGACCAGGCAACAGGCATGATCCCCAAAATCCTGTTTACTTGCTGCCCTTGATACTGGACAGGCGTGCTTTGACACTTGATAGAATTTTCCTGCTTTCAACATTTGATATACAATATGCACTAATGTGTAAACAAATGCACAATTTGAAAATGTAGATGCAAGCTAAAGGCGGCTCCTAAGAGGACAATGATGCCTAAGGACTACCACTGAGCCTTATTACTGTACTGTCAGTTACTTCTGAGATGCGCACCCAAATAGATAGACATTGAGCGGGCCAGCGTGCCCCAGTTGATGTTTAGCAACGAGATTGGGCCTATATGCCCCCTTTCTCCGATTCTTGGGCAGATGAGCCCTAGAGATGCTCTACTTGGCCTTGGGTTGACGAGCCCTTGCTGTTCATGAGGTTCCATAGCTTGTGGATTACAGGAGTTGGGGTAGCAATGTAAAAGTTGTATTTTCGCAGTTTATTGACTCTCTTTTGCAAGTGTTGAAGAGAATGTCAAAACTAACCACTAATATCTAATTTGCATTGACAAGTGACCTGAATTGACACACAGATGCGCGCACATGTACAGACTTGCCTAGCTTGAATGGAAAAGGGAGAAAGAGCCGCAGGATACAATGCAAACCCCTAGGCACACGGAATACAATGAAATTTTGGGCATTAACATGCTAAAACTCACAACATTCCTTAGACATGTGAAACTGACACTTACGAAAAGTGCAAAAGGTACAAAGACCTGTACAAACAAAATCAAGAAAAGCATCTCGATATGACAGTTGATTGAAAAACTGGAAAATGTCACAAAGACGGACATAAGACGCAGATGATGACTCGTATAGGCCCAGACTGAAACCGACACCCCGTGCAGTCACATTAAGTCCATATGACTTGCATGGTATGACAAGAGTTGGCAAAAGCCCCTGGAACGACATTCGAGGGCTGTAGCAGGCTACCGTTGGAATTGAAAGAGCACGCACAGGACTGAAACCAACGCAAATCACTTTGAACAAACGCGCGTGACTATAAGCTAGCACGCGAGGCTGCAACTGCTCATACCAGACCTCGCTGAACTTAGAATAAACTGTGAGCCATTAGGCTTCTAGCATTTCGTTCTGTTTTTTATGCTTCAAATATTTTTAAGGCTTTATGCTCAGCCTGTAAATAGAAATAGCAGTTTTACAATAAAATTGAAAGACAAAGGTTTCCCCCTTCTGGTTCCTCCAATGCAGCTTGATCTTTGATCCTCTCCGACCTTTGATGTGTACCAAAACGTCAACCATGGATCCAATTGATAGATTGTGACCGAGTCTCAAAGAGAGACTGCCTACGTATCCCAAGCTAGGGATTCAGGTCAAAACGTAGTTCAGGCTAAGGTTCACTCGTGTGTTTACCTCTCCTTTTGCGCTCTAGCTTTTGCCTAGTACCGCCCATTCGGGTTTTCGGTCTAGCGAGCTTTTGAATATTGCCTATTACTTTTGCCTAGACCCCCTTCATAGGTTTTCGGGCTAGCAGGCTGCTCTAACTTTTGCTTGGAACTGTCCACCCTTGGGGTTTTCAGCCCAACGAGCTTCTCTCAGGGAAAAGTTGCTTTTGAAATGATCCAGGTTGACCAAGGTATTGAACTTCTTGCCGTCGAGGTCGCCGATCTTTGGCCATAGCCCCAGATACAATGGCTTTGATGATGCAGGGTCAAAAGTGCTTCATTTGACATGCCTTGCTCCAGGCCATTTTGTACACTTTCTCATTTGTACTTGGCAGAACACCACTGCTATTGTGTTTGAACATAAAGCAAGGCCTGAAGCCTTCTGAGGTTCTGCTTTCTTACTTAGCACCCGGTAGCAAGGGATTTGACTCTTCTTTATCTTAGGATCAACGCGAGGCGTGACTTAATGAGACCACGCCAAGACGTCAATGAACTCGTCGAGCCTGTCTGACCGGGCCCAATGCTCTTCTGGGGGTGGTGCTTGGACCAACTTTGAACCTTTCGGGAGGTTATACTTGTCTTTTAAGTTTATTGAAAATTACTTCTTCTTTTAATAGGCTGAGCACGCCTTTTATCTTCACTTTCGGCGAGTGAACACATTTCCTTGGGGATGATCCCATCGAAATCTATCCCTTCGTCGTCAGGGTTGACACAGTTTATATAAAAGCCAGCGAAGTACTTAGAAGCAGAATAATGCATATCACAAAAACCCACGGGGTTTGCCAAGTATAGCAGACTCGAAACTTGAAACAAAAGCTACGACGTGGAGGGCCAAGAGGCACAACGTCCGACTCAGAGCTAGACTTTTAGACAAACGCAAAAGACTTTGTGTCAGACTCAGACATATCGCCAATGCAAACTAGACGCAGTTTTGAAAATGCAATATTTAAAAAGCTACCGTGAGCTTCCACAAAAAGAGGTAGGATCCAGCGGGCGTCAGGCCCATGCAACAACACTTCGGCTTTTTCAGCTTCTTCAACCAAACCTACTTGATGCTCCTTTGATCAACGGACCGCAGCCAGTCAGTCTTCTCATTTGCAAGCCCCTCATCACTGTCAATCCAGATGTCAGCAGTGAAATCCTCATTTGCACAAACAGCGGCCAGCAGGCTGTCCTCAGACTCGGATGGGATGGATGTAACCGGCTTGGAGTTCGGGTTGATTTGAGTAGAGTTGGTAGTTATCTGACCAACCAGAGGGTCAGACCCGTGTTAAGGCAAAGGGTTGGAAATGACGTTGGGCTTTGGCGGAACTTGAAATGTGCCATTGTCAATTAGGTCTTGTATATCGTGTCGGAGACGCATGCAGTCATCCGTGAGATGGCCAGGCATTTGATGGAAGGCACAGAAATGGTTGGCATTGTAGTTGGCTGGAAGGACTTTGGGTGGGGAAGTTGGGGTCAAAGGTTTGAGATGCCTAGACTTGATGAGTTGCTCCATTATTGTGGATAGAGATGCCTCGAAGACAGAGAAACTCCGGGGTTGGGTTCGGGCCCGAAAGCTTTGAGTGTTTTGAACCTAATTGACATGGGCTATTGATGGAGGTGGGGTTGTGATGATGCCACAATCGATGAGATCTTGAATGGCATGTCGAAGCTGGAAGCAGGCATTGGTAGAATGGCCAGGCATTTGATGGTTGGTGCAATAGAGGTTATATTTGAAGTTGGCAGATGGATTCTTGGGTAATGAAGTGGTACGTGGGGCCCAGAATAAATATAATCGGAGCATCCGCCGTGCAGTACGGTGAACGGCAATAAGGACCGGAGACATGAGAGGTCCCAGGTTCAAGATACCTGAGCAGGGGTATGGTCCAAAGAGCAAGGGAAGTTGTGGGACCCGTCGCATGGTAAAAGGACCAGTGATATGAGAAATCATTGGTCCAGATAGGCTGTTCAGTAGCAAGAAGGCCGAACAGGAGCAGCATTTTGGAATAGTCAGCAGATGACGCTCCAGAAGGATCCAGAGATGGTAATACCCAGTTAGGAAATGAGATCTGGAGAAGATACCCAACGAGAATGGGGTGAATAGCCAATTAAGGAAGGGGTTCCTAAATGGTCTATAAGGTAATATATAGTTAAGGGAATGAGAATCCCTGATATTGTGGGTTCCTTATACGAGAAAGGAAACTTAGGGCGACGAGATGGCTTGGATAGCAAGCATATGTGGATCTATAAATATGAGGTAAACTTAGAGGTAAACGTATGCCATTCTTGGCTATTCGCTCATTACATACTGATAATTAGGGTTTTCACTAGTACGAGATACTAACTTTGGCATCGGAGGGACTTTGCCACAAGAAGGCAAAGGTGCGCTCACCCTTTGTCTATTTTACAGGTTGAATTCCGGCAGTGTGCTAGAGTTTTGGCGAGGAGTAAGAAGTGGCCGTTCGATTCTGGTGCTGTCGAAGGCCTTTCCGTTTTCCTACACTTACAATTGGCGCCGTCGATGGGAAACGAAAGAGATCCCTTTGAAAAAGCGACCATGGTAGAAGAAGATCCAAAAACCCCACTTGACCCAAATAATCAGCTGGGAGGAGGAGGCGACAAATCCCCACTGGATCCTCCGAGAAAACCTGATGGCGGGCATGCAAGGAGGACCACGAGCAAGGATCGCCCCTTGACCGTCCATGGCAGTCCCAGAAATAAGGACGGAAGGACGGCCACGAGATCCACAAGGAGGAGTAAGTCCCGCCATGTGAGAGAGTCAGTTGCACGTTCGAAGAATGTGCACAGCAGGGAAGACATCCTGGACAAAAAGAGAGAAGAAATAGAGGAGTACGCTCATCTGATTAGGAGACGAGAATACGAGATTCAGCAACTGCAACGGATACGAGAACATCCAAAGGACTTTGGACTTTCACGAAGAAAGTCCAGAGGAGAAAAGCTGGCTGTAGTGAAGTACAAGAGAGCTTCTTCACGAAAAAGAAGCAGCAGGAGTCTCACTCCAAGGAGACTGAGGACTTCTTCACGAAAAAGGAGAAGCAAGAGCAAAAGTTCCACCCCCGAGGAAGGAGGAACAAGGAAGCACCACAGGGACAGGTACGAGAGACCTGATTCCGATTGGGAAAGGAATGATGCCCGGGCTGCAAAGGGGCCAGAAGAGGGAACCATGTCTACACGAGAAGAAGCACGGAAGGCCCTCAGCAACATAGCAACTTCTCCTTTTGCAAAGAGATTCCAGGAGGCAAGGTTGCCGAGCAGGGTGAAACACGGGACGTTTATCCTGTACGAGACCAATGCAGACCCGGTGGCTCACATACAACAGTACCAGCAGGCGATGTTTATGCACGACGGCGATGACGCAATCATTTGCAAGATGTTCCCATCTAGTTTGGGAAAGGTGGCCCCTATCCTGGTTCCATAAGTTGGTGCCGAACACCATACGAGGATGGAGACAGTTGGCCGAGGAATTCAATGCTCGGTTCGTGACGAGCAGGAAGCCCCCCAAAACTTTTGAGAGTCTCTCCGTTATGAAACAAGGGGAGAATGAGCCGATCAGGGACTACGCCAAGAAGTATTGGGAGACTTTTAATGAGATTGAAAGTTGCAGTGAGGAGTATACAATAGCAACATTCAAGATCGGGTTGCCTGTTCTGGGGGAGCTACGAAAGTCCCTGAACATGAGTCCGGTGAGCACACTAGCAAAGCTAATGGAACGAATTGAGCAGCATGCCAAGAACGAGGATGACATACTACGGGAAGATGGCAAGCTGAGTGCCGAGCAAGTCAAAGGCCTTGCGAAGAACCCGGATAAGCCCGAGCCCAGGACTTATAAAGAGAGGAAGGAACATGGGCAGGCTAAGAAGGAATCCTACAGGGAGAAGCATGCCCCGGACCCAAAGTCTTTTTTCTCGATAACAACAGTTCGGAAGGAACCGATTTATCGGATTCTTTATCGAATAAAGAATCGTCCGTAGTTTAAGTGGCCTCCAAGGCTAGAGGGTGATAAAGATATAAGAAGAGCTATGAGTCAGCACTGCAGCTACCACAAGGACTGGGGTCACATGACGGAGGATTGCGAGATGTTTAAGCAACACCTTGACGACCTAGTCTCACGTGGGTATCTGAAGGAGTTCATCCAAGAGGAGCACAAGGGTGCTGAGAAAGCGATGGAGCTGGATTACGAGCAGAATCCAAGGGGTGTGATCCATATGATACATGGATTGGCCACACCTTATACGAGAAATGAGGTGAGGTTGCTCCAAACACAAGTAAAGCACGATCAGCATGTGATGTGGTTGGGAAAGAAACGAGGTCGTGAAGCGGAAGGGTGCAACGAGGGCATAATCTTCACAGATGAGGACCTGGGAGGAGTCCAGGTGCCGTACAATGACGCTCTGGTCATAACCCTATGAATTGGGGAATATGACATGGAGAGGATCCTGGTAGGTTCAGGAAGTTGCACAGAGGTGCTCTATTACGACGCATTTAAGAAGTTGGGGTTGGCACAGGCAGACTTGGTACAGTCGGCAACTCCGTTGGTCGGGTTCAGTGCAAGGGTAGTCTGGCCATTGGGCAAGGTGACCCTCCCTGTTCGGGCAGGGACAGTGGTGCTGAGAACCGACTTCTTAGTGGTGGACGTGCCATCTTCCTATAACGCGATTATAGGAAGGACTTGGTTACATAAGACGAGGGCAGTTTCCTCCACCTTCCATCAGATGGTAAAGTTTCTAGGGTCCAATGGTATCGAGAAAATAAGGGGGAACCAAAAGGCAGCCCAACAGTGCTTGGTTTCCATAATCAAGAAGGCACCCAAGGCACAGTTGGTGCAAACGGTCGAGGCTACCAACCTGCCGACCATCGAGGACGTCGGAGGGAATCCGGCCGAGAAAGTGGTGGAAGGATTGAAGAAAGTCCAGATCAATGAGAATGATCCTGAAAGGTATTTCCTAATTGGAGAAAACCTGTGCAAAGAAGAAGAGGAAGAGTTGGTGAAGTTTCTCAAAGAGCACGTTGATGTGTTTGCTTGGGTACCCGAGGAGATGCCTGGGGTGAATGCAAACGTAATTTGCCACCACCTGAACGTGGACCCACAACACAAACCTGTAATGCAGAAGAAAAGAAGATCTACCGTACAGCATGTGGATGCTGTTATCGAGGAAGATGACCGTTTGCTCGAGGCAAAGGCGATACGAGAGGTGTACTACCCGAAGTGGTTGTCCAACACAATGGTGGTGAAAAAGAAGAATGGAAAGTGGCGAGTTTGCGTCGACTTCACAGATCTAAACAAGGCGTGTCCGAAAGACAGTTTTCCCCTGCCCAGAATAGATCAATTGGTGGATGCAACAGTTGGGAATGGACGTATGAGCTTTCTCGACGCTTATCAAGGATATCACCAGATAGCCATGTACGGGCCCGATCAGGAGAAGACGTCTTTTATCACACCACGAGGGCTGTATTGTTACAATGTTATGCCCTTTGGTCTGAGGAATGCTGGAGCGACTTATCAGAGACTAGCAACGATTATGCTAAGGAAGTTGCTCGGCAAGACCATGGAGGTATACATAGACGACCTGGTGGTCAAAAGCAAGGAAAAACAGGACCACATTGCTGATCTGGAAGAAGCTTTTGAGATACTGAGGGAGTATAAGTTGAAGCTCAACGCCTCGAAATGTGCGTTTGGAGTAAGTTCTGGGAAGTTCCTGGGTCACCTGGTGACCATTAGAGGGATAGAGGCGAATCCCGATCAAATAATGGCTTTGCAGAAGCTACAGAGTCCAAGGACCATGAAGGAGGTCCAGCGATTGACGGGGATGGCGGCAGCCCTTAACAGGTTCATTAGTCGTTCGAGCGACAAGTGTAGACCTTTCTTTCAGTTGTTGAAGAAAAGAGAGGGTTACGAATGGGGAGCAGGATGTGAGCAGGCATTCCAAGACCTGAAGAAGTACTTGGCGGCAGCCCCGCTTCTGTCCACTCCTGAGCCTGGTGAGATCTTGACCTTGTACTTATTAGTCTTTGAACATGTTGTAAGCGCGGTCTTACTGAGGAACAAGGGATCCGAGCAGATCCCTGTCTATTACGTGAGCAAGACGCTACTGGATGTAGAGACGAGATATCTGCCCCTTGAAAAATTGGTCCTGGCACTGAGGACGGCGGCTAGGAAGTTGCCCCATTACTTCCAAAGTCACAAAGTTATGGTTTACACAGAGTTCCCGTTGAAGTCGTTGCTTCGAAAGGCCAATTTCTCAGGACGAATATCAACGTGGTCGGTGGAATTGAGCCAGTATGATATTATTATCAGCCGCGCATGGCAGTCAAAGGGCAAGTTTTGGCAGACTTCGTGGTGGAGTTCTCTCCCACAGTGGCTCCACTGCCTCCTACGAGAAATGAGTAGTTGGTCGAGCCATCAGCCGAGAAGCGAAGGGCATCTGCCGAGCAGGACCCTTTGGAATGGAAGCTTTTCGTTGATGGGTCCGCATGCAACACCGGATCTGGAATTGGGGTTGTGCTTTTCCCTCCTGAAGGAGTTATGATCGAGTTGTTCCTGCGCCTGGGTTTCAGTGCGTCAAACAACGTGGCGGAGTACGAGGCACTCTTCGCAGGATTACGAAGCGCGAAGACCTTGAAAGTTAAGAGAATTCGAGTATTCTGTGATTCACAACTCGTGGTGAATCAGCTGTCCGAGGAGTATGAGGCCTGGAATGAGAAAATGGCAGCCTACGTGGAGGCAGCCAAGGATTTGCTTGACACCTTTGAGAAGGTACACATTGAGCAGATAAGCTTTGGGCAGAACGCCCACGCTGACTCGCTGGCTTGGTTGGCAGCAGCTGTGCCAACAGAGTTCAGGAGAAAGGTAGCGGTGGATTATCTTGCTGAACCGAGCATTCTTAAGAGCATGGAATTGGTCTTGGACGTGAACCAAGGACCAAGTTGGATGGATTCAATAGTGGAGTTCCTACGAGATGGGACACTCCCCACAGATAAAAAGGAGGCTCACAAGATAAACACGAAATCTGCAAGGTTTTGGCTATCACCAGAGGGGAAATTGTACAGGAAGTCCTTCACTGGACCATACCTGCTTTATGTGCATCCCGAGATGGTGCAGAAATTCCTCCATGAGATACACGAGGGAACATGCGGAAGTCATGCAGGTGGGAGATCCATTGCTCACCGTGCAATCACCCAGGGTTACTGGTGGCCACACATGCAAGAAGATGCAAAGGTGTAGACACCCCAATCTGGGCTTCCAGATTACTTTACTTACAGTATTTGATTCCCCGATGATGAAACGGATCAAGAACACCTCGGGAATGTCGAGTGTTTGAGATTTGAGTGTTTGAAACCCTTGAACCTAATCTAACCTAGGCCACTTCCAAAAGCCAAACCCTACTAACCCGCGCCAGGGCGCAATCATCCTGCGCCAGGGCGCAACCGTCCCGCGCCAGGGCCCACCATCTCGCGAGACTCTGACTCCATCGCGCGATGATGCACCAAGGCGCACCCTCGCACGCCAGACTCACTCCATCGCGCGCCAAGGCGCACCATCGCGCGATGGACTGACTCCCTCGCGCGAGAGTCAGCCTGGGTCAAAGTCAAAGATTTGACCGTTGACCCACGCGCGACAGCTGTCACACTCACGCGATGGTCCCATTCCATCACGCAATGGTCCTAACCAGTCACTTTCACCTTTTGTCAGCCAATTGGTTGCTTGCCTGGGAGTCTACAGGGCTATTTGAACCCCATTTTTCTCCACAGGCCAGTGGCAGTGCAGGCTTTGGGCACTACACCCTCACAACCTCTCACTTTCACCTTTTGGCAAGCCTTCTCCACTAAGTTTTGGCCTTAGGCCTTGTTTGCCACCCTCCTACACCTTCCAAGCCTCCTATAAATACCCCCCTTTGTTCACCTTTCAAAGGGTTCAAGATTTTCGTTCACTTTGGGTTAGGAAAGAAAGGGCATAACATTTTACTCACCATTTTCACCACTCAAACAACCTCAACTCATTTCAAAGTTCAAACACTTTTCAAACCTCAAAGCCGAAGGTATAGCTTACCTTTGTTCTACTCTCTGTTCTGATCTCTGAGGGGTGCTGGCAGGGCCAAGACTGGTAATCAATACCAGTTCTGGTCCTAAAGCCAGCAGAGTTACAAGAAACTGGGATCTGGCACTCCCTCGCGCGATGGACTCACTATCTCGCGCGACCCTCCTGGGTTGCACGCGACAGTCCACGTGGGGTTTGGGATGCTAGTTACTTGTTTGTACTTACTATGTTATTTTTATTTATGTTTAACTCACTGTTAAGCATGATAATAACCAGTTTATTGCTTTTCCTTTGTTAGAACTGCTAGCTTGCATTTCAATATTCATTTTTGTTGCTGTAGAGTACCCCTGGGACCTTTCCGAATATGTTTCAGAACCCAGAAACATGTAAACCAAGCACTGGTCTGGCCCAGTCCCTCGCGCAACAGACTGACACCATCACGCGATGATGCACCAGGGCGCACCGTCGCGCGCCTGAGGCGCACCCTCGCGTGCCAGGGCGCATCCTCGCGCGACAGAGTGACTGTCTTGCGCGACTGTTTGGCCCCGACCAGTGGCTGGCCTTGCATGATTCACTTGGTTTTAGGCCTCTATTCTTGTCCCCACACTGTTTATGGGGTGTTTTGTTCATTTATTGTGTTTTCAGCCTTAAAACTGTATATTATAACTGCTTATCAACTGCTTGGTTTGTCCTGGGTGTGCACTGGTCCTTCTAGAGCCCAGAGGGTTTGAGAATAAGAGCTGTGGGCTTAAGCTTATCAAGGCGCGTGTGTCTTGTAGCGCCGCAGTGTGATCAAGATGCATTGATTTGATCGGTGCATCTTGGTTTCTTCTGCGCCCGATACTCCAAGACAGGGCTTTTCAGTCTGTCTAATTCCCACAACAGAAATTGCTTTCATCATATACTAACTGTTTCAATAGAGCAAACATGCTTTCTATCACATCTTGCAAACATGTTACAGTTTAATCCCCGATTAACTGTTCCCCCGCCCTAATTGGCTAAAATTGGTTAATAAAAGAAGAATCACATTTTCACAAAATGCCTAAGTAAAGACCGATCTCCGGATTGGGCGAGAGGGGTGCCTTAAAACCCTTCCCCTCTCGTAACCTGGCTCCCGAACCCAGAGATGGTTATGACGGACTGGTTCCTTCACTTTTTCAAATCAAATAGCACGGCAGGTGCTTCGAAATACGGTTCCTTGGGTGTCAGACCTTCAAACCCAGGTGGCGACTCTGTATTTACGAGCGCTTGTTGCTTCTCCGCTCGCGCTCCCTCGATTTTTGGGCCCTTGCGCTTTGGAATCCGGAAATTCCAGGGCATGCTGCCCACAGTGGCGACTCTGCTGGGGATAATCGAACCGATATTAATCCGTACTTAGAGTTTAATACGTTTGTGAACAATCCCTTAAAAGTCTGTCAAAACGGTGAGTTTCGCGCTGCCGAAGGTTGGAATGGTGATTTAACAGGACCTCGTGTCCGGCCAATCTAATCTGGGACTTTTTCGATTGTTCACTTGCGTAGTTTCCTCTAAAGATGGACTAAATAAAGTGAGCCGAGCTTGAAAAGGCATTTTGCGATTTTGTGATTCTTTTTCTTCTTAATCAATTTCTAGCATCTCATTTGCATCGATGTGGGATAAGCCTCGTTGGATCGTTTTGGCAATCCGGCACGGTTTACCGGAGCCCAAGGACCCCAAATGACCAACAACCTTCAACGATGATGGGTCATGCTACCGTTTGACTGTTGCTCAGCGATATCGCGGGCAACGGGAGGTATATCTGTGGCCCTAGTCCGAGGAACTTGTTACGAACCAAAACCGGCCTTTGCATATACAAAGCATTAGAACTCTCCAAACTAGGACAGGTACCTGTGTGGGCAGCATGCACTTGGAAAAAGGATTTCGTTCCTTTTGTGCCAAAGCGGCCCGATAGATCGAGGGAGCACGAGCGGTGAAGCATAGGAGCATGCTTAAGGCGGTTATTTCTTTCGAGTTTGTCTTGTGCTGTCTAAGACGTTGTTGGACCCGATGAGGAGTCGTTCATTCTGTCGAATGTTCGTTATCAATCGCAAAGTCCTTAGTTCAATGAGACTTTGAGAAATCAAAATTTGCTAAATTCTCGGCGCATGCCTGATTGAGGATTCAACCGACAATAAGGAACAACAAAGTATTGATGCTGTGTCACTGGCGCCACCCAGGTTGAAGTGCGTTGTCACTATACACCACGTTGTTCAAGGTTAAGGTGCCATGTCATCAATGCCGAGTTGTTTCTAATTCAAAGTTGAATCTTCAAAAGGGACTAGACGAAGATTTAGTCTATTTTGACATCTATTAGGATCTGTCGATCTACTCAAGGACACATCGCCGAAAAGAATTCTGAGGATTCTGGCAACGTCTGAAATTCATGAGGCAAACTCGTCTCTGGAACTATAAATACATACATGTCATTTTACATAGGAGCATGTTTAGGACGGCTTCTATGTTGTCTCTCGCTTTCGAGTCTGTCTTATGCTAATTTGGACGCTGCTAGACCCGATGAAGAGTCATGCATCTCGATGGTGCATGTTGTTATTTTTCAAGTCCTTAGATCAGCGAGACTTTGGGAAATCAAACCTTATTAAATCCTTGGCTCATGCCCGGTTGAAGATTCAACCAAAAATAAGGAACCGTAAAGTGTTGATGTCGTGATATTGATGTCATTTTGGTTATCGTGCTAAGCACGTACACCGCCCGGCTAACACGCATTGTCGCTGAAGCCACCCCGGTAAAGGTGTCACGCCATCAATACCGAGTTGTTCCAAGTTCAAAGTCGAATCTTCAAAAGGGACTAGTCGAAGACTTAGTCTGTTTTGACATCTCTTAGGATCAGCTTGATCTATTCAAAGGATACACCCTCGAAAAGAAATCTGAGGATTTTGGCAGCGTCCGAACATCATGAGACAAGCTTGTCTCTAGTTTTAGAGTCTAGGAGGACACTGACGACGATGACTTGTGCATTTTTGCTCTTTCAATTCTTTCAATAAACTGCTGAAAGAACGCCACTGAGCTTTCATTACTTTACTGTCAAAGCTTCGGGCTATTGCATCGTCGGAGGATACCGAAAGGAAGAGCCAAACCTACTTGGGAACGTCTTCAGAATCCAAGTCAAAGGTTGGTCAGGTTACAATCCCAATCAGTCACAACGGAAGGCTCTCCGGGACTTTCCTACGACCATATAAACTGGTTTCGTATTTACCAAAAAAAAAAACAAAGAAGCAAACTAGTCTTGTAAATATGTGCTACGAATGGAGATTTGACACCAGAGGTTCAACCACTTTGGAAAGTAGCTTCATCGAAATGCAGTTTATAGCTCATGTTATGCAGCAGAGGGCCATCCAGACTGATGCTAACATCACCCGTCTCAATGACCTTATCAACACTCGTCTTCCACCTCCACTCGAAGAGGAAGGCGAGGACGATGAGGACGACCAGGAGCAACCTGTCATGGTCCCAGATCCGAATCACGAGGGGCGTCTCATTGTTCAGCCCAACCCTAGGGAGGTTCACGCACCTGTTGCAAAGCCAGATTCGACAGGTGGTAGGCCTGTTTTGAATCCTGATATGGTAGCTCTTATGGCCAAGATGGCAAAGCTGGAAGAGGCTGTCTCAAAATCCGAAAAGATCAGCGCAGGGGGAATTGACTTGGATCGTATCTGCCTGTATCCTAATGCTAAACTGCCAGACAAATTCAAAATGCCTGACTTGGTCAAGTTCGATGGGAGCGGTGATCCCAAGACTCATCTCTATGGCTATCATGCTGCCATGAAGTTACTCAAACTAGAAAGTGAGGCCATGTCTCAGCTCTTCCCTCAAACTCTCTCTGGGCCTTTCTTCCATTGGTTTCTGTCGCTCGACATCTCTAAAAGAAGAACTTGGGAAGACATTGGGGCTGCCTTCATCGCTCAATACAATTACAACTCTTAGCTCAAGATGACTACTCGGGAGTTAGAATCCACGAAAATGGAAGCTAAGGAGTCCTTTGCGGATTTTGTTAAAAGGTGGAGAGCCAAAGCTGCTCTAATGACTGAGCACCCGAGCGAGAGAGATCAACTCCGCATTATCTCTCGTAACCTGCATCTCGACTATGCCAAGCATCTCGTGCTGGTTCAAGCATCTGCCAACTTTGAGACTTTCTTTGAATCTGGCTTGGCCATCGAGGATGCGCTGCAAAGTGGGATTCTGCCAAAAGGGGAGTCCTCTTCTACCAACTCCTTGCCTCAACAAGGGTCTGACCTCTGGTTGGCCAGGTATCTATCATCTCCACTCAAATCAACCCAAGCTCCACCATATTCAACCCTAGCCACTATATCGTCCCCGTAAATCAACCCAAACCCATCGTATCCATCCCATCCGAGCCGGAGGTTAACATGATGGCAGTAGTTTGGGCAATTGAGGTTTTCACTGCCGACATCTGGTTTGACAGTGATGAGGGGCTTGTAAAGGAGAAAATTGACTGGCTGAGGTCCATTGATCAAAGGAGCATCGAGTAGGTTTGGTTGAAGAAGCTGAAGAAGCCGAAGTGCTGTTGCTTGGGTCTGACACCTGCTGAATCCTACCTCTTTTGTAAAAGCTACGGGTAGCTTTTTAAATATTGTGTTTTCAAAACCACGTCTAGTTTGCATTGGCATTTTGTCTGAGTCTGACACAGAGTCTCTTACGTTTGTCTAAAGTCTAGCTCTGAGTCGGAGTTCGTGCCTCTTGGCCCTCCACGTCGTAGCTTTTGTTTCAAGTTTCGAGTCTGCTATACTTGGCAAACCCCGTGGGTTTTTATGATATGCATCATTCTGCTTCTAATTACTTCACTGGCTTTTATATAAACTGTGTCGACCATGACGACGAAGCGATAGATTTCGATGGGATCATCCCCAAGGAAATGTGTTCCCTCGCCGAAAGGGAAGACGAAAGGCATGCTCAGCCTATTAAAAGAAGAAGTAGTTTCTATAAACTTGAAAGACAAGTATAATCTCCCGAAAGGTTCAAAGTTGGTCCAAGCACCGCCCCTAAAGGAGCATTGCGCCGGTCAGACAGGCTCAAAGAATTCATCGACGTCTTGGCGTGGTCTCATCAAGTCACGCCTTGCGTTGATCCTGAGATAAAGAAGCATCAAACCCCCTGCTACCGGGTGCCAATCCAGAAAATAGAAGCGCAAGAGGGCTCCGGGCCTCATACCATGTTCAACAGCAACAGCAGTGGCGTTCCGCCGAGTACCAATGAGAAAGTGTACAAAACGGCCAGGAGCGAGGGGTTTCCAACCGAAGCACTTTTGACTCTACGTCATCAAAGCCATTCTATCCGGGGCTGCGGCCAAAGGTCTTCGACCTCAATGGCAACAAAATCAATACCTTGGTCAACCTGGATCAATTCAAAAGCTACTTTTCCCTGAGAGAAGCTCGTTGGGCTAAAAACCCCAAGGGTGGGCAGTTCCAAGCAAAAGTTAGAGCAGCCTGCTAGACCGAAAACCTATGAAGGCGGTCTAGGCAAAAGTAATAGGCAATATTCAAAAGCTCGCTAGACCGAAGACCCGAATGGGCGGTACTAGGCAAAAGTTAGAGCGCAAAAGGTGAGGTAAACACACGAGTGAACCTTAGCCTGAACTACATTTTGACCTGATTCCCCAAAGTGGGATACGTAGGCAGTCTCCCTTTGAGACTCGGTCACACAATCTATCAATTGGATCCATGGTTGACGTTTTGGTACACATCAAAGGTCGGAGAGGATCAAATATCAAGCTGCATTGAAGGAACCAGAAGGGGGAAAACCTTTGTCTTTCAATTTTATTGCAAAACTGCTATTTCTATTCATAGGCTGAGCATAAAGCCTTTAAAATATTTGATGCATTAAAAACAGAACGAAATGCTAGAAGCCTAATGGCTCACAGTTTATTCTAAAGTTCAGCGAAGTTTGGTGTAAGCAACTGCGGTGCGTTTGTTCGAAGTGATGTGCGTTGGTCTCAAACCTGCTCCCGCTCTTTCAATTCCAGCGGTAGCAGTCTGCTACTGCCCTTGAATGTTGTTCCAAGGGCTTTTGCCAAGTCTCGTCATACTATGCAAGTCATGTGGACTTAATGTGACTGCATGGGGGTGTCGGTTTCAGTCCGGGCCTATATGAGTCATCATCTGTGTCTTATGTCCATATTTGCAACATTTTTCTAGTTTTTCTATCAATTGTCATGTCGAGATGCTTTTCTCGATTCTGTTTGTGCAGGTCTTTGTACCTTTTGCACTTTCATAAGTGTCAGTTTCACTTGTTTAAGGAATGTTGTGAGTTTTGGCACGTTAATGCCCAAAATTTCATTGTATTATGTGTACCTAAGGGTTCGCATTGTATCCTGGGGCTCTTTATCCCTTTTCATTTGAGCTAGGCGAGTCTGTACATGTGCACATGTCTGTGTGTCAATTCAGGTCACTTGTCAATGCAAATTAGATATTAGTGGCTAGAAATTGCAATTTTTACATTTACTACCTTAGCTCCTGTAATCTACAAGCTGTGGAAGTCTCATAAGCAGCAAGGGCACGCCAGCCCAAGGCCAAGCAAAGCATATCTGTCTGGCTCATCTGCCCAAGCATCGAAGAAAGGGGGCATGCAGGCCCAATCTCATTGCTAAACATCAATTGGGGCACGCTTGCCCGCTCAATGTCTATCTATCTGGGTGCGCATCTCAGAAGTAACTGACAGTACAGTAATAAGGCTCAGTGGTAGTCCTTAGGCCTCGTTGTCCTCTTAGGAGCCGCCCTTAGCTTGCATCTGCATTTTCAAATTGTGCATTTGTTCACAGATTATTGCATATTGTATATCAAATGTTGAAAGCAGGAAAATTCTATCAATTGTCAAAGCACGCCTATCCAGTATCAAAGGCAGCAAGTAAACAGGATTTTTGGGGTCATGCCTGTTGCCTGGTCACTTTTGTAACTGCGGCCGGAACCGCTTCTTTGGGATAATGCAGCTGTGAGAGGGGTGTCACATGCCGCTTTCCTTATCTCGTTTTCCATGGCAACCGTCAAGCCTGCTACCTATACTAGCGCGCGCAGGTAAATTCAGGCCTGAGGCCAAATCAGCAGTTATCACCAATTTCTCCCCAACTGCAGTCCGCCTTGTCTCTATCCATGTTATTATCAAGGATAACCACTGCTTGTGTTACTTGGATCAACACAACGACAGCCGGTCCTATCCATCTTCAATGGCTTGATCGCTTTGTATAGCGATCTACCCGTTTCAAATCAACGACAGCTGGTCCTGTCCATCTTCAACGGCTTGATCGCTTTGTATAGCGATCTACCCGTTTCAAATCAACGACAGCCGGTCCTGTCCATCTTCAACGGCTTGATCGCTTTGTATAGCGATCTACCCGTTTCAAATCAACGACAGCCGGTCCTGTCCATCTTCAACAGCTTGATCACTTTGTATAGCGATCTGCCCATTTCAAATCAACGACGATCCCCCTGTCCAACCTCAACGGCCTGATCACTTTGTATAGCGATCTGCCTGCTTCAAATCAACGACAGCCGGTCCTGTCCATCTTCAACGGCTTGATCACTTTGTATAGCGATCTGCCCGTTTCAAATCAACGACAGCCGGTCCTGTCCATCTTCAACAGCTTGATCACTTTGTATAGCGATCTGCCCATTTCAAATCAACGACAGCACGTCCTGTCCAACCTCAACGGCCTGATCACTTTGTATAGCGATCTGCCTGCTTCAAATCAACGACAGCCGGTCCTGTCCATCTTCAACGGCTTGATCCCTTTGTATAGCGATCTACTCGTTTCAAATCAACGATAGCCGGTCTGGTCCATCTTCAACGGCTTGATCACTTTGTATAGTGATCTGCCCGTTTCAAATCAACGACAGCCGGTCCTGTCCATCTTCAACGGCTTGATCACTTTGTATAGTGATCTGCCCGTTTCAAATCAATGACAGCCGGTCCTGTCAAATGTCTTCAACGGTTTGATCATTTTTACTGATGATCCTTCCACCCTGACTGCAACGGTTTGATCATTTATACTGATGATCATTTATACCCATCCAGTCTTCTACGGTTTGATCATTTATACTGATGATCCTTCCACCCTGACTGCAACGGTTTGATCATTTATACTGATGATCATTTATACCCATCCAGTCTTCAACGGTTTGATCATTTATACTGATGATCCTTCCACCCTGACTGCAACGGTTTGATCATTTATACTGATGATCATTTATACCCATTCAGTCTTCAACGGTTTGATCATTTATACTGATGATCCTTCCACCCTGACTGCAACGGTTTGATCATTTATACTGATGATCATTTATACCCATCCAGTCTTCAATGGTTCGATCATTTATACTGATGATCCTTCCACCCTGACTACAACGGTTTGATCATTTATACTGATGATCATTTATACCCATCCAGTCTTCAACGGTTTGATCATTTATACTGATGATCCTTCCACCCTGACAGCAACGGTTTGATCATTCATACTGATGATCATTTGTACCCATCATGTCTTTAACGGTTTTGATCATTTATACTGATGATCCTTCCACCCTGACTGGAACGGTTTGATCATTTATACTGATGATCATTTATACCCATCCAGTCTTCAACGGTTTGATCATTTATACTGATGATCCTTCCACTCTGACTGCAACGGTTTGATCATTTATACTGATGATCATTTATACCCATCCAGTCTTCAACGGTTCGATCATTTTTACTGATGATCTTCCCGCCCCGGCTTCAACGGTTCGATCATTTATACTGATGATCCTTCCATCAAGATTGCAAAGTTCTCCAACGGTTTGATCATTCGGCACATTGATCTCCCCGTCCGCCTTCACGGCAGCCAGTCCTGTCAAAATTCATCAAACGGCAATCAACACATCATCCATCCAGTCCATAATGACGATCAAAAATCGTCCAATGGTCTGTTCATCCGCAACTGATTGTTCCCTAGGAGAGTCCGTCTTGGCCTGTCCCGAACGACAATCACCCTCAGTCTAGCCGCAAGTGCATTTTCCAGCAGGCTTATTGCTCTGTCTCGGATGGTCTTTGATAAGGAGATTGGCTCTGATTCCCAACAGATGGAATTCAACCTGCCTGACACGACCTACCCGTGTTTGTTGGAATTCTTTGTGCCGAGGATAGCTTGATCCCCAGCAACGACGGCCTGTCCCGTCCAAATCTGCAGCGACAGCCTGTTCTGTCCAAATTCGATCAACAAGCGGCGGTGCCATCGTCCACTTCTACTTCCATCCTCAGCGACGTTCCTTCCGTCCATTCAACCAATCAGGTTCTGTAAGTATGTTTGTCTACTTTACTATGTTCTGCTTTGGATTACCTTGAGGGGTGTCTAGAATTCTTTGACGTTACTTGTACCAAGTCAATGGTGCTTCAAGTGCCGTCAAAGAGGGGCTACTGTAGACACCCCAATCTGGGCTTCCAGATTACTTTACTTACGGTATTTGATTCCCCGATGATGAAACGGATCAAGAACACCTCGGGAATGTCGAGTGTTTGAGCTTTGAGTGTTTGAAACCCTTGAACCTAATCTAACCTAAGCCACTTCCAAAAGCCAAACCCTACTAACCCGCGCCAGGGCGCAATCATCCTGCGCCAGGGCGCAACCGTCTCGCGCCAGGGCGCAACCGTCTCGCGCCAGGGCGCAACCGTCTCGCGCCAGGGCGCACCATCGCGCGAGACTTTGACTCCATCGCGCGATGATGCGCCAAGGCGCACCCTCGCGCGCCAGACTCACTCCATCGCGCGCCAGGGCGCACCATCGCGCGATGGACTGACTCCCTCGCGCGAGAGTCAGCCTGGGTCAAAGTCAAAGATTTGACCGTTGACCCACGCGCGACAGCTGTCACACTCACGCGATGGTCCCATTCCATCGCGCAATGGTCCTAACCAGTCACTTTCACCCTTTGCCAGCCAGTTGGTTGCTTGCCTGGGAGTCTACAGGGCTATTTGAACCCCGTTTTTCTCCACAGGCCAGTGGCAGTGCAGGCTTTGGGCACTACACCCTCACAACCTCTCACTTTCACCTTTTGGCAAGCGTTCTCCACTAAGTTTTGGCCTTAGGCCTTGTTTGCCACCCTCCTACACCTTCCAAGCCTCCTATAAATACCCCCTTTGTTCACCTTTCATAGGGTTCAAGATTTTCATTCACTTTGGGTTAGGAAAGAAAGGGCACAACATTTTACCCACCATTTTCACCACTCAAACAACCTCAACTCATTTCAAAGTTCAAACACTTTTCAAACCTCAAAGCCGAAGGTATAGCTTACCTTTGTTCTACTCTCTGTTCTGATTTCTGAGGGGTGCTGGCAGGCCCAAGACAGGTAATCAATACCAGTTCTGGTCCTAAAGCTAGCAGAGTTACAAGAAACTGGGATCTAGCACTCCATCGCGCGATGGACTCACTATCTCGCGCGACCCTCCAGGGTTGCACGCGATAGTCCACGTGGGGTTTGGGAAGCTAGTTACTTGTTTGTACTTACTATGTTATTTTTATTTATGTTTAACTCACTGTTAAGCATGATAATAACCAGTTTATTGCTTTTCCTTTGTTAGAACTGCTAGCTTGCATTTCAATATCTGGGATCATTCTGGACCTGTCCCAGAACCCAGGATGAGCAAAACCAAACACTGAAAGGTTGACCCATGCCCTCGCGCGATGAACCCAAACCCGCGCGCGATGGTCAAATGGAGCGTTGACCAGCGCGCCAGGGCGCACCGTCAGCCTGTTTCCAATGAGTGGCCTTTGCTTTGGCAGCTTGGCCCCTGGCCTTTGTTTTAAATACCCCTATCTGTTTGGCCTCGACCAGTGGCTGGCCTTGCATGATTCACTTGGTTTTAGGCCTCTATTCTTGTCCCCACACTGTTTATGGGGTGTTTTGTTCATTTATTGTGTTTTTCAGCCTTAAAACTATATATTATAAACTGCTTATCAATTGCTTGGTTTGTCCTGGGTGTGCACTGGTCCTTCCAGAGCCCAGAGGGTTTGAGAATAAGAGCTGTGGGCTTAGGCTTACTGGCGCGCACTGGTCTTGTAGTAGCGCGCGCAGGTGTGATCGGCATGGATTGATTTGATCAGTGCATACTGGTTTCTTCCTGCGCCCGATACTCCAAGACAGGGGCTTTCCAGTCTGTCTAAATTCCCACAGCAGTCTGTTTTCATCCTATACTAACTGTTTCAATAGAGCAAACATGCTTTCTATCACATCTTGCAAACATGTTACAGTTTAATCCCCGATTAACTGTTCCCCCGCCCTAATTGGCTAAAATTGGTTAATAAAAGAAGAATCACATTTTCACAAAATGCATAAGTAGAGACCGATCTCCGGATTGGGCGAGAGGGGTGCTTTAAAACCCTTCCCCTCTCGTAACCTGGCTCCCAAACCCAGATATGGTTATGACGGACTGGTTCCTTCACTTTTTCAAATCAAATAGCGCGGCAGGTGCTTCGAAATACGGTTCCTTGGGTGTCAGACCTTCAAACCCAGGTGGCGACTCTCTATTTACGAGCGCTTGCTGCTTCTCCGCTCGCGCTCCCTCGATTTTTGGGCCCTTGCGCTTTGGAATCCGAAAATTCCAGGGCATGCTGCCCACAAAAGGTGTACGTGAAGATTTGTGAGAAATGTCAGAAGTTCTCACCCATGATCCGAACACCAGCCGAAGATCTAGTGCCCTTGGCAAGCCCTTGGCCGTTGGCGCAATGGGGAATGGACATCGTGGGTCCACTCCACAAGGCAACTGGGAAAAAAGAAATTTCTGTTGGTGGCAACAGATTACTTTACCAAGTGGATAGAAGAAGAACCACTGCCGAAAATCACAGAACCTATGATAGAAAGATTCGTGTGGAAGAGCATCATCACTCGATTTGGAATTCCTTATTCTCTGATCACTGATAATGGGTCGCAGTTCCAGAAAAAGTTCAAGGCTTTTTGTGCCCAGTATGGAATAAGGAACTACTATTCAACCCCAGCCTACCCTCAGAGCAATGGGCAGGTAGAAGCATCTGACAAGACTATACTTGACGGGATCAAGAAAAGGTTGGACAAAGCAAAAGGCAAGTGGCCCGACGAATTGCCACTGGTCCTATGGGCGCACCGAACAACCCCTAGGAGGTCTACGGGAGAGACCCCCTACTCGCTAGCCTATGGAACAGAGGCTGTGATTCCATTGGACGTTGGTTTGCCAACCAACAGGACCACATTGGTGGAGAGTGGGGGCAATGACAGAGCCCTGGAAATTGAGCTGGACCTCGCCAAGGAGAGGAGAGAACGAGATCTGGTGCACCTGGCCTCGTACCAGGAGCAGCTGATGAAGAGCTAAAACAAGAGTGTCCACCCACGAGAATTTGGCGTTGGTGACCTTGTGCTACGAAAGGTGCTCGGCAACTCCAAGGTGGCCAACGAGGGCAAGTTGGGGGCCAATTGGATGGGCCCATATCGAGTTACAGAAGTTGTGGGCATTGGGGCATAGCGATTGGCAGACCAGGGTGGGATCCCGGTACCAAGGCCCTGGAATGTTCACAACTTAAGTAAGTTCTACGTGTAAAGAACTTCGATTTCGTTTTTATTCCGTTTAGGATGCACATCGTGATTGTGTGGGAATTACGAATAAAATTCCCTTGTGTTTGCTTTTATTAGTTGCAAGGGGTACGCGTAACACCCCCTTGAGTTTTTCGAATTATGAATAAAATTCGCGGATTTAGGTAACACAAACGTTGTTTTTTACGAGTTATTCTTTTATTATGCTTTAAATACGAAGTCAAGCTATGTCCTTAGTCCTCACTTCGTATTGGGGAGCAGAGGTATAGGGTAACTAAATGAAATTTTGAATGTTTTATTTTTTGCCAAGTACGAATATACTTGACTGTTTGCTCGGGTACGAAGAAACCCAGAACGCATACGAGATTATGTACACCGTTCTCAAACACGAATATGTTTGGGATAATTTCAAGTACGAATAGACTTGTTACATAATCAGGGTATGAAGAAACTCAAGATTATCTAGTCCAAATACGAGCACATTTGGGTAACCTAAGTACGAATATACTGGGGAAAGTCTCCAAGCATGAAACATATGGGCTGCATGCATGAACATGCAGCAATATCTAAGTTCGAAAAAACTTGAAGGTTGCTCAGGTATGAACAAACCTTGAGCACGTACGTGAACATGGTTAACAGCTTGCTCGGGTACGAGCAAATCCTGAATATGTACGAATATATGTAGTGGTAGACCAGCTACGAGAGCAATCAACATTGTTCCAAGCAGGCATGACGAGACCTGGGAAGCATACGTGAATATGCATCAGGCTAGTACGAAGACACTTAGCACATAAAGATACTGGCCATGGGACGGCCACCTGTATTAAAGAAAGGCCGCGAAGGGCCAGCCAAACATATTCATACCGCGAAGGGCCAGGCAAAACTAAAGTTTAGGCCAAACAGGGCCACCAAAAACATAGAAGGCCACGAAGGGCCAAAACCAACCAGTGATAAAGTATGAGGAAATGTATCAGGTGCCACGAAGGGCAATGCCAAACGGCCACGCAGGGCCAGCAGAAGTTGATTCAAAATAAAAGGATCAACTGTCATAGGGCTTACTCTTCAATCGTCAGGTCTTGGATGGTGGGGGAGGCAGGAGCAGTTGAAGGAGAGGCTGGAGCAGTCGCGTCTCCCACCACAGGGGTCGATTCAGGAGCACCACCACTGGCTTCCTTCTGGCCAGGGTTAGTACCATCTTCAGCAGCAGCATCATTCCCCGTTTGCTTGGCGACTCGTGCATTTGGCTCACCCTCCACGTTGTCTTCTTCTTCCACCTCTTCCTGTTCCTCGGTAACGACCAAGGTGCTTGGGAGGTCAATCTCCGTCCAGAGAGGTGAAGATTCTGCTGTGCCAGACTTTTTGAGGCAGGCCAACCAGCCGGCCTCAAAAACTTGGTCCTGGATTCCTAGCATTTGATCTGTGTAGCTCTCAGTGGCCACACGGATTCCCTCGTTGGAGCCCTGTTGATAGGCGGCCTTGGTCTCGTTCTTGCTCACCTCCAGCTCCGTGAGAGTCTGGCTTAGACTGTCTTCGGCTCCCTCCAGCTTGCCCTTTAGCTCATCCACAGTCCCACGAGCCTGGTTCCTCTCCCTCTCCAGCCTGATGATGGTATTTTGCAGCTTGGCATTCTCACTTATCAATCTGGCACGCTGGGGCTCAAATTGGCCAAGTTTTTATGCCATGGCTACCATCTTCTGCATTGCCTGGAGATTTTAAACACGAAGCAACATCAGGCAGATAACAAGAATAACGATCTGGAACCATAGCAGACGAAAATGAACATTACAGGTTTACCTTAGCACTATGGCTCATGAATGAGCCAAGGAGGTTGTCTGGGGAGCTGGCAATCTCTTTTTGCATGTCCCCAAGAAGCATGAATGCTTGGGACAGTGCAAGCGCAGTCCCTTCGGACTCCACGCTATCACGAACGGTGACTGGCCGGCCGCCATGAGTAAGTTGAGGAGCCCAGAGTGGGGTTGGGCCTGCAGCAAGTTGTGATGAAGGCCGTTCGATCGTGGAGGTTTCCAATCGTTGGCGTTTGTCACGATGACCGGCCTCAATCTCCTCGGGGGAGAAGCCTGGAGGAGCATCCAGTTGAGCTGGGCCAAGGCGGCCATGAGATGGTGCTGGGCTCTGAGAGCGTCCACGGCCACGAGTAGTGCCGCGGCCTCTTCCACGGCCGGCTCCAAAGATAGTGAGCAAGTTGCTGAGATTCATGGGTTGGTCCATTTCCTGAGGAGAGGGAGATGGAGAGTATCCACTCGAAGACGTGGACGCTTCTTCGGCGAGTTGGATGGGCTCGTTGGGAAGCGGAGGGGTCCGAGAACGCCTCTCCTCTTGTTGCTCGGGTTGTTGAGCAGAAGGATCTGGGATGATAGGGTCATATGCTGCTCGGATTCGCCGGTCAATGAATCCGCCGTATGATGCTCGGTAGCTGAGGAGGACCTGCGCCGCTCTTGCTCGGCCAGCCATGCACATACCTTGCTCGTTGAAGGTAAGAGCACGGTTGATGTCAGCAGCGTGCACCTGAGGGGTGATGATGGCGTGCCCCTGGTTGACGTTTGTGGCTGCATAATAAGAGGAAGCAAGCAGTCAGTAAAACAAACAATAGGAGGTGCAATACGAAATATTGCTCGATAAAGAGGTTCTACGAGAAAAAGGACTAACGTGGGGTGCCAAATCTGTGGGGCGCGTGAAAATCGATGACTCTACCATCTTCGTCCTTGGGCTCGAAATTCCCTGTGACGATGAGGAAGTCGTCGTCGTCTCCTCGGGCAGAGTCAGGCAGTTCAAGCACGAGCCTTTTTCTGGAATCCCTACTTTTGAGATAGTAGGTCAAGGCATCCTTGGTTCTTGAGATGCTGTACAGATGGTGAATGTCGTGAAAGCCTAATGATGTGCCTAGCATGGGGTTTAGGGCGTTGATGCCCATAACAACCCTAAAGAAGTTGGCAAAGATCTGCATAGGGGACAGTCTGTAATGGGATAGAACCTGGTGGAGTAGCGGTGCCAGGGGAAACCTGACGCCGCCCTCGACGACGACAACGATAGGGATGTGAAGGGTGTCGTTGTCAAAACACTCACGGATGGCATTTTCAGGGGCTAGTACAGTGGCCACGTTGTCTGGTTTCGCGTATCGAGATCTGAAGTTGGACATCGTCTGAGGGGTATCGCAATGCCTACGAAATCTACCCATAGCGAAGAATGTGGGTGTAGGTTGTCTTGATGAAAAAAGGGGGGACGAAGGAACCCTAAATCAATTGTGGAAAATTCTGAAAAGAAGATGAAGAGAAGAGGGGAACGATGACTTACGAGGGTAACGATCGGAGACTCTAGATGCAGAAAGGAGGAACCACAAGATGGTGAACAGTGCTTCAATGGCGGGTACGAACAACCTTCTTTTCTGCAGAGGGAGTTCTATAATGGGAGTGGTTTTGAATTTGGACGAAAATCCAATTATACCCTAACAGATGGGGTGACGTATGAGAAACGTCACCCCAGACGCCGTTTGGGCATTCCGTTCCGCAAAACGTCTACTCGCATTTAATACGGACAGTACAGAGCATGCCGCGTGTAAAGGTGATAGCTGGAAAGCCTGCCCAGACCAAATGATGAGACGTTTGGCCTGGACTAATGATGAGTTTGCACCAAGTACGAGAAACAGGGTGCAAGAGCAAAGGACGAGAACCTTGCTCAGTGTCAAAGAGCTTTGCTCATCATACTAAGAGAAAAATAACGAGTAAAGCTGGGGAGCCATTGTAGGGAGGTAATCCCGAACAGGTACAAACATGACCCGAATACGTGGTACGTGGGGCCCAGAATAAATATAATCGGAGCATCCACCGTGTAGTACGGGGAACGGCAATAAGGACCGGAGACATGAGAGGTCCCAGGTTCAAGATACCCGAGCAGGGGTATGGTCCAAAGAGTAAGGGAAGTTGTTAGACCAGTCGCATGGTAAAGGGACCAGTGATATGAGAAATCATTGGTCCAGATAGGCTGTTCGGTAGCAAAAAGGCCGAACAGGAGCAGCATTTTGGAATAGTCAGCAGATGACGCTCCAGAAGGATCCAGAGATGGTAATACCCAGTTAGGAAACGAGATCTGAAGAAGATACCCAACGAGAATGGGGTGAACTGCCAATTAAGGAAGGGGTTCCTAAATGGTCTATAAGGTAATATACAGTTAAGGGAATGAGAATCCCTGATATTGTGGGTTCCTTATAAGAGAAAGGAAACTTAGGGCGACGAGATGGCTTGGACAGCAAACATATGTGGATCTATAAATATGAGGTAAACCTAGAGGTAAAGGTATGCAATTCTTGGCTATTCGCTCATTACCTACTGATAATTAGGGTTTTCACTAGTAAGAGATACTAACTTTGGTATCGGATGGCCTTTGCCACGAGAAGGCAAAGGTGCGCTCACCCTTTGTCTGTTTTACAGGTTGAATTCTGGCGGTGTGCTAGGGTTCCGGCGAGGAGTAAGAAGTGGCCGTTGGATTCTGGTGCTGCCGAAGGCCTTTCCATTTTCCTGCTCTTACATTATGCTTGAAATTGGGTGATGGATTTTTGGGTAAAGGAGTTGGATTGAGGGGCTTGATGGAACCAGCATCAAGGAACTTCTCATAAATCGAAGCCAAGGGTGCAGTGAAGCATGAGAAAGTCCTCGATCGGTTGGTTCCGGCGATCGGATTGAGAATTCAAAGCAGGACCCCTATTTGTTTTGCAGTTGCAACACATGTCCTCGTCAACCGGTTGCATTGTTTTGCCTTTGGGGCTGAATTCATCGCTAAGCATGTCTTCCCCTTTGGCAATGGCTTTGAACAAGGAATCAACATCCTCCTTCGAGTGAGTCCTGGCTTCATGAAACTCAGCCAGGTCTTTGAACATGTCCTTCGGGCACAACTTGATCCCAACCGCAGAAGCGTGGCAGGCTTGAGAGAGTTCTTTGACTTGTCCCATATCTGGTTGTAGGGTCGTAGAGGTAGAGAGGCCAACGAGTCCCTGGACCATAATCATCTGTTTGTCCATCTTGTGACCCAATTCCTCTACAGCTTTCCTGAGCTCAGCCAGCTCCATTTGTGTTGCCATTCTGAATTATTGAACAAGGTAGGCGATATAACCTTGGAAGCGAAGGTGTAACAGCCCCAGCAGACTCTCCTAAATAGGTTTGGCTCTTCTCTTCGGTATCCTTCGACGATGCAATGGCCCGAAGCTTTGACTGTAAAGTAATGAAAGCTCAGTGGCGTTCTTTTAGCAGTTCATTGAAAGACTTGAAAGAGCAAAAATGCACAGGTCATCGTCGTCAGTGTCCTCCTAGACTCTAAAACTAGAGACGAGCTTGTCTCATGATGTTCGGACGCTGCCAAAATCCTCAGATTTCTTTTCGAGGGTGTATCCTTATTTAAATCAACTAACACTAGGAGATTTCAAAATAGTCTAAGCCTTTGACTACTCTGTTCTTGAAGTTTCAACTTTTGGAGTCGGAACAACTCGGCGTAGATGACGTGATACTTTAACCGAGGTGACGTGAGCACTTAGTGCTTTAGCCTAAACGGTGTACATGCGTAGCATGATAACCAGGGCGGTACAAGCATCACGGCATTCTCTCCATTGTTCCTTGTTTTCTGTTTGAAACCTTGACCGGGCATTAAACAAGGACTTTGAAAATCTTGATTTCCCCAAAGTCTCGTTGATCTAAGGATTTTGAAAATTAATCAACGTGCACCATCGAGATGCACGACTCTTCATCGGGTCTAGCAGCGTCCTAATAAGCATAAAACAGACTCGAAAGCGAGAGACAACCTAGAAGCCGCCCTAAACATGCTCCTACGCAAAACGACATGTATGTATGTAGTTCCGGAGATGAATTTGTCTCATGAATTTTAGACGTTGCCGGAATCCTCAGAATTATTTTCAGCGATGTGTCCCCATGTAGATCGACAGATCCTAAAAGATGTCAAAATAGACTAAATCTTTGACTAGTCCCATTTAAAGATTCAACTTTGAATTTGGAACAACTCGGTATTTGATGGCGTGACACCTTTACCAGGGGGCGTGGGCAACTTAGTGCTTTAGCCAAGGCGGTGTACATGCTTAGCATGATAACCAAAATGATATCAGTATCACAACATCAACACTTTATGGTACCGGACATGAGCCAAGGATTTAACAAATTTTGATTTCTCAAAGTCTCATTGAACTAAGGCCTTTGCGATTGATAACGAACATTCGACAGAATGAACAACTCCTCATAGGATAAAACAACGTCTTAGATAGTGTAAAACAAACTCGAAAGGAAGAACGGCCTTAAGCATGTTCCTATGCAAAACAGTGTATGTATAGTGCATGCGATAGGGAAAACAGTAACACGTAGACAGTATATGGGGTTAGATGCCAATAGATCCTACCCTGTAGGTACCTGTCCTAGTTTGGAGAGTTCTAATGCTTTATTTATGCAAAGGCCGATTTTAGTTCGTAACGGGTTCCTCGGACTAGGGCCACAGATATACCTCCCGTTGCCCGCGATATTGCTGAGCAACAGTCAAACGGTAGCATGACCCATCATTGTCGAAGGTTGTTAGTCATTCGGGGTCCCCGAGCTCCGGTAAACCGTGCCGGATTGCCAAAACGATCCAACGAGGCTTATCCCACATCGATGCAAATGAGAATGCTAGAAATTGATTAAGAAGAAGAAGAATCACAAAATCACAAAATGCCTTTTCAAGCTCGACTCACTTTATTTAGTTCATCTTTAGAGGAAACTACGCAAGTGAACAATTAAAAAAGTCCCAAATCAGATTGGCCAGACACGGGGTCCTTTTAAATCACCATTCTAACTTTCGGCAGCGCGAAGCTCACCGTTTTGACAGACTTTTAAGGAATTGTTCTCAAACGTATTAAACTCGAAGTATGAATTAATATTGGTTCGATTATCCCCAACAGAGTCGCCACTGTGGGCAGCATGCCCTTGGAAAAAGGATTTTGTTCTTTTTGTGCCAAAGCGGCCCGGACATCGAGGGAGCGCGAGCGCAGAAGCAACAAGCGCTCGCAAAATACAGAGTCGCCACTCGGGTTTGAAGGTCCGACACCCAAGGAACCGTATTTCGAAGCACCTGCCGCGCTATTTTGATTTGAAAAAGTGAAAGAACCAGTCCGTCATAACCATATCTGGGGTTCGGGAGCCAGGTTACGAGAGGGGAAGGGTTTTAAGGCACCCCACTCGCCCAATCCGAAGATCGGTCTCTACTCAGGCATTTTGAAAACATTGTGATTCTTCTTTTATTAATCAATTTTAACCAGTTAAGGCGGGGGAACAGTTAATCGGGGATTAAACTGTAACAATTTGCAAGATGTGATAGATGGCATGGATGAACAGTTAGTATAGGATGAGAACAAACTGCTGTGGGATTTAAAATAGACTGGATGGCCCCTGTTTTGGAGTATCGTGTGCAGAAAGAAACCAGTATGCACTGATCAAGTCAATGCATGCTGATCACACCTGCACGCGCTACCACAAGACCTGCGCGCGCCAGTAAGCCCAAGCCCACAGTTCTTATTCTCAAACCCTCTGGGCTCTGGAAGGACCAGTGCACACCTAGGACAAACCAAGCAGTCGATAAGCAATTATAATATACAGTTTAAAGGCTGAAAAGCCCAACAAATTAGCAAAACACCCCATAAACAGTATAGGGACAAAATAACAGCTTAAAACTAAGTTAACCATACATGGCTAGCTACTGGTCGGGGACAAACAGTCGCGCGAGACAGTCACTCTATCGCGCGAGGGTGTGCCCTGGCGCGCGAGGGTTGCGCTCTGGCACGTGACAGTTGTGCCCAGGCGCGATGGTCAATGCTCCACTTGACCATCGCGCGTTGGTTTGGGTGCATTGCGCGAGGGTCTGGTCCACCTTCCAGTGTTTGATTAACATGTTTTTGGGTTCTGGGACATGTCCAGAAAGCTCCCAGGGGTACTCCATAGCAACAGAAATGAATATTGAAATGTAAAACTAGCATTTCTAACAAAGGAAAAGCAATAAACTGGTTATTTTCATGCTTAGCAGTGATCTATATGAAAGAAAAATATAAAACAGCAAGACACCAATCCCCACGCGGACCATCGCGCGCAACAGCAGAGTGTCGCGCGAGTGTATGGGTCCGTCGCGCGTTCGCTCTTGCCATGACGGTTTTTGAAACCTTGCCAGCTTTAGGGCCAGGACTAGTATTGGTTACCAGCCTTGGCCCTGCCAACCCCCCTCAGGGATCAGAACAGTAAGAAGAACAAAGGTGTTATACCTTTGGCCTTTGGTTTGAAAAGTGTTTGAACTTTGAGTTGAGTTGAGATTGATTGAGGTGTGAAAATGGTGTGTAAGATGTTGCGCCCTTTCTTTCCTAACCCAAAGTGAATGAAAATCTTTAACCCTTTTAAAGATGAACAAAGGGGGGGTATTTATAGGATTAGCACCTTCCATTAATAGAGAGGGGGAGGTAGATCTGGTGCAAAGAGACGTGCAGGCTAAGGGTTGCTTCGTGGCTAAGTTTTCCCAGCTAATAAAGGTGATCGGGACAGGTTGTTGACCGTCGCGCGATGGAGTGGGACCATCGCGCGAGTGTGACAGTTGTCGTGCGTGGGTCAACAGTCAAATCTTTGACTTTGACCCAGGCTGACTCTCGCGCAATGGAGTCAGTCTGTAGCGCGAGGGTGCGCCCTGGTGCGCGATGGTGCTAGTCTGGCGCGCGATGGTGCGCCCTGGCACTGGTTAGGAGGGTTTTTGGCTTTTTTGAAATGGCTTAGGGTTAGGTTAGGTTCAAGAGTTTTTCAAACATTCAAAGCTCAAACACTCGACATTTCCGGGGTGTTCTTGATCCATTTCTTCATCGGGGAATCAAAAACCGCCAATAAACTAATCTGGAAGCCCAATTAGGGTGTCTACACCTTGGAATAGTGGTTGGACCAAATTGAGTTGCTTTTACAGCTTTGACTCTTACTCAAACATCCCTCGCGATCCGTCTGAGCTCACTCAAAGAGGGGCATCTATAGACACCCCAATTTGGCCTAACAATTATTTCAAGTCCCACCTTGGGGACCATCCCGATGATGAAATGGATACTGTAACGACCCTGATTTTTGGTAAATAAAAATTTCAAAAAAAAATTTGAATTTTATTTTATTACTTGGATTTTTATTTCCATAACCAAAAATCGGTCGTTACAAAATTCGTTGGACAATCTTAATTAAGTTTTAATCGCCATTAGACCGTCGTTTTTCCTGTCGTTTCTAGGATTAGATCTTGAATCCTTCGTCTTGGCTGGAAATCCTATCTAGCAACCCTAGCTAGATTTTAATCGACGTTTCGACTTAGCTATCGTTTAACCTAGCCATCGATCTTTCCTAAACCTCTGCGAACCTTATGAGCCTTCGATTCACGAACCTTTTGAAACCCTTGAGTTCGGTAAGCCTAGATTAACCCTTTGAATTGTTTGAACCTGTTAGCTATCGACCATTGGACAATAGCGTTAGAGTTTCCTTTACCCATTGGTCAATAGGTAAACCTTGGTTAATCTTCCTAAGTACGAGATTAGATTAGTTTAGTGCTTAATTGCAAGTATTAGACTTTCTAGCATTACCCGTTGGATAATAACCGCTAGGAGATTTATTAACCATTGGACGATAACCCTTGGACCTTACCTTCACTAACCATTGGTTATTAACCGCTAGGAAAACTATTATCCATTGGATAATAGCTTTGCTTGCCAACCAAGAATAGGTGATTAAAATATTAGATTTGGCCATGTGTGATAATCCATTAAACTAAGATTAGTCCATTAGTATATTAGGTTAGTACTTAGTACTTTGGATGAAGTAGAATACTTAATTAGATATTAGATTTGGTCAATATCTAGCCTAGATTGTAAGTACATGCTTATATATATATATATATATATGTGTGTACTTGTATATATATATATATATATATATATATATAGATATATATAATATTGTATTGTGCATGTGTGTATTAGAATATTTTATTTAGAAAATCTATATTACTTGAAAATATGGATTTTATGAATGACCCATAGTACATATATATATATATATATATATTAGTATATATATACTTCTTCCTAGAGAGTACAAGTGGGAGAGAGAGAGAGAGAGGGGGAGAGGGAGAGAGAGAGAGAGAATTGCCGAGAGAGAGAGGAGAGAGATCCGAGAGAGAGAGAGAAGGGAGAGAGAGAAAGAGAAGGAAAGAAGGAGAGAGATTTTACCTTAGATTTCCCTTGGACTTTCTTTGACCTTTGCTTGATCTCTTGGTAATCTTCTTCCTACAAAATCTATGACCTAATTGTCCTAAATACATATTCTACTAGGGTAAATCTTGTACAAACCCTAGCTTGCCAAATCTTTACTCTTCCAATCCATCAACCTTTGTCCTTCCAAATCTATACATATATAGTTATATATATGTACATTGTACTTTGTACCAAGAGAGGAAGAAAGAGAGAGGGAGAAAGGAGGAGATTGAGAGAAAGAGAGAGAGAGAGGGAGAGAGAGAGTGATGTGTGTGCTAGTGTACTCACCTTGAGTGACCGTGCTTAGATCACCCTTGTCCTTCTTTGATATGCTTTCAAAGTGAAAGCATGACCTTTGTAAGCAAATCTAGTCCTTCTTTGTACAAACCCTAATTTTATACTTGAAACAAATCCAATTCCTTGGCCAATCTTCCAAAATCCAATCCATGGTACACACCATAGCCATGCAAACCTAGGATTCTAGTGTGTTTCTTGCAAGGAAGCAAGATTGCTTGGAATTAAAAAATGAGATATATGAGAGAGAGAGAGGGCCGGCCAAGAGAGGAGAGAGGAGAGGCTTTGCCTATAAATACCAAGCCATTTGGTGCTTTGAACTCACACCTCATTCCATTCTCCAACTTCTTTCTTGAAAGCATAACTTGTTCTTGATGTTCTTGGCTTGTTCTTGAGTTTCTTTCTTGTTTTTCAAAGAAGATTTCCATCTCCGCCACTAAACCACCATACGACCACCACCTCGATCCTAAAGTAGTAGTAGTATAGGTTACGATCTAGTTTCGAGAGAAACCTTTCTCTTTCGAAGCTATCGGAAGCTTATCGTAAGCCGTTACTCCGTCCATCCGCCGACTTTCTTTCCGTCGGTCTTCGTAGTTTTTTTCTACCGCCAAGAAAAACGGTAGAGTTCTTCGAACCTACTTCTCTAAGTATATTTTAAGTGTAGAGTGTCTTTACTCTCTACCCCTAAGTATATTTTGTGTGCATGTAGTGTACCCTTACACTCCAAACCTAAGTATAATTGTGTGCATGTTTAGTTGTATGTACAGTTCTTCGAACCTACTTTCTCTAAGTATAGTTGTAAGCATGTGTGACTTGAACGTAGTATCTAAGTACTTGTATTGTTGTTAGCGTGATCTTATTTTCAAACTATTTCTTTAAGAAAATAAAGTTAGTTGAATGATTTAGCTTGTAGAACTTTCTTGGTAAAAGTACGTAGTTTACTTTGATCTTGTGGCTACTTGATTGTTTGATCGTCTAATTGCTACGTGATTGTATGAACTCGTCAATAAACATATGTTGTTTTATTGAACTTCTCGAAGGAAATGCGTTTTAAAGATAAAGTGTTGTTTTGAAACGAAGTATTCGTATTTTGACCTTTTAACGAGCATGATAGTATAGAGTTGGATGATCTTGCTATTTGGTATTGCATGAGTTACGTGAACAGTCCCACCGCGGAGTCGATGCATGTTACGAGACACATGGAATTGGAAAAGTAGAGATATGACACCTAAGATGTGGTTGATATGGATAAAAAGTGTTTTGGAAATGCATAATGGCCGGACTTGGTAGCCATTATGGCCATGAGTCAGATTTGGTAGCCTTTGTGGCAGTGAGCCGGACTTGGTAGCTCATTGTTGTGCTACACAAGGTGCCGGTCTTGGATGCTCATGGTTGTGTGTGTGTGTGTGACACAATGTGCCGGACTTGGTAGCCATTGTGGCCATGCGTTGGTAACCTTGTGGCAATGAGCCGGACTTGGTAGCTCATTGTTGTGCGACACAAGGTACTTGTAACCCATGGTTGTGTGCGTGCGTGTTTTCGGAGTTGATGATAAAAGATGAGACACAAAACGATGAGTCGCGTAGGAGAGACACACGGAAAACATGACACCAACGCTCGTTAGTGAATGCACATGAGTAATTGTATGTGTTATTCGAAAGCATGTTAAGTTTGAAAAATCGTATACTATCTTTGATGTGTATGTTAAGGGTTAGTGGGTTTGGATTACTCTATTGAGCTTTCAAGCTCACGGTGTTGCTTTATGTGACCCTGACATATTATACTGGTGGCGACGCTGGTATAATGTGTCAGACTTTTTAGATGAACAAGGAGAGCTGTATACCCTGGAGGCTTTCGGAGCTGAGGAACTCGCTAGGATGGAGGAAGAGAAGGAGCTTTAGTTAGCCTTAGTAACCCTCCCTTTTGTGTAATATAAACCTCTCTAAGGAGATTGGATGTAATAATGAGCTAGACTCTGCCTTGTTTGTCTAATGAAACCTTTATTTAACGAACCCGATTTTGGGGGCATTACAACTTGGTATCAAAGCTTTAGGTTCAAAACCTCGGCCATGGGTAGAATGGGTAGCCTTTAAGACTAGCTTTAAGATGAGCCTTGAGATAAATTTAAGATAAGTTGACCGTTGCACAAACGTGACTTGAGTTTAAGTTTACCGTCCCAAATTGGGTGGAATTCTGACAAAACAATCTTCGGATTGAAGTAAGGTGGAAACTGGCAGTACCGCCGAACTGGGAATTCCCGAACAATTGGATGATGACTTGAATCAAGGATCGAATGTGGAACGTAGAAAATCTCGAGTTTCCTTAGTATTAGTTAAAACTCTGTCTTAAACCGTGACTAATTGAGGTTTAAACTCTTCCTTGTAGATGAGCCAACCGAACCTCTACCAAGTCAACCTACTAACGGAAGCTCGCCGATTTAGAAACACCATAGAAACCATGACAACTCAACTAGTGGAGGATCCCAATTTTCCCTATACTTTTCCCTACATTCATGACTTCTATCAGAAGCATGGTGCCATTCCACTTCCCGAAAATGAGGAGGAAGATGGTGATGAAGCTATACCCGTTATAGTCCAAATAGCATTTCCCGATGATGAAGGGTTTATAATTGAAGAAGTTGGAGAGGAACCCGAAGATGAGAAGGTTGCCAATGAGGCAACTAAGGAGGAAGAAACTAGGGGAAGTGAGGGTGAAACCAAGGAAGATGAGATTATAACTATCCTGTGAAGCCAAGGATGCTACCTAGGAGTACCTAAACAAACCTAGCAATAGTTGTAATCCTTTGGGATGTAGGATCTTTTAAACTAGGATCACTGTTGTTAGGCCTTTTGATGTAAAATAGGAAGACCTAGGACTCTTGTCGTGTTTAGTAGGAAGCTTAAGGCTACTATAAGCCGCCTATGATGTACTTGTGTTCCCTAAGTAATGGAATTATGTGTTTCTTACCTGAGCATGTTCATTGTTTATGTGTGTACTTATGTCTTTACGAGACTACCCTTTCACACCGATAAGTCTAACATATAATTTTCTTACTGTAGATATGGCTAGCTGTACCCCTGCTACACCGTTTACCTTTGCGGACCTGCTTACGTACAAGGCTCTGCTTGCACCCGAGAGTTATATCCCTATACCCCACTTGGGTATATTTGACCCTACCACTGGCGAGCACACTTTCGAGGTTATTCTCGTGTCACCTTTAGCTGAGACCATGGACGTGGAGACCTTACGTTTATCACTTAGTGACGCTGTCGAGGATGCCCGACAACGGGGAGAGTATTGGCTCGAGAAGAGGGAGAAGGAATGGAAAGAGGAGTTACGAGTGTATTTCGGACTTATTCCACCGCAGTAGTAGAGTCGTAGTTTTAGAATAAGGTCCCGAGAGTTGTAGTTGCACTTGTGTGAGTACAAACTTAGACCATGTATTAGGAGTATGTAGGATTATTCCGCTGGTATTAGGAGAAATCGTGCCGTTTGCTTTATAATAGAACTCTATGCTTATGTAAGAAATCGTGGTTTATCTATGAAAAATCTGTTTTGTTTTAAAAGAGTACTGTTGCGTACTATTTGGTATTTTGCTTACGTAGTTGAAACTCTGACTTCGGAAACGATAGTTTAACATAGACTAACCACCCCCTTACGATTCAAACTCATAGATGGTGAACCGACGAAGCAGATTAGGTCACGAAACTGGAGAATCCTCTAACCCTAACCCCGACCTGACCCAAATCATGCAAGCATTAGTGGCTGCTTTGAATGCCAATCGCCAAAACCCACACCGCGACGATGAACCTATGACCCGAATCCGAGCGATGAACGAGTTCTTCAAACGTCGACCCCCGACCTTTCACGGAGACCCTAACCCTACTGTGGCCAAAACCTGGCTGAAGGAAGTCAAAGTGACCCTAGACACCTTAGAGATTACCCGAGAAGGAGACCGTGTAGTCTTAGTAGCCCAAGCATTCACCCCCTATGCTGGAGTGGTGCTATGTGCGCTCCGACTAGAAAGTGAGGAAGCAGATTTTGAAACTCCCTGGAAAAAGGCAACCGGAAGTACCGGTGGACCTATTCGAACCCAACCACCTAGCAACTGTAACGCCCCGAATTTTGGGTACGTTAAATAAACATTTTTATTGAATAAATTAAGGAGAGTCTAGCTCATTATTACAACATAAGTCTCACAAGAGTACTTTTATTCAAAAGAGGGGATAATCTAAGGTTAACTATTGCTCTGCCTCTTCGTCCATCCTTGCAAGCTCCTCGGCTCCAAAGGCCTCCAAGGTGTACTGTTCCTGCTGATCATCTATGAAATCTGACACATTATACCAGCGTCGCCCCCAGTATAATATGTCAGGGTCACCAAAAAGGTAACACCGTGAGCTACAGAAGCTCAATAGAATAATCCAACCCGCTAACCCGTAACTTACAACAAAGAGTCATATAAATAATTGCACATACTCATTAAACAACATAATTACCAATGATACATCCGCATTCACTATCTTGCTTACGTTGGTGTCATGCCTTTCTTGGTTTCTCCTACGCGACTCATCGTATTGTGTCACCATTTCATTTCAAAAATCATTTCTCATTCAACGGGCTACCAAGTCCGGCCACGTTACAAAATCTTGCATTGGCTCCTCTCCGCGGATAACCAAGCCCAATTACCAATGAAGCTACCACGTCCGGCTCCATTAGCAACCTACACAATGGGCTACCAAGTCCGGCCTCATTGCGGTTTTCGCAAGTCCGCACAAAGGGCTACCAAGTCCGGCCACCTTGCGGGTTTTCACAACTCACATAAGGCTACCAAGTCCGGCCATTATGTGGTCTCAAAAATCCTTTTTATCCATATCAACCACTCCTTAAGTGTCATGTTTCTACTTTTCGGTTCTTGTGTCTCGTAATCATGCATAGACTCCGCGGCGGGACAAATCACTTTAAAGTAATCTTGAAACTAAACTAGCAAGATCATCCAACTCTATATTACCAAATCGTACTCAAATTATTACTTAAAGCCACTTATGTTTTATCAGCAACAAGTAATGCAAACAAATATACATACATGTTCATAATCATCCTCAAGACAACAATATATTACGAAAAATCCGTTCTTTCTTCCTTTGTGGGATTTTCAAAACAACATATGGTTATTGACGTAGAAATTCATTATTTGACATGCTCATTCTTCTTTAGTACTTTAGTAAAACAAGTTTTGCTAACTAGCTTTGATACCTTAACCGTTTAACTCATGTTTAGAAATTTACTACGCATACTTAAGGTAAGTATAATCCAAGCAAGTACCTAGCATGTCCATAACCATTACTTAAAGCATAACGCCACATGTGCAGACGCCTTTGGTGTGGTAATCCACCATATGCTTTGTTATAATACCACAAATAATACAAGCAATGGAATATAAGCTTATAGTTAAGTTAAAAGATCAACATGCGATTACTTCTACACGAAGTTATATCTTAAGTCGATTCTAATCATGCTTAATCATCCAATAGCAATATTAAGTTCACTAACTATCATGCATCCAACGTTTTAAGAAATAAACTATCATTATCAAGCTTTCATTATAACGACTTAGCTAGGGTTAAAACTAAGACAAGGAATAGTGTCTAACATATATTTAGGATTATGGGTTGATTACACTACCTTTCTTCTTGGCGGTAGAAAAGGACTACGAAAGGATCGACGGAAAGAAAGTCGGCGGACGGACGGAGTAACGGCTTACGATAAGCTTCCGATAGCTTCGAAAGAGAAAGGTTTCTCTCGAAACTAGATCGTGACTTATATTACTACTACTTTAGGATCGAGGTGGTGGTTGTATGGTGGTTTAGTGGCGGAGGTGGAAAGAAAGTTCAAGAACAAGCTAGAACTACTCAAGAACAACAAGAACACTAAGCTTCCTAGAGAGAGAAGTTGGAGATTGGAATGGTGTGAGTTGAATGAGAAGTGTGAGGCCTATTTATAGGCAATTGGATGGCTCTCTCTCCCTTTCATGGCCGGCTGCCCTCTCCCCCCTTTATCCATTGGATAAAGCTTTTATCCAAGTGATGTCATGCCTTGAAAGACTATCCAAAGGTCTTACTTGTTCTTTCTTCCAACCAAGGACAAGGTAAATGCTATTCTATTAGGGTTTTAGTCCAATCAAGTTCTTTGAAAGGTTAGAATATTGGATTTGGTAGTCCTTTGGAGTGAAAGCACAAGCAAGGTTAGATTTGGTTGTACCTTGGATGATGCAATGTGATCTAAGCTAGGATGGAAGTACACAAGTCACATACATCACACTCCCTCTCTCTCCCTCAATCCGGCCTCTCTCTCTCTCTCTCCCTCAATTTCTCTCGGCTCTCTCTCTCTCTCTCCTCTTGGTACATTGTACTATGTACATATATATGTAGATAACCATATATACATATATATATATATATAAGGACAAAATTTGGTGGATTGGAAGAGTAAGGATTTGGCAAGCTAGGGTTTGTACAAGTTTCACCCAATTAAAAAAATGTATTTAGGACAAGGATGACCAAAGCATGTCAACCACTTGCACACACATCACTCTCTCCCTCTCTCTCCATCCGAATCTCTCTCTCTCTCGGCCTCTCTCTCTCCTCCTCTCTCTCTCTCTCTCTCTCTCTCTCTCTCTCTCCTCTTGGTACATTGTACTATGTACATATATATATATAACCATATATATATATATAAAGACAAGAAGGGTTTGACTTTGTAAGAGATTTGTACCTCAAATCTCTCTCTCCCATCTTCTCCTTTCTACTTCTTTCACCTAGCACAAGTACTAACCTATATATGTATCTAGGATTTGATAGACAAAAGTCAAGCAATACATCACATCTCTCTCTCTCTTTTCCTTCTCTTTCTCTCTCTCCCTCCTTCTTTCTCTCTCGGATCTCTCTCCTCCCTCTCTCTCGGCTAACTCTCTCTCTCTCCCTCTTTCTCTCTCTTTCTCCCACTTGTTTGTACCAAGAAAGAGATACAATATACTATTATATGTACATGTACTTTGGGTCTTTTGAAATATTGTATTTTAAACCAAGTGTAGATTTTCTTATTAAAATATTGTAATACACATATGACATATACAACATTATATATATATAGCCTATATATATATACCTACAAGTACATATATATAATATACAAGCCAAGTACTACTCAATCTAGGCTAGCTATACCTCATGCCAACATCTATTAAATTATTCTACTACTTTCAAAGTACTATGTATATTAATACTAACCTAATGTACAAATTGTATTTTAATAAAGTACACACATGGCAAAATCTAGTATTTTAATCAAACAAGTACATGATTGTCAAGACTAACTATTATCCAATGGATAATAGTTTCTCTAATGGTTAATAACCAATGGGTAATAATGGCTAGGATTCTAGTCTATCGTCCAATGGTTAATAAAACTCCTCACGGTTATTATCCAACGGTTAATACCCAAAAGTATAATACTTTGCAATTAAGCACTAAACTAATCTAATCTCATTACTTAGGAAGATTAACCGAGGTTTACCTATTGACCAATGGGTAAAGATTACCCTAGGTCAAACGCCAAGACTAGGCGTGAGCGTGGCCAAGGCGACCTGGTGGTGAGGCGGTGGCCAAGCTTGGCTAGCACTGGTGGCCAAACAAAGGCTGGCAAGCAGCTGCCAGCTGCCAAGCAAAGGCCGTGGCCAAGGCAGCCCGGTACAAAGGCTGGCGCCAAAGCACCTGGCACAAACAAATGGCCAAGGCAGAGCTCAAAGAAGGCTGGCGGCCTGAGCATGGCCAAGGCAGCCTGGTGGCCAAACAGCGGCCAAGGCAGCCCGGTAGCCAAGCAGTGGCCAAGCGGTGGCCAAGGCGGCCTGCAAGCAAGGCGACGGCCGAGGCGGCGTGAGCATGGCCAAGGCAGCCCACAAGCAAGGCGGCGGCCAAGGCGGCGTGAGCATGGCCAAGGCAGCCCACAAGCAAGGCGGCGGCCAAGGCGGCGTGAGCATGGCCAAGGCAGCCCACAAGCAAGGCGGCGTGAGCATGGCCAAGGCAAAAGCAAGGCGTGACTCGATGCCAAGGCAGAACCCGACGGCGACCCGACGCCAAGGCAAGGCGGGCGCGACAGCGAGCCGACGCCAAGGCAAGGCAACGCTCTAGGATAGGAAAAAGTAACAAAGCCAAACCGTAGTTAGGGTTGCTAGCTAATCGGTTGCCATGTAGGATTTCCAGCCGAGAAAATAAATTCTAGGATTTTTACTACAATTACCAAGTAACTATACCAAGGTCTTAATAGGCATACTCGTCTACTAGAAAATGACCTAAATGCCCGGGCGATGAATTCCAATCTCCTAAGTCATAAACCTAATTATGACGGATTATTAATTACAAAAAGGGATTTATAAAATAAATAAAGAATTTTTCAAATAAGATGATAAAATTTTATAAGTCGATAACGACCGATTTTTGGATGTTAAAAATGAAATCCGAGTATTAAACTAAAATTCAAATTTTTTTAGCGAAATTTTTATTGACCAAAAATCAGGGTCGTTACAACCTATCCCCCTTAAAAATAATTTCGTCCTCGAAATTGGTGCGTGTCTACAGATTAGGTTTAGTCGCTATACCGGCATCGAAATAGTAGTCTATCCCCCTTAAAAGGAGCAAGACACACTTAAGTCGCAGGTTAGGCGCAGGTTGGCTATTTCTAGTCCGCACTCATTGCACACTTAGACTAACGGCTAACTTTCCTGAAATGGTGATGATACCGTTTTACTCGATCTTAGGGGTTTTATTTCGGGTGCAAGTGTATAATGAACATGACAAATTGTTGCAGGCAAGCAAATAAATTTCTTAAGATAACATAAGATCAACACACTACATGCCTAAAGGCATCATTAGGTACAAGAAAAAGCAAGGAAGAGTAGATAGTAATGGCTATGGTGCCATTGACGTGCCTCGTCCTACCACCTATCATTGAAGGCTTGGATCAAACGACGTTCGTATTCCCTTACGAACACTTCGAGTGCGACGGTCACAGCGAGAACACAGCACCAGAAGGTGTGGAGGCGGTTGTTCCTACCGAACCACCGCGGCATGCCCATTGTCAGCACGACACAGAACAGGAGGAAGATGAAGGGTTGCAACCATAGTGCTGGGGTCGTTAGGGTGAGCTCGGTTCGCTCGATTTCTCGGAACGCGGCGTCTTCCGGAAATCCTCGTCGTCGGGTGGCCATGGTTCGGTTTGGGGGGAGGAGATGGTAAGAGAGATGAAGAGAAAAGGATAAGGAAATGGGAAGTGGTGGTGGGGTACATATAGACCGGGTGAGGGTGAGTGGAGGAGGGAAATGATTGAGTTTTGAATTTTTAAAATTGGAGGTTGAAATTTGAAGTTTGAAATTTTGAAGGGTTGGGGGGTGGTTGCCGGGGCCCCCCTTGCGGTTATGGCCGGTGGGTGAAGGCCGGGTCCCCCTCGGCTTTGGCTAACACTTGTCGCTCTCCTGGAAAATCTATCCAAAAATGGTTCTAAAAAAAAAATGAGATGTCTATCGGCAGAGGGTTACAATATTCGTAATCAAAGAAAATCACTATCCTTTAGGAACTTGCGTCAACTAAAATAATTGTCCTTTGTAATAAGGGTTTCATTTACTAAAGAATAGTATGCAGCAGTATTCTTTTGAAGGAAACAAGCTTTTTATAGATAAAAGAGAGATACAATCGTAAGCATAGAATTCTATTACAAAGCAAATGACACGATTCTTCCTAATACAAGTGGAAAGATCCTACATAATCTTAATATATGGTCGAAGTTTGTACCCACACAAGTGCGACTACAACTCTCGGGACCTTATTTTAAAACTACGACTCTACTACTGCGGTGGAGTAAGTCCAAAATACACTCGTAACTCCTCCTTCCATTCCTTCTCCCTCTTCTCGAGCCAATACTCCCCTCGTTGTCGGGCATCCTCAACAGTGTCACTAAGTGATAAGTGTAGGGTCTCCACGTCCATGGTCTCAGCTAAAGGTGACACGAGAATAACCTCGAAGGTGTGCTCGCCAGTGGCAGGGTCAAATATACCCAAGTGGGGTATAGGGATGTAACTCTCTGGTGCAAGCAGAGCCTTGTACGTAAGTAGGTCTGCAAAGGTGAATGGTGTAGCAGGGGTACAACTAGCCATATCTACAATAAGAAGATTATGTGTTAGACTTATCGGTGTGAAATGGTAGTCTCGTAAAGACACATGTACACACATAAAAAATGAATACGTATAAAAGAAATGCATGATTTCATTACTTAGGGAAAACAAGTACATCATAGGTGGTTTATAGTAGCTTTAAGCTTAATACATCAAGAGTCCAACATTTTCCTATTTTACATCAACATGCCTAACAATAGTGATCCTAGTTTAAAAGATCCTGCATCCCAAAGGATTACAACTATTGCTAGGTTTATTTAGGGACTCCTAGATAGTATTCTTGGCTTCAAGGTCAAGCTAGAACTTCGTCCTCCTCGGGCTCATCCTTACTCTCACTAGCTTCTCCTTCCTTAGTCACCTCATGAGCAACCTTCTCGTCTCCGGTTTCTTCTTCACCATACGTAAAGTTTTCCATCGGGGGTAGGGCTCCAAAGAATACACGGAAGGCACATAGGATAGGGAACATTACGCGAAACCAAGGGTCATCTTCCACAGGGGTAGGGGTATGATGCTGTACTCTTTTGAAATCTCGGATTTCTGCGAGTATTATGACAATGTAGTCAGGCTTCTTCATCAGTTGGATGATCATAGTTTCTAGGGTGACCTCGAGTTGGTGAGCTCCAACTATCAGGTTGGTTAGGTGATCCATCTACAAGGAAAAGTTTTAACCTCAATTAGTAACGGTTTAAAGACAAGGGTTCAATTAACACTAAAGAAAACTTGGATTTAACTACGTTCCACATTCGATTCTTGATTCAAGTCATCATCCAATTGTTCGGGAATTCCCAGGTACTGCCAGCTTCCACCTTACTTCAATCCGAAGATTGTTTTGTCGTAATTCCACCCAATTTGGGACAGTAAACTTAAAAATCAATCAGGGTCGTTACAACTTATCTTAAAACTAATCTTAAAGGCTACCCATTCTACCCATGGCCGAGGTTTTGAACCTAAAGCTCGATACCAAGTTGTAACGCCCGAATTTTGGGTACGTTAAATAAACATTTTTATTGAATATATTAAGGAGAGTCTAGCTCATTATTACAACATAAGTCTCACAAGAGTACTTTTATTCAAAAGAGGGATAATCGAAGGTTAACTACTCTGCTCCACCTCTTCCTCCATCCTTGCAAGCTCCTCGGCCCAAAGGCCTCCAAGGTGTACTGCCTCGCCGCTCATCTATGAAATCGACACATTATACCAGCCGCTCCAAGATAATATGTCGTGGTCACCAAAAAGGTAACACCGTGAGCTGCTGAAGCTCAATAGAATAATCCAACCCGCTAACCCGTAACATACAACAAAGAGTCATATAAATAATTGCACATACTCATTAAACAACATAATTAACAATGATACATCCGCATTAACTATCTTGCTTACGTTGGTGTCATGCCTTTCTTGGTTTCTCCTACGCGACTCATCGTATTGTGTCACCATTTCATTTCAAAAATCATTTCTCATTCAACGGGCTACCAAGTCCGGCCACGTTACAAAATCTTGCATTGGCTCCTCTCCGCGGATAACCAAGCCCAATTACCAATGAAGCTACCACGTCCGGCTCCATTAGCAACCTACACAATGGGCTACCAAGTCCGGCCTCATTGCGGTTTTCGCAAGTCCGCACAAAGGGCTACCAAGTCTGGCCACCTTGCGGGTTTTCACAACTCACATAAGGCTACCAAGTCCGGCCATTATGTGGTCTCAAAAATCCTTTTTATCCATATCAACCACTCCTTAAGTGTCATGTTTCTACTTTTCGGTTCTCGTGTCTCGTAATCATGCATAGACTCGTGGCGGGACAAATCACTTTAAAGTAATCTTGAAACTAAACTAGCAAGATCATCCAACTCTATATTACCTAATCGTACTCAAAATTATTACTTAAAGCCACTTATGTTTTATCAGCAACAAGTAATGCAAACAAATATACATACATGTTCATAATCATCCTCAAGACAATAATATATTACGAAAAATCCGTTCTTTCTTCCTTTGTGGGATTTTCAAAACAACATATGGTTATTGACGTAGAAATTCATTATTTGACATGCTCATTCTTCTTTAGTACTTTAGTAAAACAAGTTTTGCTAACTAGCTTTGATACCTTAACCGTTTAACTCATGTTTAGAAATTTACTACGCATACTTAAGGTAAGTATAATCCAAGCAAGTACCTAGCATGTCCATAACCATTACTTAAAGCATAACTCCACATGTGCAGATGCCTCTGGGGTGGTAATCCACCATATGCTTTGTTATAATACCACAAATAATACAAGCAATGGAATATAAGCTTATAGTTAAGTTAAAAGATCAACATGCGATTACTTCTACACGAAGTTATATCTTAAGTCGATTCTAATCATGCTTAATCATCCAATAGCAACATTAAGTTCACTAACTATCATGCATCCAACGTTTTAAGAAATAAACTATCATTTTCATGCTTTCATTATAACGACTTAGCTAGGGTTAAAACTAAGACAAGGAATAGTGTCTAACATATATTTAGGATTATGGGTTGATTACACTACCTTTCTTCTTGGCGGTAGAAAAGGACTACGAAAGGATCGACGGAAAGAAAGTCGGCGGACGGACGGAGTAACGGCTTACGATAAGCTTCCGATAGCTTCGAAAGAGAAAGGTTTCTCTCGAAACTAGATCGTGACTTATATTACTACTACTTTAGGATCGAGGTGGTGGTTGTATGGTGGTTTAGTGGCGGAGGTGGAAAGAAAGTTCAAGAACAAGCTAGAACTACTCAAGAACAACAAGAACACTAAGCTTTCTAGAGAGAGAAGTTGGAGATTGGAATGGTGTGAGTTGAATGAGAAGTGTGAGGCCTATTTATAGGCAATTGGATGGCTCTCTCTCCCTTTCATGGCCGGCTGCCCTCTCCCCCCTTTATCCATTGGATAAAGCTTTTATCCTAGTGATGTCATGCCTTGAAAGACTATCCAAAGGTCTTACTTGTTCTTTCTTCCAACCAAGGACAAGGTAAATGCTATTCTATTAGGGTTTTATTCCAATCAAGTTCTTTGAAAGGTTAGAATATTGGATTTGGTAGTCCTTTGGAGTGAAAGCACAAGCGAGGTTAGATTTGGATGTACCTTGGATGATGCAATGTGATCTAAGCGAGGATGGAAGTACACAAGTCACATACATCACACTCCCTCTCTCTCCCTCAATCCGGCCTCTCTCTCTCTCTCTCCCTCAATTTCTCTCGGCTCTCTCTCTCTCTCTCCTCTTGGTACATTGTACTATGTACATATATATATAGATAACCATATATACATATATATATATATATAAGGACAAAATTTGGTGGATTGGAAGAGTAAGGATTTGGCAAGCTAGGGTTTGTACAAGTTTCTCCCAATTAAAAAAATGTATTTTGGACAAGGATGACCAAAGCATGTCAACCACTTGCACACACATCACTCTCTCCCTCTCTCTCCATCCGAATCTCTCTCTCTCTCAATCTCTCTCTCGGCCTCTCTCTCTCCTCTCTCTCTCTCTCTCTCTCTCTCTCCTCTTGGTACATTGTACTATGTACATATATATATATAACCATATATATATATATAAAGACAAGAAGGGTTTGACTTTGTAAGAGATTTGTACCTCAAATCTCTCTCTCCCATCTTCTCCTTTCTACTTCTTTCACCTAGCACAAGTACTAACCTATATATGTATCTAGGATTTGATAGACAAAAGTCAAGCAATACATCACATCTCTCTCTCTCTTTTCCTTCTCTTTCTCTCTCTCCCTCCTTCTCTCTCTCTCGGATCTCTCTCCTCCCTCTCTCTCGGCTAACTCTCTCTCTCTCCCTCTCTCTCTCTTTCTCCCACTTGTTTGTACCAAGAAAGAGATACAATATACTATTATATGTACATGTACTTTGGGTCTTTTGAAATATTGTATTTTAAACCAAGTGTAGATTTTCTTATTAAAATATTGTAATACACATATGACATATACAACATTATATATATATAGCCTATATATATATACCTACAAGTACATATATATAATATACAAGCCAAGTACTACTCAATCTAGGCTAGCTATACCTCATGCCAACATCTATTAAATTATTCTACTACTTTCAAAGTACTATGTATATTAATACTAACCTAATGTACAAATTGTATTTTAATAAAGTACACACATGGCAAAATCTAGTATTTTAATCAAACAAGTACATGATTGTCAAGACTAACTATTATCCAATGGATAATAGTTTCTCTAATGGTTAATAACCAATGGGTAATAATGGCTAGGATTCTAGTCTATCGTCCAATGGTTAATAAAACTCCTAACGGTTATTATCCAACGGTTAATACCCAAAAGTATAATACTTTGCAATTAAGCACTAAACTAATTTAATCTCGTACTTAGGAAGATTAACCGAGGTTTACCTATTGACCAATGGGTAAAGATTACCCTAGGTCAAACGCCAAGACTAGGCGTGAGCGTGGCCAAGGCAGCCTGGTGGTGAGGCGGTGGCCAAGCGGTGGCCACTGGTGGCCAAACAAGGCCAAGGCAACCGGTAGCTGCTAAAGGCTGCTAAAGCGGTGGCCAAGCAGTGGCCAAGCGGCGGCCAAAGCAGCCCGGTGGCCAAACAGCGGCCAAGGCAGCCCGGTAGCCTAGCAGTGGCCAAGGCGGCCTGAGCATGGCCAAGGCAGCCTGGTAGCCAAACAGTGGCCAAGGAAGCCCGGTAGCCAAGCAGTGGCCAAGCGGTGGCCAAGGTGGCCTGCAAGCAAGGCGATGGCCGAGGCGGCGTGAGCATGGCCAAGGCAGCCCACAAGCAAGGCGGCGGCCAAGGCGGCGTGAGCATGGCCAAGGCAGCCCACAAGCAAGGCGGCGGCCAAGGCGGCGTGAGCATGGCCAAGGCAGCCCACAAGCAAGGCGGCGGCCAAGGCGGCGTGAGCATGGCCAAGGCAGCCCACAAGCAAGGCGGCGTGAGCATGGCCAAGGCAAAAGCAAGGCGTGACTCGATGCCAAGGCAGAACCCGACGGCGACCCGACGCCAAGGCAAGGCGGGTGCGACAGCGAGCCGACGCCAAGGCAAGGCAGGCGTGACAGCGAGCCGATGCCAAGGCAAGGCAGGCCCGACAGCAAGCCGACGCCAAGGCAAGGCAGGTCCAGCCAAGTAGGATTTCCAGCCGAGAAAATAAATTCTAGGATTTTTACTACAATTACCAAGTAACTATACCAAGGTCTTAATAGGCATACTCGTCTACTAGAAAATGTCCTAAATGCCCGGGCGATGAATTCCAATCTCCTAAGTCATAAACCTAATTATGACGGATTATTAATTACATAAAGGGATTTATAAAATAAATAAAGAATTTTTCAAATAAGATGATAAAATTTTATAAGTCGATAACGACCGATTTTTGGATGTTAAAAATGAAATCCGAGTATTAAACTAAAATTCAAATTTTTTTAGCGAAATTTTTATTGACCAAAAATCAGGGTCGTTACAACCTATCCCCCTTAAAAATAATTTCGTCCTCGAAATTGGTGCGTGTCTACAGATTAGGTTTAGTCGCTATACCGGCATCGAAATAGTAGTCTATCCCCCTTAAAAGGAGCAAGACACACTTAAGTCGTAGGTTAGGCGCAGGTTGGCTATTTCTAGTCCGCACTCATTGCACACTTAGACTAACGGCTAACTTTCCTGAAATGGTGATGATACCGTTTTACTCGATCTTAGGGGTTTTATTTCGGGTGCAAGTGTATAATGAACATGACAAATTGTTGCAGGCAAGCAAATAAATTTCTTAAGATAACATAAGATCAACACACTACATGCCTAAAGGCATCATTAGGTACAAGAAAAAGCAAGGAAGAGTAGATAGTAATGGCTATGGTGCCATTGACGTGCCTCGTCCTACCACCTATCATTGAAGGCTTGGATCAAACGACGTTCGTATTCCCTTACGAACACTTCGAGTGCGACGGTCACAGCGAGAACACAGCACCAGAAGGTGTGGAGGCGGTTGTTCCTACCGAACCACCGCGGCATGCCCATTGTCAGCACGACACAGAACAGGAGGAAGATGAAGGGTTGCAACCGTAGTGCTGGGGTCGTTACGGTGAGCTCGGTTCGCTCGATTTCTCGGAACGCGGCGTCTTCCGGAAATCCTCGTCGTCGGGTGGCCATGGTTCGGTTTGGGGGGAGGAGATGGTAAGAGAGATGAAGAGAAAAGGATAAGGAAATGGGAAGTGGTGGTGGGGTACATATAGGCCGGGTGAGGGTGAGTGGAGGAGGGAAATGATTGAGTTTTGAATTTTTTTAAAATTGGAGGTTGAAATTTGAAGTTTGAAATTTTGAAGGGTTGGGGGGTTGTTGCCGGGGCCCCCCTTGCGGTTATGGCCGGTGGTGAAGGCCGGGTCCCCCTCGGTTTTGGCTAACACTTGTCGCTCTCCTGGAAAATCTATCAAAAAAAATGGTTCCAAAAAAATGAGATGTCTATCGGCAGAGGGTTGTAATATTCGTAATCAAAGTAAATCACTATCCTTTAGGAATTTGCGTCAACTAAAATAATTGTCCTTTGTAATAAGGGTTTCATTTACTAAGAAATAGTATGCGGCAGTATTCTTTTGAAGGAAACAAGCTTTTTATAGATAAACGAGAGATACAATCGTAAGCATAGAATTCTATTACAAAGCAAATGGCACGATTCTTCCTAATACAAGTGGAAAGATCCCACATACTCTTAATATATGGTCGAAGTTTGTACCCACACAAGTGCGACTACAACTCTCGGGACCTTATTTTAAAACTACGACTCTACTACTGCGGTGGAGTAAGTCCAAAATACACTCGTAACTCCTCCTTCCATTCCTTCTCCCTCTTCTCGAGCCAATACTCCCCTCGTTGTCGGGCATCCTCAACAGTGTCACTAAGTGATAAGTGTAGGGTCTCCACGTCCATGGTCTCAGCTAAAGGTGACACGAGAATAACCTCGAAGGTGTGCTCGCCAGTGGCAGGGTCAAATATACCCAAGTGGGGTATAGGGATGTAACTCTCTGGTGCAAGCAGAGCCTTGTACGTAAGTAGGTCTGCAAAGGTGAATGGTGTAGCAGGGGTACAACTAGCCATATCTACAATACGAAGATTATGTGTTAGACTTATCGGTGTGAAATGGTAGTCTCGTAAAGACACATGTACACACATAAAAAATGAATACGTATAAAAGAAATGCATGATTTCATTACTTAGGGAAAACAAGTACATCATAGGTGGTTTATAGTAGCTTTAAGCTTAATACATCAAGAGTCCAACATTTTCCTATTTTACATCAACATGCCTAACAATAGTGATCCTAGTTTAAAAGATCCTGCATCCCAAAGGATTACAACTATTGCTAGGTTTATTTAGGGACTCCTAGATAGTTTTCTTGGCTTCAAGGTCAAGCTAGAACTTCGTCCTCCTCGGGCTCATCCTTACTCTCACTAGCTTCTCCTTCCTTAGTCACCTCATGAGCAACCTTCTCGTCTCCGGTTTCTTCTTCACCATACGTAAAGTTTTCCATCGGGGGTAGGGCTCCAAAGAATACACGGAAGGCACATAGGATTGGGAACATTACGGGAAACCAAGGGTCATCTTCCACAGGGGTAGGGGTATGATGCTGTACTCTTTTGAAATCTCGGATTTCTGCGAGTATTATGACAATGTAGTCAGGCTTCTTCATCAGTTGGATGATCATAGTTTCTAGGGTGACCTCGAGTTGGTGAGCTCCAACTATCAGGTTGGTTAGGTGATCCATCTACAAGGAAAAGTTTTAACCTCAATTGGTAACGGTTTAAAGACAAAGGTTCAATTAACACTAAAGAAAACTTGGATTTAACTACGTTCCACATTCGATTCTTGATTCAAGTCATCATCCAATTGTTCGGGAATTCCCAGTTCGGCGGTACTGCCAGTTTCCACCTTACTTCAATCCGAAGATTGTTTTGTCAGAATTCCACCCAATTTGGGACGGTAAACTTAAAAATCAAGTCACGTTTGTGCAACTGTCAACTTATCTTAAAACTAATCTTAAAGGCTACCCATTCTACCCATGGCCGAGGTTTTGAACCTAAAGCTCTGATACCAAGTTGTAACGCCCCGAATTTTGGGTACGTTAAATAAACATTTTTATTGAATATATTAAGGAGAGTCTAGCTCATTATTACAACATAAGTCTCACAAGAGTACTTTTATTCAAAAGAGGGGATAATCTAAGGTTAACTACTGCTCCACCTCTTCCTCCATCCTTGCAAGCTCCTCGGCTCCAAAGGCCTCCAAGGTGTACTGTTCCTGCTGCTCATCTATGAAATCTGACACATTATACCAGCGTCGCCCCCAGTATAATATGTCAGGGTCACCAAAAAGGTAACACCGTGAGCTACAGAAGCTCAATAGAATAATCCAACCCGCTAACCCGTAACATACAACAAAGAGTCATATAAATAATTGCACATACTCATTAAACAACATAATTAACAATGATACATCCGCATTCACTATCTTGCTTACGTTGGTGTCATGCCTTTCTTGGTTTCTCCTACGCGACTCATCGTATTGTGTCACCATTTCATTTCAAAAATCATTTCTCATTCAACGGGCTACCAAGTCCGGCCACGTTACAAAATCTTGCATTGGCTCCTCTCCGCGGATAACCAAGCCCAATTACCAATGAAGCTACCACGTCCGGCTCCATTAGCAACCTACACAATGGGCTACCAAGTCCGGCCTCATTGCGGTTTTCGCAAGTCCGCACAAAGGGCTACCAAGTCTGGCCACCTTGCGGGTTTTCACAACTCACATAAGGCTACCAAGTCCGGCCATTATGTGGTCTCAAAAATCCTTTTTATCCATATCAACCACTCCTTAAGTGTCATGTTTCTACTTTTCGGTTCTCGTGTCTCGTAATCATGCATAGACTCCGCGGCGGGACAAATCACTTTAAAGTAATCTTGAAACTAAACTAGCAAGATCATCCAACTCTATATTACCTAATCGTACTCAAAATTATTACTTAAAGCCACTTATGTTTTATCAGCAACAAGTAATGCAAACAAATATACATACATGTTCATAATCATCCTCAAGACAATAATATATTACGAAAAATCCGTTCTTTCTTCCTTTGTGGGATTTTCAAAACAACATATGGTTATTGACATAGAAATTCATTATTTGACATGCTCATTCTTCTTTAGTACTTTAGTAAAACAAGTTTTGCTAACTAGCTTTGATACCTTAACCGTTTAACTCATGTTTAGAAATTTACTACGCATACTTAAGGTAAGTATAATCCAAGCAAGTACCTAGCATGTCCATAACCATTACTTAAAGCATAACGCCACAAGTGCAGATGCCTTTGGGGTGGTAATCCACCATATGCTTTGTTATAATACCACAAATAATACAAGCAATGGAATATAAGCTTATAGTTAAGTTAAAAGATCAACATGCGATTACTTCTACACGAAGTTATATCTTAAGTCGATTCTAATCATGCTTAATCATCCAATAGCAACATTAAGTTCACTAACTATCATGCATCCAACGTTTTAAGAAATAAACTATCATTTTCATGCTTTCATTATAACGACTTAGCTAGGGTTAAAACTAAGACAAGGAATAGTGTCTAACATATATTTAGGATTATGGGTTGATTACACTACCTTTCTTCTTGGCGGTAGAAAAGGACTAAGAAAAGATCGACGGAAAGAAAGTTGGGCGGACGGACGGAGTAACGGCTTACGATAAGCTTCCGATAGCTTCGAAAGAGAAAGGTTTCTCTCGAAACTAGGTCGTGACTTATATTACTACTACTTTAGGATCGAGGTGGTGGTTGTATGGTGCTTTAGTGGCGGAGGTGGAAAGAAAGTTCAAGAACAAGCTAGAACTACTCAAGAACAACAAGAACACTAAGCTTTCTAGAGAGAGAAGTTGGAGATTGGAATGGTGTGAGTTGAATGAGAAGTGTGAGGCCTATTTATAGGCAATTGGATGGCTCTCTCTCCCTTTCATGGCCGGCTGCCCTCTCCCCCCTTTATCCATTGGATAAAGCTTTTATCCAAGTGATGTCATGCCTTGAAAGACTATCCAAAGGTCTTACTTGGTCTTTCTTCCAACCAAGGACAAGGTAAATGCTATTCTATTAGGGTTTTAGTCCAATCAAGTTCTTTGAAAGGTTAGAATATTGGATTTGGTAGTCCTTTGGAGTGAAAGCACAAGCAAGGTTAGATTTGGTTGTACCTTGGATGATGCAATGTGATCTAAGCTAGGATGGAAGTACACAAGTCACATACATCACACTCCCTCTCTCTCCCTCAATCCGGTCTCTCTCTCTCTCTCTCTCCCTCAATTTCTCTCGGCTCTCTCTCTCTCTCTCCTCTTGGTACATTGTACTATGTACATATATATATAGATAACCATATATACATATATATATATATATAAGGACAAAATTTGGTGGATTGGAAGAGTAAGGATTTGGCAAGCTAGGGTTTGTACAAGTTTCACCCAATTAAAAAAATGTATTTAGGACAAGGATGACCAAAGCATGTCAACCACTTGCACACACATCACTCTCTCCCTCTCTCTCCATCCGAATCTCTCTCTCTCTCAATCTTTCTCTCGGCCTCTCTCTCTCCTCCTCTCTCTCTCTCTCTCTCCTCTTGGTACATTGTACTATGTACATATATATATATAACCATATATATATATATAAAGACAAGAAGGGTTTGACTTTGTAAGAGATTTGTACCTCAAATCTCTCTCTCCCATCTTCTCCTTTCTACTTCTTTCACCTAGCACAAGTACTAACCTATATATGTATCTAGGATTTGATAGACAAAAGTCAAGCAATACATCACATCTCTCTCTCTCTTTTCCTTCTCTTTCTCTCTCTCCCTCCTTCTTTCTCTCTCGGATCTCTCTCCTCCCTCTCTCTCGGCTAACTCTCTCTCTCTCCCTCTCTCTCTCTCTTTCTCCCACTTGTTTGTACCAAGAAAGAGATACAATATACTATTATATGTACATGTACTTTGGGTCTTTTGAAATATTGTATTTTAAACCAAGTGTAGATTTTCTTATTAAAATATTGTAATACACATATGACATATACAACATTATATATATATAGCCTATATATATATACCTACAAGTACATATATATAATATACAAGCCAAGTACTACTCAATCTAGGCTAGCTATACCTCATGCCAACATCTATTAAATTATTCTACTACTTTCAAAGTACTATGTATATTAATACTAACCTAATGTACAAATTGTATTTTAATAAAGTACACACATGGCAAAATCTAGTATTTTAATCAAACAACTAAATTATTTTAAAGACTAACTAATATCCAATGGATAATAGTTTCTCTAATGGTTAATAACCAATGGGTAATAATGGCTAGGATTCTAGTCTATCGTCCAATGGTTAATAAAACTCCTAACGGTTATTATCCAACGGTTAATACCCAAAAGTATAATACTTTGCAATTAAGCACTAAACTAATCTAATCTCGTACTTAGGAAGATTAACCGAGGTTTACCTATTGAGCAATGGGTAAAGATTACCCTAGGTCAAACGCCAAGACTAGGCGTGAGCATGGCCAAGGCGTGGCCCGAGGCAGCCCGGTGGCCAAAGTAGCCTGGTGGCCAAACAAAGGCAAGGTCCAGAGCTGCTGGCGGGCTAACGCAGCCCGGCACTGCAAGGCTGCCGGCGGCCAAAGCAACCCGGTGACCAAACAGCGGCCAAGGCAGCCCGGTAGCCCAGCAGTGGCCAAGCAGTGGCCAAGGCGGCCTGAGCATGGCCAAGGCAGCCTGGTGGCCAAACAGCGGCCAAGGCAGCCCGGTAGCCAAGCAGTGGCCAAGCAGTGGCCAAGCGGTGGCCAAGGCGGCCTGCAAGCAAGGCGACGGCCGAGGCGGCGTGAGCATGGCCAAGGCAGCCCACAAGCAAGGCGGCGGCCAAGGCGGCGTGAGCATGGCCAAGGCAGCCCACAAGCAAGGCGGCGGCCAAGGCGGCCTGAGCATGGCCAAGGCAGCCCACAAGCAAGGCGGCGGCCAAGGCGGCGTGAGCATGGCCAAGGCAGCCCACAAGCAAGGCGGCGGCCAAGGCAAAAGCAAGGCGTGACTCGATGCCAAGGCAGAACCCGACGACGACCCGACGCCAAGGCAAGGCGGCGCGACAGTGAGCCGACGCCAAGGCAAGGCAGGCGTGACAGCGAGCCGACGCCAAGCCAAACCGTAGTTAGGGTTGCTAGCTAATCGGTTGCCATGTAGGATTTCCAGCCGAGAAAATAAATTCTAGGATTTTTACTACAATTACCAAGTAACTATACCAAGGTCTTAATAGGCATACTCGTCTACTAGAAAATGACCTAAATGCCCGGGCAATGAATTCCAATCTCCTATGTCATAAACCTAATTATGACGGATTATTAATCGCAAAAAGGGATTTATAAAATAAATAAAGAATTTTTCAAATAAGATGATAAAATTTTATAAGTCGATAACGACCGATTTTTGGATGTTAAAAATGAAATCCGAGTATTAAACTAAAATTCAAATTTTTTTAGCGAAATTTTTATTGACCAAAAATCAGGGTCGTTACAGCAACCACCACGGACCCTACTTCTCCAAACCGTCTAACCCGCCTCAAGGCAACCAACCCTGGAGGACTGCTATCTCCGGAAATGGTAAATCAAAAAGAGGTAGCCGAGGCATAGCCTCAGTTCGGTGCTAAAATTGTTAGGCTATGGGCCACATTAGACGCAACTGTCCGCAGCCCCAAAAGAGAAGGGATGGGTACTTTGGAAACCAGGGAGCTCAACAACTTGGACTGGCCGATTTTGTGAACCTTGTAGGAACATTGCAACAACAGAATGGGCAAAACAAGAGAAAACTGCCCATAGGAACCCAGCAAGGAACTGGAGGGCAAGAGCAGGATCCCCATAGGACTTGAGGTACGCCGCTATAGTACCTGCGTACAAGCCTTTGTATGGCTCTAGAGCCTCGCACTCATTACCTGCATAACCACGCTAGCCCTAGAAACAGAAACCCTAAGTGCGAGTACGAAAGTATCATCACCATTAGGGGAAAAGAATAGCTAACAGTCTAGTGTGTAGAGAGTGTGACCTAGAAGTAGTTAACCTACGCCTGACCTGCGATCTTAGAGTGATTGACATGGCAGATTTCGACGTAACCCTAGGGATGGACTAGCTGTCGAGTGGTCATCGACTGTCACCCGAAGACCATGACGGCCTTCACCCCAGAGGGAACTCGTTTCTGTTTTAAGGGGGATAGAAAGACCGCTAGTTCTTTGACTAATAGGTCAAGATGGCAGAATCAACTGAATGGCTTGCTAGCCTCCAATTGGAAGAAGCCAATAGATTGGAAGTGGGATTTACCACACATCGTTGCGAATGCGCCGATGTGTTCCCTGAAGAACTTCTTGGCTTATCACCCCAAAAGAGAGATAGACTTCTCTATGGAACTCCAACCGGGAATGGCACCAATCTCGATGGCACCATAAGGCCCTGCCAAGCCAAAGGAGGGTCGTGTTAAGGAAACACCTATAGGGTGTGAGCCGCATGATGATTTGATAGAGGTTTTGCATTTGGCGCTGTTATTTACAAGGAAACGTTATCGAAGGACAATAACGAGGTAAGTGATTCAACGGCGGAAACCACCTTAACCCCATCTTATTAAGCAAGTGATGAGGCCTGTTTCGATTAACAAAACCTGTAGAGAATTGCCTTAAACACCGTCATACCCATAGGACCTGCCGGAGCCTTTAGACAGTGGCCGTATAAGCCGCATCGTTTCGGGTGTCTTGTTCATCACATTCGTAAGGGATTAAGAGTGGCTTGCTCCTATTTTAAGGGGGATAGACGACGATTCCAAGACCAGTATAGTAACTAAGCCTAACCCGTAGTCACGTGCGAATTTCGAGGACGAAATTGTTTTAAGGGGGATAGTCTGTAACGCCCCTGATTTTTGGTAAATAAAAATTTTGTTAAAAATTTGAATTTTATTTTTTTACTTGGATTTTTATTTCCATAACCAAAAATCGGTCGTTACTAAATTCGTTGGACAATATTAATTAAGTGTTAATCGCCATTAGACCGTCGTTTCTAGGATTAGATCTTGAATCCTTCGTCTTGGCTGGAAATCCTATCTAGCAACCCTAGCTAGATTTTAATCGACGTTTCGACTTAGCTATCGTTTAACCTAGCCATCGATCGTTCCTAAACCTCTGCGAACCTTATGAGCCTTCGATTCACGAACCTTTTGAAACCGTTGAGTTCGGTAAGCCTAGATTAACCCTTCGAATTGTTTGAACCTGTTAGCTATCGACCATTGGACAATAGCGTTAGAGTTTCCTCTACCCATTGGTCAATAGGTAAACCTTGGTTAATCTTCCTAAGTACGAGATTAGATTAGTTTAGTGCTTAATTGCAAGTATTAGACTTTCTAGCATTACCCGTTGGATAATAACCGCTAGGAGATTTATTAACCATTGGACGATAACCCTTGGACCTTACCTTCACTAACCATTGGTTATTAACCGCTAGAAAAACTATTATCCATTGGATAATAGCTTTGCTTGCCAACCAAGAATAGGTGATTAAAATATTAGATTTGGCCATGTGTGATAATCCATTAAACTAAGATTAGTCCATTAGTATATTAGGTTAGTACTTAGTACTTTGGATGAAGTAGAATAGTTAATTAGATATTAGATTTGGTCAATATCTAGCCTAGATTGTAAGTACATGCTTATATATATATATGTGTACTTGTATATATATATATATATATATATAGATATATATAATATTGTATTGTGCATGTGTGTATTAGAATATTTTATTTAGAAAATCTATATTACTTGAAAATATGGATTTTATGAATGACCCATAGTACATATATATATATATATATTAGTATATATATACTTCTTCCTAGAGAGTACAAGTGGGAGAGAGAGAGAGAGAGAAAGAGAGAGAATTGTCGAGAGAGAGAGAGAGGAGAGAGATCCGAGAGAGAGAGAGAAGGGAGAGAGAGAAAGAGAAGGAAAGAAGGAGAGAGATTTTACCTTAGATTTCCCTTGGACTTTCTTTGACCTTTGCTTGATCTCTTGGTAATCTTCTTCCTACAAAATCTATGACCTAATTGTCCTAAATACATATTCTACTAGGGTAAATCTTGTACAAACCCTAGCTTGCCAAATCTTTACTCTTCCAATCCATCAACCTTTGTCCTTCCAAATCTATACATATATAGTTATATATATGTACATTGTACTTTGTACCAAGAGAGGAAGAAAGAGAGAGGGAGAAAGGAGGAGAGAGAGGCCGAGAGAGATTGAGAGAGAGAGAGAGAGAGAGAGATCGGATGGAGAGAGGGAGAGAGAGTGTGATGTGTGTGCTAGTGTACTCACCTTGATTGACCATGCTTAGATCACCCTTGTCCTTCTTTGATATGCTTTCAAAGTGAAAGCATGACCTTTGTAAGCAAATCTAGTCCTTCTTTGTACAAACCCTAATTTTATACTTGAAACAAATCCAATTCCTTGGCCAATCTTCCAAAATCCAATCCATGGTACACACCATAGCCATGCAAACCTAGGATTCTAGGTTGTTTCTTAAAAGGAAGCAAGATTGCTTGGAATTAAAAAATGAGATATAGGAGAGAGAGAGAGGGCCGGCCAAGAGAGGAGAGAGGAGAGGCTTTGCCTATAAATACCAAGCCATTTGGTGCTTTGAACTCACACCTCATTCCATTCTGCAACTTCTTTCTTGAAAGCATAACTTGTTCTTGATGTTCTTGGCTTGTTCTTGAGTTTCTTTCTTGTTTTTCAAAGAAGCTTTCCATCTCCGCCACTAAACCACCATACGACCACCACCTCGATCCTAAAGTAGTAGTAGTATAGTTTACGATCTAGTTTCGAGAGAAACCTTTCTCTTTCGAAGCTATCGGAAGCTTATCGTAAGCCGTTACTCCGTCCGTCCGCCGACTTTCTTTCCGTCGATCTTCGTAGTCTTTTTCTACCGCCAAGAAGAACGGTAGAGTTCTTCGAACCTACTTCTCTAAGTATATTTTAAGTGTAGAGTGTCCTTACTCTCTACCCCTAAGTATATTTTGTGTGCATGTAGTGTACCCTTACACTCTAAACCTAAGTATAATTGTGTGCATGTTTAGTTGTATGTAGAGTTCTTCGAACCTACTTTCTCTAAGTATAGTTGTAAGCATGTGTGACTTGAACGTAGTATCTAAGTACTTGTATTGTTGTTAGCATGATCTTATTTTCAAACTATTTCTTTAAGAAAATAAAGTTAGTTGAATGATTTAGCTTGTAGAACTTTCTTGGTAAAAGTACGTAGTTTACTTTGATCTTGTGGCTACTTGATTGTTTGATCGTCTAATTGCTACGTGATTGTATGAACTCGTCAATAAACATGTGTTGTTTTATTGAACTTCTCGAAGGAAATGCGTTTTAAAGATAAAGTGTTGTTTTGAAATGAAGTATTCGTATTTTGACCTTTTAACGAGCATGATAGTATAGAGTTGGATGATCTTGCTATTTGGTATTGCATGAGTTACGTGAATAGTCCCACCGCGGAGTCGATGCATGTTACGAGACACATGGAATTGGAAAAGTAGAGATATGACACCTAAGATGTGGTTGATATGGATAAAAAGTGTTTTGGAAATGCATAATGGCCGGACTTGGTAGCCATTATGGCCATGAGTCAGATTTGGTAGCCTTTGTGGCAATGAGCCGGACTTGGTAGCTCATTGTTGTGCGACACAAGGTGCCGGTCTTGGATGCTCATGGTTGTGTGTGTGTGTGTGACACAATGTGCCGGACTTGGTAGCCATTGTGGCCATGCGTTGGTAACCTTGTGGCAATGAGCCAGACTTGGTAGCTCATTGTTGTGCGACACAAGGTACTTGTAACCCATGGTTGTGTGCGTGCGTGTTTTCGGAGTTGATGATAAAAGATGAGACACAAAACGATGAGTTGCGTAGGAGAGACACACGGAAAACATGACACCAACGCTCGTTAGTGAATGCACATGTGTAATTGTATGTGTTATTCGAAAGCATGTTAAGTTTGGAAAATCGTATACTATCTTTGATGTGTATGTTAAGGGTTAGTGGGTTTGGATTACTCTATTGAGCTTTCAAGCTCACGGTGTTGCTTTATGTGACCCTGACATATTATACTGGTGGCGACGCTGGTATAATGTGTCAGACTTTTTAGATGAACAAGGAGAGCTGTATACCCTGGAGGCTTTTGGAGCTGAGGAACTCGCTAGGATGGAGGAAGAGAAGGAGCTTTAGTTAGCCTTAGTAACCCTCCCTTTTGTGTAATATAAACCTCTCTAAGGAGATTGGATGTAAAAATGAGCTAGACTCTGCCTTGTTTGTCTAATGAAACCTTTATTTAACGAACCCAATTTTGGGGGCGTTACAGATACAGTGATTGCTGATTGACTTCTTGTGAACTTTTAGACTTTCGGTAAGAACTATGAGCCGCTTAAAGGACCTAAGCCAGAGCCATATAGCCTTTCAAACAGAACTACAGAATCCTAGGAAAATCCATCTGCCAACCGTAACTTTGATCTCACGGCCTTAACATCATTTCCTCACCCGAGCAACCTGTTGCCTAAAAATCTCCCTGAGAGATCAATACTGCAGCTGCAAGATCTATCCTTCGGCCGCCAGATCGTCTATTTTCCAAACTCTGGATTGTTCTGTCGATTGTTTGATCCAACTACACTACCTCTCCGAAACATTCGGGCCACGTTTAGAGATCACAATGAAGAGTTTGCATTGCATTGCAATTGCAATTGCAATCGTGCATTTTGATTAGCCGGAGTGAGTCGCCAATTGCCTATATAAAAGGCCTTTGGGTTCCAAAATAATCACCACAAAATACATCAGATTCACCTACGAAATTACTCCCTTAAACCACGAAACTCTGCAGAATCATACTCTCAAACCTTCTTTACAAAAGCCTTAACCTCCCGAAGGCAACCGCTAATCCGATGATCAAACCTCGAAGTTCAAACCCTAACCCTAGGGTTTTTCAAGAAGCAATCAGTCAATCCCATTCAATCCGAAACAATTGAGTCATTGAGGGATCAAGGTGGTGAGGCCCAGGGGCCTTTGGTTCGTTTTACTTTCAGTATATGCATGCTAATCGTAGGATTTTGATTATCTGTTAATTGTATTGTTTGGTGTGAGGAAGAACATCGGTTGGGGGATCAATCCTTCGGCCGGTACATTAATCCACGAGGATTCCTCGGCCGTGAAATCCATTCACCGGCCACGGAATCCATCTCCCTGGAATAGATCTATTTTATTCTGCTTTTCTAATGCATGCTTTCAATTACCGTACTGGCTCACCTTATTCACTGTTAAAGGCTAATAATCAGATTACGTGTCTAGAGTTAAATAAAGCAAGTGTATGTCTTATGTCGAACGATTATGGGCCAGTTTCACGACTGGGCAAAGAGGGGTGCCTAACACCTTCCCCTTATTGTACTTTTGGCTCTCGTACCCAGAATCTCTATCTGTTTTCCTAGTTTTAATGATAATCGTTATCGTGTGGCGATGTTTCTACCCATGGGAATATCCACGATTTTGGTTTATGAAGCAAGCGACCAAACAAACAAGCAATGATCAATCTGTATGGCGATGCCCCATTTGGGAGGTGTCTACATGTACTGAGCATGTACAACATGAAGCACCTTGCCATTTGTTCGTCCTGGACCCTGTCCACCGAAGGCTCCATCTAAAAACCTAATATCTGAGTGTACTGGGCATCCTCCTTCTCCGCCCTCAGTACATGCCCCAGCATCTGCCTTAATTTGAAAATCAGTGCTCCTCCCCGTCGTGGCGTCGTAAGGAATGGGTCACCTCCAACCCTCAGACCAATGATCATCGAAAAGTCCAATGGCGTCATCGTCATCTCACTGAATGAGAAATGGAATGAATTTGTCGTGTCCCACCACCTTTCAGAGAGTGCCCTCACAACCTGGTGATCATTACTCGCCCTCGTCAGCACCCCGATGAACTCTCCAAAGCCTGCCTCCCTCACCATCTCCTTCACCGCCTCAGGGAGCCTCTCCTAGAATTTTGCCACGTCAGCCACACCACCGTAGCGCAAGATCGTAATTGCCTGTTGTAATAAATTGAAAATATTCAGTAAACGGGCATAACAAACAAGACGTGCATAATGTTTGAAGCGACGAAATGAAAGCATGATGCATTGGAATGGAAATGCCAATAATTAAAGTATACCTCGTCTCGTCGCAAGGAAAGGTGCTCCCTCAAGACCAGGGACTCATCGTATGTGAGCCTCTCTGGCCTGTAAGCGTCCAAGAGAGAAGGCACCACTACGTGTTGGAAGGGCACTTAGGTCACCTCGCTGTAAGCCGCTCGGCCCGCAAGAGCCACCTTCGCTTCATTCATGACCCTCCTCCGAGGGACCACCTAACCCTCAGCCTCCTCCTTAACTTGTGGCTCCCTAGCGGCCCCAGCCTCAAGCTCGGCCTAAAGCTCTCTCTCTCTCTCTCGCCTCAAGTAAGGCCGCTACTAGCCCAGGCACCCCTCACAAAGTCTCTACTAAGTCCTCCAGGGATGCCGCCTCCAAGTAGTCGCCCATTCCTATATGCTGCGACGAGCCTGCACCTTCGCCATTGCCTACCAACATGGCCGGTGTCTCCCGCTCCTCCACCGGCTCCTCCTCGACAATGGGGTCCTTCCCCAAGTCAGCCCGAGGCTGTCTCACGGGAGAGGCATCTGCCTCCTTCGTTGTCCCCTCCAAACTACCACCACCGTGGGCTTCCGTGGCCCTCTTTTCAGAGCCACCAACACCCTCCAATTGGCCCGTGGCCTCGTCCTTACCCCTTAGCTCCATTGCACCTGAGCCCTCCATAGCCTGGCCGTCGCCGATCACCCTTCCACTGCCATTACCATCATCGCCCACCATGGTGGACGAGGCCGTGGCCTCCTCAGCCATGGCTGCCGAAGCCAGGACCCATGTGGTCTCCGGAACCTCCCCGATCACCATGTCACTCTCTGGAGGGACCGAGGGCGATGTAACCTTAACCCTTGGTGGTTGATCACCACCGGGTATCTCGCTACCATTCATGATCACAATGCAAGAGAGAGGGAGACGGGAGCAGAGAGATAGGGTATTGAGAGAGATGATTGCGAGAGAGAGAGAGAGAGAGCAGAGATAGAGACGAGAGAGAGAGGGCGCGACTGTGAGAGATTTCTAATGGTGGGGTGTACTGTGTACGCCTCACCCGTATATACCCCTCAAACCGGTTCGTCTGGAATCGAATTTGGACCGGGTTCAAAACCTATAGCACCGCACGACATTTTACCTAGGGCGCACGGCATATCAACCTGACATGCAGAATTCTCGGGTCCTAAACCCTGTTCAAGGTTGTTTGAATTTCTAAATATCATTTTTGGGCCCTGTGCCTATTTTATGGAACATTTTTCCAGAGTCAAACTAAAATTGGTATGCCGTGCGCCATTAAGTAGCCCTGCGTGGCATGATTATCTCGACAATTCAAATTCTGAGAATAGTTTCTTAGCATTCGAGAATGTGATGCATGGTTCGTTTGAGAATGAAAATGAAGAGGAAATCAGATGGATATAAGGAAAGGGGACTTTTCATTTCATTTCATTAAACCGGGGTATCCCCCGGGATTTTCATTATATTCAAAAAAAAAAAAAGAACAAGAAAAAAAAATAACAAAGTCCTACTACCCCCTTCTTTTTCTTCTTCTCCATCTTCGTTCTTGGTCACTCCCCTCACCGGAAGCGTCGTTTGCTCCATCCGAACGATCGTCAGAACCATTCGGATTCCCCTTAGAATCTTCCGCAGTGTCATCAAACTCGCGCTTCGATGTATACTCAGGGTCGTGCTTGTCATCCAGTTGGTTGGATATAAGCCTCACAATCTGACGGTTGAGTTGCTCGATCTCCTCTCAATAAAAGGCCATTTCGGCCTCGAGCGAGATCACTCGCTTCACCAAGCTATTGCCCACCATGCTCGAGTCTTGAGAATGACTAGTTTTTGAGAAGTATAAGAGAAATATGAAGGGACTTGAGAGAATTTTGATGGTGGTGCATGGAATGAGGCACCACCATGCTCATAAAGAAGCGTCATGTAACAACTCCAACTTTCAGGAAATAAAAATCTCGTTGTTTAAATGAAAATCGTATTTAAAAATTTCCTTTTAAATTCCTATAATCCGTCCTAATTAGATTTGATATTCGTAAATTGAATTTTCCTTCGCCGATAGACTTAGACGATCTCTAAGGACTAGGATGTTCCTAAGAACGCTCGATAATTCATTTCGAGACCTCGACTTTTGAGTTTCCGACTAGAAACCCTAATCGGCAGGTGAAACTAGACCCTAACTAGTTAGTTGGTTTAACCTAACTAGAACTAACCTAGTTACTTTCTCCTAGCATCCAAGGACCGTTGGACGATAGAAAACCATCATTCGATTCTAAAAGATATCACTTTTAGCTAGTAATCATTACCTTTTTTACTTTTTAGCTTGCAATCATTTCAAAGATTCCTTTTCTTTACCCATTGGTTATTACCCATACTTTTTGGAAGCCTACTTTCTAGCCTACCTATATATGTATATATATATATATGTGTGTGTGTGTGTGTGTATGTATGCTAGGAGGAGAGAGAGAGAAAGAGAGAGAGAGGAGAGAGAAAGTCGAAAGAGGAGAGAGAGAGTGAGGCCGAGAGAGAGAGAAAGAGAGTGCATGTGTGTGTGAGTGTTTTGGTCACTCCAACAAGTTACTTCCTTGTCTTTTGCAACCCAAGTACAACCATCATGGCCCATATCTTGTGCTATCCCAAGTAAGATCCTTTGCAGCCTAGGACAACTCATAAAATCCCTTATGATAACCTAGGATTTAGCCATAAATGGAAAAGACAACCCATGGCATGCTTGATTTGACAAAAGAAGGAGAAGATTTGCATGCTTTCAAAGCATGACTTAACAACACAAAGAGGGAGGGAGTGTGGAGGGCACGGCTCGGTGGAGGGCCCTGTTTGCCTTGGATCGGTGAGGTGGTCCGGTAGTGAGGTAGACACGGTTCGGTGGAGGGACCCTGATCGTGGCCACTTAACTGTTATGAGCCCGACCTGTGGACATGTTGCACTTTTGGGTCGGCGGAGTGAGGTTCGGTTTGCCGAACCCGACTCACCCAGGGGAAGTTATCCACTCCAGGAAGCCGTTGCCCCGTATGAATGTGATGGAATCCGGTTCGGCGATTCACCACCGAATTAAGTAGTAGCTACAGTGAGGTCAAGAGTGGCCGGACTGATTGGTTCGGCGGTGCTGCCTATCACCGAACCATATCTCCTCCTTGACTTGTAGAGGAAGTCAGGAGGGGAGTCGGTTGAATAAGAAACGTCTCTTTAATCCCACTATGGTAGGAGCAGGCCGTTAGGGATCATGACGAGCCTAACTTCGCGGGATTGGATTTGGATGCCATAGTGGGCGAACCAATCACCGTGCGCGTGGTGTAACCACGTGGTATGGACACCGCCTTTTCCCGCCTATAAAAGGAGTGATAATGCTGAGAAAGGGGGTACGTGACTCTCGACCCCAAAAAACCCTAATACTCTCATTCTCTCCTTTCCTACCACTGACTAGATCGTCGGAGTGCCTATCCCGGACCACTACGATCCGGGCTTAGGCACTAACGAGTGCATTTCCTGTGCAGGTCCCAACCAGTTAAAGCCATCCTAGCCATCCTAGCACCAGAGGTTCGACCGGAGAAGCATAGCACCACAATTGGCGACTCCGCTGGGGATCCTTTTAACTCATCTAGTGGTGTTACTTTCTTCCTCAACCTCTTCTCCCTAAATCCTGAAGATGACTGGAACGGACGGACGACTTCTTGGTTTGGCTCATTTCGATCCAAACTTTGAGGCCAACCACGCCTCCCCAACGACTCAGCAGGTGCGGCTGGACCTGGGCTTGTGGGTTCACCTGGCGCGGTCATGATGGGATCGACGGTGGCTGGAACAAGTACCCGACCTGTGGGGACGGCGTCGTTCTACATCGACGGAGTCCACCGCACGGCAGCAAGCCTTGGGCCTCCCCCGCCTCCTCCGGAGCTCCCGGTGAGCATGGCGGAGGAACTGCTACGACTAAGGACGCAGGTGCAACAGCTACAAGCACAGCAAGGGTTACCTCCGGCGACCGGGTCAAGGGAACGGCGCCGAAGGAGGAATGTGGCCCGTCAGACACAGACCACTGATACGGCTAGGGCTTCTGCCTTCACGAGGCTCGGCGGGCGAACCCATCCGAAGTCAGATCACCAGGGAAACAGTCAGCATGAAGCGCCCGGCGGCACTTACCGCCGGAGGCACGACCCGGAGGTCACTGGGACGGCGTCGAGCAGAAGGACGAGATCGCAAGGGTGAACGCCATCTGTGATAAGACCTCGGCACGGCGACCGAAGGCACAATACTGGAATCTCCCCTCACCACTCCGCAGGAAGTGGGGATCACCGAGAGCATCGTGCCGAGTCAAGGTCCGCCGGCCGGGGGAACGAAGACAATGGAAGGGCCCCTGCCCGCTCCCGTCAGCGCTCGCCGGGACATTCACCACCCCGAACCCGACGACACTCGCCGGAGTTATATGATCGTAATCCCCGAGGGCGATCACCGAGGAATTCAGAAGGGCTGCCCAACGCGGGGGAGGACAGCCAGGGGCTGCTCCCCGAGGAAAGATGCGAAATCAATGATGATGGACAGACCGTCACCCTAGTGAATATCAGAACCGGCGAGAGAACCACCTACCAGGCGGTGCAACCGCCCAAAGCAGTGTCTCGGTCCAAGAAGCGGAATTCCCCTGAGCCAAGCGTCGACGGCCGGAGGCTTCGCGTGCCGCTCTCGGATAAACGCTCGAGGGACGAACCAGAAGCGCGACTAATACCATCGGTGGTCAATGCGCCGAACCTAAGAGAAACGGCGGTAGAGAAAGGGGGGTCGCCTTTCTCCAAGGCCATAGCAGAAGAAGTTCCCCCCTCCAACTTCAAGGTCCCAAAATTCAGCATGTACAACGCGAAGTCGGACGCTCCGACCCATGTGCAGCAATTCAAGTCTATGGCTGCACTCTGTGGATTGAGCGAGGCAATGATGTGCCGAACTTTCTCCCTGAGTCTGCCCGATACCGCCATGCTGTGGTACACCCAGCTTAAACCTGGGTCGATCAACAGCTTCGGCGAACTGGAGCGTTCGTTCACCGCCCGGTTTGTAGCTAGCAACAGGCGACCAAAGACGGTGGAAGCTTTGACGGACCTTCGGCGAAAGGTTGGAGAATCCTTGAAGGATTACTCCGAACGCTTTTACAACGTCTACAATTTGGTTGAGAACTGTGACCAGAAGACAGCGGCTACGTCGTTCAAGCGTGGCCTGGACAGAAATTCCGATCTCTCCAAGGAATTGATGCTTCGGCCGCCGAACGATATGTCGGACTTGATGCAAACCGTCGCCCGTTACATTGAGTTGGAGGAGTATATTGAAGGCTCCGATGTGGCAAAGGTCGCCGAACAACCTAAGCAGGCGATGAAGAATCAAGTCAACGTGGTAACCAAGGAAGGTGCCGGGGCTGGTGGAAGCAGAGGAGGCGGCAAGGCAAGGGACCGGCCGCCGAGCGACGCGCGGGACCACCTTGCCATCACCACCTATTTCAAAGAACCTATTTTTCGTGTGCTCCGGGAGTGCGGACGGCTTCCTGGTTTCCAGTGGCCAACTGGGGCGGCGGAGAAATTGGGTACTGCTGACGGACGCGAGCCGGACCAGCGGGTGTATTGTTCATTTCATAATGAGCAGGGTCACTACACAACGGCTTGCCAGCCGTTTAAACTTTATCTTGAGGAGCTGGTCCAACAAGGGAGAATGGATCGATGGATTGATCGGACAAAGTCACCCAACGCAGGTATTCAGCCGAGGACCCAGGCTCTGGACGGTGTGGTGCAGTGTATCCATGGACGGATGGATCTGAGCCGGGCCGGCAGGCTCCATAAAGAATTGTGTCACCTCTCACACGAGGTGATGGTGGTACAGCCATCATTGAAACGCAAAATGGAGGCTCGTAGTACGTGGTAGATCACGTTCACCGAACGAGACTTGGAGGGGCTGTCCCTACCCCACAATGACGCCCTGGTCCTCTCGTTACCATTTCATCGGAAGCTAGTCCGCCGAGTGTTGGTTGATCAGGGAAGCTCGGCGGAGGTTCTCTATTACTCAGCGTTCAAAGCACTTGGGCTCTCGGAGGAATGGTTGTCCCCGGTGGACGCTCCTCTCGTTGGTTTTACAGGAATCCCAGTCTACCCACTCGGCAGGATAGTGCTCCCCGTCTACGCCGGCTCGGTGCAGCTAGACGTGGAGTTCATTGTGGTTAATTCGCCGAGCCCCTACAACGCCATTTTGGGCCGCAATTGGCTGCACGGCATGAGGGCTGTTGCATCCACGCTTCACCAATGCGTACGGTTCATAGGCGTATCGGGACGGCAGGAAACAATCAAGGGGGATCAAGCAGCCTCCAAGAAATGCTATGTTAACTCCGTCCGCGGAAGCGGCAAGGCAAAGAGGGTCCAATGGATTGAAGTCCCTGAGTTGCCGGAGGGGATCATGCCCGGTGACGCTATGAAGGAAGAGTTACAGGGACCGGATGAGGTCGGCAGACCGGCCAGTGATAGGGCCGTGGAGGAGCTGGTTCGGGTACCAATTAACGAGGATGGGACCCGGTTCTTTTTGGTTGGCTCGGAGCTGGATGCAGCCGATCGTGAGGAGTTGGTCCATTTCCTCAAGGAGAATGTGGAGGTTTTTGCTTGGACTCCCTACGAGATGCCAGGCCTGAGCCCCGATGTGATCAAGCATTCATTGAACGTTGATCCGAACAGAAAGCCGGTCGTGCAGAAGCCGCGCCGATCCTCGGCGACACACGCGGATGCCGTTAACGAAGAAGTTGATAGGCTCATTGATGCCGGAGCAATCCGGGAGGTGCAGTACCCCACCTGGTTGGCCAATCCGGTGGTGGTGAAGAAGAAAAATGGCAAGTGGCGTATGTGCATTGACTTCACCGACCTGAATGATGCATGCCCAAAGGATTGCTTCCCCTGCCCATGGATCAATCAGTTAGTCGATGCCATAGCTGGGTATGCACGCTTGAGCTTTATGGATGCGTACCGGGGGTACCACCAGATTGCTATGGATGAGAAAGACCAGGAGAAGACTGCATTCATCACACCGAATGGTACGTTCTGCTACCGGGTGATGCCCTTCGGTCTGAAGAACGCCGGGGCTACGTTTCAGCGTATGATAGCCCTGCTGTTCAAAGGCTTGCTGGGCCGGGTGATGGAAGCCTACATCGACGATATGGTGGCAAAGAGTAAAGATGCTGCTGATCACATCCTTCACCTCGGTGAGATTTTTGGCGTATTGAAAAGGTTCGGTTTAAAGCTTAATGCCGAGAAGTGTGCGTTCGGTGTTGGATCTGGCAAATTCCTCGGGCACTTGGTCACTCGCCGAGGCATCAAGGCAGATCCAAGTCAGATCAAGGCCATCCAAGAGATTAGGGCTCCAGCCACGGTGAAGGAGGTTCAGCGCCTCGCCGGCATGGCACCAACCCTTAACCGTTTCATCAGCAAGTCCTCGGATGTATGCCGTCCTTTTTTCCAGTCCATCAAAGGCAACAGCCGAAGGAGCTTTCAGTGGACGGCGGAGTGCGACCAGGCCCTTGCTGACTTGAAGATCTGTTTATCTAGAGCCCCCTTGCTCGTCGTACCGAAAGATGGAGAGGACCTCTACCTTTATCTCACCGTCTCCGAGCATTCGGTGAGTGCCGTTTTGGTCCGGCAGCCAGGCCCTGAAGAAGGAACTGACCAGCAGCCAATCTATTACATCAGCAAGACGCTCCTGCCCGCCGAGACCCGCTATTTGCCCATAGAGAGACTGGCGCTTGCGTTGGTCACGGCGAAGAGGAAACTCTTGCCGTACTTTCAGAGTTTTACAATCATAGTTGTCACGGAGTATCCGTTGAAGACAGTCCTCCGAAAGGGGGACCTGTCTAACCGGCTGTGCAAGTGGTCCTTGGAACTAGCCAATTTCGATATACGTTATCAACCCCGCACGGCGATCAAAGGACAGGTGCTGGCTGACTTTGTCGCCGAATTCTCCCCTGGGGTGGATCAGAGAGATGGTGATGAGCCAATCCCAGCCGTTCCAACTACCGAGCCGAATTCAAAACCTCGGCTAAGCCACCCAGCACATGACGAATTCATCACTAAGCGGCCTATTCCTACTCACCGAGCCAAAATCTTCACAGGCCACGCCTGGCGGCTCCACGTAGACAGAGCATCTAACAACCAAGGGGCTGGTGCAGGGGTCGTCTTGGTGTCGCCATACGGAACGATGCACGAACAAGCTCTCAGCCTTGGCTTTCCCGCCACAAACAATGAGGCTGAATATGAGGGCCTCATAGCCGGGCTACGTTTGGCTCGGCACATGGGAGCCGAGGAGGTTCAGGTTTACAGCGATTCACAGCTCGTTGTCAATCAGCTCAACGATGAATACGAGGCCAAGGATACACGCATGAACAAGTACATGAGTCAGATTATTGCTCTGGCTGGCTCGTTCAAGAATGTATTTTTCGATCATGTTGGGCGCGACCTCAACTCTCATGCCGATGCTCTAGCTGGTCTCGGAGCCGTTTGTGCCGAGCATGACGGCAGCCGAACCATCGTCCTCGGCGAAATCCCAACACCGAGTTTCGAGACCGCGCCCCTGGAGGTTATGGATATCCACCGGGCCACAAGTTGGATGGACCCTCTCATCACTTACTTAAAGGATTCCACCTTACCCGCCGATCGAAAAGAGGCCCACAGGATCCGTTGCCAATCAGCTTCCTACTTTCTGAATCCGTCCGGCCTGCTGTACCGCCACTCCTATACTGGGCCCGACCTCCGTGTGATCCATGAGCAGGAGGTGTCAAGCATTCTCAAGGAGTTGCATGATGGCAGTGTTGGTTGCCACACCGGTGGCCGTTCCTTGGCTGACCGTGCCCTTTCTCAAGGCTACTGGTGGAAAAAGATGGTTCATACGGCTACGGAGTTTGCAAAGCAATGCGAGTCGTGCCAAAAGCACTCACCGCTCATCAACCAGCCGACCCTACCGTTGCAGCCGGTTTCTAGCCCGTGGCCCTTTGCTCAGTGGGGGGTCGATATCATTGGAAAGCTACCTAAGGCGATCGGCGATTTCACACATATCATTACTACCACTGATTATTATACCAAGTGGGTGGAAGCCAAGGCACTCATCACAGTCACGGCTGCCGACGTGGAGAGTTTCCTTTGGAAACACATCTTTACCAGGTTCGGTGTGCCGTACGCCATCGTTTCAGATAATGGGACCCAATTTGTGGCCGATGCTATTAAGGCCCTGTATAAAAGGCGAGGCATTCAGATGAAGACGGCCTCCGTTTCCTATCCCCAAGGAAACGGGCAGGCTGAGGCCGCCAACAAGGCCATCTTTGCCGGACTGAAGCGCCGACTCAAGAATAAGCGTGGCAAGTGGGCGGAGGAGCTGCCCGATGTGTTGTGGGGCTATCGCACCACCCCACGACATGGCACTGCCCGGACCCCTTTCTCCATGGCGTTCGGCGTGGAAGCCGTGCTCCCAGTGGCTGTCGCCCGTCCAACGGCATGAACTGCTACTTTTGACGTTCTAACGAACGATGCCATGTTGGCCTCCAAGGCTGACCATATTGATGATCTCCGTGACAACGCCCACATTAAGTACACGGCGTATCAGCAGCAGTTGGCTCGGAGCTATAACAAAAATGTACGGGCCAGGCCTTTTAATGTCGATGATCTCGTCCTTCGGCAGGTGGTCCAAAAGAAGGACTTGAAGAAGTTTATGCCCAAGTGGGAGGGCCCGTTCCGTGTGGCCAAGAAGGTGGGCTACGGATCCTATGAGCTTGCCGAGATGGATGGTACGGCAATACCAAACCATTGGAATGCCCAGCTACTTCGAAAGTTTTATGCTTGAGTTTTCTTTTCCCATTTTTTATTTTTTGTTTTTGCCTCGGCTATTCATGTAAAGCCCTTGGCCAATAATCTCGAATGAAATAAAGTTTAGTTTGTTCCACCTTTTTGATTGTGACAATTGTTTATTGCCCTCGGTGGGATCACATCATCTCCAGGTCCTCACTAAGTCCTGAAGGGCACCGAGGCAAACTTGCCCAGTTCCCGTTTGGTAGTAAGGGACATGCATTATCCTGAAGGGTGCATGCCCAGCGTATGCCGTTCCTTTGCTTCGGCAACATCATACTCGGCTGTATGACTCTACCGAAGCAGGGGTTAGGCACGGCGCGCTGGGGCTGAACAACACTTGAGCGCATGAAGTGCAAAGTTGAAATAAACAGATGCATGAAGTGCAAAGTTGAAACGCATGAAGTGCGAAATCTGAAATGGCATACCAAGGATTGTTTTTCATTGATTACTTGAAAGCATTACAAAAGGTAGGGCTCGGCGGTGGTGAACAGTCCCACGCCATCCCAAGATCGGACAAACAGCAAAACAAAAGAAATCCTAGGCAGACATCCTAGTTGTCAGTAGCAGCGGCATCTTCAACTTGCTTCGGCGAAGGGCTGGGGTTAGAGCTGGGCTGCTCAATAGGAGGCTGGCTCTCCGGCTGGTTAACCGGTGGGACTACAGGAGGCTCCCTTCGGTGGTCATCCTTGGGAACCTCCGCATAATCAAGGCCGACTTGATACCCACGAAGGAAAGAGTTCCTGTGGGTTTCTTCAACCTTCTTCAGCTTGGCCGCGGTAAAATTCTTTACCAGGTCTTGGACCTGCTTTGTGTAGTCCTCCCCGGCCTCGTTGTAGCTGGCGTCACCGACCTCTTCAAGGAGCTTCGGCAGCTCTTTCTCAGCTTGTTGCTTTTCCGCCTTCAGCCGGTCTCGCTCGGCGGTGAGGTTCTGGACCTCGATCAGTAGCCGATCCCTCTCCTCCTTTACGAGGGCGGCGTCAGCGGCCTTCCCCTCTAGCGCCTCAACTTTATCAAGGGCTTCCTTCAGCTCCTTCCTCACTGCCGAGAGGTCCAGCTTCTGGGTCCTCCTCGCCTCAAGGAGGACATCCATGTCCTCGAAGGCTCGGCTAGCGCATTGCCCGGCCTACAATGGAAAAGCATTAGAAAAAGTAGAAGGGAAAATTGCCTTTTTGAAGTTGAAAAAGTTGGGGTCTTACCTTGGCGAGAAACAGGCACAGCTCGGCCAAGTTACTGGCCTTCCCGGAGTGAAGGTTCTCCATGTCCTTTGGAAGGGCCACCCCCTTGAGAAGGGTCATGGCCAGGAGGGGGTTGGCTGTCAGGCTATCACCAGTTGTGATGACATGACCATCTGGGCATGTGAGGTCCGGCACGAAGATCTCGTGGGGCTCAGTCGCCCCGGTGCCGGCAAACGCCACGTCATCCTCGGCTACCTTGGACCTCTTTTCGGCGGCCTGGTCCGCCTCGCTGGCCGTTTGGTTTCTCTTTCGGCGGTTGGGGCGTGGCCGCTGGGTCGAAGTAATTGGAGGCTGCTCCTCCTGCACCATTTTTTCAGCAGGTACCTGCTCCGGTGGATCCTGCCGAGCTGGGAGGTTGGAGGTGGAAAGGTCTTGGGTGTCGTACTGCTTTTGCAGGGCTTGCCCGGCAACAGAGGACAAGTGCAGTGCCTTCCTCACCATCTTGGTTTTGTCCCTTCTTTGTGCGAAGCCGAAGTATGTGGGCTCGTAGCCGAGCAGTCTTGGCGCGTCCCGGTTGGAACACTGCAGAAGGGCGATGAGGTTTGACCAGTTCCCGGTGAGAAAAAGCGCCTTGTTTGGACCGGAGCAATCTGCATATTTGGGAAGACAAGGATATCAATATACGTTAAAGAGATGTCCCGAAACGCCATGGGTAAGTTAAAAGTGCGAGGAGTTACCAGGTCTGTCTGTGTAGCCGAGGCCGGGATACCCTCGTGCTCGGGGAATCCTGTACGGTCTCTCTATTGCCGCCCCAACCCTGGTTGGGTGGAGGATATCAAGAAGTGGGTTGATTGGCCCCCACTCGAAGTTCCCAGAGACCTTCACCAGGACTCCGCTCCATTTCTCAGAGTCGTATAGGCGGTCCACTAGGTGGTCGAAGTACTGCCTCGTTGTGAGGTAATACTTGTCGTGTTTGGGGTTCCTTGACACTATGTACATAAGCATCAAGTCCCCCAAAGTGAACGGCAGGTTGTTGGTCTCGGCTAGTTTCATAGCCGAGCATAAGACGCGCCAGGCATTCTGTGCAACCTGGATCGGCGCGAGTTTGTATGAGTCCAAGAAGTAACGGAGGAAGGGGCTCATAGGGAATCTCACCCCTCCCTCCGTAATCGCGAAGAGCGGCAGGACAATGAAGTCTTCACCGAAGGGAACCCTGTTGGCGGTCACCCTCTCGACCAAGACGTCATCCGGGATGGCGTACTTCTCTTGGAATTCGTTGGTGAACCCTCCTAGCCCGTCTCCATAGAATTTGTTGTAAGGCATTGGGCCAAGGCCGGTCAGCGGTGGAGGAATGAGGTCGACGTCCCGCGGGGCGGCGCTGGCTCCTCCCGCATCAGAGGAACTTGTGGGCAGCATGCCCTAGAATTTCCGGATTCCAAAGCGAGCCTTCGGGAATTTCGTTCCCCGAAGCAAGGGCCCATAATCGAGAGAGCGCGAGCGGAGAAGCAGGCGCTCGCCAAAAATACAGAGTCGCCACTCGGGTTTGAAGGTCTGACGCCCAAGGAACCGTATTTCGAAGCACCTGCCGCGCTATTTGATTTGAAAAAGTGAAGGAACCAGTCCGTCATAACCATATCTGGGTTCGGGAGCCAGGTTACGAGAGGGGAAGGGTTTTAAGGCACCCCTCTCACCCAATCCGGAGATCGGTCTCTACTTAGGCATTTTGAAAACTTTGTGATTCTTCTTTTATTAACCAAATTTTAGCCAATTAGGGCGGGGGAACAGTTAATCGGGGGTTAAAACTGTAACAAGTTTGCAAGATGTGATAGATAGCATGGATGAGCAGTTAGTATAGGATGAGAACAGACTGCTGTGGGTTTTACAGGCTGAGCCCACAACCCACAGCTCTTATTCTCAAACCTTCTGGGCTCTGGAAGGACCAGTGCACACCCAGGACAAACCAAGCAGTTTATAGCAGTTTAAATATACAGTTTAAAACAATTCTAAAAGGCTATAGAGCAACAAAATTACTAAAACACCCCTTAAACAGTGAGGGGACAAAATAACAGCCTAAAAACCAAGTTAAACATGCATGGCAAGCTTCTGGTCGGGGACGAACCGTCGCGCGAGGGTTTCAAATTGTTTCGCGAGGGTTTAGAACTGTTGCGCGAGGGTTTAGAACCATCGCGCGAGGGTTCGGGTCAACCGTCCAATGTTTGGTTTTGCTCATCCTGGGTTCTGGGACAGGTCCAGAATGATCCCAGGGATGTTCCAACAGAACAAAAATGCATTTTGACATTTTGAATTTGCAGTTTAAGCTAAGAAAAGCAGTAAACAAATTTTAACATGCATCAACAGTGATCTAAAACCTAAAACATGCTCCAAAACAGTAAGAACTATTTATGAAACACAAAGAACAGGATATCCTTCCCCACGAAATTCATCATCACACTGACACAAAGTGTCGCGCGAGCTTCGAGAACCGTCGCGCGAGAGTTCTTGCTCCACTGCTACTTGTAACTTTGTCGTTTTAGGGCCGGACTGGTATTGATTACGCCTTGGCCTCGCCAACCTCGAGGATCGAGCAGAGAGCGAGAACAAAGGTAAGCTATACCTTTGGTTCCTTTGAGTTTGAATGGTGTTTGAGCTTTGAATTGAATTGAGGTTGAACAAGGTGATAGAGCTTGGAAAATAAGTGTATGAAGGTGGCTAGAGTGGTGAAATACCAAGTGTATTAAAGGTTGTGTAGCCTTTTGAACTTGAACCTTGGTACTTTCTTCTTTTTTTCTCTTGAACCCAAGATTGTTAACTCTTCTTTTTGGAACCCTTTAAATGGAAGCACCATGGGGGTATTTATAGGAGGAGTGGTGGAAATGGTGTATGGAGGAGAAAGAACCAACCAATTTGGCTTGGTGGCCAAATTGCCACTTATGGAAAGTTTGCAAGGAGAGAAGCCCAGCCAGTCCACGAGGTCTGGCTGAAGATTACTTGGTGATTAAACTGCCCAGCTGAAAAACGTGAAAAGGACAGGAGAGAACCGTCGCGCGATGGTTTAAAATTGTTGCGCGAGGGTTCTCCCTGGCACGCGATGGTCAACGGTCAACAATTTGACTGTTGACCACACCTGGCAGCTTGACCCTCGCGCGATGGTTCTAAACCCTCGCGCGACAATTGGTTTGGCTTTTTGATGTGGCTTAGGCTAGGCTAGGTTCAAGGGTTCTTCAAACACTCAAAGCTCAAACACTCGACATTCCCGAAGTGTTCTTGATCCGTTTCATCATCGGGGAATCAAAAACCGTAAATAAGCTAATCTGAAAGCCAGATTGGGGTGTCTACAGTAGCCCCTCTTTGACGGCACTTGGAGCACCATTGACTTGGTACAAGTAACGTCAAAGAATTCTAGACACCCCTCAAGGCAATCCAGAGCAAAGCATACTAGCAAAGTAGACAAGCATACTTACAGAACCTGATCGATTGAATGGACGGGCGGACCGTCGCTAGGGATGGAAGTAGAAGTGGACGAGGGTATCGCCGCTGGTTGATCAAATTTGGACAGAACAGGCTGTCGCTGTTGGGGATCAAGCTATCCTCGGCACAAAGTATTCCAACAAACACGGGTAGGTCGTGTCAGGCAGGTTGAATTCCATCCGTTGGGAATCAGAGCCAATCTCCTTATCAAAGACCATCCGAGACAGAGCAATAAGCCTGCTGGAAGATGCACTTTTGGCTAGACTGAGGGTGATTGTCGTTCGGGATAGGCCAAGACGGACTCTCCTGGGGAACAATCAGTTGCGAATAAACGAACCATCGGATGATATTCTGATCGTCGTCGTGGATTGAACGGAATAGGCACGATATGGCTGATCGTCGTGGATGGATGGAAATAGATGACATGGTTGATCGTCAGCGATGACATGGCTGATCATCGGCGATGACATGGCTGATCATCGGCGATGACATGGCTGATCATCGTTGATTCTTTTAAAGAGACGACATGGCTGATCGTCGGCGATGACATGGCTGATCATCGTTGATTCTTTTAAAGAGACGACATGGCTGATCGTCGGTGATGACATGGCTGATCATCGTTGATTCTTTTAAAGAGACGACATGGCTGATCGTCGGCGATGACATGGCTGATCATCGTTGATTCTTTGAAAGAGACGACATGGCTGATCGTCGGCGATGACATGGCCGATCATCGTTGATTCTTTGAAAGAGACGACATGGCTGATCGTCGGCGATGACATGGCCGATCATCGTTGATTCTTTGAAAGAGACGACATGGCTGATCGTCGGCGATGACATGGTGATCATCGTTGATTCTTTGAAAGAGACGACATGGTCGATCGTCGGCGATGACATGGTGATCATCGTGGATTCTTTGAAAGAGACGACATGGTCGATCGTCGGCGATGACATGGTCGATCATCGTTGATTCTTTGAAAGAGACGACATGGTCGATCGTCGGCGATGACATGGTCGATCATCGTGGATTCTTTAAAAGAGACGACATGGTCGATCGTCGGCGATGACATGGTCGATCATCGTTGATTCTTTGAAAAAGAGGACGACATGGTCGATCGTCGGCGATGACATGGCCGATCATCGTGGATTCTTTGAAAGAGACGACATGGTCGATCGTCGGCGATGACATGGTCGATCATCGTTGATTCTTTGAAAGAGACGACATGGCTGATCGTCGGCGATGACATGGCTGATCATCGTGGATTCTTTGAAAGAGACGACATGGCTGATCGTCGGCGATGACATGGCTGATCATCGTTGATGGATTGATCTGGCAGACCATTCTTCAGGATGAATGTGCCGTCGTGGATTGAACAGGACCGGCTGTCGTTGATGGGAACGGGCTGATCATACTTCAGGATGAACGAGCCATTGAGAATTTGGACAGGACCGGCTGTCGTTGATTGAGATGGGCAGATCATACTTCAGGATGAACGAGCCATTGAGAATTTGGACAGGACCGGCTGTCGTTGATTGAGATGGGCAGATCAGTGTGCAGAATGATCAAGCTGTTGAAAATTGGACAGGACCGGTTGTCGTTGTGTTGATCCAAGTAGCACATGCAGTGGTTATCCTTGATAATAGCATGGATAGAGGCAAGGCGGACTGCAGCTGGTGAGAAATTGGTGATAAACGCTGAGTGGGCCTTAGGTCTGAATTTACCTGCGCATGCTAGTACAGGTCACAGGCTTGACAGTTGCCATGGAAAATGAGATACGGAAAGCAGGGTGTGACACTTCTCTCGTAGCTATGCTATCCCAAAGAAACGGTTTCGGTTGCAGTTCCAAAAGTGACAAGGCAACAGGCATGATCCTCAACATCCTGATTACTTGCTGCCTTTGATACTGGACAGGCGTGCCTTGACGCTTGATAGAATTTTCCTGCTTTCAACATTTGATATACAATATGCAAAATGATGTGTAAACAAATGCACAATTTGAAAATGCAAATGCAAGCTAAGGGCGGCTCCTAAGAGGACAACGACGCCTAAGGACTACCACTGAGTCTCATTACTGTACTGTCTTATACTTCTGAGGAGCGCACCCAGATAGATAGACACCGAGCAGGCTGGCGCGCCCCAGTTGATGTTTAGCAATGAGATTGGGCCTGCTGCCCCCTTTCTTCGATGCTTGGGCAGATGAGCCCCAGAGATGCTTTGCTTGGCCTTGGGCTGATGAGCCCTTGCTGTTCATGAGATTCCATAACTTGTGGATTACAGGAGCTAGGGGTAGCAATGTAAAAGTTGCATTTTCTAGCCGTTAATATCTAATTTGCATTGACAAGTGACCTGAATTGACACACAGACATGCGCACATGTACAGACTCGCCTAGCTCAAATGAAAAGGGAGAAAGAGCCCCAGGGTACAATGCGAACCCTTAGACACACAGAACACAATGAAATTTTGGGCATTAAGCGGCCAAAACTCACAACATTCCTTAGACAGGTGAAACTGACACTTACGAAAGTGCAAAAGGTACAAAGACATGTACAAACAAAATTGAGAAAAGCATCTCAACATGACAATTGATTGAAAAACTAGAAAAATGCCGCAAAGATGGACATAAGACGCATATGATGACTCATATAGGCCCGGACTGAAACCGACACCTCCGTGCAGTCACATTAAGTCCATATGACTTGCATGGTATGACAAGACTTGGCAAAAGCCCCTGGAATGACATTCGAGGGCAGTAGCAGGCTACCGCTGGAATTGAAAAAGCACGCACAGGACTGACACCAATGCAAATCACTTTGAACAAATGCGCGTGACTATAAGCTAGCACGCGAGACTGCAGCTGCTCATACCAGACCTTGCTGAACTTAGAATAAACTGTGAGCCATTAGGCTTCTAGCATTTCGTTCTATTTTTAATGCTTCAAATATTTTTAAGGCTTTATGCTCAACCCGTAATAGAAATAGAAGTTTTGCAATAATATTGAAAGACAAAGGTTTTCCCCCCTCTGGTTCCTCCAATGCAGCCTGATCTTTGATCCTCTTCGACCTTTGATTTGTACCAAAACGTCAACCATGGATCCAATTGATAGATTTGTGACCGAGTCTCAATGAGAAACTGCCTACGTATCCCAAGCTAGGGAATCAGGTCAAAACGTAGTTCAGGCTAAGGTTCACTCGTGTGTTTACCTCTCCTTTTGCGCTCTAACTTTTGCCTAGTACCGCCCAGTCGGGTCTTCGGTCTAGCGAGCTTTCGAATATTGCCTATTACTTTTGCCTAGACCCCCTTCATAGGTTTTCGGGCTAGCAGGCTGCTCTAACTTTTGCTTGGAACTGCCCACCCTTGGGGTTTTCAGCCCAACGAGCTTCTCTCAGGGAAAAGTTGCGTTTGAATTGATCCAAGTTGACCATGGTATTGAATTGGTTGCCGTCGAGGTCATCGATCTTTGGCCGCAGCCCCAGATACAACGGCTTTGATGACGCAGGGTCAGGAGTGCTTTGGTTGGAAATGCCTTGCTCCGGGCCATTTTGTACACTATCTCATTGGTACTCGGCGGAACGCCACTGTTGTTGCTTTTGAACATGGTATGAGGCCCGGAGCCCTCTTGAGCTTTTGTTTTTTTTGGATTGGTACCCGGTAGTAGGGGGTTTGATGCTTCTTTATCTCAGGATCAACGCCAGGTGCGTCTTTTGTGAGACTACGACAAGACGTCGATGAATTCTTGAGCCTGTTTGACCGGGCGCAATGCTCCTCTGGGAATAGCTTTGAACCAATGGAACCATTGGGAGGTTATCCTTGCCTTTCAAGTTTATAGAAACTACTTTTTCTTTTAATAGGCTGAGCACACCTTTTGTCTTCCCTTTCGGCGAGGGAACACATTTCCTTGGGGATGATCCCATCGAAATCTATCCCTTCGCCGTCAGGGTCGACACAGTTTATATAAAAGCCAGCGAAGTACTTAGAAGCAGAATAATGCAAATCATAAAAACCCTCGGGGTTTGCCAAGTACAGCAGACTCAAAACTTGAAATGAAAGCTACGACGTGAAGGGCCAAGAGGCTCAAACTCCGACTCAGAGCTAGACTAGACAAACGCAAAAGACTATGTCATACTCAGACAAGACGCCAATGCAAACTAAACGCGGTTTTGAAAATGCAACTATTGAAAAGCTACCCTTAGCTTTTACAAAAGAGGTAGGATTCAGCGGGTGTCAGGCCCAAGCAACAGCACTTCGGCCTCCTTTGGCTTATCGACCAAACCTACTCGGTGCTCCTTTGATCAATGGACCTCAGCCAGTCAGTCTTCTCCCTTGTAAGCCCCTCATCACTATCAAACCAGATGTTGGTAGTGAAAACCTTAATTGCCCAACCTACTGCCATCATATTAACCTCCGGCTCAGATGGGATGGATACGATGGGTTTGGGTTGATGTGCTGGGACGATGTAGTGGCTAGGGTTGAATATGGTGGAGCTTGGGTTAATTTGAGTGGAGGTGATAGATACCTGACCAACCAGAGGGTTAGACCCGTGTTGAGGCAAAGAGTTGGAAATGATGTTGGGCTTTGGTGGAACTTGAACCGTGCCATCATCAATAAGATCTTGAATCTCATGTCGAAGATGATAGCACTTGTCAGTGTGATGGCCAGGCATTTGGTGGAAGGCACATGCAGAAGAGGTTAGGATTATAACCAGCAGGTAACTTTGGGTGAGGAAGTAGGGGTCAAAGGTTTGAGATGCCCGGACTTGATCAACTTCTCCATGACTGAGACAGAGATGCCTCAAAGCGAGAGAAACTCCGAGGTTGGGTTCGGGCCCGGAAGTTTGAGCGTTTTGAACCTGATTGATGTTGGTTGTAGGATTAGGGGAAGCAACAGCGTTGTCCCCACTTGTAGCCGTGCTAGCATAATTGCTACTGCCAAAACAGTGCACTACTATTTCAAGAGTAAGCCCTCGACTTTGATTTAGGGGATTGGAAGAAGAGGATTCCCCTCTTGGCAGAAATCCCACTTTGCGGCGCATCCTCGATGGCCAGGCAGCGTCAAAGAAGGTTTCAAAGTTGGCGGACGCTGGAGCAAGCACCAAGTGCCTGGCATAGTCCGGCTGGAGATTGCGGAAATGATGCGGAGTTGGTCTCTCTTTCGCCGCTCAGTCATTAGAGCGGCTTTGGCTCTCCACCGCTTGACAAAGTCCGCAAAAGACTCCTTAGCTTCCATCTTCGTGGATTCTAACTCCCGAGTAGTCATCTTGAGCTGAGAGTTGTAGTGGTATTGAGCGATGAAGGCAGCCCCAATGTCTTCCCAAGTTCTTCTTTTGGAGATGTCGAGCGACAGAAACCAATGGAAGGCAGGCCCTGAGAGAGTTTGAGGGAAAAGCTGAGACATGGCCTCACTTTCTACTTTGAGTAGCTTCATGGCGGCATGATAGCCGTAGAGATGAGTCTTGGGATCGCCGCTACTGTCGAACTTGACCAAGGCGGGCATTTTGAACTTGTCAGGCAGCTTAGCATTAGGATACAGGCAGAGACTATCCAAGTCTATTCCGCATGTGCTGATCTTTTCAGATTTTGTGACGGATTCTTCTAGCTTTGCCATCTTGGCCATAAGAGCAGCTATGTCAGGGTTTTGAACAAGTTCCCTACCCGCAACATTCAAGTTTGCAGCAGGCGCATGAGCCTTCCTAGGGTTGGGCTGAACAATGAGACGCCCCTCGTGATTCGGATCTGGGACCATGATAGGCTGCTCCTGGTCATCCTAATCGTCCTCGCCTTCCTCTTCAAGTGGAGGTGGAAGACGAGTGTTGATAAGGTCATTGAGACGGGTGATGTTAGCATCAGTCTGGATGGCCTTTTGCTGCATCGCAGTGATACTGTTCTGGAGGTTCATGAGCATGTCTTCCAGAGAAAGTGGTTGAACCTCTGGCTGACCTGACATGGTAGGTGATTCAGAAGTGCTCGATGCAGAAGATGAGGATGCTGGTTGCCCTTCCTGTACAACCGGTGGTGACCCTGACTGTAGAGCAGCCAACAAAGAGCGCGGAGAGCCTTCCGTTGTGACTGATTGGGATTGTAACCTGACCAACCTTTGACTCGGATTCTGAAGACGTTCCCAAGTAGGTTTGGCTCTTCCTTTCGGTACTCTCTTGCTCGGTGCAATGGCTCAGAACTAGACAGTAAAATACGTGAAAGCTCAGTGGCACTCCTACAGCAATTGGAATGCAACGTACACGTCGTTGTCGATGTCAACCATAGACTCTAGAACTAGAGACAAATCTGTCTCATGATGCTCGGACACTGCCAAAATCCTCAGATTTCTTTTCGAGGGTGTATCCTTTGAATAGATCAAACTGATCCTAAGAGATGCCAAAACAGACTAAATCTTTGGTTAGTCCCTTTTGAAGATTCGACTTTGAACTTGGAACAACTCGGTATTGATGGCGTGACACCTTTACCGGGGTGGCTTCAGCGACAACGCGCGTTAGCCAGAGCGGTGTACGTGCTGCGCACGATAACCAAAATGACATCAATATCACGACATCAACACTTTGCGGTTCCTTATTTTTGGTTGAATCTTCAACCGGGCATGAGCCAAGGATTTAATAAGCTTTGATTTCTCGAAGTCTCGCTAATCTAGGGACTTGAAAAATTAACAACATGCACCATCGAGATGCACGACTCTTCATCGGGTCTAGCAGCGTCCAAATTAGCATAAGACAGACTCGAAAGCGAGAGACAACCTAGAAGCCGCCCTAAACATGCTCCTATGCAAAACGACATGTATGTATGTACAGTTCCAGAGACGAGTTTGCCTCACGAATTTCAGACGTTGCCAGAATCCTCAGAATTCTTTTCGGCGATGTGTCCCCATGTAGATCGACAGATCCTAAAAGATGTCAAAATAGACTAAATCTTCGTCTAGTCCCTTTTGAAGATTGAACTTTGAATTAGAAACAACTCGGCATTGATGACATGGCACCTTAACCTTGAACAACGTGGTGTATAGTGACAACGCACTTCAACCTGGGTGGCGCCAGTGACACGGCATCAATACTTTATTATTCCTAATTGTCGGTTGAATCCTCAATCAGGCATGAGCCGAGGATTTAGCAAATTTTGATTTCTCAAAGTCTCATTGAACTAAGGACTTTGCGATTGATAACGAACATTCGACAGAATGAACGATTCCTCATCGGGTCCAACAACGTCTCAGACAGCGTAAGACAAACTTGAAAGAAAGAACTGCCCTAAGCATGCTCCTATGCAAAATGACATGTATGTACAGTGCATGCGATAGGGAAAGCAATAACACGTAGACAGTATATGGGGTTAGATGCATTTAGATCCTACCCTGCAGGTTCCTGTCTTAGTTTGGAAAGTTCTAATGCTTCGTATATGCAAAGGCCGGTTTTGGTTCGTAACAGGTTCCTCGGACTAGGGCCACAGATATACCTCCTGTTACCCGCGATTCGCAGAGCAACAGTCAAACGGTAGCATGACCCATCATCGTCGAAGGTTGTTAGTCATTCGGGGTCCCCGGGCTCCGGTAAACCGTGCCGGATTGCCAAAACGATCCAACGAGGCTTATCCCACATCGATGCAAATGAAATGCTAGAAATTGATCAAAAAGAAGAAGAATCACAATTTTGCAAAATGCCTTTTCAAATTTGGCTCACTTTATTTAGTCCATCTTTAGAGGAAACTACGCAAGTGAACAATCGAAAAAGTCCCAGATTAGATTGGCCGGACACGAGGTCCTGTTAAATCACCATTCCAACCTTCGGCAGCGCGAAACTCACCGTTTTGACAGACTTTTTAGGGATTGTTCACAAACGTATTAAACTCTAAGTATGGATTAATATTGGTTCGATTATCCCCAGCAGAGTCGCCACTGTGGGCAGCATGCCCTGGAATTTCCGGATTCCAAAGCGAGCCTTCGGGAATTTCGTTCCCCGAAGCAAGGGCCCATAATCGAGAGAGCGCGAGCGGAGAAGCAGGCGCTCGCCAAAAATACAGAGTCGCCACTCGGATTTGAAGGTCTGACACCCAAAGAACCGTATTTCGAAGCACCTGCCGCGCTATTTGATTTGAAAAAGTGAAGGAACCAGTCCGTCATAACCATATCTGGGTTCGGGAGCCAGGTTACGAGAGGGGAAGGGTTTTAAGGCACCCCTCTCGCCCAATCCGGAGATCGGTCTCTACTTAGGCATTTTGAAAACTTTGTGATTCTTCTTTTATTAACCAAATTTTAGCCAATTAGGGCGGGGGAACAGTTAATCGGGGATTAAAACTGTAACAAGTTTGCAAGATGTGATAGATAGCATGGATGAGCAGTTAGTATAGGATGAGAACAGACTGCTGTGGGTTTTACAGGCTGAGCCCACAACCCACAGCTCTTATTCTCAAACCTTCTGGCTTTGGAAGGACCAGTGCACACCCAGGACAAACCAAGCAGTTTATAGCAGTTTAAATATACAGTTTAAAACAATTCTAAAAGGCTATAGAGCCACAAAATTACTAAAACACCCTTAAACAGTGAGGGGACAAAATAATGACCTAAAAACCAAGTTAAACATGCATGGCAAGCTTCTGGTCGGGAAGAACTGTCGTGCGAGGGTTTCAAATTGTTTCGCGAGGGTTTAGAACTGTTGCGCGAGGGTTTAGAACCATCGCGCGAGGGTTCGGGTCAACCGTCCAATGTTTGGTTTTGCTCATCCTGGGTTCTGGGACAGGTCCAGAATGATCCCAGGGATGTTCCAACAGAACAAAAATGCATTTTGACATTTTGAATTTGCAGTTTAAGCTAAGAAAAGCAGTAAACAAATTTTAACATGCATCAACAGTGATCTAAAACCTAAAACATGCTCCAAAACAGTAAGAACTATTTATGAAACACAAAGAACAGGATACCCTTCCCCACGAAGTTCATCATCACACTGACACAAAGTGTCGCGCGAGTGTTAGGAACCGTCGCGCGAGAGTTCTTGCTCCACTGCTTCTTGTAACTTTGCTGGTTTTAGGGCCAGGACTGGTATTGATTACCAGCCTTGGCCCTGCCAGCCCCCTCAGGGATCAGAACAGAGAGCAGAACAAAGGTAAGCTATACCTTTGGTTCCTTTGAGTTTGAATGGTGTTTGAGCTTTGAATTGAATTGAGGTTGAACAAGGTGATAGAGCTTGGAAAATAAGTGTATGAAGGTGGCTAGAGTGGTGAAATACCAAGTGTATTAAAGGTTGTGTAGCCTTTTGAACTTGAACCTTGGTACTTTCTTCTTTTTTTCTCTTGAACCCAAGATTGTTAACCCTTTTTTTTGGAACCCTTTAAATGGAAGCACCATGGGGGTATTTATAGGAGGAGTGGTGGAAATGGTGTATGGAGGAGAAAGAACCAACCAATTTGGCTTGGTGGCCAAATTGCCACTTATGGAAAGTTTGCAAGGAGAGAAGCCCAGCCAGTCCACGAGGTCTGGCTGAAGATTACTTGGTGATTAAACTGCCCAGCTGAAAAACGTGAAAAGGACAGGAGAGAACCGTCGCGCGATGGTTTGGAATTGTTGCGCGAGGGTTCTCCCTGGCACGCGATGGTCAACGGTCAACAATTTCACACCTGGCAGCTTGACCCTCGCGCGATGGTTCTAAACCCTCGCGCGACAATTGGTTTGGCTTTTTGATGTGGCTTAGGCTAGGCTAGGTTCAAGGGTTCTTCAAACACTCAAAGCTCAAACACTCGACATTCCCGAAGTGTTCTTGATCCGTTTCATCATCGGGGAATCAAAAATCGTAAATAAGCTAATCTGAAAGCCAGATTGGGGTGTCTACAGAATTGGGGGGCCCGCTGGACGATATGGAAGCGCCGGCTTGGCTTCCCGTTGCCATCCGTTCGGTATGATCATCTCCCTCAGTGCTAGGCTCGGCGGATGCGCTTGTGGAGCCGCTCCGGCCAGCGGGAGTACCCCTATATGCGCTGTCATCCACTTGGAGGGGGACGTTCACCCCTGGGATGACGGACGGCTCGGTGGGAAGAGGGAAGTTGCTAGAGCTCTCGTTGAAGCTTCGGTAGCTCCTACCGAGGCTTTGGATCATCTCCATAAGAGTCGAGTAGTCTTCGGGGTTGACTTTCGGCAAGATCCTTGAATCCACCATATGCTGAAGACCTAAAACAAGGAAAAAGAAGAGTCAAGACTCCTACTTCAGCATGGCTATTCTCCCCGGGCCCTTCGCCAGGGTGGTTCGGAGGGATCGTGTTTGGTAATGGACAAGGGGCCCCTCTGAGGTCGGTCTGGGTAATGGTTAAGATGGCCAGATTTGCCGTAGATCCAGGCGGCGGATCACGGCCAAGAACGGCTGTGGGGGGTGGTTTACGTGGTTCAAGTCAAGGATTTAAACTACGAGAATGGAAGAAATGGGCCAAAAAAGGCCGCAGCTTTGCAAAACCAAGGGAAAAATGCGGTGTAAGGGAGATCGGAGTTACCTGTAAACGCTGGAGCAGCTGGTCGACGGGGAACGACGATGGAGACGATGGAGGGCACGAAGATGCAGAGCAGATGCAGAGCAAGAGCGAGAACAGAAAGTGATTTTCTGCCTCGCTCTCCCCCTTATACAATGAACGAGAAAGGGGGGGGGGGGGAACCCCAAGGGTCTCGCACCGGAACCGAAGCGACGCCAGTCCGCCCACTCTCATCGTGCCACGTGGAAAGCCTGCGTCGACCCGTACTCGCGGAGCTTTTCTCTTCGCCACGTGTCCCCCTACATTGGGCTAGGGTCAACCCCAGCCGTTAGATCTCTAAGGCCCAACGGTCCCATCAGCCCCCTCTGCAGCAAAACCATCATTACTCCTTCCACAAGACGTCTCCTCGTTCCCCCTCGATGGTTCGGCGGAGTACGCTCGGCGAAAGTATGATACAGCAAATCAGGACGCCTCTTCATCCCATCACCATGGACCGGCGGATTTCGTTCGGCACAAGTTTCTTGAGAGGTATCCAGGAAGAACCACATCAACTCCTCCCATTGCTTTAACAACACAAAGAGGGAGGGAGTGTGGAGGGCACGGCTCGGTGGAGGGCCCTGTTTGCCTTGGATCGGTGAGGTGGTCCGGTAGTGAGGTAGACACGGTTCGGTGGAGGGACCCTGATGGTGGCCACTTAACCGTTATGAGCCCGACCTGTGGACATGTTGCACTTTTGGGTCGGCGGAGTGAGGTTCGGTTTGCCGAACCCGACTCACGCAGGGGAAGTTATCCACTCCAGGAAGCCGTTACCCCGTATGAATGTGATGGAATCCGGTTCGGCGATTCACCACCGAATTAAGTAGCAGCTACAGTGAGGTCAAGAGTGGCCGGACTGATTGGTTCGGCGGTGCTGCCTATCACCGAACCATATCTCCTCCTTGACTTGTAGAGGAAGTCAGGAGGGGAGTCGGTTGAATAAGAAACGTGTCTTTAATCCCACTATGGTAGGAGCAGGCCGTTAGGGATCATGACGAGCCTAACTTCGCGGGATTGGATTTGGATGCCATAGTGGGCGAACCAATCACCGTGCGCGTGGTGTAACTGCGTGGTATGGGCACCGCCTTTTCCCGCCTATAAAAGGAGTGATAATGCTGAGAAAGGGGGTACGTGACTCTCGACCCCAAAAAACCCTAATACTCTCATTCTCTCCTTTCCTGCCACTGACTAGATCATCGGAGTGCCTATCCTGGACCACTACGATCCGGGCTTAGGCACTAACGAGTGCATTTCCTGTGCAGGTCCCAACCAGTTAAAGCCATCCTAGCCATCCTAGCACCAGAGGTTCGACCGGAGAAGCATAGCACCACAGGGAGAGAGAGAGGAATTTCGGCCAAGGAGAGGATATGGGGGCCGGATTTGGGAGAGAGAGGGAGAGTGTGGTGTGTGCATGTGGCATGGCTACTTGTACAAGCTAACCAAATAGCCCTAAGCCTATTGTTTCTTTACAACCAAGCCTAACCTTCCAAAAGGACTACCTAGCCTAAGATTTTGTGCTTTCTTGCAAGCAAAGCAATCCTAGGACAAGACTAGACATAAAACCCTTCATGATTAACCTAGCTTATTAGCCTTAAGTCTAAAAGGTTTAGGACAAGACAAGTCATAGAAGATTTGATTAGATATGACTAGATTTGGCATGCTTAAAAAGTATGAAATGACAAGTCATGGAAGACTTGACATGCTAGCCTTAGCTAACCTATTCTAGGACGAGACAAGTCCATAAACCCTTCATGATAACCTAGTAGCTAACCTATTCTAGGAAGAGACAAGTCATGGAAAGATTTGCCATGCTTGGAAAGCATGAAAAGACAAGACAAGGCATGCTTGGAAAGCATGATATGACTAGACATGGAGCTAATTAATGAGAGCAAAAGGAGAGAGAGAGGAGCCAGCCAAGAGAGGGAGGGAGAGCCAAGAGTTTGCCTATAAATAGCAAGCCATTCTTGCCATTCAACTCACACCTCCATTCTCCAACTTTTCTCTCTAAGAAAGTCTTGTGTTCTTACTTGTTCTTGCTTTGTCCTTGAGTGTTCTTGAGTTTCTTCACTTGTTCTTTCATAAACTCATCCCTAAACACCTTTTAGATCCATAAAGCCAAGTAGTTTTAGGTCGAGACTTAGTTTCAAGAGAAACCTTTCTCTTTCGAAGCTATTGGAAGCTTACCGTAGGAAGTCACTCCGCCAAATCACCGACGTAGCCGCCTACCGCCAAGAAGAATGGTAGATAACCTCTACTCGCTTACTCTAAGTATATTTTGTGTGTAGATTATCCTTAATCTACTTTCTCTAAGTATATTAGAAGTTATACGCATGATTTACCTAAGAGTAGAAAGCTATGTGTTAATATGATTGCTTTACGTAGCTTACTTTGATCTTATGAACGTGTGAAGCATGAACTTGAGAATGATTGATTGCATGACTTTATGAACTCGTCAATGAACATGTGTTGTTTTGAAGAAAAAGGATTTATGGTTTTGTTTTAAAGATAAAGTGTTGTTTTAAAGGAAGTATTCGTATTTTGACCTTTCTAAAGATTGAAAGTTTGTTTGTATGCTGCTTGCCTTACTTGTGGTTATGAACAAGCATGTTAGAATAGAGTTGGATGATCTTGCATGATTCATATGAAAAGTCCTACCGCGGAGTCTATGCATGATACGAGACACATGAAATTGGAAAGTAGAAACATGACACCTAGGGTGTGGTTGATATGGATAAAAAGGATTTTGAAACTACATAATGACCATTTTGTGGGTGCATTATGTGTGTGTGTGTGTGCCAATGGGAACCCGGCGCGGCGGAACCATTGTGAGGATACTTGGGAACCCGGCGCGGCGGAACCGAGGTTGGGTGTGTATAGCTTGGTGATCCTTGGAAAGGAGCCAATGCTAATGTGTGCCAATGGGAACCCGGCGCGGCGAAACCATTGTGAGGATACTCGGGAACCCGGCGCAGCGGAACCGAGGTTGGGTGTGTTAAAATGTGATTTTCGAAAGGCTGTTTTGGAAATGAAAATGAGACACGTTATACGATGAGTCGCGTAGGAGAAACACGTGAAACATGACACCAACGTTAGTTAGGGTATGCGCATGTGTGTTTGTGGTGTGTTCTTTTTTATGCATGACAAGTTTGGAAAACTCGTATTTATACTATCTTTGACTTGTATGTTAAGGGTTAGTGGGTTTTGGGTTACTCTATTGAGCTTTCAAGCTCACGGTGTTACCTTTGGTGACCCTGACATATTATATCGGTGGCGACGCTGGTATAATGTGTCAGACCTCATAGATGAGCAAAGAGAGCTGTACAACTTGGAGGCATATGGAGCTGAAGAGCTTGCTAGGATGAAGGAAGAGAAGGAGCTGTAGATAACCTTAGATGACCTCCCTTTTGTGTAATATAAGTACCCTCTGGGGGTTTATGATGTAATAATGAGCCAGACTCTACCCCTTTTATTCAATACAAGGATTATTTAACGAACCCGATTTTGGGGGCGTTACATGTCAACCGTCGAAAGGGCACGCTTGTATTAATGGGCACCCTTAAACCAGCCGACTGTTCTTGAAAATCGAAGAGAATCGAAGAGTTGCATGGGAAGTTGAAACACCACGTGGTACCATGCTGAGCCGCACGACTTTATGGCTCTGCAGGATTAAATCCTTTTTCTTGGGATTCGTTCAATCCAGCCACCAATATCCTTCTCAGGAATGAAATATTCCGGCCGTTTTACATTACGAATTTATTGGAATGTTGTGCCTTAGTCAAAAGATTAATTTTGCCCTTTGGGACTCGCCGTATTTTTCGTCCTCCAGGACTTGTCGTAATTTTTCATCCCCTAGGACTCGCCGTATTTTTCATCCTCCAGGATTTGCCGTAATTTTTCATCCCCTCGGACTCGCTATATTTTTGTCCTCCGGAACGCGCCATAGTTTTCACGCTTCGACGGCTTGTCTCAAATTTTGCCCTTCGAGGGCTCGTCTCGTCTCGTCTCGAATTTTTGCCCCCTGAGGGTTCATCTCGAATTTTCGCCGTTCAAGGGCTCGTCTTGAAATTTTGCCCTTCGAGGGCTGGTCTCGAATTTCGCCCCCCTGAGGGCTCGTCTTGTCTCGAATTTTTGCCCTTCAAGGACTTGTCTCGAATTCCCCCCCCCCCCCCTCTCGAGGGCTAGTCTCAAATTTTCGCCCTCTAAGGGCTCGTCTTGAATTTTCGCCCCCTGAAGGCTCGCCTAGATTTTTTGCCCCCTGAGGGCTCGCCTCGTATTTTCGCCCTCTAAAGACTCATCTCGAATTTTTGCCCCCTGAGGACTCGTTTTGAACTTATGCTGCTATTTGTACTTTCTACTAGTCCCCTGAGGACTTGTTTTGAAAAATTTCATGACACTTGGCATTACAGCCACTTCATCTTCTCAAGTTTGTTGCATGATTTTGTCCACCAGGACTCGTTTTTGCTTGCATTGTCCCAATTGAACTACGTTGGTCTGATCCCTACAAACGGGATACGTAGGCAGCTCCATGAGCACGACTAACATCGTCATTTGTTTGTACTCTAATTTTTATACGTTTTTGTCTCTGTTTAATGACTTTAGAGCAACTGATTGGGATGCCTATTTTTTAAGCGTCACTCTCGTACCAACCAATGGTATTCGAGTTCCGTTAAAGAGAGACTACTGTAGACACCCCAATCTGGATCTCGGAGGTTCTTTAAATGCCCCAATGATGAAATAAAGGAAACAATACCTTCGAGAGTTTGAATGAAGTACTCCCAAAAGCCCAAAAAGCCCAGATAGCCCAAGAGCCTAGAATTGGACCTTTAGTACTGCACGACACACCTCTACACCGCGTGGTGTAATAGAATTGATTACACCGTAAGAGGTCATGAGGTCAACTGCACAACATTTTAGGTAAAGTTCCGACTGGCTCAGAAAGCTGTCAGCCACGCCCACGTGAGCCACAGCTACAAAACGGCTTAGCTGAAAAAGCACTTCTAGCCCGCCTAGAAAGCACCTCCCCATTTCAATTCAAAATCCTTGGCTCTTACCTATAAATACACCCCTCCAGTCAAATGAAAAGGGGTCCCTAATCTGTCTCTCTCTCTCTCTCTCATCTTGCCCATATACTCACTCTCTCTATTCCCAAGCCTTGAGGATGTTGCTCTAAAAATATTCTCTAAGCATTTCTTTTCCCAAATCACTCCATTTTTCTCCTTACCTTCAAAGCTTAGTCTTTTACTAACTTTGAGATCCCACCCTCCTAAACACCTAACAACCATACAAACCCACACTCATCCTTCGTCATCCATTCTCTTCCACACTCATTTATCATCATCCACCTTCATTCAAGCTCAAGATCAAAGGTAAAAAGCAAGTTTCCTTGGGCTTGGCTCTGTCCTGGCCCTGAGGGGACTTTTCTGTAGTTAGGCTTAACCCTTTTTGGTTAAATACTGACTTAAAAACCATTTTCAGAAATTAAATAGCCACTGTGCTAGGCATACCATGCTGCGCGGCATTCTGATGCGTCACACGGCGTAGTATGTTCAGGCGTGCAGTCTTTCATTATCTACTGTTTATTTGTTTAAACTGTCTGGATCATGGCCATTCTTCATCAGGCCCGTTTGCATTGCTGAGATACTATCATCAACCCGTTTCAGAATGAGACCATATCTACAAGCCATGTCTTACTTTTCAAATGAGTTTTCTTGATTGTTTCCAGTGATTAAGCGCATCAAAAGTTGTTTACGTTCATGTTTTGAAGAAATGGTACGATTCTGAAATGGGTTAGGCGTAACACACTGTATGATGTCTTTAAAAACGTCGTGCGTGGTATACAATACACTGAACGTCGTTCTAAGTGTTGATGGTAGTCTAACAGCAAGAAAGGTAAACCGCACGGCATATCATAAGACCGTGCGCGGCATTATGGTAAGCCATGTGAGAATGGTTCTGATCTGGACAGATTGCTAATTAGTTATTTCATTTTACAACATGTCATTCATTCATCATTTCTATATAGTAAGCACCACATACACGCCAATGTGATATATTCCCCCATGTCCCTTTCCTTTTACTTGTTTATTAAAGAGTTTGATTTTCCGAAGGATATTCAAAGTTTTTCCTCTTTGAAAATGTTAGTAGAGACTGATTTTTACTGGGCGAGTGGGGTGCTTTTTTAACAAAACTTTTCCCATTTGTAATGTGGCTCGCGAACCCAAAGTCTCTACGTTTTCGCTAGACCAAAAGCGTTTTTCAAATGAGTTCTCGGTTTCTTGGATCATCCATCTCAAAAAATTTGAGTGGCGGCTCTTCGAGGGCACGCCGGATGGGGAGCCCATTGTAGTGTAATAATAGGTCAACTATATCTTGTTTATCAATGAAGGGGGATGAAGCAATTGAGGTTTCCATTGATAGTTTCGAAAGAGGAGGGCAGGAAGACCGGTAGGGTGGCTGGTGGTGCTTGCTGGTGGGAAGTGGCTGGTGGTGGTGAGAGCTAATGAAAATGGAAGAGTTTGAATGGGGAGGGAGAAAGTGTAAAAATGGGGAGGGAAACAGGAAATCCTTGTGGTTGTTTGTGGTTGTATGTATGCAATAAGTTTAGGGATACAATGGTCAAATAACATGAGGCCCTAAAAGTATAAAGGTCACACTCCAGGGCATTTTTGTCCATAAATGAAAAAAAAATAAAAATTAATCAGCTGTTGGTATTAAAAACAGGGCTGTGAATAGCGGCGGTCTTTTGCAATTAAGCAAACCCAGTGCATGTAAAACTGAATCTTTAATTCACAAACGGGATCGAGAAGTAGATCTGCCTGAATCACGTCACCATTTATCCAAACAAACAATGTAGGAACGAGGAACGAAGCAGGTGGGACCCAAGTACGTTTACTTTCGATGCGCTTGTTTGGCATAGAAAACTGGGATTGGATTTGGGATTGTGGCAATTGTTGTTTGGTTAATTGCTTATTTGGTGTGGTGGTTGTAGATAAAAGGGAGAGGGGATAGAGATTAGAAGCAAGTACGTGGGTGATGGACAATTTGTTGGGTCTTCTCAGAATTCAAGTCAAGCGCGGTATCAACCTCGCCGTGCGTGACGTCTGTAGCAGCGATCCTTATGCCGTCGTCAAAATGGGTAAACAGGTATATTGTATTTATTTACACATGCAGGAATTGGTGTCGGCTATGTTTTCCCCCCGATTAATCACCTTGTATCGTAAAGACCTGATAATCCTATTTTTGTGGGTTTGTTTCATGTTTGTTGATTTGCTTTGGTTATTCTGTTTTCATGGTTCGCATGCATCTTAGTGTTTTTTGATGGTAGATCGGTACCGTTTTGATGGCCTCCATTTCGAACGCCAAAATGTTTTTTTTTTTTCAGCATAAAGGTTTACTTAATAGGATCTGGTATCAATTGATTGACACGGGATAGTAACGTTTACTTTATAATAATTGGGTAAGCTATTCATTAATAGTAAGCAATTTCATGTGCAGTTACTTGATTGATGTCAATTCTCACTTTTTCCATTTATACATGAATGAGTAATGAAATCTTGATTGGAAGTTGGATCTTATAGCGGATCTAGTCCTTTGGTAGGAAGCCTAGAAAGGAAAGAAAATTAAATGACACGGGATGCATATTTGGTCACTAATCCATTTGTGCCATAACAACTTTGGGCAAGTTATTAGAAAAGAAAATTGATAACTACAAATTTGGAACATCCTCTGAGGACATATCCAGGGTTTAATCCTCGACAGCTAAATCATGAAAAAAAAAGTATATTCACCCACCTGGCAAATTGGTGAAAAATACCCTCCTTTGTGATGGGAGACTATGAAGCCCTCACTTTATATAGTGAACTCCACTGTTTCTACAATGCACACATAAGGTTTGTTTACCCCTCTCAGGTGGGTGAATATTGTCAAACACCCAAAACTTGAATTGAGATTGCCAAAGAATTTTTGTTTACTAATTTTTCAAATGGGAATTTGGATTTGTAGTACGCCATTATGTGATCAGTATTATATAAAACTCAACATTAAAAATATACAAAAATCTCATATTAGAAATCCTTGGAAGTTTTGTTGTAGATTATGTCTTCAGAGGTTGACAATATAAACCTTCTCAAATGAGGTGTGAACTACATTCGTCAAACTTTATCAGGTTGAGGTGCATTTGTGTGCTCAAACAGCATGCCAGGAGATTTATTTATGCCGCATGTAAGTCCTAAATGCATTTTTGTGTACATTGATTAAACCATATAGTCCATGTGCATTCTCCAAGAGTTATTGATATTTTCCTCTTACAATACTGGAGAAGTAAGAGGCAAACACTAGCATAACTGCCCTACATCAGACATTTTCAATTTTTCAATCTCTTCTTCTGATGTAGTACATCTCTATATCCTTTACTCCAAACTTTATCCATTTCCTTAAAAAGAAAATCCTTCCTTGAAGTTACTTATGTAATCTTGAGTCCTTAGTGGGCAACCATTTCTTGACATGTCTTCCAACCCTTTCAATGTTTATTTTTTACCCTTTGTTGCAGCACTCCCTTCATCTTAGCATGTATTTTCCCATCCATGCACCATATAATAACCCCCAATGAGAGCACCGTAATATCAGGTCGAAGTAATAAGTATGCTAAACAATTCAAATCGCTCCTTACAACATTATTTGGTGCCATCTTTCATTATTACCATTAGAGATTAGTACAAAATAGGTTGAATCTCACACCTTTAGCTTTCTAGCTTGTGGACCTAAGAAGATGAGTGCCACCAGAAGCAATTACATTACTCACTACGTTTTATTTAGTGTAGTTACTAGTAAATGTCCAATTCAAAACCAATATGCTATGAGGGAAGAGGGCCCAGGCTTATACACAACTTTTGGAGTTGATTTGAAAAATATGAAGCTAAGCTTTAGTCGTGGAGAGAAGAAAGAGAAAAACAGGGACGAGGGAAATGGGTTTTAGGGAACTTAATTAACCTCTGCAACCCCACAGGTTTTTATATAAAAATATGACAAGATGACAATTACAAGAATGCCCCTATGAGCAACATCAACACTCTAACGAGTTCCCCAGTAGCATCCTTATGAGCTATGATGCCCATACACTTTGCCAGAGGTCTCTTATTGTTGTTAGACTCTGAGAACCCAGCACTCTACACACTTCGGATATGTGTTTGATACTCAAATCAAAATCATCCAATGTTTTTCCAATTGTTTATCTCTGGACACTGTAGGACACTCTTAAATCTTGATACACTATATGCACACTTGCAGGACACAATGGGATTACCAAACGAAATGGTAAGATCTAGTTGAAGCGAAGGAAAGTTTGTCTTCTGTATGATAGATGATGAACAGATTACAAAGACACATCACACATGTTAATAATGAAACAGTTTTTGTACAAATAGTTTTGTTTTGAATGATGTAATGACAAATTTGAAAGATGCAACATGTTGTTGCAAATATACGTTGTATTTCCACTATAATTAGAGCATTATTTCTGCACCAATCATAATTCTACTGTAGAGCACTAGTCTACAATTAAAAATACATGAATATATATATATATATATTTGTAACATGTCCCCAATGTGTCCTTGATTCTTTGAAATCTCCGTGTCACAATGTTTATGTTTTCGTGTCTTGTCACATGTTCATGTCGGTGCTGCATAGCTCATTATCATTTTCACCCCTAGTCTTAATGTGAAGCAACTCAAAAGTTCCTAGTCCACGAATATTGTAGGACAATTCTTCAAGCCATGAACCCATGATGGTACCATGTTACCTTAGTTGGGTGGGGACAACGAAGAGGTATCCTAAATTTGGGAAAGTATTTGATGCTTTATGTATATCATGATTGGTTAGGATTATCATGTAATAGTATTGTAATAAAATATTCTTACGTTTTTTTTGCTTTAATTTTTAGACAACTAGAAACCAAGGATAATGATTATTTCCTCTTCGAATTAGTAGTATATGTTTCCCTTCCAGTCAGGTCTCTTAGCTTTTGGTCCTTGTAATCGTTGGAGTTTCATTAATGAGAATGGAGTTCAAGGTTGTGGCCTTGTGTTAGTTTTGTAGCCAATTTTTATCTCTCTTCTCACCCTCGTTGTGCTGCATCATTTTGTTATCAAAGCTTAGGCTTGCGATTCTCTCTCTAATTCTCCCAATGTCAGCATCCCCCAAACAAGTTCTTGAGAAAAAGATACTTGGGAAAGAGAAATCATAGATACTGGTTTGGAGTTTATAATTAACCAATGTGGAAAAAATCTAACAACAATATTTTGGATTTCCAACTTGTAATTGTATTAGTATATACCTATTTTTGCTCATCCCTTGGTTTTAGCCCATACTCTGCCCTCGTCGAAAATGCAATTCTTAACATTTGTTTCCATTTGGATGTTATAAAGGCCATCCTGAAACTTGATGATCAGAGCGATCATCATAATAGATGGTTCCTTATTTTATTTAGTTTTATTTTTCCTGATAATCGCATATGCTTTGTAAGTTATTGCCACACAGTTTGTAGCATGTCAGATCTAATAGTTTTCTTTCCTTTCCAATACTTCTTATTATGATACTTAAGGTTATACCATGTTACTTGATTTACAAATGTTGGATGTTAACACATTTTTATTACAGAAATTGAAGACTCATGTTATAAGGAAGGATGTCAACCCTGTATGGAATGAAGATTTAACTCTTTCAATTTCAGATCCTAATCTTCCAATCAAGCTGGTAAGTTAATTGTTCAGTACAACATGAATCGTTCTAGGGATTACATAAGGCGATATATTTTCACAATTCAAGAAGCTTATCTCCCATTTAAACAATGTAAAATCATGAAAGGTGGCATGCCCCAAACCGGGTAGCTTAATTGTACCGTCCCCAGAATATTTTGTGGCAGTACTTAAATCACCTCACAATAAAATAGAAACAATCGCCTGACCATAAGTCAAACCAAACCACTTTTATAATATAAAAGAGATGAAGTGTACAACTTAGTACAAAAGTCACCAACATTAGCGTTCACCCTGGGCCACAACCCACACCATATGTACAATAGAGTACAAAGCCACGCTCAAAAGAAAATACACTATGGTACAATGAGCCTTGCTCACAAAAAAGACACACCGACAACGACGACAGCTGTACAGTGGACCACCTCTATTCTCGGACACCTGGAAGAGTAATGCATTGTATGCGTGAGCTAACCACAGGCTCAGTGAGTACAATTGAATCATATAAATAAGAATGAACAAAACAGTTATGGATCAGGTTTAAATCGATTAACTCTTTCAGTAAAAGTATTCCGCAAAGACGACCATGGGGTCCGTCAACTCATCCCATTTAGCTAAGGGTTGTTCACCTCCAACCAAAGTTACCACGGTAACGTTACCCTGAGGATCAACACAAATAAGTGCAGTGGCGAAACCAAAGGTCATTCAATATAATTCCTGATGGTAGAGAGACATTCACATATCCCATATGCGAGCCGATAATAATATATAACTATAAGCCCAATTGGACAAATACTCCTACATTTGCCCAGGAGCGGGGCAACAAGGCTGTCGTAGCATGAATCTCAAAACACATTTCACAAATATTCTCGATCCGTAGTGTTCCAACCAATCAAATCACAGTTCATAAAAAGAGAGTACTTTTAATAATTCCAAGTAAATCATTTTAGTTCCGATTAATATAATTGAGGTGGAGCTGAAGTGAGCATAGACCTCTCCAAACCTAGCACGATCCACACGGTGACACAAATGAGTGATCACAATTTATAAAATGTAATTGATGCATAGAAATACATGCTAGATATGAGATGATCAATTTCCCATCCTAAACACCATGTTCAGATGCATGTCCATCATATTTTTTAAGCAACAAAGTCACATATCAGCACTTCAAAACACAGTTCCAACATACAAAATTGGCTCTCTAGCATCTGCTGAATAGTTTCAGCACTTGAAATAATTGCTTTAGAACCTAATCAACATTCCCAACTCGTAGTCGTAGGACCGATTTTCCAGCTGTAACGACCCTGATTTTTGGTCAATAAAAATTTCGCTAAAAATTTGAATTTTATTTTAATACTTGGATTTCATTTTTAACATCCAAAAATCGGTCGTTATTGACTTATAAAATTTTGTTATTATATTTGAAAATTCTTTATTTATTTTATAAATCCCTTTTTACAATTAATAATCCGTCGTAATTAGGTTTATTGACTTAGGAGATTGGAATTCATCGCCCGGGCATTAAGGTCATTTTCTAAAGACGAGTATGCCTATTAAGACCTTGGTATAGTTACTTGGTAATTGTAGTAAAATCTTAGAATTTATTTTCTCGGCTGGAAATCCTACATGGCAACCGTTTAGTTAGCAACCCTAACTACCGTTTGGCTTAGTTACGTTTTCCTAACCTAGAGCGTTGCATCGATGCCAAAGTGGTTCATTTTTAGTCTTTGCCTTAACCGTTGACTTGACTGCCTTGCTTTCGCCTTGGCGTCGGGCCTGCCTTGCCTTGGCGTTGGCTCACTGTTGGGCCTTCCTTGCCTTGGCGTTGGCTCGCTGATGGGCCTGCCTTGCCTTGGCGTCGGCTCGCTGTTGGGCCTGCCTTGCCTTGGCTGCCATCGGGTTCTGCCTTGGCATCGGGTCGCGCATCGCTTCTGCCTTGGCGTTGCTAGACTGCCTTGGCTGCCATTGGGTTCTGCCTTGGCATCGGGTCGCGCCGCGCTTGGCTAGTGGGCCACCTTGGCCACCGCATGGCCACTGCTTGGCTAGGCCGCCTGGCCACCTTTGCTAGCGGGCTACCTTGGCCCGTTGTGCCACGGTCGCTGGCCACCGCTTGGCATCTGGCTACCGGCTGCCTTGGCCATCGTTGTGCCGGTCGCTGGCCACCGCTTATCGCTGGCACCGCTGCCACGCTGGCACCCACGCTTTGGCCATCGTTTGGCCACTGGACTGCTTTGGCCACCGCTTTGCTACCAGGCTGCCTTGGCCACGCTCACGCATTGCCTTGGCGTTTGGCACCGTCGGGCTTTAATATTCCGTTATTAGGCGATTTCCTACTAAATAAAACCAAAATACCACTCGAGCAATGAAAGCCTAGATTAACTATCGTTAGTCTTTAACCGATTAGTTAGAATAGCCTAATGCCCATTTAGCCCAATCACTTCTCCCTAACCCTAGATGGACCATTTTACCCTTTTTGTCGTTATACATTGGACGATGAAAGCTAGAGTAATAATTATCCGTTGGACAATAGCGTTAGGGTTTCCTTTACCCATTGGTCAATAGGTAAACCTTGGTTAATCTTCCTAAGTACGAGATTAGATTAGTTTAGTGCTTAATTGCAAAGTATTATACTTTTTGGTATTAACCGTTGGATAATAACCGTTAGGAGATTCTTTACCCATTGGGCGATAGACTAGAATCCTAGCCATCATTACCCATTGGTTATTAACCGCTACGGAAACTATTATCCATTGGATAATAGCTTTACTTGCCAACCAAGATTGGGTTGAATAAAATAATAGATTTGCCATGTGTGTTAAATCCATTAAAGTATAATATGTATATTAGGTTATTAATTTAGTACCTAGTACTTTGAAAGTAGTAGGATAGTTAATTAGATATTGGAATGTGACATATCTAGTCTAGATATTGTTGTACTTGGCTTGAATATATAATTATGTGTACTTGTATATAATAATTGTAAAGGGCCATGTGCTTGTTTCCTTATTTTAATAAGAAAATCTTACTTGAAAGAATATATTTATTTTATTGCATTATCCTTTGGTCCATAAAAGTTAGGGATTTTATTAACCATTGGATAATAGGGTCAATCTTTCAAAAGTACTAGATTTATTATTTTTAAAGTACTAGATTTACTCATAAAAGATTTTATGACTAAAATATATATTGTACATGTACCTAGTCTTCAAATATTAGATTTTCTAAGTACTTCTTATCTAGTATTTTAATAAAAGAACATGTGACCATTTGAATTATTTATTTAGGAAATCTTGTAAAGTACTTTAATTCTTTTATCCATTGGATAACAAATGTTAGGAGATTTATTAACCAATGGATAATAGCTTAGTCTTGCCAAAAGTACAAGGTTTATTATTTAATTTCCCATGGGATTCTCTTATTATTATATAAAAAGACTAGATTTTCCATGTGTGATATTTGATTAAACTATAATTAGTACACTAGGTTAAATATTATAAGTACTTGTACTTTGAAAGTATAACTTAGTTTATTAGATTTGATAAAATCTAGTATAGATTATGTAGTACTTCCATATATATATATATATATATATATGAGTCCCCTTCTAATAAGGACTACCTTATTTTAATAAAATGCGGACCTCCCTTTCCCGATCGAATTTCGATGATCCGAGCCGCTCAATGTGTTCAGAACGTGATTTTAAGGGTACCCGGGAGAAATCAGCAAAAAAAAAAGACCGGGACGGGCTTCATCCGAGTAGTTTTTGTTTATTTTTTATCGAACGGTTCAAATAAAAAATGCTCAAATCAAACCCTTCCCGATAATTTTTTTTGCCGATTTCCCACGGGTACCCTTAAAATCATGTTCTGAACATATTGAGCGGCTCGGATCATCAAAATTCAATCGGAAAATGGGAGAAATGGGGAGGTCCTTATTTTAACTAAAATAAGGACCTCCTTATTTGAAGGAGATTGTATATATATATATTATAATGAAAGTACACATGTGTGTGTTTGTATATTTTATTTGGAAAATCTAGATTACTTATAAAAACCTAGATTTTGTAGTACCCATATCTACATTATTATATATGTTTGCTTTCTAGTATGTATGTATATATATATATATATATATATATATATAGTACATGAGAGAGAGAGGGAGAGAGAGGAGAGAGAGGCCGAGAGAGAGAGATTGAGAGAGAGAGAGATTCGGATGGAGAGGGAGGGAGAGAATGTGATGTGTGTGCAAGTTGATTGACCTAGCTTAGCTCATCTTGTCCTTCTTTGATATGCTTTCAAAGTGAAAGCATGGCCAAGGACAATCAAATCTAGTCCTTCTTGTACAAACCCTAATTTTATACTTGAATCAAATCCCATTTGCTTGCCTAGTCTTCCATAATCCAATCCAAAGGACACATCCTAGCCTTGCATGCCTAGTTTTTAGGTTGTTTCTTGCAAGGAAGCAAGATTGCTTGGAATAAAAAAAAATGAGAGATAGGTGAGAGAGAGAGAGTTCAGCCATGAGAGGAGAGAGGAGAGGCTTGCCTATAAATACCAAGCCATTTGGTGCTTTCAACTCACACCTCCAAGCATAGCTCTCACTTCTCTCTAAAAATCTCTAAGAAACCAGTTTCTGGACAGCCTACTGTCCTCCGAAAAACTCCATTTTTTCTCTGGGCGAAAGTCATTTCTAGGAGCAACGTCCTCCACGAAAGTCATAGAACACTTCGAGAGCTTCAGTTTAGACCCAAGAACCACCCCAAACGGTCAAGAAATGACCAAGATATTGCCATCCGAAGTTCAGTGAAATTCTCGGATTTCCAGTCCAGACAGCTTACTGTCGATCTCTTTATCACCATTTTTCTCCGGGCGAAAGTCGTTTTTAAGAACAACGTCTTTCACGAAAGTCGTAGAGAACTTCGAGATCTTCGTTTTAGACTCAAGAACGCTCCTATTCGGCCAAGTATTGACCGAGTTACTGCCATCCAAAGTTTGGTCCAGATTGTGAGCATTTGACGCCCGTAGCACTTTCCAACTAGCTTATTCGGCCCCGACTAGTTTCGGATCAAGGTAGAGTGTCCTTACTCTCTACCCCTAAGTATAGATAAGATGTGTGTTGAGCTTTTCAAACTATTTCTTTAAGGAAATAAAGTTAGTTGAATGATTTAGCTTGTAGAACTTTCTTGTTAAAAGTACGTAGTTTACTTTGATCTTGTGGCTACTTGATTGCTTGATCGCCTAATTGCTACGTGTTTGTATGAACTCGTCAATAAACATATGTTGTCTTGAAAAGAGGATTAAACGTTTTCGCTTAAAGATAAAGTGTTGTTTCAAAACCAAGTATTTGTATTTTGACCTTTCAAAGGATATAAGCTTGATGGCATGTTGAATGCTGTACTTGCGGAATGAACAAGCATGACTAAATAGAGTTGGATGATCTTGCTAGTTTAGTTTCAAGATTTCTTTGAATGAGTAGTACTTGTTGCGAAGTCCCGCCGCGGAGTCTATGCATGATTACGAGACACGAAAATCGAGAAAGTAGAAACATGTCACTTAGGGTGTGGATAAAGGAAATAATTGGACTTGGTAAAAAGGATTTTTTTTGAAACTACATAATGGCTGGACTTGGTAGCCTTATGTGAGTTGTGAAAACCCGCAAGGTGGCTGGACTTGGTAGCCCTTTGCGTGGACTTGCGAAAACCACAATGAGGCCGGACTTGGTAGCCCATTGTGTAGATTGCTAACGGAGCCGGACGTGGTAGCTTCATTGGTAATTGGGCTTGGTTATCCACGGAGAGGAGCCAATGCAAGAGTTGATGTGATAACGTGGCCGGACTTGGTAGCCATTGGGGCCAATAAGCCGGACTTGGTAGCTTATTGGTTATGTGCGTTCACAATGTGCCGGACTTAGTAGCCATTGTGGCCAATGAGCCGGACTTGGTAGCTCATTGGTGTGTGCGTGTGATTTTTGGAAATGATGTTGAAAGATGAGACACAAAACGATGAGTCACGTAGGAGAATCACACGGAAACATGACACCAACGATAGATAGCGAATGCGGATGTGTCATTATTGTTGTTATAGTTATATTAATGCATGTGCTGTTATGACTCTTTATGATATATGCATGACTTGCTATTTGTAAGTTAAGGGTTAGTGGGTTCTGGATTATTCTATTGAGCTTTCAAGCTCATGGTGTTGCTTTATGTGACCTTGACATATTATACTGGTGGCGACGTTGGTATAATGTGTCAGACTTGTTAGATGGACAAGGGGAGCTGTATACCTTGGAGGCCTTTAGAGCTGAGGAACTTACTAGGATGGAAGAAGAGAAGGAGCTGTAGATAACCTTAGATATCCATCCCTTTTTGTGTAATATAAGAACCCTTTGGGAGTTTATGATGTAATAAAGAGCCAGACTCTCTTTTGTTGTTCAATAAAATGTTATTTAACGTACCCAAAATTCGGGGCGTTACACCAGCAACTAGTCACTTGATTTCAGCGGTAAATAATTGATGTTACTACTACTAATTATTCTTTCTCTTAAACAACTTAAATTAGCAATAGCAAGATAAACTACTTTAATGAACAAAAGACTTCATTTATTCTTTGTTTCTTTTTCTTTTAGATCAAACAACCACATGATTCAATGAAGGACAAATAATGATTGTTACCAATAAAAGATGATTTTCACAGCACCATGTCAAGTTCATTTGAGCTCGGTGTTTGTAGGGAGGTAATCCTGAACAGGTACAAAAATGGCCCGAACACGTGGTACGTGGGGCCCAGAGGTAAACATAGTCAGAGCAGCCGCCGTGCAACACGGTGAATGGCGATAAGGACCAGAGACATGAGGAGTCCCGGGTCCAAGATACCCGAACAGGGGTATGGTCCAAAAAGCAAGAGAAATTGTTAGACCAGACACCTGTTAAAGGGACTAGTGATATGTGAAGTCAATGGTCCAGGTAGGTCGTTCGGCAAAGAGAGGGCCGAACATGAGCAGCATCCTCGAAGGGGGTAGCAGAAGACGCTCCAGAAAGATCCAGAAATGGTAAATATCTAGTAAGGAAACGAGGTCTGGAGAAGATACGCAACGGGAATGGGGTGAACGGCCAATAAAGGAAAGAATTCCTAAATGGTCTATAAGGTAATATATAGTTAAGGGAATGAGAATTCCTGATATTCTGGGTTTCTTATATGAGAAAGGAAACTTAGGGCAACAAGATGGCTTGGACAGCAAGCATATGTGGATCTATAAATACGAGGTAAACCTAGAGGTAAAGGTTGGCAATTCTTGGCTATCCGTTCATTATCTACTGATAATTAGGGTTTTCACTAGTACGAGATACTGACTTTGGCATCGGAGGGCCTTTGCCACGAGAAGGCAAAGGTGTGCTCACCCTTTGTCTGTTTTACAGGTTCAACTCAGGCGGTGTGCTAGGGTTCCGGCGAGGAGTAAGAAGTAGCCGTTGGATTCTGGTGCTGTTCGAAGGCCTTTCTGTTTTCTTGCACTTACAATTGGCACCGTCTGTGGGAATACGGAAGAGATCGCTTTGAAAAAGCGACTATGGTGGAAGAAGATCCAAAAACACCACTTGATCCAAATAATCAGCTGGGTGGAGGAGGCGACAAATCCCCACCGGATCCACCAAGAAAACCCGGTGGCAGCCTTGCAAGGAGGATCACGAGCAAGGACCGCCCCCTGACCGTCCATGGCAGTGCCAGAAACAAGGACGGAAGGAGGGCCACGGAGTCCACGAGGAGGAGTAAGTCCCGCCATGGGAGAGAGTTGGTTGCACGTTCGAAGAGTGTGCACAGCAGGGAGGACATCCTGAACAAAAAGAGACAAGAAATAGAGGAGTACGCTCACCTAATTAAGAGGCGAGAATACGAGATTAGCAACTGCAACGGATACGAGAACATCCAAAGGATTCTGGACTTTCACGAAGAAAGACCAGAGGAGAAAGGCTGGCTGTGGCAGAGTACAAGAGAGCTTCTTCACGAAAAAAAAGAAGCAGGAGTCTCACCCCAAAACGACTAAGGGCTTCTTCACGAAAAAGGAGAAGCAGGAGCAGAAGTTCAACTCCCGAGGAAGGAGAGACTAGGAAGCACCACAGGGACAGGTACGAGAGACCTGATTTCGATTGGGAAAGGAATAATGCCAGGGCTGCGAGGGGGCTAGAAGAAGGAACCGTGTCTGCACGAGAAGCAGCACGGAGGGCCCTTAGCAACATAGCAACTTCTCCCTTTGCAAAGAGATTGCAAGAAGCAAGGTTGTCGAGCAGGGTGAAGCACGGGGCGTTTATCCTATATGAGACCAATGCAGACCCGCTGGCACACATACAGCATTACCAGCAGGCGATGTTCATGCATGACGGCGATGACGCAATCATGTGCAAGATGTTCCCATCCAGTATGGGAAAGGTGGCCCTGTCCTGGTTCCATAAGCTGGGGCCGAACACCATATGAGGATGGAGGCAGTTGGCCGAGGAATTCACTGCTCGGTTCTTTACAAGTAGGAAACCGCCCAAAACTTTTGAGAGTCTGTCAGTTATGAAACAAGGGGAGAATGAGCCGATCAGGGACTACGCCAAGAAGTATTGGGAGACTTTCAACGAGATTGAAAGTTGTAGTGAGGAGTATGCTATAGCAACGTTCAAAACTGGGTTGCCTATTCGGGGGGAGCTACGAAAGTCCCTGAACATGAGTCCAGTAAGCACACTGGCGAAGCTGATGGAACAAATTGAGCAGCAAGCCAGGAACGAAGATGACATACTGCGGGAAGATGGCAAGTTGGGTGCCGAGCAGGCCAAGGGCTCTGCAAAGAGGGCGGATAAGCTAGAGCCCAAGATGTATAAAGAGAGGAAGGAACATGGGCATGCCAAGAAGGAATCCTATAGGGAGAAGCACGCCCCGAATCCAAAATCTTTCTTCTCGATAACAACGGTTTGGAAGGAACCGATATATCGGATTCTTTATCGAATAAAGAATCGTCCGTACTTTAAGTGGCCTTTAAGGCTAGAGGGTGATAAGGATGCAAGAAGGGCTACGAGTCAGCACTGCAGCTACCACAAGGACTGGGGTCACATGACGGAGGACTGCGAGATGTTCAAGCAGCACCTTGATGACCTGGTCTCACGTGGGTATTTGAAGGAGTTCATCCAAGAGGAGCACAAGGGTGCCGAGAAAGCAATGGAGCTAGATTACGAGCAGAATCCAAAGGGCGTGATCCATATGATACATGGATTGGCCACACCTTATACGAGAAATGAGGTGAGGTTGCTCCAGAGGCAGGCGAAACACAACCAGCATGTGATGCGGTTGGGAAAGAAACGAGGACGTGAAGCGGAAGGATGCAACGAGGGCATAGCTTCACGGATGAGGACCTGGGAGGAGTCCAGGTGTCGCATAATGATGCTCTGGTCATAACCCTATGAATTGGGGAATATGACATGGAAAGGATCCTGGTAGATTTAGGAAGTTGCACCAAGGTGCTCTACTACGACGCATTCAAGAAGCTAGGGCTGGCACAAGCAAACTTGGTACAGTCAGTAACTCCGTTGGTCGGGTTCAGTGCAGGGGCAGTCTGGACATTGGGCAAAGTAACCCTCCCTATTCGGGCAGGAACAATGGTGCTGAGAACCGACTTCCTAGTAGTGGACATACCATCTTCCTATAACGCGATTATAGGAAGAACCTGGTTGCACAAGATGAGGGCAGTTTCCTCCACCTACCATCAGATGGTGAAGTTTCCAGGGTCCAATGGTATCGAGAAAATAAGGGGGAACCAAAAGACAGCCCACAGTGCTTGGTTTCCATAATCAAGAAGGCACCCAAGGCACAATTGGTGCAAACAGTCGAGGTTACTAACCAGTCGACCATCGAGGACGTCAGGGGAAATCCTGCCGAGAAAGTGATGGAAGGATTGAAAAAAGTGCAGATCAACGAGAGTGATCCTGAAAGGTATTTTCTGATTGAGGAAAACCTGTGCAGAGAGGAAGAGGAAGAGTTGGTGAAGTTTCTTAAAGAGCACATTGATGTGTTTTCTTGGATACCCGAAGAGATGCCTAGGGTGGATGCAAATGTGATTTGTCACCACTTGAACGTGGATCCACAACACAAACCCATAATACAGAAGAAGAGGCGATCTGCCGTACAGCACGTGGACGCCTCTATCGAGGAAGTCGACCGCTTGCTTGAGGCAAAGGCGATACGAGAGGTGTACTACCCGGAGTGGTTGTCCAACACAGTGGTGGTGAAAAAGAAGAATGGGTGGTGGTGAGTTTGCGTCGACTTCACAGATGTAAACAAGGCATGTCCGAAAGACAGTTTTCCCCTGCCCAGGATAGATCAGTTGGTGGATGCAACAGCTGGGTATGGACGTATGAGTTTTCTCAACGCTTATTGAGGATATCACCAAATAGCCATGTACGGGCCCGATCAGGAGAAGACGTCTTTTATCACACCACGAGGGCTGTATTGTTACAGTGTTATGCCCTTTGGCCTGAGGAATGCTGGAGCAACTTACCAGAGACTAGCAACGATTATGCTAAAGAAGCTGCTCGGCAAGACCATGGAGGTATACATAGACGACATGGTGGTCAAAAGCAAAAAGAAATGGGACCACATCGCGGATTTAAAAGAAGCTTTTGAGATACTGAGGGAGTATAAGCTGAAGCTCAACGCCTCAAAATGTGCATTTGGAGTACGCTCTGGGAAGTTCCTGGGTCACCTGGTGACCATTAGAGGGATAGAGGCGAATCCTGATCAAATAATAGCTTTGCAGAAGCTACAGAGCCCAAGGACCACGAAGGAGGTCCAGCGATTGACGGGGTTGGCAGCAGCCCTTAACAGGTTCATTAGTCGGTCCAGCGACAAGTGTAGGCCCTTTTTTCAATTATTGAAGAAAAGAGAAGGTTATGAATGGGGAGCAAAATGTGAGCAGGCATTCCAAGACCTGAAGAAGTACTTGGCGACAGCCTCGCTTCTGTCCACTCCTGAGCCTGGTGAGGTCTTGACCTTGTACTTAGCAGTATCTGAGCATGCTGTTAGTGCAGTCTTACTGAGGAACAAGGGATCCCAACAAATCCCTGTCTATTATGTGAGCAAGATGCTGCTGGACGCAGAGACGAGATATCTGCCCCTTGAGAAGTTGGTCCTGCAACTGAGGACAGCGGCTAGGAAGTTACCCCATTACTTCCAAAGTCCCAAAGTTGTGGTTTACATAGAGTTCCCATTGAAGTCGTTGCTACGGAAGGCCGATTTCTTGGGACGAATATCAACGTGGTCGATGGAGTTGAGCCAGTACGATATTGATTACCAGCCGCGCACGGTAGTGAAGGGGCAAGTTTTGGCAGACTTTGTGGCAGAATTTTCTCCCACAGTAGCTCCACTGCCACCTACAAGAAAGGAGCAGTTGGTCGAGCCATCTGCTGAGAAGCAAAGGACACCTGCCGAGCAGGATCCTCTGGAATGGAAGTTGTTCGTCGACAGTTCCGCGTGCAACACAGGCTCTGGGATTGGGGTGGTGCTGCTCCCACCTGAAGGAGTAATGATCGAGTTGTCCCTGTGCCTGGGTTTTAATGCTTCGAACAACGTAGCGGAGTACGAGGCACTCGTGGCAGGACTACGAAGTGCGAAGACCTTGAAAGTTAAGAGAATTCGAGTATTCTGTGATTCACAACTCGTGGTGAATCAGCTGTCTGGGGAGTACGAGGCCCGGAACGAAAAAATGGCAGCCTACGTGGAGGCAGCCAAGGATTTGCTTGATACCTTTGAGAAGGTGCACATTGAGCAGATAAGCTCTGGGCAGAACACCCATGCTGACTCATTGGCTTGGTTGGCAGCGGCTGTGCCAACAGAGTTCAAAAGGAAGCTGGCAGTAGACTATCTTGCTGAGCCGAGCATTGGGAGGAGTGTGGAATTGGTCTTGGACGTGAACCAAGGACCAAGTTGGATGGATCCAATAGTGGAGTTCCTACGAGACGGGACACTCCCCGCTTATAAAAAGGAGGCTCACAAGATAAAGACGAAATCAGCAAGGTTTTGGGTTTCACCAGAGGGGAAATTGTACAGGAAGTCCTTCACTGGACCATACCTGCTTTGCGTGCATCCCGAGATGGTGCAAAAATTCCTCTATGAGATACACGAGGGAACATGTGGGAATCATGCAGGTGGGAGATCCATTGCTCACCATGCAATCACCCAGGGTTACTGGTGGCCGCACACGCAAGAAGATGCAAAGGTGTACGTAAAGATGTGTGAGAAGTGTCAAAAGTTCTCACCCATAATCCGAACACCAGCCGAAGATTTAGTGCCCTTGATAAGTCCTTGGCCGTTTGCGCAATGGGGAATGGACATCGTGGGTCCACTCCACATGGCAATTGGGAACAGGAAATTTTTGTTAGTGGCAACAGACTACTTTACCAAGTGGATAGAAGCAGAACCGCTGGCAAAGATCACAGAACCTATGATAGAAAGGTTCGTGTGGAAGAGCATTATCACTCGATTTGGGGTTCCTTACTCTTTAATCACAGATAATGGGTCGCAGTTCCAGAAGAAGTTCAAGGCTCTTTGTGCCCAGTATGGAATAAGGAACTATTATTCCACCCCAGCCTACCCTCAGAGCAATGGGCAGGTAGAGGCGTCCAACAAGACTATACTTGACGGGATCAAGAAAAGGTTGGACAAAGCAATAGGCAAGTGGCCCGACGAATTGTCATTGGTCCTGTGGGCACACCAAACAACTCCTAGGAGGTCTTCGGGAGAGACCCCCTACTCGCTAGCATATGGAACAAAGGCTGTGATTCCATTGGAGGTTGGTTTGCCGACCAACAGGACCACATTAGGGCAATGACTGAGCCCTGGAAATTGAGCTGGACCTCACTGAGGAGAGGAGAGAATGAGCTCTGGTGCACCTGGCCTCGTACTAGGAGCAGCTGATGAAAAGCTACAACAAGAATGTCCACCCACAAGAATTTGGCATTGGTGACCTTGTGCTACGAAAAGTGGTCGGCAACACCAAGGTGGCCAATGAGGGCAAGTTGGGGGCCAATTGGGAGGGCCCATATCGAGTTACAGAGGTTGTGGGCATTGGGGCTTATCGATTGGCAGATCTGGACGGGAACCCGGTACCGAGGCCTTGGAATGTCCACAACTTAAGGAAGTTCTACGTGTAGAGAACTTCAATTTCGCTTTTTCTGTTTTAGATTCACATCGTGATTGTGTGGGAATTATGAATAAAATTCCCTTGTGTTTGCTTTCGTTAGTTGCAAGGGGTACGCGTAACGCCCCCTTGAGTTTTTTGAATTATGAATAAAATTCCCAGATTTTGGCAACACAACGCTGCTTTTTACGAGTTTTTCTTTTATTATGCTTTAAATACGAAGTCAGGCTATGTCCTTAGTCCTCCCTTCGTATTGGGGAGCAGAGGTAGTGTATGGTAACTGAATGAAATTTCGAATGTTTCAGAATTTTGCCAAGTACGAATATACTTGACCGATTGCTCGGGTACGAATAGACACAGAATTTTGCCAAGTACGAATATATTGGACCGTTTGTTCGGGTACGAATATACCCAGAATGCATACGAGATTATGCACACTATCCCTAAGCACGAATATGTTTGGGATACCCTAAAGTACGAATATACTTAACCATTTTGCTCGGGTACGAATATACCCAAAGTGCATACGAGATTATGCACATTGTCCCCAATCACGAATATGTTTGGGATATCCCAAGTACGAATATACTTGACCGTTTACTCAGGTACGAACAAACCCAGAATGCATATGAGACTATGCACATATCCCCAAGTACGAATATACTTGACCGTTGCTCGGGTACGAACAAACCCAGAGTGCATACGAGACTATGCACATTGAAAACTAAGAGCGAATACACTGGGGATAATTCCCACGTACGAAACACTTGGGTTACGTACCTGAACATGCAGCATTATGTAAGTATGAATATATTTAACAATTTGCCCGGCTGTGAGCAGACCCTGAACGTACACGAATATGTGCACTAATTGACAAGCTACGAATGCGACTAGCGCTATTCTAAGGTACGAGAAGCCTGCAATAGTATAAACGCCAATACAGCTGGATCATCTAACAGGCACGATGAAACCTAGGGAGCATACGAGAGTATGCAAACACAAAATTAAGTACGAAAAATTCTTAGCACGCAAATATTTGCCATGAGAAGGTCGCCTGCATTGGAAAAGAAAGAGCCACGAAGGGCCAGGCGAAATCATTGTTCAAACCAGGCCACCAGAAACATTCAAGAAAGGCCACGAAGGGCCAAAACCAACAAAGTTAAAATGTGTAGAAATGTATCAGTGCCACGCAGGGCAGTGCCAAATGGCCACGCAGGGCCACCAAAAGCTGATTTAAAGTTCCAATTGTTATCACTACGTTAGGAAGAGTCCAACTTACTCTTCATTCGTTAGATCTTGAACGACAGGTGGAGAGGCTGGAGCAGTTGCAGAAGCGGGAGCAGTTGTATCATCCACAGCAGTGCTGGGTTCAGATGGACCGCCACTGGCTTCCTTTTGGCCAGGATTGGTCACTTCTCCAGTTTGATCAACATTAGCATTTTGCTATTCGGGGTCATCGGCGTTAAGCTCCCTGTCCAGGCTGTCTTCTTCCTCTACAACTTCTTCCTGCTCCTCGGCAACAACCATGGCGCTTGGAAGGTCGATTTCTGTCCAGAGAGGAGAAGACTCTGCTGTGCCAGACTTCTTGAGGCAGGCCAACCAGCCGGCCTCAAAGACTTGGTCCTGGATTTCGGGCATCTGATCCGTATACGTAACGCCCCCAAAATCAGGTACGTTAAATAAACATTTTATTAGATAAACTAGGTAGAGTCTAGCTCATTATTACATCACTAACTCTAGAGGGTACTTATATTACACAAAAGGGAAGGGCATCTAAGGTTATCTACAGCTCCTTTTCTTCTTCCATCCTAGCAAGCTCCTCAGCTCCAAATGCCTCCAAGGTGTACAGCTCTTCCAGCTTATCTATAAGGTCTGACACATTATACCAGCATCGCCACCAGCATAATATGTCAGGGTCACATAAAGCAACACCGTGAGCTTAAAAAGCTCAATAGAATAACCCAAAACCCACTAACCCTTAACTTACACATAGCAAGTCATGCATATATTATAAAGGGTCATAAACAGCTCATACAATACAGGATATAAATATCAACAATGACACATCTGCATTCGCTATCTATCGTTAGTGTCCATGTCATCAGAGTTTCTCCTACGCAGCGTTTCGTAGAACGTGTCTCGTTTTTACTTTACCAAAACTTTTCAAAAATCCATTTTAACACACACAACCTCGGTTCCGCCGCTCCGGGTTCCCATTGGTGCACATTTCAAAAATTAGTTTTAACACACACAACCACGGTTCCGCCGCTCCGGGTTCTCGAGTATACGCACAATGGTTCCGCCGCTCCGAGTTCCCATTGGCGCACAATTAGCATTGGCTCCTCTCCACGGATAACCAAGCCATACCTCACCATGGTTGCGCCGCTCCGGGTTCCCATGGGAGTACACACACTTCACAATGGTTCCGCCGCTCTGGGTTCCCATTGGACACACACTCACAATGGTTCCGCTGCTCCGGGTTCCCATTGGACACACACACCCTCACAATGGTTCCGCTGCTCCGGGTTCCCATTGGACAGACACACACACCACATAATGATCTCACACTAGGTCATTATGCAGTTTCAAAAGTATTTTTATCCATGTTAACCACACCCTAGGTGTCATGTTTCTACTTTCCAATTTCATGTGTCCCGCATCATGCATAGACCCCGCGGTAGGACTTTTCATGTCATAAACCATTCATTGAAAGCTTAAAACCAAACTAGCAAGATCATCCAACTCTATCTTACTTAAGACATGCTCGTTCACAACCACAAGTAAAGCAGGCAATCATGCGATCAAGTTTACGATCCTTGAAAATGGTCAAAATACGAATACCTCGTTTTAAAACAACACTTTATCTTTAGAAAGCGTATAACCTTCTCTTTGGAAATTCAAAACAACACATGTTTATTGACGAGTTAATCAATTAGAACGATTCCATGCAATCAATCATTCTCAAGGTCATGCTATCAAGTATTCACAAGATCATCGTAAACTACGTAAATCGAAATCATACTAACACATAGCTTGCTATACTTCGAAATCATGCAATCAACTATTAAAGTATACTACATATACTTAGAGATAGCGGGGTTGGAGTAGTCTACCGTTCTTCGTGGCGGTAGAAAAGACTACGGAATGAACGTCGGAAAGAAAGTCGGCGGTTGGACGGAGTAACGGCTTACGGTAAGCTTCCGATAGCTTCGAAAGAGAATGGTTTCTCTCAAAACTAGATCCTAACTATAACTACTACTACTTTTGGATCGAGGGGGTGGTCGAGTGGTGGTTTAGTGGCGGCAAAAGAAAGTCTCTTGAGAAACCTCAAGAATCAAAGAAAGAAAGTAAGCAAGAACAAGCAAGAACACTAACTTTTTCTAGAGAGAAGTTGGAGAATGAGGTGAAGGTGTGAGTTCAAAGCACCAAGAGCTTGGTATTTATAGGCAAAGCCTCTTCTCTCTCCTCTCTTGGCCGGCTCTCTCTCTCTCTCCCAATGTCTCATTTTTTATTCTAGCAAATCTTGCTTCCTTGCAAGAATCATCCTAAAACCTAGGCTTGCAAAGCTATGATGTGTACCATCGATTGGATTTTGGAAGATTGATCAAGAAATGGGGATTTGATTCAAGTAAAGAATTAGGGTTTGTACAAGAAGGACTAGATTTTGCTTACAATGGTCATGCTTTCACTTGAAAGCATATCAAAAATAGGACAAGATGACCAAAGCATGGTCAATCAAAGGAAGCACACATCACTCTCTCTCTCCCTCGCTCGGCCCATCTCTCTCTCTCTCTCTCTCCTATACTATGTACATTAATATATATATATATATATATATATATACACATGAAAGCAAACATATATAATATATAGATATGGGTACTTCACAATCCTATACTTTCAAGCAACTAAGATTTTTCAAATTAAATATTGAAATACACACATGGTACTTACCCATTATAATATATATAACTATATATATATATATATATATATATATATATATATATATATATATATAAGTACACATATAAATATATATAACCAAGTACTTCAAAATCCTACTAGATATGTCATATCTAATATCCTAATAAACTATGTTATACTTTCAAAGTACAAAGTACTTATAATATTTAACCTAATGTACTAACTTTATTTTATTCAATTAACACACATGGAAGATCTATTATTTTATTAACCTAATACTTGATTGGCAAGTATAGCTATTATTCAAGGGGTAATAATTCTCCTAACATTTATTATCCAACGGTCCAAGAGGAAAGTATTATGCTTTCATAATATATATATATATATATATATATATATATATATATATAAGTATTCAACACATGGTGAATCTATTAAACTGATGGATCTTGTACTTGATAGCAAGACTAATGCTATTGACCAATGGATCATGGTTCTCCTAATGGTTATTAACCAATGGGTAATGATGGTAAGTACTTTGACCTACTGTCCAATGGGTAATAATTCTCTTAGCGGTTATTATCTAACGGGTAATACTAGAAAGTATAATACTTGCAATAATACTATAATTAAGTACTAAACTAGTCTAATCTTGTACTTTGGTGGATTAACTAAGGTTCACCTATTATCCAATGGGTAAAGATAACCCTAACGTTATCGTCCAATGGTCGATAGCTTAAAAGGTTCGAACGGTTCAAAGGATTAATCTAGGGTTACAAGCTCAAGGGTTTCAAAAGGTTCACGGCCAAAGGTTCATAAGGTTCACCAAGGGTTAGGAACGACAGGTAATTAGGGTAAACGATTGCTAGGTTAACTCGTTGGTTAAAAAGCTAGCTAAGGTTGCTAGGTAGAATTTCCAGCCAAGACGAAGGGTTCAAGACCTAATCCTAGAAATGACGGGAAAGACGACAGTTAAACGGCGATTAAAACCTAATCAAGATTTCTCGAATAGACAATGAGATTTCTATTAGTCAGTAACGACCGATTTTTGGTTATGGAAATAAAAATCCAAGTAATAAAATAAAATTCAAATTTTTAACGAAATTTTTATTTACCAAAAATCAAGGTCGTTACATCGGCGATCTTAAGGTGCAGTTTGAATCTGCTAGGTAGCGGCGCAGTGCAGTCTGAATCTGCTCGGTAGCAGCGCTGAGCTGTCTGAATTTGCCTCTAAGCTCATCCGCAGTCCCGCGAGCCTGGTTCCTCTCTCTCTCTCCAGCCTGATGATGGTATTCTACAGCTTGGCATTCTCACTTGCCAATCTGGCACGCTGGGGCTTAGATTGGCCAAATCTCTGGGCCATAGCCACCATTTCTTGCATCGCCTAGACAAGCACATGGTTAGATAGACAACGGGAATAGCGATTTGAAGCCATTGGCACATGAAAATGAATACGATGGTTTTACCTTAGCACTATGGCTCATGAAGGAGCCAAGAAGGTTGTTTGGGGAGCTGGCAATTTCTTTTTGCATGTCCCCAGGAAGCATGAACGCTTGGGATAGTGCAAGTGCAGTGCCTTCGGACTCCACACTGTCACGGACGGTGACTGGCCGGCCGCCATGTGTGAGTTGAGGAGCCCAGAGAGGGGTTGGAGGTGCTGTCAGTTGAGAGGCAGGTTGTTCGACTGCAGAGGTTTCCAGCCATTAGCGTTTGTCCCTGTGGCTGGCTTCGATTTCCTCGGGGGAAAAGCTTGGAGGGACGTCTGGTTGGGTTGATCCACGGCGGCCATGAGACGGCGCCGGGCTCTGAGAGCGTCCACGGCCACGAGATGTGCCACGGCCTCTTCCACGGCCAGCCCTTGGGATGTTGAGGAGGCTGCTGAGGTTAATTGGCTGGTCCATTTCCTGACGAGGAGAGGGAGAGTAACCACTCGAAGATGTGGAGGCTTCTTCGACGAGTTGAATGGGCTCGTTGGGAAGCGGAGGGATCCGAGAACGCCTTTCTTCTTGTTGCTCGGGTTGCTAGACAGGAGGATCTAGGATGATAGGGTCGTCGGCTGCTCGGATACGCCAATCAATAAATCCGCCGTACGAGGCCCGGTAGCTCAAAAGAATTTGTGCCGCTCTTGCTTGGCCAGCAAGATACGTGCCTTGCCCGTTGAAAGCAAGAGCACGGTTGATGTCGGCTACTACGGGCACCAGAGGGGTGATAATGGTGTGCCCTTGGTTGACTTTTGTGGCTGCAAAAAGGAAGCAATCAGTTAAAAAAAACGAACGAATGAAGAATACAATACGAAATATTGCTAGGGAAAAAGAGTTCTACGAGAAAAAGGAGTAACGTGGAGTGCCAAAGCGGTGTGGGGCATGGAATCCTATTACTCGGCCCTCCTGGTTTCTGGGTTCGAAATTCCCAGTAACAATGAGGAAGTCGTCGTCGTCTCCGTGGGTGGAGTCTGGCAGTTCAAGCACAAGCCTCTTTCTGGAGTCTCTACTCTTCAGATAATAGGTTAGTGCATCCTTGGTTCTGGATATGCTATAGAGGTGGTGTATGTCATGTAAACCGAGGGATGTTGTAAGGACCCGTAATTTCAAATTTATTTAAAAGGTTTATTCGATATTATAAATGAGGAAAATATGAAATTTGTTGAGTTTAATTGATTTGGGGTTATTGTGATAGAGTGTTATAGTTCAGGGATGAGTGTGTGTTGTGTGTATATAGTATATGTATGTGTGAGTCCAGGGAATAACTTTCCCATTTTTCCTCTTCTCACACTCTCCCGTCCTCCTCCTCTCTCTCGGTTCTCTCTCGCTCACTCTCACTCTCATCCAAAATTTCACCCATTCAACCCAAAACCCACACAAAGCATCCTCCAATTCTTCTTTCCTACGCGTATTGTGGTCTGAATTTCATGGGTTTGAGCTCGGTGGAGGCGTATCCCATTCGATTCCGAAGTTTGAAGCTAGGGCTTAGACAATCTTTCGATTTCGTTCTTGAATCTTGAGGTAGGGGGTTCTAACTCTCAATATACGTAAATGACTTGTTTCTTGTAGCTTGATTCTTGCCTTTGATCGTGGTTATTGTTGTTGATGTTGTTGTGACTGAAAAACCCATGTCTGTCTGTTAAAAATCCGCTCGAAAGCCATTGTTATCGATAACATTTTCAGTGTTATTGATAACACTTTGTCTCAAAACCCAGAAAAAACCAATGTTATCGATACCCTTTGCTTCTGTTATCGATACCCTCACGTCTGGAATGATTTTAACCCCACAAGTATCGATACCTTTCTCATTGGTATCGATACTATTGCTTTTCGACCGACCAAAAAAAAAAAAAACCTTGAGTTATCAATACCTTTTTTTTTTGTTATCGATAACGACGTGATCCGTTTTATTCCGACCATAAGGTTATCGATACCTTCATCCCTTCATTATCGATAACATAATGTAAATGCTTTGTTTTGTCAATTCTGATTTCTGTTCCATTAACTTCCAATTACTCTTAATCTATGTTTAAACATTATACTAATGGCCTGAATTTGATTACCTATGCCACGTGATATCGTCAAACACGTTCATGAATTTAAAGGCTCCATTAAATATGACATTTTCCCCAAATAATCTTTATGAGTCAAAATCAGCATTTTGAACGAAAATTCCAAAGTAATGAAATGAATTTTGATATTTTTCGAACACGACGAGAATGTATCGTAGAGTGTTTATGAGTGCCGTAGGTTGTTCGAATGTCGTGGTGGGCATAAATGGTAGATGGGAGCGGTATAATGACCTTAAATGATTAATTTGACATGGTTTCCTGAAGATCCCTCTACTTGTACACAAGTTGGATTTGAACGGTACGAACGTAACGGATAAATGATTCTTGGATTCGATTGAATGATATGATGTCTGTGAAACGAAAGTGGAATGAATGTGGATAACAAATGGATAGAGTATTGTAGGATGGTATGTAAATGGGCTTAGTACGTCATGTGCGATGCGGATATGTTAATTAACGAATGAGCATGAACATATGTGTTTGTAGATGTATATAATGGTTGGTTGAAGAATTGTGGTACAATCGATAGATTGATATGAAGTTGATTATGAAATGGTGGAGGGTCGGTTAAGCGATGTGCGTTTCCGCTAACCAATGTTTGCTATTGTTGAGGGAATAGACTCGGGGTGACCCTGCGCTCGAGGGAATAGACCCGAGGTGACCCGAAAGATTGTTATTGTTGAGGGAAAAGACTCGGGGTGATCCTACGCTCGAGGAGATAGACCCGAGGTGACCCAAGCTATTATTATCAAGGGAATAGACTCGGGGTGACCCTGCGCTCGAGGGAAATAGACCCGAGGTGACCCTAGTGTTCATAGAAGGAGTATATCTGATTAAAAGAAAAGAAAGATTCTATAATGAAGGGATTGAGTAATGATGATTGTAGACTCGAGGAAGACTGTAGTATTGTATGAAGGATAGTAAAATGATTCGGAGTTGGTTATCGACTAAAGTGGATTAACGTAAGCTTATCGATGTATTTAGTCTCAGGAGTGAACGGTTAGTGACTTTCCGGTGAAATCTAGGATCCTTTGATCTAAGAGTATAACTCGGTGGTAATCATTCGTACTTTGGGCGTATCCATCAATATTCACTCACTCATTCACGGTGCATGATTCATCTCATTTTCATATAGTTTGAGCATAGAACTCTCTACTGGGCACGTGTTTTGCTCAACCCTATCTTTCTTTCAGGTACACTCGGAGATAGTGACACGGAGTGCTGGGCGTGCATTTTGACATCATCCCTTTTGAAAGCTGATATGAGAAATTACTTTGGCATCATTTTGTAACCCTTTTGGGAATGTAATATTGACTACTATTATAACAATCTTTTGATCATGGAGGACTATAACACCTAAACTTTCTTTTCTATTATGTTATTTGGATCATCAAGCTTGACAAGAAACTTTGTACTTAATTTGCAATTATGGGAATGAACCATCTTTTGGGATATTATCTGTATTATTGCGAGGTATTGTTACTCAGAAATCTTTATCCTTTATGTTGAAAATCGAGGGCGTGACAGATGTGCCTAGCATTTGACTAAGGGTATTGATACCCATGACAACCCTAAAGAAATTAGTGGACACCTGCATAGGAGACAGTCTGTAATGGGCTAGAACCTGGCAGAGTAGTGGTGCCAGGGGGAACCTGACGCCACCTTCGACGACAGGAATGTGCAGGGTGTCGTTATCGAAGCACTCGCGGATGGCGTTCTCAGGGGCCAGTACAGTGGCCACATTATCAAGGATCTCGTAACGAGATCTGAAGTTGGTCATTGTTTGAGGGGTGTCACAGTGCCTGCGAAACCTACCCATGACGAAGAACGTGGGTATGGGCTATTTGGGTGAAAGATGGAAACCCTAGATCAGTTGAGAAAATCCTGGACCTAAGAAAGAAATGCGTATAAAGGGGGAGTAAAGACTTACGAATTAGTGGACGAGAACCCTAAATCGGAGAAGAAGGAGACCCTGAGATGGTGAACAGAGCTTCAATGGCGAGAGCACTCGAGCGTTCTATCTGCAGAGGGAACTAAGAGAAAGAGAGTGGGTTTGAAATTGGGACGAAAACCCAAATATACCCCAGCAAAGGGGGTGGCGTATGAGAAACGTCACCCCAGACGTTGTGTGGACGTTCCATTCCCCGAAACGTCTGCTCGCATTTAATGCGGGCAGTACAGAGTATGCCGCGTGTAAAGGTGATAGCTGGAAAAGCCTGCCCAGACCAAACGATGAGACATTTAGCCTAGACTAATGATGAAGTTTGCACCAAGTACGAGAAACAGGGTGCAGGAGCAAAGGATGAGAACCTTGCTTGATGTTAAAGAGCTTTGCTCGTCATATTAAGAGAAAAAATAATGAGTAAAGTTGGGGAGCCATTGTAGGGAGGTAATCCTGAACAGGTACAAAAATGGCCCAAACACGTGGTACGTGGGGCCCAGAGGTAAACATGGTCAGAGCAGCCGCCGTGCAACACGGTGAACGGCGATAAGGACCAGAGACATGAGGAGTCCCGGGTCCAAGATACCCGAACAGGGGTATGGTCTAAAGAGCAAGAGAAGTTGTTGGACCAGACACCTGGTAAAGGGACCAGTGATATGTGAAGTCAATGGTCCAGGTAGGCTGTTTGGCAAAGAGAGTGCCGAACAGGAGCAGCATCCTCGAAGGGGGCAGCAGAAGACGCTCCAGAAAGATCCAGAAATGGTAAATATCCAGTAAGGAAACGAGGTCTGGAGAAGATACGCAACGGGAATGGGGTGAATGGCCAATAGAGGAAAGAATTCCTAAATGGTCTATAAGGCAATATATAGTTAAGGGAATGAGAATTCCTGATATTCTGGGTTTCTTATATGAGAAAGGAAACTTAGGGCAACGAGATGGCTTGGACAGCAAGCATATGTGGATCTATAAATACGAGGTAAACCTAAAGGTAAAGGTAGGCAATTCTTGGCTATTCGTTCATTACCTACTGATAATTAGGGTTTTCACTAGTACGAGATACTAACTTTGGCATCGGAGGGCCTTTGCCACGAGAAGGCAAAGGTGTGCTCACCCTTTGTCTGTTTTACAGGTTCAACTCCGGCGGTGTGCTAGGGTTCCGGCGAAGAGTAAGAAGTAGCCGTTGGATTCTGGTGCTGTTCGAAGGCCTTTATGTTTTCTTGCACTTACAGTGTTCTACGTTTCCTAAAGGCCCAAAGTGAATGGAACTAAATGACAAACTCATTAGTATTTGAAGGAGAAATCTTCTCCTGACTTGATCCATGAAGCGGACACACTAGGTGTCATCCCAACCTAGCATTCTTATCACAATTTTAGGACTTATTACACCGTCCACCTCCATAAATTCGTAATTACACATTAGGCTGTGGCATTTGGACAAAAGACTATAAAAGTACTTAGTTATACATAAGATAAGACACGCATCATCTTCTTCTTTTGTTTTTGGTTTTTTTTTTTTCAAATGTAACATGAAAAGTAACAAGTTTTACATGAGTCACAAAAATAGAGCCTAGCGATTTTTCCAATCTTACAATGGGGCTGCTGATCACGAATTGGGACTCCTCTTCGGTGGGTCTGTGTAAGTAGATGGGATCCTAGCTCTTTACCCTAGCCTGCACAAGCAACACACGGCTAAAAGACCGAACCGGAGGAGCTCCAGCAAGGCCCTCTGGCGAGAGAGTAAGTAAGTGCAAAGGAAAGGCAAAGCACTAGGGTTTTGAGAGTGAGTGAGAATGTACCTCTTTAGGGTTGCCATCACGGCGTATTTATAGAGAATCTATTGCTTGCCCTCCAAGTTCGAACTCGTGCCTCAGACGTGTCGGCTGATGTCATAGAGATAGGATGTAATAACCGTTTTTAAGAATGAGCTGGCACCCCATGTGTACTCATCATTATCCTTGGGCATAACCGCCGAGGGTGACTCATATACGTCACTCCGGGGCAAGTCAGTTTCCCGCAGGTGGGACCATTGACCCGCCGAGCATGACTGAGCCTCTTTGGCTCTGCACCAGCTATACAACTGCTGGAGACGGCTAATGAGGAAGATGCCTTCTGTCCGAACCTGGTTATGGCTGAGCCTAGGAGTTCAGTGACTAGTCGAGTCAAACGACGAGCACGAGAATGTGTCTCCCATTCATCAGTACAGCCCTGGCTAGCCCCATGCCGAGGTAGGGAGATGTGTCTGTTACTAAATTAGCCAAGGTGATCCGAGTCGTATAGTTTGGCCCACTACACTTACCAATCTTATCACGGTAAGTCATTTTACTACTTATCTATCCTTCCCCTTCCTATCATTCTTTTTCCATTTTGTTAATTTGCTGCATCAATGACAAACCCACAAACTGAAACAATCACACACACTCTCTCTCTCTCTCTCTCTCTCTCTCTCTATATATATATATATATATATATAGTAAGCTTCTAATGCACACCTCCGCATCCAAGCAAAGTGTAGACCTCCCCTTTTCCGATCGAATTTCGATGATTCGAGCCGCTCAATGTGTTCAGAACTAGATTTTAAGGGTACCCGCGAGAAATCAATAGAAAAAAAGACCGGGAAGGACTTGATTTGAGCAGTTTTTAAAATAAACAAGAGCTGCTCATATGAAGCCCTTTCCGCTCTTTTTTTTTTGCCGATTTCTCGCGGGTACCCTTAAAATCACGTTCTGAACGCATTGAACGGCTTGGATCATAAAAATTCAATCGGAAAAGGGGAGAAATGGGATGGTCTGCACTTTGTTTGGATGCAGAGGTCCGCATTAGAAGCTTACTATATATATATATATATATATATATATAACCTACTCAAATATATATATATCACACAAACACACAGAGATACATATTTATATATATAGCTGCTGTACCTATAGAGGAAAAGGACTAGAGGGGAAGAAAGTCCGACTCTAGACTCCTTCCACATTAGTTTTACAAGTCCAATATCAGGAATGCAATTTATATACGAGGGAGCAAGCTTGGGAATGTTGTATCAGAAGTCAATAATTTTTCTAAAATGTACCCCAAACACCGAAAAATTAAGGTTTGGTAATTCATTTACACGCAAGATTTTTCGTGTACAAAATTAGCAATGAAAAATCGTTATGCATTGAAACAAACGGAGCACTAATATTACTTTAATCAATGACTTTGCATCTTGAGTTGAGTTTCCCGCATTGAATTCAATTGGTCATCTAACTGGTTCACTCGTTCAAGTCTTTTCACTCACGTTCTATACCGTATCAGTAAATTATACCTTAATTTGTACACCATGTTAGGTTAGCTAGATTGTCCACCTTCATGCTGTAAGAGTTCGCACTTAGGAGTCCGTCTCTTAAGCGTATGATTTTGGAAAAATAGGCGGCTTTAGTTTGCAACAAAAGCTTCTTGAAGCATTGTGATTTATGGAAACTATGATTAAACGAGGTCTAAGTGGGCTGCACATGGCTTTCACAATCTTTCATTGTCGGTTGTAAATGGTATCCCTTGCAATGAAGCTCAAAATCCCTCATGAGATCCATGTAGGATAAGGTTTGAAATTGTAGTGAAATGTATAGATTAAAATGAAGAATTAGGACACTATGGTTGAGGAAATTACTTAAACAATGATATACAAGGTACTTCAATCCACTTTTTGTCCATTTTGTTGCACCTTTTAATCAGGCCTACAAATAATGTTGTCTCCGTGCGTAATTTTTAGAAACCTTTTTCATCAATCAAAATAACTGCTCATTGAGTTCTCTTGATTGGTGGACGTAATTCAAAAATATGTTAATTGTTGGTCTGATTAAGGAATGAGTCTTGAAAATGGAAAAACAAAATGGAATGGATGGAGGATCATATTCTTTGTTCTTCCTTACATCCACCTTGCCCTTTTCATGTACTCATCTCTGTCCGAATTCAGACCGTGTACGACCATGACACGTTCAGCAAAGATGACAAAATGGGAGATGCAGAGTTTGACGTAAAGGCATTTGTGGAGGCGATGAGAATGGATTTGCATGGTCTTCCAGCCGGCACGGTTGTTTCGACAGTGCAACCATCAAGGCAAAACTGCTTGGCAGAAGAAAGCTGCATTAGGTGGACAGATGGGATGGTTGCCCAAGATATATGCCTTAGATTGAGGAATGTAGAGTGTGGCGAAGTGGAACTCTCTCTCCATTGGATTGACCTCCCTGGCAGTAAGGGTTTATAGATAATATACCTCCATAAGTGATCTATATCTTTATCTGTTTGATACAACTAGTATTTGCTGAAGAACATCGAAGGGAGCGTCATAGAGTGGGTGTCTTTTCTTTTCTGTAGACGTGTTTCAGATTGATCTTTTTTTGCATCAAGGGTTGCAGCTCGGTGTGTGAGCTTGATGAACTTGGTGGTTGTCAATATAACATCCTAGTTTACCCTTTCTTATTTTTTGGTCAAGTGCATGTCAAGAAGGATGGATTTCATTCATAATTTGAAAGCATATGGTTCTTTCGCCATCTTTTGTCTCAACTCATACATAGCCAAGTTCAATCCATGTTGCTGAAGCCAAAAAAGAAGGTGAATTCAAGTTGATATATGAAGTCAATATATCAATATGTGCGCAACGTATTGTTTGCAATTGCGCGTCCATAGATTTTGAGTCAAATGCTTGATGATGCAAGAATGTGTAACGACCCTGATTTTTGGTAAATAAAAATTTCATTAAAAATTTGAATTTTATTTTAATTACTTGAATTTCCCTTTTCATAACCAAACATCTGTCGTTATTAACTTATAAAAAAAAAAATCTCGTTTGGAAATCCTTTATGAAGTCTTGGACTGCTTTCCTTTAAAACCGTTATCATTAGAACCTTGGTTTATAAAATTTATTTTCATCACAACCTAGTCATTTTCTAAAAGACAATTGTGCCTATAAAAGCACTAATATATTTTCCTAATAATTGAAACAGAGTCTTAAAAATATATTTCTTGGCTGGAAGTTCTTCTTGGCAAAGTGTAGTTAGTTTTAAACTAACGAGTTTGAATAACCAAATTACCTTTTTGCCTAATTACTTCTTCCTAACACTTGGTGAACTTATTGAACCCTTTGAGCCTTTTGAACCCCTTGAAGCTTATTGTAGGCGCGGTCAAGACTATTAACATGTCACCAGGGAAGACCAGTTGACCCTCCAATCACGGGCGGACACCTGGCAGTAAGTGCCACGCGGAGGTAAACCCCCAGCCAAGTCTCGGCCTGGAGAAGAAGAGTTGACCGCCCAATGAGAGGAGAGTATGTGTACTGTGTAAAGCATGACATCGGCGGAGACGTTCCGCGGAAGGAGTGACCGTCGCGGGACCTTCGCCGTCCCCGTGGAAGGACTAAAGGTATACTGATAGGCGCGCAATATCATAGATATAAGCGCCTAAGTAGGGCCATTTAGCGCATTAGATGCGCGATTTTATTCCCTATTTTCCACTTGATGCGTTGTTTTGGTATGTTTTGTATTTTTGTTAGTTTTGCAGAAAAAGGCGGATTTTGCGCCAAGATTGAATTGCGAGGCCTTGAAGCCGGTTCCTAGATAAAATAAAGCGAGAAGCATTGGATCATTTTTCTGCTAGCCTTTGCACGTGGGTGTGGCTGGAAATTATAATGGGCTAATGATGGTGGGCCATGAAAAAATGTTGACTCGGCTGGAACAAAAGGAGGAATAGGCTTTACCCCTATTTGTTAAGTATATTATAAAAAGGCAGGCACGTGGAAGATGGATTTCTGAAGGAGATGTCCAGTAGCTTGGCTAGCGCTACTGGGGAAACGGTATAGCGCACCCGAGGCATCCAAAGTCAACATGCTGAAGCATTGGTCAATGGGTCAAATGCCCACTAAGGGGTTCGGTAGCGCTACTGGCATTTTTATGTAGCGCTACCGAGGGGCTTACATGGCTTCTAAACGGCACCGTTTTGGTCTACGTCGGTTCCAATTCCGATTTTGTTTTGGTTTTTAATTGTTCTTAACTGGGATTAATATAAATACTGGGTTTTAACTTAGAATTAGATTAGATTTTCATTCCAGACTTTTTACGTAGCAGCTTTTTCTTACGTTCTTTTTCTTCCAGAGCTCTTTTCTTTTGAAGTTTTCTAGTATTGTTCAAGAACACACCTACCGGTAACTCGTTTCAGTTTTTGTTCTTAATTAAAGTTGTTCGTTAGTATTTAATTAGTTGTTATCTTTCGTTTGTTTTAATTACTTGTTATCTCTTGTTTGTTTTTATTCCTTCTGCAATAAATGATCATGTTTCAATCTAGGGTTTTATTTTCTGTTATTTCAAGCATGCGCGAGTAGTTTCCTAGGGTGCGGCCGCGGGACGAAGGCGTCCTGTGACTAGTTTAACTAATGTTTTTACCTCGGGTACAAATTGATTTGTTTATCCAGCAATTTTGGGTTACGAAAAAAACCCCTTTCTAATAAACAAAATTCAGGCATCATCAGATTTCAATGCTGGTGACTGGTGGTGGGCATTTATTAGGAACTCTTTTTTTCCTTACTCTGAAATCAGTGAATTGAATAATTGTGTCCCGAGTAAACATCGGTTAGGCTAGTTGCAGACGCTGGACTCTCACGGCTGTACTCCTCTTTAAATTCATAGTTAATTAAGTTAGTTGGATAAATTAGTCCATAAATCAATCAACTGAACAAGGGGTGGCTACCTAAGAGCCAGGATAAACTGTGAACCCGGCATCTTTGAGTCCTGCACACGTTCGTCCGTCTCTGTGGATTCGACTCCGGTACTTCCGGATATTATGCTACATCGGTCGAGAGTCCTACGCTTGGGACGCGTTTTTAGTTCTAAATTCATTAACACCCGGTCGGTCAAGCATATACCAAGAATGGGTGCAGCGGCAGAGAGCCGTAGGAAGACCCCGGGATTCCACCTAGACCGAGAGGCGGGGTCCAGAGGGCGTCCCGCGGGAGATGTATGATCACCGCAGGACGCGTCCTCGCTCCAGCAGGAATGGGGAAAGTTCTTGTGGTTTGGTGGCTTCGGATGGAGGTAACGCCGTGGAGGACTGGGCTCTCCCGCGGAAAGGCTCCCGCGGGATGTCCCGCGGAGAGGCTTCCGCAGGAGGACTAGTTTCCCCAAGGCCTGGAGGTACATGAGGGACACGTGCTGGGGTCCTATAGGAGCGCCGTCCTGGGCCTGTCTTAGGCCCAGGTGCCCTATAAATACCCCTGACATTTCCAATGATTGAGAGAGAGACTTTTTTCGAAAAAGAGCATGTGAGAGCACTGATTCTAGGGAAGGAGAACATTCTTCCTTGGAGGGAAGGAGAACATTCTTCCTTGGAGAGAAGGTGACCTCACCTGTTCGAACCCAGAGAAAGTCATCATCACCCCGCGGAGACTACAAGGGACACGCTGCCTTTGTCTCACTTGTACCTCTTGCTCCTTCCCACACCCCGCAAGATCTCTTCTTCTTTTCCCTCTATTAACCATCGACCAATCGCACCTTTCCAGCTCACACTCGTACACGTAAGCACAGTCAGCGGAACCCACACCCACATTCAGGCGGCTCTGCTGGGGAGGTGTCTTTTGGTTTATGGTTAGCACCCGCTCCAAGGAGTACGTTGAGCCACCAAGAAAAGGAACAATGACTGCGCCAGACAACGGCGTGCCCATCATTGAGGAAGTCGAAGAGACTAATAGCGCAGGCGTGGCCACGCAGACCCTGCGAGCCCTGCAAGATGGCCAGCGACACTTGCTCGAGACACAGAAACAGCTGCTCGTGGCCTTCACCGCCTCACTAAGCTCATCTCAGCGGCCCTCCCGAAGGCCGCGGTCGGCCAAAATGACGAGCCTCAGCAGATCCATGCTGGGGGCAGCAACAGTCAGATGGCACCGCCTCTTAACCCCTCGTCTGTTCCTCCTCACCTACGCCCTGTGCTCGTGGGGGGAATCGCTGGAAACCTCGTTGGGGCCCGCAGAAAAGAAACCGCCGTCGAGGGAACCAGCACGCCATCCACAGGACCGTATATCACCATGGCGGAGGTCCAGGCTCTGCTGGCCCAACAGAAAGCAAGTGAGGCAAGCAGAAAGGAGCCCACCGCTGCTGCGGCTACCACCCTGCCTGCGGGACAGTTCATCACTATGGCAGTGCAGGCTCTTCTTACTAAAGAGAAAGCCAAGACAGTCCTACCCTCCCTACCAAGCCCGGACATCCGTCCACCTTATCCGCTGTCGATATTGTCCTTGCCATACCCGGACGGGTACACCCCACCCAAGTTCGTAAAGTTTGATGGCAAAAAGGGCAGCGCGCAGGAGCATGTGGTCCGTTTCATCGAATCCCTTGGGGCCCATGCGTCGGACTCCAACTTGCGTCTCCGTGAGTTTTCGAAATCCCTCACCTCCCGCGCGTATACTTGGTACGTCAACTTGGAGCCTTACTCGATTGCCACCTGGGAGGAAATGGTGAACAGCTTCTATGCTAAGTTCTTTCCAGTTCGTGAAAAAGTGACCGTAATCAGTCTGACAAAGGAAACCCAAACCAGCGGAGAAGATGTGGTGGACTACATCCGGCGATTTCAAGATCGCGCAGTGGACTGCACTGAGTCAGTCAAGGAAGTTCAGCTCGTAGAAATCTGCATTGGCGGGATGATGGACGAGTTTAAGATGCTGTTGATGAACCTAAAGTTGGGGACGTTTTCGGCCCTACTGGAATCCGCGTACAATATCCGCCACGTCGTGAAGCCCGCTAGGAAGGACTGTTGGAAGAGTAAAACTGCAAGCGCAACTGTAGCGTTGCGGATCTCCGGCGCGCCCAACAACCTGCAGGTGGAAGAAAGTGAAGAGAGCGTGAGTCTGGCCTCGGCCCAGACTACCCTTGCAGTATGGATGAAGTTTGAGCCTTCGTGACCGCGTGGATTGCGGATGGGGAACTGGAACTCCCGCCAGTGGAGTATGAACCAACTCAGGAAGACCGCGAGCATCCCCGATACTGCATGTATCACAGGCACACTAAACACACGACAAGTGATTGTTGGTCTCTGAAGAGATTGTTCAAGAGGAAGCAGAATGCAAATGAGCTAAGGATAGGGCGCCGCGACATGTGCATGGACCCTTACCTCGCTCACAGCCATAACAACGGGGAAGTCAACATGGCGGAGTGTTACCCATTCATGTACGAATACGAGAGCGAAGTCGATAGCCGCTATCATCTCGAAGACGACACAGAGGACGGATGGGCTTACATGGTGTCTTGCCACGAGATTATCAAGGAATTTGGAGAAGGGCCAACCCCAACGGTTGGAGAAGGGCCAACCCCAACGGTCGCGCCTGACCCAAACGGTTCAGTTAAGACGTTGTAAAATAGTGTGAAGTTCCGCACGTTCTTTGACGGTTTCGGTTTCATGCCAGTCGCGTGCTTGGAAATAACCAAAGCGATAGTCAGTATCGCAGAGGTTCATCAGGAGTCGTGCATGTCCGCGGAAGGGGTCCGTCCCGCAGACCATCCGCGACGAGTCCAACTCTGTCACTTTCTCGGATTCAGATCGCAGGGTGCCATACCCCCACAATCGCCCGCTATACATTACGTCCCGCGTCAACGAAATGGAGCTTAAGCAAACTTTCCTCGATGGTGGAGCCTCCATAAACCTCATGCCCTTGTCAACGTTCAAGCGACTCAGGATCCAAGATAATCGGATCGTGGAGTCACCCATCACCATCACGGTCTTTAGGGGTGACCGCAAGCAATCTCTCGGCTATGTTGTCGTGGATTTAGAAGTGCGGGCAATCCGCTCCGTTACCAAGTTCCATCTCATTAACGCAGACCCAAATTACCACATTATCCTCGGACGTAGTTGGATGCACAAGTATGCAGTTGTACCGTCAAGCTATCACCAATGCCTGAAAGGAATCTGGGCAGGAAAGAAGGTTACTATCCACACATCGGAGAGCCGTTTGACACAAGTGAGGCACACCTCTCAGACGTGGTCTACTTCTCGGAGTTAGGAGAAGTGTCTCAGGTAGTCACCGCGAAGCCACGCGGCATGAAGATCCTGAAGTGGGAAGATATTAAGAATGAAAGGCAGGAGATCGGAGAAAGAGACCCACCCGCGGCGGAGGTCGCAGCCCCCAGAAAGATCACTAAGACAAAAGAAGGGGGGCAAGATGGTGTACTATTTATGACGGTCCACCGGGGCAGCGGTTGACCACGAAACCGCTGGCCCTGGCGGAACATGTGCCGCGATAGATGAAGAGCTAATCCAGAAACCGGAGCCCGCTCCGGAATGCATGCAGGATCAACCCAAGCCGCAGCAGTAGGCGCTAGAGGAAGTCGATTTAAATAGTGGGGTCGGCCCGCGAAGGCCGGTCTTCATCAGCAAAGAATTGGACGGGGAGTTCCACAAAAAATTAATCACGCTGCTAAGAGATAACTCAGATGTCTTTGCATGGCATTATGAGGAAATGTCTGGTTTAGACCCGAAGCTGGTCACACACCACTTGGACGTTTTTCCCAACTCGAAGCCAGCTAAGCAGTCCTAGCGGAAGTACCACCCCGATTTAGAAGGGCAGATCAAAGAAAAAGTCAAAAAGTTGTGGAAGGCGGGCTTTATCCTCCCAATTCAGTACCCCGAGTGGTTAGCAAACATTGTACCGGTGGAGAAGAAAAACGGACAGATAAGAGTATGTGTCGACTTCTGCGACCTCAACAAGGCATGCCCGAAGGATGAGTTTCCGCTCCCACACATTGATACATTGGTGGACGCAACTTCTAGCCACCAGATGTTTTCTTTCATGGATGGATTCAGTGGGTACAACCAGATCAAGATGGCCCCGGAGGACGTGGAGAAGACGGCCTTTCGAACTCCCCTGGGAAACTTCTATTACGTTGTGATGGCCTCAAGAACGCGGGGGCAACCTACCAGCGGGTTATGACCGCAATCTTTCATGATCTAATGCACAAGATAATAGAAGATTATGTGGATGACTTAGTGATAAAGTCAAAAGAGCGGGCGGATCACTTAGTGGATCTCGCTACCGTCTTCGGCAGATGCAGGAAGTTCAACCTTAAGATGAATCCGCTGAAGTGCGTGATCGGAGATACCGCGGGAAAATTCCTGGGCTTTCTTGTTCTTCGTCACGGGATCGACGCGGATGGGGCCAAAATCAAGTCCATCACGGAAATGCCCCCGCTCCACTCTCAGAAGACGCTCAAGCAGTTTCTAGACAAAGTTTCTTATTTGCGGCGTTTCATCCCAGCATTTGCGGAAATTGCAGCCCCTTTCGCGGACTTACTAAAGGGGAATGCAAAGTTCGAATGGCGGCAAGAGCACTAAGAAGCCTTCGAGCGGATCAAGACGGTTCTGACCTCCCTGCAGACGATGGTAGCCCCAGTTGCGGGTAAGCCGCTGATACTCTATCTGACATCCACCCCGAGATCCATTAGGGCCCTGCTCGTGCAAGAAGTGGACGGCACAAAGCGCCTAGTCTACTACATAGCCGGAAAGTCCAGGGCGCGGAAGAAAGAAACACGCCAATCGAGTGGCACTGTCTAGCCCTCGTTTTTCACTGCACAAAAGCTCAGGCACTACTTTTTGTCCTTCCCGATTCAGATCATTACCAAGTGCAACCCAGTACGGTACCTTCTGTCTTGCCCAGCACTCACTGGCCGGGTTGCTCGCTGGCTATTAGCACTTGCAGAGTACAAGATTTCATGCACCGTACCGAAGGCAATCAAATGTCAAGCCCTCGCAGACCTTTTGGCCCAGTTCCCAAGCGGCCAATGTGAACCACTCGAAGAATCACTACCCGGAGATGGTTTCGAAGCTCTCGCGGCCAGCGCAAATGATTCACACTAGACCCTCAGCTTCGATGGGGCCGTGGGCAGTGGATCAGGGGGCACGGGAATAGTATTGCAAAGCAGAGAGGGAGAGAAATTCCATCTGGCTTACAAGTTGAACTTCCCCTGCTCCAATAACGAAGCAGAGTAGGAAGCATTGATCTTGGGGCTAGTAGCAGCAAAAGAATGAGGGATTAAACACTTGAAGATAGCGGGAGACTCGAAGTTGGTGATCCTGCAGACAAAAGGGGTTTATGCGCTCAAGGAGCCCACGCTGGCACCATACCGGACGACAGTCCAAAAGTTGATGAACTTTTTCAAAAGTGTTAGTTTCGTCCATAGACCCAGGTCGGAAAATCGTTTCCCGGACACTCTCGTGACGCTGGGGGCAAGAACGAAATTTGAAGAAGACAAGGCTTATATTGAGATCGTAAAGATGTTTGAACCATCCGCGCTGGAGGACTTTGCTGAGCCAACGGAGGATTGGCGCGGAGCCATCAAGATACAATTGGCTACTGGCGTAGGGCACCTATCTACCGCAGAGCTGTCGTGCTTCGTGATCTTGCGCGGAGAACTGTATCATCACGCTCCGCAGGGGTGGCTCGCGCGATGTGTCGATCCGAAGGAAGCAGGGAGAGTTCTGGATCAGATTCACGACAACAACTGCGCGGACAATGAAATAGCCTTATACAGGAGAATTCAGAGGCAAGGTATTACTGGCCCAGTATGAAGAAAGACGCAGACTTGATTGCGAAAAACTGCACTTGGTGTTCTTTGTACGCGGCCAGGCCGGAGTGCCTGATGGCGAACGCTGGTAATGAAGAAGTGGATTGGAGGCAGGTCTATATCGACTATTTGCGGGAAGGGTCCCTACCTTTGGAGCGGACTGAGTCCGCGAGAGTCATCCGCGGAGCGCGGTGGTTCTTCCTCGAAGGAGGGTTGCTCTTTAGGAGAACCCTTGACGGGACACCCCTAAGATGCGTAGACAGAGAAGAAGCAGAGGAGGTTCTGAGTAAGACCCACGGAGCTGAGCATCAAGGATGGAGGAAACACTATGAACAGTTAATCCATCTAGGGTATTTCTAGCCCACCATGGAAGGCGACTCCAAGCGGCATGTACGTAGGTGCCAAGCGTGCCAGAAGTTTGGAAATTTGGTTCATGCCCCCTCTGTGGAACTACACTCTATCCGCGCTCCATTCCCCTTCCACACATGGGCTATGGACCTGGTCGGGCCGATCAGGCCGGCCTCGCGGAAGAACAGTTGGATTTTGGCGGCAACGGAAGTCTGTACTAAGTGGGCTGAAGCTATTCCGCTGAAAGAAGGCCACGGGAGACGCGGTGGGGGCCTTCATCAAGGAAAACATCATTTGCAGATTTGGCATACCCAAGGTGATCCTCTCCGACAATGGGACTCCATTTATTAACCAACACGTGGGAAGCCTCCTCGAGGAATATACAGTTGATCATCGTACCTCCAGCGCCTATTATCCGCAGGGGAATGGGCAAGCGGAAGCAACGAACAAGACCTTGATAAGGACCTTGAGTAAACTGTTGGACGAGCGTGGAGGAACGTGGGCTGATCATCTGCCAGTAGCCCTTTAGGCTTACAGGACTTCAAAGAGAAAATCCACCCGTGGTAGCCCCTTCAGTCTAGTGTATGAAGCGGATACTGTGTTGCCCGCGGAGCTGAGTGTACTGTCCGCGCGCATGATACTTGCAATGGAAAACTCCGCGGAGGGAAGAATGGCAGATTTGGAAGCTTTGGAAGAAAGGAGAGCAACCGCAGCTCTTGCTCACGACAAATACTCCGTGGCACGCTACTATAACAAGGGCGTGGTGCCGCAGGCGTTCAAAGTTGGGGATTTGGTCTGGAAGGCAACCACAGCAGTGATGAGGGACTTGACGACCCCGAAGTTCACGCCCAGATGGGAAGGCCCCTATGAAGTGATCAGTGCTTCCACGAGTGGATATTACCACTTGGCCCACGTGGAAGACAGATTCGAGACGGGAGCAGTAAATTCCAAGTACATCAAGAAGTTCTATCCATGAGAGGGCAATAGAATTCCTGATTTTTTGTTGCTACGATTTGTTCTTTTCTTTTAGTTATGTCATCGAAATTCAATGAAAGGGAATGTCTTTTCTGAGAAGCAATTATGTGTGAACGAATTATCCAACTGATTGTTAAGAGGCTTTAATGAAATATTGCAATTATCCCTCCATTATTGCGTCTGATCTATATCCTATGTTGTGACAAAAGTGCAAGGGGTCACGCAGAGAGAACATTTCCGCAACCCCCCCCCCCCCCCTTACCTCGCGCTCATCGCAAAATTCCAAACTTAACGATTATCAAAAAAGGTAGGGTTAAGTCCCCGCGGCCAGAACATGGCCCGCGAGACTTAAAGTCTACCAAATAGAGATAATGTTAAGTTCTGAAGGGCCAGAACATGACCCGCGTCTTCTGCAGGGTCAGAACATGACCCGCGTGCTCCTAAAAGACTTAACGATTATCAAAAGAGGTAAGGTTAGGTCCCCGCAGCCAGAACATGGCCCGCGGGACTTAAGGATTGCCGAATAGAGATAGTGTTAAGTTTTGAAGGGTCAGAACATGACCCGCGTGCTTTTAAGACTTAACGATTATCAAAAGAGGTAAGGTTAGGTCCCCGCGGCCAGAACATGGCCCGCGGGACTTAAGGATTACCGAATAGAGATAATGTTAAGTCCTGTAAGGCCAGAACATGACCCACGGGACTTAAGGATTGCCAAATAGAGATAATGTAAAGTCCTGTAAGGCCGGAACATGGCCCATGTGTCTTTAGGACTTTATGATTACCAAAGAAAATGATGTTAAGTTTCCGCGGCCAGAACATGGCCCGCGAGACCTGATGGTTAGCAAACAAAAACGACGTTAAGTACTGGAGAGTCAGAGCATGACCCACAAGGCTTCGAACACAATAATCTCCAAATAGAATTAATGCTAAGGCAAGAGTATTCAAAACGATAGCTTTATTTCAATAATCCCAGTTTTATTCAAAAAAAAGAAAAAAAGAAGAGAAATGGTACATGTGTTACAAGGAAAAGAAAAAGAAAGGGGAAAATAGGAGGGGCTTAATCCAGCCAGTCCGCAAAGACTAGCTGCTCTGGGTCAGGGTCTTCAAGGTTCAGCGCCGGCGCGGCCAGGCCCGCGTCATACTCCGAGATTTGGGCAAACCTGGCCTCCAGACTCGCCAGGTGTTGGCGGGCTGCCTCTAACTGCGTGGTGAAGCTCTGGATTTCGGGCCTCAAGCTAGCCCTTTCCCCCGCAGCCCTTAGTGTGGCGCTCCTCTCGCTCAGCCAGCCCAGGTCAAAGCTAATAGCCCCCGCATCCTGCGCCAACTATTGTAGAGCGGCCTCTGTGGCAGCGTCGAAGGCACTGAAGTGGAGCTGCGCCCAGGGAGCGAGCAGTTCGTGGAGATTCCTGAGGAACATCGCCCCAAGCCGAGGAGACCACGGATTAAAGGGGCAAATGTCTCCGGGTGCCTCCGGGTGCCTCCGGGCTATGGCATATAGGAGCGGATGATAAACCTCGTCCACTGCATAATCTGTAGGAAAGAGGCAGACGGGCACCTCCATTTTCGAGCTCATCAGCCCCTTCCCATGATCCACTGCGGGGCCCCGCCTCGGAGAAGGCTGTTCTCTGGATTCCACCTCACCTCCTTGCTGCTCACCCATCGCTCTGTCCAGGTCAGCACCAAAAGCCCCAAGTGCTTGGCTCCCCTATCCTCCTAAAACATCGTCAGTAGGCAAGAAAGTCATGCCTTTAACTAGGGAATTGATATCTGAGTCAGTAATGGAAGTGGGCCCCCCGAGGAGTTCTTCGTTTACCTCCAGCTGTCGATCTTCAATCAAGGAGGGCTGAGCTGGAGGAGTTGTAGCGCGCCTCGCCGACTGGCAGGGAGATTGAGCATTGGAAGTTGAGTAAGCCGGGCAGTGAGGGCTAGTGGCATCCTAGACTGGGTCTCTCCCCGCGGATGGCTGGGCACCCCGGAGGAATGAGGCGTTAGAGACGCCCAGAGAACCAATGGCGAGCCGGCCCAAATAGCTTTCTGTGGAGTGGATCCGGGCACTGGTAGACTGTTGGTGAAAGCCTGAAGAGGTTGGCCCAAGTCGCCCTGCGGCAGGGAGTGGGAGGTCCTTGATGTCGTCTCCCTCGCCCCGCAGAAGCTGGGCCGCTGTTGTGGAAATTGGAACCACGGCAATCTCCGCCTGGCCGACGGACTCGCAAGTATCCATTGGCGGGGGTGGCTCGCGGGCCTCCGAAGTCGCTGCATGGGGCGGAGAGGGAACTCGATTAGCAGAGTAAATAATGATATTATCTGATTCCTCGGAGGAAGATGACGATTCGATGGAGACCGTGTTGGGATCCCCCCCAAGGTCCACAATGGAAGGTTCGTCGGGCAACATACCTCCTACCACTGCGGAAGTTTCTAGCTCTGGCAACGGATAAGAGACCGGCCCTGTGCGGGGCTGAAAGAACTCTACCTCCCCTGGTCCCGCGATGTTCCCCGCAGCGATGCCTCCCGCGGGGATGGAGGATTGAACCCGCAGAGTCTCCAGGCAGTCGCTCAGAGGCATGTTGTCTTGATCATCGGTGTTATCATCATCGATGTCGACGCTAACGTCATCATCGCGACCTCCCTCGTCTGCGTCCTCCTCCTCCTCAGACTACACCGCGGCTGTTTAAAAGAAATTTCTGCAGTAAGTGAGCAAAAATTCGGAAGAACATGAAAAGAAGCAACGGAAACGATTGGCTGGAGCAATGAAGCTTACCATTGAAGCGTGGCCGCTTGGAAGGCATGCCTGGTTCATCCTCTTCTGCCTCCTCGAGCGTGGCCTGCTCCGCTGCCACTGCCACCGCAGCTGCCTCCGGCTCAAATGCCACGAAGGTACTGGTGTCTAAATCCCGCTGTTGGCAGAAAGAAGAAGAAGACACGTCAGAAGTCAAGAGGGGGAAATCAGGTTGGCTAAAATAAAATGAGCATTGCATACCCTGTAGAGTCGTTTGCGGCGACGACCCTCTGCCGTCACGGGCGCCCTTGAGGTGGATGGATGTGATGCTTCCACAGGAACCGAAGAATGCACCCTCCCTCGAGCACCCCATGAAGGGGCCTGGCCCGCGGCATGTGGGGGCGCGGCAGGAAGCCCCGGCGGGAAGGCCACGTTTAAAGGAGCGACGTCCACAATCACCCACATACTCTAGGCTCCGCGCCAGTCGACCCCTCTGGCCTCCGCGACGGCCCGCAAGGAAGTGTTCCTCTTGCTAATGTCGCTCGCGTCCGCGACTTCCGCTTCCCTGCGGACGAAAAGAAGGAAGGAGTCTAAGTTTCACCGCCAGAAGCAGCGAAACTCGAGGGTATATCGCCCCACATCATCCCTAGAAGGAATGGGCAAGTCCCTGAGCTGCGCAAGAGTGTCCGTGATGTTGGGTAGCATGAAACACCGCTGGGACTTTACAAAAGAAGATACTCCCGGAGCGTGCCCAGGCACCCCCTAAACGAAGCTCAGCTGTCTCGCAAAACGGTCTGGACGATAGACCGATATGCCATGGGCCTCATTATTCAGGAAGGGAAGCCAGCCCGGAAGAGCGATAAGCGTGGAGTTGACCAGCGCGCGGGCGATCGAGTCGGTCTTGCTCGCGACAAACAGAGAGGAACGGGTAGGCAGAACGCATTGGCCAAGACCAACTATCCCCGGGGTGCTGGAACCGTAGGGACGCGAAACGAAGTTCTCCGCGATGTCGCAGGACATGTACCAAATGGCATCACTGCTGGTGCCAATCCATCGCTCCGACCTAGAGCTGCTAGCGGATGCCCGAAACTCCTACGCGACCGGAGCAATAATGGGGAAGTGCTCGAGGAAGTAAGCGAGCAAGAAACTGGTGTGGACCATGGAGAGGTGGTCGCACCTCCCGAGGGACTGGGCGAGATCAGCATGGACCAGGTCCAACTGACAGTGGAGTGACCCCAGAAACAGCGGGGCCAGCAAAATGCCTTCGCCGCGGGCCAAGAGCATGGCGAGCGGAAAGACCACTGAAGAAGGGCTGTCAATTGGGTAGCCCGGAAGGACGAAATAGGACAGGAAGAAGGCAAAGAAGCTGGCCATATGAAGTTGCCCCTCACAGTGGGGACCAGCGACAAAGTCCCGCGGCATCCCCGCAGGGACTGTCCTGGCATGTTGGAAGTCCTTGAAAAAGTAACGGATCTAGCTCGCGAATGAGGTTTTCTTGGCGTTCGCCGCGGTGGCTTTACAGACGCCTTGGGCAGTAAACATAGGACCAGACTGGGCAGACTTGGCCAGCTTCCTCAGCTCCTCGACATCCCGCCTGTCCGCCTCGGAAAGATTGTTGAGATCAAGGAGAGTGACCCCACGGAGGGGAAGGCGGGTGAGAATGATCACATCTTCCAGCAAGAGGTCGCTTTCACCCGATGCCCACGCGAAGGAATGCGTGTCAATGCTCCAGCGCGAGCATGCAAAGTTCAAGTTCCTATTGGCCGCCCCCAGCCTTGGGATAGTCAGGCGCCGTGACAGTTGTACGGCATCGAGAGTACTGGTGGCCAAGAAGATTTTCTTGAGAGGGGGGTTATTGATGACCTCGTCCACCCACTCGGGCCAGTCAGTGGGTGGTGAAGCCTAGGCCCCAAACCGACACTCGGAGTACGGAAAGTCCCCGCGTTCCAGACAGAGCCGGAGGACAGAGGACGGGTTGACCAACTCCGCGTTCTCCAAGTCGGCGGGGGCCGTGAAAGATGTAGGATTCGAAGTAGAGGGCCCGTCGATGGCGTAAGATTCCACTAGAGTCCCGAAGGGGTCCTCCATGGATCTGAAATACGGGGCCCTCCTCCACTGTTCTGCGGTAGGGACGGGCTCCTCAATGATTAATCCCCGCATAGCCATTTGGATTTTGTAATTAAGAAAGGGAAGAAGGTTCTGAGGTAAGAAAAGGGAATAAAGTACTGAACAAGAAAGGGAGACGAGAAAGTGACGACAGTTTGACGGAAATTTGGGCGGTAGGTGAAAAAGGAAATAATGGACAAAGGGTTTATATAGTGGTCAAACGGTGGGAGTATTTATGACAACCGTGCAACGAAGAGGCACAACGGTATACGAAGCGACCGGCGGTTAACGTTCCTCTGCGAGACACATCAAGTGGGGTGATGCACACGCGAACGACGTACGCTCATCGTACTTGCGCGGGGGGCATATGTAGGCGCGGTCAAGACTATTAACACGTCACCAGGGAAGACCAGTTGACCCTCCAATCACGGGCGGACGCCTGGCAGTTAGTGCCACGCGGAGGTGACCCCCGGCCAAGTCTCGGCCTGGAGAAGAAGAGTTGACCTCCCAATGAGAGGAGAGTATGTGTATTGCGTAAAGCATGACGTCCGCGGAGACGTTCCGCAGAAAAAGTGACCGTCACGGGACCTTCGCCGTCCCCGCGGAAGGACTAAAGGTATACCAAGAATGGGTGCAGCGGCAGAGAGTCGTAGGAAGACCCCGAGATTCCACCTGGACCGAGAGGCAGGGTTTGGAGGGCGTCCCGCGGGAGATGTACGATCACCGCGGGACGCGTCCTCGCTCCAGCGGGAATGGGGAAAGTTCTTGTGGTTTGTTGGCTTGGGATGGAGGTAACGCCGCGGAGGACTGGGCTCTCCCGCGGAAAGGCTCCCGCGGGATGTCCCGCGGAGAGGCTTCCGCGGGAGGACTAGTTTCCCCAAGGTACAGGAGGGACAAATGTTGGGATCCTATAGGAGTGCCGTCCTAGGCCTGTCTTAGGCCCAGGTACCTTATAAATACCCCTGACATTCCCAATGATTGAGAGATAGACTTTTTTCGGAAAAGAGCAGGTGAGAGCACTGATTCTAAGGAAGGAG